>CM062519.1:20000000-22980695 GCA_031439585.1 Pterocarpus macrocarpus | reverse complement strand
GTCTTGACATAATTCTAGGCATGGACTGGCTTTCCGCCAATCGAGTCATGCTCAATTGCTCCAATAAGATGGTGGTATTCCCCTCTGTCTCATCTTCTGAACCCCAAGTTTCAACACCCTTTTATCTGAACTCTTTATCAGTAAACTATAGTGGGTCGAAGAGTCAGGGATACATCCTTTTGTCAGCTAATGTGATGGAAGTTGAACAGAAATTGGAGGAGATACCTATGGTTAAGGAATATCCTGATATTTTTCCAGAAGATATTCCTGAATTCCCTCCTGAGAGAGAAATTGAGTTCACCATCGAGTTGATTCTAGGTGCGGGACCAATATCTATAGCTCTGTATCTAATGTCACCTTTGGAGCTGACAGAACTAAAAAGACAGATCGAAGAGCTTTTGGAAAAAGGACTCATACGGCCAAGCGTGTTGCCATAGGGAGTTCCAATCTTGTTAGTCAAGAAGAAAGATGGGAGCATGCATTTATGCGTGGATTATAGGCAGTTGAATAAAGTGATGATTAAGAATAAATATCCACTGCCAAGGATTGATGATCTTATGGACCAGCTATAAGGTGCAACGCTATTTTCCAAGATCGATTTGCGTTCTGGATATCATCAAATTCGAGTTCGGGAACAAGATATCCCTAAGACAGCCTTTCGAACTCATTACGGACACTATGAGTATACTGTGATGTCGTTTGGACTGACAAACACACCAACAGTATTCATGGATTACATGAATCGAATATTCCGCCCATATCTGGTCAAGTTTATAGTGGTTTTCATCGACGACATACTTGTTTACTCAAAGACGGAGTGAGAGCATGCGGAGCACTTGTGGCTGGTTCTGCAAATGTTAAGAGAAAAGAAACTTTATGCTAAGTTATCCAAATGTGAATTTTGGATGAAAGAAGTAAAATTTCTTTGCCATATAGTGTCCTATGGAGAAATTTCCGTAGACCCCAGCAAAGTGGAAGCCGTACTAAATTGGGAAAGGCCGACCACAGTCACTGAAGTCAGGAGTTTTTTGGGCTTAGCTGGATATTACAGGCGATTCGTTAAGGATTTTTCTCGGATAGCTTTGCCCTTGACCAAGCTAACCCAAAAGAATGTTCCATTTGAATGGACGCCGGAGTGCGAATAAAGTTTTCAAGACTTGAAAAAAAGGTTAACTACGACACCCGTGTTAGCCTTGCTAGACCCCTGTGGACCATTTGAGGTCTATTGCGATGCTTCCAAACAAGGATTAGGGTGCGTGTTGATGCAAGCCGAAAACGTGGTCGTATATGCCTCTAGGCAATTAAAGCCACATGAAAGGAATTATCCTACACACGATCTCGAATTAGCTGCAGTAGTGTTTGCCCTGAAGATATGGAGACATCACCTGTATAGAGTGAGGTTCAAGGTCTTTTCTGATCATAAGAGTTTGAAGTACCTCTTTGATCATAAGGAATTAATATGATGTAGCGAAGGTGGATGGAACTTCTTAAGGACTATGAATTTGAATTGAAGTACTACCCAGGTAAGGCAAACATTGTGGCAGACGCTTTGAGTAGGAAATCTCTAACTATAGCCTGGATGAAGATTAAAGAGACGGAGCTTATTGAGAGCTTCTGAAATCTTAATTTGGGAATCCTTATAACTCCCAAGGCCCTTCAGTTATACCAAATTAAGATAGCCAGCAGCTTTAAGGAACAGATTCGGTAAGCACAGCAGCAGGATGCTAATTTCCAACATAGGATCAATCTCGTGCAATCAGGGAAATTGACGAATTTTGCTCAAGATAAAGAGGGCATATGGCTGCGTCGTGACAGGGTGTGTGTACCCAAGGGAAATGATCTCCGAAGGAGAATCTTGGAGGAAGCACATAAGGATAAATTTACTGTACATCCCGGCATTACTAAAATGTATCAAGACCTCAAGAAAATGTTTTGGTGGCCGGGCATGAAGCTAGACGTGGTAAGCTTCATGGGCAAGTGTTTGGTTTGTCAGAAGGTGAAAGCGGAACATCAAAAACCCTCCGGGATGCTACAACCTTTGGAAATCCCTGAGTGGAAGTGGGAAAGTATTTCTATGGATTTTGTAATGGGATTACTAAGGACACCAACAGGATATGATGCCATATGGGTCATTTTGGATAGATTGACCAAATCTGCTCACTTTTTACCCATTCGAGAAAATTATCTGTTGGAAAAATTAGCTCAGCTGTACATTCAAGAGATTATAAGGTTGCATGGGACCCTTTCAACTATTATCTCTGATCAGGACCCAAGGTTTACCTCACGGTTTTGGGGAGCCTTACAAAAGGCATTTGGTGTTAAGTTGTGCCTAAGCACTATATACAGCGCTCTGTTTCATCTGTGAAAAAAAAAAGTGATATGATAAATGAAATGTAAGCAGAGTATTAACACGGTAACATAATCTACTTAATTTTATGCTATGACTTAAGCATAATATTAAATTGGTAGGGTGTTACAACTTCTCTGATGCTAAGAATAGAACATGCAACTTCTTGTAGAGCCCTTGAGTGCAGCTATTGTAAGGCCAGGGCATCTGCCACTTGTGCTATGGCTCACTTGCATCCAATGATAAAAGTTATATTTCGACATTAGTTATAATAAGACTTACATTTTTATTTGAAATATCATTTTATCATTAGATGGAGCACAATCCATCTAAGTGCTCAATGACTATATAATAATTTCTCTTTATTGATTTTGCCTATTAAACAAAGTGTCAATGGCCAAAATATAAGAATTTAATGACATTAAATATTCAATGCATAAGAGGCCACCCCAGTGTTGGGTCAATGGCAAAAGCAAATATATGCAGCAATAGCTGTAGCAAAACCCAAAAAAGGACTTGAATGGTGGAAGAAACTAGAAAGCAAATTCACGACTTGAAATAAATGATAGGAACATAGGATTAGGGTTTGTAAATTAAAAATTTGAATAAGTTAAAAGTGTTTACTAAAAGAAATGTTGGGTTAATAATTTCAATATTTTAAATGTCATGACCCAATTCAGGTCGTGACTGGCGCATAGGGGACACATCCCCTTGCAAGTTTATATACAAATTCTTATAGGGATAGAGTTTCCTTTGCATTTGGGTCAATTCCCAGATACAAAATCTCTTCCTATAGCAGATTGCACAAACATACACCTATTGAGGATCCAGGCATTCTTTGAATACACTCCACAGCATGCAGATTGTAACTATAGTAACATAACTCTAATAATCTATCAAATTCTCAACATAACATAGATTTAATCAACTAAGAGGTAAATTGTAACGTCCCATTTCCGATTTCCGACTTCGTCAGTGAATTTTTAAAAGGTTTCCGATTTCTGATCTTAGTAAGGCTCAAATGGATTGGCTTGGATTTTACGATTTCCGACCTTATGTAAGTATATACGAATTCCGACCTAGACATTCCGATTTCATTAGCTGAAATGGAGTGGCTGATGCTTCCGAGTTTCGATATTAGGATTTCTGACTTAACACGAAATCCGACATCCGATTTGATCTCAACCAGAAATGGACGTGAGATCAGATCTCTGAAATTGTCTCCAAGACCGACTCAAAATTTCACGAGTTCCGATCTCGAGTTTAATACCAAGAGCTCTCATTTCTCTATCTTCCCGAGTTCTGAGATCGAGATCCTATAAGTCCCGATTTCCTGGTGCACGGATTAATGTTGTGAATTCCGATCTCCAGTGTTATGATTAGAATTGATTCGAGTTTACCTAATTTCTCGACTTCCGACTTTAAGTGCTTGGCTTCACACCCGACTTTGCTTTCAAGCTTAAGTAAACTGGACAATATTTTCCGATTTCCGACCTCATCTCCAAGATGTGCACGAGTTTCGACTTTAAAAATACGAGTTCCGATTTCATTTTCAGAATATACTGGAAACTAGTCCCACTTTAGGCGATGTGGAGAGCAATTTTGGCCACACAAAGAGTACGACGTGAAGAGCATTTTGGTCACAAAAAGAGAGCAAGGTTGGCTGAAACTCAGTCTTATGTTTTGAGGTCAATCAAAACTTTCCAAGTTAACCAACACTCATGCCTATATAACACATTATCCTCCTCTCATTCAGACTCTCCTCTCACGTTGCCTTTTTCCCCACTTCAGCTTTCTTTTCTTTTCTTCACTCACCCAACTCCACCCAACTTTGAAATTCAACCAAGTTCTAGCTGCAAACTCAAGCCAAATCATTCATAGTAAGAGGTAGAGGTTTGTAATTCTTGCTTGATTCTCTGATTGTTGAAGGATTGGTGGTGTTCTAATTTCCTAATTTTGATATGTTGATTGAATGATTATGATGAATTATAGTTGGTTTATTGGCTGTTTATAAGATTAAAATTTGAATTGGAAGTAAGAAAGGATGAAGATATGAAGAAGTTGAGAGGCTGGAAAACTCCAAACCCTCAGCAGTCCATACAACGAAGTGTACGGCTCCGCCTCCTGCCGTTTAAAATTGATGAAACCATTTTTATGTGAAACTAGACATCTAGAGATTTCCATATATATATATATCATATAAGACCATTGGATTAATATTGAGAGAGATATGAATTTTTGAAGTTTGACCTAGGAATCAAGACCTTCACTCGGGCAGTATGGGTTGAAATGGGTGTAACTCACCCTATACAACTCCAAATTGAGTGAAACTAATTTTGTTGGAAAGCTTACACATAGGAGATCATCCTACCTAGAAAATTTCAAGTTTGTTACCATCCTATTTATTCCCAGTGATTTGAAGAAGTTACCCTATGTCCAAACCAAGCCAAAATAGAGCAGTTCAGGAAGGTTAAGTTACAGGGCTCATAACTCGAGCCCTACTAAGGCAAATGAAATGGAACTTTTTGCAGATGAAAGTTTGTCATATTAGCTTTGATAAGAGACCAATTTAGTATGGTTTGAGTCAGTTTTCGATTTTTACTGGACTTTTACTTTTAGGTGTCTGATTCTAGCTAGCCACTAGGCAGGCCAGGATTAAATCTAAATATCTCGAGCTATAGACATCAGAATTAGATGGGATCAAAGAGGTTAGAAAGTAGACACATAACACTTTAACATATCCAAAATTGAGGTCCAAAAGAGTTAAAAAGAAATTATGGCATGATTTACAAGAACCAGGTTGAATGATTCATGTTGAGACTGTAACTCTGCCTTAAGGAGACTAATGCTTCTATGAGTTTCATGATAAGTTGTGCATGAAATATTGTGATTTTTATGAGAAATTGGTATTCTGATGTACTGGCACTATTCATGGGGTAGTGGACACGTTCCGTTATGCCGCCGAAATTTCAGTAAAGTATATGCATAAGTTATGATATACATATAGTGGCATGTGCATTTATCAAGAAAAGTATGAAAGTTATGAAAGTTCCATGATACTTGGGCCAGCCCCGGATAAAAAGTTAAGGGGAATAGATCGCTGGGGACATCGGGGAAAGTAAACCCGGTAATCCCTGTATAGGAACAAGTTCGATCCTGATAAGCAGACTATTACCCAGGAGTCTAAAATGGCCAAGAACTCCCAGGGGACCAAGTGATGGAAAATGATGAAAAGTAGAAAAGTTTATGAGAAATGAGAAAGTTTGTGAAGAAAGATTCAAGAGCAAGTTTGCATGATTGCATTAAGTGCATAATTACATTGAATGATCATTATATGTCATTTCTAGTTTCTTTGCTACATTCACTTGCTGCCGTATGCTCATTATTCTGCGTATTGTTGATATTAATTTATTCTGTTTCTTATGTTGTTTTAAGTAAAACTGGGCCCTGTCTCGGACCAAACATTTTTCCCAACCTTATTGACTATGAATAGTTAAGTTTAATCTCATGATTTTATAATTAAATAAAACCCGAGGCAGCTGAGAATGAACGCGACGTCACTTAAACGTCATGCACGACCCTACTGAGAATTTTCTTAAATTCTCACCTCGTTTTGTATTTTCCGCCTCATTCTTAGACATGGGCGATGGACCCGACGACTATCCTCTTCAGTGAGATTCCAGACCTGCCGCATCACCAGGAACCCGAGTTGAACTCACTGTACTTAACTGGCTTCCGCCATTTCCAGCTCTACTTTTAACAATAGGGATTTTTGTTGCCCCTTTACTTCACTTTGCTTTTGATATGTATATTTATAAACTGAAGCTTTGGCTTCCAACTTATATATGTGTATATGCAACAAATGATATTTCTATGCTAATCATGTTTATTATATAGAGCGCCTTGTTTCGTAGGTATATACGTCAGTCATATACATATATATCGGAATATAAAATAATGAATACAGCTTTAGACAGAAGACTAATATGGTAACGCAACCTATCCAATCTCATGCTATGACTTAAGCATATCATTAAGTTGGTAAGGTGTTACATAAATATGTATTCAAATAAGTGTAGATATATCAAATTATGTATCTCTTATAAAAGTTACATAATCACCCATGCAAACATGAGGCAAGGGATGCCGAACCCCACTTGTGGTAGCATGGAGTATTAGACACAATTATGAATTTATCAAAGAGGTCCATACACAAATGGACCCTTGGATGAGAAGACTCTTCGAAAGAAAACCATCACTACTATGCAGCAAAAGGATCTAACCTTTATTTAACACCTGTATCTGAAATGTGGAGAGATATAGAATAAGTCAAACAGACTCAGTGAAAGATAATATACCTATAACAGGAGTAGGACAAGCTTAAACATGAGTGTTTCATAAAACAGATATTTAATAGGAAATTAATATATTCTTAAGGAATCATAACTATAAAATTTGAACTTCCACTACATCCTTCTAATTCCATAAGTTACTTTTCACAATCCCTTTCAAATACCAATACTCATGCATATAGAAAATGACGTAAAGGTTTCTATAAAACATACCTTGTATGTAATGTATCCCTAAAATATCCAAAGTTCATTACATCATATTTCGAGGTCAAATAGCATACATATATTAAGAACACTTGGAAACACTTTTAACTATTCATGTACAGTGAAAGTATCATAACTATAAACCATAAGGGAGGTTACTATTCCATGATCAACTTCCTGACTAGGCGAATCCGACAACCTGATCCCAACAGTACCAAATCTAATCCACAACTAGGCGGCCTCAACAACCCATCCATAGTGTGAGTAAATAAATCTGGGTGTCTCAAACAACCTGACCCCAATGTATCCATAAATAAATTTGGATATGTTGGCCAATCATGCTAGGCTAACAACACCCTTGCTACATGGGTTTGTAACATTCCCAATTTTTCTTGTGCTAAATTATTCCATTTTGCCTAAAAATTGGAAACTCGTTTCCATTCTATTTGAAATCGGGACTCACCTCCATTCTAGTTAAATCGGAACTCATGTCCATTTTCTTTGAATGCAGCGAATCAATTCGGAGGTCAAAACTCTTATCCATTTTGGTTGAGCTTAGGACCGACTTCTGAGATTGAATTGTGTCCGAGTTCTGAGATAATATCCCGACTTCCAGGTATATAAGGTTAATGTTTTGTTTCCCTACGTCCGGGGTTATGTTTAGTATCGATCTTCGGGATTGATTCTGGACTGAGTTTCGGGATTATATGTTTAATGAGATAGCAAGTTTTGGAACTACGTGTATAAGAGTTTTAAAGTGTCCTAGTTCTCGAATTCCGAGGTTCGGGTATATGGTTTCATGTTCTGGTACCAACTTCCAAGTTTATGTTGAAGATACCCAACTTCCAGGTTTAGGTTCTATATTCTTGTCCTTGACTTTCGATTTTAAGGTGATTTATGTGTTGTGATTTTCGATCTTCGACCTTAAGCCACAATTAGTCTTCCAAAACTTTTATGAATGTGTTTCCTAAGTTTCAAGTTCTGATATTAACTATACCCGATCACAATTAGTCTTCCAAAACTTTTATGAATGTGTTTCCTAAGTTCCAAGTTCCGACATTAACTATACCCGATCTAGCTCTCTGTTTGTTAAGTTCCGAGTTCCGATATTAACTGAACTTGATCTAGTATTCATACATGTCGCATAACAATATTAACGCACTATCACTTAGAACTATCGCTAATTCCTGCTCAAAGTCGGAACTCATGTTTATTTTATTCGAACTTGGAGATCAATTCGTAGGTCAGAACTCATGTTTATTTTATTTGAACTTGGAGATCACTTCGGAAACTGAAACTCGTGTACATTCCGATTAAACTCAGGGATCAATGTGGAGCTCGGAACCTGATATTGCTTGTTCTGCTTGAACTCGAAGCTAAAAACCTCATAATTGAACTAGCCAAATTCAACACTCCAAATCCAAGATCCAATGGCTAAGAACTCACCCACTTTACCCCCTTAGGATGGCGTCATTTTGAGCCACTAGATAGGGGAGGAGTGGCCAAGTCTCCACCACCCAAGCCATCAACCACAGCATGACTCAACCACCATAAAATTCAACTAACTCCCACTTTCTTCTGTTGATATTTTTGACCCTATCAGCAGTTGTCTCTTCTCTATTCTTTCTTCATTCTTCTCCTCCCTCACTTCACCTTACTTCTACCTTCAAGCTCCATTTCTCTTCCACACCAAGAACTTGCATCTAGCCAACATCTTCAACAATCTAGAGGTAGGATTTCTATTTTTTACTTCTTGTTTTCATGGATTAAAGCTGTATGAGATTTCAACTCTCTTCACTTCTTTGATGATATACTTGATGAGTGTGATGATTTATGGCTGGTTTATTAAGTATTTGGAGGGATTGAGATTGAATCTTGCATGGAACATAAGATAGAGAGCAAGCCAAAATCTGAAAACCTAGGAGAACCTACGGCGGTCCGTACGGCAGGGTATGCGGCTCCGCCTACGGCTGTTGAAACAAAATGAAACTAATTTTATGTGAAACTAGACATTTAGGGCTTTCCATACATATAAATTATAAAGTCATTGGATTAGTATTGAGTGAGTTATGAATTTTTGAATTTTAATCTAAAAATCTGGGTTTCCTTCTGAGCAGTACGTGTTAGGAGGGATGTAACTCACCCCACACACCTTCAAATTGAGTGAAACTAGTCTTGTTTGAAAGCTAAGACAGGGTAGTCCAGAAAGGTCAACTTGCAGGGCTTATAACTTGCGTTCTGCTGATGCAAATGATATGCAACTTGTTGGAAGTAAAAGATTGTCCTGTTATCTTTAAATTGCTATAGATTTCATATGGTTTCACTTAGATTCCTATTTTTAGTAAATTTTTACTTCTAAGACTGTAATTCTAGCTAGTGACCAAATAGGCTCAAGCAAAATTTAAATATCTTGAGCTACACATAACAAAATGAGATGGGATCAAAAGGGTTGAAAACTAGACACATAGGGATATAACATATCAAAAATTTAGGTTTAAATGAGTTGTATTGGACTAAAGGTGGATTATACAAAATTCAGACAGAACTGAATAGGATTGGCAGAAATGACCAAATTGATGGTTTTACAAGTGTTAGTGAACATATAAGGTTTGAGTTGATGGTTGCAAGTTTTATATTGATAGATATGTTAGATTGATTATACTGCTATGACTGATTTGTCTGTGGAAGCTGGCACTATTCATGGGGAAGTAGGTTTGATCCGTTATGCTGCCGAAATTCCGGTAGAAATATGTGAATCATATGAATGTTATAAATATTTATATGTTATGCTCATAAGGATCATATATGCAAGGACGAGTTTAAGTATGATATGAAGTTATGAGAACTTATACTATGGGTAATTATACTTTGAATATATTTACATTTACATGTCATGTTCATATATGTCATGCATGCAAGCATAATTAGAATTTGATATAAGACGTAAGACGTGAGGCATATTCATGAATGCACAAAGCATCTGCATGTATGATAAGATATGGAAAGAAAAAGATAATAAGAACTTGCAAGATGGACGTACTAAGCCACCACATGAGGCATGGCGTAGACCCAGCTACATGGGCCAGAGCGATACTGTCTAAGACTTGGGTTAGCCCTCGACCAAAATTAATGGGAATAGACCGATGTGAGGGTCGGGGAAAGTAAACCCATTACTCATGTATAGGTATGAGCTCGGACCTGAAAAGCAGGCTATTACCCAGGGGTGAGAAAGGCCATTCGCCTCCAGGGGACCAAGCACAGAAGAGCAAGATTAAGTTGCAAGTTAAACAAAGAGATAAATTAAGTCAAGTGCACTTGCATACAGTCAAGTATAAGCATCTCTATGTACATCTTCAATTATCTCATTAAGTCATAATGTTATTATGATTCTTGCCGAAGTATATTATACTATTCGTATTCCTATGTCTGTCATATAATATGACAAGTGATTGTTAAAATATACCCCGCTTCGAGGAAGATGTTTTCAACTTAAAACTAAACCACTGATTGTGTATATGTGCTCACATTTTTATAAGAAAGCGAAGCGACTGGAATGTTTATGATGACACTGTACGGTTCCAGTTTACCTACTGAGAACCTTAGGTTCTCACTGCATCTCTATGTATATCTTCAATTATCTCATTAAGTCATAATGTTATTATGATTCTTGCCGAAGTATATTATACTATTTGTATTCCTATGTCTGTCATATAATATGACAAGTGATTGTTAAAATATACCCCGCTTCGAGGAAGATGTTTTCAGCTTAAAACTAAACCACTGATTGTGTATATGTGCTCACATTTTTATAAGAAACCGAAGCGGCTGGAATGTTTATGATGACACTGTACGGTTCCAGTTTATCTACTGAGAACCTTAGGTTCTCACTGCTTGTTTGTATGTTCTTCATTCCATAAATATTCTAGATCATAGGCTAAAACTTAAGAACGAGGTAGAATACTGGGACGTTCATCATGCAAGACTCAGGCTTAAGTCAGTCTGGAAGACTATAGGGATCGGTTTTAGTTCAGAAAGGGCGACAGCCGCAATGTAGAGGCAGTTTCTGCGTATAACATTAGTTACAAAATTTTTCTTAAATTGTAATTATTTTATTTTCTATGTATCAGAGACGAAATTTATGAATTATTATTCAGGAATAAAGTGTGTAGTTAAAGGGCCATGTATTATATTTTTCTCATTTTAAAGATTCTCTTAGCACAGGAACAACCTCTTAATATAACTCAATTACTCGAGCATGAATGATATATTAGAGGGTGTTATAGAGTTCTACCAAGGTGCATCAAGGGCGAATGTCTGCTGCCATTAAGTTACGGTCGTGTCAAGAAACCCTTCCATACAAGCTATTTATTAAAATTCCAATAGAGTTCTTAAATATCCTCATTCCAAAAATCAAATCCATCAAAATCCATAGATACATCTCTAACATCTTGAATACTAGAATCTAATATAGTGTTCAACTATATCGAATTTTTGTAAAATCCATAAGATCATCCCAACTTTTCAATTCCTTAAAATAACTATGTTACCAAATATCAAATTTCAAAATACATAGTTCCCAATTAGATTGTAATCCAAGTATGAAAAATTTCGTAGTATAAATTCAAAGCCTCTCAAACAAGCCATTTAAGATTTCAAAAACAACTTACAAGGTTATTTGTCCCACTCAATTAACTATAGATATCATATCTAACATAACTGGCATTTGAGATTCAAATAAATACTAATGAGATAACAAATTCAATATTTAACAATAATTAATCAAAACATGTATTAGGCGCCTATTTAAGAAAATAAAGATAAGGAAACAAGCTATAGATATTTTACCACTTACAACGCGAGGCTACGAAGTGGAGATCCACGTTTATTATGCCATAGAGCCCACGGTTGATCCTCATGAGTATCTAATTACACAAAGATCATAAACCAAGTACAAATTAGTTTCTAGAGCCAAGATTTCCTTAAATCACCTTCCTAACACAAAACCTTCCAAATCAAAGCCCTCAACCCAAACTCCCATGCTCCAAAACCAATATCCATGGAAAAACTTAACCAAATCTTGAAATAGGAACGTATATGGATTCAATGATTACTTTTTGGAAGCCAAAAGGAACGAAAGAAAAGAGTAGATCATAGAAAGAGCTCCAAAACTATCACCCCTAATGATGAGGCGGAACCCCATGGATATAAAGATCCAGAAACCCTAGGCACACACTTTGATAGAAAATAAAGACCCTCCCTACTAAACCCCAAAGAAACCTATCATTGGAAACGTAGATAAAAGGGAAAAGATAGAACAGAAATTGATTGAATATCACAAGAAACTTACCTTAGGATGAATTCTCTCAATTTCTTGATGCAATAAGCAAAGCAAATCACTCACCTCACTTGCACACAAAAGCACTATTTTCTTGAAAGAAAACAAGACAGAATTTCAATTAATCTAAAAACTCCTAAACAATATGTTCCTTGAGGTATTTATAACCTCTTGCACTAGGTTAAACACTTAAACTAAGTCCAAACCCAATAAGAAGTGTTCTGATGCTAAATAATATGAATTGGGCTAGATAAAACATAAAACATAAAATATGGGCTAAATAAAATAACTAAGAGTTTAGATGTCCTAAATACTTAAACTAACTAAACTAAACAAGACCAAAATAGGATAATGGCCCAATATGGCTAGAATAAGCTTCTAAGCCCAATTTGCAGCAAATAACAAGATCTTGGGTTGTCAATTAGTATGAGTTGGCATCCTCTTGGCCCATTCTTGATACATCTCTTCCACAATTGCTTTAGGCAAGTTCCCAAAGTCTTCTCTTAACCTCTTTGCTCTTGCTCGTGTGATTGATCCCACAAGCATGCTAAAATCTCTATCTTGCCCCCTTGTGCTAGAATGTCCAATTTGTCCTTCGGAGCACGTATCACCTAAGCTCTCCCAAGTCATAAATTGTACCCCTCTCTCTTTCTCTCTCTATGTGCACTTGAACATGAGGAACATCATGTGAGGGTGCCAAGATGTTCAAGAAATGGAGGTTATAGATGGGGCAATTGATGTGGATGAGTAGGTAAAGAAGGAAGAAGAAGAAGGAAATGAAAAGAGAAAAAAAGGTTGAATGAAGAAGAACATTTGCAACCTAGATTTTTATCCTTACCACCACTGCTTGGGCCATGGATTTCGGGTGCCTAGGCATCCACTGGGCAGCTTGTGCTCTAATTCTGCCTAGCCATCACCTAGGCACTAGCTTTGGGCGCTTGGGCTATAGCCCTTGAATCCAAAATTCCTCCAATTTTTCATACAAGTGTAACATGTATTCTAAAGCTCCAAAAGATATTCCTAAACATATTTTCACTCTAAAAACTCCTCAACAAGCAAAGGAAAGTCTTCTAGAAGAAATTTTTCTAAAGCTAAATCCATCTTAGAATTATGGATTATCTTGTTAACATTTGTTTTCTCTTTTGACACACAATGCATTAACCTCCACAAGGTTTAAAACTATTTTTAATCATATTCTAAATCTAGTATCGAAGAAATGAACGATGAATTGACTTATAAAGATATCTTTCTCAAGGTCTAAATAGAATAAACTTGAAGTTTATAGCTCTAACAACTTATCTTTGCATATTGGGTATTACATTAAGTATGTTGATTGGATATTACCTAGATCGTAATTGAATATTGACATAAATAAAAAAACTAATAAAAAATTGCCATATTATCTTATGTTTCGGTACCATCCAATTATTGGATATATCGAAATAGACAACTACTTTATTAAAAAATAATAAAAATTAGGAGGATTTTGTGGTGCTCTTTGATAAATGACGAAGAAACATCTGTGTATGCTCACTGACCATTATTATATACATTCCCTCTCAATTTTGTAGGGGCATGTTTTTCAAATGAATATGTATTTTATCATTTAATCTCCAAATTTTTTTAATTTATCTTTGAAATTTATTTAATTAATTATATATTGTTAACATAAAAAAGGGAATGATAAAAATAGAAAAGGTTATACCAATATTGAAACAAAGAAAAAATAAAATTGAAAAAAATCTATGTTATAAAATTGCTAGCATTTGAATGGGAAAAAAAATGATAAACAAATTAAAACGTTCTATTTCGAGGCTACTAACATTAAATTGAGAAAATTAAAATTTAAAAATATTTTATTTTATGGTTGCTAGCATGAAAGTGGTAAAAAAAAAAAATTATTTCAAAGTTATTAGAATTGAAAAAAAAATAAAAATGAAGAAAAAGCTTCATTTCTAGGTAATTTGCTTCCAAATGAAAATAAATAAAATTTTAAAATATTTTATTTCAAAGTTATTAGTATAAAAATATGAAAATGTAAAAGTTTTAAAAAGGGACAAATTACACTAACCTCTTTTGAGATTTGATAAAATTCATCTCAACTCCCCTCTATTTGTAAAATCCACTCTAGAGGTCCCTAAGTTTGTTAGATCATTATTCCGTCCTCCCATGTTAACATTGTTCTATTAGTAAGGTTGACAAAAAGAAGGTCATGTCCAATGCACATAAGTCTTTCTTTCTCTCTTCGCACCACAGATGGTCTGCGTCCCTCTCTTCCTTGTGGCCAGAAACTCTTGTGCTGGCCCTCTAAACCATAGCCCTTGGTAAGCATCTAGCTTTGTGGGTGTTAATTTTAAGCTTCCATAATTGTTCAAGGAGGCTTGGAATCATGACAACTTATGCTTCTAGATTATTTCTTAGGTGGGTTATTATGATTATTTGTTCTTTTTGCTAGTGTGGTACTGAACCTGTGGTAGAAAGTTTGAGATGGTGAAAAATGAATTTGTTTAAAGGATATTTTCTGGTTGTTATTCTAATTTGATTGAGATTTTTTACTTAAGCAATTGTGTTTGGGAGATTATAAGAATCTAATTAAATAAAATCTGCATGTTGTATAGTTCGATGCCTTATAATGGTTATTAGGGCATTCATGTTGGTAGCTTTTGGTTAATTCTTAATTTTTGAATACAATTGGTACTTGTAAGTAAATTAAGTTTATTGAACTAATTTAGCACTACCCACAAGTGCAATACGTTTTACGTTAGCAAAATTCAACTAAGAGAAGTAATTATTGTAGTATGGGTAATTATTTGATCCATTAAATTGTAATTCAAGAAGACTATGGTCTTCTCCCACAATCGATAAACAGGGGTATATGTAATTGCCTTAGATTATTTCTTTTAGTCATCCTTTATTTGTCCTTATGTTTTAGGCAGATCGAGATTTTCCTTGGCTTGGATGCGATGCAAACATGGAAAATATAAGGTAAAAGCAAGTTTGAATGATTGAAAAGGGAATTTAAATATTATTTCATAAGTTTGAATAAGAAAGATTGGAAGTGGGCTCTAAGCCATAAATTGTGTTTAAACTAGGAGTAATCGCTCATATGTTGATTTCAGATTTTTCACAAGATCGACCCTTAAGCTCGGTGGCCCCTAGAGCATAGATTCGACGGTTCTAATTGTCTGAGTGGATAATGTTTCTATGTCTTATGTGGTTATTTTGCAAGTAGTATCTGAATTTAATTTAAATGGTTTTTTTATACTTTAGTTAATTCTAACTATTTGTTTGGTTTTACTTAAATTAATCTATATTCCTGCATGGCTACTAGTTACGGATATTTGTTGTTGTTTTGAAATATGATTGAAAATATGTTATGAGTTTTATAACTACTAGGACGAGCTTTGTGGAAAGCTAACTGGTTTACCATTTTGCCTCATTAAGAAAATTATGGTTTAGACTTGGAAATCTTGTTTAATATTATTGTTCTCTGGAACCTTGTCAATATATTTGTTATTTCAGAACTATGTTGATATGTTTTGAGGGAGGATTCTCGATTCAACGGCAGCTAGCAATTATTGACGCTAGCCTTAGTGCACCTTGATTTGAACTTAGCTAGCAGGGGTGTTACTAGCTTGGTGTGTGTGTGTATGGCCAATGAATACTGCCAGCTCAGTTGATTTTAAAGGGGCTAACCCTGTAACACCCGTTCATAATAAAGTTAATGGCACAACTTTACATAGAATGTTCGGAGTTGGACATTAATATACATAGATACAGCACAGAGTTCAGGAGCAGAAGTAAAGTTCTGCTTGCCATAAACTAAATATTTTTAAACCGATAATAAAACTATAATTTATTTAATTACAACTCCACATTACTTATAAGAAAATCATAATATTATGGGCAGTAAATGGTTAAAAATCTATGTTATGCAATACATAAGGTGACAAACATTAATATCCATATAATCTTTTTACTTTAATTTCCACTTTTCTTTGTCTACTTGTCTCACACATATTTGAAGGCCTTCTCTTAGGGAATTCCCATTCTCTGGTGGTACTTTTAACATGGTGACGACAAAGTGAGACTTTTACGCCACACTAACCAAGGCAAGTAACATAAAAGGATCTTGCATCTTATCCCTCTGCCTTTTTGGCGGTTAGCGGCAAATCTTAATTAAATATCTTTCATTCCAAGTACTTACTTGTCATAATACATAAATTCATAATAAATATACAAATGTATAAACTTAAGCAATAAATATAACTTAAATAAAGACTCAAATAGCATAAGATAAACAATAATTTAAATAATAAATTTCTCTCAAAATAACTTAAATAATAAATCATAGAATCAATAAGTGGAATAAAATATAGAAACTATAAATTAATTCATAAGTTTAAAATAACCGAAGTGTGCAAGGAATTAAATAATATAAATTTGAGTAAAATAAATAACATAATATTTAAATAAAATTTCTCAAAACATAGAATTGTTAATTTTAAATGTTAATTTCTAAAATGACCGAATCTAATATCACTTTTATGTAATTCCTTTTTAACTTTCTTTTTATGATCCATGAATCTGTCATTATCATCATGACGCATATTGATCCTTTAAAGAAATTACCATAAAAAATTGACAACTCAAAATAATGTAACATTATAATAACAAGAATCATAATAATAATAATAATAATAATAATAGTAAGCAATATTATAAGGGAATATTAAATAAATTAACTTGAAATGATAAATAAAATAAAACTGGAATAATATTAAGCAATAATATAAACTAACATTAGATCAAATAACTTAGAATGATAAATAAAATATATTATAATGATAATTAATAAGGACCAATAATATAAAAGAACATAAAATAACTTGAAATAGTAACTAAAATAAATTACAATAAGAGAAATATTGGGCAACTTTAATGTAAGGAAAATAATAACATAACTTGGAATAATAAAATAGATTGTAATGAATTATAAAGAGCAACAATATAAGGAATATCAAATGAAATAACTTGGAATAAATTTTAATATGGAGACATCAGATAAAATAACTTGGAATATAACATAAACTGCGATAGTGACTAATAATGAGTAGAGTAATATTAAATAACATAACTTGCAATGAGTAAATAAAACCATGGTTTTACTTCGCAAATAATTTCATTATCTACCTCTAATTATTGTAGGGAATTGAAAATGATGTGGGACCACTGAATTTCTTTCCTTTCTCGTCTGCTATCGCTCGCTCTCTTTCTTTTTCTCTCTTTTTTTTTCTTCCTTTGCTCTCTTTTAGTTTTTCTTTCGACAGAATGCCAACTCTTGATTCTGTCTATGACCTCCCCCTTCTTCTCTTTATATAGAAGATTTGCTATGTAAAAATGTCACTAATGATGTTTTCTATTTTTATTTTATTATTTATATGTATAACTTTCTTTCTGTACATTTATTACTATAAATTTTTTCTATACCTACTGTTTGCAACCCTCCCTCTAATTCTTACGCCTTTTGACTTGAGTTTCTTCTTCTTCCTTTTTTATTATTATTATTATTATTATTATTTTCTTCTTCTTCCTAACATTTATTATTTTGTGTTTGTTTTCAAAGTTGAAGACTTTCACCTCATGCCATTGATGTGAGTTTGTGTTTTGTTTTATATTTATTTTTTTTCAATTATTTTATAATTATAACTATATTATTATTTGTAATTATTATTACTATTGTTGTTATTATTTTATCTATCATGATGCTAATATTTGATATTATAGAGTAATGCATTTTAAAGTTGTTGTTATTAATTATAGTCTTACTCTAGAAGTTAATATTTATATTTTAATTATTTGGTCAATCAACTCAAACATATCACTCAAAATATTCCAATCAAGTGGACTAACTAGATTGTTCTATATTAAATATTCTATGAAAAGATGAGGATGTTACAATTCTCCCCTCCTTTTAGAAATTTTGTTCTCAAAATTTACTGATCTGCTTGATATAACTCCGGATAAGATTTCTCGATTTCGCTTTCCAATTCCCAGGTTGCTTCTTCATGTGACAATCCCTTCCAAACCACTTTGACTAAAGGAATTTCTTTCCCTCTTAAGTGTTCGACAGATCTATCTATGATTTGTACTGGTTTAGTTTCATAAGTTAAATCATCTCTTACTTGCATCATTTCATATTCTATGATGTGTGAAGGGTCAAAACAATATTTTCTAAGCTGAGAGACATGGAAGACATTATGAAGATTTGAAAGATTAGGGGAAAATGCAATTTGATATGCAACAGGGCCTACTCTTTTGAGGATTTGGAATGGACCAATAAATTTTATATTTAGTTTTTTGGATTTGAGGGCTCTACCAATCCCAGTCGTAGGAGTGACTCTAAGGAAAACATGGTCACCTTCTTTAAATTCTAGAGGTCTCCTTCTAAGATTAGCATAACTTTTCTGTCTACTTTGAGCAATGAGTAATCTTTCCCTGATGAATTTGATCTTTTCCGTGGTTTGTTGCATCAAATCGGGTCCTAGCAGACTTTTCTCTCCTATTTCAGACCAACATAAGGGAAATCTACATTTTCTGCCATACAGAGCTTCAAATAGTGCCATTCCTATGCTGGAATGGTAACTATTGTTATAGGCAAACTCTATCAATGGCAAATGAGTATCCCAACTTCCCTAAAGTTCTAACACACAAGCCCTAAGCATGTCCTCTAAGTTCTGAATAGTTCTTTCTGTCTAACCATCTGTCTGAGGGTGGTAAGCTATACTAAAATGAAGTTTAGTGCCTAAAGCTTCTTGTAGGGCTACCCAAAACTTAGAGGTAAATCTAGGATCCCTGTCTAAAACCATGCTTGTTGGTATCCCATGCAATCTTATAATTTCTTGGATGTAAACCCGAGCCAACTTATACAATGGGCAACTAATTCTTATTGGCAGGATATAGGTTGACTTGGTTAATCTATCAACTATCACCCATGCTGCATCATACCCTGAGGGAGTCCTAGGTAATCCTACCACAAACTATTGATATACTATCCCATTTCCATTCAAGAATATCTAAGGGTTGTAGGAGTCCTGCAGGTTTCTGGTGCTCTATCTTAACCTTCTGATAGGTAAGACATCTAGCTACAAAACTAGCTATGTCTCGCTTCATCCCATTCCACCAAAATAACTTTCTAAGGTCTTGATACATTTTGGTTGCACCAAGATGCATAGTAAACTTACTGTAATGTACCTCAGATAAAATCTTATTTCTCATTTCTTCATTATTAGGCACACATAGTCTTCCCTCATGTGTCACAGTCCCATTTTGATCAATATGGAAATGCTCAAGTTGCTCTGTTTGAATCCTATTCTTGAGAGACTTCAGAATTTCATCACTTTCTTGGGCTTGTCTTATTTGATCCCTCAAATCACACTCTATCCTAAGCTCACTTGCATATAGACAATGGGGTTTCAAGGACACCGAAATCTTCATATCCCTAAATTCCTCCAACAACTTATGCTCCTCTATCATCATCAAGGACATGTGTAGGGATTTTCTACTTAGTGCATCGGCGACCACATTAGCCTTGCCAGTATGATACTTTAATTCAAAATCATAGTCCTTCAAAAACTCTATCCACCTTCTTTGTCTCATATTTAATTCTTTTTGATCAAAAAGATATTTCAAACTCTTATGGTCACTATATACCTCAAACTTCACCCCATACAAATAGTGTCTCCAGATTTTTAAGGCAAATACTACGGCAGCTAGCTCTAAGTCATGGGTTAGATAGTTTTCTTCATGAGACCTAAGTTGCCTAGAGGCATAAGTCACAACCCTTCCTTCTTGCATCAACACATAACCTAGTCCTTTCTTTGATGCATCACAATAGACTACAAAATCTTTTCTAGGATCAGGAATTATTAAGACTAGGGTAGAGGTAAGTCTATTCTTTAACTCTTGAAAACTGGCTTCACACAATGAGTTCCACTCAAAAGATTAGTTTTTCCTAATTAACCTAGTTAAAGGTAAAACTAGTTGAGAGAATCCTTTAATGAACCTCCTATAGTAACTGCCAATCCCAGAAAACTCCTAATTTCAGTGATCGTCTTTGGTCTCTCCCAATGAACTATAGCTTCAACTTTACTTGGATCTACCGCTACCCCTTCTTGAGTGATCACATGGCCTAAGAATCTCATCCTTACTTAACCATAACTCACATTTTGCTAACTTGGCATACAATTGCTTCTCCTTCAAGATTTGCAACACTATTCTAAGGTGTTATTCATGTTCCTCCCTAGTCTTAGAATAGATGAGGATATCATCTATGAAGACTACTACAAATTGGTCAAGGTAAGGCCTAAAGACTCTATTCATGTAATCTATGAATATTGCAGGAGCATTGGTAAGTCCAAAAGGCATCACAAGATATTCATAATGTCCATACCTAGTCCTGAAGGCTGTCTTAGGTATATCTTCCTGTTTCACTCTTATCTGATGGTATCCTGACCTCAAATCTATTTTGGAGAAGACTGAGGCTCCTAGTAACTGATCCAACAGGTCATCTATCCTAGGGAATGGATATTTATTTTTGATTGTGACTTTGTTCAACTGCCTATAGTCAATACACAACCTCATGCTTCCATCTTTCTTCTTGACTAAAAGAACAGGTGCACCCCAAGGAGACACACTTGGCCTAATGAATCCTTTAGCGAACAATTTTTCAATTTGTTTCTTAAGTTTAGTCAACTCTAAAGGAGACATTCGATAAGGTGCAAAGGATAAGGGTCCTATTCCCAGCACGAGATCAATGGAAAACTCAACCTCTCTTTCAGGTGAAAGGTTCACTACATCATTGGGAAACACATCTGAGAATTCATTTACTATAGGTATGCTATCTATTTCTTGCTCGACCTCTAAATTTAAAGAATAAAGTAGGAACCATTGAGCTCCTTCTGAGAGACAGTTTTCTACTTGGGTGGCATTAAGGAATAAGGAATCAGAAGACTTTTGTTTATTGAGTGGGTCATTGGAAAAATAGGCAAGTCTTCTGGAACAATCTAGGATGATGTCATTGCTAGATAACCAATCCATTCCAATTATGATATCAATACCAGTCAAAGGCAAATAAACGAGGTCAATGACAAATGATTTTCCTTCAACTAAAATAGGACAACTCAAATAGGCTCGGGAAGTAGAAACTTTTCCCCCTGTAGGAGTAGAAACTAACAAATCAAAAGGTAACGAAGATAAAGATAAGTTTAACTTCTTCACACAGTCAATAGATATGAAGGAGTGCGTAGCTCCTGAGTCAAACAATGCGATTAAGAGAGTATTTTTAAGAAAACATGTACCTTTAATCATATCGGGAGACTGAGTTGCCTCTTTTCCACTCAGAGTGAATACTCTTCCTTTAGTTTATGGTCTGGACACAAGATTGTTCAGTAGCTTTCCAGTGTTACAATCTTTGGCATAGTGTCCTGGCTTCCCACATCGATAGCAAACATTTTGGCCAAAGAGACAAGGTCTGGAGCCATGAGATTTTCCGCACTTATTGCACGGAAGTATGGGTTCCCTAGTTGGCATCTGTCTACCCTTCCCTAGGTTCACCTTACTCTTAAAATCATTTTTTTTTTTTTTTTGCATTTCTGCTACCCTTTTTCTTTTGAGAAAACTCTGTCTTTCTCTTTCAAACTTCATTTCTAGGAAACTCTTTTCTGCTATCCTACACTTATTCACTATAGTGGCAAAGTCCTTAATCTCTAGGGTGGATACCTTCTCTCTTATCTCGGGCCTTAACCCCTACTCAAATTTAGTAGCTTTCCAATGACCATCAGGGTTATTTTTCAAGTAAGAAGAGAACTTGGACAATTCATCAAACTTAGCTACATATTGACCTATAGTCATACTTCCCTGCTTCAATTGTATGAATTTAGCTTCTTTTTCATTCTTAACACTATCTGGAAAGTATTTGTCAAAGAAAGTGGTTAAGAATACTTTCCAGGTGATCTCGGTTCCACTAGATTCTAACAGGCTTTTGGCACCTCTCCACCAGTGTTTCGCCTCTCTTTCTTGCATATAAGTGGCAAAAACCACCTTTTGTGAATCCGCACATCCCATGACTGTAAAAATTTTCTCTAATTGCATAACCCATTTTTCAGCTAAGACTGGATTGTAATCTCCATGGAATGAGGGTGGTGTAGCCTTCCTAAATTCAGAGAGTCCTTGGTAACAAGGATTGACTGTAAGGGCTTCTCCTACTGAGTTCCCACTTCCTTCACCATGGTTATTGTGGTTTCTGTCTTGAGTCTCTTGCATACATTGCATAACCATTCTATTTGATTCTGTTTGGGCCATGACAGCTTCAGCCAGACCCTTAACAGCTCCCATGATCCCTGATAGAGTTTCATTTGGTGTACTTCTGAGATTCCTTATCCTTCTGATGCCATATAATCCTACAAGTGCATAAACAACCCAATATTGAGTTGATCAGGCTCAATATTGTATAATTAGTGTATTGAGAATATTATAAGGCATGCAAAAAGAAAAAATTGGAGCCAGATAACAAAGACTCAACTTTCACTTAATGTCTAATTATGCCTAGAACGGGGCTCTGATACCAAAAATATAACATCCGTTCATAATAAAGTTAATGGCACAACTTTACATAGAAAGTTCGGAGTTAGACATTAATATACATAGATACAGCACAGAGTTCAGGAGTAGAAGTAAAGTTTTGCTTGCCATAAACTAAACATTTTTAAATCGATAATAAAACTATAATTTATTTAATTACAACTCCACATATTTTTGGCAGCTGGAAGAGTTCACTTTGCTCTAGGGCGTTACTTGACTAATCTGAAACCACCAAAAATAGAGTGGGAATTGAAAATTCTCAGTAGATAATGAATAGTTCTAAAGCATTTGAACTATGATGGTTTCAGCCGTGTCGTAGCACGAAAATTCACGCGGCTACTGTATCATAATCTCATCACATTACTTATAAGAAGATCATAATATTATGGGCAGTAAATGGTTTAAAATCTATGTTATGCAATACATAAGGTGACAAACATTAATATCCATATAATCTTTTTACTTTAATTTCCACTTTCCTTTATCTACTTGTCTCACACATATTTGAAGGCCTTCTTTTAGGGAATTCCCATTCTCTGGTGGTACTTTTAACATCATGATGACAAAGCGAGACTTTTACGTCACACTAACCAAGGCAGGTAACATAAAAAGATCTTGCATCTTATCCCTCTACCTTTTTGGCGGTTAGCGGCAAATCTTAACTAAATATCTTTCATTCAAAATACTTACTTGCTATAATACATAAATTCTTAATAAATATACAAATGTATAAACTTAAGCAATAAATATAACTTAAATAAAGACTCAAATAGCATAAGATAAACAATAATTTAAATAATAAATTTCTCTCAAAATAACTTAAATAATAAATCATAGAATCAATAAGTGGAATAAAATGTAGAAACTATAAATTAATTCATAAGTTTAAAATAACCGAAGTGTGCAAGGATTTAAATAATATAAACTTGAGTAAAATAAATAACATAATAGTTCAATAAAATTTCTCAAAATATAGAGTTGTTAATTTTAAATGTTAATTTCTAAATGACCAAATCTAATATCACTTTTATGCAATTCCTTTTAACTTTCTTTTTATGATCTATGAGTTTGTCATTATCATCATGACACATATTGGTCCTTTAAAGAAATTACCATAAAAATTGATAACTCAAAATAATGTAACATTATAATAACAAGAATCATAATAATAATACTAATAATAATAGTAAGCAATATTATAAGGGAATATTAAATAAATTAACTTGAAATGATAAATAAAATAAAACTGGAATAATATTAAGCAATAATATAAATTAACATTAGATCAAATAACTTAGAATGATAAATAAAATATATTATAATGATAATTAATAAGGAACAATAATATAAAAGAACATAAAATAACTTGGAACAGTAACTAAAATAAATTGCAATAAGAGAAATATTGGGCAACTTTAATGTAAGGAAAATAATAACATAACTTGGAATAATAAAATAGATTGTAGTGAATAATAAAGAGCAACAATATAAGGAATATCAAATGAAATAGCTTGGAATAAATTTTAATATGGAGACATCAGATAAAATAACTTGGAATATAACATAAACTGCGATAGTGACTAATAATGAGTAGAGTAATATTAAATAACATAACTTGCAATGAGTAAATAAAGCCATGGTTTTACTTCGCAAATAATTTCATTATCTACCTCTAATTATTGTAGGCAACTGACAATGATGTGGGACCACTGAATTTCTTTCCTTTCTTATCTGCTACCGCTTGCTCTCTTTCTTTTTCTCCCTTTTTTTTCTTCCTTTGCTCTTTCCTAGTTTTTCTTTCAACGGAATGCCAACTCTTGATTCTATCTGTGACCTCCCCCTTCTTCTCTTAATATAGAAGATTTGCAAGGTAAAAACATCACTAATGATGTTTTCTATTTTTATTTTATTACTTATATGTATAATTTTCTTTCTATACATTGATTACTGTAAATTTTTTCTATACTTACTGTCTGTAGCCCTCCCTCTAATTCCTATGCCTTTTGACTTGAGTTTCTTCTTCTTCCTTTATTATTATTATTATTTTTTTTTTCTTCTTCTTCCTAACATTTATTGTTTTGTGTTTGTTTCCAAAGTTGAAGACTTTCACCTCATGCCATTGATGTGAGTTTGTGTTTTGTTTTATATTTATATTAATTTTTTTTCAATTATTTTATAATTATAACTATATTAATATTTGTAATTATTATTATTATCGTTGTTATTATTTTATCTATCATGATGCTAATATTTGATATTATAGAGTAATGCATTTTAAAGTTGTTATTATTAATTATAGTCTTACTCTAAAAGTTAATATCTATATTTTAATTATTTGGTCAATCAACTCAAACATATCACCCAAAATATTCCAATCAAGTGGACTAACTAGATTGTTCTATATTAAATATTCTATGAAAAGATGAGGATGTTACAAACCCTGATATAGAAATTTCTTGAAAATGGGAGCCTCCTTGCCTTGGTTATCATATTTGAGAAATATGTTTTCCAGTCTATGAAATGATGTTAATTCATTATATGCACGCATAGTTTTTGAAGTTAATTCTCTCTATATATAGATATTATTGAACATGAGAATTTCTTATGCCTAAGCAACTCATGATATTAATTCTTTATTTAAGAATAGTTGTTTTACTTCTAGAACTTGTACTCATATGTTATAGTTTCATTATCCCTTACTGAGTCAATTGGACTTACCCACTCTTCTTTACATATTTCAGACCTTAAAGCGACACTCGACTTTGTTCCAATAGTTTGTAGTGTGCAGATTCTCTGGGCACACCCTCTGCACATGAGGTCCTCTCTGTACTACCTTGCTGTAATTTCGATGTTTCGACTTTGTAGAGTTGCTCTATGATCCACAAGCAAGGTCCTGCGACTTGGTCATTTTTTTTGGATATTTGTACTTAATATTTACAACCCTAGGATTGTATTCTCCTTCATATATATATGTGAAATACTGGAGAATGCTCTGAGAGCCTTATTTTTGTGTTTGCTAGCTGGCTAATTTAGGGAAGCTAGAAAAATAGGGAAAACTCTGTAAGTTTTTCTGTAAAATTGATCAATATAGGCTTGCTAGAGGTCTATTATCTCTAAGCATCGATCATGACTCCGGGGTGGATTGTGACATTTTTAAAACTTAAGAAAATAAATTACAAGAAATTATGCATGCAAACTAGGAAAGATGAATTTTAAAGGCCATATGTTATATTTTTATTTATTTTAAATTCTTTTATAGCACCCATAACAGCCTCTCGATACAACTCCATGACTCAAGTATGGTGCATATGTTTGGAGGATATTACAACTCTGATTCCTGGGGTCTTATTTTCTTTGTTCCAAGTGAAAGATGTTGAGAAGGGTAAATGGGTTTCCCTTAGTAGCTAACCCAAGAAAAGAACTTTTGAGCTTTTCACCTCCAATTTCAAGTGTTTCAAAGACCAATTTTTTAAGGTTAAGGCTTCTGAGCTTGAATATCCTTTCTTTTTAGATGAAAGAGGTCATGCAAAATTTTTCCTATATTGGAATAGATATCCAAAGAGGGTTCTTAATATAGACTACCATAGCCTCCCCCTGTATGACCAAGTTATCCTCGACCATCTAGCTAAGCATCTATCTAGCAAGAAAAAGGTTCTTTCTTGTACCAAGTTGCTACAATGGGACACCAAAAGAATCGAGGTGCTCAAATATCTTAGTAAGTTTCCTTAAGATTTTCCTTTCCTATTATCTCTATTATAACCATGTTTTTTACTCCGTTCCTCTCCAGGCTACCCTCGCTCGTTGCTGAGCACTATTGGCTCAAGGAAATGCCTTTACTGTGAGCAATAAACCAGTAAAGGATAGCTCGGATATGACTTCTATATCCCAGCCCCTTATTATCAGTCGACGAAGGAAAAAGACTCCCAAGGATGTTGATGTAGAAGAGACTTCCCAAAGACAGGGCACTACTCAATTGAAACTTGATTAGGCCCCTCCCAATTTAGTGCTAATTTTTCTTCTTATTTGGGCTTTCTTTGCAACTCTACCTTCCTTAGGACTAGATCTCCTTCCTCAAACTCTTGCAGATTAACCTTCTTGTTCCTCGCCATTTGTTACTTTATGGCTTCTTCTTACATCTTGGTTTTTTCTATCCTCTTCAAACAAGTATAGCTCGACTCTCTGAGCAAATTTGTTTAATTCCTTGGTCACTATAATTGTTAAACTAGGTTCTGACAACTCAACGAGGATCATCATATTAGATCCATATAGCACTCTGTGTGACATTTCCTTGGTCGATGAATGTGGGGTTGTATGGTAAGCCTATAAGATAGCATATAACTCATCAACTTGAAGGCTTTTTGCTTGTTCCAACTCTTCTTTAATCCAACTATGATGATTTTGTTGGCTGCCTTTACAAGCCCATTAGTTGAGGATATTCAACAGATGAAAACAACTAGACAATTCCGAGTTCTCTACAAAAGTCTTTGAATCTCCAATTCGTAAATTGTTCTCTATTATCACTATCCAAATAGTGGGGCATTCCAAATCTACAGTTATTCTTTCCTATACAAACTTCCTTACTTTCTCTATGGTAATGGTGGGCGATGGCTTAGCTTCAATCTATTTGGTGAAGTAGTCTATGGTTACCACCAAATACTTTAATTGCTCAGGTGCAAGTACGAATAGGCTAAGAATGTCTACTCCCCATTTGCAAAATGGCCAGCTAGTTTCCTAGCAATGCATTTGTTCGGATGGTGTGTGCTTTAGTTTTCCAAACCTCTAACACTTGTTGCATTTCTGTACAAATTCTAAATAGTCTTTCCTTTAACACTAGTTACATTTCTGTACAAATTCTAAATAGTCTTTTTTCATAGTGGGCCAAAAGTAACTAGCCCGAAGTATCTTAGCCATTAGTGTATGGCTACTAGCGTGATTTCCACATCCTCCCTCGTGAATTTTTTCTATGATTGTTTGCGCACATTTTCCATTAAGGCACTTTAGTAGAGGCTGAGACTATCCTCGATGATAAAGCTCTCCCACCACTATGGCTCTTCCTCATCTTTTTAACTTTCTTATCTTCTTTGGATATTTTTCTATTAAGCAAATATTTCGAAATGGGTTGTTGTTAACCTTGCTCCTGTTCCATGGAGCATATAATGAGGTAGGTTGTTTCAAATATGCTCTGATTTGCTCCTAAATAACTTATCTATTATTCACTATTATTTTAATGCCAGCCAATTTTGACAATAGATCAACTCTAAAATTTTGTTCTCAAGGAATATATCCAATAGTGCATCCATTAAATTTCCCCATAATTCCTTTTGCTTTCTGGAAATATTTCAGCTATTGGGGTTCTTGGGTTAAAACTTGCCCTTAACTTGGCCAATAGCTAACTGGGAGTCTCCTTTAATTAATAGCCTCTATACTCCAAGCTCCTTTGCCAGTTTTAAACTGGCTATCAAGGTCTCATATTTGACTTGGTTATTACTAGCTTGGAACATAAACCTTAAAGATTGCTTAATGATCATGCCATTGGCATATTCCAGAATTACTCGTGTGCTACTTCCTTTGTCATTAGATAATCCATCCAACTGCAACGTCCACTTCCATTCCTGTTCATTATCAGTCATAAAGGGAAATAACTCTACAATAAAATTAGCTAATACTTGGGCTTTAATTGGGCCCGAGGTTTGTACTCTAGGTTGAATTCTGAAAGTTCCACAGATCATGCTATCATTCTTCTAGCTAGATCGGGCTTCCTCAAAACTTGCCTAATAGGATGCTCAATCATGACAATAATGTGGTGGCCCTAAAAGTATGGTCGTAGTCTTCAAGTAGTTACAACCCAAGAAAATGCTAGCTTCTTAATCTTCTGGTATTGACCTTGGCTCCTTACAATGTGTTGCTTACATAGTAACCATGCTTTTGCTGCTTTTGGTCCTCCCTTACTAGTACCAAGCTTATGGCTTTCTCAATTATTGATAAGTACACATAAAAGGCTCCTTATTTCTTGGCTTGCCCAAAATTGTAGGTTTTATCAAAAACTTCTTCAAGTCTTGAAAAGCTCTTTCACTCACTTCCGTCCACTCAAAACTTACTTGTTTTTGTCAAAAGACAGAAGAAAGGATATGCCTTCTCTGCAAATCTAATCAAAAACCTAGAAAGGGTGGATATATGCCCCGTTAGTTGTTGTCCTTCTTTGAGGATGCTCGAACTTCTCATCTCTAATGTGGCTCAAAATTTCTCTGGGTTCATCTTAATCCCTCTGCTGGTCAACAAAAATTTGAGGAATTTTCGCCCTCGAAGTCCAAATATACACATCTCGGGATTCAAGCGTATGTTGAACTTCCTTATTTGGCCAAAGATTTCCTGTAGGTCCTTACAATAGTCTCCTTCTCCCATGTTCTTGGCAACCATGTCGTCTACATATACTTCCATAATCCCTCTTATTTGATTAGTGAAGACTTTATTAATCAACCTTTGACAAGTGGCTCCAGCATTCTTCGATCCAAATAGCATAACCTTATAACAATAATTTGCATTTTTTGTTATAAAGACCATTTTCTCCTTGTCAAGGGGATGCATCCTAATCTAGTTGTAACTAGAGTAGGCATCCATAAAGCTAAGAAACTTTGCTTCTAAGGCTCTATCCACCAACTTATCAATGCTTGGCAACAGGTATACATCTTTTGGGCAAGCTTTGTTCAAATCTGTGAAGTTTACGCACATCCTTCACTTTTCTAAGGACTTAGGGACCGTGACCATGTTAGCCAACCAGGTGTTGAAGTGGACTTCTCTAATGAAATCAACTTTCAACAGCTTCTTCGTCTCTCATATTGTTGCTTGTTGCTTTTCAATCTAAGCTTTCTTTTTTACTGTACTATAGGTCGGACCATTGGTTCTATAACCAGCCTGTGGCAAATGACTCTTGGGGTCAATTCCTAGCATGTCCTCTAATGCTTATGCAAAAAGGTTTGAGTTTTTTTAAATAAACTCGTCAACTTGGGCTTTATGGCTTTTGGTAGTCCCCACCCAATAAAGGTGAACTTATTGGCAATAGGTCCAACTTGAACCTTCTCTAGTTCATCATTTGGTTTTAGTATTGCTCTCCCCTCCTCTTGTGGGTTAAGGTCTCTCATACTCGTGCCTTTACTTTGGCCAATTTCCACCATGTACCTTTTGTAGTCCTTGTCTCACCAGTCGCTTAATCCGATCTTGCAAAATAGTGCAATCTTCTATGGTGTGGCCATAATTCCTATGGAACTAGAACCATTTACTCCTATCCATTGCAACAGGAATTTGCGGTTTTCTAGCATTAGGTGGCAGCTTGATAATTCGAGCATTATACATCTATTTGAGAATGGTCTCCTTTTTTGCATTAAGAGGTGTATACTCATAATAGCAGGATTAAGGGAAGTATAAATTGTGCCGACCTTCATCTTGGCCCCTCTCCCTCGGATCAAACTTCCCTCTCTTATAGCTTCTTTTTTCCTGTTTTTGACTTTGCCTTGAGTTTTCAATTTTTCCTATTCTCTGTCCGAGCCTCCACTTTTCTCAAACTTCTTCCATGTTAATGTATCCAACTACTCTTTCTTTAAACTCGGCCATAGTCCTTGGTCGGTTGATTGCTAAGAAATTGATGAATTGACTAGTTGGCAATCCTTTTTTGATGGAATACATGGTCAAGATCTTGGATCTACATGGCCACAATATTAAATTGGTCCAAATACTCTCTCAGCAGTTCTTAAGGGCCTTGCCTTATCTCATTTAAAGGATTTGATGTCTTCTTGTAGGCTTGAAGGGAAATGGTTGACAAATGCATGGGAGAGCTCGGCAAAATCATGAATTAACCCTATAGGTAATTAGGAAAACCACAAGAGGGCCACTTTCTCCAAAAAGGTAGGGAATGTTCGATAAAGAAATGGATTGATAGCTCCATTTACCAATATCATAGACTTGAACATAATCACATGCACCTGAGAATCTCTAGTTCCATCGTATGGTCTCAAGATTGTAGGGAGCATGAAATTGTCCGAAAGAACCACGGACATAATAAATTTCGGGAGTAGCTCAGAATACACTAGAAAACCTTATGTTGCGGTCATCTGATATGTCGCATTTGTCCCACGAGTGTTTCGGGTGTTGTTCTCCTCCTTATTGTAGTAGAGTCATCATTATTTTGATGATTGCTAGCCTCATTCTCCCTTATGCATTTTTTCAGTTTATCGCTTCCATTTGGATCGTTAGCTTCCTATTCTGACTTTGAAGTTCACGAATCATTCGATAGGGCCCTTCCATAGTAGAAGACAGTAGGACATTGTTGGCCTTGTTCCCATTATTAGGATTGTTTTGGTTATTGGCATGCTCAACCATGTTAACATGCTGACCCCTTGTGGTGACCATTCACTAATCGTGGGGTTAGTTTCGGGCCAATGGTAAGCACCAATGTTCTGACTTGTTTCTGAGATCATCCAAGGATGTCCTTTGTGAGTCTAAGCTCTTTTCCCAATTGTGCCTTCGATGGGTGACTTACAAAGGACTCCGATGCTCAAGTCAAAATTCTACTCCACTTGGATGCAAGTGAAATTGGATCAGTTACGTACCTCTAACTCCTTCGAGCCCTCTTTTATTTAAGTTCAAATTTTCCCTTTCCCATCGAGGCCTCCACATTCTCCTAATTTCATGGGAATTCTCGGTCTTCAATAATCATCTCAAGCGGTTAAGCCTTGTCAAGTATATTGACTTCCTTGAGACTTATTCGGAGAAAACTCCTTCTGGAAGGTCTCCACTAGACTCCTCTTAGGCCGAGCTTTGAAGCCTAAGGAAATAGTTCAGTCTAATTTCAATATATTTCATTTTAAAGTTGTCAACATTAAGATGAAAAAAATTAAAAAATATTCTAATTCAAAATTATCTTAATAGAGATATTAAAATAAAAATCAAAGTAATTACAGAATAATTCTTAAGGGCATATATATTTTTTATTTTCTCCTAACTAAAATTTTTACTTGTTTCAAGTTAACAATGATAAATCTTAACCACATTTATTTTGAATGTTAAGTCAATAATCTAGTAAAAATGAAGACGTTTTGAATGAAATACTAGTTAAACTTAAGTATGGGCTATACCAGAGAGTTTACCATATGGAGATAATAGTTACATGGATAGTTTATTGAATAACAAAAAGACAAAAGTAAACTTAAATTTAATGATAAGATGAAACAAACTAAATTTAAATTATAACAAACTAAATCTATAGCCTAACAAGCATAGCGTATTTAATTGTCAGATTCTATTTTTTAATAAACTTCAAAATTCAAAAGATTTCTGGTGGTAGATTTTTTTTTTTTTTTTTATCATGGAAGGAAAAAATCTATCTCAATGAATGACACTTCACAGAACTTTCTAAGGAATAATCTTATTTTGTTATATATATAGATAGATATATAAATTATATCTATACTACGAATAATTAAGACTCAAAATATGAAAACTTATGCCATGTGTGAACTTCACATCAATTCTAATCCCCACCACTTTCTCAAACTTACTATTAAAGGAAACATTTTAAATTAAAATTATTAAAAAGAAACATTTAATTTCAAAATTTAACTTATAATAAATATAAACCATTGATACTCTCTTCCACCAACTCTTCTTAAATGATCCACAACTCAAATATCTCTATGTGGTTTCCTTTCAATGCCAAAAAGTTTATTAAATTAATTTAAATAAATTTATATTAAATTTTCTTTATAAAATTAAAAAAACTTCAAATTTAATGAACATCAATATATTTGTCACCAACCCCATTACCCTTCTACTAGCCAATTCTTTCATATTTTAAAAAAATGATGTAAAATTAAATTTGAAAATTAATATTGATAATTGTTAGCATAAGTTACCAATGTATTTTGCCCAATCAGTTTTTACTACTCATCCTTTTATCATCACAAGCCAATTTTTAATCTCTTTAAAAATTAATTACTTTTACTACTATTTTTCTTTGGGTACTTCATTACCTAATTAGTCAATAAGTCAAATTTCTCTCCCACTTTTTTTGTATATTTATTTTTTATTTAAGAATTTATTACTCAATTATATAATTTTTTTGGTCCAAAATTAGAGTATCGCCTATCTATATAATAATATTTTGTTGCCTTTTATTTTTGCAAAATGATTTTGATTCTTGATATGGGAACTCACATATTTATTGAGATACAACATCAAAAGTTAAAAGGTAGTAGAAGCATCATTATTTTTTATCTTTAAATCATTATCACAATGAAAAATTTTAGTTCGTGGTATACAGAAAGGACTGTAATTGATTACCAGCCTATAGGTAGTCGATTACACTGTCCAAAACTTAGTTCCTTGGTTCAAGTATCACCTAGACTTAGTATATCACACACATTTATTTACATAAGTTAATGTCCTCTTTAACTTTACTCTCCATTAACTTTAAAATATAAATGTAAATAACAAAATACCCCCCATTTGGATTCAATAAAAATATCAAATAAATCAAAATCCTTAAGAATCAAAATTCAACTTTTGGATTTTAGTACAATTTTCTGAAAACTTGCGTTGTTACAAACTCTTGAGTTAAAAACAAAGGTGTTACCCATCCTTTAAAATTCATTAAAAATCGTTTTTCAACTCATTGATGCCCAAGAAATTATTACAAGGACTTTTGATTTTATAAAAATGTCTTAATTCTATAGCTCTCTAAGGAGGCATAGGACTCAAACTTAGAATTTTTCATGATTTAATAACAACAAATAGCTACAACCCGCACTAGGGTATTATATTCTTCCCCCCTCGAAAGAATTCGTCCTTGAATTCTAAACAAGGCAAGATTTACCTCAAGAATCAAACAGGTGGGGATACTTTGCTTGCATTGTTTCTTCAGCTTCCCAATTGCTTCCTCTCTTGAGTAGTTCTTTCAAATTACCTTTACTGAGGCCACTTCCATTGAATGTAACTTCTTCGCTTGACGGTCAACTATTGCCCTGGGCTCTTCCTCATAGGTTAAGTCTTCATCTAGTTAGATAGTTTATGGAACGAGCACATATGATGGGTCAGGAAGGTATTTTCCGCAACATGGATACATGGAACACCGGATGAATAACGGACAGTTCAGGTGGCAAAGCCAAATGGTATGCCATTGGGCCAACTCCAGCTAAATTCTCAAATGGGCCAATGTAACGGGGGCTGAGCTTATCTTTCTTCCCAAACTTCATCACACCCTTTATAAGGAACACAAGGTCACCTATAGAGAATTCTAGATCCTGTCTTCGATGATCAGGATAGGATTTTTGCCTACTCTGGGTTGCTAATAATTGTTCTCTGATCAACTGAACCTTCTCCATGGAATCTTGAATTAGGTCTGGTCCCAAAAGCTTGACCTCACCAATCTCAAACCATCCAATAGGAGACCTGCAACGTCTCCCATAGAGGGCTTCAAATGGTGCCATCTGGATACTGGCTTGATAACTATTATTATAGGAAAATTCGACTAAGGCAAGTAGCTATCCTAATTACCACCAAAGTCCAGAATGTAAGATCTCAGCATATCCTCTAATATCCGGATGGTCCTTTCTAATTGCCCATCTGTCTGAAGGTGGAATGCCGTACTGAGATCTAGTCGAGTCCCTAAGACCTTTTTGAAGGCCTTCCAAAAATAAGAAAAGAATTGAGGTCCATGGTCCAAGATAATGGATGTTGGAATCCTGTGAAGTCGAACAATCTCATCAACATAGAGTTTGGCATAATGGGAAGCATTATAGGTAGCCTTGACTAGGAGGAAATGAACTGACTTGGTCATTTTGTTTACTATCACCCAAATAAAATCAAAACCCCTAGAGTTCTGAGGCAACCCGATTACAAAAGCCATGGTAATTCTCTCCCAATTGCACTTAGGTATTTCAATCTATTGTAGTAACCCGACAGATCTTTAATGTTTGGCTTTAACTTGCTGACATACCAAACGTGACACAAAGTCCCTTATATCCCTTTTCATGCCTTCCTACCAAAACAACTGTTTCAAATTCTGGTACAACTTAGTGGAACCTGGATGAATCATGTATCCAGAATTGTAGGCTTCCTCTAAGAGAGTCCTTCTCAAGTTGCGTACGTCGGGCACACATAAACAGCTACCATACCTCAATGCACCTGTTTGATCAAAAGAGAATTCAAATTCCTTCCCCTTGCAGACTTCCTCCCTTAGTTTATGTAACTTTGGATCTTCATATTGGACAATCTTGATCTACTTAATCAAGGAAGATTGAACCTGAATGTGAGCCAGAAGCAGCTTGGAGCCTCCAAGCTCAAAGTGCACACTATCAACTTCTAATTTATTGATCTCTTATACTAATGGTCTCCTCACAGGGGCTATATGTGCCAAACTACCCATGGACTTCTTGCTCAATGTATCTGCCACCACATTAGCCTTACTTGGATGGTACAAGATTGTAATGTCTATGATCTAATTTTAAGCTCTTTTCTTTCATTATGCTCTGATTGCTATATTTTTTCCTGTTGTAATCGATTACAAGGTCTTGTAATCGATTACCACGGACCATGCTATGCGAAATCAAGATTTTTCTTCAAGTAATCAATTATGTAATCGATTACATAAGGCTAAATGGGTTTCCAAGATTCTACACGCTCTCTGGTAATCAATTACACAGGCTTGTAATCGATTACCAAGCATCTATATAACCACCTGCGACACACTCTCTCTCTCTCTTTCTCTCGATGTTTTCTCTTTCCTCTCCCCCGAACTTGTCTCTCTCTCCTCCAAAACTCACCCAAACTTCATCCTAATCCTTCCCCATCAGCTTATTTCACTTTAACCACTTATAAACACGCATTAAACACAAAAATCAACTCCAACCATTATCAAATCTGTCCCTTTCTCTCTCTAGAACTCCATTAAAGACTTTGAAGCTTGGAGGTAGAGGAATTCGTGGATCTACCTTTCCCTTCATCTCATTGGCTTCTTTAGGGTAATTTCTAACATATTTTCTCCTTCCATTCATACAGATTTCGAATTCTTGTTGGTTTGGAGTTCAATCTTAAACTTAGGTTAGATACTTTGGGAGTTGAGTATAGGTAGGATTAATTCTCCATGTTAGAAGCTAATACCCAATCATATGGTTGTACTTATGGTGCTAGATTGCTCTAAAGGATACCTTTCTTGCTTTGTGGTTCTGGTGTACTGATATCTTTCCGTGGCCTAGTGATTTGTGAGTAGATAGAATTCCTTTGTTTCATTTACTACTTTAAATTCATGTTATTTAGATAAATATCTATGTTGAAACTGTTTTAGAAACTTCGCATGAGTCAATGATGAATAAATATGAGAAATATTTGAAAAATGATGCTTGTTATATAATGAGAAAGGACTAGGAAGGTCTATACAGGATTTGCCTGCTAACAGCAGTAGACGTTAGCCCTAGTGCACCTTGACTTATGATTTCACAGCCATTCAAGGGAGTGGTGCGTGCCTGTTATTCACAGCCATACATGTAGTGTAGTGCATGCCTAATTATTCACAGCCACTTTAATAGTGGTGCGTGCCTGTTTACAGGATTCACACGAAGGAAGGGCCACCTAAGTGTGAATCCTGACGGATTATCCTATTAGATGGTTCCTAAGAATGTTAAATTGAATTGAACTATAGTTTTCATATGTGTATTGACTCATGTATGCAAAGGTATCCTATCTCTCACTGAGTTTCATAAACTCACCCTGTGGCTATCTTATCTTTTTCAGATACAGGTTCAGATTTAGGAGCCGATTCCCTTACTCAGCAGTAGTCGACCCTCACCCTTAGTGAGCCCTCTTAGATAATGGCCAGGTTTGGTTATTCTATTCTATTTGTAATCTTAGAATTGTAGCTCCATAGTACTACAAGCAGGGTTTGACCCTTGCTGGTTTGTAACAGTCTGAGTATTTGTGAAATTATGTAAATCTGACTGGTTGGACAATTTGTGATGGAATTATGTGTTGGATTACTATGGATCATGTTTGGTGGATTGAATTATGTTTGATATATATATAAATATGTTGTGTGTTGAGGGGTGCATTCTGAGAATGCCTGGATCCCCGATGGAAGTATGTGGTTGCTGTTATGCAGGAGGAGTACTCTTATTTGGGAATTATCCGAAATACAAGGGAAACTCTGTCCATTTTTCGAAAAATATTTCTGTGAAAGGCTTGCTAGGGAACTCGTTTTCTAAGCACCGGTCACGGCCTTGGTTGGGTCATGACAAAGATAGTACAATTGTAATCCTTGAGTAGTTCTATCTGTAACATGCTCCCGAACTACAGTACTATGCTTAAGTCATAGTACCACACCCTGGAGTTGTTACTATTACCTGAGTGGACCTTATCTGACAGCAACTTCAGCCATCTTCGGAACTTCTTGAACTATCTAGAGATAACACAGAAATAGGTGTGAGAATTTTGAATTCTTAGTAGGATTCTTTAACTATCACACATAATTTCATCGTTGTCATCTCCAGTTGCTTCGGTTTATTATGAAAAAGGTGATCATGTTATACAAGCTATTTGATTTTTATAGTTCGAAAACATACTGTCCAAAGCAAGGTTCCTTTTATTCATACACTTGTCATTTGGGTGAGCGAATACAAAGTCAATTCATAAATTATACTATAAATAATAACTGAAACATAATAGAATACAATAGTACCAATATACTGAAAACATAAAATCCGCACATACCCTTTACTTGTACTTGAATATATGCAGATACACATAATTTTCTTTTCTTCCTTTATCTTCGTTTACTTGTTACACATATTCCAGAGTATGATCGCTATATTATACTCTATCAGGGTGTGATTACCATGTCACATTTCTTAGGAATATGTTCTTCCTGCCACATTCTAGAGTATGATCGTCATGTCATACTCCATCAGGATGTGATCGCCATGTCACATTCCTTAGGGTGTGGGATCATTATGCTACATTTTAGAGTATGATCGCCATTTCATAGCCCATCAAAGCGTGATCGCCGTGTCACGTTCCTTAGGAATATAGTCTCAACATCATATCCTTCATCATAGAATCTTTACATGCCACACTTCAGAGTATGATCGCCATGTCATATCCCATCAGAGCGTGATCACCATGTCACGTTCCTTAGGATGTGCTTATCATGCCATATTCCTGAGTACGATCGCCATGTCATATCCCATCAGAGCATGATCGCCATGTCAAGATCCTTAGGAATATGAGACCTTCATCATATCCTTTATCGTGAATATTTATATGCCACTATAAATTTTCGGTACTTACATTAACTGGGTCATGCCATGCCTCATGTAAGCCCTACCCCCTATGCTCATACTAGCTGGGTCATTGCCATGCCTCATGTGAATGGGATGCTTGTATATGCTTTAATGTTTATTCTTTAACTGCCTTCACCTAGAGGGACCCAAATAATTGCCTCCAAGTGAAGGGATCTCATATATTCTTCCCTCATTCATATGCTTGTGCTCATAAGAATGATTCATGATCATGTCATCGTAATATATTCATAATTGTATAGCTGTTCATATCATAAATTTCTTGTAATATAACATTCATAGTTTCATAGACCTTTGCCGAAAATTCGGCAGCATAACGGATCGAGTCCGCTTCCCCATGAATAGTGCCAATTTCAGCAGACAGTTAGTCACAATAAGAGATCAAATATAAGGCACTAATCTTTCAAGCACCAACATGGAATTGCAACACTTAGGCTTTATTTGAACTCATATGTGAATTAAGGTGCCAATCCTTTAACTTTGGGAATCCTACTCATATTCTTCAACTTTGCCCATTTTTAGAAATTAAGCCCTAAATTCATTTTAACTCATTTGGATATGAATTTTGGATATGTTGAAGTTTTATATGTCTATTTTCTAACTTTTTGGTCCCATCTAATTTTGATAAATATAACTCAAGTTATTTACGTTTTAACCCGGCCTGCCCTGTGGCTGGCCAAAATTACACATCTAAAAGTAAAAATCTACTAAAAATTGAAAACAAGTCTAAATCATACTAAATTGGTGTCATATCAAAGCTAACAGAACAAGATTTCATTTTCAACAAGTTTCATTTCGTTTGCTTTAGTAGAGCTCGAGTTATAAGTCCTGAAATTTGACCTTCCTGAACTACCCTGTTTTGGCCTAGTTTGGACAAAGGGCAACTTCCTCGAACCACTGGGAACAAGTGGGATGGTAACAAACTTGGAATTTCATCATAGGATGTTCCCTATGTGTAAGATTTCTAACAAAGTTGGTTTTACTCAATTTGGAGTTGTGTAGGATGGGTTACACCCTTCCCAATTCACACTACCAGGATGAAAGTCCTAACTCCTAGGTCAAATTTCAAAAATTCATATATCTCTTAATACTAATCCAATGGCCTTATATTATATATGTATGGAAAGCTCTGAATGTCTAATTTCATATAAAAATAGTTTCATCAAATTTAACCAGCTGTAGGCAAAGCCGCATACTCCACCATTCGAACTGCCGTGGACTTTTCACCTAGACAGAATCCTAATTCTCTACTCCTTCTAGTTTTCTCCTTCTAACTTTAATTCCAACTCAAGATTTCATATTAATCCAACCATAATCCATCATATACATCCAATATATCATCAAATACATGTAGAAGATTGAAATTTCATACAGCTATAGTTGAGAGAAATTAAGGACAGAAATTGAATCCTACCTCCTTTGGGTGTGATTCTGCTAGATTTTGAAACTTGGATTGATAAAACCTTGTTAAGCTTGAAGGAGTGATGGAGTTGGTTAAGAGAAGAAGAGAAGAATAAGGCTAAAATCAGAAGAGAAAGTGGCGAAATCAGTATGGAAATAAGAGAGAAAAATCTGATTTAAGTATTCAAGAGGTAGTTAGATTTGTGTGTTTTGATTGGTTAAAATTTTGTGATTGAAGTTTAGCCATATCTCCCTCTTTTGTGGCTAAGTTATTCTCCACATCACCCCAAAAGTGGAACTCGCTTCCGTTGTATCTGAAATCGAATCTTGTATCTATTCTGTGTAAAGTCGAAGCTCGCATCCATCTTATCTGAACTTGGAGCTAAAGTCGGATTCCGAAACTCGTGCCCACCTTATTTGAGACTTAGAAATAAATTCGGAGATCGGAAATCATGTCCGTTTTATTTGAAGTTTGGGAATAAAGTAGGAGATCAGAACTTGTGTCCATTCTAGTTGAGTTCAACTCTAAGGTTGGAGCTCGTTACATTCAACCCGAAGGTCGGTACTTGTGACCATTCTCTTAAACTATCAACTCGGATGTCGGAAACTCTGTACAGTTTATTTTGAAACATGAAGTCGGAAGTCAGAAATGAGTGGATACTGGGTATGGTTAAGGTCGGAATTCGGGACTTAGGAAACATACATAACTTGGAAGACTAATATGGATTAATGTCGGAAATCGGAATCACAAGCACATAAAACACTTTGAAATCGAAAATCATAGACAAGAATATCAAGCCTAAAATACTTAAACCCGGAAGTCGGGATTTTTACATAAACTTGGAAGTTGGTACTAGAATAGGAAACTTTACCCGAATCTCGGAAGTCGGAAACTATGTATAATATATTTAAAACTCGAAGTCGGAGGTTAGAACTCAGAAACCACCCATTTAATTTGAGCTAGAAGATGAAGTCAGAAATCGGAAATAACCAAACTTGAAGATGAAGTCGGAAATCGAAACTCGGGGTGGATGTTACACTATCCACCTTTGTTGCCCTAGGTTTAAGTCCTTCTGTTGGAAAATATACTTTAAGCTTTTATGGTCAGTGTAAATCTCGCATGTTTCACCATAGAGGGAATGCCTCCAAATTTTCAATGCAAAGATAACAGCTGCTATTTCCAAATCATGGTTGTGGTAATTCTATTCATGCCTTTTCAATTCCCTTGAGGCATAGGTAATGACTCGACCGTGTTGCATAAGAACAAACCCGAATCCTACTCGGGATACATCACAGTACACCAAGTACCCCCCAGAACCTGAAGGCAAAACGAGCACAAGAGCTGAGGTCAAACAAATTTTGAGTCTTTGGAAACTTTCTTCACAGGCATTGGACCATTGAAATGATACTCCCTTCTAGGTTAACTTGCTCAAAGAGGCAGAGATCTTAGAGAAATCTTTAACAAATCTCCGAGAGTAACCTGCCAAACCCAAGAAGCTATAGATTTTTGTCACAGTTGTGGGTCTTGGCCACTTCTAAATAGCCTCCACCTTCCTAGGATCCACTATAATCCCCTCTTTTGATACCACGTGACCTAGAAAGGTCACCTGATCCAACCAAAATTCATATTTGGAGAACTTAGCTTAGAGCTTGTGATTTCTCAAGGTTTGCAAGATGATTGTCAGGTGATACTCATGTTCTTCCTTGCTCTTGGAATATATTAAGATGTAGTCAATAAAGACAATCACGAAGTGATCTAGAAAGGGCTTGAACATACGGTTCATCAAATCTATGAAAGCAGTTGGGGCATTGGTTAACCCGAAAGATATCACTAAGAACTCGTAATGTCCACAATGGGTTCGGAATGCAGTCTTGGGAACATCTTCTTCCCGAATTCTTAACTGGTGATACCTAGAGCGGAGATCAATCTTAGAGAAGCATGATATCCCTTGGAGCTGATCAAACAAGTCATCAATTCTGGGTAATAGATACTTATTACGAATAGTCAATCAGTTGAGTTGTCTATAATCTACACATAACCGAATTGTCCTATCCTTTTTCTTTACAAAGAGCACTGGAGCACCCCATGGTGACGTGCTTGGGCGGAGGAAGCCCCTTTCTAGCATATCTTATAATTGAACCTTTAATTCTCATAATTCAGCTGGAACCATATGATAGGGAATGGATACGGGTTAGACATTTAGAGCTAGATCTATGCAAAACTCAATCTCTCTATCGGGAGGCATTCTCAATAATTACTTTGGGAATACATCCAGGAATTCCCTGACCACTGAGACTTGGTTAAGACTAAGTACTACAGCCTTAACATCCCGAACCGTTGCAACATAACCTTCGCTCCCCTTATTCATTAAGTGCATAATGCTCATAGAAGAGATTAAGTTAGCAGAGGTCAAGCAGCTATCTCCCCAAAATACCAAAGATGGTCCATCTTGATGAACCTCAAACTTCACTGTTTTGGAGTAACAATTCACTATGGCATGGTATAAGGATAAATAATTGATGCCCAAGATGACATCAAAGTCCATCATCTCCAATAGCATTAAATCGACCAATGTATCCACTCCATTAACATTGACTACGCATGATGGGAACATCAGTTGAACAATTAAGAGTTCTCCTATTGGGGTGCTAACCCAAAACGGATAGTCCATCATCACCGGTTGCTTGCCAAAGCGAAAGGCAAAATATGGGGATACATATGATTGAGTGGAGCCCGGGTCAAACAACACATTAGCCTCGAAAGAACAAACATACAAAGTACTTGTCACCACAGCATTCGAAGGCTGAGCATCTTGTCTTGTAAAAATAAAAACTCTGAGTTGGCCTTTCCCCGATCCTCTACCACTAGGACCTCTACCACTAGCTCCCTTGCCTAAACCTCTGCCCAAGGGCCCAGATAGAGCACCTGGAGTTAAAGTTGAGTGGGATGGTGTAGGTATTGCGGGATGTGCAAAACTTTGTCCAAAAGCTTTCCTAGAATATGGACAATCCTTCTCTGGCTGTCTACACCTAAAACAAGCTCCAGTGGCCCAATGACACGGCCTTGAGTGGTAGTTTCCACAAAATGACATGGCTACTTATGGAAAATTTGACTATCCCAACCCTTGCATGCCTAGCTGTGATACACTTCCAGCCTGGGATCCTGAGGCAGATATACTCATCGGAACAAGATCGGAAGAAGTAGCCCTGTCCGATGGTGCTTCACTTTGGCTCTGATATCCTTGGGCTCCTCCAGAGTTGGATCCACTAGAAAAGGTTCCCTTCATCTTTTGCTTCTTTCCTGACTCCTTGACAACCCTCCGCTTTTCTCTTCCAATCCCAAGATTGTAGGCAATGTCCATAATCTCGGCATATGACATTCTTCTAACCATAGGAAGTAGGTTGAAGAATAACGAGTCAGCTAGGCCTCGAGCGAATCTCTTAGCCCTCATGGTCTCATTGGATACTAGATGATCTGCATATTGAGATAAATTAGTGAATTGCTTCTCATATTCTACTACAAACATCCTAGGGGTTTGCCTCAATCTTTCAAAATCAGCAGCATACTTCTCCCTCTTGATGACAGGGAGGAACCTTATCATGAAAATCTCAGTGAATTCCTCCCAAGTAAAGGGAGGTAGGGCAGAAGAATCCCTTCCTCCAAGAAGGGTTGCATACCACTATTTTGTAGGCTTATTCAGGTTGTAAACTACTAATTCCAGCGCCCTTTCACTGGTACACCTAAGGGCTCTGAGGACCTTGCTAGTATGGTCAATGAACTCCTATGGATCATCCGTCAGAGGATTCCCAAAGAAGCTCGACAGGTTCAGGTTGAGGAAGGATTCAATCTTCACCCCTACCCCCACATAAGGTTAATGATGCCCCCTCACAGGTGGGGCTAGCTCAGCATAGGGTTGTGGCTCACCCCTCTTTTGCTGACCTAAGTGTTTTACCAGTGTGTTAAGGGTTTGATGGACTCCCCTCATTTCAACTCCAAATTAACTAGCTCATCCTTTAGAACTGGCTCCTCTGCTTATCTGGCCGGTCTTCCACGGACCCTTCCTTGACCATGGCCTCTCCCTCTCGGTGGAAGAGAGGGGGCCTAATCGGATTCAGCATTGGAAGCCTCATGGATTTCTATCCTTGCAACACGAGTGCGAATTCTAGGCGGTATTTCACCAAAGGGAAGAATTATTAAGGTCAGAACCTGATTGAATTTCAAGATGAAAGAGCACTTGAAGTGCATATAACTTAAGGTATAAACACAAGAATGACAATCCTAAAGGCCTTCGGTAGCATCACGCCTTGTGAAAATGGGCCAACTTTCATTTGCATGATCGTGATCCTACTAAAAGACACTTGCTCCATGATACACAGGGAAACCTAAGCACTGATACTAACTTTGTCACGACCCATTCTAGGCCGTGACCGGTGCATAAGGGACAAGTCCCCTAGCAAGCCTTTATCACACAATTTTCACAAAATTTGGGTAGAGTCCTCTTTGTATTTAGGGTAATTTCCAAATACGGGTTTTCTACCTGCATAAATAAACAATCATACTCATCCATCGGGGATCCAGACATTCTCAGAATGCATCCCTCAGCACACAACATAAATAATTATCAAAACATGATCAATCAGACAGATACACAGATATACATAATTCCATTTATATATAAATCCAACTATCTTAGTATGTAAAACCACAACACAGACATCATCATAATCCAGCAAGGGTTGGACCCTGCCTATAATGCCATGGAGCTACATAGTTCTAAGAGTACACTAATAACCTAAAATTTGATAAAGCCCTTATCCATGAGGATTCATCAGAGATGTCAAAGATCAAAGCTGAGAAGTAGGAAGATCAACTCCTAAGTCTACACCTATATCTGAAAAGAAAGAAAAACAACGGAGTGAGTTTATACAACTCAGTGAGAGACAAGACATCCTTAATCCACATAAGTCAATGTGCATAAGTTTCAAATAAATCTCAACATAAAATGAAATTAACTCTTAATCTCAAAGGAAACTATCTAACACAGGATAATCCATCAGGATTTACACTTAGGTGGCCGCTTCTTCGTGTGAATCTCGTAATCCGTCACGCACCACTCTTAGAGTAGCTGTGTAAATCCGTCACACACCACATGTGTGTGACTATGTAATTAATAATCCGAGTTGCACCAAGGCTAACATCTACTGTCATTAGCAGACAGATCCTGTTTAGACTTTCCCAAATCTTTTTCTTATCTACTATGCAAAATCTCTACATAACTTGCCAAAATCCAATTCATCGACTCATGTCTAAAGTTTTGAAAATCATACAAAAAAAAGACATGCTCAAACTTCATAAATTATCATAATTCAATATAATAGAATAATTTGAAATCTAATGTAAGCTAAGAATGCCTTATCTACTCACAGTACACCCGCTAAGCAGAATATTTTAATCCTCCAGAGTCACAAAGCTAAGAATTCAATCTTTGGGACAATCTACCATCACACTACGATAATCCAATCAATTATTAGCTATTAATTCAAAGGGTTAATGCTAATTACCCTTAAACCACAAAACCCCCAATTTTTCCTAACCTAAGGTTTATAAGAATTTCTTAGGAAAGAAAAACATTAAAGATTACCGTTAAAAAGGAATGAGGAGGAAGATGATAGATATGTCTTCTTGATTCTTCTCCTCCTCCAAGCTCAAACTTAACAAGGGTGGAGTTTGATTTGAAAAAAAAAGAGAATAATTTGATGAAGATTTAGTGTTAAATGGAGTGTATGTTTGTTATTAGAGTGATTTTAACATAAAAAAAGGTGAAATGGAAGGATTGGTTGATGAAGAAAAGTGTTTGGATAGAGGGGAGAGAGTTTGAAAGGGTAGAGAGAGAAGGAAAATGGTGAAATGAGAGAGAGAAAGGGGCGCGTCCCAAGCTATATATAGTGTCGAGATAATCGATTACCACTCCTGGTAATCGATCACTACAATGAAAAATTTTAGTCTGTGGCATACAAAGAGGACTGTAATCGATCACCAGCCCATAGGTAATCGATCACTCTGTCCAAAACTTAGTTCCTTGGTTCAAATGTCACCTAGACTTAATATATCACACACACTTATTTACATAAGTTAATGTCCTCTTTAACTTTATTCTCCATTAACTTTAAAACATAAATACAAATAACAGAATACCTCCCATTTGAATTTAATAAAAATATCAAATAAATCAAAATCTTTAAGAATCAAAATTCAATTTTTGGATTTTAGTATAATTTTTAGAAAACTTGTGTTTTTACAAACTCGTGAGTTAAAAATGAAGGGGTTACTCGTCCTTTAAAATTCATTAAAAATCATTTTTTAGCTCCTTGATGCCCAAGGAATTATTACCGGGACTTTTGATCTTAAAAAAATATTTTGATCCTATAGTCCTCTAAGGAAGCATAGGATTCAAACTTAGAATTTTCAAGATTCAATAACAACAGAGAGCTACAACTCGTACTAGGGTATTACAAATCCCCTAATTCCTTGCATGATCATTTTTTCCTTTTCTATTTATGCAAGAACAATGTATTTAATTAGTTATCATTTAGTAAGTTTTGAATTATTTTATTCTATTTTATAAAAATTTTATTTACCGGCTTTCACTTTACATGGAAACTTTTTTTTCCTATAAATGAAGTAGAGCTCAAACCATTCTCGGAAGGAGGGGAGCAAAGAGAAACAAAACCTTCATAAAGTTGAAACCTCAAACCTTTACAAAGTTCTGTCATCAGTTTTTTTTTTTTTTGTCTTAAAATATTCCTTTCATTAATTTTCAATATATCGTTCATTGTAAGGCTTTTTTTTCTTCTTCTATTTATCTATTTATTTTACTATACCCGAATAAAATAGATCCACTTAATTTTGCTGATAGTTAACGTAATAAGGTATGTTAATTCCTTAAGAGGCTTACATAAAAGTCGTTTTTTATTATGTCTTATATAATCATTTTTTTTATTTAGTTTTTTTTATAACATAGCCCAGTGTTGGTTAACTTTAATACTTTACCATCAGTCTGATTTATGAAAAATTTTAATGACACATTATATTTTAAATTCTGTACCTTTTAGCATTTATTTTATTTTATTTATAGCTTATAATTATGTCATTCTGCAATTTTTTTTTATTATTTGCTCTAAAATCCATATAAGATTTTATTTTATTTTATGTAACACGTTTATTTTTTTTTTTAATTCCGCTTATAAAAGATGTGACCAAATTAATTGCTTATATCCTTTAGATTTTATTAATATCAATAATGAAGATTTAGGAGTAAGTGAATTAATTATGACCATCAGATTTTGTTGAAATGGATGGTGAGAAGTAGGAGTAAGTCTTTAGACATACACTAGTGTAAATGGATCCCCACTATATATATATATATATAATATTAATTAATTAATTAATAATGGAATGATATACAAGCTTGTTTATTCTCTCTTTTTAGTTTGAAATAAATTTCTATATGGTTTCTGTAATACCCTAACAAGACCATACTATACTTAAGTCGTATTACGGTATTTATTAGTTACTACAACTGAACTAGCAGATTAATTGCTTCAAAGTAGTGCCTTTTAGCACATATAGACTATAATAATGTTACAACGAATAATACTAGAGTTCGTTACCTACTTTGCTTATAACGATGAAAACTATAGAAGCATCATATTATACATGGATAATTGCGCATTCACAATATATATGATTGTACTTATATATATATAATAATATCTTAAGAGTACCTAAGTGAGTCAAATTAGCAAGGCTCTAAGCCAACTTAAACAAAAATATGTACAATCATCCAAGAAGGAATTCAACCAAACATAAGAGTTCCTACAATACGCTAAACGGGCCACTAAGGAGAAATATAAGGTCTAAAACTATTACGAGCTACCAAAACTAGCGAGTCCATGGTTGAATCACAGTCCCAAGTCTACTCAGATATCTCCATGAAGACCACCGCGGCCACCATCTACTGTGTCTGAGGACAATACGGGAACATATAGAGATGAGGAATGAATTATTTCTCAGTAGGGACTCCTAATTGAACACTCAACTGACATCGTCATCACCTCAGCCACTTCAGTTTATTTAATAAAATGGTGAGCAGACATAAAGAGCATAAAGGTTCCTTTTAATAACTTTTGAAAACATAATCCCAAAGTGGATCAGTTTTTATTTATTCACTTAGATCAAGACTCTAAAACATGATAGTATTAATAACACATTGAAACATTACTCAAATGCCAACATGTAAAGAATGCTATGCAAGACTTGTGATGCATGCTTATGCTCTTTACTACTTTAGCCCTTGCTACTCTTTATTTCTTTTGCTCTTGTGACTATTCTTTATTTCTTTTGCCCTTGTGGCTATCTTTTGGCACGTGCTTTTACTTATTATTACCCTTGGATAGACTGTCCTAAGATGTGAGCTCACTCCGCGATCATCGTCACACAGTACTATCTAAATCAGACTCTAGCTGACAAAGGTACCTCTACCATTGGAGGTGTGTCAGGCCGCTAGCTCCAAAGTAGAGGGGTATCTTGAGGGTCACCTTCCCTTATCGAAGGATCTTATCTTGTCTGTGCAAATCACCTTCCCTTACCGAAGGATCATTTCCTATTCTTAATTAGAGAATTTGTACATCACTTTAACATGTAATATTCTTTGAAAAAGAATTCATAATTCATGGCACAATCTTCTCTAATTCTCATGCACTTATGCATTGTAATGCAACTCATGAAAGAGACTTTCTAGCAAAAATCTGGCAGCATAACGGCTGTATCAGGAGCAATCCAAAAATTTTAAAACACAATTAAATAGCAAACAATTCCAAGTCATAATCATAATCATCATTAACAACTCATCATTTCATAATTCCAATACGTCATTCCACATAAATACCATCATCATCATCATAAGGCACAATGAAGTAATCAAGGTAGAAATCATCAAAATTCCAAGAGTCAAGAGTAGAAAAGATATATCTTGATTCTCATTCTTAGGCCTTATTGGCCACACAATCATTTAATGATTCCATTCCAAAAGGTTCACCACCATTGCATTCATTTCACATATAAATAGATATGTAACATAACACTTTTCTCAAGGACTCTTGGCTTCAAGATTTGAGTTTTGTTTAAAGGAGTTTATTCCAAACTTGTTAATGCTTTAATCACAATTAAATTGAGGTGTTAAGTCTCTCAACCCATGCCAAGGAAAAAGTCTTCCACCCTCATTGGCCTAGTCTTAGCAATATGACTTTTTCTTACCATTTACTCCTCCAAACCAACTCTAATCTTTTTTAAACTTACCTCACATGATTGTATATGGTTCAAGGCACTTATATTCACCATAATGACTTTGAATACCCCACTAAAACATGAATTTTGTTGAGCCTCAAATACATGGCTGAAAATAGCACTAGTTGCTAGGAAACTTGACTAGTTGGTACTCAATTTTCTCATAATTCATCCTAAACCAATTCTAACAATTCAAGGACATTTCTAAGGTCTATATAACTCAAATAATCAAGCCTAAAATCAATTTTACCATCCATTGAGGAAAGAAATTCACCCTTCTAGTGGTTTATGGGTACTAGCTTACGTCTAAAATTTAGTCTCTTATTCTTATACCAAACCAACTACAAAAGGACAATTTTGGCTTCCATCTATCATGTATGCCAAGTATTAAAATCTATTTGCCATGATTCCATTGGTAAGATAATTAATCTTCCACTTTCTAAGTTACTAGTAATGAATTTTTAACCACTTTTTTGTGACAAAAACCAAGATAACATTCTAATAAGTTTGTATTCATAATCACACTTGTATTTAGATAAACTAAGTCATTTAAATTCATCAAAACCTTAATCTCACATTGAATCTTGGAGATTCAAGCCTTAACCCCAATATTCCTACTTTAGCTAGCTTATGCCATAATTTGATTAATAACCTTCTTAAGGGTTTTAACTCACAAAAACTATATTAGAACACTCATCTAGACTAACCCAAGCTAAATTTAAACTTCAAACACACCACTATGTTGAACACTTGGAACCCTAGAATAATGATCCTTACTCTTAGAGCTCTAATTTCTCAAAAAATCACAAAAAGAGAAGAGGCTAGAAATCTTTACCTTAATCTCCTAGCTTGAAGACTCCTTCAAGATCTTGAGCTATTTCTTCAAGACTTCACCAATCCAACAGAAAATCTCTTCCTGCCCCCTTTTTTGGATGTGCAACGCATTTTAGAGAGAGAGAAGGAGAGGAGTTTTTGCTTCCAAAATGATGAGGGAAAGAAAAAAGGAGAAGAGGAAAGAGAAAGCTTGGGGTCTTGAGGGAGTTTTTGAGAGATTTGTGAGGTTGGAGGAAGAAGAAATGTAGAGGGTTTGGGAGAAAGAAGAAACTGTGAGTTTGAGGGAGTGAGGGAGAGAGAACTCGAGTTTTAGAAAGGGTGAAGAGAGTGTTGTGTTCTAATGTGTATTTAAAGAGAGTTTGGGTGTTTAAGTGGCAGTGGGTGTTTATGAATATTTGAATTCTAACCTTTGGATTAAGGACAAGACTTGTAACTTGATTTAAACATTTGCTTAAAATATTTGAAACTGATAGTTATCACTTTAGGTCACTCATTGATGCTTTGTGACATGACACGAGTATTTGGTTGTACTCGGAATCCTTAAATTAAACAGTTATAAGAGTTTTAAGGAGTTTTGAGAGGATTTCTAAACTATTCTAGAATATTTTTATCAAGAATATAATTTATTAAATTTCTATCCTTGATAGGATATTTAATTGTTCAATTTAATCTATTATTATCTCATTTTATTTCTCCATTTTAATTTTTCTTTGTTGCATTTTGGTAAATAATTCTTTTCTATTAAATTTTATTTAAAATTCATGGTTTCTAAATAATGTTAATCTTTATTTAAATATATTTTTTTCTAAATAATTTTACACAATATTATTTATTTAATTTATAACGCAGAATTATAAATATAGCAAAATTGGGGACATTACAATTTTTATTTTTATATCAAGCATTTTTTTTATTTTGGAAATCAAGTTTTGAAAAAATGATCCTTATAATATATATTCTTCACATAATCCCTTCATTCTGATTTTATACAAACAATTTTTGAAGAATTAATCAATGTCAATATAGGGTTTTTTCAAATTATTAACTTTGAAACAAATGAAAATACTAGGTTATAACAAATATATAACTCAACCTTTTCAATATCTAATAGAGTATAGAAAACTTATATAAATTATAAATTTAATAAATTAATTTTAAATATTTTCAATCTTCTCTTAAAAATTAGAAATATATATTTTTATAAAATAAATTATAATTTTAATAATTAATTATTTATTTTATGTGAATAATTAATTGTTATATGGAATAGTCTTATATAATTTTATCTTTAAAATTAATTTACTAGAATGTTGAAAAATAGGGAAGGAGAAAAAATGCAATTATTTTTTTGAGTTGTTTGATAATCATTTAAAAATTGAAAGTACAAAATTTTATTTTTTTATTATTTAGTAATTTATTATTATATAATTTATAATTTTTGTACTTATTTCATTTTAAGGTCTTACAAGAAATTTGAATTTCTAATGGAATGTCAAATATGAAGAATTTATTTCACTATTTTCTTGTTTTATTTCTTTTATCTTTCATATTAGACTCTATTTTTTGGGTTATTAAAGCTGCAATAAAATCTTATACTAAATTTGATGTTTATCAATCATTTTGTTAATTTCATATCAAGTTATATAATTTTTATATATAATCTATTTATTATAAAGTTTTTATATTTATCAAAAGCTTTACAAAATTTCTTTTATATTTATCAAAAGTTTTTTATTCTGTGCATTACTCGGATACAAAAGGTCTAGTGTATAGATGCATATAGAAAATAGTTTATTCCCTCATTAATAGCAATAATGGCATAGTTAGTGGATAAAAATTTACTTTTTCACATTTTATTTTGTGAATAAAATTGAAAAACTTTTAATTAGTAGAATATTTTTAATAATTAATTAATGTAAAAAAATTTTATATAAATATTTAATTATATATTTTTATTTATAAAATTTTTAAAATAATAAATAATTAAATTAAATATTTTTATTAATATGATAATATATAATTGGATATTTATATAAAAATATTTTATACTACAATGTATTAAAATTACAATTTTTTTTTATCATAAAGAGAAAAAATCTGCCTCCATGAATATTAGACAAGCAAAATTTTTCGAAGAATGATTAATGGTGTATATAGATAGATGGGCGAGTTCTTGGGTATATATAGATGTATACCAGCTATCTTTGATCCAAAAACTGAAAAACACCGCGGTACTTGGAAAAAAGCAGCACCTTAAAAATGGCACCGAAATAACAAGTGCCTTACGGAATCTTACGAAATAATAAGAAACAAAAATTCAGGTGGGTCCATGAAGTAAGGATTCCTGGTGCTGTGGTGCATTACGCAATCTTTCTTACCATACTTCATTAGAAGACGAAAGAAACTGCGCATGTTACAGCTCAGTTGAGATTCCTCAGAGATACTATATATTAGACTACTCCCAGCAGCAGCCCACACACACTCACCACCATCACACTTCCAAACTCCACTTCTTAGAGAGAGAGAGAGAGAGAGAGAGAGAGAGAGAGAGAGAGAGATGCAGACACCCGGCGGCGGCGACCAGTTCGACGTCGTAATCGTCGGCGGCGGCGTCATGGGCAGCGCCACCGCGTACCACGCCGCGAAGAGGGGCCTCAGGGCGCTCCTCCTTGAGCAGTTCGACTTCCTCCACTGCCGTGGCTCCTCCCACGGCGAGTCGCGCACAATTCGCGCCACCTACCCACAAGACAACTACTACCCGCTGGTCACGGAGTCCTACTCCCTCTGGCAGCAGGCCGAAGTCCAAGTCGGCTACCAGGTCTACTTCCCGGCCCACCACCTTGACATGGGCCCGGCCCACCACCCCACCATCCTCGCCATCCTCAACAACTGCCGCCGGCACAACACCCCCCACGAGGTCCTTAGCCGCCGCCAGCTGGCACAGAAATTCTCGGGCCGCATCGACATACCCGACGACTGGATCGGGATTTCCAACCACCTCGGCGGCGTCATAAAGCCCACCAAGGCCGTCGCGATGTTCCAGACTCTCGCCCACAAAAACGGCGCCGTTTTAAAGGACAACGCCGAGGTGACGAGCATCAAAAAAGACCAAACCGGGGTCGTGGTTTTTACCGCGAGCGGTGAAACGTTCCGCGGTAAAAAATGCGTGGTAACGGTTGGAGCGTGGGTGAGCAAGCTGGTTGAGAAGGTTAGCGGGGTGGAATTACCGGTACAGCCCCTCGAGACTCATGTCTTTTACTGGAGGGTGAAGCAGGGGCACGAACGGGATTTCGCAATTGGAGGTGATTTTCCGACATTTGCGAGCTTCGGAGGGGAGGGAGGGATTTACGTGTACGGGACACCAACGTTGGAGTTCCCCGGCTTGATTAAAGCTGCGGTTCATGATGGGAACCCATGTGACCCGGATAAGAGGCCGTGGGGGTCAGGGGTGAATGTGAGGGAGTTAAAGGAGTGGGTGCAAGGGAGGTTTAAAGGGTTGGTTGATTCTAACGAACCTGTGATGAAGCAGGCTTGCATGTACTGCATGACACCCGATGAGAATTTCGTGATTGATTTCTTGGGTGGGGAGTTTGGGAAGGATGTGGTGGTTGGTGGCGGGTTTTCGGGTCACGGGTTCAAGATGGCTCCGGTTATTGGGAGGATTTTGACTGAGCTTGCGGTTGACGGCCAGGCCAATGGGGTTAACATGAAACCTTTTAGGATTGGAAGGTTCAAGTTAACTTCTAAGATTTAAGTATCTTAACCTTATCGTCTAATAGTCATCGCCAGCTCAGCTTCGTTGTCATTTGTGGCCTTTTCTTATTTGTTTGTTTCTAGTTGCTCCTTGTGTCGTCTGGTCTTTAGTATTAGTCTAGGATTCCACCGAATTCTGATGTCTTGTTTGCCCAGATTGTGATAAAAATAAAGAGCATGTTAGCGGGCGATTGATTATTGATTAATAATCATTTTTTAATGAAACCTTGGTCCTTTCTGTTGCTTATTTTGACCATGTGATATTCTACTCAAAGTATACCCCAAGTAACTTAAAGCAGGCACACGAGTCCGCTCGTTGTGGCTCATTTCATTTTGCAATACGTCGTACACGTGCAGTACCTAATCACTGTCGGGATATATGGCTGCGATAGAATTCCCAGTCAAGTGTTACTGTTGTATGCATCAAATATAAAAAAGCCGCTCGTTATCAATCCGAACACAACTCTTTCAACAGTTTTGAGGCCATCAAAAAGTCAAGATTCTGTAGCACCGACCGACACGGCACTGTCACGCCATTTCCCGAATCCAGGCAGTATCCGTGTTTGATACTGACACAACATGGCCATCCTCATCCCGTTTTCATTTTTTTTTATTTTAAACAAAAAACAAGTGCATAAGTACATTATTTGACCATTGGATACCTTCACGATACTGCTGTGATGCGGGAAGGAAAGATGCAGGAGACGCAGTTATTGGGTGCTCTTTGCGCAACAGTTGAAAAGGTGGGCGGCAGCTAGAGAGAACAATGAGTTATTGCTTAGGAAGTGCAAAAATTAGCAAAAATTTATATCTTTTCACTTTTCATACCACCAGTTTTTTTTTCTATATAAAGTTGTTTTTGTTGACAATTTGACAATTCTTTTCTCTAGCCACACAAATGACAATACTACTACTTGGTCTCAATCATATCACTTGGCAACTTCAAAAAAATTTTCTTCTTGTGCTCATAAGTTTTTTACACACACACACACACATATATATATATACACCGTATTGTATTCTATATTTTTTCAATTTTACCATATTACCATATCAGTATTGTATCATACTAGTATCATATTTTGTTTCTGTGCTTCATAGGTCGAGTCTCAATTAGTCTACTCTGGAATTATATATGTGCTTGACGAAGTGCAAAAGAATTCACAATATTGCTATGATTGATGTATAGATCCAAAAAATAAAGAATAGCAAGTGAAATTTGTTGTGGTGGATTAAAAAAAAAAAACCTTACTAAAACACAGGAAATAAAAAAGTACATTTTTCTAAGCCTATAATATTACATATAGGCATTTACCATGACCTTTAAAATGTGCCCAATATAGACGAGCACTCCAACAGCATGTCAATGATCCTTCAAGGTGGAATGCGTAAGACTCTTGGCCACGCACCACCAAGTAGGGTATACGAAGCTGACTCATCATACCAAGCTAAAATATTATTGAGCATTGCTTTTTTCTCCTTTATCCTTTCCTTCATTGCTGCTTGCTCTCTTTTGAGCAGCTGTATCTTTCATCTGATTACGCAACTCACAATCACAACAGGAACAAGCAAAAGGACACTTCTAATGTTTTCTCCTCCTTTCTGCAAGTACTGCTGAGTCAACTATCAACTATCCCAGCCTAGAAGTGGGACCTTTGGGTACCTGGAAGAGGACTTTATAAAGCAGGTAACTAATTAATACAAAACCAAAATGGTTCATATCATCAACCCGATCAGGTCCCTCTGATCTCTCAAGAAGTGCGTGCATTATGGCCCAGTATATGAATTCCAAACGCAAGATAGGCCGTCTCATCAGAAGCTTGATCGCATGAAACCCTGCAAGAATATGAGCACAACAAGATCACATCAAGCCATTCATTAAATATGAAGAAACTTAAGATCATAGAAAGTTAAAGATTAGAGAAGGAAAAATATTCCTACCACTAGCGATCAATCATGTCAGTGAAGGTGGGGTGTTAATATGGTCCGACCTATGTTATGGACCATCTCAAGGTACACCCTCTCAACTCCCAAATTTAGTAATTTAACTTTCTTTTACTTTCAGGTTTTCACATTCAACCATTTACCTTTTTCTCTTCCAAGTTCCAGCCCCTACTTTTCTCTCCCTTCACCCACCCCTGTCACTAGCTCCCACCGCATATCTCAATGGGCCACTAGCGGCCATGTCCTTCAAAATACTTCAACATCTTCACTCTTTTAAAGTCTTGATTGATAATAAAAGTAAAGAATTTTTTTAAAACTAATGCTTTTGCCATATCTGAGTAACCATGGCGCTGAGCAATCTTTCAAGATCGTTGGGTTTTGCAAAATGATTAATAATAAGCAATCTTCTTGGACAAAACCCAAAACTAGATGTCTGGGTGTTTGTGGTGCTAGAGTAGGCCATTGAACAATCTATTAGAAGTTTTTGGATATTGGACTTCTATTAATTGATGGGCTTTTATTTTGTCAAAACGGGTTGAATGAATAACCTAATGTTTCCCTAGAAGCCTATGTTTCTATTATGTGATCCATTATTGGCTTGAGATTCATCATGTATTATTGGTTTTGGACTCAATAGTGCATGTGTTGAAGGATGTAAAGGGTCTTGGGTGACCTAGGTATTTGATAAAAGGAATTATGTTATTATATATATTCATATTATAGATAAGATCCCCATTCAACTCTATCATCTCTTGACAGTTCACTACTCCATCAACGTAATGTCTAGAATAGAAGACAGAGAAGGAGTGTGATTCCTTGCATCTGACACATACCACGTGTGTATGCTTCCGTTATTGATTTTATTTGGTAATATGCTTTTGAGAGATATGCACATTAATATTGTTTATTATAGTTTCAATTTATATTAGTGATCTAAATTTCTAGTATTTGATCCATATATTTGTAATATGTGGTATCAGAGCAGGTTATACTAGGAATAAAACCTTGAAATTATTTTAATGAAATAGCAAATTGGAGCTTTTAGGGTTTGAAAAAAATTCCCTTTTATGTTTAACATTGAATCTAATTTTGGGTGAAAAAGGTGTGTTATTGTGCTTTTCATATAGAGCTTTCCCTTCACCCTGAAAACATGATTTTGAGAGAGAGGGAGGGTGTTTCACTTTATTGATTTCCTTTTTCCTTTTTGAACCGCAATGTGAGTCTAAGAGAGAGAATAAGTGAGAACCTCCCATTGCCGCCTTCCTTACCCACGTCGTCGTTTGTTGATCAAATCGAGATTCCTTGCTCACACCACCTTCATTGGTCATGTTTGAGGAGAGGCTACCACTGGGATCTCGAACTACCATGACAGCTGTAGATCGTGGTCCGTCGCAAGGTCACGTGCAGGAAAGGAGAAGGCCACGGTGTTGTTGTAACACCATACTATGAACTATTATCGTATCGCTTAATTTTACTTTACCCAATCTTGATAATAATTAGCCAGTAGAATATTACTAACTACTTCTTTGAATTTTTGCGCGACTAAATTTTTTTCGCCAATTGCTATTTCTAATTTTAGTCATTAGTTAATTATTTTAAGCGGTAGAGGTAGTACTACCACATACAAGTCAGTAAATCCACAAATAAGACAATCATCGTCTAGAGAAAAACATATATCACACCATCATAAGGTATATATAACAGTTATAATACATAGCCAAAAATATAAAAGAGATAGGACGCCTATACTACTACTAATCATCCTATACTACTACTAATCATCCCTACCTGACCCAAGTACAACCCACAAAACTCTAACATAAAATATGTCAGGTGAAGATGCTAAATGTAATATCCATCGAAATAGTCTTATCATTTTTCACCTAATTATTCGATTTTTATCAAATAATTAAAGTTAATTAAAATTTGACTAAATATTTATTTATGATCAATTAATTAGCAATTAATTGAGTTTAGAGATGAGGAAATTAGGTTAGAAGTATAAGAGATTTCATAGAAATTTTCTTAAACTGATTCACCGATTCAAAGAAAATCGATAAGATTACGGTATTTTTAACTGTCGGAACCGGACCAATAAAATTATGTGCCCAAAACCCTATAACCAAATAGCTGAATACTCAGCCATTTAAGCCTCTAAAGGTGGCGCCACCAAGGCCACAGAAGAGGGAGATATGGCTGAGCTTAAATCACAAAATTTCAGCCAATCACAACCTTTGAAGCCAACTACCTCTTCAATGTTTAAATCAGATTTTTCTCTCTTATTTCCTGCTGACTTATGCCTCCCTCTCCTCTGATTCCATTCTTCTTCTTCTCTTCTTCTCTTCTTCTCTTCTCCTCTTAACCTACTCCATCAAACCTCCAAGCTTGATAAGGTTCCATCAATCCAAACACCAAAACTTAGCAAAATCACATACAAAGAGGTAGAGATTCAACTTGTTCTTATTCTTTTGGTTATGGATGACTGATTTGGGGCTTTATTTTCTTAATTTTTGATGTGATGATTGAATGAATATGATGATATTTGGCTGGTTTGTTGGCTGTTTTTGATGTTAAAATTGATTAAGAAGTAAGAAAGGGTGAAAGTAGGAAGATGTGAGGAGCTGGAAAAACAAAATCTCTCGGCAATTCGTACGGCGGAGTGTATGGCTCCGCCTACAGCAGTTTTTTTTATATGAAACTAGACATTCAGGGCTTTCCATACATATATAATATAAGGCCATTGAATCAGTATTGAGAAAGATATGAATTTTTGAAGTTTAACCTAGAAATCTGGATTCTCATCTGGGCAGTATAAGTTGAGAAGGGTGTAACTCACCCTACACAGCTCTAAATTGAGTGAATCCAACATTGTTTGAAAGCTAACATATGAGGGAACAACCCGTAAAAATTTCAGATTCAGATTCATTGCCAACTATCCCCAGTACATCAATGAATTTACCTTAAGTTCAACCCGGGCTGGAATAGGGTGGTCCAGTAGGGTCAAGTTTTAGGGCTTATATCTCGAATTATACTCATTCAAATGACATGCAACTTCTTTCATTTGAAAGCTTGCTCTGTTAGCTTTACATTGATATAAATTTCGCATGATTTCACCTAGATTTCTATTTTTGGTGAATTTTCTCTTATAAAAGTACAAATCTGGTTAGAAATAGGGTAGTCAGGAATAAAACACGAATAACTTGGTTAATGTCAGAACTCGGAACTTAGGAAACATATTCATAAAAGTCTTAGAAGACCAATTGTGGCTTAATGTCGGAGGTCGGAATCACATAGCACATAAAACACTACACTTAAACCCGGAAGTCGAGGATCTTCAACATAATCTTGAAAGTTGATACCAGAATATGAAACCTTATACCCGCATCTTGGAAGTCAAGAACTAGGACGCTTTAAACTTATACACGTAATTCCAAAACTCAGTCCAGAATCCATCTCGGAGATCGATTCTAAACATAATCCCAGAAGTCGGGAATCAAGACATTGGCCTTATATACATAACCCCGAAAGTTGGAACTTATATTATCTCGGAACTCGGAAGTCGGTCCTAAGCTCAAACTTGGGAATATCAATAAAAGTTAAAGACTTGCAAGATAGATCAAGACTTAAGATTTCAAACTTGCACCTATTGATATTGTATTATTCTTGGTATGAATTTGATGTTCTATATTAGGTTGCTGTTTGATTAAATTTTCTGATTGTCTGACACTATTCATGGGGAAGCGGACTTGATCTGTTATGTTGCCGAATTTTCGGCAGAAATTAGTGATAGTTCTAATAGTTAGTGTGTTAATGTTATTACATGACATATGTGCACACCATACAAGTATGATCAACTGAGAATAAGGTATGAAGCTTGTGTATTTATAATTCTATGATGAAGGATATGACGAAGGTCCCATATTCCTAAGGAGTATGACATGGCAATCATACTCTGGAATATGGCATGATGAGCCCATCCTAAGGAATGTGACATGACGATCACACTCTGATGGAGTATGACATGGCGATCATACTCTGGAATATGATATAATGATCCCACCCACTAAGGAATGTGACATGGCGATCACATCCCGATGGAGTCTGACATGGAGATCATACTCTAGGACGTGGCAGGATGAACATATTCTTAAGGAGTGTGACATGGTGATCACACCCCGATGGAGTATGACATGGCGATCGTACTCTGGAATATATATGACAAGTAAAGGAAGATGAACAAGGCTGCACTTGAGGACGGTGATATGTAACGCTCAAGTGTAGGTAGATGCGGACACCCTAGGGACGGCGATATGTAATGCCTAGATGTGTCAAATGAAGAAAGTAAAGATAAATATTAAAAGAAGTTAAAGGAAGAGAGGAAAATTATGTGTATCTGCATAAATTCAAGTACAAGCAAAGGCATGTGCAGATCTTATGTTTTTAGTATATTAGTAGTATTATACTTTAATACATTTCAGTTATTATTCATAGTATAATTCATGAATTTATTTTGTAATTAGCTCACCCAAATGACAAGTGTATGAATAAAATGGACTCTATTTCGAACAATATGTTTTTGAACTATAAAATCAAACAGTTTGTGTAACGTGTCCACCTTTTTATAATAAATCGAAGCAGTTGGAGATGATAACGATGACACGGTATGAAATTTCTTAGTGGATCCTACTAAGAATTTAAAATTCTCACTTCTGTTTCCGTGTTATCTCTAGATAGTTTGAGAAGTTTCAAAGACGGCTGAAGTTGCTGTCAGATAAGTTCCGCTCAGATAACCATAACAACTCCAGAAAGCGGTACTATGACTTCAGCATAGTACTATACAAAGGAGGATGTTACACCAAAAAGAGCATCCTATGCTACATTATTGCATTCTAACGTCTAGTCATTAATAATAGTAATAGTAAGAGTATGATCCAGAATATGTAGTAAAATCTTATTATTCCGCAAGTCATGTAATATCCTCCCAAGTACAGTACTATGCTTAAGTCATAGTATTACACCCTGGAGTTATTACTATTACCTGAGCGAACCTTATCTGATAGCGACTTCAGTTGTCTTCGGAACTTCTTGAACTATCTGGAGATAACACGGAAATAGGTGTGAGAATTTTGAATTCTCAGTAGGATTCCTTAAGTATCATATATAATGTCATCGTTGTCATCTCTAGTTGCTTCGGTTTTATTATGAAAAAGGTGACCATGTTATACTAGCTGTTTAATTTTATAGTTCAAAAATATATTATCCGAAGCAAAGTTTATTTTACTCACACACTTGGCATTTGGGAGAGCCCATACAAAATCAATTCATGAATTATATTATGAATAATAACTGAAACATAATAATATACAATAGCATCAATACCCTGGAAACATAACATCTACGTATAACTTTACTTGTACTTGAATTTATGCATGTACATAAAATTTACTTTTCTTTCTTTACCTTCCTTTTCATCATAAAATCTTTACATGCGACATTCCAGAGTATGATCGCCATGTCATACCCCATCAGAGCATGATCGTTATGTCACGATCCTTAGGAATATGGGACCTTCATTCGGTACTTACACTAGCTGGGTCATGCCATGCCTCATGTAAGCCCTATCCCCTATACTCACACTAGCTGGGTCGATGCCATGCCTCATGTGAGTAGGGTGCTTGCATATGTTTTAATCTTTAGTCTTTAGTCTTTAGCCTTTACTGCCTTGGGTAGCTTGATCTTGGAGTGAGCTCATTAGCTCAACTCGTGACCGTCATCACACTGACTCACCCACAAGGGGATTCATGTGCCTCTAGTCTTGGAGGGATCTCATTCTAGCCACGTGCCTCTAATTGAAAGGATCTCTTCTGGTCACGTGCCTCAAAATTGAGGGATCTCATTTGACCACATGCCTTCAATATAGAGGGATCTCATCTGACCACATGCCTCTAAGGTAGAGGATAGCTGCCTTCACAGGGAGGGATTCAAAGTGCAACTGCCTCCAAGTGAAGGGATCCACATTTCATATATTTATGTATTTTCATTCTCATACATAATCAAGCATAGACATACTAAATATACTTATACATGTGCTTTATCATTTATTTTCATATACCTCATATCATACTTATATCATTCTTGCATATAGAATTTCCACATACATATTCATAAATTTCTTGTAATATGAACATTCCTAGTTTCATAGACTTCTGCCGTAAATTCGGTAGCATAACGGATCAAATCCATCTTCCCATGAATAGTGTCAGTTCTCACGGACAAGTCAGTCATGGCAGTATGATCAATCTAACATATCTATAAATGTAAAACTTGCAACTATCAACTCAAGCCTTATATGTTCACTGATACTTGTGAAATCATCAATTTGGTCATTTCTGCCAAGTCTATTTAGTTCTGCTCGAATTTTGTATAATCCACCTTTACTTCTATTCAACTCATTTAAACCTGAATTTTCATAGCTCTATGTGTCTAGTTTCCAAATCTTTTGGTCCCATCTCATTTTGATATGTGCAGCTCAAGATATTTAAATTTTGCCTCAGCTTATTCGGTCACTAGTCCGAATTATACTCTTGGAAGTAAAAATTCACTAAAAATCGAAATCAAATCCAAATCATACAAAATCGGTGTCATATCAAAGCTAACAGGATAACCTTTCATTTTCAAGAAGTTTCATTTCATTTGCTTAGGTATAGCTCGAGTTATAAGTCCTGAAATCTGACCTTCCTGAACTACCTTGTTTCAGCTTGGTTTGGACATAGGGTAACTTCCTCAAACCACTGGGAACAATTGGGACCACAACAAACTCGAAATTTCATTGTGGGATGTTTCCCTATGTGTAAGCTTTCTAATATAGTTGGTTTCACTCGATTTAGAGTCGTGTAGGGTGAGTTATACCCTCCTCAAGTCACACTACCCGGATGAAAGTCCTGATTCCTAGGTTAACCTTCAAAAATTCATATCTCGCTCAATACTGATCCAATAACCTCATATTATATATGTATGGAATGCCTTGAATGTCTACTTTCATTTTAAAATAGTTTCATGGGATTTAACTGGCTATAGATGGAGCCGTACACTCCGCCATCCGAACTGCCATGGATTCTTCACCTAAACAGCATCCTAATTCTCCATTTCTTCTAGTTTTCTCCTTCTAACTTTAATTCCAACTCAAGATTTCATATTAATCTAACCATAATACATCATATACATCCAATATATCATCAAATATATGAAGAAGAATAGAATTTCATACAGCCATAGTGCAAAGAATTCAAGAATAGAAATGGAATCCTACCTCTTTGGAGTATGATTTGAGCTAAGTGTTGAAGCTTGAATTGCTAGAACCTTGTTAAGCTTGAAGGAGTGATGGAGTTAGTATTGAGAGAAGAAAAGAAAAAGGCTGGAACAAGAGGAAGAGGGAGGCATAAACCAGCCTCAAATGAGAAGGAGAGTCTGACTTAAATATATGAGGGTAGTTGGAATCATGAGTGTTGATTGGTTGAAATTTTGTGATTGAAGTTCGGTCATATTTCCTTCTTGTATGGCTAAATTGCTCTCCACGTCATCCCAAAAGTGAAATTCGCTCCCATTCTATCCAAAATCGGAACTCGTCTCGATTCTGCTTAAAGTCGGAACTCGTGCTATTTATTTGCCCTCGGAGATGAAATCGGATATCGGAAAACTTGTCTGGTTTATTCAAAACTTGAAAGCAAAGTCGGATGTCGGAAGTCATACAGCTTACAATTACATAATCTCGGAACTCCCCATCCAAACTCGGGAACACCAACAGAAATGGAAAGCTCCTGGGAATAAACTCACAGATCGTAAATCGTGTACAGCTTGGAAATCAACTTAAAGATCCGAACTCGTGTCCATTCTAGTTGATTTCAACTCTAAGGCCGGAACTTGTTACATTAAGATCGGAGGTCGGTACTTGTAACCATTGTGTTAAGCTACCAATTCGGAGGTCGGAAACCATGTACACTATTTTGAAATGAGATCGAAACTCGTGCACATCTTGCTTGAAAATTGGAAATAAATTATGAGATCAAAAATCGGGTATGTTTTCTTTGAGACATAAAGTCGAATATCAGGAATCACGTCCATGTTGTTTGGACTTGAATGTTAAGTCAGAAGTCGGGAAATTAATGCCAGATGAAGTCGGAAATTATGCTGAAATTCGAAGACTAACTCGGAAGTCGAAAATTATCCCATTTTATCTGAAATTCGAAGATGAAATCGGAAACCATGGGAACTTGAAGGTGAAGCTGGAACTTGGAACTCGGAGATGTTACAAGTCGAGCTTGAAAGCCACGTTCATCTCAATGTTGAGAATAATCTGCGTCATCTAGAAATACCAAAGAAAAATGGATGAGAGCAATCTCCCAATAAAGTGGTGTTCCTAGAGGAGTCCCGCTTCATCCCAAAAACATTAAGAACAAAGGCAAGAGTACAACACTATACATAATATACAAACAATCAATTCACCAGTAAAAAGCAAATAATAAGATAAATTATCATTCCCAGCCATTTATTAGTGTCAAGCAAGATGGAAGTGCATCATAATAATAAAAGCAGTAAAGTAATAAAATAATTCATCAGTAAAACAGAAACAATAGCAAGTATATTGTCAGTCCTTATTACTACTTCCATTTTCCTTTTCAAATAGCTAAAGTCTGTAGGGTCTGCATCAATTTTCTAAATCTACAAGAGCTCTCTTTGCTAGGGTGTCCCTTAGTCAGATCAATAAATGCCAAGTCCTTATCCGATATGTTGGTGGGGCCTAAGGCATCACTTTAACGAACACCAAGTCTTGTCTGCTAACAAGGCGAGACCCGAGGTGTCGTTTTAGCCACTACAAGACTATGTAATCACCAAGTCCGTATCCATTAGGATGGCGAGGCCCTAGGTGTCACAAACAACCCCTAAGTCCTTGTCCGCTAGCAAGGCGGGGCTAAAGGTGTTGTTTATTCATTTATACTCATATAACAACTAGTCACAAAGTGCACATATGTAAGTTTCATTCTCATCAGGCACACAACATAAATAAGTCAATTATATCACAGAGTGCACATAACACAAATTATTTCATTCGTTTCATAGCGTGCACAAAAACCTCATATTCTTGAGCATACTTCACATGACCATATCCATGTATGCGCTTCACTAAAGTCATAACATACTCAATTCAAGACATAGAGTGCACATAAATCTCAAACCACAAGAACACATATAGTAACATAAATTATCATAAAACTTATACTAGTAAGAGTACATACATTATCATGCAAATTTTAAGGATACTAATATACGTCATAAGAAAACTCAAAACCATTTTCTAAAGGTAATTCAAGAAAACACTTCTCTTTGAAACAAACTTTAGAAAACCACTTTAAGCATGAAACTAGCAAGTTCATATGACATTTCTAATGGGACCTTAACTTAAATCTTTATGTTTCAGGTTCTTTAATGTGATTAGAGGTGGAATTATGTCCAAATGTTCATAGTCATTATCCAAAGTCCATAGTCCAAGGTCCATAATCAATGTCCAAGCAAAGATTCTCCAATGCATAGGTGTGACCTTAAAAAGGTCTCAAATAGGTCTAATTCAAGTCTCATAGTCTCATAATAATTCAAATAAGTCCATACAAGGTCCAGATGCATAGGTACAAGTTCACAATGTCATAAACTCTAAAGCATGGGTCATGATTCATTTTAACAAGTTTTAAGTGTCTTTTAGAAACTTATTAAGTCTTAGTGGTCCCAAAAGAAACTATCACATAAACAACACCAATTCACACATGCTCAAAGGTTTGAAAACCTCTTAATATAGCAAACAAATTGAAACAACTTCCATGGTCAAAATAAGCTTAAGGCTGAAACCACATAGACAGCCAAAAATAAAGTGTTTTGCTTCAAAACTTCTTAAACTTGTGCACAAAGCTCAATCAAGTAAAAATACATGATTCAAGACATCAAGTTAAGTTTATAAAACACTAAAACAAGAGAAATAAAAATAAAATGCATGCTGTCCAAAACAGGGCAAAAATGAAACTAAACTTTTAATTTATAAAATCAACTCAAAACTACAAGAAACTTGTTATACAAACACATAACATGATAATATAACTTTTTGAGCATCAAAAAAACTTTTAGAACATCAAAATACTTGCAAATTCAGGTTGCAAAGTCACAGCTTCAAGGGGCAGAAAATTAAAATTGAACTTGTTCATATATTCAAGTGCATAAATTAACAGTTTAATCATGTATCTTACATATCTTAATTCAATAAGCTTAATCGAGTGATAATGCATCAATTAAGGCTCAAAACCTAGCTTTTAAATAATAAAAATTCATGAAACAAATTAGCTTAAGCTTCTACCCTGTTAAAACCAATTAAACTTCAATTTTCATGTGTCAAATTCATATAGAATTAACATATAGGCACATATAATTAACTTATAGGTTATGTAACATCAAAATAACAAATTTCCACACTTGAATATATGAGTTATCATGCTTAAAACTGCAACCAAAACAAGGCATACACTTGAACATAAGAGAATTCACAAAATACATAGTGAAAGTTGCATTTTACAAAGAATCAAGTTTACATAGGTCCAATGCACCCTGCTAAGACTTTGATTCATCATTTATATCGTCTAAAAACACATAAGAACACATGAAAACAAAAGAATCATCCACTGCCTTAGGTGAGGCCGTAGGGTTAACTTACACAAATTCAAGGATTTTTGACTCAAAATCAGGTTGTCATGCTTTAATACTTATAACATCATCAAAAGAACATCAAAACATCATAAAAATGAATTAAACAAAGTAATTACTCCCTACCCTATATGTGGCCGTGAACCTCATGGTGAGGCACAAGAAGATTTAACTCAAATTCATGCAAGAAAACATTTTCTAATGCATAAAAACCAAACCATGCAAGTATACGTGATTAGAAACACAAATCCTCTCAAGAATTCATCATAAACCCAACCAATCACCAACTATTAGAGTTTCAAAATAAGAATATATATTCTGAAATAGAGACTCAAAACTCCCAAATAACCCAAAGAATTGCATGAAACATATGCATGAAACCTAAAAGGGTGAAAAGAAAAACCCTACTTGTTTAGTGAAGTTGAAACTCGAAAACTGTAAGGCTATGGCAGCAACTTGGCTTGTGTTTTAGCTCCACTTTGAAGGCTTGAATGTAAGCTTTGATGGTGTAGAATGATAGTACTTGGGGGTGATTAGAAAGGGTGAAGGTTTGCTGGTATTTTAATGGAGTTTTGGAGGAGTTTTTGGAAGAAAACGGTAGAGGAAGGAGGGAGGAAGGGCTGCCACTGTTTGAGGGTGTTTGAGCCAGTGGCTGAGGCTTCTAAAGTGTGTTAGGGTCTGATGGTTGGTTTTCATTAGTTTTAAACATATGATTAGTATTTGACTTAATTAGGTAGTTTTGTTAGTTAATAAAGCTACCAATGATTAATTAAGCTAACCATCAATTTAAACTAATTTAGACATGACATAATACTCATTTTATATGATGATTAAGGTTTATGGAAAGATAAAAATAGTTTAACACTTAATTAGTGCATAATTAGTTATTTTTCTTGAAACTAATGTAGACAATTTAAGCTTTAGTTAATAAAATAATTAGAAAACAACTAAATTATCCATATTTAATTATGTGTTAGATGATATTCTGAATTTTTCCAGAATTTTTCCATCATTTTTAGTATTTTTAATGAATTTTTGCCTTAATTATGCCTATTTTGAGTTAATTAACATAATTAATTATCTATAAATTAAATAATAAAAATTCTGAGCCAGCCCCATGTGCATAGCATGCCATTTAGATCAGATTAGGGGACAAAATTAGCTTAGTAAAATACTTGGTCAAAAGTTAAGTTAAATTAGTAAAAATTAATTAATGTAAAGTTGTTTTGAAAATGACATTTAGTTGAAATTTGACTAAACTCATCCTAATCTGATTTGAACTGAACCAAGGGGGTTAGATGCTGGTTATGGTTGCTCTTAGTGTTAGGATTAGGGTTTTATAATTTATTTAATTTACTCTATGTTTTATGAGTTAATTATGGCCTTTTTGATACAAATTGGCCCAAAAATAATTCAAAAATTGTGCAGCCCATTTTAGCAGCTGCCAAGGCCCATTTAGAGGCCCATTCACGTGGTCCTTCAAGTCCAGGCTTGGAAATCCACTGATTCTTTGTTGTACTACAAGTTAAACTGGTCTTATAGGGTTCTCGGGGCCCATTTTGCACCCCGGTAAGGTTATTTTTGTGTAATTATGCAAATAATGCTCAAATTTGCTGAATATTGATATTTTTCTTCAAAAATATATTAAAATGTATTTATAATTTTTCTAGAATTTTTTGGCATCTTTCAAATAGTTTTTGGCTTTTTGCAAGCCCTTTAGCATTTTCTGTCTATTTTCTATTTGGGTTTCTATTGTATTTTCTGTTTTTTGTAACTAATGGCATTTTCATAATTTTGGACAAGTCTAGGGCATCCCATGTCATTTCACACTTGGATACCTCCGTGGCTTGATTGGCTAAGATTTAGGTTCATATGGTTCTGCTATATTATTCTACTTTGCTAAAAACCCTTTCTGCTAATTCTACAGATGTAGGGACCTAAATGTTATTTTTTAAAAAGTTTTGGGGTCAATGTAAAAATAACCTCTGGGTCAAAGTGTAATTATTAAAAGTTCTAGGGCAAAGTTATAAATAGCATACGTTTACACCATAGGGGCATTTTCATCATTTCCTAATTTTAAGTATACAGCAGTGTCATAATTTCAACAGCAATGTTACACAGCCCTATAGTTCTAACTGTGAGGATCGTCATGGCATAGTGCTGCCTGAGAATTTCTCACACTACTTAAGTGAAATAATTTAAAGTTTCAATTATGCTATAGTAAGGAAAACGGGATGTTACAGTTGTGCCATCACAGTTTAGCCCAGATCTGACTGCGTCTCTCCTCCCACCCACTGGTGTGGTCATCCGCTGCCCATACATCCTCACCATGGCCAGCTGTGCACTATTGTAACTGTGTATAAGTTATGAAATTATTTTTGGTACCATCAATTTGTTTATTTTATATCTTGAGATATGAATATTTTCTGCACAAAATATTGGTCTTTCATAAGAAAGATGTTGTTGCTTTGTGGAATGATGTTTCAACATGTGATGATCTCCATGTGGGAGGTTGGTTGTGTTTTCTTGGAAAGACACAATGAGGATCCATACACAATAGCATGGACAGGATCATGTACTTTGCTATAATGTGTATATTACACCTTGCACACTCATGTTTATGGATCATTGTTGATAAGGTTATTTGGTTATGTGGACATGGATAAACTAGACTCTTTATAGTTTATCATTCGTTTATGGGTTTTAGTTGGTAGCTTTATTGACTGGAGTGATTTGGTTTTGTGGTGAATATGTTCAAGCTATATTTTATAGCCACAATTGTTCAACACGAGGATCATTTTTTAAAATTGTTTTAAAACTAAATAAAACCTAATCAATTTTGCCCAAGTTGGAGAATGTTAGAAATTTCTGGATATTAGGCTTCTATTAGTGGACTTTTGTTTTGTTAAAACGGGTAGAATTGGTAGCCCAATATTTCCCTGGAGACCTATGTTATTATTATGTGATCCATTATATGTTTGAGATTCACCATATGTTATTGGGCTTGAGCTTAATAGTGAGTATGCTGGAAGATATAAAGGGCCTTGGGTGACCTACATCTTTAATAGACGAAACTAGGTTACTATATATATTCATATTATCGGCACAATCCCCACTCCACTCTATTGTCTCTTAATGTTTCACTCCATCGACGTGATGTCTAGAATAGGAGACAAGAAGGAGTGGGATTCCCTGTACCTGACATATACCCTGTGTGTATGCTTCCGCTATTGATTTTATTTGGTAATATGGCTTCGAGAAGTACGCACATTAATATTGTTTATTGTAGTTTCAATTTATATTGGTATTCTAAATTCCTAGTTTTTGATCCATAGATTTCTAATACAATCTTCCAAGAACATTAGGTGTTTGCTCATAGTCGCCTGGTTCTCCTTCACAAGGTCTTTTCCTCGCAGGCATGGGTCTTTTCCTCGCAGGCATGGGCTTCATGGAGGCTCAAAGTCTAGAGCATAAAATATATGTCAATTGGGAAGATTGGATTTTTTAGAAAGACTTGATTCCCGCAAGCTTAGACAATTCTTCAGATAAAAAAAGGATAGCGCTTTTTTTTTTTTCTTTCTAGAAAAAAAGGGATTTCATAGGGGGTGGTGCTTGCCCAGTGTAGAGAGGAATTGATGGTGGTTGTGATGTTGGCCGCAACATTAGTCGAGAAGGGGAGCGCAGGTGTGGATAGCAGGCTCTGATGATGGCAGCATGGCTAACTAGTGAAGTGGGTGGTGATGAGGGGAGACAAATGGGGAGCAGGATGAAAAGGTTGGAAGGAAAATTGAAATTTAAGTGAAGAATAATTTTGTAATTCTAAAAATTATTATTTTGATTTTAAAAAATGTTATTTATTTTATAATTTTATATAATTATTATAATTTTCAATCTAAACCATCTAAATGATATTTAACAATGATAATAAGTAGATCATATTATGGTCCAAAACATGGTGAAGACCATGTTATCCGCCACCGTCAGTGAAAGGCCTAGAGATCGTGGGACCATTGTCAATGAAGTGAGTGACTTAACCATGGGCTGCAAAGAGAAGTAGAGAAACCTTAATTAAAATGAGAAAAACCATAAAATGAAAGGAAATCTTTTTCCTTTACTCTAATTTGGAATGGTGATAGAATGAAGAATTTTTCCCCTATTAGGGGTTTGAGACAAGGGGACCCCTTTTCTCTGTATCTTTTTATTTTATGCATGGAGAAATTAGTTATGCTTATCACAAAAAAAGTGGAAAATAGGGATTGGCATATGATCAAAATGTCCCCATAAGCCCTGACATTTCTCATATTTTCTTTGCAGATGATATTCATTTATTTGCTAGGGCTCATCCTAGGCAAGTGAGAGTAATTATGCAAGTCTTGAATGAGTTTACGGAAGCATCAAGCTTGAAGGTAAATGTTAGGAAATCTAGAGCTCTTTGCTCTAAAGTGGTTACATCTAGCCTCAAGGAACATATTTATTCTATAACTTCTATGAATTTTTGCATGGATCTGGGAAAATGCCTTAGCTTTCCTCTTATCCAACGCAAAATTAAGAGAAAAGATTTCCATTTTTTGATTGACAAGATGAATGGCAAATTGAGTGCTTGCAAGGCTAAACTTCTCAACCGAGTAGGTAAATTAGCGTTAGTTAAATCTGTTTTAACACTAATGCCAACCTATATTTTGCAAACCATATGGGTCCCTGAACAAATATGTAATGATTTGGATAAGATTTCAAAGAATTTTCTTTGGAAGAATCAAGATAATAGGGGCTTGAATCTCGTAGCATGGGAAACTATCACTGTGCCTAAGAGTGTGGGTGGATTGGAAATCCGAGAAGCTAGGAAGACCAATATGGCACTCCTTGGGAAATTAGTGCGAAGCATTCTTCATCAAAACAACAAGCCCCGGGTGCACCTTCTAAGGAGTAAATATCTGCAAAATGGCAATTTGGTTAGCCAATTATATCATGCTAGATCTTGTTGTATATGGAAAGCAATTATTAAGGCAACTAGTGTTCGTAAGAGAGGTTAGGTTTTATCACTAGACTGGGAAACAATGATGCTTCAGTGTGGTTTGATAATTGGATCCCTAAGACCATTCTTTACAATAAGCTAGATTACATAACATTTCGGATGCAGCCCTACATGTAAAAGATATTTGGTATGATGGGGTTGGCATTTGAAAAATCTAGCCATTCCTCTAATGTTTGAAATTAAGATGATTCTCAATTTTCCTATTTGGTTTAATGAGGATAGTGAGGATAAGATAGTTTGGGGTTTCCATAAGTCAAGAGTTTATTCAACTGCCTCTAGGGTATAATTGGTTTCAATCCTATGACCGACTCATGGAGAGAGGACATCATAGACTTGGTTGTGGAAATTGAATATCCTTGAAAAATTCAAGTTCTTCATATGGCTTTGCCTTCATGGTTTGCTTCCTACAAACTTGGTTCAAAACTCTGAACATGTTTGTACCTACTCGTTGCCATGAACATAATGAGACAATTCTCCACTGCTTGAGGGAATGTCCTAGTTCATATAGAATTTGGTGTAGCATGAGTCTTTATTCCAGTCTAACTTTCCATGTGAATGATACAAAAACTTGGCTTTGTGATATGGCTACTAGTAGCATGGGGATTTTATTTTGTGCTACATTACGGTGTCTTTGGCTACGAAGAAACAGGAAAGTTTTTTAGGGAACTTCAATTATGGACTCACAAACAATGCAAAGAATTTCTTTGTTGTTTGATAAGTGGAGTTGTCAACTTGCACCAAGTGAGAGAACTCAACGCAACCTTCATTTAATTGGTTGGACCCCCCATCACAAGGTGTTGTGAATATCAATGTTGATGGAAGCTTTATGGGAAACCCCTAGATGTGGTGGCTTAATTAAAGATAGCTCAAGATCTTGGCTATGGGCCTTTCACTGTTTCATTGGATCAGCTTCAAATCTTTGTGCTAAACTAATGGCTATTTTACATGGTCTGAGGTTGGCTAGGATATTGGGGTATGATAATGTGATTTGCGAAAGTGATTCCATTGAAGCAATCAGAATTATAAATGAGGAAAATAGAAGTTTTGATCATTGTTTAAGTATCGTTCAAGATATCCATCACTTGTTGCGGCAGCCATGGACTATAGAGATTCAACATGTTCTCAGGGAGGCTAACTCTTGTGCAGACTTTTTGGCCAAGAAGGGATCCTTTACAGATGTTTGCTTACTGGATATTCATGATTCTCCTATTGGAATGTCTCATCTTTTGCTAGTGGATTACATGGGAGTTCAGTTTCCTAGGGTCTAAGATTGTCTTTGCTATTTTTTTTTATCTTTCAGTTGTATCCAAAGAAAAAAAAAAAGATACTTGAGTTTATGCTTTCTTCCCTTGCACTTGATTCATGTCTTCAATAAAGTTTTCTTCCGAATAATTAAAAATACTAAAATTCTCTTAGTTAAATAATAATAATACAATTAAATATGTTAGAGGTATTTTGAGAATTATCATATATATATTTCCAAGAATATGTATTATAAACCAAATACATTTTTAATTTATTATCAGGAATATCAAGAAAGATTCCAAAGAAATTTTAATACTAAACAAATAAAATTTCAAAATACAAATATTTCTGAGTATAACATTCTTAAAACCTAATTTTCAAACCTTCCATTAAAAAAAAACATAATTTTAAACTTTGAAACAAATGCCACCTTAAATGTGGAAGGATTTTGGGGTACTCTTTGTAAATGAAAAAAAAAATGCACGCTTATTTCAGGTGAATATCACATATAATCTTGATATTTTGTCAAATAATTATAATAAAAATATTAATCGAATAATATTCTTTTGTGACAGAATACTTGGATTTTGGAGACTTTGCAGTACAGTGTCATTTTTGTGGTGCTTTCATGTGGCACAAAGAAAGATTGTAAAGGCAAGAAGCTCCACAAATTCAGATTTTTCAATTTGTTGTATAAACTTCCACTTTTGAAAACACCACCTGATTTACTGTTGAATTTGCAAAATGGCAAGGACAGAAGAAGTGCTCGTTTTTTTCAGAATATCACAAAGCACAATAGTATGCTTTTGTTCACTTCTATTGGAATAAAAGTTGATACCTCTTTGAATATCATTCGAGCAACTCCACAATGCAAAATTTTCATAAAATTGGCTCTTTACTATTAGTTAAATGTTGTTTACTAAAATTTTCTCAATATATGATACTCAAAATGAGATATCAAAAAGAATGAGCCATTTCAAGTATATATTCATTTATAAATTTCTTTAAAATATTTAACTCTTTAACTATTGTTACCAATTGTTTAGCATTGCTAGTTGCTTTAAACAAAGTTGCCATCAAATAATTTTTTATATGAAGCAAACTCAAAATGAAAATTTCTTTTCATGACGTGCATCACATGGGTAAAAAGTACTAGTTTCATTAGAAAAATAAAAAAGATGGCGCATATGATAATGCTATTGAGATTCCTCAAAAATTCTATATATTAAGCCATCCATCCATCCATCACACTTGTAAAGTTCGCTTCTGAGAGAGAGAGAGGAGAAAGAAAGATAAAGAGATGCAGGGCAGCGACGAGTTTGATGTGGTAATCATAGGCAGCGGCGTCATGGGCAGCTCCACCGCCTACCACGCTGCCAATAGGGGCCTTAGGACCCTTCTCTTGGAGCAATTCGACTTCCTCCACCACCGTGGCTCCTCGCACGGCGAGTCCCGCACCATTCGTGCCAGCCACTCCCGATTCTACTATTACCCTCTAGTCATGGAGTCCTACTCCCTTTGGCAGCAGGCCGAGGCCCAAGTCGGCTACAAGGTCTACTTCCCAGCCCATCACCTCGACATGGGCCCAGCCGATGACCCCACCCTCCTCGCCATCCTTGACAATTGCCACAGACACAACATCCCTCACGAGGTCCTCCACTGCCACCAACTGGCCCAGAAATTCTCGGGCCGCATCAACATACCCGATGACTGGATTGGGCTTTTCAACCACCTCGGCGGCGTCATAAAGCCCACCAAGGCTGTAGCCATGTTCCAAACCTTGGCCCACAAAAACGGCGCCGTTTTAAGAGACAACACTGAGGTAACTGACATCCAAAAGGACAAAAACGGGGTCGTGGTTTTCACGGCGGGCGGCGAAACTTTCCGCGGTAAAAAATGCGTGGTAACGGTTGGAGCGTGGGTGAACAAGCTGATTAAGAAGGTTAGCGGAGTTGAGTTACCGGTACAGCCCCTGGAGACTCATAGCATCTACTGGAGGGTGAAGGAGGGGCATGAAAGGGATTTCGCTATTGGCGGTGATTTTCCGACATTTTCGAGCCGTGGAGGGGTGGGAGGGCTACATGTGTACGGAACACCAACGTTGGAGTACCCGGGTTTGATAAAGGTTACGGTTGATGGGGGGAGCCCGTGTGACCCGGACAAGAGGCCATGGGGCTCAGGGGTGAATATGAAAGAGTTGAAGGAGTGGGTGCAAGGGAGGTTCAAGGGGTTGGTTGATTCGGGTGAGCCTGTGGTGAAGCAGGCTTGCATGTATTCGATGACACCTGATGAGGATTTTGTGGTTGATTTCTTGGGTGGGGAGTTTGGAAAGGATGTGGTGGTTGGTGGTGGGTTTTCTGGTCATGGGTTCAAGATGGCTCCGGTCATTGGGAGGATTTTGACTGAGCTTGCGGTTGATGGGGTAGCCAATGGGGTTGACATCAAACCCTTTAGGATTGGAAGGTTTAAGATTTAAGTATCTTCCCCTTATTGTCTAGCAGTCGGCTTAGCACAGCTTGGTTTGTCACCTTGCATGTTTGGTTTGTCTCTTACTGCGTCGTCTAGTCTTACTAGTCTAAGATTCCACCGAATTCCGATGTCTTGTTTGCCCCAGTTGTAATAAAAAAAGCAGGTTATGGCCGATTGAATAATTAATCATTTGATAATGAAACATTTTATCCTTTCTGTCGTTTCTTTTGACCTTGTGATATTCTATTCGGAGGTATGTTCCAACTAACTTTATGCACAACAACACAAGCATATGTTTATGGCTCCTTTCATTTCGCAACACGTCGTGCAAGTACACCTAATTACCATCGGGGTATATGGTTGCGATAGAATTCCCAATCAAGCGTTATTGGGGTGTTGTACGCATCAAATGCCAAAGGGCCATTCGTTATCAATCCACAGACAACTCTTTCAACAGTTTAACAACTCCGGATAATGCTGGTAAATTGAAATGCTATCAGCTACTGCCTCCACCGCCCATAAAAGCAATAAACAAAGAAAAATTATCATGGATGACCGAATCAATGAGAGAAATCGAACACTGTTTTTTACTACTTAAAAAACGGTACAAGCGTGCATGGAGGCCATCAAGAAGTCAGAATCTCAATCAGTATATTCTGGGATTATATATGTGCTTGACGAAATTGCCAAAAAAATTCACAATAATGCTATGATTGTTGTATAGATACAAAAAAAGAATAGCAACTCAAAAATTTGTTGTGGCTAGGCAGATAAGAAAATTAACCTTGATAAAACACCCAAAAAAAAAATGTTTTTCTAAACCTTTATAATCTTTCACCCTAATCTTCAGAATATGCCCCAACACTCCAAAAGCATGTCATAGTTGAATTATTCATGGTGGAATGCGTGAGGCTCTCGGTGATGCACCACCAAGTAGGGAATATGAAGCTGGCTCTTCATACCCTGCTCCTGAAATATTGAGGCATGCTTTTTCTCCCTTGTCCTTTCCTTCACTGCTGCTTGTTCTATTTCGAGTAGCTGTATCTTTGATTACATAACTGTATCACAATGACAACAGGATCAAGCAAGAGGAAACTTCTAAATCTTTCCTCCTCCCTACAAGTATTGCTGTAACCAACTATCCCAACCTTCAAGTGAGACCTCTGGCACCTGGCTGAGGACTTAATAAGGTAGGTGAATAATTAATAGACAAATGGTTCAGAGCATCAACCCAATTAGGTCCCTCTCATCTCAAACTACAAAAGAGGCAAGAAGTGCGTGCATTATGGCCCAGTATATGATAATTCCAAGCCGCAAGACAGGTTGTCTCATCAGAGCTCGATCGCATGAAACCCTGAAAGAACGTGCACAAGACCACATCAAGCCATTCATTGAATATAAAGAAAATTTAAATCATAAAAAGTAGAGAATAAAGAAGGGAAAATATACATACCACAAGCCATCAATCATGTCAGTGAAAGGCCTAGTAAATCTTGGGACCATTTTCGATGAAGTGAGTGACTTGAAACCATGGACTGCAAACAAAAGTTGGGAAACCGTAATTAAATAAAAGGAACCATAAGCTGTCTAAGTTGAAAAGTACTTGAAAACAGCCACAGGTAGAACAGAATTACCTTTGTCATCGTCTTCATCTTCTATCCTACTAGTACTACGTTGGTCTATATCAACAGCAATAGCAACATGGTCATTACTTGCCTTGCGCAGACTGCGAACTTGAGGTGTTATGGAAGTCCTTCCTGCTGTCCACTTATTCATCTACAAAAAAGGCCAAAAGAACTTCAAATCTCTTTAAATTCAATTCAACCTTAACTGTATTAATTTCATGTGAAGAGGAAGCAAGAGCCTGTCTTAAATTTCTTCTTATCACCTCTCATACACAAAGGTTACTTATTTGATTTTCCACAAATAAAATAGTAACTATCAATTGAGGGATGGAACTACTTGTCAAGGTTGGGTAAGCAGCCCAAACAACTTTTTCCCCAGGTACAATCTAAATTTTTTGAAGTTATCCCCTCAAATAGATGAAATCTACACACTTCTAAAATTTTAGTGTATCTATGCGAGCGTATATTTAGCACCACCACCAAAAATTTTCTAGTTCTGCCACTGACTATTAATTTAATCATTGTGAAAGGATGTGTTAGAGGCGAAGGTACACAATATAACTACCACAAAACCTAAATTTCACACTGCTAACATATATTTATGTGAATTCATATATAATGAGAAAATTGGTCATGACAAGGAAAATTAAACCTAGAAATAATTTTTGCTCTGGTTGCAAGATTTAATGATAATAACTTATATAAGTCTTAATTTAATGCTATATTATAACTGAAAATCTGGTTGACAAGGAATTTTATTTGATCTGGATTCAATGTAAGATTCCTGTACAAGTATGATTTCCACTTGATGGCAGAGTCTAAGATGATAGATTCAATGTAGATGTTGGCCTAACGACAATCAGTCCTCCCACCCATATTGCCATGTTCTATCTCTATATTCTTTAATAAACCCAACAAAAAAGGAGAATCACCACAATTTATTCATCTGTGTATGCAGGTAAACACTTCGTGTAACTACGTCAATAATAGTTCTTAATGTCCTTTTACGCAAACAAAACTATAAGTAAAAATGTTAATAATTGATATTGATTGTCTCACCACTGGTTCTACCTCCAAAATTTCTGAGCTTGTGCCAGCTCCCCTTCCAGCCTCTTCCAGTTCAAGTAAATTCAATTGTGATTCCTTCTCATGCAATGACTTCTCAAGAGTTTCTGCTTTACAGGTCAACTCATCTACTTTATTTCTTTCTACTTGCAACATCACATCCTTGCTTTCTGCAACTGCCCTTAGATTCTCCAATTCTGAGAATACAAACATGAGCTTCTTACGAATTATTTCTTTGTATTCATGAGTCTCACTGTTGCTCTTCACATCAGGATGCATATCATGCCTCGCATCTCGAGATATTATTGTGTCAAACCATGTCAAGAGCTCAAAAATCTCATCTGAACTTGTCTTATGACTCCTTTGTGATGCAAGAACATCATTAGTGCATCTAGTAACCTCTTGCCTTAAGAAAGAAATTTCAGTATCTCTTTCTTGCAATTGCGATTGAAGTTTTTCAACCTCAGCAAGGAGACTTGCAGACAGGTGATGAAGCTCATCAAACTTAGTTACGGTGATGGAAAGCTTTTTCACAACCTTACCACGAGAAGCTTGAAGGTTCTCAATCTCTTGATTCTTCTGCTGAACAAACTTTTCAAGTTCCTCAATCTTCTTTGCCAATTCTTCCATTTGCATCTCTTCCTCATCAAGAGCATGCATTAATGACTCAATTTCTGTAATAAAACCAGTTAAATTCCGGAAATATTGTAAGTTATCATTTATAAAATGAAATATTACAAGTTTACTTGTTACAGGCCCAACGAATCAGAAAAAGCTCACCTTGTTCTTTGGCAGCCAGCAAATCAGTCTGGGATTTGATTTTCTCCTCTAATTCAGCTGTAATCCCTTGCCTATCCACCAGCTCATTCACTCTCTGTTCTAGTATGTTCCTTTCTGCCTCAACCTCTTCCACCTGTTTCTTTAAATTCTGTACTTGAATCCTACAAGATTGAAGATCTAGAGAGTAACTATTTGCAGCAGCTTCAGCATCCTTAATCTGATTTACAAACTCCATGCATATCCTTTCTCTTTGAACATCCTTTTCCTGAAGCTCTCTCTGCAAGTTTGTTATAGTAGCATTCATTTCCTTTTGGTTAGCATCTAAAAGTTCAGTTTTCATACTTACAAACTCTTTTGCAGCCAATATCAGCCTATCTGCCATGGTTTTAGTACGTTCCTCGGATATTAGCTCAACCTGACCACTAAAAGGGAGTAATCCGTCGTCAGATGCTGCTGCTTTAAAGTTGATCCCAAGATCTGAAGATGCTACCTTTTTCCCAACAAGTTCAGCTTTTCCATTTTCAATTACAATGACTGAATTGATGCATGCTTCATAAAGGTAGGCAATGTTCCCACGTAATGCAACAAGCTCTCCATCTTTTTCACTAATTTCTTTCTTCATGTTTTTGCATGACTCTCTTTGGGAAGTTAACTCCCTTTGAACACTGATCATTAGTTTAGATAGAGTTTTTCCTTGCTCCTGCACCAAGCTTGAGTGCATGTGTATGCTTTCCTCAAGAGAACTGACATCCGCCAAGAACTTTTGCAGCTGATGCCCAAGAAGATGACATGTTTCAACTGTGGCATTATCATCGAAGTGGTCAATTGTATCAAAATTTGACCAAGAATCTGCAGCCACAGACCTCTTCAGGAGTAGAAAATAGAAAGAAAAAAGTAGTCAATATTAGGTCTTTAATAATAACAGCAAGGACTGCATTTAGTTCTTTAAAGGAATATATATAGGCAAACCAGGCCACATTATGCAAGGGAGATAAGTTTAGTCAACAACTTAAAATGCAGAGAGTTGGAATCACTATGCAACGTTGCATATAACAACTAAATAACCAAATATGTAAACATTCAACATACAAGTGATCAGAAGAAATGACTACAAGGCACCAATAAATATGCACCAATAATTTAAGCATAAACTAATCTTTCTGCAACAAATGTGGACATAGCTCAGTTCATTCTAGTTTGAAGAGTCAGCATTCATTTGCAGAATTCATACACAAACATTTTTATCGAAGAAAACCTAATCAAACATTTCAATGCGGAAGGAGGAAACAAAGAAACTAAAAGAAAACAACAGTGAACCTAAAAGTCTCACATGCAACAAAACTGCCTAATCCTTATGCACATCAGACAAGGAAGCTCCCTTAAAAGAACCATTGAGAAAACACCAAACAGGCCATGAATACAACACTAACCCATAACATGTGTAAGCACAAAGACCCACCCTTGAAAATACATACAATTTACTAAAGCCAGATGCACCAAAAAACAGCAATGAGATCAATAGCATATTCAAATAGTACATGACATTAAAACACCACATCACTTTCCAATATCTGACAACTGCATGCCATGTTCTATTTCTCATTCTCATAACCTACTGCACAAAAGACAGTTGATGTTAAATACACCAAAAAATAAAATAAAATAAAACCAAAATAATGAAGAGTAAAGAATCAATTATAAATTTATAATCACTAGATACGCATCCACATAATATTAATACCTTACTATCAGATGATCTGCATAAAAGGCCATCATGTCCTCTGCTGATAAATGAATCCACCACATTAGAAGCATTGTTGCCTTTCATACACGACTCAAGACCGGCCTCCAGATTCCGCAAAGATTCCAGATCATTGAAAAAAGCACTAGCCAACAACTTCTCAACCTCAAAGAAGCATTGGCAAAGTTGGTTCATGCTAAATTTCAATCCCATGATCTCAGAAAACTGGCTCTTTTTTCTGTCCACATGCAAGGCTGATAACTTTTCAAGATGTGAAAGAGCTTCTAGTTTGGCAGCCTCAGCTGAATCCCTTTCCTTTCTGAGATCCACAAGTTTGGCAGACACATTTGCAAGCTCCTCCTGAAAAACATCATTCCTTTCTTGGACCTCATTCAACTCTGCCAGAAGTAGCTCTGATGCTCTTTTAGATTTCCTGGACTCTTGTTCTAAGGAAGCCACAGCACCACGCAGATCAGAACATGCCTTACCAACCCAATCCAACTTCTTCACTGGATCACTCGAGCTGCCCTCACCACCAACGTCAATCTCATCTAACTTGTTCAAAATCACTTTCAAAGTATATTCCCTCTCCTGCAAACGGTGCTTGGTTTCTGCCAAATGATTCTTCAGAAGCAATCTCTCGGATTCAACAGCTTCTAAACTATCTGGGAAAATTGACAGCTCTTTCAACTTCTGTGCATGCTCGGAAAGTGTGTGTTCCCTATTGCTGATCTCAGATTTCAAGTTCTCCACCTCAATACTCATCTCTTCAATTGTTTGTTTTAGACTGTCTCGTTGCTGCACCAATGATTTCCCTTTCCTGACTGCAACGTTCAACTTCTCTCTGACAGAAGCTGACTTCTGCTCCTCCTGATTAAGAAGCTCTTGCAACTCCTCAATTCTTTTACTTAGATACTGAACTTCACAGGATAAAGATATTTGCTTTTCCAAATTTCTATCTCTCTCTTCCTTCACATGCATCAATTCATGCAAAGCCTCCTCCAGATCTTTTTTATAACTGTCAATATCTGGCTCCTCCTTATCATGCATATCAATACTTCTTACCCCAGGAAGAGTGACATCACCTTTTCCGGTATGGCGTCCATCAAGTGCCTCCCCACATGCAGGTTGCTTTGATGAAAGAGTTGCATTATTTTCTATAAGCTTTCTCACCAATTGTTCCAAGGAATCAATACTTTCACTACCAGAAAACAGATTTTCTGTTTGATATTCTGCCAAGGCATCAGCAACTAAATCTCGCAGCTTTCTGATCTTGCAATCAATGGTGAAAATTTGTTCTTCAATGGCAGCTTTCTTCTCCAATGTCTCCTTCAAGATAGTTATTTCATTATGCAGCTTTTCATTTTCGAATTCAGCTTGCCTTGTCTGCACTGATAGTTTATCACTTTCATTAATTAGAACCTCCATTCTTTCAGAAAGGTGCTCTCTCTCTCTGGTAACAGCTCTAAGATCTGCATGAAGAGCAGACACTCTCCTTTTAGATTCTTCCAGATCAGCATTTAGCAATCCACTGTAGCTGTCATATTTTTCAATCCTCAGCTGCAGAGAATCTATATGATGATTAGCCTCAACAAGTGCTCTTCCTATCCACTCAATCCTATCCTCCATCTCCATAGATCGCAAATGAGAAGGCATATCAATCATATCCACAAGTTCTTCCCATCTTTGAACTAAGCTGTTTCTTTCCATCAATGACTGCTCCAGCATTTCATTTTGTTCAGCCAGCCTATAATACTTATTCTGCAACTCCTCAAATTTTCTTTTAAAATCATCACCTGAATCTGGCTGTTGCTGACCATCATCTTTCAATGAATCCATGACAGCATAGCAAGCATCAGAGTGTGAACCTCTTCTGGAGAAATCCTCCTGATCCCAATCATTCATGGACAATTTACCAGAAACTGACCTAGCCAACCATTCAATCTTTTCAATTATATCTCTTAGGTGAAACTGCTCTGGCAGATCTAAGTCTTCCAAAATCTCTTCTATCCTTTGAAGCATTGAATCTTTAAGAAGAAATGACTCTCTTAAGGCATTAGATGAATTGCGAATATATGAAAGCTCAGATTCCAGAGCTTCCATACGCTCACCAGCCTCTGCATAGATCTTAAGTTTTGTTTCAACCTCATGAAGTCTAGCATCTTTCAACTTTAACTCCTGCAAAGATCTCTCCAATTCACTGGATGTCTCTACCAGGGACTGTTTGAGGCCATCCCGCTGCACAACCAACCCTTTCCCTTTGGCAACAGCCATGCTAAGTTTCTCCCGAATGGAGGACACCCGCTCTTCTGACTGCTTAAGTTCATTTGATTTCTTGTGTAATTCAAGACGAGCAGCAGCAACAGCTTCCTCAGCCTGAATTAAGTTTTCCTTGAGAATAAGGATTTCATTTTCATGCTCAAGACGTAGGCTGTCCAGGTAATTCATATTTTCTTGCAACTCAGCATATTCCATCTCCTTAGAATCACTGCATTCTTTAGCTATGTTTAACTGAATATCTGCGTCTCTTGTTTTCTGTACAAGGCTAGACACTAATGATTCTAAGCGTGAAAGTGGTGGTTTATTTATTGTGTTCTTCGTATCTTCCACATCCAGAATCCTTTCAACATCTTCAATCAACTTACTGACAGCATCTAAACCAAGACACTTCATGTTCAGTTCCTCCAATTCTGTTTCCCTGTGTACCAATTCTGACTCCATCTCCTTGATGACAGACTCTTGCTCCAGCTTCTCATTCAATATGTCTCCAAGATATTTCATGATGGCCTGATAGTTTTTATAGTTCAGTAGATCAGGCAATGCCTCACTGAGTACATCAATCTTATATTCATCCACATTCCCACAGTGGCTGAGGACAAGATTCCGCAGGTCACCGTGCAACTTATGCAACACACTAACAGCCAATTCATGCTTCCCGAGCAGATCATCACATTTGGCATTTACTTCTTTATATGCAGTGCAAATTATTTCATGTTCTGAATAAGTAGCTTCAAGCTTCTTCTGAAGATCCCAAATCACTTCAGTGGCTGCATTAACAGAAACTGCTAACTGATGACAGATATCTAAGTCGTCATGAGTGCCAGCAGTGATGGTTGAGGACAAAGGTACCCCAAATGACTCATCTAACTTCCCAACTGCATTGACAACCTCAGCAATATTAGTATTCCAGCCTTGCTCAAGTAGCATTGCCCTCTCTGTCACCTCTTTCTGCAAATTTTCCAGTTGAACACCAATAACAGAAGCCATCTCTTTAGAACTTTGTTTCACAGCATATATTTCAGAATGCAATTCATTAAATTTTGACTGACACCTTCCAAGCTTTTCATAAATTTCATTGTTTTTGCATTTGAGATGGATATCTTCTTGCTTTAAAACTTCACAGAGTGCCTCAAGATGACACTTCTTTTCTTGAATGTCATCCAGAAGTTGCTTTGCAGCTTCATACTGAACTGCAAGTTCAGTGTTGGATGCTTCCAAATTTGAACAATGTTCCTTCAATGCCTCAAACTGATCCTTGAGTTCATTGTACTTTGCATCACCATGTTTTCTACTTTCTCTCTCCCCCTTGAACAATGCACCTGCATTCTCAACATCCAGCCTCCACTTTGTAAGCAATGTCCTCAAGTTTTCAGTTTGCTCTTTGGTTAACAACAATGAGTCTGACTGTGACGGAACCTCACTGGAATTCCCTCCCTCTACATCAAGCTCATCTTGATGTCCTTTTGATTCAAAAGCCTGTATCAATTTAGACACAGCAGGTGCAGAAAGTTTTTCACTAGACCTGCCAAAGGATAGTGATTGACAATGCAACACATTAACCGCCTTTTCAAGCTTCACCAAAACTTTCTCCACCTCATCCAAGTGTGTCTTCAAGGAAACAAATCCAAGAGAATCATCAAAGACTTCCAGTTCAAGTAGATTACCAGGTGGCCCCTCTGGTGCACCATCTTCATCTGGCTCACCAGCCATATGCGGAGAATCTCCAGTAAGTGCAATTTCAAGGGCCTCATTTTGTTCCTGTGCAACCTGTGCTTCATTCCCCAGGTGCCCAAGTTTTGATAGCAGTTGACTGTGTTCATTGCCAATTTCTTCAATCTTAGCCTTATGCACATCCAAGGTGGTATTAAGAAAGATATTTTCCTCTGTAAGTTGTTCAAGGCTCATTGTGACTTCTTTAAGATCAGCTTCAAATCTCATCCGTTCCCCCTTTTCTGTAGATAAGTGCTCCTGAAGAGAAAATATCTGACATGAGAGACTTTGACTCTCAAGAAGAACAGTTTGTTTGTCCTCTTCGAGCTTTTTAATCTTTTCAGCTGACAACGCAATGCTCCCATTTAAGTTGGAATTTTCTGCTTGTAGACTTGCCACCAAATCTTTACTTCCAACTAAATCTAGTGATAAGTTTTCAAACTCATTGGAAAGCTGCTCAATTTCTGCTTTGATCTTATTCCTCTCTTCGGTCACCAAAGAGAGCAACTCACTTAGGTTGGAATTTTCAGCTGTAAGTTTTTCCATTGAACTCTTGAATTCAGCTAATTCAGTTGCCAGCTTCTTACTTTCACCTAGATGAAACTCCTTTTCCTCCACAAGTTTACTTTTCTCTTCAATCACCACAGCAAATGTTTCATTCATATCCTTGTTTTCTGATTGTAAACCTGAAACCAATCCTCTACAGTTAGCCAACTCTGCAGACAGATCCGATGATTCTTTTTGAGACATTTCAACAATATTCTGCATCTCAAGTACTCTGGCAGAAAGTGCTTCAACCTCTACCTTGGCAACATTAAACTGGTTTTGCAGTTCTGCACTCTTGCTGGAAACATCATGTAGCTCAACATAGCTATTTGCAAGTTCTCCATTGAGAAATTGATTCTTCTCAGTAACTTCATTATGTGAAGCTTGGAGCTGAGATAGTTCATCAATCAACTGGTAACGCTGATTATCAGTCTCTAGTTGTAGCTCCAGCTGCTCAGATAGTTGCAAACTAAGTATATTTGTCATTAAATTTTCAAGAAAGAAGTGTTCTTTGAGTGTCTGAAATGTTTCTGAAAAGTCATGATCTCTATCAGAAATTGCTTCTCTTGACATCAGCAGAAAATGATAATCTTCTTCATTCAGACCCCTCATAATTTCTGCCAGCAGCAAGAGATTAACTGAGCTGTCCACAGATCCAGATCCAACTGGAGCAAATTGTGGGTTAAGCCCCTCGTGAAGACCCCTGTCTTCTCCACTAAGAACTTCATTACTAAGATGCTCTTGACTATGCCGTAGCACCGTTTCTTCATGAGATGAATCCAGCATTGTTTCTCTCGCAAAGTTTCCTGTAAAAGGTCCAGCTGTTGCAACATTGTCCTCCTGTTTACCAGAAGCTGAAAACCTATCTGATGCTATTTCCTCGAGAGAAGAAAATACTTCAACTGCTTTGCCTAGCTGTTCCGGTTCACAAGAAGCCTCCTCAATTCTAGTCTCCTCCAAGTCCAAAGCAACTCCCGGAAGAGACCGACCACTCTCACAAGCCTCAAACAAAGGAAGCTTCTTTTCACCATCAATCTCCACGTCGAAACCATGAGCTGCCTGCATTGTCCCTACCCAGCAACAAATGAGAATATAAATTATACATCAAAATGCACACTTCAGCTTTTCCCAACCTGCCCCAACTAATTCCCTAATGCCAAAACACACAACCTTTTAATCAAAGGAAAGGAAAGGAACAACCTAAGTCAATTACTACTTCCGGTCCACTTTATCTATTATTTTGAGGAAAAATTCTTAGTCCATTTTATCTGTAATTTTCACATATTAATAAAACATTTATTATTAATTTTTCAATTTTACGCTTCACACAATTCTAAGCACAAATATAATGTCAGATTAATAAATTAATAAATTGAATAAAATAGATTTTAAAATTAAATAAGGGCATTTTAATAAACATGTTTCATAGGCGATTTTGAGTTCTTTAATTCTTGTGCATACAATCGAAGTGGATTGAAGGTAGTACCTTATTATCTTCCTTAGTATGGATCAAGGATGTATTGGGAATACCCTCAAATAAAAGCAAGGACTCTTCCCTCCTTTCACCCTCTCCTTCTTCAACCATAACTAACTCTCCAACCCCAAGTGCTAACTCGGTATTAGAATCCGGCTCCGTTTGAATACGTGCATCAACTGATTCAGTCTTAACCGAATCGGAACCAATGTTGTCCGTTTCAACTTTCTCGGTCGACATAGAGGCTGCTGCATCCGCACCATCAGGCTCATGCTGCTGCGGTTTACCGGATTTTGTTGACGGTTTTCCATGGCGGCTACTACTACTACTACTACTACTACTACTACTACTACTACTACCACCGCTCTTATTGTCCTTCTTCTGACGAAATTGTTGGAGCTAACAACAACAAAAATAAAATAAAATAAAATTAATTAATTATTAAAGATTAAGAAGTTGTACTGGCAGTGCAATGAATCATTCAAGTATCAATAGAGATACGTACTCGTTTTCTGCCAGCTTCGAGTAGATCGCTACGGGTCTTGCTCTTGTCCATTCCGATCCACTACCTTCTTCTTCTCCTAAAAGTTAATTCGAATTTCGCAGAATAAGATTCGCATAACTTTGGAACGAAATTAGAATTAAAATAAATTAAAAATATTGAATAACCTTGATTGATTTTGTGTGGAGGGATGAGTGTCGGCGGCGAAAACTGGGAGAGCAAGACGACGTCGTTGCAACTTCAAATTTTGTTGAGCAGGGGTAGAGATGTGTGCTATGGCTGTAAGCGTTCTTCTCAAATTCCCACTGCACCGTCACGACGAATAAAAGGTGACTCAAAAGTGTTGGTTACGCAGGTTTGATTTCGAGTTAGTTTCAAACTCTTGCGTGTAGGAAACCTTGCAAGAAATTATTTGTTAATTGTTCTTTTTTTTTTTTTTTTCCTCTCTAAACCAACACTACCCAGAATTTATTAAATTTTAATTAATTTAATTAAACTTAGATTCTTCTTAAAACAATGCCTACATTAATCTTTTTATTATTTAAAGAAAATAAGTACTATATAACATAAGCTACCCAAAACATTGGCTGTTATTGTTTGATTTGCTTTATGGAACAAAAAAAAAATAGATAATAAATTTAAAAAGGTGAGCTAATGCGCATCATAGAAACCAGCAGCTTGGAACAAGACCGACTTTTGCTTAAACCTTAAGTTATCCTTCTCCATAAATTGTTTCCAAATAAGATTTAGAATAATGTTGTATTAACATATTTATTTAATTTTTCAAATTATTTTTATCCAATTTTTTTTTTTCCCTTTTCTTTTTCCTCTCAACTCCATCAAGCCGTGAAGAATATGTGAAAAATGTGAATGCCTCGTGTGTATCTATAAGCATTTCCGTTTCCTCACTGCGCGGCGCGCACATGTTTGATTTGTAAGTGTAAATCAGCAACTTACTTAGGAAAGAATAATAATAATATTTGTACTCGCTTATTTAGTGTGTTCGATATTAAAGACTTAAGGCATATAAATACCGGAGATTTCAAGTTGATAAGTGAAATATCAGATGAACTGAAACTAAAATTAATAATGTTATCGATTGCAATTCCTATAATTTCCCACTCATTAACAAAAAATTGTTACTATTTACACCCGAAGATTGACAGTACTCTTTAGGAAATTGTGACACACTGTTGCATCATCACCCTAGAGAACGCAGTGTCCTCTCTTCGTTCACCTACATTGCCACTTGGCGGAACTAACGTTCTCCAACCAGCTCCACTTCCAACTTCCAATCACCATCACCATCACTCATTTCCACACCCCTTCCAACTTTGATAGAAATTTCGTAACTAAAACTTATGTTGCATGTTGATAATGACTATACTAATAGTAGTGATAATGATTATGGTTATGCGATAGTAATGCAACGGCTACTGTGCAATAGTAATTATGGTCGTTGCTGTGTGATGATAGTGTGGAAATATAAATAATGAGTGATGGAAAAATCAATCAATTTTTACATCCTGTCACCCAGAAATTGTATTCTTAAATGCTTATATATTATTTAACTTCATACCAAATTTATCGTATTTTCAACATCGAAAATATTGTGGAGAATCATAAACATATTTCGCTGGCCAAAAGACAAGGAGAAAAGAAATGGTATTATGTGCAACTTTTCAGTGGACCCAAAGCCCAATGTAATAATTCCATCATAACCTAAGATTAGGATTGTGGACTTTCAAAATGAACCAAACGCGTTGTCTGTGTAAGGGCCTGATTCATGACTATCAACGGGCCTAGTTTGTTATCATTCAAAAACGCTAATTATGGGTCACTTATTACTTTCTTGGGTCAAATGGCTCACTTGTTCTTAATAGACAAACACATTAACAATAGGGAGTGGCCCCAGACATTACAGAACAACCAGGCACGCACGGGATGAAGGCAGCCAATTAGGAACATAGTAGTATTGACCCAAAAAAAAAAAATAAAGAACATAAGGAGCTTTTGGTAGACAGAATAAATTTTATGAGAATGATATTTTAGGTATGTTTAAAGATTGAATTTCTAGGGATATTTTATATATTTCCAAAAATACTCTTGATGATAGCAACAGCAATGACGGCAATGGTGGACAGTAGACAGTGGGTAGTAGATGGCGACCAATGGCCGGTAGTGGTAGACAATGGATGGCGACCGATGATAAGTGACAATGGGTGGTAATAAGGGTAATTTAGTAGTTTAATAAGTAAAAAAATATACTTTTCTCGTGGAAATATTAAATTCCTATTAAAGGGATGGGATTGATTTTGATGGCATTTTTATTCCCAAGAATATAATATTTTCCGGAATATTGCTTCAAACCACTACAAGAAAATGCTCTATTAGTAGCGAAAAATTTTTGGCTGACACGATCTACCACAAATTTCCGATGGATAATGGATGCAAAGTGAGCCAAACAAGAACAAAAAAAAAAAAATTATTTGCGATAGCATATGTTTTTTCTTTTTTTCTACAACACAAATTTGTGGCGGTGCTAATACAACAAGACAACATAAGCCGCCACTAACAGTTGAACATCGAACTCCAGTGTAAGTACTGGCTCCGGCAAATGCCCCCACTACTTCCCTTGTATGTTTGCAGCGGCATATCACACCTCTACTGAACACAGACTTTAGCACTGTTGCTATTATTGACATGTAAATCATAGATAGAAAACTTCATGCATAGTGATTTGCAGCGCCATTTGCAGCCACTAGATCATAAACTATTTTGTCACGGCAAATACGTTTTATCCAATTTGTGGTAGTTTTTGCCACCACTATCACAACCGTTAGCAATTTTGCAGTAGTAATTGCCAATGCTACTTGTTACATCAATCACATGTACATGTTAATTAATTTATTTCCGCCGTTAATTATTATATGTACTTCCAAAAATAAAAAAAAATGTGAAATAGCTAATTACTACGCAACCTTCAACAGGAAAAAAAAGATTTGTTTACAAATTTGCGGCAGCTAATTAAAAAAATGTCACTGCTAATTATTACATGTACTTCAAAAAAAAAAAGATATGTGAAATAAGTTGCGGCAGCAATTGAAAAAAATTGCTGCTGCTAATTACTACGTGAACTTCCTAAAAAAAAAAGATATGTGAAATAGTTTGTGGCTGCAATTGCCATCACTAATTAAAAAAATGTTTGCGGCGACAATTATTGCATGAACTTAAAAAAAATAAAAATAAAAAATTCGTTTACAAGTTTGTGGGGGCCTAATTGATAAAAATGTTTGCCGCCGCTAATTATTACGTGAACTTAAAAAAAAAAAAAAACTATGTTTGCTAGTTTGCAGTGGTAATTGAAAAATGTTTGTGGCAGCATAAATGATTTACAAAAAAAAATGTCATAGTGTTTGCTGCTGCTAATTATGTTAGATAATTTAAAAAATTAAAAATTAGAAAAACCAAAAATGGATCAAAGTCGTCGTAAAAATTTAAAAATTTGCTGCAAACAAATTTATATTAGATCTGAAACACAAAGTAACTTATATGTTTGACACTTCCCCTCTTTTTTCTCATTCCTCTCTTCTCTTTCTCTTGTCCTTTCCACCTCCTCCCACACCCTCTCTCAGCCTCCTCCATCTTTCATCCTTCTCCATCCACCACCTTCCTTTTCCTCTTCCCTTTCCCTCTCTTGTTCTTCTCTCTCTTTCTCTCTCTCTATTTTTTGTTTTGTTGCACCTTCTTTCTTCTTTCCACACTTCCTTAACCACCTCTAACCACTACCACTGACTATCGACTATTGCCACCAACCAGCCAACATTGCCGCAGTCATCGCCAGCTTGCCATAGTTGCAACCAGATTTATTTTACTGATTTTAATTTTTTCATAATATATATTGCTGATTTTATTGTTATTGATATTGTTGATGATTATTGTGTATTTCTTTGTTAAAGATTTAATGGACAAATTTGAAGAAATAAAGATAGTGGAAGACTCATTGAAGGGGGTGAATGAATATGTTGAAGATTTTAAAGAGTTAGAGGAAGTTGTTCAATACTCACTAGAGAAAGCCGAAGACTCAGTGAAACTTATTGAAGACTTAGTGGAAATTGTTGAAGACTTAATGAAAATTGCTCAACATTCAATGGTGGAAAATGAATCCCAATAGCTGTGAGATAAATCAAATGTAGTTAGAACTATGTTAAAAATATGGTTTCCAAAGTTTTATTAAGACATCTATCTTGTTTATTTGTATGAAATTTAAATATTTGGATTGGATTTGGTTTGTTATATAATATTTGTATGAATTTGAAGATTTAATTTTTTTTTTCTCGAATTGGTCGTTTGCAGCAACCATTTCCTCCATTAACTAATCTGGTCATCGCTAATTAGAGGGGGGAAATGCCACCACTAATTAGAGGGGGGAATTGCCACCGCAAATTAGAGAGGGCAAAGTTCATCACAAATTAAAAGGGGCAAAGTCCGGCCGCAAATTAGAGGGGGACAAGGCCATGGCTAATATTTGCAAGGTTAGTAGCCTATGATTATGCGAAGGCCCGATATCCGCCTCAAATATGCATTTTATGGCCAATTTTGGCTCATTTGCGGTGCAAGTCTGTCGCAAATGGCCAATTTTCTTGTAATGAACTATGTAGGAATATTTTCCAAGGTTAAAAAAATCGGACCGGACATCGAATCGGTCAAGGCACTGGTTTAAAGATTTAGAGGTCTAATCGGTTTAATCGGAGGTTCGACCGAGATATATATATATATAATTATTTTTATATATAAATATATACATATGATTAATTACAAAGCAAAAAACCATATTAAGTTATTAACAATAACATAACCAATAGAAAATAATGTTTACTATAGGACATTTTATTAAACATCTCAAATGCAAAATCTATTTACTTTAATTTTCACTTATATTTCTTTTGGGAAGTATTCACAGATAGCACAACAACTATTTCTATTTTTTATTTATAAATTAATTTAAGAGTACATAGCAAACAAGCACACCAAAAGAATCAAGGTTCTAAAAGAAACGAGCTTTTTGTTTTGACTAAACTTTTTTTTTCTGTTTTTAAAAGGAACGACAATATTTTAACCAAAATTTTTTTAAAAAAAAAAACAAACAAACAAACCAGTCAACCGATTTAATCGGTCCAGTTTGCATCGATTCGCCAATTTTGACTAGTTCTTCACCGATTTTTGAGGCTGGTGATTTAAGGGGGCTGACCAGACCGACTTAGTGTTTGGTTCCCGATCCAACTAGTCCAGTCCAATTTTCTCTTCCTTGATATTTTCACATTCTGAAAATATGAAAACATTTTCCCAACCAAATGCCTCCAAGAGTGGATCGTTGTGACGTTTTCCCAACTATATATATCACTCACGCTATAAACACATATCATTTTGAGTTTTTTATTACTCATCATGTTATTATTTTTATTCAATATATGTACCATAAAATGTCAAGACACTTGACAACTTTGTGTCGATGATACTTGAGCGCAGTATTATAAAGTCACTGAAGGTGATCAAGTCCTTATTATGTCAAAGAAATCATAATGAACCGTGACATGGTATTAGTTTAAGCGGCCAGTGTAAATAAAACTTGAAGATAAAGATTATGTATTTAAATATTTTAACAAAATCTTGAGACACAAAATTTGAATGTACTAGGTGTTAAAAAACATAACAAAAGTCAGAGAAAAATTAAGAGATAAAAAATGTAAGAGATACTGGAATAATTTTTTCGGCATATCATTAAACTTTATCTGATAGCTTAATTGATTCTTTTGTTTTAAAAATATTAACTTATTAACCATAACATTAAAAAAAATTACCCATATATTTTACAATAAATTTGGACTACTATAATGATTTCATTTGTTAAATTTAAATTTTAAACAATTTTAAATAGTTAAAGTAATAAAGAGCATGGTTTTTTTTTAAACAAGAAAGAAATTTCATTTATGAAAAATCCTATTGGTGCTTATAAATTAAAAAAAATATATCAAATCCAAATTTAATAATAAACAAATGCAATCTACACTCTGAACTAACCAATAATCTATGGCTCTAATCTTTGTTCGAAGGGTATCAATGAGTAAGAATCTTTCACATTAAAGACTAATCAACACAAAAAGTGCTGTAGTTTAAATAATGTATCACGTCTCCTTTAAAATAGATCTAAACATCTCTATCACCTATAAGACCACCAAAAGAGAAATGCCCATGAGAGAAAACCAAAACACCTATAAATGGGACAGCAAAAACTCCCACAAAGGGGACAATGAAAACACTTGTAAAAGGGAGAACAAAAATAAAATAAAAGATACAAAATCTTAAACAATGGAGAAAAAAATGTTAGGACTGCCACCAAAATAGAAACATGGCAACCCCCCTCAACAACTTTCACACAAAAAAGGACAAGGAAAAAAAAAAGAGAAGAGAAGAGAAAAAGAAGAATTAGGGCCTACAAGTACTAAAGAGCATTATTAACTCTATGCCATTTAGTAAATAAATTAAATAACAATTTAGATTAATACATAAAAAAGATATTCCAATGAGTTATTATAATTGATGAGTTATCAAAACTTTGAGAAGGATCTATTCAATCATCAGTTAAAGTTTATGAATTAGTGGAAAAAAAATATGTAGTTCTGATGATTTGTAAAGGGATAAAAGTTTTCTTATTAAAATAGTAATAAGTGTTTATTGCAAGACTAATGCGTAGTTTGTATAAATTAAGGTTCTAATCATTAACTAATCACATATGCATCCTCTATATAATCAACATCAACATCTAACTGAATTAATCATCTACTAACGAGGTATAATATTGAAACAATCCACATTAAAGTATGTTCACTGGCACCAATTTTAATTAAGCTCAGTTCGATATCAACCAATTTGAGCTTTTGGATGTATTGTCATTTATTGAGATTTACGATGTGCCCACTGCCCACTGGTTATTCGCCAAGTTGAATAATCTCAGATATCTTCTCTTAGAAATTGTCTAGTATATGTTTTATATGTTTTATTATTCATTTTCTATACAATGACAAAGCCTATTATATGACTCCATAATTGTCTTTATGCAAATTTAGCACAAACAACCATAAAAATGATGTCATCGCCAATATAGTTGATTCCCACCAGCCAAACATTCACAAAACAAAAAAGAGAATTATAACCCCAGCCTTAAACCAAAGGCACACTCAAAGCATCTACTGAGAAATTAAATGCCTACGACATTAATATCAATTAGCTAGGTACTTCTAATTAAAATTGCTAAAAGACCAATATGGCTAAATAAAATAATTAATTAATTTTTTGGTAATAAATAACCTACTCGTATTGTTTGCTAATATTTCAACTCCTCAAATATTTTATGTAAGGTTTAAATTAAGTGACGATTCAAGTCATTAGCGATCATAGACATAGACAATTATTTACCATTAATCAACTTCCATTTGTTTAACCTAAAAGCTGTATTCACACAAGAGTTCACTAATTTGTTTTTCTTTTGTTTTTTTAATAAGAAAATATTATGGGTATCTTTATTATGGAGTTGCAACTTGCAAAAGGTCCAATACTTATTTCGCTAGTGCAAAACACACAGTGCTCCTTAGTTATTTAAGAATAATTTAGGTCAAGATCTTGCTCTTAAAATAATCTCAAATATCATAAAATATATACAGTTATGGTGACGGTGGACAAACGACTGAAACACAATGGGAGGCCCTATTGGTCAATAAAATAAGACTAATAAATAAATAAAAACTAAGTTAGACTTTGTGCTTGAGATTCTATTCTGATTTGCTTTTTAAGAATATTGGAAATGTCAAAAGATAACTAAGAAATAACGTTTAAATATAAGGGGTCCTCTCAAACACCAGATCGAGAGAATGTCATATAATTGTTTTATTAGTTAAATTATATGTATTTAGGAATCAAATCCTCAGCCATATCTTTTTAAAACGTTGTTTAGCGTTAAAATTAACCCAAGAAGCAATCAAACATGTAGTAGTTTTTAAAATTTATAATAGAGGCTAAGCGGTTGGCATTATTTTTTTTTATTGGAATTTACTTTTAATACACTGATAATATATGTAAATTTTTTACATAATTTTTTAATCAAATTCTATTATATATATAATTTTTTTATACTATCAATAGGTATAAGAATTAAATATATTTACTGATATAATAATATATTAAATTATTGTATATAACTTTTTTACATCATCAGAACATTAAAATTAAACTCAATATATTTAAACAAATAGTTTTTTTTCAAAAAAAAAAAAAAAAAAGAAGCGTTTGTATGTTAAAAAGGAAAATCGCTTGTATGATTCATTCACAATTATCACATTAAAGGATTTTAATCTTAAATTGCACATTTGCAAATCAAGGATTTCATAATATTTTGTGATATCGTGCGTTTTTTCTTTCATATAGGAAATAGCTAGAAAGAATATTTATCTTCAAATGTAAACATTTTAAGAACAGGTAAAAGTTGATTCCAAGGATGAACCACGTAGTCACTGGCAGACACTCTAGTGTCGATTTCTTTTTTCCGTTTAATTTATGGAAAATATTATTTAGTGCGAAACTACTTTCACACTTTTGGCATGGACAGTGTAAACACATGCCAGTTTTTTTTCTTTTTTTTCAACCTGTCTCTCCTCCATTTTTTCTGCCAAAGAAAACATGCCATTAGTGCAAAACCCTTTCATGCAGTTTCGTCAAGTTGCTATTAGTACTTAATAGCAATGCTGCGAATTTATTGAACAGTAGTTAATATGGTTCAAATTGATCGATCTAATATAAGATAAAATTCTTTAAGTGTTATTTTTTTATTTATATGTTTTAAATCAAAAATCTTATTTAAAGAAAATAATACTAAACTATTGTTTTTTTCCAACCTGAAAATACTAAACTATTTGAATAAACTAAATATTGCTCTATAATGTTGACATTTTTTTATAGGATACCAAGAGTAATCTAGTGATGAAGAATTTGGATAATATACATAAAACTTTAAATTTAAATTTTATTATCATCAATTTTGATATTTTTTTTATTTAAACAAAATGTTTATTTTGATGGGAAAGCTCACCCCAATTTAGGGTCAAAGTATGTTTCCGAACTCATCAAATCTTGTAAAGATATTTATAGATCACACTCTAACTAGAAAAACTTGATAACTGAATCCAAATTATAATGATATATGAGTGGAAGACTAATTAGGTGAGTTAATCCCATTGGCTCTAACGTTGACATTATTTTTTTTTTCATGAAGAGCTCTAATGTTTGACATTTGTTGTCTATTAAACGATTGCATTCAAGTTAATGCGCATGTGATAAAAATAATCGTACATACTCTTCAAAATAGACACATATGTAAAATGCATAAACCTCACGATAAGGTTAGCTTATTTTATTTGGCTATGCCCCAATCAACGCGTGGCGTATTTGCTGCCAATTAATAAAAAGTGTTCGATAATAAATTTAAGATTTGAATAAGTGGCATGAATAAAAAAAAAATGTTCTCTATATTCAGATCATAAAGGCTTGTTGGGAGAGATTTGCCAGATTTCTTCTCCTACCTGGATAGTTCACACGCTAAAAGTCAAACCATGTTGGGCTAATATAATATTGTCACCCCCTTCATCTGCTCGCAATTTGGACCCACAGGGGTAGAGTTGAAATGCCCCGCATTCTCAAGTATTACAATAATTTATTTTATTCCTATGATCCTAGAGTTATTAATGTAAATTTAAAGATGCGTGAATAATTTAAAAAGTATCCTTCTAGAAATAAATCATGGCTCACTTGCTCTTCCGATATTATCAATTGTCATACAGCACTAACAAATTCCTTGGGCAGCTTTTTTAAATAATTTCAAGGTTGTTTAAGTAATAATAAAGATAATTCACTCTAATATATTATCTTTGATAAAGCAAGAATAACATCTTATGTTAATTAGGATTTAGATATTTAATTTGTTAAAATTTTGATTCAGTTTATTTCATTTTATCCTTAATTATAGATTTATCTTTATCTTTTTATTATCTATTAATTTATCTTATATTTTATTATTATTTTTATAACAGCTTTATCTATATAATAAACTTTCTAGTATGATTCATATTTGATGAGTTCAATCAGCCTTTTATTCAAAACGTTTTCATAATACATAATCTTTTCATGGCTAACACCACACCTAACACTAGCGCAATTGGCATATTTTTCAATGAAAAAAACTCTCGCACCCCTCTCATGGTCCTTCCCCTCGAATGTGCATGTCACTTGGTGTAACATCATGTTTTGATCATAATTGCCAATAACACCATTAGAATTTATTACTATTGATTATAGATAGAAAAAGAGAAATAGAACAAAAAAAGGGAGTCGAAAATTTTAAGCAACATAGGAGCAAAAATTTACTATACTACAAGCTATATATTCATGTGACAAACGTGATGTGCGGTCATAAAGTATACCACTTAGTTAGTTGGTAGAATTAATGGCCACCTATTTAACCACCTAACTAGGTAAATAAGGTTAAATATAAGCCACATGTTACACCGACCTAATCTTATTATCAATTCATCATAAAGATTGGGCATAACACACAAACACTCCCATTCCCCTCTTCTACCAGCCGCAGCTCCTACTTCTCTTTTCACCTTCCATTTCTCTTCCTTGCTCACCCAACCTTTCATCATTTTATCTTTAAGAGAAGCTACATCCATCCTAGCTACAATTACCCTCATAGAATCTAAGATTCAAAGCAAAAGCTTTTCCCTTAGCCAACTATTTAGTTCAAGCAAGAAGGGAGGAAAATAGCCATATCTTGAGTTGATTGAAGTCAAGTAAAGCTGTAGGAACATCATGTTAGAAGGCTAGAAGTGAGGTAGGAAATCTTAAAACTTGAATTATTTTGTATATGTATTTTGTTGTTCGAATTCCATTCTTCTTCTTGACAGGAATATTGGAATAGGTATTAGCGATATTTTCCTAATATTTTGATGCTTTGAAATGGTTGGATTTAGTTATTGTTAAGTGGTTGTTATTGTTGCATGAAAATATAATTGTACATAATTCCTTATTTGATTAAGAAAGAACCAAGCTAGTGTTTTGCTTGGGCTAGAGAGAATAAATTTGGGTAAGTCAGAGAGAGAGTGAATCTAACTCCCTTGGATTAAGTCAAGGAGAGTGAACTTAACGTGGCTATGTCGGAGAAAGTGACTTTGACCTTCCTATGATATGTCAGAAAGAGTGAACTTGGCTAGAGTTAGATTTGCATGAGGATTAGAGAGAGTAAATCTGGCAATTACGTGCAGGAATGAGCTTAATCGTGCAAAACAAACTATTACCCAGAATACATGCATGCCACTCATAGTCAAGGGATTACCAAGCCAAGCACATGTATTATTCAAAGTTACATAGAAGAATCTGAGCAGCAATATATATTATGCATGTCTCTATTTTCATATACAATTCATATTATGCATGCTTTATTTTCCTGGTTATGATATTGCTATTACTTAATGCACTTGTCATGTTTTCATAACTCAAATGAATATGCTTCGAAAGAATTCTATCATTTAAGATAAGTATCTATTTATTTATCTGTTGAGAATATGTTTTATTGTTTTAAACCGAAATGGTTAGGGATAATCACGATGATACCACATGTAGTAGTTTAGAATTTCTTACTGAGAATTTAAATTATCATGCTTATTCTTTTCCATATCATCCTCAGATACTACCAATGGCCTCCATAGCAATTTTCCTTAAGACTCTTGACTGGACCTGGCATCATGACCCAATCTTAGACTTAATATACCTACTTGGCCACGTAGCCATTAAGATGTATATATTTTTCAACTGTCTGTTTGTTGTTATCATGCTCAATTCACAAATTGACCTAGTGTTTCCATTTAATGGTGTTCTCCTACATGCAATTCACCTACCATACCCTTTACCATCACCCCCATCTTTGCCCTCCAATGAAGCAAGCCCATTGGAGGACAGTTCTTCCTCTTCATCTTCTAGGGGGATCAAGAGTTACCAAAACTCGCGCCAGAGAGTTTCGCCACCATGGAAAATGGGTTCTATACCCTATGATGGAGTCATGACAGCTACCTTGGGAGACTTTTTGCTAGCAGACCCATACTCCTTTATGGAGACTTTGCATATATCGTTGATAGCACACTAATCATTCATGTACATTATGTGGTTCTTTTTGAATAGTTTTAAACCATAGATATAGTCGAGAGATTTCAGTTATACAGTTGACATAACTTGTGCTAGTATCTTGGTTTAACACATTGGTCTATAACTATTATGAATTCTCTATTGCACATATTGGCTATAAAAGTATCTTTTGTGCTTTAGACTTACGATGCGCTATCTGTATTTACATTACGTAAGCCCACCAATTATTTCATATCCGATGTTTATGTATGTATATAGATGAGTAATAACTTCTAATTATAATATCATGACCTAAGTGTAATATTGTGATTAATATGATGCTATACTTGGCACGAGATTTGATCATCTTTCCTTAAATCCTAAACCTTAACAATTCATTTTAGGTTGACATATAAAATTTCACTGATTGTTTCAATTCTTATGATACCTTAAGATATAGTTTATTTAAATTATGGATAAAATTAATTTCATTTAATAATATAAATAAAAATACACTCACTATACTATGGTTATTTTTTGAAATTCAAATGTTTTTCTTTTTCTTAAAAGTTTAAAATTATTTAGGTAAAAAACATCTTTTCAGGCTCTATATGTATCCATGATTTGGATTTTAATCCCTAGATTAAAGAAAATTGAGACTAAGTTTCTATGATGATATTCTATTAAGAAGTTCGTTTTTGAGGGACCAAAATAAAATAAATTCAATTATAAGAATTAAATTTTTATGAAAAATAAGGACCTATGCTTTATGAAAATAGTAATTATAATGGTTCGTAGATGTGTGATATTGTTGAGATACAATATTTGCCCCAAATTGAGTATGGATGTATGATAGATTGCACCTAGGTCGAGGTGGGATTAAACCTTAATTTTATAAGGGAGTTGAAGAATTCGTAATGGCCTATGTTCAAACTGAGCAGTTTACATATGAAGGGACAATTAGGTGTCCTTCTTGTAAATGTAAATGTAGGAGATTTTTAGATATTGAGTCTAATAAATATCACCTGTACAAGGATGGATTTAAGTCTGGTTGTTGGGTTTGGACTGAACATGGAGAAGTCCTTCCACCAAAGAGTCAATTTGGTATAGGTTACGTTGGAAGTAGTTCAACTGGGGCCTATAAAGGTAACGATAGTAACATCCTCCTTGGTATAGTACTATGCTTAAGTCATAGTACCACACTGTGAATTGTTATCAAGTACTGAAATAACCTTATCTCTGACAAAGAACTTCATTGTCTTCGAAACTTCTTGAACTATCTAGAGATAACACGAAAACAGGAGTGAGAATTTTAAATTCTCAGTAGAATTCACTAAGAAATTTCATACTGTGGCATCGTTATTATCTCTAGCTGCTTCAATTTATTACAAAAAAGGTGGACATATTATATAAACTATTTAATTTATAGTTTGAAAATATATTGTTCGAAACAAAGTCCATTTTATTCATACACTTGTCATTTGGGAGAGCTAATACAAAATAAAGTCATGAATCATACTATGAATAATAACTGCAAAGTATTAAAAGATAATAACACTAATATACTGGAAACATAAAATCTGCACATGCTTTTACTTGTACTTGAATTTATGCAGATACATATACTTTTCTTTTCTTTCTTTGTCTTCCTTTACTTATCATATATATTCCAGAGTACGATCATCATGTCATACTCCATCGGGTGTGATCACCATGTCACACTCCTCAGAAATATATTCATCCTGCCACGTCCCAGAGTGTGATCACCATGTCATACTCCATCGGGGGTGATCACCATGTCACATTCCTTAGGGTGTAAGATCATTATGCCATATTCCAAAGTATGATCGCCATGTCATACCCTATCAGAGCGTGATCGCCATGTCACGTTCCTTTTATGGACTCATCATCATATCTTTCATCATAGAATCATAAATACATAGGCTTCATACATTATTCTAAAATGATAATACTTGCATGGTATTCATATACGTCGCATAACAACATTAACACACCAACATTTAGAACTATTACTAATTTATGCCGGAAATTTGACAGCATAACGGATCAAGTCTGCTTCCTCATGAGTAGTGTCATTCTGGAACAAATAATCAGCCAATAGTACCAGCACCATTATAGCACATTAAACTTCAACATCAACATGGTATAGCAATGTTTAGGTTTTAATTGAAATCACATATGCCTTAGGGTGCCTAGTTCATCAATTTGGAAATTCTGCTTATGTTCCTCAATGCTATTTGGTTTTGTAAAATTTGCCATAAATTCTAGTAAACTCCATTGGACTTCAATTTTGGATATGTTGGAGTGTTATGTGTCTATTTTCTAATCTCTTTGGTCCCATCTTGTTTTGATACCTATAGCTCAAGTTATTGAAAGTTTAGCTCAACCTGTCCTGTAACTAGGCAGAATTGTATACCTAAAAGTATAAATTCGCTAAAAATCGAAAACTGCTTGAAATCATATGAAACTTATATCATATTAAAGCTAACAGAAGAAAATTTTATTTAAAAGAAGTTTCATCTCATTTTCATGTGTAGAGCTTGAGTTATAAGCTCCGTAAGTTGACCCTTCTGGATTGCCTTGTTCTAGCTCAGTTTGGACTTAGGGTGATTTCATTGAATTACTGGGAGAAATTGAGATAAAATATGATGATGAAATTTTTATAGAATGTTTCTCTATATCTTAGCTTTCTAAATAATTTTATTGAACCCAAATCCAAGTTATATAGGGCGAGTTATGCCCTAAAAATCCTTCCCTGCCCAGAATCAAAGTCAGAAACTTAGGGCAAACTTCCAAAATTTATATATCCGTCAATACTAATCCAATGGTCTTATAATTTATGATTGGAAAGCCCTAGATGTCTAGTTTCATATAAAAATAGGTTCATAAATTTTCTATGGCCGCAGGCAGAGCCGTACACTCCACTAGTATGGACGCCATAAGATTTTCTAGGTTTCAGATTCTAGTTTGCTATCTATCTTATTTTTCATGCAAGATTCAATCTCAATCCCACCAAATACTTGATAAACCAACCATAAATCATCACATAAGCATCATATATCATCAATTACATGAATATAGAAAAACTTCCCAACAGCCATCAACTCAATAAACTTAAGCAAAGAAGCTGAATCCTACCCTTGTTTTGGTGTCACCACTAGCTAGTCTTGAGTTTTGGTGAAAGATTTGGGTGCAAGAAGCTTGATGATTGTTGAAAGTGGAAGAAGAAGATGAGAGGAAGAAGAAAGAAGTCTGAAAGAGAGAGAGAGAGGAGGCCGAAATTCATGTGCGAATTGAAAGGGAATTATGGCCATTTGTGTAAAGGTGATAGTTGAGAAACTCGATTCTCATTGGCCACCATCACTTGGCTGAAAATTCAGCCAAGTCTCCCCCCTTTGTGTGGCTATCTTGTGCCACCTCTAAGGGGCTAAGTGGTTGAGTTTTCAGCCACTAAACATAGGGTTTTGAGTGTGTAATTCTATTGATTCAGTTCTGGCAGTTAAAAATACCAAATCTCTACCAGTGTCCTTCAAATCGGCCAAACAGTTTGGAAAATTTTTGTGAAAGTTTCTATGTATCTATTCTAATTCCCTCAAATTTAATTTCTCTAATTAACATCCAATTAATTTCTAATTGGCCTTTATTTAATTTCTAATTATCCTTGTATATTTAATAAAATCGAATAGATCGACTAATGGCATAAATTAAATGTTTTAAAAATTTTCAGATGTTACAACGATGAGGATGGTAATGTGATTTGAGAAGACAATTGTCGTCATTATCATGGAATGGTTTTTGATACTGATGGCCATGACTTTGGAATGTATTCAGAACCTTCCGAAGAGATTGCTAATCCGAATTATAAGAGATTTTATAGTTTGTTAGAGGCAGTGAATAGGCCTTTATGCGAAGCGTGTGTGTATTCCTAGTTGTTTTTTGCGGTAAGAATGTTGAATAATAAGCCATAGACGAACTAAAGTCAAAGTTCCTTTGATCAGTGGGCTTCATTAATGAGTGAGATTAGTCCGCATTCAGAAACTATCCTAAAGGACTTTTACCAGGCCAAAAGATTAGTTTCTAAGCTTGGGCTGAATGAAGTAAAGATTGATTATTGTTTGAATGTATGCTTTATTACAAACATGATACTACCCTAACTCATTGTAGATTCTATGGAGAGCCTAGGTTCAAGCTGAAGAGAAGGAAAAGTGTGATGTATAAGGATATTCCACATAAAAGAATACATTATCTGCCTGTAATCCTTAGACTTAAAAGATTGTATGCATCAATGAGTTCAGCACCTTACATGAGATGACACTTTGAGAACCAAATGAGTGATGGTGTAATGACACATTCTTCTCATGGTGAAGCTTGGCAACATTTTAATCGAACCTATTTTGACTTTGCATCCAATCCCCGCAATATTAGGTTAAGGCTATGTGCCGATAATTTTGTTCCTAACAATTAATTTAGTAAATCATATTTTTGTTGGCCTATGGTTGTTACTCCTTATAATCTTTTGCCTGAAATGTGCATGAAATATTCTTACTTGTTGTTAACTTGTATAATCATCGGTCTCGATAATCCGAAGGCCACGATTGATACCTATCTCTAACCTTTAATTGATAAGTTGAATGAGTTATGGCGTGATGGTTTTTTGACATATAATATCTCAATCAAGCATAATTTTATGTTAAGGACAGCATTGATATAGACCATCAATGATTTTCTAGCTTACAGGATATTGTCTAGATGGATAGATGACGCACAAAAAATTGGCGTGTTTGATTTGTATGGAGGATACAAAAGCATTCACTTTGAAGTATGGTAGAAAGAATTCTTAGTTTGATTATCATAGAAGATTTTTAACTATAAATCATACTTTAAGCGCAGTAGGTATGAATTTAGAAAGAACATCATAGAGAGTGAGGAAGCTCCTGTTAGACTTACCGGTCAGCAAATTTGGGACAGGGTTATATGACTTTTGAAGATTATAGAAGTTAGGAAATCTATTAGATTACCAAGATATGGAGTAGAACATAATTGGACCAAACAAAGTATATTTTGGGAGCTATCCTATTGAAAGGATCACTTAGTTTGTCACTATTTAGATGTGATGCATGTTGAAAAGAACGTATTTGATAATATTATTCATACTGTGATGAATAGTGACCGAACTAAAGACAATAAGAAAGCAAGGATGGATTTAGAGGAGTATTATAGGTGCCTTGAGTTAAATTTATAACCCTTAAGAAATAGTTGTTGGTCTAAACCTAAGGCTAGTTATACGTTGACCTCTGTGCAGAGACAAGATGTATATAAGTGGGTGCAAGAATTAAGAATGCCTGATAGTTATGCTTCAAACTTAGGTATATGTGTGAATGTTGCACAAGGGAAGTTTTTTGGCATGAAATGTCACGACTGCCATGTATTATGGAATATTTGTTGCCTATTGCATTGAGAGAATTGCCTGATCATGTTTGGAGGCCATTAATTGAGTTGAGTGATTATTTCAGAGATTTGTGTTCATCCACTCTCAAGATCGATGATTTCTTGGTGATGGAGAAGAATATTCCCATTATTCTTTTTAAGTTAGAGAGAGTATTTTCTCTTAGTTTTTTTTAGAAAAAAACTTTATATAGCACTTGCCTGTACACTTGGCATATGAAGCACAAGTAGGTGGGCCAGTCCAACATAGGTTGATGTATTCGTTCAAGTGGGAAATAGGAAGGTTCCAAAAAATGGTAAAGAATAGAACTAAAGTAGAGAGATCAATATGCCAAACATACATTTCAAACAAGGCATCTAACTTTTGCTCATACTGCTTTGAGTTGCGTGTCCAATCAAAGAGAACAATAGTTGGTCTGAATGACAATGGTGGTGAAAGCTCAATCAGACCAACTTTGTCAATATTCAACGAACTTGGTTGTGCTGCTGGACGATGCAAAGAACGATGATTGACTGGGAGTGAATGGAAATATGCACATTTACATATCTTGCTAAATTGTGATGAAATAAAGTCATTCAAAAGGTAACTGTAAACTATTTTCTTGTATTATTTGTTATGTAATTCCCCAAATCCTATATAATGATAAATTATGACAATATGTCTTCTCTTGTACTCTGTTCAATGTTTACAAATATTTTGAACAACTATATAGTTAACAATCCCTTGAACAATTTCTCAAATGGTTCAAATCATTTGTATGTCACATAATGAATCTGTTTTACTATTTGTATTTTTGTTTTTATATTGTTACGTGAATGATATTCCAATATTTATACTTTGATCCATGATCAGAGGAATGGTGTAACCAATCCTCACTTGTACAATTTAGCTTGGCATCCAAAAATCAGAGCTACAAGTTGGCTAATGTATCATGTTAATGATTACAAATTTCATATAATTGAACGGGGAAAAAGGAAGAAAATTGACGACACTAGGGTTTGTGTTAGGGGAGATAGTGGAGATAGAGAAAGTGACGGGCATGGAGTGATTAATGAAATACTTGAGTTGGAGCATCCTGATGAACCTTTTAAATGGGTTGTGCTATTCGCTTGCGAATGGTATAATCCAACATGTCTTAGGAGAATACATAAACACAATCACTACAAAATAATTAAGATTAACCATACTAAAAGATATGAAAAATTTGATCCATTTATCATTGCTCAAAATGCAAAACAAGTTTATTACCTGTCATACCCTAGAAAATGCAAATCTAATTGATGGGTGGTAATAAAATGCAAATCAAGAGGCCGAGTAGAGGTTGATGAGGTATTTGAGCATGCTTATCAAACCGATGATCCAAGTCCTTTCAAGATTGTTGTTGATACCAACATCGCCTCTAATCTATGTTCCATCTCAGGAGAGGTTAACATAATTGAACTCCCGAGATAATATTCAATGAGCCAATCTAATAAGAGGGGAGACAACACTGAGGAAGAGGAATTCAATGATAATGTTGAAACTGAGAGTGATGACCATAGTCCTCAACTTTCAGATTAATGATGTGGTAAGTGTGTTGCATCTTTATTTAGTCTTTTACGTTTTTAATTTCATGTATATTTATTTTGGTTTTATAGTTTGTTGCATATGTTTACTTATTTGCACAAATATTGTACATGTCATCTATGGTAGAGCAAGGATCTGGTTCTTGACGAGATAGAGGTAGACCAAGGAAGCATAATCTACTCCCTGCAGTTTTTACGATTTTTTGTGTATTTAGAATTGTACATTGATAGTTTTATTTTATTTCTTTCTTATTGACAATTTTTATTTAATTGGATAGTTTATATATTCTATATTTTATTATATTTTTAATTATATGAATTTATGGATAATTAAAACAATAATTTGAAATATTTAAATATTAATTTCAATATTTCATAATACAAAATAGCCCCAAAAAATAAAAATTTTAGCTTACTGACAGAATTTTCGTCAATAATAATTGAATAAAAATTATTATTTTCCAAATCTTGTGACGGATGTTCCGTAGGCAAATAAATAAAGTAAAATATTACTTTTTTTATACAGATGGATTATCCATCGGTAATATACAATGCAATTTTAAATTACAGACTAATATTCCGTCAATAATTATTAGTAATTGGTCGATATAAATGCCTCCTTAACGCTTTCTAAGGTTCTTTTATCGATGCTTTTATTTTTATATTCAACGATATATTTCGTTGGTAAAATAATTAATATTATTGACGGATAGTTATATTTGTCGGTGATATTCGATTTTCTTTTTTTCTACGCCTAATTATCGACGAATTATTTTCGTCGGCTATTCTGTCGGTAAAAATATCACCAATGGATATCACTAACTTTTCTGTTGGTAATTCCGTCAAAAATTTTCTTATTTCTAGTAGTGATATCAAAGTTAGGTCAATAGTTTTCGTTATTAAAATTGAAGATGTTAGTGAGAAGAATAATATTAAAACTTTATCAAAATAATAGGAATGAAATTGAGATAAAAACAATTTTTAGACAAAATCAAAATATCGCTAAAAAGTTAAAGGGCTTTTTAACATAAACAAAATAGTTAAAAAAAAGATAAATTTCCAAATTATTGTCCCATTTTCAATTTATTTTCGAAAATATCTTTTTTTGATGGTTTACGGGAAAATCGTGCGAGATTAGTACAATTTATGAAAGGACCATAAATCGTGCTAACATCACACGATTTATGAACTTGCGTATAACCCAGCCATAAATCATGTGAAGCTGCCACAATTTGTGAACTAGACATATGGAAGTTCATAAATCGTGGCAGCTTCTCCCGATTTATGTGAAAATCAAGTGAACATAAGTCGGGGGAAGGTGAAACGATTTATGGTTGATTGGCCTATAAATATGAAGTCGTGTGAGGTGTACAATCTTTGCAAAAATCGTGGGAGATTTGAGAGAGAGAGAAAAAAAGGAAAATTTTGGTAGATGATACACAATAATTTACGCCGGTTAAATGAGTTTGGACACATTTCTACAAATTTGAATGAAAAGATAATTTTTTTAACATATTTTTATTTATTATATTTTAGTTTAGTTAATATTAGCATATCAAATATTTATTTAATTTAGATTAGAATATAAGATATTTGTTTTATATTTTAGTTTAGTTTGACCCTTTAAATTATTAATTTAACAACTATATATTGGGTTAAACATGTAACTTTATGAAATCAACTACCCCGTCATATCTGCAATTTTTAAGGTGATTTACTTTACACATATAATGCATCTTTTGTTTCCATCATTCTTCCGTGTATCTAAATAACTTCCATATTTTTCTCTTTTCATCTCATAGTGCATCGTTGGAAATCTCCAAGCCAAGCTTCCCCACTCCGCACACAGGTGTTTACATTTTCTTCCTTCATGTTCATTTTCTTCGAAGGCTGTTTGTGTGTTGCATACAATAGGTGAGGCACTTAGAGCATGACCATGATTGCTTCTAACACAAAAATGAGTAAGAGACGGGTTTAGATTAGTTTACGATGACACAGTGGGTAGAATTGCAGAATGCCACTACATAAAGAATCTTCCATATATAATACAAAAAATGACACAAATGAGAAGTAGAAGACACTGGAAATGTAATGAGGGGTAAATTGGGATAATGTATCCTTTCTATTTAGTTATTGAGATATTGTAGGATAGGATAGGGTGATTTTTATCCTGTTTAAATTTTTATTACTACTAAGTGGTACCTTTAGACATAGTCCTATGAATTGCAACCTTTTAATGAGTTAAGATTCTTTTTAACTTGCGGAAACTTTGGCTGGACCAGTAATACTTAGTGTTCAACCATTTATATAGCAAACAAAATTGAAGAGAAATGTAAACACCCAACCGAAGAAAAATATTAAGGCAGTACAATCAGAAGACATTAGAGTAGTTCACATTATATTAAGTGCTATGACTCATATTGACTCTGAGCATATAATATTCTTGATAGTACTCTTTTTGTTTTTGACACACTATTTTGTGCATCACGTTCTATATAGTTAAGTAAGAAAAATATAGAGATAAATAGAATTTGGCTTACAAATAAGAGGCAATGAATAAAAAGTGAGGTTATAATAGTGACAACTTAGTATTAAAGGTGACGACTTAGTATTAATAAAATCAAGTTCACATTGAAAATAAATTGATTTATAACCACATTTATAAAACACCATCACTCACAGTAACTCATAGTTTACATAGTATGTAGTTTGTAATATGCCTTTTTATAAAGTGATTGGTGTCAGCACGTTTTGTGCACCAATTCCCTATTATATTAAGTAACACTACCTATATATTATAGAGTACATATTAGGGGTGACCCATATTCATTTATTCATTAAGGTAGTATTTTTATTGTACTGTAAAGTTGAATTTTGGTGTTTATTTGATTTGTTATAGAGTGTGATAAAAGTTTAATTTAGTTAGTATAGTTTTAATATATTTTAGTTTTAATTAGTATAATTTTAACATATTTCTTTAAGTTTGTTAATGTCAATGATGTTACGTTCATGCTTTACAACCACGTCGAGTGTTGAACACGAGGCATCACCACATAGCTTCACTAGTTGCTCTGATGGAGCCGTACTTGAGGTAGGCCGGATTATGGTATGCAGCTCAAGTCCCATTTTATAAGTACAATAACACACTAATCAGTGTATTTGTGGAGCATTGACGACTGAAAAATTAAGAAAACACACAATAGCAATTACATTATCAGAACATTTTGAAAATTAACAACAGCCAGTTAACAATTGAAAATCAACAACAGAAAGCTAACATAATCTTACACAACAACTAGAAACTAACACATTAATAAACGTAGAAGTTTAATTGTCTTTACTGGGTTGGCTAGAGGATGTAGAAGGTAGAGTAGGGCATCTTCGTCCAATGTGACCCTCTTGCTTGCACAAACCACACTGTTTTGATGGTCCGAATTCAACAGCATCCATTTCATTGCGGATTCTGGTTGAAATCGGACGTCCCTCAGTAGTTCATCTAAGCTGTGGATTTGGACGTATTCAAGGTCCATTGTACTTAGTCCAATAATCTTCATTCGTAATAGCTGAAAACTCCATTTTGTAGACATTGAATACATTCTGCATGCGATAAACATCATCAACAAAGGTGCCCCAATCAAGTCATGCATATGCACACGCAGCAAGTACATGGTGGCAAGGGTAGTGTAGAGCCTAAAGCTTCCTACAATCACACCAACGGTTTACCAGTCTCACCCTATAACTTCCTTAACTCTAGTTCCCTATTCATGCGAGCTCTTTCATCACAAAAGACTTGCTTGCTTGAGAAAATGCAGAAATGGTTATGGTGCCTATTTGCTGCCTATTGACGTCAATTACTCGCAACAAAGCTTATGAAAACACTTGTCTACTCACAAACTAAGCCTCTGCCTCCTTCCCTTTCTTGACAAATAGTGCAGTCAGATGAAAATAAAGAGACTTCACCAAGGCTGTGATTGGAAGATTGTGTGTACCCTTAAGAACAACACTAATATACTCAGACAAATTCGTTGTCATAAAGATACTCTCGACGAGTCTTTGAATAAGCCACATTCATTAGAGCTTACTTTGCATCTTTGATCTTGAAAGCTAAAGCAAAGTTTAGGATGATGTGCCCTATGTAATATGCATGATGAGCCCGCAGAGAATGCCACCTACTATCTTTCGCATTTAAAGCAGCTTGGATAACACCATGCCTATCAAAAATTATGAGAATGATCTTTTGGGGTGTCACATGCTACCGAAGAATAGTCAGGATAAATGACCATGCCTCTTTTGTGTCCCCTTCTACCATGGCAAATACAATTGGTAGAATATTCAAGTTACCATCTTGGGCAATTGCCATCAATATATAGTGTTCCACCATACTTCCTATACAAGTGCATACCATCAACTATAATCAGCGGCTTGCAATATTTAAACGCTTCAATGCAAGGAGCAAATGTCTAGAATAAACGATTGAACATCACACAGCTATGGTCAACAAAATTTCTCACATAGTATGGCTGAGTCACTAATTGAATAATTGTATCTAGGTTAAATGCCTGCAAACCTTGTAGCCATTTTAGAAGCCCATCATAAGACTCTTCCCAATTGCATTAAATCTTACCAATGGCCTTCTGCTTGGCAAACCTAACCTTCCTATATGAAGTCTTGAAGCCATACTTTGCTTCCACTTATCATTGCAAAACTTTAATGAAAATTGTTGGATTAGCTTACACCATGAAGAATATATTGGCACATATAACATTAGTATCCAATTGAGGATGGTCCTGTGAAAGCGATGCAGACAAACACGTATGTGGTCGACTGTAGTTCCGAATTTCCCATACTCCTTTTTTCCGGTGATATGTCACACGTATGCTCCAACTGCACCTATTCCCAAAGTACTTGTATTTACTATGGTATTTTATATGATCAAACTTCTGGATCTTGTACTCAACTAATCTTCGGATACTATAAGTTTTAATTGCAAATAATATAGCCTCCTTATTAGGAAAATGTTGCCCAACTTCCAACTCATTTTCTCCTAACAATCCCAAATGTCACCACCATCTACAATGCCACTGATCCTTGGAAAAGTATTCTCGTGCATGGCTTCAAAATTCAAAGAATCATAGTGAGACATGTGCTCATGTGATTGAGATTAGGATCAAAACTCACATTGGCTGCTCGATGGTTGGCTTTGGGTTGCAGGCATTGCCTCCCTATCCTCACCACTATCGCTATCACTTGGTACTTCAACCGGCTTATCTTCATCATCTCTATAGTCAATAATAAAGTCAAAACCACTAATGGGACCATCCCGTGAGAGTGGTGCCGCTATCTCTATCGCAAGCTGTGCAAAACTTATCTTACTCATCAAATCATCTGAATCTTTTATCTGAACATTTTCATTCTGCACAGGACTCGCCACTACAAAGGTCAGTGAACGCTCAGCCAGTGACAATGCAACAGATTGTGGATCTGGAGCAGATCCTCCGCAGCTCAAGGCCGAGTCTTGTAAAATAGTGAACAACTCCATAATGTTGATCTCTGGAAATTGGGCGCAACAATTAAACATCACATCAATGTCTTTGTCACAGCTAAAATCCAGACTGTTGTAGCAAATCATATTTTTCCCAACCATTATAGGCAACCTGTAAACCATTTGTATTATCTGCTTGTTATTTTGTTGGCATAACTTTTGCAATATTCTGCTCTACAACTCTAATAATGTCACGGATGGATGAATATTCACATAAATTGAGTTTGAACTGCAAAATATTACTCCCTCATTTGTATTTATGATTTCATCATTTTGATAAATAAGTATATAAAATCTCTCTGCCATCTTGTCACTCATTTTTTTTAAAAAAAATTACACGTATTCTCACTGTGTCTCGTTCTAAATAATGTATTCTACACTAGACGACCACCTTCCTTTCTTCGGCATTCGTTCGTTTCAAAAGAAAGAGCAAGCGAATCTCGCCAATTCCATTCCAATTCTCTCAGATAGAGCAGGATAGTTGGGATTCATACAAAAATCGTGTCACTCCCATGATTTATGGCTTAATTGGGACACTTAGCCATAAATCGTGTGAGGGTTACATGATTTATGTGCAATTTAACTGCACAAAAATCGTGCGACCCTCTCACGATTTCTGTGCAATTGAATTGCATACAAATCGTGTGACCCTCACACGATTTATGGTTGATTCGGTTGTCAGTTCATAAATTGTGTGAGACTGGCATAATTTATGATTAGTAACAAACCTATCATAAATCGTGCCAACCTCACATGATTTCGCTATAAACGATCAAAAGAAGACATTTTCGAAAATAAAGTTGATTCAGGATATTTATGCATTTAATTTTTTTATTTTATTTAAGTAAAAAAGCCAAAGTTAAAGACAAAAATAGAGTTTATGCTAACATAAAATTTACACAACCAAAAACTACAGTCACACCACATATATATGCAACTCTAATAATGTCACGAATGGATAAACATTCACAAAAACTGGGTTTGAACTGCAAAATGCTACTCCCTCATTTGTATTTGTGATTTCACCATTATGATAAACAAGTATATAAAATCTCTTTGCCATCTTCTCACTCAATTTTTTAAAAAAATTACACGTATTCTTAGCGTATCTCTTTCTAAATGATGTACTCTACACTGGACGACCGCCTTCCTTTCTTCGGCATTCATTCATCTCAAAAGAAAGAGCTAGCGAACCTCACGAATTCCATTCCAATTCTCTCAGACAAAATAAGATAGCTGGGACTTGTATGAAATTCGTGCCACACTAGCACGATTTATGCTTTAATTGGGATGCTCAGTCATAAATTGTGTGAGGGTTACACGATTTATTTGCAATTTAACTGCACATAAATCATGTGACCCTCACACGATTTATGGTGGAGTAGGTTGTTAGTTCATAAATCGTATGAGACTGGCACGATTTATGGTTAGTAACAAACATGTCATAAATCGTGCTAACCTCACACAATTTTGTTGTAAATAACTAAAAGAAGACATTTTCAAAAATAAAGTTGATTCAGGACATTTACGTATATAATGTTTTTTTTATTTTATTTAAGAAAAAAAGACAAAGTTTAAGACAAAAATAGAGTTTATATTAGCATAAAATTAACACAATAAAAAACTATAGCCACAGCACATATATATGACACAACTTGGTACTTTAACAACATAGCAAAATCACATATAGACAGCATAGTACTACTTTCAGCAATTTGATATCTTGATTCAAAAAACATTGTCAAATTTGAATTTGAACTTGAACTTCTTGAGAGTAGGCTGGTAAACCAGCCAAAGTTTTTGATTATATGTTCCTGCAACTTCATTATATGTGCATTACTTTACTTATTAGCACTTTAGATTATCCTTCACATATTTTCACTAATTCTAAGTTTAAAATGACCTTAGCGTTGAAGCACTTTTGTAAATATTTTTATTGCCACTGTTGACGTCAATCTCTCCCACAAATCACGGATAGATGTAAATAGCATCTTATATGTGGTGTTAGGGAAGTTCAAGGTGTTTGGGAAAACTCTTCAGCTTTACCTATTCTTTCATAAGTTAGAAATTACAATAATTAACAATATATTTTTACTCAAAACATTATGTTTATCTGTTCTTTCTTGTCTTTATTTTTTATGTTATTTTTTCATTTAATACATATTTTATTCATACTTAAATTCTGAATAATTTTTGGTTGAAATGTTAGCTAGTGTTTCATTTGAGTATGCTCTCCCTCAAAAGATTTTTTTTTTTTCAATTTTATAAAAATATTGTGACATCATCTTTAATTCTTATTTTCACCTGACCAAACTTTTCGAGCAATATCAATGAGTCAGAGAATGTACCAAGAAAACAAATCAAAATTGCAACCCGGATACATCATATTGCAAATGGCATCTAGAAGGTTGTTGAGAATTGAATTTGATCGATTATTATCTTTCACTAATTGGTCACATAATTTTAAATTAGAGATGATAGTCAAATAATTTTTTTTATATTCTTTTTTCAAAATAGTGACTTCATAATTTGAATACCTAAGATTTCACAAAAAAAATTGTTTAGGGTCATAATCTATTTTTACTACAATTAGGGGTGTACAAAAAATAGGTTAAATCAAGTTTGATTGGACTCAATTTTTAAACTAGGCTATTTTTTAAACTCAGGCCCGACCGAGTAACGACTAACTAATGATTGGGTCAGACTATATCAACTTGATAATTAGACAATATATATAAATTTTAAATATTATAAATAATTAAGATATAAAATTTAAGAGATATTTTATACCATATATTTTGAAAAAAACCATATAAAAATAATATATAATATAATATTATGTAAAACATATTAATTGGATGCTAAAAACTTACAATTATTTTTTTGACGTGAAAAATTTATAATTCTTCATTATTATTTTTTAAGAAATATAAATTTTGCACAATTGTATAGACTGGGACAAGTTAATATAAAGTATAACTCAATCTTGATATATATATATATATATATATATATATATATATATATATATATATATATATATATAATTGGTCAAATAATTTTTTATTAAGTTATTGGGTGATATTATATAAAACACCCCTAATTGCGACCTTGATCATTTATATGCAAATAGATAATCAAGCATGGTCATATAAAAAGCTGGATTATTCTTGCGATGATATGTAATTGTATTATGTTATTGCGCACGAGGGTTTATGCACAACTCTGCAAATCTTTAAATTATCCGTCTTCATTATTTTAATTGTGACGAGAAAAAACAAAAAGAACTGGACAAAGCAAATTGAACAACATGGGAATCATGATTCTGGTCTACGAAGTCTATTTCAACACACAGTTTGCATGGTTAATTTTAAAATATGATTTGTTTAAAACTAATTATTTTTAAATCTTTTTTAGTGAGATTATGATGTAAATACACATTTTTATTTCATTCGAATGACTCAAATTGTTAAACTGTAAAAGCACTGAAGTTATGTAATTTGTTTATAAACATTTTTTTTTTGTGGCAAAGGTTTAAACTTGTATCATTATTTTATTAATATTTAAATTGAACCTTTTTTTTTTTTTATACAAACTAACCAAAATCCCCACCAAGGTCTAATAAATTTTGTTTGAATAAATTACAACCTAAAACAATATTTGATAACGTTAAGCTAGCTTAAAACTTCAGTAATTTATTACTAAACAGGAAAGATTGTAAAATCATATCAGCTAGAGTTTCCAGTCATTTTATATTGTTAAAGACTTACTATGTATATATATCCGTTATCTTACTTTATTGTCTCACTCTTACGACTTAAAAAAAAAAAAAAAATCAGTTCCACTTTCCTTTGAAAGATAAAAAAATTCAAATTCTTGTTCCCAATCTTTTCATGGGCTGATCAAAGTAAACTTTCCAACTATAGGCTTTAGTAACTTTGTGAAAAATTAGGACATATTGAATTTCTTATTTCTTCTTTATTTTTAAATATAAAAATATCACTTTATTTATAATCTATTTTCTGTTTTCTATATTTATGAATAAAATAGTGAAAATAAGAAATGAAAATAACAGATAAGATTTTGTCATGCCTTAGGATTTTGTATGATCTTTTAGATTAGTATTTTTGAGTATTTAGAAGTTATTGAATTAGAAATATGCTTAGAAATGTGTGTGAAACCTTGAATAAAAAAAAAAATTCAGGGTGCCAATGCCTAAGTGCAGGCATTAATGACAATTGAGTTTCAGGGGTTTTGATTGCTGTTTGCTGAAGGGGCCGCCCAAGCACCCACTGCGGGTTCAGAATTGAGTGTTTTAGGTTGTTGGACGCCCAGGCGTCCACTGTCTGATTTTATCAGATGAAATTCGACCCCCACCCTCATTTTGGTCCAAAGCTCCCTCTCTCTTTGATATCCCTCTAGGATTCTTCAACCCTTGTGATTTCCCTCATCATATCACCTTTTCCCTCTAATTTTACTTACAAAAATCCATTCTTTTACTTCCTCTTCATCATCCCCACCATCATCTTCCTCCTTAAGCTTCTCTCTCTCCTCTAGTAGTGAGAGAAAGTGAAGAGTGGAGGAGACCTATCACTCACCCTTGCTCCAATCTTCCTTCTAAAGCTTTGAGGTAAAAGTTAGATTTTTTTTTTTTTGTCTCCATTTAGCTATAGATTGATTGTCTATTCCATAGAGTGGAGTTTGGGTCTTATGGTGTGGATGTGGGGTTCATAGGTTAGGGATTTGGGAGTTTGGGTATTGATTGGAGTTAGGTTTGGTTCTTAGAAGTTTATTTATATTAGTTTGATATATTTTGTAGCTTTGAACTCTTCCCGAGAGTTTCCAGTCAGATCGGGACATCACCCACTTGAGCTCTTACCTTGGGGTCTTGGTGGTGAGTGGATAATATATTTATAGATGGACATTTAGGTGAAACTATATGTATAGATGTAATTATAGTGCTGATTACCTTGAAAGAATGTAAATCGATTTATTTCCAAGATTTAGAGAAAATTTTCATATATATTTATATTTGGAAATCCTATTTTCTAGTTATTAAGTTATGTTATAGCTGATATTAGGCATGTTAGGCATGAGACAAGATACAATGAATATACCATTGTAGTTATGGTATTCATATGAAATTTTCATTGAGACTTAAGCATATTCATAAAGTTATAAGCAAGAAGCATTTGAATAAGATAAGAGCAATTAAGTAGACAAGTTTTTTAGAAAGAAGTAAAGTTTTTTTGAAGGGAGGAAGCTGTAACAGAAAACTGCTTGCTAATGTCAACAGCATTAGCCTTAGTGTATCTCGAATAACCCAACTAAAGAGGTGATTGCTAGCCCGGCGTGTTTGGTCGACATATTCGGAAGTTATAGCCACATTGGGCAAGCCCATACATGAGACAGACTAGTTACTGATAGGATCAGGTCGTGAGGGCCACCCAAATCAGGATATTATTTCTGGAGTAGAATCCTCCCTAGAGTTTCATTTGAATATGATAATAATTATTTATCTTTTATGTTATGAGAAGTATTTCATCATTATACCTAATTTAAAGTATGGTTTTGGAACTTTTAAGCTCGTCTCATGTGATCTATAAATATATTGTTGCTCACTAAGTTTTATAACTCACCCTATGGTTTCCTTATCTATTTCAGATTAAGCCGTTGAGGCAAGCTCTACCCCTCCTGTGTAATAGGATTTCTGCTTATTCCGTTTTCGTGAGCCCACTTGTAGGGCATTGGCATTTCTTTTGGATTATCTTTTGCATAGTCAAGTATGGCTTATGATTGTATATGGCTCCATGAACTATAGGTAGGGTCCGAGGTTAGGTTATTAATTGTTTTGTATCAAGCTAGTTCTTTCATTTTGGCTTTCAGAAGCAAATGTGTATAATTTTGTTGGACTTACTTTAGCTACACAACTCTTTTGGTAGCCTGGTGTATGCAAAGGTTTCTAAACTTTATATGTACGCATATGTACTTATATTTGAATTGTGCTAGGTTGTCTGGATAATCTTTGTAGGTTTTAAATAATTGAGAATGTCCTAGTTTTAAGAGAAACTCTGTTAGTTTTTACAAAAAAATAATTGTCGAGGTTTTAGGCTTGCTAGGGAATGAGTATGCCCTATGCGCCGGTCACGGCTTGAGGAGAGTCATGGCATATATATATATATATATTAACTAATTTATTCATAAAATCCTAAAAATAGGAAATAGATTAAAAATAATGTTGCATTTTTTAATTAAAATTAAAAATATGAAATGAAAACAAAACTAAATAGACCCTTATCTTCCCACATCTTTGTGCTCTGAATTTAAACTTAAAAATCATGGTAACACACAACTCAGTGTTATAAATACGAATTTTTTGTTATTTTTTTGGCTAAATAAATATAAATTTATTAGAATATTATTATAAGTTATATTACTGCACCAATTACTAATAGAAATTAAAATATTAAAAAATCAGAAATTTTGTCAAAATTTAGTTATCCAAATTATATAGCATGTTTATTAATCCTTAGATAATTAAGTGGGTTATATTACTCCATTTTCTTTTAACAATCAATGAAATCTTTATCAAAGACTGTACCTTATATTTTTCTAACGATATAACATTACTGTTAATAATAGCATCAAATCATAGTTAAATGAAAACACCAATGAGTGTTACCTGTTGAATGTGTACACAAGTGTTAGCTAAATTAGTGCATCTTTGGATATCAAGATTATAATCCAAAACAGCTTTTTTCTTTGAAAAAAAAAAATTTCTTTAAAAAATATTGTCTGGTATGTTTAATTTGGTAAATTTGGAAAAAAAAATGGACTATAATATTTAAGTTATTTTATTTATATTAAATATAGCTTTTTTTTTAAAAAAAAAGAATCATTTTTAACTTTTTTTATTATAAGTAAAAGCTGAATATTTTAAAGTTATAACATTTTTATCTAACTAATCTTGAGAATTAAATATTATACAATATAAATAAATTATCTCATATTTGTTTAGTAATTTACTATATATAAATAATTTTTGTATGATCCAAATAAAATGCATTATTTCAAAATTAATTTTCAATTAATATATCTAAATATAAAGTTAATTTTATCATAATCAATTGTAAAAAATTAATTATATGTAAGTAATTATTATAATAATTTTAAATTTTCTATTAATCCAAAGAACACCCTCAATCTATCGATGGTTATGCACCGGTACAAGTGACCTTAATCACCTTATAGCACCCAAACACTGATTAGGTGTAGTGACAGCAATCTTTTCATTTATTGAAATTCTACATTTATGTATAGATATACGTTGTTGTTCCTGTATGATTCTATGTAAAAGTCAACTGCGTGAGTGATTGTGATGTTCGTTATCAATAAACCAACATTAATTCATAAACAAAAATGCTATTCAACATTTAATTTACCGTCAGAAGAGGTTACCAATGAGATAACAATAATTTAGAAGGTACTCTACCTAATATACAGTATATACTCCTATCTGGAAATCTGCATACCAAACCAAACAAGTAGAATTCAAAATAGAAATTTGAATTCCCATTCAAATTACGTGCTGTTAAATTGCTGGTAACTTAATTCAATTGGGTCGACATACACTAATAAACAAAATAAACGTATACTATAAATTTTACCGAGTCCAACGTCCTTTTTACACCAAGGGTTGACGGCTAGGAAAACATATTCAAACATTCAATCGCCAAAATGCGGATGTGATGGCCATATACCAAACTTCTATCATCCAACTCCAGTTTAAATTAAACAAGCAAATTCCAACTTTGTACTTTTCTTCATTTTTGTTTAAAGTAAAACTTAAAATAAGCAAAATTTATCACACTGTAGATAAAAATATCATATTCTAATAACACGTAAGATTAAGATAATATTAGAATACTAAAATATCAAGTAACAGTGTGTACCTTTTAAAATATTTTTATTTTTGATTTTTTTGAATATTTTCTCACTTGACAGATAAAAAATTAATCTCTCAACATATAGTTAAGTACTTAAGTAAGGACCCTTCTCAATAGTATTTTTTTTTTCATAACATAAATATCGGGATCGAATGCTATACCTCTTGTTTAGGGGACCTGAGTCCTTTGCATTTAAATCAACACTTTTTTTTTTTTCTGGGTATAAGTTCACAAGAGCTCCAACCACTCTAAGAGGGAGGGAAGCAAACAGAGTTCAAACACAACTAAAGCAAGCATCACCATAAGACATGCAACAACAATATGGAGTAGCAAAATACAAGTCGTAAAAGGAGCTAAACAACACCCAAACACCATATTTTGTGCTACAGAAAGAGCTCAACACAGTAACATAAAGCTAATAAAAGAATCAAACCACCAAAAAGCCTAAAACCAACATACAGCATACCAACAACAAAACAGGAAGGAACCAAGAGCAAGGATAATTGCCAAGAAAAGACACATATAATGAGGTGTGCAGGAGTACACAAAACTACTGCACAATCTGCCAATATTCTTTAGATCACCATTGTTGCAACAATGCTATATTCTTCTGCATAAACTTCTCCATTTATGAAGGCTTAAAGGATTAGAGCTTAGCTCAATCATATAGGGTCCGTTTGATTTAATTTTTAGGAAAAGATCTTTTGAAAGAATATCTTTTAAAAGAAGGCCTTTTAGAAGAATTACTTTTAAAAGAATAATTTTTATTTGGTTTGAATATGTCAAAAGTAAGTTTTGGAGAATGAGTTTTGTTTGGATAGGATAAAGTAAAATTACTTTTGGTTGTTGATGTGAGAGTGATAGTAAGATTCCTTTTCAAAAGGTCTTTTTCTATAATAAAAAGTAACCTCAAAGATACTTCTTCCAAACTAAAAAGTAAGGAGTTAAACCAAACACTACTATTTATTGTGTAAAGTCATTGTCCTTCTTGTGGAAGGTGTTTTGGTGGATTGAAAATGCAATCCAAACAAGCACATAATTTTTGTCTTTCACCTAAGCTCTTAGCCAGAAACCCTATCTCACTCTAAGCTACCTTCTTTCCAGGTCCCAATTAAGGATAAAACCTTCAAACACTTTTCTGTTCCTAAGATTCCACAAAGACCAAATAACCCATATGAAAGGGAGATTGACATTTTCCTCTCCATTCCAATAAAACGCACATTACACCACGCCTGGAAGAAGGGTAAAGGTTGATTGGGATAGCACCAAGATAAATTCCACCAAAGAAAACAATGACTAGATTTGCCATGCGAACATACATTCAAAAAATAAATGCTTCATAGATTCATAGACCAAAGAGGAAAAAGGACAAAAGGCATTAGATTTCTGGGATGATGTTTAGACCTACAAGTCTCTCCTTTGCATTCACCAAACCAAGATCTTTGCGTGTGGTGGTGCTAGACTCTTCCATGCTATGCTTGCAACTAGTTTCCTATGAGAGCTATTTGCCCTTAAAGCATTAATCTACATACACAAGGATTTAGCACCTAATAAACTAGATGATTGATGCAGCCAAGTAACAGAATCATTCTCCTCAAGATTAAGTTCATGCTACTATAGAAGGTTTCATAATTCCTCAAAAAGCTCCAATTCCTAAGCAAGAAAATCTCGCCTCCAACTAAAGGACTAGTACCAAAGCTGTCTATCCCAAAAGCCCATATTAGTAATGAAACTCCCTTTCTGATTAGACATGTTAGACAATCTAGGAAATTGTTCTTTTAGATATGATTGTCCAATCCAAGTGTTCTCCCAAAAGAGTGTGGAATTGCCCTTGTGCATTTTCCTCCAAATTCCTCTAGAGATGACCTCAAGAATCTGATCGTTAACCTTTGTATTCTCCATAATTGGATCTCATAGGCCTCCAGTGTCTCCCTCCTTTAAATCTACAATCCTACTAGTATCTTGTCTATAATGGTTAGAACTTATAATTCTTTTCCCCATTGTATTATCTCCTTCAAGAAACCACCACCACCATTTAAATAAAAGAGCTGCGTACTTAATGATAATGTCGCCTACTCCGAGACCACCAAGATGTTTTGGCTGTTGAATGACTTCCCATGTCACCAAGGGAATGCCTTTCCTTTCACCACATTCAGCCCAAAAAAATCTTCTCTGCATTTGGATGATCTTTCTTTGCCATTGAGCTTGTGATTTTGAAAAGTCTGAGATAGTAAGTTGACAAGCTATTAAGCACGGCCTTAATGAACACTAATCAGCTAACTCTTGATAGAGTTGCTACCTTCTATATTGCCAATCTTTTTTTAATCTTGTCAATTACCAGTTTCCATGTAGAGGCTTTCCTTGGCTTTGCACCAAGAGGAATACCTAAGTACATGATTTGTAAATTCACCATTCTACACTTTAGGAGGCTAGAAACTTCCAAGGCCCACTGCTGGTCACAACCCAATGGAATAAGAGCTAATTTGCTATAGTTAATGTTGAGGCTAGAAATTAGAGCAAAGCAGTCTAGAATTCTACAGACATTGAGGATAACCTCTAAGTTTGCAGGACAGAAAATTAATGTGTCACCGCAAACTGAAGATGGGAGATTTCTATCTTTTCTCTTCCAATTTTGACACCCTCGATCAAGCCAATTTCCTTTGCCTTCATCATCATGTTATTTAGTGCCTTGGCTACCAAGACAAACAGGAACGGAGATAAGGGATCACCTTGATGCAATCCCCTCTCCATCTTGAAGGGCACAGTGGGTGACCCGTTGACAATAATCAACATCGTTGTAGTTGAAATGCATTGAGATATCCACTTCCTCCATGTATTCCCAAAGCCCATAAGCTGTGATACCTAGTCCACAAAGCTCCATCTCATACAATTGTAGGCTTTATGAAAATCCAATTTCAGCATAACTTCTCCGCTCTCTTCTTCTTCATCAACCACACAACTTCATTAGCAATAAAGGCACTGTTTGGAATTTGTCTCTTTTGGACAAAAGCTGATTGAGCTTCACTAACCAACATAGGCATCACAACTTTCATTTTATTTGCAAGGATTTTAGCTATGATTTTATAGAGGCAACCCACCATGCTAATGGTTCGAAATGCTTCATCTCCTCTGTTCTATCTTTTTTTGGGATTAGGGCAACCCATGTCATGTTAATTTTTTCTCAGAAGAATAAGAATCAAAGAAATTTCAGACAAAATTACTGATCTCAATATCAATCACATTCCACATATTTTTTTATAAAATAAAAATTAAAGCCATCGTACCCGGGGGATTTTGAGGAATCACAATTCCATATAGTACACTTAATTTCTTCTATAGTGGCAAGCCAACTTGTTCCTTATTGCTTATTCTTGGAAGCCCACATTTGGGAAAGAAAATATCTGGGATTTGTTTCTGTGAATACAGGGCCTTGAAAATTTTTCTAGCTTTATTCTTTATAGCCCTTGGCCCTTTGATATTCCTCTCTCTCAACTTCAGTAAACTGATTCTCTTCCTTCTCTTCCTACCCATTATAAGGGCATGGAAGTATTTGGTATTCTTATCTTTAAATTTAATAGAGTTCTCCCATGCAATTTGACGCCAATAAGATTCCTTCCTCTCATACCAAACAATAAGATATCTTACTAGGGCCATATGTCTTGCAATATCAACCTCATCCAGCTCATTGGATTCATTCTTCTCTTCTAAATGCATTAACTCTGCTTCATATTTATTGATATGCTCATCAATGTCACAAAACACCTCCTTATTACATTTCCGCGGCAGCCTTTTAAGGTGTTTAAGTTTATCCGTGATAAAGATTTCCCCTAAAGTACTCCACTCCTCTTTAAACTTCTTAATAAAGCCAGAGTGTAAGAACCAAGCATCAATAGATTGAAAGAGTTTAGCTCTCCAATTCTCCTTATCTATCTCTAGGAGTAATGGTGAGGAAGACTTGTTGAGTGCCCATAATTTTAATTCTGGGAATCTAATCGTCCATTCCACATCCGCTAATCCCCAATCTAATCAACTTTGTGACCGGCCTCTAGACCAAGTAAACTTTTGCCCTATCAGTCCTATGTCCTGTATCCACTACTTGAAATCATCCATGCTTGCTAGATTTCTAGTACCTCCCTTCCTTTCCTCAAGGTTTAAAACCTCATTAAAGTCACCAATTACTAGCATGGCATCTTGAGTGTTATGACGAAGGTCCAATAGCTCTTGCCAGAGTTCAACCCTTTCTCGTCTTGTATGCCAACCATAGACTACCACAATGCAGCATCGAAAGTCATGCTCTGTTGCTAGACCTTATATACAAATACTGGTAGAGTTTGCTAAGATATTCATGTCTTCAAGGACCTCCTCCCTCCAACTGCATAAAATGCCTCCATTGCCCTCAGAAGTAGCAATATGGCTCCATCGAATGTCATCGCCACCCCACTAGAATTTTGCTTTCTTTCGTCAACGACATTGTGCTTTGTTTCTATCATACTAAAAAAGTCTAGTTTCTTCTTCTTTAATAGTTTCTAAAAGACCACTCCTTTGGGTGCCCCCCAATTCCCTTTACATTCCATGCTATGATCTTTATCTGTTCAACAGATATAAACAACAGTACTAAGTAGCTGCTAATTTTTTTCCCGGTCTCCCCTTTCTCTTTTTTTCCATCGTCTTCCCTTCATGCTATCCATTTCCTTCTACGTTTCCTACAAAACTTTCAAAATACTACTTTCATCTTTAGAGTGTAGTCCCAAACATTTACCAACCTCCCAAGTGAATCTCACTTTTGCTTCGTTATTATTGGCTAAGTGTATTTCTATGTGATTTTCGACCACATCTTCCTCCCTCGAAGTAAGTTGGCTTTCTGCTCTAGGGGACAATCTCCTCCACTGAATTCTTCTTGGGTCTTGGATAGTGAGGCTGGATCCATATTTCCATTGGGTTAAACCTAGGGGAAAACTAGACCATTCCTCCTCTACATATGCTTCTTAGGCCAATTCAGGCTGCAACCACTTCCATATTGTGCTAATTTTCTATTAATTGTCCTATTATCTCTTGGCCCATATAAGTGGGCCCATTTTTGTTGCCCCGTGTGATCCAATTATCTCCTCAGTATGTTGTAACGTTCTAAATGATACCGCTAGAGTTTTGACAGTATCCGTTGACTCCAATTGTTGAGCCTTACTACAATCATCATTAACTCCTCAATAGTCACCATGCAATGACTTCCTGTTTCCTAAGGATGACTCTTTGCCTCCTTTCTTCCATTTCGAATGTGATCATTCATCTTCTATCATCGTTGCTTTAGAGCAATGGCTGCTCTGCTTGTTATTCTTACTCCTTTCAGGATCTTTGAATTCACATACATACACATCGAAGATCTCTCCTTCTAATGCGAAATAGATCCATGAACTAATCATATGAAAGATAATTATGTCAATAAAAATCTTTGCTGTTGTGAAATTCTCTAGTGATTTTGCTCGTTGGTCATATCCCACGTACTTCCCCCATGTCTCAGCTTTCTTCTCAAAGTTTTTTTCAGTCCACCTATGAGCCAGGATACCTGTGCATTCCAAGCATACCCTTCTAACCTTGCATACATCTTGAATAAACCATTTTTTGACTTCCTCGACTTCTGGCTTGCGGGCCTCCCATGTATGTTTTATCATTTCCTCCATATTTGTGTCCGTGTGACAAGTGATGATCACATCATAGATGTCTAGTTGTCTAACTTTCTCTAGTTCAACTCCCTTTTCGTTGAGCTTTGCGATTATTGCATCTATTGATAAAGGTTTCAAATTCTTTCCCACAACACTACACTGAAGCCATCCCTTGTTGCCTTTGCCTCTTGCACTGTAATCTTACATCCAATTATTATTTGTCCATTCAGCCTTGCCATAGCTTGCATGGCGTCAGTTTTGTCTCTATATCTCACAAAACCAAACACCTTGTTGCTATTCTTCCATACTTTCCTCGATAAATAAATGACCTCTAGGCTGCCTTCATATTTGAATATTTGCCATAGCCATTGTGTTGACATTGCTTCCAGCAGATTATCCACGAATAAAGTGGTTAAATCTCCTTGCTTATCCTTCGTCCATCTTCCTTGCTAGCTTCTTTGCAGTCTTTTCCCTTGTTGGCTCCATTGTTGTCCCCTCGCTTGCTGTCTCCTCATTTGCCATCTCCTCTCTTATTGTCTTCTTGCTATTGTGTCCTCCAATACACTCCAATTCACTCTACCAAATATTGATAGCAGCTTTTCTTTCAAACCAACACTTTATTGGTGTATTTTTAAAAATATAATAACATAAAAAGCATTCACTTTAAAATTATGGAAGGTATACAATATATTAATTCTTTGTAATAATTAGTCATATATATTTGAATTAAAAAACAAGGAACTAGGATGGATTCAAAAATTATACTAGGCATATATTTGTCTCATGTGGCCAAAAAAATTAAACAAAGATATGTAAAAAATTGATGAACTAGTGAAATTGGGGATTTACTAATACATGGTTAGTTGGAGTGGTAGATATTCATTTCATTTAACTAGTGGTCTTAGATTCGAGTCCTGTATGTCGAATAATTGGTGTTGGAAAAGTCATGCCCCCTATTAAATCTTAAATACTTGAATAGAATTACTTTCAATAAGAGGATACATATGATTTTGACCCAAAAAAAAAATGGTGAAATTGGTGGTTTACTATTTTGGAATGATTTTTTTCCTGTTGGTTTTAAATCTTGGCCCAAATGATATTAAAGAGAGGATTTCTAGATGCTTTGATGTCTCATTCATTAGTACTCTTAAGCAAAAGCTTGTCTAAAAGAATAATTTAACAACTTAGTTATTGATATTATAAGTTTTTTTTAAAAAAAAAGTCATACTATACTTTTTTAGTACAATAAATTGTTTACACAATCACAACTTATTGGTAGTTAGGTAAAACTTTTCTAAAAGTAAAGAATATAGTATTTGAACTCTAAGTATAACATGTAAACCTACTTGATGCTATAACTTAATTTTACTGTAACTAACCACTTTTGTGTAATCATTATATATTTTTGCTAATCTGAAAGTGATTAGTCATAGTGGAAGTAGTACTGCACTCTCAGATGAATTTTATTTGTAATATTAAGGGTTTGGATTATTGAGTCATCACTTTAAAGAAAATTTTACCTAACCACCATTTCGGAGCTAAAATTGGGTGAGCAATTTGTTTGGTAAAATAATTATATACTTATACTATTGTTATTAACTAATGCTAGATAAATAACAAGAAATTAATTTTGGTTAGTGTAAAAAATTTTTACACTTATCATCTAATTACATATTATTATATGTGAGACTTTTGAAGTAGTAAGTATATGAGTAAAATATTTTTACTGGTGTAATAATACATAATTCAATATTTATGTATAATATATTTATACTAATAATATATTAAAATTAAATTCAAATAATAACATAATTTAAATGGAACTTATCATTAAAAAAATAGGAAACGATCACATACCAACTAAAAACTGTGGATCATATTCACAATTTTCCCAAGTTCTTGTCATACTTGTCAACTATTGTAACTCGTAACCTATCCAAAGGGAAATAAATGATTCAGGAGTCTTGCTAGAATTGCACAAAATATGCCCAGCAAAAGGGAAAAAAATTGCATAAAATATGAACCACTAGAAATACGTTATTAGATGATATAAAAGTAGGCACATTCTACAATACTCCTTATGAAGTATAGTGTGTAATGCACCACATGATCTAATGATTAAGATCTAATGGTGTATGCATGCAACCAATCATAGGTGGTGCATATTAGGTCTCATTCTCTCATCCCCTTTTGCTGCTACCACTGTTCCCCAGTTAAACCCCATTATCGCTGGTCCCCTGGCGCTGCCATCGCTCGTCCTCGCCGGCACCCCCACCGCCATGTTCACCAGGCACAAAGCTTCATACTTACTAGAGGTCTCCTAGAACAATTGACGAGAGCGGGACTTGTTTCCGATGGCGGCGGCGAGGGTGGTGCCGTCGATAGAGAAAAGGATCTCATCATGCTAGAATGGGGGGCAGAGGTGAGAAAGGGGAAGAGAGAAAGAGCACAGGTGGAGAGAGGTGGAGTGAAAGGAGATTAGAGAGAAAAAAAAATGAGAATTATATGGTATATCATAAGTGATGGATAGTATAAATACACCCTCAATCATTATCTTTAGATTATGAGGCGCATCAAGCACCGTACTTTTGAAAGGTGCATGGCAGAACACGCTATAAAAGTATATAATATATGTATGTATTGTCTTCAAAAAAGAAAAGAAAAGAATAAATCCGTTAGTTTAGGAGTGAGATGTGTCCCTTCTTTTTAATGGTATTTGAACGTAAAATTTTAATGTTAAATATAATACTTTTTTATATAAATATATATAATATTTTTTATCTTAATATTTGTATATTTTGATATTTACCTACACTTATATTGATCTATTATAGCAATATTTATAAATGAGAAATATTTTTTTAGCATAACTCATCTCGTATTCCGGACTGACATACCGCCTATCTATTGGTGGATGTGTGGTATGTCAAGCCAAAATATAAAGTGAGTTATGTCAAAATAATATTATTTTTTACAGAGTTTATCTAACTAGTGAAAAATCAAGAAAAGAAACTTTGAATTAAAAAGGTAATTTTTTTTTTTTAAGATTTCAATATGTTAAACGTATTGAAAATTTCAAAAATTTCCTTTTCTTGATTCTCTAATTACTTCCCTTAGGACACTTATTAGTAAAACCCATATTTATATCAAAGGATTGCCAACCTCCAAATCTTAGCAAGTTCCATATTTTATTTTGGACCAAAATCCCAATCCATGTGTTCTAGATCAATTTATAAACTTAGATAATTTTGTAATTTTATTCCATCCATATTAATTATGATATTAATTTTCTCTCACTTAATTAATACTCACTCTACATTATCTCTCCACCAAAATAATATTTTCTTTTTTCTATTTTTTCTACTTGAATAATATACAAGTAATTAAAGATTTAAGTAATGTTATTATATGCTTAACAAATATATTTTAATACAATTTAACAAAATATTTCTTTATATGTTAATACTGGATAAATATAAGTCAATACTAGTTTAATTGATATAGACAGTAGTTTGTAAAATCATGCATGTTGTTAAAATATAATTTTAAACTGAAAAAAAAAACGAATTTTAATAAAATATGTGGGACGAAGTATTAAATCTCATGTTTTTTCATTTTTATTTTTAGAACTATGACAGAGACAGAGTATTATATTTCGTGTAGTATTATTTTTAGAACTGAAGACGACGAAACAGTTAACCCGTGTAACAAACAATGTAGTAGATTTTTGAGAAAAAAATAATAAAATTGTACTATTTTTGTTTACGAACTTTGTAAAGAATAATTTTTATGAATTAGTATTTAAATATATTTATTAAGCATAAAATAACATAACTTAAATTTTTAATTATTTGTATAGAGATAGAAGAAAATAGAAAAAAAAATATTATTTTAGTGAAGAGAAACAAGAATAAATATTAATTATGTGAAAAAAAAATTAATATAACAATTATGTGGATAAAATAAAATTATAAAATTGCCCAAATATACAAATTGATTTAGAAACACATGAATTGGATTTTTGATCCAAAGCAAAATATGGCCTTTGCTTAGATGTAAAGGTTAACAATTCCTTTTATATTATATCTATATACAGGTAGGTGATTAAATATATTCCCCCAATAGAAATTATTTGTCTCCAATATAAATTATTTGTCACTTTGAATAAAATTTTTTTGTTCATATTATTTGTTATTCTTATATTTTGATGATACATCTATCACAAATTTTTCTATTTTACCTTTCACATAATTCTAAATCTAATAAATAATGAAATATTAATATAATAAATTAATTATTAGATAAAAAAATTTTAATAAACATTTTTATAATTAATCTTTAATTTTAAATTCTTTAATAATGGTTAAAATAACAAATATTTCGAACTAGATGGAATAATTTTTTAATTAATTCTAGAAGCATTAGGAGCGAGCACATCTCTCTCTCTCTCTCTCACTCACACACACACGCGCGCGCGCACACACACACACACTCGCGCTATTCAGCATCCCCGCTAACTTGTCAAATGCCGTTTTGCAAATTCTTCAAACTTATCTCATTATTTTTTAAAATAAATTGACTAGAACCCAAACCATGGACAACTCAATTCTCTCTCTTCTTACCCGGTCAGCCAGTGACCCCCCCGACCCCAATATATATCCCCCTTCCCCTCAGTCTACCTTACTCTTTTAATTTCCCCTTCCCAAAACACAACACAAACCCCACTTCCCTTTCTTCTCTTTTGTTCCCATGCCATTTTGACCCTCACCTCTTTCTCTTTTCTTTGCATACGCCATTCTCAACCAACCAGTCTCAGTGAAAATTCCACTGTGAGAATGGCAGTGGAGCTAATGGGGTTCCCAAAAATAGAAGACCACAACCACAACAAGGCCATACAAGAGGCCGCATCAGAGGGCATAAAGGGAATGGAACACCTCGTCCGTCTCCTCTCCCACCACCACCCCTCCAACCACGACGCCACAGACCTCACAAACGTCACCGTTTCGAAGTTCCGTAAACTCATCTCCCTTCTCAACCGCACCGGCCACGCCCGCTTCCGCCGCGCACCCCTTCCTCCCACTCTTAACCTCGCTCCTCCTCCTCCTCCTCCGCCGCCGGCGGCCGCCACTCCATTCACCGTCCACCACCACCACCACCCTCCGCCGCCGCAGAGCCTGACACTCGACTTCACCAAGCCAAACAACAACATCCTCACCACCAACGCTACCAAGTCCGTTGAGCTCGAGTTCTCCAAGGAGACAACGACCTTCAGCGTCTCATCGAACTCGTCGTTCATGTCCTCCGCCATCACCGGCGACGGCAGCGTCTCCAACGGCAAGCTCGGATCATCGATCTTCCTCGCTCCGGCGGCGGCTCCGGTCAAGAAGCGGTGCCACGACCAACGCCACCACTCCGACGACGTCTCCGGGAAGCTCTCCGGTTCTTCCAGCAAGTGCCACTGCATCAAGAGAAGGTATGTTACGTTACGCCCCGCGTCGCACCGTATAATTGCCCTTTTTGGTTTTCGGTTACGAGTGGGAGAAAGTGTGACTCGGTGGTACGACCCGGAACGAGTCCGGATTTATTCAGAGTCAACGACTTCGGTAGTGGTGCAGTTAAAGCAGTATTAAATTTGGACACAGGCACGCGTGATAGTGATTAGATAGGGGTTCTTGTCCTGTGCCGCGTTTGTCAATTGGCGAGTTTTAGGAAGTGCTGTCCCCAAACGAGACAAAAAAAACGGAACCCCTCGGCAAACGGAACCCCGGCTCTACTTTGTCGTTATTAACCGTTAACCCCCGTAGACTCTAGCTTTTTTATTTTTTTCCTCTTTTTGACTGTTGACTGTAGTACTTGGCTCACTTTAGCAACAGCAGTGCATTATTAGCTATTTATTATTATATATTTTAATTTAAACGTGATTTTAATGAACTGATTTATTTTTTTTATTCAGGAAAAATCGGGCAAAGAGGACGATAAGAGTGCCGGCGATTAGTTCGAAGATCGCCGATATTCCGCCGGACGAGTACTCATGGAGGAAGTACGGTCAGAAACCGATCAAGGGTTCGCCGTACCCACGGTGAGTGTGATCAGTGATTTGTAGCCGTTGATCTGTTGACTTTGGTCAAAGGCGTTTTTAATTGACGTTGATTTTTTTGTTAGGGGGTATTACAAGTGCAGCACGGTGAGGGGTTGCCCGGCGAGGAAACACGTGGAGCGGGCACCAGACGATCCATCGATGCTGATCGTGACGTACGAGGGGGAGCACCGTCACGCCACTCAGACCGCGATGCACGATAACACTTCTCCCGGGGGAGTGGGTTTGGTATTCGAGTCAACGTGAGGGGGGGAATAAAAAATATACTAGGTCGTAGTGGGGGGCCTTTTTTTGGTTGTGGAAAAAAAAAAAAGAATGGGAGTTGTGGCGGGGGTTGCAATGTAAATTTGGTCGGACTGAAATGATTATTGTTATTATTATTATTATAAAATTTTATTATAGGGAGGTGGAAGATTGGAATCTCGAGCTTCTCCCACTTAAAGTCTTACCCGTTATTTTATGATGATTTATTTGATTAATTTATGGAAAGAAAGTTTTGAAAGTCCTTGATGGGTAGTACAATTTATGGAGTTTTCTAATTGGAAGGAAGTGGGGTCCGAGGGAAAACCTAAAAAGTTTACTCAATTGTTTTGCGGGTCAAAATGGTAAAGGGCCTCGTTCTATATAGATAGATAGATGCTTTGTAATGGGAAATGGGAATGGCATCTCAACTCTTTGGAATCCAGAAAATAGCAAAGTCAATTTTGTCATATATGGTAGTGCATGTTCTTAGATTAACTTTATTTTGCTAAATAAATTTTATTTCAAAAATTGTTTAAGGAAAATTTTGGTTAGAGTTTATTTTAAACTTGAAATAAGCTTATATTCAGACATTCCTTAAATCGCTAGCTTCTGGCAGCCTAATGAATTTTTAGGTGAGGGTTAATTAGAGAATTGAAGGTAATTAATTATCGGCTAGCATAAGTGGATTAAGAGACTCAAATTGGGCTCGGTGGAGAAATTAGAATGGGCTAGGGTAAATGTTTTGGTCCAAAAAAAAATGCATAAGCTAAAGAAATTATTTTCGAGCCAAGGATGGAATTGAGGTCCAATTATTGTGCAAAGAGAAGTTAGTTGGAGGTTGATGCCAAGTTTAGGTGGCGGTTACCTCTAAGTGAGAATGTGGGTATATGGAAACTTAGCCAAGTCACTATGTACATGCAAATGAGAAGTGGCAAAAATTTAAGAAGAATATGAGATCTCATACATGTAAGATCTAATATATAGGAACATACATTATGCCAATTCGACTATTAGCTTTTAAAAAATTTCCTTTTTACCTTCATTAGCATTGTGTTTAAACTTTTGCCATTTTCTTTATTTCCGCATTAAAACTTCAGTTTGTATGAATTCTTAATATTTCAATTCAAATTCAGTTTCTACTCAATCTTTCGTTAATCGATCTTTGCTCAATACTTGTTTGTATGAGTTGATTGAGGAATTCATTTACTAGGCAGAATACTCTCTTTGGTGCAAAATACATAAATATTGGTAATATTTGGGATTTTGTTCTCAATTCGATTATACTTTTTATCCAACACTAGTATTATATTATATTTTGATTAATTTGATTTGATCTGTGTCGATTTATTAGTATAAAATCTTAATAAAATTTGAGAGTAAAATTTTAGTTAAACCAATTAAATAAGTATTTTTTGAAAGTTCTAATGGACACCTAATTTTTTAGTATTGCAAATGATTCAGTCATAATTCGAAGGTTGTTTGATTTCAAGAAATACATTCAAGAAACTGTAAATTTTCTTTGATAAAATGATTTTTCAAAAAAAAAAATATCACTGTAATAATTTTTTTTATTTTCAGTTTATTATGAATTTCATGTGGTTTAATTGAGAAATTTAGTTTAATGTGTGCCAGTTTTGTCTGCAGGTGAAAAGCTGAAAATTTGAAATTAACCGGTACCACTTCATAGCTATCGCAAAATCAGTGTTAGAACGACAGATAAATCTCACACCTAATCCTAGTGGAACATCTCGAATCCTTATCTATTCTGACTTTTTAATTCTTAATGGCCATAGTCGCCATTTGATTTAAGAGTCTCTCATTTTAGGTTAAATAGGTGTATATATGGTTAATATTCATACAATTATCTATACTCTTGCTTTTAGCTACTCTTTTGCGGTTGTGTTTGGTTTGTGTTTTGCTCTTTCCTCCACGTAAAGCATAAAGAATATGGACAGTGTTTGTGAAATTAGAGCATTTGTGCCTTTACCCTTTGTAGGGATTAATGAACAATTCAAAGTTTTCACTTCGTGAGAGTCGATGGAATTTGAATGCATTGACTAATAAATATTTTCGTAAACCCTCTTTGCTTCAAGTTTGATTTATCGGCTGAAATTATTCATTTTTTCAATTTGAGAAAGAATGAACAATGAGTTCTTCCTTGAGCCTTAATTTTCTTTTCCAAATACTGTTTATGCTTTATTTAGCTTTAATTGATATATATCTAATAATATCTAGAGGTTCGTTATGATGTTTTGAATTTTGATGAACATACAAGAAAAATGGCTTTGACAATCAAGGAGATCTTGTGGGAGGATAGTGCTGCTGGTGCTGCATTTCCTCGCTTAGTGTAGTTTTACTTTGTTTGGGCGTTTTGCCTCATTAGCCACCAAAAAAAAAAGTATGAATTAAATATTTATGGAAGAACAATTAAATATACATACAAATTAGACTTTTTTTTTTCACCTATGCAAATCAACCTGCAGTATCAACGTAGCTTGAATTTATCTCGTAGAGTCCACTCTCAAATATGCTGCCTTCAATTCATCATCCTTATTTTCCTATCGCATGAATATATGATCTAATATCGTAATTAATATCATTTAAAACTGTGAAATTACTTTGCGAAACTCTGTTGGCCTTTTAAGCACTTAACGAACAGTTGCAGCAAAAAAGCCAGCTATTACTCCATTTTCAAAAGTGGTTGACAAAGCTTTCTTCCCATCTCACGGGTCACGATATTCCACAAGCACTAGTAAATTAAAGTCTAAAGATGGCCAAAACGTGCATCCAACGTACATGAATTATTCGACCTTATATTCTTGACCTATAAGCGTGTTGCAATTTCAAAGTGGAATTTTGGTCAATCTATCCCTATCCTATTTGCAGCATATTCACAAAAAGAAACCAGCCATAACAACCATAGATTATTAGCTAGTTCTACAATAACTCTTATTGAAAGTTTGAAAACCATTCTTTCTTTCGGTAGATTTATGATACTTGATTCAATTATTGTCCTTGCGTATGTACGCTTCTTCCACGGTCAATTTTTAACGTGAAAAATGTTTCTAAACATATTTGTTTATTCATAACTAGGAAGACATGGAAAGTCAATGGTTAATTAACCATGTACGTTATTATTCTGCCAAATTTATGCAGTCTAGCCAGCCAATGAAAAAGATCGATCAAGCAAAACTTTATGTGCTACAGGCTAGAGTGAAACATGCCTAGCTCTATTCGGACTATGGTGCTTTAAAAGATTGTAATGAGCAAAGGATTTAATTGGAAAGCCCATTAGCCGAATGAGTGGATAATGGTTTTAGTGCCCCTTAATGCATCGTTTGTCCACTTAATGTTTGGGTCAGTTATTTAAGGGTTGTCTCAATCATTTAAGGGAAGAGTAATGATCATTTTAGGCGAGGGAGAAAGGGATTCTTTTGGGATTTTATTTGATCAGAATATTTCTGGGCAGCTAACAAGCCTTAATTAATATAGACACGACCCACTAGCCCTGCAGCTCGTAACTCTAACAAGAATGGCTTAATGAGCTATAAGGTCGAGTAGTGAATTATTGATTCTGTAGGACTTGAGTGTCGACTGGTTCTGTTTTGGGCCACATGGTGCCAAACCGTTTGTTAAGAACCAAATAATTGAAAAAATGTTACTATGTGTGCACGTGTTAGAATCGGTCGATTGGTATCCATTCGGCTACAAACACGTGGGCAATTTGACATTCATTTGCTCTTATCCTTTATTACTGTAACCTTGAGGGCAACTACATTAGACAAAGTGGTATTGGAGTATGAAGATAATTAATTAAGTATTCAACGCAACATGACAAGGCAAATCCAAACAACTTCCAAATGATGTACTTTTCTGTGTATTTTTATTAGAGATCAATAGTCGCCTGACATGATGAGAATCACCTAGATGTGTTGACAAAATCGAGTGGAATGGGAAACACCCATACAAGTGTGTTAATAACAACCGACCGGAATATCAACTTTATAGGTGTGTTAATGTTGAACACATGTATAGGTGTGTTAATGTTGAACACATGTATAGGTGTGTTAATGATGAAAATAATTATCTCTGAAATAAATTGGTAATGATTTGGATCAAGCCTCGTTGAAACCTCCTTGGAAAAAAGCCCAGTGGGAAAAAAAATTCAATGGAGGTAAAAGAGTACTCCAATCCTTTATATTTAGCTATAAATACTTCCTCTCTAGGCTTTTTGTCATCTATTCCTTATTAGTTGCAACCTGATCCTTCCTTAAGACATATTGAGATAGACGTCGTTGATGAATGAGATGCTTAATGCAATTTTGATGCATCGCACAATTATTTTTAGTAAGGCCGAAGGTTTTGCCGTACTCACAATGCTTCTTTCTATCAAGATGCGAGGCTTGGTATTTAGGAGGGGGAGGAGACAGGATCAGGCGAGTGTGATAGACTCCTAAAATGTTTGGTAGGGGAAATGTTCTCACATTTATAGGAATATGAAAATTGCAAAAGTATTTTTGGGAATATTGTATTGTGGGAATTGATTTTGGGTTAATATTCCCACCTCATGTATGGGATTTTAACATTCCCATGAGATGGGAATATTTATCCTTATAAAAAGATCAAAATATCCTTATTGTCATCCATTATCACCTATCGCTTGTTACCCTCCTTCTTGGATCACCGCCACCCAACACCCGCCAGACTGTTGTTGGACTACCTCAGGACCACCGCCAGATTGCCACCCTCTGCCGTCGGACCACCATCGGCCACTGCCCTTCGCCAGCCTCCACTACTAAACCACCACCCTTTGCGATCAGTTGCCGCTCTCTGCTAAGGGTATTTTTGGAAATGTGTAAAATATTTCCGGAAATTTAATTTATCTATCAAACATTCTAAAAAACACATGCCTGAGAAGGCTATTCCGAATAATAATATTTTCGGAAATCCTATTTCCAAGAATGAAAATTCAAATCCTCTACCAAACTCCCATCAAATGTTCTCCTTTTTTGTGTTAAGGGGAATATACTGGTCGTATAAAAGAGGTAACATGAATGATTCCATTTAGGACAAACAACTAGCATCACATGATTGGTTGCCATGATTTGATGATCATCATGCTGAGAACTGCTATTGGATGCTCTTCTATGCTACTTTGTTATGAAAAGTCCATTGGAAGGACTGTTCGATCAGGACGATGCTGACAAATGGTGATTTTCTCTGAGGGTTATTGCTGCAAATTTTTCACTAAGCTACCTCCTCTACATTGATGTAGCCAACTGCCCTTTGGCTAAAGCTTATGTAAATCAACCGGAGGCTTCCTCACAAGCGAATCAGCAAATGGTCCAGGCTTCAAACCTGCTAAAATGGCATGTAGAGAAACAACGAGATTTAAATCCCTAATCTGTAGTGATTCCTGATTAAAGTGCCTCATAAAATCCATTAAACTTTCATGACGTGCTTCATGCAAATTGATCAAATTAACAGAATTTTTCCTATGGGCTCTACTTGTTTAAAAGTGGGTGAAAAACTTAATGGCAAGATTATAAAAATTTTGAACTGAGGTTGGTTCTAATGAAAAATACCATAACAAAAAAGATTTTTTTAATGTACTAGGAAAGGTTTAACACATATATAATAGGACCAATAACACCCGAAATCAGCATTGCGGAGTTAAACATGTGCAGGTGTTCTTGCGAATTGATCATGCCATCATAAGAATCCACAGGCAGAAACTTTAAATGATCGGGAAGGGGAATAGACATAATGAATTCAGAGAAAGGAAGATTGGCAATATAGCGATCTGGTGATCGAGAACATTCCCTCTGCCTTAGAGTGCTTTTAACTTCGTATATTCTAAACAAATGTGTTGTTATCACCATTGTATCTAACAAGATGTGCATTCAAATTTGCAATTGGTGATTGTAGGCCTGCAACTCTCATACTTGACACATGAGAAGGTCGACTGATATGGAGGAGGATTTGGTTGTCCACCATTTGAGCCTTCTGCGGTTGATAATTGTTTGTATGGACGACAGGTTCCATACGTCAAATAGTCATGAAAGTGGAAAATGCTTTGTTAGTTTCCCACAGATGATGCAGATGTTCTTGCCAAGGTTATGGAGTGAGAAAAATTGGCCGAGCAAAACTTTGGGTTCTATATGCTAGTTGGAATGTGTCTAACTATGTTCAGATTATGGTATTTTATAGGAATATAATGACCAAATGACTTAATTGAGAAGCTGATCAGTCATATGAGTGGATAACTTGGTTTTAATGCCCTTGAATGTGAAGGGTTATATCTATCATTCAACAGACGAGTATCGGTCATTTAGGAGAGGGAGGAAGGGATCCTTTTGGGCTTTGATACGATTGGTTTCTTATTTTGTTGACAGGTAAATCATGTTATGGTAGAAAATTATATAGATGTAAAAAATGGGGTCTTTTATTTATAAAAAAAAATCTTAATTTTCATGCTTGTAGCATGTTTGAATTATAATTTGCAAACTAAAGTTTGACCTTAACTATAATTTTACCATGTTAAAATTTATTAGACTGCTATTAATTTATTTATAAAACTGATTGAATGGTAATTTGATATTTTTTGGGATACATTTCTATATGTTTGATTAGGTGGATCATTTTGGAAATCACATGATGGGCTTTAGGTGCAAATATATTAATGTGTTTAAATATGTGTTGACTTGGTTATTTGATCTATGATGAGTAGAATAAAACAACCTCTCACAAAAGGGTAGGTTCCTCACTGCTCTCTCTATAAATATATGTGGGTCTAATGAAATAAGACACTTTTTTAAAATGTAATTATTGCTTCATATACCCATCAAATTATTAAGGTTCATAATGAGAAAGATTTGTCTTGTGATATACAAGTATATACTATCCTATTGCAATTCAAATACTGTGCAATTTGTCAAGATTCAAGATGTTCTCGAGAGATATACGTTGTTTATTTGTTTATTTATTTATTTGAGTGTTCTAAATTCATGTACCTATAATACAAAGAGTTCATGGTATGTGTTTAATTAATTGAACATACCAAACGTATTATTTGTAGATAAAATTTATTTCGCACATCCCAAATTAATAGGGGTTTTTATATGCAAATTATAATCTAGAAAAGCTATAATTTTTAATTTTCATTAATTTCATTATAGGTTGTTTTCCTAAGTTAATACTTATAAGGATTTAATTTTGATGAAATGACCACGTAAATTTTTTTTACACTATTATTCGATAAAATACTCTTATATGTATAACTTTTGAAGTAATAGGTGTGGGAGTCAAAAATATTTACTAACGTGACAGTATTTGATTGGATAACAATATAAAAAAATTTTATAATATTAATGCATCAAAATTAAACTCTTTTTATAAACCAACAAGTTCTCTGGTTTTCTTTGTGTCCAAAAGTTTTCTGCGAGTAAATTCTCACTTTAGTCCATAAAGTTGCATGCATTGGTTATTTTAATACCTAAAATTTAGAAATTAATTTTGTAGTTCTTAAAGTTACAAAATTTGAGTCATGTTAATCCCTAACTCCATTACCATTACTGTGTTGTTACATTTTTGCTAATCTGACACTTTAAATGACATGATGGCATCTCATATAGCCTTGGAGGTGATATCAATGGAAAATAGATTCAAATTAATCCATTTAGATGACATTTCTGTTAGTATCTCACTTAACTCGTAACTTTTTTGATATATTTTTAGAAACTTCAAAAATTAATTTAAATATATTGCCTCAGAGATCATTTTATCTAATGTGACGCATCAGTGAAAACATGATGATGCAATAACAAAAATAAAATTAGGAAATAAATATGACTCATATTTTATAATTTTATAAACTAAAAAAATTAATTTTTAAATTTCAGAGAACAAAGTTAACTCCAGGCACTTAAATGAATATTAACTGCGTTTTTGGCTGATGAAGAGCGCAAAAATAGTGACCCTCATGATGATAAATGTGAATTCATATATAAAGTCAGTGTGTGCCTTTGATTAGTATATTTTAAGTTTAAAATAATTTATAATTAAAAATTTATTGAGATATTTTTTAAATGAAAAAGCAAGTATTTCTTCCTTAAAATAATCAAAGCCAACTCTGCTTAGATCATTTGTTACGTAAAGATTAAACCAAACCCCGAATACAGAAAAGTATAATGTCAAAACTCAAAACATGTCAAATTCTTCCAAATGGGCCAGGTCACAAGGGCCGTAAAGAGACTTCAAATATCCTGGGGCCTATTGGGCACGGGACTGTCATGGGGTTTTTCATTTTTTTTTAAGTTATTGACAAAAGTTGACAAAAACAGGTTATTGACAGAAAACACTATAGTGTTTTTCCCAACAACAAAAACTATATATTCTTTTCGGCCAGAGATTGAATAACGTAAATAAAGCAAATTGCGTCGAAATATAATGTTTGTTGGATGCCGTAGTTACCTAATAATGTCTTTGAGATATTTATTATGAATTTTGAAAATATCACATAAAAAACAAAGTTTTTAAAATATTTATTGCGTTGAAATCTTGAAAATTTATTTTTATAATATACTGTTTTCAATCTTTAACAAATGTTATTTAGGTTAACATATATTTTGATCCTTGAAAGAATAGAGATTTAATATATTAATCCCTTAAAAAAAATTGCTAAGACTTTTATCCCTAAAATTAAACATGTTATAACAAGTTAATCATTCCATTTGATAATTTTGATCTTCATTGTATGTATTATTAAAACATGGTATTTGAATTAATTTCATGTTAGATATAACATGTTATTTAACAAATGAAAGTTAACAAAAAAAATTAAATTCTTACAATATATTTTAACTTTCGGGAATTTAATTTGAGTTAAAAAATTATTCTTTAAATTTAATTTTAATATACCAGTCAATGTAAATTTCTTTATATAGCTATCAAATTATGTGTAGCCATATCATTAAATCTATTTGATTCTTATTATAATTATCATAAAATCTATATATATTACACATATCGTAATTGGGTTAATTCTTTATTAAATACTTTCATTTAAAAAATAAAAAATAAAGAAAAATAAATTAAAAAATGGGGAGGGGAATAAATACATTCATTTATTTGAAATCAGATTAATTATAATTAATAATAAGAAATTAATTTGAATTGAGCCTATTGTAAACTATTGATATGTAAATTAATTTAGAAATCAGATTAATTATATTTGAATTCATTTAAAAATGGAAATAATATAAATGTTAGTTGCCTACTTCGGAATTGCCTATTGTAAAATAATAATATGCAAATTAATTTAGAAATTAGATTAATTATAGGAAGAATTTTTTAGTTTGAATTGAGCCTTTCGTAAAATAATGAGTAAATTAATTTAGAAATTAGATTAATTATATTTGTATTCATTTAAAAATGGAAACAATATAAATGCACTTTTTCTGGAAGAAATGGCTACAGCTGCTTGCAGAGGAATTGGTAGAGATCATGAAGGTAAATTCTTGGCAACTTGGAGTGTAAATCTAGGTTTGGTTACTAATGATGAGTTATGGGGAGTGTTTTGGGGTCTCTCAATGGTGTATAATTTGGGCTATAGAAATGTATAGCTTGAATTGGACTCAATGCACTTTCTTATAACTCACATAGTGCTCAGGACCCATATTCATGCTTCAGTGATTAGTGCTATCCTGGACTATCTCAATTAGGACTAGAATATGGAATTGAGCCACATTTACAGGGAGGCAAACAGATGCATAGATGGATATACACAATATATAGAATCCTCTTGGTGGGCTTGGTTTAAAGGGATTTCCAAGATAGCTTCCACATCAACCCTAAAGTTCTATGGTATGTAAACCATTTGACAGTGATGTGAAGTTTTTTTTTTTTCCCACTTGTTCTTGTTTTTCTCTTTTCTTTCTTTCATCCTTGGTATCTTCTTGTTCTGAAGATACTGTTGCTTGTTAGCGGTTGCATCCATTTACGTCCCTAAAGTCCTACCACTACATGCTCCAGGAAATTGGCCATCAATATCTATCTATCTATGCGGGCTCATGTTATGTTGGTCCCAACTAACTTTGGGAGTAAGTTAGTCCTATGTTAAGTATCATAAAATAACTGCACATAATATTGCTAAATGGGAGTCTCATATTTTTACTTGCAAATAAAAGCTTTGTCCCCAAACCACATGTTGTGTTCGCCAGGGAAATTCACCTTGAACTGAACTTCATTTTGTCCAAGTGCTTCGACCCCTCGTAGCCACTGTTGGCACCGTGGAGGTGGTTTAGTTATATCAGATCCACAATGCATTGGTAGATCCGCTTGGACCTAAGGACTACCCCATAGAGAGTGGCGCGAACCATTGTCAAATTTGTCCCCCCGCTGATTCAATCAATAGTTTCTTATTTCCCAGAAACTCATTGCTCATGCTTCTGCTGGATTCCAGCTTGGTGGATGAGGACTCTATGGCTTTTAATCTTTAAGACCAGAAAATATCTTCCTGAGCTTACTTTATAGCAATTTTCAGAGTAGTGCTATTTGTTCTTAATGTGGCTTGGATTGATAATTCAATTGGATTCATTAAGGCTTTTGTTGATGCCATTTTAGGAGTTTCGGATGGTAGCCATGAGGTGATTTTTTTCCTTTCTTTTTCTTTTTATTTCTTTTGGTGTTGACTCTTTGTTTCAGCTAGAAAAATGAGGTGGAATCTAAAACTATTTATCTCTATGCATCATCGGAGAAATACAGTTGTCACATCCCTTCGCAGAGCTGGTGGAATACATAATGCCATTGCTAATTGGCCAATCCAAGGTTGTCCACTCTCCAACTATCCATTTCGCACATCTCTATAGTGCTCCTAATATAGCATCTACAATATCGCTTGTGCTTTGGTTACAGCGGCAGTGCTGCAATTCCACCTCCGGTAGAAATAGAAAAAGTGATTGGGATTGGGACAAGCCTCTATTTGCAAATAAAAATACAAGACACCCTTTTAGCAATATTATGTGGGGTTATTTTATAGTGTTTAACATGGGTCTAACTTACTTCTAAAGTTTGTCGGGACTAACATGACATGAGCCATCTATGCGGGTAGACCAAATCAACTAACATAGCTCAGTGACAATGACAACACCACTAGCCTCGCCTTCCTTCAAGCTCCGTTGATATATCAAGCTCTACAAGATCGTCCATCTCTTCTCCTACCCTAGACTCCATTCTCCACTCTCTGCTCTCAACTTAAGGCTTCACTCTTGGACTTCTCTGCCTCTGCCACTGATATCATTATAGATCTGAGGCACAAAGCTTCAGATTTGGGGAAGACCAGAGCAAAACCACCATCGGTGTATAGATCTGGATCAGATCCATTCAGATCCAGTGGCAATAAGAGTCCCAAAGAAAAGGCATAAATGACATCTGAATTTGAAGGAGAAGAAGAATTAGGGAAATGAAGTAAAGAACAAAGGGAGAAAGAGATGAGGCACTGAATTTGTGGGTGTAGGATGAGAGTTTTGGAGCATGGGTGGAGGATCACTCAATGAAGAGAGGCTACACTTTGAAGAGAGGTTCGAAGAAATGTTGATAGGTGTGGAGATAGGGAGCCTTCTAGCAGAAAATGGAAGGACGCAATATCTCTTTTCATAGATGGTCTTCCAATGGAGATGTCATAAGATTGGCTTTTCCAAATCTTCGGAGGTAAAAGGGAAGTTGTTGATGTTTTTGTCTCTAATAAGAGACGTAAAATCAGTAGAAGTTGTTTTGGCTTTGTCCATTTCAAGGGGATGGAGGATGTGGTGAGGAATCTTGATGGTATCAAGATAAGAGGAAAGGCTTTGAGGGTATCCTTCTCCAAATACAATAGGTATGGTAGGGTTTGATCTAGGTAAGCTAGCCAGGAAGAAAATAGAGATGATGTTTCTATAGGAAACACAAAAGGACTCAAGGAAGGTAATAGAGATGGTAGGAGTTTTAAGGAGGTTGTAAAAAGGATGTATTAATGTCCTAATGGGGATGATAAGGAGGCAAATGGTGTTGGGGTAACAAAAGAACCATATTTGAATAAGGATCTATGGAAGCTTGATAAGAAGTTTCTTGAAGGAATGGTATAGAGACTGATTGAAGAAATTTTTAGCCCAACAAACTTGGACGAGGTGAAACAGAAAATAGAACTCGTGTTTGGTAAGGTGTTGGATGTGATCAACAACGAAAAGGAACTCATGAAAGTATCATACGCTTGTCGGAGAGATCCTGAAACTTTGCGAGAGAGTGAGATCGACAAGAGGTCAAGGAAATTTCAAAAATGCAACTTATTCAATCAATGCTTCACAGAGACCAAGGTACTCCTTATCTTTCTATTGGTGGTTTTGAACTTTATCTGGATGAGGAATGCACTCTCTTGAGCAAACAAACGATGAACTCAATAGTATTGGTTGATGGAGAGCCCGAGTGTAGCAGCCCTGACTATCCACCAAGATTTGAAGGATACATTGGTATGGTTGGTCCTCTTTCTCAGGAGCAAGTAAATAGAGCATTGGATGATAGTCTTGATTATGAGAGTCTTTTTGACTAAAGATGAAGAAACATATTGGAATAGAAGGGACACCCAGTGCACTAATTATGATTCAATTGAGGAAGATCCCTAAACCCCTTTATTCTAATTAGAATCTAGACTTCATGAAGTAAATATCGAAGAAGAAGCGATGCTAAATGAAGAGGACCTTGTGGAGGCACAGACTGCATAGGACATAAGAAAGGCTTTGGGGCTTCGGGTTAGAAATGAAAAGGCTATGATTGATGCGATATCAAAGGTTCATAAAGTTCAGCATTTTGCCTTACCTAGAAGGAAAAGTCACCCTAGGAAGAGTAAGGGACTCTTGAAGGATTGACTGGCTTGTTTCTGTGCTTGTGTGGTAACTTTATTATTGGAGGGTGTTCTTTGGGTATGGTAGCTCAGTCTTTGCGCTTTGGTGCTGGTTTTTTTTTTAGTGGTCCTTTTGTGCTATTGGTAACTTTATTGGTGGTTGTTGGCTTTTATCTTGTGGTGCTCTTGTGCTTTTACAGCTTCTTCCTACATTTGGTGGAGTTTGTTTTGGGGCGTCTGATGGGATTGATGGTCATCTATGCTTCATCTTGCCAAGTGTCTCCTTTTCGTGGTAGCAGGTGTCTTTCTTCCCTAGCTTGGTGGTGTTGTGGCTTTGTTAGTGGGTGGCGTGTGGTTTGGTTTGGTTGCAGTGGCTTCTCCAACTCGTTTTGCTTCTTGGTTGCAAATTCAGTGGTTATGCTTTAGGTGAAGTATTTTTTCGATTATCTAGCAGTAAGGGGGAATCTTTTTTGTTAGTTGGCTATGTTCTTGAGTTTGATTTCGAGGGTGGTTCAGTTAGGTAATTAGTTGTTTAGCCTTTGCTTTTGGTGGCTGTTGGTAGCTGTGGAGGTGTGTGGCTTTTAATAGTTATCGAGATCTTTCTTTCCTAGTTGGATTTGCTAATTTGGGGTTTTGTTGCCAATTTTGGTGCTTTTTGCTATTTTGCAACCCTGCCTAGTTGACTAGTTTGGTGGTTTTGCTGTTTTGCTCCTGTTTGGGTATTTCTCTTGGTCGTTCCTTGGTGTGGGTTGCTAGTGGCCTTTTTTGTTTCTTGGGGTGGTGGTTGTTTTTCGTTTGGGGGGGGCTGGCTATTGGTGTTTACTGTTCAAGAATGTTTTTCTTTTTTTTTTTTTTTAGAATGTAAGGGGTTTGGGTTTTGTATAGTGGGCTATCAGTGATGATTTTCTCTAAGATTTTGGGACTTCTCTGGTTTTTTGAGGTGGAGGTCCTTTTTTTTAGTTTTTTGTGTAGTTTAGATTGCTTATCTGTTGTACCAAACTTGTGCTCTCCTTTGGTTGAAGGATTAGAGCTTGTCATACTTATAAAAAAAAAAAAGATGCATAGATCAATTGACCAAGTTAGGACATAGGCTTCCTCTAGGAATTTCTTTTTTTGATACATTACCAGCTTGTATTTCTTCAGATTTTCTAGCTGACTATGTTTGGCATAGTAGCACAAGGATCGATGATTCATGTGTAATTTTCTTTTCTAGGCTTAGGCTTTTGAGTTGGCTATATATATATATATATATATTCTTCTTTCTTTTCAAAAATTGCAAAATATATATTTACTATCATGATAGTAAAATTAATATTTACTTTGGAGTTGGCTTATTTACTTTTGTGAATCTTCGGCACATAAAACCCCAATAGAGTTTGATTAGAAAAAAAAAAAAAAAACAATAGGGTAAAAACTCTCTCACAATGGCACTAGGATCATTTCAAGATCACTGATCTAATATGATATATCAACAATCTATTTTTGAAATTGTTTTCAAATAAATCGATGGAGGTGATATGTTAGAGATTTATCAACATTCACCATGATCTGATTTGCTAGTTTCCTTTTTGAGAAATGATTTGATCTTATTTATACTAAGAAACATAATGCACTAACATTGTAAAATAATTTTACATTATCAGCCAATAAAACTATAAAAAAGTGACAAATAATGGCAAATAATTACCCACCATGATAAATACTTTTTATAATTTATTACTTTCTTACAGTTCTATTGGCTGAGTACATAGAAATTAATTTCATTTTCCATTTATATTAATCTCTTATGGAGTTTCTTTTTTAATCTCATTTTGGTCTTGATGAAAATTTTAAGAGATAAATTAATCCTTCAAAATTTTAAAATCCAACAATAATCCTTTTGGCTCTAGTCTCTTTGTGGAGTTGTTGTTTCAACACTTAACGGAGTCACATACGTGTCCCGTTAAGATGCTGACTATCTTTGTTAAGTGTCATGGTGTCATGTTATTTCAAAACAACTGCGTTTTGGTCTTCTTCTTCATTAACAAGTTGTAGAACATCTTCCCCCAGTCCCTAATTCTTTCTAAATCCCTAAATCAGAAGTATGAAATTCCTCATCTTCCTCAAGCCTTAGAACTAAATCTAAAATTCGTCTTCCCCCTTGAACCCCAAACAAGGAAAGGGGAGAAGGAAGAAAGAAAGGGAAGAATGGTCATTTCCAAGGGGATCAAAGAAAATCAGCAAGGAGGCCACTGTTCACTAGTGACATTCTCAAACACAGTTGCGTCCTACTGATATTAAGATATTTACGGGATAATTCGAAGATGATAGCTTATGTTAACCGAAATATTGCATGCAAAAAATTGTAAAATATGCATGACCATTGATTGTGGATAAGGATATGCATAAATCCTCAAAAGGCAAAAAGGGGTGATGAAGGTTGGAGCTCCAACAATCATTATACTTGCAGTAATTGCCTATTATGTGCTCCAGCTTTGATCATCATTGACATCTATGGTTTTTACGAAGGGGTGGCAGTTCATGGGTAACAACAAAGGTGAGAGTCCAAGAGCAGCTTTGCTCAATTTGTCATATCTGCCACTTATGGATAGATGACATAGAAGTCGTAGTTATATAAGAAGAACGGAACAATAGGCAAATTGTCAAAAGAGTTAGACTAGTTAAGTTGAACAATAGAGATGTCCTTATCCAAAACCCTATATAGAGCTTCATATTAATGTCTTGACTTAATTTGACAGCAAAATTGATAAAAAAGTTAGTAAGTGATATAGAAAAATTTTAATGAATGTACCATCCCAGCCACTCATTACACATGCCTTAAGTAAATCATAGCCAACCAGGTTCGTAAGAAGGTCACATGCTAGTCAATGTACTTTTCATATGACTCAACAACATCGCTGGTTTCCACTTCAAACAAGCCTGAGATAACATATTTATATAAATGACAGATTTTGATCCATATAATATCCTAACAGAACTCTAATTCTACCATATTTACCTTACATAAACAATTAAATAAAATTCCACATAAAATTCACACAAAAATAACAAGAAAATCAGACAATCCAAAATTATACAATGATGACAAAGAATACCAACATGCTGATATAAACACTACTTGTTCCTATCAAAAGCAAGAATGAATCTAAGTATTATATCCAGTGCTCAAGTGGCATCCTTAATTTCTTTTTAAAAAAGAATAAAAAAGAAACTCCGTAATTCCTTACTTCCATGGTGAGAAACATAAATTTGAAGTAGAAGCAGTGCAGTGGAAGGAAGAAATCAGAAACATAATACACTTGAAATTGGTCGTATATTCTCATTTATCCAAATTTCTTTTTACAGCAGAATATTAGCTTTTCTTTCATATCTTTCACAATTTTCTAATCATTTAATGTAACATGTCTAAAAGGATTCATATTCCACATAGAAACAAGACGTAAAAGTGATCCAATAACATCCTATCACAATTACAAATTTCATTATGCAAATTGCAGAATACCGTAAAATGCATGTGCCTTGAATATGCCCACAAATCTTATGCAAAGGAGAAACATTGGTATAATGCAAGTTTGTATTTTGCTTCAGCTCTCTATGAAGTTGTGTAGGACATTTTCAGCAGTATATCAAGAGAGATGTAGGTGAGGAAACTATTATACCTTCTAAAGAGGAAGAGTACTAGAGAGTGAATTAAACTGGTTGCTCAACAAGCATAATTAGCAATTTAGCACAACAATGAAGCTCATACCACTAAGCACCTTTGACTCAAAATATATGTCAACAATATAGTATAGTCAATTAGACAAGAGAAGGTTCTAACTGCTGCAATCCTTTTTCCATATATGCATCTAAAGATGATATCACCCCTAGCCATGGCAGTTGCCCTGAGACCTGCAATGGAAAAGAAAATAACTAGCATTACATATTTTAAACGCCAAAGAATTAGTGAAGAGGGATTTCTGATTTGGGTTTAGGGTTATAGGAAGATGACAAGTTATATTTCAGATTTAGGGATTCAGGAAAAATTAGTGAATGGGGAGGTTAGGGAAGATGAATTCTACAACTTGTTAATGAAGAAGAAGAAGACCAAAATGTGGTCGTTCTGAAGTAACACGACATCGTAGCAATTAACAGAGAAGTAACACGACACTATGGCATTTAATCTAATAACTTAACAGGACCATGTATGCAACTCTGATTAGTGTTAGAACGGCAACTTCATGAAGGGACTAACGTATTCCTTTTTGTTTTAATAGCAAGGGTCTAATGCTAGATTTTTAAATCTTAAAAGATTAATTTATCTTTCAAAATTTTTGTCAAGAATCAAAATAGGATTTTTTATCTTTAATAAAATTTTCTTTTGACATTTAATTACTGATGATCTACCAGTCCGATCATGCACCATATAGAATCCAATAAAATTAAAAGAGTTGTGTTTATATATATTTGAGTTCACGATGAATTTTGTCTATAACAATATATTTACTATTTAAATTTATAATACGTAAAAAAATTATACTTTTGAATTATTCCTAAATAACTAATATCTTATCATGTTAAAAAATTCTTATGAATATGAATTTCTAGTTTCTCGTAAAAAAACTCAAATTGAAAGTCGAATAACATGCATCAAAATATATGAGAATATTCTTGACTTATCTTTCCTCGTGGCATGATTTTTCGCTCATGCATGATTGATTATGCCCGCTCAAAACTCCAGCTATGCACTAAGGGAAAGGTCCATCATATCTCATGTAGGAATTATCTATATTATTTACACAAAAATAATTCTCTTTGCATAGCTCTCAAATTTATAATCTATTGTAGAAAAATGAAAAGATATAGAATAGAATAAACAATAAAAGAAGAAATAGATAAACTTAGTCACGACATTATTAAAAAATTTAGGTTCACATTAACACATGAGAGAATATCCTAATAAGGGGGAAATAAGTCATACTTATGCAAGGCTTATGAGTATAAACTTCTGTGTAAGTCTAACTAATCTAAGCAGAAGTTGAAGCTGTCGGTTGCTCACTTGTGGGCCTAACTTAACCTGACCATAGTGAATAATGGTAGCAAAATCCCACAACTTCTCTCCTTTTTTCCCGAAAAGTGTCGTCTACCGTGGTCGCATAACTGACAAAGTTAGAAATAATTGATAAAATGATACCGATACTAAAAAGATTACGCCATTGGAATGAGTTGAAGCTTGCGGATTTGTTATTGGCTCTTATTTTGGACATATAGACCTTTGTTCACTTGTTCCTGTTTGTTCTATTAATCCAGGATGGTTGTGAGTTACAATGTGCAAGCCTCGAATTCCTTTCCATTGGGTTTGTTGTTATTATTATCATTTTTTTTTAAGTCCTTTTTATTTGGGTGAAGCCCACTAGTTTATTGTGCTTTATTATCAAGAATTCAACTAACCTGCTTTAACCTATAAAGATCCTAGATAGTGTTTTAGGTCTCTTGGTGGAAATTTTTTCCATTTTCGCTCAAACTCGAAATATGTGGTTAAGAAGTCAAAGCACTGTCACTTTGACTAATCCTGCCTCATTTTTTTCTTCTTTTGAAGTCCTACATTGGATTTGTTGTTGATTTATAGAATGCCACTGGAATCTAAAGATAGCTAGAAACACGAGATTTTATGTTAACTACTAATGAATTTTGGTGCATGTTTATATAGTTTTGTTTTGTTTTTTTTTTTAATTATAAATTAGTAAGGTTTTATAATTTTAACTGTCTTGAGTATTATGAAATAAAAAGTAAGGCTAAGGTAAAGTCATAATTATGGAATCACATAAAATTGCAATTATCTTTTTTTTCCATTCCTTGTTATCTAGACCAATAATATATGGAGTCTATTGTACTCCAATTAATTTAACTCAAGTTAAGTCAATTTATAATAGGATAAAATTATCTTAATATTATTTTTTTATTCATAAAATTCAAATTTAATATTTATTTAAAAAGAACAAATATCGAACTATTTAAACTGAATAAATGTCGGTCACAATTATTTTTGTGAATAGTTTATTTCGGCAGAAAGCGACTATTCAGTATTTTGATTGATAATATGCTATTTGGTAACATGCTTATGATTATTCTAAGTTCTCTGCAGCAACATTAGAGACACATGATAGGAAGTGTTGATTGTGAGAGATAAGAGGAACTTATAAAAACCCGTGGATCAATATTAAGGGCATAGATTAAAACATGCTATTAGTGATTCACGTGACCTATTCACTTTCGGCATCCATTTTCATCACCTGTTATCACACATATATCTATTTGCTATTTCTCTCTGCTGCCCGCCTCTCTATTGCATTATCAGCTATTGATCTCGACATTGCCACCTTTCATCTCAATTTTGCTCCATTGTCTTTTTGTCTGTTTTCCTATTATCAATTCTTTTTCTCTGCACTGGCTCCTTTCTCTATGTTTCTCCATTGCCTCTCTATTATTTGGACCAATTATCAATTCTTCAGAGGTTCGTTGTCCCTTATTACCTTTATAACATTGCTCCACGCATGGGTCCTAGACTTTTTGGAGCTAAATTTGTGGGAAGATGGTTGCTGGCCACATTTACGTGATGTAGATTAGTATACATGGTTGCTGGCCATCATTTCAATGGCTTTCTAAATTACAAGGAACATAGATGAAAAGAAGAAATATGTTGTGTGGCCTAGAACATTAGAGCTTCAACATTGATGGATTTGAATTGAAAATTTGCATGGCATGTATAGTTTTTAATTTTTTTTAAAAAATATTGTTCTATTCAAAATTTATTAATATCAACTAATAATAGTAGCAATTGAGATGATGAGTGCAAGTTTAAAAATATAATTTTCAATTGAAAACAAATGAAAGGACTATCTTCAAAGGCATTGCCATGTTACAAATTAAATGGCCTCATTGCCATCATCAGATTTTTCTTTGCATTGCCAAATCTTGAAAACAAATGAAGGGAACATCCTCAAAAAACAAATGAAAGCAAGATCCTCATAAAAGGACTACAAACCTTACAAATACACGGTTAAAAAATTTGATAATGGTAATGTAGAGGAAGAAAAATTGATAATAGGCAAACAGACGGAATGGCAACGGAGTAAAATTCAGAGATAAAAGGTGGCAATGTAGAGATCAATAAAATTAGAGAGAGGCGGGACAGCAGAAAGAAATAAAGAGGTGTGACAACAGGTGAAAAGGGGTAGAAGTGAATAGGTCATGTAAGTCACTAATAACATATTTAATCTAGGCCATTAATATTGATTCAAGGGCTGTTATAAGCTCCTCTCATCTCTTACAATAAACATTCTCTCTCATATGATCCACTCTCTTGTTATGCATATTTAGTTTTAGGCCCTTTTTGGCACATATGATAGGATTAGGTTTGATAGGATAAGATCTGATAAAATTTTAATACTATACAGTGTTTGGTGACACACTATATTTAATAAAAATTGACAGTTTTTACTTTCAACGTATCCTTCCCTAATTTTTTATTTTTCTTTTCTAATTGCAGGAGCATAACATGATTCAATCTCCTTACATTGGTCATTCAAGTAAGGTAAGGTACCATTAAAATATAATTTTTCAATTTCAGATGCATTTTTCATCAACTTAAGGTCCTTGAGAACTTTCGATCACATTCTCATTCATTATTTCATGAGTTCACCACCACCATCTTACGGTTGCACCAAGAACTCATGCGGCGAAGCCATCTTGGACTTGTCATCATTGTCGAAACCATCATCCTTCTTGTCTAGCAATTCCATCAAGTACAGCTGGAGTATCTTGCTCTAGTCTAGCATGTTCACTGGTGCATATGTTGCCACATGGTGGCGCCTATGCAGCGACGAAATGGCATTGTGTTGTGCGTGGTACTGGTGCGCGATCCTCAACGGCGACTACGTTGCAACATTACTCCCACTCACCGAATCCTCAAATGCTAGGGACAACCCTTCCACGTGGCAATGGTGGTGGCAGTGGTCCTTTGTGCACTAGCAAGTTGCAAGAAACTAGGAAAACAAAAAAGGTACTCCACAGTCAAAACTTGAATGATAAAAGCAAGAAATCTAAAGCCAAGAAGAAATTGCAAGAAGCAGCAATGATAATGGCAAGAAAGAGAAAGGAATTGAAGAGCTATGATATCGAGTTATTGGGAGGTTTAGTTGGGGAATTATTTTAAGATTTCTTATACATTAAAATCTTATTAGGTCTAATCCCACCTCCAGAGGCCTGATTAATTTATCCATCTAAACAGTGTATAAGAGAGATATGACGTATAAGCTTATACAATACAATGTTTACACCAAATAACATATAAGTTTATAACATATAGTATTAACTAATACAATCAGGCCTAAGACATTGTACCAAATAAGCCCTTATACTACATGTCAAATGGATAACCTAAGATATTTAGTAACTAACACAAACTAAGGGTTGAGATGATATATAGAAGGAAATTTTGGAGAAATATGATGAGAGCTGCATTGACTTGTGAGAAGTGGCTTATGCAGCTAAGATGATTGATAAAGAGACAATAAAGACTAATGAAGTGGACCTTTATGATGTAGAATTGATGAGCAACAAGCTTCAAGAGCTTTGCCACCATTGGCAAGAGAGATTTCCTAGAGACATAATATTTTTGTATACATGTCGATCTTTTTAGAAATCTAGGTAATGTGTGTAATCATGTGCTCCACAATAGAGCATCTCTTCTCCTCTAATGGCTACTTTCCTTAATGGTAGCTATATATATATATATTCAAAACATATAACCTTGATTAATGAAAATATTCCATTAGGAATATTCTTACTTAGGTGTTAGTTGGGGCTAATGGATAAGGTGGAGTTCAATATTATGAAATGTCATGGGTACTTTGCGTTAATTACTCAAAATTAAAAATATGTTAAATTTTCGAAACTTAAACTCAGCTAAATAAGTTTCAACCCGAGATTGATATAAGATGGAGCCAAGTCTTAAACACTTCTATGCAAGACAAAGGTTTAAAACCTTGGTTTACTTTCCCAAGTTTACTGAATACTGGGATGGAGGAAATATAATTCTTTATTTCTAAAAGAATAAAATTAGGAAATTTTCCATGGCTTTGTGATTTTAGGTTAATCACCTTGTTTTGCCGAATTCCAAAATCTTGTAAAGATCTTTGCAAATCTTATCAAATAAGATTTGTGGAATAACCCTATGAATCATAGAGGATGCTATGGTGCACCTTGTCAAAAAGTGTGGTTAAATGCCTTGAAAATTGTATCTAAATGCATTGTTATTTACCCATGCTTCTAAACCATGTGGGCAAATGCATTTAACCACATTTTTTCATGCATTTAACAACACTTTTGAATGTGGTTAAAAGCAAAGTGTGTGGTACATCTTGTTGGTTAAAGTACAGTTTAGACAACACCATGAATTATATTTAGAAGGTATGATCACAAGTTTGATTTAGAGGAGAAAGGTAATGCAGGGAGAGGTTTATAGGGTTTTACTGCTCTACACGAGTTTTTACATTTTTGGGGGGAATAACTTTTAAAGGTTTTATTAACCTATTAAAATTGACCATTACTCTCATTTTATAGTTCTCCAAATTGGAGGATTTTAAATATGATTACAATCATTTACTATTTTATCCCCACCAAAATATTGAAATATCATTTTTACCTATCTTATAACATATTAATTATATTTAATTATTTTAATAAAAAAATAAAATTGTAAAAATATATTATAAATTTTCAATTTCTTTCTACTTATCTATTTTACACTCATAAATAAGGGCAAGTTAAAAACCTCTAAATCTTTCCTTTTCTTACCCTTATTATCCTTTTCAAACATTTTTTTCTCTTTTTCTTATAACTTGCGAACATACTCATAACGATAGTAACCATCGCTCTCCCCCCCTTCTAGAGTAGTATCGGAACCATAGAGAGGGCTGCCACCAGCCTTCTTTAGGCTACCGATTAGCCCCATGACGCTTCCTTTCCTCCCTTCCTCTCCCTTTTCCCACCTAACCTAGAAGCATAGCATGTGGTCTCCTTGCGTGCTTATTCCACCTTGTAGGGTATCAACAAAGGGGGCTGCTTTTGGTAGCGATGATATTAGTGAAGATAGGGGTGGTTTCGGTGGGGCACCTGTTGACGACAATGGGGTCAAATCAGAGGCTCTGGATGGTGTTGAGCCCCCTATCTCTCTTTTTTCTCCTTTGTTTCTTCCATTTTGTTTTGCTTGTAGGTTGGCCTCATTTGGTCTATCTGGATCTGTCAGTGCAGTGGCGTGTGCCTTTTGGTAGGGTGCTTCTAGTCGTAGTGGTTTCTCTAATTGCTTTTGTCGAGCTGTGCATGGTCGGGGATGCTTCCGGTTGTATTCATCCTCGGCATCCAGTAACCCATCTACATGTTTGAGTTTGTTTGCTAGTGCTGTGTCTGGGTTCGTGGTGGTCGTGTTATGAGATGTCGTGGTTTTGTGTTCAAATGACATATTCAATCAGATGGGTTTTTCGTTACGGCAAGGTGAGACAATGTGTGGATCTGCTCATGTTCTTTCAAAGCAAGGGTGAGTCCCTTATTAGAGGATCATCAGAGTGTTGGCGTGCTTTTAGTATTGTCTAGAGTTTGACATGATCTACTTGGCTTACAAAGTGGTTTTAGTGTGATCTTGCTTATCCTTTTGAGTTTTGTTGGTTTGGATGTGTACCCTAGTTGCTGGTTTAAAAGTGCTATGTGTTTTTCTTTTGACGTTTTGTGTTCATTTATGTCTCTACAAAGCTTTATGTGTACTTTTTGAGTGGCTCTGTACTGTACTTGACTTTGCTCCTCTCCTTTGAGAAATTTGAGCACCTTTCAATTATCAAATAAAAAAAACTCATAATTGTGGTGATTATTTCAAATATATTTTTTGGTACAATATTATTTTAAATATTTTATTATTTTGATTTGAGCATAGGATATAACTAAACATTTATTTTCGTTATCTTATACCAGCAAGATAGGACATATTTGTGAGTTTTTTTTTTTTTTTCAGAAAATTAAATTTGAAGCATGTATTAAAAAAATTAATTTTGGAGCTTTGAGAATAATATTTATAGAGATATCTCATTAAAAAAAAAATCATGTATGAAGCATAGGTAGTGACCGTCGCCCGTTTGACTTATCTTTAGTAATTTCATATTTTTTGTTTTTTTTGTTTTTTACGCATAATAAGAAAATAACCATCTTCATCATCCCCTTCGTCATGCTTTTCATATAGTAGTTGCCTGCATAAGCAGCAACAGTTTCATTGGATGGGTTGACACAAGGATACCAAATCTGGTGCGTGATTTGATTAAATTAGTGCATCCAAAGAGATAAGGCAGGTCTTCAATTGCACATAGCTTTAGTGCAAGAGCAACTACCGGTAGCTCCTCACATGGACCCCATTTCCTCCAATCAGGCTTCGACTTCAATGCGCTTTGAAGTCAAAGATTTAAAGTAAATCCTGTGATCTTAGTGTATATGATGGTTTAAATTTGTGAAGTATATTAATTTATTAATTATTTATGATATATTATAATAATATATTAATTTAAAAGAATTTTAAAATATAATTAAATATATTTTAAAAATTAATTATTATATATTAATAATATAAAATTATATTGATAATAAATTTGTGAAGTATATTAATTTATTAATTATTTATGATATATTATAATAATATATTAATTTAAAAAAATTTTAAAATATAATTAAATATATTTAAAAAATTAATTATTATATATTAATAATATAAAATTATATTGATAAAATTATTTTAAAATTTTATTGATTTATATTTTATATTATTAATATAATTTTATATTATTAATTTATAATAATTAATTTTTAAAATATATTTAATTATATTTTTAAATTTTCTTAAAATTAGATATTACTATATTATATTATAAATAATTAATATATTGATACATATCATAATCTTTTCTATCAAATTTCAAAATATACCATACTTTTTGTCCAGCAAAAAATACAGTAATAGGCGCCTTGATTTCGTTGCAATATCTCTAACCATTTTGATTATAAAATCCTCTCATTTTAGAATATCTGTCTGCCAATAAGGCAAAGTCCACCAAAATCAAGCTACGATAATTATATAGGTGTCTTTTTTTTTTCGACTATGGTTTGTACTACTCTGTCTCCAGGTCTTCATTAGTTAATTAAATCAAACACTTAAATATGCTTTTCTCTTTCTACATTTGTCATGCTCCAGACATAAACCCATAAAATAGAGTTCATTTGATAGTGGGATACCTGCCAACTAGTAGGGATATGAACAACTGTAATCGCATCCATAATCTGTGGGCAGTTGCTTTTCATTATCAGGCTTCAATTATGCTTTGGATCAAGTTGAGATTTTAAGAAATATAATTGGAATGATTATTATAGAAGTAAAATTAATTGATTTAATATATTGTAAAAATGTTATGAGATTCTTTTTAATATATATACAAGAAGTTGTTGAGTTTTGAATATAAGGTGAGGGTATTTTTTTTGTTATTTTAGATAAATGTCAAGAATATTTTTAAAGATATAATTAAATAAAACGATTCTTTATCTGTTTCTTAAAATAAGTAAAAGTTTAATTATTTTTTAATTTTCTTTTCTTTTCAAAAGTACAAATAAATAAATAAAATAATAATAAAAAGTATTTATTTATTCAAATAAATATTTTTTTTCTCCATTATATTTTTTGATCGAATCTTCTTTTTTTTTTTTTCCATTAATAAACTCTTCAAACGAGTTTAGTATAAAATAATATGCAAAGTATATATGTTAGGGAAGGAATCCCCGCCCATAATAATATATTTTTTTTACCGGGACCCATTTATAATTATCATTTATACAACATGACACGTCATAATTTTAATCTGGCAATCAATTCACTGCCCAACAACCAACTCAGGCTTTTGATTCCTGCTTTTATCAAACTAGTCTTTTGATTTTAAAATCTTTTCAATCCATATCCGCAAGTAAGATTACTATGTTAAAGATTATCATGGTTAGTCAATTGAATATAGTCTAATCGCTCATCGCTTAATATCTTAGAAACTTGGCCTTGCACCTTATGTTGGCGTTTGTTAGGAGATTTGAGTTTTTATTTTTAAAAAATAATCTTTAATAATAATTTTTTAGATATGTATTTTTTAGAGTATTTAATAGATAAATTAAATTTTTAGAAATATTTTGTATATTTTCAAAAATATTCTTGATGGAAAATAGTGGCTGTGGTAGGTGGTAGTTGATGATGATAGAGATAATTTAATTTTTTTATAATAAAAAATATTTTTTTATGAAAATATTATAATCTTATGTGAAGGATAGAATTATTTTAGGGGAAATATTAAAGAAAAATTAATTCAAAAAATATAATATTTCTAAATATATTTTTCTAACTCTTGTATCAGATAGGAGAATGTTTTCACATCAACCCTCGTGTATTCTAAAAAGAAAGATTTTACTATGTATAACTAGGCTTAATAGTTGCACAATAAATTCATAGTCTTGTTATGTGATGTTTTGTTTTCCATATAACAACATAATTTATAGAAGATATATTTTAATATGTTAATTTTAATATATTGTTAGATATAAAAAAATTTTATATTATTATTCAATCATATATTACTATATATAAGAATTTTGAGATAGTAGATATGAAAATCAAAATTTTTATTGACATAATAATACATAAATAAATATAGAATACTTCGATATTGATAATATATTAAAATTAAATTTATATTTTAAAGGACAAAATGTACTATTAACTATCAATAACAAAATAATTTTTATTTAAAAAAATTGTAAAATACAAACATGTCCATAAAAAAATCATAAATACTTGAGCATCATATTCTTTAATTTTTTTCATTGATAATTATCATTAGCACAATTGCACCTCTCATTGCTGTACAGAAGGAGCAGAGCGCTTCTAGTCTACATGCTGATTCAAGCTTGATGGATATCACTTTTTTCATTAATTAAGGAAAATGCCAAGTATCATTAAGGATTTTTAATGAAATATGTTATGAATGGTAAATGATAAAGAAAATAATCCTGTGAAAGAAGTTGGAAGTTAGAAGTCTTTCAATCACGTAGAAAAGTGGTGACAAAAAAACACACAAAAGTATCATAGAAATTTAAACCTTAAAGAAATAGTAAGATTTTCATAAAATTAATTCTTTTGCGAAGTCACAGTAATCAATAATTAAGTATCATAGGAAGTTACACTTGAAAATAATATCCAAGTTACCATTACACTATATAAATTATTTAATGTATGTAGATTGTCTCCCTAATTTTATTTTAAACAATGATGAAAATCTGATACAAACTATCAAATTATCTTAATATTGACTTAACTATAGTACTTCTTCAAATTTTTTAATTAGTTCCATTTTAAATTTAATTAAATACTAGTCCTTCATGCTATGATTGATCAATTTATGAATATGTTCTTGGTATAAGTATAATGTAACATCGACTTTAAATTAATATGGGAAATTCCCAGCCCTTGAGGTATGCATAAATGACATTAAATATTTGTTTGAGAAAGTTGAAAGATCAAAATTATTTCAATAATCAATTATTTGTACAATCATTTTTTTTTATATAATCGTTTATGTGAGAATCAATTTACGTTTGGATACTTCAGCTGAAAAGTGATTTTAATATAATATGTGTTCGTTTGGATTGTATGAAAAAAATTACTTTTGTATCGTAAAATTAGTAAAAAGGGTATGAAATGATTATTTATATTATATAATATTTGATAGTAAATATCAATTTGGTAAAAATATAATAATTCTAAAATAATCAACTTCTGCTTATAATTATAAATTTTAAAATATTACTTATGATTATAAGCTAATTTTTAGCTTAAAATTATTAGTTTTTTATTATAATTTATTTTTAACTTTCTATCAAACAAGATTAAAGTTTTAGAAACAATTTTTTTTAATAAAAAAGTTGTCTTGTTGCATGTTCCCAAACATGCACTAAACCCAATTCTTGTGACAATTTAACACTCCGCCACAAGCTTTCTCTGGCATCATTAGTGAGTCAACTCAAAATTAATAAGAGTAAAGCAAAACTAACTAGGGTGAACTAAAAGTAACCTAGCTCACCTACCTTGAGCTAAGCTAGCACATTTATGTGGGAGAAAGAGAGCGTTTCCCATTCCCATACGAACAGAGACTTTTCATATGCGAACCCAAGAGGACAGAGAGAAAGGGTAATTCTCATCTTCCAATTTCATTACCCTTATCGAGTAGGAAAATTCCTAAGTTATTAGCCTCAATCCCATGACAAAATTGTAGATTTGGCAATGGAAGACACCAAAAAGGCAAGCTTTCTTCTTCCTTTATTTCGGTTGTCATTTTCTTTTTACCTATCAAAATACAAGTTTTACTCTTCCATTTGTTGTTCTATGTGTTTCATATTGTGTTTAACTCAGTTTTTTTTTTTTTTTTGTGTTTCACATATAGTATGGGAGATAACATCTGGTTTTTTCATTGTTCATTGGGAAGATGATTTCTTCATCATTGAGGAGTTCGACATTGACTATTTGTACTACATGGATTTGCTCAACCAAATGCATGGAGTTCTATGATTACGTGAATCAGCTATGGTTGGAAGGACAACCACCTCATGATCGAACGATTTTGATTCAAGATGATGAAGCACTTCTCATATGGATTAAGGAAATTGGAGATGAAGGTGATAATCACTTGCACTTGTTTGTTGAAGTAGTGAGTCGTACTTTGGAACCATTGTCAGAGGAACATGAGATAATTATATCTAACCCTAACATTGAATACCATTGGAAAACTAATTCTAATGATAAGACATATGGAGTTTCTGATGAGGATAATGCTAGGACTGGTATTGATGATTTTACTATGTCTAAATCAAATGGAGACTAGGATGATGCCTCCAAATATGATTTTGAAAAGATAGTTGATGATATATATGGTTCTAATAATAGCTAGGATATATGTTGGAAAGATATATGAGGAATCTAGGAAAGGTAAGATAACTCTAGAGAAAGGAATGTTGTTTGCAAGTGTAGATGCTTTTAGGGAGGATCTAAAAGATTATGTAATTCAAGAAGAATTTGAAATAGTAAGGATAAGGAATAAGAGAATTAGAATTACTGCCATGTGTGCTAGTCATGGTTGTGTGTGATACTTACATGCTAGTTCTAATCCTGATGAAGTCACGTTTGAGATTAAGTTATATGAGGGTAATTATACCTGTGTGAAAATCACCACTAATTCTTGTGTGACATCCACATCGATAGCGAATAAAATGGCATCCCAGGTTAGGGCAGATCCTAATATAAGTTATGAAATTATCCAAGAACATTTGTTGTCTATTTATGGTGTTGAAGTTTCTAGAAGTTGAATGTATAAAGCAAACAAGAAGGCAAAAGAATATATTGAGGATAACCATGCAAAGACAAGTAGCAAGTTGAGATAGTATACAAAAATGGTTGAGACTGGCAATCCGGGTTTTGTTGCTAAATTACAAGTTAAGAGGATTGACATAACAATCAACCATATTTTTAAAAGGTTCTTTTTGTGCCTGGATGCTATGAAGAATGGATTTATAAAGGGATGTAGGCCTTTCATAGGCATGGATGATGCCATTTAAAGGGGCCTTATGGGAGGTGATGTGTGCTATTTCTTTAGATGGAAACAATGGAATTTTTCCTATTGCATTTACCATAGTTGATTGGACTTTCCAATTAGGAGTTTGTCATGTGCAAATGCTGTTGCTTTGAAGAATTTTTCTGATGCAACTCATACACCTACAATGACTCCTACAAATGCTATTGATTGAGCCCTTTTTCTACTGGATTTCAAAAAAGTGCTACTTTGAGAGATTCATCCTCTACTAGAGTTCAAATTACGTATGACAATCCACTAGTGTTTAGGCTTATTTTTTGTAAAAAGGGATAGATTATTTTTGGTAAAAGGGAAGATATTATTTTTTGTAAAGGAAAATAGACTTATTTGTGCCCCTGGTTTATGCTCAGTCCATATAGTGAACCAGGTGTAGGTCTTTGAAGTGATTAGGACCACATGTGTTTTTTTATGAGGGGTTCTACTCCCATGATAGCTCCATTTTTTGGTTTTAGTAAACATATGTGCAATAGCATATTTATCTACTTGTAAACATTATAGCCTCTTACATTGTCTAATTCAAATGGAATGCATGCAATTTCTCTAGATTTTTTTGTCTATTACTGTTTGAATTATAGTGATCTTGGATACATTGTCAATTTTATTTGTTCATTAAGAATGTTGAATGACTGGATTAGTTTGTGATCATAATGGTTCCTGATGAGAATGGACTATGTTAAGCATAGCTTGATTTGTAATGTTTATGTCAGTCAATTTAATTAGGGGTGTACATGGGACAGGTTGGGCTAAGTTAAACTAGACTTAAACCTGACCCCATTTTTTAACCAAGTCATTGAATCAAGTTCAAATCGCACCATGTTCAAATAAAAATAAGGGACAAAACCCAACAATATAGCAATTTTCATTAGAACACTAGCAATTTCCATTATAATCATATTCATTTTCCAAATGAAACTCAGCTACACTCATACTTTCTAAAAAGAACAACCAAAGTAATTCAAAGAAGAAAGCAAAGACAAAAACAAAGGCCAACATTTGCCAGCCCCAAAAGATAAGTAGTCTTATTCATTGCATTCATTTTTTGAAGCTTCTCCTTAAGCATCACAATATCTTTTTGTATTGATTCCAGCTCCATAATCAATTGATTTTCATCATTTCCATTCCCATCCTCCGATTGCCCCATTATTTTGCTCTCATGTTCTAAGCCACTTATTGGTGAGGTCTGTTGAAAAAATTTTCAACTGTTCTCTTGGCAATTGTAGTACAGTTAATTCTTATGAGCTTCTGATTCTAAAGCTCTCATAGTCACTTGTTGCCTGCAAAAAAAAATTTCTGTTCATAAATCTCAGCCTTGTAGCAATAGTGGCAGATTCCCTTGTATGCCTTGAACCTGTAGGCCTTGAACCCATGTCTTCCAGTTCCAACTCTTTTGATACTCTTCCAACAACACTACTATATATCTTCACCAAATTTCTCTTTGACCTATTGCAACACAACATAGAGAATGGGAAAAGAAGGAACGAACCCTGATTTTGATTTGTGGGAGTCGAATAAGAGAGGAGGAAGTAAAGAGGTTATCCATTGACTGTTGGGGTTGGTTTATTTTGCTACCGTGGGCAACTTGTCGAAAATGAAGAGGATGGTTAGGTTCATAGGTCATCCACAACCTTTGTCTTCATTGTGTAGGTTAGGGTTGTAAAGAGGGATGTGTCAAAGAAAATAAAGCTTCTCATCCAACTATCCTTTGCAACAGTCATTTTTTCTTTTTCTTTTTTTTTTTAATATGATAATTGTGGTTAAGTGAGAATATTTTATTGGAATTGGAATATTCCCACTTAATCTATTAGACACTAATGTTGTTGAAGAGAAGTTGGGGCAAAGTGTTTAATTGTCACAAGAATTGGGTTTAGTGTCATTTATGCATACCTCAAGGGTGGGGACGGTTAATTCCCCAATTAATATGTATTTTTGGATATTAGTTTTGATACACTATTAGTGTAAAAGAGTTATGCATAGCAATGAGGTGGGTTAGGGTGGGTTTTGGCTCAACCCTACCTCACGTCGCACCCTATTGGACAAACCTCAACCACATTTACCATACTCGTGGGTTTTAACAATAAAAACCCACATCCTACCTATTATTTTTTTTAAGAATGCCTAAAAAACTTTTTTTTTAAATTTAATTTATGTAACAATCACCTATATATTTTAAAAAATCTAACAAATTAAAAGACTTATTGAGAAGGGACCTTTCATATAATAAAAAGGTTAACATTATAATATATAAACATTACAATAATATATAATTTAAACCTACATTAGGGTGCAAGGTGGGTTTTCCTTTGAATCCAAACCCGACTTGACCCTACCAGGTTGGGTTAGGGTAGCTATCCATGGGTCGAGTATCAATTGTCATCCCTAAGGATGTGTTTATGAGTTGAGGTTTGGAAAGAAAAGAGGGAAAGGAACTCTTCAAAAGTAAAAAGTCATTTTGTATTTGGATATAATTATATAAGTATTTTTTATTAAAATTAAAAGTTGTTAAATTATTTGAAAGTGATAAATATAGAAGTACTTTTCTTATAAAATTATAATTAAGGATATGGAGAGAAAAAGAGAGATTGAATAGGAAGGGAGTGGCATTTTTAAAAAAAATTAAAAATAAAATTGTAATTGAGTAGGAAGAAAATAGTTATCAAATTTGATGAGCAATATTTTCTCTCTTCTACTACTGCAAGAAATAGCTCCCTATCTGCTTCTCAAAAAAGTATAAAAACTGATTATTTTCTACTTTGATTTTTTTGAAAAGTGCAAACAAACAACATGAAAAATTTTATACGTACCTTTTTTTTTGAAAAATTTTGAAAAAAAAATACTTTTTTATGCTAGAAGTACAAACAAATGCACCATAAGTTTAGTTTATTTTTATACCCTTGATCTAGATTAATTTCACTGGCTACATGAAGCTTAATCGTGATTTTTTTTTAATCAACAGATTTGCTTTTGTTTGTTCATTAGTCATTAGCACACACATGCATGCCTCCAATTTGTTGTGTTTGATTTTATGAGTGCCAGGGTTTAGTTTGGTGTGTTGATGACATTGTTCATGAGAGGGTATTGTAAATCATGGGTTTAGAGCATGAACATTCATGGTTGTTACTATTACTTGCTTAGATCTTCATCATGACCATTTGATAAGTGCATAATGCATGCGATTAGGTTTCTTTCCCTCTAGTCTTCCATAAAAATTTGGTTTCCTTTGGAGCTTTGCGGGCTATAGTTTCATGGCTATATGCGAGCCCATAGACGTTGCATCGAGCCATGCATTGCTCCTGCATTGTCATTAGAAGAAAAACACGATTTTGCGACAAAAATTTTTTGGTGGACTTGATCCTTCGAAAATTTGCAACAAATTTATGGTAGATTTGCCAGCAGATTATTAGCCAAAAAATTGCTAAAAATTTAAATTTTTGAATGGTCTTTTTGGCAACATTGTTCGTTGAAAACAAAAAGAAATGGAATTTTGGGTTTTTCAACAAAAAGGAAAAATAAGTGGAGGGGTGCTTTTTTTGTGGATGAGGTTGCTGAAAAAAAAACTAGGGAATGCATTTTTGGCAAATTTGTTCCCCAGAAAAAAAAAATTAAAAGGGTCACAAAGGCTTCCAACAAATAAACTTACCAAAAAATTTAAAAAAGTACTAAAAATAAGGAAATTTACACTTTACTCTCTAAACTATAGGTTATGTGCACTTTAACCCTTAAACTTTAAAAATGTGTAAAGCGGCCCCCTATGATTTCACAAATATGCATTTTAGTTAACATAAATATATTATATCCCTCTGAACTTTAGGTTGTGCAAATTAACCCCTGAACTTTCCTAAATGTACAACCCGATATCCTAAATTTTCTTAAATATGTGATATTTTTATTAACAATTAATGAAAAAAATAATAAAAATGGTCAATTTGCATATTTGGGAAAGTTCAGAGGGTTAATTTGTACATTTTTAAAATTTAAGGGTTAAAATACACATGACCTATAGTTTAGATACGTAAAATGCAATTTTCCCTTAAAAATATTTATGCCAGATTTGTCTGTTACAAATTCAAAAGAAATAAAAAGAAAAATAAACACCCTACCGACTTCAAATCACCTTAAAACCCCCTACCCCTCGTCTCTTACTATGTTCTTTCGTTCCTTATTTATCTATCCACCAGCACAACCTATGCAACTGTACCGCTACCTGCTGCCATTCTCACGCCCACCATTGCCACTAGTCTCCTGCCTACCTCCTTACTTCTCTACCACTGGTTAGAGATCTTCTTTTCTCCCTCTATTTTTCTTTTTTAATTTTCTATACATATGATTTTATAAGGCTCATTTAAAGAAGATTTGTTTTTGTTCATAAATAGATTTATATGATATATTGTTGATTGGCTATTGTATTCTTGTTGGTTGAAGACTCAATGGATAAATTTAAAGAATCATTTGCGTTGGATAATTCACTGGAAATTCACTTGTGTTGAGGCTTTTCTCCATAGTTATTAAAATCGAATCGAACCGGCCAGTTCAGACCAAAAACTAGTAAACTGGTCACTTGTCTAATTTAATTTTTTATTCAAATCGGATTTGCATCTGAACCGATCAAACCAGTATGACTCGACCCAGGTTGAACCGATTTTGATGTAGAAATATTTTGAGCTCAAAAATTGTGGCTAGTGGAATTTGAACTCTGTCCATGGACAATGCAGGACGCGCTCTGCTTTACTAAGTCATGTAACCTATTGTGTTATAGTATGCCAATAATAAAATATATTATAAATTTATTTGAATTATATTGTATTTTTATATATTTATTTAATTAAATCTGATTCAACCAGTGACCCAATGATCCAGTGCCTTGATCGGGTCGATCACTGGTCCAAGTTTAATAACCATGCTTTTTTCAACAATCTCGAATTCGTCAAAAATTTGCCAAAATGTATAATTTTCAAAATATTTTTACCAATTTTCAGCAGATTTGTCCACAAAAAATTGGCACTTTTCTTGTAGTATGTAATTCTCTGTTGAGGATCTAACCATTTAGACGAAGCTGAGGAAGCTAAGATGGCCAGTTGGTTAGTCGATCCAAGAGAGGAGATAACCAAGCGCATTGCATGCTATGTGAAGCTTTGCACCATTCATGCTACTGCGGGAGTCAACTATTGTTACAAGATCCATCGACGGCATGACACCGCTTCAAGATGATGGATAAAAAAAAAATAGTGCAAAGAGAGCTTTTCCTTCATAGCAAGTTGACCCAGCTCGGGTCATATTTGTTGTAATCCAATAGATTTTGGATATTAGTGATTTAAAAAAAAAAACTTAGAATTGTATTGAGTGAGAGATAAAAGGAGTAAATTTTATTCATTATATTATATATGAATGTTCAAAATTAAAAATTAATTAAAGATAATATAATCATTTAAAATAATCACATAAATTGGATATCTTAATTAGGTGAGTTCTCTAGTATCTAGGTTTTTTTGTACATTTGGTACATTTTTTATTTTTTGTCAATGAGAATTTGACATGTGTCTTTGTAGGGTGCACCTTAAAATACTCTTGTGCACAATAGAAACCCCAGGACACCTTCTTCATTCCCAGTCTACGACGCACTTGTTGACCTTCCTTTACTCTGGTGCTAGCGCAAAGACCCGACAGCCTCCACCACCACTTTGATGGCAAGTCTCAGGTGAGGGACTTCAAACCCCCCAGTGCGCCTCCTTCATTCTTAGTTTATGAAGCACTCGCCCTAGGACTCTACTCTGGTGCTAGCGCTGGGACCCAATGGCCTCCACCACCACCACCACTTTGACTCACGAGTCTCAATAAGGGACTTCAAACCCCCCAACCCACCTCCTTCATTCCCAGTCTGCAAACACTCACCTCGGGACCCTCCTCTACTTCGATGCCAGTGCCAGGACCTGGCAGCCTCCACCACCACTTCGAACGGCGAGTCTCAAGTGAGTGACTTTGTCAAAATACTGCTCACAAAGAGGTCATGATTGGGTGCATCTGCAGCATTATTCCTAGTGACCATTCTCTGCAAATGGCCATGTTCCTATTCCTCTTGTGGGTTCAGTTGCTCGGACCACTTGAAAGAATTGCCATCAAACCCTAGCATGGTGGTTCTGGCGAAGACTGCCTCCACTGCCTCAGCACACAAATCGCATATCCAGAGCCACAACAGCAGCACACAAATCACAAATCGCCTCCATTGCCTCCTCTCCTTCACTTGATTGATGTAAGGCGTCATGCACTCCTCGATCAACCCACAGCAGCAGCACTTCACCGACAACACAGCCACCTTTGCCACCATCTCAGTCGTCGTCTCAGACACTGATGGTGGGCGGTCACGGTGGCTTCATGGTCGAGCATTGAGTAAAGGTGGGGATGCTGAGTGGCTGTCCAACCCAATCAATATTGATGAGAGTTTTTTAATGTGAACCAAAGTTTTTTAAAGTGCACCCTACAAAGACACATGTCATGTTTTCATTGGAAAAAAAATAGAAAATATACCAAATGTACAAAAACAATAAGATACCAGAACAAACACCATCTTAATTATAGATAATCAGATTTACTTCGAAATATTTAAAGGCTGAAGGGTGCAAAGTACGATTCAAACCTCAAATTTAATAAATCAATTTTCAATTTTGAATTGCTCAGTGCAGAATAATGTAATCTTTTTTTTTTTTTCAATTTTTTTAAAAAAATTTTTCATTCGTCTGGTCGTACTCTTTCTATTATCTCTTCACTTCTACCAACCACCCTCAATCCAACTGCGTACCAATTCTCATTGAGCCGCAAGCTACATCCATCTTATCCAAAATAGTCCTGAGAGCCAGCTATTTGCATAATGATTTTTATTAACACTTGTCGTAAATGTTCCTTGAACACTTATATTGAATAATTTAACTTGATCCTTAACACAAATACAAAATCGAAAAAAAAAATGATAAAAAAGAGCGAAATTGTCCAGATTAACTTCATCTTTATCTTTATATGTATAAAAATGAGACTTATAATCTAACGAAAACAAATTTCTTGTATTTAATGGTCAACAACTTATACTTTCGTCAAACAATCAATCAGAATTGTATTTATAAAATCCACAACGATTTCCTTCCGAGTCGTCACTCCTTCATTACAAATTATTCTCCCTAGAATTAAACAAAAGGTAAATCATTTTTTGTCTGGTTGAAAAGGAAAAGGAAAAGGAAAATCATTGCAATTTTTCGCAAAAATGGAAAAAAATTTAATTGTTATACATTAATAATGTAAAAAAAAATTATAATATTATTTAATTAAATATTTATATTTAGAATATTTTTAAAATAATAAATAATTAAATAAAATATTTTTATTATTATAATGATATATAATTAAATATTTATATAAATTATTTTTTATATTAATAATATATACAAATTAAATAAAAAAAACCTGCAATTGAATTATAATATCCGAAATTAAAATTCCTAAAATAAGGAAGCATGCGCCTGGTGTGATGCAATAAAAGGAAACATGAGGATAAGCACTAGGTCAGGGCTATCAGACAAAACAACCATGATGAACATTATAACACATCTATTACAACCGAACCGGCCTTCTTCTGGTCCACGTTCCTGCCACGTCATCTAGAACGTGTCAAATCCCTTCTCCCATTTTTATTTTTATTTTTTCTTTTTTATACATAAAAGGATTAAATCCCTAGGTTCTCATCTCACTGCAAATTTTAGTTGTTTATCCCTCAGAAGCCCTCTCTCTTTCTCTCTCTCTACTTTTTTGTCTTCCTAACATAAAAAACCATATCCTAGATTATTATAGATCATAGATGAACGAACCCCATCACCACTTTCAATGGTTGCAGTGAGCGAGTGAAATCGAAACAATCTCAGCGATCATTCTATAGAGGTGGTCGAAGTGTTTTGAGAGGGTAAATCTTAATCTCTGTAGATTGATGACAAGGAACCCCATTACTTGGAAGCCTAGGAGGAAGAGAAGACGAAGAGGACAAGGTTAACCCCTTCATTTTCTTACCACTTTCTTTTTAGCACAAACAAATCCAAAAATAAAAATTATATATGGAGGTTTTGGTTGGTCCCACTTTCACCATCGACGTTCCGGCGTCTCCGCTGCCGCCGCCGACGGCCCCGGCGGACCAACGCCTCTTATTGAACGATGGGGAAGTCGGTTCGGGTTTTCGGATCTCGGGTCAGCCCAAGTTTTTCACCGGCGACTTGTCAGAGAGCTCGTCGTCGATCGGAACACCTGACGACAGCGAGGAGGAGAACGAAGAGGAAGAGGTGCAAAGCGGGTTGAACGGTGGGTTGGGCTCTTTGGATTCATTGGAGGACTCTCTTCCCATCAAGTTAGTTTCTCTCTCTTCTCCCTTATCTTGTTTCATTCATATATATATATATATATGAGATCTTAGCTTGAGAGAAGGAACTAAGTTTAGCTCCTAAGAAAGACTGTCTGAGTCGAGTCATACGAGGATTACTCATATAAACGATTTAAATAAATTGATAAGAATCACCAAAATAAATGGGATCCTTGACTGGTATGTGATGATAAGATTTTTTTTTATTATCTTAAAAGGGGCTGCATAAAAGATTGTGTATATAGTCGAACAAGAATTAGTCTTGTAAACGTTTCAAAAATAAACTTATGAGAATCACCAAAATAAATGAGATCCTTGAGTGGTATGTGATGATAAGATTTTTTACAATTTCGTGTAAAAGATTTGGGCTTTGTTAACGGCGGAACCTTAGTTTGTTATATGTTGGATTTGGGATTTTTCTTTCTTTTCTTTTTAATCTAATTTTAATTTGATTTATGATTGGGGGTTGTTGGATTTTTTTTTTTAATTTTTAATTTTTGTGAGCGATTGCAGGAGGGGATTGTCGAGCCATTTCGATGGGAAATCAAAGTCCTTCACGGATCTATCACAAGTGAGCAACTTGAAGGAGTTGCAGAAGCAAGAGAGCCCTTTCAACAAGAGAAGAAGGGTTCTGATTGCTTCCAAGTGGTCCAGAAGATCGTCCTTCTACACCTGGTCAAACCCAAAATCCATGCCCCTTTTGCCCGTCAATGAGGATCACGATGATGATGATGATGATGATTGTGGTGATGTTGATGATGAAGAAGAAGAAGGGAAAGCTAGAAAAGTTCCATCAGCATTATCCTCATCATCTTCATCTTCCTTACAAGAGGGGAAGAAGCAAGAGGATCAAGTGCAGATGCGTCACAACAGAATAAACCCTGAATCTTATGCTGCTCATATGAGGCTCAGGCTAGGGAGCTTCAAGACTAGGAGCTTCTCTCTAGCAGATCTGCAAGAACATGATGATGAGGAAGAAGATGATGATTAATTAATTAAACATTTTAACATTAGAGTTTTTGGTTTTATTCTTTTGTTGTTCTTCTTGTTATTAAATAAAAAATTAAGTAGTATCAACAATTCAGTAGTGTGTGACTATATAAAGTAACTTATCTTTTTCTTTTTTGTTCTTCGGTTAAAACTGAAAAATGAATTTTGTTAAAGGATATGCTGGGCATATGCTTTTTGTGGTGCCATGAAAGTAATGAAAGGTTCAATATAATGACAGGAGCTCTGAGCTTCCTTTTTTTTATTATGTTTTATTTATTATTATTATTTTTTATCTATAGTGGATATGGATGTTGGGGTTACATTCATATGACAAAAGGAGTACGCAAGCATCCAATTGGGTGAATAATAGTGAAGGACAAGGCTATTTCAAGGGATGGAGTACGATCACACGTTTTAGAGTGTTTGTTTTTTTCTTTCTTTTACATCACTGCCAATGGGGAAGTGATAGGTGGCAAATGGCCATCAGAACTATGGTCACTTGGCCAGTATTTAGAACGTATCTTGGACAAATCTTATCCTATCCTTTAGACTATTCATACACCTGATAGAAAAAATGAAAAGACTTTATTTTATGGATTTGTTAAATTATTGTGCCTTGCAAGTTGTGCCAACGTTGTCTGTACTAGGCTCTAGGAGGTGAATGAGAATCGAATTTGAAGTGTATGGTCTTAATCTTACTCTAGCTAGGTAGGCATTTCCCATTTGGGTTGCTTCATGTTAGCTATGTAGTGACTTGACTTTTTTGCCAATTGGCTACGTAGATAAGATGGGTCAGGCTGACTTTTTAAGTATCATATAAAAGATAGATCCATAGGAATTCCTGCCTTGGATGTGGTTGTAGTCGTGGTCCTCCAATATTTCTTATATATAAATAGTGAAAAAGAATATTGGATTCAAAATTCCATTTTTTCATACATTTGTCGAATGAATAATATTTGGTGGATGTATGTTTTGCAATTTATTACATAATATATATGGAAAAAGTAAAAAAAATAATAATAAAAATATTTGAATATAGGATTTTATATAGTTATTATTATTTTTATTCAATTTTTTTTTTCAAAAAATTATCAGTATATTATTGAAATATAAAATTTATCAATATTTTTTAATAATATATTGATAATTTTTTTGAAAAAAATTAAATAAAAATAATAATAATCATATAAAATTTATTATTTAATTATTATTTTTATTTTTTATATATATATTACATATATATTATAATTTTATGCGTTTATCTATCGTTACTCTCGTAAAAAGGACATTTGCCAACAACAATATCATAGCTACCCCACCAATTACCTAAACTTATTTTCGGATGAATATTCCAAGTCAGGAGGCTCATTCCTTTGATATCTGTTAATAGACGTAATTTAATTTGATGAATTGTAAAGTGTCAAATTTACTTTTAATGGATTAAGGCGGAGATCTAACGAGGGGGGAACATGCGTAGTAATATCAAGCTTGAGTTTTGATGACATTAAAGTGAAAGTGGGAAAAGGCAAATCAAGAGTGAGACCTCGTCACTGTTTCAATATTCCCAAGTGTTCATGATAGAACGGATAAGACTTTGACAAGATTTTGGTGGAGGGACCGCATCCTGACAGTGTGTGGCTTTGTTGCCGTTGCAAGCCTGGAATATGATTTGCCACAGGCAACCAACAAATCATTGTAATGACTGATTTTTCTTTTGAGTCGTGGTATATGGACATAAGATGTTAGATGATCTGTCTGATACCCACTCGCAAAAAATTATGGGGTTTTTTTTAGGCAGTGTATCATATCTCTCCATTTAATTTTTTGGACAGTGTATCAAGTAGAAGTGATATATTGAAACATCACTTCTCTTTTTTCTTTTATATATATATATATATAAGCAATGATTATTTTACATAATTTTTTCGCATAGAGAATGATGAAATTTTAATGTGATCAAGAAAGAATAAAATAAGACTAAAAAAAATAATGATGAATGAAGATACTAGGATGATGTAAAAGAATAACAAGTGGGAATGTGGGATTAACATTACCTGATTACAATTAAAGTATAGACAAAGATCTCATTTTGGTTCTTGACAAAAATTTCAAAAAAAAAGTTAGTATCTCAAAACTTAAAAATCTTCTTGTGATCCCTTATAATTCAAAATATAGGATATATTAGTCCTTGTGCTAACTCGTCATTCTAACACTTAAGAGTGCACGTGACCTATTATATTGATGATGTGGCTTCGTTAAAAACTCCATGATAGCACTAAATAATGTCGTTTTGGCTTGAGATGTGTGAAAACGAATGCTTAATCAAATGCATCGTTTCACCTTTCTTTTCATTTAGTTATTGCCATGAATAAACATATCTCTACACCAACCACCAGCACTCCACGACAATTTCCCATATACAACAGCAAAAGATGCACCACCTTCATCACCACTTCAAGAGAAGAAGATTGAAGAGCACCCACCATGCCTTCCTTTTCCCCCAAGTCCGTCTTCCATGTTCGCCCTCCTTCCTCTTCTTGCAGATCCACCTTCCTCATGCTTTCGTTCTTCTTCGTCTTTGGCCTTTCTGGCTTCCTCTTCAGGATCGCTGCCTTCATTACGCCTAACCACTGCCTCAACATCAGGCTTAGATTGGTCATTTTGGTGAAGAGATGAAAGAAATTCTAACCTACAAATTTAGGCATTTAGAGCTCCTTTGGTCTAGTAATATCCTGATAACCCTATGAATTAATCAAGTTTACGAGCAAAACTCCATGAGGGAGATTTAGAGATTGGAAGGTTTGATTATTGTTTAATATTATTAGGAAATATGTTTTATATTCCTTTCTTTCAATTTTCCTACTCTTTAATTGTGTCCTATGGGATATTTAACAACAACAGAGATTGAAAGGTTTGATTGTTGTTTGATATTATTAAGAAATCTATTTTATGTTCTTTCTTTTCAATTTTTCTACTCTTTCATTGTCCTATGGGGTATTTAACAACAAGAAACATAACAACGAACTAAGGGGTTTGTGCTATAATAAGGGTGATGATGAAGATGGAAATGTGGGTTTAGGGTTCAAGGAGGAAGAGAAATTTTGGATTTCAATTCACATTTTGAGGAAGATTAGGGATTTGAGATTTGGATTTAGGGACTTAAGGAAGGAATTAAAGAATGGAGGAGGTTAGGGTTTGAGGATGCAAAGCGTGGTTAATGAAAAATAAGATCAAACTATGATTGTTTACATAAGATTAGTAATATGCCACTATGGAGCTTAACGGAGCCAGATTAGCAATTCTCATGTGTGCTTCTCTATTAATTGTTGGAGTGAAGAGTTAATAAAGGGATGAACATGTCCTGTATTCTAATTGATGAAGGGCCATGGGAGATTTTTAAGTCCCGAGATATTAATTTGTCTCCCGAAATTTTGGTTGTGGACCAAAATAGTATTTTGTCTAAAACAAATGAACAAAAATTATGACAAATAAAAAATTTAAAATTTATAAAAATCATTGTAATATTTTTTCTTAAAATAAAAAAATAACTTGTAAAAACTGATTAAGTTAAATACATTTTTAACCTCTAAAAATATATCAAATTTCAATATTAGTTCCTATAAATTTTGTTTCTAATTTTAGTAAAAAAATTTAAAAAATTGCATAAATTAACTTAAATTTTGTTGTTTTGTTCTTTCACATGGATTATTTAAGGACAAAATATGCACATTTTTTTAATTTTAAATTGAAACCAAACAAAAAAAATAAAGACTAAAATCAAGTTTTGGTATATTTTCAAAAATAAAAATATATTTAAGCCAAAATATGTTAAAAAAAACTATATTGTAATTTTTTTTAAAGAATTAGAACAAATACACCTAATACCTTAAATAAATAATCTCATGAATAGTCATAGAAAACAAACAAATTGAGTGATTGGATCTCCTAAGAGTTTTTTTATCATTACCCACCATTTTTTTATTATTCCTAAATTATTTCTTTTAGATAATGACACAAAATAAACATATTTTCACATGTTTTATCATTGCTTTTTCTTAAATAAAAGACTATAAAGAATGATGTAAAAAATAGCCTTTAAGAAATATTTCTGTTGAGCAATAACACAAAATTAGACTATGAATTAAATATTGAAAAAAATATTCACACTCAAACCAGAATGTGTTGAAGTTGGGCTAAAAACATGGAAAATTTCTAGTAAGAGCATAAATAGGTTTGCTCAACAAATTGATTTAGTTGAAAAATACTTGGAGATCACCTAGTCTTCATGTTAAACCTTATGAATGCATGGCGCTAAGGATTTATATATTCTACAATAATTTTATACCATGAATTTAACCTTTTCTTATTGGACTAAACTCGATACGATAGGTTATTAGCTCAGCCGAAATAACCTACTCTTTGAACCTTATAGAAGAGCACACACTGACTTAGTCCATGTTGTTATGATCCTGAGCAAGTTATATCATGGTCCGGATGAGTTTGTGACCAATTTGGTCACTAAATCTCAACCTTTGATATTGTAACAAACTGCTATGATTAAGTTCTATTATTATAAAAACATAATTTATAATGATTTATATTTATATTTTAATAGTTATAAAAAAATAACATTACTATTTTACCCTTTTTTTCTTTTTCTTTCTTTCCTTTCATTCTCTTTTCTCTTTGCATCTATCATCTATCATTGTGCACGCACCACCCAATGTCCAAATTCTACCGCCCTATTGCTAGCCATTGAGCCACTCATTCCTAATCCCTTTTCCTCTGCTCACAAACTCATCTCTGTTGACAAAATCAAGAACCCAGAAAAAAAAAAAAGATTGTGTATGATTCTTGTGTGCCCAGATTCTTGCATCTTAAAGGTTCTTTAAAAAAAAAAAAATCCCTCTTATCATCATTTCTCCATAGCAACAAACTAGGCATTTGTTGCTCAAAAATTCCTATTGAATTTTGAAAATGGCCATGTTGTCTTTCTAGTAGCAGTGCTAGAGTTGGTGGTGTTGGAAGTAGTTGTAGGGGTGAAGATTAATGCAGAGATAAGGGAGAGAAAAGAAGACTTGGATGCAGAAACTAGAGAGAGAAAGGGGTGAGTCGATAAAGATGAGGGAAAAGAATAATTTTACAATTTTTGATTGATTTTTTTAATGACAGTGTCCAAAATGGTCACAAACTCATACTTCCTACCATAGAATTTGCCACAATCTTGCTAAGGTTGAACAAAAAAGCATCCAATGTTTGAATTAAAGTATCTATTTGTTTTCAAAATTTCCCTAGTATCTTGGGATTAGGGGGTACAAATAGGCTAGGCTAGACTTTGGTCTAAATGGACCTAATATGTATCTGAAATATGTAGCCCGAGCCTAAACATATCTTAAAAGCCTATTTAGAGGCCTACTTGATAATAAGATTTTTTTAAATATACCAAAAAATCTACTTTTAAATAGGCTAAAAAGCTTCTAAATATGTTAGAAAAAATATATATCTAAATAGGCCAAGAAGCCCATATCTAAATAGACCAAAATATTTCCATTATCATTTAGGTTTTTGAAATAATAATAATAATAATAATAATAAAGTATAAATAGATCAGTTTGTTAGACCCAATAAACTTCTCTCATAGCATGTAGCTTGACCTTTTTAATTAAAAAGGCTTTCTAAAAAGTCTTAGTCTAACTTATTTACTAAATAAGCTAGGCAAAACTAGGCCTATTGTGGGCTACGTCGAAGGCTCCCAACTAGCTACTTGACCTACTTTCACCCCTACTGGGGATATAGAATAACCATCCAAAGAGCATCTCTTTTTATTTTCTTTTCAAATATGAATTCTCTCTCTTAGCCTAGGATCTCTATACGTTCCTTTACTGTGACCTTCCTTAATTATACACTGACTTGTGCATTGGAGTCTCTTTGAAGGTCCCCACCAAAGTCACTCAATCTTAGCCTAAGACCTGCCTTACCTCATTTCATTAGGTAAGAACATTTTGCACCCACGGTGAGGCCGATAAATGGTCCTATCCCACAATGCCAATAACCAAAAGCCAAAACACAAACTCAACCCTACCATATGTAGTTGAAAACAATCACTAACTTAAAACTCTGGCTTGTGCACAAGAAATATTGAGGTAGGAGCACAAAACCAGGGAAAGACAAGATGGAGACAACTTGTCACAAACATTCCAACCTTGCTGGATAGAGATGATAAGAACTGTCATTACCATTACACTAGCTACTATGTAGGGGCCTCTCTCAGAGCTCATAATGACAATCCCTTACCCTGGCAATTTTAAACTTCTAGTAACCTTAGAATCATATGATGGTATAGGTGACCCCTTAGAACATCTCATCATGTTTAATTCAATGACACTTTTAAATAGTGCTTGATACTATGGAGCATTCCCCACTTCTTGAACAATTGGCTCTTCCGTGGTTTTCTACACTTTCCCCAAAATTGATTCATGATTTTGCCTATCTTTCCAAGATGTTCTTGAATCACTTTTCCTCTAATCAAGTGCACTAGAAGACCTTAATATTCATCATGAACCTTAAATAAGGGAATACTGAGTTGTTGTGAGATAGCCTCACCCACTTTAACAAGGAAGCCCTTTATATTAGAGACCTCAACCTTGCCATGGTGCTCCAGGCCATTATTACTGGGCTTAAGTCTAGACTGTTTGTAGATGCTTTAGCTATAATACACCTAGAGTATTTCGAAAGTTTCATACACTACACTAAAAATTACCTTTAGCGGCAATTATCTTGTGGCCATAATATTTTTGTTAGTAATTTCCTCTAAAGACTGAAACTTTTGCGGCTAATAAATATTAGCCATTAATAACTTATTATATGATGGCAATTATTATTAATTTCCACTAAAAATAGTACTAATCACACACTAAAATCTTTGCTGCCAAACACTTTCATCTTCCTCCTTTTTTCTACTTTCACTCCATCACACACACACACACACATATTAGGTTTTAGGGTTTAGGCAATTTTTCTACTTTTACTCAATTTCATTTTGAGCATGAACTGCATCTACACTAAATTGGTGGATTACTTTACTTCCTTCTTTAATTAGCTAATATTTTATGTGATAAGCATATATGTTATATTCGGTTTCAAGAAATCTTGCTTTGTAATGTAGCAAGTGTATTAGATCTCCTAAACAGAAAAATCTACATGAAATGGAATTCTCTTATTAAGGTAGCTCTTAATCAAAGAATACCAATAAAGCTAGCTCAAGAAAATAAAATTGTAGAACTTAAAATGATATATCTTCTGAAGGAGTAAGCGTCTGTTTGGGAGTGTGTTTACACTCGCCAAAATCGATTGTGAACCCAAAAATCGATTTTCCAATTTTTCCTGGCTATTTCGTTCTCCGTTAAGGGAGATTGCACAATTGATTTTGAATCTAAAATCGATTCTAAAGAGAAGTGAAAATATTCACTTTTGGAGTTGATAAGATGCATTTACGATTCAATTTTAATTCTTAGCAGTCAAGTTTCTTTTTTTACCCTCTAACATTTATTTCCCTTCTTCCCATCAATTTGTTCTTCTCATTCCTATCACTTTCTTTCCTGAAGCTATGGGAAGCTCTCCAAATTGTTGGAAAGCTTTGAGTCGAAGCTCTTCATTTTGAAGCTCCGAGGAAACTCTGCATTATTCACATTTTAACTACATAAACTCTTTATACTTTCTTTCTTTATTTCTAGCTAGAAGCATGTGGTTTTGCAATCTATAATCCTAAAATGGATTCTAAGAAATTTTTTTTTTTAGTTTGGTTTTGGATAAAAAAGAAGATCCTTCAGTTTTTTCATATCTTGTTAACAATCAATGAATCCATAAACAACTTTCTCGCTAGCCATCATCATCATGTTTGCACTGATTCTTGCTTTACCTTCTTCTCTGTTGTTGCTACACTGTTCTTCCTGCTAGCAAACGTGAAACACTCTAGTACAGTACCCTTCATTAAAAGGGTCTTTGAATTTTCAAATGGAGTAGTCAATGGTATTTTTATTGAACCTAATGAACAATAAATTATGGGGCTCTTCTACTAAAAAATTTTTCGGTCATGTGTGTGTGTATGTTTCTATCTTTGTGGGATACCCAAAATTGTTCATTCTATTGTGTCCATGCAGAAGAGTTGTTTTCCTTCTAAAAATCGTAGAATAGGAAATCTCTATTGATCCTATGCATCATGTAGATGTGATTTTAATGCTTGGTATTTTTTGTGTTTGGTGGTTATTTGTTTTAATCCCTATGTTTGGTGATTTTAATCCCTGTTTTTTGTATGTGATTAAGTTAGAAAGGGATTTCCAAATAGCCTAGCACTAAGTGTTGATTAAGGGACATATTGAGTGGGAAATGGTTTTCTTAAGAGTTTTGAATCGTAACTAAGGCTTGACACATATACTGGTGATTGATGTGTAGGTTTGGACTCACAAGACCTTGACCTTAATTAAACTTTCACAAGCCTTTTTTAGTTGAAAGAGAAAGGAAAAAAATGTGTTGTCCTATGTATGGTGCAATTCAGCCATACTGTGTAATGCAGTAAAAGCATGATATTTTTCATTGAAAATTACTGATTTTGAGTTGTTTTTGGAAGCTTTAATGTTGAAGCAAGTGATTAAGTGATAGACTATGATTGGAGGTAGCTTTTGGTGTAGAAATGATGAGTTGAAGGGCTGAAAATCTCAGGGAGTTAGCACTGTTATGCAATTAGTTTTATGCAGAATTTGTGCAGAAAAATTGGTACTGAAATTGATCCTTTGTTAAGCTAGGATGATAATTTTGTGCAGAAATTATGCAGGAAAAAAATTTAGTATTTGTGAGTTCTATGAGGCATTTGAATTGATTATGATGCTAGACCACTAGTACACATGAAGGCCAAGCTAAATGGTTGCATGGAAGCAATTCTTTGATGTTCCAAGAATCACGAAGGTGATGTGATAGTGTAAAGAGGAATGGAATGGTTGTTTATGACAGGTTGAAGCTTTACTAATGAACTCATGATTGTTAATGGCTTGGCAATTTTTTATATTGTCTTGATGCTTGGCTCACAGCTTGATGGATACTCAAGTGATAGGAATTTCCTCCTTTTTGTTTGCTTATATGCTAATAATATGAAGTTAGAAAAGCCTTAAGATGAGGATAAGAGTGACTTAGGTAGTTAATGCTCGCAAAACTTTAAACCAGATAACAATAGTGCTTGAAATGAATAGACATTGTAATTTTGTGAAAATCGATGCATACAATACAATGAGTTTTACTTGTCTTAGTCCTCTTGCATGAAAATTACTCGTCTTAGCTCATTTCAGCTGCAAGAGATTTTGGTAGAAAATTTTTGTTGTCCACAAGCCTGCAACCTAGGGAGTAGTATCACAAGCACCTAGTGTGAACTGTTCGAGAATAGTTATTGAGAGCTTAACTTGTCCTTTCCAAGTATTCTAAATTCTTCTTTAGAAAAAAAAGAAGAAGAAGAAGAATTTTGGGATGGTGGACTCATGTTGGAAATAAGATAACTAATTAGTTAGAGTTATTTACTTGATGAATTTAAGGAAAATAGGTAGTGGTAAAGTGACTACTAACTAGAGAATATTGACATAATTTAATGGGCATAGTCTACTAACTAAAGTTTATTTAGAGTTTCGTAAGTTCAAGTTTGACTCTACTGCAATTTACTCTTTAGTATTGAGGGTAGCACTAAAGTTCATTCCTTGGGTATATAATTGATCTAGGAGTGGTGGGTGCCTTTATCTAATTATAGGAGCCACCACGTGAATATCTTTCCTTTTGTTTTTTGGTCTTTGAAGTGTTGTGACTGCTTTATCCTCATATATTGTTACTGCAAAGTTGAAATGCATAGCTAAATACAAATCAGCAAAACCATTGTTTTCTTATTGGTAATGGTATGTGAGCAAAAATTGTGGAATGAGTTGAAGTGTATCATGTTTTATTGTGTTTATAGACTAATGAGTATGCTTAAGAGGAAAGCCAATATGGATCCCCCTTCAGTTGATAATGAAGTGCATAAACAAAAATGATGACGAATTTAGTCGTAATGAAGATGAAAGCTTACTTGATTTCAATGATGGTTGTGTGGATGAACATGTTGATTTGGATCCATCACCAAGTTTGAACACAATTTCTTCATCAGATCATGTTTGAGACTCAATTCAAGATCAAATTATAGAGTCCATGCAAAATGATTAGTAGAATAATTTTAAGGTTATGTTGTATTATAAATTATGTGTGCAAACTAGTAATTGTTATGTGACATTTAATTACACTTAAACTATGCATGAATTTATGTCAATTTTAATGATTTTTATTGTCAATTATTTTGAGTTGTAAAATTTTAATTAGACGATGCATCTCATTTAAAAAATTAAAATACATGCATATTTTTTTATTTTTAATTTAATTATTTGACAAAGGTGAAATTGTAAAATTTTAATTAGACGGTACATTTCATTTCAAAAATTAAAATACATGCACATTTTTTTATTTTTAATTTAATTATTTGACAAAGGTGAAAAAGAAATTTTATAAAAATATTTACTTTTTTATATGAATATCTCAAACTATGAAATAAAATAAAAAGATAATTGGAACAAAGTAAACATAAGTCCATTTTTGTAATTATACATCTAAATGTGATTTTAATCAATACTATCTAAACAATATTCATTTGTCAAAATTGCTTTTTAGATCAAACTATCAAATATAAATCACTTTTCCTCAAAATCAATTTCAACCAAAATTAATTCTATAAAATCAATTCTATTCAAAATCAATTCTACAAAAACAGAACCAAACACATACTAACATTGGGTGAACATGGAAAAGATTTCCAATGCATCATAAACAGGCCAATTATGGCTTTATTCATGACTATTTGGGTTCAAGGTCTCTATCACATCCAGTACATAAGTGCCTCTACTGCCAATATGCATGTGAAATGACTTCTCAGCTTTGCCTTTTTCATATTTTCTCGGCTTGATTCATTTTATATACTAGGACTCACTGTGTAAGAGCTTGTTGGATTGAACTCAAAATGGGCAATAATACCGATGGCTCAGTATTTAGTAGTCGGAGTTGATTAGTATAAAAAAGCCCAAGGACTAAGACGAGATTTTGTAAGAACCATGTAGAGTGGTTTCGACTATTATGTATGATTACATCGTAATCAAACGAAGTGTTAGTTTGTAATGGAATTTTGCAACCTTTTATTTTTTATTTTTTATATAACCAGAATAATATGTACTACAAGATAATAAATGAAATTAGCATTTGGTAATTGGTATATATATATATTTTGTAGCAATTCATATTCTATTTGAGTTATATCTGGTGACACTTCCATAATATATATACTACTAGGGAGATGGTAATGACCCTAGTAAAAAGAAGTAAATATATCGTTGTAACAGGAAACACTTTAAATTTATTTAAATACGCTGAATATCTAAATAATAATAGAAGTGATAGTAATCATGAGCTTCAAAAGAAGCGTCAACAGAGACAATATTAACCAAAATGCCCAAAACATACCTCCAAATATAGCTAGAGCATCTATAATAGAAGTCATGTATTCTGATTCCCTTCATCTTTGTTCAAACCCTCATAGGTGTGAAACAAAAGTGTCATGTAGTTGTTAAGTAGAGTTTTTATAGGAACGGGATAATGCCTCTTAGTTGGGGGCCTAATAGGTGATAGCCTAACAGATGCTGTTCCAAGTATTGATCCAAGTGGCATAGCAGCTAGAACCATTTGAGGCCTAATAGGACGATGCCTAACTTCTAGTAGCATTAATGGCTAAGAGCCATCGTCGCTTTGTTGGCTGCCATCGTTGCCTCACCTCTTTGCCATTGCTAGCACCCATGAATCTGCCATGACCATGCTCTAGTTGTTTCAAATGCATGAACAAGCCGCGCCCCCATCACCAGCTCCGTCTTGCCACCACCATCTCACCACTAATGTGATATGCTGCCTACTGGTACTAGCATTGTACCCTTGCTGACGTTAGATTTCTACAACTCCTATGTCTCAGCTTCTCTCCGCTCCCATGGAAATTCATCCCCCGCAAGAATGTTGGATTTTTTTTTATCTTTGTAGCTCGAGAGATAAGTATACAGAAAGGAAAATGAAGCGAAGAAGGGGCTAAGGGGGAGGGGGAATTACGTAGGTTTTTCACATTTGAGAACTTTAATCCTACGTGGTGAGCTTGGTGACGCTTAAGATTAGTGGAGACCATTTAACATGGTTAGGTTAATGATGGAGACCAAAAAAGTATTGTTAGAAAAAAGAGAGACAAAAAAATTGAGCAAAAATTTAAGAGACATTAAAATTAAAATGATTAAAATTTATAAGATTAAAAACATATTTAAGTAAAAAAAAATCATTCAGCCGAAAAGAAATCATTAAGTGAAAAACATATTGATTGGTTGGGTTCTCAGAACTTTTGGAAGAATAGTTACCTATGTTATTTTATAGTGAATATTGAGATGAGGATTAATTTAAATGAAATAATTTTTTTAAAGAATTTTATATTGACTTTTAAAAATTCAAAAAATAATAAGAAGACATTAAAATTTTTGAAAAACAAAAATGGTGATTTATTAAGTTAAAAGGTCAGTAGTAAGTGATTTGAATGAAATACATAAAGTTATAAATTTAAATATTAATATTGTTAATACAAAAATAAATGATGATTTACTAAAGAATAAATAAAAGTAAGCCAGTATAAGTGAGCTAATGGCGAGGTGCTTGCATAATATTCACAAATTTTAAATTTGATTAGTGATTACTAATCTTCTAAAAAAAATGATTACTGAATAAATAAAAGAATAAATAAACAATAGTAGTAGTGGCACATAATTAGATGCCACTACATGTGAGCTTATCAATGGCCTGCACTATCCCATTCCCTCGGGTTCGTCTCCTCACTCCCTCCGCTTCGCACCTCGCTTCCTCGTTCTCAACCACCACCATTAGGGTTCCACATTCACACGCGCCTACACTCTCGAACCGGGCGAGTGGACTCGGCTCAAACTCAATGAGTCAACCCGCCGCCGACCCCGAAACCCTCGCGACGCCGAACGAGGCGCTGTCGCCGTCGCAGGCGGAGAACGGTGACGTGGTGGTGCAGTACGTGGTGCTCCGACGAGACCTGATCGACACGTGGCCTCTGGGTAGCGTCGTCACGCAGGGATGCCACGCTTCTGTTTCCGCCGTTTGGTCCAACAAAGACGATCCTTTTACCCTCGATTATTGCAGCCCCGATAAAATCGATTCTATGCACAAGGTAATGCCTTTCCTTTTTTTTTTTTTCCCTTTTAATTCCAGTGAGTGAAATTTTAATTTGTCTTTTTTTTTTTTTTCCTGATTCTAATCCTATTCATAATGTTCAATATCAAATTGCTAGATTTGAGTTGTTTTTGGTTTTTTGTTTTTTTTGTTTTTTTTTTTTGGTGAAGCCTAATAGAAAATTTGAAATTGAAGATGCATTGTTAGGGATTTGCATATTGTGAGCTTTGCTTTTGTGTGGATGATGTACTTGGACAATGGAGGCCATCCAGGACCAGGAGTTTTTTTGCTCTCCTGTTTTGCGTCTGCTTACAAAAAAATATGTATCTGTGACTAGGTAGAACATAAAATGCTGATCCGTTGTAATGGATGATTGCTTGAAACTGTTAAGAAACATGGCCAGAGTCACAAAATTAAAAGAAAAGTGCCCCCCCCCCGGCCCAAAAACAAAAAAAACAAAAAAAACCAATATATATATACACACACACACACACATTTAATGCTGCAGTCAGCACATAAAAGTAGCTAAGAGAAAAATGCAGTAAATGCTGAAAATACTTGATTTCATGTCCCAACTAAATCCTGATAATCACGTTGCTGCTTGAACGTTGAGGGTATTGGAGTAGCGATGAGTGTGCTAACAACTTTCTTATAGAAACTTTGCACACACTGCTGTAGATGCTGGTGCTGGCTCTTCTCATGAGGAAGCATGATATGTGATGTGATCTAATAGAATCCAAATAAAGGAGTAAAAGAGAAACGTGAAATGTTGAATTTGTAATGGGGATCTTGCTTGCTTTCTTTTAACTTTTGATAAAGCTTGATGTTCGTTGTTGGCATTAACAAAATCTTGACATCAAATGAATTTTTGGCACCGGAAGGAAACCGTTACTGAACTTTCATTAATGGGAAGTAGTGTATGGGAATTGAGCTAGATTGTTAGAAATGGGTAGTGTGTGATACTAAGTTCTACTAGAAACAACGGTAATGATTTGTTTCCACTTTAATTTCAGCCCCCTTGTTTTTACCCGAGTCTTTTCCAAGTTAAGAGAAAAATGGATTGATGATTATGTTACTGGAGATTGGTAGCACCAACCCTTTTGGCCAAGCACAAATTGTCTGGATTGCTATTAAATGTTTGACTGAAACAGAGGTTTTTCATTAATAAGAGTTGAAGATTTATGTTTTTTAGAATTTGAAAGAGTGCATTGAAGCACAAGAATATAATCATGAGAACCACGTGGGATCACCCATGTAGCACCAACCCCTTTTTTTTTTTTTAGGATAGAAAGAATCAATTATTTTCAATGTTGACCTTTTGCTTTTCTAAAATTTTTTTCATTTCGTATTGGAGACTAAGGAGCTGAGATAGCGTCATTTCCTGTCTAATTAGTCATTGTTAGTTGGATATCCATTAGGAGAAACTCTATGTATTCATTGCTACTTATTTATGTATGGGACTATATGTATATCGCTGCATTGTTTTTCCTGATGGTCGGAAATTTGTTCACGTCATGGTTGAATTTAGTTGTCTGTGCTTGAGTTTTGCCAGATCATTGCTTTCGTAACATTCATTTTAGTGTCACCATAGTTTGAAGTTGACAGGCTTATCACTGTGATAATTGTGATGCACTCTGTTGTGAGACTACTTCGACCCTCGCCCTCTCCCATAAACATTGTTTTTTGAACACTGCATGGAATGATATCATTGTTTTCACCCGTTTGGTAATTGGGATATTTTGAACATGTCACTCATGCACGAAATTTGGAGTTCATTAAGTGTGACTGCAAAGTTGAAAGGACAAATATGACAGCAAAATTGCACAAGTGTGTTAATTGGCAAATCTTTATAGAATTTCATACTTCATCATTTGTATGTTTAGGAGGCAGTTAATGTTTCCACATAGTAATTGTGGCTTATCCGTTGTTGCTTCAGATTGTGTTATTTGACATTAGCTTCTTGGATTAAAATTATCCACTTATCTATGAAGTATTCTCTGTATAGATCTAATTCATATTTGCTGCAACTTAGCATCTGGTTTATGAATTAACTGGCTACCAAACTTCAACTGTAGGTTACACTTGAAGTAAAGGGGGAGACCCAGATTAAAAACTTGTCTGAGAAGCTTACATCCGGTGGGATTATTCACAAACTGTGGATCGAACAACCTGAAAAGATACCTACATGCCTTGCAACAAAACCATACCCTAAATCAGTTGTATCTTCATATTTTAAGAAGTTGAAACTGTGTAAGTGATGTCACGTTTGATATTACTTCAGGTTTTCCTTGTTGCTCCTCGTTGGTGGAAAATGCCCTGAACTATGATGGGAAATTCTGGACTTATGTTTTCACTGGCCTTGTGTCCTAAAGTGCGAAATTTTTTTGAAATGGAGCAGATATTTGGTAAGTGCATTAACAATCTAAACGTATTTCTTTTGACTTCGGGAAGGTGGTCTTGATATTCGAATTAAATTCCTTTGCAAAATTTTAGGTCAGGAATGTATCATGAAGTTGCTGTTTATGTTAATTGTTGTTGATGCTGATGAGATTGTCTTTTCACAGCACTAGTTGAAAAAATCTGGACCTCATGTGGCATAAGCGCCACTGTATTTGGGCAAGCCATTTGTTGTAGAACTGTAGAACTTCTTGGCATTTGGATATTGGATTGCTTAAAGAGAAAATGGCCCAGTTCGTTTTAAGTTTAAAGACTAGGTGATGTTTTTTGTGTATTTGGAACCTCTAAAGTGAGGAAAGTTATGAAATAAGTAGGCGAGGGATTATTTATCATTAAATCAATAACATTCATTATATGTGAGTTCCATTAAAATGATTTAATGGTGAATAATTTTTCACTTTTTTTACTTTACAACTTTCTTCATTTTAAAAGGTCTAAATCCGTTATTTGTATAATTTGTTCATCATACTCACTTGGACACCCATTAAAAAGAACAAAAAAAAAAAAAACAATAACATTGGGTTCGGACGCTATTGTTCTTAAAAAAAATTTTTAAAACCCTAATAAAATGTTTACTAAATTAAAAAATTAGTTGTATTATTTTTTTAAATCATTAATTATCGGATACATTAATTCTTAAAAAGTTCAATATAATCACTATTTTTAAAGGTTATATTAGATATTTTGATTTCTGAAAAACTAATATATCAATCATTATCTAGGCTAGAGATAAATTTAAGAGTTGACTTCAATTATGCGAAGCGATGCCTTGCCCATCGTATGTTAGGTTGATGCAATCATCGCCATTTGTGAGTTTAATATAAAATCACAGACGTTTATGTGATAGCTTCGTAGTGATAACAGTACACCTTTAATCACAAGGGGGTAAAGGAATTTCGAACTAAAACGGTACTTTCAAATCACTAGAGCGAAGTAATGTCGGATCAAAACAAAGCTGGTTATCATGAGAATTATACACATACTAATTTCTTAACATGGAGAAATCTAATTTTAAGATCTGAAAAAACTTATTACATCTAATATTAAATATCTATACATGGAAAATAGTAAATTAAAATCAAAGGGGGTAAAAAAAAAAAAAGAAAAAAGAAAAGAAAGGGCAAGGATCAGCCTTCTCCTTGTTCGTCGTACAGATGCTACGTGGCGTAGGGGAAGGAGGAGGTGGGTCTGATGAAGAAGATGATTAGAACTACTGAACGACGAGTCGTCTGGTGCAGAGGGTGCAGTAGTACCTGCGCTTCGTCTTAAAGTAAAAGGGTACGAAACAGCACCTCCACTGGCTCTCTACGTCCATAGCCTGGATCATCCCTCCACAGTAAGGACACGCCCCTGCTGCTGGTTCCCTTGACACCACCCTCTCATCCTCATCGCACACAAAAACCAAACACATCTTCGACTCTCCCTCTCTCTCTCACTCTCTCTCTCCCTTTGCGCTTTTCTTTTGCCTATATGATCATGGTAGTTTATGTATCGGTAAAACCAAATACCTCGCGATGTCTTTTATGTATCGGTAAAACTAGGAAGATATGATTCTTTATAGGAAGGAGGAGAGAACATAGAGATCGAGGGTATGGACGAGTAGGGAATAGTAATCCTCACAAACCAGAAAGTTCCATTATAATCGTCTTTTCATTCATTTTCTTCACCGCCTCATTATATTCACCTCGCGTCACCATGCCACATATCTTATGGGATTAGATATGTATTTATTTTCTAAATTAATAAATATCATAGAATAAACACAATAGAAAATTTCAAAAGTAGTCGTGCGAGAGAATAAATAAAATACGCTTACAATTCTCTATTACCTAAATAAAAGGTGACGTTCGTTTGACGCCGTCTCTGGTTTGCCACTTGCTACTGCAGCTACCGACTTTTTGGGAGGAAGTTTTGGAGCGGTGCTGACTGCTGCATGCAATCCAGGTATTTTTAACATCAAATTTATAATTTCGTAACTGTTAAGTTAAGCTCACTAAAAAGCATAGTGAAAGGAGAAATTGTACACGCACGCGCTAACGTAGTGCGCTTCGTCACGTGAAGCGCATCAATTCTCCACCCGATCTTTTTCTTTCTGTAATGCGTTAGTATTTTAATTTTAGACTTTTAGGCGAGAGTATGAGACGGAGAGTTTTAAGTGGAAATGAGATGGAGAATTTTAGATGCGATGGAGATGATTTTTTTTTCAATTTTATCTGCAACAAGTACTTATGCGGCCTCTTTAACCATATTTTAAATACGAAATCCAACCTTTCTTTTGGCCTTTTTTACATCCAACAATTTCACATGACTATACCTTTTATCATTGGATATAATTTTTTTTTATTAGTTTCATGTGGAGCAAATAAGAAAACTTAACTTTGTATTTAAATGATGAGACTCTTCTACTCAATAAACTATCTTTTAGATTAGACTCTACTCCTAAGTTCCAGCCGTAATAAGTCAATGATTTCATTGAAAATTGGGTTATTATTAAAAGGCTTATCTATAGGTTAAATTAAGGTATGATAGTGAGAGCATTATACCAAAACTGTTAAGAGAAAAAACCCTTCCACCAGTATAGTGTTAACAAAGTGGAATCCGTATAGATGTACGTCCTTTTCTTTTTCTTCAATCAACAGATATTTATTGATCAATAATTAAAGGTAATAACTTATATATAACAAAGAAACTAATATTTAAGTTAAGAGCCCCTCCTATTATACAAATCATAGGCTTAAATCATAACATATTTTTTTTTATCTTTTTTCTTTTTATTTGTTGCTGATATAAAAACAAAAAAGTATATCACGAAAATTAAAACACATGCAATATAAGCTATGGTTGCGCTTTTATGCATGACAAGCATAAACAAAAGCACTGGAAATAGTCACATGTTAGGCAATAAATTGTAAAGACCCTGGGCATGGCTTGAAATATAGTATATCATGATCAAGCTAAAATAAAAGAAAGAAGGGGTCGAAAAAAGGAAAGTCTCAAGGGAAGTTGTATCAAATTTGGAAGTATAGGGTGTTGGTTGTTGTTAGATTTTGTTAATAGACCAAGAAGTAAATGTCAACAAGAGGCATTCGACTAAGATCAAGATTGGAGGGAAGCCAGCTTATTATCAGGATATCAAAGGTTGGAACAAGTCGAGAGTCGAAGCATAATATATTTCGACTAAGATTGAAATACCATACATGGAATGATGATGGGGCAAAAGATAATGTTCCAAAAACAGGTTAAAATTCTAGAAGGAAGCAGATGGGCCCACATATGGCCATAAGATATGGGAAGAAAACATGGGATAATGACGAAAGTAAGGGTGAACGTGGGTTTCAGATAAACGAACTGCAAAACGTGGAGTTTAATGGGTCTAATCTCTAGTGATTCGTTTTGGGCTATAAATAGGTAAATTCGGTAGTATTAAGGACGGACTTTTGCATACTTGAAAATACCTCAAAGCACTCTGTCAATGCTCACTCTGATATTAAGGAGTACCAAGGAGCTCAAGTAATGGTCATTTTCTCTTTTATGCATTTAGTCATTTGATTTTGTTTTCTCTGTTTAACTCTAGCTTTCTGATGTTTATTGACCATTGATGTTATTCTCACCATTTTATTTTAATTTGAGATTTAAATAGATTTCTTTCCTTTCACCTTGTTGATACTTTTTAATTTATGAGAATCCATCAGAGGAACAGCTTCCGTTCCCCGAATTGAGATATGTGAACCGAATTGATATAGTCAGTTTATTTGTCTTATAGACTAAAAACCCAGTAAACAAATTGGCATGTCCAGTGAGACCCGTAAAAGAAAGTGTCAAAAAAGAGAAATTCTTATACAGTGCATGATCGTGAGAAATGGCACTATTTTATCCAATATGGCAAGATCAAGAACATCTTCTAGTTATGAAGTGAACAATGAGGGAGAACGCCCTCCTGTTGCCACTCAACCTTTAGAACTAGTCTTGACGCCAGTACTGGCTACTGGACGAACAATGGCAACTCAAGCTCCTAGTAGTGTGAGTATAATGGCAGTTAGTACAATGCCCATGTATGGTATGCCACCTGGTTTCATACCATCTGTTGCAACACAAGCTTTAATAGAACTAGGACTCGGAGCGGTCATAATGACTTTTCAAAACATGTTATACACTACCACTATTATGGCCAATTTGCCACCTTTCGGGTCACTACAAGGGGCTTTGATAGGCCCAAATATGATAAACCCAATAATGGGTCCTATATACCCGAATATGCCTAGGTTAATGCCAGCGGCAACCAAGGATGTCACCTGCTGCCTCCCTGCTCGCCGTCCCCATAACCTCAAACTCTGCCCACCCCCGTCCTCGATCCTCGCCATAGGGGATTTTTTTCCCTTATCCTCGTTCTCCGCATCCCCATAAGTCCCCGCAGGGATCCCCAAAAAATGGAAAAAAAATAAAAAACATGCACGATGGCTTAATCCACCAACAATAATGGATCAACAACAACAACAGATCAACAACAACAACAACAATAGACCATGTACCTACCTAGATAAATAAAAAATTGAAAAAAAGGCACCCAAAAAAATAGAGGCGTGTGTCCGATCGAAGAACAAAAACAAAAACAATAACAAAAATAGCAGTAGCAGCAACAACAGACACAGATCTAAGAAGATGCAGCACAGATCTGGTCATGATTAGTGGAGGAGCAACAAAACTGTTCGCGGTGACAACACTGAGCTTCATAGGAGGTGGAGGGGTGGGGGGAAGGAAGAGATGTGTCCTAAGCGGAGAAGAAGAGGAAGCTACAACAACTCAAGTGACGGCGCAATGGCTGGAAACATGAAGAAGAAGAGGAAGCTGCAACGGCTGTCGGTGATGGCACGATGTCTGGAAACATGGAGAAGAAGAGGAAGCTGGCAGCGATTGTAGGTGATGGGGGTGAGGGAGGGCTAGAAATGCGTCGAAACACGAAGAAGAAGAGGAAGGTGCAGTGGCTCGAGGGTTGGAAGAAGCACACTAACGCAGAGAAGAAGAAGAGAAGGGGACGGCGCAAAAGATGATGTTTTGAAATGAGTTATGAGATTGATACTCAGATGGGATTTAAGGTTAGAAAATATTTTAATTATTAAATAAAATAAATAATTACGAAATGTCTTAAAAGTATAGGTATGGTATAGATATAGTAAAGATATTATTAAGGGCGATATGGTATTTTTACACATGCAGGGTCCCCGTGGGGTGGGGAGGGTGATCCCCACCCCCATCCTCGAATCTGCTACGGGGAGATTCTTATTCCTATCCCCGTCCCTACGGGGATCCTCGCTGCGTGGGGATTTTTGACATCGCTAACAGCAACACTGTCCTACACTAATGAATCATAGGCCACTTTTTGACAACAGCTCGAAGAGAGCTATCATGAGTTGGTTAACATGCTTACTCATCAAATGGCTATTGTACTTACACCACTACTAGACTCGAACATCACTAGATATGAGCAATTAGCTCAATAAGTCAATCGTATAGCCTCAGTAGTCGACACTGTCAATGAACCTCTTGATCAACCTAGGGTAAGAGATAACATCGATAATGTTAACCTAGAGAATGTTATTCCACCCTAACCAAAATACCAAATGATTGATGGCATACAGTTTGTCAATTGAAGACAAAATGCGGACCAAGTGCTACAAAGGTTGAGGCATAATCATTCTGGGGGCCATCACAACTTAACTAGGGTAGTCAAACAAGTCTTGAATTGCTTCGATTTTAATGTAGGCTATGCAAACCAGCCTCATTTTGTCTCCGCATTCCCCAATTATATACAATAGGCGAAGCTTTCACGAGGATGGAAAGCTCCAAAGTCATTAACCAAGTTTTCATGGGAAAACAGGAAATCTACTGTCAAGCACATTGCTCGATTACAATGGAGATTGGAGAGTTGGCTAATGAAGAATATCAGAAGATGAGATTTTTTCTTTCTTCCTTAACCAAGAATGCTTTTACCTAGTTTGCGAATTTACGACCGAATTCGATTCTTTCATGGAATCAGCCAGAAAAAAAGTTTTCATGACCAATTTTATAGCGACGAAATGAGGGTAAGTTTGACTGATTTGTTTACAATAAAAATGGGGCAAGGGGAGTCAATTGATGACTATTTAGCAAGGGTTAGGATGATGAAAAATCGATGTTTTACCCCTATCCCAAAATCCGAAATGGTTAAAATAGTTACTAATGGACTTGATTATAACATTAGAAAAAAATTAGTCAACTTACAATTTCTAGTTTAACTCAACTAGCAGAAAAGGTTCGATAGATCGAACAACTGAAGGCCGTGAAAGATAAGATCGAAAGAACTGGGCTTAGAAAGGCCTTTAGGAAAGAACAAGTAAATTTTCTGGAAATGGAGTCTGACAAAGATGAAGATGATTTTGACTACAATGAAATAAATTTAGCTTAAATTAAAGCAGCCGAATTACAAGTGGGTCCTTCTTATGTTTATGCCTACTAGTAAAAGGGAAGGAAAAGACTAATACTAGTAATAAGTCATATTCTTTTGATATAACTAAGGCAGATCAAATTTTTTATGTATTGCTAAAAGACAAACAAATCGTCTTGCCTGAAGGAAAGAAAATGCCTTCAATAGAAGAAATAAAAAATCGAAAGTTCATCAGATTGTTGGACATTCGACTAACAATTGTGTCCGTTTCAGGGACTTGATGCAGAAAGCAATTTAAGAAGGATGCCTGAAGTTTGAAGAGAAGTCTCAGTCGAGTATGATTGTTGATATTAACCCATTTGAGATGAATTCTACTTTCGTCAAACCCATACATATGTCAATCAATGCTGTGGGTTTTGAAGAGGAGGCAAAAGAGCAGATGAAAGAAGAGATGGTGCTTGCATTCGAAAATACTGAGAGGCCAATATATCCCAAGGTTGGAGAAGACCTGATCGATTTTCTCCTAAAGCAAAGGGATGTTGATGCAAATGTGACTATTTGCCTAAGGTGTAGCGCAGTATTCGATAAAGCAGCACCAAAGGTATTCGAAGAAGAGAAGAAGGCTGAGGCTAAGCAAGAGAAAAGAAAGATTGAACAAGAAAGACAGGAAGTCAAAAAAAGTTAGCTGAGAAAAAAGTAAAAAGGCAAGGTCAGTGAAAAGACTATTTATAGGAGTGAGTATGGAAGAAAGAGAGGGAAACATTAAATTGAAAAGATAGTTGAAATGACAGAAGTTTATGGGGAAAGTGACGTGCATAGTAATGAATAAAGTCTTGAAAAGGGTAATGGAAGACTAACCATTTAAAGAAAATTTTTAAAGATTTGAGGTTTTACTAAAAAACCCAAACCTTGGGGCGCATGATGTTAGGCAATAAATTGTAAAAACCCTGGGCATGACTTGAAATATGGTATATCATGATTAAGCTAAAATAAAAGAAAGAAGGGGTCGATAAAAGGAAAGTCTCAAGGGAAGTTATATCGAACTTGGAAGTATAGGGTGTCGGTTGTTGTTAGATTTTGTTAATAGACCGGAAGTAAATGTCAACAAGAGGCATTCGACTAAGATCAGGATCGAAGGGAAACCAGCTTATTATCAGGATATCAAATGTTGGAACAAGTCGATAGTTGAAGCATAATATTTCAACTAAGATCGAAGTACCATACATGGAATGATGATGGGGCAAAAGATAATGTTCCAAAAACAGGTTAAAATTCTAGAGGGAAGCAGATGGGCCCACACATGACTATAAGATGTGGGAAGAGAACATGAGATAATGAAGAAAGCAAGGGTGAACATGGACTTCAAAGAAACGAATTGCAAAACGTGGAGTTTAATGGGCCTAATCTTTAGTGATTCATTTTGGGCTATAAATAGATAAATTGGGTAGCATTAAGGACAGACTTTTGCATACTTAAAAATATCTCTTAACACTCTATCAAAATGCTCACTCTGACATTAAAGAATACCAAGAAACTCAAATAATAGTTCTTTTCTCTTTTATGCATTTAGTTATTTGATTTTGTTTTCTCCATTTAACTTTAACTTTCTGACGTTTATTGACCATTGATGTTATTCTCACCATTTCATTTTAATTTGAGATTTAATTAGATTATTTTTCTTTCAATTTGTTGATACTTTTTAATTTATGAAAATCTTTCAGAAGAACCACTTCCTTTCCTCAAATTAAGATCTATAAAGCAAATTGATATAATTGATTTATTTGTTTTACCGACTAAAAACCCTATAAACACCTGCGATAAACATTCAGAGGTTGGCAAACTTATAACTCTCATTTATATTCTTTTAAATTTTTCATTTAAATAATTAGAGTATGATTGTTCAGAACATGCACTCCATAATGAACCTTCATGCTAAAGTGCACAGTCAAGGGAGCCCAAGTACTACTACCCTGCCAAATGCCAGTAAAGCGAACAGCATGGACTCCTCATTAATAGCCTTATCCCTACCTACACGATGATTCAGCCCACGAATCATCATGGAAGGCACTAAAAGTGTAAAACCAACCTACTACCACAGCCTAATAAAACCACCAAAAAAAAAAAATTTACAAAAGCACAAACCATCTCCACCCTGGCCACCACACTAAAAACCCAGTCACCAACATAGTGTGTCGACGATCAAGCATACAGAACCTGGCAATTACACGGTTGTAATTCACGGAACGCTTCAGGTGCCTCCACCACTTCCCACCTCAACTTCACCGAGTGGTGTTGTTCTTGTCGTCGTCGTTTCCCTTCTTCTTCGCACAAAACGACAATCCCAACCGCCACATTCAACCCGCAAGACGCCACGTAGATCCTCCCATCCATTTCCTTCGCCGCGAACGGCCTCCGCAGCTTCTCCTTCGGGAACCTGTCCCCTCCCACGCGCCGCCACGTGTCGCTCCACTCGTCGTACACCTTCACGACACAATCACCGTACTCGGGAATCGCGAACACCCTCCCCGCCGCCGCAACCGCCACGCCGGTCCACCCTTCCCTCATCCCCTCCCCCATCTCGCGCCACGTGTCCCCTGCCACGTCATACACCCATCCCCTCGGCCTCGCCGAAAACGGCCACCGCCACCCTTCCGTAACGTAAACCCTCCCGCCGTTCTCAACTGCCTCGTACGCCGCCGTTTCAACTTCCAGCTGGGCACCGTGCCGCCACGTGTCACTCTCAGGATCGTAGATTTGTGTACCGAGGCTCCCGCCGGAGGCAACGGTTACGATCGTCCCGTTTTCCCCCTCCGCCGCGAAGAACGGCTGCACCGGCGATGCCGCCGCCGGCGACCACTGGTTGGTTGTGGTGCGGTACATGAGAGTTGTTGTTTTCTGCATGACGAAGAGTTTTCCCTGTTGTGGCAGCGAGGAGCATGCTGTGGCAGTGGCGATGGCGGCGAAGGGCGTGGCGGGGAGGACGAACCAGGCTGCGGTAGAAGGGTTCAGGGCCTGCCATTGGAACCTGGATGTTGGTTTGTGGAGGGTTAAGACGAAGACGTAAGGGCGAGAGAGTGAGGGAGAGAAGGTTCTCTTTGAAATGAAGAAGGAAGGGTTGGTTATGGCTCTGTTCCATGATGAGGAAACAGAGCGAACCAGGGCTTGGTATGGGTATGGAAGATGGAGGAGGCATAGCTCTGCGATTTCGTCGGGTAGCCCTGGTATCAGTGGCTCCGTGGTGTCATTCTTCTTCTTCTTGTTGTTATTGGGTTGTTTTTTGTTTTCAGCTTCGAGGACCGCCATTGAAGAATTGGGACGAAGTGATGAGAGAAAAAAATGGTGAATGAGAGGGTGGTTGTGTAAAGGGAGGGAAGAAAAAGAGACCCTTTGGAATAAAGGGGCGAGCTTTGGCAGTTGGTGAGAGTTGTGGTGAGCTGTTTAATATGGGTGGGAGTTTCGTAGGATGAAAAGCCGTGATATGAGGGTGGTGGGTTATAAGAAGAAGACTTGGAAATAAAGAAACAAATAACAAGGTGTTGAAAGAGGGAAAAAGGGTTTACAGCGGAAATGACGTAATTGGAGCTATGCGACGAGCAGAAACAACTGAAAATGGGTGGATGTTAAGGTGGTTCTTTCCATCTTTTGTTGCTGGTTCCTTTTCTTCAATCTTGGGGGTGACAGAGCAGAGGGTTTAGTTGATTCCTTTATAATTTTTGGGGGGTAGATGTAGATGGATCCGATCGAACAATCATGCTGTCACAGAGTAGAGGACAGTGTATGCACGCAACAGGTTGGGCGCTACAGAACACAGAAATGGCGGGGTTTGTGCTGATCGCCAACACAAAAGTAGCAATCATTGTCCTAAGGGTGAACCACCCAGGTGGACTTTTTTGATCCCATTGCTAATTTATTCTATTTTCAAATTTTTTTGATTGGGTGATGGGGACCCCCAAGTGGGTCTACTTTTCTTCTGGATGTGATTCGTTTGTGGCCACATCTGCCGTTTTAATGTCAAAAACATCTCGTCCATAATTTTCTTTTTTGGTTCAAATTAGAAGTGACAATTGACAAGTGTGAACGTATGATTGCCATGTAGCTATAGTTTTCTCCCCCATTTGCACAGAAAAATGACACTCTCCGCGTGAATTTAATATGGGTATATGGTCTGCGGCGTGGCCAGTTCATCATAATAAGCGAAAGTGAAACATTTACATCACTCCCGACAACTCAATATGGACATGGTAACCTTGCTGTGCGGACGAATTTACTAGCAACATCACTACTTCACTTCTTGCGAGGTACCTACAAGGCTATAACAGTATTACTGTTGAGGGATTAATCATACCTAGAATGGCATCACGAGGTTTTTTTTGCAGGGATCATTTCTAATTAGACACCCGGCTACTGTTGTGCATATATAGCTTTTACTGTTGTTTGAATTTTATTCAGTTTCTGAACCGTACAGATTGTTTTGGGCCAGTTGGCCTTAAATCATGGATTCTGTTCACTTGCTTCAGTTATAATTGCCCTTGAGACTATTTGGTGTTTTTATCGTTCGATCAGCACATATAAGTAGCGTTATTGTTTTGTAATGTTGACCATTTATTTTTATTTTGTTTTTGGTGCAATAGTTGACTATTTAATTTAGAGCCCTCAGTTAGTTCTTAAAAATATCGATCAAGCTTAATACTTTGTCAATTTTTTTTTCTTGGTCATTAGGGGGGGAATATTTCAAGGGTCCAGGAGAATCGAACTAATTCCCTTAGCTTTACAAGATGCAGGATTATCCACCAAGGCTCTGGCCTCGTCTACTAATACTTTGCCAATTGGATTCTTAGAACTTTGTCTGGAACAGTTTCTATTGGACCACACATGACACAGTCATGTTATCCCATATAGCTGATGCCAGCCATATTGTTTGGGAAATAACAGGGAGATCATATTCCTTCTTTTGTTTCTTAGGTGCTTAAAGGGTCTTCATTTTTTATTTTTACCAATATCTGATTCACGACCATATCATTTTTATTTTTACCAAGATCTAATTCACACGACCATAAAACGTGACACCCGAACGTAAACTGAACCGAAACTTTTGACATTTGTTGCGCTTTTTTGGGTAGAAAATTTCAGGATGAACACAAACTCTCGTTTTGGTGAAGTCAGCAACAAGTGAGGACGATCGATACCTTCCAAGGCTTTTTCTCAAGTATGTACTGAAAGAAGTGTTTATGGGGCTGCGCCCATCATTGTCATGAACAACAAAGTGAACTGTGTGAAACATCATTTTCGCAGCATGTGAAACTTCGAATGCTATTCTCTTTTCACCCACAGGCATAAAGTGTCCCATCTATGTCTACACTAAAGTGAAATCAGTTTTCTTTTCACCTAAGTTATCAACTAATATGAACACAGAGAAAGGAGAAATCAAGTATATATAATGTGAAATGACAACGCATGTGTGATTAATATCAACTAACAAAGTATTGTATAACTCATAACATAAATAATTAAATGATAAAGTGGTCGGGGTAGAATTGCTGAGGTACCATATCAAGTGGACTTATGGACTGACTCGACCCAATTTAACGGGTCGTAGACGTAAGTTATGTGAAGATGAAATATCATACAAACAAATGTTAAATGAAATCGGGCCCATTGGACCCTACTATGAATAACACGAAGGCTTGTTTGGGGATAAGTTTCAGGTTAGATAAGAACACCTCAACCTAATCCAATTTCGTAAGTGGAGCCAGGAGGCTCCATGAACATCACCTTGATCTTTTTCAGACTGCTTCTTCTCTAACATTCCAAATTTCTAATAGTTTATTCCTTAACTTTTATATGTATTTATTTGAATATTTTTATGTACGTACATTCGTAGGAAATTGACTTTTAAGAGACATATCTAATTTATCTCCCGGTCTTTTTCTATGAGTAATATAAACAGGAATAATATCTAGAGAAAATGAAAACCATCTTTGGATCTTGCGTACTAATTCGGTATCAATATTTTTTTTTTCTTTCTAAATCTAGTATTCAGGATGAGTTGTCAAATATTTTATTAGTGGCTAATCATATTTATTATGATGGATTATTATTTGTGGAATGTCATAAATCAAAGATTGAGTTTTTATTTTAAAACTCGGATTAATTAGATATCAAGATATTGGAGCATATTACCTAACTTTGTAATTAATATTGTTATTGGGTTTATTGATATTTTGTATTGCTAATAAGTGGATATAATATATATGGTCCTTATATATGGGTTTTGTTGCATTAAAATAGTGCACAGATTTACTATTAATGGAAGAGGAGAAATTTTTCTTCCTCTGACCTTCTTGGCTTCTCTATCTAAACAAATTAAAAGAAAAGTTACGAATTCACCATTTTCATCAACCGTTCCATGTTATTTTCACCCCTAATCTTATTCAAAAGTTTTGTTGATTTGCATGCTATAATTAGAGTTAAATCTAAAACTAGGGAATGAAATTTCTTCATATTAAACTTAAAATATTTATTGTGAAAAATTTGATGACTCGCCTTAAGTGTCATAACAACTCCTCAAGATCCTGCATAACTAGACGATTTGTAATTATGATCCTTAACCAGATCTGGTGAAAAGAAAACCAAGTAGATTTTTGAAGGGGCTAAACCTTCAGCGACATGGGATAACTTAGAAAATTAAAGAACTGCGTAAGCATTACATGATTGGTCTTCAGTAAGCAGACAACATGCAAAATGCTGCAGCGTGCAGTGAGAACAAACAAGTTCACATCTATCTAACTAGCATTAATCTAGATCCAGAGATAACTACCATATGCTTAGCATGAAGAAAAGCACCTTGAACTATAGGAGGAAGATTCCAATTGGAATTTTGTGGCACAACTCCACTTTAATATAGATTGCTTAACAACCATCAACCAGAAAAGGCACCAATAGAATTTTCCAAGCATCCTGGATATGTTCTCTCTTGCACTTGTTGCCAAATGGCATCTCAACATAATCACCAAGAATTGCTGCAGGAGAAACACTCCTTTATCCCTTCTATTTTATGATACTCATGCATTGCTTCAAACTGCGGGCTCTAGGAACTTGGAAGTTTAAAATCATAGTACTTAGGAGGTTACTTTTAATTAATTACTAGAGACTTGTTTTTGAATGCACTCACGATTAGCTATAGTAGGTTGGTAATAAAATCTATGTAGATACATTGTATATGTCTATGTTATATATGCTTCACCTACTACATGCCCATGATCCGCTTCCGTCGGATGCCATACTTTGAAGCAGCACACTTATAAATATCTATATCTCTTTCTAGGCGAAGGATTTGTTATTCCGCTGAAATTTTTGACTAACATTACTCTTGTATATAAAATTACGAAAATAGCCTCTAAACATGTTTTCTAGTGAGGGCCTGAGTTTTTTTATTTGCAAATGAAGTCTCTTTCTTATTTCCCCTTTTCTGCAGGAGTAATCTCATTTCTTCCTGAACAATGGAATAAGTGATATGTGCTTAGGAGAGTAATTTGGTTATTCCAACACTAGAAAAAAGCTTGTTTCTAGCAAGTTGATTCCGCCTTGGAGATCAAGCAAATCAAGAGCTTATTTCAAGTTATTTGGAGATCAAAGAATCAAGCTAAATTAAGGTAACTTGGAGAGCAAGCAATCTGATCATGTTTGAAATATGTTTAGATTGTATCTAGATTTGCTTTTGATTTATTTTGACTTAGTTAGATTTAAATTGAATCAGTTTATCTTTTAGGATTTAAATCAAATCTGATCTACTCTATAAAGATCAAATCTGATTTAATTTTGTTAGAGATAAATCTTTTAGGATAGAATCATATCTTTAATTTTTAAGTTTTAGTTTCAAATCAAATCTTTTAGATAGGATTAGATAATTTCTACTTTTAGGATTTATGTATAAATAGGCAGCTTGGCCTATAGACATGAGAGAATTTATCATATAGTTTTGATCATGGTTTGACACCAAAATAGTTGTGAGGTTTTCCTCATTTTATTCTGTGTGATATATTATATATGTTTCCAAGGACAGGTTTCTTGGGAGTTTAATAGGGAGGATTTTTATTCTACATCTTATTTTTTATCAAAGTGTGTGCCTGGAGTTTTTAGATTTTTATATCCACGGGATTTCTTGCATCAATAGGTGTTGTTGCCTTTATGCCTAGAGATCGATTGAGTGGTAGTCAGCATCTCCAACCCACAACATTCAAACCCCATAAACATCATACTATCTTAGAAAAGCATCAACCAAAATCAAACCAAACATCCAGCCTTTTGACCACAAATAGAGTTCCAAATGTTCAAAAATCCAACACAATCCATCTGTTCTCTGTGCATCCATCTCCGAAACTTCATCCGATGGTTTGTCGCCCAAAGACACCCTCTGATCAGTTTTCTTTGCTCTCCATGCGCGTAAGCAACCACTGACAGCGAAGGCACCACTACTATGGTGAAGGACGGGTTAGCGATTCATCTGTAAATTTCATCCCACAATAACGTGATAATTAATAACCGTCCGATTTTCAAAACATGATCTAACGGTTGAATACGATCTTCCGTGGGCTGTTTAGGTAGTTCACTTTCATTAGTTGGGCTAGTTTCATAATTTACGTACAAGAGTAATGTTATTAAAAAACATCCACTGAGTAACGAATTCTTCGCCCTCTTTCTAAGAATTTGTTACACAAAAGTTTTAACAAAATTCTGCAGTTTAGTTAATCATTTTAAATACTTTTGCAAGTAGCAAGCTATATTAAAGTTTAACTGACATAAAAGATATTTTTAAGACGTCTCAATAGGCAGATTAGTATCGATGCCTTTAGACGCGCGTGGAATTTTATCAACATCTAAAAAGGTCTATTATTTTGACATGTGCGTACAAGGGAAAAATATACAAATTTTCTTTTAAAAAAAATTTAATTTAAATGCACTGAATTTTACACTGTTAGTCAATAAAAATAGTAGAAAGCATCAACTCACATAAATAACTACCCATTATAATGAGAGACCCATCTTGATTTTTCACTTTCTCCTATTTCTATTGATTGACAATGTAAAATAGTTTTACACTGTCAGTGCATACCAATTAAATTCTTAAAAAAAATTATTATTTTATATATTTAATTTTAATGCAGTAATAATTTTATACAATTTAATACAGCAATCAAATTATATATTAACATATTATTAAAAATATTTATTCTTTACATAATTAATTTTCTTACAAGTTTGCATTAAAAATTTATAATGCATTAATTATTTAAAAACTTCATGTTAGTACCATATTAAAATAAAATTCTTACTCTTTTCGCTTTAGAATATCTGTTCAATTTTGATATTTTAGGGTTTCAGAATATCTGTCCATTTCTAATATTAAGGTAATATTAATTTTTTTTCCAATTATGTTATTAATTTAATTATTATCTACTACCATCATAATTAAAGTTAAAGAATATACTAGACCAACTCGTTATTTTTATACAAGGATAATTTCATTTATTTATATAATTTTATGCCACTATCAAAGTTAATTTTTTCCTTAATCTGTGTGATTTTTAATTTTATACAAATATTCTGAAATAAAGAAAGTATACCTATGCCGGCTCACTTTGTGCTTTTCACACGAATTTAGGAGGAGACACAAATTTTCAAAGAAAGGTGAACGATTTGTTTTTTTTTGGTGATCACTTTTAAGGATGTTCAAAGTTCAGAACTTTCGCATCAAGTCATGGTCCAGTGGCCCTATGCATTCTTGTTCCAAATTATTAAGTAACGCATATGGAGCTAATCAACGAATCTTCCATGAAAACACTCAAATGACAAAAGTAACCTATTTTTTCTTTATCAAAACAAGAAATCAACGCCATCCTTGAACGAATCCGATATCTAGATTCTCCTGGCAATCTTGTAATTTTAGCCAAGGAGAGACATTGACATTCTTTGCAACAAACCGCACAGCAACTCCATTTCTTGCAACCTTCCACGTAAATAGCTGAAACCTTCCCTTGTTACATCATTTCAATTTTTCAATGACACGTTATTTATCTTTCTACATAATTTTAGCGAACTTTCACTATAGCTTCTTTTAGAAGCTTCTATTTTTTATCTCCTATATAAGGGTTCTACATCTTAGTCTCTGCTACATATCATCATCAATTATCATATATTTAGCTTAATTCGCTACAAGGACCAAATGGGTAAGCAGAAATGTTCACCGCTCATTAGACAATTTCGGAGGGCTGTGAAAAAACTGAAGTCTCTATTGCACTCTTGGAGAGTGCATTCTAGGGTATCAAGGAGCTCAAAACAAAGTTGGTGCAGGTTGTTCAATAATCAAATGGGCTTCCAAAGCTTCCCTGCGGATGAAGAAATCAATAGGGATCGAATGGCAAGGAATAGAAGAACAATAAGTTATACTTCCGAAGATGATATTGATGAAAGGGCAGAGGTTTTTATTGCTAACTTTCGTCGTCAGCTGAGTTTGGAGAGAAGAGTTTATTTGGAGCCAAAATATTGCATAAGAGATAGTTTTGAGGGTGAATATTAGTTAGAACGTGGCTTCGACTAGTTATTTTCCAAAGTTGTTACATGTGTAATGTGTCCAAATCGCTGTATTAGGTTTGTTTTAAGTAATTGGAGTTTGCTTGTGAGGGAAGAGTGACATGTTTATTTTCTTCTTCGAACCCTTTTTTCTTTTGAAACTATCAAAATAAAAATGTTTATTTTGTTCTTGTTGCTAAAGAAACAAAGAAGCAACAAACATTGATGAGACATGCATTTATGAATTTGTGATATGGGTGGCTTAGCCACGTTGTAGGGATATGCAACCCTGTAATTTTATTGTTATGTCTTAATATGATGGGTTGATTTTTGGTTCAAATGTTCATTTCCATTGTTTCAACGTTACTCCAGTGAAATTTTTTTTTTTAATTATACTATTTGTCAATGAATTTTTGTTTAAAATATAAGACGATGAGAAAATAACTGATAAGCTATAAAGTGAATGAATTCTTTCTTAAAAATATAATATTTTATTGTTAAAATGAGAAAATATAAAAAAAAAAATGAAAAAATAACATCTTAGCTTTTTGAGATTTTCACACTTATTTATGTTTAACTTGCTATTTTTTTTTGTTATAGATTACCAATATTTGGAGCTTAACTAATTTTACACAAATTGAGTTATATGAGAGAAAAGCTCTCAACACTAATTTTTTCTACACAATACTCAAACTCGACACTTTACTAAAGGGAATAAGTACCGAATCATATAAATCTATAAACAATTGGTAATTTGCAATTAAGATGTTATTTATTTTATGTTGCTATTTATGTTTACTTATGTTAAACTACTTTATTATATTTATTTTGACAATAGTGAAAAAGAAAATATGATACAAGGAATTAGTTGATGAAAGAGATTCGAATACATCATATCACTTCTATACTTTTTATGATACATATTCATTTAGGTTTATCTTTTTAAATATTTTGTGCATTTAGCTTTTAAGCTGCGATAAATAAGTATTAACAAGAAATAATAAAATATTACTACAATAAATTTAAAAGGTAATTAAAATAGTATAATAACAAGAGGAAATATTATTGTATTCACATAAGAAAAACTTATAATTACACATGTTTATGAAAATCAGCTAACCAAGAAAAAATAAAATAAAATCAACAAATGTTTGAAGGCAACATGCCAACACCTCCTTTTCAACTTTTTGCAAGAGAAAGCTGTGCATGTACATTAAAGAATCACTTGACTACCCGTCTTTCGGTCTTGATTTTCTACTCCTTATTCTTCTGTTTTATGCTTCCTTGATTGAAGAATATGTATGTGGGTGAAGTAATCTCACTGTGTCACACATCAATGATCAAACGGACACATGTGGCTTTTGCTTCATTTGGCTTGATAGTCAATGACACTTTGAAATGCCCCAGCCAATGCTTTCACCTTGTTCTTTCTCTCCTCCAAGAGCTTGCTTGCAGTCTCTTCGATCACACCATTGGACACCTGAGCCTCCTTCTTCCCATGCATCATAACAACTTCTTGTTGCTTTGGATTTGTTGATTCGGCCTTATTCTCTTCCTTGGCTTCTTTAACTTCATTCTCCACATGTTCATGTTCCTCTTGTGCTTCACTTTTCCCTCCTTCAACTCCTTCCTTGATCTCTTCCACTTTCTCTTCCCCATTGTTATTCTCGATCTCACTTCCGTGGTCTTCTTCTGCTATAACCTTAACCCCGCCTTCTTCTTCTTTTTCTTCCTTTTCTTTGACCTCAACTACTTCTTCTTCAGTTGTAGAATGATTAAGTTCTTCTGGGTAAGTACTCTCACTATTGTTGTTGCTTTCGTCTTGGTTTGTGTTGTTCTCACCCTCTTCATTCTTCTTCTCATCTTCGATTTTCTCTTCTTGTGGCTTCTCTTTTGCTGCTGCTTCTTCTTCTTCTTCTTCTTCTTCTTCTTCTTCTGACACTGTGGGAATGACCTTCTCATCCTCAGCTTGAATTTGAGGCTGATCAGGCTCCTCAGGCTTGTGGTCATGCTCATGCTCATCATGTTTATGTTCAGGCTCAACATGAGGTGGAATCTCAGGCACATTTTCAACCCCATTTTCTTGATTCTCCACTGTTACCACTTCTTCATTTATAGCTTCTTTAACTTCTGGCTCACTTTCAACATTCAACTTCTCAGTGGTTTCAGCAACAACACTCTTCGCAGTGTTTGTTGAGCTATTAGCAGAAGCATTATCGTTGGCTACCTTCTTAGTGGTTGAAGTTGAAACACCGGGGCTACTCTTCTTGGCACTATTGGCAGCAACAATTGGCGGTGTTTTTCCTTCCTTATTGGTCTTTGAGGCCCTCTCTGAAATGGGTTTATTGGAAGGGCTAATAATGCTTTTAACAGGGCCAATAGAAGATTTAAGTGTTAGTGACCTCTCACGAGGGCCAGGGGACACAAGGGCCTTGTGTTGTCTTGAAGGAGAGGGCTGTTTCTTCAGTTGTACCCCAGAAGGTGACATAGGCTTGTCAAAGGATCTTCTTCTGTTTAAAATGGGCTTGTTATTGGAACCATCGCTCTTGGGCAGCTTGAAGGAGTGTGAGTGAGACTCAAGGCGTGAACTGATTGTGGGCTTGAGATAGTTTGGGATCTGTTTCTCTGATGGGTTTGAGGTGGCCTTATCTGTGGAGGTGGTTGTTGTTGTGGATGGTTTTGGGGTCCTTTTGGTGGTGCTTGTGATTGGAGAGTTTGAAGATGAGGCCTTCTTCTCCTTCCCAACAACACTGCTCTCTTTAGCTTTTGTTGCCATATATTAATACTTAGGTGTCTCAGCTATGAATCCCTTGAAAAGATCTGCACATTACCAAAAATTAATCTCAACGACTTGTGAAATGAGCAATGCTACATAGAAAAATGTTACTAGAATTTTTTTATAAAAATTATGGTGTTGGTTGGATAAAATGAAATGATAGGACTTATTTGTTCATCAATAAATTAATAATAATCATATTACATTATTCTATTAAATAAATTTTGGCAAAATTCTCAAAACAATATTTTATTAATATTTTCTTACCGGAATTTATATTGCTCTATGGGATAAGTCTCTCATTTCATCGACTTTTTAATGAAACGAGTTTAGAATTGTAATACGCTAGCTGCACAATTAGGCGGCAAAGTTTTCATACAATCAAGAGGTGAGAGGTTAGGTTCAATCACATCTGTTACACGACACATACATAATCACATGTAGCTAAAACATGAATATAATATCTGGTCGACAGTTCTGACATAACACGGTGCAGTTGCTCCATCATCATACCAACTATAGATTTGCAGATTCTAATTCAGACAAATAAATGTGGGTACGGTGGATTAACATGAAAAGCCTATCCCAACTTTAGCCGGGGGAAGAGGAAAAAAGCCTATCCTAGCTCTTCGAAAATAAGAGAGGTTCGTTATTCCCTAGTGCAAAATGAAACAAAAAGTATATTGGAAATCTAAGCCTAAATAATGTGTATCCCTAATTCATTCTCATATTCTCCACGTTAATATATTCTTGAATCTTGATAGAAAAATATCGATCTCCGTCAGTAGATTTGTTTTAACGAGTTGTAAGAGAAAAGAATATCAAAAGATGATTTTTGGCATGAACAAAAAATATCAAAGATACCTAAGTATTAGTGGCATGATTATGAACAATTGATCATCACGCATTTCCTTTGATATGCGAAGAAGAGAGGAAAAGCACCAATGGACATGTGGAACAGTGATTGACTTCCACTTTTTTATTGGGATTCAAGTAGAATCAAGCAATATTCAAGAACTACTTGATGCAAATTAAATTGTATATTGAAAGAAGCGAAAAAACAAAAAGGAAGAGTAAATTTACAAGAACCAAAGCACAGAAGGTTCAAGTTCAGATAACGTACCTTGATAAAAGAAAGTTCATGGAAGAGTGAATTTGTAGGAACAAAGCAAATGAAATTGCTTTGAAAGATGAGAATATATGAAGAAAGAGACAAAACGGAAAGAAATGATTGGTTGAAAGGGAAAAACCAGAAAAAGGGGAATTTGGGAGGCTTAATAATATCATAAATGAAGCGCAAATTACGCACAAACTCAAAGGTGGTGATGGTTTTCTTGTTAAGGCATTGGAGGCCATGAAATCAAAACAATAATTTGTTTTGTTTTATCAAACAAAGCTGTGAATAACCGAGACAAATGGGTTGGGCAGTTGACCTTTTCCCTTTTAGTTCAACACAAAAAAAATGAAAAAAAGTTTCCTTAAACTCATTTTTCTTCTAATTTTAGTTTGAGAAATATTAAAGCTAGATTTTTATTACTAATTGAGGTTTGGTCTAATAATAAAGAACTTAATCTACTACAATGTAGTGAATTATAATTTGAATCTCAACTAAAATAATTATCCATATTTAAATATTTTATAATAGAATTTAATTGGTATGTACTGATAATATAAAATAATTTTATATTATCAACTAATAAAAATAGAAAAAAGTAAAAAATATGATAAATCTCTCATTATAACAGATAATTATTTCTATGAGTTGACACTTTTTACTATTTTTATTGATTGTGTCAATACATTTAAATTAAATTCTTTATAATACTCAAACAAAATTATTTTTAATAAAAAAATACCATTAAAAAAAAAGAAAAAAAAATAATTGTACCCATTGCCTTGATTCCTTTGGCGATTAGTTTTAGGCTTTCTTTGCCCAAATGGGAATTATGTTGTGGGCGGCTACGTGGCAAGGTCCTGGGCGCCTCCCCCCGGGGGTGGTGTTGTAAGGTGGCATTTGGCAGAAGAGCCCAAATAAATGTTGATGGCTTCAAAGTACACATAGTTTTCCATGTTTTTTCCATTAATTTTGTCGTTTATTTTCACGCTGTGAAAGGTCATTGTCTTCTTCTCTTTTTTTATTGGTAACTATGAAATTTAATTCTCATTTATTATAAAATAAATTCATAGTTGATTGAAGAAATAAATCGAAGAAAAATAAAAAATTTATGGTTTGAGAGAGACGTGTCGTTTATTTTATTTTCTTTCTGATATAAACTGAAAATTGATAACTTGGCCTCACGACTTCAAATATTAGTAAGTAAGCAATGCAGAAAAACTAATTTTATCTTCAGATTTATTTGCGGATTTAAACAATTTATCAGTTTAAATCACAGCTATTAATTAGTTTAATCTTTTTATGATAAGTAGCAATATTTGGTTGATTTAAATAATTTATTTTTTTTTCTCTTAAATAATTCTCAGTGCGAGTATTATAAACAAAAAAAAATATAGTTAGGAGAGTCATATCTCCATAATAGATTTACTTAATTTGAATCAAATTATTTAGAATCTAATCATAATTTTTTCTTTCTATAAAACTTGAGATTTTATTAAAAGAAAATTAATATTAAACTATTTAAACTAATTAAATATTGTTAAAAAAAATCTTTCATGACAAATGTAGACAAACTAATTATATTCTTATCCTTTGTGTTTGTAATTTGTTTAAAAACAAACTCTTGTACCGTTAATATCAACATTTCCTATGCAGTATTCGCTAAAGATGTGTCAAGTATTAACTATTTTACAAAAATAATTTAAATTAGTTCAATTATTTTAAAATCTTTTTGAGACACAGCATTAGCGAGTGTAATATATTTTCATAGTACTTTTGGTTTGATTTCTTAATATTGCCAACATATGTAGGTGTCATTTGGTGTATATATAGGCTGTCATATAGTATTTAGTACTCCATTTTCTTTTATTTCTCTTTTCTTCTTTAAACCCTTTTGTTTTATTTCTTGCAATCTCATTTATTATTTATTTGTCTATTTATTATTGGGCAAACACAATAGATACTTAGGTTTAAGTACATCATTTCCAGCTATTGTATGTGGAACACCACCAACCACAACCAAACGTGTTGGCAACTGATCCGGTTGGCCCTTCAAGCAATGGTTTAGTTGGTGAATGGAGCTTTTGAGCTGCAAGTGCTAGCAAAATAGTTAAGTTGAGGCTTACCCTTCACACCGGGGTTCTTTCCAACCAAAAACTATGTGACTAAGGCCAACCGTAGTGGACGAAGCCAGTTTGTCCATTATGATTTGGTTTGATTAAATATTATATGGTGTTGAGTATTCAATGCGTGGTCCATATTGGCCACTGCCAACCCCACCCATTCCTTTTGTTTCTTTTTTTGCTTTTATTTTTTTATCCTATATCATCGGTATCTAAAATTTATTTGACTTTAATTAATTTGGTTTAAATTAAATTAATTTATTATATGGATAAAATATTTTTAATATTAATTATTTTTATTCATAAAATTTGAAATTAAAATCTTATTTAAAAAAATAAATATTAAACCACATGAATTAATTAAGTATTAGTCTACCCATTCCTTTCTTCTATGTTGGTTTTCTTCTGCAACTCGCATATATTTTGATTAAGTGGCTTATGACGCTATAGAGCCAGATATGCTTAAGCTTATCTAAATCTTTTGAGCTAACAAACAAGACCCAAAATAAAGACAAACTATAGCTGACAAAATAGTTACATCACCAAGTGGTAGTGGCGGAGCGATGAGCATGCGCCATTCCCCTCCTGTGCCACCACTTGGCTTACATGCAGCCAGTCAAACTTTAGCTTATGTGCTCTTCCTAATTTTTTAATTTATGGGCTTCTGAATTTGGATTTTCATAAATGTATAGAGTAAAAGGGCTTATGTTTCTGCCGGTCTACGCTTGATTTTCTTCTGTTGGGAGAATTGGAGCTTTTTATGTGATTTTTTTTATTTTATTCATTTATTATATATATATATGTGTGTGTGTGTGTGTGTTAGTCCTTTTTAATTTATAATTAATATAGATAATGAAAAAAATGTTTTATGTACTTATACATATTTATATCTGGACAAGAAATTACAAATTTACTAAATGTATAGTGATATCATTATTATTGTTATTATTATTATTATACAAACTTTACATCAAGAAGTTATTAATAACATAATTAAATCTATAGAGTGTAAGTGGTGATGGGAAAAAAGTTATTTAAGTAATAGTAATGCATATAAGAAAATTAAAATTAAATCTTCACTAAGAGACTTTTACCCCTTCTAAGAACTTACGTCAAGTTGGGTTGAATTAGTCGAGTTGGGTTGAATTAGTCGAGTTCTTGATATTAAAGTTCAGATACAAGTGATTTCATCGAAACTAAAATAAAAATTGAAATTAGTTTTAACATTTTTTTATTTATAATTAAAAATGTTTATTTCTTAAGAAATATTTTAGAAAATTGCCAAAATGATAAAACATAGAATAAATAAAAGTAAAATAATATTTCATATGATTAAAATGAAACGTACCATGAATTATAAATATATATAAATATATATATATATATATATATATATATATATATATATATATATATATATATATATATAAATATATATATATAAACAAATCCAGTACGCAAATAAGATAAGAATAATACTAAATAATCCGAGTGATAGTATTTATAAAATTGTGCATGAACAATGTTCACATGATAAGTAGTTAGGTTAGAACAATCTTGAATGGATTCCCCGTCACTTATGAAGAAGACTAAGTGTGACCGCGCGTCAGAAAAAAATTATTAAGAGGACCAAATAAGTAGGAGTGGCAATGGGCTCGCCTGGGATTATATTAAATAATTCTCAATCTGCCCGTATCCTATTCATAAGTTTTGATATCCAAAATCTAAATTTTATTTGTAGATAACTCATTTTAGCCCTATAATTTCTATTACTTCTTTTAAATATTTAAAAAATTATGTTAAAATTTAATTTGTATGTAGTGTGTATTTGATATGGAGGTAAAAATGAATTGAAAATTTTTATAAATTAATTTTATATAAAAAATTATATATTAAGCTAATTTATTAAATTTTAATCTTTAGCTAATTTATTAAATTTTAATCTTTATCTTTACTCTTATATCAAACACATCTTTAAAGTAATAGAAATATTAAAAAATATATTTTTTATATATATATGGGAGAGGATCAAATTAGAGAATTGGTTAATTATGAGAGTGAAAGGAAAAAAATATTGACCATCCATATATGATTATATGATCCAAATTTACTCATTTTATTTTCATAATAAACCATTTTTCTCCTATGATACATCATATATATATATATATATATGGGGGATGCGGGCAGGAAAGGGGTGGGTTTATTTTGAACTTGAACTCGAATCCGAACCCAACTCTATCCGCACCCAAACCCGCCTCCGTTGTGGGGGAAGTTCAAAACCTGACCCAACCAGGGTGGGGAGAGGTGGGTAGCCTCGGATCGGGTTATAATTGTCATCCTAAGAAATAAAACATATATGATTTAAGTGATAGCTTATATTTGTTTTAAATTTTGGCTTTAATAAGCAGATTGCAATGTAATGTAACGAAATTATTGCCAGTTTGATCAGAAGTAGAAAGATTAATCAAATGATACATGTGAAACATGTAATTATCATGTCATTATCAAATCAGGAATGTGAAATCGTTGTCATTTTCTATTAATTATGATGATTCTCGTGACTTCCATGGTGGACAGTGTGCATGTTTCTTATACAAAATGACATGTAAATACGACTCCTTTTTTAAATTTATTTTCGTTATAGCTAAAATGCACAGGAAATTTCACGCCCTTTCTAATTTTTCCTCCATTATTATTTTCTAAAGGACAATTATTTTTTCGATTTTTTTTCCTTTTTAAATTCTAATTATCTTATATGTAAAATCTTAGTGTGCGTATATTCGCTTGTTTGTCAAAGGCTTGAGTTGGAGAGAAAAAAAGTTAGGTATACTTAAAAAAGTTGTTGTAATTAATTTTCAGAAAATTATAAGTATTTTTAGGGCATTGATTAATAAAATAAAGTATGAAGTTTCGGATAAGAAGTAAAACTCAAAAACATTTAATATTTTTTTCTTAAGTAATTAGAAGCATTTATCAAGTACACTTGAAACATACGTTAACAAGATTCTTGACTTTATTTAATAAAGATGATTTTGAATTCTTATAACCAATATTCGCAACAAATCTTCTAATTATTTTGTATACAACAAATCTTCTAATTATTACATAAACGATGTAAATAAATATTTTATTTTGTAATATTATATATATATTTTTTATAATTTTCACTTTTAAGAGAATATGGCATTACTCTTTAATAATGTAAGTGAGCATATAAGATGTAATTATTTTAAATTTCACTAGTCATTTCTTTAATAAATAGAAAGATTTTTTTTTATGAATTGAAAAAAATTGAATTACTCAAATGTCTATGGATAGGTCGGGTATATACCGTGTACATGTGGTCTCTGTTGTATGTCACACTAAACGTGTACAATTCAGGAGTGCTTTGCTCCACTAGTTTTCTGGTCCTGCAAAATCCAGTTACGAACAAAATAACAAACTTCACATTTCAGGAAATAGAAGAAGATAGAGACTGAGAGTCATTGACTTGCCGTTTACAATGTGAATCCAATCCATGTTAGTTAAAAGTCTAAGTAAAAGCATCCAATATTCCAAAGCACACATGAACAAAAAGAAATAGTAAAAAATGGAAAAAAAAAATAGTGGGGTGGGTACATGATATTCACCATAACGCCTGAGTGCATGTTTGTTAACATCTACCATGATCTATTTTCTTTCAGCCTACGAGGTAGTTTTTTTTTTTATATGGCCTGCGAGGTAGTTTTAAAAATTCATCTCATGTAAATTATTTATAAGATAATTTTTATTCAAGTACGAAATATAAGAGATATCCAATTTTTTTTACAAAAATATATCCTTAAACAAGTATTTTTCTCCTAAAAGATTAAGATTGGCTCTAACTCAATCAATCTTTTGTGGTACATGATATATCTCAATAAATTATACATATAAATGCCATATTACGAAAAAAAGGAGCATTCACACATATTATTAGTATAATAACTTGATATAAAATTTTGATACTTCTGCACTAAGGAGTAATCACATTACTTTTTTGGTTTAGAAATACAAAGAAAGGAGAGAGATTAGGCGGCTGAGGAGGGAAGACTAAAAAGGAATGTGTTCTTTTAATTGAAAATTTTATATAATTTTATTATATATTAATTAATTAAATATTTTTATAAATTTTATATTTAACCTTATCTTTTTAATAAATAATAAAAATTAATATATAATAAAATCATGTAAAATTTTTAATTAAGGAAGCATTTGTTAGTTAAAATGCGTTCACAGTGATTACTATTCCTTTCTTGTACCCACAAAATGAACCTCACGCTTGTTACGTATAAAAAAGGTTACTTGAGTGTGACATCACACTCAATCCTAGCCCTCCAACTTCTGCCGCTCCCCCACAAACTCCTTTAATCAACGGCCCACATCTCGTTCCTCTCGCTTTTCAATTAGGACGGCACCACTACGACGACCTTTTTTTGGTTCCGCTTCCCAAATAAAAAATATAAAGTTTTGCTAATCATTAAAAAAACATAACAGGTTTAATTAAAAAAATAAAAATAACAGGTCATTAATTAATTAATATGTATCATATAATAATTAAATATGATGATAATAATAATTTATTATCATCACTAATCATCATAATCTATTTTTTGTCAAAATTTTAGATATTTTCTTGCCAGAAGTAATATTACTCTAATCGAATAGGATCTCTATATGTACCAATAGTTATTCTTTTGAGTTTTAATACTGCTATACTATAGTATTTAAATCCAAAATTTTTTATTAAGCTAAAACAAATCTACCAACTAATCAATATGTTCATTTATTGCTATTCATCATATAAACATTCTTATTATTAATTGATGTAAAATCAAATATTTATAAATAAAATGAGAATAAATTTAATTTTTATACAGGGATTTTCTTTGATACTCTTGGTTTTACGAGGATATAGGTACTTTTTTATATTCAATGATTGTAAGTTAATAATAAATTTTACAAATCTTATATATAATTAAAAAATAATATTAATAATTATGTAATTTAAATTAATGAGATATGTGATATATTTTTAACTATAAATAATTAAAAAATACCAATATTCTTAACTTTTATAAGAATATCAAAGAAATTATCACATTATTAATATATTTTTTGAAGTAATTTAGTTATATATTATTACATTATTTATAATATTTAATTATTATAATAACTAATTTAAAATTTAAAAATTAAGCATCTAAATATATGCGATTAATTAATAATGTAAAACACTTTTTATAACGATAATATAATAAAATTAATCTTATCTTCTTTTCTTTTCCATAAAAAACTAATCTTATCTTATAAAATAATAAGAAAGGGGTTATTATTAAAAGAGCCTTCATTGGATTGAAGTTTTGGCATTGGACAGTGCCTCTCTTTCTATCTGTCAAGTTTCCGAATAGCTGCTCTCTTTCTCTTCTCTCAAAGTTGTTTCCACAACACAGCAACCTCTCTTCTCTCTTCTCTCTTCTCTCTGTTCCAAACCGTCAAACGAAGAAGAAGAAGAAGAACCACTACAACAGCCGGAAAAAAAAAGGTAGCTACCAAATTTCAAAATTCTCAGCTGAGCTCACGCTATCGAATTCAATTCATACTTTTTACACTTTGTTTTTCGTTTTCCAGCTTCACCTTTTTTCTTTTATGTATATATAAACCCGAATTGAAAAAAAGGAATTTCGATTGAAAACTTGTGTACACATGTTTTCTTCGCTTCGGTTCACGTCCACATAGATATATATATTCTGATAATAATACTAATAATAAAAACCAAATATATTATGAAACCAACCCTACGATTTTTCTTTTTTCTTTTTTTTTTTAAATTGGATATTTAAAAAATAATTAAATTTAAATGCGTGTGATTTCTATTTATTTTGTGTTTGTGTGTGTGTGTTTGGTGAATTTGTTGTTTGGGTGAGTGATGATCGCTGAAATCACGGAGACGAAGTCTTGTATGTGTGTGTGTGTGTGTGTGTGTGTGGTGATTGATTGTGTGGAGAATATTTGAAGCAAAGCTGCGTCCTTTAAAAACGAAGCGATCCTCCACTTTTTTCTGAACCAACCATCAACCCCCACCCCCTCTCTCTTTAATCTTCTTCCTCCTCTCTTTTATCATTCAATTGTTATTTCTTGACTCTAAAAAAAAAAAATCATTTGAGTTTTTTCAGTTCTTCAGATTATTAGTTGATTTTGAGGAACTGGGTTTTCTCTGTTAAGTCATAAAAGATGTTGCTTTGCGGTTTTGGTGATCATGGCTTCTCGGGGTTGGCGTTGATCATCATCTAATCATGTATTGGTTCTCTTCTTCTTTTTTCTGTTTTATTTATTTGTTTATTTATGTTTATTGTTCTGGATGAAGAATTGTGGTCCCGGTTTATTTGTAACGTGAATAAATTCAAGGAGCATCTTCCTTATGGAGATACCATAGGATATCATCTTGTTGGTTCACATTAAGTTAAAAAAGAGCTGTGTTGGTTCATAAGAAGAGCCTTTGTTATATGTTGTGTAATTGGTAGACTATAGAAACTGATTTTATATATGTATATGGTTTTTTTTTTTAACTTTTTTTTTGGGGGTAAAAAAAAGTGTTGGTACTTGATAGTTATGCAAAACAAAGGCATGGTCACAGCTTCGGTTGGAGTTAGAATTCTAGTGTCTAGTGTCTGGACATGGCATGTCTTTGTAGATTCATTCATTCAACCTCGGAAGCTTTCTGCATGATTTATATCAGGCTTAACACGTGTTTGTGTTGACCTTTAAGTGAATGCTTGTCTGATTGCTGATTTTCTTGAAATTCTGATCATATGAGAATGGAATTTCTTATTTATCATGTGAATTTTGATTATTTGAGAATATGAGTAAATGTTTTATCCCTTATCAGCATTTCTCGATTTTTTCACCAAATGATGCAAAATTATCAATGTGTTGCAGATTTGAAGGGATTAAACGATTGATGGATGAATATTCTGGTAAAAGAGCCATTGATGGGGTGGTAGTCCCTAGAAAGGGAATGGGCCATTTGTTTAGAGATACCGCTAATACAAGGGATCGAAATGGTCAAGTGTGCAGCCGCCTTGGTTGCAGTAGCAAGGTCAACTCTCCTAAAGGTGCTCAAATTCGTTCTTCTGAAAAGGGTAAATCTTTGAGACCTTCTTTTCGATCCTCTTCCAGTGGCAAGGAAGCAATTGGAAGCTCCTCTAGAACTTTCTCAGGGAATAGTAACCCAGGAAAATCCCTTATAAAGCCTCGGAAAACATTATACTCTCAGTTAGAGACAGATACATCCGAAACTAGCAGTGTACAGGATGAACCAGAACTTTCAAATCTTGTTCCTCCACCTGAATATATTCAGAGAGGGCATCAAGCAGAAGTGGAAAATGCAGAGTCTGGTAATGTCATGCAGATGGAATTAGGAAGCTCCAGTGTAGCATCTAATACAGGATCTCGGAGGAATTTTCATCCAAAGCCTGCATTGCGTGGTCAAGAAACTAAAAGCAATGTTCCAGTGACACGTGCTGGTACCAGTAGGTATGGGTTGAGGAACCTTAGATGCAACTCTATATCCGATGTAATCCCTGCTGGCTTTTCACCATCAGATTCAACCCATAACAGAAGGAAGGATACAATAAAAAAGAGAAATTGTGAAGGGGAAAGTAGTTCCACTGCTAGAGGGAAGAAGATCAATGGGTCTTCATTAGAAGGACGGAATCCTGGTTCCAGAAATGGTATATCTATATCTGATTCAAGAAGATCGAGAAATACTCCTCCTCACAGGGACAGGCCAGACAGCAATGTAACATCGGTTAGAACACGAGGATCAAGTAGTGGTAATGCCCGGGGAAGGCTTTCTAGCCAAGGAAATGCTAATCCTGTGGCATCCGATGAGTCCCTTGTCATGATACCTCCTGTGCCTCATTTGGGTGATCTTAATGCTCCTGGTGTATCACATCGTACTTCTGTGGAGGCTCCTTTAACTCGTCCGATCTCTTATAGTAGACCTGGTAATAACAGTGAGGAACTGTATGGTGTTATGCCTGTGTCTCCTACAGAATACAGCATTACTCATTCTCTAATAAATCGGGATAGCTTTCGACGACGCTACAACATGGATGGTATTGCAGAGGTAACTCTCACTGTAAACATGACAATGCATTTTTTTTTTTTTTTATCATGGTCTTTATGTGAGCGTTCACAAATAAATTATTATTGTTATTGTATGTAGGTATTGTTGGCGCTTGAGAGGATTGAACAAGATGTTGAGCTAACACATGAGGTAGTTCTTCATCAAAAGTTTATTTGACTTCACCCACCAGTTATTTGACGCATTTATTTTGTGTTTTTCAGCAAATTCTCTTGCTGGAGTCCAACTTGCTCCTTACTGGACTAAACTTCTATGATCAGCATAGAGACATGCGGTTGGACATCGATAACATGTCATATGAGGTTTGTTAATGTCATAAGGTGCCACAATTCAGTTTGTTATATCTGTTTGCTTAATTTCCTCTCCTTTTACTCGTAATATTTATAATGGTTTGAGCGCTTTGTGATTACAACAGATTTGGATGAAAATATTCTTAAGAATGCATTTTATTAAAGGCAATATTGAAGATTATACCTAGGTTTTAGTGCTTTTTATTGGCAGTATGTTACATCTTCGACTTTTAAGGGAGAGGTTTGAAATTTGTCTGAGTTTAGGGAGATGGCTCAACAAGGGATCATTATTGATATTACAAACAGTTATTTTGGCATTACGAGGCTATAGATTTATTGTTATTTTTATTTTATTTTTAGTTATTCTCACCTCTCAAAGTCTTCTACAAATGATAGGAACTATTAGCTCTGGAAGAGAGGATGGGTACTGTGAGCACAGCTCTAACAGAGGAAGCACTATCAGAATGCCTAAAGAGAAGTTTCTATCAATCTTCACCCTCAGATGATGCAGCTGAGAGTTACAATGGGAATAAGGATGATACCAAATGCAGCATCTGCCAGGTATTTTTCTTTTCTCCTGTCATTCAATGAAGTTTTTCTTTTTGCATCATCCTAAGGGCCTGTTTGGTTTCTTTTTTCATTTCTTATGTTTCCTGTCTCAAGATTTTGTAAAGGAAATGGTGAAAACAGGAAACAGGATTTATATTTTTCATGGTAGTTGGGGTGCCATTGAATGGATCAAAGGCTTTTGGTCCAAGATGATCTTACAAGATCTGATTTAGATAAATTTACTTGATTTGCAGGAGGAATATGTGGTTGCAGATGAGGTGGGGAGTCTGCAATGTGAGCATATGTATCATGTGGTTTGCATACAGCAGTGGCTACGGCTTAAGAACTGGTGCCCTATTTGCAAAGCATCGGTGGCACAGTCAAATCCGTCTTCTTCATCCCATTGATTCCATTGTTAGGCCAGATGGGGGAGACTGAATTTCCCTTTATCCCCTCTTTCTCTTCTTTTTTCTCATCACTTTTGTACAAAATACAGTTTCTCCTCACCTTTTCTTATTGGTCATTTGTACATAGCCAATATTTTCGCATCCATTATGATCTAATAATACAAGCCATTGGCTTGATAGACTTGAACTTGTTAAGCTGCGGGTGCAATAGTCCCATCTAAATGTGTCCTTCCTCTTTTAAGTTATTTTGTTTTATCATATCACAAAAGGGATCTGATTGGTAAAAGGAGGGTAAAAAATTATATCTAAATGTGTCCTTCCTCTTTGTGATATGTTTGAGAGGGATGATTTTGAAGGAACAAGGAGGGCAAGATCTGATTGGTTTCTGTTTTTATTTCTTATGTTCTGTTTTTAAGGATTTTGTGAAAGAAATAATTAAAAAAAAAAGGATTTTATTATTTTTACTATTTTCATTATTTCTTGAATATTGAAAATAGGAAAAACATAAAATGAAAACAAAAACCAAAAACAATTTTTACTTTTAAGAATTTTTCAAAAAAAAAAAGAATAAAATAATATTTTATAAATTTTTCTTATCATCTTACTCGCTAAATTTAGAAAAATTAAAAAAAAATTTCTTAGATTTAAAAATAAAAATATTTTTTTCCCTTTCCTAGTAGAAAACATAAGGGGATGTGTGTCAATTTAAAAATTTAAATTAATATGGTATAAAATATAATTAATTATATTAATTTATACGAAAATAAATTAATTTTTTTTATTAAACATTATTTAGTTCGATAATTTAAAAATTAATATATATATGTTATTTGTTATGAAATTACTAAATATAAAATTTTAATTATGAATAAGTAAATGTCTATAACTAAAATAAATAAAATTATTTTAAACAACATAAAATAAATTAACTAGACCTTCAAACTAGTATTTTATATTTGTGCAATGCATGGGATAATGAAATTATTTTCATATTAAATATTAAATTATAACTAAAAAACATCGAGCTAAAAAATAATTGTGATAATTAAAATTAATTCAGGACTATTGATAATAATTTACAATAAAAATTTATATATAACATAGAATTACCTGCAAAATAAGGATGAGGGAGCAAAAACATATGGATAAACTGTAGTCAAAGTTGGTCAGACTTAGAATTGAGAATCATAACCTGTGACAATTTGGAACATGCGTCATGTTGCCATGAAAGAGCTACTGAATAAAACGCACATCTTAAAGAAGAATCTTTAAATGAATTCGCCCAACTTCTAATTATTTATAAATTACGCCCACCCTTCCCCCTCTTTTGTGCAATAATTGTTGTCCAATACTAAGAAAAATAACGTACAAAGTAACAATTTTTGTTTCCTATCGTTTGCAACTAATAGAATTACTTGCAGCATCTATGAATTTAATTAACCAAAACATAACATCATGCTTCATGAATAAAAAGTATATTAAAGAGATAACTAAACCTATTAAGGAGGACTGTACAATCATTAATTATTATATAGAAGAGCACAGAATTAAATACTGTAAAATCACCATTCATATTTCCTATTGTTCAATTTGGAAATCGATACTTACGATAAAAAAAAAAAAAATTGGAAATCGATACTATCATCCCTGCCCAAAATAGATGAGTGTTACTTTTTCACATCCGGCTCCATTCTGTAAAGAAAAAAAATTGTGATTCAATATCCATGTCTTAATCATGGTTATAGCCAATAAAGTTACAACATAACATGCAAATCAATCAAAAGGAATAATAGAATAAATGTTAGAAATTAACTATATTACCTTTAAATCATTTTTTTTCTTTTAATTGAAATCACATATATTTTCCTACCATAAATAATCCTACTCAAATTGGTAGGACCACTTGGATTATCTTTTTTTTGAAAGATTTCTTTAAAGACAAGATTCTTTGTTGTTTGACACAGATTTCCCATTATAGTTACTAATCAATAGTTTCAAATGATTTTTCTATTAACTGTTGAAGTAGCTATATACAATTAACAATGAGTAAAAAATAGGTCTTGACAAATACAAACCTACATGCAAGAGGGTTTGATAATGGATTTTATTAATTGTCATCGTAAAACAAAAAAGTTCAAGGCAATTATTTTTCTTTAGAACTTTTTAACAATTTGAAGATATGGGGACATCAAATTCATCCGAAAATTAAGAATTTTGTCATCAAACTCTTTTTCTATTACTACTACTCATATCACATTGAAAAACGATGCAGTAGTCAATTAAATTTTTAAATTTTAAATGTGTAAAAATAAATTATATTTTAATCAATTTTATCTTTTTTCTTCCTTGTATTCATTTATGTAAGATTTTCAAAACTCTTAAATGTAAATATAAAAATATTTAAATATTTTGTACTACAATACTTATGGAAAAGCAAAAAAATGACATTTTGTACTTCTTAAAACTTGTTTGTTTCATGTCAATTTTTTTTTTTTTAAATTCTTGTATTGCTTTTTGAACACCTCTGGCAACCATAAACTATGAATATATACTTATTTTTCTAATTTAAAATTAAAAACATAGCAGCCGTTTATATTTTCTTGAAAATTTTTTAATTATGAACTATATTAATATATTTCTATATAAAGTTATAATTTTTATTTAATATGCATAAAATAATTTTATATTTTTATGTCCCATGAATGTGATTTTTATCCCAATAAAATAATTTTATATGGTATACATACGTCTTTTTTTATGAAAATTACTTATTTAATCTATGAATCAAAAAAATCTTTAGAAATATAAAACTATCCATACAAAGAAATAAATGTAAATTAATATTCAAAGAAAGGAATTATCTCTATACTAATAAAATTTTTATAAAAAAATCATCACAATTTTCTTTTTGATGTGATATATGATTTTAATTTGCTTATTTATGATTAAAATTTATAATTCAATCAATTGTTAATTGAACTATGAAAAATTTTGGCATTGATTTTTTAAAAGTACGTGTTTAGTTTAGTTATAAAATTGGTTACTTATTTTTTTAAATAGTTACTTTTTGAGAATAAAAGAAATAATTATGACTGATTATCTATTTGAAAAAAAACAAATGCATTTTTATTGAGGTAACTGAGATCTGAATAGTGTTTTAGACAAACGGTTTTTGATGGTTAATTTAAATTATCAGAAATGATTAGCCTAGGAAAAATAAAAGGTAGCGATATGTGACTTAATTTTTGTAATTTAATTCATTTTTTGGTGTACAAAGAGAGAAAAAGCAAAAACCTACTAAGGACGGATACACCAATTTAATGATGAGTCTGCATGTCCGAAGTAAAAGCCTATTACGCATGTTGGACATTGGTACGACACGTGTTTAACATACAATCTTACATGTTCTATTTAAAAAATATTATTTTTCAGCTTGAACATGACTCGGATATGGCCAGAAAACATGACTTAGTACTTTTTTTTTAAATTATTTGATGGATCAAAGAAAAATTCAAAGGTCCCGAAAACCTAATTTCATTTAAAAAATTTTTTTTAGATGTCAATAGAAATAGTGCTCCCTATTTTGTGAAAAGGGTATAAGAAGTATACATAATATATATTAAAAATATTCTATTTTTTTGTGAGGGGTTTAGAAAGTAATAAAATTTGATAGTTTATCATCTATAAATATCTAAAATATTGCAGTGCCTGTGTTCTATAATTTTAATTTTATGAATTTAATATATTTCTATATCTATGTCCATGTCGTGTCAGATGTACGTGCCCATGTCTGTACTCCCCAGCCAAAAGCCAACAAAAGCCAAAAAGAAAACTAACAATGAAGATACACAGCACCTTCAGCATTAGTAGCAAGCAAGTGTTGCATGTCCACTAGAGGAGAAAGTTTACGAAAAGCTACCAATTGGTTCACACCAATTTGGCCATCATCATATAAGCACACTAATTTGCTACTCTTAGAATGTGGACCACCTCCACATTCCAATGCTTGCAAGGTAAGCTTTGAATATTTGCCAACAACGCTCCATACAATATGAAAAGGTTGCTGTGGAGTTGTAACTAGCCTCCAATCCTCTCTAGGACTAGCTTCCACTATTACTTCCTTGTAGCTCAGCTACTAGGCCACCAAAAGCCCCGTCTTGACACCAAACAAGTCTACAAAGAGAATGACAATGTCTCTATCACCAAGGTTTCCTGAAAACCCCATAGACCGAAGCTCCTTCATGATTTCTCACAATGCCACCAATGCCAGCCCTTATAGGATTCTCCATGTGGCTTCCATCTACATTAACTTTGATCCGCCCTTCCACCAGCCTAGCCTGGGAATATACTACAGAGGATGAGCAACCAGGTTAAAGGCAGTTCTCATGTTAGCTACGGATGTGTCAATGTTCCTCATAACATATGTGTTGGTTCACATTAAGGTAAGATACCAACCAAGGCTACAGATATGTGTTGAAGAAGTTCACAGAATTTGTGAAACCCAGCCGCTCCTAGAGATGCAACGAATGAGGGCAATTTCTAAGGCAGTGAAGAATGTCCTCAACTTCAGTTGAACACCTAGCATAATTAGGGGAAGATGCCAATCTTCTAGCCTGGTGGAAAGCATTAGTTGGAAGAGCTTGATGCAAACAAAGCCACACAAAGAAAATCATCTTAGATGGTCCCTTCATCTTCCAAATTCACCTCCACGAAGTAATCGTCATCATCATCAAATTCATGGAGCCGTGATAGCCATTTGTAGCCACTAGATGCAGAATAAGTACCTGCACAGTTTCCCTTCCAAATCCAGCAGTCACTTCACGCACAAAGTGAAGGGATATCCAATTTAGACACTCGATTTTTCAAAGTGTTTGGAATAATAGTTGCAAGGTTGCTAAAATCCCACCTACCTTCTTCCCAGATATCATGAGCTTTTAGCATAGTGTCACTAATATGCACACAGTCCACCAAATTACATAACTTGCCTTGCTCAAACCAGTGATCATACCAAATGGACATGTTGCCTAAGCCAAGCAGAAAATGGAACCCATTTCTCAACTTCTCCACTGTCTTTAGGATCCATTGCCAAACATAAGAGCAATTCCTCCTTGGCTTAGCCAAGAAGATAGACTCTGTACCCAAATACATTGCTATTAAAACATGAGAACTCAATCACTCAGGTTCATTCAAAATATTCCAAACCATTTTACCTAATAGCGCAATATTGGAATGTTTACTTATCTAATATTAAGACCACCAATCTTCTTCGACTTTATTGCAATAGACCATTTAGCCAAATGGATACTTAGGGAACTCTCTTTCTTGCCCCAAAGAAAACCTCTCGTTAATTTATCAATATTCCTACACACGCCATCAGGAAGCCAGAAGGACTGCATGGTATGAATAGGCATAGTTGAAATTGCTGATTCAGTTAACAAAGCTTTCCTACCCTGTTCAACAATTTACTCTTCCATGCTGCTAGCCTAGTTGAGATTTTCTCAATGATTGGATTGAAGGTAGCTTTATTCACTCTCCCTTTCAAGATGGGCGCACTAAGATACTTCCCCAGATATGAGACAAACCGAATGGTAGTGAGACTGCCAATTGCTTCCTTTTTACTTTGACGAATATTCGAAGAACAAAGGACCCAAGACTTCTTCAAGCTCTAGGCTGTGGCTTCCTTCTCTTTTTGACTTAATCATTTTATATTCTCAGAAAGAATTCCAACACAGTGAAGCTCGTGAATGAAACATTACTGTTTCGGTCCATTCTCATCTTTTATTAAAGAATTATGTTATTTGTATACTTCATTTTAAACACATTTATAGACACCTTTTATTTTAAAAATTGAAAAAGTTGAAAAAGTGTAATATAATAATAATAAGATTGTGAGAACCTACCTTTTTGTATGTGGAAGTCTTAAAATTGAATGTATAAATAATACAACTCTTAAAAATCGATGACTATCATGAAAATAAATCCATTTGATATCTAAGATACATGTTCAAAAGATGTCAGGTGTTCCACTGGAAAGAAATTCAACGTTTTGAATCATTCTATTCATCCGCATCACATGGCTGTAGTTGCATATTTTCCTTTTTAAGAAAAAAAGGAAGCGTCAGGGGAAAGGTGGTACAAAAGGGGGAAAATATGTTCTCATTTTGGGGTCCTGAAAATGAAAACAAGTTATAATGACAAAGTTCTCTGGGTATTTACCTCAAAAGTCAAAACTGAATAGATTTCAAAATTATTCATTCCTACAAGACACTAGACAATTCTAAATTGGAACAATGAAAGCTCTTAACACAGCATGTCAAACACACCCCAAGAACTCAACCTAGGAACTCAAAGCTGAATTAAAATTCATTTATCCATTCTCAAAAAGTAATACAAAACCAGTCTACAGATTCAATAACTGAGTCTTGCATACCAGCAGGCAGCAGCTAATGGCTCCAGACATGACCACTCAAATGTAGATGGTTTTTAAGCTCATCCATAAAATTTTTGCCCCCATTTCTACCCCCAATCAAACACACCCTTAAAGTTTATTCCAAAACCTTTATACAAATCATTTCTAGCATACCTAACACGGTGCGCATGATATAGATGTACACTCATTACGATTACACTTGCAGACACAATCTGCAAAATCATGTTAAGGTCATAACTTCCTTCGCCTGCCATTGCGCTTGCAGAAGAGCAAACTATCCCTGCTGTTCTGGTTGATTCTAGTGATATGATATAATATAACCTTGATACTAATACCATACAACTTGAGCAGCTAAATGCATCTGGTCAGAAACAATTGGCCGCCTCCAAATAGAGTAGTGATCATAACTATACAAACTTCAGCTGCTCAAGCTTTCTTACAAATCGTAATTATGAAAGATGATTCAGCTGAAGAGAAGCATTCATAGCATAATTTCATAAACGCCCCCCCCCCTTCTTTTTGTTTTTGGTATTTGCAGCAAATTTTAGCATATTTGCCAAATTCAGCAAGGAAAATAGGAATGGCAGAAAAAAAAATGAGGGAAATAATACTATATAGATGAAGATGATAAATAATTGTTATCACACACAAACTTTTTTATATGGATATTTAAATGAATGAACTGAGAAATAAGAATAAAAACATTTTATAACAGCAGCATGGCTGAATGTCCATGGCATCTCGCTACTGGCTCGTTTCAGGATCCATCTAATTTAGTACTTTTGATAACTTTTATGCACCACATGTTCTCCTTCATCTTGCTTCAACGTTTCATCAAGACATACCTACCTTGATTGAACAAAGTTTTACGCCATCTGGCTATAGACAATTCAAACTTCTATAATTGAATAGCAAGGTAAATACTAAATCTCACTCAGAATTAGAGCGAAACAAACCGATACACATGATTTTTCATTGTAAAGAAGTTGATGAATATATTGAAGTTCCAAAAGAAATCAACTGGATGACCAAACCTAAGAAATTATTATTCATATTTTCTGTTTATAATAATTTTTGAGACACAGTCAAGTTTCTTCAAGTTGATGCAGATATTCACAATCAAAAGATGAGATCAGAGAAAAACAATCAAAAGCATTATGTATTCTCTATTTCCCCTCTTCGAGCCTACTCATTCTTAGTTTCCATGAAACAGTGCTAGGGGTGTGCAAAAAAACTATTTCAACCAAACCAAAACTGTAACCAACCCAAATTTTATGGGGAAAACAAAAAAACCGGTTTTTGCCTAAGTGGTTTAACTCTTGAACTGAAAATTATTTCAAATATGGTTCGGTAAACTGAACCAAAATTAAGTGCAGTGCACCACATTCACTGAGCCATATTTTTAGAAGAATGAATGAATGGAATGAAGAAATCCTTTGTTAGTTCTAGTTTCAACTAGATGCAGTATTGCAATGGGCTAAGAGAACCGAAAAAGGGTTGAATAGGAAAAAGGAAAAAAAGCTGAAAACCCAATTTCCACTGAGAGTCACAAATCTTCGATCTCCATGGACAACGGCCTCTATCAACCACAATCTCTAGCATATCTCGAGCTCGCTCCCATTGACGACCTCCATCGACGATGACATTGTGAACATCGGAGCATTCACGATGACGGTGGTGATGTTTGTGGCGGCAGCGGTGCTCCCATTGATGACCTCCGTCAACAATGACAGTGTAAATGCCGGATTGCCAACAGTGATGGCAGTGATGTTCGTGGTGGCAGCGGTCACATCGATGAAGTCCACAGGTTTGCTGGTGATCGTAAGAACGGGACTGTTCGGTCCGTCAGGAAAGTAAGTATAGCTTCTCTTGGTGGAGGCGGTGGCTAACAACTATGAGAAATGGTGGAAATGAGAATCAGTTCAAAACTGGTTCACCTTATTCAAAATCGGTTTAAAACCAGTTCATCATGTTCTGAAGTGACTGTCAACTGGTTTGGTTTGAATTATGAACCGGAAAACCAGCTTGAGGGGGTTCGGTTTGGTTCTTTTCAGGAACCAAGCCATGCCCACCCCTAGACAGTGCTATGCATCATGTAAATACTCACATGACAACATAAGCTGAACCTAGAATCAGCTGCTTCTGAAAGGCGCCCATTTTACTGAGAATGCACATATCAATTCATTCAAGTAATCAATATTCACATAAACTGCCAAATAAACAGCAGTATAACACACTTCATTCTTTAAGAAAAACTGCAAATTACCCACTTCCACTTTAGCCTTTTTGTAAATCATTGCCTGAATAGCCACTTCTGTGTCCATCCAACTTCTGTTACAATCATGAATTGAGGTGTTGACTGATAGAAACCACAAAGAAGAAACAGAAGAAAGAAAGGAAGATTCACTGTATATTAACACTCTTGAGCTGATACAAGGTGTATCAGTCAAGAATAAAGAGAAAGTAGTGTGAAATAAGCAGAAAATGAAAGACTCAGAGCACTAAGCAGCTCAACCTCTCTAGCCAATACCAGAAAATAGCCTAGCTCTCCCCCCTCTCATGCCCAAACAAATATACCTTTTTTCCTAACAGAATCCTTACGCACTCACATGCCAACGTGGCACACACCCACCTGCACTTTTGTCACAGCTAGCTAGTTTGTTAGGCCTGAGGCCCACTTGTTCCACTCACGCTCTTCCCCTCAGTATTTCCTATAATACCCCTATACTTCTTACGCTTGTACACCTTTAGTCCTTCTTGAAAACGGTCTCTAACAATACCCCCCTCCCGAACTACTACCTTGTCCTCAAGGTTGAAGTCAGGAAAACTTAGCTTGATATCTTCTGCTAATTCCCAAGAACTCTCAAATTCGGGCATGTCTAGCCACTTGATCAGCACTTCCCAATTCCCATGAGAGTTTTGCCGAACAGCCCGCACCTCAGAAGGCTGTACTCTCAGCTCCCAATCATCAGCAAGACCAGAAGGTAACGGTTGAGAGGCAATCCCAGGGGCAGTACATTTTTTGAGCAATGATACATGGAAGATGGGATGCACCTTAGATGCAGGGGGCAATTTCAGCTGGTAAGCAACCTTCCCAATCTTATCTAGGACCTCAAAGGGCCCATAAAATCATGGGCTCAGCTTCTGGTTCATGCGGGTCACTAACGATTTTAACCGGTATGGCTGAATCTTAAGGTAAACCATGTCTCCAACTTCATATGCAACCTCCCTTCTCTTCTTATTTGCCTGATTTTTCATTCTGTCTTGGGCTTTGTTGAGCTGAAACTTCAATTCTGCCAATATGGAATTCCTTTCGGCTATCAACTGATTTACTTCTTCTACAACAGAAACAGGGGTATCACCCTTAAGAAGGGTTGGAGGTTCCCTCCCATATAAGGCCCTGAATGGGGAGGTTTGGGCGGAAGCCCTATAAGTGGTATTGAACCACAGTTCTGCCCAAGGCAACCATTTAGGCCATTGCTTAGGTTTGACCCCTGTGAAGCACCTTAGGTATGTTTCCAAACAACGATTTACTACCTCTGTTTGCCCATCGGTTTGAGGGTGGTAGGCTGAACTATATTTCAGCCTTGTACCAGCCTGTTTGAATATTTCTGACCAAAATGAGCTCATAAAAACCTTGTCTCTATCAGTCACAATTGTGGTTGGAAACCCATGCAATCTCACAACCTCCCTCACAAAGAGTGCAGCCACATCTTTGGCGGTATAAGGGTGGGAGAGGGCCAGAAAATGGGGGTATTTAGTAAGCCTGTCAACTACTACCAGTATAGTATCCACACCTTGAGCTTTAGGAAGACCACCTATAAAGTCCATAGATAGTTCTTCCCAAACTTGAAAGGGAATAGGCAATGGCTGAAGCAACCCCCCAGGGGACAAGGCCTCATATTTGTTTCTATTACAAGTGTCACAGGATTGTATGTACTACTGTATGGTTTTCTTCATCCCTTCCCACCATAACAGATTAGACATTCGTTTGTAGGTTCTGAAAAATCCTGAGAGACCCCCAACAGCCGAATTGTGGAATTCTTCCAATATGAGGGGTATTCGAGAAGACCCCGTAGGGATTACTAGCTGCCCCTTGTAATAAAGTCTTCCACCTTTAATCTCAAACCCTTGTGGTGTAGGATTCCCTTGAATTAAATTCTGCATAATTACCCTCAACTTGTCATCTTGCTGCACTTCCTGTTCTAGACCCTCCCAATCTTGAAAAGTGACAGCCGAAATTGCACAACAGTATGCCTTGCGGGATAAAGCATCTGCCGCTCTATTCTCCTTTCCCGCCTTGTACCTTATTTCAAAATCGAACCCAAGGAGCTTTGCCACCCATTTCTGCTGTTCCTCACCCATCATTCTCTGATCAACCAAAAACTTTAGGCTCTTTTGGTCAGTGAGCACTACAAATCTCCCGCCTAATAGGTAGTGTCTCCACTTTTGAATGGCGAGAACAATTGCCATAAGCTCCCTCTCATATACTGACTTTAATTGGGCCCTGTCAGATAATGTTTGGCTCATACAAGCTACAGGCTTACCCTCCTGCATCAGTACAGCCCCAAATCCCTTCCCTGAGGCATCAGTCTCTATGACAAATTGTTTATTAAAACAAGGAACTGCCAAAACTGGAATAGTTGTCATAGTAGCGTGCTTCAGTCTGTCAAAAGCGAGCTGAGCTTCCATACCCCATTGAAACTTGTCTTTCTTCAAAAGCTGCATGAGAGGCCAAGCAATTGTTCCATATCCTTCAACAAACCTTCTGTAATACCCGGTAATCCCTAAGAAACCAGTCAACCCTTTCAAATCTATAGGTTGTGGCCAAGACAGCATTGCTTCAATTTTCCTGGGGTCTGCTGCCACTCCCTTCCCTGATATTATGTGCCCCAAATATTCCAATTGCTCTTGGGCAAAACTGTACTTCTTCTTATTGATATAGAGACTGTGTTTCCTCAAAAGCTCCAACACCCTCCTTAGACGATCTGAATGTTGTTCAACCGATTTGCTAAAGACCAGGATGTCATCAAAGAATACCAACACAAACTTCCTTAGGTAAGGCCTCAAAACCTGATTCATCAAAGCTTGAAAAGTGGAAGGGGCATTTGTCAACCCAAAGGGCATGACAAGGAATTCGTAATGCCCCTCATGGGTTCTAAAAGCAGTTTTCTCGACATCCTTCTCCCTCATTCTAATTTGATGGTACCCGGATTTTAAATCTAACTTAGAGAAAATCCTAGCTCCACCTAACTCATCAATCACCAGTATGGGGAATTTATCTGGAATTGTCACCTTATTCAATGCCCTTAATCAACACAAAACCTCCAACCTCCATCTTTCTTTTTGACTAAAATTACAGGGCTCGAATAAGGACTAGTACTAGGTCTAATTATGCCAGCACTCAACATTTCATCTATTATCTTCTCTATTTCATTTTTTTGGAAATGAGGGTACCTATAGGGTCTCACATGAGGAATGGGTGCACCTTCCTTCAGATTGATAACATGGTCTTGCTCTCTAGGTGGTGGTAATCCAATGGGGGCCTTGCAAATGTCTTCAAACTCCTCCAAGAGTTGTTGGATCACACATGGCAGCCCTTCTCCTCCCTCATTCATCTCAAAGCTCTCAGAGGAAGTGATGAAATAACCTTCACCATCATCTTTGAGTGACTTAAGTGCTGCCTTCCATGAAACGCGGAACCTACCAAGGGTGGGATCCCCTTGTATCTCGTTGACCTTACCATCCTCCTTCCATTTGATAGTTAAGTTCTGAAATTGGCCAAAATGTTCCCCAAACCAGCCAGCCACTCCATTCCTAACACCACATCCACACCCCCAAGCTCCAGCAAAAAGAATGATTGCATAATTCTCACGCCCTGTACTTCAATGACTAGTCCCTTGCAAACCCCATGGCCCATTGTTTGCTGACCCGTGCCTACCTCTACCTTGTATTGTGGAGTGTTAGTCACTGCCCGTTGCAGTTCCTGGACTAAGGACTTCGAAATGAAATTGTTAGTGGCCCCTGTATCAATGAGAATCACCACTTCCCTTGCTCCCAATTTGCCTAACACCTTAAGGGATTTATTATAAGTGAACCCCTTGAGGTTGTTGAAGGAAATATGTAGGGATCGCATCTCCAGCGCTTGAACCTCCTCCGTTCAGTCTTCCTCTTCTTCAGCTAGAATTTCCTTATCAGATCCTTCTACCAATACTAGGTGAAAGTGTTTCATCTTGCAAACATGGTCATGGCCCCACCTCTCTCCGCATTTAAAACACAACCCCTTTCTACTCCTTTCTTGTAGTTTAGCCTGGGAGAGTCTCTTCCCAGAGCTTCCCCCTTTTTCTTCGGTACTCCCTTCACCATGCTTCGGGCCTCCAATTTCTCTATTACCCTAACCCTTGATCCCTATGGGTCCAGTTCTGAATGGGATTGGGCCTTTTCCATGACCCGCTCTCTTTTCTACTGGGCTCACCCATCCTCCCCTCCATTCTTTGTTTCTTTCTTCCAACATCAATGTTCTATCCTTGATTTCCTGCAGTTTTCCAGCTCCAGGCTCTTCACCTCAGCCTGTAATTCTAACTTCAGCCCATTAATAAAGATCCCCTTCATGATATCCTTGTCAACATACTTCATGGGCCCCGATATCTTCTCAAATTCTTCTATGTAATCCATCATTGAGCCCACTTGTCTCACCCTCAACAAAGGCCCATATGGGTCCTTCACCACCCTAGGCTCAAAACGCCTCAATACTGCTTCACGAAATTGTCTCCATGATAGAAAAGCAACTTGGTCCTCCCACGTCCTGTACCAGTTGAGAGCCTTGCCTTCTAATGCAACCAAAACGAGATCCAAGCGCTCATCACCCACTATGTCATTCACCTCGTAATAGCGCTCGATTCTGGTTAGCCATCCATGGGCGTCCTCCCCCTCAAAAATTGGCATCTCCATCCTCCGTTCCTTGCCACGCCGCTGCGAGTGTGGGCTTCCTTGAGAGGAGTTGGGAGGTCGGCTCCCCCAAGAAGATTCGTCCCGGTGGCGCGAACAACCTCCATGAGAGTGGGGGGAGTATCGCTGTTCTCGAGACTGAGCCCGAGAGTTACGATGCTCCTTGCGAAGAGGAGGGAAGTGTTGCGAACCCCTCTCCCTTCTTGGATCCCCATTCCATCGGTCATCCTCTTCCACCCAGTGGTAACGTCTCCTGGGCGGAGACCTCCCACGCGGCCTATCCCTCAAAAGCTGCACTACCTCATCCAACCTTCTCTTCAAGTCCTCCATTCGGTTCACCATCTCCAACACAACTTCGCAGTTGACCCCCACAGCCTCAAGAACGAGGCTCTGATGCCAAAATGATAGAAACCACAAAGAAGAAACAGAAGAAAGAAAGGAAGATTCACTGTATATTAACACTCTTGCGCTGATACAAGGTGTATCAATCAAGAATAAAGAGAAAGTAGTGTGAAATAAGCAGAAAATGAAAGACTCAGAGCACTAAGCAGCTCAACCTCTCTAGCCAATACTAGAAAATAGCCTAGCCTCTCCCCCCTCTCATGCCCAAACAAACATACCCTTTTTCCTAACAGAATCCTTACGCACTCACATGCCAACGTGGGACACACCCACCTGCACTTTTCTCACAGCTAGCTAGTTTGTTAGGCCTAAGGCCCGCTTGTTCTACTCACGCTCTTCCCCTCAGTATTTCCTATAATACCCCTATACTTATGCTTGTACACCTTTAGTCCTTCTAGAAAACGGTCTCTAACATTGACATTACACAGAAATTTATGGATTGAATGGAAGCAGTTATCTGCAAGTTTTTTAATATTCCAGCAGTTACTTGCCAAAACTAGAAGTTCAGGCATGTGGATCTCTAATGTAATATCATCCCTCACAATGCCACCCTGAGAATGTCTTTGAATCTTCTACTTACCTGTATCTTACAAGAAATTCTCAGACTTAGTTGCAGCTGCAGAAGATTGACAAGATGATGCCATGCACAATAGCCACTCAGATCGCACATGACTGTTTGACGTAATAAGTGCAATACAAATAAAATACAAACTCAATTGCAAATCTTCCAGCAACATTTTGGTCCAGACAATGTCTTAAGTTGTACAATATTAGAAAGGGGGATCAAAGTGGTAATCACAAGGACAGAATAGAATAACAAAAGTCCAATATTCAAACAGTACTTAAATAACCAAGAAAACTTCAATGGTCATTACGTTGATATGAAATCAATCTCCATAATTCAGCCATATATGGATTGCATATCTCGCATCATGCTATACAGCAATCTAGCTTTGTCATATTTACAATGGTTTATTGTCACAAGTAAATTACTCCTGAAGTTCAGTGTTTATAGTTATGGTAAAAAGACAGGCAAAATAAAATCAGCAATTAGGCACCCATCTATCACATTTGTCGAATGCAAGAACAATGAGGGACATCAGTTAAAAAATTTACCAGCAACAATAGGTACCTACTGCAAAACAACGAAAACACTGGAAGATTCAGGTAATTTTCAACATTCTAGTAGTGAGACATTATCAGAATAACACAATGCTACCAAAAGCAAATGTGTCAAGAACTTCGGTTCAATAGCATATACACAATTCCACTTGATTCAATTTTGAGTCCATTTGAAAATTCATAACAATACACCAGTTTAATATGCACTTGCTTGCTGCAGCCCAAACATGCTTAAAAATTTATTTTTAACTCAGCTGTAAGTGCATACACATTTTACCAATTTTATGGAATTATCTCTACATATTTTGTAAATTGCATCAGTTTCTTGCAGTACCAATAGTGAAAAAAAAAATGGCAATATTGTGATTAACAAGTATCTTTTTTTCCTCTGCCCACCAATGCATTTATAAGCAACATGCAACAACCCATTAGCAAGTAACTTGCTCCAATCTGCGAGACTTTGCACAAGTAACTTACTTGTTCACCAGATTCTCAGCAATAATGTTGTTTAATCTAACATATCACCACTCTTCAATTAGATATATCTGAGTAGAAAATGTTCCAAAGTCCAAACTGACAATCATCCAAGTGAATTGAATGTAGACACCTATTATTCCCTTCAAGTTTTAATGTAGATTTTTTATGCACTTTAGGCTTACTCTGATTTTAATTCCAAAGGTCTCCTCCAGTTTTATAGATCATATTCCATATGCCACTATGAATGAAATACATTAAAATGTGAAAGAAACTCTTACCAGTCAAAGTTTAAACAAATACATTAAAATGGTTAATAATTAACTAATTCAAGGAGAAAGTATGTCTCCTTTTAAGTGGCAGACTAAGAGGTAGTAAATCTAATGAAAGATCAAATGGATAACATATCACAAGCATACATACAAAAAATGACTCTGTACATTAAATTGATAAAATAGAGTTATGTCAAAATTTATAAATCTTACACTTTGTTAGAAATACAAGTATACAAGTACTGTCATCGAATTGATTTTGCACTAAAAGACACCTATAAGTTACAAATCTACACAAAAAGACTAGAAAACAAAAATACTAGAAAACAAAATACTACTTTGGGTACCAGTGAAATTTGCTGCCAGAGAGTTCAACGATAAAACTGAAATCATCAAGAAAATTTCAATAGATGTTAATGTGTTATTGATATTGAATTCAATCAATCCTCAGATTCTAAAAATACATACAGAGCGACCCTGCAGCTCTTATACATGTCATAGTTCCTTCATCCCAGCTACACAACAATATCCCTGCAAAACTTTCATAGTTTTCATTCCTCAGTGGCTGTAAAGCAAACAAAAGCCTTGAGATCTCTAGCAATAGCAAATACAGCCAACATCAATGCTAAAAACATACAACAGTGCAACCAATCCTGGGTTTGATTTGATAGCACCCTTGGTTGCAATTAAATAAATTTCTGATCCATCCAAGCCCTACGTATAGCAGAGAATCCATAGATAAGATACTTTGAAGCTCAAAACCAGTACTTCATCCTGGAAGGGCTAGAAGTTATCCATTTGGGGTCATCTGGTTCTTACTGGCACAAAGAACAGAACTGGGTGCACCAATGATCACCAACTGTTTCCGAGCCATCAGAACCAGAAGACTTTTGCATAGGAAGACAAGTATTCATAAATGTGTTATTCCTCAAACGATTGCATGGAAATTTTCTCCAAAAGCAGTGGCCAATCTACTCCAAGTTGCTGTGGATTTAGCTCCATGGCAACTTTAAAATCATGCAAAGAAACTGCACACAGTGGTCTGTGTTCAGGTACAGGTTCAGCCAGCCCACCAGCACCCTGCGCATGTAAATGATTATTTGGCCACATGCCATTGATGACCTTGCCCTGAATCTGCTGTTTGGGGGCAGGGGGCTTTCTCAGCTCATTTGTAGACCTAGCTCCCACTAATTCAACACAAGACCTGATCAACCGTTTCAGGTACACATCCAACATATTATTCAACGTATTGGCACATTCCATAGAAACACCTCCAAGACCCTGTACTGCAGCAATCTGCTCCATACGCCTTCGTAGTGTATCTGTATCATACAACCTACCACTGTCACAACAACTATCAAAATGACCAGGACTAAGCACTGGCAGTGTTTTGCGGGCCCCACCCACACTTGCTGAGCAGTAGGGAATCCCAAGTGGTGCTAGCAGGGGACTTCTAGAGAAACTCAGGTGGTTTAACTGATCCACCTCTTCCCCGTCTTCAGCAATTGACATTTCAGCTGGCCCTTTGCTGTGTATTCTCGGTTTTTCTGCAGGTCGCTGAACGGCATCCTGCTTTTCATTCTCAGGTAGCTCAGCAACGGTTTGAAGATGCTGTATTGGTCTTTGATAATCACATGGAGTAAGAATTCCATTCTCCATATCGCCCTTATTACCACTGTCTTCTGTACCAATGGATTGTTGAGAAACAGAATCAACCTTCCCATTTGGTCCAAGAGGGCTTGGTCTATCTCTTGGTGGCCTCCGAAATACAGACCTTATCTTACGTGGGGACGCTGGCAAAACCCCATTTGACCAAATGGCTGCATTTGGATTTGGATTTTGATTTTGGAAGCTGGCAACACTCTGTTCATGCCCATCTTCTCTGCCAGGAGACACACCCGTAGCATGAGCACGGGACTTCGGAGGACCTGATGGCTGGATTGGTGGTGGGGTCTTGGCTTGGCAGGCATTCTTCAAAATCGACTTTATAAAATGATTGTGCAATGGAAGATTCTCCCTCCCAAGTACTTGAATACACAGCTTATCAAACTCGGTCTTGCTCAGCTTCTGACTCAGAAACCTGTTCAAGTAATAAAAGTACCGCTTCGACTTATCTGCTCCGAGCTTCTTTATAATCTGTGCTCTCAATTCACCCAAGTCAATTCTTGAACTCTGCTGGGGTTGCATTTCTCACCAGACAGATTCATACAACACCCAACAAAATCAAGAAACTAACCCACCCCACCTGTGACCCCCAATTTGTGCCAAATTACAGTTATTTCTGTTTCCAAAGAACCCTAAACTCCCCCTCCCCCATATCACTTAATACAAAAAATCCGCTATCACAAGCTCTGCATATCAGAACAACCAGATATACAGACAATACCCAATAACAGTAACCCAGAGAAAAACCTGCAATTAAGGTTACCCTTATGCCCAAAAAAGCCCAAATTGACCAACCAACCCACCACACATTGCAAACCCAAATCTCATCATCTTGGACCCCCCAAAAACCCTAGAGATCAAACCGCAACGGAAACCCCACACCAACTCCGAGCGCGCGAAAATTCCCACAAAAATCAAACTGAAATCATTGAATTGTGTGGCAAATCAAAAACCCTAAGTTCGAATCACCAAAACACCGTGCTTGCGTCGAACGGCACCGTATCGAACATTGCCATCACTGCACCAATTTTAAACCCTCCTCATTGTCTTCGCCAAATTCGACAGCTTCGAACTTCAAATTCCGGAATTTGAAGTTGAGGGCAAGAGATCAGTGAGTTGGGGCAAAACAAAACCAAGTTCCGAAGAAGAAAAAAAATATAACAAAAACAAAATGAAAAATTGAAAATTGCAATGGAAGGAAGGAAGCACAATGAAGAAAGAGCAAAGAGTAAAACTTGCTTATTACATTGATTGAACTCTGACCTTTTACACACTTCACCCCAATTTTGCATACAAATCTCGAACCTCACTCACTGGGTTTCAACCTTCGAACCTTTGCCCCTTTTCTCTTTCTCTCTCTTTCCTTTTTTTCTCTATTTTTTTTCCCACTCTCAAATTTATTTATTTTTTTTTGGGGGATTTTATATTGAACTTTGGTATTGCAGTGTGTGTATTTAGCTCGATCACTGCTAATACTATCCTTCCCCTTTCCCTCTTTAGTTTCTTTTTTTTTTTTCACTTTAGCAATTTGCAACTCTTCTTTCTCGGGATCTCTCACCAGGTCTTCCCTTTCCTCCATTAAAAAAATATTTAATTTAATCATTTCATAATTTTTTGAAGAAATTAATTTTGGTATACTCTAATATAAAATACTTTGTAATGATAATTAATTATATTTTATTTGTATATAAATAACTTTTATTGTAGCTAAAGAAATAGTGAAATTTTTAGTGATGTAATTATATGTAATTAAATAATTATATAAAAAAAATTTTACTTACAGTTTATTAAAATTCAATCCCTTATCTAAAAGTCCATCGAGTTTTTAAATTGTATTTGACGTTAATCTTGGTATAGTGATATTTTATAGATTGATTGGCAACTTGAAAAATTAATTTAATAGGGCCTAAAATAGAATTAATTATATTAATTTATATAAAAATGAATTAGTTGATAATTAAATAGTGATTGATTTAAAATTAACTTAAAAATTATTTTAATTAGTTTTTTAAATTATTAGAAAATGATAAAATAATAGATAGGGAGAGAGAAAAAAATGGGAGTAGATAAAACTAACTTAATTTTTATTTTAAAGCTAGAGTTAGACTAAAATTAGTTTAGATAAAAAAAATAATTTAAAAATTTTTGTTAAATATCAAACAAAATTTATGTAAAACCTAGTCCCATTATGCCTACATATTTAGTTTTTCATAATTGCCCATCACCCCCGTAGTTTCTCTTCTTTTGATATATATCTTTTAAGGGGTATATATGTGTGTTTATAATTTTATATGGTTATGATTAAATTACATTGGTGTAAGTAGTTATTATACTATTAAATAACTTTTTATTTGTGTAATTTTTTACAAAATCCACTATTGGATTAAAAATTTATATCCTATAGATCATCTCTATAAAATTTTACGTCAATCTAAAATCATTTAATATACTTTTTATATATATCAATATCAACATAATTTATATATTTAAAATATACATGAATAAGAGATATTTAATTACATTCTTATTGATGTTTAATTTTTATAAAATTTAGTATAAATATTTTTTATAATAAATAATTATAATTTAATAATTGAATTGATAAAAAAATATATTTTATAAAGAGTTATAAGTGATGTAACTATACTTAAAATTACACTAGATTTGATGCAATGATAAGAAAGTTATAGTCCTATGAAAAGGACTAAAGTTCAAAGCTTAGAAAACGTAATTATTGAGAGGATCTTTTAGTTACAATAGTACTTGAGAGTAGAGATGCCTTAAAAACAAAATAAAAAGAGTTTTTATGTTTTTGAGGAGGTTGATTTGGGAAACAAAAATTAAGAAGTTTTTCCTTTTCTAAAATGATAATTACATAGGTGAATTTGAATTTCTAATCGGCCTTTAGTTATGGGTTTGAATTGAATCGGCTCATTACGAGAATGAAGCTCTCACAACATATTTTTCTATCTACGAGACATGAACCTAAGATCTTATTTAAACAGAATAAGTGTGCATCAACCAGCTAAATCAGCCAAGCATTAGTTCATCTTTTTTTTTTTTTCTTAAAGCAAACAAAATATAATTTTGCATTTATATTATTGATAGCCCTACCCTTTTTTTAATAAATTAATGAAGATTGTCTTAGGACCTGAAACAACAACTACAACAAATTTATCGTACTACTCTTGTTCACTCTGATATTTTTAGTGCATATAAGAGTAAACTTAATTATATATGTACATATAAACCTAATACAAATATGTACCTCCAAATGTATTTATGGAAGGAACTTATGCTTTTTCTAACCTCGTGTATTACATTGTTATTTAGGTGAAGGATACATTGTTATTTAGGTGAAGAAAGCTTATTAGATTGTTATTTACATCAGTCTTCTAAAGCCAACCTTCACTTAAGATTCTTATTTGGAAATATGATTGCTACACATATCATTTTGTGTAAAGTTGTTTCAAACTCAATGTGTAAATACAGGACAAACTGCTGTTGAATGTTGTGATAAACTAAGCACATGTCTCCCGTTTAGTGGAATTCACATATTCTTGCATTTGTTTATCACTTTCTTTCATTGCTTTCTTACCACTGCCATTCATATTTGATGATCGGATTACAGTAAAGTAAACATAAAATAAAATGAATTTGATCATCTTTGTCTCTTTTAATTTGTGTTTGCCCCTTTTTAGCATACAACTATGAATCATGGACAAGATGAGGACCATTGTCCTCGTGCATATCGTCATTGTTGTGGGTTCTTTTAAATCAGAATGGGTAATATATGAGCTTCTAACACTTTTCCTATTGAAAGGTTATTCTTTTTTGTTTTGGATTACAAAAGGTCATTTTAATTAAGATGACTATTGATAAACCGAAAAAGTCAGAATAGTTGAATAATGGAAGAGCTGTTCCCATGTGAAAATACGTTGACCTTTTGTCTTTACATTGAGATTTATTTTTACTCCCTCATGTCATCATAGTTTTGAGAGCTTCGAAAGTTTTCACAAATAGAAAAAATAACAACAAAAAGGGGAGTTGTGAAAATGTATTTGTTGGGTTGAGTAGGTTTAAACTAAATCTATACTACTACTAAAACAAAAAAATGTTACATAAAAATTTTTACGTGTGTCAACCTGGAGAATTCTGCCTGTTTCCATTTTAATAAATTTCTAGTTAAAGAAATAAATTGAGTGTATTTGTAATTTGAAAAAGGAAAATAATCAAAATAATAATAATAATAATAATAATAATAAAGAACACAAATAAAGGAAACCAAAAATTTGAGTTATTTTTTTTAGTCAAATCTATTTCAATTATGATTTTATTTCATGTATTAATGGTTACAATTTAAGTTCTTATTTAATTGTCAACAAAAAAAATTATATAATCTCTTCACAATATTTATTTTCGTATAATTTAAATTTATATTTTCTTCTTAAAATGTCAAATTTTTTTTATTGAACTCACGTTTAAAAAAGACGAAAAAGTGAAAACGAAAAACTAAGATTGGATGCTTAGTTTGAATTTACATAGTTTGAATTCATGTGATGCAAGTCCCACATCGGGTAGGCAAGAAGGATTTGAGTGTTATATATATAGATCTACAAACCTTCACTCTTAAGCTAGATTTTATAGTAGAGTTAGGTGGATCTATATCATATAATATCAAAGCCTACCTTTGCAATGATTGGTGGGTGCCATCTTCCTAATTCTATGTTCCATATATACTTCTTTGTAAGGGATCTCAATATTTTTTCTAGACAATGGAAGATATGAATTCTCGATGCTTCTTAGAGTTGTATCCAAAAATACATCATTGCTCTAATTATTTGCAGTCATTTTTTGAAATTTATACTTTTACACCATGCAATATAATAGAGATATTGAATATTTCAAATGAATGTGAAATCATAATTAAAGGCCTTATTACATTTGTGCTTAACTTTTCCTTATTATTATAACCCATGTTATCTTTTATGTTCACAATTAATTCATTTGTTATGTTAATGTGTATCACTTTTGTATTTAAATAATAGTTTGTTAATTGGTAGTGAAACTAAAATATTTACTATCTCTTATAACTTAATCAAATTAAATTTTATAATTGTATAATTGAAGTAAAATTTTTATACCCTGTGCATTGCACATGCTACAAAACACTAGTGTTCTACTATTTTAATCATCAAGATGTACTAATTTGTAAAAAGCAGTGCTTGGTAGCACGAAAATCAGTTCATAAAATTGTAACTAAGGCTAGCTAACCAATCATGGGAGGATTTGATATTAAAAGAGAAGGGAGAAAAAGTAGTTACTCTCCAAAACACACTACACTTGCATTGCGCTTTTATGTTCGTTTGTTGTTGCATTAAAATTCGTTCATGCCATTTATTATTTTTCATTTTTAGAAGATCCTTTTGACCATTTGTGTGTTATAAAAATGCTGATACTTCTTTTGTTGTTTGAAAATTTGAAGTTTAATAAAATTTATATTGATGGAAAGTTCTCATCATTTTAAGATTATGATAAACCAATAATCTTATTGTAAATTTATTATCAAATTGGCTGTTCCTTCGACATCCTATACCCGTAATAAGTATTGGTATTTATCCATATTTTATTTTCTCATTCTTGGTTGACAAGGTTGAAGCCATTCTATCGAACCAATAAAGATTTATTTTTCGATTCATCCTTAGAGTTGAATATCACATTCAAAAATTGTTTTTGATCCAATATGGAGGAATTAATAGAAAAGGCAAATCCCTTATGATACACCAGATTCGGCTCAATTATTTATAGACCCAATCAAATAAATAAGAATTTTTGTCTTTTATTAATATTTAGAAGAATTAGTTTATTTTCAAACTAATTGATTTTTTTTTACTTTACAATACAAAGAGATATCTATGTTTGGCAAAATTTTGAAAAAGGTGTTATAATATTCAATGTTTTACTTTAGATATAAAAAAAAAGATAAAAAAAAGGGGGATACCATTTTTCGAATTTTTTGTCGCAAAGAGGATTCAAGCTATTTTATTGACATGAGTGTTCTAAATCAAAAAAAATTCCAACGATTTTTTTAAACCTTTTTTTGTATTAAATACAAGCAAAAAACAATTAGCCTCCAGGAAAAGATAAATAATCCCTCCTAAAATCTCGTTTTCCCTATTTCAATTTCTACTATGCTTAATATTCTCTGCATATTCTTTTTTGTTTAGTATCGAGCCAAATTTTCTTATATTACAATAATAAAGAACTGGTAATTGTTTTCTATTCTAGGACATTGAAATTTGAAAACAATGACATAATTATACTGCTCTAATATATTGGGGTTGAAAAAAAAATAAGTAAAATAGTCTTCTTCAAAATATAGATATATACTATGACTAACTATTGGGGTTGAAAAAAAAATAAGTAAAATAGTCTTCTTCAAAATATAGATATATACTATGACTAACTAGTACTGCAGTACAAGAAATTCTCTAAATATGGTAGAAAAAGAACCCGCATGGCCCAATGATCTTTTATATATTTTTCCGGTAGTTATTCTAGGTACTATTGCCTGTAGCATAGGCTTAGCAGTTTTAGAAACATCAATGATTAGGGAACCTGCAGATCCATTTGCAACTCCTTTGGAAATATTGCTTGAATGGTATTTCTTTCCTATATTTCAAATACTTCGTACAATGCCCAATAAGTTATTGGGCATTCTTTTAATGGTTTCGGTACCTACGGGATTATTAACAGTACCCTTTTTGGAGAATGTTAATAAATTCCAAAACCCATTTCATCATCTAGTAGCAACAATCGTCTTTTTGATTGGTACTGCAGTGGCCCTTTGGTTGGGTATTGGAGCAACATTACTTATTGAGAAATCCCTAACCTTAAGTCTTTTTTAAATTGATTCAATTGTGAAATAAAATATCATGCCATTTGTATTGTGTATCTAGGGAGAATTCACTTTGAAAGGATTAATCCCTAGATACATCTTTGAACCTCTCTGAGTATATAGATTTTTGAGTATATGGATTTTTTCTAAAGATAAAGATTCAAACTCCATATTTTCATCTTTATTTGTTTTCATCTTTCATCTCTATTTTTTCTAAAAATAAAGATGAAAAAATTCTAATGGATTGCAAATTTATGCAAAATGCTTTTCAATTTCTAAAATGTCCAATATATATGTTTTACATCTTCTACTCAAAAATGTTCAATTTTCATAAGGTCTTCTTGACTAATATTCAAAAGTTCCAATAATGTATGTATATTGGACCTTTTGAGACAATTATAGATCTTGGGAGGCAATTCTAATTGGTCAAAAAAAAAAAAAGATTTTAATTCTATCTCTTTCTTATTTTTCCTTAGTTTAGCCAATATATCATGAAAAGTGAAAAGGGGTAAAGTAACTCTGTGTTGATTGTTTTCTAAATTTAAGTTTTCTTCTTCCGCATGTAAAAAAGGAATAAATAAGTCAATCAAATTCCAAGAGGCTTCATAAAGCACTTCTTTAGGAGTTAAACTTCCATTTGTCCATATTTCAAGAAAGAGTATCTCTTGTTTTTCATTCCCATTCACATAAGAATGAATACTATGATTTGCGTTTTGAATAGGCATGATTACAGCATCTATAAGATAACTTCTGTCTTGAAAGTTTTTTAGTCTTTTTATACAATATCCGTGATTCCTCTCGATTTGTAATCCAATACTCAAATTTATGGGTTTTGTTAGGTTAGCTATATGTTGTGCATTATCAACGATTTCCACAAAAGGTGGTAAAATGATGTCTTGAGCAGTTATATATTCGGGACCCTTGACACAAATAGATGCATCCTGAGTTCCATATAGATTACTTCTCAATACTATTTCTTTCAAATTTATTAAAATTTCATGTATTGATTCTTGAATACCTACTATGGTAGAATATTCATGTGGTATTTTCTCAGATTTTGCACGTGTGATACATGTTCCCTCTATTTCTCCTAGCAAAACTCTTCGCATTATAATGCTCATTGTATTGGCTTAGCCTTTCATAAGTGGAGACAGAATAAAGCGTCCATAATAAAGGCGCTTACTATCTACTCTTGATTCAATACACTTCCACTATAGCGTTTGAGTAGATACTCTTACTTTCTCTCGAACCATAGTAAGCTATTTTCTTTTTCATTTTTTTTCAAATCCTTGAATTGTTTATTTCTCTTGAAATCTATTCTATGTTTATTTCTCGTTTTACACACGTATTTTTTTAGGGGATGTACTGTAACACCCCAGCATGAGTTGCGGTTACCTATCGATACCGGAGCTTGAGAAATTCTGAGTCTGGACCCTATGCCTCCTTGGAGGGCTATAGGATTAAGGAATTCTTTTCAGATCAAAAGTTCCGGTAATGGTTCTCTAGGCATCAATAAGTTGAAGAGGGATTTTTAACGAATTTTAGGGAATGGATAACCCCTTCGTTTCCAACCCTCAAGTTTATAAAAATGCAAGTTTTTGGAGCTAGTAATCGATTATAGAGGACCTGTAATCGATTACAATCCTTTTTGTATGCCACGGGTTAAAATTTTTTCATGTGGTAATCGATTACCAAGGATGGTAATCGATTACCAATTCTAGGTTTGTGGTAATCGATTACCAAAATTGGTAATCGATTGCCAGCTCTTTGGCTATGGTAATCGATTACCAATTCTTCGTGGTAATCGATTACCAGCCCTTGGTATCACAGGCCAATATATAGGCCCGGACGCATCCCACGCCCTCATTTTTGAATTTCCTCTCTCTCTCTAACCCAAACTCTCTCCCTTCTCTCTAAAATCCTCTCCTTCCACTACTCCTCACATTTAATACATCCATTCCACCATTTTCAACTAAATCAACAACAACAACACAATCTTCACTTCCTTTAAACACAAATCATCCATTTAATTCGTTCCTCCTTCTTCATTCTTGCTTGGGTGGATTTGAAGTAGGTAGCTCACATCTGTTCTTCTTTTCCTCATTCCAATTCTAGAGGTAAATTCTATGTATTATTTTTTCCTTTTCCCAAGCAATTCCAATTCCTTTGATCTTTAGATGTATTCTTGGAACCCTAGGATTTTAAGATTAGAGAATTTATGGTATGGAGAGTGTTAGTGAGCCAAATTGATGCAAATGTTCTGTTGTGATGTTAGATATTCTCAAGGAACTTCTCTTCAACCTTGTGGATCCAGAGACTTAAGATTTTCCTATGACCGGTGATCTGTGAGTAGATAGAATACTTTTGAATTAATTTTGTTTTAAATTTATAATTGTTTATTTACTTTAAGAACACTACTCATGAGTCAATGACGAATGGAATTCGAATGTGATGTAAGATTTATGATTTATGAATATGAAAGAATGGGAAAGTTTGTAACAGGATCTGTTTGCTAACGATAGTAGACGTTAACCTTGGTGCACCTTGAATTATGATATTACATGGCCACCCAAGGGGGTGGTGCATGACGGATATTTCACGGCTATACATATAGTGTGGTGCGTGCTTGTACTTCACGGCCTCTCAATAAGGGGGGTGTGTGACTGATTTCGGGATTCACATGAAGGAGCGGCCACCTAAGTGTGAATCCTGCCTGTTTATCCTGTTAGATATTTCTGCTATTTTTCTTATTTGAATGAAATCGTTTATACCTATATATATATATATATATATATATACATTAACTCATAAGTTTAAAAGTGTCCTATCTCTCACTGAGTTTCTCAAACTCACACTGTGGTTATTATATTCTTTTCAGATACAGGTTCAGACTTGGGAGTCAATTCTTTAGCTCAGCATCATTTGATTCCTATCTAGGTGAGCCCTATTTAGTAATGGGCCCTGATTTGTAATTCTGTTTCAGTTGTAATCTTAGTATGTAGCTCTATAGTACTATAGGTAGGGTCCGACCCTTGCTGGTGGATTGAGTTATGTAACATCTACCACGAGTTCCGACTTCACCTTCAAGTTTCCATGATTTCCGACTTCCGACTTCATCTTCAAATTTCACATGCTTAATTTCCAACTTCCAACTTAACCTTCAAGGGACGTGATTCCCGATATCCGACTTTATGTTTAAAAGAAAATGGATCCAATTTTCGATCTCATAATTTATTTCCAAGTTTCAAACAAGATGGATGCGAGTTCCGACCTCCAACTCCATTGTTCAAAATAAAGTGTACATGGTTCCCGACGTCCGAGTTGATAGTTTAACAGAGTGGTCACAAGTACCGACCTTCAGGTTGAATGTAACGAGTTCCGACCTTAGAGTTGAACTCAACGAGAGTGGAGACGAGTTCAGATCTTTGAGTTGATCTCCAACTTCGATCAAAATTTACACGAGTTATGACATCCGACTTCAGCTCCAAGTTCAAATAAAATGGACGCCGGCTCCGACTTTACACAGAATAGGGACAAGTTCCGATTTCAGATAGAATGGAAGCGAATTCCACTTTTGGAGCGACGTGGAGAATAATTTAACCATAAAAATTAGAGACATGGCTGAATTTCAATCACAAAATTTCAACCAATCAAAACACACCAAACCAACCACCTCTTAAATGCTTAAATCAGATTTTTTCTCTTCTCCTTGCTAACTTGCGTCTCATTCTTATTCGGTTTCAACCTTCCTCTTCTCTTCTTCTCTTCCTCTCTTCTCCTCTCAACAAACTCCCTCACTCTTTTCAAGCTTAACAAGGTTTTATCAATCCAAGCTCCAAAATCTAGCAGAATCACACCCAAAGGAGGTAGGATTCCATTGCTGTTCTTAAATTCTTTGAACTGTGGCTGCATGAAATTTTACTCTTCTTCATGTATTTGATGATATATTAGATGTATATGATGTATTATAGTTGGATTAATATGAAATCTTGAGTTGGAATTAAAGTTAGAAGAAGAAAACTAGGAGAAGTAGAAGATTGGGATGCTGCCTAAGTGAGAAGCCCCATAGCAGTCCGTATGGCGGAGTGTACAGCTCCGTCTACAGCCAGTCAAATCTGATGAAACTATTTTTATATGAAAGTAGACATTCAGAGCTTTCCATACATAAATCATATAAGGCCATTGGATTAGTATTGAGAAAGATATGAATTTTTGAAGTTTGACCTAGGAATCAGGACTTTTATCCGGGCAGTGTGACTTGAGAAGGGTGTAACTCACCCTACATAACTCCAAATTGAGTGAAACTAACTTTGTTAGAAAGCTTACACATAGGGAAACATTTCATAATGAAATTTCAAGTTTGTTATCATCTCATTTGTTTCCAATAATTCGAAAAAGTTTCCTTATGTCCAAACCGAGCCCAAACAGGACAGTTCAGGAAGGTCAGATTTTGGGGCTTATAACTCAAGCTCCACTAAAGCAAATGAAATGAAACTTATTGCAAATAAAAGCTTGTCCTGTTAACTTTAATATGACACCAATTTCGTATTATTTGGACTTTTTTTCAATTTTTCGTAGATTTTCACTTTTAGGTGTGTAATTCTGACCAGCTACAGGGCAGGCAGTGTTAAAACGTAAATAACTTGAGTTATACAAATTAAAATGAGATGAGACTTAGAAAATAGACACGTAACACTTTGATATACCCAAAATTTAGGTCCAAATGAGTTAAAATAGATTTAAGACTTAATTTCTAAAAATGGGCAGAGTTGAAGAATATGAGCAGGATTCCCAAAGCTAAAGGATTTGGCACCTTAATTCATGTATGAGTTCAAATAAAGTCTAAGTGTTGCAAATTCCATTTTGGTGCTTGAAAGATTGATGCATTATATTTGATCTCTTACTGTAACTGACTGTCTATTGAGATTGGCACTATTCATGAAAAAACGGATCTGATCCGTTATGCTGCCGAGTTTTTGGTAGAATTTGTAAGGAAGTTATGAGCCTTTATATGTTATGAATATGTATGTGAAAATTATGTATGCAAGGATATATGAAAATAAATGATGAAGTATATGTATGAGTGCATTCAGCATGTCTATGCTTGATTATGTATGAGAATGAAAGGATATGAATATATTAAATGTGGATCCCTTCACTTGGAGGTAGTTGCACATTGAATCCCTCCCTTGTGAAGGCAGTTAAATAAGATAAAATGTAAATCCCTTCACTTGGAGGCAGTTGCACATTGAATCCCTCCTTTGTGAAGGCAGCTAAAATTATGAGATCCCTTTACATTGAAGGCATATGGCCAGATGAGATCCCTCAATTCTTGAGGCATGTGACTAGAAGAGATCCCTTCAATTTAGAGGCATGTGGCCAAAATGAGATTCCTCCAAGACTAGAGGCACGTGAATCCCCTTGTGAGTTAGTCTGTGTGACGATGGTCACGAGATGAGCTAACGAGCTCACTCCTAGATCAGACTATCCAAGGGCAGTAAAAAATAAAAATTAAAGCATATGCAAGAATCCCACTCACATGAGGCATGGCATCGACCCAGCTAGTGTGAGTATAGGGGATAGGCTTACATGAGGCATGACATGACCCAGATAGTGTAAGTATCAAAAATTTATGGTGGTATATAAATATTCATGATAAAGGATATGATGAATGTCCCATATTCCTAAGGATCGTGACATAGCGATCACGCTCTGATGGGGTATGACATGGCGATCATACTCTGGAGTATAGCATAATGATCCCACACCCTAAGAAATGTGACATGGCGATCACATTCCGATGGAGTATGACATGGCGATCATACTCTGGGGCGTGGCAGGGAGAACATATTCCTAAGGAATGTGACATGGCGATCATATCCCGATGGAGTATAACATGGTGATCATACTCTGGAATATGTGTAACAAGTAAAGGAAGATAAAGAAAGAAAAGTAAATTTTATGTATCTGCATAAATTTAAGTACAAGTAAAGTCATGTGTAGATATTATGTCTCCAGCATATTGATGCTATCATATTTTAATATGTTGCAGTTATTATTCATAGTATAATTCATGAACCGATTTTGTATGGGCTCTCTCAAATGCCAAGTGTATGAGTAAAATGAACTCTGCTTCGGATAATATATTTTCGAACTATAAAATTAAACAGTTTACATAATATATTCATCTTTTTCATAATAAACCGAAGCAAACTGGAGATAACAACGATGACAGTATGTATGATAGTTAATGAATCCTACTCAGAATTTATAATTCTCATTCCTATTTCTATGTTATCTTCAGATAGTTCGAGAAGTTGCAAAGACGGCTGAAGTTGCTGTCAGTTAAGGTCCGCTCAGATAATCGCAACAACTCCTGAGTGTGGCACTATGACTTAAGCATAGTACTGTGCAAAGGAGGACGTTACAAGTTATGTTCAGAAATTGTTAGACTGAGTTGGATTGATTATTGTATACTAACTCTGATGAATGGATTATGATTGGATGAATATGTTTGTTTATAAATTGTGCTGTGTGCTGAGGAGTGCATTCTGAGAATGCTTGGATCCCCTATGGAAGTGTGTGACTGTTGAATTGCAGGATAAGTACTCGTATTTGGGAAATATCCTAAATATAGAGGAAACTCTGACAAAATTTTTTGTGAAATCTTGATGTGTAAGGCTAGCTGGGGAGCATGCTCTTTAAGCGCCGATCACGGCCTAGATTGGGTGGTGACACGTGCGCCCATTATGTGGCATAGGGGTTACATCCCGTATAAAATTGAATAGTACGCCACTTCTACGAATAGCTCTTAGTTTCACATCTCTTCCGAGATCGGGACCTTTTATCATGACCTTTGCTTGTTGCATGCCTTGATCCACTACTATTTGAATAGCATTTCCTGCTGTGGTTTGAGCAACAAATGGTGTTCCCCTTCACATACCTTTGAATCCACAAGTACTTGTGGAGGACCAAGAAATCACCCGCCCCCATACATTTGTAACAGTCACAATGGTATTGTTAAAACTAGCTTGAACATCAATAACTCCCTTTGGTATTTTACGAGCATGCTTACACGAACCAATACGTCCATTTTTACGCGAACCAATTTCGGGTATAGGTTTTGCCATATCTTATTATCTTTTTTCTTATTTCATAATTATTATCTCATAAATAGAAGTCCAAGATATATGGATATATCCATTTCATGTCAAAAAGGGATGCTTTAGTATTTTCTAATTAGAAACTAAAATTTATATTCTATTAATTTGTATTCTATTTCGATGTATTTAAATATCAAAAATATCTCTTATATTATAAAGATATCTCTTCTATTATAATAGATAATATAAATATTAATATTAATATTTATATTTATATATAAGTTAATATATATATATATATATATATATATATATATATATATATATATATGTGTGTGTGTGTGTGTGTGTGTGTATAATTTAAAAAATATTGAAATGAAATATGTAATTTTTTAAATTTTGTTATTTGTGCATCTGGTCCTTTGTAATTGAAAGACTTCTCTTGTCTTGTGGAAATATTATCCTTGTCTTTGTTTATGCCTTAGATTGGAACAAATTATTATAATTTGCCCTCGCCTACATATCAATTGACATTTTTCACAAATTTTAGGAACAAAGGCTCTTATTTTCATATTTGTCACTCATTAACTTAATTATGAATCCATTTTATTGGAAGAAAATAGGGTTTCCTTAAATTTTGAATTTCTAATCATACCCCTTAAAACAAATAACGTTGAGGCTGAAAAAATAGTCTAATTAAGTAACTTATACTTCCATTTTTTCTTTCCCTATTGTATACATATAAAAGAAGAGTACGTCGAACCTTTTCGAAAATATAGTATAGAATCATATTTTCATTATTTAAAAATTATATTTTCATTATTTAAATTTAAATGAACCTGGAACATACCCCCACAAATTGATTTAGTAATTTAATTAAACCCTCATGAATTCATTTTTTTATTCCTATTCCCGTTAAACCCTTTTCACGTATTTATTAAAGTATTAGGAGTGATATTAGAGACCTACGTTTTCTCTCTCTTTCCTTTTTCACAAAAATTTATAGAAGTTTTTAATATAATTCGGATATCAGAAAGATTAACATATATAACATAAAACTTCTCTGCTGATTCTTTTTAATTGAGCCTATCAATTTGTCATTATACCTCTAGAAGTAGAAAGAATTACGATCCCCATTCCTCCTAAAATTATCGGAATTTTTTGATAATTAGAATAGATTCGTAGACCAGGTGTACTGATCCATTTTAAATTCAAACTCGTTTTATATGATCCTTTTCTATTTCTTCATACTGTAGAGTTAAAACTAAATTTTTTTTCCATTTCCCTATGTTTTCTCATGTTTTCAATAAAACCATCTCACAAAAACATATTAACAATGTTTTCGATGATGTTAGTAAATGGTAACAATAAAACCCTCTCGTTAATACCTTAGGCACGAATGAAACTATTTTAGTGAAATTTAATTGTCTCAATTCCCGAGTGATTGCACCAAAAATTCTAGTTCCTTTTGGATTTCCTTCTTGATCAATAACAACCACAACATTATCATCATACTGTATTATTATGCCGTTGCTACGTTTGAGTTCTTTACAAGTACATATAATTACAGCTCTGATCACTTCTGATCTTGCTAAAGACATATTTGGTACTGCTTCCTTGATCACAGCAACAACAATGTCACCAATATCTTATATCATAAATTACTAGCTCCTATGATTCGAATACACATTAATTGGCGGGCTCCGCTATTATAGGCTACATTCAAATGGGTTTGAGGTTGAATCATATCATTTTTATTTTATCTATTCTTTCAGTCCAAAGCTTGAAGTATAACAAAAGAAAAAAAATCTAAACTACAATTGCAATTATTTTTCATACTAAAGACCTCTTTCCTTTGGTTCTAATTATTATATTGAAATAATGAATTGAGTTCAGATAGGCATTTTTTATTCTGCTATTGAAATAGCCCTTCTGGCCATATTTTCTGTGACTTCGCCCATTTCATAAAGTATTCTACCTGGTTTAACGATAGCTACCCAATATTTAGGAGATCCTTTTCCTGAACCCATATGTATTTCGGTAGGTCTTATTGTAATCGGTTAGTCTGGAAATATGCATACCTATATTTGTCCACCTCAGCGGACATTTCATGACATTGTCCGCCGCCGTGCTTCTATTTGTCTAGATGTGATCCAAGCATGCTCAAGTGCCTAAAGAACATATCTTCCAAAGCAAATATGATTACCTCGATAGGATATTCCTTTCATTCTTCCTCTATGTTATTTACGGAATCTGGTTCTTTTGGGGTTATAGTTGACGGTTGTTTCTAAATTTCATCGCTACTATAGAACCGTACATGAGATTTTCACCTCATACTGCTCCTCGCGAATAAAGCAATTAAAAAAAATGGATTTAACCAATACCAATAAAATAATATATAATATATATACATATGTTTAATGAATAATATAATGGAATCACGGGATTTTTTTTATTTATTTCATAGAATTGATTGGTCTACTGGAGATTTGTATATCTTGTTTTGATATAGAACTAGACATTTAAGATAAATTTTCCCACCTATATATAACTAGATAATGTTGTTTTGTTCTATTAGAATATAAGCTTCTAACGAACCTTGATTTTTTTATTTTTATTATTATCATATTTATCGTATCGTATCGTATCAGATTGGCTCAAATTTCTAAAATTTCAAAAAAAAAAAATCAAAATTTTGCAGGTGAATATTTACTCTTTCATTATCCATTTTCTTTTAGATGTAATGAAGGGTTATCCTATGACTCCTCAAAAAAATGGAATGGTTCTTGGTTTGTTCCGGCATCCCGCCCAATGAATCATTAAAATTTGGTTAAAAAGAAGTCTTAGGTATTCACGGGTTTTTTGTTCCCATCACTTCTCGATTAATGCTTAGGTCTGGAATTTTACAATGAAGCCTCTCAAATATGATTTTAAATAATATTCTTCTTTTTTCTTGAATCAACCTTCTCAGTTTTTATTGACTCGGTGCTCTTGATTTGTTTATTCTGGGAATATATTTATCTATATATAAATTAGTTAATATTGATGCTTTATTACACTACCTTTTTTTTGAACCATTTTAAGAAATAACCAAAAGACCTTTACATATTTGAATTCTATGTCATTGATATATCTTTTATCTCTCTTTTTTTTACCCCTTCATTTATCTATATATTCATATTGCTTTACAACTCACAATCAGATTCATTTTTATTTCTTTTTTCTGCAATATCTCAATTGCTATAATTATATTACCAAAATATCATATTTTTATTTGTATTTTTGTTTTTAGTTCGAAATTGGATTTATGCTTTCTTTATTGAACTCATTTGCAATCATGGTTCAAATGTTAAAAAAAAATGTATCAAATGATTGAACAACTAAGAGCAATTTACTTATTATTTTGAATGGATTTCGGATAATGAGTCAGATTATCAATCCATTTTTTCCTATTTATTCCAAGGAAAAAATTCAATAATCACATATCCAAAATCATGGAACTATTCGTGTGTTATTGAACAGAAATACAGAATGTCGATCTTTGATAATTTTGTCACCTAGTACGAGAGGACCAAAAAGGACACACCTCTGGTATGCCAGTTATTGTGCCCATGGTAAATGCTGGGTAGCTAAGTGCAGAGCGGATAACTGCTGAAAGCATCTAAGTAGTAAGCCCACCCCAAGATGAGTGCTCTCCTATTCCGACTTCCCTAAAGCCTCTGGTAGCACAGCCAAGATAGCAATGGGTTCTCTGCCCCTGCGGGGATGGAGCGAATGAAGTTTTGAGAATTAAGAGAAGGTCACGGCGAGACAAGCCATTTAGTAATGAGCTTCCTAATATACCAATATTGGGGCTCATTACTTCAATTAAGATAATGAAAAATCATTTTATCCTTTTAGTTAGAACTTTAGAGGGTTCTCTAAAAAAGATAGCAAAAAAAATTATTCCTAAAGTCAAGACTAAGAGGAATGTATAACCAATGCTTCCATAGATTTCATTGTGGTTTATAATTATAGCTTTCATACCTGTTTATTTTGGATCATCTCCCCTATAAAGAAAAAGAAAGAACAAGAGTAAAAAAAAGCAATCATTCAAATCAAGATTAATCCAGTTCCCTATGTTAAATTAAAATCATACGCAAAATATAGTCAAAAAGGAACAACACAAAAAGAAAGAATGTTCTATACCTGGAGTTGAATATATCATATACTTTCCTATATAATATATCCATTTCTATATAGAATCTTTGAGAAAGACTTTTTTTTCATAAGAAAGAAAAGACTTACTATCTTTGGTATCTCAAAAGGTAGTCTTAGACTTGCCAACAGAGCCCCTTGTAGGCGATTAGCAGTCCCATAAGCCCTGTCTTCTTTCTTTTCAAAGGGAAATGTCTTCCCAGTGCGTTATGGACATTTCTCTTCTCATTAGCATGATATGCATGAGATAGAAGGGGCTTACTCTTTATTTCAGGGAATCCAATGCTTATTAAGGAATCGGTAAGCTGATGTGCCATTACAGGGACTTTCATGCTTTCTTTATTTGTATTTGTCAGGTTCTTTACTCACTTTAATTCAATTAGATGTAAATGAAACATAACTATGTAATCCTATACCTAATAGATTGATCCCAAAATAACATATCCAAATTATAAGAAAGCTCAGAGAGACTGCTATTGAAGAATTTACACCTTCAAATTTTTTATTTTTTCTAGTATGTAAATAAATCACAAATATGGTCTAAGTAATAAAGACCCAAGTTTCCTTTGGACCCAATTCCAATATGATCCCCATGCCTCATTAGCCCTTACTGCTTCTGATAGAATGCCTATTGTTAAAAAGATAAAACCTATAGTTAAAAAGATAAAACCTAGACTAACAATATGATAACTCCAACGATCCAATTGTTGAATCAATGATTGAACAATCGGGAGGAATTCACTTACGATACTTAGTTGACATTCATAAAAAGTATCTAATGAATTATGAGTTCAATACATCCTGTTTAGCAGAAAGACATATATTCCTTACTCATTATCAGACAATCACTTATTCACAAACCCTGTGTGGGGCTAATAGTTTTCATTTCCCATCTCATGGGAAATGCTTTTCACTCCGCTTAGCCCTACCCCACTAGGGGTATTTTAGTGATAGGTTCTATAGTCAAGATAAAGACGAGTGAGCCGACTTGAGATTTTGGCATTATAACCGCAAAGAATAGCTTTTGGATTTCTATATTTTTCTTATCTTCATATAATATTCCACTTCTCTTCTTTCTTTTTGTTTCCGGGTGACTAGATCGTCCTGGCTCAACATGCTTGCTTTCACTCTATGGATAGCTTTTTCGGTGTCAAGACCTATAGCAGCAACAACATCAGTGAAGGCTCGTTCCTTAATATATGTGGAGCGGTTCCCCCTCTTGAGGGGCCTTTTAGGATGATTCGGTCACATGACCATATGAATTGATATCCTCAGTACCTATGAATGGTAAAGATATCCGATACGAATCTATTGGTCCATTTTTCATTTTGTAAATATTATAGAAAATGCATGTTATAATTAATTTAATTTAATATTTTTATTATCATTTTTTTTTAATATCGTCATTAGCATCACACAGGTATAGTTTTTGTTATTGTAAAACTAACTACATAAATGCTATCTTAACTAAGAGGTGTAAATTATTGTATAATTTTTATTTATTAATTTTATTATTATAAAATTTCAAGATGTTGTAGTTTTTGTATTGTTTGCAATTTTAGATTCATGTGTAGGACATGTTTAAAAGCAAAAATATTTTAGATATATAATTATCTTTTGAAAAAAGTCATCTCAAAAAGCTTTTAATTATCAATTATTTTGAGTTTTGAATTTAATATGAGCTAGTTCAAACGCACACTACCTTATCTTAGTTTTAAAATACTTTGAAATTAAAAATTTTCTAATATAATTTTTAAAAAACAAATATTTATTTGAAATAATTTACAATAAATAATCTTTTTAGTTCTAATATTTTAAAGTTAACATTAGTTTTGTTCAAAAAAAAATTTTCACAACAATTTAGTCCTAATACTTTGAAGTTGACATATACTTGGTTTTGAAAAAATTTTGACATCAATATAGTCATAATATTTTGAATTTGACATCAATTTAGTCATAGCAAATTATTCTTAAAATCAAATCTTCCATCAAATCATCAATATAGGACTAAGTTGATATCAAAATTCAAAATGTTAGGATTAAATTGATAACAAAAGCTACTTTAGGACTAAATTAATATCAACTTGAAAATATTAAGACTAAAATTGATATTTACTCAATAATTTATTACCAAAGTTACTGTAAAAATTATGTACTTGCATGAGTTGTAGGATATTAATTTGGCCTCTTAAGAGTTGTGACATCAATTTGATATTCGAAATATTAATTTTAATTTTATGTTAATATAAACCTTAGCCTTAACCATCATGCTACATATTTTTATCTATATTTTCACAATTAAAATTGTAAAATAAACCCAAAAGCTACTAGAGATCTAAATCTGGTTCATACTTGTATACATATTATAGATTAGAGACATTCTACCTATAAAGTATAGTCTTCCTCAACCAATTAGAATGCAACCTACACTTATGTCTTTTGACTTACAGAGTGTAAATCATGTAGGAAACTATACTATAATAAATTAGTCTATATTCCATTGTTTGCTCCTAAAATTAATTTACCTTTTGATAACAAAATTACAACATTTTAACTATTTAGTTTTTATATTGGTGAATGCTCAATTTATTTTAAAAATTAGGAATGCTCATTTCAACAATTGAACCAACAAAGATTACTTCGTTTACAAAATTTTTTGGCCTAAGTGCAATAAATGACCAATGTGTTATATAGCGTTAGTTGAATAAAGGAAAACAAAATGTAATGCTTGACCAAGCTTTCCGGGAATCGCAGTTCTTTTCTCTTTCGAACTTCGTGAAAGTTTTAAGTTTATACCCTATGCCTCCTTGGAAGACTATATGCTCGAGACATTTTCTTGAGATTAAAAGTCTTTGTAATTGCTCCTTAGATATCAAGGAATCGAAGAGCGATTTTTAATGAATTTTAGGAAGTCAGTAACTTCTCCGCATTTAGCCGGGAAGTTTAGGAATACACGAGTTTTTGGAAATTTGTACTAGAATTCAAAAGTTGAATTTTGATTCTTAAGGATTTTATTTTTTTGATATTTTTATTGGGTTCAAATGATGGGTATTTTCTTAAATTACATTTATGTTTTAAATGTAAATAAGTGTGTAAGACCTTAGTCTGAGGAGCCTTGGAGATCAGAAGAGGAAGGAAGAAAACAAAATGCAACTCTCCACGCTCCCTCGGACAGAGCAAGGAAAATTTTTGATTTGGGATGTGTTCAGGGGCAATCCTTTATGCTCGAGCGTGCATAAGTTGGCGGCAAAAAATAAAAAGGGGCTGAATACCCCATTTTTTTTTTTTATCTTTTTTCTCTCCTCTCTTGTTCCCTCTCCCTCCCTTCTTTAAGAAATCACTCACAAATGACACTTTTATCATTTTGTACTATCGTTTATCCTCACCCACCCTCTGTTAGTGGTATTCTAAACCCTTCTACTGATTGATTTTTTTTTGTTTAAGCAAGTAAGGAAGAACTACCACTCTCCTCTTACTCTACCTCTTTTCTCCACTCATCAAGGTAATTTTTGAGCTCAATCTTTTGTGTTATACTAGCGATTAGTTAAATCTATTATGAATTCATGATTTGGTGAAGTATGGAGGAGGTTAAGGTGTTGAAGTTGAGGATTTTGAGTGTGGAAAGTAATTTAAACTCATCCTTGAATCTACAAACTAATTTGTACTTGGTTGATAATCTATGTGACATTATATATTCGGAAAGGCAACCCCTTTTTGGCTCTTGGCACCTTAGGTAGTCACCATCTTAGCTTGGAGAGCTAGGTGAGTTGATAACATATCTATAACTTGTTTTAGATATGTATACGATTTTAAAAATGCTATATTTAAGGCTAGAGTTATTAGACTCAAGATTGAAATAGCGCTCCTACTAAACTCTCTGAAGATAGTATTTTTCCTCTACATATATGCATGTATATACAGGTTGATGCATGTATGTGGGATAGGCTTCTTAAATTTAGAAGTTAATTTTCGAAACTCGAGTAATTTGATAGAAAAGAGATAGTATCATGTTATTAGGAATTTGTAATGTTTTAAATCCAATGTTTTGGGAAAGAATTCCATATATGTTTCAAGTTGAACATTTTGAAGGCGTTGTACTAAACTTTATGCTTTGATAATATAGTATTTTAAATAATCAGGAAGTTTGATTTGATCTTGTGGATAACTGAAAGAAATTGATATGTTTGGAAGCTATGTTCTGTAATTTGATATGTGTCTGGAAGTTTGATGAATTTTATTACTGCAATATAGATGTTTGAGTATTCAAATGGAAATCTGATAAATAGTTTGAAAGGAGGAAACTATGACAGAAGCTGCTTGCTAACAGCAGAAGGTGTTAGCCCTGGGTGCACCTTGGAAAGCCCAACTAGTAAGATGGTTGCTAGCCTCGCATGTATGGCAAACATATCCGGAAAATATATACACACTAAGGATGGGTTGTCGAGGCCGCTCAGTTGTGAGATGGATGAGGATATTGCTGGGGACGGGTGTTAGGGCCACCCAGCCAAAGGATGATTTCTAAATAGAAGCCTCCCTTAAAGGTTATAGTTACTATACTTTCATTATATACAAATTATATAGCTATTTTCAAATGCTTTATGATTATATCCAAAGAAGTCTATAAGCAATTGATTTTAATGGTGATTCCACAAACTATGGATATTTTAGAAATATACCATGTAGAAGGTATGTTTTTTGAAGAACTTTACAGCATTTTCGATATATATGCATATGAATACTTTTACTTAAGAATTAATTTATAGAGTTACAATAATATAGTAGAAATTGTGTTTCAAGTTTTATCCCATGGTTCTTCATGTATATATTTTCTTAATAAACTTATATTTTGCTTCTACCTTTGTTTAGGCTTGTCCTACTCCTATTATAGGTATATTATTTCTCACTGAATCGGTGGACTCACTCCTTAACTCTCTCCATATTTCAGATACAGATCTACCCAGAAATCGGGTCCTCTACTACACAATAATAGCAATTTTTCCTTCGAAGAGTTTTCCATCTGATGACCCATTCATGGTACGGACCCTTGGATGATCATAATTATAATCGTTGCTCCATGGCACCATAGGCAGCTTGGGTTGTTTTACATGTGCAGGGAAGACTTTTCTAATATTAAAGGCGAATGTATATATATATATATATATATATATATATATATATATATATATATATATATATATATATATATATATATAAACTAAGATATGTATATTGAATTGGATATAGATAATTATATGATTATGTTTATTATTTAATGAAATAATTCTAAGATGTGTTGAAAAGTGATATATCAGGCTTGCTAGGGGAGAACCACTTAAGGCTGAGGAAATTAGATGGTTTAGCATTATATATCATTAGTGTTTGGCAAGATTGGTGAAGCAAATTAAGTCTTAGCAGGCTATGCACTAAAAGTTACGTATAGAAGTAGCATACTCTCTGTTTTGGAGAACTTCTATAGATATGCAAGATCAACTTTTTAGCTTAGATATGGATGCTTAGGTGGTTAAGATGTATTTTGTTTGGATTCTATTTAGTGAGTTTTTTGAGGTTTTTGTCAGGTTGATTTGTCCTTTATTTATGATCTATGTTAGATCTTGTTTGTTGATAAATCTATAGTTCCTTTCTCATTGAAAGTTTTTGAGCCTTTTAATTATTAAAAAAAAAGTAAAAAATGGGACAAATACTTGGAAACATTGGAAAAAAGATGAGTTCGATCAACCATTCTGAAAGAGTGTTTAGGGGGTAGGGGTGGTGCAAATTAGGCATTGTTAAAAATTAGAAAAGGAGAAAAATTAAAAATTTTCTGATGTAATGTTCTCAATCAACTCCCTTATGCATCAGAGTTAAAAGTCTATTTTATTCTATATAACTATTTTAAAAAAACTATAAATATTTTTTAAAAATTATAGTAATATTTCATACTAATTAAATCCTAAAATTAAATTTATAAGATATTGTATAAATAATTAATAATGTAGAAATGCTAATTTAGGTGAGTGTCAAAGTGTGTTTAGCATAGGGATAAAAATGGGAGTAAAATTTGATGAATGAGATTTATGTGTAAAATTAGAAATTAAATGTTTAATTTTTATATAAGTCCCTATATTTTCACTCAAAATTCAAATAGATCCTTGGTTAGTAACGTGGATATGAGATGACTCCATATTGAATAATCTTATACACATGTCATACCACATCATTCGGAATAATGGAATATTCTATTTTATTTCACAGTATTAATCGTAGGGATATGATTATAAATCTTTAAACTATAGAGGTCAATTTAAAAATTGAATAAAATGATAAAGACCTACACAGTAATTAAACCAAAGAAAAATATTTATTTATTTATGTTATTTTGTGGTCATGGATTAATCTGAGGCATTGAGAAAGGACAACAAATATGTTCTTTGCTCCGACCCACACTATTACCAGGCTTAGACCCATTTTAACGGCCCGGCCTGATAGGAAGACTGTTTGGGTCCCCGACCAAAAAACTCAGTTTTTTTTAATCTGGGTCCACACATAGAAAAAGGTTTGACAGTAGTGACTAAGCCAACCGATCTCGCCCCTTGCGAGTATGTGTGTGTGTTTGCTAATTACCACCGCGGCATTCAGTGGAAGGAAAGTCGCTGAAAAATGGAGAGCGACATCGACGAGTCTCTCCGAAAGAGGCCCCGAAAGCACCCTTTCTCCGCCGATTCCTCTTCTCGCAAGGTCCCCCTTCTCTTCCATCCATTCATTCTTCCTTTTACTCTTTCATCTTTCTTCTTCTTCTTTTTTTTTTTCTCCTTAATTTTCTAGTCACGGAAGTGAATTCCGAGGCTTTTCTCTGCATTCCGTTCAAATATGCAGTTATCACTGCGAAAATAAACCCTAATGCGGTTTTTCTTGCTGTGAATTTCACTGTTAGTTCAAATTCTTTGAAGGATGATGATGACTCTGGCTCATAGTTTAGAACATTCTGGAACTTTATGCTCGGTTGGTTTTATGTTAAAGCTATTTTTGTAGGCTGTAGAGTTACCTAATGTAATTGCGAGGTCATGAATTTATGGTGGTTTTGTGATGTGGTGTTTGATTGCTTGACGTTTAAGATTGCGAAGTTGTCTCCAGTAACTAATTAGGTTGGGGTGACAATAGTATGGGATTCTAATAGAGCACGCCTTTGGTGCTGATGAGTTGATTGGTTCTTCTGCCATGCTTGTTTTTCCTGTTCTGTTTTTTTATTTTTTTTTATTTTTACTCTCTTTGAGCTGAGATGATTGTGGAACCATGCAGCAATTTGAACAATATGCTGGACGCCATATGCAGTTTTATTATTTCTTATAACGTGGTTCTCCTCGTTTATCATCCGTGATTGCTGAGCATGAATAAGGGGGAAAATGAGCATAACACACTGCAATGGTTCTTGCAGTTTCAATAGTTTTTGTTTTTGGGAGTCAAAATGCTGCATGGGTATGGTAGGTTTAGAAGTGTCAGCACCCTGCTGTGTTAGTGTTGTCATGCAGCGGAAAAGTAGGTTGAGGTGGCTGCTCATAAAGCCACATCATTTTGGTGCAGTGAGGCAATGAGGTCATTCAAGTGATGTGTGTATTTAATAAAATGATTAAACTTTTTCATATAATTGCAAACATGACCAAAATAAGATTAAATGCAAATTAAGTCATGACAATCATTTAAAAACATAATGTTATCCAATTGACAATGCTAGAAACATAGCGATGAAAGTGCACGTCCAACCAAATGTTAGTTGAGAGGCCAAGCAATACAAACAAGTGGTAAATATGAGAATAAAGAAGATAAATGGGGTAAATCCATAGCTTCAGTCCAGAATAAATATGAGGCTGTGAATAAGAGCATGGAATCAGAGGATAAAAGCTTCAGCTGTGGACTGTAGTTATGCACAGCAGGTAAGCTCTGATCCTGTTTTAATGGTGTTAATAGACCAAAATACCATTTAGATTAGTTACCTATTAGCTACTGAGCATTTTAAGACAGGGTAAACCAGTAAATCGGCTGAAAATGCATGATGCAGCCGCATCATGAAACCTGCTTTGCCTCAGGGATCTGAGTGGTGGAGCTGTTTTGTGCTGTGTCTCAGTACCTAGGAAGCTTTACATTCAACTGCTTTTCATAACACTATGTGTTTATGATTTGTAGCCATTATAATTGACCTTGAGGATAAATGATAATTTGACGTTGTAAGCAAAGTTGAATGCAGATTAACTGAGAACCCCCTGCCCATGAAAAAGAAGGCATGAATGTTTATAGAAGAATAAGATGAGGGCAAGAACTCACTGCTGTCACATAGCACTATCATGAAGCCAATATATTGTCATATGTGTTATTTGTAGTGAAAAAGAGATATGTGTGGAATTCTTCTTGATTCCTGTTGTTTTAATTAGGTAAGAAATGGGAAAGGAATGAGATGTGTCTATTGCTTGCATGGACTTGCTCAACCTGGCATTGTACTGGGGAAGAGAATCTGTTTCTTTTGCATTAGAGATTTGCCTCAATTGATTAATTTAAAAAAATATAGTGAACTGTGATTCTGTGAATCATAAATGATATGGTGTTTCTGAAAATGGTATACTGGTCAAAATTCCACTTTCCTTTTATCTTACTTGATAAATACTCGTTGGATGCACGAAGTTATAAAAAAGAACTAAAAATTTAAAAAGCTGAATTATGCAATAAGATATTGATGAATTCTTTCCATGAAAAAATATGGTAATGAAGAATTGAATTTTGAATTGTTTGTAATGTATTAAATGCCTGAAAATTTGAATGATATAATAAGATACTAATCCATTCTTTCCATAAATAAGATGTAATGAAGATTCAAATTTTGAATTATTGATAATTAAATAGTAATAAAATTTTAAAATTTTGTAATAATTTGTTGTGCATAATACATGGCACTTGAAAACTATGAAATGTCGCAAACTTTTGATGGGAATTAGTGTCACAAGCTAAAACTTCCAGTTGGTGGAATTCTACAACCTTGGTTCTCTTTCTATATATTATATGGATGATTGATATTGATATGAAAACAAAGTATATATGTGTGTGTTGTGACGGCTTTGTGAAGTTAACCTTTGCATGATGTTAGTGTGCATTTTACCATGTTCAATATTTCTAATTAATGGATTTGAAAATTTGTTTTGAGTTACATGTGTCTCTTTTTATTTGCATTATTATTATTAATCTTTTTTCTTAGCTGAAACCATATTTGGTTTCTCTTCTTATCAGAATTTCATGCAGGATGATGATAACCGTTTGGAGATTACAAGGGCTAAATGTAAGTCTATAATCTCATTCTCATCAGCATCACTTCCTTTTTCTAAATGACTTAGAAGTTGTTCCATTCTTGTCATGACAGTTGGAAGTTTGCTTAAAAGACATGGAGATTTGACTGAGCGTCTTTCTAGGTAAAAGGCCTTGAAGATAAGGCTTCTTTTTGTAGTTCAATACTTCAATTTGCCATTGAACAGTCATGATTGCACCTATTTGAACTGCAACTAGTATTTATAGAACTGAGTGAAGTTGTTCATGATCCATGAAGTTACTAAAGAATACATATGGCAAAGACAAACATTGGTTACTGGATATTTTGAATATTATTATTTCAGAATGTCCATTCGATGTTGAATGCTGTGGTAACAATTTTTTTTATGAATATTTGCTTGGTTCACAGGGATTCTGACAAGATAATATTTGAGCGTTTACAGAAAGAGTTTGAAGCTGCACGAGCTTCTCAAACTGAAGGTAGCTTTGACTTTGATGTTTGTAGCTTCCTTTATAAACTAATAGTGGACATTATCTGGCTCTGCTTTGACTCAAGTTTCTTTCCCATGTATTTCTTTCCCATTGATTTAAGCTGCTTGTGTTAATGTGCATTTGCATTCATCCATCTGACTGTCTTGGGTCGCTAGTGATTTCATATCCTTAAGGGTATGTTTGGTATAGGGGTAAACATACGGGATAAAATTTCATGGATGAGATTTAAGGTGCATTTATTTCAGCTTTTTTTATACAAAAAGGTGATTTTTTTACTTTAAAAAAATCACTTTTTATAGAAGCTATTTATTCCAGCTTTTGCTCAAAAGATTAAAAAAAAAAAAAATTCTGTTTTTAGCTTTTGAATAAAAGCTGAAATGAGTAGCTTTTGTAAAAAGTGATTTTTCTTAGTAGTTGAAAAAATCATTTTTTGTTAAAAAAAAAAAGAGCTGAAACAAACACACCCTTATATGTAATTTTATACATAAATCTCACCCCCCAAAGAAAAAAAAAATTTACCGCAATACGAACACGCTCTAAGAGTTAAATACATTGATTTTAGCTGTGGTAGTAAGATTGACATAAAGCCAATATACCAAAGGCAGATGCTCATCATCTGCAAGATTTTACTTGGAAATGATTATTTGTTTCCTAAATGAACAAGCTTGGATGAATGAAAATGTAATTTCTGCTGGGTGGGACAGGTGACAAGCAGCTTATTCAGACAGGATAATAATATTAATAATTAACTTCTCACTAAATTTAGCTCCGCCTGTAGCTTTAGGCTGTAGCCAAAGTCAATTCAGTTTTGTCGTGGTATCATCTTTATCCTTCAGCTATCCCTCGGTATGCTATCCAGCATGGTATGACATTTTTTACTGATATTCTATTTGCTGGTTTCTGTTGTTACCGAGGTCGCTATCACATTGATGCTTTGCTTAATTAAAGACTGTTTTTAGCGTCACTGTGTCCAAAGATTAGTGCTGTCTGTATCATAGGATATCTTATATATGAAAGACCCATTTTGGTTTCCTAAAGATATAAGTGACATCAATTTGGTCCTCTAAAGAAAGTTAACATCAATATAGCTCCTTAGTCATGGAAAGTGATATCAATTTGGTCCTCCAAATAAAGTTGACATCAATTTAATCTCTCAATCATAGAAAGTGACATCAATTTAACCCCTAAATTAGAAGCTCCATGAGCATTGTTCTCACAATCTGTGCACAGAAGGATGATTATGATGTCACTTTCTGTGATAGAAGGATTAAATTGATGTCAACTTCTTATGGAGGACCCAAAATGATGCCACTTGTATCTTTGGGGGATGTTCACTCTATTTTGTATATGTGGCAAGCCTGTGTGCAGGAGCATGGGGACCAAGGCGTGGTTGGATTGGCAGAGACAGGGTAACTGAGAAAGCATTGTATTATGTAAATAGCAAAATAAGATTTTTTTTTAGTACCTCATGTGCTTTAGCTCAACTTAAATATAAGTTGATCTTTCAGTGTTTAGCTATTGGTTGGTTGAAGTAATACCGTTCACAAATCAAAATGTTCACAATATATATTTTGTACTAGCAAGAATTGCACTGGAACAAAAAACAAAGGAAAAGATCTTAATCATGTTGATCTTAGCTCATTATACAGAATAACTATCAGGCCCATTTTTGTGTGGAAAACAAAAGGGAATTGAATAGAGAAGGAAATGTAGTATAGTTTAAAGCATTTTAACAAGCGGAAATTCTTAATATGTGAATCTTGGTTCACTTGATGAGATATACTTTTATAACATTTGAAATGCTTACCATTTCTCTTTTTCATTCATTTGTGTAATTGCTATGTTTGTTATCAATATTCAGGAAAATGCTTCTTGACCTTTTTTTCCCCCTTTTGGCAGAGATATCTTTAGATGGGGAACAGTGGAATGATGGTTTACTAGCTACAGTAAGAGAGCGGGTATGGCTATGTGATAGTTACTTTTTTTCTCACTCTTATTCGGACATTTGACTTTGATGGTCTCCATTATCCATCTGTTTTTGAGTTTTGCCATTGACATTGATAATAATGCTTGACACATTAAAATATGTTCCCTGTCAGGTGCATATGGAGGCAGACAGAAAAGCAATGTCTGGGGATGCTAACATATTGCCATGTCCTCAGGAAAAAATTACTTACAAAATTGGAAACAAGGTAAATAGTATATAGTATAATGATGATACATGCCCGAATCACCGTTCATGGCATTGGACTAGTTAGCTTTCAGTAATTGCAGTTACCAGGGTACTGTTTTTAAGATTCTATGGATGCAATTAACAGGGCAATGTTTTTAAGATTCTAGACAGCAGCTTTAGAAGAATAGATAGGCAGATGATATGAGGTTGAAGATTAGAAGTCGGACTCATGGATGAGTTTCTTATGCTCATTCATTAGCACGCATAAGTAAGTTGTGTGCTTATGAGATAGAACTGTAAAATCTAGTAAGTTCTTAAAGAGGGGTTGCATTATTTAATATGGATTTTGATCCATAATATAATAGATTCTTCATGATATTAAAATTACTCATGCTTGTTCAAGTATTTACGGAGATGTATAGGCTAAGTAGCTAATGGTGTTGGAAATTAATGGGGCAATTGTGTTAGAACTGGTTCATAATATGCAAGAAAAACTACAGAAAATGTAAATTATTTCCTATTGAGATTTCAATGGTTAGGATATTCAAGAGATCCTTCGCTCTCCTAGTTCCTGAACTTCTAATTTTGCAACTGATGATCCATTCATCTCTAACATCCTCTTTTATACCATTTTCTACTAACTGATTATTATTCCTAAGACCCGTTACTCAGGCCAGGTCCCTAGCAAAGTATCTTGCATTTATTGGATTGGGTTGTGGGTTTTAGGATTTGACATTGACATAGAAGTACTAATGATTTTCAGAAACTACAGACACTATGAGTATTGAGTACTGATTTCTCTTTTTAACTTACTGGTGAAAGTGTTTGTATATAATTAATCGGAAATGTTGGTATTGTTCAGAACCTTTGAGTACCAATATATGGTTGATAAGGATTATGTTTATGGCTTCTCTTTGGTATTATGCCCATGGTTTCAAGGGTGTTGCCATTTCTGATGTGCAAAGTGATTGTCAGCCTTGCTGTATGCTTGATTTTATCATGTTTCTCATATGTTGAATTACCCGTTTATCTCCCCACTGGGTGTACTTCCTCTTTTTGTTCTCCAATAAAATTGTTTTTTTTTTTTTTTAATCTACTCCCCTTCCCCTTCAGAAAAAAATTCGTTGATTTGCACAGGGGTTTACTGTAAAAGCATTATCACTGCTGTACTTAGATTAGTTCTTTTGTCTATAAACTTCACAAGTCGATAGTCTTTTTAATATTGGTTGTATATTTGGAAGCAGGTAATTTGCTGTTTGGAAGGGGCAAGAATTGGCATACAGTATGAGACATCTTTTGCTGGTAATTTGGAACTAAGTTGTTATTCACTCAAACCTATTTGCAAACACTGTCGTGTTATTTAACTCATGAGATGACATTAGGAATGACAAGATGGAGGCTGGACCTTTCACCTGCCCTTTCTCTTTTCATTATGTCTTTATCTTTTTTATTAATGTCTGTTCATATATTGCCAGGTGAACCTTGTGAATTGTACCATTGTGTATTGGAGAGTAAGTCATTTCTTGAAAAGATGACTGTTCTTGAGCACACAGTTCCATTTTTCCTGCCAATACGTGAATCAGAAAATGATCTCCTTTCATCCAATGCAATGGTAGGGTCAGTTATGTGTGTTGGCTCTGCACCGTGTTTATCTCAATTTTTTTTTTCTCTAATCATTGTTTATATCGGTTTACTTTCAGAAATTCATAGATCACATTGGAGATCTTTTGCAGGCATACGTGGATAGACGGGAACAGGTAGACTGCTCATGTATGTAATACTTGAGAGAAAGTTTGATGTGTTTATTTTGGATACAGCAATACCTCCTTTCTTCATAATTTACATGAGTCTGCTGTTACCTGTGGAGCAAAAATTTACACTTCTACAATCATGCGTGTTTTATGGAAGAATGAATGACCTATTATGTGTATGAAACAATGACATCAGAATGTATTGAATCAAGTCCTATCTGACTCGTTTACCTGCATATGTCAAGAAAACAATAGATTAACTTTTGGTTTTTCCCTACTCTTTGATCTGAAATTTTAGTGGAATATATTTATATAGTTGCATCATGTAGCCGACACTGATGTTATCTGATCTATGTGGCCAACCCCACCTAGTGGGACAAGGTTCGGTTGTTGTTGTTGTACTTGTATGATGTGATGTGATCTCTTCATTGATACTGAATGCCATGTCCTTTATAGTTTTTATTCTCAGAATGCTCTCCTGCATCAATACTGCATCTAGAATTTCAGTTTTCTGGATTATTGTTGTAGTTCATCTGCAAATGCCATATAAGAACATTGGTTGCAAAATATATCATACTTAATTTTCTGTAACAATGTGTTTTATGATGTGTGTGTGTGTGTGTGTGTAATACTGTAATTGATTATTTCTTGTTAAATAGCAAGTTTTATGATTTAGAAGAAATATAATTCTTTCTATAAAGTAATGTCACTTATGTAATTGGATGTAAGTACGTGCAGTACATGAGGTTAAAGCTAGTTTACCTTTTAAATATAAATTTATCAATTAAGTCAGAAGAAATATTTATCATAAATAACCATTTTCCTATAAATTCTACTTTGTTTATATTGTTCTGATATAAAGAAACATTAATTTTCTCTCTTCACTTTTTGTCTCTTGTCTAAATATCTTGCAGGTTAGACTCATAAAGGAACTTTATGGAAATCAAATTAGAGAGCTGTATCATAGTCTACCTTACCACATGGTCGAATTTGTGCTGGATGATTTTGATTGGTCAGTATCTTATAGTGATCTGCTTCTTCCCCTATTATTTCCCTTCAAATTTAGTATTTTTTAAGCCCGTGAAAATCACTCCCCCACCCCACTTCCCAAAACCAATGGTAATGTTTGGAGCTTGTTTCAACTTATGCTTGAGTAATTGAATAAAATTTTAGAAAGGCGAAACTGCTCGTGCACAAAATGTTACACTGAGTTGGTGGTGTGGGGTTTTGTCCATCTGTTCCAAGTTTTTGGATATGCTACTTTTTCCCTAAAATAAAAAAAAAGGGGGTATGCTTTTGTGTGATCTGATTCTAAAGTTCATTAGGGGGAGGTCAGTGGTGATGCAGCTTCCACTCCTAAAACAAAGCAGTTGTTAATATTGATTTTATGCTGAACATGCTACATTTTGGGATTTGGCTGACCTTGACATTAAAATTACTGTATCTGGAATTGAATTACGAGTACCTTCCTCAGCAACCCATCTTTACCTTCTATTAAGTAATGCAGAAAATTTTGAGCACCAACAAAGTATATAACAGATTTGTTCAAGTGGCTGGGGTGGTTGATTGAAAGGGCTTTTTCAAACGGAAGATTCATAGTTTAAACATTTGATTTTTGTACCTTGATTGTGAACAGTTCACTTGTTTATGCTATAAATTTATGATTAACACATCATTCTTTAAATATAAAAAAATTATTATTAACATTTCTTTTCATCTAACCTCTCCTCCTAGGGTAATCAAATAGATGAACAAAGGAAGCAAATAAAAAGAAAACTGAATATATTATGTGCTGAAGAAGTCATTTCTTTTTGCAGCAAGGTAACAGTCAGCCTTCGATATGCGGATCTTGTTTCAGTGCTTCCAACTCGAATCACAGTGCTAGCATGGCCAATGTTCAAGAAAAACACTGTAAGTTCTGCAACTTTGAACAGGAAGGAAGATGGAATCTCAGGAAGTCACCCTGCTCCAGTTCGCCTAACCTACGCAGAAGATGCCTTACGGAGCATGAGTCTACCAGAAGGTGAAAACTAAATTACTTCGGTTAATTTCTAAGAACATAATCTTGTCACCAACCGTTGGTCCACATTGTTGTCTGAGTGGGATGTTCAACTAGGTGACAGATTGACAGCTAGTATAATGTAATGAATATCGATTATGAAATTAGCATGAGTTTTATTTAGTCCCCCCCCCCCCTCCTCCTCCTCCTCCTCCTCCTCTTCCTTTAACGTTTCTCCAAGGTTATTTTAGTCTCTACAATCCTGCTTCTGTGTTCATTTAATTGTGAAGTGTTTCTCCATTCTCTTTCACCCTTCTGATCTTATATTTTCTGTTTCCCATCCCAGCATACGCAGAGATTGTATTAAATCTTCCGCAGGCGCTTCAGCAGATGTATCAGCAAAGAGTCCCCATCTAGGGCTTTGCCTTGTCTGCAGTCCAGATTCATCTGTACAAATTCTTAGTAGAGATGTTATCATATATTACAAAAGTAACTGCAGAAATTATTACCTAGCGAAAATGGTCATAGGTTGAGTTCATTTTTTCTGTATTATTGTCATCCACCATTTGTATTTCGTCCCCACTTTGTTCCATCAACACCTACACTGGTGTCTTGTATCATTAGTACAAGGGCTAGGTTGACTTACTGTCATCGTTCTTCTTTCCATCATAATTCAATTCGTATATATCTAATTTGGTTTCGTTTGATAAGTTCTATTTTTTCATAAGCAAACGTAGCTAGTAGATCTCAATGAGGTACGTTTGCATCATCCCCAATGAAAATACATATTTGTTTAATGCCGTCTAATATGACCCAAGTACCCTGTTGGCCATGAATTTCATTGAATTGGATACTTTTAGTCTGAGTAGAGCTGGGTATGTGTGCTGCGGTCTGTTGGTTGGTCCATTAAATCTGCATACCACATGGGTTAGAATCAAGTATTTTGCCAATTCAATTTTTTGCAGGTTTAGGGTATATTTGTTTGTGATTTTTTTAGTAAAAAATCATTTTTTTCGTTGAAAAAAAATTAGTTTTTATATATTTTGATAAATTTTTAAAAATAATTATATTATCAAAAAAATTAATTTTAAGCTTTTTTAGAGAAGCTGAAAAGAATAATTTTTAAAAAAAATCAGTTTTTAATTTTTTTCTATTATGTATAATATTTAAATTTTAAAATCACCTTTTTCAAAATTTGAAATAAACACATTTTTACTAGCTTGGTTTGCTTAGCCCATGGGATAGATGGGTTAAAATTATGGTGTTTAAAATCAATCCAAACTGAATTAAAACTGAAAATCAATCAAAAAAAAATTGAAAATCGATCAAAATTGAAATAAATTGGTTTGGATTGGTTTTTATTTTATATAAACCAATCAATTTGGTTTAGTCTTTGGTTTTACTTTCTAAAATCAAATGGATCTAATAATATATTATACATTAATAGTTATATATATTTATAAGATATATTATATATTACATATTATTAATCATATGTATATTTATATAAGTATACATGATTTTTGTTCAAATGTTTCATTATTTGCTGAATTTGCTAATGTTAGACACTAATATAATTTTTCATAATTAATTTAAATTTTATAATTGGATGGTTTTATATATAAAAAAAAAACTAATGACAAGTTTAATGAAGGTAAAAATTACTTTTTCTATATTTTATAAAGCATTTAATAGAAAATAAAAAATGAAGATCAATTTTTCAAATATAATCAAATTAAACTAAATCAAAACAAAATAAAATTTATTATTTGGATCAATTGAAATTTTATCTATCGAACTAAACCGAACTGTGAACGCCCTTAACTAAAACTAGTCATTTTGTGGACCAACCAACTAGTCATTTGTTTTTTTTTTCATTTATTTCACACCCACTGTAAATCTTAAGTCTTCACCTAAGGTGTCAAATTCTTCTCTTTTTAGTGCTGCACAACATAGTCACACCCGTCTCCATCTCAACCTCTATCTCCATTTCAACTTCCATCTCCATCTTGCATTCTTCCTCTCCAATGACCAAGACTGTTCACCCCTCCATTTGAGGCTGTTTGCACTCCATCCACAGTTGTTCACATGTTGCTATTGCAGCCTCCTCTCAGTAAGTCGTCCTCTCATGCTTTCCTACGCTCAAACAGATCCCAAAATTCTAATGCTCTTTTTTTTTTTTTTCAGGGATTTCAAGGCATCATCATTGTTAGCCTCTATTTTGCAATTTCCAAGCAGCAGATTTCATCTGGCTAAACACCAAAAAAGAAGAAAGGGATTAGGGAAATTTAACTTACAGATAGATAAAGATAGTTGGATACTTGTTTTAAGGTAAGCGAGAATTCACTGAATTAGTGTTTCGTGATTCAAAATGGCTCTATAATTTCATGCCCTAAAATTGGGAAATTGGAACAACTTTGTAACTATCATTCTTGTCCTCCTTCATTTTTCCTTACAAAATCAATGTTCCAAGTGAAATCTAGGGAAATTATTTTGGCTTTTATGTTGCAGTCAGCATGGATAGTATTGAAAATTTCACACCATGGCTGGCTACCAGTTTTAAGACCTGCAAAAAGATTTTAAATACAGAAAAGCCAAAAAAAAAAAAAACAAAAGCTGACGTGGACCAACTTGGGAACACAGCCATGGTCTTATGCGAGTTGGTATTTGTGTGGTCCATTTAGAATGTGGACCAAGTCAATCCGGCCCGAACTAGGTCAGTTTAGATCGGGCCAGTGCTGGTCAAGTTGGCCTTGTACAATTTTATTGGAACTGTGTTCTGCTAGATAACGTATGAAATAATTTTCAAATTAGGTCTAGCCAACATGTTGGTTTATTGGGCTTGAAATAAATTTTGAGTGAGATCGTGTCTTTGTGGACTTCTTTTTAGTCGACCAAGCTCAATAGGATGGATAAGCTAAAATTCACCAAATTCGAGCCTACTTAGTGCATGATTGGGAATCCAGAGAAGTAGCTTTTTTTTTTTAAAAAAAAATGTTCTTTAAAAATTAATCATGTTTGGATAATTTTGCAGAATAGATTATAACCTAAAACTAATAATTTTAAATTGAAAAATAGCTTATAAGTATAAATAAATTTTTGGAGCTTATGATTATAAGCAGAAGTTGATTATTTTAGAATTATTATGTTTTTATCAAATTGATCATAAATAACAAATATTATATAATATAAATAATCATTTCATATCCTTTTTAGTAATTTAATCATATAACAACAATTTTTTTTCATATAATTCAAACAAAACAGATTATCTTAAAACCATATTTCAGCAAAAATATCCAAACATAAATTGATTTTCATATAAGCGATTATATAAAAAAACGATTTTATAAATAAACGATTGTTGAAATAATTTTAATCTTACAGCTTTCCCAAACACACACTTAGACATATTTTTAAGAGAATAATTTCTCTGTACTACCAAAGATGTCCTGCCATGTCATGCATTCTAAAGTTAACTCTACAATTACCAAAGATGATATAGTATTTTTTTATATTTTTATTGGATGATAGTGTTTATTTATTTTTAATACTATTAGTTAATAGAAATTATTATCTTTTTCTTTTATTGTTAGCAAAACTCAAAAAGTATTACATGAAATATTTTAAAAGTTTTATTTTTATATAATACTTTTTCAAAGAAAAATCTTAACAAATATTCTTAAAAATATTTGTGGACAAAATCGATTCCTTCTTTAATAACTCTATCAGCGCAAAAAAGTTAAAGCATGGAATATATCCTGAAGGAATCGTTGTTAGTATAGATTGGATTACCCATCTTTATAGTAGAACATGCATTTCCAAAAGAGAAAGTGTATTTGGACACACTTTTTCTAAGATACCGAGTAAACACACATTTAAGATGTGTTAAAAATGATGAAAAACAAACTAAAAAAAGAAAAAGAAAATGAGTTTTAATGGTAGATGATGTATATTTCGAGAAAATGAGTCTTGACGTGTGTGTTTATATAACACCTCTTTTAAAATTCTGAAAGTGGAATGATATTGATATTTTGAAGAGTTTAATTGGAGTGCACTGACTGTCATTCAATCAAAACATTCCATTTGTATGACCATTCAAGTAGTGGGTGGTTATATCAAAGACTTTTGCTAATGTGACAATATATGATTGGATGTTTGTGTAAAAATTTTTTACACTGACAGTGTATTCAAATTAAATTCTATTTTGAAATGATAATACTTGTATTAAGTTTTTTATACTCATTGGTCGAATTCTTAAAATTAAATAATTCATGTGAATTTTTTCAAAAAAACAAATAACTTAAAAATTAAAAGTAAACACTTATCTTAAAAACAAAAAAAATTCATATATAATTATTATAAGAAACTTCATATGAGTTTTTTCCTTGTGAAATTATTATCGCTTTATTCCTTGGGAATCTCCAACTCGAGCAAAGCAGCTAAAAGTTCTAATTATCAAGGGCAACTTTCTCAGAAAAAAAGGGCTACCATTGTCACTGCAGTGGTCTATACATAGTACCCAATTTATACTTAAGAATCCAAGAAAATTTTTTAAAGTAAAAGGAGATTAGGAACAGGAGCCACGCATCCAATTTTATAATCAGTCCTAGAAGATCATCCTGCATCACTACTAACGACTGTTTTTAGTAGTATTATTTCGACGACTACACCAGTAGGGTACCTTAGCCAACGTAGAGCGTTAAAACATGGTAATTCCTTGTAAAATTTAACTGGAAGTGGACACCATGTGAACGTTTACTTGCCTTGAAGGACCATCTCTTATGCGTTAGGGTTGGGAAGACATCATGGAATCTCTACAAATTAAAGCCAGTCTCAAGATACCATCGTCCTCATCCTGAATTCAGATCAACACACCTAAATTCAATGTTTGATTGTTTGCTTTTCACATGGGCTAACCCTTATAGATCTAATTATTATGAAGCATGCAATAGAGAAGAGAGCACCATATAAGATTACGCTCACTCTACTCAATGCATGTTATTTCAGCAAGGTGGAACCCACCATTAACTATGCTGAAAAAGCATGCAACTAGTGAAGTGAATACAATCCTACATAGTGCTCCAGGAACATTCAATAATTTTTGGTACAAAATATCAGCCATAACAAGCAAGACAATCATGAGCATCCAACAGCAGCCTTCGTTTTTACTCTCTCATTGGTTGGGTTGGGGTCAAAACGAGAAAGAGAAACAAGGGTGTGAGATGAAGCGTGTTTGGGCAATGGTTAATTGAACCACCAAACACTTATTTCAGTTTAATTTCAATAATAAGGTAGACACTTATTTCAACTTTTCTAGGCTAGAAATGGTCGGAGGTAAAAACAGATAAAGATTGAATTCAGTATAAAGAAGCAACATTGATCAAGATCCAAAATATATTGAGCTTTAATGTGACGTTAATGACGTGAACATTCTCAAAAACCAGACGTAAGTAAACCCTATCAACAATGTTATTTGGTACCAACAGAGAATAGCATCTCCTCCTGCTACTGTCATAGATGGGATAGGGGAGTAACCATTCAAATTTTCACAAAAGGACCGTAATCTAAAGAGGGATTAACTTAGGTCTTCATCATTATATTTGTTGTTTTTGTTCTTGGACAAAGCACTGAAGCAGGTTCTTCTTGAAGGTTGTGCAAGCTCCTCAAACAGTATAATGCTGCTGGATTGTGTCAATGTCAAGTCCCTTCAGCTTCACCACTGACTCAACGTGACCCTTTAGAGTGTGAAGCTCCCTAAGCCTGTAAGCCAATTTAAACAATCTCTTAGGCACTTCATATAGATAATTTATTCAATCATTCCTCAATATTAAAAGAGATTTATATGATAATGGTTTAGATGTAAATATGATTTATGACAGGACACTGGTGTCATCTGACTCATGTAGCCGACCGTACCTAGTAGGACAAGGCTTAATTGTCGTTGTTATTCCTCAATGTCATAATTACCACCTCCTGAATTCTTTAACACAAAAATTTGATGTCATACAAGTGAAGTCAAGGCTTACCTTGCAACCTCAGCACGTCTCTTGGCTTGTTCAGCAATCTCTGAAAGCTCCCTATAGCTATTCTTGTCATTGAAAAGGCTGGTTGTTTCTGGTGGCTGAAGACCATGAAGAGTCCTCTGTGCAGCGGCCCACTGTGCTTCTCTCTCTTCTTTGCCATAGTCTTTCTTTGTAGTGAAGGCAGTCTATCATTAAAAAGGATAAACACATTTAAAATGTCGGAAGTTTATGGATTAAGATAAAAAAATGCAATAAATAATGACAGAGAGGAAATTACCTTGTTCTCCAGAAGATTATCCCAAGCCTTGCCGCTCAGAACATAGCGGATTGCGAATTTCAATAAATCAAGAGGGACATATGTCACTAAACTGTACAGCCAGATCACACCAGCCCAACCCCATCCCATTCCCTTAATTCTTGCAAAGCCCCAATTAGCATATACTGCTAGAAAAGTTGCCACCTGTCAATTATCGAAGAAATTATAGTTACCACAGAAGAAAACCAAGACTGTATGATTAATCACTCATTGGTGTTGTTAGCTAATAAAGCAGCTCCCTAGATTCTAATTTACTCATGCACCGGAGTATTATACCAATAACTATTGCTTCCTTAAGGCAACAGAGGTATTAACTTGATTTCATTTCAACATTTGTGCTCATAAATTTTTAGCTTATGATGTAGATCACATTTTTCCTTCTGTGGTTGTGGTCTTGTGGATAGGGTGTGAGAGACACTCCTTCAATCATAAAATCAGCAGAGAAACTAACACACATCTTTATATATTAGGTTGCTGAGAGGTGAACAAGCGAATTAACATTACCAGCTGAGCAATCATAAAAGCACTCAGTAGGAGAAGACCAGGTCTTTCAACATAGGACCAGCTGCGGGACCTAGTGACAAAAATTAGGGCCTGGCTTATAATACTGACTTGTAGGTAAAGGGCTGCCATCATTTCTCCCGGGCTATGTCTCAGAGACCTCACACCAAACTTGTCCTGCAACAGCGGAAGTTGTGCTCATAGCTCTTACAATCTTCACTAGTAGGGGATAAACTGATAATATTAAGAGAAACGTGAAATATTAATTATTACCGAGAAGAAGTCAGTATCCTTCATAAGCCAGAAGAATACTACTGTCATTAGTGCCAAGTAACTACCTAGCACAACACCAGTAGCAAATATCTCCCTCAGTTTCCAGCTGTCGGGCTGTGGGGATGGTTTCACTCTATCCTTGGATATTGTCATAATGGTACCTAAAGGTAGAGTGGTGAAGCAAATTAAGTTAAACAATTTCACAGAATAGTCCAAGCAAACTACACGAAGGCCAGGCAAATATTATCTTACCGTCATTTAGTATGGCAATAATCAACACCATAAAGGGTGCAAAATCAAACTTCCAAATCAATGCGATAAACATGAAACCAAACTGCAAAAATAAATAATAGATCACATAAATTATATGAACCGTGTAATTAGGTATGTAGAAGAAAAGGTTGACATTTTTTTAACATATTTTCTGCGCTTACCACAATACGAATGGTGATTGACACAGCATAGATCTGCCATAATAATAACCAAGATTTCACATATTAGACATTTAAAATATTATGAAAGAAAAAAAGTCAAGCATTTAAATTATGTATGCAAGGAAACTAACAGTATAGTTCTTCATCCTTTGGAAAATTGCCCTACTGGTGAGAACTGCACTAATAATGACACTCAGACCAGGTTCAGTGAGGACAATGTCAGAAGCACTTCTAGCAGCATCTGTGGCATCAGCAACAGCAATTCCAATATCTGCTTTCTTTAATGCAGGGGCATCGTTGACACCATCACCTGTCATTCCACATATATGCTTCCTCTCTTGCAGCCTCTTAACGATTTCATATTTGTGTTCTACCACGTCATAGAAATAAGAAATTTTAGCAAGTGTAAGGCAACTTGCAACATAATTGCGTTGTTGTCTGAAGTAGCAGTCCATCAACTCTCGAAAAAACCATGAGAAGGTAAAGGATGTTTGAAATTGTTGAAAACAGAACAAAATGGATTATGATACCATCATTATTACTATCTTTAACCAAACGTTGAAGGGGTAACTAATTTAAATTTTTGACAAATTAAGATAATATACATACATACACACATACATATGTATAAATAATATAAGACCTACCGGGAAATACTCCAGCAAATCCGTCGGCTTTCTCAATCAACTCGTCGACTGGGACAGCTGAAACAGAAGCATCCTTGCTTTGGCCAAGCAATGAAGAAGACGGGTACATGTTTGTTCCCATCCCGAGCCTTCGGCCAGTTTCCTTAGCAATTGCAAGCTGATCACCTAGACAACAAGAAACCCACAAGCAATTTCTAAGCTACATGATTTCAGTTATGGTATGAACTAAAAGAAAATAAGACCACAAATCTTACCAGTAATCATCTTAACATTCACACCAAGGTTCAGAGCTCTTGTGATGGTTTCAGCACTATCATGCCTCGGAGGATCAAACAGTGGTAGCAGACCGACAAATTGCCACGGTGCACCAGGACTATCTTTGTTTCTCTCAGGTACTTCCTGTTATAGACAGATCATACAAGCAGCAATTAAGGAAAGGTATTCAATCAAGTTGTTGACTATAGATGCTAATATCAGTTTGTTGCAAACCTGTCTAGCAACACCCAAAGACCTGAGCCCACGCTCAGCAAACTTATCAATAACTGCATGAACCCTTTTCCTTACATCCTCTTTGCAGTTACAGAGGTTCAATATCTAAACCGGGAGAATAGAAAATCAATTAGTCCCCTGCATAAACATAATCAGATGATGGCAATAACACACATGTTTACCTGCTCAGGAGCGCCTTTGCTAGCTCGATGCCAAGTTCCATCAGAATCAATGTAAGTTAGAGCAGTCCTCTTGTCGACAGGATTGAAAGGGAGAAAATGGACCTCCCTGATACCAGCTCGTGCCTGGCCAATTCAAAGTAAAAGTTAGAAATTTTGATCTTTACCCTGAATTCAATCTATTTTTTCCCCTTTAAATTTCTTGTCTGAAAGAAATATCATTTTGGCATATGTTTACCTCCTTTGGGTCAGCAAGCATCCCAACAATTGCAGCATCTATAGCATCTTGATTCTCAGTCCTAGAAGCCCTTGCAGCAAGAAGGATAACATACTCCTTCTCAATACCCTTAGCAAAAACCTCAATCAAGTTTCTATCAACAGTGAGCTTATTCAGGGTCAGTGTCCCAGTTTTGTCACTGCAGAGGACATCCATCCCGGCCATTTCCTCAATAGCTGTCATTCTTTTAGTAATTGCACCTTGCTGGGAAAGCCTGTGAGAACCAATAGCCATAGTAACAGACAAGACAGTTGGCATGGCAATAGGGATTCCTCCAATCAAGAGAACCAACAGATTGTCAATCCCATCTCTGTATTTGCGGTGCTGAATTGGGTACATGACTATGAGCTCGATGACTATTCCAACCGCAATTGAGCAAATGCAGAAGTTACCAATAGCTGTGAGGACTTTCTGGAAGTGACCAACTTGGTTGGTGCTGTCCACCAGATGAGCTGCTTTACCAAAGAAGGTATGCACACCAGTGGCAATCACAACTGCTTCAATCTCACCCTTCTTAACAGTTGACCCAGAAAACACTTCATCAGAGGGATTCTTTGTCACAGGGAGAGATTCTCCAGTTAAAGCAGACTGATCAACACTCAAAGCATCACCCTCCAGAAGACGGGCATCAGCAGGAATGATATCTCCCAATTTAATGCTGATTATGTCTCCCGGGACCAAAATAGCAGCATCTTGTTCAGTCCATCGGCCATCTCTCAGAACCTACAATTTGTGTCAAGAAAAATAAACAAACTTTAACAATAACAACAATTAAGCCTTGTTCCACTATATGCTTGGCTATATGATTAGATGATGCCATAGTGTGCTATCATAAATTATATTAACATTTAAATCATCATCATCTAAATCTCTTTTAATAGTTTCACCGATACTTTAACAACATATTTAAAAAATAAAATAAAAATTTGAAGTACTATATTAGAGTTAGACCTTGGTCTTGGGGGCCAAACCAGCCATAAGTGCAGCAGCTGCATTGCCAGCATTGTTTTCTTCAATGAAACTGATTGTGGAGTTAATCAGCAACAGGGCAATAATACCAACGAAATCCTGCCAATCCGGTGGCCTTCCTCCACCATTTGCCAGAGCAATAGCCATAACGGCAGCAGCTTCCATGACCCATGATAAGGGGTTCCACATAAAACCCAAGAACTTCAGAATCTTGCTTTCCTGCTCTCATGAACCAAGACAACCCTTTGTTACATTGCAATATTCCAACATATAAAGCAAGATAAAAACAGGAAAAAAAAATTTCAGGTTGTGGGGTTTGTGAAAAACAAGACCTTTTTCTCTTCCAATTTGTTTGGTCCAAAGACTTGAAGCCTGCTGGCTCCTTCGTCCGATGTTAAACCTGCTCTGGAACATTTCAGCTGCTCAAACACTTCCTCTACTGGAATCCGTTCCTGGAGACAAGGTTTTAATGCCTTTGTTATTTCTCCAAATACTTTAACCACATCAACAAACTCTATATTAGTAGTCACGTGTGTAGTTAGCTTCTTTTAGGTCATAAAACAGATTTCACCCTCTGCTACTGCATCTGAAGATTTTGGTCCAAGGCTTGGACATGAACATTTTAGGCCGCAAGAAAAGAGAGAAAATAATAATAATAAGTGAACAAAATCTTAACTCCACAATATACTCCTTCCATTCAAAAAAAAAAAAAAAAAACATAAGTAATGAAATAAAGATCAAAGAAATGGTTTGATCGCTTTGATTTTCGAAAGAGAAAATTATAAAAAATTAAATTAATCTTTTGTAATAAGTTAATAGAGAAGATATAAGAGAATGAAACGATTATTATTAATAAAAATAAAGATAAAATTAATATAAAATAATTAATATTCTATTCAAATTTTAAAACAATAATAATATGGAACATAATTTTTTCCAAATGATTATTATTTTAAAAGAAAGAAAATAATTCTTTAAAACATAAAAGATAATAAATACAACAAAATAATAAATTTTGTACTCTAAATTTATATAAAAAAATAAACATATGTTAACAGTACTACTAGCACGGATGCATTCCAAATCGCAGCAATCACGTCACATCCCAATTAAAAAGAAAGAAAAAGAAATTGAAAGGTTAATTTAGTTTAATTTAATTTGAAAGGCAACTAAACTCGGTCATTTTTTTTTCCAGTCTTAATAAAATCAGTTTTTTTTTTTGGGTCCTTAACAGAGAATAGTAATATCTTATATAAAATTCTTTTGGGCTTCGGCCCCTCTGTAAACCAAAACCATAAAATTGTGTATATACAAGAAAGCAAAGGACATATATGCCCCTCACCCAAAAGGACATATTAATTAGTTCACCAAAAATTAAAAAAAGGACATATTAATTAATGTGAGAGACACGTGTTAGAGACGAGCGAACGAAAGCATGCGAAGAATGGACGGTAATGAAGCCGGTATCTGCATTGTTGTCCTTTCTTTCCGTGCGAATTTTAGGGTGCGGATTTCACGCACGCCACTCGAGAAAACAGTTACGATGACGATTGCAATATTCTCTCTCTCTCTCTCTCTCTTTTTTTTTTCAAAAACAAACAATTTCGGTTTTATTTTTAGCATTACCATTCATGAAGTGCCGTAAACACAACAAGAAGGACGAATCGTGAATGAGTAAAGGACTGTTAGCGTACCAACAAAAGAGATTTTTTCGTTCACGCCCTTCATTATCACCAACATACTTAATTAGTTTTGACCTGATAACATGTTTTGCCATGTTCTTAATCACATAATTAAAGTGAGCTCCTACATACTTAATTACGTTCCCAAAATTTCATTAGCGAGACTCACTTAAAAACAACTAGTGCTCAAATCACTTCAAGAAAACGCTAATATTCTACAGCAGAGGTTGTGCAGTAGAAACTAGAAAATACGTTTTATAATTATGATTCAAAAATAAGAACCTCCGTCAGAAATTCAGTTAAACCTTGGCTCATGCAAGCTACAGCTACCTGCTTTTTTTTTTTTTGTGCGATAGAGTTCAGAGAAACAAAAACGCTACATAAATGCAAATTTAATTCCCATTCTTCACTAATCATAATATATATAGTGATAATTAATATTTCGTGTGCAAGAAAAAGAGCGAGAGAGATACGTGAAGAGAGAAGGGAGAAGAATGGTGTGGAATTAGTGTGTAGTGATGAGAAAGGAGTTAAGTGATAACGTAGATATATATAAATATATATACCAGATCGACGTTCTCGTTTTTGATCTCCTCGAGGCTGATTCCTCCCATCTTGGAACAGCAACGAGAACTCTACTCACTGTTCAGAAACTCAGAGAGATCGATCGAGTGAATTAGCGCTTATAAAAAGTGCGGTTATGAAGTCATAGCATGCAAATTAGGATCAATAAATGGGAGAGAGTTTGAGTTGAGAGGTAATAAGGGTGTGTTTGTGGTTTTTGCGAGTAAATGGGAAACGATGGAGGGTGGTGCAGTCCTTCCTTCTGAGTGATGGAGCGCTATATATATATATATACTCTGCGTGTAATGGGTCTAATGTAGGTGAAGGTGCGTTTGTCTGTGTGATTGTGGTTTAATTTTGTGCGCTGTTAGTAGTGGTGAGGTTCCACAAGGCAACGATTTTATGCGTCTAGTACACTTTGACCTGACACGCGCGCTCCTTTTTCCTCGCTAACGGTGGAATCGTGATGCTGCTGCTTGCTGGTGTGATAATTTTAGGGGTAGGTCTTGATTTCCCTTTTTTTTCGGTTTTGTGTCCTTCCTCCACAATTTAAACTTCAATTACAATCCTGATTAGTCCTACACTGTTTGGTTAGTGTTACTTTTCCACGTCGATGTAACTCGAGAATAAGTTGTTATACCAACCTCTATTTTCTTAACTATTTTTATTTTTTTAGATACTTTTATGTTTTTAATCACTGCAAAATTAAATTAATGTGACATGCAATTAATAGATCGAAGTAATTAGAGCAATACTTTGGCATAGGTGCATGAAAGAATTTCTTATGCGACTTTGATTTTACCTACTTTTATGATTCGCTTCTTTCTATTTCTTTTTATGTGAACGTCTTCCGTTCTTTGTTGTGTGCCAAATTCTGATACCTAATCTAACATGCTTTTGCGGACTTTTTACTTCTTTAGGTATTAGGCATTTTTTATAAATATCTGCCAACCATACCAAAAGGTAAATCTCTTATTGACCCAACTGAATCAAGTTGGCCTGGATCATACATCTATAGTTATGAGTTTGAGTATATGAAAAAGGTATTTGTTTTGTAGTAACAACTTTAATAATTAATATTTTAAGAAATTAAATATTAATATCACACTTTCTTTTTTGATAAGCGATAAAATCTCAACCCACTAAAACAGTGAGGAGAAAGGATTCAAGTGCACAGACTCAAGTCGAAATGAAAATAAAACATAGTCACAACCAAGGCAAAATAACAGGAGCAAAATCAGGAACAAATTCAGATCTAATAAGATTATAGGAGTACTTTAAATTTGGCAGTGCCCTCTGCTCCCCCACTGCTTGATCTGCATACAATTCTGTTGAGATTTTTGCTAACGTGTGTCCTTTTAAACCCGGCTATGCTCCCACAACCAACTAATCTAACCCGTAACCTCATAAAATCAGATAAATATCCTAACTGCATCAATCAAATTCTTCTAACCTCCTATATTAACATCACACTTAAAGAATGTTTGAAAATAGTATGAGACCAAAACGTTGCAAATATATGTATTAAGTATTTCATTGCCTTGCTTTTAGTTTCTTTCTCTTTCTTTTACTCCCTGTTTCTATTGTGTCAAAAATAATCTCATTTAGTAAAAATTATATGGGGAATGTTTACTAATATTGTGACCTTTAAAAAAAAACGTTAGAGAATCTTTAAGATTTTAATTTATATATTTTTTCTAAATTTCTATCTAGCCCAACTTATATTCTCTAGGTGGCAGCTACATTGCTATTTTTCCCTCTTAGAGCGAGAGATACTAAAATCGCGGGCTAACATTGCCAGCTGAGAATATGTTCCTATTATCATTTATATATCTCATTTGTTTCTTTTAGGTCTGTGTAAATTACTACTTACCTAATTATTATAAATATACTTTGTTATGTACTTATAAATATAAATTTTTATAAAGTAAATATTAATTTGCAGAGACTTAAATATTTATAATAAGTACGTACTCTACTATATTGTTGAATAGTGAAGACGACTTAAGGACGTTGGAGTTTCTCAATTGAGATGTTAATATTATGCTTGTGAAATAAAGAGAAAGAAAGAAACAAACAAGTGATTCGGGTAGAATTACTTTGAATTTTAACTCCAAGTGAATTTTACTTATAATGTATTATACTAGGATTAACCAAAAGTTTAGGTTATAGATAGGGATGACAAAAAAATCCACTAAAGCGAATACCCATGGGAATTATCCACAACGGGAGACGGGGACACGAATAAGTTTGGTTTCCAAGGGGATGGAGGGAAAGTATAGGGGTGGGGAATGACGTCCCCATCCACGGGGATCTATTAAATCTGTGTTAATGTGAATTTACTTAAATGTCCACATATATATATAAATGTATAATTTAAAAAATAATCCTAATCATAACATTAGTGCCTTGTGATTTAAATATTTCTATTTGCTTTTTAATAAATTTGCATTGTGTATTTCATTTTTAATTTAGATTTTATTATGTTGGATAATGTTATAATGAATTATGAATATTTATAAATATTTTATTTAGATTTAAAAGCATTTTATTTAGATTTTTCTCCTTTTTTTTAATTTTTAAAAAATTTTTATATAAATCCACGAATATATGTGGGAATTTGAATCCCTATGGAAAATGGGAAATGGGGACTCGCGATCGGGATGGGGACAAAAATGAGAGGGAAAATTCTAATGGGAACGTAGAGCGGAAGGTATGTCCCTGCCCCCATGGATACTCATTGTAATATAGGCTCGTCTCAAAACAAGATTAAGGCATGCTTTTAGGGTTATTGAATACTTATAGAAATATTTATTGAACATTCACCAACAAAAAGAAAATTCAAAGAATAATACTTACCGGTCATCAGCTGATATAAAAAAAAAATCAAAGAATTAAAATTAAATCATAATGATATATGAGCGAAAGACTGATTAAGCAAGACAACTCCTGTCAACATGTTACTTGAATGTTAGAAGTTTGACTATTGTTATTATCATTTGGAAAATGACTTTATTTAACTATTAGTTTGATCTAAAATCACCTAAACAATTAATAAGATAAAAAAAAAAAATATATTTAGTCGTTACGGGCCTTTTCCAATTGCCTTATGCATTGTGCGATGGAGATAGATATCCTAATTAGACCAAAGCTGCAAAGATACCTTTCCAATTTGATCAGTATTTGGGTTCGTAAAAGTGGAATATAACAGCTTGCTATGGTTCTAATTAATCCCCCTCCAACCTCATCTGATCGTGCTACGCTGTATTTGACCTTTATATGCATGGACAAGTAGCTCTTCCGGGAAAGATCCTAGATTAATCATGCAAACATGGTATATAAAAATGACTATGAATACTCATTGGCTGCACCACACAATTCAAACCGAATTGTTACACCCTGATTCTTCTTGTGCCATTGAAGCAAATAACAAACTTTTCCATTATACTTTTCTTCTTCTATTCAATTTCTCCGTTAAAAAAACACATGCACAGATAGTTCTATATATATAATCGTTATTTTGCTTCCTCCATTGGCCCTAGAATAAAGGCAGCAAACAAATTGATTGGGACCTTACCTTAAATTAAAAGAAACAACAAAAAAATGAAAGCGTATACATATTTATACGCGAATATATATATATATATATATATATATATATATATATATATATATATATATATATATATATATATATTTAATAAAGAAAACAACAAAAGATAAAATATGCATACAAAATATAATAAAAATGGGAGAGGAGGAAAAATTAATGTTGACGGGTGACAAGTGAACAATCAAAATGGAAGCACAAGCACAAGAGACAAAATCGTAATGCCGGTCCCGAGTCACACGTTCAATCACACATGTCAAGACGCGCGCGGAGTAAGGGCGCAATACGCCGAAAACAGAATTCAATGCGCAATTTTCTTCATACATACGCCTCCCTCTGCGTTATCTCCAATTTTAAAAAGAAATATTTGAGTGATTTTAGAATATTATGTGATTATATTTATAATCCGTAATATCCCGGTAGATGGGATTCATAAATTAATAGTAAATTTTATTTAAAGTATTATGATATGATGTTTTATAACCACTCAAATATTTCTCAATTTTAAAAGGAAAAAAGAAAAAAGAACAACGTGTCAGTTTCAGAGGGGTTGCAGATAGAGAAATTCTATGCACTCACTGTATTCATTATTCTCTGTTCGAAGGTGATTTGATACTCTCCGTTCATTTCCTTCTGTGGGCCCACCAGCTCCTGCACACAGGGAGAGATTCTTACGGCAATGAATTTACTTTAAAATTAAATAAATTTAACAAATTATCATTGCGAATTTGATAAATAATGTTTTTTTATGCTGTGGATTATGTAATTGAGACTTAGTACCATCTGTTTAATTGAGAAAAATAAAAACTAAACAAAATTACTTAACAACAAAATAAAAGTGCATTCCTAGTTTTTTTTAATTCATTTTTTTAATTATTTATGTAATTTTGAGACAGATTATGATTATATAAAATCTTCTCAAAGTGTATTTAACAAGTAAAATATACTTAAAATTCTATCCAAAGAACATGAATAATGCCTCTCTCAGGTGAATTTATTCCTAAAGTAAGAAAATAAAGGTTTATCCATCATTAAATTCAACAATTGAGATGGTGTATTTGGCTCCCTAAAATATATCTTACACTTTAAAAGAGACAAATACAATATAATAATCATAACTCACTAATTAGTTTAGAATTTAATTGGGATGTACTAACAGTATAAATCAGCCAATAGAAATGTTAGAAAGTGAAAAATTATGGTGAGTCCCTTATTGTAATAGGTGATTATTTATATGAATTGGTATTTTCTAACATTTCTATTTGCTAATAGTATAAAATTATTTTACACGGTCAGTACATTTAAATTAAATTTATTAATTTAATACAAATAATTCTTTAATTTTTTTTACACATAGATACTCAAAATTTCTTTCCAAACAGGCCAGCCGATTTAGCTTTCAAATACATGTATTCTTACTTCAGTTGGCAAACAAGGTATATTATATACTCTCTCCATACAGGTAAAGTACAAAACGTGGCTGGTTAGCATATATTGTAATAACATTAAGGCATTAGCATACATTAATATTCCTAGTTCCTAGCAATTCTTCTACTTCTTCTGTTTTTTCTTTCTACCCTCAAAAATTAACATTGCAAACGCTGCCATTCTTATAATTTCATTTCCAAAGATGACATAATGCGCCTAACTATACCCATTAAAGGGAATTCAAAAGTAAAACAATACAATATGTTTGAAAGGGCTCCAGAGCAAATTATAGTACGGCCATGAAAACATTGAAAAAGATATATCTAATTCTTTAAAGAGTTAATATTCATTTTATTAATCTCTCAAAGAATTAGTATTTAACAGGTTAGTCCCTAAAAAAATTTGATAATACTTTTATTATTAAACACATTGTAACAAGCTAGTCTTTATATTAACCCACATCTGCTAACTCTTAACGAAGATAAAGTTATAGTCGTTAAGTGACATGTTGTAGCTGACTTGGAATTAATTGAAACATTGTATTTTAATAATACATAAAAGAACACATTGATCATTTCCCTTTCTTATAGAAATTGCTGGAGAAAGTGTAAAATAGTACCAGACTCTAGTTCTAAAGAGGGTGAACGAGAGAGAACACTGAGAGAGTGCAAATGAATGTAAAATGAGGGAATGAAATTTTACTCACATTGATTGCAAGTTAGATATGTACTTATAAATAGCAGCCACAATAAGCCTATTAGCAATAAAGAACTAATCTCAATAACCGATACTAACTAATCTATAGTTAAGTTAACTAATAGAATAACTAACAATTAACTACTTCATAACTATCTTCCTTGCAACTCAACCTCCTCCAACACCCCACTTCCACCCCAAGTTGGAGCTTGAGAATTCACAATGCTTAGCATGGACCTAAGTTTATTGAACAATATAGGAGCCAAGGGTCTCTGGTAGATGGGTAGCAAATGAATGGTTCCACCCTAAAGCTTATCACACACAATGTGACAATCCATCTCGATACGCTTAGCGATGTGAATCTACTTTTATCATCAACAATAGTAAGAAAGTATTTATGATCATCAGTAGAAAGAATAGAAATTAACTGCTTAATAACTATCTTCCTTGCATCTCAATCTCCTCCAACAGAAAGGGATGAAGAAATAAGTGAAGAGAGGGACAATCAATAAGTTCTTGTATGTATTATTGAAACACAATGTTTTAATTAGTTCCAAATTAGCTACAACATGGCACTTAACGATATTTTTCATGTAGTTTGCTGGTTTTTTATGTCGTATATGTTATCAGGGTATTCTTCAGAAGCTGCAAATACTTTATAAGAGGATGCATATTCGAGCCTGACAGCAACTTGTGGTTATCTCAATGCCTGAAAATCGCTTATTTTGGTGTAGAATTGAACATTATTAGTTTTCAGCCAGATTTGCAAGATGTATTGAGCAGTCTTTTCATGTGTTGGTCGCATTTATAGTTTCTATCCTTTTGTAGACAATGGTGGATGGCTTTTCTTTGTGTTTGTGAGCTTATCTCTGTTTAACTTATTGAAAAAAAATGGTGCTTAACGACTACATCATTATCTCCATTAGGAGTTAACAGATGAGAGTTAAGGAAAAGACTAATTTGTTACAACAGGAGTTTAATTTTAGGTATGAAAATTTTATCAAATTTTCTTTGGGGACTAGCCTGTTAAATTTCAATTCTTTTAGGGAACAAAATAAATATTAAATCTTCTTAAAATATATAGTGTCACTTTTAAATATTCAAAGTTATTTACTATTTCAACCGACTATTTTTGGTTAAGTGATAGCAGAAGTTTCTGCGGGTTAGTAATATGGTAGATCTTCCATGGGTCAGTCATAGTAAATCATGTCTTTTATTATTTACATGCATTTGCATTTACTATATTTCACTTTGTTTGCAGGTCAACGATAACCAGTGAAAGCAGATTCTATCTTTTAATCATTTACTAATATCATTCATTGGATAGCTCCCTTAAACTTTCACCAATCATATTATTTGAATTTAAGTTTTCTCAATCTCCATACCGACTCACTCTCATCTACCATTAGATGGGAGTGAATCATCACAAAGACAAAAAAAACTTGAATTTAAATAATATTTCTCAACTTTTAGTCAATTACAAATTGGTTCTCCTAACTTTTAAATCTTTCAATTAAATTATTGCACTGCAACAATTCTCAACATCAATCCTCTTATTCAATTTAATTAGTTTTTCATACAACAAATATAAACTTTGGAATAATTTAAATTAGCAAGATCCAAAAAATATTCATTAAAATTGAGTTGGTTTAATATAGAATTGTCATTTATCATTTATTTAATTAAAAAATTTATTAACTCATATACATTTTTATTAACTCATATATATTAAAATAAAAATAAAAATATAACAAGAAAAAAATCCTTTCAATGTAATACTAAACTGTTGATCCAAAAATTAACTATTTTTAACTATTTATTTTGTTTTATTAAAAAAATAAATATAAATGTATCTATTTATGATGCATACTTCGGTAAAGATGCTAAAAAAATCTTCATATGAAGATCAAATATGTATGAGATAAAAACATGACATCTGTTAGTAGTGGGATCCATGTGAAGGAGGTCTGAGCTATGAGTTAAGGTGTGGGTTAAACTAATAAAGTAGTTATTAGATTGGGGTTTATAGTTAATTAATAAAGTGATAATTTTTAAAATTAGTGGCCATTTAGATAATTAAAAAAAGTAGATAAATTAGAATGCTCTTCTTCTCCGAGCAGGGCAAGCTCGACAAGACCCTCCTACCCTTAGTTGCCAAACCGCCATTCCACCTCTAGGAACTTTGCTCAGTGATGTCAGCTTTGCGTCACCGTCCTTGCACAATTGCCACCACATCCTCTACTGCTTCGCCACCACCAGCGCTGCTGCATGTGCCTTTTTCGTCTTTGCATCACCGTTCTTACGCAAACGCCCCCCATGGCTGCGGCGACGACGATGGTGATGGCAACAATGGTGGAATTTAGGTTGCGATTCTAAGGGGGGCTCTAAAGATGGCTGGGAAGCTGACCCCCATTAGAGTGCCCAATGTGCTGCTTTTTGTTATGGAAGAATGATCTTGTTGACTATCACATTGACAGCAAGCAGAACGAAGAAGAACATGCCTTCAAAATTTCATTTTCCCCCCTTTTTTTTAATATATTGCCCATCAAATTTAAAAAGGTTATTTTATGACTTTTAAATTGAAGTTAACCCTAAACATTAGTTTTATGATGAATTCTCTGGTACTTTGTTATATATGTGCATTTGGTACATGTTTGTGTCAGTATCCAATGAAAAGATAAATATATGTAGATCTACATGCATGAGTGTCTTAATCTCTCTCTTCCACGTTATAAATAACTCATGATTAATTCTTAAAAAGGTAGATTTTACCATGGAAAAAATTTTTTTGGGTCCATGATGGACCACCTCGTTTTTGTGTCAATGTCCACCATTTCCTCTTTCCGCCACTCCACTTTATCCAACAACAACAAGAGCTCCGTTAGGCCACCATCAATGACACTTCCTAACAAAAAAGAGCAACTTTTTTGACAAAACAATCTTAATCTTCTCTCCATTTGTGTCTCACAATAGATTAAAGGATAAAAAAAAATTCAAACTTGTAAAAATTTGTAAAAGCTACAAGGAGGTCCGTCATAGCCACCATGACTTCGGCAGAGGATCTTCAACGCAGTGTACGCCAACGTGTCGCAAGTGGTGTAGAGGAGGCCATTCTTTAGCTGCTCCGGCAACGCTAAGTCTTCAAAGTCGGAGACCTAGAGGTTGTTGATAGCGTCGAGCAAGAGATTCTATGGCTTGAGGTCACGGGGATTCGATGCCATTGTGGTGGCAGAAGCAAAACATGGAGAACATGGAGACTAGCTATTGGAAGTGTTTGGAGAAGCTCGCTACTATCCGCGAAGTCGATGATGAGGTAGATCTTGGTCCTTGTGGGCATGACCTCGTGGATGCGGAGGATGTTATGGTGGTGGTGGAGGTGGCACATGGCGTCCAATGATTTGTGGCTCCATGGGGCCACCAATCTTTAACTTGTCGGTGGCAAGAGGTTAAAGGGATGATGGAGAAGAGATGGTCCACGATGGACCCAAATTTTTTTTCTCATAATAGATTGCCCCTTAGCAAAAATAAAAAGTGACTGCACAACGTGTTGGCTCTTCTTTTGTTCCACCACGCAAAGGTACAGAATACACACATATAATAACGTACTAGAGAATTCACCTAGTTTTACCCCTACACTTTAATCCATAATTCAAACTCTTTTCTTATGGACCCCACTATTAACAGATGTCACGTTATACATCAAATCTTTATGTGAAAATATTTTCCCCATCTCTACCAGAGTATGATGGGCCTCTATTTTTAGATTTAGAATATAAAAAGTAACAATATAATAAATGAGTCATTTAAAAAAATAATTTTTTGATCCATTTCTAGGTGAAAGATAGACACATCTAGTTCCAATAGTGTAAACTATGAAAAACCTATTCCCAATTGTTAAATGTGAAAACTAAAGCAGGAAACGAAAATAAAAGAGTGAGAATCAAAGTTCATATTGAAATTTAGATGTTCTAAAACAAAATAAAAAGATTATTTTAATTTAAAATTTCACAATAGGTATATATAATAACAAAAAATTTAAAATATTTATATATAATAATCATAATTTATTTATTATTAAATTTTCCATATATTATTATTTATTATTATTAATTTTCATACTAATTTTGACAAAATATAATAACTAATTTTATCATATATTTATTCAGAAAAGAAATATGTTTAAAATTTTTTAGTATATTAATATAATTTAGTAATAATAAATAAGATAGTAAAATAAATTTTTTATTAATAAAAAAGGATTTTTTAAAAAATAGCAAATATTTGAAAATGTGACATTGATAGATTTTGCCATGTCAGCAAGCTTAGGTAAATTAAATAGAATGGTTAATTTTGAGAATTAATTAGAAAATTTAAGGGTGACTATTTGCAATTATTGGCTAAAAATTTAAGGGGAGTTAGATGCACTTTTCTCAAAAATAAACTTTAATGATAGATTGAAAAATGTACATTGAACCACTGCTAACATTGTGTAAGCTTAAAAATTACATATAATTTTTTTTAAAAGAAAAAGTTATTATTTTTCCTTTAAAATAGAAGTTGAGAAGGTAATAAAGAAAAAAACTTCAAAGAAGTTAACTGAATATAATGAAATAAGTGATTAAAAAAATAAAAAAAATGAGATTTTTTAATATATATATATATATATATATATATATATATATATATATATATATATATATATATATATATATATATATATATATTTGCATTGTTATTTGTGTGAATGGAGATTTTTTAAAACGGGATTAACGACGCAAAAAATTAAGTTTGAGACGAAGTGATAAACTTTGCAATTCGCAACGACTTTAGTGATGAACTTATTTCATCCCTAACTTAATTTATTGCTAATTGGTCAACTTATAAATTACAAAAAAGTAAACATTGTTTAGCGACTGAAACAATGACAAAAGTTGTCCTCTCTAATATAATTCATCTATGAATTCGCTGCCAAATAGCCAATGCATCATTTTTTTAAGTCAAAATACGTTAGCAACAAAAAATTTGTCTCTAAATAGAGGGACGCATATTTTACATCACTAATAATGTTGAATTAGCGATAAAAAGGGTAAGTATAATCTACATGATAATTGGTGACAACTTTTAGAGATGCACTTATTTCGTCTTTAACTTGATCCATCGCTAATTTTGTTGCTAATTGATCAACTAATATATTCAAAAAAGAAAATCAAAATTGTTTATCAACGAAACAGTGACGAAATAATCAAAGAAAATCAAACTACTGATCATATAATCATATTTGTACCTTTGTTTTATTTTATTTATAGTTAATCATTCGTGGGATGCACAAGGTGATCTTAAAAAATTAAATTTATTTAAATACAATAAAATAAAATAAAATGAGAATATAGTGTGCTTTTATTTTTATAAAATAAAATTACCAAAGAGGCATTTCTAGCTATAATTTAGTAAATAATATAATGAATTAGTTTGTCAATATAACAATTAGTACATACTATTGTTTGTTACGTTTGTGTTTTTAATGTGTTTTTGAGTTAGAGTGGTCTATCTTAAACTCAAACTTGCACCAATTTTTTTTAGGATAAAACTTAAATCAAATTCCTTATATCAATTTTAACGAATTCTCAAATTCGATAATGATATGTGGATATTTTTTATGGAATGAGTAATTTAAAATTTAAAAATGCATACTTTTCCAAAAAAATATATACAGTTATCATTATTTAATTTAATAATTGAATATAATAGATAAAGGAACTTAATGTAATTTTTTACCATATCCATGCCGTTGCAGGGTAAATTTAGAACATGATCAGAACATGTACCCGCGGATTGAGCATCAAAAATCGTCATCCCTGCTTAATGATAGCGACATATTTGATTTTGAGCTAAATAAAAGCATTAAAATTTGTTCGTGTGAATGGAGATTTTTTAATATAAAATAATTAAAATTATAAAATTGAATAATCAACCTTACTAAATAATAATTAGTCGAATTGCAGTTAATTTTATAATTCAATAAAAGTTGCACGATGCAAAAGTCGTAGTACTGCTCAAGCGTACAAGAAAAATCCAATAAATAAGAGGTCTGGGGCCATAAAGCCGTGGCACGGAGAGGAGAATAATTCCACTCCCAAGTTTGTAAGACGATTTATTTAAATTAGAAATAAAGAAATTCAAAGGCAAATCAGTAACCACTGGATCAGAATCTTTAGAGTTTTATTTGAATTACATGAAACCATAACCTTAAAAATAGTTTTACTATTCACATAAAAAATAGTTTTATTATTAAAAATATTTAAAACAGAGGCAGTTTAGTGAACAAATAGAAGATATTGAACATTATGTTTTTCGAAGTGAACATAATTTATGTTGTTTCAGATGGGATACATAATATTTTTGAGTAAATAATCTTTTTAATCCAAACATTTTAAAATTGACATTGATTTGTTCTTAAAAAAAATTTTAACATCAATTTAGTTATAACACTTCAAAATTGACATCAATTTAATTTTAAAATTTTTTTTAATATCAATTTAGTTCTAACACTTTGAATTTCAATATTAATTTAGTCATAATATTTTGAGCTTTCACATCAATTTGCTCCTAAAATTTTTTTTATAAAATCAAATTTTACATCAAATTATTAGTATAGAATTAAATTAATATCAAAAATTCAAAATATTAGGGTTAAAAAGGATATTTTCTCTAATATATTTTTCTCTCTATTCATAATCTAAAGTTATTACCCCAAAGAGAGAGAGAGAGAGAGAGAAAGTGGGTGTGTGGCTACAGCTAGTCAGTATGAAGCTTTCGTTTCCATGGACATTTTTCCTGGTATTGTTTTCTATATGGACTTCATTCACGGTTTTAATCTTCTATTCCACATGGAAAGATAACAAGCATTTATGCTTCAAAGGATAAAGATGTGGTACTTGTGATAACGCAAGGTTTTTTTTTTATTTAATGTGTTGGTAAAACTACAAATTTAGTAATTAATCTCAAGTATTTATTTTTTTATTAAGTTATTTGAATTGCTTACAAAAGAATTTGGATTATCTAAAGTATAGAATATAAAGTACACGAACGTAATTATTATTAAGAAAATCAAAAGTTTAAAATTTCATAAAATGCAAGCTTTGCATAACAAATTATATATGTGCAATAATTTATTCCTTTAATTTTTTATTAATAATTAAAATTGGACACTTTATTTTGTTTCCATAATGCACCTTTATACTTTGAAGGATTCAAGCCTCTCAAAAAGATATACCTTTTGGAATTTTAATGTACCAGATATATTTAACTTTATTTATTACTCTTTAGTTTTGAAAATATAGTAAAAATATAAATTAACAAAACCATATATCAAAACTATATATGCAAATAAAGGTCAAACAACCACCGGTTGAGATTTAATCAAAGGGGACATAGATAAATCATATGAGAAGACGGTTTTCAATTCAATAACGATTTTTGAAGTTGTCACCTAATATTGTATATATTCTGCAAAGTGGTCCTTGGTTTTTGGTACCCTGGAATTACCCCCACAAAGTTCCTTCGGCTCTCACTTTTTGACCCACTAACTCAAATAGGCAATGGACACAAATGCCTCGAGTATAAAGTTGAACGGACAAAAAAGGGTTGAGAAAGAAAGGCAGAGATAAGAGATGCCATTAGAATAATTATTATTGCTGCCAAAAGTTGATGGGGGACTATAGAAGTTGTCCAATTTTATAGGCACACTAAACAAAAATTAATGTCTTATTTTTCCAGGGATTATTACCAAGAGCAGCAAAGATTCTTAGCAATAAGCCTTAGATAAGGGCATGTATGGATTGTGATTGCAACTTGTATACTCTCATTCCTCGCTGGCAAGTTGGCTTAGGAAGAATATATCATATGGAATATAAGTGAAAAAGCTCCATCTCTCACTCTCAAGCACTGTCAAAGATTTAGACAAGTGCTTCTGTTTGAGGCACTAGAAAACAGTACCTTTGAGATCACCACATATTTTAAGTGTGAACGTGAAGCACATAATAAAACATAACACACGAGTAGAAAGTCCACCCTCAAGTGGCATGGGGCATTTTTTTTCTTTATGATAACTCCGAATTACTTCTCCTTGCACATCAATTCTGATGGGATTGCTGAAGCTTCTGTGAACCAACCATCTTCAAAGTCTATAAGCAAATTCTCTTCTTGCCCTCACCCTTGTACAACCGCATGGGTGCTATCTATTAGTATTATTATATAATCATTCAAAGTAGAATAAAGTAATAAACCCAACATTTCATTTATTCTTTGTATTTTTTATTCAATTGTTGCATATATTTTTACATTTAAATTTTGAAAAAAATTATTATTAAAAGAAGTCTCTTAACCATGACAATATCCAAAAAATTGACATTACAAGCCTATAAGAACACCTTGTTTAAACTAAAAAAAAAAAAAAAACCTCTTTGCTTTCAAATTATTAAGTCGCAAAAGAAGAAAACAACAACCTTGAAGACTTTAGAACCATGACTACATTTTGAGGATCCTTCTATAAATCAAAGGTACAATTTCAGTGCACGAAGTTAATAAAAGAAGTTCACTCGTCATCAATACACTAATGACCATTTAGTGAAAAAAAGGGCTTTTCTGTTACATTAATATACTAATGAATGTAATGTTTATTTAATAATAAATAATGATGTGTCAATGTTCTCTTTTGATCTCCTTTAAAAAGTGCACTTAACGTTTTTTCAATGTTTTTCTTTTTTGGTGAGCTTAGCTAATCGAAGCCGTGATAGGATTATGATATGAACACGCACGTTGAAAGTAAGATTTCTCACGAGAAGATTGTTAAGACTCGTCCCTGGAAAACCCTAAAGACAATTTGAATGGTGAAGTCCGTGAGGGAGCAGTAGGGTCAAAAGAAAGATTAGCACGAGACAAATATAAATTTTGTGAGAGTGAGAAACATTTGATGGTGTGTTTAGCCAGCAACACAAGGTGTTGGATTCTGGAAGTTGCTCTTCGAAGTAGCTAGGACATTTATCTATAAGCTTAGCCTTCAATGATATGACCCCAAGATTCTAGAGAAAGAGAAATGTGATGTGAGGAGTCTCGTGGAGGTGGGTTAAGTCCCCATGTGAGGTCACAGGTGCTATCAGAGGGTTACATTACAATACAGCTGAAGCACCACAAAGAGGGAGGACCATTGGCTTGTGAATGAAGACGTCCCTTTTTTTTTGTTATCCTATGAGAATCTTATCAATCGCATGTTGGTTTGGTGGTGTGAGAGAGAGAAAGAGAGAGAGTCTTGAGAAGCATAATTTCTATGACAATCCACTAGAGCCTAAAATCCCACTAATATTATAAAGTAAGTAGATGATTTGGCAAGTCCTGTTTCACTTGGCTTTGCCTTTTGCCTCGTAGTGGTTGGTAGGTGAATAGTGGGGAAGTGAGACCAAGAGTACGTCTTCTCAGAGGCCTCTCCTATTGGGTGTCTGAATGATTATAATCTGAAGTACCTTACATAAGAAAATGACTTGCAAAATTATAGCCTTCTATGCATATGCATGATCAGACACAAGTACTGACCGACTCTAGAACCTGCCTTCCCTCAGAGTCATACAATTTTCCTTGTTTTTGTATCCACCACCCACTCTCATGTAGCATTATGCGTATCCAAATTCAACACTGCTGTCATGGGGTGTTTCATAGCCTAGATTCAATGACCTGCCACTAAGATCCAATGATAACTGTAAAATACAAGGATACTTTATGCATAGTTTCTTGTTGCGGTTTTCGTTCTTTCTTGTATGTCCTCTCAGTTGCCATCATTAATATTCTGTCTTTGTCGTTATCAGTTAGTGTCATTTTATTCTTTCGCCCTTTGCTTTTTGGGGGTGACATAAAACTAGTTGCCCAAATTGTGCTAGTGCCCCGTCACGGCGTAACTGTTTTGTAGCCAGAATTGGTAGCTACTGCCACTAAGCCAGTCACACTTCAAAATATTCCTTTTGATTTAACAGTAAGTATTGAACCCTCCAATAAACTTTTTTTTTTTCGAATTGCTATTTTTAATATTTTTTATATTAGAGATCAATGATAATAAACCCTACGAACTTCACAATAAATTTTAGAGTTTATTTGATATGCACTAATAATATAAAATAATTTTACACTGTCAACCAATACACTGTCAATACATTTAAATTAAATTTTAATTTTTAATATTAATTACTAAATTCTCTATTAAATTCTTTGCACTAGTTGGCAAAAGAAAATTACAATCAAATTTATATATAAAATTTGTTTTGAAAGGGATGGAGAACATCAATCAGACCAAGCAGTCAAATGTCAATTTGTGGTGACACACCAAGCCTAGAACCCCAGGCACCAAGCAACTAACTCGGTAATTCAATATCCGCACTACCCGTACAAAAACAGTGGGAAAATCACTCGGAACCCCGAGCAGTAGAATCCATTAAAGTGCAAACAAATAGACGACGGTATATTAACTTTTGCTTTGGCTGCCGTTCAGTTTCTGTTAGATGATTGAGTCTCTGAGGTCGACTACCTGGTTGAGCTACATGCGTTAAATGTGAAGTAAAACAAGGACATACATGGCACATGAAAAGGGCAAAACTGTCCATCTGTTAAATATAACCCGGCCAGCCAAGGATGAAGAGTGAACACACCCCCCCCCCCCAAATAACCAAAAAAAAAAGAAGAAATAATTCATAAATGCATGTCTACTAGATGGCAGAATCAACTTTCAATCATCGGTTCAGGGCCTGATGTTTCTGTGCGAGACCTGTTTGCTTGATGAACAGAGTTGAAGAGAATATCCTTGATTACCTACATAGAAAGGGTTATGGTAAACAATTCAAAATTCAGAAGTAATTCACCATGTGTATTTGAAAAAGCTGTAAGATTAAAATTATTTCAATAATCACTTATTTGTATAATCGCTTATATGAGAATCAATTTATGTTTGGATACTTTAGCTGAAAAGTGGTTTTAAGATAATCTATTTTGTATAGATGGTATTAAAAAAATTGTTTTTATATGGTAAAATTACTAAAAAAAGTATAAAATGATTGTTTATATTATGTAATATTTGTTATTTAGGGTCAATTTGGTAAAAATATAAAAATTCTGAAATAATCAACTTTTACTTATAATCATAAACTCCAAAATTTTGCTATGCTTATAAACTATTTTTCAGCTTAAAATTATCAATTTTAGATTATAATCTATTTTGAAAACTTTTGCCAAACATGATTATTTTTCCAAAACAGCATACCATAATATTTCAGCAGTCAAGCAAAGAATAAATAAAAAAAGGGTTGGCCATGTAAGTCACCTGTGACATCAGACCATGCACTTGCTCAACAGTTATTTTTGCACCATCACGAGTAATCTTGGCAAGTGGAGATTCTTCCTGCTAATTATCAAGATGAATCAAACATGCAGGGAGGAAAAATTTGAGGGGAGGTGGGAGAAGGATGTTAACATCAACACTGAGTGGCATTCGTGGTTCACAAGGCAGACAATGACCAAGTAGCATCAAATGAATAATTAAGCATTTAAAGCAACACAATTTGCATGGTTCTCAGTCGGTTCCATGCAATCAGCATGGTCTCCATCAATCCATTATCGTGAAAGGGAAAGATCCACTAAAATTCTAAGCACAATGAAAAAAAGGCTGGACCCCATCCCATCTTGGAAATGTGGAAGTGATTATGTAACCAAAAAGCATTAGCATAAGCTAATCAAACCCAATACCCTAACCCATAAGTAAAAAATAAGTAAACTTCTTTGTTGTAATAGAACAGTAAATTGACAAAGTAAATTTAAGAAGCCAACCAACATTACAAACTAAACCAGCAGCAATGCAATTTTCTTCGAAGCAAACTACGCAGACACCAGAGACAATTAATGAATTACTTCAGTAATCCATACATTTGACAAAGTCATGACTCAGCCAAAGTGGTTGAGTTACAAAAATTTGCTTTTACAAATCCAGAAACAAAGCTGCCATAGCAATTCTTGTTAATTATCCAGTATTTGGCTCTAACTATCTTTCCTATATCATTAAGCAATATAATACTTGATAGTTGATACACTCTCCTCATGCCTAGGACTAGACATCTCAAGTGTAGAGTTTGCAGAACTGAACATATGCGGGTGGCATAATATGAATCCCAAGATAGGCTCTGATATTATTTTATGATTGTGAGACTAAGCTAATTTTTAGGTAGAGTTAGGCCCACAATCTTAAGAGAAATAGAACAGAATTATTGCAGATGCCAATCACCGATAAACAAGAAGGCATAATGTCATACGCTGATAATGGATTCTCACCATTGAGACCTTAAAGAAGAGGCTCAGAATTTCAATATATGCATATATAAAAGCATGAAATAGATGATATATAAACACACACAGGTTATGATCATCAAAAGTTATGCTGTCACTTCAAATTAACAATATGAAACACCCCAATAATCCAAAGGAAACCCTTCATACAGCAATTCTAATAAATGAAAAAAGAAAATTGCTGTGGATTTATAAAGCAATAGTTACTTACTTCTTTCTTTCTAGGAGCAGGTGCTATTAATGGCCCAAAGCGTGAGTGTGCCAACTGATTCTCTGCTTGTTCTAGCTTTTCAGCTGCAATAAATGACATTTCCGGAGGAGATACTCATACTTTCCAAATATAATAATAAGAGGGATCTCATATGAGAAACATGGAAACATTCTAGTCCATGATGAATAGCAGAATTAAAACCAAGAATAAATTGCAGTATACAACAAGTTCATGATCAGTACCTAAATCCGAGATTTGTCCAGCAACGTAGTCTCCATTACCCAATAGCGGAGAAGACGACAGCGTATTCACCCAATATTTGTTCCATAGCAGATCCAAGAGGTGTGAATCGAGAGAAGACTTAAAGTAAGTGATATCCAGCGAGTAATACTGCAAAAAAACACATTCAAACAAGAACGAAAAATGCATTCCACAAAGGAAAGAACAAGAATGAAGAAAATCACCTGTTTACAATGGACGCCAAAGTCCTCAATCTTATTGAGGGGTATGGTTTGGTACTCAGAAATAGGCTCATCAGGAGGCTTATAGCCTTCAGGGTATGTCCTGAAGGCCCCAATCTCAACTTTCCCAGCAGAAACAGTCCTAGTGGGGTCAATAACAACGGCCAGAAAGGGCTCCTGAAACTGCTGATTGAGCATCTGCGTAGACACATCTATTCCAGAAAGCCAGCACCCATAACCAGGGTGGGAATGGTACCACCCCACAACATTTTCCAACCGCCCAGCCTACACCACGCACACACATATACTAAGAGCGCAGCATTGAATTCAAATTAAACAAACCAACAGGGAATTCAACAAGGGCATCTCCAACTAGGGTAACCAACCGCACTCAGTTCATTGGAATAAAAAATAACTAACAGTAACAGGGAATCCAATCAGGGTTGCAAGCTGCATAGACTTCAAATTAAAGAAAAAACTAACAGGGAATTCAATTAGGGTGTCTATCCAATTAGGGTTACTAACTGCATCGAGTTCAAATCAATTAGGTTTACAAGAAGCTTCATAGACTTCAAATTAAAAGAAAACAAACAGGGAATTCAATTAGGGCGTATCTCCAATTAGAGTTACTAACTGCATTAGTTCAAATAAATTAGGGTTACAAACTCCATGGCCTTGAAATCAAAGAGAACCAAGATAACAGGGCATTCATTCAGTTAAGGTTATGTCCAATTAGGGTTTCAAGCTGCCCTGAGTTTCAAATTAATTAAGGTTACTAACTCTTCCCTCCATTGCCTTAAAATCAAGGAAAACTAACATAACAGGGAATCCAATTAGGGTTACTAAGCGGCGTTGAGCTCAAATTAATTAGGGTTAGTAACTCCATTGCCTTCAAATCAAAGAGAACTAACACAACGAGGAATTGAGTTCAATTAGGGTTGGTTTCTCCAATTAATTAGGGTTTTAGCAGAGAGAGAGAGAGAGAAGGGTAACGTACTCGTTTGTTGGTCTGGTCATACTCGACGCTGTATTCGTAGGCATCAGCTTGGGCGTTGACGCGGGTCTCGGTGCCTTCAACGGGGAGGGCGAAGGCGTCCATGACGATGATGGCGTCGCCGTCGATCTTGCCCTGCATGAGGCCCATGACCTCGATGGTGCCGCCGGAGCGCGCGTGGACGACCATCTTGAGGAGGGCGAGTGCGGAGATCTTGACGCGCTTGAAGAAGTGGGGGTCGCTGGACCAGGGCTTCTCGCGCTGGTACTCGCCCTGCGCCGCCTCGTCGTAGTAGAAGATCGGGTCGTCCGCGCCCGATGCCGGTGTCTCCATCGGGATGATGTTGTTCTCCAGCTCCCATGTTTGCTGCGCTATCGCCGACGATGATGCGGAGCAGCTACTACCACACGCTTCCATTTCGAATGGAACCTACCTCCACCTCGACGAGGACTGTTCTGTTTCCCTTGCTCTTCCACACTGAGACTCACCCAGAGCGAGTAATGTACGTATCACTCTCTGCTACGCTCGCCGGCTCTCTTTCCTCAACTTTTTTTCTTTTATTTATATTCACTTTGTTAGAATATTTTGCCTGCGAATATTAATACCACTTTAATACTTTAAATTGTTTTAATTTAGTTAATATGCATATAATATAAAAACTTTATCAAAATGGTAAATATATAAAGAAACTTTTTAATATTATTCTGACAATTTAGTTAAATGATTTAGGACTCATTTGGAGGAACTTACCTAAAAATTTATCCAAATATGTCAAAAATAATTTTTTTTTTTAAAAAAACTGAAACAAATGCATATTTTCTCAAACTGTTTTAAAAATGCATCTCATATCAGCTTGCTGTAAATAGAAAAGAGAATTTATTTATTTAATCAGAAAATATTATGACTAATTCATGGATATATTATTTTGAAATATTGATTTTTATTTTTTTGATTGTTTGAACCACTAATTCTTAAGAAATTAGATGTATAATAAATATTTTTAAAAATTTATCCAAATATGTCAAAAATAATTTTTTTTTTAAAAAAAACTGAAACAAATGCATATTTTCTCAAACTGTTTTAAAAATGCATCTCATATCAGCTTGCTGTAAATAGAAAAGAGAATTTATTTATTTAATCAGAAAATATTATGACTAATTCATGGATATATTATTTTGAAATATTGATTTTTATTTTTTTGATTGTTTGAACCACTAATTCTTAAGAAATTAGATGTATAATAAATATTTTTAAAAATTTATCCAAATATGTCAAAAATAATTTTTTTAGTGAAAAAATAATTTTTTTGTCCAAAAAATCTTACCCAAATACACCTAAAATAAATAACTTCTATAAAAATGATTTTTTTTCAGTTAAAAAATTCACTTTTCTACAAAAATAAGCTAAACCAAACACATTAATCTCAAATATGAAGTACAAGTACACAGCTAAAATAAATCAAAAGATAGTTTACTCTACCATTTTTAATTTGAAGGCATGCATTACACAAGCACAATCTAGTGGACGAATCACATGAAGTGATTGAGAACGTGCTTTCTATGTTACTAGTTTTTTCCCAAACCCTTTGCAAATGTCAGATTAATCCTCTTTGTGCCAAGTGCCTTTATGTCCAAACTCTATACATTACATAAACCCCATAACCATCAAGCTTACATTGGCTCAATACTTGAATCACGCTTCTAGGTAAAACTTAAAACTTCTGAAGGGTAGTGGAGATACGTGTTCAAAATCAAACAGCCCAGTGCCCACACCGCACTCGGCTTGTGGTTACGGAGCCTCAACGCAGGCTGCCTAACACTGAAGGCCCAGCATTACCATTCCTCCTTTTTTTTTTTTCATTTTTTCTCTTTTTTTTTCCCTAATTTTTTGGGAAATCCAGTGTTACATTATGGCTGCATGAGTTCGTACACGTCCCACAAAAGATCCATAGAACCTGTTCAGTTAACAAGGAAAAGAAAAACTTACATGTCGCTAGTTTTAACCATTTTTACAGCAAATACATTCAATTTCCTGAGCCTGATTTCTGGGAAAGTAATCACCAAACAGGAGAAAACAAAGCAGATGAAAGAAAAATACTGCCTAAGTGACGTGGACTCTAAATCTTGATCTCACAACAAATGGCTTGCAGAATCCCTACTTTCTAAGCTAAAAGTAAATTACAATCAAACATAAATTATACAACCCACATCATTTGACACCCCTGCTCCTGCCTCTCCTGTTGTATCTGGTCGTAACCCTTTTACCCTTTTGCTTGGCAATACTAGTTGGCGTGGCTGCCGATTCTGGTTCTGAACCTGGCAGATTATTGTCTTGTTGAACCTCATATTGTATACTGGAACTGTTCTGCGAGCCAGTGGCAACACCATCATCTTCTTTGAAAGCAACGGTGTTGTTTACAATCGCATCAGGCACCTCCATGGATTCACTCAACACGTTACACCGTTCTTGCTCAAAAACACCCTTAGCTGTCCTCTCCTGACTTGAATCAACTGTACTGGGTTTGGTATCCAGTGTCTTCTGTTCAACAATCTGCCCTGCATGAAAACTAGCACAAACAAGAAAATGACAGAAATTGGGATAAGGACAAGAAGGCCAATACTTTCTTCTCAGACATGTTGGAGTGAAAGTTGACTTCACATTATGATATTTCAAGGCAATTGAAAATTATTCATTCCGAATTTGGCAATTGGATTAAGTCTACCAAGAGAGAATTGTGGCTTGTTGGTAATGAGTAAGAAAAATGCTATATGCACATCTCCAGGGAACACATCCCGTCACATCTGGGGCATAAGCCAAAATCCAAATGTAGACGTGTGCAGCAAATAGGGTGAGACTTGTCATAATCAAATGGTGAAAATTGCAAAGATGTGAGGTGACGTTTGTATAGGTAAAAGTACTCAATGAGTAATGACCCATATACTGTGATAAAAGTAAAAATAAAATTTAATTCACAATTCACACACTGCCGATTAGCTAAAATTGAAAACCAGGTTATGCAAATAAACAAAAAAGGTTTTACATTGAGAACATTCAACGAAAAAGATAAAAAGAAAAGCTAACGAAACATAAATTTACCTGGGCCCTGAATTCCCATTTGCCAATGCAGCTTCTGCTCCAACCTTCTCTTTGATTACTGAGCAGTTTCCATCATGTAAACTAAATTTTAAAGCTGCATTCAAAGGAAGGATCAGCATGTAATACGAAAATTATTGTTTCAAAATTCTGAATGAAATATTTACACTAAGGGATGGAAAAAGGGAGCAATTAACAGAATCCAATAAGGGGAAACACCATTAATTACCTACACACGCAAGGTCCTCTAGATAATGATTACCCTAATCTATGCAAACACATCATCAAGAAAATGCATAAAATATTTAACCAAGAAACATTTCAATTGGATCCAATTAAATTCCTAATAAAATCTGAAGATTATACACTAGCCAACACAAACTCGGAAACCCCAAAATAAACTGAATTCCAACATGTGAACAAAAATTGAATTAAATTCATTGTCTAACTAAGGCATAAGAAAATGAAGAACCAGTATAAAACTCAAGGAAGTTTATACTTCACATAGTTGATAAAAAGCAAACACTTGCAGGTTGCAGCAATATATGGCTCATAGGACTATAGCAAATAGCACATCAATTTTGAAATATAGTGCATATTATATAATTATATAATAATAGTATAGCTAACACCATTCAAAATGACATTATACTTACATGAAAATAAAGCATTGGGCATCAAAACTAAACACTAACTCACTAAGCAAAGTTACTTTCACTTGAATGAAGGACAACATGCCTCCACAGCAAATCCAGAAATAGTGGGCAATGTCAAAGGCCTCCAATAGCCAGACAGCCGTTGGATAAAGCTGATCAGAGTTTAAGGGCTTTTAAGCCAGACCCAAAATAAAAGGCACATGGACCGTGTGATTTTCTCTGTGCTTCGCAAGCATATGCTATGGTTATGAGAGAATAGCACTGATTCCAAGATTGCAACATTAAACACATAATCTAGGGCAGGGCCCATGGCGCACCATTAAACACTATAGCATGCACATTAGTACTATTAATCATAGTTGTCAAACGCAGATAGCGGCAGGCCCCAAAAACGCTATAGCAGGATAGCGGATAGCGTTCCGACCGCTATTTGATAAAAAATATACAATTATCATGCAATTCATATAAAATATATAAATGTTCAAAAACAAGAAATCATCCACAATTAAACTCATTCACATCAATAATGAAAATTCATAATCAATTCCATACTCTAAAAATACGCAATCACCATTAATCCAATACATAAATATGAAGTTCTAAGGGCAGTAAAACAGAAAAAATAGCACCATCAAGTAGCAAAGGCAGCAAAATATAAAAGACAATACCAAATCTTAATTAAACCTAAGTCTCCTCTCTAAAACTAACAAAACATTCCAATAAATTAATCATCATCATCATCATCATCATTGCTAAAACAGAACAACAAAACAAAACATGCCATTGCTAAAAAAAAAAAAAAAAGGAGAGAGAGAGAGAGAGAGAGAGAAGGGGTAAGGACCACCAACACTTTAAGTGAGGTGGTCCACCCTAAGCCCCCCTTTTTTCCTTGTACAAGATCTTCACGGTGAGTGTCCGTCTCTAATCTCTCTCAATTTCTCTCTCACCTCATCTCTCTCTCTCGTCCTCTCCCTCTTTCCCGATCTCAGGAAGATAGAAGAAAACAAAACAAAGAGTGCAGGAAGGACAAACCACCGCCGCCGGAAACTCAGACTGCCGCCGGCGTAGGTCTCGCAACCACCGATTTTGCCGCCATTGGAGGTTGGAGGAGCGTCGAAGCAAGAGGGGTGAGGAGGGAGAGAGATAGATGGATTAGAGAGGAAGAGAATAAAGAAAATGACCCTAAACCAACGTTTAGATCGAAGAAAAGAGAGGGGAAGCTTCGAAATGAGGGTCCAGAAAGAGGGGTAGGACCGATGTTTGGCCTTCGACATCAAATAGCAGCTGTGATGCAGCTGCAGCCAGCGAAATAACAGCGTGACGAAGAAACATTACGCTCCGGCAGCTCTGTTGCATCCGCTGTCCGCTTCACTCCGCTCCACCGCTATCGTGCACAATTGACAACTATGCTATTAACAACTATAACTACATAAAATGCAAATAGCACATTTGTGTTTTCTAATCATAAGACATCCGAAGGGAATAAAATTTACCTTCTTTAGTTTCTTCAACTAACTCTAGCTGATGATTATACCCATTTGTGTCATTGGTGCCATCAATGTAAACCAGACCACCATCCCTGTTTCGCTTGGAAAAATGTTAAAATTAGAAGACAAATAATATAACCACACAAGGCCATATTTCCTATGAAAATCCTGATAAGGCCTGTGCACTGTATGCGGAACTCATGTAATCATAGACAGTGGCATAGGATTACAAAAAACCAAACAACATTTTTGCAATTGTCATTTTGTCACTCATATAAAGTATCATGACCATAATCAAATATTGGAAACATCAGACACCTTCAGTCAGAAGAGTGGTCAGCTTCAAACATCATTGGAAAAAAAAATGAAATGTTTGCAATGTTGGGAAATTGAAAATTCTTATTAGCAGCCAAAAGAAAATGTTGAAAATGTGATCACTGAGTTAAACAATAGAAAATTAAGACCTTAAATCCATTCCATAATCACTCCATCACTCAAAATAAAAAAAAAAAAAACAAAGTCAAGGTCAGAACTAGGAAGAATGTAAAATAAATGGTAAAATACTTAACCTGATGAAAATCAACCTCAAAAACTACATTAAAAAAAATGTCACCAAGAAAGAAATGCTCTAACCTGTGCATATCATTCAAGGACCCATCTCTTTTTCCTGAAGTAGTTATTTCTCTGCAGCCATCTTGTGAACCTATGTGGCATGGTCATAAGCAAAGTAAAACTTCCAACGGGGGATAGAGAATACCAGAGTAAAAGAGAGAAGAGGAAAGAGAAAAAAGGGGGGGGGGGGTCAGCAAAGTCGCAACGTTACCTCTATTTTGTTGAACAGCTCCAAGGCCCTTAGTGAAAGGAAGAGAAAAGTCCAATGTTAGGCACAAAATAGCTTGGTCTCAAATAATCCAGACTATATTAAAATGAAAAAAAAAGAACTAAAGACATGCTTGTTATATAAACTCAATTTCAGATGAGCACCTGATTCTGTTCAGAGTTAATATTAGCTGGATCAGACAGCACAGATTCAGGCCGGAAACCATCCGGTTTACTCTCCAAATCTGAAAGGCATAAACAAAGTAAAAGGTGTTAAACATCCATCGTTATATATCTTATAACAGCTAAAAAGGTTTTACCATTAAAAGTATGTACTCTGGCCAAGTTTAACGCAGTGGTAGAGTCATACCTGGAGAGGCCTGAGCTCCTAATCCTCTGGCCAAGTTTGACGATGCATATTCTACATTTGTAAAATTATGTACTCTCTCTCCGGAACTAGCTGTGATATTTTCAATATCTGAAGTGTGCACATTATTTTTATACTCCATAGCAAATGCAGACCAATCAATTTTTGATGAGGGAACTGTCCTAAGCATCTCCTCTGTTGCCCTGGATCTTACTCTTCGTATTTCATCCTGAATACTCCATGAACCAATAGCAGGAGTATCCCTTTTCAACTGCATTCCAAAATCAGCACATAAACTATGAAACAATCCATAAACAGAACATTTGGATACTATAACTCAATCCACCCAAATGACAACCCAACTATGATTGACAGTAACAATTCATGCAACTTCTGTGACAAATGAACGATATTCCAGAATATGAGAAATTCTACTAAGGATATGTTTGGAAGGATGGCAATGGAAGGAATGACAAGGAATGGAATGACCAAACTAAATTGAAGTGTGTATCAAAGTCATTTAAAAGGAGGAAGTGAAATGGCAAGGGAGGGCCAGGCGTCCCTCCTTTGCCACTCAAAGCTCCCAATTTTTGACCCTCCAAATTGAGGTTAAGGAAGAATGGCATGACTTTTAGTTTATGTTCCTTCCCTTCCTTCATTAAACATCCAAACAAAATGGTGACATGTATTTTCCCATTCCATTTCTTGCCTCTCCATCCATCCAATTCCACTATTAGCCATCCCCTTCCACTGTCTTTAACTCTGCAAAACATACCCTAAGGTACATCACATAACTTATCTAGTAGTACTATAATGATAATAATAATAATTAAGGCAGCTAACCATTTAAAAAGGAAATCTTTGAGCCTCTGGCTTTTAGCAGGCATCAATCACAGATTCTGCAGAACAACTCTTCTCACTCAGGTTGTCTTGTAAACTTGAAGAATACTTTTTGAAATTTCTACTTCTATTAGTAGCTTGCTTAACAATCTTTCCTATTTTTGGCATTCGGATAATCATATCAAGAATATGCTACACTTCATCGGCTTTCAGGCAGGCCAATGGAATGGATTGATTAGATGACATACAGGGCATGGTTGAAGCCCTACCATAATTAACTATCACATAATTTCTTAATATTAGATCACCTTTTGTCATTTCACCAATCAATCACCAGCCAAACTTAGAGATTTAATGCCAATATTGAGATCTTTTGAGCTCCTACTCCACCCTCTGATGGCCCCTTCCCATACTTTTATCACCTAACCATGAAATTGGTATTTCCACTGTCTCTCTCTTCTCTTACAACCTCCTCCCCCCCCCCCCCCCAACAAAAAAAACCACCAAACACCAAAAAGAAATTCTCACAATCAGCATCAACTTCTTACCTTCAATTCAACAGAGAGTAGGAGGAGGAGAGAGAGAGGGGGGGGCATAAGGCTAAATGGTTGACATTGCTATCCCATCAAAATCAGTCTTTAAACCCAAAATATTTCCCTCTGAACTCAACTTGCATACATGATAACCCCCTCATAATAAAATTAAAAATTCTTTATGTACTATTTTCTAGTACTTCACAATCAATTGTCTTCTACTCGATCTCCATTAATATTCAAGATTCTTATTTCATAAATTCCAATAATAACAAATTTTCTGGTTTAATTATACTTATACCTTAGCAAAATCTGTTCAAAAAGTGGGGGCCCATTCTCCAAATAAATTTCCAGTAAAGAACAAGTCAATGCACAATGGAAAAACACCAGTTCAAATATAAAAGGTTTAATTAATCAATAAGTCCCTATAATTTGACCAAATTTTCAATTAGATTCCTGTAGTTAAGTTTTTAATTAGGTCCCTACATTAGATAATTTTTTGTAATTAAGTCCTTAAAGCAACCAAATGTTACAAAATTTTTTAAAATTTAATATAGTTTAATAGGTACTCACCCAATTTTGTAAGCCCAAACAAAAAAATTTATTCAATCTAACTAAAAATTTTGTAATGATGTATTGCTCTAAGGACTTAATTACAAAACATTATTTAATTCAAGGTAGGGACCTGATTAAATTTTTTTTAAACTATAGAGACCTAATTTTCAATTAAGTCAAACTGTAGGAACTTGCAAATTAATTAAACCAATATAAAATTATCCAATCTTGTCATAACAAGAGAAATACTACATGATTTTCCAAGAATACAATAAAATGCACCTTGGAGGAGGATGTAGAATTGCCACCAAATAGATGTGGTGTTTCTTCTTTAGAGAGTTGAATTCCAACTGGTGTTGGAGGCTTAATATGGTGGTCTATGGAGGGAGATGCCCATGGAGGGCGTGTGCGCATATATGACTTTGCCACGTCCACAGGTGATCCTTCATCTTTGGAAGCCTACAAAGAGCCAGGTATATAGATAAAAACAAACAATTAACATGAAATCATATAGCCATAATATATATATATATATTCATGTACTATAGGAAATGTGTGCGCGCGCGTGTGTGTGTGTGTATTATAGGAAGAAGAAGGAGAAAGGGAAGGAGATAGTATGGACAAATATAAATGTCATTATACACTTCTCCACAAATTCAAGAGAGAAAGAAAAGGTCACTAACTTTTGGTAATGTAACCAAATCCAAACTACGACTTCCATGAACTACATCTGAATTTGAATCCAATCCCGACTTCTTTTCCAGCAGCCATTTCTTTGCCTCCATAACAGCAGCACTACAGAGCTCAGGTGAATCTATATCTGAAAAGAAATTAAAAACCCAAAGTCAGGTAACAGGAAGCAGTTAAAATTGAGTTTTTGTATGTAGAGAATACCACTTCCAAGAGTCCTGCTGGGCATACCCCTTGACCTCTTATCCCCATCATCAACATTGGCAGGATTATCTACAACTCTTGATCTGATGATTTTTATCAATCTATCACCTTCTTCCCTGATCAAATATTTTTCTCTTTTAGAATCTTATTTCGAACAACTAGAAGAAAGAGTTCAATTGCACCCATAAAATTCGACACATTGTACACCGAATAATAAATGCAGTTCCACTCCCTATAGCTCATATGTTACATATTACTAAGGTCTGCAAATATCAGTGTGGGCCATTGATATATGCTGCATACCACACTTGACATGAAGATGTTCCTTATGGACCACCTAGGTTAATGCTTAGTGTTTGGAAGCTCCCACTTTTGACAGGTTAAAGGAGGCAATCAAGTCTTCCTATAAATTTAAATACCAATGGCTAAAATGTTTTTCTATGGTTTTATCACTAGCATCAGGAATTCTGGATGGTATGCAACTATCAGATAAATATGTAATAGAATAATATTAGGGGCTAATAGTACAGCTAATTTTAAATTACCAACCAACCATAAAGCCTTGTCCAACTATAGGTGGTTCGTATTAATGAAATTGCATTGTTTATGAAAGAGGCAATCAAAACAAGAAGCAAATTTTCAACCAAATAATATATGCAAACAGAAGGGTGAAGAAAGTTAGAAACAATAAAGGAAAAATCCACAAAGCGTAGAATCAATATTAATTCTTTAGTACCTTGAGAATGACTCCTGCATAAGTAGCTGCTCGATGACAAGCTTGCTTTTGTTATTCGCAACTAATGGTTGGAGCCCCTTCACAGAGGAATTGATCAGTTCTGATGACCCAGCCTTTCATCACAAAAACCAATATTGTACATGCAATACACTTACATGAAACCAAGGGATTCATGCAGAATAAACCATTCATCAAAACTATCTCTCACTGAATGGAAAGGTAATCTATAGTTCTGTCATTAGCCAACATAAAATGAAAATTTCATGCTTTAAAATTCAGCATCCTAATTTGTTGGATGAGACAGGGCTAAGGAGTGTCGTCTTCTAAAATTACCAAGTGCCCACAAGTAAGTGGAACGACAGAGTTTCTAAAGCAGAAATAAGAACAATTCCATGTTTCTGCAATGTACATGTGAGTGCATGTGTCTACATGCATGTAGAATAAGCAAAGGCAGCTCAACCTCCAGAACAAATTAAATGAGTAAAAACTAATATTCACAATTTATATAATTACATTAAAACAAAAGAAAAGCCATCAAATGGGAGTAGTTTCTAGAATAAACAAGACAAGCACTACATCTCAAGCACAGTAACACACACAGAGAGTTGATTACCTTGTTCGATGCATCATCACCTTCAACAGGGTTATCACTTTCATCATTGAAAGCACCAACTTCCTCTGCAACATTGGAAAGCGGACACATCTTTTAGGAGGGGATAGAATGGCCCAAAACCAAAAGGCATATATATATATTCACTTACTCTGAGAGTAAGTCTTGACATAAACTACTCCAAGAGTAACTTTTTATGGATATTAAATTTTATTAATCCAACTGTTGAATTTCGAGAACTCACTAAGTAAAGTCAGTCTAAAAAATTTCAGACAATTTAAAAATAATTGGATATTTCATCAACCCACTTTATTTTAATGTGTAATATGTTTTTAAAAAACAAGTGTATGTTGAGTACATATGATAATCAGACATCAAGATCAAATTACATAATTCAACTATTAGATTAATGAAATTCAACAACAACAACTACAACCAAGCCTTGTCCCACTAGGTGGGATCAGCTACATGGATTAGTTGAGGTCATGGTGATGAAATTCAATGTTAACAAAAAGCTATTAGCGAAGTACGTATGCGAAGGCTTGCCCATGTAGTAAATAGTTCCATTCCCCATACATACAAAGCATGACCGTTTATGTTTAAGCACTATAAAACTGCCATAATTGCAAGGTACCTCCACTAAATCTACCTAAACTAAGGTCAGCTACTACTAAAGTCAGCAGAATGAAGTTCTGTACACTCAAGTCCACACAGTGAGAACAATAATTTCCAGAATTACTCACTTCAACAGCAGAAAACTCAAAAATACAACAGAAACCCTAGTATTCCAAGCACAGCACTCTGTAACTTGAGACAGTAACAGATCTACTACGTACCAGAACTGGAATGAGTAGCAGAAGAAGAGGGAGAAGAATTGTCCGAAGAGGATGAAGTAGGCGAAGAAGAATCGAGATCCAAAACCGCCGAGACTAGCTTTCCGGCACCAGAGGCAATGAAACGCGTCGGGGAGAGAACGAAACGCGAGAGCCAGTTAGGGCTTCGACGAGGGGCGGAAGCCGGGCGGTCGTAGGGGGTCCTTGCGGCGGCGGTGCGGCGGGGCCGGAGAATTTTGCCGCCCGATCGAGATCCGGAGATGGAAGCCATGGTTGATGCTGTGTGAGAGTTTTTTTCAGAGTAACACTCTCACAGGAAGGAGCATACACAGTTGGGGGGGAAATTGAAGTGAAGGTGCTTTTAGAGGCTCGTGTTTTGAGTCTTGTAGTTATTGGTCACTCTCTCTTCTTGTGTTGCTTTCTTCTTGTGATGCTTCAAAACTCAAAACCTCTCCCTTCGAACAAACGGATGCAGTGTCTGCTAGTAGCGGTTATCTTCAGTTTACTCCATTCTTTTTGCCTTTTTCTTATGAATTTAATTTAAGAGTTTAATTGATATTTATTAATAATATAAAATTATTTTACAGTGTCAATCAATAAAAATAAAAAAATAAGAAATTATGGTAAATTTTTTATTATAATAGATAATTATTTGTATGAGTTGGTACTTTCTACTATTTCTATTAATAAATAATATAAAATTATTTTATATTATCAATATATTTATATTAAATTCTTAATTTAAATACACTCAATCAATAAAAATAATAAAAAATATCAATTTATATAAATAATTATTTATTATAATAAAAAATTTATTATAATTTTTTATTTTTTTTTTATTTTTATTAATTAATAAAATAAAATAATTTTATATTATAATACATATTAATTAAACTCTTTTCTTATTTATTTATTTATAAATTTATTTATTAAGATAAATTTAGGTAAGTTTGACAACAATTATTCTATGCGTTCAGGGCAAGGCCTCAAGTCTCAGAGCACATACAAAATATTTAATAGATTACCCATCAAAAGTATTATTACATTAATAGTGAGAATTAAATTTACATTTTTATGAGATATGAATCCATTTTTTATCAACTCGTAAGAGATTCTAGGTTTTTTTTTTTAAAAATAATTTTTTTAATATCTTTTTTGGCCTTTAGTTTAATATTTTTTCTTTTTTATTTCTGGCCCTTCAGTTTAATATTTTTTCAATATTTTTAATATTTGTTTTCATGTGAAGTCTCTGGGCCTGGGGGAGGCGCCCTTGGCCATTTTATCCTTTTAGCCTTCAAAGGTTTCCTACAGGTAGGGCCCACTTGGCGCTCAGGCTTTCGGGTCACTGCTTATAAAGGGGGCGTTACGGAATCTATTTGGGTCATAAAGGGGGCTTAGCAAATGTATTTTATTTATTTATCGCTATCCTTATTTATTATGTGTCACTACTTTTTACTTTATGATATTTATTAATTAATGTCTAGATACTAGTTTTTATTAGAATTTAATTTTGACGTGAGATACTAGTTATTAAAAGAATGTAAAAAAATGTCCCATCGAAAAGATGTTATATAATCTTCAACCAATACTCTTAGGAAACTTGTTAGTAGCACACAAGTGACATAATTTCAAAAAAAAAGTGTTATTTTAACTTTTTTATTATGAGCTTAATTTTAATATATTAACAATATAAAAAAATTTTACATAATTAATTAATTATATCTTTCTATTTGTATGATTATTCAAGTAGTAGGTAATTAAGACAAATAATTTTATCGATATAACAATACTTAATTAAATATTTGTATAAAAAAATTTTTATACTAACAATATATATAAATTAAATCATTTTATTATTTCAATTTGTTTAATTTAGCTATGCATATTTTCTTTTTGTAATTTTAAACATTTTTCTTCTGTAATATATGTTATTCTAAATTCTAGTGTCGGTTAATTTGTTATGTTACTTATTGTGAATTATATCCACAATTAATCATAAAGAAGATATGAAATCTGAGAAAGGAAAAAAAATATTTTAAATATTTATAAATTTATAATTTCATTTAATTTCTTAGGCTTATAGGTACCATTCTGTAGATCAGCAACATGGATGCTTTAACTTAAGTAATTACCTTATAAAAAACTTGCAAATAATTATTACTTATTATTAACTAATTATTTATTCTCTCCGAGTAACTAAGATTTATAAATAAAATCCTTTACGTGAAAAGCACGTGACATTAGAAAGAAGTCGCAAATAATTATGATTTTTTTTATTAAATAATATTACTGTCAAATAACTCCGCCTAATCTCAACATCACCATTAATAAAACCATGATGTGGCCAGCACTATATTCAAAACATTGTCCAATCAAAACATTATTTAAGCCCAGATCAACTTACCATAAGCACCCGCATCATACACCGGCGTCTTGGCCAAGTTGAGCACGCAAGCACGGGTCACAATCATACTCGTATGTACGCTGCCCCTTTGAATAGGTTTAACCGAGTTTTTCAAAAGATTGGTGAAGCTTTCAAATGGACCATGTAACTTCATTTTATAAAAGCTTGTCTTCCTAAGTCACGTGTGCCACAAGTAAATTAAACAAAAATACTAAAGATGTTTTCAATTGGCATGAAAGCATTCCTTCCACAGAGTCATTCTGACACATCACAACCAATTAACTATATGTACAGGGAAAAGAGGATGACAATATCCGTTGTAATGCTAGCAGAATTACTATGGTCGCACACGAGTAAATTAACATGTTCCAATGGCTATCATACTTTCTTCATTTAGATTGAGTAAACAATGAGATTTTGCTAAGCATAATTGGAGCTTTGAAGTATGAGACCACATTCAACTGTCAAATATGTAAAGTTGCTCAATCAGTTTTTCTCATTGCAAAAATGCAATAGATGATCTAAATGCAACTTTTACATGTTGTAACACAAACTGCAGATCACACTGCTTATGTCCAGTAATCTTTTCCTTTCATATTGCTTCCTTCAGTTCAGATACTGCCTGAAAACTTGGAAAATTAACAAGTGCTTTAAAGGGAATGGTACAAAAACAGCCCACAATAGCAGTAAGCTATCATTGCCTCATACTTCACCTCAGAAAGAAGTATAATCCTATCAGCTAGTTTGGAAGGGCAATGAAAGATATCTGGGGGCAGAACATACCTAGTTAGTTGTCATAGAAGAGTGAACGGCGTCTTTGGGATCTGAAAATAGGACAGCAAGCATCATGATCCAACAATATTAAAAATACTCAAACATTATAATATTACTTAGGCACACCAAACATGTCATCCTAATTAACAAATCAAATGACACACTCAATACCCAAGGTAACCCTATTAAAATGCACTCAATTACTCTCAATATCAATTGTCAATCACATTAAATTTTGCAGAAACGGTGATGCATAATCACTTAAATTCAGTTGAAATCTCATCCTCAAGGGCTACATAGATGGTAGCAAAGGACATCCTTGATGGCTACAATAGCAAATGGATAAATGTTGAATAACAAACAAAAAGTGCTATTATGAAACATACAGCTATATCAACATAAATTGCTTTTGACTTATTCTCTCAAGATGGTAATCTAGACGAGTAACATCTAAAGGCACCCCGAAAAAAGATTGAATATGGTTCTAGGTAGCTGAAGACTGATAGAAGCATCATGGTGGTCTTGAACAAGAAAACAAATGAAAAAAGTCACTTCCTTAGAATGTTGCAGGAAAATCTAATCACAATATCAATAGCAACAAGCACAGAAATGGAAAAGCAGAAAAAAAGAAAAGAATGAAAAGTGCTACTCACCTGCGAAAACCACTCCTAACCCTTGAGGTGCCAATTGCACTAACAAACTCATCATCAGACTCATCTAGCCCATACTCAGCATACTCCACAGACACTACAGAACCTTCATCAGAATTCGAAGTATCATAACTTAAATGGTGACTATCCCTTCTTGTATCATCAACTCTTGTCCTTCTCCTGTTTCTGGAACTTCTGAAATTATTAAAGGCCTGATACAAAATACAAGAGGTCCACCAGTTACCTTCATCTCCAGGGAAGTCCTCAAGCTCATCTCCAGTATCATCATCCCCATATTCAATAACAAAATCTCCTAGAACCATCCCCCGTGGGATTTCTGAATGAATAGTGCTCAAAACATCTATAATCTCAGAGGACTGTTGAAAATTTTCCCAATCAAGCTGTTGGACAGGATCAATTTTTGATGGACAAGCATGCGGGTGTTCCAGTTGAGCATGTTTTTGCAGCTCCAAGTAACTTCCTGTGAATGCACACGGCTCCACATCACAACGACGCTTCTTCTCATCAAGATGCAAACGAGCTTTGTCAATGACAATCCACCCAGAAACAGCACCTCTACACAAGGGACATCTCAGCTTGTGTTGACAGTCAGATACAACTGGCTCATTATTTTCTATGGAAGTTGCATTAGGCATTGAGGAAGTTGAAGAAGACATTGGGGAAGATGCATCATGCATTGAAGAGGATGGCATGCCACAAGCTCTTTTAAAACGATCCAAACAATTTGAGTGTGATTGGTTTGTGTCACATATAAAAGGACGGCACCCTTTATTATAAGATGAACACTGAAGGAGAACACTATTGTGAGGAAATTCCAAGCATATGGGGCAAATTACATCTTCCCAACTAGTATCCAATTGAATATCCTCCATGCTGTTTACTCCAAGTTGAACTATACTGTCACAAAATCTAAAACCAAGAACAGGTCACTTACAACAAAACTAAGGGCCCGTTTGGTTAAGATTTTGAGAATAGTACTTCTTTAAAAGCAGAATCAGAGGCAAAAGTAAAAATAGAAGTAGAAAATTGTTTTACATTTGGATGTAATTATAGAAGTACTTTTTATTATAATCAAAAGTTGTTAAATTATTTAAATGTGATAAATACAAAAGTACTTTTCAGTATAAAATTACAATTTAGTAGATAGGAAGTGGTGTTTTCAAGAAAAAGTTAAAGACAGAATAGTAAAATAGTATGAAAAAGTTGTAGGTTCAAAATTTAAGGCCATTTTCTCTCTCTTCTACTACTTTTCCTTTTTTAGAGAAGTACAAACAAACAACACTAGAAGTTCTTTTTTTCGAAAAATTTTTGAAAAAAATACTTCTCTCCCTTGAAGAAACACATCCAAATGCACCCTAATACTAATATATGGCATGCTTCTTATTACTCTCTTGTCAGATTATGTTGATGAACACTAGGAAACCTATCAAAAAAATATACTTCAGAATTTAAGTGCAAGAATAATATAAACCTATTCAGAGTGTTATAAACACTATGTATTTTATTAAGATCAATCTAACCAGTTTTCCTTTCTATACAGAGGATTGTAAATTATGAATTATCAACATAAACTAAGTATAAAAGACCTGAAACTATTCTATCAGAAAAGAGGGAAGAACCACCAATCTGATTCCCAAAAGATAAAAATACTGACAATTTAGTCCCTAAAAGATGTTCCATTAGTCCATGATACCCCAATGATGAATTCCATTATTGCTAATTCCATTATTGCTAATAAGCTTTGTCGGTGTTAACAAAAAATGTTTTAGGAACTAATTTGTCAGTAAATTGATTTTTTTAAGGATTAATTTGTCAATGCATTAATCTTTTAGGGACTAATTTGTCAGCGTATTCATCATTAAAATACCATAGGAGAAAATAGTATCTTTTGAGGGCTAAATTGTTACTGTTTTGATATTTTTGGGGCCAACTTGGTGGTTCTCCTGAGAAAAAAGAGATACATTTTGCTTCTAATTCTTCAAATACATCAGTTTAAAATATCAATTCAGATGAATAAGCTCAACAGGCAAGCTGATAGTAAATGATTATCAAAGAAATAAATTTAGGGACACAATCCAAAAGCCATAGAACGGTGCCATCAAGAACACATCAGTTTACTCACATAACAGATATACAACCAAAATAAAAAATTTTAGAAAAATACTAAGAAAAATACCTGTCTGAACCCACCATCAAAATCAAATGAAATTATCATCCCCACTGTCTTGCCACTAAAATAGATAAGTAGACAAAAAATCGATATATCAAATAAAAAAAAAATCAATATGATATCCCCCGAATTAACAACAAAATAATAACTCAATTAAACGTCTTAGCTTTAGCTTTAAAAAAAAAAAAATTAAAACCAATTTTTTACATCCCGATAATCATTATTTCCTGTAGAACTATAAGATTGAAATGAATAATATACTCGCATAAGGGCAAAAAAAAAAAAAAAAAGTTTGCTCAATTACTAAACACGAATCCAAGCACGAAAACATAAATTGAAGAGTACCCAGCAAAGCAAATAAACTAAAATTCAGACAGAAAGGTAAGGCAGAAGCTCACCTTATAAAGGATAATTGATGCAAAGTTAAGGAAAATTAAACTGGTACTGAGATTGAGGTTGGTGTGAGTGGATTGTGGAGTGAAAGAGAAAGACAAATTGTTGCGATCTTAGGTACGAATGGAGATGGCGGTTCGAGGAGTACTAGGTAGGAGGAACTAAGAACTCTCTTCGTCGTCAATTGCTTCGCTACTCTACATCGCAGTTTGAGCCCAATGACGTTAATGCCCTCTTGAATTGCTTCAGCGCCTGGCATTGACCCAAAGGATAAATTAGGGATGTGGAAAAGACGGGTCAGGCCGAATTTAATATTAGACTACAGACGCTATAATAATTCAACTAAAGAGTTAGGTCTAGATATCGTGTATAATAAAGTTATAAATTTTAAAAGTTAAAAAAATAAAATAAAATTTAAGAAATATTTTATAATATATATTTTAAAATAAGTTATACTAATATAAAAATAATATTATAATATAAAAATAAATAAATTTAATTAAAAATATTATAATTTATAAAAATCTTAAAAAAAATTATGTAATTATGGACCAAATTGGACCAACCTATGATATATCTCGAACCTAATCTAAAAATATATTGAGTAAAAATTTCTTAATCTAAATTTGACCCACTAAATTTTGAGTTAAAATGGGTTATCAAATTAACTCATGTTATGAACTTTTCTAGACATGAATCTAATTAATATTCACTATTTAAGTGTGAGTTTCTTTTGATGAAATGCAATCAACCTTTTCATAGGTATTCTAGACACTTTTTTTATAAAATTGATAATAATAAGGAGAAGAATTATGATAAAATTTTAGATTTGATAAAATTTTATGTAATTTGTAAAATTTCATTTGACCATTCATCAAGAGTCAATAGTCAAAACTATCACATTATTAAAATAAAAAAAAAGTCAAAACTATGTTTTAAGAATAATTTTCTTGTACAAAGGTTACATTCATCTTTCTTTACTTCTTTTTTTAAATAAGACATAGGCCATCTTATGAATTTAGTAAGAGAATTCTTAATGGGAATTTTAAGTATAATCTCTGAATAGAATATAATGGAGATAGAAAAAAACAAATCAAGATAAAAATTATAAGCAAAAATCCAAGTTTATTTCATGTCCAGCACTTGCATTTTTTAGTCTTTTGAAATGCCTGAAGTTTTTTTTTATAATATATATATATATATATTATTTATTTTTGGTGGCTGAAAAATAAATTGTTTTAAACACAATAAATTGATAAAGGCAAATAGTTTCATTATTTAAATCCATATTTTAGGACATCAAAGAGACGCCTAATTTTGAAAATAGTATAAAATTATAATAGTATGGATCTAATACAATGATGAGTGATCCATAAAATCTTTAATTAAGCACCCTTAGTTTTTTATTATATTTTATTATATTATTAGTATAACAAATTTTTATATTTTCATCTAATTATATATTATTATATTAATAAATATAATTAAATCTTATAACTATTACTTAAATAATTATATAAGTAAAAAAATATAATTAATTAATTAATTATATAAAAATATTTTATATTATCAAAAATTAAACTCTTTCTATTTTTCTTTTTTTGGATCCAAGGGTGGGGGGCCATGTTATCGAGGGAGGGATAGGAGCATCAAGCTTCGGGAATCGAAAGTGATTCCTTAACTTTGTCATGCGTTGCGGTCAAACAGATACTTTGACCACATGGGCTATGCATTGCAAGCAAATCCTTTTTATTTTTATTTTTATTTTTATTTTTTAGTCATACTCATGCACTCAAGGAGGCGATTGGGAGGCGGCTCTACCCGATGGGTCAACCTTGCGACCCCTTATAAAACAGAAATAAACATAAAATAAGTATAATAATTTAATTTTATAATTTAAATTTTAATAATTTGAAATAAAAATAAATATATAATAATAATTCAACTATTAATTTAATATATAATAAATATAAATAAATCAAATTTTTGAATCTAAACTTTAATCTAATTAATTTAAATAATAATAATAAGATTAATTCAACTAAATTAATAATTTCATATTAGATATATGCAAGTATAAGACAATGATTTCCACTCCTACCTCATTTAATATGCTATATTTAAAATTTTTGTCTCTACTACCCACAAGAACAAAATCTTCCTACTATACCCACTCTTTTATAATATTACCCACAGATATCATGGAAACGAGTATTTTTGACATGCCTAGATGCAACTCATACCACTGCGCCACAAGCGCTTCTGCAAACTCTTTTTAATTTTAGTTAATTATATTGTCATATTGGACCGTCATGATCTAAGGGTGGGGCTTTAGGCCCAAACGAGCAGTACCATAATCGGGGAAGGGAGCTTTAGATCCAAGCACAGATGCCAACAGGCTTACAGGCCTTAATCCTAACCGAAGGCAACCCACTGGATGACCAGGCCTTGGTAGAGGTAGCAAACAGTCTTTAGCTAGTCATTATTTTTCTGACCAAAAAGCAAAGCTAGTTGTTATCTTTGATAATTAATTAATAAAAGTCTTTTTGTTGAAAAGGAAAAAAAAGCTTTGCAACTTAGTTTCACAATTAAAAAAGAAAGCTTTACAGCTTAGTAGAAATACCAAGAAATAATAAAATTGGAAAAATATAGTTGTTGTCTTCTTAATATTTTATAACTCTAGGTAAAATGAAACACGACTCTTTTTTTTTTTATTTAGAATTTAATTTAAATATAATAATAATATAAAATAATTTTATACTGTCAGTCAATAGAAATAGTAGAAAATATCAATTCATACAAATAATCATCTATTATAATGAGGGATCTACCATGATTTCTCATTTTTTTCTATTTTTATTAGTTAGTAGTGTAAACTTATTTTATACTATCAGTACATATCAATTAAACTCTTTTTTTTAATGGATATTTACATTACTTGGTAGTATTTATACTTCTATTCATAGCAAACATAACAATAAAATAAGAATTATCATGTTAGTTTCTTTCTTTTGCAAGAATTCATTATATGTGTATATATATATTAAATTTACTCTTTTTATAGAAAACTTAGGAGAGAAAAGTGACTTTTTTTCCCTAAAATTACATCCAAAAAATAAATCTTCGTGAAAGTTTACATTAATATTTTTTAAAAGGTATCCAGTTCATAAGAGTATCCTCCTTTTATCTATATAAAACAGCATCATTATATATTTAAGTATAGGTAAAAGATCAAAGATTTAAGACCCTTTGAAAGAGGAGAGGTGCTGTAGATAAGAAAGACACATTTACTTATATCACCTGCTTCAAACTCGTTATGATATTTTAAGTGTAGTATATATTCATTTTCCAAATATTAATATGTTATTACAGCCTCACTGTATATATCATTTTGGGGAAATCTAATGAATGAGTTATGCGAATGAAGTGGTAATAATAATTATGAAATAAAAATAGGTTTATTGTCTTGCATACAAAAACATGGATCAATTTTTTTTTTTTTTTTTGTGTGAAACATCGGTCAATAGTTAACAAAACACAAGCACATATAAATTATTTTATTTTATTTGTGTGTCATTCACATATTTAAATTCATATGAAAAAATATTTTTCATGTCATTAATAAAATATTGTTGTGTAAATAAAAAATCTACACATATATAAAAAAAGTATTACTTTTACATTATTAATTTTATTTCATATTATCTATATAATATCGTATGAAAACTCTTTTTGATCAAAATATTTTTTGTATTTAGAGTAAAATACAATTAATACCCTTAAGGTATTAAAAAATTATACTCTATCCTATTTATTTACAAAATATATACTCCACCCTAATTCACTAAGAGTGGGTTTGGTTGGATTTTATTTAGAAAAAACATTTTTTCTAAAAAAGTGCTTTTACAAATGTATTTGGATACAACTTTTAAAAATAAAAATACTTGTAGACAAAAAAATTAACTTGCCACTTTTTAAAAAAATTAGTAATATACAGCTTCTAAAAAATGTAGAAACAAAAGTAGCTTTTAATAAAAGGTTTGTTCGATTAAAATTTTAAGAGAAATACTTCTTCAGAGTCAGAAATAGAAGCAACACTAGAAGCAAAAGTAGAAAAATATTTTATATTTGAATATATAATTATGCAAATACTTTTTATTAAAATTAGAAGTTATTAAACTATTTAAATGTGATAAATATAGAAATACATTTTTGTGATAAAAATATAATTAAAAGCATAGAGAGAGAGAGTGTGTGTGTATGTGAACGAAAGTAAAAAAGAAGTATTTTCTAAATTTGAAGAATAAAATTATATCTTTTTTACTATTTCTTCTTCTTAGACAAACAGTTCTTTGCATATTTCTCAAAAAAATAGAAAATAGGTTATTTTTTGCTTCCATATTTTTTTAAGAAGTACAAATAAATAACATTAAAAATTTTATAAGTAATTTTTTTTTTGAAAATTTTGGAATTAAAAAGTATTTTTTATGCTAAAAGTACAAATAAATACATCTAAAATTATTTTTTAAAAGTCATTTTTGCTTCTATTTTTTCTAAAAAGATGGTATTATTAACTTTCATAAAAAATGGTAAATTAGCTTTTTTTCTACAAGTTTTTTTTCTAAGTTGTATACAAATACATTTTTTAAAATTTATAAAAGCAATTTTAAAAAAACACTTTAATTTTAAAAAAACACTTAAAAAGTGTTTTTTTTTCAAAAAAAAATTCCAAACATCTCCCTAGAGAATTAGGGTGGAGAGTATATTTTATAAATAAATGAAGTAAAATATTATTTCTTAGGACCTCAAAAAAATTAACTATATTTTACTCTTATATTTAAACAATAAAGAGTGGCTTAATAGTGAAAGATTTGGAGAAGTTATATGGAATCCTAAGTTCAATGTACCAAAATGTTATTGTATTTTTATTGTTTTATTATTTTATAAATACTTTTGTCTTATCTTACTTGATGAAGCAGACTTGCCATTTGTGTCAATGTCCGTAATGAGGATTAGGAATAAAAAAGCAACGCAAATTGGCAAAATTTCATTTTCATAAATGACTCATGCGGACGTGTTGAAAGTTGAGATCCAGCAGGATAGGGACCACGTGTCGCAATCCATCACGGGCAAGTCCCTTATTCTAAAATTATTGAATGCTACACCCGATCGGGAAATCATTTAAAATTGTATTTATTTTATTTGTATTTTAGTATTTTATTTTCAACTATTTATGATATTTAATTATGTTTATATTTTGTTCAATTAAAAATTATGAAAATAATAAGTATCAGTAGGTTTTATCGTTTATTCAGATGCAAAATATTAAATTAAAAGTAAAATAAACATAATTTTACATCTATAAACATATAACAATTTTTTTTCTATCCTCCAATCTTCCTTTCAATATTTCGACTTTCATTCCAGCTTCGGGGTCATTAATATGATGGGAAAATTGATGGTAAACTCCTTCTTAGAAGGAAGAAGCCTTCCTAGAGTAAAAAGAAAGGTAAATGATAGAGAACTAAAAGCTAAACATATTTTTTTCTTTAATTCATATATAATAAGGATTACATTTATAATGATATAAAACCTTTTAAAACTTTCCCTCCTTATAACAAATTGCTAACACTTTCTATCCATCACATATTCAACTCTAGAATTCCTATTAGTTATTCCTTCCTATCATTACTATTCCTATGACATCATCCTTGTCCTCAAATTAGGTTATTAAAAAACAAAATGACAATTTTAAATACCTAAAAATTATAAACCCTAAGTAAAAAAAAAAAACTACTATTATTATCTTTATATTTTGATTTTTTATCAATGAAATACAAGAAAAAAAATCCTCTAGGATCTCATTACTTGATTAGGCTAACAATAAATTGGCCTAACTCCATTAGCAACAATAAAACTTTCCCCATGAATTAGGTTCAACCCTCAGCCAAAAAAAAAGAAAAAGAAAAAGAAAAGAAAGAAGCTCACTTTTAATTTTCTTTCTAAATTGAGTTTGGGCCTGGTATATTATCACAGCACAACAACCCTTGTTTGCCCTAGCCACCTTCTTTTTCCTCTTCTCAGCCTTTGCAACAAGTCCCGCATGCATCTCCATGGCCTTAGTAGCGGACACCCCTCCAGCCATTGTCGTGTTACTATCGAGAGTCCGATGAAAGGATGTGCCACCAGTGCTTCCGCTTGGACCGCGACATGTGAACCATGATTGGCCACCCAGACTAGCCTTTCGCCATTCACCCGACCTTCCAATGGATCCAAACATGCTTCCCTCTTCTTCACGTGGGGAATACAGCACGGTGTTGTGGCAATTGCACCATCCACCCCCTCGACAGTCGCTTTCCATTTCCTTGCAACAAAAAGCTATGCCTCTAGTGAAGACGTCCTTCTCCGATCGTCACCGCCTCACCTTGTGTCTGCTCTGTAACTGACTATTCTACTGATCTTTGTGTTGGGTGATGCTCTGCCAACGTGAACTCGATCTTCCCCAACCATTGCGACTTCAGTTCCCATCATGGGGTGATAACTCAAATCTAGGTCAGTGTCTCTCTCATCTTCTATATGTTCTGTTGGTGATCTGTGGTTGTGCGATTTTTGATTTGTTGTTAGTGGTGATTTTGGATTTGCTATTGCACCTCTTTTGGCTTCTAAAAGGCTGAGCTTTGCATTAATTTTGTCCAATTGACTCTGTAGATAATCAATGGCAATTGTGAGGATATTCGAGGGAATAGATGTGGGGTGTTGTGATGGTGGATCAGGTGGTCTCCATAAACTGACACTATGCCAGGTGTGGGATGTGGTGGTGCAAGGAATGGGTTGATGAATCTCTAGTGGTGCTCCAGTTGATTGAGGAATTGTTGGTGAGTGGGTAATATAATCTATGAGTGCTAGAATTGGTATTGAAATAAAAAGGAGAACATGGTGAGCTCGAAATGAAGGCTCCAAATTGATAGGGAAATTGAAGGTAAATTCCTTCTTGGAGGGAAGGAGACATCCTAGAGTAAAAAGAAAACTAAAAGATAGAAAACTAAAGGCTAAACATATTTTCTTCTCTGATTCATTTATATCAAGGATTACATTTATAATGATGTTAAACCTTCTAAAACTTTCCCTCCTTATAACAAACTACTAACACCTCATATCCCTCACGTACGCAACTCTAGAATATTTTTATTAGTTATTTCTTTCTATCAGAATAACACACCCATACTATCAATAGATTACCAATAAGATTTAGATGAAGTGATAAGAGATGTACACTCTAAAAATATATATATTAAGATTCAAGTTCTAGAGATATCGCCATCATTCTCCAATTTTGCAATACTAACACAACAAAATTAAAATTAACAATGAAAGCACATGATAAAAATCGAATAATTTTAACAACAATTATAAGGGGACATTTAATATTTAAGGACAAAAATAATTTTGATATGTTTGTGTATGTGTGTGCATGTTGTGTATAAAGATGTAATGGGTCTCCATAAGATGAGAACCTCAACCCCCATGCCCACCATGTTTAGTAAATGGGGATGGAGTCCCCAACCCTATGAGAACCAACACTGCCCCCGTACCCGTACTTGTACTCGCACTTGTTCAAACAATTTTTTTTAGCCATACTTATTTGCTTCTAACTTGCATTCCAATGGATCTTCTTCCTTCTATGATTCTTTTTTTTGGATGGTATTCTCTACCTTCAGGCACTCTTCTTTTGATTTCCTCTTAAATGCCTTTTCTTACAATTTTTTATTTGTTGTTCTATTGATTTCAATTCTTGGATGGTTGATCTATTGATTGAACATCCCCTAGTAAAATCTACTCCTATTGTTGATTCTTGAACCCTAATATTAGGAACTATCTGCTTTAACATTTCTTCAATATTTTCCAAAGATTGTAAAATCTCATGCCATCTTTCTTCAGAGGAGATTTGCAGCTTGAGTTTCTTGTTGTCTTGATTTGGATTTGAAAATTATCTTTGTGCCTAATTCCATATTTTCCCCCTTCAAAAACGTTAATTCACCAACCATTGATGTTTGATCCTCTCCTATTTCTAGTTACCATCTTCTTGAAGAAACATACTTGGTAAAACTTGGGCATAGATCATACTATGAAGATTTAATGATCTACTCTATTTTGTTCGGACTTTGACATCATTGAGTTCTCTTCTCCATTTGAGAAGGCTCTCAATGAAAGTATCATTAATCGAACCTTCTTCTTCAAGTAAGGGAAAGAGACTCCAAAAAAGACTCCAAAACTACTCCATTCATTATTTAACTTTTAACTAACTGTTACAATAGAAGTATCCTCTTATTTATAACTAACTAACTATTATTATTATATCAATATCCCCCTTCAAATCAACCTTACCCTCAAGGTTGCTAAAGAAAGAACAACAATCTTATTCCTAATTATAACCAAATTTTTTTCTAAAAAGTATATGTAACCATTAAGTATCCTACCATACACAAATAATTTCCACTAGGATCCTATTGTTTAAAATATAAAAGATTGAAACTCCTCTCTTTATTTCAACCCAAAATAATAAAAGTGAAAAAAATACTCTTTTGTTAAGAGCCCAAAATAATTGCCTTTTTAGTATTGAATAAAGCCCATTGGCTAGAACCCCCACTTCTAACTAACAAACTGAATTGGGCTGACCTATAAAGTGTGGCGAATAAGCTCCTTTACCAGACTCCCCATTCTTCCACCTTTGGATCTAGGCTTAGCCTATTAGGTTGGAGTTTGTCTTTGAAGTCTATAGGATTAATCCTTCTGTTGCCCTAGCAACCATCTGCTTCCTCTTCTTGCTGCTTTTGGCGTAAGGACGAGAAACAACTATTGTCACCTCTTGGGAAGACACTCTGTCGGTCGCCATACAAGGTTCACCATCAGTTGTCCATTGATGTCCTACGCAATTGTCCAATTTGCATGACTTTGCCTTGGCTTCCTTCCCTATGCTGGGTTAGCATCACTCCTGACAATGACACCTTCATCATCGGCATTGTTCGCCACTCTTGCTGTTTGCTTATCTTCGCCAACATTAAGGCCCACACCTTGAATGCTCTTCAAACGCTAGGTGGAATAGTTGTCGCTGCCACAAGCTGCTTTATTGCTGATGGCCCATTGCCAGTTGCCTCTACTGGGGTTGCTAGAAAAGAAATGCGAAGATGGATTAAGCTTAGGTCACCAATCATCTCTATTTGAGCCATTGATAGTACCTTGATGGTTGCTACACAAGGATTTTGGATTCAGTAGTTTGGCAATTTTGCTTCTAACTCATGTTCTTGTGACCACACTGCATTCCAATGGATCTTCTTCCTTCTGCGATTGTTCTTCTTTGTTGTCCTTCTCCACCTTCTTTAGACACTCTTCTTCTAATTCCCTCCAAAATGCCTTTAATTTTTTTTTAAAATTTTTTATTTATTGTTGCTATTGATTTTGATTTTTGTATTGTTGAACCTCCGATGGTGGAATCTGCAGTTGTCGTTGATTCTTTAACCCTAATGTTAGGAACCATCTACTTCAAGATTTCTTCAATATTTTTCCAAGATGGCAAAGTCTTCTACCATCTTTCTTCAAAGGTGATTTGTGGCTCTTGAGAGTCTTGCCGTCTTGATTTGGATTTGAAATTAATCTTTGTGCCTAATTCCATATTTCTCCTTTTTTGAAACACTAACTCCACCAATTGTTAATGTTTGATCCTCTCCCATTTCTAGTTGCCATCTTCTTAAGGAAACATACTTGGTAAAACTTGGGCACAGATCATACTGTGAAGATTTGCTAGTCTGTTCTATTTTGTTTTCAAACCTTAACAACATTGAGTTCTCTTCTCCATTGGAGAAGTCTCTCAATGAAAGCACTGTCAATAGAACCTCGACCCTCTTCGAGTTAGAGAGAAAGACTACAAAATTACTCAATTCTATATTCAACTTTCATAACTATTAGAATTGGTAGTAATCCCTTATTTATACCAACTAACTATTAATATCATATCACCGCTTGCAAAGAGTGCTTCTTAATTACAACAATGTTTGAAGATAGAGATATTTAAAAAAAAAATCAGCAAATTCAAAAAGAATTTAATTTTAATGAATTATTGATACTTATTAAAAACTTTAAATTTAATTTTGATGCATTAATAATATAAATTTTTTAATATTATTGTTTGATTATATATTAATAATACCTTGTTTAGTAAGTTTGACTATATGAAAATTATTAAGTAGTATAGCAATACATCATTTTTTTCTTACATTAGTGCATATTTGAACTCCTAACGTCATGCATACTATCTTAACCCCTCACCACTAAACCACTCCTAGTAGCTTATAGCAATACATCATTTGATGCAAATGTAAATGATTTTACAATGACATTAATGTCTCATAATTGAATTAAAAAAAACTATACTCATATTTAATAGTATATTGTCATTCATTTAATGAGATGTGACATCTCTTGTAGTTAATATCTATGCTAATTATGAAATGGATTTCCTTTGTGACTATTTTTAAGTGTCTAAATCTTTTATTCTTAAAATAAACTTAAATTGAAATTGTCAATTAAATAATTCATGCTCTTTGTTAATTATCTATTTATCTTTTAATAGCTTCCGTTATAAGAAAAACCTCCATTTGCGGGTAAAAGTTTGCAACAACCTCGAAATCGCTACAAATTACGACAACTTTTGCGACAGTGTTGTGGTTTAGGAATTTTGTAGTAAGGTATTACTTTTTACGGCGGCTTTTGCCCCCTCAAAAGTTTGCAATGGTCGAAAGCTACCACGATTAAAAATTAAAGAATAAAAATTTTTGGAAATTAGAGTTATGGCGGCCTAAGCCTCTATAATGGTCGGATAAAATTATCGATGATCCTGTCACCAACAAATTGCTGGCATGAAATAGGGGGAAAAAAAAGAAAAAAGCTTTTGCAGCAATCCCGTCACTCTCAAATAGGCAAAAAAAAATAAAGAAAAATAAACGAAAAAAATCCTTTTATCGCTATTTAAACTGCCGCAACATTTTGACAGTATCCGGCAGTTAAGACCTCTACAAAGGTAAGTTTTGAACATATATATATCGAGGATTTGCGGCGGTTTAATAAACCGCAATAGAGTATCTAATTTAGTGGCGCTTTTGACTGCTAGAAATAATTTTAAAGTAAATAAATTATAAATTGAAGGAAAGGGTTAATGGCAGTAAAAATTGCTGCAATTATAAGATTCAACAAAAAAAAAATTGCCACAAAAACTGACCGCAACAAGAAAAAAAAGGTAAAACTTTATTTATGTCCCTCATATTTTACAACAATTCTAACTTAGTCTCAAAAGGCTTTTTCTTGTTCTATTTACGTCGCTAATATTTTTAAAACTTTTCAATCTTGCATTTTCGATATACGACATCTAAATTATAAATGAAAAAAAAAATTGATATTAAAATCAAATTTTAATGTTAGTGATATCCAAATACTACTAATAGAGATTATTTGCCTTCAATCCTCCAAGAAAAAGCTTCAAGTATGGGTTTTAGTAGAAGAAAGATTAATTAAGCGTTAAGGGGGTTTAAATTAAAAAAAAAAACTTTCACATCCTACAAAAATGTGGAAGGAAAATGATGGAAAACAATATCATCCCATTAAGATAAATAATAAATATATCATCAGTAACATTAACTTGACCTTCATATTAGTTTTTCTATTTATAATTTGAATGTCAAAATGGTAAGATTGAAATGTTTTAAAAATATTGGGGACGTAAATAGAATAAAAAAAAATTGGGACTAAGTTGAAATTATTGTGAAACATGAGGGACATAAATGAGACTATACTCAAAAATAAATTTATAACTTTGTGGCAGTTTGAAGCTGCAAAAATAGAAATGGCTAAAAAAATAATAAATTTCAAAATTTGTGGCAGTTTAACCTAGTTTGAAAAAATAAAAAAAGTCACCATGAGATAGAAAGAGATCTAAGTTAAATCTTTCTCTTCTCTTTAATATTTTTACTCCCAACTTTCCTCCTCCTCTCCCTTTCTTCCTTCTCCTTTCCTATTCCCTTCTTTCCTTTTTCTTCCTTATTCCTCCATTCTTCTCCTGACTTCCCTCTTCTTCCCATTCCTCCCATATTCTTCTCCCCACTCTCTACCAACACTACCAAAGAGGGGAAGTCATCGTCATCGCTACCAGGAGGTCGCTGCCGTTGCTGCCACCTCCACTGCTGCGGGAGAGGAAGTCGCCGCTGCCTATCACTTCTTCTCCACCACTTCTATTGTGAACACTGCACCAACAGATTCAAGAATGTGCTTGTTTTTCTTTTATATATATGGGTTGTTGAATTAAAGAATTTTCATTAATTATTGGTGTATATTTGTGTTGTAATATGATATAATTATGAGAATGTTATGTGTTTAGTATGTTGTATTAACTCAAGCTTGATTTTGCAATGTTGTATGAGTGCTATGTTATATGTTATAGTAATTTGATCTTGATTTTGTTTTGCCATGTTATCTTAATATGTTGTTTGATCTTGATTTTGTTTGAATTTCTCTCAAAAACAAAGAAAAAAGAGCATGATCAAAGACATGCTATATAGGGAGCTTTTTTTTTTTCCCCTTTCCTTACATGATTTGCAGGTGACAAAGTCATTGCAAAAATTTGAGGGTGACAAAGTCGCTAGAAGCTTTGCAGCAGCTAGCAAAAGTCATTGCAAAACCGGTTTCTTTCTAGGAGATTTGCGGGTGACCAAAAAGCACTGCAAAACTGTCACAAACACCTACTTTGTGGCGATTTTTAGCCTTTTTGCAGCGAATCAGTCACTCGCAAATCCTGATTTTTCTTGTAGTGTTCAAGGATGCTATTTTAATTTTTTTTAATTCTAAAAAGTAAAGGGACAATTGTATCAAAATTTTGATGCATAGTAATAATAATTTGCAAAATAAAACAGTGCATATTTATTTTAGTACCTAAAGTTGCATGTGTGAGTCATTTTGATTCCTAAAATTTAGAAATTAATTTTTTAATCCTTGAAATTACAAATCATGGGTCATGTTAGTTTCTGACCAAATTTTCATTAGTGTGCCATTACATTTTCGTTGATGTGTTACATTAAATGATATGATAGCATCTCACTTGGTTTTTGAGATGACATCAATGAAGAAAAAGTTTTTGCTCTATACTATTTATTGCTTGACACTTTAGATTTGTGGGTCATTATATATTGTCTCCCACCTTAACTATATTTTTAATGCAATTGGTGAGGTGTTAAGTATTGAATAATTTAGAGCATAAATTTTTCATACTCTTGGAGCGCTTAAAAATCTCTATAGCTAGCATAAACTATTATTACATATAGCGTTAATCCTACTCAAGGTATAAAACAAAAACAGTTAAGAAAATGAGAATTTCTATCACGCATATAGTCACATATGGTACGTCTATGTTACTCTTAATATGTGTTTCCCTTAACAAACGAAACAAGTCACTAGATCATTGTACACCCTAGAAACAAAAATAACCCTAATATGCTTACATGACAAAAAGTAAAAATCAAGTGAAAAAGATAAAAAAGCCACTGAAACTCCCAAGTACGTACAATATACATTATGCAGAAATTAACGAACTGGTAAACTCATAAATTTCATAAAGTGTTATTATTAGACATCATCAAATCAATACTAGCTTGTTACAAAATTCGCCCATGAGCCTAATAGTCATGCACAAATGCCGCCATCTGACTTGTTCCTCCTGAACAAAAAGCAAATTAAACAAACCAACCTGAGGTTTTAGAAGATTTTCCAATTTCCACACTATATATTGATCTAGATGAGCACAACCACATCCAAAAAACCACTAATATAGATATATACAAATTAAGATAAGAAAAACAATATAATAAAACAAAAGTCGACATATCAATGAGCCGAGAAGTACTAGCTATCTATCAAGCTAACATGGTGGCAGAGACGGGAGATAGATACAATTCTAATACCTCGTATTTAGATAGACTTATAATAAAAGTGGGTCCTATCTGCTTTATTTAAAATATATTCACTTATTTCAGAGTCCTATCAATTTTATTGTAAGCATATTTAAATATGAGGTATTAGATCCTTATGTTTACCAAAAAGTTTTGGGCAAGACACATCGACAAAAGTCAAGACTCACATATCCCTAACATGGAAGACATTTGGGTTCTTGATGACTATATCGTACATATGGATAGAGCTAAACTTGGAGAAGTCCTTTGGGAGAGAGATTAGGTCAGGGGAAGAATGCTTGTGGAATTGGTACAATTCTGGGTCCCCATCATAGTACCTCTCCCACCCTAAATCACTCAAGATTTGATCAAGAAAGCTGAAAGAAGAGATCACTTCACCCGTTGCCAAGTACACCAACGCCTTTTTCTTTGAACAACTTGAAGCTGCTTGAGGGTTTTCCACTAAACGAAACACACCATTCTTGAACACCCAAACACCAGACATTTTTTCCTTGATCTTTCTATGAGATTTCCCTCTTTGGATTCGGTATATATATGTAGCTTGTTTAATTTGACAATGCTTCTTATGGCTTTTTCTCAGGGGCACAAGCGAGCTATAGGGAGAGAGGATCAATGGGAGAGAAGTTAGAAGGGGTCTTTGGTTTGTTGTGTTGAGGGAGAGCAAAGGTGGGAAGGGTATATATATGTGGGTGTGTGTAAAAAGAAAGCCAAATAAAACAAGAGGAAAATACTCTACCATCGGAAGTGGAAGAATTTAAAGTAATGAAAGGTTAGGATAGAACATGTTTGGCTTTGGCATAGAATCTAGATATTGTGGGGCCTCATTTTGCCACCAGCACCAGGGGTTTAGTTTGGGTTTGGGAGAATATTTGTGGTTTTGATGGAGACTTGCTTTTGCATACATGGCTTTTGGGTATGGGAATCCAATTTATTTTAAGATAAAGAGAAATAAGTGGTATATCTATGACATAAGAAATGCTTATATGCTCTTAAAATATATATATATATATATAAAATTTTGTTTGATACATCAGTGCTAATGAAATTTGAACTTCTAACCTCATGCATATTATTTAAATGGTTTACCATTAGATCACTTATATTAATTTTAAAAAAGTATATAAGATTGAGAATATGATTAAAATAAGAAAACAAAAACAATTTACATAATTATAATGGTAGGCATTCATTATTCATATAAGAGCAATATACATAACAGTATCACTCTCGTATAATGTTTACGAAGTCAATTAATGCAAGAATTGTTCCCACTTTACATCACGAGATGTCCACGTGAAGACAGTAGGGCTGATTGTAAGCTTCCTCAGATGAGGGTGGGATTGCTGGCTGATGGAGCAACTGGTCTCCATTTTGTTGGGTACTCATAATTGGGAATAATCAGACACACCTTAAAGGTGATTCTAGCCACTTTTGTCTAATCATATATCTATCTTACATTGGATTTTTATGGCTCAGAATAATTTTTAAACTGATCAAAATCAAATTAATTAAACTCTTAACAATTTATGTATCCAAATTCCTAATGTACAATTTTTTTCATTTAAATTAACTCTTCAATTCACTTATGCTAACATGTTTCACAACGTAAAGATAATGATAATGATAATGTTACTCTAAAATGAGCTTTTGTAAATTAAACAAGTAAAAATATATTTATTTTAAAATTTTAATGGAATGGAATTACAATAAACTTTAAATTTATATATATATGTACTCATAAAAGTTTTTCACATAATTTGGAATACATAAAACAGCTCTGAAAGATGTAGAGTTTAAACTTCTAAGCCATTGTTCCGTTAATTTGCAGAGCACTATATATAGATTTGGAAAATGTAAGTACATCGAGGCACAGGCGCTCATTAGCTAGCTCTTCGTTATCATAATTGGTAAGCTTTCTAATTTATACATTAAATAGGAGTATGGATGTTAATATTTAATTAGTAGTTATTATCTCTTAAGCTTGACTATAGTCCTATTTGACATATAACAAATGTAGTAGGAGTGAGTATGGGCAGTTTGGATTAGCTTTTTTCAAGAAAAAAATATTTTTTTAAAAATACTTTTATAAGTTTTTAATAGTATTTAGATACAATCTTTTTAAAAAATATTTCTAATAAAAACATTAATTTATTATATTTTTTAAAAGTTAGGAATACTCAACTTCTAAAAAAAAATAAAAGTAGAAGTGATTTTCAACAAAATTATATTTCAAAAATATTATTTATCTTTATTCAAAATTTAATATATATCATTTTTTTATCTTTTATTAAATCCTAATTTTCTTTTTTCTTTTTAAATTTTTTTTATAATTTAACTATTAAAAAAGTAATTTTATTCTTTTATATCTAAATATACCTATAAATATTTTTAATAATCAAAAGTACTTATACAAAATAACTTCTTCTAAAAAATAAAATTTTACTAAAAGAGGATTAATGAAAAACATTTTTTTAAAACTTATTCAATCGGACTCTATATGTGGGCCGATAAGAAATACTTCAGCACTATTTAAATAACCCTTTAGAGGTGCACAAACTAGATTAAATTAACACAAGGATCTGCACGAAGATTCTTCATATGATAATTGCATGTTTGATATTCTGATTTAACGGAAAATTTTTTTTTTTTATACTTTTTGATCAATTTCTCTCTGAAAAATAAAATTGGCTAATTTTAAATATACACCAATAAATACAATGTATGTTAATTCAATCATTTCAAAAATGAGTTGTATCATTTATTGAAGTTCTTTTGTTCTGTGAAGAAAAGAATCCAAAGCCAACTATCTGCCTTTTAAGATTCTGAAAAAAAAAAAATTATAGAAATGACATTTAAAAAAAAATTCTAGGAATGACATCCATTAGTATGTCTTGCTTGTTAAGTTGGTTTTCTTTTCCTTTTCATAACATTCTCTCTTTCCTGATTCTTCATCCTAAACATTTCATTAGCGTGCAACATTTTCCATGTCTTCTTTGTCATTCTTTTTTCTTTCAAGCACGACAAAAGGCACTGATTTTAGTTGTATTATATAAAGGCCAAATTAAGTTGTCTCATGATAGGAACATTCGGATGATATAGTAAAAACTTTTTTTTTTTTTTAATGAGGACCTTAAAAAGACAGGATAAGGAATCAAATTTAACAAAATATTTAATAAAAAAAATTTTTTTTTAGCTTTTGATATATCAAAAGCTTTAGTTTTAAATAAATATATAATCATTGTGTTCTCAATCAATATTTAGAGCACTCAATGGAAAATATTTATAATAAAGTTATCGATCTTGTGCAAGGAAAAATTGAAAAGTTGGCTTTTTTTGGGTAGACGAATTGAAAAGTTGTTACTTTTTACTTTCGTTTTATGAATTATCTTAAGGTATTGATTAAGGTTTCTTTTTGAGTCTATCTACCTTTTTACACTACTTATATACTTGTTTTTAAAACCTTAAACCACTTCTATCTTAAACGACAATGGTTAATCTCTTCCTAATATTTTTTTTTTCCTTTTTGTGTGTTTTACTGGTCTTATAAATTTTTTTCGTAGTATCGGCGCCCCTGATTGGTTGGCCAATGATATAATAATTGGTGGAATGACTCCATTAATTATCCCTAGCTAGAACTTTTCTATCATCACTCATACCTCTTCATCAATGGCCTTAATTTTGATAATCAAAGGCACTTCAAAATGATTGAATTCTTTAAATCATCCCTCAAATTTCAAACGATCACAACGGCTTCAGTTATCATTATCAGTGTCTTGTAAATATATTTTTTTTCTTTTGTCTATAAATATACCTTATTTTACTCATCAGGCAACAAAATTCTTTATTGCTTAAAACTGTTGCGTAACGTTGCCCACATGGCATCACGTGGGCTTTGTGGGCTTCATGGTCCTCCCCCAGCAATGAGAAAACTTTAAGCAGTCGCTTTTCAAATCTCTCATCAATTCGATGTCTATCTATTATTATCTCTTAGCCAACCTTAATCGGCATTTACTATAATTCATTTAAAATTGAATTATGATGTTCTACTCAAATTCTTTATTCTTTTTCTTTACATCAAATTCTTTATCCTTTTATCCATCCCAATCACTTTTACTAATTTTACCGAAAATCTAATTACGTCTATAATAAACGAAAAATTTGCATATTTTACTTAAGTACATATACTTATTTTTCATGTTAAAAACCTTTATCAGTACTCTAGAGTCACTAATTTTTAAAACAATGATTAGCAAAAATCTTATTCCGAATTGGCAATTATAAGCAGTCCACAATGCTCAATAATTGGTTGATCAGTGGTGTTAATTAATTACGAAGGATCTCATGTGCGAATTGGCAAAACAATGACGTTTACTTCTGTACAGCAAATTTCACGATTTGATTATTCAAATGTAGCATATGGCAGCGAGATGATGTTGCTAGGTTTATCCATATATACGACTTCCATTCACATATATGCTCGATCGCAGCCATAAATTTCTAGATTTGACTGATTCAATGTTGGTCCTTCACAGGAATAAAAAAGGAAAGGGGGGGGGGGGGGGGGAGAAAGATTCAAAATGGTGGTCCTAGTCCTAGATTTTTCCAAATTTGATGTATTAGAGAAGTAAAGTAAGGTTGTGCATGCTTTGGGGCATCCAAATCCTGATCATTGGGTGTCTATATTTCCGTGTGCCCTTATTTATGCAAGCCACAATGTCCTACTGACAAAGACCAATGTTTCTAGGTACCCCGCGAGAGAGTGCAGACTCTATGATCTTGGGAAATAGTAACGGTGCCAAGCTTTTCTTATGGTTTGTTTAGGTGTAAAAAGAAAATGAGAGAGGAAAAAAAAAAAAGTAAAGGGGCGTTTGGTTTGTGAAAATATTTCCTGTTTTTATTGTCTGTTTTCATTTTCTGAAAATGATTTTCATTTTCAAATTTTCTGAATTTAGAAAATGCGTTTGGTTTGTCTATTTTCAAAAAGGGGAAACAATGAAAATATGTTTGGTTTGTCTGTTTTCAAAATATATTTTCAAAATCAAATTTGAGATAATAAAATTATATTTATTATTAAATAATGAAAATGTTATATATTTTTTTTTGCACAATTAGATGAATTTTATTATTTGTAAATTTGAGATAAATTTAAAAGTATTTATTAAAATAAAATAACTCTATAAAATTTTAAAATTAAAAACAAAATAAATTGCTCATTTTTAAGTAATTTTATTATCATTATAAATTATTATATAATTAAATATTAGAAATGAAACTTTAACTGAAAAGAGACATAACTAAATAAAATAACTAGTACTATCACAAAATGACAGTCTTTGTTTATACTTTAGCTTATCAACCAGCTAAAACATACCCAAAAAAAGGAGAAAAAGAGAAATACATCATCCTATAACAAAATATAAAAAGTGATAGTCATTAATCATCGACGATAATTATCCCACATTTGATTAGCAATTGTCTCTCTAATTTGTGCTATTTGAGTTGCTTCAATAGCATTAATATCAACACCTTCTTGATCAACCCTTAAACTTTGCTCATCCACAATCATGTCTTCTCTAGAGTAATCACCAAATAGTCTATCTGTGCCATGTTGCATTCTAATAAAATTATGTATGGTACAACAAGCAGTGGGAATTTGCCTCTGTCTTCTAACAGGGTAATTTGGCATCATTTTTAGAATTGGAAACCTTGCCTTTAGAACACCAAAACATCTCTCAATAACATTCCTCAATGAAGAGTGTCTATAATTGAACAGTTCATGTTTACCTCGTGCCCGTCCTCTATCACGAAAGTCACGCAAATGATATCTTGTGCTACGAAATGGAGCAAGATAGCCAGCCATATTAGGAAATCCAGAATCAACAAGATAAAATTGATCTGTCATAAAATCCAAGAACATATTAGATAACTATAACTAATAATGAAAAAGATGTAATAAGATATTACCTCCACTAGGCTTTGGAAAATTATTTTCAGGTTTTAACGCATCCAAAAACACTCTAGAGTCATTTCCTGTCCCTTCCCATCCAGAATAAACAAAGGTGAATAACATGTCAAAATCACACACTGCCAACACATTTTGTGTTATCAAAACCTTTCTTCCACGAAAAGCAATCTGTTTGGAAGCAGGAGCCCAAGCAGATACATGTGTGCCATCAATAGCACCAATGCAGTTCTTCATGAAAAAAATGTAAATAATATTTTAGTTCAATAATGGCTACATATATTTAATAAATATTAGAACATAAATGCATAATTACCTTAAAATACGGGAAGTACTTATAGTTATTCAAAATGTGCGGATGAGTAGTCTCTTGATTTCGGGGTTGAATAATATGTGTGCCCAACTTGCATACTGCTCTTAAAACTATTCTAAACCATTTGCTTACAGTATATATAGAATGTTGAAAGCGTTCAGCAACAACCCGATGACGCATATTATGAGACACAATAATCAAAAACATAGCAACTCCTTCCTCTACACTTACCCTTTTGCCATCACTTAAATTTGCAACTTCCTTCAAAGCATTGCAAAAATTTATGAACACTTGTTTCTCCATCCGAAAATTTTCATAACATCTAGCTTCATGGCCTGCCAAAAATTCAAGAGTATACATTCTTCCAGTCAAGACAGAAGTTCTGCAAGGTCTCCTATCAACATAGCTCCTTTCATATTCAATCATCAATCGAACCATAATAATATCCCCCATCTCATCATCTAATTCATTCGTATCATCGCTACTGGTGCTATGTGAATTATCAGTTGATCCAGAAATAGACATATTATCCTGCTCAAATGAATAAATAATTCAATCAACTAGTTCTAATAACAATAGTAATAAAATAGACATGCAAATAACAATAATAATTGAAATTAACATAGCACAAATTCTTCAAATATTCAAGTCAGAAATGATACCAATACTGAAACATAACATAACATAAAGTCTGAAAAATACTGGAACATAGCATAAAGTCTAGGGTTCATTAAAAAAGAAAACGAAACATATTATCCATAAACTCATACAAATTATCTAAAGCAAACTACTCAAGATCAGCAAGCCATTCCATCTTTCTATCAGCTTCCATTGTCATAAATATGCATCTCCATTCTGCTTGTACAAATTTTGCCACAGCTCTGTTGTACATTGTCCTTGAAACATCTTGCATAGAATGTAACATCCCCATGCATGCCTCAATAGAATAAGGATCTGACAATGAACTAGTAGCCTGACTTCCATTGGATTTATATTTCTCCATCCTCGCCTTTGATACTTCTGTTCGTGCACTCACTGACTCAGCCTATTTCTCCAATGCAGATTCAAATTTATCCAATCTTACATTCTTGGCCTCTTTGCGTCGGCGCTCACTTGAAGACCCAATGGCTTTCTTTCTTTTGCTTGCTTCTTCTGGGACATCACTATCAATATCAACAGTTTGAGTGTCTATATGCATGCCTTTTGAAAGAAAATCTTCCTCCAATTCTTTCTCTTCATCTGATGTCGGTGGCTCATGAGTAGAGGCATGGCTCAATTTTCCTGTTGCTGTGCTGCTATTAAATATTTCACCAAGGATTTCATAATTGTATTCAAAGCCATGCTTCTTGAATAGCTTGTAGAACCTTCCTTTCTGCAAAATACAACTAAATATTTTCAATCTATGCCAATACATAAACCAATATAATATAATAATAACACAAAACTAAAGCTATCAATATCGTATACATGTCTTCCCATACTTCTTCTGAGGCATTCACTTTATTAGATTCTGAGTCCCATGTAACTCCAGTTCTAGCTAACAAAGCCGAAAATTCACGATATTGCATGCGAAGACGATTAAACTTACTCATCAACCTTTCTACTCCATAATTTTCTCCACCGATTGAAGTCAATTCATTATTGATATCTTCCCATACCGGCTTCTTAAACGTTGATGCTTGTAACAGCTTCTTCTTGACACGATCATAAACAATCTCAATGAATGCTTTCGTGTTATGTGCTGACCATTCTTTATTATCTCCTTTCACAGTTTTTCCGCTCATTTTATGCTAATAACTTCACATTTTATTAAGTATAGAAACACAAAAAAAAAAGCATTACTATAAACATAACTCATAGAAAGCTATCAAAACAATTTTAGAGCCATTCAAATATGAATCACAAATATAAGAATCATTAATGAAGTAATGAGGATATGAAGCTATAGAAAGCTATCACATTGATTAATCCAATCATTCACATTGTTTTATTTATCTATTTGAAACCATCCACCCAACAGCAAATCCAAACCAATTACCAGATAATTAGAGCAACATTGTTCTATCACTAGATGGAAAATATATAAGAAATAAAAATGTCTTCTTTATCTCTTAAAATTGCTGAAACATGAAACATGAAGCTGAATTACATGTCAGTAAACACCATTCAAGCTCACTACTCCAACATCAAACATTATAACCGATGAATAGAAAAACAAGAGCAACACAACAACAATAACCATTCAAGCTCACTACTTCATCATCAAAACCAATGAACAGAAGAACAAGAGCAACACAACAATAAGAACCATTCAAGCTCACTACTTCAACATGAAACATTATAACCAATGAATAGAAAAACAAGAGCAACACAACAACAAGAACCATTCAAGCTCACTACTTCATCATCAAAACCAATGAACAGAAGAACAAGAGCAACACAGCAATAAGAACCATTCAAGCTCGCTACTTCAACATCAAACATTATAACCAATGAACAGAAGAACAAGAGCAACACAACAACATCATATAACAAAGTTATAAAACTCTTACTCAGTAACATGAAACAACAACACTTGAAGAATTGCAGCACTGTGTCCAACCCGAAAAAAAGAAAAAAAAATCCAACAAACCATACTAAAATACAACCCGAAAGCAGGGGTGAGGGAGGAAGTCACGGCGTGGTGGTGGCCTGAGCGACAGTGATCGTGGCCGATGGTCCCTATGGCAACGCAACAATGGATCAGGGAAGAAAAACAAAGAAAAAATGCCAAAAACCACATATAAATCCATACCAAAATAGAAGCCAAAACCAGGGGTGAGAGAAGGGAATTGCTATGGTGGTCGTCGAGGTCTGAACGGTGGCAAGCGTCGAGTGGCAAGCAGCGAGCGTTGAGCGGCAAGCAGCAAGCGTCCCTGTGAGCCGTGCAAAATTAATTTAGGGAGGAAGGGCAGCGACGGCGATCTGACGAAAGGGAAGATCGAGGTGTTGATGGCGGTTTGCAAGGCGGTTGGCGGCGAGGTGCTCGGCGACAACGACGGTGAGCTCCTGCTTCTTGAGGAAGGGGACGAGCATAGAGCTGTGCGAAATCAGTTTAGGGAGGAAGGGAAGCGACGGCGATCTGACGAAAGGGAAGATCGAGGCGTTGATGGCGGTCTGCAAGGCGGTCAGCAGTGAGCTGCTCGGCGACAACGACGGTGAGATCCTACTTCTTGAGGAAGGGGACGAGCTGGCTATCAGTGGCTAGGGCTCTCTCTTTGTACTGGGTTCAAAAAATTTGCTCTCTTCCCTTCTCTGTGGTTCGAACCGTGAACCAAAACAGAGGGTAGAGAAATTAGACCAAAAAAATGCAAGCTTCCTTGACGAAGACTCGAACTTGGGTGACAAAGCAAAACTTGCTATATATTACCGTTGTGCCACCGCGTCTTCAATGAAAATATTTTCAACATCTGAATCCAAAAATGTTGAAAACACAGATTTGTCATTGTCATATTTCCAAGTATTTTGCGAAATATTTCCTGAAAATGTTTTTAAAAAACTGATAACAAACACATTTTCAGCTCCAATTTCTGTTTTTGGTGAAAATGAAAATGAAAAATAACAAACCAAACAGCCTCTAAGTCTTCTCTTCTAATATTTGGATGAAGAGAAGATACGGGAGTAATTATGAGAAATGAACATATATATTCTTGTTGTATAATAAAATATAAATGTTATTTTTATTTAATGTTTATAAATTACATAATGAAATAATGTGATAATATAAATTATTTAATTATTTAAGTTTTAAATATAAAATTTTAATATTTAGAATTTATTAAAATCGAATTTATAAATTATTAATTATAAAATATTATTTAATCATTACTTTTATCTTTTATAGAATATAATAGTCATTTTTATACTGTACTGTTTACTTTTCTTCGCATATCCGTGAAGAAAACTTTTATCATGGACCTCACATTAATTTTCTTTCTTTGCTCATTGTTTATAAGCATCCAAACGAAGAAAAAAATGTGTAATTAACTCATTTTCTCTTTACTCCTTTTCTATTGTCTTATTTTCACTAGAAACAAACAAAGGGTTGGCGAATTATCAATAAATTTTCTAGTTTGGATATATTATTCTAAATCCTAAATTTTATTTTTGTTTAGATTATTTCATCTATTTTATTTTTCAAAACAACTTTTTAGAAAAATACTTTAAGCAAAGGAAAATACTTTTTGGACATCTAAATTTGCATATCAAAACGGATACCAAAATTGCCTTTCCCACTTGATTAGAGGGAAAAAAAGGGAGAAAAAAAAAAAGTAAAATACAATCCTCGCTCATTGGCTTTTCCCTAAACTCTTCAAGTGTTGCCGTCATGTCCCAAAACGTCTGTTTAGATAATTTTCCTTTTAACCAAAAATTGTTGGATAGTTTTTCTCTTGTGCAAAAATGTTGATTTTTTGTGTAAACAAAAATACTTTTTGCATAAAAAAAAAAAAAAGCTAATCTAAACATGCATAATGCACAAAGAAACGGAATTGTAGGGTGACTTCTTTGCGTATACCATAGGCACAAGGCAAACCTGTATGTTCGTGCTCATGACTAGACACTTGCACAGTATCCTCGACCATGGTTGCCTCATTGGTTTAGCTAGTTAGCGATGGTTCGCATTCGAAGAGGATCCAGTTAAGAAAACGAGTACCAAAAAGGGAGAAAGATTCATACAGAGGCAACAAAAACTTAACCAAAATATATGTATGTTGAAGGGTGTAGCTTAACGGTTACTGCTTCTCACAAGAGTTGTCTTATTTATACTCATAGTTAGGACTCATTTTAAGGAATTTGTTAAGGTATTTTTTGATCATTGGTTGGGAGTGGATCTCCTTTTTTTCCCAACCAATGATTAAGAGACATCTTAATATGTTCGTTGAAATGAGTCTCAACCTTAAATATAAATAACATTTTTGTTACCACAATAATCAATGAGTGAGGAGTTCATCTCATCGAGCTTGATTTCTTAGGTCATGCAGATATTCACTATCCCTGAAATTTCTCTATGTCCAACTACGATGCCCATGCCATGATTTCATTTGTTAGCCAGTACAATTAATTGTTTGAATTTTGGACAAATCTAACTCACAAGAATTTAAGTACCAATTTCCTTTCTATTGAAAGAAACCAAATATTTATGTACCAAAAAATAGAAACCAAATATTTGCTTCAATTAAATTAGGAAGAAAAAACTTGCACATTGATGGGGGCTATCAATAACTTCCTTGAGGCCTTTGAAACATGGGTATTCTATTTTGGTCAAAGTACACGTATCGGTATATTTTGAATATGGGTACGTTTTGGGTATGCTTACATATGCACCCATTTATTTATTTTTTTCAAAAAAAATTGGGTATGACTGGGGTGCAATTCAGGTATGCGGCTTAATGAAACTATGTCATTTTAGTTCTCTTTTTTTCCCTGCAAAATCAGAAGTCAGAACCCTACCCCTTCTTTCTTTCATTCGCAAGATAATCACCCTACCCAACTTCCAACTTTCTCACCCACCGACCACCAACACTCAACTGCTCCACCGTCGGCGACAGTGTAGTGGCGGTGGCCGCGAGGAAAAGTGGACAACATAGTAGCGTCGTGTGAAAGACAGTACATCAGCGACGTTGGCAACCTAACACGCGGCTTCCCTCTCCAGTCTCTGGCAGCAGCGGTGGCCCAACATGCGGCTTCCCTTTCCTGCTTCTCTCTTGTGAGTTGTGACAGTGAGATACCTATATTCTTCTTCTATTTGAGTTTTGTTTTTGTTCTATCTATTGTTGATATTTTTTTTTTTGGTTGGAATTATTCCTGGAATGGAAATAGCTTGATTATTAATGTGCTTAAATAATTGTTATGTACTTGTTTTGAACAATGTTTTAAGTATTATAGTTTTTTATTTTTGTAATGTGATATTGGACAACTTAGATTTGTTTTATGTTAAAGTTGGAGTGTTTTGTAATTAATTATGTGAAATTTTAGTTTTCATTTTATGAAATTTGTGATATATATATATATATTGACGTACGCGTATCACTTATGCATACTTGATATGGGTGAAGTATCCGTATCCGAGCAACATAGCTTGAGGCACCCACAAACTTTACGACATGAGAATCATCAATAATCAATGGGAAAGTAGCCTCCACTAGAATCTTCATATGCTCATGATCTCTTTTCTAATCCACACAGACTGTAAAAGCTTGAAAACCATCATGATCTTTTTTGAATCCACTCGGACTGTAAAGGCTTGAAAACTACTAGTATATCAGATAGGAAAGCCATGGCTAGGTTGGTCTTGCTTAAAATATAGTGCAGATGCCTTAACTACTTAGGTCATCAATTAATACTGTACACTTTGGGTTGTGGAAATTTCTCTTCCCTCTCTTATCAATATCAACTCTAGCTGGATGCATGTAAGTCCATTTTTTTATTTGATAAGTAACAAAATGCTCAACTCACCAAAACAGTGGTGAAGACTGAAGTGCCAAAAGAGTATACAACTGGTAGATTTATATCCAAAAACAAAAACAAGCAGCACTAGATACAAAAATCACTCTAGCTTAAAACAAACCAAGCATATCAACTATCCTGCAGTCTATCAAGCTTAGATCAGCGCCTATTACTTATCCAAAACTACTTAAAAGAACTATTAATCTGCAAAAATTGACCATATATCGTACTACAGCTTTCAACGTAACAAGCAGCACCGTGTAAGTCCTAGCTTGAAGTTGTCAATATATATGCTCATCTTATTAAAGAGAGAGATTACTATATTGGTGGCTTTACTATAATTAAAGAGGGGTTTATTATATTGGGAGTTTACTTTGTAACCGTCCTTGTCAAGGTAGGTAGGATTAGAAGAATAGATACTTTTATGTTAAATTTTTATATGATCTTCCTGTATGTAATCTTTCATTATTAAGTTTTTATATCATATGTATCACCTTTTAAATCAATAATGAGATATCATATACAATAAAATTATGTAAAAATTTAACATGAAATGATCTATATCCTGTGGGATAAGATATAAGTATGAAAAGTTTTATTTAAAGTGACTTTAGATTTAGATTCTATAAGAAGCTTTATGGAAATTATTTTTCTCTCAAAGTGTTATATTGATCAAATAATAAACTAAAACTTATTTTATCAGCCCATCACTTTGGGTTTAGTAGTGATTCTTTTCTTTGAGGGATACGCGCCCCATAAATAGGCCACAACCCATTAATTGTAGCAATGAGAAATTTATAGGTATTTTACGAGAAAAATCTTACTATAGTGCATTTATTATTTGATATATTAGCTATTTCATTAAAAATGTAGTAAAAATGAAAAATGAGAAATGATCCACAAAGCTGAAGTGCTAAATAATAAATGAAAGAGGAGACTTCTCTTTTTTTTTCTTCTTTAAGAGAGCCTAAGAATTATTAGTGACGATTGACTCATTCGATTAACTTTTTATTCATATATTGTTATGATTTAAATTTGAATTCTAGATTTTCTCATTAGTAAGTGATTTATAAGTATTTTTATAAATACTAGATAATTCTAAAGACATAATATCCTAACTTTAGAGTGGAATGAACCTTCCCCTCAATTTAAATTTTTAGCACATCAAAAAGAGTATCTAAAAATTTCCTGGTCAGTACATCTACTTAACTTTTGTTGTTTCTAGCCTAGTAATATATAAGGCCAGTGGTATACCCGTACTGTGTGATCCAGATCAGAGTTTCATTTGGGTCAGAGATATGCAATAGCTTTTGAGCATTATCTTGGAAGGAATATTGTAAATTAAGTGAATAATTAAGCTTCTCTATCATCACAAGGATTGGGGTGCTTTGAAGCTATATTCCTTTGAGGAAGAGTACATATAAGATACGGAGAATTAAAGTGAAAACAGAAGCATTAGTACCTAAAAAATGCACCCGAATTTAGCCAGCATTCGCGGTGAAGATTGTACATGAGCACATATTCACCATTTTCATAAATCAAATTTTTCTTATAACTAATTATATATATATATATATAAACCGTGATTAATATCAATCGAATATGAACATTCTTTTGTTGAGCTAAAGAGTCATGTGTCGAAGAATCATTGATCACATTAACTTTGGAATTAGCTTTCGGAGCATACAAAAGTTGATACTAACGGTTGATGACCGATATGAAAAAGAAGCTCATGTGAAATGAGTATCTCCACTTCAGATTAGAAAAAAATTATATCCTCTCGAAGTATATATGGAAGCCTCAACTCGTCTTTAACAAGATAAGCATCACATATAATTTTTAAGGAATTTAAAAATTATATCCTCTCGAAGTATATATCGAAGCCTCAATTCGTCTTTAACGAGATAAGCATCACATATAATTTTTAAGGAATTTGTTTAAGTTATATTTTTCTATAAAAACTGTGATGACAACTATGGTTAGTCTTTTTTTAGGCCAGAGCCTAGCAATTAAATCTTAATCATTATTGTAAATTGGAGTTTTTATTTTCTTTTCTCTTCTTCATTTTTGATATGGAAGAGTTTATTATTAGCTCTTGCATATTCTTTTCAAATCCCCATACATGTTTCACACGAATAGACCATTAAAGCCACACAAACGTAGCACCCGCACTTGTCGTATTCGCCTGCAGCGCTATGAATCTGTGAGCAAAGTTGAGGCAAATGGAATTTGAGAAATTCTTTCCTAATATTAGAGTAAAAAAAAAGGTTTTAATGTGTTTCATATATAATTTCACATTACGGTTTTATGATGATGATTATTCTCCATTTTTATATATTTTTAATAAAACAATTGAGAGAGAAGAAAGTACTTTGTCCCTAAATTATAAATCATGTTCACTAATCATTTGACACCCAACATTTTGAAAAAGTGTAAATTGACTTCTAAACTTTTTTAAATGTGTATTTTAGTCCTTTTATTAAATTTTCATTTATTGTTAACGAAAAATAAGTACATTATAACTATTTAAAATTTGAATTCTGAGCACTATAGCCCCCAAATTAAAAAATAACATATAACTCGATATCCTAAGCTTTCTTAAATATATGTTATTTCCGTTAACAATAGAAAAAAAAGTTAACTAGAGAGTCAATTTGCATTTTGTTTTTTTGGTACATAAGCTAAAGAAATGAAAAAATAGCAACAAAAAGATCCAATCAAGTCACCAAGGAGGATGTTCTCCAAACCCATGGGAGGATGCTCCCAAACATGATCTTCCCTAACAGTCACAGCACCAAATTTGGCAAGAAAATCCATCAAATTGATCCATTTATAATTTTCTTATCAGTTGGACTAATGGATCATCCAATTGGAAAGGGATAATTTGGAACTTAAAGTTCTCAATTACATTATTTACGGAAATGAAAAATCAATTCATCAAATTTCTGACACAAGCATTCAATTGGTTTGGACTTGTTTAGTATTGAATTTGGATCAAGACAAAAAAAAGGGTTCTTCTATCCATGAATCCCAGTTTTGAGTTTTTTTTTGAAATAACTAAAGCATATGGAGAAAGGCATTTAGGGAATTGCTCTTATTCTATCTCTGTCTATTCCGTTTGAAGAAAGGAAGGATCCCAACAAGTCAAAGATATGCGTTGATGAGCCCATGCTAAAGTTTCAATCAATTTCTACCAATATCCGCACTAGGAGATTAAAAACATAAATTCAATAGATCAAACAAGATGTCCAAATAAGAATATCCATATACTTTTCTTGTATGTTTTTGATAAACCAGCATTTATATATAAACGTAGGAAGATTTGTTATTGGAAGAACCCGTGTACACTTCCTCGAATCTAGGAAATGAGTCATTCTTTGGTAGTTTGGGGAGGAAGGATTTTCTTCCTCCACTAGCTATTTATACCATGAGATCTTTGAATTTTGCACCTTCAAGTAGGTCCAATGCAAATATTCAAAGGTGACAATGTCTTCCTGGAGTATGCCAGAATTTTTCTCTAAGAAAGAGCTCTCAGTTTTTTTCCCCCTATTGTAACTCGTTATGCAAAATGTGACTTTTTTTGAACTGGTTGAGGGAGTGCCAACTATTCATCGAACATGAGACTCAGTTAGTACGCATCTTCAATGTGAATGAATGAATGAATCCTATAAAAATAATATTAATAAACATATCTTTTATGGAAGACTGTACTGACTAACACCCTATCTATTATTGGATGGGGTATGAACTCCTCTTAAATTAGATTCATATCAGTACAGTATTATATAAAAGATATGTTAACATATTATTACTCATACCATAAACACAAATCAACAATGTTTGCATCAAAATCAACAGTGTAATACCACTGACAAATTATATTCCCATCATTAACAACAGACACTTCATTACTCAAACGACTGAGTCACTCACATATTTCTGCTCTTCCTCTTCCTCTCTATAAAAACATCATTGCATTGCATCAATCAATTTACAATGAGGCAAAGAGTGAAACCAAGGCCACAACTGCACCACCAACCAAACCCACTCGGGCGCGAGAACCGCTGCTGGGAGCAGGTGCAGATGCCTTTGTTTCCGATGAAGAAGAAGAAGAAGCCGCAGCAGGCTTCGTCTCTGCAACTGGTGCCTTAGCTTCAGCAACTGGTGCCTTAGCCTCAGCAACTGGTGCCTTAGCAGGTGCAGCAGCAGGTGCCTTAGCAGGTGCAGCAGGTGATGGCGGTGTAGCTGAAGATGGTGGTGATGAAGATGGTGGTTTTGATGGTGATGATGTTGGTGATGGTGGTTGTGATGATGATGAAGAAGATGGTGGTGGTGATGATGATGAAGCCGCAGCGCTAGGTGCAACAATAGCCTCAGAAACCTGAAGGAGCGAAACAGTGCCTGGCTCGGTTGTAACGGTCCTCACGAGCTTGGCGCTGTATTTTGCACCCTGTACGGAGGGTGCAAATGCAACTTCACCCTCGCCGATGAGATCAACGAATATCCCTGTGGCCGAGGACAAAGTGGTCAATTTCTCGTGGCTTCCCTGGGCCATCACGAGCTTCTGCTCGTCGTAGAAACCGACGACAGCCTGGGTGCTGAGGGCGGCCTTGACGGCGTCCGGTGACTTGCCGGCGAACGAAGCGAGCGCCGAGTCGTCGAGGGCCAGCACCGTCACTGCCTTTTGGCCGTTAATTTGTTCTGCAAGCTTGGTTTCGGTCAAGTATTGGCTGAACTTGGCGAACTCTGGGTATTTCCCCAGCAGTTTCGTGATGTCCAAGCATTGAATTGATGAAGAGAAGGCAAGGAAAAGTGCCAGGCACAGCAGGGAAGAGTTTTTCAAACCCATGTTTTCAAAAAGCTCCTTTTTTTTTTTTTTTTGAGGTTCTTAGCTTTTTGATCTTTGGGTTTGTTTGTGTTCTTCTCTTCAATGCACGAAACCAAGCCCGAGGAGTAAAGGGAATAAGGGGGTTTGTTTATATATATTGGTTTGGGGTGGGATTGATAAGGGTCAAGTTTAAAGATAGTTAGTTATAACTGAACTTTGGATCTGGTGGCCTAGGATTGACTTACTATATTTGATGGGGGGGTTTTGGATGGTTAAGCAAGGTTTGTGTAATGAAACTAGCGGAGGAGGATGAGTGAGGTTCGTATTTTTGGGAGGTCAAGTGTGATTGAAGGAGTCATTGGTGATGCGATGGTCTTGTTTTCTTTAAAATTAGGAGAGTCTGTTTTTTTGCTAGATTTGTGTCCAATGTTGGATGGCACGCATATCGCCAATGTTCTCCCACAGGTTGTTTACTCTAATCTATTGTCAATGACAGATTAAAGGGCTCTAATCTAATGTTCACGAACCTTTTTCGCTGCTAAATGTGCACCTTATGTACGTTTATAATGTTACACTCTTTTTTTTTTTTTTTTGGATACTTTATAATGTTACGCTCTATTTCTATTCTTAATTTAGTCCCTTTTAGAAGTCCTTTTTACGTTAACTAACTAATATATAAATAGCATGTCTTATTCAACATTAGTTTACAACTTTTGCTTTATATCATTGTAGCATAGAAATTAGTTCGTAATACATATTGGGTGGGTCGAGGAAGTAAAGAGAATTTTTATTTTTTTGGAACAAAGAAGTGAGTTTAAATTTTAAAGAAATAAATCTTGAGGAAAGATCGCGTAACCATTATATTTGTGCAATCAAACTAGGACTAATCCTATAAGTGATTCAAATGATCTTGACCTATGATATCAGCTTTTGATCTCAAGAATATTGCTTCTTACGCAAACTTGATCTAATAACTTAGCCGAGTCTTAAGGTAATTGGGTTAGATATCGGTTTTACAAATTAAGCCTAGTGTACTTAGAGAAATTCTTTGTTACTTTTGAAGTAAGAAAAATCTCTTACTCTGATTGATACACTATTTGTCGCATTAGTGCATATAAGCCACCTTTGTTTCTTTTATCACCAACATTCATGAATGTGACAAACAGATAATAGATTATTAAAGCAAGAGATTTCTTACTCTAAGAGCATTTCAGAATTTCTTCTGTATTTTTGTGTCCAACCATATCACACTTTATAAGTTAGTATGATCTACTAGAACACAATTCTCTATCTCATTTTTGTGTCTTCTTATTATCTTTCTGATCAAAATTTGTCATGTATAATGTTGGATAATATGAAGAAGTTGGTTTGAAGAAGAATTATGGGTGATATAGTATGATATCATAGTTGTCAAAATATAAGTGGAGGACAGAGAATGGGACAAGAAAATAAGACATGTGATCACTATTTGACTTATATTTTATAACTTAAGTCATGTCTTTGAAAAAAAAAAAAAAACCCTAAAGACACTATAGAACGTTAAATTAAATTAACATTTATGTATAATATAATAATATTTTCCATTTATATGATTTTAAGTTGGAGTACTATATTATAAAATATTCTTTAATTTTAATTTTTTATACAAATTATGACTTAACCATACATAATATTTAAAAGTATTCATTTTATTTTAGCACCAAAAATATTCATTTTCATCAAATCTCTTTTTTTTTTGGGGCCATGGATTTTAATCAAATCTTAATTGAATTAAGTACTGACTATTTATACATTGGGTATGTCTAACCAAAATATCAGATTGGGATGAGGCCAATTTAAATTAAATGCACGCGTGAGCACCCGAACTACAAATCATTTATATTTGCACAAATGTATTTGTGACATTTTATTTGCACTATTAATTTATGCATAATTTAAGTTCATATATTTTATACAATTCTTTGTAACACTATTTTAATCTTTAAATTTGTAATTTAAATATGAACTATAAATTATACATAATTTTTGACTGGGAAATAATCCCCGTTATATTTAGAAAGTAGAAACAATGATGACTACGCATAATTTCATCCTTGTTGCATTAGAGAAAAGTCCGGTGATAAATTACGTGAGGCCAACGATTTGTACAAAAAAAATAACCCCGAATATACCACCGTCGTTGCAATTGTATGTAAGCGACACTTGGTTATCAAATATACGAATCAAACACCCTTTCATTTACAATTTCAGTACTTGTATTTTTCATCTTCAACGCTGCAGGAAAAAATAGCAATGGCTTTTCCTTGCCAAAAGTTAAAGCAATGAATATATATCAATAAAAATATAGCGTGCCACCCAAACTAATTTAGCCAATAGAAAACACAAGAATAACAGCAAAAAACTTTCATGAAAGCGTTAACATTGATAAGAAAAAGTTTAAAACACTGAAGAAAGCGAAAAAAGAAAAAAATGCTAACAATATATCATGGAATTTGATCTGAATATGCATTAGCCAACATGAATCTAGTTCAGTCAGATAAACCAAAAATATTAGCAATCATCCGAAGCAGTTAGCTAATCCTAAAACGACGGTCTAAAGGATTGTCTCTAACTAACAACAAGCACAAATACAACAAACAATGAAATTACCAGCAGGTTTCAATGAGTTCTACCACCACAACAATTTTTCTATCTTCGCTCTAATTCATGCCTCGAAACACTGTTAAAATTGACTACTGATCGATATCTTGACCATTGGTCGTGTCTTGCTCATTGGTCTTCTCTTGTCCATTGGTCGTGTCTTGCCCATTGGTCTTGTCATGTCCATTGGTCTGATCTTGTCCATTGATCTTATCAACGATATCCGAGATGACCTTGTCAATATCTAGATCCATCATTGGTTTAAAGGGTCGCTTCATGTTCTGAAATTAAAGAAAAAAAAAACAAGGGATTAGTGGCAAAAAGATGCTAAGTAATTATTGGACCCACATTGTGACACGGAGAAAATAGATTAGCAACATTATTGTTTATCATAAGCATAACAACCAGCCTCTAGTAGAAATAATATGAAACCCCAGAGAAGTTATGCTTCTTTGCTTCATGAAGATTCAAAAGGGAAGGCCCAGTATATGAGACTCCTGCTGCTATCTCAAGGTCAGCGTAGGATATAGGTAACCTCACTACACACAAGCTGCGAGGCTTGAATAAAAATGAGCTCTTAAATTTGGGGGGATAGGGAGAGAATCAACTATAACAAGTGGAACTTGAAAGTGGGTTTGGTCCATTTGCAATGACATTGTTTCTAATCAAAATGTAATCATTCATTATGGTAGTTTAGTTGGGGATAAATGATGGGTACTGCATGAAATGAAAGACTAGCTTGAATCTTAACCTGCTTAGAGCATTTAAAACCTTGTCATTTGTGGTCGACCAAAGATATACAAAGCAAACCGAAATGAATCCGTACCTTGCAAACCAAAGCATTGACTCTGAGGAAAGATATAGAGAGATTGCAGTGCTGACTATGGTTAGAAAAGGATATTTTCTTTTAAACAGTGATATGATATCCTAAAAACTGATGTGGTAGATCAGTAATTAAAAACAAATCCATAATATAGCAACTCTAATCGTGCAAAAATGGATAACCATTTGATGATTAACAATTTAATATCACAATTTTCTAATCATTCTAGTATGGTAACTCTGTGGTAGGATTTACCAAGAGGCTGATGAACTTCTCGCCTCCTTCTTCCCGTATTTCAAAGCAACCCCTTCTTGGCTGTTCATAGAAAAGAGAAAAAAGAGGGGATGTCAAAGTTGAACCAATCGATCTGTTGACATCATTACTAAAGTAATTAGACCAATCAAATATAATACATAACATATAAAACTTAAAAACATTGCATTGTTCAGAACTTTTCAATGGGTCCTAAGCTGTGCATGTAATGATAATAAGTTTGTAAGTTATCTTAAATCAAAATTTTGAATTAAAAAAACTTTCTAAAGGCCCAGTCTCACCCAAAATGCAAAATGCAGTAGCCTTCCAACATTTCTGGTGCGAGTGTTCCCCCATTTTTTTTTGGAGGAAAAAAGCTACATTTGATATCTCATGTGGATACAAAGATTCTCAAACAAAATTCTGCATTTTCAAAATATTAAAAAACATATCTCATGAAAAAACAGAGCATACCTTTTTAGGGTTCACTTTTACAGTGATGCCGGGAACTTTCTCCTTTAGACCGTCCTTCACCTCAGTGGCTCTCGTCTTGAACGATTTGCCTTGGTTACTAATGGCCAACAAAATAAGCAACTCAGATATACAACAAGATAGAGAGAAAGGAGTTTCAGTGACGCTTCAAAAAATGTAGGCACTAACAACAACAACAACAACAACATCAACATCAAGTGCTCCTTTCCCACTTTTAAATCTTCCAGAATATTAAAACAGAAAAAAAAAAAAAAAAACCCGAAATAAAGTGCCTCCTTCTCATTTCATCCGTTGCTTGCAATAAAGAAATAGTGGGAAGTGGTTAGGTTTGAAGCATCACATTATTTAAATCTTAAAGGGTCAAAACGAGATATCAGACAACCCTACATTCATTCTTGCCCAAGATTGAACCTTTAGGCAAAATAAAGAAAGAATCATGACGTGACCATTTCATTACACACAAACCAAGTAACCCATTTTCATTTGCCGTCATTTTTATTTTTTTTTTCCAAGAAAGAAAGAAAAAAAGCACAAAATATCTGAGAAACAAAGTTAAGTTGAGACAGCAGCAATCATGTATACCAGCGCTCAATAATGACGATGGTGTTGCCGGGGTTAGAGGAAGAAGCGCCTTGATCCTCCTCCTGCTCCTTCTTCTCCTCATTCTCCAGCTTCACCTTCTTCTTCTTGCTCTGCTCCATGCCCTTCTCATTTCGTTCACCCAACTGGACTGGCCCGGGTTCTGACCCGGATGCTGACCCGTACATGGACCCGGAACGAGTGAGCCTCATCTCCGCCCGAGTGACGGAGCGAGTGACCCTCCTCGACGACGGCGTGGCGGGTGTCTCCGCCTCCGGAGCCTTGCGTTTCCTTGGCGGCATTGTTCTTTCTTGTTGCTCTTTTTTGGGGACAGAGGAAACTTGTTTCGCAAGAAACCGAAATAATCAGAGCCCCTGTGTGTGTGTGTGTTTTTTTTTTTTTTTTTGCCTCTGTTACTGTGACTCTGCGTAAGAGACTTTTGGTTGGACAGTATTGTACATGAAATGGTGGCATCTGAGACTCTGGGTTTTATTTTCTTTATCTTTTTTTCTTTGGAAGATCATGGCCGTCGATAGAAAGGATCCAGCGGATCGCTTTGAAAGGGAAATGTTTCTCATTTCTCGTTTCGGACCAGAATCCGGAGCTTCCGAGTTTTAATGCGGAAAAATGATAATTTGGGTGCATTTGTTTTATAGTTTAATTTGATAGTGTAAAATTATTTTATATTATTAATTAATAAAAATAAGAGAAAGTAAGAAATTATATTGGATCTTTTATTATAATGGATAATTATTTGTGTAAAACGGTATTTTTTACTATTTTTATTGGCTGACAATGTAAAAATATTTTATATTATCAGTGTATTTAAATTCTTTGTTTTAATTAAAAAATAATAAAATAGTTATGAAATTTAAATTTATTTTATATATAATTGAAAAATTAATATTTTTAATAACTTATTTTTTTCCGTTTTTATAAAAAAATTGAAAATCAAATTTTTTTGAGATTTTAATTATTTTCAAAAAATTATCTAAATATATAAAAGTTAATATTTTTAGTAGAAAAAAGTAATTTTTTGTTAAAAAAATCACAACCAAATAACTTGAATAGAGTTCACACATCATAGATATATAGCGTATTTGGTCCTATTTTTATAGAATTGATTCTAAATATAATTGATTTCAAAGTAAAGTGATTTATTGATGGTTTCTCTAAAAGTGATTTTGATATAAAGTAACAAAAATTTCACTTCTCCTATAATCAATTCTAAAGATAATAATTGATTTTGATTTCTAAAATATAAATAATATAAAAAATTGGTAAAATCAATTTTGGGGGGTTAAAATCAACTCTAACCCCCCTAAAAAGTGGATTCAAATATGCTAATAGTTATTAATGAAGGGGCCATCCATTCTGCATTGGCCTTAACTTAGTGCGTGATGCACCTATATGTTATTCAAATCTCACAGTTAAAGATCCCAGTTTCTACCATAGTTCTTTCTTGCAAAAACTCCATCGGTGCACCCCACCTCCTTCGTCTCCAAAATTCCTTGCTTGGCCACCCCCTCCTCCTTCCACCATGATAGAACGAGCATCGCTTCCCATGCCTCACTGACGATTCCTCTTCCTTCGTCTTCAGCGATTGCAACAGCTTCACCTGTGTAGCCACCGACGATTCTTCTTCCTCCTAGATGCATCCACCTCATCTTTGCCTGTGCTGCCAACCACCGCATTAGTCTCCATCTCAACTGCAAGCCACCACATAGCCACCACGTGTCCCTACCTCGTCTATCCCAACCACCACGAGCCACTGCACACATCGTCACCACCAACGCTCACAATCACCATGCCACACCACCAAAACCACAGCAGCTTCGCTCAACCACTGTAAAGATCACTTCCCGTGCTGTGTCGCAACCATCAGCTGCACCACCATAGGTTGAGCAGTAACGATGGCGGTAGGGTCGAGGGCTGTGGCGTGGCAAAAGAGGGTGTGTGGGGCGGGGGGTTGGTAAGTGGCACTCTCGGTGGCAAACTCGCGATCCTCTTCAACTTGGGCTCTAGGATCTGTTATCCATCGTTGCATCTAATCCCTCGTTCCCTTCATTGTGGCTTCTGAGGAGCAGGTTGCGAAAGCTTTCACCGTGTTGAGGCGGCAGGGTGTGTTGTGGTTGGCTTCGTGGAGAATTGCGGCAGATGTTGCAAGCCAGAATAGGAAGAACAAGGCCTTACTGTAGTGTATGATAACTAATTAGAATACCGTTAGAACATTAATCTTCATCATTGGTGCATAGTAAAATGTGCCATTAATGAAATACTTTTTAGTGAATTGTTTTTGTTATTTTTATGGATGTAATTAGTAAAAGTGATAGAATTTAGTTTTTGTGCAACAGTAGAGTAAAATAATATTAATCAATAGAAATTCAAGAATTTATCAAATTAAGATAAATAATTATCTACTATAATTTGATAAATTTTTAAAATTTTATTAATTAACAATATAAAACTATTTACTTTTCCAATCAAAATGTTTTCGAAAGGAAAGATTCGGTTAATGAGAAAAAAATGTGCATTTAAATCTTGAAAAGGAAAAGTTATTAAATTTTTAAGCTCCTTACAAAAGTTGGCACAGTTGGTAACGATCTTTGAAAAAACTATAATTAATGATCATATGTAAGGAAATCATGTCTTTTATAAAGTTACAATTATATATCTTTACACTGCCAAATATTTTTAATTTTAACTCATGTGAATAGTTCATAAATTCTGTTTGAACCACATGTAACCTTCTCACAATTGAGGCACTTAAATGCTTCAAGAGTCATTATATAAATAATTTTATCTTATTAATAATAAGTATATTTATAGTTCAAAAGTATGACCTCAGCTTGTACTGAAAGTCTGAAAGATCTTTTTCTCAGTCCACACTTGTGCCGACTCATTTTATATATATATATATATATATAATAGGTGAACTCATTTTTAAAATTATGTCGACTTATATTTCATTTACCATTAGGTGTGGTGTGTCTCAGCATGTTATCCTATATAATAAGCACATCTATAGTTGATTAAGTAACAATAATATCTCATGATTTCAAAACCAAACATGCATTGATTTCAAATATTAAACATCATTCATAAACTTCTAAAATTCCCTTGCGTAAACTTATGTTGTGTTTTTACATCGCTTAGCTTAAGGCAAAAATGAAAGAGAGATTGTACTGACGTCAGCTTAGGTAGGTCCCAACATGCTTGCATATGATGGATTACCTGCTTTTAATTATAATCTATTTCAACAAATTACACAAATATGATTACTTTCTGAAAAATAGCATTTTTGAGGAAAAAAGATATTTATAGATATTCCCAAACATGCTATTATACTTGCAGTATGCTTGTTTTACTCTGGTAACGGTCTAACGTACGTTGGCCAAAAGGTGAGAGTTTCTGGCTTGTTTGGTTATCTATGAAATGGGAAAACACATGTATCTAGGCACATCCAACCAAACGCAATTTTTGCTTTCTCTCAATGAGAGAAATTTTCAGATGGTTATGGAGTACATGTAAATGTGTTTGCAACTAATAATAGAGTGATATTTTAAAATAAGACCTATAGTTAATTTAAATTTTTATCTAAAATATTATTTTATTATTGGTTTTGAATATAATTCGCATGACGCTCCAGAAGCATTCAAGAATTTTACTACGTAATGCATGTTGTGCTGTTTATAATCTTAAACAAACACATGAGAATTCCATTAAAAGTTTGTTTAGATAAATAATTTATTTAAATCTTTATATGAAAAGAATTTTTTAAAAATAACTCATGAATAAATTATTTTATATTTGAATATACATAAACAAAAGCAATTATTTTGAGTGTTTTAAAAAGTATTTTTTGAAAAATAATAAGCTGGATAATCAAATAAGACAAAAAGTTAAAAATATGATTTTTAACTTTTAAAAACTTAAAAAAAAGTTATAAGTAGTATGACCCAAAAGGTTAAATATGTCATGTCAATTTCTGCCCTTATTCACCTCCAATGCTCCCTTATTCTTTGTTTGTAGGTATGGCTATCCTCTCCTATTTATCCTTAGGTTTGTTTGATTTTGGAGTAAAAATAGAAGAAAATTTTTCATAAATGAGCTACATATAGAAAAATGCACATAGAGTTTGTTTATAAAAAATTTCCACTCCTTATTACTCCCCAACCAAACACACTATCAAAGAAATTTTTTCCATTTTCTTCTTTCAAAAGGCCAGGCTAATCCATCCACCCCACGTTGCAGGAGAAAGATACATTTCATGTCAATATCTTAGGTAATAGGACACAATAATATTTCATGTCGTTATAACACGTGTGTGTTATAACGATACAATAATATTATAACCATAGTAGTATATAAATGTCATTTTCTTTACCACATGTACTTACTTTGCAAATGCAAATGTAAAATCTAAGGAGAGGTTAAGTTTTTAATAAAGTTGAGCATTATCAAGTATAAGTTCCATCTCATTGCATAATCACACCCATAATTACTGAACCATAAACCAAGAAATGTACAGGGCATGGCCACCGAACATTTTACATACAATTACAGTTAAAATATCCAATCTTACAGAGTAAGGCCAAAACTTCTCCATCCCTCCCTATACATCAAGGACACCAAACTTTTTTACCTATCAGATAAATCTATGATGTTTCAAAAATAAATAATCATTTACAAAAGTAAAATAGGAACTACCAATTACCCGTGCAGACAAGCTCAGCAGTTTTGTCAAGCCCCAGCCAAGAAAATTGTTGAAATGAATCAGCTTCATGGCCTTGCTATAGAATTTTATCCACTTGCCTCTTGATTGTAGCACTTCGCAAAACCATATATTATGTGCAAGGAGCGAAGGTGAGGCTGTGGATGATATGTTGTTGATTTATCAAAGAATGATAATGAATTGGAAACACTCTATAATGTTGTATAATTCGAGAGTTTCATCAATTTATCCAAAGTTTCTGGGTAAAACTTCCTGGCAAATAGATAACATGGTTGTTTTGTCCCATTCCACATGCAAGGTGTAAACAACACTGTCCTCTGCAAGGCACATCAAATTGAAAACCAATAATGATTCATTCCTTCAGTAGAAACAGAAGTAACATCACAACTCAACCTTTTAGCCATTTATATATACCTTTTCATCACTTGTTATATGTGGACATAAATCAATGGACTGCAGTGAATGAAATCATATAATTAAAAAAATTCTGAAAAATATGGTCTAATTGAAGGAAGATAGAGTGAAGTTTGTGTCATATACTATTAAGGTCTTCAGGAGTTCATAAGTAATATCCTGAGCACTGAATGATCTTGGATGCCATTTTCCTTCAGACCAATCAACATAGGTTACCGACCAATTTGAAATTCCACCTGGATCAAGCATCTAAACATACACCAAATGAGTTAGCAACAAAAGAGAGAGAGAGAGAGAGAAGCTAAGGGTCTGTTTGGTTTCTGTTTCCATTTCTTGTTTTTCCCGTTTTCATGATTTTATGAAAGAAATAGCGAAAACAAGAAAATCTCATTTCTTGGTTTCCTTTTTGCTTTTCACTATTTCCTTCGTAAAATCTTAAAAGCAAAAAATTAGAAAATAAAAATAGAAATCAAATAGGCCCCTAGTAATTCACTACCATTTGAAAGAGCATAGATTGATGCACTAACATGGAAAAAAGTTGGTAAGTAATGCTCATCAGCATAGCAGTTGCGTCCTCCCTCCATACCTGGCTGTGTAAGTTTAAAAACATGAGAAGCATGATGTTTGTCAGTTAGGAAGCAAATATTTAATTTGCTTTAATACAAACATTCCATCCAATTAGCAACAGCATCAAGTGATCATAAGTAACGTAGTACCCTGCAATGCTCCTTAAATTTTGTAAAATAGAGACTGTCTGCCATAACTATTAAAGCATGCTGCCGCTTCATTGTGAACCACTGCATTATAAACGTGATCCAAATCAGCTGCGTGCCAGAAAAAGTTCTATTGATTTCCTAAGTGTCTACATTCTTAATTGAAAAACCATTTTTTGAACCAAGCCTTGACTTTGAAGAATGATTCTGCATTTTAGAGGGGAGACGAATGGGCAAAAGAAAGAATGTTGTTCGAAAAGTCGACCACGAATTAAAAAAAAAAAAAAATTAAGCCTGGTAGAAATCTTTCAAACTAAGGAGGTGAGTTTCTATTGATTTCCTAAATGTCTACATTCCAATGCTTATTACTTGAAGGTGGTTATCTAGTCCAACCTCAAGTATTAGGCATAAAATAGATATTATAAAAAGAATTTTATGAAATGATGAAAGAAATGAGAAAGCAATTTTCCTGATGTCACAGTGATTATCATGCTAGGCTCAGTATGATGAATGGGATGTAATTGGATTTCCCGGGGACAATTTTCATGAATAAAAGAGGAAATTACCCTCTTGATGAATGAAAATTGATGATGTTTCCAAAGCTACTGTAAAATGAGCACTAAGCTAGCCATGCTACTCCAAGCAGGCAACAACATGTACAAAAACTATACCTGTGAACCTTTTCGGAAATCCTGCTCCTCTACTTCAGGCAACATTTGGTGTATATACCTTCCGTTTCCATGAGGGCCAGTATCTATGTAGCTTATTTTTTTTTTAAAATTAAGTGGAGGGGGAAAAAGAGAAATCAGTCAGACATTCCATGAAGCAAAATCACAGCAAGGAATCTTTAACTAATGAAAAAAGATTATAAAATTTCATCATCTATATAATGTCTTACCATTCAAGGAAGCTGACATTTGAGGACAATAAGTAGTTGTAAACAAATTCAAAGGGGCGCACAGGTATACAACTGAAACAGAATTTGAAGATGTAATTGACTAGATTAATTCCACAATCCAAGCATGACTTCATACCAAAAAGAAAAACCAGGCAACAAAATACCTGTCAGACAGCAACACAAAATGTTGATTAGCAGGGTCTATAAGTGCTTTTCCCAAAAGTCTCCTTTCTGCCTCAACCATAGAAATTTTTCCCCAAGCTACCTGTAAGAATATTGCTGAACAGTTAGTATTATTATATTAAGAAAGATGCCATGCCTTTATGCAAAATAAAGGCATCATCTTATGAATAAGGTTCATGTATTGTTTATTAGGGACAGCTACTACATTCTTGAGCACATACAGAAGGGGCAGTTTTGTTACATATGGTAAAAAAGCAATGTATGATGTATCCAAGCAGTTGATTTGTATCTCTTTAATAATGAGATTCAAAAGATATTTAGAACATTTTGCCAAATGCGTGGAAGAAGATTATTTGTATTAAAAATCAACTTTGTTTACTTCTACCTGGCTATCATGGCTCAGATGTGATTATTTATATTGAAGTCTTATAAGACCATTCATTATTCCATAATCTGCACATTAATATTGGGTATCAGACTAGGGAAAATTTTGATTTACACTATGATGGTTAATAAGAAACTAATGTTTTGGTACACAGCTTTCATGAATTTAATAAGTGATAGGCATTATGCTTCGACAGAAATGTTTCCTCCTCTTGCTTCAGGATAAATAATAATGTGCACATGTTATCAGGGGTAGGGCATGGTAGTCTAGTTCTGCACCTGCATGTTATCCTCCTTCAAACTGCTTCAGCAACAATGAGTTCATGCAATATGAATCTACATACACGACCTCAAAGTATTGTGAACTGTTCATTGTTAGCCTATGATAGTTATCTGACAGTAAATTTGATACAGATAACATCATGGTTTAACAATACTAATGAGTCATTTATGCGATTTATATCCAAAGCATGTGCAACATGTCACATACCGATTCACTATGAATGTCTCGACCAACAAAATAACGGCTGACATGTACTGGTCTTTCCCTTGATGCATGTACATAAATAGAGAATTTGCCCTCATGACCCTGCATTTTGTTATAAGCAGAGGTCAAATATAGTTTTGGCTGTGCCCCTAACTCATCTTCAGAGTGAAACTTAATTCTTCCTACCATAATCAAGATAAAAAATGCAACTACAGCATATACATTATTGCAATACTCTTCAAGAATTGGACAGACTTGTACACTTCACAAACTTAAAAGAGAAGAAATTGGAATATGATTACAAAAAGGGCAGTAAATTACCATCACTTTCTTTTAAAGTGCAATTTGACCAGTATATTCATCACAAATGTTAAATATACACTTGAATTTTCATCAAATAAAATCACTGTATATCTATGTCTCCTTCTGCACTTTTCAAATACAGATACAGGACAATGCTCGAGGGCAATAAATGTTTGAAGGCAGCAGTTCAGTAGCGACTGTACCCCAAGCCTCCTTGATAAAAAGGTCATAACCCAATATAAGCATACCGTAAGTCCATAATTATGTTACATTCCAATCTTCTAGACCTTTTACTATTCCTATTCCACTCTTCTGTACCTCAGTTATGGTTTCATTCCTAAAGTAACAATCTTATGCTATAACTGAAGCAGGATTGCATGACTAAAAGCGGTGCCTATCAAGAAAACTACAATAGCTATATCTGCATAAGATTACTTGAAAACCAAGAAATACAAGTTATACAATAAAATTCTTATTATAAAAGAAAAAAATCAGAAAAGGAAAGGTCATGGAGTAGGAAATGCCATACTTGAAAAAACTTGTGCCAAAGTTTCTCGAAAGGCAATGAACCGGGAGTCAAAAACAAGAAGGCAACCTTGGGGATCTTGGGTTGAACAGGGTGAAACTTGAGCAAATCCTTAATGACAACCCGAGATTCAATCTCTGCATCAGTTAGTTCCCGCTTGAACTCATTGGATTTGGGGTATAGATCATAGAAACTACAACTTTGACCTTGAGAGGAAAAGAAGTAGCATGTTCCGGGGATTGATGTTGGTGGATAAACGTAGGCAGCAATCACAAAAAGGCACAGCACAGGAACCAATGCAATGATCCAAACAGGCCTCCGTAGTGATGATTGCCTTCTTGTCTCTACCATCATCAGAAGATTTCTTATGCAGCTTCCCCAGACATTTATGAACCTTTTATATATTCAATGCTCTCTCACTGCCATTGTACATGGAAAAAAAAAACAAAGGCATATAAAGTCATGAGAATTCATGTATGAGTTGCATTGTTTGTACATAATTTTGGGATACCAAAATATAATACCTTCTCACATAAATAAATAAATATACAGTATATTGTCTTATTTTGATGTTAGTGTATCTCAATATTCATCCACGCTCACATTTTATATAAAGTGTTCTATACTATGTCTATTCATGCTATGTTTGAAAAATATTTCCCTTCAATTATATACCCTAAAAGATGAAAATGCATGCATGCATGCATAAAGCTTCAGGAACTTGTTTGGGAAATGCAAAACTAGAGACATAGTTAACATTATCCATTCTTATCAACAACAAATATAACAAACATGGCTTGGATCTTATCCATTTGCTTCTATCCAATATTTGGTTTCTAAATTAATAGAAACAACATAAACTAGAAAGATACGTAACATTAACAACAACATAATGACACGGACATGTATAAACAGAAGCCATTAAAGGACTGCACATCAAAATGTTCCAGTGACTTAGAGGATAGTGGCAATGCCTGTGATCCAATGAAGGGGATCCAAAAGGGGCCCTAAGATCCCAGAAAACGAATTCTCAGTGGTATTGGCTTTGGGAGAAAAAAAAGAAGCATGAAAAAAAAAAAATAATGGAGTGTGCATGTGGCGCGCTTAGTGGAGGGTTTGGAGAAAATGAAAATGGAGGGAGGAGAGGGAGAGTGATTGGAAGGTGATGGTGAATGTGTGTCTGTATGTCGCTGCTTCTCAGGGTTGCCAACAAAATTGAGCAAAGTTCAGCAAACTCCGGTGTTCTTGCCACCTTTGACGTACACAACCTATTCTCTTTTATTTTTCTCTCTTGTACGAGAAATAAATTTGCTATGTGTATATCAATTCCTATTTTTTTGTTTTGATGTGGATATCAATTTCCTTTTTTCTTTTCTTATTTGATGTGACTGGATATCAATTTGTATTATTTATTTATTTATTATTTTATGATAATTTATTTATTTTTAATAGTTAACAAAGTATATAATAAAAGAATAGATAAGAGTTTAATTGGAATGCACTGACAGTGTAATATTTTTTTATACTGTCATCCAATCAAAACATTCCATTTGCATAGCCATTCAAGTAGTGGGTGATTATATCAAAGACTTTTAATGATGTGACAGTATATGATTGGATGTCTGTGTAAAAATTTTTTACACTGACAATGTATTCAAATTAAATCCAATAGATAATTTAACTTTAATAATAATGTATAATTTGTGATATGTAACATGGCTTGTCTGTATGTGTTTAATAACGTGTGAAAAAAGGAAAAAAATTATTTTATAATTATAAAGTAATTATCCATTAACATTAAAAGTAATATAACTCCTTGATAGTTTTAGAAAATAATGAAATGAGAGTATAAATAGTTACATTTAGCATATTTATAAATTTATCTTTATAAAAAAATTAAATGATTTAATTTATATGCACTGTCAGTATAAATTTTTTTTTACACAAACATCTAATTATATACTGTCACATCAATAAAAACATTTTATATAACCACTCATTATTTGAAAAATCATGTAAATAGAAGATTTTGATTGGATGATAATGTAAAAATTTTTACCGTATCAATGCACAAAAATTAAACTCAAAATTAAATACCAAACAAGTTTTATTATTATTAATAATAGATAACAATATAAACAAATAATAAATTGAAATACCACTGTGGGATTAGTGAAGTGGTTTGGCACTTGATCCCTTAACCAGTGATCTCAACTTGAAGTCCTGGGATTGGAAAAAATCCCTATTGAGAGATCCCTACCCTTTCAATGGGCCAACCATCAGGTCGAACCGGCTTAGTCAAATTCCTGATAATAGAATCCAAATACCGGTGGGTCATTCGAAACAAAAAAAATAATAGTAAATTGAAATAACAAATATAACTAGAAAAGGACGTTAATGTGTGTTGGAACTTCTATATTATTAAAAGATGTTTTAAGCATTTTGAATTTTTAGTTATGACTTTATCATACGTACTTTTCTTCTTTTGTTTTTTGACATTGTTATTAACATTTTCAGATGAGTAAATTAAATAAAAGAAAAAAATTGAAGTGAGAAAAGAATAAATCGTTTTATTAACATAAAAATTTGATGATATCGCACATAAATGTCCAATCGAAGTGGTCAAATAACAACTCTTAATCATACTCCAGGTTGTGGTAATTAGATTGCAAATGCCCCTCCAAATCCTGTTTTGTCATGGAAGTCTACTAGTTTCTTCATTTTATCTTTTTGGTTTTAGGTGAAGTCTAAAAGTTAATCTTACGGTCAAAAAAAGTCTAATAGCTAATCTAAATATGCTTGTATTTTATTGATTTTACTGTTATATTTTTTATGCATTATAAATTATAAACTTAACGAAAAAAAAAACAAAAGTTAAAAAGTGAACAAAAAAAGCTCATATAAATTTTTTTCTATAGTCTACCTAAAATAATAGCAGCAGCAACGTCATGCAAGCAAAGCAAATTACGCAAGAATCAAGAGTTTCTTCAGTTAGGTTCTTTCCAAGATTCACTCACATTTTTAAGATAAAGGCTGCGCCAATTTAACAGTGCACTACATCAAACAAGAGAATAACGACAGTAGCCTGCTTCCGTTAGCCAGGCCCCACTTTTGGAATATCATAATGCTCACTAAGACTGGCCAGATATTGGTTGAATTGCTGAATCCTATCCCTATGAGACTTGCTCGCCATCTTTGCTAACCTTTGAAGCTCAAGTTTCTCTGTCTGCTGCAGATATCGCCTCTCAGCTGGTGTTAGATGATCATCATATGATGCACCGCTTCCTTTACCACCATAGTTGTCCGTCTCATTTATGCTATCTTCAAGGGCACCCGTTGACAACATGTTTCCACCTAACATCCTCCAAAGTGAAGAAAACAACAATAACAAAGAAATGTAAGCTGCAAAGGAAGTAAGGAACATTTTGAAATGAGGTAAAATCCACATTTGTCAACGTTTTCATTACACAAGGCTTCAATCAACAAATCAGTATAACGAGACAAAATCGCTCTAATTGAGCTTCTCATTGAAATCGGATAAACCCTTCCAAAATACATGGCACTATTCAATTGCCCCATTTATCATGATGAATCCATTCACATGCTCAGCATACAAAAACTTGACCATAAGACTCCTATTAAAACCCAAAGCAAAGCTTCTAAAGAATCTTACGCATGCCTAGTTTTGAAAGTTTAAGTAGGAGTTATAGAAAACCAATGGCCACGCTGCTACATGATTCCCAACCGTTATAGACACTGGACCTCTGAATCGATATTAAAAACTGCAAATTGCATGTAACATGAATAAAAAGAAATAGAGAATAGAAAGGGCAATATTTTAGGTGAACCTGGGCCAGGGAATACTTGATAGTAAAATCCATAATCACAATCACAAATGCATATACAATCAAAATTGCCATAATAAAAAAATAAAAAAATAAAAAACAACAACACACACACACAGAGGATCAAATCTCTGTCAACAACAAAAGAATAAGATTTAACTCTAACCAATATAAACCTAAGGAATATATATCAGGCACTGAAGCAAATATTAACCGTATTTCAATGTTTCTTTGCCCTTGAGTATCAATTTTCCAGAGCTTTAGCAGTCTGCATCACTCCATCCTGAGACAAGAAGAAATTTCCAATAACCAAATTCATTGATTGAAGGGAAAAATACCCATGAATATTGAATAAAATGATATTCTGCCAACAAAATGGCAATATTCATTGCAGATATAAATATTTTTAAGCCCCCATTCATCATGCAGTTGTCATTCTTGCTCCCCCTCCTCCCAACTCTCTGTATGTCATATTGATGCAGTTTTACAGCTTTCTTCAATATGCCAAGGTTTAGTGCGACAATAAGCAGTACATAATAATTAAACCACCTCTACTAAGCAGCAGCCCAAAGTATAGGCAAGCGTGTGTCATACATTCACAATTGAGAACTCTGAATAGCAAGTTCACCACTAATTATGGAGACAGTGTACATTATCATTCACCCAAATTAGCAGTTAGCTTAGTTGATACTAGCACCATCAGATCTTATGGACAGTTAGGCAAGATGCCCAGACCCCGTGGTCCAAGGAACATCAACTATTTCTTGAAAGTAAGATTATATATTCTGACTAAATGAAACAAGAAATATTGAATAAGCACCATCTCTAACATAACAGGTAAAAGGGTAGGGTGCCATCATGAAAAAGCTTATAAAGGATTTCTGATGGTTTGTTAGATGTTTTCCAACAACTTATTCATACATACTCTTGAACCAGCTTCCTTGAAACTGAAAACAATTCATTTGAAACCCTTGTCCAGTTTCCAATCCCTCAAAACATTACTCTTCCCCCTTCACAAATCTGGAAACATGATAAATTATTCTCACATTTTAATAAATTTAATGATATTATCCTAATAGCTAAGAGTCAAGGAACACGGATAAATTCTCTTTTCCAACTCAGCTTGGAGGAGCATAAACTCTCAAAGTTGCACATTTTTTCATTCAGTCTCTTAATTAGGAAAGACTAATCCAAAACTAGAGGAATATTTAAGTACTATATATTGAGTGTGATTTTCTTCCCCTTATGGTTTGGCCAACCCCATCGACTAGCACCCCTCCTTGGTGCATAAATAATTAAATAGGCTGCACTGCTCTTGTTTTAGACAACAACTAATATTTGGGAGTTAACATCCACAAGCTTTACATGGAGCAGTGGAATCCTTCACTTACTTTACGGCGAAAGATATTTGATTTCCCCCCAACCAAAAAAAAAAAAAACCCTCCAACATTAGAGCAATGTTAATTGCACACACTCAAGAGTTCTCTGTAAGTCACAGCATTACATTGCCAGACTTCATTGCAACCTTTTCAGAATGGTTCAAATAATAAAACACTTCCAACAACCTTTGTTATTTTCCGTGTTACCTGAGCTTGTGTTACTTTTATTTCTCTTCCTAGAGTACACATGCCTAATAGGAGGCCTAACACAATCATTAGAAACATAACTCACTCAAGTTCCCTGGAGATATTTGTCGGTCCTTGTTTGCTAACAAAAGGTCAATCTCATTCTCATCTATAGAGTGATAAAGCTATTATCAAATACCGTCGGGAATGATCTTCAACAAATGACACCATCATTGGTGTAACTCATCTGAGCTCAAAAAGGTTTTACCACACTAGCACAGAGAATCCCGTGGAAATATATGCCACATGGCAAAAACAAAGTAACACAATCAGAAAATATTGTCAATAACCTATGAACTCCAACATGTACAACTCCGTGTGAAATCAAGAGGGAAAATTGAGCACCTTTGGTTTTGATTGGTTGAGAAATTCCCGAATCCTGATACATAGCATTCAGATTTCAAAAAGTTTACACACACACACACACAGTATTTATGTTCACCTGAATTTGACTCAGACAACTGATGGTAACTCTTATCGTGTTTCTTCTTCCTCTTGTTAATGCCACCAGCTTTCACATCCAACGGTTTTCCCTTCAGCTTCAACTTCCCAACCACGACGCTATCGTACGCCGACATCTTCACGATCAGAACCTAAATCAACGGTCATCATTCAACACTAATTCCTTTACAAGAAAAAAATCAAAATCAACAAAAAAAATAAAAATAAAAACCCCCTTTCAATCAAATCGAAGATTTGGAAGTGTTATCAATGCGATAGCTGTAATTGTTAATTAGACATTGAAGATGCGGACAATGATCCTTACTGACGCAAATCCAAACGCAGACTCAACAATCGTGGATCGTAGTTCAAGGCTCAGGGATTCAAATGGAAATGCGGAAATCGTACTTTCTAGAACCAAGTCGAAGCGTCTTCTTGTCGGACCCACACTCCAACGCCAGTATAAATTACTTGGGCTCATGTTGAAGGGCCCAACGGTAATTTCAAATGTAAACTGATTGGGCCTCTTTTCGGAGAGCCCATTCTTGAAAATGCGGGCAGTACTCTATAGGCTAGCAACTAGCCACGTCATAACATCGTTGCACGCCACGTGTCATTCAATCAACTGCTTCACGTGTCTTAACATTTTCCCTCTTCCCAACCTCGTCTTGCAATACCAAACCAACGTACATACATGGCCATTCACCTCGGCACAACACTTCCATCTCTTTCCCTGAAAACCACCGTTACTCCATCCAAGTCCACGCTAACCTTAATATTCACAAACCCAGTGACAACAAGAACCAGAAATCTGCTCCAGAATCGCTTCCCACTCTCAGCCATGAACTCATCATCGTGCGCCAAACCCGAACAACCCGTGTCTTCGGCCTCTTCTTCATCATCGATCTACCGGGTGCCGCAGCAAGATGCTAACGACATGGACCGTGTAGCCGACCAGACATTCCGAAGGTACGCGTCCAACGTTGCCAAGAGGGGTGGCAGAGGGACAGCCATTGTCTGGTTCAGGAACGATCTCAGGGTGCTGGACAATGAGGCTCTCTACGAGGCATGGGTTTCCTCAGAAACTGTGTTGCCTGTGTACTGTGTTGATCCAAGACTCTTTGCCACCACTTATCAATTTGGATTCCCAAAAACAGGAGGTATTCTTATATGACATTAATTTTGATATACTATCTCCCAATCATATGCTATTATATGTGATACTTTTGTTAACGTGTGTGTGAATCAAACACTTCAGCTAATATTACAATACATTATTAGACTTCTGTGCAAAATATTTGCAGATAGTGCATCAAAATTAACTTCCTCTTGTATTCATATTCACCTTTTCTATGTTTGTGTCTTTCTTCAGCTTCTTGCTTAGCAGTTGGTGTTATGGATTTAATTGATGTGGCAGCAATAGCATGCATTACCCACATAAGTTTTGTGCACTTTTTTTTTTTTTTTCCATTATAATCAAGTGGTTGCTATACACACAAAGTGTTAGTTAAGGTGATAAATGATTTTGACCTTCTGAAATAAGAATGGACATACTAGAACAAAGATTAGTCTTATGCTTTTTTCAAATTGCTTGAATATGTGAGGATAACCCGTGATTTCACAAAATTGAAGTGGTAGCTCTTAGAATACGAGAAGGGAATCTTGGATCAGCATTTGGGTTTTGAAAGAGTGAAATTTTTTCCTGATTATTTTAGCTTTGCTATCTCTTCTGTCTTCACATTGTGGAATGGTTTATTTGGCAGCATTGAGAGCGCAATTTCTCCTTGAATGCTTGGCTGACTTGAGGAAGAATTTGATGAAACGGGGACTTAACCTGCTTATTCAACATGGAAAGCCTGAAGATATTCTTCCTTCTCTCGCGAAATCTTTTAAAGCTCATACAGTGAGTCGTTAAATTTTACAAAAAAACCTGTTTAATAACTAGTTAAAGTTGATGGAATTTCAAGATTTTCTGGTTATTGTAACTATGGTGCTCATTAATGAGTAGTATAATGTTGTTAGGTGTATGCCCAGAAAGAAACATGCAGTGAGGAGCTGAATGTTGAAAGGTCAGTCATCAGAGGTCTTCGACAAGTGGTGATACCATCTGAGGAATCCACTAGTTTGACAAATTCAAACAACTTTCCTAAGTTACAATTCACTTGGGGTACCACCATGTACCACATTGATGACCTCCCTTTTGATGCCAGTGGTTTGCCAGATGTGTATACTCGATTTCGTAAGGCATGGTGTTTTCAATTGCCATATTTGTATGCAGAATTTTAGATATACCTGATTAGAGGTGTCTTTTAGTGCTAATTATGATATCTTAAACTTGCAGACTGTTGAAGCAAAATGTACTGTACGCTCATGCATCAAACTTCCCGCATCACTTGGACCGCCTCCACTAATTGAGGATTGGGGATGTCTTCCTTCATTAGAGCAACTGGGACTTTGCTCACAGAATGTAGGTTTTGCTGTAAATATTTGATGGCTTCCTTCAGGACTTCTTTTTGAATGCATTTACATGAAACTTGATTATTAAATCTCAACAATGAAAGAATAACGAATTTTTTTCTTTTATTTCTTTTCTTCCTCTTGATAAAGGTTAGCAAGGGGATGAAATTTGTTGGGGGTGAGACTGCGGCATTGAGCAGAGTATATGAATACTTTTGGAAGAAGGTCAGAAGTTATCTCAAATTGACAATGCAAATCCAATTTATGTTATACAACTCTTGCTCAAAAGTGATCTTTCATAATGAAAATTCTTCTAGTTATGAATTGTATATACTTAATTTGTCACTCAGATCATGAAATGAAGATGTCACTATATATATTGGCCAACTTGATATGATGGGTTTGCAATGACCTTGCATACAGGATACAATGGAGCCATTTAATTTCAAGTGATCCAAAAATTGGAACAAGGGAATTAAAAATAAACTCATTTGCCTTGGAGACTCTAGTCAGATTTTGGAAACATTAACATCAGCCATTGTTGGGTTATTAATGCATTCTTAAGATTGCACATTTGTAGGATTTGCTAAAGGTATATAAAGAGACCAGAAATGGGATGTTAGGGCCTGATTACTCTACTAAATTCTCACCATGGCTTGCCTCAGGAAGCTTGTCTCCTCGTTTCATACATGAAGAGGTCCAAGTTGTCAATAATCTCTGTTTTGTGCGTTACATGCTAATCCTGTCTTAGAATGAGACTGCTTTGACTAAGCTTGGCCTGTTCTTTATAGGTGAAGAGATATGAGAATGAAAAGCTAGCAAATAGTTCTACATACTGGTAACACGCATATTTCTCATTAATGTATATCTATATCATATTTCTCTGTGGCATTCTCTTATTGCCAGTTTCTCAAGTTTTCCTAGATAATTAACTAGTCTGTCAAGTTGGATTTACTAAGGGTGATGCTTAAGGAAGGGAAAAAATAAGAAGAGGAAACCTGAGTTCTGTGATTTACAACAACTTCTGAATCTTCATGAAATTCAGTAATATTAAACAGAGTTAAATAGTGGCAGGTTGAAATCTTCCCCCTTCTTCTGAAACCATCTTTGTTTGACAGGGTTTTGTTCGAGTTGATATGGAGGGATTACTTCAGGTTTTTATCAGTGAAATATGGCAATTCACTTTTCCATTTAGGTATGGATTGGCTGAAGTCTCTGATGTCTCTGGTATTTTATAAAGTTATGGTTCAAAAATTCTTCTACTAAGGCATTAACCTAGGAAGCCGTTGTAAAGTGCAAGCGAGATAATGCATCTCCTTATTCCTAAACTATAAACTGTTTTGAATCAATTTGTTCATAATACGTGCTTATAGTCTGTTCTTCTTTTAAGGTGGCCCTAGGAAAGTTCAGCGCAATTGGAGCCAAGACAAGATTTTGTTTGAATCCTGGAGAGATGGTCGTACAGGGTACAGCTTCTATCCGAGTGTTCTTTCTTGATATTGTGTATGTTGTCCTACAACTCCAACCTGTAGTTTGATCACTAACAAAATCCTGAAAATAGAAAATAGAATGAAAAGGATGTGTGATTTTTGTAATTAATAATCAAAATGAGAAATAAAAACAGAAAAGATTTTTTGAAACCAAACATATTCTAATATCCTCATGTTTTTTAATCTAGTAATTGGCGTTCAAACTTCAAAGTGACAAGAAAGTATCCAGCTGAGGAAAATGAAGGACAGAAAATTAAGATGATCAAATCACAATTAGGTCATGTCTTCATTATTTGTTGTACAATTATTAGATTTGGGAGGGCCAAACAAATAAAAAATATGGGGAAAGAAGCCCTTAAATATGACATTTCTTGCCCCTTCTGCAAAATTTTGGAGATTGTTTTGATACTGTTTGCATTTGGAGTGTAACTCCTGTCCTGTGGATAGAAATTTCTTGAAAGCAGACCAACTTACTGCTCACTTTGTTTTTATCTCTCAGTTTAAACAAATTTTCATCCCTTCACTTGCCGCTCAAGACATGGGTTATTCATTCGGGCACTAAAGAGACAGATCATCTGTATTTCCAAAGTGAATTACTTTTACTTCACTCTAACTCTTGTTCTTTTTTTTGGGGCATAAACCTTTAGGTACCCTCTGATAGATGCCAACATGAAAGAACTATCAACTACAGGGTTTATGTCAAACCGAGGACGGCAGGTGAGCTAGAGTCCAGTATGCTGTTTATACAGTACTAGTGGATTGATAGGCACTTTAGTGTAAAGTGCCTATCAATCCACATTTTTTTTTATTTTATTGTAAATTAAAAGCTTATTTTATTTATGTGTAAAAAAATTTAAATTGAAATGAATAATAATTTTTTTTTTCTGTTTTGATGTCTAAATTTCTCTATTCCTAAAATATTTATGAAGTTAGAAAAATTGAGAAAAGTTAAAAAAGTTAAGGGTAGTTAAAAGAAGTTGAGGGAAGTTAAGAAAGAAGAAGGGTAATAGTGAAAAAAAAAATGTGACCAAAGAGAAGTTAAAGTGGTCCAATCCCTTTATATAGTAGTATAGATATAGTAGTATAGATAATAATTGCTAGTAATTGATACAATTTGATTCATCAACCAACATAGATGATTTTATATTTTCTGGGATTTTGCACGCCTTTACAGCTAAACTGAAACATGAAACTTGGTTACCTTTTTGACAGATTGTGTGTTCCTTTCTTGTTCGTGATATGGGCATAGATTGGCGAATGGGGGCAGAGTGGTTTGAGACGTGTCTTTTGGATTATGATCCATGTTCTAATTATGGGAACTGGACTTATGGATCAGGTAAATATATTTGGATAACTAAGCTAATCAACTAATGGTGACTAACCACGCAAGAGTGCATGTAGAAGTTACCAAATTTCTTATCTTCATTTTTTAATTTAAAAAGGTTTGTCCTGATGTTAAATATAATTCTTGAACCCTTTACCTGTAAGCCAGTGTGTGCACTGGCTTGTAAACTATCAGGCTGTAGTGGTTCTGCCTAAGTGAATAAAGAATTGGGGCATTGCATAATTAGTTAAAGATGGCCATTTTGGTCAATAGCATTGACTAACATTGCCATCATTAACTCAATAGTTATTTGAATCACTCAGATCCTTTTACTAATTGGATATTGGTTTCTATTTGTGTAGATTAATTTAGGAATAAGGAGTTAAGATTGCCACAGAAAAAAAAAAAATTTACTTCTTTGATCAGAGTTCAGACTGCTGTCAAACATAGCTATGTGGTGATTTCTGAAAGGAAAAACACATAGATTCATTTCACAATATGCCATGCACACATTGCTATTCAGTTCATACATTTTTATGCAATGAAAATCGATAATACATACTCTTTCTCTGCTCTTCCTGTTCAGGAGTTGGGAATGATCCTAGAGAAGATCGTTATTTCAGCATCCCGAAACAAGTAAGTGGCTGTAAGGAGTTTCAGTGCTTCAACACCCGATTTAACCAAAGTGATCCTTACTTTCACTAACAATGCATAACTACAAAAGTAGCACATAATGGTTGTTGATTCCAGAAGGGCATGTGGTCTGGTTGCTTTCAAACGAGTTATAGTGCCATTATAGAATCAAAACAAATAATTGTAGCTCTAAGCATGCTTCTTCATGTTGACTGTATGATCATCAAATTTGAAAGGGCTCCGCAACCTAGGGAAATTCAATACGGGTCACATAGCACGTATAATTTATATATAAACTGTGTTTAGATATTTAACAGCAATTTAATCAAGTGATCTTTACATGACAGGACACTATGGTATTGTTTCATCCATGTAGTCAACTCCTCCTAATGAAACAAGACTTTGTTGTTGTTGTTGTATGTAGAGTAAACTTAAAGTTTGGAACTGATATGGCATTATCACACCCTTTTCAGGCACAAACATATGACCCTGAAGGTGAGTATGTTGCATACTGGTTGCCACCTTTACGAACAATTCCAAAAGATAAAAGGAACTTTCCCGGAAGTTTGTACATATGTCAAATTGTGCCTCTCAAATTTGGAACAACTGCTAGACACCATAATGAGGACAAGTCCATGAGTGCAAGAAGAGCCAATGATAGGGGGACTGAAAGAAGATGGAACCGGAGATAAATTTCAAGGGAACAAAACATTAAACATGGCAGCTCCTGCCATTATTATACCTTCCACTGGTGTATATTAGTTGTAATTTTTTATGTTGTTAGAGTTTGATCATGTTGAAATTCAGCCTTTCATGCTTTAAAATCCTTCTTATTGATACCTTGTTCTCTTAGGGCTGGAGAGTTTTCTTTTTCTTCATTAGGAGAGGAAGAGGACTGAGGAGGCTTGATCCTGTTTCAGTCCCCACACTATCTTGTATAATAAATACATGAACCTAGATATTGAAGATAAAAATAAAATGATATTTTGAGATTCCATAAAAAGGCTGATTCTTTTCTTTTATGCTTTAAAAGCTGATTCTTTTCTGTGCTGTAGTGCTTTCCTTGTTACTTCATATATCCATGTAAAGTTTTCAAAAATAATTTTAACAAGTGAAAGCTTTATGTTAGAGAGCACGTTGGAGTTATATGATGAATATTTTATGTTTGTCGTACGAAAAAATTTATTGGCCTCTCATCCAAATTTAAAACTTTATTAGAACCAGGAATAGAGTTACAGAAATTCTGTGAGCGATGCAAAAGCGAAAGAAAATTTTATTTGGGGCCAAGTTAAAATTTACAAGAAAAAAAATCATACGTAAAGGTTAAGTTTTTAAAATCCTTAGTGGAGAAGAAACATGTCACATTTTTCTTTTAGGCTATGATTGGATTTGGACTGATATAAACTGATAAAATAAAGTCGAACTGAATGAAATAATGAGATTAATTTTCATGTGTATTGACATATAAATTAATTTTACACTTCTATTTAATAAAAATTACAGAAATTTCCACCATATTTTACACTTTAAAAAGTAATTTTATCAGCCTCCTTATATTTTTTGATATGCAAACAATATAAAAATATTATTTCATTTTACTCCAAATCATTCTCTCACTCCATTCCATTCCATTTTACCGGTGTCATGTATCATTTCACTCACTATCAAATATATTATCTTAATTTCTGAACAAATATATTATCTTATTCTAATAGTATCATGCAATCATGCTACGCCAGTGATGAATGTTGGGGATTTTCTTTCGTTTCATTGGTTGCAAACTCGTAATTAATTTACCTTGGGGTCAGAAAGTTTTGTGAACCTGACCTGTCATGTGGCTTTCTATAAGCTTTTTGGGGGGTGTGGCTCAAGCCTCAACGTGTGTGCGTGCGTGTCTACGTGGGTGTAGTGTGTGTAAAAAGTGGAAACCCCGAAAAACGAAGTCCCCAATGCTACCTTGATATTGCTTCCTACTTATTCAATTCCATCAAATCTCCATGCGTTGCATACCTTGCTTCATCGCACGAGCTTCGTCACCTTCTCTCTTTCTCGCTCTCTCTCTTTCTGTGTCCGCGTGAGATCTCAAGGAAGCGATCAACCACAGGGAGAAAAAAGGTGAAATTTCTAGAAGCTTCTGTGATTTTCGTTCTTCCTTTCGTTGATCTCATATTTTCATTCTTATTCACCGTCATCGCCTTATTTCGCAATATTATTCACTTACTTTGCCCCTGAACTTATTCAATTAACGGGAGGAAAAAAAAAATCAGAGTTGAATTACAATCTGAATTGTTCCAGCTTAGTTAAATTGAGCCGTTGGTGAGGGAGTGGAGAGTTGTTGAAATGTGGCTTTTTGATTAATGACGATTTGAATGAATTTTGTGTGCCAACATTTAATTTCTCATACAAATTGTTCACTTGCTTGCAGCAGTCTAGGTGTATGTGTGTGTGTGTGTGTGTGTGTGTGTAGGGAATGCCCTAATTGAATTGAATTGGAGCAATCTTTTGTGGGTGTGATTGTTGATCTGCTATGCTGTTATGATTTATGAGTGGGACATTTTTTTTTTCAAGAAAATAGAAAGGGGATGGCTGAGGACAAAGCAGCTGGTGAAGGTGTGAAGAAAGAGACAAGTACTACTGCTACCGGGAATGGGAAAAAGAAGCGCAAGGGGTTCCTTTCCCGAATTTGGAACGGAATATTTAGGTTACATGGGGATGATTTTGAGAAGAGGCTCCAATACATTTCTAAAGAAGAAGCTGCAGTTCTTTCTAGAATGAGCAGGAGGTCGCGATCCTGGAGGCGGATATCCCAGAATCTTATTGTATTTTCTGTTATATTTGAGGTGTGGTATATCTGTTATATAATGGTTAATTATGCCCTCCCAGTTAGCACTTGTAGTAGTCTGTGATGCATGCCTTTCTACATTTCATTGTAAGATTGACATGCATTTCAAGTTATCATAATTTGTGCTTTGAACGTGATATTTGAGTGGTTTCTGGAGAAGCCTTCAGTTGTTCCTTAGCCAATGTAAATATTTGAAGGAATTAAAATGTTAATTTCTTCAGCAGCAAATTAGCATTATCCTACTTTGATTTTTTTTTTTTTTTTTTTTTTTGTGGGGGGTGGAGAGTTGCAGTTTTATGACCACAAGAGCAACTTATTTACACTTTTGCGGATATAGGACCTGAATAATCAATCACAGTGGTTATTCAAGTCAATTTATTAGTTCATTTTAGTTATATTCATTTTGAACTGAATAGCCAATTAAGTGGTTATTTGGTCTCTGTATGTGAATAAGTTGCTCTCATGGTCCTAGACTGTAACTCCATTTTTTTTTGGGTCATTATAACAACAAAAAATAAAAGAATTTTGCTTAAAATGGTTTCAACTTTCAGGTCATTGCTGTAGGTTACGCTATCATGACAACAAGATCGGTGGATATGAATTGGAAAATGAGGGCAATCCGGGTTTTGCCAATGTTTCTTTTGCCTGCATTGGCATCTGCTGCATATACAACATTTGTCAGCTTTACAAGGATTTGTAAGTGTCATAAGATTTACAATTAACATACTCATTTTGCAGAAGCTAGTGTATTTTTTTAACAATCAAAGCTTCAGTTGTATAGTGTGTGTTATACTTTGATTGAGTTTACATAAGTATTGCTTAATTGGCAGTTGTCATCTATGTCAGTGGAATCTTAACTTTTGTGTTGTAATTCTCAAATTCAATGTCTTATAGTGGTCCTATTCATGATACAGTTTACAATTGGAAGTTCTCAATTCATCACTTTCATTAGAATTTGTGCCATTTTTCTTATTTTTTCCAACAAGTTAGGATTGGAAAGCTTCGTAAGTGAATTTTGCTGCCAATAATTGCTGACCAACTATACACCCAAAAAAAAAATTTGCTGACCAACTTCTCTGAGCAAATGACTTAAATAATTGTTAGAGCTAGTGAAGAACTCTATGCTTTAGTACTCTCTTCGATGATTGCTTTTAATATTAAAAGAAAAAAAAATTCTCCATGCTGTCAAATTGATAGCCCAGTGTAGTCTGCAATTGCTGATAAAAGCACTTGATCGTAGTAGGTCTCTAAATGCAGTTGAAGTTCCTAAAGTTCAAGCAATCATGCACAAACGGCTTCAATGAAACTTTTGTGTAGAGGAAAATGATTGAAGGCACAGCATTTGATGTTAACAGTTTGTTAAAGATATTTGTTACCATCAAGTTATAAAAAGCTATGCTTCATAATTGTTTTAAAATTGGGTTCTAATTTAATGATGCAGTTTTTTTGGACAGGTAACCTGTGTTTAGAATTTGATATGCCCAGTGTTAATCAAATCCCCTTATTTCTTGAATTATTAACTTATAATGTGTGATTTATAGGTGATCGCAGGGACCAGAAAATTCTTGAAAGGCTTCGAGAAGAAAGGCAAGCAAAGATTGATGAGCTCAAAGAAAAGACAAATTATTACACTACACAACAGCTCATTCAGGTGATTGTTTGAAGCAAGGCTTCTTACATGGCTTTCAATATCACATTTATTTCATGCCCTTTGTAGCAGACAAAATAAATTTGGGCTTGTAGTCTGTTAATGTTCACAAATATTTATCTTAAGGTGGAAGGCAATTGCTTTATCTAACTTTCAGACTCCTATCAGAGTTTGATGTCATAAGTTGGAACTTCTAATCTTCAAATATGTTGAAGTATTTTGTGGGTAACATTTATAATTCAGAGCTTTATATTTTCAGAAGAATCAATAATGTGAGAATGTGAGACGTATGGGCATGTGTATGTTAGATGGAGTAGGCAGGATAGGGTGGCAGGCTGTGCATCGGGCCCAGTTGTAACAGAACAATAGTCAGTTAGGGAGTTAGTTCATGGGCGGGAAAAGCTGTTACTGGTAGTTAGGGAATAAAAAGGGAAAGTGCGGGGACTGAGACTCTGTCTTGTCATTGGGAGTCATTTGGGAGAGGCTGAGGAGTCTAGAACTTCCTCAGAGAGTGAGAGAATACTCGATTTAAATTTAGGGTTTTTGGCACATCGTCAAGAATTCCCAATTCTATAGACATATTTTTGACTAAACTAGCAATTTGATCTCTCAAAGATACACGTGATATCAGTTTAGTCCTTGAAAGATTTTTGACATTAGTTTAGTCCCTGAAAGATTTTTTATATCAATTTAGTCTCTGAAGATATATGTGACATCACTTTAGTCCCTAAAAGATGCATATGTCAGCTATTTGATCCCTTGTTTTCTATAAATTCATGAACTTATTTGATGTCACAAGCATCTTTCAAGAACCAAAGTGATATCGCATGTATCTCTCAGGAACTAAACTGATGTTAAAAATCTTTTAGGGACTAAATTGATGTCACATGTATCTTTGAGGAACCAAGTTGGTAGTTTTGTCCTATACTTTTTTCTTCAGCTTTTCCTCTTGATACCAGTTCTAACAGAATATTCATTATGTTGCTGTCAAAATTAAGAACTTCTACCTTAGAGAAGCAAATGAACGAAGTCGCATGATTACTGGAATCAAAGTTCCTTTATTTCACTATGAGCTAAGCCCAGGCCTTGCTTTGAAGTTCATAACTGGAGTTCAGATTTGGATTGTATTTGTTTGCAACTGCTTTAATATTTTTATGTATTATAATTGTGATCTACACAGAGATATGACCCAGACCCAGCCGCAAAGGCAGCTGCTGCAACTGTTTTAGCATCGAAGTTGGGTGCAGATTCAGGTTTGAACGTGTACATGGGAGATGAATTTAATCCCAGTGCTTCAATGGGGAAGAGCAATGATGTTGAACTTATGCAGTCCAGTGGACTTCGAAATCGAAAACAAATTCACGCTAGATCCACGGCTCCAGGGACAACCACTCCAATGCATCCTGATCAACAATTAGTTGGGTCAGGGGGAATTGATCAAACTCAGACTTCTGAGTATAATCAGCTTGTTGTTGTTGAGCATCACCAAACACAAAGTTCAACCACACAGGATGCAGGATGGCTTGCTAAAATTGCAGCGTTACTTGTGGGTGAGGATCCAATGCAGTCTTATGCTCTCATATGTGGTAACTGCCATATGCATAATGGTAAGTGGACCAGATTGGATTTGCCTTTTTATGCTTTTGTCCTTTTGCATCTATGGCAGAAAAAAGATGATTGTGCAAGTGCTACTTTTTTTGTATTCATCAATGTTCATAGATGAATAAAGCAACACAAAAAGTGTGCGATTTTATATACTTATTTCCCTTCAGGTCTAGCTCGGAAGGAGGATTTCCCATATGTAACTTACTATTGCCCGCACTGTCATGCCCTGAACCAACCAAAGCAATTGGATGCGTGCATCTCCGCTCATACTTCGCCAAACATGGGGTCTCCAAAAACAGACGATAGTGAGGCAGTTCAAAAAGCTACCGCTTCTGCAGCTGTGAGCATACTCACGAGCGATGGTCCTGTAAATGCTAGTGCTTCTGCAGCTGAGAGCATAATCACAAGCAAAAGTTCCGTAAATGCTAGTGCTTCTACAACTGAGAGCACAATCACAAGCAATAGTCCCGTAAATGCTAGCCCTGAGATTGAGGAAGTATCAGAAAGGGCAAGTTTGGAGGATAAAGCTGATTAGAAGGGCATCTTTTTTATGGCGATTGTGCTGTTGGGATGACATATCTTGCCCCTTTTTCAGGGTAGGGGCTGATGCTTATAAGGAGAGCAACTCTGCAAATGGTTTCTTTGGTTGGTTCTTGTAACAGAAGAAGCGCTGATATACTTTGATACATCTTGTGATTATGATACATAGAATACATGTATGGCTTGTGAATTACGGCAGTTTTGGCATTTTGGTGATTTTTTTTTTTTTTTTGTAGTATTCTATTCTGACAGTGTTCTAGTTTAAAGCTTGGATTGGACGGTACCTGAAAGAAATTTTGAAAGCTAAATTTGTCTTCTAAATGTTGTGCATTCGGCATTCCCAGAGGTTTGGGTTGAGACCATACTTAATCTACGATTAACGACTGAAGTATTTCTCTGAACAAAAAACTACTGAAGTACCTGACTACAATTCCTTGGATGAGACTTTTTTATCTTCTGGTATTTTGTGTACACACTGTGTAAGCAATAATTATGGGGATTTATTTTATTTATTTACTTTTTTCTTGGTTAAACGAGGGTGGAAATTTATTCAAAGGAAGTAAGCTTCAGTACATCATTAGATGCCATATTGCATACTTATGGGGGGCCCTCCTCAAGGCTCAAGCCGATACTGACACCCGTGATCCGAGGCAAGTGTGGCCAGTGAATGAGCTACATAATTGCCATTCCTACCGATGTGCATGCAAGACCTATGGGCTAAACCGTTACTAAGATCCAGGCATTCCATCAAAATTTGTCCAAAGCACGTATTATTCCCTGCTGTTGACTTCAACGCATGGATCAGCTCCAACAACTGATGAATAGAACCCGCAATTTAGAATCTTGTTTTTTTCTCTCTCCTCTCTCTGGTCTTCTTTTATACGAGTGTTGTTAAGAGGGGATTAGCCTTTTTTTGTTTTTTTTTCCCTTTGGTGTAACCTTATCATTTTCTTCTTCTTTTCATTGCATTTTGTGGTGTCTTTTATTTTGTTTATGTTGTCCCTTCATAGATGTTTTATTTGTTCTTTCTTTGTGAATATTTTAATTTCTTCTTATGAGTATTTTTATTTTAATAATTTTATATATGTCAAAAATCTTTATATTTATTTTGAATAGAATGGTAATATATTTTTTAAACAGAACTACTTCTCTTATTAATTTTTGATATAAAAGATATTTAAATATTAATAATTTTCAGACAAAAAATAAGTCATATATCATTAGTTAATTTTAAATATTGCATGTATTTATTTTTAATTAAATTTAAATTTGCTATTTCTTTTTTATTTTATAAATACCATGTGTCATAATTATAAATGAATTTTTTTAAAAAAAATTTAGATAAAATTTCTTGAATTCATTTTATTTAATTTTTAAATTAAATAATGATATATATATATATATATTTTTATATATATAAATTTTTAAATATATATTTTTATATATATAAATTTTTAAATTTTAAATTATTTATTAAAAAAATTTATATTTTATTATTTAATTTAAAAATTAATTCAAATAAATATAAAAATTTTGATATAATTTTTTTTTTCACTAAAAAAGAGAAAAGATTGATGTGTAGGTGTAGGCTCTGTCCTGTCACAAGAGGGGAGTCCTCTGACTCAAACTTGACCCATCCATTTAAAGTTCATCCCTTTTTCTGACATCCCCATCCGAACCCAAGACAAAGCCCTGCCGATGTTCCCCACTCCTTCTTTCTAACCCAGTGCCATCATCATACATAACTCTCTCTCTCTCTCTCTCTCTCTTCACTGTATCTGTCTCTATCTGATTCCTACTCTGCAACCTCTTCTTCCCCTTTCTATCTCCCTCTCAACTCACAAGGTAATTTTCTAATATCCATTCACTAACCAGTAATTCTGGGTGAAAGTTAAAATAAATAAATAAATAATAAAATATCATATTTTTATTATTTCTTTTCTGCTTTCTTGTTTTTGGTTTTTTTTCAACCAGAATCTCAAGTGATTTTTGATCTAGCAGCTGAAAGCAGCTTCTTCTTTTCTTTTCCCCCCTCTCTGTTTCTCAGGTAACAACGCTGCAGAACAAAAATTTCTCTGGCCTTTATTATCATTCGTTTCACAAATTCTCGGTAATATTTTTCACTTCGATCAATTCTTGAAACGTGCGCGTGTTCACATTTCTGTGTGGCTTCGTTTTTCTTATTGATTTGGTTGGAATTTTCGACTATTGAGGAAATTAGAGAAAATTCTAGGGTTCTCTTCAGCTCAGACCTTGATTTATCTCTATTTTGATTCGTTCTTTTTTCTGCTGTGCAATGGTGGCTATAAAACGTGACTTTCGTTAATGCATTGACGCAAGATAGCTACTACTTCATTGAAAATTTTCTGTGAAAGATTTTTGCTTTATTGAAATTTCTATTTCAATGCGTTTTCCACGAGTTTCCTATACTAGTGCTTCAATGAAGCAAAACCATGTCCAAATGATGACTTTGCATTTGTCTCAGTGACCATCGCTATTTCCCATAAGGAAAAGAGGGAAGATAACTTCCCATTTGATATGCTCTTTTTTTTTTTTTTTTTTGTCTCAAGACTTTAAAATGGATATGAGAATGTTGAATTGAATTGATATTTTTCAGTTCTGAACCCATAAAGTTAAGTTGTTGTGCTATTGACATGGTTAGGTTGTATTGTAGAATGAGTAGACCAACAACACGAAGTAAAAATAAAAGACATAGACAGGGGGATGATGGTGCCGGGATTTCTGAAATATGGAGGTACTAACAGATGTTCATTTGTTTTTCTGTTTGTGAAATGATATTAAATTTGTTACGAATCGCATTTAAACATGTTAAGTGGTTTGTGTCCCTCGTGTAGGAAAATTCATAACACAGGTGTGGTTACTGAAGATGATATGAATCAATTGTATATGATTTGGAAGCCGGTTTGTTCAGGCTGTCGTGTGAATACCAAAGATAACCCAAATTGTTTCTGTGCATTGGTTCCACCACCAAATGGATCCCGGAAGTCTGGCTTATGGCAGAAGATGTCGGATTTTGTTGAAAGTCTTGGCCCTGATCCAACCAAGGATCTTCGTGCCTCTGCTGATTCTCCTGCCGGTCTGACCAATCTTGGTGCGACGTGCTATGCTAACAGTATACTTCAGTGCTTGTACATGAATAAATCTTTCCGAGAAGGCATATTTTCCGTAGAACAGGATGTTTTACAGCAACAGCCAGTGTTAGATCAACTGGCTCGACTTTTTGTTCAGTTGCATGTTAGTAAAATGGCTTTCATAGATTCTTCTCCATTTGTAAAAACACTGGAGTTAGATAATGGAGTTCAACAGGATAGCCACGAGTTCCTGACATTGCTTTTGTCATTGCTTGAGCGTTGTCTGAGTCATTCCAAAGTTCCCAAGGCAAGAACAATAGTTCAAGATCTTTTCCGGGGAAGTGTGTCTCACGTGACAAGGTAAGAAATAAGAATCATTGAGCATGAGCAACCTATTTACTACAAAGAATCATGGTTTCCTTCTAACAATCTTTTATCTTTTTGGTGGCATGTTATGAATTTGTCTAATATCCTGTAAATTTTTTTTTCAAAATTTGACCTGACCAAGACCAACTTTAGCCCAGCAAAAACACTTTTTTCTTCCCCCCCCCCCCCTCTCTCTTAAGAATGCCTCAAGAACAATCATCTTGAGAGTGACGCTAATGTTGCTAACACGCAATGTTTTGTTTGATGATTGTTGTTGAATCTTCCCACAAAATGTGTATGAGTTTATTTTCTCTGAAGTATTTTTTTATATAGCCAAATGACAATTTTGATTATCATTTTGTGTTAACCAGTCTGTTTCATACTTAAATTCTTTGTTGAGTACTGTTTGTTGTTTGCACTAATTCATGGCACTGGCTGTTCTGAATCAGCTTCATAAATTGGTTAGAACTTAGAACCAAGAAGTGATTCTCGTAATTTATGTTCAAACGATCTCAAATATTTCCTCCTTATATATTCTACTTTCTGTCTTTCATATTAGATATATGTGTGACCAATAGTAGCAGGTATGGTTTTGACTGTTACATATATTTCTCATAATTTTATCACTTATTATGTAGGTGTTCAGTATGTGGAAGAGACTCTGAAGCTTCTTCCAAAATGGAAGATTTCTATGAGTTGGAGTTGAATGTCAAGGGATTGAAAAGTTTAGATGAGAGCCTAAATGATTACCTCTCCATTGAGGAGCTTCATGGAGACAATCAATATTTTTGTGACTCATGTCAAACAAGAGTTGATGCCACTCGCAGCATCAAGTTGTGTACACTACCTGCTGTACTTAATTTTCAACTGAAACGTTGTGTCTTCCTTCCAAAGGTATTGTGACTTTATGAGGAATTTCCATCCTTTTCTTTTAATATTATTGTGAGCGTTGTATAACTAAGTGGCATGCAATTTTCATTGTTTAGTTCTTTCTTTGTTTTATTATAGATTTTCATGTATATAGGAGGAAAATAATTTAATAAAAAAATTAAAGGAATAAGTATTGGACAATGAATGGTAGGAAAATACCAAATTGTCCAAAACAATACAAACCATATGAAGAAAAAATTACCTATAATGAAAAAAAAAAAAAAAAAACCTTTCTTTGGGTATGTTCATGAATGTGTTTTGAAATCCTTTTAATGAAAAACCATGCAGAAAACTGTTGGTGATTTTATCCCTGTGTAGTTTTACGGACACAAACCTGGCCTTTTAGAAAGCTAGAATCCAGAGTACTGTCTCTCTCTCTCTCTTTCTCTCTTTTTTTTTTCCTCCTGAAATAATTGCCTTACTTGCCGTCAACCCTTGAATCAAATTAAAAAATAAAAATTCCCTTTAGTGTGTGTCTGACAATTTTAACCAAACATCTTATTCTAAATGCTTTTAAGATGCAGAGCAATACAACTTAATCTGTTTCTGTTTTTGCTTTACCTTTTTTTAGGTCTTTATTCTGCATTTCTGTATTTTATTTTTCTTTGAGTAGGATATGTTATCCTTTGCTCCTATACTTCTCTCCTTCTCTTCTCTAATAAAAATTACTTCTCCTTGACCATTATAACTTATAATGAGGTGATGCTTGATTTAGTTAACCTGTAGGATGCTTGGTAAGTGTAACAGTTTATTATTGTTGAATTCTTGAATAGTTTTGAAATCTTTGCTTGGGGTGGTGGTTAGTGATCATGTTGCGTGGTTTTCTGTAGATGTAAACTATCATAATAGTTACATTCCCCCCCCCCCTTCTTAGAATAGTGATTTTGTATGGGTGGTTTTTCATATGTAGTGTAAAGTTTGATTTCCTATACCGCTCAATTGTATTCGGAATCTCTAATAAGTGTATTTTTTTTTTAAAAAAAAAATTGTATTTGTTGGCAGACTACAACAAAGAAGAAAATTACTTCTGCATTTTCATTTCCAGCTGAACTTGATATGCGGCAAAGATTGTCCGAGTTATCTCAATTTGATTTGATATATGACTTGTCAGCTGTACTAATTCACAAGGGAACTGGTGTCAATAGTGGCCATTACATTGCTCACATCAAGGATGAAAACACTGGGCAGTGGTGGGAATTTGATGATGAACATGTCACTAATTTGGGTCATCATCCCTTTGGCGAAGGATCTCCAAATTCGACTACTAAATCCGTTAAGACTGATGCAGTTCATTCTGATTGCTCTGAAGCAAGGATAGCTGAGAATAATGGAAGCAGTTTAGATGCTACTCATGCACAATCCTCGCTTGTGGGGACATTTTCATCTAATGATGCATATATGTTGATGTACCATCTTAAACATACAAAAGTTGTAGGTGAAAATGGGGGTATAGTTTGTGGTGCTAACCATGAAGCAAGAGAGGGTGCTGCGCAAGGCAATGTCCCACTTCCTTCTCATCTTTATGATGAGATTCAAAATTTCAATGCCTCATATCTTGATGCTTGTGACCAGTACAATCATAGGAAAGAGTTAGAATTGAGTCGTATTAGTGAAAGGAGGCAGGAAGTTCGATCTGTTATAGCTGAAGCTCCTGTTCAATCGCTGGAGCAACCGTTTTATTGGATTTCTAGTGATTGGCTTCGTCAGTGGGCTGACAACATTATTCCAACGTTAGTGCATATCTTCTATGGTATTATTTTGGTCATGAATACTTCAGTTTTTTAAATTTTAAAGTTTTAAATATGTATAGCATGAGCTTAAATTCTTTCCTTCTTGCCACAGCCTGACAGTTCCTTTGTCAATTATTAGGGCAGGGTTAATTGACCTATCTTATAGGGTGCTTACTTTGCAATGTGTTTGCAGTCCTCTTGACAACGCATCTATCCAATGTTCACATGGGAAGGTGTCAGCTTCAAAGGTTACCTCAATGAAGCGATTTTCAGCTAAATCATGGGAGAAATTGTTCTCTAAGGTAACTGTTTTTGTCTAATGTTATATTTGACTTATCAATTGTTTACTTGTGTTATGATGCCATTCATTGATTGTGTGGAGTTCTTCTCTTTATTGCAATGTATTTGTGCTTATTGGTATTATTTTAAATCATGATGAGAAACTTCCCTCTGTCAATCTATTGTTACATTTTATGTTGAATAATACTGATAGGAAAGATGAAAAGAAAATTTATCAAAGGGAGCGGAGACACATCTAGTGTTTTATAGGTGAAGTTGCTTCAGAAGTTGAGGGTTGGCTGTTTCGACTAGGATCACCAAGAATACTATTAGAACTGGAATAAGAAACTAGTGTTTATTCAATATTACAAGATACAAAGGAAATTCTAGAGTCCTCTAATTCTCCCAAGACTTACTAACAAATGATCAAAGACCCCTAACTAATCTACTTTTTTTCCTTTATTTATAGTCATCAATTAACTTCCCTAACTAACTTCTAACTAACAAGTCCTAACACTACTCCCCCTCAAGAGATCCACCTTGTCCTCAAGGTGGGGGTACAAGGACTTATTACTAGACATTTACAAATAAATTCCACCAGGGTCCCATTGTCTAATTGGAATAACAACAAATTTATTTGGCCCCATTAACCTCATGAAAAAATTTCTAAATGTTCTGAATTGAATCGGGCTTGGACCCTGAGCTCCAAAAACTAGTAGCTTTTCTTAAAACTCAATATATTCTCCTTTCTGATTTGGGCTTGGCCCAATAGGATGGGAACTAGTCTCCACTAACTTAAGCCACCGCTCCTCTCTGCCTTGATGTGGGCCTGGCCCATTAGGGTAGATAGTGAAGCCCAGGTGCAAACTTCCACTTCTTCCCCTACCTCCTTCTCATTTCCCTTCATGCGGTTGGCTTTGGGAGTGTGATGTGCAGCTGCAATCCCTGCTTGTGCCACCGTGATCTTCGTTTGCACCACCGCGACTGTCGCTGTCGCATGTGTCTTTGCCAACGGTTCCCGCCTCTTCCTTTAGTCTGCACTATCTCTATTGGTGGCACTACCAATGACACCGCCATCGTCGTTGGTGACATCAGGTTGAGCAACAATTGCCATTGTTGCCCAAAACGATACCGCTTTGGCCACTGCCTACAACTCAGCCGAGGTTATTTCCCCTGGCATCGTGTTTGGACTTACCATCTTTGGTGATGATGACTGAGTGATCTGACCACCCCATAGTTAGAGTCGTTAACCACCGCAAAATTCTCTTGCCCATAATAGGTCTTGGACTCTAGCGAAAAGCATTGGCGCATGACCGTCACGAACTCCGCCCGTCGGAAGTCTAGGGTGTGTGCCTTCCACCACTGGAACCAAACAAGATGGATTCCTCCGAGGGCAGCCTGCACCTCCTAGAATCTCTGGGCTTTTACTGTCCCATGCATAAGATAGAGATCCCATACATGCCATAGCCAATAACCTATATCACCACTGTCAAACACAAGAATCTGAGATTTCTCCCTAATCTCTTGTTTAACCCTTTTTTCTTCCTCATCACAGATGGCCCTCACAAATTCCCACCATTTGGCTCCTGGGTTGTCTCTTTTCGAGCACCATTACTAGTAGTATTCACAGTTACTAAGGGCCACTGCCACCTCCGGTATCCACTGGGCCCGCGGAATGTTGTAATCAAGAAAATACTCCCACACCCTTCTTAGCCAACATCGAACATCACTTCCATTGCGTGATGCAAGTACCTCCCTTCTCCATTGCTTCTCCATGGTGAAAGCTCCTCACAGGCCGCCGGAAGCAAGAGCTTTGAGACCAGTGTTAGCAAGGTTGTCAGGAGTGAGATCCTACGTAGGAATGGAAGGGAGATACAAGAGCGTAAAATGATTCACGTAAGTTCCTACTAGAATAGACAATTATATATATATATATATATATATTTTCAAATCACAACTTCAAATTTAAAAATTACTAACTATATTAAATTTATATGTCATAAATGATCTTCAACTAAAAGTTTTGCTAAACACCACTTTATATAAAAAGAAAAAAAAAACATGTTGTTTGATCTTAAAAAAATAAAAAATAAACAAGAGAAGGGGGAAAAAAGAAAAGGAAGAACAAAGGAAAAGGAAGAAAAGACCATCCAACACTTGAATTAGTGTGTTACACACTAAATCCCTTTCTTGATTTTTTTTTCCTTCCCCTGTTCTCCTTTTCGTTCGCTGCCTCTGCTTCTTCGCTTCACTTTCTCTCAGACCTTTTCACTTTTCCTCACTCTTCCTCGATCTCACTCTCCCTCTCTCACCCACAGTCCCTTTACCCCTCTCTCTCTCTCTCTCCCTCTCTCTTTCTCTCTCTCTCTCTCCGGAACCCACTCTTTCTTCATGTAGCAGGGACCCAACACACCCTAGACCACTGAAGAGGCAAAAAGGTGAAGACAGACGGCGATGGCAACGAGATCGGCGGTGACGAGCCACTCGGAGGTGGCACGACGACGGGCGACTATGTGAGAGAGACAGAAACGGCCGCTGCTTGAGAGATAGCATGAGTTCAAGTGTAAGAGAGACAGCGAGTGAGCGAGAGAGGGATCGAACGAAGAGGGGTGGAGGGGAGCGCCCAGCTTGTTAGGATCGCACGATCCTAGCGCTTCTACGCTCTTGCACGGCACTCCCACCATGTTCCATCAAGTCTGCGCCGAAGACGGGATCTGAGCACGCGAAGGCTTCCAAGAGCGTAGGATCGTGCGCTCCTACATGCAAAAACGCGCTCCTAACAACCATGAGTGTTAGAATTGGCATTAGAAACTAGTGTTTATTCAACATTACAAGATATAAAGGAAATTCTAGAGTCATCTAACTCTCCCAAGATTTACTAACAAATAATCAAAGGCCCCTAACTAATCTACATTTTCCTTTATTTATATTCATCAATTAACTTCCTTAACTAATTTCTAACTAACAGGTCCTAACACATACCTTGTTTCTTCCTAGCAATGTCAGTAAGGAAACTGTTTTCATATGTGAGCCTGATGGAGATAAACATTTTTGACAAATGCTTGCCTTATGTGAGAGGGAGAATGTAATGCAGTTGTCTGAATGAATTACATTATCTAATAAAATTGATAGGAAGTGCATGCTCTGCTGAGGACTTAGGCACTGATGATTTATTATGGTTTTGTTCATATATGGCTACCACTTTTTTGTTCCTCTAATGCTACTTCAGCTGTGCCATTTTGCTGAATTAATCCATGACATGTTTCTTTTATTGGCTTGTGAAATTCAGTATGGTGGGGGGCCAGCTCTGTCTCATGATGATCACTGTTGGGATTGTCTGATTCATGTGGCTCACACAGTCGTGTCAGCTGACACCTATCGTGATAGAAGAGAGTCAATGAAGTTACTTGCACGGGATATTCTAGATGGAAACTGTCCAGATGGAAAGTATTACATATCCAGATCATGGTATGATAGTGAATCTTCTCTCGTGCCATTCATGCTGCCATACAAAGGGGACAGGGTTGTTTGTGGAATAGTGTTCTATTTCTCGTGTTTTGGAAATAGTAAATATTTTGAGTGGCTTGGCTATAGAGAAATCTATAAGACTATAACCTTTTTTTTTATTAAATCTATGTTTTTTTTCTTTCTTCACTATGTTATTAAGATGGTCTAAAAGCAATAGTTTTAGAATGTTTATGCTGATGAGTTTACTTTTGTAGGTTGCAGCAGTGGTGGAAAAGAAAAGTTCTTGATGCTCCATCTGAAGCTGATGCTGGACTAACAGCAGCCATTAGTTGTCCACATGGGAAATTGATGCCTGAGCAAGCTGCTGGTGCTAAGCGAGTGCTTACTCCTGAGGTGTTTTGGCTGTTCTTATATGAAGATGCTGTTTCTGTAAAACCCGATGATCCTTTGGGTGGCCCTACTTTTCCTTCTGATTCTGGAGAGTGTTCCCAATGCAGTAATGAATTATCTGAAGTAGCATGCTTGGAGGACTCCTTAAGGTTATTTCATTTGCACATTGCTATCAATATAGAGCTAATCAAAACAAATTTTAAAGTGACTTCTGTATTTATGCATCAGATTAGTTAAACAAATGCAACGTCAGAATCATGAGAAATTATTCCTGGCTAGAAGTATGCCACTCTCTGTGCATTGCAAGTATTTTATGGTGCCTTCTTCATGGATTTCAAAGTGGAGAAACTACATTAGTCCAACCTTCAAGAATTCAGACAGGCCGGAAACTTTAGATGGGGTAATTGAGTCACTGATGTGTGAAAAGGTACATTATTACTTCACCTTGCTATTCTGCCATGTTTTGCATCTTATTCCATGGTATGCATTTAGTTTGCTTTAGTTACTATTTAATATGATTCTGACTTGTGCATGGTTAAATTGGAGCAAAACTTTTATAAGTGCACCTGTTATGAGAAGATTTACTGCTAAATGGTATTCTACCCAACATGTGTTAGGAACTTTTACATCAGAGATTACTCTTCAACTGATGATGTGATAATATCTGCACATTTAACTTTCCATTCTTTCCAATCTTATCCTTAGCAAATTTTCATGATGAATATTGTGCCTGTGTTGTATCAGCACTCACAACTTGTTGAAAGACCTCCTGATCTGGTTTTCAGACGTGGTGCTATAATCCAGAGAGAGTCTTCTGTAAGGGTTTTTTTTTTTTTTCTTTTTTTTCAAGAAGAAATTAAAAGCTTTTTTTTTCCCCTTAGTTGTATCAAATGTATGGCCTTGCATGCGATTTTTTCATTTTTCTTATTTACGGCAAGCTAAATTCAACGATTTTGGTATGCCTTGAATCCTTCGAAAAATAAATAGTAAATTTGGAGTTCCCAATGTCTGGTTGCTCTTTTGCTTTGCCTCTTCATCTCCTTTTCACTTGTCAATGGGGGTAGCTTTAGTTACAAGTGTAATTTTCTCTTTCTCAATCTTACTTGCATGCATTTTATGGATTCTAGGCAGATGGCTTAACCATCATATCTGAGAATGATTGGAAATGCTTCTGTAAAGAATATGGTGGTATTGAGACCAAAGGAATATCTGCAACAATTGAGATTATTAATGATTCAGAGAATGTTCTAACTGGATCGGGTGAAGAGATGTCAATATGTGATGTCCAGTTGGTCACTGGGGATAAAGTGAGTAATGAAAATGGGACTGGACAAATTTTGATTAAGACATGTCCTGAGGTAATCCAAAACTCTACCTTATTCTGTTGACTATGCTTTTGTGATGGCTCCTATCCTTCTTTTCTTAAACTTCAGTCTTTTAGAAGTTAAATGTTGCATTTACAGCATTATATACATATATACCATATATTGAACAAAAAACCCAATATGGTATTTTCTAGTTTTAGTCCAATAGTTAGGTATAGGGAGACCTAGAAAAGCCATAGGTGAAACTATTAAAAGAAATTTAGATTTTAATGGTTTGAATGTATGTAAACATAATTTATGACGGGGCATTATTTTATCGTCTGATCCATGTAGTTGACCCATCTAGTGGGATAAGTCTTAGTTGTTGTTGTTGTGTCTTATCAGTTATCAAATTACATTTTCATGTTCATGTTTTCAAATGTACTTGAAAGCCGTGTCCTTGGTTTTCCAGTTTTCCTCTGTTAGCTCTTTTCAGAACATGCATTGTACAACTACAATAACCTTTGTCTGAGAAAAGTTTGGCGTTGTAATTAATGTTCCTGAAGGAATGCATCGCATGTTGAAAAGGTGATTCTCGATTTGTGCATATAACTTGACTGACAAAACATTGATCTTGAGTTAATAATTTAAGTGAAATTTGAAAATTGTCTACAGCACTAAAAATCGTTATCCCCTCTGCCTTGATCCCTCCCTCACATTCCATAATCAACTTTGTTATTACATATTTGTATTATGTTTGTTATAATTCATTCTGATATTCTTATGTTAAATATACTGGAAACTTGTCTTTCTTTTATTGCATATTATATTTTAACTCTCATTTGAACTACAATTTTCTTTCCCTCTCAACATGCAGGTTTGTGAAAGTTGCATTGGAGAAAGAGAAAGCTGTAAGTTAATGCAGAAACTTAACTATTGCAATGAGGACATATGTGTAATTCTTGTTCGTGGTAAGGAGGTACCAAGATCAATCTTGGAGGCTTCAAAGGGATCCGTTGAAACCGATCGGCGGGTTTCCAAGCGCTCCCGGAAGACTAAAAATGGGAGTTCAATTAGTTTAAAAGTTTCTGCTTCAACATCTTTATACCAGCTGAAAATGATGCTATGGGAATCCTTTGGGGTAAGATAAGTCTACGTTGTATGCATGTACTTAGTTCAATTTAAATGTTGGCTGTCTGAGCACCTGACAAAAATTGCTAGGGAGTTTCTCATACACTTATATACATATCACAAAGGCCATTTGATGGCCTCTAGTCTTCTAATTAAAAGTTAGTATGAAATTTCAATAATGGAAGCTACAACTCTTGTAAAATTTAAAACATGGGGTCTCTGACTTAGATGGATTAGACATATTTCATATTCAGGGATGACAGCGTGCTAAACTAGTTGTGTTTGAATGTTGGAAATAGTTTTAATAAAAAATCTCCTTTACTCTAAGCACTTTACAATAGTGGATAAATGATACTATGGCTTTTTGTTTGAGGTCAAATGGTCAATGTTTATCTCATGTATAAAATCTGGTTTCTTGATGTGCAGTTTTTCGAACGTTTTATTTTTTTTGCTATAAAAAACACCTGCAGCAGATGCAGATGTCAAACATCTAGGGTGGTGTCAACTTTTTAGTGGTGTTAGATCAAAAGGATCACTGGTATAAATTATTCCATGTAATTTCAAGGATGTGCTTGTTGGAAGAGGTAGAAAATGGAGAGTTGGAAAATTTAAATGGCAATAAAAAAATAATATAGAGGGATGAAAAGTTGTAATTTCCACTCAGTTGTTTGGTAAAGGGTGGAAAATCAATTTCAACTCACTTTCATCCTGTATTAAAGGGAAGAATTTATGGGGTGAGGTGGCGGATAAATGTGTGCTGCACCAACTATCCAACTAGTCAGCAGAGCTTTTTACATGAAATGGATAAATATGTTGGTTGCGTTCCCTTCTGTCGCAAGAGAACATCTTCAGTTAGCTAGTTGATATCTTCATAGCTTATGCACATGAAATGACATTATGTAGATGGTTGCTTTCACCTTTATAATTGTTTTTATCATGGTTTTCAGCATTGATTAGTGAATTGCTATAATAAATTGCACAGCTTCATAATGTCTAAATTTTTGTTCCCGAATCTTGCCAATATCAATTGTTCTCCTAGGTTGTCAAGGAAAACCAGATACTACAGAAAGGTGATAGGACAATTGATATTGATGACGAAGAAGCTACGCTTGCGGATGTAAATATTTTTGCTGGAGATCAGATTATAGTGAGGGACTCTGAGATCCATGAAAATCGAGATATTGCTGGTGAGCTATTTTATAGTGGCAGTGTGGTTCATCATGATTATGTTGTTTGCAGTAGGCGACATAGAGAACATAAATTTAATCTTTTATCCTCCTCCCCAGTGGAAATTTATGAATACAGAAACGGATTATATTCATCTTTTGCAGATGAGCTTTGTGATGAGAAAATGGATCTGCAGCATACTGAGGAAGGATTTCGTGGAACACTTCTGACATCAAACGTTTCATCTCAGGTTGTGTAACAACTGCACTTTCAGTAGCTAATATATCTTTTGTAACATCTTTTTGTTGGTGTATATATATCTATAGAAAAATCAGTTGAAAAGAAACAGTGCGGTACAATACAACCATGTAAATCCATGTGCTCGGTGCTTTCCTAGTGTTGAAAGCTATTTGTCATCCTCAGCCAAGATAAAGGCAAATTTTGGAATGTATTTCCTTAAAGCAATGCTATGTTCCCAGAAAAGTATAACCCTAAAAGTATAACCCTAAACCCTAAAATATAACCAGAATTTGATAGAAATCATTATAGTGGTTGGATGTTATAAAGTGGTAGGATCCACTTATTTATTTGAAGGTAAGTAATAATGCCATATCATTCTGGCAAAAATTTTGGTTGTCCAGCATTTTTCATTTCCTTACTAGTTACTAGCAGAACTCACATTCACTTGCGCATGTGTGGTCATTAAAAGACAAGAATGAGAGGGGAAAGAAGACTGGAAAACAAATTGAGAAAGAGTGAATATTTGTGTATGGAGGGAACATTAACAAGTTTTGTTGTATCATTGTTTTAGCTTAATATTTAAGTCCATATATTTTAGGAAAAATTACAAATTTAGTTGTGGTGAACAGACTTTTAACTACGTCTAGATTTTGTGGTTGATTAATCTGGGTGAAACATTAAAAACTTTTTGAACATGGGTTAATTATTATATTTTTCTTACATTACTTATATATATATATAAGGATGTTTAAATTACAGCTCTTCTCATATTTTACTGATTTATATAATGAGGGTGTAGGTTAAAATGAATTTGTAAATGACAGATCTCATAATTTTATTGTCTTCCTAATATGATGTTTAGAATTATGATTAGATGCAATCATCGACTTGAATGAACTTTATTGTTAATATAATTATACCAAGAAAAATATCGCAATTAGCAGTCTACTTGATGTATTCTCTCAATTCAATTTTTATTTAATATTTATTTAGTTTACAATTTCAATTATTGTTGTGAGTGCATTTTTGTCAAAGAGTTGAACTTGGTTTTATTAAATTGGTTAAATAGTTTTGTTCCAGTTCGAATTAATGGACCAAAGCTCATTATGCATGAGGGTTATTTTGGTGAGCTTTTGAAAAAATCTTTCGAAACATTTTATAAATAAGCCTATTAAGTAGATGATAACAAAGGTCATAACTGCCATCTCTGAGTATCTTGCAAATGAATTATTACTAAACCGTGCTAAGCACAATTCACAGCCCATTGAATAATTTAAAATTGAAAATTAGCATATATTAGTTTAGTTTAATGACCAACACCATATGATAGTCTTATGCAGAAATGAAATCTTTCATGAACGTTTATGAAGTGTAGCTCGCATTCTGAAACTTAAATTTGTTTCTATATGAAATTTATCTTTGTTTTCTATTTTTATAAAAAAAAAACTATAAAGGAAGGTGAAGATTTTATTAAAGCATAACCTAGGACTTTTAGTATTTATTAACAAAAGAGGAGACTGAAGTAATTATATACGATTTGATTGAAGCATAGTTATTTTATTTACGTAAGTCAGCTCTTTTATTTTCAATTTTTGGTAGATGTTCAACTATTAACTGATTACAAACGTTTGAAAATAAAAGCATTTAATGAAAATAGATAGTTATATGAAACTATTTCAGGATTTACGAGAGAAATAAGACTCTGGTTAATCGAGAGGAAAAATAAATCAGAAGAACCATCAAGTAGAAGGATGAAAGGATAAAATGAATAAATAATAGAGAAGGAAAATCGATTATTTCATTCATTGTTGTAGTACATTAGAATCACAGTCTTTCTTATTTTTCATTCAATCTTGCGTTGCAGGGACATTGAATTATGTTAAAAGTAAAATTTCTAAATCCAACGTTTTTGATTTCTTGAATTGTTGGGGCCTCCTCCAAACCATCGATCCCAGCCAGCATCTACCGGACCTTTAGTCCTATTAATATATGTCATTAATTTATATCGTACATTCACTATATTCACTTACACACATACACAACATGGATCGTTAGATATAATGTTGCAAGCATCAAGATGATCACTTACAATGGAAGCAGTGGGTCGGGGATGGATTCAACACTTGAAATGACACTGTACAGCCACAATGGATGGTCAATGTAATTTAGATGATGAGAAGTGATGAAAATAAAGACCATTTTTTCTATTTTACATCGGCGAGTGAAGTTTATAGCCTCTCACCACAAGCTAACTTCAAGTGGCTTAAATAAAGACCATTATTTGTGATAAGCTAAAGGAAAAGCAGTAGGTGTGTATTTTTTGCTTACTTTTCGCATACCGTGGAGGATTCACCTATTGATTCAAGTTTTTCCAATTCTTCCTGCATCATGGTAATCAGCTTGCTATAGTTATACACAGGACACCAGAGAAGGAAAAAATTGAGGGTAATCAAAAGAAAATTGATCACCAAATTAATGCCAAAAAAAAATAAAAATAGAGATCATGTTGACCTGGATGATATTGATTTGGTTATTTAGGTGGGATATGGCAGCTTGCATCCTATGCTTCCCAAAGAAACTAGGGAAAGACCAAGATCCTGCAGCTTGTGCGAGAGGATGAGGATCAGACTTCTCACCTTGTTTGTAGTCCTTTGATACTCTTCCATCTTCTGTGGCCAAAACTTCTGATTGTTGTGGTCCATCCTCCATGGCCACCACTTGATTACGAAGCTGATTCTACAAGGGAAACTTCCAAACACATATATATAAGAATTGGAAAGAAAGAAAAAGAATTGGAGTCAAAAAAGAAGGGTGGAAGATGACTTAAAGTGATAGTGGACCAGATCACATAAGAAATTGAGAAAATGATGGAAGCAAGAGAGGTCTGGTCATGTATTTGTGGGAAATGATTTATCATGTATTGCGGGAAAAGCTAATAATATAAAAATGAGTATGAGTTTAATTTTGAATATTATTAATATAAAATATTTTTATATAATTATTTAATTATATATAGTCACATCTTTTAAAATTATTTAACTTTTATTTTAATCACATTAAAAATTATATAAATAAAAAAAATCATTAATCGATAATATAAAATATTTTATATTAACAATACATTAAAATAGATCTTAATAAGTATTGGATGGATTGGATTGGTGGGCCAAAAAATGAAGAAAATGGGTTGCAGGATGTGGACACAGACAGCATTCACAATTAGGCACACTGGAACAGCAAGCACTGCAAGGACACGTCAATTGGCACAAAGAGAAGGCCACTAATAAGAGAGAAAATTGCTAATTACATGTCACCATTACTGTTACATACTTTCATCTTTTACTTATGGGTGGGTGACAGCATCAAAGTGGGCTTAAAAATGATATAAATAAGAAGTGATATATGGTAAGAATAATTGTCCTGACAAGAGAACATGACTCCATGGGCATCAGAATTAGGCGGCTCCCTTTTTTTTTTTTTTTTTTTTTCTTTGTATCTTCTTTTTATATATTTATTCATTCATTTATTTGTGATAGGTGTAAGAGGAGGTGGCTTTGCCAGCTGAGATTTTGGGTGATGTTCTGCGGATGAGAGAACAGCACACGAGCTATCCTTTTGTTTGATCTCATGTAACAATGATAATAATTCTATAACTTTAAATCAATTGTATTTACGATCAAAAACAATAAAATAAATCAATTGTATTCACCAAGACATAGGAATTTTATTTTTCCTAGAATTCTAAAAATATATACCGCTAGATTGACAATTATTCGTGTACTTTTATCGTTGTAAATAAATATTAAGAATAAAATATCTCTAAAATATCTATTAAAGTTTTATTAAAATAATTTAATATTTTGCTAGTATGTATAATTTAAAATATCAAATTCATCCATTTTGTTAACATTTACTATAATAGACAAATATCAACTAAAACTATACCCACAAAACACTCAATTAATATCTTTAAAATGTTTATATAATGATATATAAAAAATTTTCACTTATGAAATTGAAAAAAAATTAATATTAAAGATCGTTAACAATGATTAATTAATAAAAATTATCAATATAAATTATTAAAAAGGCCTATTAAATATTAATTGAGGAGAATGAATAGGTAATAACATCCTTAAACCAATTTTCTAGTCTTTTATATTCATTTTACTATTTTTTGTCGCTCATTCTCTCAATCCCTTGTCCAACGATTCTCAATAGAGATGTAAATAGATTGGTTTGGTTTAAGTTTAATAAAAAAACAAATCTGAAATGATTAAATTTAATTGAATTTATTTGATTTGACTTGATTTTCAAAATTATTTTCAACAAATAGAAACCAAACCGATTCAATTAAGATCGGCTTGGTCTTATTCAGGCCATCGAATTTGAAGTAAAACATAAAAAAAGTTGCAATTTTTTTTAGTTTTTATTCTTATAAAAACTAATGATAGTGTAAGGCTTAGTTATAAGGCACTTAATAATTATGTAAATAGATATATTCCTTAATAAATGTAAATAAAGAAAATAAAAAGTGACTTTATTGTTAAAAACTTATATAATTGCAAAACTTTGAAAACTTATGAATATATATGTATATATATATATATAGTTGATCAGGTATAAAGGTGTCTGTGGGTTAGGTTGGATAGGTTTGTAATGCTTTTTTGACCCAACCAGCTCATTTAAATAGTGGGTTGGATTAGGTTGAGTTGAGTAATACTTTTTTTCTCAACCTAACTCAATCCAACCCACTTATAAGTGGATTGATTAGGTCAAATCCATGGGTCCAATAAATATTTTTTTAAAAAAAAAAAATAAGTTACCTATTAAAATATGTCAAAAATTATAAATCTCAATAAACACAAACTTAAGAAAACACTAATAAGTGAGGGGCTTTTTTTTTTTGGTCATGGGGTTATTATTATTTTTTTAACCTCACAATCAAAACAAAAGCAAACCTTTGAAGGCTTGAAGTCAAAAGGTAAAAGTAAGATATAATACCTCATGTAATGAGTCATGATAGCATTGGCATTATATTAGCATGGTCTTTTTAATTTTTTTCTAGTGATTCTTTAAGCCTAGTAAAGATAATTCTTTCTAGTCCAACAAGAAAAGGCTATTGCATTGCATATGTTTTAACTTTTATACAAGTTTGAGACCATTCAAGATAAAATCACAAAAAAAAAAAAACAAATAGATGGGTTGATTTAGGTTGTCTTTGTTGAAAATTTTCAAATCCATAGCCTGGCCCACCCACTTATTTTGTGGGTTGAGTTGAGCTACATTGGTTTGTAAGTTAACGTGATAGAATCTGTCGAGTTAGGTGTTCAAGTGATTGGATTGAAAATTTATAAAAATCCAAAATTAAACCAATAACAATCGATTTGGTTTGGTTTGGTTTTGCCTCAAAATAAACAGATCACACAAATCAATCTAAACTAATTTCATATTAGGTTTGAATTTTTAGGTTTATTGGGTCAATCCATGCAATGAACACTCTTAATTCTCGAACCTTCACCCTTGCTGGCATGCCTTTTATCTACCATCACACTTTTTGATTAGGTTCTCTTTTTTTAGTTAAACTTAATTAGGATATTCTCAAGGACTAATATACAAGGTGCAAAGACATATGGAATCCCTGTAGCTCTAACTTAAAGAGCAGTTACATCTCTAATCTTCTTCATCACAAGTTTAGGGTCCTTGCATGTTCAGACTTCAGAGACACACTTCGTCCTGACGATATCGAAAGCATGGCAAAGTACTAAAACTTCTTTGCTTTTAGTCTAGTTAACCCAGCAAGCCTGTGTCATTAACCGTCATTCAATCAAATTCTCACATAACCATTATTACACTTAGCTAAACCAACAAAACCACGAATGCATTGACAAATTAAAATTTATTTAGTTATATCACCCGCAAAGTTCTGGGTAAATGCATTTCACTTTGATCATACTTGTAATTGTTAATTTGGTTTATGATTATTTGGTAAAACGGATCTTTTGGTTCGTTAAGTTATTTTTGTTTTAGTCCTCTAACTAATTTTCTATTTAATTTGGTTCCTTAACTAATTTTTTATTCATTTTGATCCTCTAACTCTTCATTATTAACTAATTTTCTGTTCATTTTGATTCTCTAATGGTAAAGAGTTAGGAGAGTCAAATGTATAAAAATATTAACTAGGGAACCATAATGAATACAAAACTAGTAATTAGGAAACCAAAACAAACAAAAACTTAGAGACCAAAATAAAATATGAAAATAAGTTATGGGATCAAAAAGCCTATTTTACCTAATTATTTATTTGGTTTCGGTGCCATCCTCAACTAAAATTTGATTTGGCTTGTTAATACAATTATAAACGAGTAATAGCCATAGACAAAGACGTATCGACAAGGATAAAGGTTCAAGAGCCATCGGATAAGAGGTTGAAAGAGTGAGCGATAAAAAAAATATAAAAAGTATAAAAAAAAGATTAAAAGATAATTTAAAGATATTATTGTTTATCTGTAAAAAAATTTTAGTTCTTCTTCTTAATATGTAATAGATCTTTTTTAATGCTTTTAACAGGATTGACCCTTTTTATTAATTAATCGTTGTTAAATATCCTTAATATTAATTTTTCCTTTAAAATTCCAGTCATTACCGATATTATTATAACTAACACATGCCATTTATGTTGGGAATCTGAATCATGTTAGCAAAAGAAAGCCTTTATAGTTTGGAAGTTAGCAATGAAAAAAATTAAGAATTTCTTTTTTAGAGAGAAAATTCTATTCACAAAGAAGCATAACAACACTTATAAATTGAAAAAAAAGATATATACACGATTCAAAATTAATAAAAAACAAATGTATTTGACATTATGAACTAAGGTTTGTGGTTCTGCTCCTTATCCAAATACTATTGATGTATAATATTTTTTATATTGGAGGCCAACATAAAAAATGGTACAACTTGAAAAAAGTATTATACCCTTTTTCAAAATAGATATGAATATTTTTATCATCTATAAAATCACAACAATTAAAAAAAAAAAAAACCACAAAGGGGATAGAAGATGATACTAAAGTTTTTTTGTTAAGGGTAAATTTAAAATTTTTACAAAATATATTAAGAGGGGATAGTTAACTATAGATTTGAAATCTAGGAATACACACGCGTGCGGGCGTGTGCGCGCGCGCGCGCACACACACACATATCCACATATATATAAACAAATAAAAAATGAGTAAATGCATGACTTTGTCTAGTAGAAGATGGATGGAGGTTAGCGATGTCAATGGGACAGAGTGGGGGGTAAGGAGTGGTCCCCCGCTCCTTGCTTCACATGCAGAGTTCTACTTATCCCCATCTCCTTTTCCCACAGTAGGAAAAATTGCTCCCATCCCCACTCCTATGGATATCCCGCTCCCCCAACCCCAAAAAAAATTTAAAAAAAAAAAGAAAACATTTCTAAGCAATTTAATTAGCTAATTTTTTAAAATAATAATAATAATAATAATAATAATAATAAAATAAAGTTAATCCAAGTCTTAGACTCTTAATTTTATATCATTACCACCAAACTTTTAAATTTTAAATCAAATCACAACTATTACAAAAATACCAAAATAAACAACAATAAAATATGAAAGTTAAATAGCATTAAACATCATTAACAAAACACCAAATGTCTTCACAATTTTTATACTTGAGCTTGAGTTCAACTTTCACTTACCTACAAAAAGGAATATATAAACTAATTCTCAAGGCGGATATCTCTATGGGATGAGGTGCATAATCCTTGTCCCAATCCCCATAGTCATTGCAAGGATCCGTGCATACAAATTTTCATTGTCATCCCTAGTGGAGATATTTGAATTTGGTAATTTTTCAGGGTGATAAGATGTTAGAGTTTATGGGCGTACATAGAGATAGAAGATAATATTAGAGTTTGTTTTTTTTTTTTTTGGTTACCTTACAATTTCAAGAAATATATTAAGAGAAGAGAGTCAGGTGTTGACTTGAAATCTTAAAAAATCTTGATGTAATATTAATAGACAGGGAAGATTGGTACAATTTGCCGTATAATATAAGTTGTACATTAAAATATAATAAATATAAAAATTATTTAAAATTTTATATCTTAAATTAATGAAACACATGATTAATAACTAGCTTCCAAATACTAAAAGGTGATAATACCCTCATATAAGACAAGGATACCGAGAAAACATCTAATAACGAAATCAACAAGGTTATAAATTTGATCAAAATATATTGTATCCTTTTTTCCCATATATGCATCTACAAACACACATTAGCACTCAAATAGATTCTATACGATCCCCATACTTCATATATAAGCTTATGCTAAGAACTCTTTTACTTCTAATTGATAATGGATGTGTTTGGTTGTACTTCTAGCACACCAAAAGTACTTTTTATTTCAAAAATAAGTATTTTTAATAGTTTTAATAATGTTTATTTATACTTAAAAGAAGAAAAAACAGAAAATAATCATTTTTTTTTTTAAATCAAAACAATAGAAAAAAGAAAATTATACTTCACAAATTTCAAGACAACTACCTTTAGCTTCTTTTATGATTTTACCCTCCCACTTTCATTATTGTTCTCATTCTCTCGCTCCTTAAATTATAATTTTATAAATAAAAATACTTTTACATTAATCATATCCAAATATTTTAACTTTTAATTCTAATAAAAAATACTTTTATAATAACATTTAAACGCAAGACAATTTTCTACTTTTACTATTGCTTCTACTTTTATTTTTGAAAAAGTACTTCTCCCAAAATCTTAACCAAACAAACCCAATATGTGTAAGCATTACTATTCATATGATAGAGACAAAGCAGAAACTTTTCAGAGACTCAATTCTTAGATACACTCTGGGTTACCTCTCCAAGATTTCATCAGAACATAAATAAACCACTTACAGTGAATCATAGAAACATAATCTGGCTAAAATTTCAAGATATAGATGAATGTTATAAACTAATTACATTGGATGGATGCATTAAGGAGAATAATCTCAGATATTTGTACAACACGATTTCCTAAAATGAATTGAAATGAAAAGATCCACTTAGACTACATCCAAAAAACAGAGTCTGTATTCACCTGTAGTTAAGATCTTGATATATCAAACCACCAAAATAGCATCTGCTTTCCCATCTGGTTTACAGCATCACAAACTCAAGACCCTGATGCATATATTCCAATAAGTGCAAGCCACTAAAGCCCAACCCAGTATGAGCGTCCATTACTGTTGTGAATTGGAGATGAAGTTGGAGATGTAACACTCCACTCATACCAAACCTGTTTCACATTCCACAAAGAAACCGAGGTCAATAATATAAAATCAGAAATGAAAACATAGATGACGGTATGAAAACAAAAACGATGAAATGCCAAAATAACAAGATATAGAGAACGAACCTTTATAGAACCACAACAACGCCAAAAATGTACTTCAAGAGGAGAGCCAGGATTCACACAAATAGGTGTCCTTAGTGGGAAATATATTGCAAACCTGCAGATAAAAGCGAAAAAAATGCAGGGCTTGAGAAATTGGCTTTAACTTTACCATTTCAAGAATAGGGTCTGAGCAGAAGGATACAAGACTATGACAGCACTGTTTTCATTTTGAAAAGAATTTTATTGGCGATGCAAAAATAAACCGGCACAAATCATATGATTCGTCATCCTGTTAATAGGGTAGAACAAGTAAAAACAAATAAATAATCACTCAAATCTGACGGAACACACAAAATCTAATATCCATCTAGTAAAAGTGCTTTAAAAATCGTATCATCCTAACAATGAAAAAAACCATTCAACCTAACAGTTCCAACCTCCAAGATAATCTCCCATCACAAAAAATACCAAATTATTCATATAGCAATTACAAACCGCACATGACAAAGAAATGTCAAATAATTTCACAAGAGACATGCAGAAGATCATATTTGTCAGTAGAATGAATAAAAAACAGGTCAATTAATTGTTTACCCAGATACACATCAATTTTCTTCATTCATTCACATCCAAAGCTGGTTACTTTATGTGTTTATCCTGCTTAAATTGGTATTTGCATGTTCTAGTTTCTTTTAGGAGGAGATATTATCTTCAGATGTATGTACTGTCTATTTTGCTACTCCAACAAAATTACTTGTCTTATCCCAAAATAGAATACATAGGAAATAAATCTCAATACCAACTGAACATGTTTGGTGTTGCTGTTGAAGGTTCAATTCCAAGATGCACGTCCTTGTAAAGAATAGCATCAAAGTATCCAGCAAATCCTATTATGAAGGAGAACAACAGGTCAGTGTACATAACTGTTACCTGACAACATTATCATGTTTTAGATTCATTTTTGACAAAATAGACGAGGACACAGCAAAAACAAAAATTAATCAAAATAAGATAGGATCACAAAACTTTACAAGATATGGACATATTGAAAGTAAAATCAAATATGGCTAAATCATTTCTATTAAAACTTACTTATTAAATCAATAATAACAAATACACATCACATACCATGTACCATTGCTGACCCAGTGTCATGAGGTATCACAAATTGCAACTTTTTATAGCGCTGATTGCTTTCTTTATCAGAGACTTTTGGATGAGTAAAGGAAAAAACCTGTGCAGATCAAACCAAAATCAACAAAATGAGCAGAAACTAATTAACCTAAAATTTCTGAGACAGACAATAATTAATAAATTTAGACAATATCTGAAACAAGGCATGGACCTCAAACAGTATGGAGATCATAACTGTATATAGGTTGAATGAAAAGAAAGAAAATTAAACTGAATGAGAAGCAACTCACAGGTTGAGATGGTGCAAGTTGGGCTGCATTGTGTATTTTCACAACATAAGCAGTTTCAAAGTGTGCAAGGTCTTTATGTGCCTTAACCTGAAATACAACCACAAACATGTAACACAACATACAAAATTTATATATATAAATATAAATATAATTTTGACAGGAAGTACAAGAGAGATACATCATTATATAATTTTGAGGTTGTCACTGGTTGTAGGAAACTTGTGTACCTGAAGGCAGTAGTCATAAACAATGATTAATAGAATAACTAAACAAGCAAAACAAGAAACTAAATTTAAAATACAAAAAATTATTAATCATTAATGGCTCCCTAGAAACACTCAATTTTTCACCAATAAGGAGAAGTGAGACTCAATGGATATCATTGAGTAAAAATTTAGGTTCCTGACGCTGTCTGTCTAATGTGGATGAAGGTAAGGAAACATTTGTCGCTAATTTAAATACTTCAACAAATTCATGTCAGTGAATACAAAAAATCCCAGGGTACTCCAATAATAATTGTGGGACAAGAAGAAAGCAAATATCAGAGAAACCAAGGTGCAAGGAATTTGTACAGTGTTTAGATAAAACGATTCTCAAAATATGTGATAAGAAAAAGATCCACAAATTCATACGCAGAATCTCTGCACCATATAGCTCATATACACTAGCCATTCAACTTAAATAAGTGGGGCATACCATAGTGTACTTTAAAATTAACTAACCCAAAAACAAAAATGAAAAAACTGCCTAAAAAATAAAGTAACATATGAAGTAAAAGGAATTTACATACGAAGATGGTATTGATATTCCATCTTCCTTTAGAAAGCGCTGGGCTCCATCAAGGCACTCAGGAGACAGTTCATTATCACCAAAAGAACCTAGCAATTCACTAACCTATATTCAAAAGAAAAACAGTCAGAAACTAGGTTGCAAGCGAAAAAAAGTTAAGAATTGGTAAAGTGAGCAGAGATATATACCAATATGTCCGCTTTTTCAGGGGCATTCCAGTAACGCATGTCACTTGAAACTATGGTAACTGAGTTCTCCCAGCCTTCTAACTTAACTAATGCCTGTTCCAACGAATAAGTGTCATGTCTGAAGTAATAGTAAGAAAATAGTAACGTTCATACGATAGTAGCAATGATCGCAATATTATGAAATATTTTCACTTAAAAATATCTCATACAATCAGCCAAAAACTAAGTCCATGTATGTAAGCACAGAACAACTCGAGTGGAGCTTCATTAAAAAGCAAGAACGCGATCCTCCATTCTCAAAAACTGTGTAAAAGAGTGTCAGTGACAATGTTCAAAAAGGCTTGGTTGTTGTTGTTCGCTGTAGACACTGTTCATAACTTTATTAGAATGTATCACAAAAAACTACACTTCAAATGGAACACTGACCAAACTCTAAACTAATGTTTTGTTTTGACTGAAGGCACTCGAGTAACAATTCATTAAACTGTATACAGACATAGATGTTAAAATTACGTTTATTAGAACAAAAATAAGTCCACAACAAAGAGCTTTTAGCACAACATTCAACAACAACAACTAAGCTTTGTCCTACTAGGTGGTGTCAATTAGCTTTTAGCACAACATTCAAGCATAAAATTGTTTTACTACAAATGAAATCTTATGAACATTAACAAACGCATTTAAATTCAGATACTTCTTCTAATACACAAATAACATCATAATGGCATACAAATGTGTAATCATCATAAATAGTAAAGATCCACAACTAACATGAAGAGTAACAACTGCGTTTGGATTCTTTTCAACAGCATAAACTTTTAGCTTCCGCCCAGTTTCTTCTGCAGCCTACACATGAATACAAAGAATCATTTGAAAGAATAAGAAATACCCAAATTTTCATTTAGCAAACATTGTACCAAAAATAAATCAATGAGGGTACAATATCACACCTGTAATGATGCCCGCACAAGGGGCCCACGTCCTGCACCAACAACCATCAATACCTAGTCACAGAAGCAAAACAACAACCTTCATGTCTCTGCTATGCAGTACATCCAAAGTGGTGCATGTTTATCATGGCCGAAAAAACTAGCAATTAAAAAATAGAGATATTGTTAAGAATAAAACATTGAAACAAATCTTACTGTGGTTTTCACAGATGCCTCTTCATCGGAAACCCTGTCCAGCAAAGCTTTACAAACTGCTCTTTGGTACTGTCCGAAAGGAAAACTACTGATCAGATTACAAGTATGAACCAAAAACAAACCAAGTCAACTGCTGCTATGAGTCACAAGCTTGAGCTCCAGGTTACAAACAAGATGCCAAGTAATAATAAGCCTTCAGGTCAAATATTTTTTTACCGTGCAGGCATAGACAGAGCACTAGCATGTTTGTATTATTACCATGCCTAAAAAATACAATAATGTTTGAGAAAAAGGCCTTATATTACAAATATGTTTATTTCAAGGAGCACTAATAATCAAATCATTCTCAAAAAATGACCATATAAAATACAAGTAAGAATGCCCCTGAAGATATTTTAAAAAAAAAAAAAAAGGAAACAATTGAAAAATGGGGTTGGCCACATCATACTATAAGGGTTATATCTGCTGGACCTCAATCTTTGATGAGTACTCCAAGAGATTGTTCAAGAGTCCCATGTGGTGGACATACAGATTCACACCAATTAACTACAATTGTTTCATAAATTGGATTTATGGTGGTCCAACCAGGCAGGACAGAGGAAAGATATATTTAAATGGATGCTTTAAGTTGGGAAATATTGTGCATGCATCGCCATACCTGGATGTATTTCATTGCGTCTTTCTCAAAAGTCTCATAGGTCTGTGCCTCTAAATTATCCATCAGAGGCTGCGTAACATTTGGTAAAAATGTCAAAATCAATTATCAGAAAGTGCAGAGGAATCTTGCAGCAATAATAGAAGCCAGTAATATAACTGAGCAGTGAGAAGCAGCATAAAGAATACTTACTTGCAAGGGTGACTGTAAAAAATCCCTGTAACCAAGCTGGCATAAGATGCTGAGAGGGTCAAGAGAAAGATAATAGCAGATAATGCAATGCCTATCTCTTTAACACACGTAAAAGTAGATACCTCGAAACGTTCTTGCTCTGGAAGAGGATCCATTCTTTGGTAAAGATATCCAACATAGTCCAAATATGGCCACAAGGGATGTCTTTGCGAACCTAAAGTGCAAAAAACTCACTATAAAGTTAGACTTTCGGCCAAGTTACCAAACCAGCACAAAATAGTTGAAAAAAAATGGAACACAAAATCACAACTTTCACATCATATACATGAAGGCATAAGCACATACATCGGGGCACACACAAAGAGAGACAAGAATACAAGAGATATCTGAATATCTATTATATAGAAACAGAGATAGTTCTTGTAACCTAAATGCAAGGCTAAAAAGAATTGCAAAAAATACCAAACTGAAAAGTGGTGCAAAAGGAATAATTAGTTAAACATCTAAAAAATATTTTTAAAGGAAAAATAAGAAGCCATTATAACAACCAAGCCTTTTCCACTGAGTGGAGTCAGATATAAAAATAAAAAATATAACCACTCGAAAAATTATCTACAAAAACAAGACAACAAGTATACAAACACATAACAGGAATTTACCTTCAACAGAATGATTCTGAAAAGCATCTGCAGCTGCACTTGCTTTAGGATGAACTGGTTTTCCAGATATGATGTTCTACACAGATGTTTGAAACAAACTCAGTACATTTTGAATGAAAACAATGCTTCTTGAACCAAAATTTCATTCCTGGTGATCTGTCACGCAACACAGTCTCCAGAAAAAAGATAAACAAGATACTAGAATTGCAGGACTTTCCATTCAAACTAAATACTGACTCCATATTTAAACAGAAAACAAAATTCAAATAATTTGAATGGTTTACCTGTATAGAATGGTTAAAAAAACCAGTAATCAACTTCTGATGACGCTTTGAGAGACATGGATGACCACGAGCATTAGTTAAAAAGGACTGCAAAAAATCAATCAAATCCATTATGCCCTTAGACACGAATTAGCACCACCAGACTTGGATATTTGAAATATACGTTATAAACAACAAAATGTCCTTACATCAGTATTTACTATAGCAGCTCTAACAGACTCCCCAAACCAACGTCCTAGAGAATTTGCTGAAGGTAGAGTACTCCTAATAAACAAGAACAATGATCATGATTCAGCATATTAATAATGAATTGGTGCAATTACAAAACAGTTTTCGGAATAACAAAAGGCGAGATCAAAGTAAGAAGTATAATGAATCATAGGGCTACAGTGTAAATACTCACAGAATATCAAGTGCAACTGACAATTGACTATGATGCTCACATAGCAGTCGAAATGAATTCCATATCTCCCAGGAGTCAATCTAAACAAAATCAAGATACGAAAGTTTTGAAAATAACTTTGGCATCATAAATTTCATCACTAAAGCAAGATTAAATTGACATGACCCAACTCTATACCCCTCAATAATTTGGTCTCCAGCTAAGATATGTTATACCAAATTGAAAGCCACAAAAAAAGAAGCAAGAAGAAGAATATAAACACCATATGAATCTCCAGTGCCATGTCTTAATGAACATGATATGAAAAACTCACTATTCTGAAGCAATGATTTATGCAAGGGTAATTAATAACAGCAAATCATGCCACTCTGCAGTTATATGTGCAGCGGTTGTGGGCGCAATTCATAGCCCATCGCAGGTGTCGTGGTTGCAATGGTGTGGGTGGGGCGAAAACTCAAAATGCCCCACCATCTTCCCCTTACTACCAATTATTCTGGGGGTTTATTTGTCATTTCACATATGATGTAGGATTTTCCGTTCTTCGCCTTCTGCTCAATACTGTTTCTCCCCTTGTTCCCTCAACCACAAAATCTCTCCCCCTTCCTCTGGACTCTTAAGTGCCACGGCTCACTTCAACCAGTGATTGCAGCTTTTCGGGCAACCACTGCTGCTCCTGTCTTCCTCAACCTCCCGTGTCTTTTCTCCAGCCACCAACTCCGCCCACCCATTTGATTAAAAGTTTGAGTAAATGTTCCTCCTTCCTCTCTGTGTTCTCTGGCTCTGTCAATACTGTCCCTCTCCCTCCCCTGTTTGTTCTTCTATTGTGCTGTCCCTCTTTGGCTCTCTCTATTCCTGTGTGTGTTTTTCAATATTTTTTCATGTTCTTCACTGCTCCTCATCTCTGTTACTCTGCTGCCCTCTCTCTTTGGGGCTGCCTTGCCTCATTAATTTTAGATTTCAATTTTTTTATTTTAATTTCAACCTCACGTTCAGTTATGGCATCATCATCTCAATCTTTAGATCATTAATGATGAATGTTTTAATTGTTGGTGATGTTTAATTATTGAGCATTAATGTGTATGCCGTATAAATTGCATAATATTTCTCATGCTTCTTGATATAGCAGCTATCTTGTTATCCAGTATCCCACTATAGCATTTTTGGAGCCAGTCATTCTATGTCGCTGTCCAAAATTGACTACTATGCTTTGGGAAATACACATTGCTTTTCAACTTAAGTACCAAATAAGATCAACCAAAACTTTGCATTTGGAATTTGAGACCAAAATCATTTGTAAATCTGGGCTGATGAACTTACAAGTAAAATCAAGAGTTCACCAATTATGTGTATGAGTTTTACAAAAAGAGATATTGCATAAGATTTATTAACTCAACAATTTGACGGCTAAGAAGTCTACATTTAAGCAAAAAAAATATAGGACTGTGCACGCACATCCACATGTAAACAAAAGAAAGAAGTAATGATACAATATATGACCCCATGCCAGCTACACATTCATGAACATTAGACCTTCACAGCATCATTTTGTAGCATATTTACTCACCAAAGTATCAGTCTTTCCATCCATAGAGTCATCGTCAGGTTTCACCAGTGGAATCCTAAGCCACAACTTTATTACAAAAATAAAGAAACAGAAAAAGTATAAGAATAGAGATAATGAATATGAAGAAAAGACAAATGAATCAGGCATAAAACTTGAACTTAGAATGGCACCTGCATATTATTTAGCCCCTGTAAGATTTGATTCACACACCTAGCATAATTAGCGCAAGAAGTTCCCTTAGGGGCTGGAAGCAGGCAAGCCTACATGACATTAAAAAAAGAAATATTTTGTTGGAAACTACAACATCTCAAAGTATGACATAATGTCATGTTATGGAAATAACTTCGTTTCATAATTAAAACCAAATAGCATGCCCCGCCCATTCAACATAAAAGGTAACTTCTCTGGGATTTTAGGCATGCCAGGAGAAGTGGCAAAGTCAACCACAGTAATATATGGCACTTCACTATAATGTAAGAACAGCACCCTTGATTGTTTGCTCTTAAAGTAGTTCACCAAGGCCCAGGATAGATTTATTGGGCAAAACAGAGAGGCATTCTCAAGTTAAAGAACATAATTTACATCAATTATCATTTTTCAGTAGTTGCCATCATAGTTTGAGACAAAGTTGTCAAACTCGTAGATCCTACCTTGGATTGGACAAGGAAGGTAGAAACGAATTAAGCGATGAGATCGTAACTGCAGGCGGAAGTTTCTACCTATTGTATAAAATTAAATTCAACAAAATATATATATATATATATATATATATATATATATAATAACAAAATCAAAATTACAAACATGCAAATATATTCTATTTCAAAATATTGTCGTGTGGGCACTGGGTTTGTGAGTTTTTGTAATTGTTTTGTAAGTCTTATAACAAAAATAAAGGCCTCTTAAGTCTCAACTTACCATGAACAAATCAAGCCTTATATAAAAACAATGGCTTCCAGAATGACCCTTTTAATTTTAGAAAATGGTAGAAACCACAAGCACACATCAGACAACACCCTACAGGCCCAAATGGCAGAGGATAAAAGCCAATGAGTTCCCTAACAAGTAACAAAACCAACACACACCCAAAGCCAAAAAATTCAAGAAATTCAAGGAAAGGCCCAACAGTTTCTTTTAACTAAGGACGTAGCAAAATAAAGAAGAAAACAAACCCAGCCCAAAAAAATTGTTTCAGCTGTAAATCAGAAAAAAAACCCCCTAACAATAAAGCATGGCTGCACTGGCGCCCACGTGAAGGGAGGGGGAGGAAGTCAACGTATGTGAAACTGCAACCTTTGGTTCAGATTGTCAAGACTGCTTTGATGCTGCCCAGAGATCTGAACTACCAGCAGAGGTCTTTGGCAGTTACTGCTTCTCCTAATCCACCCACAAATATTCTCACCATCTTGCTGTGTCGTTCCACCTTGAGGACGTCGCAGCTGAGAACGACGGAGGAACAGAGACAACAAACAGAGAACAGGCGATGAAAAGAGAGGAGGTTGAGGCGTAGCGACAGAAAGCGGCTGCAACCCAGTGATTTTGCCTGACCCAACATCCGCATCTAGCAAGAGAAGTTTGGAACGTTGAAGACGCACGCGTTCAACGCTTTTACGAGCTAGCACGCGATTCACTACCGATCCCACTAAAACGTGTTCAGAGCTAGGAATGGGATCAGAGAAGCAAGAAAAACACGTAAAATCGTACGATTCTACGACTTGAATCACGATTTTGACAACAATGTTTTGATACACCCAAAAATACATTTTCTAAACTAATAATCTGAAGTATGGCATCCAATTATGGGAAAGAATAACAATAAAACCATAGATACTTGATTAATAAAAGCAAGAAAAGAAAGTTGATTTTTACAAGGAAAATAAAGATTTAGCATTTTTATAATTCAAGCAATATAACAAGTTTTGAATTGAATCAATTAATATGAGTAAACTACTAATTCTATCAGTGAATCAAGATCAAGCAACACAAAACAAATTTCAAAATTCCCGCAATATGGTTGTACCAAAGCACACCTGTAAAGAGAGATGAGAGGCCCAAGCTATTTCTTGCTTAAGAGTGGTCTCAGAATCCATCCTAAGGGTTTCATCTTCTGAATCCAAATCTATCCATGAGCTAATTTTCCCTGAAAAAAAATGCAATAGAGTACATGAGAAGTTTCACAAGGTTGTAAATCCAACTTCACTACCAAAAAACTAAAAAAGAATTGAAAGAAAGAACACATGATTAGGCCTATTACACCAGATACTCAACAAAGTAAACACAATTGAAACAAATCATTTTTGTTAAATAAATAAATGCATTGATATATAGGCGTTTTCCAAAGCAAAATGAAGCATAACATGTTAAATTTCTAGCCAAAAATGTAACCATTATCATGCACCTAAACACTAATAAGTTTTTCAACATATAAAGCAAATAATAAGTTTATGACTAATGCCATAGGTTCACTATAAGTGCAGAATTCTCCTACCTTCACCATGGAGGGAGGGCTTTAATAGATGTGTTAGCAGATTGAATAGAATTGATTTTGAGTTAAAAAGCCATCTAGTCCAAATAAGATAATTTATGTTATTTTGATTGGATCACTTTAATGAGTCTTTTACCCCCCCCCCAAAAAAAATAAGCTTAGAATATTGTAAACTAAATTAAAAAGAAAATAAAAATAAAAATACAAATACAAATACAAATAAAAAAAAACTCATTTAATATGCATAAAATAATATTTAATCGAGAATAACACAAATTACAAGAATAGGACAACAAAATAGGCAACTCATAAGGATAATGAACGCTCATAAGAATAATATACAACTCATACCCACAACATGACTGCTCCATTGGGATGGGCTCAAGACCAAGTCTGACCCAGCAAATGGCAGAGCACCAGATCCCAAACTATCCTTTTGCATTAAGCTAGGCCGATAAGCAGGATCCATCTAAATTGGACCATAAATCATATAAGCCAAGGACGAACTACGAAACTACATGTTGTCTCAGCAAAATAAAGATAAATTCCAATAATTTATGTTGTTCATAGACAACAGATATATAAAAAAATTCACCAGTTGAAAATAGACTCCAGATATAGTTTGAGAGAAAAGTAACCATTTAGCGGATTAAAATATCCTAATGAAGCTCCATTTGCAGGTGCAAGAATTTGACCAGGGAGCTTTATGACATATGTAAATGTAATGTCTTACTAATGTAGTCTAAGAAGCTCTTAGAGTGAAGCCAGATTCAAACAGCTTCACAAATAAAGCACTAGACATCGTTTCTTTAGGTAAGCTTACTGACCAGTCACATATAAAAATGGCAGCATCAAGCTGCTATATGACTGGCTAATTGGCTACCGAAGGAGCAAAGAAAACACATCCAAGCCAATGCTGGACCAAAACTTGTCTTCAAGCGTGCAAGACACAGTCAAAAATAATTAAATTTCTTCTTTAAGTAACGCATAGTGACTATGAAATCAGATATTAGATACTAGATTATAAATGCCGGAAAATCGAACATAGTATCATGAAATCATTTTCCCATCAGAATTCGATAACACAGCACCTGCTAAGACTGTAAACTGACAACACAAAATGTGATCATCAATGCAACTAAATAATGTGTGTAGGCTCTACTTGACATTGAAAATGATGGAAAATAGTAAGATGTTATATGTATTAGTGAAATGTAGCTCAAGAGACCCATCCAATGAAACCCCATAAGCTCTCAGCGGAGCAAGCTTCACTGTAAAAGGCCCATCGAACCAGTTTTCACTCTAGGTAAGCTTACTGACCATTCACACACAGAAAAGGTGCAACTAACAGTTGCAGAGTGTGAGTGGCTAATTGGCCACCATAACACTACCCACATCAAAATGCAGCATGAAACTCATCATACACAACACCAAAATGCATGCAATCGTCGAAAACCGTGAAGAGTTAGTCGGAGACAGAATGAGACGAACCAGAGGGGCAACAACGAAATCGAAGCCCCCAGAGGAGAGATTGAAAGCGAGGACGTGTGGCATGTCATCGTTGAACTCCGTCTCCACGCCGCAATAGCGCGATTCGCTCTTGTCACCGGCTCTTTCTCCGAGAGGCATTTTCGCTAAGGTTGCTTTGGTTGAACTTCAGAGAAGTGTGATGGAAAGAAGGGGCGTGTTTGAGGTAATAACTATATAGTATAGTATACTAAGCTAAGGTGAAGCGCTTTGAAGGGTGAATCATGTTTGACGAGGGAGGAAGAGGGTGGAAGTGAAGGGAGTAGAGGGTTTTGGTAGGGTTTTGGAGGAGCTGATATCGCCACCACTAACAGCCGCTAGGGTTCTGATCCCTGGCTAGGGTTTTTGGGTTTGGGCAAACGGGTGGGCTTGGCGGTTTTTTGTTTGGATTTGTGGTTGCCTGAAAGGTAAATAAAGCTGAAGCTAGGCCCAAAACTAAAGAGTTTAAAAAGAAAAAAGAAAAAGAAGAAGAAATGTTGACCGTTCGGGAGGAGAGAGAATGCATGTGTTAAATATCGTTGATGTTACAGGTAAGGCGTAGCTCAGGGTTCAAGCCAACCAAAGGTCAACAGTGGGTTTAGAACCCCCTCGACAAAGCACAGATGTTGAAATCACATCATTGTATTTTGCCATGGCTGCTCACACTTTAGGCAGTTTTGGAATACTGTGCTTATAACAAATGATAGATCAATAACCTATGTTAGTGGTGGCTAATTGAGAATTTCATTTTTGTGTTTACTACGTGTTTATCACGCCTCGTTATAAAAGGTGAAGCTTTTTGCAAAATGAGAAAGATTGGAATAGTAGATGGTATAATCCCATAAAAGCAAAGGAAGATTAATTACAAGGACTTAAGAGAATTCTTGCATAAAAGTTTTGCCTGTGTGAATATTTAACTCTTGAATCAGATTGTTTGGATTAGAAAAAGCTTGCAGAAACAAAGCAAGGCTATGGGAGGAAACCACTGTGCTTGATGACCTTGAATAACAAAGAAACATGCCCTTCCATAATGCTATTGTTTGGTCTCCAAGAAAAGCCAATGAGACTGCACACTACGTAGCAATGCTCTCATTGGGCGGTAATCTTCAAGTTGTTAGTGTGTTATGAGGCCTAGATATTGGTTAGCATTCTTGTTAAGGTAGTTGTAACATGCTAGCGTTTTGCCTAAGCATGTAGGGGACTGGAATATCATTTGTTCTTTTTTAACTTTCTATCGTTATAGATGGGATAGACCCTACTCTTGCTTTCATGGATCTAAATTTTGACTTAAAAAAAAAAAAACACTACTAGCAGCACATAATAAAATTAGTGTGAGGGAAAATATTCTTCTTAAGCTCTTCAATAATCTGAACAGAAAATCTGAAACAGTGTAATATATGTTATTTTTCAAAACAATATTAATAATTTCAACTATGTTATCTAATGGCTCCCAATCCAGTATCTAATAACGAACTTGTCTCAATCAACTACTACTTGTGATTCCCATCTCAGCATTCGTCTCTACATAAAAATTGGCCTACAACCTGTGATTCAACTGTTTGTCATAAATAACCTCCAGACTCCTTTGTTTATAGAGAAAAGCTATGTGTACATATAGCTCACGGACGCACACACCCATGAGCCGTTGATTTGTTGAAAAAAAAAATGAAGTAAAAAATTCAAAATAAAAAAAAAAACAATGATTTGGATGGTTGATTTGCAGTGCGTCGAGAGATGCGTCGGCCAACGTGCGTTCATATGTCAGGCCCCTTGTTTATGTAGATTCAAAAGTGGGAACAATGCCTGTGCCATCACGATGCTTAAGATATTGTTTTCATTCAAGGAATAAAGTAAGAAATAGAGCCAGTATCAGGCGGTTATTTCACTAACAGCCATATATGTTCCTGCCCGAAAGAAATGAAAAATCCAACAACCTTGTAAAGTATTTATGTTCATTTCATATTCCATAAGCACATATGAAGTATTTATGCACCAATGCAGCAAATGATGGTTCTACTTTTACTAAAACTAACACTTTAGGCACTTGCATTCACCCCTGTACGTGCATCGTAAGCATTTGAGGTGACTTCATCCTTGTTTTCATCAAAGAAATCCTCCCGGGCATTGTCAGCTAACATAAGGGCAACCAACCAAAAGAGGCAAGAATCAAGGGATAAAAAGGCTCCACCTCCAAGGAGACCAGTTTTAGCTGTAGGGCAAGCATAGCTGAGATCATGATGTACATTGCGTTGAAGGTGAATCTGTTCTGTGATTGTTGGCCATAACAGCATAGTTATAGCTACTCCAGTTGTGAACCTAAACAAAAACAAACGCATCATTTTAGGAAAGAAGCTGAGAAAATGAAGTAGGCGGAAACATTAATATAGACTATAAATTAGTAGGCTACAAATGTGTATGTAATGATGATGTCTTTATGGTCCACAGTATAGTCCGTCCAGTACATAATCTTTTATATCATAGCTACCAGGGCTTGATGTATGAGGTCATCAGATGATTATCATTGAACTGTGGCAGCAAAGTCATAAAACAAAGTAGAGGCAATCTACTAGTAGCGAGCAACAGGTATTTTACATTAGCATTAACCAATACAGATCCATCTTTAAGACACTAGTAATCTGGATGGTACATTCATTGAATCACAAAAATCAAGGTAGGAAGAATAACAAAAGATATAGCGATCCACTCTATACGAAATGGCACCATAGAAGAATTAATCATGTTACATTACTACTGAAAGTGACATTATATAAATGGAATAGCTTAAGCTTTCCATAGAGGAAAATAGGATTCACAATTTCAATCTAAAATGATATTAGAAGAATTCCCTCCAAAGGTAATCTCAGGATTTATCTTTTGTATATCTATGAACAAGGAAAAAGAATGGGAAAAAGGATACTTGACAATTTTATCATAAGAACGAATGGGGGAAACAAAGGACAGGGAAGCAGTACTTACAATGCAATATTGAAGAATACCATGAAACTAGTGCTTTTAAACAGAACCCCTTGTGGAACAGACTTTCCTTTGTAAGGATAAAAGAGAGACAGGTATCCAGCCACAGTGGATGCAATAAGAAATGCTACAGAAAGATAACCAAGTGCAACTGTTGGATCAGCTGGGAACTTGCAGGTGACACCACCCTTGCCAGATACTGGGGTTCCAGATGCAGGCTGCAACAATAAAAATAGAACACTGACACAGATTTAGAGGCTGCAAACACACCTTACACCCACAAGAGAAAAACAACAACAACTAAGTCTTATCTCACTAGATGAGATTGGATACATGGATAAGACAACATCATAGTGTTTTGTCATAAGAAAAAAGACAGAAAATTCAAACAACACAACAGGATCTTAGATGCTCTAAGAGCTATATTGTTGCAAGAGAAAAGATCCTCTCATTTTCAGTCACAACAGAATCTTGATTACAATATTACCAATTCAATAGAAAGTGGAAACACGTCAGATATGCACCAATCAAATTCAGCTTGTTTCAGTGGGTGGAAACTGGAGAATCAGAAAGTCAAAAGTTCCAAAAAGTACCTGAATATAATAAAGCGTAGATGAAAGATGATAACTTTTAAAAAAATTAAAATTAAAATTCTGGACATTACTGTGTACAAATTATTATTATTTATTTTCCACCTCAAACAAGCACACCTATATTTTCCCCTTCACTAGTGGGAGCAAAAGTTCATATTTCCTTGTCCAGGCGATAAAAGCTAGCAATTTTGAATTTAATATCATTTTTATATCATAACAGTCTAATACGCTAATTACTATGGGATGATGGATCCCTATATTTCATGAAGCACTACTACATGTTAATTCACTCTAAATGACCTTGATTGGATAATTACCTTCTTGTTTTCAGCTATAACCCCGAGAAGGAAAGACAAGAGACCGAAAAATGAAACAATCATAGCCATCTGTTTCACGGTGACAGCCATGGTGGTGCACTCTGCAAGAGGAGAACGAAACAGGAACAATTTAGTAGACAACGAAAAAAAAAAAAATATAAGTAAACTTCGTACAGAACAAGGAGGAGGAGAACTACGTGGTTGACTGGATGGCTCAAAGAAGGGGAAGGTTGGGAATCAAGTTTAAGATTCCGTGAGCGCATATGAATGAATGAATGAATGAATATGTGAACAAGAAGTACGGATAACGTTAATTCCGTGTTTGGTGGCACCGAAGAGGCGAAGATCCCAAAAGTCAACCTTGACTTGAATCTCCGTTCCGGGTTAAACTCCATCCGAATCCGACCTGATAGTGTGACTAGGTTAAATTTTTTAACCCGAATGTGATCGATAATGACCCGATTAATGTTCGGGTCAAATCGGTTAATTAGGTATTTATATAATTTATAAATTTTCAGATTTTATATGTAATAAAGTTATAAAATTTTAAAAATAAAAAATAAAATTTGAGAAATATTTTATAATATATATTTTTAAATAAATTATATTAAGATAAAAATAACATTATATTATATAAAATATATTGATTGAATTATAAATATATTATGATTTATCATTAAATTTTTTAAAATATAGTTCTTTAAAGAATTATTTAACTTCGAGTCGAGTTAGGCCAACCCAAAACATGACTCAAATTCAACTCGAAAAATATACTGAGTCAAATTTTATAATCCAAACTCAACTCAATAAGGCAGTGATGTGATTTAGAAAGTAGAAGTGAGATGTAAGAAATAGCTAATAAAGCGTTTATTTCTGAAATTATTCTCAGAAATAATCATTTAGGAATGATATATTCCCATATTTATTTCAAGATTTTGAAAAATTTTCTCGGATACTAATCATTCTCAAGAAAGTTGTATTCTTATATTTTGATAACTTTTTATTTCTATCATAAGGGTTGAAAATGAAATATTCTCATGATATAAGAATAAATATTATTAAACAAAAATATTAAAATATCTCTCAATTAACAATAATAAATAATATAATTAATTATATTAGCATTATTTTGAGAATTATTACATATATTTCTAGGAATATGTATTATAAACCAAACATATTTTAACTCTTTTTTGGAGTCTCAAAAAATAATCTCGGGAATTTTTAACATGAAACAAACAAGTTTTTTGGAATACATAGGAATGATATTTTCGGGTATAATATTTCCAAAAATATAATTTATAAGAATATAATTTCAAACCTTGAAACAAATGCCCCTTAAATACTTTTTTTTGGGTTAAAGCTAAATACATTTTTTATTTTCTGTATATTGGATCAAAATGTCTTTTACGCATCAAAATTCAAAATTATTCTCTTGAAGATATTTGGAAATGAAAAAGAAAATATGGTGTATGTACACTTCAATTAAGTTTAGGTACATTATTTCGTTTTTTGTTTTTTCAAAAACAAAACACAGTAGTTCCTTAAAAGTTTAAATTAGTTATTTAGAATATGTTAAAGTTATCATGATTCTTTATATATTTGATTTGATAGAAGTTTGTTTTTATAATCTGGCCGATTTGATAAGAGTATTTAAATCATGTTAATATTGGGTGTGTTTGTTTATACTTTTTGTCTAAAAAAAAGTACATTTTTAAAAAAAATATTTATAAAATTTTTAATATTGTTTGTTTATGCTTCTAAAAAAAAATATAAATAGAAAATAATCAATTTTTCTACTTTTTTAAAAAGTAGATAGGGAGCTATTTCTCCTAGAAGTAGAAGCAGTAGAAGAAAGAGAATGTTATTCCTTAAAATTAGTAATCGTTTTTTCCAATTCAATTACGATTTTATCTTTAAAATTTTTAAAAATTACCACTCTCTTCTCACTCTTATGCTTTCTCCATATCTTTAATTATAATTTTATTAAATAAAATACTTCTATATTTATCGCATTTAAACATAAAATAATTTTCTATTTTTGCTTCTACTTCTACTTCTTAAGTAGAGATGTCAACGGGGCAGAGTAGGGCGAAGGCTGGGGATAAGCCCCTGTCCCCCACCCTGCGGATAAATACTTGCCCCGTCCCCAGCCCTATATCCACACGGGTACCCATTTTTTACTTTCCCATAAATTTATGGGTACCCGTGGATATCTATGGATACCCGTTAGAATATTAAAAATTTTAAAAATTTAAATTAAATATAAAGATTCTAATATCATAAAATACTTAAAATAAGCATAAACAATAATTCAATTTCATAATTCAAATTCTAACAACTTAATATACTTAAAATAAAAATAAACATATAAAATAAACATAAAAGAAGTACAATAGTCCAATTTCACAATCACATAATAAGTACAAATAAATTTAAATTTAAACCTTAGTCCAAACAATTTAAATAACAATATTAGCCTAACTAAATTAATAATTTAAAGATAAAATAGTAATTTTATATCAGGTATTTGCGGGTATGGGAATAAGAGAAATACTTACATGGTCCAGGAGCACCATGTGACTACGCTCTCGGACCAATCATGTAAATATATTTTACATGGGACCCATCACAATATACAATCCTTTAAAAATGCACTTACATAATTGGTCAAGAGCACAATCACGTGGTGCTTCCGAATTATATAAGAATTTCCTATGAGGATAATGATCTCCGCCTTCACCCCATTTAACATGTGGATATTTAAAATCCTCATCCCTATTATTTGCGAGGCAAAATCTTCCCCTCATACCTGTCCTGTTACAGGTATTACCTGCTGGTATCCATGAAGTGGTTTTTTTGACAACCCTATTATTAAGAACTACTTCTCCTAAAATCTTAACCAAATGGCCTATTAAGTCCATATTTTTGAACCAAAAAAATATATTAAGTTCATATATATAGACAATTTCAATCTGTGCATAACAACGTTATGTATTTGCTATTCGTTTTTCCTGTATTTATTAAGGTAAAAATAAATAAAAATAAAAATATCCGTAATATAAATTACAATTGTGTAATAAAATTCATAATTATTTTAATATAATTATGATTAAAATAATGTTAATTAAGTAATTATTATAAAAAATTTCATTTAAATAATGATTGAAGTATCTTTATATTATCACATTATTTTTTAACTATTTTAATAAGTAGATAATAATGACAATTATAATAGTAAATAATATTATAATAGTAATTTGAAAACAACAAATTGTGATTAAAAAAAAAAAAAGAGTAATCTGTTTCATATATATATAAAACTTTGGATTTATTACTAGTTCCACAAAGATCGAGAGGATCTTAATTTTTTTTAAACTATCAATGCAATAATCCGTGCTGGCTATGGGTGAAATGGTGATATAATCTTTCCATATGTGTAAAAAAATATAACTTAAAAACGTAATTCCAATTGTCATTAATAATATAAGGATACCTTCAAAAATTCCTAAATTAGTTACTTTACACCATTTCAGGATTCTTATGCTTAAAGCCCTGCCATAATTAACTATACATACTTCCTTAATTTCAGGTCACCTTTCCACATTCCACTTGTCACTGAGTCACTCACCAGCCACTTAGATTTTTAAAGTGTGTTTATTTTTGTTTTTTAAAAAAGTGATCATAAAATTTAAAATTTATATATAATAAAAAAGTTTAAAAAAAGAATTTTAAAAATTATTTTTTTCAATTTCTAAAAAAAATATGAAAATAGAATTTTTTAAATTCTAATTATTTTTAAAAAATTATTTAAATATATGAAAAGTGATTTTTTAATAAAAAATAATTTTTAGTCTAAAAATTCATAAATAAATACATACTTAATGCTAATATTGAGATTTTTTGAGCTCCGACTAAACCTTTGATGGCCCCTTCCCATACCTTCTATGTGATTTTGCTGTTTTATTTCTCATACAAGTCTCTACCTAACCATCAAATTGTTATTTTCACTATCTGCCTTTTTTTCTTCATCCTCTCACACTACCCGCCAAATTACAAAAAGAAAAAACTCGTCATAATCATCAACTTCTTACCTTTAGAATCTTACAGCCAAAATATATATATATATTCTTATCTTTAGATCCGTTTGATGTGCATAATAAAATAAGAATTAATAATTTAAAACTTAATAGTATAGGGTTTATCAAAATTTTAATATTATATAGGTTTTTGTATGACATTATATAAGATATTATATAATATAATATAATATTGTCATCTTATTATCATAAATAATTTTTATTATAAATAAATATTTAACAAAAAAATAAAAAAAAATAATTGTTGTCATTTTATAATTAAAAATTTTAAATATAGATATTACTTATTTTATAAAATACAAAAAAAATTAACAAATATATAATACCCTCTTACTCTTATATATTTTAAATATTTTTAATTATAATTTTTATAGCATATAAAAAAGAAATTTATATTAAAATATGTATTTAGTAGTTATAATTATTTTAAATTTGTATTTTTTTTTTTTGGTACCAAAGAGGGAAAAAGACCCCTAAGAAACTAAAAATCTACGATATAAATTAGCATTTGTAATATTATCAAAATTTATATTCCTTCAAAAGTATATCAAAATTAAATATGCATATATCTTATATAACTTAAAGCATTTTTTCTTGTAAGTAATTTTTCTCTTCTAATTTATATTCTTTCAATTTTTTTTTTTTGAAAAAATTACCAAAATTCAGAAATGCCCGCAAGATACTTAGTTGTAATTTAATAAAGGAAAAAACTATTAAAATCTTCTAAGACTCATTTACAAATTAGCACCACAAATGTTTAATCTTTTCATTTGACCTCTAAACTTTAATCAATAACTCGATAAACCCTTTTATTTTAAATTTGTTGATTAACTAGGGGAAATATTATTTGAAAATATATTGTCCATTTATCTTATAATAAAGTTATATTATCTATTAATTTATTTATTATATTCAAAATTTTAATAATATTAAATATATTAAATAATATACATTTTCAATTAAAAATAATTACTAATTTGATACTATTCAACCAATAAATTAATTAAACGTTTCTATTAATGATTAGATAAGATGTTATCACATGCTGATATAATTAGTTAGCATTCCCACTTACCTATCCCCTTCCCCATTTCTCCCCTAACTCCACTAGAAGCTCCCTAAAAGTATTATTAAGAATTTTTCAAATTTATGTTAATAATTTAAAAAGGTATTCAGAGTTCAAAGAATATATATTATCTATTTCCTTTAATAGCTGTGAATGGCTGAGTTTGAAGATTAGATATTGATGCCTATATTAAAACTCTAAAAATCCTAATCCAATCCATTATATATCCTCCTAAGATAAGTAAAACATTTTATCGATTATTGAAACAAAGTTCAACTCTATTATTATTATTTCTTTTGAATCACCCTCCATCCCATATTGCATCTAATAGCTCACATTCTTGTGATCTCTTTAATAGATGTGAATGACTGAGGTGAAAAATTATATATCAGTGCTTATATTAAAACACCAAAAATCCTAACCCATCTATTACATAATCTCCTAAGATAAGTTTGACATTTTACCAGTTATTGAAAGCAAGTTCAACTCTTTTTATTATTTCTTTGAAACCATATCCATCCGATAGTGCGCTTACACAAATGTGAGCTAGTAGGCACACTATGGGATGAAGTATGGTTTTAAAGAAATTTAGCATGGCAACATAAAAACATGATGGTACCTACTCAATTATATATGCAAATAAGTACAAAGCTGCGATGTTTTCACAAGTTCCTGAAGCTAGAGAAATCTCCAAGTTGCAAATTAGCAATGGACACCTCCTCCACCACCAGTCTTCAAGATGAATGTGGATGCAGCGTTGTTTAGGGATGAGCAAGTATATGATGTGGGTGTGGTGATTAATTAGAGATTGGATTGGGAGATTCATTGCAGTCAAAACCTAGAGATTTGATGGGAATATTGATCTTATGAGAGCATAAATTCCCACAACAAAAAAGGGGTTAGGTTTTGCAAGAGAAGGGGACTCTCTTAAATAGTGCTAGAAGGCGTAGCAAGGGTTGTATAAGAGACTTTGGAAATTTTGTGAGGTTTTCATCACATTAAACCCCACTTTGTTCTAAGGGAATATAACTTTGTGATTAGTAAGTTAGCTAGCTTCTCCAAGACTCTAGTTAGTCAAATTTTGGTTGGGGATATTCCATAATATATCCTAGATCCTGTGTATTAACTCTAATTTATGAATAAATTCTTTTTCCCCCCAAAAAAAACTCTATTATTGTTATTATTATTATTATTATTATTTGAAGCTCTTACAGCACATGGCGTTGTTTGTGTGTGTTTGGGATCAGAGCTACTAGACACTATTCTTATCATATGGTATACTTTTCTTTTAAAGGGTTTAATCTGCCAAGATCGAATATTAGAGTTGTTAATTGTTATTCAAGTGATTTTGATAGTAACTTGAAGTTTTCCATACCACACACCTGAAATCTCTATCATTTATTTTCATATCAATGGTTGAGATTAATGTTGAAACAATCATACCCGAAAAAAAAAAATGTTGAAACAACCATAAATTCTTGATTAATGAAACACAAGAGAAACACTAACCCCTTTCTCTCTCTCCTTTTCTTTCCGTTCTGTATGGTCACCCTATCTCTTTCCGTCCTCTGTGGTTTTGCCATCAACGGGAACTCCACCACCACTATTGTCCCAGCCCATCCTTCATCTGCTGCTGTAGACATTGCCTAGCCCTCTACACCACCAGTGACTCCATCATTAATCGTGAGCCCTCCTATACATCGGCAACGACGTGAGTGGCGCAATCTCCAAGTTCCCCACGAAAAAGTGCTGTGAGAGTGACAACCATACATGCAGAATGACGCCTATAGAGCAAGCACCATGAACTCAATAGCCAACAGAACAACTCAGTGAAAAACACAATCCATGACAAAAATTCCAATAACAACTACACAATGAAAACAACCTATGCTTGAAGATCTCAACACAAGTACAAAAAGAATCAACCATAGAGATTCGCCGCTAGAGAAGGAGCAACTAATGCCACCAGATCTACAATATTTCATGAATCTGGAGTGAGTGCAGGGACGTGTGTGTGGGCAGTGGGTGGTGACCAGGCAGTGATATTGTGGCAGAAACAATAAGATTCAAGTGTGGTAATCTCTAGTTGAAGTGATTCTAATTTGTCACACACCCTACTTCATAAGGCATGTAGCAGACAATGCCATTTTATAGATAGGCTGTGCCTGGTGTGCGCTTTGAAAGTCAAGGTACATAATGCACCTTGAAATCTAATGAAGTAGATTTATGGTGTATAGATATACAAAGATGCACTATAATAATTTTTTAATTTTTGTCAAATTTAAAAAATATAGTTAAATATATTTTAAAGATGATTAAATTTTATCTGCATAATTTTGAAAATATTGAGAAAAATCCAAAAAAATTTGTTTAATTTCAAGATAGTTCTGTTTAATTTCAAAATCATGCATATAAATTAAAAAACATTTGTGATACTTTGAAATTGTTAAGAATATCCCCAATAAAATTTGCTAAATTTTAGGATCATAAATAAATTTTGGTCACTTTTATAAATACATTTAATCACTTTTTGAAGTCTTGTTAAATCTAAGGAATTACTATAGTACATTACACTTAATTAATATATTGTAACATAATCAAATCTACACCATTAAATTATAAGGTGCATGAAGCACCTTTGACTGCTAGGTGAACGATAATAGTCACTTTGCCGGATTACATTACTTATTGAACAATATGCATTTTTTTTTTCAAAGGTATACTTATATGAGATTAATTTTGATATAGGTTAGTGTAAATAATATTTATACTATTATTCAGTTACATGATTCTATTTGTAAAATATAGTAAATAATTGAGTTAAATACTTTTATTAAAGTGGCAATATATGATTAAATATTTATATAAATTTTTTTATACTAACAATATATTAAAATTAAATTATAATTATATAACATCTCCAAAATCTATTATGAATTATAATTTAGAGTGCGTTTATTTCAACTTTTTTGACAAAAATTAATTTTTTAACTAATAAAAAAATCACTTTTTATACAAATTATTTTTAAAAATTTTTATTCAAAAGTTAAAAATAAATTTTTTTAATTTTTTTAAATTAAAATAAATAACTTCTGTAAAAATAATCTTTTTAAAAATAATTTTTTATTAAAATAAACTAAACCAAATACGCCTTATAATGAAAGGGACAAGGCCACAGGCGGTTGGGAAGTTATCTTCCCCCTTCTTTCTTTCCCTGGTGCTGCAAAGAAGGGTGTATCATATACAGCCTCCACCTAAAGGAAGGAGGTAACATTAATAAAGGCAAGGTGTGGGCGGTGGCCCACATTTGTAGCTCTCCTATTTCTCCAAGGGGCAACAGATATTACTGATTGTTGATCAAAAAACATACTTTTGTTACTTAAAAAACATTTTCCTGTCACTATTTCAAACTAAGTTAAGTCAAAATATTAAAGAAAAGGGAAAAAAGAAAAAAACAAAGCAGGAGAGCAAAAGATTTTACTAAACAAAGTGGAAGCCCCACCCTGTCCGTCTGGTTGTTTTGTATTAGAATTTAAAGCAATAAAACACAGCCCCTTTTCTTATTTTTATTAGTGGAATTAGACAACGCTATGAGGAGGAACCAACTAGCTTGAACATTAAGGTTATGCCTGTGTACACGTAATGTATCCATTATCTTGGTGATGGAAATTAAAAAGACTATATAATACCGTCTGGCTTCTACCTTCAATACTCCTCCTTTTTTTCTGTTACATATATGTCTCTTAATGGATGCTTCAATTTAAACTTATATATAGCAAAAGCATACTGGTACAAATAAATATGTACATATATATATAAACCATAGGACATTGGAGTTTGAACCCAGATATGCTTGTTGCGGGCATTGGGCAAATGTTATCTGGCAATTGGTATCTCAAAGCTATGGAATGAAGGAAGGTACGTCTCTGGGACCGGCGACGCGGCAGTATCCTTCAGTGCCGAGCTAACAGCAATGCGAATTTTGTTCCATCAGAATAATAGCGAATGTTCTTAGGTGTTTGCGATAGTATGATTTATCATTTCAATAATCAGTAATTTATATTAAAAATGCAGTTATAATAAGAAATAATAATCATCCATAAAATTGAAATATTAAACATGAAATAAAATAAATTAAAATTATTTTTTTATTTTAAGAGTATTTAAAATAATAATAATAATTATTATTATTATATTTTATCTTATTAAATTATAAATTATATATATTTTAGCCTCTAAATTTTAAAAATATAACAATTGACGTTTGAACTTTTACGATTATATATTTAAATTAAAATAAATATATTATATTTTCCTAAATTTTGGGTGACATGTTGATTAATCTCCTAAATTTTTTTAAACGAGGTGACCGATGCCCCAAGTTTTCAACCATGTGATATTCTAGATTTTTTGTCTTTTTGTTTTATTTAAAAGGTCTAGCACCACTCCATGCTGTCTAGGCTCTCGCCTGCTTTGCTTACTTCAGTTTATTCACTCACCCGAAAAGAAAGATTCTCCACCATTTTACCTCCTTTCTCATTCTCTCTCTATATCTTTCTCTCACTCCTCCTCCTCTCTCTCTCTCTCCATATCTCCTTTAGTTATGCACTGAGCTGCTTAGCTAAAAAGCAGGTTTGCAAGTTCTGCTGTCCACAGGGATCTGCTTTTTGCTTACCGCTCACAATTTCTTACTTCAGCTTCTTCTTGTTAGCTTCTAGACTCTCAACCTTGTTGCCTTCTGTGAACTTTTTTAACTCTCCTCTGTGTTTGTATATCACTGTTTCAGTGTGTGTTTTCTTCGAACTTTTGAGCCTGACTTCTTCACTATGCTGTAGTCTTCAACTTCAACAATCAAAATTCTGTACGGTGCAAGCTGTCATCATTATTTTACTTAACATTTGCTTTTTCAGCATGCCAACTTTCCTTTTTTGGTTTAGAGGGCTAGTTGCAGACTAGATCAACAAACTTCAAGAGATGGAAAATTGGCTTTGAGCTTCAAATTTAGCATACTCTATAAGCCAGTACTGGTTTGATTTGTCTGTTATTTCTGATTTGTGGCTCTCTGGGTGTACCTTAGTACCACCTTTATGGAGCTGATGGGAGGTGAAAAATTCAGTAGGTGTTTTGTTCTCTTGTTGTTGAATGTGATGTTAGTGGGTTCAGTGAGTGGAATTGGTGTTAACTGGGGCACACAGGCCACACACCCTTTGTCACCATCCAAGGTGGTGAAAATGCTGAAGGACAATGGTATTCAAAAGGTTAAGCTTTTTGATGCTGACCCCAGTATCTTAGATGCTCTGAAGAAGTCTGGGCTCCAGGTAATGGTGGGAATTCCAAATGACATGCTCTATACACTGGCTAACAGTGTGCAAGCAGCTGAAAAATGGGTTTCCAAGAATGTTTCTGCACATGTCTCTTCTGGAGGAGTAGACATCAGGTACACCCAACCCTTCTGCTGAGTGATTCTCAACCATTGATTTATGCAGGCTCATCATAGCTTTGGATAGGTTTAGATTGCAGCTTCTTGTAGTTACTGATCTCAGCTGTTGATTGATGAAATGAATGTGCATAAACCAATAAAATTTCTTATGGTCTCCAACTTTACCAACTTGGAATTAAAATTGAGTTCAGAGTGCAAAGTAATATTTGGTTTGGTGGTACTTACTTTAATTGTGTAGTGGCAGAACATAGAATTGAAAGAAAATACAAAATTTTTTGTTGTCTATTAGCTTCATATATTATTGCTGTTCTGAAGAGACGCAAAGTAGGAAATGCTAGATAACTGTCATAGTTTAATGGTATTCTTCGGTTGCATTGAGTTTGAACACCAGAAAAAGTATCCTAAGTTACAAAGTTTATTACTTCCACAATATCCTACAATGAAAACCCCTCTGATTTCTGAATCAGCTTGATTTGTGTTGTCGGTACTGCATGATGTTCTAGTGCTTCTGCTATTGCATGATTCACTAATATAAACATTATTAGTTCCTTTTTTTTTATATATTCTTGGTATCCCGCCGTTTTTACACCTGAAACAAGTGGAATGTATTCACCTATTATGATTATCATGGAAGACATACATGTCTAATATTTTGACAAGTCCACGTATGATTCTTGGCTCTTTATCTACTTCAAATTAGCTTGATATTAGCAAAAGAGAAGAAAAAGAAGTCGATATATAAGATATGAATTTCAATATATTTTATACTCTACGTCATGTTGTGTATTTTTTACACTATAACCACTTGTTCTGATGCTGTGAAAATACGTGGTCTAAGCAATGAGTTTGGCAGATCTTTATTGCTTTTTTGCCTAGTTCTTTTTGTTTGGATATTTTGTCCTGGACTTAAAGCGCTCTGTTATGTGATACGATGGTTTTGAGGAGTGGTGGTACTGTACAATGTTAGAAGAAAACATTGCTACCAGAACGGGAGAGACTCCCAATAATGAGAATAATGTGTCTTTTATGGATATATTTGTAGTGAAATATGCAATGAAATGCATTAGTGTCAGGGATTCTACCTGTGCTGTCTCATGGTCCAATGAATCTGTCTTCCTTCTAATCATTCTTTTTAGAAGATTGTTCAATATCTTATCTTCCATTACCTAATATTATTCCTCTCGGTTCTCACCTATGTTGATCTGAGGAAGCTACACTCGTTGATAATGGACTTAGAATGAAATAATGTCCCTTGATTGAATATTTCTTTGTTTATGATAGGACACTCTTGTGTCATTTAGATCCATATAGCTAATCCCATCTAGTGGAACACGGTTTAGTTCTTGTTGTATTGTAGCACAATCTCTTTAATTTCACATTCATCTATGCATCAAAGTGTTTCAAATTGATATATGAATATATGATAAATCAATGTCCGCCCCTAGCTGTCAAATTGGTCTGACTATTCACTTAAATGTCTACGTTTTAATTGTCTGTATTTTCTTTTTTCTTAAACATTATTTCTTGCGATCTTTGCTAGGTACGTTGCAGTGGGGAATGAACCATTCTTGTCAACATACAATGGTACCTATGAAGCCACAACTCTTCCGGCTCTCCAAAATATTCAAGCAGCTCTCACAAAATCTGGTTTGAGCAACCGTGTTAAAGTCACCGTCCCTTTAAATGCGGACGTATATCAGAGCTCATCAGAAAAGCCTTCTGACGGCGACTTCAGACCCGACATCCACAACCTCATGCTGCAGATTGTGAAGTTCTTGAATGACAATGGAGCTCCATTCACAGTGAACATCTACCCTTTCATCAGCCTCTACTCAGACCCCAATTTCCCTGTTGACTATGCTTTCTTCAATGGCTATCAACCTGCTATAACCGACAATGGAAAGACCTATGACAATGTCTTTGATGCCAACCATGACACTCTATTATGGGCACTGCAGAAGAATGGTTTTGGTAACTTGCCTATAATTGTTGGGGAAATTGGGTGGCCTACTGATGGAGACAGGAATGCAAATCTCCAATATGCACAGCGATTTAACCAAGGTTTCATGTCGCTTTATGTTGCTGGAAAGGGTACTCCAATGAGGCCCGGTCCTGTTGATGCATACTTGTTTAGCCTCATAGATGAAGATAACAAGAGCATTCAGCCAGGTAACTTTGAGCGTCATTGGGGTTTGTTTTACTTTGATGGACAACCTAAGTACCAGCTTAACCTTGGCCAAACTAAGGGCAATGGATTAGTACCAGCTAGTGGTGTTGATCATTTGGCCAAAAAGTGGTGTGTTTTGAAGCCCTCAGCAAACCTTAATGATGACCAAGTGGCACCGAGCGTGGCCTATGCTTGTCAAAATGCTGATTGCACTAGTCTTGGGTATGGGACTTCATGTGGTAACTTGGATGTTCATGGTAATATCTCATATGCTTTTAATAGCTACTACCAGATAAATGACCAGATGGATAGTGCCTGCAAATTCCCGGGCCTTTCCATGGTCACTGACAGAGACCCTTCGTTTGGAACTTGCAGATTTAAAATCATGATCCAGACAGATTCCGCAGGGCTAGATGGTGGGGTTTGGTCTCTAAGAACAGTGCTCTCTGTGTTCTTGTTCTTCACTATTATGTAATCTTTCATTTTTATTTGCTAGCTTTTTTTTTTTTTTTTTTTTTTTTCTCTCTGTAAGTTAAGCTGTGTATTTCAAATTCAATTATGTCGGTTGTAGCCAATGGAAGAAAAGATCGCACGAGCTTTGCTGTAATATATGCTTCATACTGTACTGCAGTGCCAGTAGTTAATACTTACCGTAATGCGGTAGGCTATCCTACTCTTCAATCTTAGTTTTTAGGGGAAATTAATGTTAAAAGCAAAAATATCTTCATTAAAAAACTTGTAAATAAGTGATTCTTGTTAATAATTTTTTATTAATAGAATTATATTATTATATACTAAATGTATTAAACTCAGTTAAAATTTGCCAATTACTATTTGTTATCTTTAATTAGATAATCTGTTACTATTATGAAAGAACTTTTTTATTAAAGGGTTTAATTTTCATTTTTTTAAAAATGACTAATATTATTTATTTATTTATAGATTCAAAAAATAATGATAAATATATTTCATTAATTAGTTAAATTTTATAGTTAAATATGAAATATTAATTTTTTATTAATTATTTAATCAAAGGTTAAATATTATAAATGATATAATCATTTAAATATTTTCATCATCTAATTATAATTAAATTTATACTATAATTAAAATTTTTATTAAATAATCATAATTTAGATAAATATTTTTTATTTTTATTTAAAAAATTTTAAAAAAAGTACATTAACAAATATGCAATAATTTTCAATTCACTAGTAATTATAAATAAAATGTTATACTAAGTTTATCAAGTTACATCCAATATACTTAGAACTGTTTCCCAACATTTTTCATACAAAATAATATAAATGTAAGACTCGTAGCAAATTTTTTTTAAAAAAATTAAGAGCATAAGTGTTTTTTTCAAAAAAAAAAGAAGTTTTGTCCTTTTTTTTTTTTTTAAGGTTATAAATCGGGGCATTAGCCCAATGGTGGGTCTGATTTGTTCTGAGCGTTGTAAGGGATCGGGCATTGACGATCCAGGCTTTTTCTCATTTTTCTTTTCCCTTCTTTTCTGGGCTTTTCTTGTCTGAATTGACAATCCAAGCTTAAGCCTAACTCCAAGGAATTGGCTGAATGTAATAAGACAAGGTCTCGTATCTGACGGACCATAAATTTGAATCCTCCACTCATCTCTTTAGGTGAGATAAATAAAAATTTCTTCATAAGTATTCTCCAAATTTGAAGATTTTTCTGTCTTGGATTGGGCGCCATTCTTTCATTGTAATTTCATTTTTTTGGGTCAAGAAATTATAATCCAACAACAGCTTAAGCCTTGACAACGACCCAAACAAAAGAAAAAAGCCTTGACAGTTTTGCTTTTGCCTTTTTTTTTTTGGCTCGTTTGACAGGTAAATATATCCATTACACGCTCATGAGAACGGGCTTCAACAGTTTGGGCTGGTCTGGTACTTATAGGGCCTCGTAGGGTAGGGTTAATAAACCGGGTCGGGTCATCTCAGGAAGCTTCTGACCCACCAATCATCGTGCTGTTGGTATCGTGCACTTTCTCACTTCCTCTATTTCCTTCTCGGTTTATACCATTTAATGCTCTTTCTTTACGTTCTGCAACTGCAAAACCCCAAAACACCCCACCACACCCTCCTTCGCCATCTCTCCATCCCTATAAACATATATAAAAAACACACAATAATCACAATCACATAATTTCGTTTTTTTTTTTCCTTTTTCGTTAATAGCTAAACTCCATGGAGGACCAAGCGAATCAGAGCCAGGGCCAACAAGCTCCGCCGCCGCCACTTCCGGCGCCGGAATCTGAACCTCCGGCGGCGGAGGAGGAGGAAGAGGAAGAAGACGATTCCAAAAAGGAGGAGGAGGAGTTGGTCGCGAAGGTTAACAGGCTTATGGAGAAGATCACTTCCGCGCCTGTTAACCCTAAGCCCGCGGTTCTCCACGCCCTCGCCTCTATCCTCGAAACGCAAGAGTCGCGGTGTGTTCTCTTTCGCTTTCTTTCGTTCTTGATTTCGCCGCAACGGTTGGAATCCGCGGTGATCTTCGCTGTTTGTTTTTTTTTTTTTTTTTAATTTTTTGGTTTGATTTATTTTGGAATCAATTCTTAGGTGTTGATATAAAATGTAAATTCAGTTGTGTGGCTGAATGTTAATTTAATTTTGTTTTTTTATTATGCTTGATTTTCGGATTTTTCTTATTTTCTTGTATTTGGTTCTGATCATTGTTGTTAACGTGTATTGATAATTATTTTTGGGAATGTAGATACATGGAAGAGAATGGTCATTCTTCCTCGAGTAATGCCCGTGCTGCCCATAACATTGGGCGCCTTGGGAGCTTAATAAGGGTATACTGACCTACATGATCCTTTTTTTTTCTTTCTTTTTTCCTTTTTGTGATAGAGTTTTAGTTTTAAGTTTTAAATTGTGAGATAGTAATCTGGCTCTTCCCTTGTCTGCAGGAAAATGATGAGTTCTTCGAGTTAATATCTTCAAAGTTTCTGTCAGAAACGACATACTCAACTGCCATTCAAGCTGCTGCTGCTAGACTTCTCTTATGCTGTTCGCTAACTTGGATAGTAAGATTTATTTTCCAGCTCTCCCAGCTTGCCTTTGTTGGATTATTTTTTTTTTTTTTTTCACAATGTATGGATTGTTGTATCAATCTGATGAAGTGTAAATGGACAGTATCCACATGTTTTTGAAGAACCTGTCCTGGAGAACATCAAAGAGTGGGTGATAGATGATAATGCTAGATTGTCTGCTGAAGAGCAAAATCTGAAGCATAATTCAGGGAGAAGGGATGCCTCAGATTCTGAAATGTTGAAGACCTATTCTACTGGACTCCTTGCTGTGTGTTTGGTTGGGTATGTTGCTCAATTGATAGGCTATTTTTTAGAATTCTTCTTCAAAAGTTTGGCTTAATTCTTTGCATTAATTCTTACTTTTAGTGGATGCTGGTTGTTATCTTGCTTGTCCCTACCTGTTCAGTTCTCATTTTCTTTATTTTCTTATCAAATTTTGAATGTTCTTAGTGGAGGTCAAGTTGTGGAAGACGTATTGACGTCTGGATTGTCAGCTAAGCTTATGCGATATCTTCGTTTGCGTGTACTGGGAGAGACAAGTGGCAGCCAGAAAGAAAGTAGTCATGTAACAGAGAGTAGGCATGCATCTGGGAATACTTCAGTGAGAGGTAGAGATGACTGTCGTGGAAGATTTCGGCAGCACCTGGAATCAAGTCATTTAGATGATTCAAGGATGGTTGATGAGAGATCTTTGGATGATGTTACTCTTGAAAGGGGTCCCGATAGAAGCTTTAGTGGACAAACTTGCCAAGAAGATTCTTGGATTGATGGTGAGCCCCCTGATTTGCTAGGTGACGGTGCTGATATCTGTGCGGCAGATACTGATGGGGAGGATAGATGGCGCTGTAGGGATATAAGTGATGGAAGGATGAAATATGGTGAGCATGATGACAATGTGAGAGATGACTCTTCAAGGCGGCGTGGAAACCGTGGATTGGGAAGATCCAAAGGGAGAGGAAGGGTGAATGAAGGGACTGTAGAAAGTGAACCCATTTTGTCATCTCCTGGTTCTGGTAGTCGATTAGGGCAGGGACGGAGTGTCAGAGATAGGAGCATGTTTAGGAATGTTGATGTTAGAAGGATGCTTGATTCTAAGAAGAATCTTGCTAGGACCACTTCTGATGCTTCTGTTTTGGAAAGAGGGGATAATGATGGTTGCTTCCAAGAGTGCCGCATTGGAAGTAAAGATATTTCTGATATTGTTCGGAAAGCAGTCCGGGCTGCTGAAGCTGAAGCTAGATCAGCCAATGCACCTGAAGAAGCTGTCAAAGCAGCTGGTGATGCTGCTGCTGACCTTGTTAAATCTGCAGCTTCAGAGGTATGCTGGGGCTCATTCAATCCATCAAAAGCCATAAACTATATTTTGTGTACACAAACACACACACACACACACACACACACACACACACACACACACACTTTATACTCAAATGGTAAATTTGCTAACTTCTCATATATATTCAGGAATTTAAATCCACTAATGATGAAGAAGCAGCTGTTTTGGCTGCTTCAAGAGCTGCATCAACTGTTATTGATGCTGCATCTGCAGTTGAAGTTTCAAGGTATGCTAGCATATATCTCATTATTTTTATGAGCTTGATCCGAGTGCTTACATGACAATTGCCAGAGTAGTTCTTTTAGTCCTAATTGGTAATCGTGTTCTTCTTTGGTTGGTGGCAGGAGCTCCATCAGCATCAATACTGAGACAGAGCAAGCGAGTGGTGGAGAAACAGAAATTGGTGAGGATGTTGAAGATTACTTCATCCCAGATACTCAAACACTTGCACAATTGAGGGAAAAGTATTGCATTCAGTGTCTTGAGTTACTTGGAGAATATGTAGAAGTTCTTGGCCCTGTGTTACATGAGAAGGGGGTAGATGTGTGTCTTGCACTTTTGCAACAGAATTCTAAACATCGGGAGGCATCCAAGGTTGCTTTACTGTTGCCTGATGTCATGAAGCTGATCTGTGCTTTGGCTGCTCATAGGAAATTTGCTGCACTATTTGTGGACCGTGGGGGAATCCAAAAGCTGCTTGCTGTCCCTAGAATGCCTCAAACTTACTTTGGCCTTTCGTCTTGTCTATTTACTATTGGTTCTCTTCAGGTACTCATCTTATTTAATATTCGTGATTGTTGAATTAGATGCCTAATAATGTTTATACTTCAAACCTGTATATATAATCTTGCTTGTCATTAATCTGTCTGCATAATATTTTTCTGACTTTAGATTATTGTTTCAGGGCATAATGGAACGGGTTTGTGCTCTTCCATCAGACGTTGTTTATCATGTAGTTGAGTTGGCTCTCCAACTCCTTGAGTGCAACCAAGACCAAGCCCGGAAGAATGCAGCATTGTTTTTTGCTGCTGCATTTGTCTTCAGAGCAGTTCTTGATGCTTTTGACTCGCAAGATGGATTACAGAAATTACTGGGTCTTCTAAATGAAGCTGCATTGGTAAGATCGGGAGTAAATTCTGGAGCCCTGGGCTTATCAAATGCAGGATCACTTCGAAATGATCGATCATCTGCAGAAGTGCTGACATCGTCTGAGAAGCAGATTGCCTACCACACTTGTGTTGCTTTGCGGCAATATTTCAGAGCACATCTCCTGTTATTAGTGGATTCAATTCGCCCAAATAAAAGCAACCGCAGTGCTGCTAGGAATATTCCAAGTGTAAGGGCTGTGTACAAGCCACTTGACATTAGTAATGAGGCAATGGATGCAGTATTCCTACAATTACAAAAAGATCGGAAACTTGGTCCTGCCTTTGTGAGAACACGTTGGCCGGCAGTGGAGAAGTTCTTGGCTTCTAATGGGCACATTACTATGTTGGAATTGTGTCAGGTATGACGTCTTCAGTTTGTACATTCCCTGTATATTGTAATTTATTTGTTTATTGTTCATTTGGTTGTTTGTAGGCCCCACCTGTGGAACGATATCTGCATGATTTGCTTCAGTATGCACTGGGTGTTCTGCATATTGTGACTTTGGTTCCTACCAGTCGTAAGATGATTGTAAATGCAACATTAAGCAATAATCGTGTTGGTATAGCAGTAATTTTGGATGCTGCAAATATTGTTAGTAGTCATGTGGACCCCGAGGTAAGTGTCTTGTGGTAGCAACTATAGTGTTTACTGCCCAAATTTCTGCTGGTGGTAATGGAAGTCTTTTAGACTTTTTACTTGCCAATTCTGCCAGTATGTGGTATCTCATTTTTTTAAGCATACACTTCTGCATTCCAGATAATTCAGCCGGCATTAAATGTTATAGTCAACCTTGTTTGCCCTCCACCTTCGATCAGCAATAAACCTGCTTTGGTTACACAAAGTCAGCAGTTTGCTTCTGCCCAGACCTCAAATGGTCCACCCTTGGAGACTAGAGATAGAACTACCGAACGTAATATCTCAGATCGAGCTGCTTCTGTTACCAGCCAGATTGATCCTAGGGAGAGGAATGGGGAGTCTAGTGGCGCTGTAGATCGAGGCACTGCTGTAGTACCCAGTACACAAACTGTAAATAGCACTCCACAGACTCCTGTTCCTGCTGCAACTTCAGGCTTGGTTGGCGACCGTAGAATCTCTTTGGGTGCAGGAGCAGGCTGTGCTGGCCTTGCTGCACAACTAGAACAAGGATATCGTCAAGCAAGAGAAGCTGTCCGTTCCAATAATGGTATAAAGGTTCTTCTGCATCTCCTCCAACCACGCATATATTCACCTCCTGCAGTTCTAGATTGTCTTCGTGCTCTAGCATGTCGAGTCCTCCTTGGATTAGCCAGAGATGATACTATTGCACACATATTGACAAAGCTTCAGGTGAGCAACTATTACTGATTTTCATTGAACTCAACTTAAAACTGATCCTCCATCCATTACACTCTGGTTGCATGGGATTGATCTAGCTGGCGTCAAGCATGGAAATTTAGATAACTCTGCTTTTTACTTGTATATCAGTTTAATTCTATTCTTATGATACCTTTAGAAACAAATATATGTTGTCAAATATTGCTGAAATTCAGTATCCATATTCTGTTGTTGTGTGTTCTAGGTTGGGAAAAAGCTGTCAGAACTAATTCGGGATTCAGGCAGCCAGACACCTGGAACAGAGCAGGGTAGGTGGCAAGCTGAACTTTCTCAGGCTGCAATTGAGTTAATTGGGGTGAGCATCTCCACTCTTGTTCAGGAGCTACATTGTTTTTGCTTTGATGTTTTTCTTGTGCATTTATTTCCATGACTCAGTTTTCTGTCTCTTGCTCTTTTCTTTTTGCTACAATTGCTCAAAATATATATTCCCTTTTTGGCTTTGGGTCTTGACTGTTGGCTAGGAAAATGTAGCGCAGTGAAAATTGGTTTCCCATCGATGGGCTTAGAAGATATTTGCACTATGCTATCAACTATAATCTCAGTTTTGAAATTTTTAACTTGTGCAACAAAACTGCCATGGAATAGAATGCTTAGTGTCCAAGTCTTCACTACCCATGTTATATCTGCTCTTTCCTAACTCTTTCCTAACTAAGATACGCAGATATATCTGCTCTTTATGGAGGCCGCACCTGAAAGACTGATGCTTATGTTGAAATTTATTTGTAGATTGTGACTAATTCGGGGCGTGCAAGTACATTAGCAGCTACTGATGCAGCTACTCCTACTTTAAGGCGCATAGAAAGAGCAGCTATAGCTGCTGCTACTCCTATTACTTACCATTCTAGGTATTAATTTTTTCAATTGACCATTCAGAATTTTGCAATACACGTTCTGCCCCCTTTCCCTCCTCCTCCTGCTGGGTGTCCCTTCTGATGTCACTGTGTTCTGTTTTTCTTATCCAGGGAACTTTTGCTTCTAATTCATGAACACCTACAGGCATCTGGATTGTCACAAACTGCTTCTATACTGCTTAAAGAGGCTCAGTTGACTCCCTTGCCATCATTAGTTGCTCCATTTTCTCTTGCACAACAGCCCACCACACAGGAAGCTTCTTCAACACAAATTCAGTGGCCATCTGGCCGTACCCCTTCTGGATTTCTCACTAATAAATTAAAGGTTAATGGAAGGGATGAGGATGCCAGCTTGAAAAGTGAGTCTGTCTCTGCAAAGAAAAAATCACTTACCTTCTCATTATCTTTTGGTTCACATTCAAGACGTCACCTTGCCGATTCTCAACAGTCTTCAGCCAGAAAATGGTTGAATACTGGGAAAGAGTCTTCAGAAACTAGTATTGTGGATACTCCATCCGAATCTTCAGTGAAACATAACATTGATGCTGGATCTCAGTATAAGACTCCAATCAACTTGCCAACAAAGCGTAAGTTTTCTGATTTAAAAGATTTAGGAATGTTTTCATCATCTGGGAAGCGATTAAATATTGGGGATCAAGGACTTCGTTCTCCTATTTTTTCAAGTTCAATTCGTAAAAGCAGCCTGCATACTGATGCTGTTGGGCTTTCTACACCAACTTCTAACATGAGAAGTCAACAAGGCCATTGTACAGCTGACTATGGGGATGAGTGTCAATACAGTATTTCAAATCCTGGTCAGATGACACCATACTCCCAAGTATTAAATGACCTTCAGCCCAACAACTCAGAGCGTATAACACTAGATTCTCTTGTGGTTCAGTATCTGAAGCATCAGCATCGGCAATGCCCAGCTCCTATTACCACTCTGCCTCCACTCTCTCTTCTACACCCACATGTTTGTCCTGAACCAAAGCGAAGCTTAGATGCCCCTTCTAATGTGACAGCTCGGCTTGGTACACGTGAATTTAAACTTATGTATGGAGGAGTGCATGGGAATCGCAAGGATCGTCAATTTGTTTACAGCAGGTTTAGGCCATGGCGCACTTGTCGGGACAATGCTGGTGCCTTGTTAACATGCATTACATTTCTTGGGGACTCTTCTCATATTGCTGTTGGCAGCCACAATGGAGAGCTCAAATTGTTTGACTCCAACTACAGCAACGTGGTGGAGAGCTTCACTGGTCACCAGTCTCCTTTGACACTTGTTCAGTCTTTTGTTTCTGGTGAGACCCAGCTGTTGCTTTCTTCAAGCTCCCAAGATGTTAGGCTGTGGGATGCAGCATCAATTTTAGCTGGTCCTACCCATTCATTTGAAGGGTGCAAGGCTGCCAGGTTTAGCAATTCTGGGAATGTTTTCGCGGCCTTGTCAACAGAATCTGCACGGCGGGAAATCCTGTTGTATGATATCCAGACATGTCAGTTAGAATCGAAGTTGTCAGATACATTTGCAAATTCCACAGGGCGTGGTCATGTTTATTCTTTGATCCACTTTAGCCCTTCTGACTCAATGCTGCTTTGGAATGGTGTCTTGTGGGACCGGCGGGTTTCTGGGCCTGTTCATCGCTTTGATCAGTTCACTGACTATGGTGGTGGAGGCTTTCATCCTGCTGGCAATGAGGTATGCAGAATCTTTTATCTGTCTTAAACAATAAAATTTTAATTTTGTTAAGATTATCTGAAATAGAGTACCAGTAAAAAGCGGAAGAATAGTCATATAGAAAATATAGGTGTCTCTATGAAAGTGGATGAGTAGATAATGTCATAAAGGGTCAAAACTCAAAACTCAACTTCCATGTTAGGTGAATTACTTGTGCATCCATGAAGTGGCTGAGTAGTAGATTGTGGACGAAGGGTTTGTGATTTTTGTCTAAAATTTTAGGATTGTTTGAGTTTGACACCAATACATGATTAAAGGGAGCATATAATTTTTTTAATTATGAAATTTGCATAATTTTCTCTCTTCAAATGGCATTTATGACCTTCCATTTGTTTGGAAAAAAATTTATCTTTAACCAGGTTATTATAAACTCTGAGGTCTGGGATCTGCGCAAGTTCAGGCTACTACGTAGTGTACCTTCATTAGATCAAACATCAATAACATTCAATGCACGTGGTGACGTAATGTATGCAATCTTGAGGAGAAATCTTGAAGACGTAATGTCAGCAGTCCACACACGACGTGTCAAGCATCCTCTTTTTGCAGCATTCCGCACAGTGGATGCAATTAACTATTCTGACATTGCTACTATACCTTTGGATCGCTGTGTTCTTGATTTTGCAACTGAGCCAACAGATTCATTTGTTGGGTTGATTACTATGGATGATCAAGATGAGATGTATGCATCAGCCAGAGTCTATGAAATTGGTCGTCGGAGAGCAACTGACGATGATTCTGATCCTGATGATGCAGAAAGTGAGGAGGAAGATGAGGATGATGACGATGATGCTGATGTAGATCCTCTTTTAGGCCCTGGTTTTCGCGGTGAAAGCGATAGCGATGCTGATGATATGAGCAATGATGATGATGATGATAGTGTAAGTGAACTTGACGATGATGAAGACGGAGATTTCATTTTGGATGATGTAGACTTTGATGGAGGACCTGGCATATTGGAGATTGTGACAGATGGTGAAGAGGATGATGATGATAGTCAAGTACTTGAATCCTTAAGTAGTGACGAAGAGGATTATGTGGGTAATGGCTTTGGTTATTAACTATTAATCAAAGAGGTTGTAATTATTATTTCTTTCTTCATTATATTCATTTTTGGGCGAAAGCTTTTTTAAATTTTTGGCTCAAAATTTTGCTGTTGTCTCACATGATGTCTCCTGCGAACTGATTATTATTATAACAGAGAGGTCAAGAAGCGCAATTGTATGTTTCAAAGCCGCAGTTTTCCCTTGAAAGCTACAATGTGGCTTCTTTCTGCGTTAGTATGCTTGGAACATACATGTCCGTTCATCTTTGCGGCAATGATGAAATATTGAGAAATAGGATTCCCTCCGCTATAACTAAGAAACAGTAAAATTCGCGAGGAAGAAATTTTCCTCTTCAAGTTGAGAAAAAGTAAATGGCAATCATGTTATGCGGAGGGAAAATATTCTTACGGCAGGGAAGAATTTCTCCCAGCGATACATGGCATTTGCTCCGAATGGTTACTATGATTGTGTGGAAAGCATAGATTCAATACGGTAATATTTAGAATTGATAAAAATGAGAATTGAATTGATTTATAAATTAAATTTTATATTTGAAATTTTTAAAAATTAAGATATGATTTGATTTAAAAAAAATTAAAAATCATATAAATTTGATAACATTTAGATTGTGGTTGTGATTTTTTTAGAAAAAAAATATTTTTTATTGAAAAAAATTAATTTTTATATATTTGAATAATTTTTTTAAAAATAATTAGAGTTTTAAAAAAAATTTATTTTTTACTTTTTTGTAGAAGGTGAAAAAAAATTTTGAAAAAAAAAATTAATTTTTAATTTTTTCAACTATATATAAAATTTAAATTTTAGAATCACTTTTTTTTTTAAAGTTGAAACAAATGCACTCTTAGTAGATATCAATTTCTAAATCAATTTAAAACTTATTTTAATATATTTTAAACAATTTTTAAATTAATTTAAACACAGTTTATTATATGTGTTGTTTTTAAGTAATTATTATAAAAGTCAGACTTTTTTTAATGATATGACAAAATAGGTGTATGTGTAAAAGAAATCAATGAACTCTTTTTAAACATTTTTCTATATAATTATTTAAGGTATGAGATTTGATCACGTCAACCAAACAAAAAAAAAAAAGAGATTTGATTAAATCAATTTAAATTAAAGAGTAAACCCCAAAATGGTATCTATCAATTTTTATATTGGATAAATTAGTATTTAATAAAAATAAATTGACAAATTGATTTCTAACTTTTAAAACATCATACAATTTAATCCCTTTATTAAATCTCTCTACTATGATATGGCCTGATAAATAGTTTATGTAACAATGCTATTTCTCACCCTATTATCCTAATCACTCCCTTTATTTCTAGGAATGTTATACTCAAGAATGTCATTTTTGGATACTCTAACAAATTTGTTTAGCACTAAAGATTTTCGAGAATCTTTTTTTAAGATTCTTTAGAATAAATTAAAATTCATTTGGCTTATCATACATATTCTTATGAATATATATGATAATTCTCAAAATATCCTTAATATATGAAAAGGGAAACTTGAACATAGTAGAGATATTACACAAATAAATGAGGGGCATTTTAGTATTTTTTTAAAAATGATCTGTTTTTTTGACACGGCCTGCAGAATGAATTTCATTCCCACATTATGAGAATATTTTATTCCCAACTCTTCCGATGAGAGCAAAAATCTACCAAAACATGGGAATATCATGTGAGATTAATTTTAATATATTATTAGTGTAAAAAATTTTTATATTATTATCTAATCATATATATATTGTTATATATGAAACTTTTATTGTAGTGGATGTGAGAGTTAAATATATTTGTTGATATGGAAATACATGATTAAATAATCATGTAAAACTTTTTTTTTATTCATAACAGTATAAAACTCTTTTACACTCACAGTGCATCAAAAATAAATCCATATCATTTTTCTAGGAATATTTAATACTTTTGAATTTTTGCTTTAAAATTTACAACAAATATGGGAATATATCATGAGATTAATTTTGATGTACTATCAATATAAAGATTTTATAAAGTTATCCAATCAAATATTTCTATTTATAATACTTTTAAAATAATAGGTAGTTAAGTCAAATATTTTTACTGATGTGATAATATATAATTGAATGTCTGTATAAAAGTTTTTGATACTGAATCAAAATTAAATTTATATATCATTTTAAAATAATTATTCCAGAAAATAATTTGACAAAACTCCAAACAAACTCCCTAGAATAGTTTCAGACTATGTCGTTACACTTTTAGTCTTTTACACAAACTTTTTATATTCAATCAAACATAGAGACGAATCATTTGATATATTTCTTTTGTACAAAGTAGGATGAGTCACGAAATAACTCTTGCATATTCACTATAGTCAAATGGAATAGTAGAAAGGAAAAAGAGAATCTTTAAAAAATAATGAATGCCTTATTAATTATTTCAAATGCACCTGATAACCTTTGGGGAAAAGCCCTACTAACAACATGCCATTTACAAAATAAAATTCCCTACAAGAAAATAAACAAAGCAGCATATGAATTATGAAAATGATATAAGCCTCAGTTAAATTACTTAAAAGCATTGGGCTATCTAGCAAAAGTAATGCTACGTGAACCCAAGAGAAGAAAAATAGAATCGAAGAGATCAAATTGTATATGTATAGGATATATTGACCATAGTGTTCAATATAGATTTTTCGTTTTAAAAAATGATGTACTTGATTATAACTCTAATTGAAACAAAACTGCTAAAAAAAATTTAGCACATTTTCCCATTAAAATTAGAAAATATTCCAGATCTCATATTTCAAAATATTTATGATAACATGTAAAGATTTAAGAAGAAGTAAATGACAAAGAAAAGAGACCTCCTTTGAAAATGACTTTTGTACATATCTTATATGAAATGATCCAGAAACTTTTACTGATGTCATAAACTGACTTGATGCACCAATTCTAGAAAGAAGCTATTAAATTTGAAATTGAATCACTTAAAAAATGCAACACTTGGGTCTTAGTAAATCTACCTCTAGGAGCAAAGCATGTAGGTTGTAAATGGATATTTAAAAGAAAATATAACCCGATGGAAAAATTGAAAAATATAAGGCTAGGTTAGTAGTTAAAAATTTTAGTAATAAAACGAAATATAGATTATTTTTATACCTTTGCCCTATAACAAAAATTTCTTCTGAGTTTTTAATGCATTTGCATCAATTTATAAATTATTTATGATTTAAATATGTTTTTAATTCCTATAAATATAATTTGTTTTAGATTTAGTTTCTACAATTTTTTTTTTAACTTTTGGTCCCTCATTTTATGAATATTACATTTCCAATCCCTATTGTTGCACTAACTCTATTAGCTGATGATGTGACAAACAATAATCCATGTCATCATTGCCGTATGTCACTACACTTATCTTATGTGTCAAATTTTATCCATCTAGGATTAATGAGCTACGTGACTAACCATGCTACCCACCCTCTTCCCTTCCTTTCATTTTCCTCCCCTCATCTTCATGTCCCCTTCTATTTGCGCCCTAAAAAAATTAGAGAGAGCAGAAAAGGTGAAGCTTGAATGGCAACCCAAGCAAATGTTCAACATCATTTACATGAAAGAGACTGTGTGGAAGTGATATTATTGTGTTGTTCACATCTCATAGCAAGAAGAACTTGGGGAAAAGGTTTTGGAGATGCCCAAACTGAAGATAAGTGTTTTTCGAGTTCAGTTTCTCTCTTTTTATCTTTTTTGAATTTGAGATATATAGTTAGTGATTTACTTGTTTTGCAAATGAAAAGTAGTTGCAACTTCTTTAAATGAGCTGATGATGATTTTGAGAAGGAGGATAGAGATTTTGCTATTGCCATGGGATAAAGATAGTGCTTGAAGAGTCAAGAAGAAAGATTGGAAAGCCACATATGAAATTGGTTGCAGAGAGAAGAAGAGGACCAAAGCTATGGACTATAAAGAGAAATATTACAAGTGATCATGATGGTCACCAACTCATCACAATGACCATGTAAGAACTCGCCAAATTAATAATAATGGATATCTCATGTAATACTGTGAAGTGTAAACTATGAAGTGTAAACTAAGTTAAGATCTTTCAACTATTGTTTAAACAAAACTCTTTATTAGGTATGGATTACATCCAAGTGACAACTGAAAAAGAAAAAAGGCCTAATTCAAAAAAGGTTTTTTTATGGAAAGTATTAAAAAAATTTAGGATAGGAAAATATTTTGAGAAAAGGAATATTTTTTAAATTTTCAAAGTATATAATATTTTTTAACATTAATATAATCATAAGACACATTAATTATATTTATAGTAAAGAACAAAATTTTAAAAATATGTTACAAACCTTCAATTTCTTTCTTTTCTTTTATATTTAATGCTCATAAATAAGGGTAAGTTAAACTCTTTAAATCCATTTCTTTTCTTGCCCTTCCTTTTCTTTTAAAGTCTTCCCTCTTATTTTTCTCATAACTCAGTGAGCGGACTCTAAAATAAACAAAATTTGAAAAAAAGGAAAAATGTAAACACAACTTTAACCACTTATAGGCAAATAAGATTATGGAGCACCAATGATCTATATCCCAAGGAACATGGTTTGCTTCAAATAATCGTCTATAGTTTTTCCTTTTGTCTAAATTATTACTATTCAATATTTATTAAATTTCAATTAATTTGCTGAAGGAATTATAACGCCCTTGGATCAAGATTTGATTCCGATTACAGCATGAAAATCAAGAATAGAATAGGTGCGAAAGAACCTGATTCAATCGATGGAGAACGATCGATCTAAAGCTGTTTTCTGTTCTTTCATCCTGGAGAAACTAGAAAGGAACTAGCCAAGGGAGGCAAGAGGGAGAGAAGAGCTCCTCCTATTCCCCAGGGAGCCGAAAAGGCGTTCTGTTTCAATGGGACCACAGCGCCTATATATAGGGCTAGGAGGAGGGGTCTTTCCCTGTGTTAGAAAAGTGATGTGCCAAGCCACCCATTATAGCAAGGCTCATACACATAGAGATATATAACAATACCTACCAATGAGCAGTGTGTAGGCCCAATAACAACAATAATTACAATAGTTTGGACTTCAACAATTGGCATTAATCAATTTTGACATTTAGTTAATCCGGGTTCAGAATTAAATGCAATTTGATAAGTCCACAAAATTTTCTAACAATCTCCCATTTGGACGACATAAATCAAATTCTTATGAAACAATTCCCCAGATTAGTTCACAATATGTGGCCACAATATGATGTCAAAATTGAACCCGCACTCTCAACCAAATGGTTCGATATAGGATAACAAGCATTCAACAATGCAAAGAATTATACTCGAAGGAGTACTGACATTATACACGTGAGATACTCATCTCCTAGTGACCCAATAAATGGTGGTACATAAGTCAATAGGAATGCACAATAACAGAATGGCATACCGATAAATTACCAAGTCCAATTCCCAACAAATAGCCCTATCATTCGCCCTGAATGCTATATGTGATCTAAGACATCTCATCACAATATTAGACGGATCCGAAATGTCTCCAATATTTGCCATACCGACAAAAGTGTGCACAATAATATATGGCAATATAAGCATCCGCCCAAGATGTTCTCTGAAATTCAACAATATATCTCAGCACAATAAAATTGAGACTAAGTCCAATATGTCTCAATAATAATGCCATTATACAAAATTGCATAAACAATTAAGCTGCGTAGACTTAAATGGCATTAACAGTAATTTGAGGTCATGATGAATTTACAGAACAAACTCCCAATAATCCAAAATGTCAAATGGACCTCAATATACCCATAAGGATTACAATATCAACAATAAAACCTTTGGCAGCTAACCATTAATTAGGGGATCAACAACAATATGTTCTGTAAGAATATACTCGAAAGAATATCGAGTCTACCATGAATTGCCATATATTCACAAAAAATACAAATTAATATATGGCACAGTATCTCCCACTAATCTAATATATCAAACAATATAAATATTCCCATTAGAGACCATAATATACTCTAATGGTATAATAATGAATAGTGGGATAAGTAATAATTTGTGGTAGAGTATTCAATATAAGTTTGAAACTTGCCACTATTCTCTCTAATAATAAAAGTATAAATAGAGATAATCACAAAAGTGCAGAGTTAACAAAACTTTTAGCCACAAAATTTCACAAAATTGATTTCACATACTTTGCCTATATAAATGAGGAGATCATAAATGTCTTTAATACTTTAAAACAAATATCTCCTCTCTCTGTCATCGCAAATCAAACAACAAATTATAAAGGCATAGCAAAATTAATATGCTAGCCAAAGCATTTTAGACCTATATATGGCCAATAATAAGGATGTAGCAAAATTATAGAGTCTCTAACTCCCACTATAACAATAGTTTCTATATAAATAGGAGTAACATTATATTCTAAGAGACTCAAAGTGTCCTTAAAATAGATCTCAAAATAATAGAGTGATGACAGCCCAATAAAAAAAGAGAAAATCTTACATCAGAATATCATAATTTATTCATATAATAAAATTGGTGTTCTCACGTTTAATTAATTGGGCAATTAATTGAGTTAAAGACATTATATCATTGCAATCCTACCGAAGGGTCTCGGATCACAATACATAAGTCTCTTCCACTTGATAAAGTCTTCTCTATCATATAATGATTATATCAAACAATGTCACACCGAAGGATATATCCATTATCTACATAACCCAACAATATTCGTAATCCATAAAATAATTTAATTCAATATAAATTAAACTTTACCATTTGTTGACACAAAATTCACAAAATTGGATTGCTTTAAAATGTCCAATTAATAAACGGAGCTTATGTAATTGCAATACTCTTTAGGGTTTCAATATTTAACACAAATAAACTCCAATAAATAATAAAATCATGTCTCTAAAGCTAGTACCGAGAGGATACTGAAAATTTTAGGACACAATTTTTATATCATTAAGAATTATGTCAATAAAGATAAACCGAAGGGTAAGTTCATTATTAACGTAATTCTCAATGAAACATAAGCAAGAATATTTACATTTTCACAAGGGAAAAAGATAGCACAGCTAAATATAGGAGAATGACCAAAATTTTGAGTTTATCAAATAAATGCCCACAATATTGAAAACAACTCGTTTGAAATTTCAATTGCACAAATGAATATATAATAAATAATAAATTGTGAGCTAAATTCTCCATTCAAAATCAAAATACAGATAGCTGTCAACCTGCGAAATAAAAGAGAGATTCTCAAAATTTAAATTATTTCTCTCGTTTTATAATGGTGAATCACATCACCAAAAAATAACTTTCATTTATGAAAAGTAAGATTTTAGCCAACATCAATCAAAATTTGACTATCACAAATTTTGTGCTTAAACAACAAACATTTCCCATAAATAAATATTTTTGAAATCCATAACATGTTCCATTATTTAAGCATGGATTTAATTTGGATTAAATCCAAATTCAAACTCTGATTTATGCAAATCCATTCTGATTTATGCAAGTTCACAAATATCAAATATTCTCCCACTTGGACTGCATATATCAAATTCTCAAAAATTTTCATAAAAGAAGCTATTATTTCATATAAAATAGAAGTATGCAGCAAAATTATGTTCTAGAATTTTAGAAATTAATTCTCAGCACAATTTTGCACAAAATTATTTACAAAATTAATATTATCACAATTGGTTCCACGAAGGCGAGCTCACAATCATGAAAAATGCTCAAGAATATTATCAAAATATTCTAGAAGTTAACTCTCAGAGTAATATTGCACAAAATTCGACATAATTGCAAAATGTGCAATATTCCATAATCAATATAAACAAAAATAGTGCCAAAATTATTTCAATATTTAAAATATTCAAACTCTGAGAGTACACGAATTATGACATGCCCAAATAGGTCATAATTATCCACAAAATTTTTCAAAATAAAATTCGGGGAATATAATACGATTTTAGACAATTTAATTTCTGAAAAATTCAAAATAATTTATTTGATGCCCAAAATTTTATTAATGCTTAAAATAATAGTCTTAATATTTCTTAAACTGCAATTCTCAAAGTAATATTGCACAATATTCAACAATAGTGGCATCTCATAATTTTAATGTGCAATATAATAAATATAAGAAGCTCAAAATTATTTTAATATGCAAAGCACATTAACTTTTAGAGTATGCTTAACACAATATGCCTAATAATAGCATAAATGTCCACAAAAAAATTTCAGACCCAAATTCGGTTAGTACCATATAATTTTGAGCATTTTGAATTTGAAATAAATTCAAATAAATATTTTTAATACTCAAAAAATTAATTAAAATTTACCAATAATTTTATTTTATTGAAAATACCAAGCCTGCAAATTTTGTTGAATTTTGGGTCTCATTTGGGCCTTACACGCGCCCCCATGCACTTGGGCCGTGAGTGGGCCTTGCACCTGCATTGTTCATCGTCCCTGACCTTGGGACGGGTCAGAAATGGGTTGCCCGACCCGCATAACAGCAAAGCAGGTCGAAGGCCATATCTCCTTCATTTCTCAACAAAATCGAGTAATTTTGGTGTCTATGGATTCGTAAGATAGAGATCTACAAAACCCATGTAATATCTCGAAGAACCATGGCCTATAACTCCTGGGCCAATGCGAAGAAGAATCGCGTGGGTTTCCGCAATTTTTCGTGTTTTTCTCTCTCAATTCTCAATGAAAATTCATGTTCTTGATCTCTATGAGTTCGTGGTGATGTGCTCTACAAAACCCATATGGAGTTCGAGCACAAATCGGTCTAGATAACTAAATTGAATTTTCAATCAAAGGGGTACGGTTCTTCGGTTCTTCCTTCTATTTCTCTCTCAATCCAGCCCCAAATCACACAATAATTGGCTCAATAAATTCACAACAATATAAACAACAATAATCCTCAACAAATTTTGGAATCAAACGGACAGAATCATAAATTCGAAATTGAGACTTTTGGGGTTCACAAACCTTCAAACTCAAACACCCCAAACTCGCATAAAAACACAATCAACAGTCATAATCAGATATCAAACAGGGCTTTGATACCACTTGAAGAAATTATAATGCCCTTGGATTAAGATTTGATTCGGATTATAGCAAGAAAATCGAGAACAAAATCAAGAACAGAATAGGTGCGAAAGGACCTGATTCAATCGATGGAGAACGATCGATCTAAAGCTGTTTTCCGTTCTTTGATCCTGGAGAAACTAGAAAGGAACTAGCTAAGGGAGGCAAGAGGGAGAGAAGAGCTCCTCCTATTTCTCAGGGAGCCGAAAGGGTGTTCTGTTTCAATGGAGTCACAGCGCCTATATATAGGGCTAGGAGGAGGGGTCTCTCCCGGTGTTAGAAAAGTGATGTGCCAAGTCACCCATTATAACAAGGCTCATACGCACAGAGATATATAACAATACCCACCAATGAGCAGTGCGTAGGCCCAATAACAACAATAATTACAATAATTTAGGCTTCAACAATTAGTATTAATCAATTTTGACATTCAGTTAATCCGGATTCATAATTAAATACAATTTAATTTATGTAAGTCCACAAAATTTTTCAACATTTGATTCAAACTAAGGTAGCCCATTATAACAATAAGATTCTTCTTATAATTTTTTTTCCCAACAACAAAACGTAAGCATAATCTAAAGAAAACAACTACAGATCCACTTAAAACTAATTAGGACGTTGAGTTGATGACTAAGGTTGTTGGAAAAGCAAAGATTCACTACATGCATTCTCTTTTTGTTTTTACACGGATGCCACAAAACAAGAGCATAGTTTAAATTTAAAACAACAAGATGTACGCATCGCACGTGGGAAAAATAATGGCTTTAAATTGTTACATATTGCGCGTTAAGCCTCAACCCTCTCCTCTGCAACCTTCACCGCACTCCGTAACTGTGATTGTGACACGCACGCACAAACACAATGTTGGGAGTGGCACCCAAAACCCTCACAAATTTCTCATCCTCATCGTTGTTCCCATTCATCTCCAAAACCCAAGCCACAACAACACCCTCCAACCTCTCTTTCCCTTCAACTCGCTCTCTCTCCCCAAAATTCCCCTCCATTTCAGCTGTGGCCAACTTGGTTCAGCCCCCTCAACTCGGTGACTCACTCACCCCGGGTCAGTTCCGAGTCGACATCCTTTCGGAATCGCTCCCCTTCATTCAGAAGTTTCGGGGCAAGACCATCGTCGTGAAGTACGGCGGCGCCGCCATGAAGTCGCCGGCGCTGCAGGCGTCGGTGATCAACGACCTCGTCCTGCTCTCCTGCGTCGGCCTCCGACCGGTAATGGTCCACGGCGGCGGACCGGAGATCAACAACTGGCTCGGCCGCCTCAACATCCAGGCCGTGTTCCGCGACGGCCTCCGCGTCACCGACGGCGACACCATGGAGATCGTGTCAATGGTGCTCGTCGGGAAGGTCAACAAAACCCTCGTCTCGCTCATCAACAAGGCCGGCGCCACCGCCATCGGGCTCTCCGGCATCGACGGCCGCCTCATAACCGCCTGCCCCAGCCCCAGGGCCGCCGACCTAGGGTTTGTCGGGGAGGTGGAGCAGGTGGATCCGGCGGTGCTCCGGCCGCTAATTGAGAGCGGTCACATCCCGGTGGTGACGTCGGTGGCGGCGGACAAGTTCGGACAGCCGTATAATATCAATGCTGACACGGTGGCGGGGGAATTGGCGGCGGCGCTGGAGGCGGAGAAGCTGATTCTGTTGACGGATGTGGCGGGGATATTGGAGGATAAGGATGACCCGAAGAGCTTGGTGAAGGAGATTGATATAAAGGGAGTGAAGAAGATGATGGAGAATGGGAAGATCGGTGGCGGGATGATACCCAAGGTGAATTGCTGCGTGAGGTCCCTGGCGCAAGGGGTCAGGACTGCCAGCATTATTGATGGGCGTGTGCCGCATTCTTTGCTTCTCGAGATTTTGACTGATGAAGGTGCTGGAACCATGATCACTGGGTAACTTTTGTTTTTTTTGTCTTTGTCTTGTGGAGGGGCTTCAAGGTGTTTGTTGTTGTTATGTTTATGTGAGCAACAAGCTTGTAATGTAATGATGCAGGGTTTTGCTGTTTTCTGTGCCAAATTGTTGTAGCAATAATTTAGTATACGATTTTAAGCTAAGCCGCAAGTTGATAATTAACTTGTGATGTGGATGTGGTCTTTCGTTTTAGTAAAGGTTAAGGAAAAGGTTGATTAGGTTTTTTATATTCTGTTTTGAAGTTTAAGCGCATTTCTATTTTTCGGTTGAATGATATGCTGGTTACGTGCATATCATATACGAATGAAAACCTCAGACGAAAAATAGATAGTTGAACGGAGCTTATACAACAGATATCTAGAAATTTATAGCATATAGAAGTCATTAGCCATCTACATTTGTATTCCCAAATATCTCAGAAGTATCTCGGATCACACCACCTAAGAAAAGTGCGGTACATGGATTCCGAGACGATACTAGGAGGAGCAAAAAATATCTATAATCCTAGACAGAGGAACGCTACTGTTACTGTTTTCAAACTCCCCCAAAATGTGATGCAAGCATTCTAAAATACTGCTAGAGTTGCGTACTTAGCTAATCTGTAAGTTAATACCAGGCCTAATTGGACTCCGATAAATCTGCCCTCCCTTCAGGTGCTTCATCTTCTGAGTCCGGAATAACAACAGGTTCTATGGCAGAATTGCGGGTGGGTCTCTGTCTCAATCTTTGCTTTGTAGCCAAGCCTCGGCTTTCTATAAGGGTGTGGCTAGGGACTCCAGCTAACCGCTTGCTATAGCGAACTCCTTTCAGATAAGGAACTGCACGGCTTGAATGTGCTTCCGAATTGCCTAGCTCGCTATCAGCATCATCGTCATCATTCTGACTGTAACCGTGATTCTCAACTTCATAAACAGTGTCATCACTATCTGACACTGGAAGCACATCCCTTTCGGAATCACTGTCTGTCGATACATCCTTTCTGTTGGATTTATCTTCTGATCCTCTGTATCTGTCTTGGTCACTACTTGAAGATATTTTACTTTTGCTGATGTCAAAATGAGAAAAGTAAAAAAAGCGATGTTAGATTCAATCCTAAGTCTTGACCCAACATAGAACACGAATTAAAAAGATTTATTACATAAAACATACTTTGTTAACTGTATAGCTTCCTTCATCGTACGATCATAAGCTTCTGCGGTATTTCCCAAACAAAATTTTATTAGTTTTAAATATCTAATTGGTATCAAAAGGTGGCAGAAAGAAGAAATCAATCGAAACAACATAGCTGCAATTTCAATTGATAATTCACTATGCATTTAAAGGCAGGAGACAGGAGACTATCAACGAACATTGGGAAGCATCAAGCATTACGTGATCACTTATCACATGAAATATGTTTCGCCTATTACCATTAACAATCCACTCAATCTAGTTCCCATATGCATACTGAATTGACAGATAAGAGAACATAAGAGTAGGGGGTAGAGAGCCTTTTCCTAACATTGGAATAACATTGATAAGGACAGGATTTTAAATAATTTAACATCCTGATTAAAATAATCGTTAAGAGACTTGGATGTTTCATGTAAACACTGTCCATCATCCCTTAATACTAGAAACTGATGCATAAAAGCACAAGACTAGTAAAAGTGGGGTGAGTTTATTTGCTAAGAGAAAATTTAGACAAAGCAACACTCAGCATTTCCAGAGTTAAATATCCAATAACAACTCAAGTTCTACTCATGTCCATGAATGAAACACCACACAAGAAGTTTAACCAAAAAAAGAACAGGATCATCATGTTTGAATAACAAACAAATGATAAGCCTGCTGACAAACACTTATTTCAGAAATTCCAATGGAAAAGACCTTCGACAAGTATCAATTGATCAAGAAATACATGTTGAACTTTGTTGAGCAACTTCCATGAATGGGTAAACAAGAGAGAAAACGTAGGATATCAAAAATCAAATTAATGGTAATGGCAGCTTGTTCACAAATAATAGTCCAGATTGAAAGACATCTCACACATGCAGAAACATCATCACCCATTCAATTCACAAGCAGTGTTGTTAAATGGCGGCCATGGCGGCACTATCCCGCCATGGCGTGGCGGATTTTGGCCTGAGCGCCATGGTGGATCGTTTTCCTTGGCGGTTTTGCATGGCAGCCAATTGCGGGCGACATGTTCATGGCGCCATGGCATTTCATGGCGGCCATGGCGGAAATATTGATCCTTTTTTTTTTTTTTCAAAAACTTAAAGTTTAGTGTGGGAATTTTGGGTTGAAAAGAACCCCATTGTCTCGACCCTCCTTTCACTTTGCTCTCTCATCTTGTTTGCTGTTTCCCCCATTCTGGCGGTGGCCTCATTCCAGCAATGACACCACCACCTGTAGCGGCGAAGGTTACTGTTTCTGCTTCTTCTATTCTTCTTCTGATATGTCTTCTTCCTTTTGCTTCTTCTATTTCTTCTTCTTTTTACTTGTTCTGATCTCTTCCCCCCCCCCCCAAACATTTTGGTTATGCTTCAACTTTTTTCTTCCTCCATTTTTTCTATTCTGTTTTGGCTCCCTTTCTATTTCTCTCATTTTTTTTTTTTTTGGTTCTTTATTCTGTTTTAGCTCTTTTCTACTCTATTTTAAGCTCTTTAATCCAAATCTGTTACTCTTTTTTTTTTTTTTTTAATTCTGTTTCAGCTCTTTCTACTCTGTTTTAAGCTACAATGTCAGCCCAACCTTCACAAAGCTCAAGGGCTAGTAGTAGATCAGACTCAGGTTGGAAGTATGTCCACCCTGATGCAAAAAATAACACAAATGATACTATGTGTAATTTATGCAATAAAGTTATGAAAGGAGGAATTACAAGAGCCAAAGAACACTTGAGGGGACAATCTGGTAATGTTTCCAAGTGTCTCAAGTGTCCAAAAGAAGTTAGAGATGAGTTGTTGGCGTTACATAACCAGAAAAAGAAGCAAGGCAGTGACAGTAACGAAGTTCAAAATGTAAGGGATCTTGATCTTGAGAACTTGGGTTTTGGATTATCTAAAGATGATGCTAAAGGGATTGATGAAATCCCTAACCCTAAGCCTAAAGAGAGAAAGGGTGCTTTGAAAGGCCCAATGGATTTATTTGTTAGAAAACCCAAAACTGCAATTGCTAGGAAGAATAAGGAGAGGTTGAGGCAACAAAATATTAGAGAAGCATGTGACAAGAAAGCAGTTGCTAGGGTTCATCAATACATTGCTTGGTGGTGGTATCAAGCTAGAATTCCATTCAATTGTATCAAATTGAAGAGTTTTGATGATATGTTGGCAGCCATTGGAAGCTTTGATCCCAATTTGCCTACTCTGTCTTATCATGACATAAGGGTTCCACTTCTCAACAAGGAGTTGGAGTATACTAAAAATATGAAGGATCATAAGGAGCAATGGAGCAAACATGGTTGCTCCATCATGTCAGATGCTTGGACTGATAGGAAGCAGAGGTGTATTATTAATTTCTTGGTGAAATCTCCTAATGGGACAATGTTTGTGAAGTCTGTAGATGGATCTAACTTTGTGAAGACCAGTGAGAAGTTATTTGAGCTTCTTGATTCTTTTGTGGAGGAGATTGGAGAGGCGAATGTTGTTCAGGTTGTAACTGACAATGGAAGCAACTATGTTTTGGCGGGTAAGATGTTGGAAGATAAAAGGCCGCATCTCTATTGGACTCCTTGTGCAGCCCATTGCTTGGATTTGATGCTAGAAGATATTGTAAAGCTTCCATTGATAAAGAAGACAATCAAAAGAGCAATTTCTCTTGTTGGCTTCATTTATAGCCACTCTATTACCTTGAGTTTGTTGAGACACTTCACAAACAAGAGGGAATTGGTGAGGCATGTAGTCACAAGATTTGCCACTTCCTTTCTATCATTGGAAAGGCTTCATCAAGAGAAATCAAATATTAGAAAAATGTTTACCTCTGATGAGTGGATGAGAAACAAGTTGTCTAAAGAGGCAAAGGGAAAGGAAGCAACAAAGACTACAATTATGCCTTCCTTTTGGAATCATGTGAGATACACCCTTAAAGTTATGGCTCCTCTTGTTCGAGTGCTTCAACTTGTTGATGGTGAGAGGAAACCAACTATGGGTTATATCTATGAGGCAATGGACAAGGCAAAAGAAGCCATTATGAAGTCATTCAAGAATGATGAAAGCAAATACAAAGATGTGTTTGCAATAATTGATAATAGATGGAATTGTCAGCTCCATTGACCATTACATGCAGCTGGTCATTTTTTGAACCCAGAGTACTATTATGGCAACCCTGCATTGGAGTTTGATTTAGAAATTACAAACGGGTTGTATGAATGTATTAAGAGGTTGGTGCCTAGTCAGGAAGTGCAACAAAAAATATTGCTTGAGCTGCCAATTTATAAGAGTGCTAATGGTCTTTTTGGAACTGAATTTGCAAAATCACAAATAAAAACTCTTGCACCTGGTGAGGAGAATACAACTTTTAGTTTTCAAATTTCTTTTGATTTTAAGCTTTGAGTGATTTGCTTATATAGCTTTCTTTGGATTTGTAGCTCAATGGTGGAGAATGTATGGGCATTCAACTCCAAACTTGCAACAGTTGGCTATCAAGATTTTGAGCTTGACATGTAGTGTTTCGGGATATAAACGTAACTAGAGTGTTTTTGAACATGTAATTAACACTTCTTTATTAGTTAGGTACTTTGTTAATACTTATAATAGTAGTCATTAACACTTAGATTATATTGATATTGCAGATCCATTCTAAGAGGAGAAATAGGCTTAAGCATAAAAGGTTGCACAATTTGGTTTATGTAAAATATAACCAAGCGCTCAAGCGGATACAATCTTAGAGATGAGATTGACCCTATCTCACTCAATGATATTGATGAGTCTAATGAGTGGTTGGTTGGAGAGCTGGATGAAAGTGATGATGATGCTAGAGATGAGTTGGTTTTTGGGGGTGATGACACTTTGAATTGGAAAACTGTGTATGTGGCATCTGGGATTGGGGACCCTAGAACATATACTAGGAGGCAAAGTAGAAAAAGAAAGGAGCCTTCAAGTGGTGCAGCAACTAGTAGAGCTTCAAAGAAAGGAAAACAAATAGTGGTGGCTGATGAAGAACTAGAATTTGAAGAACAAGAAGATTCTTCAAAAGAGGAGGAAGAATTTCAATTTGATGACTCAAAATCAAAAGGAGAAGAAGTGGAGGGATATGCCTCACCAGAAAATAATGATAATGATGATTATATTGGAGATGATGATGAGGACTAGTGCCTAGCTTAGTTGATTTTAGTTTCCCTTGGTCTTAATGTTATGACTTTGAAGTTTTGATTATGCTATAGTTCTATGTTTGTATCTGACTATGAATATGTTATGTTATGTTGTGACTTTGGCTTTAATTTTGTGATGCATTTGCTGAATTTATTAATCAAAATATGTAATATGTTTCTAATTTTATTTTTCTTGATCTTGTCATCTTGATATATGTTGTTAGTTTTGATTAGTTATTATGTTTAGCAGTTTTTTTTGGATATTTTTTATATATATATTTGTATATTTTTAGTCCGCCATGGCTTCCGCCATAACCCGCCATGCCATCCGCCATAACTTTATGGCGGATTTCTGGCTTACCGCCATGAGCCGCCATCTGATATTGACGACTTTGTTCACAAGACCTACACCCACTACCAATGCAAGTAATATGTAAACTGAAAAATACAAAGCACAACAAAGTCAACGTTAGTATGCAGGATAACAATAGTCCTATGCATCGGAATATGTAGCACCATATTGATTAAATTAACATCACTCATCAAACAAATGGTGACTACCACAAAATTGAACATATAATACACATCTTACCAAATGTGTAACTAATAGGCCTACGAGTTCGACAAGAACGTGTATTTCCAGAGCAATAAGAATTCCGAAAATCATTGAATAGCATGTCCTGCCGTTGCTTTCGTTTTACCGCCCTTTCTTTGTTCTGCATAATTCAAAAGTATAATGACAAACAAAGATGAGGATGTTCCATTCACTAGAATAGACACCTATCAGACACTAAACAAAAGGGCCATCATACCTTTCGAAGCTTTTCAAGTACAGGAATGGCATCATTTTGAAGCTTCTTGCCGATAACAACTTCTGCAGGAGAATTGCTACATGAGAATTTTTCCTGCAATCAACATTAAAAGACAAAGTAAATTAAGAACTCAAATCCAAGGGGGAGGAAGAAAAAAGGCAGTGAATTTGATCTTACCACTGCTTTTGAAAATTCTTCAAGATTGGAGGCAAGTGTTTCCCATTGAAAATTGATGGGAAGTGATAGACATCCATTGACATTAACCTTTGGATTTGAGTCTGATGTGATTATTTCTCTGTACAATCTGTGACTCTGACATTTTGCATTTGCATCATACCTAAGACCAACAAAGTAAGACAAATCAGTAATCAGGATTTCAAGATTTTGAGGATCTTAAAAAGAGCGGAACATATTCTAAAAATTACCAATAGGAAGTGCCAGTTCCATCGCTTCCTAAGGCATCTTTGCGAAAAGAGGTAAGCTGTGTTCCTTCTTTTAAAGCATCATTAATGTATAACACTGCATCATGTTGCTGAACATAAACAAACACCAGCAAACAAAAGAACTCCTTCAGACAAAATTAAAACATAGACTTGGAGGATTATCTAGTCAAAAGAATGCAAAAGTATCCTATACATTAAAGAAACTAAACAGGAGATAATAATACATCAGCTCGAACTTCACAAAGTGCTTTTAGCAGTCGTAAACGATCTAATGGATCAAGTTCCTTGTACTTGGATACCTCCTCTCTGCATAACCATCCATGGCACCAGTTATTTAAATGTTATAGCAATTATTGTCAAGATAACATTATCGGTGTATCTCCAGTACCCTTTAGATGGCACAAGTGGAACCTCCCCCTCCGCAACCTGTAAAAAGGAGCCAACAAGCACCATTGAACAGTAAATCCTATCAAAAATGGGGAAAAAAATGGAAAGTCAACTCAAAAGCAATCATGCAGAGACTCACCCATGGCCACCACATAATCAGTTTCTTGCACAGTGCAGTCACCCATTTATCAGAGTCAACCAGAGTTTTACTCACAGGTGGTATTCCCTGCAAAAAATACAAATTAAATTTAAATTTAGAAAGAAACTAAGGAGAGACCAATATATAGGATAGGAAGCTATCAACTGAAAGATACAAACCATATAGGGTAGGGGAGAATGATTGGTTTAGGGTTTAAGGAAGCCAGCCAGAAGCCAGCCAATTTACAGGATTAGTATATCCAAAGTATTCAACCTCCTCCCTGAATGCATTAGCATTACATATTTTGGGCCTTCCTCCTAAAACATACATGCAGGAATAACAAATGCTTATTTCCCCATATCACTGTTGAACTAGAGGTGTTTTGAGCACGATCTAGTGCACTTTTGATAATAAATATTTAAAACACAATAATGCAGGTCACAAGTTTGATACATTTATTTGCTACATTAGTCCTGCTGTACGGGAGGATGAATGAGCTCTGAGTAACATGATCTTCTGCATTGGTTCAATGCTACTAGTAAAAGCTTATAAATTGAACAAAATACTTCCATATTTGACCCACAAAATTACTAGTTCAACTGAGTAATTCTCAGCCCACATCACTTCCTACCACATCAAATACTACATGGAAAGCAACCTAAAAAAACATGCCACCACCTTTCCTTCCACTTTCCATATAGCAGCATTAAAAATAAAAACACAAAACAGTCCAAACAAAAATTCACATTTACACAAGGCATCTCTACTAATGGTCTCATATAGTATTCCTCAAATCCACATATCAAATACGAACCAAATGCAAATATCAAATTCATGCAACTTTAAAAGCACTATCCGCAAAAGCCAACTATTCAGCTAATCAATAGCCGGGGAATAAAATGCAATCATAGTGAAAATGACAAATAAAAATAAACTAAAAAACATGAAATGAAGATTGGAATAACTACAGAGAACAAGGTAACCTTCAAAAGTTGAATATGAAGCTGAGCAAGTGCAGCGTCAGGCATAACAAGCCCGATCTCTAATTTTTCAGCAGAAAGCTTCAAATCTTTGCCAAGTATTGGCCTAAACACCTGAAACCACCAAAACCACCTTCACTGATCCATTTACCCGACTCTCACTGAAAACTCTCTATATCGTAACCTGCAACGAAACAATAACGAAGTTTGACCGCGAAGAGATTTCTTACGTCGAGGAAATTGAGAACAGAAGCCAGTTCCCACCGTCCACGCAGCTTCAGAATCTCGGCCTCCAACGGGCTTTCCTCGACGCGCGCGTTTCGCTCCTCGCCGCCTCCGCGTTCTTCTGCGGTCTGCATTCTCTGCGATTTGGCGGAGAAGAAATGAAAGAGTGATTGACGAAGTGGAAGACGAAGTTGTGATCGAAAGGGGGAAATGGTGAGTTTTCCCGCCCAAACCGATTTTTTACTTTTTACCAGCTGAGAATCGCACTGTTGTCTTGAGTTGAGTGTTTAGGTAACTAGGTTGGGATTTTTAACTCTAGGGCTAATTAATTTCGGGATCGCGCCTTTTGCATATTCATTCCCTCGCGGCTCCAAACGCACCGTTTTGTGGTCATTTTCGTTTGCCGAGCGCTGACCCGCGGTAAAATGCGGCCATTTTGATAGATATGATAAAATGGGCTCAACCCAACAGATTGGCCCGTTAAAAATAACGGATTAGATTAATATATTTAATCTGCAAAAATTTTTTAACCCGTTTAATCCATGAACTTTAGCGGACCAGGGCAAGTTGGCCCACCAGCCCAATCTTATCTTTTTTTTTGTTTTAGGTGCAAGAGTATTTTTTAAAGAAAATTTTAAGTTTCTATTATAAATTATATTATTATTATATTTTTATTAATTTATAAACTTTATATTATAGATTTTATGTTATAAATTTATAGTTAATTATTATTTATAAACTTATTTATATATACTAATTTATTTATTATATTTATATTTGAGTTAAATTTAGAAACAAATTATGTAATTTAATTATTTTATTTTATTTTATTTAAGTAGATTTTTCATTCAATATAATTTTTTAAATTTTTAAAGTAATTAAACTCATAAAAAATTAAAATAAATTTATTTATATTTTTTTTGCTGGCCAACCGGTCCTTAAATGAGGTGGGTTAGAATATTGAACCCACCTTCCTAATTCGGCCTACCCTACTTTTGGTCCTGACCGGCCCACTTTGCCATCACTACATTTTGGATCTTCAAATGGGGGAGGTGCAATGGATAAACGAGCGAGCGAGTTTAAATAAAATAAAATAAAATAATAAAATAGAAAAGTTCCTCCATTTTTATAAAAAGCTTTGTCTATAGAGAAATAATATCCTGACTCACTTTTCTCTTACTCAAAAAGAGAAAATGAGAAAAAATAAGTTTAACTTCAATTTTAAAGAATAAAAGAACAAAAAAATTAATTTAATAACTTTACTTTCAAAATAGTTTTTTAATGATTAAAAAGAAAAAATCTGTTTGAATAATTATTTTTAAAAATAAATTTTAAAAGTAATAAAACAAAAAACTTGTTTGACAAATATTTTCTTAAAAGTAGTAAACATATAATAGTATTTAATATAATAATAAATTTATTATATAATATTATCATAAAGTCTCAATAAATAAAGTCTTAATACAAGTTGATACATTTTTATATTCATAAATCTATTTACATACTTACATTATGTTTTTGTTACCACATCCAATTTATAATTCGGTCACAACCTTACCATTTCCCTTGCAGCTTCATTAGTTAATCTTGTAGTATTGTCATTATTGAAATTCATCTCTAAATCTGTGCTATTATTCTGAGTTTCAATTTCGCAAGGATCCATATTCTTCCATTCTCTAAATAATTTATCAAGCATTCCCCACCTACGTACATCGTTATGAATTATACAACAAGCTATGATAATAAGGCATTGCCTGAAAGGCTTGTATGGTAGCATTAGCTTTAAAATGAGGAATTTTGCTTTAAGTACTCCAAAATAACGCTTAATTGTCATTTTTAAATATGAGTGCCTAAAATTAAACAACTCCTAAGCAGTTCTAACTTATCTGCCAGGATCATAAAATTCTTATGCATGATATTATTCACTTCTATAAGGTGGGAAAAAGCCTCCAGTATATGAGTAATCAAAATCTATCAAATAAAATAAACCTAAATCAGTGTGCAAGCATTAACTCTAGCAAGAATGCAAATTAACAATATCATTATATAATAATCAATGAACAAGTAATTTTACACATGATATTATCAAGTTTAACACATAACTAATGAATAATTATTCTATTAGATAAAGGTATATCACCTTCTTTCAAGTTGACTTTTTTCTTTTTCTTTTTCTTTTTCTTTTTTTCCCCTCTTTTTCGTAAATATGAATCTATATCCTGCTTTGTATTAGCCATAATTGTCAAAATTATGGGGCCTATTTGACAATTGCATTTAAAAACTATTTTTTGATTTTTAAAAATAAAAAATAGTTCTTTCCAATAACAGCTTCAGGGATTGGTGGTTGCCATGACGTACTTCTAAAAGAGATAAGATGGAATGGATGAGACATAAAAAAGAGAACAGAAGGGAGTTTTTTGTCATTGAGATAAGAATCAAACAAAATGTAAACACAATAAAACAATATATTTACATTCATGCCACTGTATTTTCTATCGTTCTTAAAAACAAAAAATCAAAAACAACTTTAAACTGTTTTGGGTTTCTTGTTTTTAAAACTCATAACTTGTTTTTTAGTTTTAAAAACCAAGGCGGCTTCTTAAGTGGTGCCCAACCAGTTAGTCACCACATGGTGACAAAATCTCAGCCTTTCAATATCTAATATAACAGTTAGGATTAACTATAATTAAAATTTATATTCATATTAAATAATTAAAATTAAAATTAAAAAATAATTTTATAAGTAATTTATCTACTTTGCCCCTTTCTTTCACCACCTTTACTTTCTCCGACACTTCCCACTCCTCTCCTCTGCCACCACCGCCCATCGTCACCCTACCGCCAGCTGTTGCTTTGACTCCCACTGCCACCCCTAACCCACTCCGCTCACTGCTGCCTCCAACCACTCCGTCCCCCGCCTCACCTCTCTCCTCCAATCACAACCGCACCCCTTCAACCTTTCATTTTTGGAGTGAATTTTCTGTTGCAATTATGTTTCAAGCTTCTCTTTTTTTTTTAACCCTTTTTTAGGAGATCCAGAATTGAAATTTGGTTTCTCTAATTGGCTTCATAGTGGGGTTGTGAAAAAGTTGAGATTTTTAGCAATTTTTTCTTCTTGGATCGTGTTTTGAAGATGAAGATTGAGGTTGTTTAGGAGGTTGTGGTCATGGTGGGGGTTGTGGAATGATGATGATGAAGAAAAAGCCATGGTGATAGAAGTTCTTGGCACATGTACTTTTGGTTATTTGGTTGCAAACTCATTCACCAATGAAAGCATGTTAATGGCCATAGGGAATGGCGAGAATCCTCAGAATAAGTCCTTTGATCTTGTGGAATGCTCTGATGTTTCCAATTTTAACTGGAAGTATACAATCTTCAGGCAGATCTCAAAGTCCAGGTTCAAAGATTGGTTTCTTGGTTGGGGTGATGGTTGTTGTAGAGAACCATTGGAAGGTGAAGAAGTGGAGGGAACCAAATATGAATGCAATGTTCTAATACTAGAAGAAGCTTCTCTTATTCATAAAGCTCAAGGTCCAAAATAAAGAATCAAGGGAGAGAGGAAAGTAAAATTAAAGTGATGTGGTGCTATATCAAATTTAGGGAGGGTTCTGATTCACAAAGAGCTGATGAGAAGGGAGGTGGGTGGTGGGGTTGTAGTGAAAGGAGATAGAAAAGAAAAATTAAAGTGAGGATAAACATGTCATTTTATCAGTTCTTTTTTGTTATAATATTATTTATCACCATGTGGTGACAAACTTGTTGGGCACCACTTAAGAAGCCACCTAAAAACCAATATAAAAAAAAAAAAAGATTACCAAATATGTTTTTCATTTTTAACCCAAAAAAAGGAAAAGGATTCATTATGCCTCCCTTCCCTCCACCTAAAGTCGTCCCCAGTCTCCCCAAAAGCACATTTACCGTTATTCGTCCCTTTCCCCCAAGCTTAAAAGTTCTTATTATAAAAAAGAATTATATAATAACTCATATTTATATTATAATATTTATTAAATAATACATTACCTATTTTATTTATTTTTCACAAAATCAAGCATAGTATAGTGTGCTTTTAGGAAAAAAAAAAGGACAAAACCTCAAAAAACATCATCATGAGTCAAATAATTATACTCAAATTATTGTATTGTCCACTCAGGCATACTCATTTAGCAAAAGGCTAGTGGTAAAAGACTTGATAATTTACATGAGATCATAAGTTCAAATTTCATTACCACTAATATACTGAAACAAGAAAGGCTTAAGTACGTTTTCCTTATAAATATAGGTCATTATCATATTAGTCCCTCTAACTTTTTTTTTTTGGTTTTTGGACAATCTTTTTTTCAAATATTATGTTTTTTATCCCTGACATTAGCCAATAGCATTAATTGATGATATTTAATTATTTATAAAAATCAAAAGAAGATTCTTAAGATATTTCTAAAGATTAAAAACAAAATTTTCAGTATTTATAATGACTAAATACATTTTCTAAAATAATTACTAAGAGCAAAATTTAGAATGATAGGAACAAAAAAAAAAACATAATATTCCAAAAAAGATGCACCAAAAGTCAATTTTTTTAAATAGACTAAAATTAATCTAACTTATATTTATATTTATAAAGATTAAAAATATATTTAAGCCAAAAAAAAATTATTCCTTTAGGGGGTGTTTGACAAACTAGAAAAATCGAATATTTAGGTATAATGGTATTTGATTTTTAATAAATATTATTTGATATCTATTCAAATATTTTTAAACTAGTTTTTATCTAAACCAATTTTGAGAATAAACTAATTTTAAATTAATTTTATTTTATCCCAATTTTTCGTCCTTTTATTTTAGTTCTTCTCACTTTGCATCAATCTTTTCTCTATATATTGACCATATCAACCAATCCCTTTAAGATTTATCTCCTTAGGTGGGGTGCATTACCATTTTAGCAAATTTCAAGATGCTTATCTATCAATTAATCCTAAGTAACTGTTTAATCATCATCACTCTTATTTGTGTAATATGATAGAGGACACGTTTGGAATTAAGGTTGGATTTCTTATTTTAAAACTGTCCCTTCTTATTCTACTGAAACATAAATCAAGATTGTGCTAGCATATTATATTTTATTAGATAAAAAAATGAGTTAGATTGACTTTTTAATAAGTACAAAAGAAGAAGAAGAAAAAGAACATATATGTTAAAACTAATTTTTAAATTATCGAATCAAATACTGTTTAATAAAAAAATAATTTATTTTTATATAAGTTAACATATCCAATTTATCTTTGTACCATGTTAATTTGGTTTTTCAAATTACCAAACACCACCTTAAAACATAAATAGTGGAGTTATCTGCAATGCACCTTGCTATTTATAGTTCATCATGTACCTTGATAATTAATGTTTAAGATCTGATGATTTATTTATATACCAATTATCGTTGACACATCGCAATAGAGCTCATTTTCACTATCTCCCTACAATTGGCCCCTTTCGTTACAACTCGTCCCCTCTCTCCATTATCCCAGCCCTCCCCACCAACACCACCCACAGCCACTATCCGTCCCCGCCCCTCTCCGGCGCCACCTCCCCCCTCTTGCATCATTGCGTAAAGAATCTGAGATACAAATAGAGAGCAGTTGTGTTAAAAAGAGAATTTAGTTATTACTATCGTTCATCCGATATAGTGGGTAGATTCATGGAACAAGGACAAGGAGACAACCAAAGCCTAGCTAACATGTCCACACTTAATATTTATTCACCCAACTACACTTTAGTAGTTTGGTAATAGTTATTAACATACGAGCAAAAGGATAAAAGTAATATATAAAACACAATAAGAATGCATTCTTACAACTAGTAAACACAAGAATAATGGGGAAAAAATTTGAGGTCTATATATCACAATCCCCCTTTTATTTGGAAAACTTTGTTATATGCATAATGCAAATGCAACATTGTCCCTCTTTTCTCTGTTCCATATTCTAGATAAAATAACTTTTCAAAACTCTTATCACAAATTGTTTGATGGGTGAGGAAGGAGAAGAGGTGGCGAGAAAGCAGTAACATCATGGGTTTGTTGATGGAGATAAGTGGTAGGGATGGAAATAGGTTAGTAGGCTCATTATAGAGCCTGTCAATCCCGGTAGGCTAGCCTGTTATAGTGTTATACATATTTATGTTACATAAATTGGTAAAATGTTAGAGATGAGATTTGAACTTGAGACCATAAGCGAAGAGACTCACCACTTGACCATTGCTCCATAGCACCCTAATAGTGTATTTACACACTATTTTAGTTTTAAGTCTGTATATTATTTCATTTAAAATTAAATTTGAAACCCTACTATTCCTTCTTAAATTCTTGCGACATAATGCATCCATTTGCAACCCCATCTCTTTCACTTTGAAACCTTGTTGCAACATACTCAAAACCCTATTGCAGGCCGTAAACCACCTTGCCACATCTCCATGCAGCTACACAGGAGCCACACCAAATCACCACCTTGCCGCACTAGATCGTCGGAGCTGTATACGAATAAAGGTCTCCTCATATATGACATTTGCATAACATGATTACTGTATCTTGTGTTTCTATCAATGAGAGCTTATTCTTCATTTTACTCTAAAATGAGTTTAATTGTTTCTCTTCTTCCTTTTAATTTGTATAGTGTAGGTGTAGTTCTACAATTCATATACCTTGAATTTTGATTACAACAACAAGAGTTTATTAACGTATATTTTTTTAAATTTTTTTTTGAAATGTTTGTTAATTTTGCCTAATGGTGTAAAACTTCTTAACTAAGACTTGGAGTTGTTTTCCATGGTTGAAGGTAATTGATACTTAAATTAGTCTCACTTTTTTAAAAAAAAAAAAAATACAAGCCTTGTAAGCCGACTTTAAGCCAAGCTAGGCTTTTGAACAGGCTAGACTTAGGTTCAAAATAATGCCTATAACAAGCCACAAGCCATAGAGTTACAATACAAACTTAGCCTGTTAAGAGAAAAGCCTGGCCTACCTGGCCTGTTTTCACCCCTAATGGCACCGCTGGGGAGGGGTAGGGTAATGGAGACGAGGGATGAGTTGCAGCAGAGTGGTCAATTTTGGGGTAGGAAGAGTGAAAATGGGCTTTACTAGAATATATTAGTGATAATTATTGTATAAATAAATCTTCTTATCTTAACCATTAATCATCAGGGTATATGGTGCACCATTAATGATGAGGTGCATTGCAGACAACTCCTAATCTCTATAAAAAGTAAGAATGTCTTACTATAAAAGGATAAAAAGATGTAACATTGCCAACGAGGGTGGGCATAGTTGGTTACCTTTTTGCTTATATCTCACAAAGGCCATGGATTCAAATTCCGCTAACCGATATAAGGACCTCATTGGTGGTACTGTATGTAATCTTTCCCAAAAATCCTCGAAGAAGCTTTTACCCACCAAAAATAAAAAAGATGTCACGTTCATTATTTATGAATATGATTCTATTATAATTAACTAGAGATAATTCTTGTGTGTTGTACAGGTTTATTTATATTTTTTATAAATTTTTTAATAAGAATACCATTTTTAAAAACTATTATGATAGCATTTAAAAGCTAGACATAATAAGAAAATATGGAATTTTTCTAATTATTCTAAACAATGAAATAGATCAAAACTTCAAAAGTAATTACATTGGAAGAGCTCATATTGAATAATTTATTGTAGAAAATATTTTTTATGCAATTATTATACTTTTTCATTTTTCTCAACTATAAAAACTCTCAACCTTTTTGTTGCAATCATTTTTGACAATGCATAATATAATTGTTTATAATAGCATATCCATTTTCATGAATATAACCATATAGTTCAATAATTGGCCTTAACTTATATTTAGTGTCATTGCATAGCACACGTTTATTAGTAATTGTTTCCTTCCTAAAACAAAAGGTCATTTTGAGCCATTTATTGGCAAAACTATTCATGATATGAGAACTTTTGCACCAACATTATTTCATGTAATTATTTTTGCTTCTGTTATTTACTCTCCGAGGTGCATAAATTTCTAATGCCAAATATAGTTTTTAAGGAGCATAATTGACGTTTCTTTTTCCTATTGTAAGCAATAGTTTTAAGAATTCAGTTTAAAGTATTAAAAATTTTACTCAATTTATAAACTTTTGTTTAGTAATATTAGTAAGGTGCGTTTTACTATGTTTTGCCTCAGAAATGGTGCACAATACGCCAAGTCATCCAAGAGTCCATAATTGATGGTTTAATCCTAAACCTTTAACCTAGGATTTACTTTAAAATTTTCTCTTTCTCCTATAAACTTCTATTGTGGTCTCCCACTGCCCCCATCACATTCTCTTTCACTCTCTTCTACCTTCAACTCCACTAACTCTCTACCTTACCCTCGATGGTCCTACCTTACACCATAACCTTAGCCCCTACCCCACGACCTTGGCGTCGCAGCCTGATGACCATGGCATTCTCGTAGGCCTCCACCCTCGAGATCTCTTTCTTTCTCCTCCTCGCCTCTATGTCGCTGCTTGTTTCAAGCTCCCCATCGAAAAGGTGTTTAGGTGCAAGAAAGCCTCCCACCGCTCCTCATCATTGTAGTAGACATTGATGCACTCGAGCTGGAGGCTAGAGTCATTGTTTTACATGTCGGTGGGTTCGATGTTGTGCTCATCACAGATCACTTCCCAGGACTTGGCCGCCCTAATTTGGTTGCGGCATTGCCCACCTTGAATATGCAGGATTTCTCTCATTTTCTCAGGAAAATGACAGTCTCAAGAAAATGACAGAAAATGGAGACCAAAAAAAGAGAAGGGAATAATTAAATAATAAAAGATAGTAACAAGAGGTGGTTTTGCATTTTGAGAGGGCAGTGCTGTTCGAAGAGGGTGTTGGGAAGAAGATAATTGTGCACCGATAAACTTTGGGAGAAAATATTATGGTGAAAATCAGTGCACAACATGCCATTGAAGTATAGAGCATAGCAAATGGCATCTATTATTAGTTGCTTGGTCAATCATATATGAGCTTATATATTATTTTATTGGATCTTCAATAACATAAAATATGTAATAATTAATCTCATCAATAATGCCATTTAAGGAGTGCTGTTATTTTGCATATATTCTTATCTCATGCATTGTTGTAAATTTTGATATATGCTATTAACAATTTATTTTATTGTATCATCAGCTTAAGTAGATATTGTCTTAGTATTGTACATTAGAATGCCTCTTCTTACTCTATTGTATTGTCTGAATGCCAATATCAATAGACATATACAATTTTATTTCATAAAATGATCATTAATAAAGAAGAATATATACTAAAATAAAATCTAAATAAAAATAGAGTTTAATTTATATATGTTGACAATGTAAAATAACTTTACACTGTCGCTATCAACTAATAGAAATGTAAGGAAATATTAAATCATACTGAATAATTATTCACTATGATAAAGAACCTACTATGATTTGATATTTTTTTTATATTTTTATTAGTTGACAGTGTAAAGTTACTTTACACTATTAGTGCATACAAATTAAACTCTAAAATATTTGTTAAATAATATTGAAAAATATAATAATAAAAGTGTTGTATTAATAAAATTATATTAATAAAATTTATGAAAAATTGCATTTTACCCCTAAAATATAATCCATGTGCACTTTAACGCTTAATATTTAAAAATGTGCAATTCGACACCCTGACGCTTTTAAATTGTGCAAATGAGATGTTCTGTTTACTCTGTTGTTAAATACGAGTTCCGAGTTCAATAGTGTGAGTTCCAAGTTCAATGTATCACTTAATGTAAGAGGGTTCATTTCTTCCTTGTCTCAGTTTCTGAGTTCCAATTTCAAAGAGAGTTAATTTCTTTCTTATTTTTACATTTGTAAATTTATTGGGTTAATTTCGATGTCAAAGGCACATGTGAGTGAGTTTTGAGTTCAATGACACATGATCACTAATGGTAATATTTAACAGCAAAGTTAATGAAAGGTCTTGTTAGCACAGTTTGAAAATATCGGGGTGTCAAATTGCACATTTTTAAACATTAGGGGCTAAAGTACACATAACTTATATTTCAAGAGGATAAAATGTATTTTTTCCAAAATTTTATTATTTGATTCAATATAAAATAGAATTAAATATAATAACATAATAAATTTTTTATCATTTGTATTATATTTATTAAATTAATACGATTTATTTATATCAAACAATATTATTTAGTGTGATATTTATTGTGTTTACAACTTTTTTTTACTATTATTATTATTGGAGAACTTGAATAGTCAAATACTTATTATAATTTTTAACCATTATTATAAATTTATATTATCGTTAACTTTTTACACTAATTATCATGTATATTACAGGAAATGCAACGTTCAAGTGAATTTTATTTTATATATATTATTTATTATAAAAGTAATGGTAAAAGAGAATAGAGAAAAAGGAGGAAGAGAGAATTCTATTATTGATATTTTCAAGGGAGTTGTCATACATGAAGCACTCAAAATACTATTTATAGTCAAAGGGTAAGAGATATAATATATGATAAAATAACTGATTCTATCTAATCAAATTTTAACTGAATTAGGATAAAAATATGGATATCTACATTCAGATTCAAATAATATTTCATAACACTCCCCCTTGGATGTCTATTAGGGATATGCCTCATTAAAACCTTATTAAGAAAAACCCATTAGGAAAAAAATCTTAGTGAAGGAAAAAGAGTACAATATCCTCACAATGGTAACTGCCTTGTTAAAAACCTTATCAAGAAAAACCTAGGAAAACGAAAATCTTGATTAAGGAAAAAAGAGTACAGTATTTCTCCCCCTCTTCATAGCATCATTTAAGGTATTGGAATTGACGCATTCCAATCTTGTATACTAGTTTCTCGAAGGAAGAAGTAAGTAGTGACTTGGTAAATAAGTTTGCAAGGTTATCACTTGAATGGATTTGTTAGACATCAATCCACTTGTTTTGAAGATCATGCGTGAAGAAAAATTTCTAAAGAAATATATTCTCCTTTTAGCTGAACTATGCATGCTACATTGTCCTCGTATAAAGTTGTAGGAGTTTCTTCCTTATAAGATAATCCATATGACACTTGAATTCATTACTTTCCATATATAAATAACTTGTTTGAGACCTGCATTAACTTGGATCTAACAAATATCTTGCATTTGTATAGCCAACTAATTGTAACTTTGATTTATATGAATAACCACATATCAATCGTTCCACGGAGGTATATGTTTAATTCCATTCCAATGCCTTTCTAGCTAGTTTGGAAAGGAAATATACATGCTAATACACTTACAATAAATATCATATCGAATCATGTATTATTAGTAAGATATATAAGTGCTCCTATGGCACTAAGATATGGTACTTCAGGACCAAGAACTTTATTACCTTTCCGAGGATGAAACAAGCCCCTTTTCACATCCAACGATCTTATAATCATTGGGATACTTAATGGATGTAATTTATCCATATAAAATCTCTTAATGATTTTCTCTGTGTAAATCGATTGACAAACAAATATTTTATTTGTCAAAGGCTCGATCTACAGGTCGAGGCAAAATTTTGTCCTTCAAGGATTTTTTATTACAAACTCTTCTTGTAGATTTTCTATGACTATGGAAACTTTTTCAGGAGTCCCAATAATATTTAGATCATCAACATACACATCAATTATAATGAATCCAAATGCGGATTTCTTTATATAAACATAGGGGCAAATAATATGATTCTTAAAACCCTTCTTGATCAAATACTCATTGAGACGGTTATACCACATCCGTCTAGATTACTTTAGACCATATAAAGATCTTTGCAGCTTAATTAAATAGATTCCTTGGAAATGTTCATTAGACGTTGATATCTTTAATCCTTTATGGATTTTCATGTAAATATCAGTATTTGATGAACCATTCAAAATTTTTTTGGGGTTTGAAGGATAATGGTTCTGTAATGCCACTCATTAGCTGGGAAATTATCCAAAAACCCAAGAAATATGGTGGTTTAGAGATTGGCAGTCTAGTTATAAAGAATGCAGCTCTTCTATTCAAATGATGGTGGAGGTTCTCCAATAAAAGCTCAGGCCTCTGGAAGCAAGTGATTTGTTCTTGTTATGACATTGATCTGAGAAGGTCTTTGTGTGATCTGCCGAACATTAGGAATGGCTGCCCTTGGGGTTACATTTCTAACAATAATTCTGAGATTTTGTTCTTTAATGGCATTATAAACTTGGTGGACGATGGATGTAATACATTGTTTTGGGAAGATTTATGGCTTTGTGATATTAGGCTCTAAAGCAAATTTCCAAGACTATTCTCTATTTCTTTGTTACAGTATTCTCCCATTTCGGAATGTGGAGCTTGGGACGGTTGTGTGTGGCATTGGAATTTGACATGGCACAGAGAGTTATTTCAATGGGAACTTGATCAACTATACCAATTGCATGGTCTGCTAGAGCAAACAAGACTCATTGATGATCAAGTTGATAAGGTGTGGTGGACTTTTGATAAATCAGGTAATTACAGTGTCAAATCCTTTATAGAAAAGATGTATGAGTCATAAGGATTGGTTGCACAAGATTCAATCTCTATGAGCAGAATTTGGCGTGGGTTAGTCCCCCCTAAAGTAGAGCTACTGCTGTGGTTTGTAATCCAGAGAAGATTAAATACAAAAGATAGACTTCAGGGATTTAATATTCTCAGGTTAGATGATTGTAAGTGTGTTCTTTGTTCAGAGGAGGTGGAGACCATACCACACTTATTTTTTACGTGTTCTTTTGCTTGGAGAGTCTGGGGTTCATGCTGCAATTGGTGGGGTATGGATTGGGTGATTTCAGAGGACCTTACGGTGAATTTTGATTCATGGATCAGTATCAAATTTTCAAAGCAGAAAAAAAGATTGTGGATATCCTGCTTCTATGTTGTTGTTTGGTCACTTTGGGAATTGAGGAACAAGGTCATCTTTTACAATAAAAGTGCTTGTTGGGAGTCTTTTATGATAGAATTTTGGAGCAGTTGGAAGTTCTGGTGTTCCAACTAGAGATTATAATAAGAAAATTCTATTTGGTAGATCAATTTTGCTGTGTTAATTGGGAGTTGGAATCTGTATTCTACAGTTGTGATCTATAACGATTCAGAGGCATTCTCACAATACTAATGAATGGGGGGTTTGATGTATTTTTGTATGGAACATCTGCAGCTGTTGATGATGTCACGACCAGAAATTCTTGGTGGCAGCTATTCTCGCTGATGTGGTGGTTTGTATTTGTTTGCAAGCATCGGGTTTATGCTTTATAAATTTGGGCTATTATTAGTATAGGGTTTTTATTTGTCGTTTGCATCCTTTCTGATATTTGGTTTTGTATCTGACTTTTGCTCCACTCTCCATGAGTGTTGAGCCTTTATGCAATAAAATATCAAAAAAAAAAAAAACTATATAGATAGGTCGTGACTACATCTATTTGTATCCCATAGGTTTGCCTCCTTTTAGTATTTGGACTACAAGTTCAAAGACTTCACGTTTTAGAAATGAGTCTAATTCAGCCTGCAGAACTTCTTTCCATTTTGGCCAATCATCTTTATGACGATTATTAGCTTAAGATCCTCATTTTCATGCATAATAATTAACGCTACATTATATGCAAATATATTGTCGACAATAATTTCTCATCGGTTGCATATTTTTCCTGTAGAGACATAGTTTATTAAAATCTCATCATCTTGACTACTTTTTAAGTACCTGAACATTTTTTAGCATTTCGATTATGTCAAAAATTTAGACTACAAGAGGATTCCTTACTATATCTCTGTTCTCTTCTACAGGAAGAGTATCACTATTAGAATCATTTGCCTCCATAAAATCACTTATCCCATTTCTTTTTCAAGGATTTTTATTTATGGAATCGATTAGGCTATCATGCTTCTGCAGTGTAATTGTCCAGCAGGGATATTAATTGAATTGGAGCATTTTTAGCTGACATATAGGATCTATCCTTTTCATGGTAGGAAATGAATCTGGCAACTCATGTCATTCTTTGCAAATGTATAATACTTTAAACTGCTAGTTCACTTTGCCTTGTTTGAGGATCTGTATAGAGCAAAAATGATGCATTTCAATTTACTTCCTTTTACAGCTATTTACTCCTTCCCGCTAATGTTGAAAACATTATCAAATTGACATTCTACAAACTGAACCTTAAAGATATCTCTCATTTGTATTTCAAGAAATTAGATTATAAAGAGAGAGAGAGTCATATCCAACATATATTTTTAATTTTTTTGGGGGTCCCATTTTGGTACAATAATATGAGGCAAACATATATTGTATATCTAAAAATGCTTAAATGAGAAATATTTGGCTGCTGGCCAAAAGCTAATTATAGGAAAAAGAATTGATGGCAACTTGTTTGCCTTATATCAATAAGTGTGCAGCATGTAAAATAACATGCACTTAAGTAAAATTTTAGGAGATTGGTTCTCATAAACATTGGTCTAGCAACCAATTAGAGGTATTTTATAAATAATTCTAGCAATCCATTATACATATGAATATAAACAATTAGATGTTCAACATTTATCTCACTAGCCATACAATAAGCATTAAAAGCTTGAAAAGTAAATTCACTAGCATCATCAAGATGAATTATTTTGATTGGATTACCCAAAAATTATGCTCTTTGTCAAATAACTTGCGCAAGTAATCTCGTAAACTCCAGGTTACAAGATAATAATAAACACACATGTGACTATTTCATAAATACATCTATTAAAATTATAAAATATTTGAAAAGTCTACATAATAGATGAACTAGTCCACATATATCATCTTAAATTCCTTCTAGGAATTTAGGAGATTCAAATCTAATTTTTGCTAGAGATGGCTTTATAAGTAGTTTAATTTGAGAGCACGCAGCACAAGAAAACTTATAAGATTGAAGAATTTTTTGGTTCTTTAAAGAATGCCCACATGAATTTTTAATAATTTTTCACATTATTATTGCTCCAAACATCTTAACCAATCATGCCAAATGATAAATTAAATCATTTGGGTTAGTAAACTTCTAGTTTACTATAAAATATGTTCAATTGTACTAATATTTTTTAGTAAACTTTTGGTTTACTATAACATGTACTCAATTGCACTAATATTAGTATAATATAGATCGGAAGAAAGTACAAGTAATTTATTTACTACAACTTTCTTTCTCTGAATATAAATTATAATATGGGGGTACGCATTACTTCCCTCACTCTTCATCTCAATATGATATTTATTTCGGTGAATATCTTTAAAACTCAATAAATTTATTTAAGAAACAAGATTGTAGTCCTTCCGGAGCTTACGCATATATTAAACTCAATAAGTTTATTCAGGAAAAAAAAAATAGCTCTTATGGAGCTTATTAATATATTACACTCAATAAGTTTCTTCAAGAAACAAAATAGTAGCTCTTCCGAAGCTTACGAATATATTAAAACTCAATAAAGTTTATTCAAGAAATAAAATAATAGCTCTTTTAGAGTCTTCAATCATCTAATAATGATATTAAAATATATCTTGCTTTTAAGAATAGTGTGCATACTTGCACTATCCACAATATAGAAATTTATACTATTTATCTTGATTATTTTCTTTAAAGAAATATATCAATATGGAACATGATAATTATAATAAAAAAGAATAAATAAATATTGAGCGCCCTTGTACATGAATATTCACATAACATTGAATAATAACAAAATATATATACATATATACAATAGCATTATCAATATTATCAATTTATGTTAATTGACATAAATTTAAATTTCAAGTTATATTCATGTAAATCAATGATTTTTATTCCTCCATATCTGAAAATTCTTGAAATTTTAAAACTTGGATTTAAAAACACTTATCAACAATAAAAGGTTTTCAACGACTTAGATTTAAAAAAAAAAGTAACAATTTGACATTCGTAAGAATGTAAACTTGAATTTAAAAGCATATTAACAAGTTAAAAATTCAAATATAGTAACTCTAATTAATACTTGATAAAGATCAAGTAAAATGTCTCCAAGTATAACAGATATGTGACCAATATACTTTGATGCTGTAATGATAGCATTTACTTTCTTCTGACTCAATCATAATTTTGATTTGAACCATGACTTTTACCATTGCTGGGGCTATAATTTGTTACATTCATTTTAGGGAATGGAGTAGAGTCAATTGGGTGGATTTTATGTGTTTTCATGGACAACGCATCATTTCATTCAGCCATAATAAGGCTTGAAATTAATTCAAAATATTTTTTAAAGCCTTTTACTCGATGTTGCTACTGTAGGAGCATATTCGAGGCATGAAAAGTAGAGAATGTCTTTTTTCTAACATATCTTTATTAGTAATATCTCCTCCCATAATTTAAATTGGGAGATAATTTTATAATCTTGCAGTATTGTATTTACTAATAAAGTTAAAATCTTGCAACCCACAAATAAATCCAATTCATATATCTGCTTCATGCAGCTATAAAGATTGATAGGATCTTTTAGAATAAAATATAAAAATATTAATCCTTTGTAAAAGTGTTAACGAAGGAAAATCAATACCTTTGTACAATCCTTCTAGGATGCAACATTTTCTTATTTTAATGGTATCTTCAAGATCCATTGAATCAAGATAGATTTTGCGCAATCTTTACCAAGATATGATGACATTTTCTTGTTTAATGGTGTCTCCATGACCCATTGAATCAAAATAAATTTTATACAATCCTACTGAGATGCAATATTTTCTTCTTTAATAGTGTCTCCAAGACCCATTAAATCAAGGTCGATTTTGCTCTATCCTTCTGGGATACAATATTTTGTTGTTTAATAGTATCTTCAAGACCCATTGAATGAGGATGAATTTTATGCAATCCTACTCGGATGCAATATTTATTATTTAATGGTGTCTTTAGGACCCATTGAGTCAATATAAATTTTAATATCTATAATTTAAGATAAATATGTCTTTCACAAAATAACAAGAATTACAAATTCATGATTGAAAGAGCTTGACATGATTAAAGTATCTTACCTCAAATCTTCACTTTGTTAAAGTATCTTATCTTAGGTTTTCATACGAATGGTAAAGTCTCATGCTAATAACGTGTTATAAAAGTAATGGTAAAAGAGAATAGAGAAAAAGAAGGAAGAGAGAATTCTATTATTGATATTATCAAGGAAATTGTCATTTATGAAGCACCTAAAATGCTATTTATAACTAAAGGATAAATGAAATAATATATGATCAAATAATTAATTCTATCTAATCAAATTTTAACTCAATCAGAATAAAAATATAAACATTTATATTCAGATTCAAATAATATTTCATAACATTATTAACTATTTTTGGAATTTCGCATAACTACGGAACAAACTGAAATTTGCGCAAGATAGCAGAACCTAGTCAGCAATGATCTGATTACGCTGATTCAGTGACATACCAACTTCCCACCCTTTTCATCAATATTTCTAGTTTCCCTCACTTTCCATTTCGTTCTACATCTTTTATTAAGATATAATAAATAAGATATAAATTAATAATTAATCAATAATAACTTCCGTGTAATAAAAGAAAGAATGCTCTTTATTCCACCCTCCATTCCCGAGTTCCAACCATTCTTATTTTCTCCGGAGCCAAACACGCACACCCCAGCAAGAAAATCACACACAAACACACACGCACGCACGCACACACACCCCGCAAACAATCGATCAGCTTCCGATGCAGTGAAACACCAAACCACCGGCATCATCGTTTCTCGCAGCCACGAACGATGTCGAAGGAAACGGAAATCCTGTCTCGGCTGGCAGCGAACCACCTCCACCTGGCCCAATTCGAGCCCCTCCGCGCAGTCCTCCTCGCCCTCCGCACCCGCAACCGCGACCTCGCCCGCCGCATCCTCCAAACCCTCGTCGCCCGATCTGGCCGCTTCCGCAACGTCCTCTGGTCCCCCTCCTGTCCCTCGCCTTCCCTCCTCACCTACCTCTCCACCCTCGAACTGTTGCAATTCGACAACGCCTCTTCCCCTTGGGGCTTCGACACCGAAACGCTGCGTTTGCGCGCCGAATTCCTCTTACTGGTCCAAAATTTAATCGACCTGGTTCCAGAAACTTCGGAGGATAATGATGATGATGATGATGATGAATTGGGAAGGTGTAGGAGAGTTCTCGATAGTGTGTTGGAGCTTGGTGTGAGGAGATTGGAAGTGGATGGTGATGATGTTGAGAGGAGTGAGAGTGGGGTTAATGCTAGTGTTGCAACCGTTGTTGAGGAAGGGGAGTTGATTTTGAAGAAGCTGGTTTTGGATCATTCGGGTATTTTTGATGCGCTTTCTGGGAATGTGCACAGGCAAATTAAGAAGTGGGAGTGTGAGGATCGGGGACTGGAGGTTACGGTGAAGGAGGGAGGTGGTGAGGGTGGTGGAGTGGTGGTGGAGGAGGGGGAGGATGGGGATGAAGATGTTAGGGTTCTTGGTGGGATACTGAGGACTGTTCAGGTTGTGCATTTGGATGCTATGAAGGAAAGCCTCAAAGAGGGTGATGCAGAAGGGGCTGTTTCTCATGTACGTTTTCTCCATTTTGATTATGGAGTGGGGCAATCCGAGTACCGGTATGTTCATTTTTTTCATTGCTCTTTTCTTTTTTCGTTTTTAGTTTTCAAATGGGAGCCACTTGTGATGGATTTGATACTTTTGCAATATATAAATTGGCAATCAATTCTCAATTATGTCTTGCTTGTCAGGAATCTGTGGCGTGTATCTCCAATTTTTTTTTCTTTTTTTTTTTTTGGGGTGTTTACCATAGGTATCCTCCACTAGACTTAATGCTGTTAGAGGCACATTTTGATACTAAATATGGGCGATTCTGCCAAGGATTCGAACCGTGGTTTACTATATGTGGGGGATTAACCACTTCCACTATGCCCAATACCCGTTGGTTGTGATACGTCGTTTTGCTTGATATAATTAAGCAAAATTAAAAGTTACTGTGGGGTGAGGGACGACTGGCATGTGTCACATGACTAGAATTTTAGCTATTTGCTTATTATTTGTTTTCCTGGCTCATGTTGAACGTTTGAAGATGGAGGCTGGTCCCGTGAGTTTCCAGATTGTAAGGTGCTATCATGCCTTTTTGTATCTTCTTTATCGGGCTGCCCCTGCTTTATCTTCCATCTTGATGTATGCATTTGCCTAAATAATTTTGACTGTCTTGAATGTAGAGATTAAGCTTCCCTTTCAACATTCGATGTAAAGAATGGAAATTTCGATTATTTGTTCACACTGAGGGACTTAACAATGATTTATCATGAACTTGTGGAAGCCATAAGTCTGTTGTATAAACGTATAAAAGCTCAGTTCCTAGGCTTTATTTTAATTATGGAATCTCTAACAATAAGCAAACAATTTTTTTTAACTCATTCTTTTATTTGTTATATAAGAAGTAGTTGAGGAACTTTCTTCTTCTTTCGCAATTAATTTTGTGTTTTTCTTTTTTTCTTCTTCTCATGCAACAATGTTGCAGTCCTTCTTGTTGATATCTATATGTTTCCTAATCTTTTTGTAGCATAGTTTTGAAAGATCTCCTGAAGGTTGTTTTATCAAGAACTGAAGAATTTGGGGACCCTTGGCATATCATGCGTAATCAATTGCTACAGATTTATAGTGAATCTCTTTCGTCGAATTGCAATGATATCGTTCAAATGATACAGGTATAAACTTCTCTCCTTTCTCTAAAGGATTTCCTTCATATAATTCTTTCTTGAAGGTGTTATCTTAGCAAAGCTTTCAGTGAGTAGCATACTTTCATGGCTGCATTGCTATAGGATCTCTTTTTCAAATTGCGTTCTTTTATTGCTTGAGAGTTTTATCTCCTGAATTTGTTCTCATGTAAAGTAATTAACATTCAAGAAGTACCAAAGTCGCACAATCAAGCTATTAGAGTATATAGTTGGTATGGTTAGGATAGCAACCTGTTACAGAGCATGTAAATTGTAATAACAGCACGATGTAATTACTTAGGTCTAAGCTAGTGAAACTGCAGCAGCATAATAAAGCTGATGCTGTATCTTATCATAGCCTGTAGCTAGCTGTTACAGGTTGTTTTAGTTAGTTAAAGGAGGCTACTAGCTAGACACTACCTATGATCTAGGTTTGAAGTCTAGGACCTAGGTTACAGCTGTAACCTAAAACCTATCAAGCTATTGTAGTCACACACTATAAATATGTCAGTGCATTGTAAAAAAACAACACAAATTTATATCAATAAACTTGCTGTTCATTCTCTTACTACGTTACACTTTCGCACATTTTCTCACCTTTTCTCACCAAACCTTTACGAGTTCATAAAATGTAAGCACAGCAAGACATCGCTTCAAAAGGGATGCATGAAAAAAAGAAAGCAGAAAATAATTGGAATTTTAAGAGGCATAATTTTAAGATACCTCTTTTTGGAGAAATCAGGCTAAAACATTGCTCAAGCAAACGGAAATTTCTGGAAATGCTTATTTAATCTTTTAGGATAAGCTTTGACAATGTATTATAGTATTCTGACTTCTGATCAATAAGGCCCTTTAATCATCAATACATTTTCTGTTGTCTCCATCTTCCTTCTCCCATGAAAATAAAATAGTGTCTATCAGTTGATAAAATGAATTTATTAATGATTTAGTATTTTTTCCTTAGGCATTTTGATGTAAATGGGGATTTTGTTTCATTTAACTATCTTAAATATCGCCTCATAAGGCTATTTCCCTTGATGTATGTATTATGTGTGGGGTGAATTCAGAATCAGTACCTCACCCTTTTTTGCACTGTCCTGTGGCTGACCTTTTTATGGGATACTTTGTTTGGCATCTTTGGTGAGTGTTGGGTGTGCCCTGAAAACTTAGATCAGTTCCCATTGACAAGTTTTGTGGGCTTGGTAGAAGGAAGGAGGCCAAATCTTTGTGGCTATGCTCTATATAGGCCACTATTTTGGAGTCTTTGGTTGGAGCACAATTCTCGCATATTCAATGACAGATTTTCAGACAAGCATGTTTTGTGGGATAGGATTAGACACTTGGCCTCTATTTGGTGTAAAGTACATAATCTTTTTAGTGGAATTTCTCGTAAAGTACATAATCTTTTTAGTGGAATTTCTCGTAAAGTACATAATCTTTTTAGTGGAATTTCTCTCTTAAATATGTTGAGAGATTGGAATGCTATGCATCATTGGTAGTTTTTTCTCTAGCTTTTTTTGTTCTTGTATAGAGGATCCCTTGTCCTCCTAACGTCTTGTAATTTCTTTCTTCATCTCAATACAATTCTTCTTTTATCCCAAAAAAAAAAAAAAAGACCCTTAAATATCAATTATTCTCTGTAGAGCATTCATGATGAGCTATTGTCTGAAGAGATCGAAATGGATAGAGTTCAAACTGACAACTTTATTCCTCGTCCTCTTGTACGTCTTCAAAGATATCTAGCAGAACTGAAGCCTAGTAAGAATGTAGATGATGAGGCATTATTCTTGAACGAGGTAATCAGATCTTGCAAGACAGAGATGTATCATTATGCTCGTGTTTCTGGACTGCATGTTCTTGAGTGTATTATGGATACAGCCCTTTCTGCTGTGAAGCGGGAGCAGCTGGAAGAAGCTAGCAATGTATGTGCCTTTTTTTTTTTTTTTTTTCCCAATTCTGTCAATATGCGTATGTATAAAAATTGGTATTTTATCAAATATTATATGAACTGGCAATTTGACCCTCCCTACACAGCTGTACTTTCAAATACAAACTTCTGTGCTTCTTGTTTGTGTCAGGTCCTCCAATTGTTTCCCCAACTTCAGCCTTTAGTAGCTACCATGGGTTGGGATTTATTGGCTGGTAAAATAGCAGCACGGAGGAAATTAATGCAACTTCTTGGGACAAGTAAGTCACAAGTAATTCGGCTTGAAGAATCTTCTCTTTATGGTAATAAATCGGATGAGGTATTTTCCATCTTTCATTTTTCAAGATATGCTTTGTGGGTACTAATTATTAAACGAATTACTAGGTGGAACTCTGCTGAAAATATTGATTTAATTTTCTGACAGATGTCCTGTGTGGAGCATCTATGTGATACTTTATGTTATCAGCTTGATCTTGCCTCTTTTGTTGCCTGTGTGAACTCTGGACAGTCCTGGAATTCAAAATTCTCATTAATGCTTTCTGGAAAAGAACAAGTGGAGTTTCGAGATGGAGATGCTTATTCTGATCCTTTTGTTGAGAACTTTGTGTTGGAAAGACTTTCGGTCCAAAGTCCTCTTCGGGTAATACTTTCTGTCAAATGTATGGCATTGTAATAAGTTAGTGAGCTTGGAGTTCTTGCTATTTTTGTAAGGGTTACAACAATTGCTTATTATTACTGATGTGATTGACTTATAATATGTGTAATTTTATTCCTCTTCTCACCTTAGAATGTCATCCTTTACATGGTGCACTTGAATGTTTGAACTTTATGTTTTTCGTGATATATGATGCTATGTAGAGCAGCAGTTGCTGGGGTAGCCTGCCCTTAGTTTGTTTAGAAGAAAGAAGTAGTAGCAATTGTAAGCAGTAATGTTGTCTTGTTGACGTTTATGATCTTCAATGGTGATATTCCTTCTTTATTTTGGTAACAATCTGTAACACTATCATGTGACTATGCAAGTTCCTAGGTGCCTCTTAACAATATAGTACTCGAATCTTGACTTTTGCATGGTGAATATATATATTTTTGTGATGGAGAATTGATTAGGAAAGAATATGTTTGCTGATGTGTAAAATCATAAAGGACATTACACACCTTAAATAGTGTGAAGTCACTATAAAATTGCAGCTTTTACTTTACCAGAAAATATATCATAAATTGATAATATATCAGTTTTTAAAAAGAAATTGATTGCAATGGAAGTGGGTTGCGACCCCAAGCAAACTTTACGTGCAATGTCATTGGATCTTGGATTTGCCTCTTTGCAGAAGGTTTTACCTAAGTACTGCCCCTGGCCTGAAATTGTGTGATCAATTCTTAAGACCCAAAATTATACAAATGTCTTTGTGAACTATGCAATCAATAGTATATCAATTTTTTCTAGCCTGTGGAAATTTATTTCTTAAGATGTGTTTGGTATGGGAGTGAAAATTTCATGAATTAGATTTATGAGTAATTTTACCCCCTATATACTCATGAATCTAATCCACGAAATTTTCACCCCATATCAAACATAGCCTTAATTTTATACTACCTTTAATCTTTGCTTTCCTTGGAAGTTAGTAATGGTTCTCGTTTTAAATTCTGGGAGGATCATTGAGTAGGAGGCTCCTCTTTTAATCTAGTCTTTCCTTGCCTTTATTGCCTTTCTTCTTTAAACTACTCTCTTACCTAGAATCTTCATAGTGTGCAGGACTCCACTTATTCTTAGGGCTTTCACTTTTTTCAGAACCTTAATAACAGAGAGTCCTCTGAATTAGTTGTCTTTTTGAGTTTCCTTGGTTCTGTTCTTTTGCCCTCTAGCTATAAATAAAAGGTTGTGATCTTTTGATCCTTCTGGATTATTTACTTGCAAATCTTATTTTTAGTTCCTAACTCATTCCTTGAATGCAACATCTTTCCACCTTAATATACCTATTTGGAAGTCCAAAACTCCCCTTAAGGTCAGTCCTTTATTTGGACAATTGTGGTTAACAGAGATGTGGTGGGTTCCAACGCCACATAACCTGATTTGTGTTATGTGTGGGGCGAATTCATAATCAGTATCACATCTGTTTTTGCACTGTCTTATGGCTGACTTTTTATGGAATACTTTGTTTGGTATGAGTGTTGGGTGTGCCTTGCAACCTTAGATCAGTTCCTGTTGATTAGTTTTGCTGTTTTTGGGAAAATGAATTTTGGTGGCAATATACTATGTAAGTCATTGTTTGCAGTATTTGGTTGGTGTGTAATTCTCATACCTTCAATGACATATTTTCAGACAAGCAAATTTTATGGAATAAGATTAGGCATTTGGCCTTTTTTGGGTTAAAGCTCATGATCATTTTAGAGGAATTTTTCTTTCAGATATGTTGAGAGATTGGAAAGCTATGTTTCATTGATAGTATTTTGTTTTGTTTGTTTTTATTCTTGTATAGCGGATCTCTTGTCCTATTTTCTTCTATCATTCTTCTCTTCTTGTTAGTTAAATTCTTCATCAGTTGTTAATGAAACATTTCAGATTGGGATTTATTATACTTGGAGATTTTAATGTTACATATGCTAGTATCATCTTCTGTTGTACTGTCCTGACTTGAGAATCTTCTGTAGGTACTATTTGATGTTGTTCCAGGCATAAGATTCCAGGAAGCCATTGAGTTGATCAGTATGCAGCCCATTGCTTCTACTCTAGAAGCCTGGAAGAGGTGTGCTTATGATTTTCCTTTCTCTCTCTGAATGGTCTTTTAGAGTTGATATTGAGGCAGATATTAACGCTTAAGGTGGCTTGGTGTTTTTCTTTTCTTTTTTTTTTTATAATTGATTAATGAGGCTATAAGTGTCTCTTTGTTATATTAACACTTAAGGTGGCTGGTTGTATTGTTGTTGTTTTTTTTTTTTTTTTTTTCCAATTGATTAATCAGGCTTTATGGAGACCATCTTCATCTACAGGGGTCTATTTGTTAGAGCAAATTGTCAAATAGACCCCTATCAATGAAGTGGGTCTCCTTATAGCCTGATTAATATGTATTTAACAAAAAAAAAAAAAAAAAAGGCAATGGTAAGCCCTGGTATAATGGTAAGATTGCTGCTTTGTGACCTAAAAGTCACAGGTTCAAATCCTAAAAACAGGTTCTCCACATCCAAGGGTAAGATTGTGTACATCAACCCTTCCTATACCCCACTAGGTGGGAGTCTTATGTATTGGGCTGCTCTTTTTATTTGTTAAGAGAAAATTTTGAGAAATAGAATTATTGGTAAAAATATTTTCATTGTAGGAATAATCAACCACTCAACTGGTTAGTGGTTTTCAAAGAGTAATTAGTAAGTGATCTAAGGAGAGGGATGTGTTTGTTTTGTGGAGTGCTATGGGGGGTTTTTCTTCTTTGGTAATTTCCCCTTCTTATCTAATTATAGGCCTGTTTGTCTTAGATTTTTTTCAATAAAAAAGAACCTTTTATAATTAAAAGAAATGTATAAAAAAAAATGAGGTAAATAAAATAATTTTTCCCAAAAAAAAAGAAAGCTAAAATCTCAAAATCTCTCCCCTCCCCCCCCCCCTGCGCCAAAAAAAAAAGATACATTATAGAATCACTCCTTTTAAGTTGAAACAAATGCACTTGATATTTCTTTTTCTGTCCCAAAGAATAATTAATGGAGACAGGTCCAGCTGGAGGGAGGATAAGATATGCTTCAAAATAGGAAAAGAAAAGGGGGGGAAAAATGAATGAAAAATGGAGTTGCCAGTATCTGTGCACCTGTGCACACCCACACATGATAGAACTTCGTAGTATTCTTTTCCTTAGCCAACTCTTTCACTTCCTTTAATCTCTTCACATCCTCTTGTCATTGTAATTGTTGGTTATTCCCATGAGCAGCTGAAATGTGATATTTATTTACTTAATAATTTTTTTTCATAAAAATGATGTTTATTTTTTGAGATAGGAGTGATAATGCAAATATAATAATTTTGTCCACCATGTGGTAGATGTGCATTCTGCTTTTTTTTTTTTATAAAAGAAAATTACATTAGGTTATGTTGATATATTACATTTAAAGAAAAATTTTTGCCAATTGCCATACATCTCTTCTGTTACACACGCCCACACCCTGTTGTATACCATTGGATTTTCCCTTCGATTTGTTTCAGTTACATCAACACCTTTTTGCCCATACATGTAATCTTACGGCCCTGGGCTTGGTGTAAGCCACACCTGTGTGGTTAGACTTTATTGACATGAACTGTCAGAAGACTTACACTTCATCTTGTGTTTACTCTGCACTGTCTATGTTGATCTTTGAGCCTTCTTTTCTTTGTTGGTTTTCCTTCATACTATTCATGAATCGTATTTTTTTTATTGTTATTTTTTTTTAATAGGAAGCAAGATGTAGAACTCATGCATATGCGTTATGCTCTAGAATCTACTGTTCTGGCTTTAGGAGCAATGGAAAGGAGTATGTCTGATGAAATAGAAACTCATCAAGATGTGCCATTATCCCATTTGAAGGACTTGCAGAACCATTTGGATGCAATTAGTAATCTTCCTCGCAAGGTTATTCTCTTTTCAGTGACTTTATCAATTTATTGTCCCACTGCTGCGTTCTCAAGATGTTAAATCATTGTAAGCAGTTTTCTTCATGTAGTTGTGTATGGCAAGTTCTGTTAATATATCTTATCCTTATCAATCCGCACATGTTGTAATTTTTCTCTTTTTCTGTCTACTCAAATTTCTTTGTTGATCATGTTTGCGCATGCTGTCTTTGGATCTTCTGTTTCATTTCCCCCCCTTTTCTCGTAATATTCCTTCCAATTATTAAAATTGAAAAAAATGACTTTCACAAAATAATTGTAAGGAAAAAGTTTTTATGTAGGATGTAATATGCCATGTATCAGTGACAACATGTTGTAACAGTTGTCAAGTAGCGTTTATGTGGTAGGATAAACATTATCAAAAAGGGTCCATGTGCCATTTTTTTGAATTTTCTGTGATCTTTCGTATTTCTTTAAATTGTAAATTTGAAGTGCTGTCATCAAGTGTTCAAAGACTAATAATTTTCTTTTCCAGCATACTTATCTTTCACGAATTTTTCAATGATGCAGATTTTGATGGTAAATGTCATAATCTCTCTATTGCATATGGATAATATCTCTGTTAACTTGATGCATTGTGGATCACCATGGAGTGATTCTAAATTATCCAATACTTGCTCTTCAGAAGATGGTTATCCAACTAGTAGTGAAGGGGGAAATAAAATGGTTATATCTTTCACTTCTTTGCTACTTGATATATTGTGTCGCAATATTCCATCATCTGTGATTGAATTAGAGAACACACTAGACGATGGTGTAAACACAGCCAGCAGGCAGGCACTCGAGTGGAGAATCTCAATCTCAAAGCGTTTCATTGAAGAGTGGGAATGGCGTTTGTCAATTTTGCAGCATCTTCTACCATTATCTGAACGCCAATGGAGATGGAAGGAGGCTCTGACAGTGTTACGCGCAGCTCCCTCCAAGTTACTTAACCTGTGAGTTCTACCCTCCTAATGCATAAAATAGCAAATAATGTGCAACTCCTTTTTTTTTTTTTTTGGGATTATTTGGTGTACTACTTAAAAGGTGTCTATCCTTACTTAATTGCACTTTCCTCTCTGTCCTTTTTTTTTAGTGAAAAAAATGCATAACTACCATAATTTGATTAATTTTGTTGCTTGCTAATAAAAAAGGATTTTGTTAACGTGTGCTCTAAGGGCACTTGTTGGGGAATGAAAATAACATTTAGTTGTCATCCTGCTTACTTGAAGAAGAAAGCTGTCCCTAAGGCTTTGGATGACAAGTGTGTAGCAGGCTTAGTTAGAAAATGCCCCACTAGCCTGAGTTCAGGGGTTTTATAAGGGTCTTGTGATTAATGAATTTAATTTAGAGTCCAGGAGATATCCAAGCAGATTACTGTTGCTTATTGTCCTTGAATGTGCCACTCGGACATTAAGAGTCACCTCTTTATTCAAGTTTAAGGTGGCAACTGAAGCGTTCATGTAGAAATAGGGCCAGGGGCATCGGATTTTTGGAGCTAATGGGCCAGTTGGTTAAGGGGTCAAAAGGGATGACCGGTTAAGACCCAGTATCGGTCCAAGCCCAAAAGCATTAAATGCTTTTTAAATTGTCAAGATAATATATGCTTGCACTATTCAGTTAATAATTTCTATTTTTGATTCCTTCAATATAACCCATGAAAAAAAAAAAAAAACAACATTTAAACAAAATTTATAGTTCAGCCTGCCTGTGTTGGGAGTTTTTGCATTGCATTTGCAAAGGCATAAGTTTGCAAAGAGATCAGCATTTTGGTCTTTGGTTCTTCTCTTATGGATTTGCTATGGATTAGAGAGATCTTTGGGCTAATGTTCTTTTACAGGTTTTCTTTCTTTTGTTGTTATTTTGGGAAAATTTATTGTCCTCCTTCTATGTACTTCTTTCTTTTAACTGCATCTATTTGTCTAAAAAAAATAAATAAATCTTATTTCGTATTTTCTTCTGCAGTTGCATGCAGAAAGCGAAGTTTGATATCGGAGAAGAGGCGGTTCATCGATTTTCATTATCTGCTGAAGACAAGGCTACCCTTGAGTTAGCTGAATGGGTAGATAGTGCCTGCAAAAAAGTATCTGTATGTTCTTTTCATTTTAATTACTTTGTACTGTTGAACTAATGTGATAAGAACCTTGGGAGAACTACATTACAAAAGCTAGCTATTGTGATGGGAGAGCCCAATGCCTTATAAACCCCACATCGGAATCCCATACTTCTGATGTGGGACTCAAGTCCCATACCTTGCAATTGGGTCCTAACATACTAGCTTTCACAGATGCTATAATTTTCAAATTACCCCTTTCTTATGTTCTATGCGACAAATATAACAGTATTAATGGTGTTGGATTTCTTATTGCCTGTGATGAAGGATAAATGTATTCTTTCGTTTGCAGGAAGATGATGTGGTATCCCGTGTACATGATCTAGATTTTTCCTCTCTACGCTCCCAGTTGGGTCCCTTGGCTACAGTAAGTGCCTAAAATGATAAGAGGAATTTAGACTTCGTCATTTCAACAGAGAGTAAAAAGAATAGGATGTATATGGTTGGTTTTGAGAATGTGCATTTCTTGCCAGATTCTTCTTTGCATTGATGTTGCTGCAACTTCTGCAAAGTCAGCCAAGATGTCGCAACAACTACTTGATCAGGTGCTGCTATCCTTTGTTCAATAGATTTCACTCAACTGATTTTTTCCCCTTGACAAAAGAAATTAGATCACGGAGAGCGAAGGAAGAAAGAGCAAACAATAAGATGTAGGATAAAATAATTCCCTTTACAGGGGCATGAAAACAAAACACAGAGTGAAACCAAGTTTTTAATTAGTATTACACTTCTTTATGTGAAAAAAAAAATTGAAGTCATAAACGAAGGTGAGATTATTAGAGTGAAGAAAAAATGATATCCAGCAGGCAGATTTTCTTTTTGTCAAATTTTCTTGAATATGTTAACTTTGATCTCTTGTCGTTCTTTACTCTTACAAGCTTTGTCCTGTTGACAAGATGTTATGCTCTTTGTTATTCAACAATGTGCAGGCACAAACGATGTTATCTGAGATATATCCTGGAGGATCTCCCAAAGATGGCTCCACTTATTGGGATCAGATACTTGAAGTAGGAGTCATCTCTGTGTCAAGGCGTCTTCTAAAGCGCTTACATGAGTTCTTGGAGCAGGTGAGGACTTGAATACTATTTATTGGTTTAGGAATCATTTTCAAGTACACCAATATGTCCCTTGAAAGCTATAGTTTCCCTTTCTAATTTTAATCAATGGCATAAGCGAACTATATTTCTCAAAAGCTCGTCCTACAATGTTCTAGCTCTGCCATCTGGTCTGGCAGACTTCAAAAAGGTTCCAAGTTCCTCTGTCACATCTACAATCTCCAATCCAGTACACTAAATATTAACTCCTATTGTTTCCAGTGCTTCATTAACTATTTTGTTATTTCCCACAATATCCACCACCTATACTTCTGCAATCCTATTAGAGTAAGGAGGCTATGATCTTGGTAATGATGTTTACATGATCTGCTCCTTCAGGACAACCCACCTGCACTTCAGGCAATCCTATCTGGGGAAATTGTCATCACATCCTTGAAAGAGTCTCGCCGGCAAGAGCAGAGGGAGCGTGCTCTTGCTCTGCTGCATCAGATGATTGAAGATGCTCATATGGGCAAGCGCCAGTTTCTCAGTGGTACCTCTTTCGTTTTTCTTTTGGCATGTTGATAGTGGTGTTATTATTTGCAAAAAGATATGTACTTCTATCCGTGGGCATTTTATTCCCCTTCTTTTTTCAAAAAATAAAAATTCAAGTGATTAGGTAGAGCATATTCCCACCAAGTACTTCTTCTTCTCTGATTATAGCATGTTTTTATACATAATCATAGGTAAGCTTCATAATCTTGCAAGAGCTGTCGCTGATGAAGAAACTGAATCAAGTACTACTAGAGGTGAAGGATTGTATGCTGATCGGGGTGTTATTTCCATGAACAGTGACAAAGACATTGTACTTGGGCTTGGTTTAAGAGGTGTTAAACAAATACCTTTGAGCTCAAGTGGAGGAGAGACAGGCCTGCAGTCTGCTGGTTATGACATTAAAGATTCTGGGAAGAGAATATTTGCTCCCTTGAGTGCCAAACCTATGACATATCTGTCACAGTTCATTCTTCATGTTGCTGCAATTGGTGATATAGTTGACGGGACTGATACTACTCATGATTTTAACTTTTTCTCTGTCTTGTATGAATGGCCTAAGGATGTAAGATTCTCAAACTATTTGAAGTATTTGACAGTATTTTAGACACGATTATGAGTGTCTTAAGTCGGTACCTGTTGCATATGACAGTTGACAGCAGATCTATTTCCATAATCAGATGATGTTTGTATGTCCCTTTACTCTGCACTGCACTTGTGGTAACACATCAGAATATTACAAATTTTTGCAAAACTATCTGTCATTATTATTTGTAATAAAGTGAAAAACAGATGCTTATATTATTATAATGTTGAATAGTGAAATATATTTGTAATTACCTCTACCCTACCATTAACGAAGTCTGCCATCTATTTAAATAAATAGCTACTTTCTTTTAAAATATGGTTAAGGTTTTGGTGCAATAGCAAGGTTACTGCTCTGTGACCTAGTGGTTATGGGTTTGGTTCACAGAAATAGGCTTGTCATGGAAATAGGCTTTGACCCCTCCCAAACCCCACATTGGTGGAGCCTTGTGCACTGGGTCTACTATCTATTTTTAGCCATTTGGAAATCATCATAAAAACTTTGATGTTTTATGTTATGAGCATTTATTGTTTTCGTTTAATAACCTATGCCTGTTTCACTTTTCTATTTTGCAGCTTTTGACCCGGCTTGTTTTTGAAAGAGGCAGTACTGATGCAGCTGGGAAGGTAGCTGAAATTATGTTTGCTGATTTTGTACATGAGGTTATTTCTGCATGTGTGCCTCCAGTTTTTCCTCCGCGATCTGGACATGGATGGGCAAGCATTCCAGTTGTTCCTACGTTCCCTAAGAGCAGCTCTGAATATAAAGTACTGTCTCCTTCATCTAAAGATGCAAAACCTAGTTGCTATTGCCGCTCTTCAGCAACACCTGGAGTTGCTTTATACCCTCTCCAGTTGGATGTGGTGAAGCATTTGGCAAAAATTTCCCCAGTGAGGGCTGTCTTAGCATGCGTATTTGGGAGTAGTATACTGTACAGTAGCAGTTGCTCTTCATTTTCAAGCTCCTTGAATGATGGATTACTGCAGGCTCCAGATGCTGATCGGTTGTTTTATGAGTTTGCTCTTGATCAATCAGAAAGGTAGCATACCCTATTTTCTCTACTTTGTTTGGCTCATGACAGTTTCATAGATACAAGTCTTTTTGAATCATTTAGTAGCAAACAATCATTTAATCTGTCTCCTAATATTGTCTTGGACTCTTGGTTGTTAATTTAAAAATTCTATCTATATTGATATCTTTCTGTTTTCCCCTCATCAACATGTATTTTCTTACGAGTGCCTAATTATTTTAAAATACATATATAAGTCTTTTTTTTTTTTAATTTAATTTCAATATTGTTTATTGTTATAAATATCTCTCCCTCTCCTTGTCTCCTCTTTCAAGTTAGGTGGAATTTTTTTTGAAACAATGGTTAAGCTGTGGGGTTTGCATGCTATCAGTCTGTTTGTATTATTAAATACTAGTTTAACATTTTTCTCTCCTGTGCAGGTTCCCAACTTTAAACAGGTGGATACAGATGCAAACTAACCTCCATCGGGTTTCAGAATTTGCTGTAACTGCTAGTCAAATGGCTGATGACATCAACCGTGAAGCAAGAACTTCTGTTAAGAGAATTCGTGAACATGACACTGAGACAGAGTCAGATGCTGATGACATTGTTAGTAGCAGTACTATCCCTGTAACTCTGACAGACCTAAATAGCCAAGGAGTTGAAGCCACAGACTTCTGGCATGATTCCTCGAAATCTGAAGGTGCTCAACTAGACACCACCGTGTTCCTTTCTTTTGATTGGGACAATGAAGAACCATATGAGAAGGCAGTGGAACGGTATTCAAGTTCTTGTTCAAACTTTTCTTTTTTTCATTACGTTCAATTATTCTTGCATTAGAATGTTGCATACATGGTGTAATCAAGCAAAGCCCACAGCCCTTTCTGAGGGTTTTCTCCAAATGATTTGTTGAGGATTGGAAAGTTTTTTACATTGATTTTTTCTCCTTCGCTTTCCTCTGTTTTTGTTCCTCTCTTTGGTTTCAGATGATTCCTACTTCTCCTCACTTTCTGTAATTCTTTCTATTGGTCTCAATAAAATTCTTTTTTTTTAATTATTTAAAAAATACTTTTTGAGGGCCTTTAATAATTACAACTTGTCTTTCTTTAGCAATTTACATGTTACATAGTTTTACTATCGTAGACTTATTGAGGAAGGAAAGCTGATGGATGCTCTTGCACTCTCGGACCGCTTTCTACGTAATGGGGCCTCTGATCAGCTTCTTCAGCTACTCATTGAACGTGCAGAAGACATTCATTCAAATTCTGCACAGCGTCATGGATATGGAGGACGTAATATTTGGAGCAATAGTTGGCAGTATTGCCTAAGGTTGAAGGACAAACAGCTGGCAGCTAGACTTGCCCTAAGGTGTGTGAATAATTTCATTTTCTTGATTTTGTGGGAAGGAAGTCTATCTATTTGGTAAAGGATGCATTCTGTGACTATCATTTCCTTATGTTGAAGATATAGAACCATTGCTGGTCTCCACCTAACAACTTAAAACTTTTAGGAGAGTTAGTTCTTAATATGGTCTGTGCTTTGTCCATGCTTCAAACCCATGGGGTCTTGCATGAAAGGGCATGTTAGAGATATAGAACCATTCATGGGCATCCACTTCACAGCTTAAGATTTTAGGAGAATTATTTTTAGCCAAAAATTCTAATGCTTTCTCTTCATTTTTAGCAAGTTTATAATTATGAATATGATCATTACTAAATTGCATTATCCAGTATCTCAGCATGTGATGTCACACTCAAATTTCAAAATTTTATTATAGGTATGTGCACACTTGGGAATTAGATGCTGCTTTGGATGTTCTAACAATGTGCAGTTGCCATCTGCCTCAGAATAATTCTATTAGGCAAGAGGTGCTGGAGTTTTCCAATTATTCTTTCTATTAATACTATATTTTTACATCAATGTCACCACTATGGTATGATGCTTGGATACTCTTATAATGGTTGTCATACCTGTACTGGATATTTATCTGTTGCAAGTACTTGGTGGGTACTCATAGGTACATACCAATGTGTGTGTGTGTGTGTGTATAGACTTTGCTATCACATATGTTGGGGTACGTCTTGGTCAAGCACTGCATTGAGTTGATATCATTCAACTAGAAGCCAATCAATGCAAAAAGACCAAGTTAGTTGGTTTGCTACTAAATGAAACTCACTGCTTTTGCATGCCTTCAAATCTAGTGCCCTCTATGTATTTTTGCTTGTTTGATATATTTTAGGGAGTATTGTTGAAGGCTTTGAGATAGAACATTGTGAAAATCATATTTGTCTTATGGTTTGATTACTTTATTGTTCATGTTTCTATATTTCTATATCTAACCCTTTTCGAGTTTTAAAATTTTTGGTCATGCCCCATATTGTACTAAATAACATTATTCTTTGTAATGCTTAGATTTTGCAAATGAAACAAGCTTTGCAGAGGTACAGCCACATATTAAGTGCGGATGATCATTATACAAGCTGGCAAGAGGTTGTATTCTCTTCTATGAACTGTTAAATGCCTAATGCACCAATGCTATGCCGGTTTTATCATTTTTCTTCAGAAGTTTATATTGTCTGTGTATATGAACTTAATGAAAACTGCCAGTAAATGATATATTAGTAAAATATTAGTTTCTACAAATATATTTTTCTATTCTGATTTTCCCTTTTTGTGTGGCAAGTCATGGCCTCATTAAAAAATTTGTCTGTCTTTCAGGTTGAGGCAGATTGCAAGGAAGATCCAGAGGGGCTGGCACTTAGATTAGCTGGAAAAGGAGCTGTCTCTGCTGCGCTAGAAGTGGCAGAAAGTGCAGGATTGTCAATTAATTTACGACGAGAGTTGCAGGGACGGCAGCTTGTGAAACTTCTAACAGCTGACCCTCTTAATGGTGGAGGACCAGCTGAAGCCTCACGCTTTCTTTCTTCATTACGGGACACAGATGATGCTTTGCCAGTTGCTATGGGTGCAATGCAGCTGTTGCCCAATTTGCGTTCAAAGCAACTTCTCGTAATCAACCATTTGTCTAGCATATCTTCCCCCTTTTTATTGATATAAATTGCTTTAAACTGTACTATATGGATTTTTGAAATTCCATCATCATCTTTGTGACTGCTTCTCTGTGCATTGTTTGAAGGTTCACTTCTTCCTGAAGCGGAGAGAAGGGAATCTGTCTGATGTTGAGATTTCCAGGCTTAATTCATGGGCTTTAGGGCTTCGTGTGCTGAGTGTTTTGCCAGTGCCATGGCAGCAAAGGTGCTCTTCCCTGCATGAGCAGCCTCATCTGATTTTGGAAGTGCTGCTTATGAGGAAACAATTGCAATCAGCTGCAGTGGTATTGCAAATTTAAACTTTTCCTAGATGCTTTCATTAGCATGCATTATTATTCATTTACTCATTCAGTTGGAAGTATTGATAGTGAGGGGTCCCCTTGTCTCATATATGGCTACCTTTTGTCGATTATTTTTATACGATGTGCAATATCCTTTTTTAATCTTCTATATCACTTATCAATCACATTCAATGTGATGTTTGCCTTTTTTTCTGTAGATATTAAAGGAATTTCCTTCCTTACGAGAGAACAATGTAATTACTATATATGCGGCTAAGGCTATTGCTGTAAGCATCAGCTCACCTCCAAGGGAACACCGCATATCTGTTTCAGGATCCAGACCAAAGCAGAAGGCAAGATCAGGTGCAACACCAAGGTTGTCTTTTACGAGCAGTCTAAGTAACTTACAGAAAGAGGCTCGAAGAGCTTTTTCATGGGCGCCCAAAAACACTCTGGAAAAAAATGCTCCAAAAGATGTGTATAGGAAAAGAAAAAGTTCTGGACTGTCTCCTTCTGATAGAGTTGCTTGGGAGGCGATGACTGGGATTGAAGAGGATCGTGTTTCATCTTTTGCTACAGATGGGCAAGAACGACTACCTTCCGTTTCAATTGCTGAGGAGTGGATGCTTACAGGTGACCCTGGAAAAGATGAAAGCATTCGTTCATCTCACAGATATGAAAGTGCCCCAGATATTACCCTGTTCAAGGTAGGTTAATATTTTATTTTCATATTTAATTTTATGTTGAAAGCCTACAATTGTGGTAGGATATCATATTGAGAATTTGGTGCTGTTGCTCCGTGCCTTCATGGAACATTTCTGCATTTGTAAGCTCTGATAATTGAAGCCATCATAGTTGGTATTCAATTGGTGGTGATAACCGTAGCCATTGTAGTTGCTTTGTGGCTTCATAGAATATTTCTGTCCTGTTTTTCTTGATGTCATTTTGTCCCTGCTGAATGCTTGGTTTGCAGGCACTGCTTGCTCTTTGTTCTGATGAGTCTATCTCTGCCAAAATTGCCCTTGATTTGTGCATTAATCAAATGAAGAATGTCTTGAGCTCCCAGCAGTTGCCTGAGAATGCATCTATGGAAACAATTGGGCGAGCATATCATGCCACGGAAACATTTGTCCAGGTAATTATTGGAAAAGAGTAGTTTTATTGAGTATAGCATTTGACCATGGTCAAGAATGACATGTTTTAAGAAACACAGTTATTTGCTTTAATTCAGCTTGTAAGATGACAGCATTATCTCCAATTGCCATCATTTGAATTGATCTAAAAATGAGAAATGCAATTATTCTAATGTTCCATTTGCAGGGTCTACTTTATGCGAAATCCCTACTAAGAAAGCTCACAGGTGGCACTGACTTGTCAATTAATTCTGAAAGAAATAGAGATGCTGATGATACATCATCTGATGCTGGTAGCTCTAGTGTGGGTAGTCAATCCACGGATGAGCTATCTGAAATCTTGTCTCAGGCAGATGTTTGGCTGGGACGTGCAGAGCTGCTCCAAAGCCTTTTGGGATCAGGGATTGCTGCTTCTCTTGATGATATTGCTGATGCAGAGTCATCAGCACATCTTCGTGACAGATTGGTTGTGGAAGAGCGGTACAGCATGGCTGTGTATACGTGCAAGAAGTGTAAGGTAGAAAAATTGCCTCAGTCCTGTAGTTACTGGAAGTGCTACATTTCCTCTATTGTGGGTTTTAAAAAAATAACATTGCCCTTCTCTAGATTGATGTCTTTCCAGTGTGGAATGCATGGGGACACGCATTAATTCGGATGGAGCACTATGAACAAGCTCGTGTGAAGTTTAAGTATGTGAAGTTTATCATTATTATTATTATTTTTTCATGTTAATGCTGTAGCCCAGTCATTTCTAAAGCTTTGAAGCATATTAGTGACAGACATGAGCATGGACTCAAGCACAGCTAAATATTATATATTTATTTAATTTCAGGCAAGCTCTTCAGTTGCACAAGGGTGATCCTGGACCTGTAATTTTAGAGATTATTAATACAATTGAAGGTGGTCCACCAGTTGATGTCTCAGCTGTTCGTTCTATGTAAGATGTTTTGCATTTATGATTGTTGTCTGTTGCTGTAATCTACTAGGGCTTTTCTTGTTATAAGCTGGGTAAATTGTCTCAAGAGTCAATCATGTCTCTAATATCTGTACTGAATATTTTCAACATTCTTCCTGTTTCTTTAGGTTGAAGGTCCTGTTGTGTGCTAAAACCTAAATATATTGATCACTTGACCTTCAACTGGTCATGCTGGTTAACTTTTTGAAAGCTGTACTCACAATTTTTTATGGAATAGGGGGGAAAGGGAAGAAACCCCAGTGGGAAAAATAGGGAGTGAAGATGCCTTTAAATCTCGGTCAATGCATAGAAACAGCATCTAATTATATTTCTGCTTCAGGTATGAACATCTGGCTAAAAGTGCACCGACAATCTTGGATGATTCTCTTTCTGCTGATTCATATCTCAACATCTTATACATGCCATCAACATTTCCCCGTTCAGAGAGGTCAAGACGGTCTCAAATATCAGCAAATAATAATTCTATATATAGCCGAGACTTTGAAGATGGTCCTCGGAGTAACCTGGATAATGTCAGATACACTGAATGTGTTAATTACTTACAAGAGGTGAGCATAACTCTCCCTTATCTGCACAAGCCTTTCATGATTTAACACTTACTTAACCTTTGCTAAATTAAATAACTACGCATCAGTTTCACAAATGTATATCTATGTTTATATTTATGTTTATGGGCTTTTCTAGCAAGTCTATATCTGTATATTTTGTGGTTTTCATTATTAGTTTACTATTATGTTTAGGTACCTTTTGCAATTTTCTTATAATTTCTGGATTTCCTAATTGTTGTTAAAACTTTGCAGTATGCACGTCAGCATTTGCTTGGTTTTATGTTTAGGCATGGTCACTACCATGATGCTTGCTTCTTGTTCTTTCCTCCTGATGCTATCCCCTCACCACCACAGCCATCAACCACGAGCGGAGTGTCGTCTTCATCTCCCCAAAGACTAGATTCTTTGGCGAATGATTATGGGACAATTGATGATTTGTGTGAACTGTGCATTGGTTACGGTGCTATGTGTATTCTGGAGGAAGTCATTTCAACTAGAATGTCATCAGTTAAATCGCAGGATGCAATTGTGAATCAGTATACAGCTGCAGCCCTTGCCCGTATTTGCCTCTATTGTGAAACTCACAAGCATTTCAATTATTTATACAGGTTTCAGGTAATTTTTTTCACTTAATGAGTTATCTTTTTTTTTTTTTTTGGGGTAGAAAATGAAATTTTATTAGAAGAGAAGGAAGGAGGAAAAGACATCCTCAAAAAGAAACCAAAGATAATGAACTAAATCCTATGTGGATAATTCATGCAACGCATGTCAATCTCATTGTATGTTAGGCAACGACACACCATGAAACAAACCATGAACAGAAAGAATAAACCAGAAAGGGATGCCAAAAGAATAACCGTATCCCAGATAAAGGCTACAGTTGAAAGGAATCATTAAAAACTCTAGCTTCCTTTCCAAGACACCAAAGCACAACATGAACCGAGGATTGCTACAAGATCTTTGCTTATTTGCAAGAGCCAAAATCTATGAATTTAGTGAGCAGAAAATGATGTAATTCTATAGGCCAAACTCACAACCTTCCAAAAGGTACCAAAAAGCCTGTTCCAAAGAGACCTTGCCATAGGGCAATGCAGAAAGAAATGAGATCCTGATCCGGAGTCCAAACCACACAAAGGGTGAGAGGCCTCTGCATCTGGAGTAACCAGCTTGAGAACCAGTCTAGTTTCTCACAACGGTGAGTAACCCCATCCCTATGCTTACAAAGATAAAAACTTTCTAAGCTCCAACCAAGTACTCCACAAAAATGCATAAGCAGCTGATCTCCACAAGATTTCCCCCTCCTTATTCCTTGAAGATAATCTACCCTAAGAAACAAACAAGGACATCCCAAGTGCTAGCTTCCCACCATTGTAGAGCTTTGGGGAAGCTTAGACATATGTAACCTTATCCTAACTAGTGCACAGGCTGTTCTCACAACTAGAATCCATGAACACCAAGTCTCAGCAGCAACCTTATCATTGCTCAAGGAATCATCGTCCGAACTAATCCACATGAATTGATCGAAATTATAATCTAATAACCCAAGATTGTCCAAAAAGTTTCATTCTGAAAATAAGCAGCTGAGAAGAAATCAACAGAAATTTCAGAACTTGTGTTATGCCAAAGTCAAATATTGAAAGGAAGTGCTTGTGTGGCCAAATATTTAATACACACCAAATTATTATTGGTACTCCCTATAGAGCTAGAGTATCATTGGCCAAATGAAAATAATCTACTGAGAGCTTAGAGAAAGAAAAGTTTCCAAACAAAGATTCACGGTTGAATGGAGCTTTTTCTTCCAATGATTTCAATCCTCGTTACCTGGAATTGATTCTAGGAATTTAGTTTAAGATCATATATTCAACTATTAGGGTGCCCAATATCACTAGTTGTGCTTCTCTAATCAACAGTGTCATATTTTTATGTTTGTTGTTTTGCTACATAATCACCACCATTACTTGTCATAATAGCATTGATGTTTTATTGTAAATTAAATTGATTGTACGATTTCCATTTCCTGCATGGAACAAAATTTTAATTCCACAATTACTGTTTTCTGATGATTGACAATATTCAGGTAATTAAAAAGGATCATGTTGCTGCTGGACTCTGCTGTATTCAGTTGTTTGTGAACTCTTCTACACAAGAGGAAGCCATTAGACATTTGGAACATGCTAAGGTATTTCCATAATTTGACAGAAAGGAAAGCTAGCATGGTTAATTTTTGAGCCCCGCACAAGGCATCAGTATGCTTTGTTTTTATTGAAGATAACATAATTGGCTCAGTAATTCAAGTTGCATTCTTTTAACTCAGGGAAATCAGATTCTATTTCTTTTCTGCTTTCTTTTTTGTGTTTGAGAACCTTGTTACAACGAAGAATATTAAAAGGGCTGAAGTGATTAAGCTGATATCGGTTCAAGTGATTAAGATTAAGAGGAATATTTGTGAGACATATTATGGAGTGTTGCTTTTTGAGGACTGATTCATGGCGACGAACCAGTTGGCTAATCTGGCTAGTTTTTTTACAATTATTTGTCACAAATGGGTTTATCCCTAAAGTAACCTTTTTAATTGACTCACAAATTTAGAAGCTTTGAGCTGTCATCTTTGGATGCCTGGGCTTGTGCATCAGTTAAAAAAACTAGAATATACAATAAACCTTTAAAAGAAAGTGTTTTATTTCTGTAAGTATACTTCAGTTATCATAAGCTGTTTCACTTACTCTATTTTTTTGTTAACAATTCTATGCTTTTTGCTTATTGTATAGATGCATTTTGATGAGGGATTGTCTGCAAGGCACAAAGGTGGGGAATCTACCAAGCTTGTTACAAAAGGTCTTAGAGGAAGAAGTGCCTCTGAGAAGCTTACTGAAGAAGGTCTTGTCAAATTTTCTGCTCGGGTATCAATTCAGGTAATTGGACATAACCAAACCCAATACTGAGATCAGTGATTCAATAATTAATTTCTGAGAACAAGCTTTGCAAAGCAAATTTGGAACTCAAAATAACATTAGAAACTCCCTTTGACTATATGTACACTATCGTGCTGTTGAAAGAACATGCAAATGTATGCTTAGCTGTAGAAATGTTTGTGTTAGTGTTAGGAGTTATTATAGAATATCCATGGAATGGAGGCTTCTTTGTTTTGGACTGCTTGAGTAATCTCTTTAATTTTCTGCTGTATAATATATTCTCATATGAATTGTTTGTGAGGTCCTATTTTTGTTTCTCAAGATCTTTGTGGATTTATGATATTTTGTAGGTTGAAGTTGTTAAATCCTTTAATGACTCAGAAGGACCACAGTGGAAGCATTCACTTTTTGGAAATCCAAACGATCCAGAAACTTTTAGGTTTGTTTATTTGTTGAGATTAATTATTTTGTAATGTTGACCCTCCATTTCTCTTGATGTATTTCGGACATTTAAAAAAAAGAGGCACATACTGAATTTTTCACCTGATTTAAGGGGACACTAAACTGACCCTTGATGTATTAAAAAAATATTTAAATATAGGTTGGTAAAACTACTTGGAAGTTTTAACTGGAGTGTTAAGTGTTCTTTTTTTTTTTTTTGGGGGGGGGGGGGGTGGTAGTGGTTGCTTTGGTATACAACTTTTAAGTAATTTGATAATTTTGGGGTTAATTATTATTATATCCTCTTAACAACTGTTAGAATGTCATTCGGATTTTTCCACTGTACTTGGATGCATTCAAATGTTTTTAAGTTGTGGCATGTAGTATTTCATGGTTTTGCATACTGATAATTTATTACAAATGCTCATGATGTTCTTCCAGACGACGGTGTAAAATTGCTGAGGTTCTTGTTGAGAAAAATTTTGATTTGGCATTCCAAGTGATCTATGAATTCAATCTTCCTGGTAATTTTTAATTCTCTCTTACAATCTGGTTTGACCGTCTTGTTTTTAGCTTCACAGAGTGTTGTCAGCATATTTAGCCTGTTCTTTTAATTGTATCATACAGCCGTTCATATATATGCCGGTGTTGCTGCATCCCTTGCTGAGAGGAAAAGAGGCAGCCAATTGACAGAATTCTTTAGAAACATTAAGGGCACAATAGATGATGATGACTGGGACCAGGTATTTATTACATTTTCTTTTTCTCTTCTACTTGAAAGGGGCTTGTTTTTATTTTTATAAAAGAAGAATGTTATTAAGAAGAGAAGAATGATACAAGGAGATGGGAGGACAAGAGATCCTCCTTACAAGAGTAAAAACAAACAAAATAAAAAAATATCAATGAAGCATGGCTTCCCAATCTCTCAACATGTCTGAGAGGGAAATTCCTGTAAAAAGATCATGGGCTTTACACCAAATAGAGGCAAAACGCCTAACTCTATCGCACAAAACTTGCTTGTTTGAAAATTAACCATTAAAGATGCGAGAATTACACTCCAGCCAAATACTTCAAATAGTGGCAGACATGGCACATTGCCACAACAATTTGACCTCCTTCCTTCTCCCAAACCTAGCAAAACTAGTTAACAAGAACTGCTCTAAGGTTGCAGGACACACCCAACACTCAACAAAGACACCAAACAAAGTATTCCACAGAAAGTCAGCTATAGGACAATGCAAAAACAAGTGTGATACTGATTCTGAATTCACTCCACACATAACACACACATAAGGGGAAGTAGCCTTATGTGGTCTTCGAACTACAAAATGTCATTGGTATTAATTTTGTTAAGCACAGCTGTACAAATAAAGGATTTGACCTTAGAGGGGGCTCTGGACTTCCAAATAGGTTTATCAAAGTTGAAAGAGGTTGTGTTTGAGGAATGAGTTAGAAATTGGAAAAAAGATTTGCAAGTAAGCAATCTAGAGGGATCAAGAGACGACAACCTTTTATCTAGGCTAGAAGACAAATGAATAGAATTAAGTAGACCCAAAAGGACCACTAATTCAGAGGATTGTGTATCATTAAGGTTTCGAAAAAAGTGGAAATCCCAAGAATAAGTAGATTCTTGCACAATGTAGAAATTTTGGATAGGAGAGTTATGTAAAGAAGATAGACGGTAAAGGCAAGGGAAGGCTATATTAAATGAGTAGTCTCCTACCCAATGGTCCTTCCAAAAGTTAAAACAAGAACCATTATCTACCTGCAAGGAGAGCAAAGGTTTAAAGGTAGTATAACCTTGAGAAATAAATTTCCAGGGGCTAAGATGAGTAGCCTGTGTAGCAGTATTAGCATCCTACCCACTCTGTTGAATGTCTTCAGGTTAAATAACTAGAACTCTTTCTCGAATGTATTTGGTTGGGTAAGCTGTATTTAATGGCTGGGAAAACTATTATGGTTGTAAACTTCAATTCATGTGCAGGGGTATTATCTTAACTGCCAAGAGCTTAATGCTGTAAACAGTTATACTTAACAAAGTTGAGAATGCATTTCAAAGTTCAGGGGGAAAAAATTCATAGTGTTGCCCCCTAGTTTAGTTGACCGAGAAGCTTCTTAGGCATGTAAGGAGCACACGCAGTTGTGGACTATTACCACCAAGAGATATAAGGAGAGAAGGTGCCCTCACCACCAGTTTTATTTATCTCATATAGCTAATCTTTTGGTAAAGGTAAAACTTGACTCTATAAACTAGCATCAAAGTGAGGTTGCAGCATGCAGACATGGGCTTTATATTGTCAAAACAAGTTAGGACATCAAGATGTACATTTCTAGCATGAGTTACGGTGCATTATTAGTGATTCTTGGTCCTGTTACTGGAAAAAGAACGTCATCATGTAATAACTAGTGAACTTATCTTTAACAAATTTTGATCAGCTTAAATGTTTTGGATGGTGTAGGTCTTGGGTGCTGCAATAAATGTATATGCCAATAAGCATAAAGAACGCCCAGACCGTCTAATAGACATGTTAACTAGCAGCCACAGGTGAGGGCTTTATCTATTTGTCTTTATTTATCTATTTCTCTTCGTGCACTTTCAATTACATTGTTATTTTGGGTATAGAAAATATTTTGATATTTTTTATAAATCACTATTACTTCCTTCACTAAAAATTTAGGCACAAATATTTGTATATCTCTTATCATTTTTTCCTGTGTTCCAAAGAAAGTTAGAACAGACTATCTATCTATTTATCTGTACATATATAGGTCAAACATGATGCCATGTGCCTTCCCTATATTTTGTCTTCCCCCCCCCCCGCGCGGCGGCCCAAACTCCGTGGACGGGGCGGTGTAATTCAGGAACCACAGTAACATGTTTATTTTATTTTTGAATTGGGCATGCAGGAAGGTTCTTGCTTGTGTAGTTTGTGGTCGTTTGAAAAGCGCATTTCAAATTGCTTCGCGGAGTGGTAGCGTGGCTGATGTTCAGTATGTTGCTCATCAGGTTAGCCTCTTTCAGTTTTGGCATCCACTTTTGGATTCATTTTATCATAATTTTCCAAATGGAATTAATTAACGAACTCCATTAAATAAAACTGCTGAGTGAGGTTTACACTGCATCCTTAACTTCCAAATGCATAGGATTCAAAGCCCTTCATTTTATATGCCTAACCCACTTCTCCAAACTAGGGAGATCATATAGCTTTGTAATGATAATAAATCTGGAGGTTGACGCTCACTGCTGGGGTCACATGGATGATCTTACATCTAGGATCTAGCCTTGTTCCCCTTATGTGATTCCTGTGTATGACAAAGCTCTTCAAATTTGGATTGGCATTGTTATCTACTGCTAGCTTAGCCAAACTGCGATTTACCATGTTGTCCTGATAATAAAAATAATCTTTCATTTCTCAAATAAATACTGCTATCCATGGGGAATCTGAAAATCTTGTTTGACTGGGCTTAGATGGTTTATGAAATTTTTTATTGGTCATGGTCTTTCTTCTAAGTTCAAATTTTCTATGCACACACAGCACACACAGTTAGAAAATACCTTTCTCTGGCAATTTTTAGAATTCACGACACAAAAGACAAGGATTTTCTGAATTACTCAAGTATTCAGCACTTAGCATGCACCGTTTTTAATTATTTATATACATTTAGAGTACATCAGTTGTTTATAATAAGAATGTATACTTCCTAGGTATAGTTGTTCCCTATATACATGAACCTACATGATTATTAATGGCTAATGTTATTTCCAGCACTCCCCCCAAGAGATTTAGTGAAGATATCCACTAGTTGATCATTGGAGAATCTTTTTGCTAATGAATATGATAGGCAATCTCTATATGTTACGTCATCCTGTGAAAGACTGGATTGGAGGCCATGTGCAATGTTGCTTGATTGTTGCAAATGAGTTTCATAGGACCAATCTTACACAACTTTTAAGTAGATGTTTCAACCAAACAAGTCCACATGTAGTAAGAGTCATAACTCGATATTATGCTTCTGCACTAGATCTTTCAACCATATTCTATATTTTACATTTGATGGTAGAATAGTTCGATATTTGGACATACCCTGTAAGTTCTTAAGTGCATCCCATGTGCTATTAATTTAAAAAATTTAGTAAAATTCGTTTCTTCTTAGTCCTAGGTGGCCGCTATTAGCGTTGCTAGCGCATGCCTCAGGGTTATCACTGATCAGTACCACAGGCACCTCACGTATCAACTTCCTTTCTCTCATTCCTTATAACTCAAGCTTGATAGAGAGGGCTTCACTATCGCTGCCACTTCTTTTTTTTTTCTTTTTTTTGATAAAAGAAGAATGTTATTAAGAAGAGAAGAATGATACAAGTAGATGGGAGGACAAGAGATCCTCCTTACAAGACCAAAAACAAACAGAATGAAAAATAAAAAATAAAAAATATAAATGAAGCATAGCTTTCCAATCTGTCAACATGTCGTAGAGGGAAATTTTTCTAAAAAAGTCAGGTGTTTTGCACCAAATAGAGGCAAAACACCTAACTTTATCTCACAAAACTTGGTTGTCTGAAAATCTATCATTAAATATGCGAGAATTACGCTCCAACCAAATACTCCAAACAGTGGCATACATGGCACATTGCCACAACAATTTGGCCTCCTTCCTTCTCCCAAACCCAACAAAACTAGTTAACTAGAGTTGATCTAAGGTTGCAAGACTCACCTAGCACTCACCAAAGACGCCAAACAGTATTCCATAAAAAAAACAGCCATAGGACAATGCTAAAACAGGTGTGATACTTATTCTGAATTTATCCCACACATGACACACATTACGGGAAATAGCCTTATGTGGTCTTCGAACTGCAAAATGTCATTGGTATTAATTCTGTTAAACACAGCTGTTCAAATAAAGGATTTGACCCCAAAGGGATCTTTGGACTTCCAAATAGGTTTATCAAGGAGCAAAAAAGTTGTGTTTGAGGAATGAGCTAGAAACTGGAAAAAAAGATTTATAAGTAAACAATCTAGAAGAATCAAGAGACCACAACCTTTTATCTAGATTAGAAGACAAATGAACAAAATTAAGTAGACTCAAAAGCACCATTAATTCAGAGGACTCTATTATTAGGGTTTCGAAAAAAGTGGAAATCCCAAGAATAAGTAGATTCCTACACATTGTCGAAATTCTAGATAGGAGAGTTATGTAAAGAAGATAGATGGTAAAGGGGGGGGGGGGGAAGGGCTAGATTAAAAGATAAGTCTCTTACCCAGTGGTCCTCCCAAAAGTTAAAACAAGAACTATTACCTACCTGGAAGGAGAGCAAAGGTTTAAAGGTAGTATAACCTTGAGAAATAATTTCCAGGGGCTAAGATGAGTAGTTTGTGTAGTAGTATTATCATTCCACCTGTTCTTGTCCAAGCCATACTTACTCTGGATAACCTAATGTCATAAAAAATGAGGGTCTAAAGGAAAATGCTGTAGCCATTTATAGGCTCTAAAGTAAACATGATTTTTGGATAGTAACTTGTTTAAGTGCTCATATCTTATTATGAATCTTCTTGCAGGCACTTCATGCAAATGCGCTCCCCGTGCTTGATATGTGTAAGCAATGGTTGGCTCAGTACATGTAACTTATTGCTGGAAGAAAGCACAGATAATGTGGATTATCCAATGTGCTTCTTTTGGTAAATTGATGCACTAATGTCTTGAAAGCTGTAGTTGGACCATAGCATTTCTCATGCGAGCGGTTAGAGCCAGAGCAATGGGAATCAAGTACTGCAAAAAACAAGGGGTGTCTTGTTTTGTTTCAATAATTTCACAGTTTCTGGATTTTTTGAAGTAGGTTACTGTGAGCTGAGGTATACAAATATCCAAGTTGGGCCAACATGTGGTACTGCTATCGTCGCCAATTTCGGAAGATTAATGTAGATATATCGTCTCATGGCTTAACCTGAAATCGGGACTGTAAGCATGAAAGAGATGTTTTAGGCTAGGATATTTTGTACATGAATTTTGAGCATTTGTCATTGTATCAATATTTTGACTCTTATAGGTGAAAAAGTTAGCACTAGGTATCCCTCATAGTGAGCCAAGTCGGTTCAAGTCAGATTAGTCAAAATCCAGTGGGTTTTAGATATTGGTAGTTTATAACCAAAAAAAGAAAAAAATAATACAAAAGGTAAGGTGTTGTAATGATTTTTGCTCTTATAATTAGTATAGAGTTCCAGTCGGTATTAAATCGTAGTGTAATGTATTTTGCTTGATAAAGAGAGTGGTCCAATATGCAAAGGTAGAGGAAGATTAAGAAAAATTATATATGAAACTATTAAAGGGTTTAGATTTTAATTATTTATAAATATGGTTTATGATAGGACATGCATTTTTTTTAATCATGTAATGTAACTAATCCTATTTAGTGAGAAACAGTTTGGTTGTTGTTCTAATCTAGTTATACTTATTTTTTGTTGTATGGCTATTGAATCACGAAACAGATTTCACTGGAGGCACTGAATAATAAATAGTAAGGAAAATCAACTATGCGTCTATTCTCTTTGCAGGAATTTGCACCTTTGGTGGGCACTTGTTTATGGGCGGCTTCTTAGGTGATGAGAATGTGGGGACAAAAATTTCAGCCGTCAAATATTGAATCTAATAGTTTAGATAAATTTAAGTTAAAATTTATATTCATTTTTTTATTTATAAAAAATAATGTTATAAATGAGTTTTCTATTATACCGCTTTCTTTTACCATCCTTCACTCTTCCTCTTTCATACTTCTAACCATTGTAGTCATAGTGCATCACCGCCCTAGCTAGCCTTTGTCACCCACTGCCACCTCCTCACCCCCTTCTCCCAACCCCAACTGCAACCCCCCCTTCAACACACCCTTATGGACATGACTCAAGCTTACTGTGTAAGGTGAGCTTGTGACGCAGGTTAGAAGTCACCCATCGACGTCTCCCTTTCACATACCAAGGAATTGCGGTTGACCCTCACTATTCTCGTCGAGCACCGCACCATCGTCCTTCACATGCCTGCGCCCATTGTGCCATTTGACTGATGCATTGCTACTATCATCAAATTAACACTTTCGTGTTAACGTAGGAAACTATATATAGATGAAGAAATGGTAGAGATGCTACAAATAGGGATGGCATGTGTAGCCAGAATACTAGATCAGAGACCAAAGATGTCAAAGGTGGTGAGAATAATGGAGGAAACTCATCGTGTAAGGACTGGAATCCCACAATCCACTGAGTCTAGATCAGAAGTTTCTACTCCAACCCCTTATGACAGTTGAGATTATACCTTCTACCTGACTACGTCTACCCCACAATGAGATTTTTTTGTCTTGGTGAATAGTTGTTTATGATGTAATTCAAGGGCTATCCATTATGCACCATGTTGAAAATGGTGCTCGATGCACCTTGAAATCTAAAGGCTAGGATTTATTGGTCTTATGATACACCATAATTTAGAATAGCATTGTAAAATTATCACTTTCCCTTCCCCATTCCACCCATTGCTTCCTCCTACCTCTGCACACACAACATAATCTCCTTCAAGCCGCCCTCCACTTAGTGCCAGCAAGCTCACAACATCGCTGCCAAACCACCCTCACGAGCTCCACCATGCGACCCACATCCACAGCCACACCAGTATTATCGATTTGCCACGAGCTTCTTCAGGCTGTAGCTGTTGCTGAGGAAGTCGTCGATGTGCCAAAGTTGACCCTGCGGATATCCACCTTACGCCGCCAGTGAGTACCCATATCCAGCCGCATATTATCGCTACTGTGGCGGAGGAGGATACACCACCGCACCATACTTCCTCTTGTTCCGCCTTGCTACTGCTGCTAGATCCTTCCCCCGAAGGCGAATACGCCATCACCAACTCCGCCTTGTTCTCCACCTTGTGCAACTCCGTAAGAGGAGGGGTTGGTGTTGATGAACATGGGGGAAGGAGGAGGGGTTGGCTGGATAGGTCTGTGTTCTAGGCAAATTTTAGAGTAGAAGAGGATGGTCTGCGCTAGTGCACCTCTGGGAAAGAGTATTATGGTGGAAACCGGTGCATAATGCACTAAACTGATAAGGAGCATAGCAAAACACGCCTCTGTAATCCAATCAATGTTTCAGTTTCGATGAGCTGTTCTGGAGGTGGGGTGGGTGGGAGTGAGAGAGGAAAGAGTGATAAAAGTGAGGGTTTAAAAGTTATTTTACCATTATTTTTTATTATAATAGCATTAATTACTATGTGGTGACAAACTCCGCTGTCATCATTTAAGATATCGCCCTTGGTTATGTATTTTTGGCCAGGGCACTTCACCGTTTTTCAATCTAAAGCTATTTTTCTTTGGGTGAGGGTCAAGAAAGAGGTACACTATTGCTAGTACACAACAAACATTGATACTTAATCATTTCACTTACATCTTGGTACAAGCTTTGTAAAGCCAAATTGTTTAAAAATGAGATACAATTTTAAATATTTGGGATTAGGTTTTAAGATGGGAGAGTACAACTTTGACAAATTAAGCCCCAAAAAAGTGGTCAAAACCTATAGTACTTTTATACTTTATTTTTTTTAAAAAAAATGGGTACATATAATAATAGTGCTTAAGTATATGTTAACAGACTGCTTAAATTTTCTTGAATAGTATACGCGATTCAAATATTTTATACTATGTAAAATTGCTCTGATGTTTGCATTAATAAAATCCAAAAAAAAAATACCGGTTGCACATTTAAAGGTTTTTTTTTTTTTAAAAAAAGAACTTATCTTTAATAAAAATACATATTTCAAAGTGAAAAAATTAATGTACAGTCGAAATAAAAAATCAGTATTAAATAATTAAATATAATGTTATATATCAAAATTTAATTTATATTTATTGCATAAACAAATTAATTATTTTTAATGTATTTTCTTACGGATCATCTTAATGAATACCATCAATTAGTTAAAAATAATAATAATAATATAGTATCATATAGATAAATTTTATTTTTGAGTCTAAATTATTAGAATTTAAAACTTACTGGATTTTGATTAATTTCATTCCAGTCAAGTTATAAAACTTTTTCAAAACTAATCTTTTCTCATTTCGTGAAATTTAAATTCAACATCTTACTTAAAAAAAATAAGTGTTGATTCTTTTGAATCAACAAAAGTTATTATATGCAAATCTTATGAAAGCACTTTAAAAAAATGCTTTTTTCTCAAAAAAAAAAAAAAAAATCCAAACGGACTCTTTCTAACCGTATAAACACACTCCGTGCATAACATCGCGTCATGATAACTTATCATTGCACCCCTTTTTAAATATATTATAGTCGAAGATGGTGATTATTGAGATAATTGAATTTAGCATACAAACCCAAGGAAGAATAAAGAGATGAAAAAGCATTTCAAATTTAAAGAAATATTAAATCATCCAAGATGAGATTGAATAATTTATACAGAAGAAAAATCCGTTGACATCTGAGTTTTAGTTTTTGTTGTTCTCCATGTTGACAAAACCCAGGATCTCGCCTCTCTACCCTCCATATACTAAGTTATCTTTATTCTTAATTATGGCATTTTCATATGCAATGCATAATTAAGAGTCTGTGAAAGCTTCCTGCTACCACCCCCCCCCCCCCAAAAAAAAATTTATTCTAATGCTTGGGGACGCTCGCACAAACATGAAGCTTTAGTTTTGTTGTTATCTCAATAAGTAACCAAAGGCTTGCCGTTTGTGCATATATGTATTATAAGTTTATAGCACAACAACGTTGATAACAAAGAGGTGTTGATCTCTATCTCTCTTCGAGGAAGCCATTTTGCCACACGGTGGTCCTAACAATGTCGTTGCCATTTCTAGCTAGAAGATATTCGAGTGGCGAAATAAGAAACTTGGCCTCATTTTCTAGCGACCTCTTACCAGCATTTGGCGCCACTGTTGACGAAGGTTACTTGAACCTCAGAAAATATGTCATAGTTCCCTATAACCGTAGATATCGGTACGTATATTACTTTCCTTCACATAAGTAGTTGTTTGATGAATTCACTTATGGTTTGATATCTGGAATGCAATTTGTGATTTAGGTAGTGGCAAACGTTCCTAGTGCATTGGTGGTGTACTCTGCATGGGCATCTCCATTCGAGCTAGCCTTCAGAGAACTGTCAATTGGATCGCTGGTGCCAGTTGATCTCGTTGTCGATGCCTTTTTTGCCGTTGATATAATCCTTAGTTTATTTGTGGCTTACTTGGATACATCAACTTATCTCCTCGTTGATGACCATAAAAAGATTGCTATCAGGTGGGAAAATTTTATGACCTTAATCTGTCTTGATTTTAGTCTCTTACTGTCTTGCATGCTCTTAGTTTAGTTTAAACAAGTCATTGCTAACTAAATCAAGGGCCCCAAAAAGGCTATGAAATATATGCTTCCTTCTATTTCTTTTTATTCAAGATTTTTGCGTTTTCACTTCTACAGATACGTCAAAAAGCTACAGTTTTTCATGGATCTAGCATCCACGCTACCTTTCGAGTAGATATACCAAATTCATACAGGCAAACGATACAAAACCCAAGTCCTTGGTTTCCTAGATATGCTTAGACTCTGGCGATTGAAGCGTGTTAGCGAACTCTTTACAAGGTACATTCATAAGAAAATATTAGAATAAAAGCAAAATCAACAAATGAAAATCAAAATGCACCCAAATATATATTCCTCCTTGTTAGGGCTGTAAATTAGACCGATATAATAGGAGCCTGAGTTAGTTGATGACATACTTGAAATACAAGGTTAGAACATGCTAATACTTTGAACAGTTCACTGTGTGCTTCTTAATTTTCAAAAACTCGAGTATTATTTACGATAGAATATGAAATATTTAGAAAATCCACTTACCAAATGCCTATTTCTCTTCCCAATTTTTTATCACATTTTCGAAAAATAATAAGTGACACGAGAAAGCCCAAACTAGGAAACCAACATACCAATGGACAGGCTCTTGGAAAGTTTAAACCTAAAAAGAGTGGCCTAATTCTGACCCAAAAATAAAAAAATAAAAAAAGGAATGGCCAAATGCACAAAATTTGCTACATGTTTCCCTATTTGTAACTAAACTGCTAGTTATTTTCCAGGCTAGAGAAAGACATACGAATTAGCTACTCTGCAACATGATTTTGTAAAGTTATATGCGTAAGTGAATCACTATATCTTCTCTTTGGGCACAGATCCAAATAAAAAATGATATCCAAAGTGGCTAGTCTAAGTTCATTCATGCTTCACTTTTCTTTGGTTTATCGTAGGTCACGCTATTTGCAGTGCACTTCGCAGGCTGCATGTATTTTTGGTTGGCTGTGCATCACAAAACACCCGAAAGTACATGGATCGGGAAGCAGCTACACGATTTTAAACATACAAGTGTCTGGTTGTGTTACACCTATTCGATGTACTGGTCTATTGTAACTCTTACCACTGTCGGCTATGGAGATTTGTATGCAGTGAATACATTGGAGAAGTTTTACAGTACTTTGTATATGCTGTTTAACATCGGCCTCATGGCATATATAATCGGAAACATGACAAATCTGGTCGTTCATAGCTCCGTCCGAACCTTTGCCATGGTAATATTTTGTTTCTTTAATGAGGATTTCCATGAAGTTTAACCCTTGACCAAGCATTATATTCGATGACACAGTCACATTAGCACATCAATCTAGCAGAACACTAGCTTTTAAACCCGAGGGAAAAATAATAATTCAAATAACTAAGGCTTTCACAGCTGCCTGACTTTGGTTGCTAATGCCTCCGTAGAGGATGTTGAAGGAAGAAAACACATAACAACGTTAAGCTATAATTCCACAGAACATTTATACGTTTTAGTTTGTTATACTAACATACTCCCATTGAAGATATCTAGACTATATGCTTAAATTGATTAAGTTGGCCTTTCAAAGATTTTAGACATTAATTTAGTTATTTGCTTTTTAAAATAAATATCAATTTTATCTTTCAATATACTTTTAATTGTCTTTTGGGCATAATTTAACTCCTAAATTAATGCTTAATTTACACTATAGAAATTTAATTTAATATCCAAATTTTTATAAGACCATTTGATCTCTGAGATTTTTGGAAGAGGGATTTACTATTTTTTTTTTATACATTAACGGTAATAAAATTTGAACTTAGAACCTCATATAAATTACTCAAACTCCTCGCCACTAGACCAATTCTAATGATTTGGGATTCACTAATTCTAAGAGAGTAATTGGCAATAATTTGAATAGTTTAATGAGAAAACATAAACAATATATACCCAAAAAACAAAAAAATCTAAAATGCCTAGTTAGACATTAGGATGGTAAAAGAAAGAAATAAATGATAATGTATTTAGTTATATCTATTATTTATCCCCTCCCACTTTCCACCTTTACATTTTCAAATCAAATCAAATCAAATGGGATATGAAAACCGTAAACAGCTTGCTTTCTTAATCTAGCGGAGCAGGGCAGGAAGATATTAGAGAACATCGTTGGTGCTAAATACTGATATAAAGAGCTATACCAAAACTAATTTTTTACATCTGGGCTTGACAGAGGGATGCCTTTAACAGAGTATTAAAATATGCAAGCAAAATTAGACTCCCAGAAGGCTTGAAGGAACAAATGTTGGCACACACACAATTGAAATTTAAGACAGCAGAGTTACAGCAAGAAGAAGTGCTACAGGACCTGCCTAAAGCAATTAGATACAGTACTGCTCATGACACTTAATCACACAGGTGTCAGACATGAAAGCAGAATGCTACCCACCTAAGCTTGATATTATCTTGCAAAATGAGATGCCAACATATTTCTACATTTTGGTATCTGGATCAGTGGTATGTACATCTGTATCTTTCTCAAACCCTACCCTTATACCAGGCTTAACTGCAAAACTGAACTATTTCTAACTGCAGGATCTATTCATATACAAGAATGGAACCGAACAGGTAAGATGGTACTCCACTAACAACTTTTCGTGTGAAAATAACAGATTCTAAGGATCGTAAAATGTCAATAGCGAAAACTCCTAGAGACCTAGAGGTTTAGAAAGAGTACTACATAAACCACAACAAACAAAGTATCATGTGGAAGAAAGCGATAGAAGAGGGAAGGAAAAAAAAAAAAAAAAGAAGAAGAGGAAGATAACAACATGAAAGTATTTGCAATTAGGGAAAACTTTATTTAATATTGGACCTCCTGAACTATAGAGAATGGAAGTGTCTCACAGACCTGCATGAGAACATAATGCATCAACCTGAGGTCGATGTCATTTTGAAAGATCATGTTTTCCTTACAGAATGAAGTGTTCATTTCCTCAACCACTTCCTGGTAACCTGTGGAAGCAAATGTTGATATATATTAAACGAAGTTAAAACTCTTTGAACTGTGTCCTGAGAACATCTTTATCAGAAATGTAAATTGAAAAGATGATGATGTAGTAAGTAATACGCACAACGGTTGATAGCAAGAAGACATTCAGCGTTCTAAAGAACATATTAGTAGAATGAAATATTAATGATTTAAAACAAGTATCGATGTTTCCAAGCCAGCAATTCTAGATTGCTTGACTGAGCTCATAGAAATTTTTCTCAGTTTTTGTTCAAACTAGAACCCGGAGGCATGGCAGGAGAAATAGCCGTGATGTTTAATATCCCACAACCTTTTACAGCGAGAAGTAGGACGCTCTCCCAGGTCATACGAATCAATCATCACCATTTCAAGCAGATGGTGGTGCAACCATTTAGTAACGACGGGAAGGGAATCATCAGCAACGTCATTCAGGTTTGGAGATTTATACATACATAAAGATAGACAAACGCGCGCACACACACATCGCTGTATCCATTTGAAAGTTAACTACTTAATTTACACACTTCAAGTTGAATAGATGACTCAAATCCCCACAATTTTTGCTGAGATTTCTATTTATATGAGGATATTAAATGTTGAACCAATTAGCATTGTGAGCCACATATAATGACTGAAAAGTCAACCTGAATTCCCTTAATCTAAACCTCATAAGTCATATCTATATTCCTATTCCCATGTCTACAAGCCCATATGTTTTTATTTTAATGCCGGTTCTCCTACTCCCAGTATTTGAAGGGACTAAAAGGCAGCGTACTAGAAGAAATACCATACGTAGCAGAATTGCAGGGTGACCTGCATGTCGAGTTATATCTTTCACCTCTAAATCTCCACCACTAAAACTTTCGATTGATCTATGCGAGAACCATAAACTTTTATTAATGCGCAAACATAGTACAAATTCAAAAAGAAAAAGATGCACGAAGCTCACTGGATAGTATAGTTGCATGCTCATAACTAAAACGTTAGTCATAATTTTATGGCACAGAAAAATAGATCTATTATATTTATGGCTGCATATGAATCATGATCACTGTGCTTCTTGCAGCATCTAACACAAAATCAGGGCCCACGGGATGGAGTTTCTATTTATCACGAAGATGATCCATATAAGGAAGGTAATCTTAATCCTGTGTCTAGTAAAAACAATAAGACATAACAAAAAGGCATCTTAACAGCCTTTGGACAAGGTGTTAAGACAAGGACCAATAGACATTGTTAGTGTATGACAGTTAGAGTAGTTAGTGCTGTGTAAGCAGCCGTTAGTTAGTTAGTTAGAAGTGGTTACAATTGGTTACTTGAAGAGCAAGTCAACATTACTCAATGTATACATATATATATATATCCTATGCACACTGTAAAAGATCAACAAAAATCATAATCTCATTTCACTCAGTATTACAAACTCTCTCTGCATTGTTTCTGTTTTCTCTGTATCTAACATGGTATTTAGAGCTCTTTTTTCGATCCATGGCTGATCCTACCTCAACAATGGCTCCACCTTCTTCCGCGCCACCTTCACCTGCTTCATCTACGTCCTCTTCCCCAACATTTTCTCCACACTCCTTCTCCAATCTAGTGTCTTTCAAACTCCTTGATGAAAACTTTCTGCTATGGCAGCAAGAAGCCATAGCCTCGATCAAAGATCACGATCTCCGGCATCACCTTCGCAAAGATGCAATTCCTCCAATGTATGCCTCAACTGAAGTTGCCGAATTTGGTAAAGTCAGTGTTGAATTTGCTCAATGGGGACGCCAAGATAATCACCTCCTTTCATGGCTGCTTGCCTCAATTAGTGAATCAATTCGCATCAGGATGGTTGGCTGTGTATTCTCCTATCAAGTTTGGGAGAAGGTTGACAAATTCTTTGCTTCACAGACGTGAGCCAAGGTTCATCAATTGAAAGTTCAACTTAAAGGTACAACACAAACAGGTTCGATGAACTCCTACCTTCTTGATCTCAAGAAAACCATTGATCAATTAGTTGTTGTTGGTGCACTTGTCTCAACTGAAGAATATATTGAAATCATTCTTAATGGCTTGCCTGCTGATTACAATCCACTTATCACATCCATTATCTCAAGACTGGATCCATATTCCATTGATGAAATGGAGGCCTTACTTCTTGTTGTTGAGGCTTGCATTGAGAAATGCAACATTGATCTCGCATCTCCAAATCTCTCTGCTCCAGTGCAAGCTCATATTGCTCAGCATAATCCCAACATGACTTGGAAAAATCGTTCTCAACAAAATGGACCTAACAACTATGGCTACAGAGGCAGAGGTGGCTCTAATTTTTGAGGAAGAGGCAGATCTGGACGTGGAGGTTGTTCTGGCAACAAACCACATTGTCAACTATGTGGTAAATATGGTCACTTGGGACTGCTATCATCAATTCAACCCTCATTTTCAGAAACCACCTGCAACTTTCCAGTCACCTAACTTCGGTCCTCAGGCATATGTTGCAACTCCAGCATCACAGACCTCTAATGTGTCCAATGCCTTAGTAGCTACTCCTAATACTGTGTATGACCCCTTATGGTACCCAGACTCAGGAGCTTCACATCATCTAACCCCAGATATCTCACATTTCAGCTCCAAATCCACATATGATGGCGCAGATCTTGTTCAAGTTGGCAATGGAGCAGGTATGAGAATTCAACATGTTGGGCATTCCAATCTATTGTGTCACTCTTCCCATTCCCCTTTCACTTTACGTAATTTACTACATGTGTCTGGTCTAACAAAAAATCTTTTGAGTGTTTCTCAATTCTGTAGAGATGATGGCGTTTATTTTGAATTTCACCCTAACTCCTGCTATGTTAAATCTTAGGTTATCAAGGAGACAATTCTCCAAGGCATCCTTAGAGAGGGTTTATATGTCTTTCCTGACCTGCATTCTTCCTCAACAACACTTCGACTTAATTCCTTTACCAGTTCTATTTGTAATGCTGATCAAAAACCTTTTAGCTTTACAGCATCTTGTTTGCAAAATAATTCTGTCAAATTCAGTCTTTGCATGCCAAATTGGGTCATTCGTTTAGTTGAATTGTTTAAAATGTTCTGAATCTTTGTAATATACCATCTGATATCAATAAAGTTTCATTTGTTTGCAAATCCTGTTGTCTTGGCAAGTCCCACAAGTTACCATTTACTACTTCCACCACTATTTACTCTGAACCACTGCAATTAATATACTGTGATATTTGGGGGCCTCATCGGGGCCATCATCATCTGGTGCTAGATACTACATTAGCTTCATTGATGCATGTACAAAGTTTACATGGACTTATCTACTAAACCAAAAGTCTCAAGCATTTTCAGTCTTTGTGCAGTTTAAAAACCTGGTTGAGCTCCAACTAGGTCAGAAAATCAAAGCCATTCAAATAGATAATGTCAAGGAATTTTTAGTTTTTACCAAATTTCTGCAAGACCATGGTATTCTCCATAGATTATCCTGCCCACACACTCATGAACAGAATGGAAGTGCTGAACGAAAGCACAGACACATAGTGGAAACTAGTTTAACCTTATTAGCTAATGCATCATTACCTGTCTCATTCTGGGGTGAAGCATTTGACACTGCCACTTATCTCATTAACCTCCTCCCCACTGCAATTTTAAAGTTCTCACCATTTCTAAAACTGTTCAACAAGAAACCTGATTATCAATTTCTCAAAACATTTGGGTGTGCCTGCTACCCTTTACTTAGACCTTATAACACTCATAAACTTGATTTCAAATCAGATCTTTGCCTATTCCTTGGCTACTCCTCTCAGCACAAAGGCTACAAATGCTTGAATAAAAATGGTAGAATGTACATTTCCAGAAATGTGGTGTTTGATGAGTCCTTTTTTCCTTATCTCAAAGTATTTGCACCTAGTTCTACTCCCTTCACTATAGTACCTTCCTCCATTCCTTCCATTCCTCTAATTCCCAAACCACCACCTTCTTCACCTATGACACACATAGACAACTGTGCTAATTCTCATTCTGTTATTCCTTTGCCTTTATCTACTGCACATATTACTGACCGTGACAGGTCCAATGCTGTTGACAACATCTCCACCTCAGTACCTGCTGTAGCTCCAAGCCCAACTCCTCCTCCTCGGGCTCGAGCTCCTAGAACCAAAAAAGCACCTCTTCCTCACCATGCAATGACAACCAGGTCCAAGGCAGGTATCTTCAAACCAAAAATATACACTGCCTCGTTATTGCCTAGTTCCCTGAAGAAGGCTTTGACAAATCCAAATTGGCTTGCTGCTATGCAAGAAGAATACAACACCCTCATCAAAAATAATACTTGGACCCTCACGCCTTTGCCTCCAGGCAGAATTGCAATTGGCTACAAGTGGGTGTTTAGAATCAAATATAACTCTGATGGCTCCCTCAACAAATATAAAGCCTGACTAGTTGCCAAGGGATTCCACCAGCAGAAGTGGTTTGACTTTCAAGAAACCTTTAGCCCAGTGGTCAAGCAGCAAACAATCAGAATTGTTCTCACGATCGCCATCTCAACAAGTGGCCAATCCGGCAAATAGACGTCAACAATGCTTTTCTAAATGGTGACTTAGAAGAATCAGTTTTCATGACTCAACCTGAAAGCTCTCATGGTGGTTCCCATCTTGTTTGCAAGCTAAATAAGGCACTCTATGGCCTTAAACATGCTCCACGAGCTTGGTTCAGCAAGCTGCACGCTATTCTCATTTCCATGGGCTTCACATCTGCAAAATGTGACTCCTCCCTCTTTGTCAAGGTCACAACTCACTATACTTTATATGTATTGGTTTATGTTGATGATGTGATCATCACTGGTAGCTCTCAGCATGCTATCTCGGCTCTCATCTTTTCCCTCAACTCTAAGTTCTCACTCAAGGATCTTGGGCCCTTACACTATTTCCTTGGAATTGAAGCAAAATATACCAAGGAAGGTGGCTTACTCCTATGTCAATCCAAATATATCAATGACCTTCTTGCAAAAGCCAATATGATTGACTGCAAGCTGACAGCCACACCTATGACCAGTGGTCTAAAATTGTCTAAGGATGGTTCTGATACTTTTGAGAATCCTACACTATACAGGTCGATTGTAGGAGCTCTACAGTACATCACTATTACTGTACCTGAAATTGCATTCTCTGTGAATAAGGTATGCCAGTTTATGCATCATCCTCTTTAGTCTCATTGGCAAGCTATCAAAAGACTCCTCCAGTACCTTCAAGGCATAGTCACATTTGGCCTGCATCTTCGACCTTCATCCAACTTCAACCTTTATGCCTTTTGTGATGTTGATTAGGGCTGTGACCTAGATGATAGGTGTTCAACCTCTGGCTTGTGCATCTTCTTTGGTCAGAATCTCATCAGCTAGTCTTCCAAGAAACAGGCTATTGTCTCTCAGTCCACAACTGAAGCTGAATATCATAGCTTAGTCTCCACTATAACTGAACTAATATGGTTGAAGGCTCTTCTCTCTGAGCTGCAACTCCCTCTCTCAATGATTCCCTCCATCTACTATGATAGCCAAAGTATAGTCTTGCTCACAGCTAACCCAATTCTTCACAATCGAACCAAGCACTTCGAATTGGATCTCCACTTTGTCAGAGAAAAAGTGGCTGCCAAACCAATCAGTGTGAGTCACATCCCAGCTCAGGAACAAGCTGTTGACATTCTCACAAAGGCGATTCCCTCAACCAATTTCCCCTTCTTCACGTCCAAACTCAGAGTTGAAGATCCCACTCTGAGTTTGAGGGGGGCTATTAGTGTATGACAGTTAGAGTAGTTAGTGCTGATGTAAGCAGCCGTTAGTTAGTTAGTTAGAAGTGGTTAAAATTGGTTACTTGAAGAGCAAGTCAACAGTACTCAATGTATACATATATATATCCTATGCACACTGTAAAAGATCAACAAAAATCATAATCTCATTTCACTCAGTATTACAAACTCTCTCTGCACTGTTTCTCTTTTCTCTGTATCTAACAGACATTCAGGGCTTTGTAACACAATGCCCCTGAAACATTTGACGTGCAGGGGTGTGTGTGTGAGAGAGAGAGAAAGAGAGGGAGAGGGATATTTCAATAAATATTGGATTATGTTATATCAATGATTTACGTATAGTTTTAATGGTATTTTGGTAAAGAGGCACAAAATCAATCCTGGGCTATGCATGAAAGCAACATCCTGGTAGTAGCAAGCTAACCAGATCTCCGTTATGAATAAAATCAGTTTCATTTTAATCTTAGTTCACTTTGACAAGCAAATAGAACTCTCCATAACTTGAATCTTCTCATATGTAAAGGTTGTCGAGATCGCTTTCTTCCATTTCTTTGCTTAATCATGTGTCCAAAATTGATACACTATGGAATTTGTCAAATGTTTCCACCAAGAATTTCTGAGATAGATGACATTATTTTCCTACTTACCTTAACTAGCAGCATAAATTCATGCTACAAATTGCAGGGAGAATAAGAAATTCCAATCCACTGTCAAGCCCAGTCCCCATTAGAGTAAAAATCCATGGACATCATCCCAATGAAAACAAAATGGGAAACGAAGCAACACAAAAGCTCATACTTCTCACAAATTCAACAGAAGAGCTTTTCGAAGTAGCATGTATGGCTACATTCAAGATGCATGCATGTCTCCATAAGATTCTGGCTGCTTTAAAAAGGGAATGAAAAGAATATTTAGAGCATCTTTCAGACGGCCAAAAAAACCATCAGACTCGATAGAAATTACTTCACAGCCCAAATCAAAATTGATCCACTAAGAGTTGGTGAATGATAAGTTGGTCCCGGTAGGTTAGGGAGTTACGTTAGTCCCAATTAAGGAGTAATGTATTATGAATGCTCGTGACCATTGGTTAGTTTTATTTTGAGATCGGATAGCTCTCATTCTATTGGGATTATTTTAGTTAAGAAAATAATATAAAATGGTCAAATTGTTTATATTCGCAAAGGGGCCCGTGGGATATTCTCCACCAAAACTGCTTTGGGGACACCGGCACGAGGTTTGAATGATGGAAGGCATGCAAAGTACTGCATCCGGAGGTGGTAGTAGGACCACCGTGCTGATTTCTTGGGTGGTACACTGCCTCTAGTGTCCTCATCATCCTATGACTATCACCCTTTGTGCCTGAAATAAGATATGCATATCTAGGTGGCTCCATTTTCTGGACCACATTAGCATTAAACAACTTTTCAAAATCTGATTCCACAAAATATCCACTTGAATCCTTTGATCTTGCTAATGAAATTATGTCAAATGTTGACTGCTCTACCCCTCCAAAAGAGCTAAGTGCACCAATAATAGTTGTTAGAACAAGACTAACAGACACCAACAAAATGGCAAAAAAAGGGATAACCCACTTCCTATCACTAAATAACCTTCCTAAATAAGAACTAGCATTTTTCCTCATACTGTTTTTCAGCATTCGGTAGATCAAAATCAAAATTTGAAACTATTAACCCCTGTAGGCAAGAACCAAGATCTCTATCTATATTAAGCTGCTGCAGATTAGTTGGAAACCAAAAAGTAGTACCCCACAAATCTTTAGAAGATAAGACTACAATGAGAAGTTTGGTGGCTCCCCAGTAAAACTAAATCCAATCTTCTTTGAGGATAACAGTTACCATTTAAGCAAAGGATCCACTTTTTTCACCATTGTTGTGGTCACTGTAGCACCGGACCCTTTACACTGTCAGTCATCCAGTTGAAGGTGCCTCGCCAAAATGCAATATACTCGCACACCAGATCCGACATCGCTCTTGAAGATCTCTACTCATAGGTTCAAGATGAAGTTTGATATCATTACTTCTCCGATGAAGTTTGATATAATTACTTCTCTGGCAAATATGCAAACCTACAGGGGGAAGCCTATGTCTGCAAAAAATATACCAATGAATCCCATTTGCAGTTACTTTCTGTGGTTATTTTGTAATTTTATAAAAGGGAGTAACATAACTCCTTAACCTACCTGGACCAACTTATCATTCACCCTAAGAGTTATGTTCTGCAATGAAAATCTTAGTATTGGCCATACCCATAATATTACGATTTTATTATTGTAGTCGTACTCATAGAATCGAACATATTGAGGTAAAAACAGAATACAATAACAAGACAACTGAGCTGAGTTTTGTCATGTGTGTACGCAGAGAAAAATTTCGGAAAAAGAGGAAGCAAAATTCTCATGGCTGACGGCTCAAAAGTACAAGAACTAAGCGCCTTAAGAGAGAATGATGAGTTGTACATCCTCTAATACATCCTCTAATGATCAAATCAAACAGATATTGACTAGAGGCTGGTCTGGTCTTTGTGATATGTTGCTGTTTCTAGACAATGTTAATCAATCAGGTTAGGGATGCACTGTAAGTAATTGTATTACAATGACATAGCATGCATCAATTCGATTGCGAGGAGATTAATTTGTTGTATAAGAATGAAAATTCTAGAATTATACCTTAGGTTAGAGCGTTTTAGTCTCTGTTTAGCATGTCAAGAACAGCATAAGCAGCTTTTTGGAAGTGATCCTTCTCTTCATCCAAGGCTCTTTTCCTATCCAGAGCAGAACCTTTACATTTCTCTATCTCTTCCTCTATCATAACAGAATTTTGATTAATTTCACTGCAGCCAAAAACAAACAAGCAAACAAAAAATTAAGAAAAAATAACTGTTTCATTTAAAAAAAAATGAAGAATATTAGGCATCTCACCTGATCATCTTAAGCATGTTCTCCATGATAGCTTGCGCTTCGTTTGATATCTCTTCACGGTTTTAGCAGAATAACCAGGATCCAATTCAAACAGAGAGAAAAATCAGTCATCGTTGTTAAGTGTAACACAGCAGCTCAAGGCTGCCAAACATTCTGTCACGTGGCTTTTGTGACAGCTCAGATTCAGTTAAAATCTGTTAAATGGTTAGAAAGTTTATTAACGTGTGACTAAAGCCTTGTATCTCAGGCTAATTTATCATTCTTGCACAAGATCTCAGACAGTGTAGATTCTCCTATATCCAAATTTTCTCTCCATTTTCTTTTCTTTTCTTTCACTCTCTTGCATTTTCTCTCTTCTAACAATCGGAAAGCATAGCTTAGAATTACTATTGTATTACATAGTACGCAATTGTTCCTTCAGAATTTATTAGGTTTGCGATTACTAGCCAAATTAGAACTCGAATTGACGAGTGCAGGTGAATGGCTTACCGTAGACGAGAGAGCAAAGGTGGTTTTCGGGTTCTGGTTCTGCAGGTGGAGGAGGAACTGGATCTGAATCGGCCATCGCCGTCGATGTGAACCTCGCTCTGCTTCCACACTCAGTCACTGCGTATCGTCGCTTTTCTTCGCTTCCGAAGGAGATTCAAATAACAACCAACGCGCGTTTTTGCTCGTTTCGAATTTTCTGATATTTACAGGGCCAAAAACAGCGACCGATGCTTTTACTATTTTGCCCTTGCTGGGTTCTGTTTTGCTCCCCGCCCAGCTTGCGTAGTTTTAGCTTCTTGTGATGTGCTGTGTAGTTCCCTTCGTTTTCGGCATTTATTTGGTACTTTTTTTCATGATGACAAGCAAAATAGGCTTCTAAATTGGGTACAAATGTTCAACAGTAGTGTCCACAGGACGGTTTTAAGACAAAACCTGACCACATTTTTTTTTTACTGGGTTAGACTTGATTTAATAATGGCTCAATTAATGATCGGAGCAATCCATATTTAAACAATATACATAAATTTGGATATAATATATAATAAAGCAATAAAACTTTAGAAATAATAAACAAAAAATATAGTTTATAATATATATTTTAAGATAAATTATATTAATATAAAATTAATATCATGTTATATAAAATATATAAATTGAAATCTAAAAAACTTATAATTTAACGCATTTTTTGAAAATACATAACTATTAAAGAATTATGTAATTTTATTCTGAGTCAAGTTAATTCAAATTATAACATGAATCCAATCCAAAAATATGTCAGTATTTTTAAAACTCAAATTCGATATAATAAACTTTTGACTAAGATGAATTATCTAGCCGAGCAGGACTTTCAACATCTCTAGGCTGCAATATTATACATTGCAAAAAGTGCTCCTTCCATTAGTCCAAAGAAAAAAGATACTCCTTCCACTAGGTAGTATATGCAAGTTAACCATCGCCCACATGCTTCTAGTTGCCTCATTACTCACATTACATATAAGCAACCTGCTACCTAGTACCCTGAGGTGCGCATCCTGAGTTTAGAGCTAACACGTTCACTACCTATTAGGGTAATTCAAACCTTTTCTCTAGCAGTGTAGCACCTAGCAGCTATAGCTAGATTATCAATAGCCAATAGTGCACAACATCCCACTCCATTTGTCACTTGGTTTGTACATAATTCACTAAGCTTAAGTAAACAGAGGCTTTGCCACCCCACTTTCTCCTCAACTCTCATGTTAAAGTGTCGTTGGCAAATAGCAAGTCACTTTTGGGCGTGGAGGCTAGCTTGTAGCTAGGGATTGAACCTATTACATATACTTTAAAGGTGAGTTTATAGGGATTTTGAGCTATATATTAATAATTTTATATTCTACTCATTAAAATTTTTAATATGTATTTTCAGACTAATTTTTTCAAGGAAAAAAAAAATACCAACAACCGCTCCAGCGTTAATGCTCCAGAGATTTATAACCATTTGATTTGATGGTATAATTTGTTGTAAGACGTGTTTTCAGTTACTAAATAAAAAACAGAAAAACAAAAATTTCAATTGCAACAGCACTACCCTTTTTTTGTTTTTATATTTACTTAAACCAAACTATTAGGACATACAACGCTCGAAAACTGCCCCGTACTTAATGAACCTGACATGAAGAACTTAAAGAAGCGTGTATGTGTTTAATTTTTATAATTAACTTTTTTACTTAATGAATACGTTGCATCCACCATCTCCCACGCACGAGCCATTTACCATAAATCACCTACGTGTTAGGTCTGAAATTATGTCCTCTACTTTCCTCTCAATATTTAATTTGAGATTTTAATATATACCAAAAACAAATTTACATTTCTGCCACACAAATCTGTGCCATTTGGAATAAAATTTAATAAACTATTGTTAAGTACCAAGGTTACTTGAGTGGCATATATATGCTTTCATGTTCACGTGTATTCATCACTAAACCGACGGCAGTGGTCACGAAAAACATACAAAATTGCATAAAATAATACTGCGTTTCATAATCCCCCTGCAAGAATTTTTTGGTACTTGGGAGCATAGGAAGCCTCGCATAGAGACGTTAAGGAAATGATAGCTCCAAAAGGATAATAAATTAGGGAAGATGATGACGGCAGAAAATCATTTTTCCATTTTTTATTGATGAAGTGGTTGCTCGTATATTACTATTTATTTTGTGTCGTTTACCGTATGTGTCTTGCAAATCTCCAACAAGTTTATGTTTGTTTAATTTAGACCGACGATATAAAATATGCATTGGATCTTCTCGTGTTCTTTTTCTGATATAACAGTGTCGTGTTATGAGAAAAAAAATAAAAATAAAAACAGAATTAATAAATTAATATAAATAGCTTAAAATGAAAGATATAAGAGGATTCTAAACTGCAGCAGCAAGCAAGAATTTTTAATTATTTCTTCTTTGGTACATAGAATTTAGTAATTGTTTAATTCAATTATAATCTTTCATTGCTCCAATTGCAGTTTGAAACTAATGAAAGCATTTAACGGGGAACGAATAGTATATATGAAAATAGAATGTTATTATTTGATTCCATATTAACAGTTAGATAAAAATGATTAAAGTATCTTACTAGTAGGAATAAAACAATTACAAGTAATGCTAACATATAAAATTAAGATAAATGAAACTTCTCATGTTTATATACTATATATGAACTCTTCTTTAAAGATGCGTAGAATCACATCAACGTATACCTGTATAGTTATAGTCAACGTCAACGGGTTGGCGAATGTGATTAATCTTTTGTTAATATATTATTATGATTTGAATTTGATTTCTAAATTTCTTAATTAGTAAATCATCTATATTTTGTTCGACGTCTAAAATTGTGCATAAAATTAAAGTTTGGAATTGAAATTGAGCTTTTCAATTTCAAATTTCATATTTGGAGTAATATATAGAATTATAATTATAATTTCACATTTCAATTCCATGGAATTAAAAATTAACTAAGATAAACTTTTCCTAATTCCTAACCCATACCATATAAATTATCAATTCTAAGATTTATTAAATACCTTTTTCTTCATTAAGTTCTATATAATTCTCTTTTTTTTACAACATCCCGTTTGTCATAAATATATTGTGTAGAGTAATTTTGATTCTTTTGGTTGATTTAAATATTTTATTGAGTTGATATATTAATTAATGAGAAATTGATCAACTAATTTTAAATATTTATTTTTATAAGTAGGACAACAAATTAGTAATGGTAAACTTCAAAATATATTGTGTTGTAAATAATATCTATTGGGATAAAGTAATAATAAATTTCATAAAAGAATAATATTGAGAATATAAATATATAAGTGTCAGGTGTGTGAGCGTGTTTCATTCAAATTAATAATAACTAAGTTACTGATGGCAACATATAGTCATAATATATGAAAGTAATATGAAGAAAGAAGGAAGTTACGTAGGCAAATTCTCACTTGACTTTGGAGATGTGAGGCTTAAGCCTTGAAAGACTATAAATAGGGGTTACAAGATGATTAAGTCTTTCACATATAGAAATAAAAAAGAAAAAAAGAAAAATTACTAGAGGGAGGAAGTAAGAAACAGAGAGTGGAAGAAAAGGAAAACCACTTCAACAATGTGAAAACTTGGCCATCCAAGTCTTTGTGGAAAAAAAAATCCATAGTAATAGATGAAGAGTAATCATGAATAATATGGAAATATCAAGTTTAGAAGAAATATACATATGTAGATTAATAGATAAAATGGGAGGAAAGAATAAACTTTAAAGAAAAATAGACATAATAATAATTATTATGATAAGTTAAGGGCGCATGCACTCACATTACCATGTACTTAATTTCCACATTACCTTGGTTATATAAAGGTGGGGAAGGATGCTATTTTTTCACTGTAAGAAAACAAAGAAAGCATAGAGACAGTAGGCGTAAAAACAGAGTGAAAGAGAAGAGAAGTTATCAGACAGAAAGAATAAGAGGGAGGAGATGCAAAAAAATCACACTTAGCTTTTACTCATTATCAATAAAGACTTTTGAGATAAATAATAAAATTATTTATAAAATAAAATCATAACTACATTTATTTATTGCAAGTTATGTCACTATTATTTATTGCTATCACAGTTTATATTCCAACTTACTTTATTAAATGTTCTTTCATATTATTGCTCATTATTATTTATTCATTGCACATTTATTTTATCGTTCCCAATTATTTTATTTATTATTCTTTTACATTAAAGTTGCTTATTATTCTTTATTATTGTAGTTTATTTATCATACCAAGTGATTTTATTTATGAGTCCTTTATATTAAAGTTGCTTATTACTAATTTTATTGCAATTTATTTCATTAATTATTTCCTTATATTTACCTTGTCTATTATTTATTTCAAGCCATTTTATGTCTTGTTCCTTTATATTAAAGTCGCCTATTTATTTATTATTGTAATTTATTTTATTTATCGTTCCTTTATATTAATATTGCTTACTATTTAATTGAAGGTTATTTTATTATTCCTTTATTTTACAGATGTTCATTATTATTATTATTATTATTATTACTTTGAGTTGTTAAATCTTTATGATAATTTCTCTAGGGGATTAATATTAAGAGTAAAATATTATATCTAACCATAAGAAAAATTTATTGTATATGGATTTGAACTATTAAATAATCTATATCCTTCTTGGAATTTTATACCTTCATTTATGGACAATTTGATAACTCTTGGTTTATGGATATTATTGTGACTTTATAGTTACCATTGTAAGGACACGACTTTTATGCATTAAGGCGCCATAATGATAAGGACAAACTCATGAGTCATGGTAAAAAAAAGTTTAAAAGAGATTAAAAATATATTCGGTCCCTTTAGAAATTAATATTTAGATTTGGCAACTCTATGTTCTTCGAAATTTTATTTAGATATAATGTTATTTATTTTACTCAAGCTTATATTATTTCAATTTTGGTGCACTTCACTTATTTTGAGTTTATAAATTAATTTATATCTTCTATATTTATTCAATTTATTTTATTGCTTAATTTTATGTTCTATTATTTAATTTATTATCTGATGAATTTATTCAAGTTTATTATTTATTTTATGTTATTTGAGTTTTATTTAAATTATACTTATTGCTTAGGCTTATGTATATCTATATTTACTATGAATCATACATAATAGCAAGCAAGTAGTTGTAAAAAGAAGACATTTAAGATTTGCCATTAACCGATAAGAAGGCACAGAGATAAGATCTAAGATTTTTTTTATGATACCTATCTTGGTTAGTATAACATAAAAGTCTCGCTTTGTTGTCATGATATTAAAAGCAATGCTAGAGAATGGAAATTCCTTAAAAGAAGGCCTTCGAATATGCATAAGACAAGCAGATAAAGGAAAGTGCAAATTAAAGTAAAGAGATCACATTTTAATAAGGCTTGCTGCATTATGAATTGTATGACATGTCTTTTAAGTAACTATTGGTCACATTATTATGAGTTATTTTTTTCCCGGAAGATGATTTGATGTTATTATAATACAGCAGCTGTGTGAAGTTTTGTGCTAAGAAATAGGTAGAATCATCATAGTTTAAATGCTTCAAAACCTTTCATTATCTATTGAGAATTTCCAATTCTCATTCTATTTCTACTAATTTCAGATTAATCAAGTAATGCGCTAGAGGAAGCCAGACTCTTCCAGCTACTAGGAATGTACGAGAGTTATATTTAAATAAATTCTAAATTCTTTATCTAGCCTAAAAATATTTAGCCTATGGCAAGACGTGCTCCTAAACTCTTTATTGTATCTATGTATATTAATATCCAACTTTAAACTTCTTGTGTAAATTTGTGCCATTAACTTTATTATGAATGGATGTTACATTTTGGTATCAGAGCCTCATTCTAGACAAGAATAGGAATTAGGTGCAGGTTGAGTCTCTGTTATTTGCATGGTGGCTCCAATACCTCTTTGCATGTCTTATAGTATTCTCAATCCACTAATTATACAATATTGAGCTCGATCAACTCAATATTGGTTTGTTTATGCACATGTAGGACTATTTGGCATCAGAAGGATAAGAGATCCCAAAAGTACAGAGAACAGTAAATGATACTTTATCAATGGTCGTAGTAGCTATTAGGGGTCTGGTTGAAGCTGCCATGGCCTTGGTAGAATCAAATAGAATGGTTCTACAGTGTATACAGGAGACTCAGGATAGGAACAAAAATTACCATGGTAAAGGAAGCGAGAACTCGGGAGGAGAAGCCCTTATAGCTAATCCTTATTACTAAGGACTTTTTGAATTTAGGAAGGCCACACCACCTTTATTCCATGGAAATTACAACACAATTTTGGCTGAAATATGGGTTATGTAACTAGAGAAGATATTTACAGTCATGGGATATGCAGATTCACAAAAGGTGGACTTCGTCATCTCTTTGTTAGAAGGAAAGACGGAACACTAGTGGAGAGGTGCCAAAAGTTTGCTAGAGTCAAGTGCAACTAAAATCACCTAGGAAGTGTTCTTAACCACCTTCTTTGACAAATACTTTCCTAATAGTGTTAATAATGAAAAAGAAGCTGAATTCACACAACTTAAGCAAGGAAGTATGACCATAGGTCAATATGTAGCTAAATTTGATGAACGTTCTAAATTCCCCTCTTACTTGAAAAATAACCCAAATGGTCACTAGAAGGCAACAAAATTTGAGTAGGGATTAAGACTAGAGAAAAGAGAGAAGATATCCACCCTAAAAATCAATGATTGCACCACTCTGGTGAATAAGTGTAGGATAACATAAAAGAGTTACTTAGAGATGGAGTTTTACGAAAGAAAGGCAAAATTTTCTCAAGAGAAAGAGGGTGGCAAAAATACAAAAGAAAAATAAATTTAAGAGCAAAGTGAACCAAGGAAAGGGTAAGCAGATACCAACTAGGCAACCCGTACCTCTGTGCAATAAGTGCAGAAAATCTCATGGTTCCAAACCTTGCCTTTTTGGCCAAAATGTCTACTACCGGTGTGAGAAGCCAAGATACTATGCCAAAGACTGCAACACTAGAAAACCATTGAACAATCCTATGACCATACCACAAATTACAGGAAGAGTGTTCGCTCTAAGTAGAGAAGAGACAACTCAGTTTCCTGACATGATCAAAGGTACATATTTTCTTGAAAACACTCTCTTAATTATATCGTTTAACTCAAGAACTATGTACTCCTTTATATTTATTGATTGTGTAAAGAAGTTAAATTTTCCTTTATCTTTCTTACTTTCTGATCTGTTAGTCTCTACTCCCATGGGGGAAAAGTTTATACTTCTCAAGCCAATTTGAACTATCCCATTTTAGTTGAAGGAAAATCTTTTATTATTGACCTTGTTTTTTTGCCTTTGTTCTAGAAGACTTACCTATTTTCCCACTAACCCACTCAATAAACAAAAGTCTTTTGATTTCCTATTCCTTATTGCCACTCAAGTAGAGAAGTGCCTCTTAGAGGGAGCTTAAGGATTTCTGCTTTATTCTTTAAATTTAGAGGTTGAATAGGAAATAAACAGCATGCCTATAATGAGAGAATTCCCAAAAATATTTCCCAAGGAAATATTGAACTTACCACCTAAAAGAAAGGTTGAGTTTTCCATTGATCTCATACCAGGAACATGACCTTTATCTTTTGCATCTTATAGGACGTCTCTTTTAGAGTTATATGAGCTTAAGAAACAAATTAAGAAATTGCTAGCCAAAGGGTTCATGAGGCCAAATGTGTTTCCTTGGGGTGCACCTGTTTTGTTTGTTAAGAAGAAAGATCAAAGCATGAGATTATATATAGACTACAAGTAGTTAAATAAAGTCACAATCAAGAATAAGTATACACTTCCCATGATAAATGACATGTTGGATCAGTTGCTAGGAGTATTAGTTTTCTCTAAAATAGATTTGAGATCAAGATATCATCAAATAAGAGTGAAATAAGAAAATATACTCAAGACAACCTTCAGAACCTGATATGGATATTATGAATATCTCGTGATAGCTTTTGGACTTACCAATGCTCTTGCAATATTCATGGATTACATAAATAGAATCTTTATGCCTTACCTTAACCAATTTATTGTAGTTTTTATGGATAATATCCTCAGCTATTCTAAGACTAGAATGAACCATGAGCAATACCTTAGAATAGTGCTGCAAATCTTGAAAAAGAAGCAATTATATGCTAAGTTAGCAAAATGTGAGTTCTGGTAGAGTGAGGTAAGATTCTTAGGCCATTTGATCACTTAAGAAAGGGTAGTAGTAGAGCCAAATAAAGTTGAAGCTATAGTTTACTGGGAAAGACCAAAGATAGTCACTGAAGTGAGGAGTTTTCTAGGATTAGCAAGTTATTATAGGAGGTTCATCAAAGAATTCTCTCAATTAGTTTTACATTTGATTAGTTTAACTAGGAAGAATCAGTCTTTTGAGTGGAACTCAACTTGTGAAGCCAGATTTCAAGAGTTAAAGAATAGGCTTACCTTTACCCTAATCTTAATAATTCCTGATCCTAGGAAAAACTATGTAGTGTACTATGATGCGTCTAAGAGAGGACTAGGTTGTAGAAGGGAGAGTTGTGGCTTATGCCTCTAGGCAACTTAGGTCTTATGAAGAGAGCTATCCAAACTATGACCTAGAGCTAGCTATCATAGTGTTTGCCTTGAAAATCTAGAGACATTATTTATATGGGGTGAAATTTGAGGTATATAGTGACCATAAGAGTTTGAAATATCTCTTTGATCAAAAGGAATTAAATATGAGGCAGCGGAGATAGACTGAATTTTTGAAAGACTGTGATTTTGAATTAAAGTATCATGCTGGTAAGGCTAATGTAGTGGCTAATGCACTGAGTAGAAAATAGAAAATCCTTACATATGTCGCTAATGATGATAGAGGAGCATGAGTTATTGGAAGAATTTAGAGATTTGAATATTTTAGTGTCACTACAACCCCATTGTATATATCTAAGTGAACTTAGAATCTAGTGTGATTTGAGGGACCAAATAAGACAAGCCTAAGAAAGTGATGAATTTTTTAAATCTCTAAAGAGTGGGATTCAAATAGAGCAACCTTCACATTTTTACATTGATGAAAAGGGAGCTGTGACATATGAGGGAAGACTATCTATGTGCAATAATAAAGAACTAAGAAATAAGATCTTATCTAAGATACATTGCAGTAAGTTTACTATATACCCTGGTACAACCAAGATATATCAAGACCTTAGGAAGTTGTTTTAGTGGAATGGGATGAAGCGAGACAAAGCTAATTTTGTAGCTGGATGTCTTACCTATCAAAAGATTAAGATAGAGCACCAGAAACTTGTAGGACTTTTACAACCTTTGGATATTACTGAATGGAAATAGGATAATATATAAATGGATTTTGTCGTATGATTACTTAGGACCCCCTCAGGATATGATACAGTATGAGTGATAGTTGACAGATTGACCAAGTCAACCTATATCTTGCCAATAAGAATTAGTTACCCATTGCATAAGCTAGCTCAGATTTACATCCAGGAAATTGTGAGATTGCATGGGATACCAACAAGCATAGTTTCAGACAGGGATCTTAGATTTACCTCTAAATTTTGAGTGGCCCTACAAGAACCATTAGGCACTAAACTTTGTTTTAGTACAGTTTACCACCTTCAAACAGAAAAGACTATTCAGACCTTGGAGAACATGTTTAGGGCTTGTGTGTTAGAACTTCAGAGAAGTTGGGATACTAATCTACCATTGATAGAGTTTGCTTATAACAATAGTTACCATTCTAATATAGCTATGACACCATTTGAAACTCTATATGGTAGAAAATATAGCTCTCCCTTATGTTGGTCTGAAGTAGGGGAGAAAAGTTTGTTAGGACTTGATTTAGTATAGCAGACCACAGAAAAAGATCAAATTCATCAAGAAAAGATTACTCATTGCTTAAAATAGACAGAAAAGCTATGCTGATCATAAAAGAAGACTTCTAAAATTTGAAGAAGGAGACCATGTTTTACTAGGAGTCACTCCTACCACTGAGATTGGTAGAGCCCTCGAATCTAAAAAGCTAAATCCAAATTTTATTGGTCCATTCTAAGTTCTCAAAAGAGTAAGACCTATTGCATTTCCCTTAATCTTTCAAACCTCCATAATATCTTTCATGTCTCTCAGCTCAAAAAATGTTGTTTCGATCAAAAAATATTGTTCCAACCCTTTACACATCATAGAACATGAAACGATGTAAATAAGAGATGATTTAACTTATGAAACAAAGCTGGTACAAATTATAGATAGATCTATCAAAAACTTAAGAGGGAAAGAGATTTCTTTAGTTAAAGTGGTTTGGAAGGGATTATCATATGAGGAGGCAACATAGAAACTAGAAGATGAAGTGAAGAAGTTCTATCTAAAGTTATACCAAATAGGTAGTAAATTTTAGAGACAAAATTCTTAAAAAGAGGGAAGAATTATAACACCCTATTTGTCATAAATATATTGTGTAGAGTTATTTTGACTCTCTTGGTTGATTTAAATATTTTATTGAGATGTTATATTAATTAATTAGGAATTGATCAACTAATTTTAAATATTTACTTTTATAAGTAGGACAACAAATTAGTAATGGTAAACTTCATAGTATATTGTGTTTGTGAATTAAGTTATATCTTTTGCATTTATTCAGTTTATTTTATTGCTTAATTTTATGTTTTATTATTTAATTTATTATATGATGAATTTATTCAAGTTTGTTTATTGTTCATTTTATGTTATTTGAGTTTTATTTATTGCTTAAGTTTATGTATCTCTATATTTACTATGAATCATACATAATAACAAGCAAGTAGTTGTAAAAAGAAGACATTTAAGATTTACAGCTAACAGTCAAGAAAGCAAAAGGATAAAATGTAAGATCCTTTTATGTTACCTGTCTTTGTTAGTATCGCGTAAAAGTCTTATTTTGTCATCATGATGTTAACAGCAACACTAGCAAATGGAGATTTCCTAAGAGAAGGTCTTCGAATATACATGAGACAAACAGACAAAGAAAAGTTGAAATTAAAGTAAAGATATCATAATTTTAATAAGGCTTGCTGCATTATGAATTGCATGACATATGTCTTTTAAGTACCTATTGGTCATATTATTATGAGATTATTTTCCTAGGTGATGATTTGATGTGATTATAATACAATAGTCGTGTGAATTTTTGTACTAAAAAATGGTTCGAGCCATCATAGTTCGAGTGCTTTAAAACTTTTCATTATCTATTGAAAATTTCCAATTTTCATTCTATTTTTTGTGGTTTCAGTTTAGTCAAGTAATGCCCTAGATGAAGACAGACTCCTCTAACGGCTAGGAATGTACTGGAGTTATATTTAAATAAATTATAATTTCTTTATCTGGTCTAAAAATATTTAGCCTATGACAAGGCTTGCTGTTGAACTCTTTGTTGTATCTGCATATATTAATGCCCAACTTTAAACTTTTTATGTAAATTTGTGTCATTAGCTCTAGTATGAACATTGTTACCCTTTCTCTATTGATATATTATCTATCATATTTATTAAAATATAATATTTTTATAAAGAAATAATAATATAAAAATTTCCTAAATTTTAACTTATTATTTTATATATCCAAATCCAAAAAATTATTATAATATAAAATTTTTATTTATTAGTTTTTTAGTAGTTTTAAATTTTGAATCATACATTAAAATAACAAAACTAATATCAAATTTAGAATTACAATTTATATTCTACTTCTTTAATGAACTCAGACATAAAATTTAAAATTTAAAATTCTAAGCCAATTCTATTTCTACTATCCAAGCGAACCGTTTAAGTATCTTTCTAAACACATCAGGAGGCATGTCTTAATATTAGACTCGGACAAGTTTTTTTCCCTTAATTAACTTAAATTTTATCATTCAGAAAAACATAATTATATTCAACGACTATATTCAAAATGCTAAAGATTATTTAGCACTTATCCTTCTATATTTGGATCATCAAATACCCATTCCATTTATTAATATGTCGCGCTATTTGTGAGACTAGTGAAAATAAGGATACAGTATGCTATGTAATTTTGTATATAATACTTTTAGAATTCACATTAAAAAATACTTTTACAATTCACTAATATAAAAATTATTTATATTATTCTTTGATCATATATTGTTCTATCCTTTTTTGGCACATTAATAACAATGAGATTTGAATATAAGATCTCATATAAATTATCTATATCCCCCGTCATTAAACCAATCAAAATGGTTCATATTGTCCTATCTTTGAAAGCACTATTATGTAACTCAGTCAAAGTTCCCTAGCCAATTGGACAGGAACGACTCACTGGTCGAGTCGATTCAGCTGAAAAATTGAATTGGATTTTGCATTAACCAGGTCAAGCATGGATAACCCGATGGATACAATCAACTTGCTTTGATCAAACCATCTTTTCGTTTTTTTGAAAAACAAATTATCATAATAGTTCATTACTATTTTCAATTTTTAGATTTATTTATTTTATATGAGAATTTTTTATTATTATTATTATTTTTTGCAATATGTTTCTTTTTCTTTTTTATTGACACATTAGCTCATAAATATTTTTTACTCAATTTTTTAAAGACCGTTTAGGAACTTGTATTGTATTTAAGTTATCATGTTATATTGGATTATAATTTTAAATTAAATATGTTTTCAAATGTTATACCTGATTTATATTTCATTAAAAATATAACATATTTTTCAAATAAATAGTATAAAATTTAAATTTTTTTAATCTTAGTTTTATTTAGTTTGACCGCTTAACCCATAATTAAATTATTAAGTTGGTGACCCGATCATGTATTTGAGTCAACTTTTAATTCAAGTTATACAAATATAATTCTAATTATGTCAAAGGTCACATTAATAATATATAGTTCATTAATAATGATATAAAAATTTACTCTAACAAAATATTCAAATTAAACTCATACTCTTATATGAAAAAGTAAGTTTAAAAAATATTATTTAAATTTTAAACCTTAATTAGTCATTATTCTCTCTCTGTTACAAGCATGTATTAGTAACTAAAATGTTGGATTTTAAACCCTTCAAATCTTTAATTTAACTCTGATTAATGCATGTAAACAGCTTATAATCATAAGCAAGATCAAGTTTTTGGTTACCTACAATGATTGAAGAAGACAAGGAATCCATAGCTGTTCTTGGATTTGTTTTTCAAATTTAAAAGTAGAGAGAGCTAAGAACACAGAAAGGAGGGCGAGAAACTTTCCCTACTCTTGATATAGCCGAATGCGCATCTTGTTTTAATTGGGATAACATGTGTCTATATATAGGGTTAAAAGAAAAAATCTCTTCTTATGTCAACAAAATGTAGGTAAATCCATCTATTACAATAAAGCCTATATGCAGGGCCCATATCACATTTTTTTACATAAGCCTAGCTATAATAGGTGACTTGGCCTACATACAAAGAGAGGCTCATTCTCCCAGTCTTATATATAGATATCTGTTATCCCATTGATATAAGATGCATGTTCAGCTATAATAGAAATAGGAGAAGTTTCTCTTCTGATTTTCTCTGATTTTGGCTTTCTTTCTTTACTTCCAGATTTGAAGAATAAATCCAAGAACAACTATGGATTTCTTGTCTTCTTCAATCATTCTAGGTAATTGAAAACTCAATTTTATTTATGATTATAAACTGTTTACATGCTTTAATCAGACTTAAATTAAAAATCTGAAGGGTTTAAATTCCAACATGAAATTCTTATGGCATTTTTTTGAATGTCGAAGGTAGATAATAATGTTTAATGAACCTTTTTCTTCAAAAAAGAAAAAAAGAAAGTTTAATGAGCTTGCATGTATATACATGTATATATATAGTAAAATTTAGAGAAAACTATATGTGAACCTATATATATATATGTATAGTAAAATTTTAGAGAAAATTACACATTGGCAATCCCCTCGTGATCCTTAATTCTTTTGTGTTTTGTTCCATGGTCATTGGTCAATAATGGCTGTGGATCATCGAGTAACATGTACGGAATTGTCGTTTGAACCAAGATATACGGAATCGATTATCATTAAAAAAATATTAATTGCCCTCTTAATATTATTACTTTTTAGTACGCTCTTGGTGGGATGATAATTTCTTTGCAAAAGCCGGAGCAGACGCAGCAGATATCATAGACCCTTTTATGGGTAGCTCAGTTAGGCTTCTAGGTAGCTATTTCACTAGTCCATTATTGACCGCGTGCATGTGCACTGTAGATGTTGAACCATGCACTCTTTTACATTGTTCTCGGATCAAGAACCCTTTTCCACAAACACCTTTGCCAATTAAATTCCTGCCACATTCCAAAAAGGGGCAGGCAGTAAGAGAAATAGTGGAATTTTAAAAAATACTAAATTGTTGTTTTTGGAGCATCAATGTTCGAATTTGAGTTAATATTTGCCGAAATGGTTTTTTAATTATAGGAGTATTAATCAATCGATTGTATAAGTGGATTAGTTTCAGCAATAATTAACATGGATGGATTGAAAGGTCCAAAAGCAGGAAGAGAGGCCGAGTACCGTGTAGTTGAAGAGAAGAGGCCATGCAAAGCAGCAATAGAGAGTTTCAATGGCTATGGCTATGGCTACGATCTTGTAAAGAGTATTAATATAGCTTCTTAATAATCAACTTAACAATTTTTTAATCTAAAATTACATTCATAATGATTTGTATTGTAATTTATATAATATTTAAGAACTATTTAATATATGTGAGAGAGATTTTAAATTAAGAAAATTTTTTAATATATTGATTAAGAGGATTTAATATTTCTCTATTGTAAATAGTGTGGGAGGTTATAATAACATTTTTTTAGCAAACACTACTATGTTTAGATGTGAAGGGAAAATAAGAGAAAAAAAATAAAAAAAAAAGAAAATAAACTTTTCTTTTCTAATATTTGGTCGAAGAAAAAAATAAAAAGAAAGAAAATATAATTGTATCAAAATTAACTTTATACCAATTTTTTTTTATGAAAACAAAAAATATAATAGGGATGAAATGGGATTTTTTATTTTTAATATAATGGATGAATATGATATATATAAGAATATGGGTGTATAGGTCAAAATAAATGAATATGAGAATGAAAAATTGCCACTGATGATTTTTAGTTTTTCAAAAATTGTCAATGATAATTTTTGTTTTTTTTAGTACGCTGCACAAGATACATGATTTATTTTTTAGTTTTTTAAAAGATTTTTTAAAAAAGCTATTATATTTTGAAAAATTGGCAATGATAATTTTTTTTAAATTTCCATATCTCTATAATTTATCCCAAAATCCCATATTTTGATATAAATTATTTTCAAATACCATAAAAAAATCCATAAAATGGTAATTTTATAATATAAACACACATTCTTCTATTATCTCCCTATATTATCAATGAAAAGTTTTGACGTGGGATCCATCATTTATTTTATTGCCTCCCTATTTTCTTTTGTAAGTCAAATAAGAGAAGATTCTCTATTCTATTTATTTTTTCCTCCCACATTTTTTTCCTTCCTTTTTCTCTCAATCCAAACAAAGGCAATAACATCTAGCTACATGCGTGATTTATGTAATATAACAATAATTAACATAAAAAAAATTTTATTTTTGAGACATGAGATCAAACAAAGAGTCGTTGGAGAGTGACGTTCGTAATTTCCTGAAAATTGAGAAAGCTTGAGAGCAAAAGCAATTGACTAATTGAGAACCCAAAAGTGAAAAGTAATTAAAAGTGAAAAAGAATTCACAAGACAAAACTAACACGCCACTCAAATTATAACACATGCACTGGGCACTGGATCCTGACTTCCATAAAAAGCAGCATAAAAAGATTAAAAAATAAATTCAGTGCAAAAAAAGAAAAAGAAAACCAAAACAATGGTACTACCATTGTAGAAGAATCTTCCAATGAGGACCGTTGGATTACATGGAGATAGAAGATGAAGTGCACACGTGCCTGGCCTCATTTATTATCTTTCTGAGTACCAAAAACCATGAAAAGCTGAGTCACAGAAAACGACAACAAGGACTAAGCACATATAGAAAACTATTACAACCCCCGCTCTCTCGCTCACTTCTTTGGTAATGCACTTATTAAGTTCAAACATGGTAAGGTTAAATTTTCTCTCACTACCGCGTGTATCGAAAACACGATTTTATATTATATCTCGATCATTAAAAATATATTTTAAAATTATAAATATATAAGTATTTAAAAATTAATAATTAAGATATAATATAAATTTAAATTCAATGGTGAATCTAAATTTGTAATTTTATTTTTCTTTGGTTGCATTATATGCGGACTATAAATAATAATAATAATAATAATGATAATAATCAAAAAAATAAATAAAATATATCAATAATTAAGAGCTCATTTGATTTATAGTTTAGAATTTCAAAAATTTTTTTATTAGTATGAAAATAAAAATATATAATAATTTAATTTATTTGATAATCTTTTCATTCTATTAATTTTTTTAATCAATTAAAAGTATTTTTGGAATAAATATTCTTAAAATTATTTTTTATTATGAAAAAAAATATTTTTAAGATAAAATTTTATTATTATCCTTTATTAATAATTAAAAATAATTTTATTTTATTATATCTAATAAAAAATTATTTTCTTAAATTTATTTTTAACGTATTTAAACTAAATATAAATTAATTTTTTTAAAAATAATTTATTTTAAAAAAATTATTTCATATTAATTATTTTAAAAATAATTCTCATAAAAAATTAAATAAGCTCTAATTAGTTATGTTATTTTTTTATTTTGTTTGAATTTAAAGATAAAATTATTATTTTAAACTCTTTTTTCCTTCTCTTTCAATTTCTTCTCATAGAAAAATATTTTATGAGTTTTATGAAATATATGTTTTTAATTCTTAATTTTCTTTCTTTAATCAAATAAAAAGAAAATAAAACTTATTTATTTTTTTCATCTATTTTTTTTTCTCATTTTCACCTCAGTGAAACTATGGCTACTTAAAGCTGCCACCTGGTTTTGCCCGTACAATTATCTTCACATTATTTCTATAGAATTTTATATATTTAGTTAATTAATATTCAAACATAAGTTATTGAAATTTATTCACACTTAATTATTCACATTATTTTTGTACTTGTAAATGAATCAATATTTAAAACATAAACTAAAAATAAATTATTAATCTTTTAATCTTTTTAAATACCTTTTTAATTTGTGATTAAATTATTATTACTCTGATAAATATTTCGTCCACATCATTTTGGTTGCATACCTTGCACGACGGTAACTCACAACTTATCATTTAATTTATTACTTAAGTTAAAGTATTAAAAATACACTTAAAATAAAAAATAATCATCATTCATATAGTTAATACTGTAAAATTTATAAATCTCTTCCAAAAAAAATAAAATAATTTATGTATTATGATAAAACATTTGTAGATAAATTTAACATGTTGGGATTCGGAGTAATAATATGAGCAAGTGCTACTTCTTAGAAACTTTGATTGTAGTATTTCTTAAGGGAATATCAAGTGGCCCATTTTCAATTTTTGGTTAGAAAATTAAAATTATATAAGCATTATTGTAAAATTAACGTTTCTAACACTGATGCAAATTAGGAGGTTTTTTTAATAATTATATTATCTAAAATTTGAATCTTTTTATTTTTAATAGGACATCTCATTTATCGTTTTTTATTGTCTATTTTTTATGAATATTTTTCAGAATCTTGTGAATTTTTATAAACATTGATATATATATATATATATATATATATATATATATATATATATATATATATATAATGTATCTAATAAGAGGAGTGATTTATTATGAGAGTAAAAGGAGTAAATATTGACTATTAATTCTTACATGAATGATCAATATTAAAATATAAAATTATATAACTTTTTTAAGTGATCATGTAAATTTTAAATAACTTTAAATATTGACCATTCATGTATGGTTATACAACCCAGATTTACTCTTCCCACTCTCACAATAATTCACTCTCTCATATGATACGTTTCATACACACACACACACACACACACACACATATACATATATATATATATATGGAGCATATCATATGAGAGAAATGGTTTATTATGAGAATAAGAAGAGTAAATTTTGATCATTAAATTTTACATGAATGATTAAGATTAAAATATAAAATAATATGACTTTTTAAAGTAATTATGTAACATTTAAAAACTTTAAATTTTAACTATTTATATATAGTTATACGGCCCAAATTTACTCATTTTACTCTCATAATAAACTATTCCTCTAGCTCTATATATATATATATATATAAGTAATTTCAACTAGTCTTATCCTTTCAATTAAAATGTATTGAATGAAAAATAAAAAAATACAATTGATATCTTCTATTGGAACGGTCTCATTTCAATTAAAATTTTTCTAACAACCTCTTTTTCATTATAATGAGTATATCCGTCAGCTAGAGGACACCACGAGGCATTTGTCACACGTTTTAATAATAAATGTTTAGCTATTTGTTGTTGTATCTATTCATACAAAAATACTTTATTGATGATAATTTTATTTTAATATATTATTAATATAAATTTTTTATATTATCAATTAATTATAATGTGGCATATAGATGAGTTTTAAAATAATTATTATAAAAATAAATATTTCTAATAATATACTAACACATAATTAAATAATATATAAAAAATTTATATTAAAAAGATATCATTATTAAATATTTTTATTTAGCTGTCCACGTCTTTTTGAGGTCCAACCCTTTTAATTATAAATTCATATTTTCGGTTTTAAAATTTATAGTCTATTTTGTTTTGTTTAAATTAAATTTTTTTTTGAATTTAATTTAATTAAAATTAATTTTGAGGTAAAATAATTTATATTTGATAGTTTTTTCAAAAAAAATTTTGAAAAAAAAATTTAAAAAAAAATTACTTCCTCCAAAATTAATTCTAAAAATAAAAATTAATTTTAGTTTATAAAAATCAAATAATATAAAACATTGACAAAATCAATTTTACATGTCAAAATCAATTTTAACTCTCCAAAACTTTGGATCCAAACATATTATTAATGTCTTTGCCTGGAACTGATATGAGAGTTGCTATAGATGTCGTGATTTAAAGATGAAAATGATGCGAAGTGGGTCTGCCGTGCAAACCCTTGGCATGGTTAGTTGTACAAGAAAGTTACGTGCCAATGCCATGGCAATAGGCACAAAGGAGTCTAGGAAGTAATATTTATTATAATAACGGTTACTTTCCATCCGATTGTTATTTCTCTCTTTCTTAAAGAGATGAAATATTTCTTTAGTTACTAATTATTGTTATAGAAAAGTAATTTATTAATCTCAAATTGTGTTTAACCTTGAAATATAATTTTTTTTTTAAAATGTAAAAGACTTATGTAGAAACTATATTTTTCTAAAATTTTTAAGAATATTTAATCTCAATCAATTTAAAAATTGATTGTAAAATTTTTTATTACCAAAAAATTGCACACTGCATTGTATAGTTATGCATTTCTTGTAAATCACACGTGAAGTGCAGATATTTCAAATATTAAAACTACTAAAATTCTTCAAATCTGTCTCTTACTCTATGTCCATCTTACCACTTAAATTCTCTAACCGTGTCTCTAACTCTAGGCTAACATTTTACTCAGTTTAATTTTAGAAAACTCTTAATAGTATATCTGAATTTCAGTTTATACATCATAAATTATGATTTAAATGGTATAAATTAAATTTCAATTCATTACAATATATTTAATAAAATCAGATTGAATTACACTTTTATATAACTATAATTTAAACAAAATTAAAAAAACTAGTTCATTATATCAAGTTATAATTTTCAAAAACAAAACATAAGATAAACCATTAGAAGTGACCTAATGGTGAGAAGCTTGTGTACTATACAAAATTCTAAATCCTAAGCTTTAAACTTTAAAAACGCTAAATCTTTAGGTAGTATTTAATATGTGGATTGCTTTTAGGAGAGTAGCTATCTGGATTGTTATTAATGTGATAATTCTTTAATAATAATAATAATTATTATTAAAAATAATATTAATTATTATAATCATAATTAATAATTAAAATTTATTATTATTTTTTTATCAATTAGTAATAATTATTAAAAATTATTATTATTATAACTAATAATTAATAATAATAATAATAATATTTTTTTATTATTAAAAGACATAATTACTTAATAATTTTTTAATATATCAAATAAAATAATATAATTATCAATTAAATTACATATATATATATATATATATAATATAATATTATATTATATTATAATACTATAAATAATTTAAAAAATTATAATATTTTTATATATAATTTATATTACTCATAATTTTAATAAATAATATATCAAACACTACAAAAAAAGATGTAGCTTTTAAGTTTCATTGCCATTCCAAAGGAGCAAACGATGGGATCAAAAAATTTATTGTTAAATTTAAAAAAAATAAATAAACGGGAAGGATTCAATTCAATGCACTGTGAAGGTCTCTGTCTCCATTTCGTGCGGTACAGAATTTAAAATGTGTGCAGTGGTGCAGTAGTGTAGTGAGTAGTGAGTGTAATTTGGGGGCATCTCCTTTTCTTCTCTCCTACTCGGTGACCGAGTTGTGGGGCCACTTAACTCAGTCAACTGACCCAGGACCATGGCCCACTGTCAGTTTTATTCAATCATCACACAGCTCTCTTTTGTCGTTTTGTGATCACTCACTCTGAAAAAGACCTCTCACACTGTTCATCCCTTCTCTCTCTCTCTCTCTATGCTGCTGTTGTTGTTTTCCCTTCCATGCTGACAAATGGTTAACGATTACGTTGCCACCAAGACGACTAAGGCTAATTAATCTCACACATTATTAGATAGTAAATAGACGGTAATAAAGGGTCTAGATTCTTAATCATTGTCATCACTTACCCCCTCCTTTTTCATAATCATTTTTCGTACTTGGGATTCTTATTTTTATTAAAAAAAGGTATAGGGAGCAGGTTTATAATTCAGAAATTACATTATGTTAACAAAGTTTATATATTAATATTTATAGATTATAGATTTATAGATGATTAGAAACATTGTTAACTACCAAGGTTGGATCTAAATCATGAATGTGAAGTATTCTTGAATCGATCCCGACCGATGGTCTTAATCTTAGCTATTTGGGATTAAGTGATTACAATGGTATCGATTATGATAATAAACTTTTAATTTAACAAAATGTGCTCAAATTATATGTTAATTAAGTTAAATAATTTGAAGTAGTCATACTAATTTTATTTGAAGTAAGAACAGTTATAAATAATTTGTGAATTAATTATAAAATAATTTGTAATAACATCCTAAAACTGACTTGTCAACATATATATATATATATATATCGAGACATAAAGGCGATTCAGACAATTTGAATAAATTCGGAAAAATGGTTGTTGTTCAGACAATGCGTAAACCGTTATCCTATCAAAACTACTAGTTAATTTAATTAAGATCACAACCCTTCACCTCATCCATGAATTACATTACTAAAATTCAGTCCCATTACCAATTGTTACTATTATGTAACCCAAAAAAAAATAAGCACCGTTTTGCAATGCAATGAACCACGGAGCAAAAATGGGGAAAGTACAAACACAAAAAATGTTCTGTGGGCTGATACAATACAGTTCAGCATTGTATAGTACATTTATTCTAGAGAGAGAGAGAGAGAGAGAGAGAGAAGAGTATTTCAGAAGCTCACTGCTTCGCTGATTTTGAGGCATGCAAGAGAGAGAGAGAGATATCAGTGAGTAGTACTGCACAAGTTTCACACACCTTGTCATTTTCTTTTTTACTGCATTTGTAGACTCTTCTCTACACCATCATCTCTCTAGCGCGCACAGAGAGAGAAAAAAAAACCCCAGGTGGGTTTTTCCTTTCTTCCTCTGGTTGTTCCATTTTTCCTTCTTCTCTTTTATGGCTTCTCACTGATTCTGCCTCGTTGTCTATCTTCATTTTGGTTTGTGTTTGTTTGATGAGGTTTCTCTGTGCTTGCTGTCTCTCACATGTCATCAATCATTTTTTTTTCTTCCCACTTTGGTTGGTCTATTGGCATCAAAAAGCTTTCTTTTTCCCCTTTTGCATTTGGGTCTTACACGGTGAAGTGAGTGGCTTCCATTTTTTCTAGCTTCTTCATTCATGTGTTTTCCTTTTTGGGTCTCCAGAGAATCTAGCAATTTCAGTAACATCCCAAAAAAAAAAAAAAAAAGAAGAAAAAAATTGCCTTTGATTTTGATCAGTGTGATGTAGACTTAAAGTTTCAATCTTTCTTCTCAGATGTAGCTAGTTATATCTGTATCATTATTCATTAATTTTTGAATTGTTTGATTTTTAATTTTTTCTCGTTTCATTCAATACAAGTTGTGCGTATGTGGTTTATGTTTGTATTGAGCAGGTGTTTTGTTTTGAGATAATGCTGAGGAAGAGGAGCAGGTCACTCCAGAAGGATCAGCACCACATGGGTCATGTGACACCCCCTGATGCTAATGCCAATTCTGATCACTATTCTCAGTTCCTTCCTTTGGGGCGCAACACTCAAAGCCACTCAATTTTCAATGGCCCTTGTCTGTTTGTGGGTCTTGGTCCTACAGGCTTGTTGGATGCTGATTCGGTTAGGAGCCCCACTTCTCCACTAGATGCTAGAGTTCTTTCAAATCTAGGCAGCAACAACAACCATGTTAGGACCCCAAGATCTTCATCATCATACCATCCTCATGAGGGGCACCAAAGGAGCTGGGATTGCTGCAAAGTAGGCCTAAGCCTTATAGATTCCTTGGAAGACTGTTCTAAGTTCTCTGGGAAGATTCTAAGGTCTTCAGAGAGCAAGAACATTAGAGTCACTCCCAAAATGATGATCAAGACCCCAAATTGTCAAACATCCTATGTGGACTCTTTTGAGTCATCTAAGTCCTTGCCAAAAGATTTTTGTAAGGTTCCTTGCACCCAAAATGGATCTATTTTCCACAAGGGTGAATCCAGTGTTCTTTTTGAGATTGGAGATAGTGACCTAGAGCATGAGCTATTTGGGAAAACAAGCTCTTGTTCATTGGACTCTTGCAGTCCATTGAAAACCCTCTCTGGTTTAACTACTTCCAACAACACTGATCCAAGCAGTGATAATTTTGCTTTGAAAGATGTTATGACCACCCAATTGAGCTCTCCTCCTCATTTTATTGGAGGAAGCCAGAACTCGAGTGCCTGCCAACCACTTGCAGAGTTGAGCTCAAACACCATTTCCATATGCTCTTCCAATGAATTCATCAAGTCTCTATCAGCTAGTGAGATTGAACTCTCTGAGGACTACACATGTGTAATTTCCCATGGCCCTAATCCCAAAACAACTCATATTTTTGGTGATTGCATATTGGAGACTCATTCCAATGAATTCAAGAACCATCTTAAGAATGAAGAGAAGGAGAAGGGAGTGTCCCTGGTGGGAAAAATGCTACACACTCCAATCCATTATCCCTCTAGTGACTTCTTAAGTTTCTGCCACCATTGCAACAAGAAGCTTGAAGAGGGTAAAGATATTTATATATATAGGTGGGTGAGCACTTAGCACTATTGCATTTCTACTTGTGTTACATTTAGCATGTTCAGTTTCCCGCTCGGAACCTCAACCATGATTTGGTCAAAAACTACAAGAGTATAGCTTTTGACAAAACGATGGCTTTGGGGTTTCCAAATATTAAACCCAACATGCTAATTGACTTATACATGTTTGGTTTTCCGATTGCAAAGTTCCAAACCATGGTTTGGCGAAAAGCTACTCTATCGTTTTGGGAATTGCAAATGGAAATCCAAACATGCACTTTGAATGATTTGATTCTAAGATTGGCTTCCTTTGATACCATGCAGGGGTGAAAAAGCATTTTGCAGTTTAACTTGCCGTGAATTGGAGATCAGGAATGATGAGGAACTAGAGGAATCCAACACTCCTTCTGAGAACCCTCCAAAGCATGAAATTGGTGAGCAACTTTTTGAGACAGGAATCCTCACAGCTACATAAAAAGGCTTATATATGCCATCATTCACTGGGGTCATGAGGAAGGGGTAGACGCAGCTTGATCATCTGTTACACAATGAGCTGTTTTATGTGCATCTATTAGCAGCCATGGATGGTCGTTTTGTACATTGTTGCGTTTTGCCTGCCATTTGGTGTTTCAGCTTTCATGATCTTGGTGGATTGTGGCTCTCTCATTAAGCTTAGACTGGTTTCTCTATATAAATAGAGAGATTATAATATGTTATCAAACTATTAGTAACCTGCAGAAATCAAAGGGTTGAAGCCGATTTTTCTGGCTTCCCTTTTTTTGTATTTTTTTTGCATTATCTCTATATAATTATTATGTCAATAATTAGTGTATACATCGCAAACAAAGTTCTTGACTTCAATGATATATTATTACTATCGTAGGTAATACAACATATTATTGCCTTTTCCGAATGAATTTTGGTCTCTATATGGGAAAAATAAACTTGTATTGGCTCCTTTCTGCGTTGAATCCTGTTTCACTAGTAATTCTTAACATGAGCCTAGGCCATTTTGAACTTTGATGGAATGAGCTTCATTTTTATATGATACTTGTGATTCCAGTTGTGGCAAAATATTTATTCTATTCGGAAGTTCCCAGAAACTTGAAAAATAAAAATAAAAAAAAAATCTGAAATACATTTGAAAAAAGAAAAATTGCGTCAATTCTTTCTAGACTTTTCATTTCCTCTTACGTTGATGTCCCTCACGGTGCAATTTCCTATCCTAAAACCGAATGCCATTCTTCATAGCTTGTGCTTGGCAATAGCACGTTGACCAAACCGGTACTTTGGCTTCTTATCAATCTCTGCTGCTCATCCGAAAATAGAAATATCTTATTATCATTTTGCTTGTATACCACACTTGTGTTCTTTTTATGCTTGATTTGCGTCTTCTAGAAACTCAGTGAAAAAAATTATTAGGTGCTCATATTATTAGAAACTCAGTGCACCAATTTAGCTATGATGCTCATACATTTTATTTTTTCATAAGTGGTCAAAGAATCATCTAATTTGGTGATTCATAAACAACTAATAGTTTTTTTAAATAAATAATCAAAATATAATCTAACTTGGTATTCTAAACAAATAATGATTTCTCCAATGCTAAGAGTATAGTGTGCATAACCATAAAATTTGACACTTATTTACTTTCTTGCTTTTCCTCTTCCCTCCTCTGGCGGACACGAACTCGACCAATTACCCATGCGTATCTCAAAACACTTGTAACTTTAGTCGGGAAATAAGTTTCGACTTTCGATCCCTTAATTCTACCGTGAAAGTTTAATCCAGAATATAGTCCTGATTATGGATCCAACACCTAGTTGATTTTCCAGTGCTCAATTGCAATTCTTGTTTGAGACATTCAGTTGCAGTGTGTCGAAACCAGGCTATCATCAAATCTAGGAACAAAATCCATAAGGTTTCTTATTTAAAGAAAAGCTAATTTATAAAGTCTACATTATTCCACAACATTACACGTTGAACGAAACACGTAACTGCAACTAGATAACCCCTATATGAAACCAACACGACAAGTTCTACATCAAAATTGTAATCCAACACTACACCCCGACACCAAATCAAACGTTAAAAAAGCGAAGTCCTCCCCCTCGGAAGTGGGTCAGCCTCCATCCGAAATTCCCACGTGTGCAATTTCCTCGTACTCAATGAAGGATGATAAACTCGGTGCTGCCACTACCTTCACAAAGCATTAAGTGAGATCTAATACAGTCTGAATGAAACCAGAAAATAACCATTGCCACTTGCTCAGCCTCTTGTTTGTCGTGTGTTGTAGGACTTGCAGTTCATGCACTTTTGAGCAACAAGATGGTACTTTACGTGTGAAGTTCTACCACAATCATTGCAAAGAATCCAAACCTGTTAAAAGACCATCACCATTAGTCCTTCATAATCAGAATGAAAGGACAAATGAACAAAATCTTACGTCAACTACCAATTCACCATACAACCTTCACTCTAGCATTCCCGACAAATTATTGTGTGTGTATGGAGCACCAAATAAGAGGACTATACTCTGACCATTTATAAAGTGACATTTCAGATAAATATATAAGTTAATAATAAGTTTTTCCACCATCTAAAACTGAAATGTCATTTAATAATAGTCAGAACACACTTCTATTTAGTGCTCCATAGCACCTAATAATTTCAGCCACAACAAGGTATCTATAAAATGAAGGATTAGATATTTTGCTGTTGCATGGTTAGGATGATGACATACAATGCTGTCATCACCAGAGGAAAGAAAAAGAAAAGAAAAAAGAAAAGAAAAGGAAAACTGACCATTTTATTCTGATATAGATCAGGCATTGGGGTAGCAGCGATCTCCAAGTCAAATTTCTCCCAAACCTTTGACATATCACAAACTGACTTCGAGCAGAGAGGGCATGCATACCTGATGTAGAATAAAATGCAAAGATTAGGACTGATGTTGCAGTAGTACTTTGAGCAGATAGAAATGGACAAATGAGGGGAACAAGAGGAGTTTCAGTGATACTCACTGGAAATGTTCCCTCATTTCCTTCAGGCAGCTCTTATGGATTGTATGTCCACAGGGCAAAACAGTCACATCATTCATGGATTCGAACAGATACTGCAATCACCAATTTTGGTGTGCATGAGTCAGCATCTAGCAATTCAACAAACCGGCACGAGTCACAGCGCAAAATTAAGACAGCTGAACAATGTTACCTCAAAACAAACAGGGCAATCATGATGCATTGCTTTTTCCACGCAAGGGTGACTGTTTTTCAGCAGAGTTGAGTAGCAACAACCTATGGAAGGAAATCATGAAAATAATGATCAATTTGGTAAAAAAAAAATAAAAAATAAAAAAGTAGTATTGCTACTTAATAAAAAGCATAAGAATGAAAAACAATTGCCTTACCACACTTGTCGCAGTGGAAGAAATTTTCGCATCCTCCAGTTCTGTATTAAAACATATCAGAACCATTCAGTTTGAATTTTGACATAAAGTTGCAGTCAACTAACAAAGCAAAGTACACTAAACCAAATGCAAAAACACTTGAACCAAATGAAATAGTTCTCAAGAAAGAGATCAAATAAAGAACAGGCACAAGGAGGATATTCTCTTTAACTACGTTGGTTAAATTATTAGCAATTCACCTGCAAATTCCACAGCCACTGCAATGGTATTGCTGCTTAGATACCTGCGGCAGATAAAACAAATAAGATAGTATCATCATCTTGCACATTCTACGTATCAATTTTCTGAAGCGAAAGTCAGCATTACAGAATGTGCTAAATAATTGAAACCTGGATGGTTTAATAGTACTTATAATCAATCGATCACTAAAATAAAAATATATGACATGTAAAAGGAAAAATCCCCAGTTCCAGGACCATATACTTACATCATCATCAAAGAGCTTGCATGTCTCACAGAAGTACTTCCCCATACAAACTCCACAATTGATACAGTTTTGCCGAACCTGTAAGCAGCACAAATCAACACAAGAAAAAACTAAGTTCAAGGCGGGCTCTAAATTATGTGATCTCAGCACTTTTAATGTATGACTTGTCGAAGAGCGTAATGAATATGTGAATAATTCAACAGTTTCAAGCAGCATATTCCCCAATCAATGTCTTACAAGAGTGTCACAAAACTAACAACTTTACACAAAACATGTTGAAAAGCCTTCATGAAGTATAGGCTTCAAAATTCCCTATAACAATGTATATTTTTGTTTCTTCTATATCTATGAATGCTTGTATGCATAGAGGCATTTCTCTCTTATTTGAAAAATAATAAAGATTTAGCTCATTTAAAGCTAATATTTAGATCTTCCCTTATAATAAACATGACTTACCTCTTGTTCAGTCCCACAAAGTGAGCATATCACCTGAAAAAATCAAAATTATTCATTAGCATTGCCAATAATAGAAGGGAGAAGGAGCACAAAATCAGTGATACTCTAATTAGTGGTGTTCAAATAAATGAGCATACCTGCTTGACTTGATGGCGGGGAATGTCATGCCTAAGCTTCTGATCAATGCTGATATCATTCTGCAGAATCGCAGCCTAATAAAAGTAAGTTCTAAGAGTAAAAATAAAACAGAATGCCACTACACAAGAATTAAACATAATGATTTCTAGGTCCTAACTCCTAAGTAATCTGAGTCTGCTTGCACAGAGCTTATGGAGGCCCCTATTAAAGGGAATTCAGTTATTTACACTTCAAAAGGCAGTAGGTGGAATCAATTGATCCAGTTTCTCCACTAATTTCCTTCTGGGAACCAAAACCTAAGCGCATGCTAGATAGATCACTGACAACCCCAAAATATAAAAGGCCAAGAGAAATAGAAATCTACAACAATGAAGATTAGAAATCAGACTATTATGGCAAGGTTTTTCTAAGATTGTGCTGAAATATGAAGTAAGATTGGAACCATATCATTTATGGCAACATGCCCGCAACGATAGATGAAGTATTTTAATAGCAAATACAAAGCAACCATCTTGAAATACTAGACTGGGAAATTAACTCACTTTTGCCTCATTGTGGCAATGGCGGCAATCAAAAATCTCATTGCAGCAGGGGGCCCTAATACGGCATCTCCTCCGGTAATGTTGACATCTGCAGGGATAGCCTGCAGTTTTAACACAAGAACATGGAAGACAAAAATTGCAAAATTAGTAAATGACATGAACTTTACCCATGTTCCATATATCCTCTCTCTCGCAAGTCATTGATCTTTTCATGTTCTGCTGATTGACTTGATTCTTCTCCAAGGATGTGCTCTGCATTTGATGGTAGATTGTACACATCTTTCTCAGTCATATGCCTCATGTCATTACACTCAAACTGCAGAGGCTCAGAGTGCAGTACTGCCACCTCTCCCATGATGCTAGCTATCTTCAGTGAAGACTATAAACTATAAAGAAGCAGGCAGCAAGCCTATTGACCTGCATGTACGAACATATTTAGAAATAATCCTATAACTTCTAAAGGCATAGTTAGTCACCCCATCAAGCCAGGCAAACACTGCATGCAATGTTGCTTTCTTCTACACTGCCGCAATCCAATTGAAAGCAGCAACAACAAAATCGAATTAAGGTTGGCGCTTGGCCAGCTCCAATCAGAATTACTCCAAGAGGGAACACATCAAAACAAGTGAATATAAAATCATTCCACATAAAGCTACAATGTAGCACTGGGGGTACTTGACAGCCTTAAATAGAAATCAATTAGCATGGAATGATCACTTGATTCCTTGAAGAACGCCTGAAATCAAATCCAACTATACTGGAGCCAAAGAACAGCCGCTCCAACCTATGTTAAAAGCAATACATCACTCAATCAAATGAATTCCGAATAATGAGAATATTTCGTAGACATGTCTTGATTTTATCGTGGATGAAGGACTAGCCTACCTTACTGGGAAGTTCTGCATTGATTCCTTCAAGAACTGAAACTTACCAAAAGCAAAAACTTATAAACTTAGCAAAATCAGCACCTTGACATTTGATGGATGTTTTTGGTCAAATTAGAAACTTTTTCTCTCTAGTTAGCTCAATTGACAAAGATGTATGTGATTGATGTCATCCATGGCTCCACAGCCAGAACAAAAATTCACAATACTCCAGGCACTACCGTATCCTTATTCAAAATAGGTTTGTCCCTTCTACTCAACCAAGACTAGAATAATTGAGGCTGGAAGATGAAAGAATGGATGATTGGTACTGATAGAAGTGGTAAATTATGGACTGAAAAATTGGTGCAGCATCAAGCCGTTTTAACTGTTCCTAACGGCACATCGTAGACAAAAGCACGTGGATAGGATAGGGCAATAAAAGATATGCTTTTTGGGCCACTCTTCCCTTCATAAAAATAGTGTGTCCATAAGGTGTTTGCTTTCAATGGGGTTGTCCACTTTCCCTGCAAAAACATTTCTATGCAAAGCTGCACATGCTCCCAAGAGCACCATCCACTTCGAACATCGTGAAATTTTCGAACTCTCAAATGCCCCTATAAAATGGCACCTTAGTACCTTACCCATTCACATAGCTGGTAAATAAATGGCCACTCATTAATTTTCAAACACATAAACTGTCTTCATATAATGAACTGTGAAAGGCCCTACGATTTATGTAAAAAAGAGGAAACTGATTATGCAGGTACGTGGGGGCATGACTGATTGCTCCCCAAGAACTGCACCCCCAATTGGCACACTTTACATTAAGGTTTGCCAACATACACAAATATTCTTTCAAAGGTTGCCTATTCCAAGAGCACAAGATTCTCGCGTATTGGAAATATAGGGTGTTTACTGTTCAGAATATAATGTTGCAATATGTTATAGCAGATTAGATTAAGGATATAATGTTGATACATCTTAAATGTATCAAAATTAATTTCTTACAATAATATAGTCCGTTATAAAAATAAAAATACAGACCACTAGGCACTAACACCTATTACATATTTATTATATATTTTATATTTATATTTTATCATACAAATTAGCTCAAATACCCTTGTTATATTATATAGCATATACTATAAGCCTAATCGCACTAATACAATAAAACTCATAATCCTAACAATTAAATAAGAAACTGAAAGGATTCTTTTCTTCCTCAACTAAATGACTAATTAATTTCGAAATATCTTGTATAGATCTAATTTTTTTTTTTTTCCTCTTTGGACATGTTCTAATATATTTTAAATAAATCATAAAATACCCTACTATATTCTAATACCACGTATAAAATTACACCATAGATTAGATCTTTAAATTAAGGACACAATTCAATTCAATGCCCGAGAGGCTTTGGTTAAGTCCCACAAAACCACTAGTACCTCGTTTTCGTGGTAAAGGACCATGCACGATCCATTGCAGAGGCTTTGGTATGGGTTATTGGTTAAACGGAACTGAGGCAAATCCTCCACAAACGGTAAAGGGTGGTCATGAGTCCCCTAAAGGTAACACACGAAAAGGTGCATGCATCCGGGAAGTCGTTGCAATACGCAGCTTGCAACTGCAGCATGCCTATTCTAGAATCACTGACAGGCACGATCTAAGTCCAAAACATAACATGATAGCAACCAACCAAAACAAAGAAACACAGTTGCACTCATTCACAGTTCATAATACCAAACTACGTTCTCAGAAACGCAAAACGTAAGAGCTGAAATGAATGGTTCTGCGTTTACAGGCAACCAAACACGACTCAAGGAAAAGAGAAAGAAAATAAACCAATGCCACATCAGCTAATAAAAACACAGCAATAATTCAAACACAAACACTACCAAGGGGAGAAGAAACTAAGAAGAAAGAATAATGGCATAAAAATTCGTAACGAAAACAACGAACTTTTCAAAGTGGGCGAGAGAGAGAGAAGGCGGGCGGGGCGGGGGATCCAAATCCGAACAAAAGAAAACCACGTGGGGTCTTGTTTCGGAGCTCCAATTCGAATCTCCTGTGACCCGGTGCCAGACACGGAGGAGGATCACAAGGGAAGGAATCCGAATCGGAATGAGAACCCAATTTATAGCCCCTTCCCTCTCTCTCTCTCTCTCTCTCTCTCTCTCCCCACAGTGAGAGCAAATAACGGGTTTCGAGAGGCTTCGAAAAAATGATCTTGGCATACACGAAAACGAAAGCTGAGTCAGTGTCATGGGTTGGTGACAGCTTTTTCTGCTTCCGTCATTCCCAGATTGCCCTCCATTCTCTCTCTCTCTCTCTCTCGTGCTTAACAAAATATCTGCAAGGTGTTTCGGAACCGGCACGTCGCATGTACATGGGTTACGTGTCGGTATAGGAGGTCCCTCGCTTGTTATGATAGATAAGGACAAGACAATGCTAAGTGTTGCGGTGCACCGGCCAAACCACAATGAAAACGAACTAGGTCTGCGCCTCTGACATGGTCGGTTACGTTGTCTTGTGTATAATATGCTCTTGCAACTGCAGTCCCGTGAAGATTTTCAAGTGATACCAGTTCCAATTATATGAATAAAAAATTAATCTTAAAGAGTATTACTTTATAAAAGACTAATTTAACTCACGTTATATATTCTTTTAATTAATTTTGATGAATTGTATAATTTTTTTTATATCATTATTTAATCTTATGTCTGATTTTCACCAACTATTTTTAAAGTGATGCTTATAAAAAATTTGATTAGATAATAATTTAAAAAAATTTATACGATCAATAGATTAAAATTAATTTTTTTTATAAGACAAATTATATTAGTTAAAGTGTACACGGTTTTAACTAATAAGTCCTGACATGTTAATTAGTGTACATGTGCTTTTGTTCTCCTTTCCTTTTGCATTTTAAATTTTAACCATTCAAAGCTTATCCCTATCAACTTGGGCTAATCTACATGGAAGCGATTCGAGTCTTGTTAACTCGGAACGAAAATGCGCTGAATTTTACATGTGAGCGTTTAGAGAATACGTGGCAATGAGACATATGAAGTTCGCCTGTTCCTTGATTATCTGCTTTCGTGATTATTAGATTAATGGAATCTAAGCTAAACATGATTGGCGTTGGTGTTAATATAATCAACATAGTTGCTTTGCTTCGTTAACCTTTGAAGTTTAGCGTTACGTGGCGAGAAGCGAGAGGGCTCCGTGCCAGATGGAAAGCTTTCGTGACAAAGATAGCTTTATAAACCGAAATTATATAGTAGGTTTCAATCATTGTAAGATTCATTGTATATATGTCATTGAATGGAACATCTATAAAAGTAGGTCAAATAATAAATTCATACACCGACGCATTCTCATAAAATTTCTCTAACCTGCTAACTGGATCAATAAGTCCAAAACTAACTGTTTGATAGATGATTAAGGATAAATTTGATCAATCATTGGCAATATAAGAAATGTCTGAGGCTGTCCCGTGTTAGTAGTTTAATTAGTAAGAATTAGAATATACAAAAACAAGTAGTAAAATTCAATCATTGGAGATTCTTTTAATGCTTTTTGTCCCTTTATTCTTATCTCCTTTCCATACCCCATTTTTTTTGGTCGGGGAAGGAGGATTTTTGTTCGGGGGGAGGGCTTAGGGGGTTTGCCCCTTGCAGTGACTCGAAGTTCCCTAAGTGCACCCCGCTATTTAAGAGGCAGAAGCTAGACCTTTTGTGCTAGGCCTCAGTTGCTTTTCCATGCCCTAAAGAAACTTTCTCCTGCTAAGCTCAAATGTATCCTTGACTTTAAGCTTTGCTTCTTATACTGTTATTGTGTCTCCGAGCTAAAAAAAAAAAAAAAAGAATGTTATTATGTCTACCACTTTCGTCCCAAGATATAAAAACTTCGAAAACTTTAGACAATCGCGCTTGCGGTACTCGTCTCTTGCTAAAACAAAATAGTTACGCAAATAATGGTTTTGATGTCTGGTTATTATCATGGTCATATATGTGTCCCGGGGCTACGAGATAATAGAAAAATTATTGGCATGCATGGTCATGGTGTGCAATTGTACCATTTTCTTTAACAAATGCTCCAAAACACAAAAAAATATACAATCTAGACTAGAATCAATCAAATAACAGACCTAAACTAAACAGGCGCACCCATTCGGTAAAAGGAAAGAAGCATAGTTTTACTTCGACTTTCACCCTCTTTTAGCTATACAAGTGGTTGATACCTCAACCATAGGAATCTTACCTAGAAATAACACTTCAAAGGGTGTCAAATTGGTTGGACAAGCCCGTTTAAGTCCACAAAATAAATAGATTAAATAGACCAATCTATTTAACCTGTGAATTATATTTTACTAATCTGATTCGTTTAAGACTAGTTTGTGGGTTTAAACGGACCAGCCTGTTTAACTTTTTGTTTTCTTTACTTTTCAAATTTTAATAAATTAATTTTGATTAAAAAAAAGTAAAAATTCTTATTTTTTATTAAAAAATAAAAATATCCTAAATTTATACCTTTTTCTAAAAAAATAATTTAAAAAACATGGGTAAACAAATTGGGCCATTTACCTGTATTTAGCTAATTTATTTATCCATGGGTAAAAGGTCAAAATAGACTAGTTTAAACGAATTATTATTTTTTAAACTCAACTCATATTTTTGGTAGGTACACAGGCTTGGCCTATTTTGACAGCCTTGCTCTTCATATGATGCTTTACTTGAACTTAAAATCTAAGGTAGCGTTTGGTATGAGGTAATCCTTCTGAATTACTGATAATATTTGATTAAATTATTTAGACCCATAATATTACCTTATTTGGTTGGGTAACATTACTTGCAATCCAGAATTCCAAGGTAATATGAATTACCACCAATGTAGTAATGTAAATTGCCCCCTTGAAAGGTGGTAATGTGAATTACCACCTATGTAGTAATCTTATTATTATTATTATTATTATTATTGTTGTGGTTATTGTTATTGTTAAAAATAATAATATTATTATTAAAAATTATTAGTATTATTATTATTGTTGCTGTGGTTATTGTTATAATTAAACATAATATTATTATTATCAATAAATAATAATAATAATTTATTATTATTAAAAATAAATATTATTATTAATTATTGATTTTTATAATTATTATTGTTAATATTATCATGATTAGTTTTTAATAATAATTATAATTATAATAATTATTATGATTAAATATTAATTATATTAATAATTTATTATTATTATTATTTAATAACAATTATTAATAATATTAATTATTTTTTAATAATTATTAATAAAATTTACTATTATAATCCTAATTAATAATTAAATTTTCTCATTCTTATTAATTAGTTATTATTATTATTATTAAGAAATAATAATAATAATAATAAAATATTTTTTATTATTATATATATATATATATATATATATATATATATATATATATATATATATATATATATTATTTAATAATCTTTTTAACATACTAAATAGAATAACTATACATACCAAACATTATATTTAATATTACTAATAATTTAAAAAATAATAATCTTTTTAAATGATAATTTATATTACTGGCCATCTAAGTAAATAATGCAGCAAACGCTACCTAAGGGTGGATTAACTTGGTGCCTACGCGCACGTCTCTATCAACATTTCTCTTCACCTTTTACGTGGCATCCATTGTTTTAAATTGCGGACCGCATCATGTGATCTGCCTATTATGCAGTTGTAGTTGCCGCGTCATCTGCTAGCGATTGCGGTATTTTACCTATTCACTTAAATTGACCGCAATATAACTACATCGAGCGCGACGCGTCAGTCGCTGATAAGGCATGACGAGCCTTAATTTCAAACAACAAACTTAAAAAGAAACCACACCGCAACGGCCGCAATACGCATTGTGATAGTCGCAATGCTCGCAATCGCAACAACCGCAACTACGACTGCATCCGCAACCGCAATCACAATTTAAAACACTGGTGGCATCTAACAATAATGACATATTGCCCGAGTGTCCTACCTACATCAAGATTAGAGATACCAAAGGATGTCCTGGAACAACAAACATTAGTTATTATAGAGTCAGGTCCATGATGAATTTTATCCGTAGCAACATATTTACCATTATGTGTTGAATGGTTGAAATGTTATCACGGATATGATTCACCACAAGTCCCCAAGACTATATCGACATCACTCCATACAATCACAACCAGAATATCATCAAATCAAAAGGAACATATAACAAATCCACGCGTACTGTGTAAGGGGGGGGGGTTCAAATTTGAAAATGCCACAACAGTTAGTTCTCATCGTTTTAGTGCACAAATTGAATGGCTCCATTCCACCACCACGTACGTGGCATTTTCAGCACAAAAGCCAAACATCTGCTCAATGATAGACAAAACAACTTGGTAGATTTTCGAGCAACTTCAAGCTGTCCATCAGAAAGGTAACTTCAAGCTTAGGGGGAAATGCATCTAATCATAGAATATCTACAAAGCCACATAATCAACCATGAATAATAATTTTAGAAAAAGAAAATTAAAAAAGGAAACACACACACACACCAAACAACAACAATCATCTTGTAATTACCAGCTGCAAGGTATTCTGATAAAAAAAAACAGTGGGTCAAAATCCCAATCACTGCAGCCAGAAGCTCATGATCATTCAGATTAGTTGAATGGAGCACTGGCAAAGAAAGATTTGCTGAATGATAGCAACTATAGTGAATATAAACCAAAGCATTGAGATGAATTTATTAGGTTAGATTTGAGAAATAATTGCTTACACTAAATGCATGGTGGTTTGATCTGCAAAAGACACCTTAAAGTCTCGGCGCATTTCATTTATCTCTACATGATGCTCCTGACCCTTTTGTTCCTTCACTTCTCATTTATTTTGGCACCCTGGAGGTCTTTCTCTTCACAGTATCTGGTGGTATATTGTGTTTGCCATATACTAGTCTCAAATATGCTGTGGAGAAGCCACCTCGAACTTCCAATAGTCTCAAATATAATCATAGGTCATCTTCACACTCTGAATTTGGAAGGTCAAGAACCTCTTAGCTTACTTGAGAAAATAGCCAATGCATAAGAGAGAAAGAGAGAGAGGGAAGAGAAGGGGGGGCAGGGGGAGGGACGAGGGAAAGAAAAGACAGATTCTGAAATGAACTTAAACGACAACACAAATCAGTCCCCCTCCCACCCATACCCCTCCATAAAACATAATAAGGGGAAATAAAAGTAAGAAAAAAAAAATTAGTGCAATGACATAAAAATTAAAGGTAAGGTTGCACTTCAAGAAAGTTACTTCTGCAAGAGTGGTTTCATGAACTGAATGGCTGCAGAACCTTAAAAGCAGAATAATATCCTTTTAAACTCTTGGAAGTGACTGCTCAAGGATCATGAAGTACGCTCAACTGGAGAAACATAACAATGAGCTTTAACCCGAACAATAGTCATTCTCCTTTCACAACAGGCCAATCAGTGGAGGCACTGAAAAATGAGAGGATTTTCAGCTATTTGAGAACTTAAATCAGGGGCTAAAGGCTGGAGTAATCCACTACTGGACAATTCTTCCAAGGCTTTAATGTCTTGTTGCAAACGAACCACGTGTAGAATGGTATGATCAAGAACTAAAGGATCATCTGGAGGATTATGAAGAAGGGTGAGCAAAGCCTGTTTATAAACTTGAGCAGACAACAATGGCCTTGCAACCTGCCTACTTCTACAGAAAGTTGCCACCTTGATGACATGTTTACAGAGGTTTCCCTGCCTAGACCAAGAACAATCACAAAGTGAAAATTCTGAACCAGGATTCCAAACTGTATATGCCAAGCTTCTGTCAGTCTGAGATAAAACTTTTGCAAGATGGAGATTTTGCTCATCCAGCATCACATCAACATCTGGAATATGAAGAGCACGATACCAAGCATTAGTGGAGAAAGATTTGTCACGCAGATTCTCGAAATAACCAGTCTCTAAACTGTATTGGTCTAGCCAGTACAAGGAGTGAAATTCAGTAGTTAAAATGTGGATTAACCAGTCAACTCTTGGCCACAAATTAGCATAATTATCCTTCAAGAGCATGGATTTTAATTTTACGTGATATGATTCTATTGCAGCATGTGGCTCAGGAGTTGTCACAGGGAGTGACTTTATGCCATTAATCCACATATCTGCATGAGAAAGCACAGTAATACTATTATTTCAAGAAACACTATTAATGCTCAGGAAGTTCATATGATTGGATACTCCAGAAGTTATAATGAATACAATTAGCCAATTGTAGATATGCTTGTGTAAATGTTGCCCAGCAAAAACTAAGACATTCTTCAGGAGGTAGGACTGAGAATGAAATGAATTGGATATAAAATCTAGACCACAGAAAGTTCAGATCAAGAATGATTATGATGCAAGGCTACTATGGCAAGAGTAGATATTTCGTCAATGAACATAAAATTAACCATTCTGCACTTGACAAATACCTATACTTCCTAGCCACTGGCCTATACTTCCTAGCCACTGGCCCTTGAAATAGTCCATGAAAGCACATTGGTCGACAAAAATTTGCATAAACTCTTCAACTGCATCCATAGCATTTGGTCCACATCTCGTACAGTACAGAATCCAGCCCAAGTGCCTAAACATCTCCCGTTGCACCTCAAAGTTGCAGCATTTCTTAAAAAGCTTTTTAATCCAAGCACGGCGAACATGCCAAGCACATAATAGGATGCGACACTGGAAGGCCTCTCTGCAATAAGCACGATATCATAACATTGGCTATTGATGTGGATTCTCCAAAGAAGACAAAGAAGCTGAATGGAACTAGAAAGAACTGCACTAATCTCTTTACCTTATGATAGTATAGTCAAAGGATGGATCATCCAACAAAATACCATTAGGCCTCCATCTGGGATCCTTGGTTCGAATTCTTTCGGATAGGAATCCAATCCATTTATGAATATCTTTACCAACAAAAGATGAGGTGATGATCCAAGCAACTGGAATTGCATTTTGAGATGAATCGAAAACAAGTAAAGAGCTTACAGGATACTGTCGGGGACAAGAAAGAAAAATATAAGACATTCTAAAATCCTGCAACATTGCTGAAATAATTAATTTTAAAGCTTCTAAATGTACAACATATGTTTCTTATAAACATGACTTTTTTCTCCATCAAAATTCATTGTAGATGCTAAACATTATAACCTTTGCCCACTCCTGACTTCAGGCATAACTAACTTAACAATAAAATGTAAATAAACATTTTCCTTTTTGAAAAGGTAAATACAAAAACAATGTGCAATACCTTAAGCTTCTTCAAGCCAAATGTTGAATGAAAAGAAATGAAACTATTATTTCCATAACGGATCATTTGTTGCAGCTGCCAATCTGTCTGTATACCCAAAACAAATGATTCAGAAGCTGAGTTATCTTGGTAATAGAAAACATGCTTGTGATGACGCTGGACCCATATCTTTACACTGCATTCATCATTTTCCTCCAGCTCATGTGAAGAATTACGAATACTCCGGTCCATGTTCCGCACATCATTTCGAGTTAGAAAATCATCACGGTTTTGGGGTCCATTTTGCTTCTGCATCACCTCTGCATGGTGCTGTATTATGTTGTCCAGAGATATTCCAACATAAATCATAGACATCACTTTCTGGCGCAACTCATCTGAAATACGTGGAGCATACATAGCTCTTGTCCCTATTGCATCCCTGTCAAGTATTCCATGACATGGTGCCCCTGTTTTATCTACATGCCTTCTTTGGTTATATATGATTAAGGCAAGGAGGGGTCTGGTATATAATCTTTTAACAGTGAAATGGCAAAGGCAGCCTCTCATCATGTGACGCCTCCCCGGCCTGCTTCCCTTCCCTGAAGCAGGTTTGGTGCTTGTGCCGTCCCCTATGCTTGAGTCACCTTCTCGGTAGTCTTCAGGACCATAAGAACACCAGTACCTAAATCAACATATGGTTTTATATTGTTAATTAAATGAACCTTTTCAGATTTAAAGACAACTTTTTGAAAAAGATATAGGATGAAAATAGCAATTCAGATAACTTCAACATTATTCTTTTTCTCCCTGAATGTTCTCTCATCAGTCATCACAATATCAGACTACTGAGCTTCAAATCAGATAAATTTTTGACATGAAAAAGAGCCCTTAACTTAAAGATTATAACAGTACAGAGACCAACTACATTTTCCGACATAAGTTAGTAAACAAGTAAAACACCCTCAAACAATTTAATTAAAAGATAACATACAGTGTATATTCAAGATAGCCATCAACCCTTGGTTTAGTGATGCTCCCTTCAGGTCTCTTCCTTCTTGATTCCACACGGAAGCTAGCGGGGCATTCCGGATTGGCAGACTCCCCTTTTACAAAATCATCCACTCTGGCAAAAGGAATCAGAGCAATATCATCGCCGCCTTGGCGACCACCTTCTAATTTTACCCAATTTATATGGGCAGCTGAGAACTCAGGACAAGGGGGGTCTTGAACTGGAAGGTTTAGAATATCCTCCATTCTCGGCATCTACAGTTCCAAGAAAAACGTTTTTTTTTTTTTTTGAAAAAAAAAAAAGAAGATAAACCATAGATGCATTTTATGAAGTTATGAGAGAAGCTGTTATCATTATGACTTCTCACTCCTCACCAAAGAAAAGATGCAACATCTGTGCCTTCTCGAACAGGGCATATACATACGCAAGTGTCAGCCAGGTCAGTGACGATGTGAACCTAGTAACTACCATTCTTGCCTCATATTTTCAGCATATAGAATCTTAAAAATAACCTGATGCATGAAAATTCTCCTATATTCCAACCATAGCAGATAAATTATTAACCTTACAAGTACGCTTATCAAGATTCAAAAGCACACAGCACACAGTAATCACTCCCAGAATTTCTCCTCATCCTTTGGATATGATACTAACCTTAGCTAAGGATATTGAAGCTGTCCCTCCCAGAAGTGCTTCTCTTTCTCCAAAATGTTAATGAATAGCTTTTTGTAGCAATCCCAGCTTCTTGCTTGGCTATAAATTTGGAAATTTAAGTATCGAGTACATTAGGGCAGTGAGTAGTGACTACCAGCCACTTAACCGATCTCAATGCAAAGTGTTTGATATCATGAGACTTGTAAAGTCAACTCATCTAACAGTGGGAAACTCTTCCTGGGAAGTCGTACCTCGGTTGCATTCGCTTCAGCCAAGAAGAAGTTGTCGTGGAGTGTGACAGAGAAAAAGAGAGAGTTCGCTTGAGACACAGAGAGAGAGAGAGAGAAAGAGAAGGAGAGAGAGGCGAATCCCTTTGTGGATAACAACAACTCTCACCGGCCGTCCTATGCATGTCGTCCATGTCTGCTCACCCATTTGGTGTGGGCTTCAGCCCATTTAGAAAGCCCACGGGAAGTTGGGCCTACATCTGCGAATTTGTTAGCTCAACATTTTCTTTTTGGGTTTAACCAATAAGTTGAGTGGGAACTTCCGACAAAAAAAAAAAGTTGAGTGGAAACTAATTCGTCCCCAAAAAAACGAAGGTTTAAGGTATTTTAATTAGTCCCAGGTTAGCTCACATGCTCAACCTTTCACTAATGCGCTGTCAATTGAGTTTTTTTTCTTTTGCAGGACAGATAGAGGGATTTAGTAGAATAGAAATGATAAATTCTCTTAATCGGTGTGCCTGAAAATCTTTCTAATTCAAAATCTTACTCATATATATTAAATAGACATTAAATTTTCTGTAAATTATAATGTATATCATTGTAAGTAGAATTTTAAACTGAAAAGATTTTTTAATTAATTATTAAGACAATATATCAATGCTTTTAGTAAAATTAGGAGTTAGATATCAAAATTTGATCATACTCTTTTGACTTTGTACCATTCTTGCCTCATATTTTGATCATATTTTCAATCACTACTAATTTAGTGAATTATCTAGATCATTTAGTGAATTATCTAAATCAAGGCTTAAAAAATAGCACCCTTAGTTGTTGTTTGGATAAGCATAAAACAGAAGAAAAGAAAAAATATGGAGAAAAAATGGGGTGATTTTAGTGTTTTTCACCATTTGTTTAGTAACAAAAAACTGAAGGAAATAAAACTGATGCGGGTGGGGCTCGCCCCCAAAACTTTCTTCTCCCAGCAATGAGGTAAACACAGGACTAGAGAAGAAAACCATGAAATGACCACTGTAACCCTAAGATAGTGTGAGTGTATTCAGTGTATATTTGGAGACATGACAATATAAAAAAATAATATTATATTTGTTACAAAATATAAGAAAATATTATTACAAAGCATAGAACAGTTTGAATAAAATGATTCTGTTATAAATTAAATTTAAGTATTTTTTATATTTGAAAATATCACGTATTAAGATTACATAACATTTATTTTTATTTAAATAAATAATTTCCAACTAAATTGGTAACAAATAAAAATTTTAATTTATATTAGTGTAACATCATATATTTATGTAAGTTATAAAAACATTTTTTAAATTAAACAAAAATAGTATATTTATACTTTATTGCAAAAGGATATATACATAATTTGATATATAACTTTTATTTTCTTTCTTCTTATTTTCTCTTAATCCAAACCAAGATTCTGAGAACCAGATCGGCTTCAAATCTATTGAGACTTGCTCATAGTGCTCATCACTCAACCTGGGATTCAACTAAAGTATATATATATATATATATATATATGATAAAAATAATTTTAAAAGGTAAAAAAATTACATTTTATTAAAGAAAATCAATAATGCCCAATTCACTACCACTTTTTTTTATTCTTCTAAGGTTCTACTCTATTACAGTTCTTGCAATTTTTCAATTTTCTGAGTTGTCTAACATGCACTTTGGCAAGAAAGTGCATCATGCACCGCCAAATCCTGTGGTTTGGAAGCTGAGATTGTGAAACCCACGTCCCATTTGGTCCCAAATGTCAAACTCAAAACACTCACCAAACCAAGACGGTTTGGCGTTGAGTTATTGACCAAAAAAGCAGCGTAAAAGGGACAGCTCAAAATTTCCAACACCAACACCAACACCAACGCCGACAGTTGCAGAACAAAGAGGGAAGGAGAGGGCACGATGTGTGGTGTATTCTTACACCCAAGAAGCTGTGATGCATTGTAAAGCTTCTCTTTTTCTCCTCTCACTTGCACTGCAACTGCACACTCCCCCTCTACCTCTAACTCCCCCATCTTTCCAGCCTCGATGTCACCGCCACACCACCGCCCATTTTCTCTTCATTCCCTCCTCCCACCCCCATTTTCTCTCTAGATTCAAATAAACCATTAAGGATTGGGCTAAAGTTGACAGGGACTAAACCAATGGAGTTGGGAGCCAAACCACGGAGCTAGGGCTGATTTTACAACTATAGTTGTCATTATTTGGATTCAAAACTTTCTTCAAGAAATCATTAATTTAAAAATAAAGTATCACGATAAAGAGTCATAATATTATTTCACAATCCATTTGTAAATTTATCTTGAACCTATTTAACAAATCCCCCTAAATTCAATAGAATTATAATTTATATGACTACTTATCATTGAATTGTGTATTTCTTAAAATTTTATTTGACTAAAAATAAAAAAATATATCACATAAAAAAAATATAGATAATAGTGGCATATAAATATGTTATATTGGTCTTTGGCTATTCTCTTCATAGAATGAAATTATCTGTTATTTTTTTAGCTAAAATATGGACTATATGGCTTTTTTTTTATCTAGAAATAAATATATTCAAACGAAAAATCAACAAACAACAGTGACAAAATGTCTGTAGGAGAATCCTCAATCCAAATGTTGGAGCCTCCTAATAAAGCCAAATGAGCAAGCTTATCAACTACTCTATTGTAAGTCCTAGGAACTTAATTAGCACAATCAAAACAGAAGAACCAAGAAGCATACCGAAAAAAAAAAAATCTCTTAAAATACAACCATTATAGGTGAAGTCCTCTGTTGAATCTCTAATGCATGTAAAACTATTCTTCGCGTCTCCTTCTAGAATTAATCTTCTAAATTCCAACTCCCATGCAAAGAGTAATCCTTTTCTTGCAGCAATTAATTCAGCTCTATGGGGTCTGTGGAACCTGAGAAAAAATGTGCTTTTCCTGCCATAAAATTACCATTACAATCTCTAGTAAAAAATCCAATTCCAATTCCAAATAGGCCTTCTACCAACTGCCTTCACGTTGAGCTTGTACAGCTCCTGTGGGGACGGATTCCCACTTGCAGATTCGTGCTAAAAATATGGAGTATACAGTTAGTTTAGGAGAAGATAATAGTGACAATTGACATATCGTTATGATATGATTGTGTTTAATGACTCTTAGCTTAGGTGAAACCTTTGAAATTCTAGAATAATGTGGACTCAAGGAAGATTTAATTTGTGAGTGCTGAAGCTTTACTTGGTTTGGCTCCTCTAAGCTACCTAAGAGACGAAAACATGAATCTTCTCTAAATTGATTTGGTCACCTAGTAATAAAGTCTCTTTTAAGTTTCTCTAATTTTAATCATGTGCATGCATGAAATTAGATTTAAATACTAATATTAATTTTGATACATGGGTAATGTAAATAATTTTACAAGTGATTATTAGAGTTAAATATTTTTATTGACATGATAATACATAATTAGATAATTATATAATTTTTTTTTATAGGCAGTACATCAAAATTAAAACTTTTTTAAGGGTTTAAAGATAGAGTTTAATTTTTATGTACGTAAAAAGAGTTTTATACTGACATCCAATCATACATTATCACATAGATAAAAGTGGTTGACTCTTAAACATACTATCTCAGAAGGAAACTATTTTTACTTATATAGTAGCATAAAATTGAATATCAGTATAAATTTTTTTACATTGATAGTATATGGAAATTAAATTTTGAAGATATAATTCAGAGAAAAAAAATTAAATAAAACCTATGCGTAAATGACGGGATTTCAAAAATTTTAGTGGGATGATATAGTCCTCCATGTTTAAACGTAGTCCGCCGCTTTAAACAACAAGAATATAATTCAATATAATTCACTTTCATTTATAAAGTATGATAGAACCTTCAAAACTGGATGTATGACATTATTACAGATGCTACTTGTGACACATCATAAAATGAAAGGTGATTGGAAGATTTTAGTGATTCATCATACATCACGGTAGCGTTTGTGCTGATTGTCTCCTTCGCCCAGGAAAAAACAGTGTTTTATCAAAAAAAAAGAAAAAAAAGAAAAGCAGTTCTAATTGCATAACATTAACTAAAAAGTGAAGGAAAAAAAAAAAGTATGGTATCCAAGAGGTTGTTGGAATGGAGAATAGAATCAATATAAGAAGAAAATGAAGGACGCATAAGGCACCAACCCCACTACAAATAAGAGAATCTCTCAAAGTAAGAAGTGACGATATTGATAGGGATTTATGCTTTTGTTGTTAAGTAGCGTGAATTTGAATTAAGTAGCTCGCTGATAGCTTCACGTTTTGTCAGGGAAAAACTATTAGGTGCTTATAGATAATTAGGTCGAGTTATATAATCATTTATGAAGTGACATTTTAACTTTAAGTAATTACAAGATTTACTATTAATTTACATATTTATCTAAAATTTCATTTCATTAGTCAAAGATCCAATCTGATTTCTCTTTCAATGGAAGCACAGGTTGATTAAGATAAAGAAACAAATGAGCAATAATATTAATTTGTTCATAACTGCTTTATGCCTTATATTAAAATCTGAATCATGCGATTATTAGGAAAGCTACGACAGTGAGTGGGCGATCACATCCAAATGAAAAATGAAGTATCAAAAAGTACTTGAAGCTTAAAAGTAAGTGGTAACTAATTATTATAGGTTGAGCCCACAATCTAGTAATTACCTGTTATATGTCTTATTTAAATTTAAGATGTTCTGTATTTAACTTTCATCTTCTTCCCCCAAAAATAACTTCTAGCAACAATTTCTAATATTTCTGACTTCAATTAAAATTATAAAAAAAAAAAAAGAAAAGAAAAAAGAGTGGCAAGCAATTGGTGATTAGAGGTAAGTGGAAATGCGGACTCGCCTTGGCTGGACGCAGCGAAAATCCCGGTTCAACTTTTTGCCTCTACATTAATGTCAAGGAGTATTCATCGAAAAAAAAAAAATTAATATCAAGGAGTGTTAACTTTGGAGAAATACTTGAATATTTATGGAGTATCATATACTGTATTCATAGTTAATAATATAATAATATTTTAAAATAAAATTTACTATTAACTTATATTTTTATTTTAAATATCATTTTATTATTGATTATAAGTATATTCATATGGTGCATCATGATTATATAATAATTTCTCTTAACTTTGTGCAATAAAAAATTGTCTATTACACTAGCGTTTGGTAAATTATTCAATACTTGTTTTTTTTATTTAAATAACATCTTAAATTTGAGTGTTATAAATTTAGAAAAATAATATTAAAATAATTTTATTCCACAATAAATTGGTCCAACTTAAATTGAATTAATAAGTATCTAGTTTATATTGTAACCAAAAAAAAAAAAAAGTGTACACTAAGATGAGATTTGATGTACCTACCAAACATTATTAATATTTCACATGAAGTAATTTAGATTTTAATTTTAATGTATTATTGTAAAATAATATATTTATATTTGCCATATTATTTATAGAAACGACACTAACACAATTATTAATTATTTAAATAATATATTAATTTTAAATTAAATAATAATATAAAAATTATTATAGTAATATACTAAAATCAATTAATTCTATAAATTAAGTGTACAATAAAATTAGTTTTATTGATAAATAATTTTATAGGATAAATGCTTTGTAAATTTATTTATTCGCGAATTAAAAAATTTAAATGTTATTTATACTTTGTTAATATTAATTAATTATCAAAAAAATAGTCGAGAATTTTATATATATTTATTTTTTAGAAAACTGAATTATTTCTTTTTCTTTTTTAGTATTTTAATAAATCAATAAAATATATAATTTCATCAATGTAATCAAACAATTAAGAATTCTTTTTGGTGATTAATAATTAAGAATTTAAGATAGAAAAAATAAGTTTTTCAAGAACTATAACCTGCACTACTCTTTTTCCTTATTTTTTCTTTTCTCTTCCTTAAACTTTGTCTAATAACTTTTTAGAGTTTCAAAATCCTTTAGGGTATGTGACATGAATTGCATTTTTAGCAAATATATGTATATAAAAATGTTATGATAAAGTTATTAAGACTGGTCTAGTAGTGAGGAACATAGTAGTATGTATGAGGTCTTAGATTCAAATTTTATTGTCACTAATGTACCAAAACAAATATTATGATAAATTGTGGAGAATGTTGTGATGCACACCACATTTCGTCATTTAGCCATATTTTGAAATAATTTTATATCTATTATTAGTTACTTTATTATATCCATTACATTTACCAAAAACATAAATGAAATTTACAATTATTTATATATTAATTGTTAGGAAATTTTATATCCATATACTTTATTCCTTAGATCTTCTATACATTATATTAGAACACCAATCTATAGTAGTAATGAACATAAATATACTTGTTTTTGTCATATTTGATAGTATGTGATCTTATATAAGATCTCCCTCTCTATTCCCTCTTCCTTAAGCAATTATTCAATGGGGCAACCAAAGGAAATGGAATCACATGATTGATAGCCATATCTCTTCAAATTTCATAAATGTTTTCATAGGGTTAAAAAGAAGACCTATCACCTTTATATAGTTACCAAACCCTCCAAGGTTTTAGTGATAATGGACCTAAAGCCCTTAGGTCTACACTTGGCCATCTAACTAAATTTATAATATAAAATGTCAAATCTTATAACCTTATTCAAATATTTATTAGGGATAATAATTTATGAATTATCCCATCAAACTATTTTATACAAGTAATAAAAAATAAATTTATTAATGTACCACATTAATCCCCTAAACATTTGGTTAAAGTCATTCAATGGTATAAGAGTTACTATTTTTATGAGTAACCTCGGCTCAACCATCCAAAACAAATGCGAGCCCCAATATTGTTGCACAAAATAGTACCTATACAAAGAGCCCAACAACTAAGAACAACAAACAAGCTCCGTTGACATCACTATAAAATTCTTAACAAAAACCAGCATATACATTGGGAAACAATCAAAGATAGGCACGAAATGTAACTAACACCAAACATGAGAGTGTAACAACATTACTACCATTTATGCAACATCTAGAAAAACAAACATCTCCTCTGAGATAGAGATATTGACAGGTGAGACACATTTCTACTATAAGTGTCTCCATAAGAATCTCAGCTTCCTTAAGCTTGTAAGATTTGTGGATAGCTTAGTAAAGAAGAAATTACATTTATTCATCAATCCTTGAACCCAAAAGCCTAATCTAGTTTTCATCTATCTCTTTTCTTCTTCCCAGTTTGATTGCTTATTGTTAAAGACCATTTGGTTTCAGATATTCCATATAGACCAAATAATCCAATCCACGCCTTTTGCTCTGCACCATAAAAGTCAACGCCACACCAAGCTTGGAGAAAAGGAATTAGCCTCATAGGAGTACATCATCTAAAGTCCCACCAGTGAAGGCATTCACACCATAATTGCCATGTGAAAAATAATGGCAAACTAATTTAATCTTTGCTAAGCAAGAGGGCACTAAGTAGCTTCCTCATGTAAGATATTCAATCTATGTAGCCTTTCTCATGTTAAGTGTTTCCTACAAGACAAACCAAACCAAGACCTTAACTTGTGGTGGAGCTAAGCCCTTCCATACCAAGCTCAATAGAGGGGCCAACTAATTCGTACCTTCATCCAACCAATGAACCTGCAGTTGAAAAGATTTTATTGAAAAGGTTCCATTTGAATCAAATTTCCATATCATAGCATCCTCAACACCTTCCTGCGAATGATGTTATTGCAAGTAACTCATCATCTATTCTACCTAGTTTGTTTTCCATTGTAAAAGTCTCATTCTCTAACTAAAAGTCAATGCCCATACCTATCCATCCTAGTAGCCCATATCAACAACCTTGGATATTTGGATTTTAATGGTATATTGCCAATCCATAAGTGATGCCAGAATAGAGTAGCAGTACCATTCCCTACATTTCCCCACATTCCTTTTGAAATAATGTAAGACTTGAAGCCTAAATTGTGATATATCACAAATATGACCCCACAAGCCACCTACAATCTTATCATCATTATTCAATGGACTCTAATCATCATCTAATTCATGGGTGGATCTAATAACTTTCTTCCAAAAGGGTGTACTCTTGTCATAATACCTCCATCACCATTCAAAGAGCATGCTTGCATTCTTAATAATAGCATCACCCACTCCTAAGCCAACCATATTGTATGACCTCCGATACCATAAGAGGAATTTTTGTTTTCCTCTTATCCCCAAATTAGAAAAAGTTTCGTTGTATTTGAATGAGCCTTTTAGCCATTGTTTTTGGAGTTTTGAACAGGCTGAGATAATATGTTAGAAGATTGTTAAGAACAATTTTAATAAGTGTCAATTTATCAGCTCTAGATAATGCCTTAGCTTTCCAAAGCTCCAATTTCTTTTCCACTTTTTCCAAAACTGGTTCCAAGTTGTTGTTTTCCTTGGATTTACTCCAAGAGAAATACTTGGGTACATAACTGGTACTGGTAAATCATGCAGACCACACTACATCATGCTAAATGTCTCTTATTTCCACAACTCCTCACAATAGATGGGAACTGATGGGAATTTTGCATAATTAGAGGTTAGACATAAGCACAAAACAGCAATCTTCTAAAGTTTTAAATAAAGTTACTATTAACATATTATCTGCAAATTGCAGATGCATAATCTCAACTTTGTCTTTCTCTATCACTAAGCCTTTCATCAAGCCTTGCTCTTTTGCCTTCATAACCATTCTATTAAAAACTTCACCAATCAACACAAGAAAAAGGGGGCGCAAAGGGTCACCTTGTTTAACACCCCTTTCCATCTTAAAAGGGGTTGTAGGAGATCCGTTGATAAGAATCAATATTGAAGCCAAAGATACACAATGCATGATCCCCCTCCATCTATCTCCAAACCCCATCAACTTTAACACTTTATTTAGAAATCTCTACCTCACATTGTCTCGTATGCCTTTTGAAAGTCAAGTTTTAGCATTATGGATTTCATCTTCTTCTTCTTAACCTACCCAATCACCTCATTGGCAATAAGAACTCGATCAAGTTTGTCTGTTTTAAACAAAAGCTGATTGTGTTTCTCCAATTAAGCGTGGCACTATTTCATTCTATTAGCTAGGATTTTAGCAATAATCTTATACAAATAGCCAATCATACTAATAGGCCTAAAGTATTTTAATTCTTCAGCATTATTGTTTTTAAGTATCAAAGTAACCCATGTTCTATTAATTTCATAGGGGAAATAGCCAGATTCAAAGAAATTCATACAAACTTAGAAATGCCATTTCCAATTTCAAGTTCAGCCCATCATACCCAGGAGCCTTGGTTGAGCCGCATTGCCAAACTGTAGCTTTGATCTCCTCAAAGGAAGGTAATCTTTCCAAGCTAATAGCCATCTCAACTTTAATCTCGGGTAGAAAGGCATTAGGAATATAAATGTTTGGCACATGCTTCTACATATATAGCTATTTGAAAAATCTGATAGTTTCCCTTTTCATAGCTCTTAGACCTTTAACTTTCCTTCTTCTCACTTTCAAAGATTGTATCCTCCTTTTCCTATTGCAATGGCATGAAAATACCTAGTGTTTCTATCATTGGATTTAATGTAATTGTCCTTTGCTAAATGTTTCCAATATGAGTTCCTTCTATTATATCATAATCTCATCTATCCTTGCATTGCTGCACATCTCGTCAAATCTATCTCATCCAAGCTTCGGCCTTCATTTTTTCTATCTAGCACCATTAGCTCATTCTCAAACTTATTGATATTGTCTTCAATGTTACCAAACAATTGTCTATTCCATATTCTTGGAGGTTTCCTTAAAGCACTCAGCTTCTCAGCTATTGAAATATCTCCAACCTAATTCCATTTTTCCTTAACCTTTTTGACAAAGCCAACATGGGAAAACTAAGTATCAATTGTTCTGAAATGTTTTGGTCCCCAATTCTCTTTCTCTATTTCTACTAATAAAGGGCAATGGTCGAAAATCAATTTGTTCAAGGCATAAAGCTTTATTTTTGGAAGCCTCAATCACCATTCTATATCGACCAATCCTCTATCTCGCTTACTCTAGGATTTGCCCCTGCATCAAGCAAATTTTTAACCAATGAGGGGTAGGTCAATCAACTATGTGCCTGTTTGGATACATTTCTGGGGAGGGCAGAGTGCCTTTTATTGGAATGAGAATGAAAATGCACTGTAACTAATATGTTTGGGTATGTAAAAGTCTTTTTTTAAAAGGCCTTTTGAAATTCCAAAAGGTCTTTTCGGAGAAGTATCATTGAAGTTACTTTTCATTTTAGAAAAAGACCTTTTGAAAAGGAATCTTACTATTACACTCACGTCAACAACCAAAAGTAATTTTACTTTATTTTATCCAAACAAAACTCATTCTTTTAAACTTACTTTTGACATATTCAAACCAAACAAAAATCATTCTTTTAAAAATAATTCATCTAAAAGGTCTTCTTGTAAAAGACATTTTCTCAAAAGTTAAACCAAACAAATCTTATATATCTTGAATCCATTGTTCAAATTCCTCCATAGTACCAATACACCCATTTCCATCTTTTCTCTTCGCTAGACATAAAACTTCATTGAAGTCTCCCATGGCTAATAATGGAACCGAAATAGAGTATTTTAAACTCAGTTGCTCTAGCCACAAAGAATTTTTGTCCCTTCGATTATGTCAACTGTATACCACCAAAATTGTAAATCTAAATTCTGCCTTCTTATTCATTCCCTCCACACAAATCCACCTCCTTCTAGTTTTCATAGTGTTATCGTCAAATCCTTTAAAACACCGTATACAAATCAAACAGCCACCTCCATCATCGACTTTAGTTTCACACCACTTTATTTCTCTACCCCCCACCATCCTTTAACTTTTTTCTCCTCCAAATACAAGTGCTTTGTCTCCACTAATCCAACAAAATGTGTTTTTTTTTTCCTCCAACACAAACTTCCTCATCGCCGCATCTTTGCTTCCTCCACCAATATCCTTTATTTTTTTTTTTTATTTACAAGAAAGTTTAGGTGAGTTTGACACCGGTAATCCTATCAAGGCTAAGACTGGTCATCACATGTTACTAATCTTTTTTAATAAGCGCCTCATGCTAGATCCTAACCTTATTTAAAATTATAAGTACAAATATCATTTTTCATATACTAACAATCTTAAAAGTGTACTTTCAAATAAACAACATTATCTATATGCTCATATCCTTGTAGTTTTAAAATTGTTTATATTTTTAACAAATAATTGCTGCGGCGAAAATCAAAATACAATTCTTCTAATACGAGCTTTAATTGGACCGACAGGACTTCGTATCCATCATTACCAAATTTATAGAAATGAAAGGCATTTGACTTTGTATGTCTTCCACCTTAATTTATTGCCCTTGGGTATCTTTTACATATTAATTTTTTTTACTCTCTTTTTGGCTAATTATAAACACTTTATATGTTAATAATTCTATATGAATAATTATTTAAACACAGAAATGTCTCTAATTAAATTTTACATAATTCTATCACAATTGTTCACCTCTTTTTTTAAAAAAAAAAATTTCACCAATGGCGTTCATCACATCCGTGTAGAATCTGTTCTTAAAATTTATATATAAGTAGGTATTATATCTCATTTTATAATCAAGTGACACCTATTTTTTTCAGTAAGTTCTTGATTTCAAGGTCAATTCCTAGCAAGCTTTATCACTCACATTCTATTTGACTTGTCTTTCTCAATAATTTTACTAAAACTTCGTACCTCGCTTATAGAAAAATGCTTTAAATGCTCTAACAATGTAGATACCAATTATTCTTGAATCCACTTTATTGAATATTCGTATAACAAACTATGTCTTCTTAATTTGTTATGCTCTCAATGTTAGTTTATATGTATATTAACAAATTATTAATTTATATATATTTAGTTCGTGGCAAATAAGAAATAAAAAAAAAAGAAGGACTTAAAGGGGAAAGGATTGATGTGCACAGTGTCGTGAATTACCATAATGATCATTTCGAAGCTTAAATATTTATGGTGGTGCTTCAGATAAATGGAGCAAATGAGGTCAATGAGGGAGATGATAATGTATTTAATTTAATCTTGGATGTAATTAAGCATTATTCGGAGAATAGCAGATCGCTGGTGACCGTGGAAATATGGTGCTTTGATGGGACATTAATGGCACATTGTGGTATAAATTTGAGGGTGACGTTACATGTAATGCTGATGGTGAACATTACACAATGGTGAGTGGTTCGGCTAGTTGGTGACATTAACTTTGATGTGAGAACTACCCACGCCTTGTTCGTTTAAATATTTCACTATATTTCAGTAAGATCTCGAATATAAATTTTATGAATAAATTAAAAAAATAGCGATAAAAAAAACTCTGCATATGTGTTTGTTTGTGCTTTTCTTATTGAGGAAATGCTTTTCCCAAATTTATGTATCCTGCAAATAATCAATTTTTTTAATACATTGAATAGATAACTGATTTTGCTTTTGCTTTTTTATCTTCAAAATACCTTTTATAGAAGTTTATTCAAATGTACAACTTATTTTTACAATAGATTAAAATATAACAGATCAGTTGAGCTCCAAATTAAGTGTCAGTATTTGGTATCACCTCTTATCACCTTTACAGGCTTTTTAAAATTATCATGTAAGAATTTAAAAAGTTATTAAATGATTTTAATTATACGTGAAAATAAGTGTACTTAGTTAAATTGTAGTTTTGAAATATCCAAAATATTATTATTACTCTAATAATTCTTTTCTCATTTTTTAACACAAAAATTAAAACTTAAAAAATAGTGGTTTATTTTCTAAAATAATAGATAAAATGCAAAACTTTTTTTTGAAGAAATTAATAAAACTAAACGACGAGATAATTTTCAACATTTTACTTCTAATTCATATTTTTATAATACTTTAGGATTTTTTTTTGAATTTTTTTCTCACCTTTACTTTTTCTACGGGTATCAATATCATTTAATATTTAGTAGTTAATATTAAGTCATATATATATATATATATATATATTATACTTCTTCCAGAATAAAAATATTAAAATAATATTTCAAGTTAGTAATTATGTTTGGGGTAGGGCTATAGCACTCCCACTTGTCAACTACGTATACACTCCTCACTACCAATTTATAATTGTAATTCTCTAAATTAATTTTACTTAAATAAATTTTATTCAAATTGAAATTAATTAATTAATATTACCATTGGTTTATCTATTCATATTTGAAATATAATATTTAAAGTGTACAAGACAAGTGATAATGCCCCAAGAATGTCTTCATTTCCTTTGATAGGGGCCTTTCCAAACATAACACTATATAATGGACTTGTTCATCATCAAAGACAACACCAAGAGTCTAAAAAGTCAGTACAAATTTCTTTCCCACCCTGATATCCTACAATAGAATATAATGAAGGTAACAGGTAAAAAAGCATTAATTAATATGTTGATTGTCCCAATACAGTTTACAGCTATATAATCTTATGATGACTCAATAGATTTCTAAGGCGTGTACAGTGACCACAAGCCATATATGCAGATACAACATCAGTGAATCACAAAATAAAATTCATAGAATTCAGAAATCAGTACCTGCAAGTTAGAAAAAGGAAAAAAGAAAACAACAAATTAACAAAAATAAGCATCACTACACTGTACGTTATGAAGTGGCATGCATTGTAAATCATTAGTTAGGTCATAGAATCTATGAGGATTTCGTTGTATTGTGATTACTACTGTTAGAGCACTAAGTAGCTAGTTCTTGTAAGTTATAATCTTGATTGATTATAGTGAATTTTCTATCCATGTCGCCCATGAATATGTAAGGAGAAATTATTAGATGCTCATAGAATATTAGTGGATTGTGCTCTACTTAATATTGGAGTAACATTTAAATAAAAATGTAATTTAAGGATAGGTTCTATCTTAAAGTATTATTCTATTATTAAATATGAGAATATTTCACTTACTGCTTAATGAAAATCTAATAATTTTCTGAATGTAGGTGTGTTGCCCATGCAGGTCACCACGCTAATTTCCAAGTCTATCTTTCTTCTCGCCCATCCTTAAGTTTGTGGCTAAATGCTAATTAGTAATAGATATTGATACCTTTTACAGAAAGTAAATCATATGTTATCCATTATGTTTTTGGTAAATTGATATAATATTTTGGAAGTACATAAATTTTCCTTAAAATCTTTCAATCATTTTGTCTTATCATGTGTTTTTAAGATTTTTTTTTTAACGAATCTGAAAAAACACGTACTTAATATTTTAAAAGTTTAAAAATAGTTAGATATCAAATGCTTACTAGCAAGGACACTGGTTAATAAGATATTAATTTTATTAATGTAAGAACATTTATTAAATATTTATGAATTATAAATTTTTAGAAATATTTAAAACTTTTAGCCAAATTAAAGAATAAATAACTTACTAATTTGTTAGTACTAAAAATCATATGAGTATTTACTAAAAAAAAGTGAGTATCGTACTATATAAATTCCCTAACATTATGTATTTGCTATGGGTTATTAGGATAATGAAAAAATATTACTTGGTTACTTGTCAAATATTTTGATGGTTGTTAGCTGTATACTTGTATGTTGTGAACTTCACACATATTTATTTGTAAGAAATAAAAATTATGGAAAGTTTGATTTTTACATACCTGCAATGAGACAAAATCAAAGTCTAGTTGGAGAAATTATGTACGACATACTTAGAGACGTATATCATGTATGATTATGCTTACACTCTTTGAATGACATTTTACCTCACTTAGTGCTGTAACTTACCACCAACTTATGCATTTATTACATTTTATTTGTTTAAATTAAAAATTGTAGTTAACAAAATAAATGTGAAGTGATTGGTCACAGAAGAAGTGAACTATGACCAAAGGTGAACTTTGACCTGCAATATTAGAGACTCAAATCTTAGAGTTATTGTTTGAGGAGGGTTTTAAATAATCACCACATTTAACCCAGAGTTGTATGAGTTAGTGCAAATTTTAAGTTTAAAATCAAATACAATTATTTTTTTAACTAATTTGGATAACTTTTTTAAGTTGAACTACTAAAAAACTATAATTTATATTTTTTGAGAAACTATGTTTTCTAGCTTCTAAAAATGTATTTTTAGAGCACAAAAAATTATTAGAAAAAATATTTTAAGATATTACATTAAAAAATTATAGTTTAATTTTTAAAAAATAAATTTTAGAAAATAATATAAAAGATATCTCTTTTAGAAGGCTCGTCTAAATGTGCTCATGCTAAACTAGCGAGAAAAATTATATAAGAAAATTTTAAATCATTCTCACATCAATTTTTTAAGTTGTAACTCATGTGATTTGCAGTCAAAATAAGCACAAATCCATCACTTATCCGGGCCATCTAATCTAATTTAGATTGATTTGAGAGTGTATCCGCTCAGAATATATTGTCACATTCCCAGACGTCACCTGAGATGTGTGTGTGTGGCTAAGTGAATTTAAGGACTCTTGTTTGTTTTAAGTTAAATTTTGAGTTTAAGTTTTTGTAAATAAACGAATTAATATAAAAGAGTTTTATTTTTATAATAAATTAATCTCACCAATCAATTCAAATTTTGGAGTTAAAAAATTAAAAAAAATAATTTTTAAATTAAGAGTATTATAAAAGATATTTGTAAAATAAAAAAAAAATTTGCATAATAATATCTCATTTTATTATTTTAAAATGAGTTTGGTAAGAGATTAAGAAAAGTAAAAAATTTTCACGGATTAAATTTATGAGTAAAATTATATATAAAAAATTTTACTTATAAATCTAATTCATGAAATTTTTTTTTTATTTTTATTTCATACAAAATATACCCTTATTTTATAATTTTTTAATATTTACTCCAAAATACATAGTCATACCAACACTCTTTTTGATTCAAATAGATCCCTATTTGTTTCACTTAAGGAATACACCAAGTTCAAACCATTGAAGGTTAGAAAATTAAGGATGTGAGCCCTCTATTTCTATAATAGTTCCATCATTTAAACGTAATGATTAAAATACCTAAATCAATATACGATAATTATAATTTAAATAAGTATAAATTTTAATTATATAAATATTAAATAAATATATTATGTTTTTTATTAATCAAATAGACATATTACTCATACTAATAATGTATATCCTTTTTTTTTAATTAATATTGTATACAACATTTACAAAACTAGAATTTTCATCGCTAGATAGCAATTTGAACCTTCAAACAATGACTATAAAAAACATTTCCCTATATATGATTAATTATAATCTAATAAAATAATAAAATAAGAAAGATTCCTCCCAACATTGACCTGAGAATCTATATAAAGAAAAGATTACCATTCTCCATTCTACAACCCTACTTGAAGTACGATCATCACTCCCAAAACCAAAACCAAAACCAAAGCCAAGAAACTCTCATCAGTCATCATCTTCCTCCCATGGCATTACCAATCCCTCCTCCTCCGATCTCAACCATAGACCCTGAAGCTCCCCAAATCACCACCACCGCCACAATCACAGACCCTCCTCCTTCATCTTCAGGACCAGCTTTCTCCGCCATGCAGAAAGTGAAAACCAATCTTGTTCTCCGCTCCAAGTGGGCCGAACTCAACGGCGCCATGGGGGACCTCGGCACCTACATCCCCATCGTCTTGGCCCTCACCTTGTCCAAAAACCTCAACCTCGGCACCACCCTCATCTTCACCGGAATCTACAACATCATCACCGGCGCCATCTATGGCGTCCCCATGCCCGTCCAGCCCATGAAGTCCATCGCCGCCGTCGCGCTTACCGACCCCACCTTCTCCGTCCCGGAGATCATGGCCTCCGGCATCCTCACTGGCACCGTTCTCCTCGCTTTAGGCCTCACCGGCTTGATGCAGCTCGCTTACACCCTCATACCGTTGTGTGTTGTGAGGGGTATTCAGCTTGCACAGGGTTTGTCCTTTGCTTTAACCGCTGTTAAGTACGTGAGGAAAGTGCAAGATTTGCCTAAGTCCAAGTCCTTGGAAGATAGGCACTGGTTTGGGTTTGATGGGTTGGTTTTGGCCATCGTGTGTGTTTGCTTCATTGTGGTTGTGAATGGTGCCGGTGATAAAGATCGTGGGTGTGGTGGTGCTGGTGCTGGTGCTGAAGCAGAAAGTGAAAATAGTAGTAGTTTTAATAGCAATAATACTGTTGTTGAAGTTGAAGGGAATAAGAGGATAGGGAGAGTGAGGAAGGTTGTGTTCTCTCTTCCTTCTGCTTTCATAGTGTTTGTTTTGGGTGTGGTTTTGGCCTTTGTGAGGAGGCCTAAGGTGGTGCATGGGATCAAGTTAGGACCCTCGTCAATTGAAGTGGTGAAGTTTTCTAAGCATGCATGGAAGCAAGGTTTTGTGAAAGGTACTATTCCTCAACTCCCATTATCAATTTTGAACTCAGTGATTGCAGTTTGCAAGCTTTCATCAGATTTGTTCCCTGGAAAGGACTTTTCAGTCACTTCACTGTCAGTGACTGTGGGGTTGATGAATCTTGTGGGAGGGTGGTTTGGTGCCATGCCATGTTGCCATGGTGCTGGTGGTCTAGCAGGGCAATACAAGTTTGGAGGGAGGAGTGGAGGGTGTGTTGCAATCCTTGGTGCGGCAAAATTGGTGTTGGGGTTTGTGTTGGGAAGTTCACTGGCTCATATTTTCAACCAATTCCCAGTGGGAATCTTGGGGGTGCTTCTCTTGTTTGCAGGGATTGAGCTTGCAATGGCTTCTAGAGACATGACGACCAAAGAAGATTCCTTTGTGATGTTGATTTGCACTGCGGTGTCTCTTGTGGGGTCAAGTGCTGCTCTTGGCTTTCTTTGTGGAATGATTATCTTTGTGATTGTTAGGCTAAGGAATTGGACAAAGGGCAAGCCGCTTTCAACTATTTGGATGCGTGAAAGCCCCGAGCAGCTTTGAAGAAATTAAGTACAATAAATATCTACACAACTATTAGTGCTAAGTGCTAATTAATTGTAATTACTTATCTATTTTCTCTTTTCTGTTTCTTTTTTTGTGTTGTATTTGTAAGACGTGTAGAACGTGATTTCTACGAACTTCAGTTGTTGTTGTTGTTGTTGCTGGCTTTTGTTTCCTGTGATTTGCAGACATGACTACATGGTAACGTGTACGTAGTGCTTGTTACAATTAATAAAAACTATAAAATAATTTGCTTCGGTTACAGAAGGAATGCCTTTATGACAGCAAAGTAACAACAAAAGGAATGCGTGCCTTTTTTCCATTTTGAGCAAATCAATGAGATCAACTTCTTCTTTTGGAGTAAAATTTGAAGATTTGATGCTTGAATGATGATGGTTTGAGTTTGACAAGGGCTAGTCCACAACTACTGGCTACAGAAAATTTTTAATCCAAGAAAGGAGAATATAAACAGGATATTATTGCTTAGAGACATGTTATTTTGACATAGAAGAAAGGGAGATACTAAAAAATAAATGGTGGGTCCAGCATATGCGCATGTTACTTTTAACTAATTAACTATGTGCAATAATTTACTTGACGTGAAATAGATGCATGTAGCAATTTATTGATTGGAGGAAGTATTTTTGCTATCCTCTTTCTTTTTCCTTATGTGAAAGTACTAGTATTTATCAAAAATTGGTGTGGGATTGAAGCCTTTAGTGACTTTTCCTTACAATAAAAAGAAGGTATGAAATAAACTATCAAATCAGTTTTAATTGGCTCATCTGAAAAATGATGGTGCAGCTATTAACCCTTCAAGAATGCCAAATTATATTCACTAAAATAATATCACAAGGCCAAAGGATTGCTTAACATCCTTCAAAGACAAATTTATTTCCTGCAAAAATATTTTTGAGAATTTATCTAGTAATCTATTAGTTTACTCAAAATCGTATTGGACCTATACATATATATGTTTTTGGTCAAGAAGGATAGTGTCAATATGCCACTTCTTGTACGTGTTCCAAGCATATAATGAAAGGGAGGATGAATTTATGTGTTCACATACTATCATGACCATCCATCCAAGGAGAAAGGGTCTCATTTGAGAAATGAGTCATGCTCCAATACTTGGGTCATGAGAATCCCAATTTCAGGACGGTAAGGTGGAGCCAAGAAAAACTAAAGTTACATAGGTAGTTTAGGTGATTGTGGTTAAGAGAATATGCCTTGTTTGAAGATGGCTAGCTAGCACTTTATACTTAGCAAGTGCTTCAAAGATTTTAACTCTTTTCAACCTCTTGTTGCCTCTTGGGTAAAAGAAAGAGGGAAGGCCCTTGAATTAAAAACCCATATTGCATTGGCCATAAATGAATCTAGCGTGAAGAACGATCCATGTTTTACTTCAGTTAGTGTAGGTGGGTCATACTCTCACATATATTCCTAAAGCAATTAAACATTTTGCTTCTTGTTGATCAATTTGCACAACCTTTATAGGCACTATTTTCTTCTTTTTACCTTCCATTTTGATATTGTGTTCTATCTTGTTAATATTTTTATCAATGCAACTTTGGAAATAAAGTGGATGAACAGAACTATAGGGTAATGTAACTGAGTGGAGATAAACTATCGGAATTTTTTAAAATCGGTATGAGCATGTTAAGTGGTTAATTTCCATTTAGACCATATCTATCAAAGCATATGATAAGGTTTTAATCCTTAATTATTCTTATTCTTCACCATCACCAGTTCACCTTGACAGAGGCTAGAATTAGAGGGCATTATTTGGTGAGAGAATTGGTGAAAGCAAAAAAAGGGTTATTCTTGGCCAATGACATCCCATAATTATCTTTGCCAAGTAATTAAGAGATAAAACAAATAATATTAGAAAAAGGGAAAGGAATTAGAACTGCTAGTAATGGTAACTTCTTTCCATTTTGTTGGACGAATTCCAAATGTTGGAATGGCGTCATGCCATCATTTCCTGGATAGGAACTTTTGTAGGCATGTTACGGACTAGCCCTTGTCAAACCATAATCATTCAAGCATCATATCTTTTCAGACCCACAAAAGAAAAAAAAACAAGGCATCATATCTTCTAATTTTATTCAAAAGTTAATATCATCAGCTCAAAATGGCTGCTATTCAATAATTTATCCCCAGACATTAATGATGCACATAAATGAAATCAATACAGCCAAAATATTTTGAGCAATATTGAACCGGCAGAAAAAAAAAATTAAAATTTTGATAAAATAGGAAAATTATTGTTGAATGAAATAAACTAACATAGAATATTTACCCATACAAAGAAATTGTATAACTGGAGCAACTTCTTTTATTAATTCCTACCCAAAAAAACAAAAACTTCTTTTAGTAATAGCAACCACTACTTAACGCATTACCATGTAAGCAGGCAGAGGAAACAACAGCCAGCAGCAGAAGCTTTCGTACTAATTATGCTCACAACTACAGCACAGAAGTCTCAGAAGTTACAACCTAAATAATGTTATTTAGAAGTAAATATTGGACATAGGAGTAAGTACTAATAGAGAGAGTAAGACACATAGTATCTAATGATAATGAATGAGATCAAAATTTTGTATATTTTTCTATTTATAGTGTCTATGCTTAAGATTAGTATCCTCTAAAGTGATGTCTTTTTTAAAGTGAGATATTCAGGACTATTTACCCTTAAAGCAATCTCTTGATCTAAGTAAATATCCTTCACTTTATCTCTTAAGAAGAAATCTCACTTGAAAGGATCTTAATCCCTATTCATATGTCCATTTTTTTTTTGCCTAAATAGCTTTAACCTCCTCATTGAATATCAAATGCCAAATGAAAAAGAGTCTTTAAAAGAAAAATACTAGAAACTTATGATACCATTCTTATAAATCATACTTTGATACTGAGTTACTGATTAATATTGAGAAATGATTTTGTTTACATAATCTTTAGACACCCAAATCGATATATAGTAATCTATATATATAATTAAATATAATTTCAGTTATGCAGGTATTGAACATGATATTTACTAATAATGGATATGTATGTTATCCCTAAAGGTAATATGTTGATTTAAAACTTATATAATTGAAATCTATACTTATTTAAACTATAATTGCCATATATTAATTTTGATATCTAAATTACTATATTTAAATAATGGAACTGCATTTAAAAAAGTTATTTGAACGTGATTTTGGGACATACATACAGGACATATACAAAAAAGCAGTGATTGGAAAAGTGGAAAAAGAGATGTAATAGTCATTCGATGATTGGATATTGCTGGTTCATACCAAAAAATTAGAGCAAAGGCATACGGCGGAGCCACCATTTCCATTTGTCTTTCCATTTGTCTCTGGGTATCACCTGTATGTGTCTAGGTTTCCATATCAAAATAATAGGCCCCTATATCTAAAACTAATTTAATTGATTGACTCAACCAGTCATATACGAGAGCATGGATTATATAATGAACTTGATCATTTATTCAAAATCTTAATTTCCAAAATATGTTTTGGAAATGATCATCACAAAATCGGTAACCACGAAGAAACCCGGTTCAGAACATGTTCACTTTGTAAGATCCTAAAAACTAGATGTTAAGAATAGAGTTAAAATTCAGAATTCAAATATTATTAATTATGCTTATGATTTTGTATAACAATTGTATAATGCTTTGCCTGTGTAAACATCATAATCAATTTGGAAACCAATTCTGCATTTTCTCTTTCTTTCTTTCTTTCTTTCTTTTTGGCACGATTTTAGCAAAGGAAGATCAGTCTCTTAACGTTTTTCCACTAGTTAGTACTATGCAAACAGAACACATGAATTACAGTCTTACAGAGTTCTTTGTCATGTACGAAGTAAATGTGTACCAATTTACAAAGTTCCAATAAATACAGTTAATTTCCACGTAGTGTCTAGCAAAACGTGGGAATATCAGTTCATATAGCAATCCCATGATTTTGTCTTTTGTGTACGATTCTCTGCATGTACTAGAAAAGATGTCCCCGGATTTTGCATTTGCAAGGAGACTAATCCAATTAATCCATCTTTAGATCATTGGCCCTAGAACAAAGGATCATAGTGACTCTCCAACATTTTGAGGGTCAGCAGAACACAGAACAATGTGATAGTATGCCAAATCATTCAATCATCTCCAAATGGGTTTCCTCCTTTCTTAGAAAAAGAATTTGGGGTGGTGGGTGACATATATTCCCCACCTGAAGGCTGCATGGTGCCTAGGGATCCAAAAACACTTCTGTCATTGCTGACGCTGGCAACTCTTTCAGGTCTACAAAACATTAGAAAGCAATTAGAAAGGGATTAACTTTTTAAACTTAGCATAACATCGGCATTATAGTTGTATGAAACTTTACAATAAACAATTTCATCACATGCACACAGAGGGAGAATTGGGTAGCTCAAATAAAAGGAAGGCATATGCGTTTTGGAGAAGAGAAATGTTGTTTTAACCCATATGTTAGACATCATTGTGGACATACAGGGAGCGATTTTAAATATTTAAGGATTTTATTTAAACTTCTCATAGATATGTATTGATGGTGGTAATTTTGTGAAAAAATGGACTAGATGCAGTTCATATGTTACCAATAATTATCACGACATGTAAAGTTTGATTACACGTAAGATGCAAATTCAACTTGGGTTAGAACACCTCATCAACATGCCAACTTGAAGGCGTGATTTTGGATTGAAATTTGCTTTTAGTTTCTTCACTCCTAAGTTTTCTTTTTTTAATTATATTTTATTGTAATCCTTTACCTGTAAATAGGCTATCTTATGTACCAAAGAAATATGAGTGACTGAATATCATATCAAAGTGTTTGAACCAATATTTCCTCTTGTAAATCCTACTTCCTTTCTCTTGTTAAAATTTTATTCCAATAAGATGGAGGATGTGGTAAGGTAACTAATAATAATTGCGAAATTCTTTTAGTCAAATTATGAATAGAATAACTAAAGTCCATCAACACATAATTTCTACGTGATTCCAAAGGTGTACAAATAATGTTTAAAAAATTTATGTACCAATGATGGTACTATTTTGTGAAACTTGTGGGGTAGTATGCTCAAAACAACTCACTATCCTAATATTCAGATCTAGTTTTGAATATAAACTTTTAAGATGCATGTTTCATCTAATTAATTTCTGTATCACATTATCCACAGTTCTACATCGTGGGTACCTCTTCAAGTACATAAGAAATGACTAGTTCACTATTTTATGAATAAAAAGAAACTAGCTTGATGACATGCACCATAGTTTTATTACCCAGTGACTATCCTAGAAATAATTAAAAGTAAGATCGAGAAGAATATGATTTACCTGGGCGGTTGCATGTTATTAACTTGCCCAAAGTATGCACCTGAGAGGATTGAGTTAGAAATAACCATGACTAAAACTAATCAAGAAACAGTTCTCATAAGAAATGGAAGATAAAAAGGGCAATACCATTGGGAAATTCAGATGCAAAGGTAGATTGTGGAGTAACAGGAGATCCATAACTTGTGGAGTGAGACAACATTCCTAAAGATCCATAACTTGAAGCATGCATTAATCCGGTTCTGGGTGATACCACAGGTAGTGCACCTTGCAAAGATGCTAGAGAAGGTAACTACAAACAAATTCCACCAAGCCTCGCAGGTTACAACAATATTTGTTAACTTAATTAAAAGATGTAAAATAAAGAAAAGATTAAAAGATGTAAATGAAGAAAAAATTATCTTATGAAGTGAATGAGCCTTCTGACTTTTGAATTTCATCATGCTCCTTCCAAAAAGACGTTAAAATGAGACAAGGATTGACTTACTATACAGTTAAATTGCTATTTTTGCTTAATGGATTCGAATTCTATAAAAAAAATCATTCCCATGTGCCAACTCGAGAATTATTTCTTGCTAACTGTTTTGTATTGCCACATAATTTTCATGTCTAATTGAAAGGAAAAAAAAAAAGGTAAAATAAGCAAATCTATCATAGAGAAAGTGAGTCTCGGTGCAATAATAAGGTTAGTGCCTTGGGACCTAGAGGTCGCAAATTCAAATCCTATAAACAGTCTCTCTGTAAATGCAAGAGTAAGTTTGCTTATATCTACTCTCCTTAAACCCCATTAGGTAGGAGCCTCATACATTGGGCCACCCTTTTAAGGAAATCTATCTTAGAGAGGAGTCAAAGTTTGCAACAGAATTACAGAAAGGTTTTTATCAAAGATCATTGTACTACATCAAATCAGTTTTAGTTTTGTACATACTGATGTGGTGTGAGCTAAAGGTCTCCCCATAGTTTCTTCAAATGGGTTTGTGGAGTTTGCTGCAATGGGAAATGCTGAGGGAGGCTGTCAATGAAACCTCATATCAATCAGTATACAAACAAATACCAACAGAAAACACAGATAAACTCAATAATATTGTGCATAGAATAAAATCAATAATGATGTGCATAGAATATATACCACTGCATTAGCATAATATTGCAAGCCATATCCCATGCCATGTGGTTGAGCATTATGCCAACCTGAAAGTGGTGCAGGGCCAGATACGTAGCTTGTAGTGAAAAGGTCCTGCAGAGAATTCATTCATGCCTTAAGGTTCTCTTAGTTTTTGAGGGGAATAAAATGATATAACACAAGGTAGCATCTATTACCGCTGGAAGTTCCTTTCTTGCACTAGACTTGGTTTCCATTGCAGAAGTTTGGAAGCCAAAATCAGGTTTGGTGTCTTGAGCAGGTTTTGAGGTAGTCTGAGGAGATAGTTTAGTAAAAGCACTGAGCGAGTCATGTGAACAAAGAAAATCTGATGGCTGCATATAATCAAATTAAAAAAGCATGAGTGACTTCCCAAGCACATTAGAAGGCCTAAAATTAAGGATCTCAAATAGCTAGACATAGTTGGTATTAACTTCAATATATAAAACTAAGGCTCTCACCATATCATTTGAAGCTATAGGTGTGACTAGTGTACCCGTTGGTTGTGTTGTGGAGCTACTAACTACTGATGCAGAAGGTGGGAATTGCATGCTTAATAATTTTTGCCCATCTGAAACTTCATTGGAATCTTCTATATCATATAGTTCAACATGTGAAGGCACTGCATTAGAAAGTTGTTCCATCTCATTGGCAGAGTTTGGTGCAACTGCAACAGACAAAGCATTACTAATTTTGGGTGATGCAGTTGTCTGCCCTATTGGAGAAGGTGGCAACTGCTGCAAATCCCCAAAAGTACTCAAATTTTCTATGGTTGCGGTTGTTGGATCATTGCCACCGATTGAGACCTCGGACATGCTGCCAGTGGTGGTTATAGTCAATGGGCCAGACAATTCAGAAAGTAAAAGATCTAAAGAATTTGCATATGCTGCTTGAGGTGTTATCACTGTTACAGAAGATGTCAAGGCATTTGAGGTTGAGGTTTCAGCAGCATTGTCCACTGTATAATCATCAAAATTGGCCCAGTTGTCTTCACTTGATTGTGATATAGGCTGTGTTTCTGGTTTGGCAGCAGCGTTAGAGGCCTGAGATTTAGTATCCGAATCAATGAAACTTCCATGAAGATTAATTTTTTGTTCAGATGGATTTTTCTCAAAAAAAAAAAAAACTCTCACCAATGTAGTCATGACCTTTAGCAATTAAAATTCATCCAAGATTTAGTTCAAATGAGAATTTATAATGACAACCATACAGAAACAGTCAGTAACAAGAAAACATTAAGCCACAGAGAATCTCCAGAGTTCTTTCCAAAATAGTTGATTATTTCTACACTAGAAAATGTATATTAAGAATTCAAAATCAGATGAGGTTAGTACAAAATCAGACTACATAATTGCACTAACCCTCTATATATCTTATGAGGTCATGTACTTAAATGCATGATCATATTCAAATTGATAAAGAATGCAACAGATTACTACTTCCAAGTAAATAATATGAGGAAAACAACTTGGAAGAAATTACAAGTTGATGAGAAAACAAATATCCGGAAAGATATGGCAGTGATTTACCTGATTTTGTGGAAGACCATGAGCTTCCTTATTCTGTGCTTGAGAAGGTTCACCCACTTTTGGAGATGGAGCATTCTCTTCTAATACTTCTCCGAAAGAGCGCGCAACAGGTGATTGAGATTCGTCTTCATTCTTCTGGCTGCTAGATTGAAGTTGTCTTAGCTTTGATTCCAAAGTCGAAAGCCTACAGTTTCTAGATTCATTGTCTCGGAACCTGTCATCAACAACTTCAAATTGTACAGGCTTTTTGGCAAGGCTGGCATGCCTTGAGTATCTTTGAGCATATTTTGGGCTGCTTCTTTCATCATAGTAAAATCTAAGATTCATGTCATCACTTCTTAGACTAGGACTGGATCTTTCAATGGAATGTCTTTCAGCTCTATCTTCAAAACCTGGACTTTTGGGCTCGATACGAAATGAACTAATCTTCCTACTTTGGTAGGATTCCTCCTTATCAGTCTGTACAAAGAAAGTAAACAAGATTTAACAAAATGAAAACACCAAAAGGAACTCAAGGAACTCATTTTCAGACATATCTCAGTGTTAACTATTGATAATAATAATAATAATAAATCTATGAACAATCTTACACAATCAGAAAAAAAAATTGTCCGATTTTTTTTACAGAAAATAAGGATGGTCATTGGATAGAATAAATTAATACGACTCACCGACCTAAGGATCAATAAGCACACTGCATCGTTTTGGTAAACATATTCTGACAAAAATTCTAGCTATCTAACATTTTTTCTTAAACCTAAAAGATACTAAATAATTTACCAATCTAATCTTGGGAAGATCCACAGGACTCTTTTCACCAGTAAATCTTCTGTCCACATACACATGCTTGATAAAATCCCGAAGTCTGTGTATATTGCTGGATGCATAGACGTGAATTAGAAGAGGTGCTGCATGTACTATTGAGAAAATACAAACATGAGAGAGATGAGATGCAAAGTTACTTGGAATCAGGGTAAGAATTCCGCAGAGGGTCCCATTCTTTAAAATAAATCTGCTTGGCTCTCTGTTCATGGATTGATGTTAGACCGGTTTGTTACCAAATTAATAGATTTGGTATTTGAGGAAGAAAAATAGCATGATCAATTTGTGCACACCTCATTGCCACCTGCTTGAAGAGCTTCGACTTCATCTGAAGTAAATTTAGCCATGGATACTGATTTTACTCTATGAGTAAACTCTCGACTGTCATTCATAGAACATATGGTAAGTAAAGACAAACATTATATATCTCTACTCTATTTTTTCTTTTTTTGTGTAAATCACCTGTATCTGATGTTCATTAGATTTCAATTAATCTAACTCGAGTCAAGTTGGCCAACTATAAAGATAAAACTCTCTTAGTACTAATTTTTTTTATCCACAAAAATTGAATTTGAGACCTTATTTAAGGGGAACCAATACTAAATAACTTGGACCTACTATGCGTTGTTTCTTTACTCTATTGATATGTAAATATAAAATTTGGATAATCTTGTTCTACTTATGAGCATATAATTTCAGTACAGGAGTTGTTGTTGTGTAATATGAAATCATGTTGTTTTGGAAAAAAAAAAAAATGATCCAGAACCATAAAACTTGACCACAATTTGCATTGCAAAAGAAGCTGAAGAAAACATAAACATAAAACGGAAAAATAATAGATTAATCCATGGAGGGCTTCAATATGTGAGAAACGAAAATAGAAGATTTTGTAATGCTTACTGTATTCCACTGCAATTTGTGCAGACAAATGTGGAGAAAGTTGTACACACATATTGTGGTCCCTGAACCATAGAAAACATGTCATAAAGCATGCTTTTTCTCGACAAGCTTCCATGTTTCATCATTTATTAATACATAAAATTTTATAGCATACCAAGATATTGCAATTGATGCATCTTCGATTCCCAGGAAGTTTCAAAAGACCACGAATTATTTTTTCAATTCTGGCATCTTCTTTCTTCACACTTCCCATATCTCTTCAAATATTCTTCAATACCTTAACCAACAACAAAACATGGATGAATGTTAGGGGAGCTTTTTAAAATACAAATTCAGCTCCCAAAATGTTTTTAATCATTTAATGTCAATGCAATGAATGAATAATATTTGAAGCATCATATTATATTCATTTTGATATATATATATATTCAAGTTTCTAATAAACCATCCTATATTATGTGAGAAACCAAAAAAAAAAAAAAAGAGAGAGAGAGAAAAGGTGTTAGAAAAAAAATGAACCTGCTCTATCATGAGAAAAGGAAGATGATTGTGAACAAAGGGAGAACCGCAGAGGTAAGGGAGGGAACAACACAGCGCAGAAAAATTGGGTTTGTTTAAGCTAAGGAAGAAAGCTTGCCGGTAATAACGGTTGCTAAACGCGGGAGGCCTCTGGTATCTTTTCTTTTAATTAATTTTTATTTTTAGTTTTATTTTTGTTTGAGCTAAATTAGGAGGAGCACGGCATTCTCAATTGGCCGTTTAATTCTAGGATTACACACGTGCTTATTTTATGCTTATAATAAACTATTAAGTATTAACCAAACTTTTAATAACAAGAAAAAATATAATTTTTCATTGAATCATTCGAATGTAATAAATATGTTCCTGAATTATGAAAGAACATAATTTGATCCTTAAATTCGCTGACATTATAATAAATAAAGTAAAAAATTGATCCTTATAATGTTGGAAATATTTGTTACAATACAAATTACAACGAGCAAAATGGAATGAAAAATTAATGAAAAAATGCGTTTAGAATAAATCATATTATAATATTATAACTTTTTGATATCAATACTGAAACCTTTCTATCATAACTTGCAACTTTTTTATTACAAATTGTAATTTCTAATAACTATTATATCTTACTACACTTTACTGAGGGGAATCCCTTTTTTGTATTGTATAGATTACCCACAATTGTGTAAAAAAAAAAAATTACTTTCTTATCAAAATTAAAAAATTAAATATAAATAACAAACTCACTTAAATATTAACTTAACAAAATACAAATTGTATAGATTACCCAAAATTGTGAAAAAAACTACTTTCTTACCAAAATTAAAAAATTAAATATACATAACAACCTTACTTAAACATTAACTTAACAAAATATAAAAGTAATACACATTTTAACTATTTAATAAAGTACAAAATCACCAAAAAAAAATGCTAAATGCTTGTTTTTGAACTTGATGAACAATAGGAAAATAAAACATAAAATCATAAATAAACTTATTTTCTTCCAACACCAAGAAAACTTATTTGTTTCAACAAAAGCTTAACAAACTTGTCTTCTTCGTGTAATATGAACATCCAATAGTATGATGAACTCCCAATTAAATAAATGACGGTTTTTTTTCAAAAAAAAAAAAAGATCAATAACTTAAGCACCTCAATGCAAAAAAAAAAAGATATAAAAATAATTTCAAAAAATATGTATTACCTAAAATATCATTCAAGATAATATGATCAATAGAAAAGAAATAGGTATTAAGTGAAATTTTTTAAGAAAAAAATAAAATGTAAGGAAAAATATCTAAAAATATGTTTGAAAAAAATAAGTAAGAAATATTTACATCCAAAAAATAGGCCGCAAGTATCCCTCAATTAGAAGGTGAGAAATCTCCCCACAAAAAGAAAATGGTGGGAAATTTTCAGCCCAAAATTTCCTCTTCCAAAATCCTCAATTATAGTAATAGTAAATATAAATTAAATTTGTAAGAAAATCACCCAAAATTGCAAAAAAGTTCTTCTTACAAAAATTAGATTCATATAATAGCTCTAACAAAATATTAACTCAACAAAATATGAAAAAATTTAAAACATAGTTAACCTAACCATATCAATACACCAAAAGAAGAGGAGAAAAAATGAATTCAAATAAATAAGTATAATTTAAAACAAAATAAATTATACTAACCTCCTCTAAGGTTTGGTAAAATTCACCACGACTCCTCTTTATTTGTCTATGCTACACTGACCTCCCTTTAGAGGAGATTAGTATTATGTTTATCGGGAGTGTTTAGTGCCATATTTTAAAAAATACAAGGGTATTAAGTATAATATTATCTAATTTTCAAGGGATCAATGTTTATTTTTGTAAATCAAGGGGAGTCACAGTGAATTTCACAAAACCTCAAAAGAAGTCAATGTAATTTTCCTTTTAAAATATCAATTGAATTCTCAATCTAATAGCTTAGCATTTGTAGCCCCTTGAGGTTATATGGCAAAATTATAATTTTTCAATATAACATAATGGCACATTTTAATGTATACTATGCTAAGAATGGTGCATTATGCACCTTATAATCCAAGGGTTAAATGTTTAGGTGTATGTATGCACCAATTGCTTGTGGTATACAGTAAAATTTACATATCTCTCTTCCTAAACAACAACCGACCCCATCAACCCGTCGCCAAGCCTCCAAAGAACCATCACTCACCACCATGTTTCTTCCTCACGTCGCCATCACTCCTTGTCGGTTGCCATTAACCAGCAGCAGCGGTAAAAGAATGGCCTCTTTGGGTGAATTTGAATCTTGCCGGAGCCACTACTAATGGAGGAAATGTCTTTGGAGCTACACATCAACACACTGGCAAAAGGGGATGGCATCAGGGTGGCTGCATCAATGACCGTGCTCGCTGCCAACTCATCGCACTGCAAGCTTATAGCACTCACTCACAACCACACCGAAGAATAGAGCAAAAACAGTAACAACCATGAGAATGAGAATGCCCAACAAGAGCCTAAAACCAATTTCAACTAAAGTCTTTATTTTTCCAATGACCCAAAAGTCCAGTTAGCTCAAACACATGAATTTTTTAAGTGGCCACGAACACAATGGAGTATCAAGTGAAGGTGAGAAACAAAACCAAATTAGAAAAATTAATTAGACAAAAAAAAAAAAGAAGAGTTTGAGTGTGAGGCTTACTATCATCAAAGGCCTCTTAAGCTCCACGATTCTCCTAGAGCTTTCCATTGCTTGAAATGGCATGCATTCAACATTTATCTACCTTATCTTACTTTGATGACTTGCTATTTGTGTGAGTGGCTGGAGGAGTTGGTTTTTAGGTAGAGATGGTGGTCGGAGGCGCATGTCATTGAGGGGTGGGTCGGCAACTGCATCGGGGTCTGTTGTGGCATAGATGGCTGAAGAAAGAGAAGAGGGGGGAAATCAAAGGAATAAAAGAAAAAGGAGCAAGAAGAAGAAGAGATTAGGGCAACTATGGTGTAATCACAAGAAGGGAGTATCAATACATCCGCTCCTTATAATCTCAACAACTCAAAGGTGCTTCAAACACCATCTCTAAGGTGGTGCATTAGGGATGGTGCCATAACATAAATAATAGAAAAAAGTATTTGTTGGGAAAAAAAATTTTCAAAAAGTAAAATGCAATGTGAAAAAAATTTGAAAATATTCTCAAAAGAAATTTTTCATCAATAAGTTGGTGAGAAATTTCCTCTCAAAGAATGGGTAAGAAATTCTCCCCCTTCCAAAAAGTGGATCCCACCAAACTTACAATTATAGTAAATATAGAATATATATGATAGCTAGGTAATTTTTTTGAACTAAAATTTTAGAATTTCCAAACTCTTCTTTTTATGGGTGGAATTTAAAAGTAAAAATTGCTCGACCTCAAGGTGGCATCTATGGTGCACCTTACTTGACAATGTGTGCTATACACTAAGTCATCTAATGATATCTATATGAGGGTGTATCAGTATAACTAATTAGATGTGACACACTATAAATTTTTCATTTTCTCCCCTCCTCCACCCCTTCTCCTATTGCAAGTCTGCAACCACGTCATCCTCATTGGCACCATTACCTAAACATCTCCTTCATTCTAGCACCCAAGCACCCATCCCTTCAATTGCTGAAAGAGTGAGAAAGTGGGGCACAGTGTAGGACAAGAAGAAGAAAGAGAAGTGTTGTTGAAAGGCAATGCCTTCGCCTTCGTTTCAGCCCCATGCACTTCGCCATAAGCCATAATTATTCTTGCTTCTTCCTCTTTTTATTCTTCCCCCTTTTTCCTCCTTCAAAATCTCAGCTAGGTTTGACTTGGTCGGGTTCGATAATTCCAATTCGATGAGCTCGGTCGACAAGCTCTTCCTAAATGACCATATCTGGCCCATGAAGATTTCCAACCACTTCAAGCGGGCACAGGTGCTTGCTCCCTTGCTAGATCTAGAAGAAGACGAGAAAGAAGATGAGGCATTAGCACAGAAATGGTAGAATGAGAGAAAGTATTGCAGGTAGTAGTGGTTAAAAGAGGGATGGGTGAGGAACATGCAGGGGGTCTTGTGCCAGTAGAGGTGGATGACGGAGTTGGTGATGGGGCTATCGGCGACATCATCATTGACTGGGGCTGGGGTTGTAACATCTCGCCAAAATAATACTTAATTAATTTGAAATAATTTAAGATTAGTTAGTCTGGATATATTAAAATAAAATATTCATGTCCTGATTACTCTACTAATTAGTAGTAATAAAATAATGAAAATAGAAATACTAAATTTAAAAATTGTTACTTACAAAAATAAAAGTAAAATTGTCCTATATATATATATATATATATATATATATATATATATAGTCAAACCAAGCTAATTAAAATTAAAACATTTCTTATTTTACTAAATAATACAAAATAAAATCCTTTAGAAATTACTAATAGCAAATTATAACTCCATTAAGATAAATAAAAAATAATAATAATAAAATACTCTTAGCATAATAACCCTTGACCCCGATTCAGCTAAAACAATTGTGAAAAATGGTCTCTATCAACTAACAGATAGTTAAAAAATATGTCAGGTAATTAAAATGTGGCAAAAAAAATTATAGTCAAATAAAATGTAGATAGCAATTATAAAAATGACAAAACACCCGTACGGATTCTGTACGAAGGGACTAATATGTCCCCTTTTTTGAATAGTGAGGGACTATTTGTGAATTTTCAAATCTTGAGGGACTATTTGTGGATTTTCAAATCTTGAAGGACTAATTTGTCCCTTGAAATTTTCGTCAGGAACCAAAATGGGTATTTTGTCTATAAAAATTAACTAACGCATTGAGCTTGTCAAGGGTAAAAGTGTCTGCAAGCTTAGAAATAATTATAAATAACTCTGGAGAAATTATAATAAAAATTTTAATCGATTATTTGACTCAATTTAAATATATAGAACCGAGTTATAGTTATTTCAGAATTAATTTGGGTAATTCAATAATTTATTAGAAGCTTATATAATTAAGAATTTATTATTTAATTAAGAAAACATGGAAACTAATATTCTAAAAAAATATAAGACTAAATGAGATATTATTTTTGGCTCACAAAATTTATTAAATCAAGTTCAAATAAGTTTTGGAATCAAATTGGCCTTAAATCCCAAAATTCTTGTAACAAGAAAATTAATTAGACAATATTAATTAAATCAATGTATGCTAATTTATCTAAAATTATATTAGTATCATGAAATAAGAATTAATCTTAGCCCTTGATCTTGCCAAGTGGGGGCCATTCTCTAAAATCTTGGGGACCAAGTAGTTGATTTTTGTTTCTTTAAGGATTTTATTTAGGAAACTTAGCTAGTAAAGAGTTGTCATGTAGCTTCTCCTCCTCTCTAAGTAACATTATAATAGAATTTAAAAATACATTATTAACTCTTCATAATAATAATAATGATGATGATGATGATAATAATAGTAATAATAATAATAATAACTTAAAAGAAGATAATTAGTTATTGAGAAAAATTAATATTATACTAAATATACATATAGAATACGTAGCCATATATATATATATATAGAGAGAGAGAGAGAGAGAGAGAGAGAGAGAGAGAGAGAGATAGAGAGAGAGAGAGAGAAAGCATATCATATGAGATGAGTGATTTATTATAAGAGTGAGAGGACCAAATATGAGCCATATAACCATACATGGATGGTCAAGATTTAAAGTTGTTTAAAGGTCACATAATCACTTAAAAAAGTCATGTGACTTTATATTTTAATTTTGACCATTCACGCAAGATCCAATGTGCACAATAATATCATAGTGTTCGTAATAGAATGGGCAAAAGAATGTGCACAAACCGTAACATAATAATAGAAGAACCAAACAATAGAAAATTTAAAGGAAAAAGAAAATTAAAATACACTACTAGGAGCCCAAGTAGTTCCCTAAATTGCTTAGAGAATTCACCTCCTTGTCAAACAAAAAGGCTAAAGCCAAATGAAAGAAAAGAGAGAGAGAGAGAGAGAGAGAGAGAGAGAGAGAGAGAGAAAGCTTCACTTCTTTTTCTCCTTGTCTTATGTTGTGAATGAAAGAGAGTGAGCTTGAGAGAAAGTTTGAGAGCTTCTCCTCATCTTCTTCAATATCAAAAAGAAGATCAAATGAGTGTTACACTTGTAAGTTTTATGTGTCTTGTTCTTCAAATTCTATCAAGGAAGGAGCACTAGTATCTTCATCAACTCACCATCACCACCATCTTCATCTCATCGCCACCATCAACATCAACATCTCCATCATCCTTTTCACTCTCAAATAGGCAAGGGTTCTTATATCTTCCCTCTCTTGATGAACCCTCCCATGGTTTTCTTTGATTTTGATTGATGTTTATGTGTGGTTGATGATGTTTACATGTTTATCTCTTGATCCTTTGGTATAATATGCTGCTGGAACCATTCATCTCTGGGCTGCTATGTTGTACGATTTTTCTACTAAAGTAAATCTCATTATTTTGATCTGAAAAATTTATATGTTGAAGTTAACATGTTGATGAGCTATCCTGTAAATTTTTATAATTTTTCGTGAAGGTTTACTATTTTAAAAATTCATGATAAATCTGCCCTATTTTAGAACATATGATGGATGGATGTCTCGAAATCTTAAAATTTGCAATTTTTATTAATACAATAATTCTGCAAATTTTAACTTCAAATTTTACATCATGTAAAAACTGCCTTAAAATATGATAGAGAATTTTTCTGGAATTTTTAGAAATGTTTAATTATATTAAATAAAATGTTGAAATTGAAACTATCTGGCTAAAATAGGGAATTTGACCTATCCAAGTTGTAAGATTTTATTACTATGTCTATCCCTAAGAAATTGAACCAAAATTTTTATAAAATACTCTTAACATACCAAAGGATCAACTGGAAAATTTTTATGAATTTTAGAAATAGTTTACTCTTTTAATTATAATTATATTTTGGACTAATTACTGTGTGGGTTTGCTATTTTCTAGCCCAAGTGTGAAAATTCATACCTTTTTGTTAAGTTCGGCCTATAAAGTGTTTTCTAAGCCCATGAAAATAAAAAAAATAATTCTAGATAAAATTAATATATAATGATTGAAATATTAATGGCCCAAATTGATAATGAATAAAAGAAATTTAAATGAGTCATAAAACTTGGCCCAAATTGCTCATGGAAGCTAAACCAATTCACTACTTCTCAATGCTTTGTTTATTTTATATGGACTTGTATGTGCATCATAAATCTACATGATCATTCATGACCATATGTGTGTATCCAAATGCATGTGAACCAATTTTTATATGATGTGTGAAGCATAAGTTATTGATGCATGTGCATATGTGTGAAATATATAATATTAAAGATCTTAAGGCATGGCCTGATGAATGTGTGAATCATGCATAAATGAATAAAGTTTTATGAAAGCATGGTGAATGTTTTGACCCCACCTCGCAATGGATCAGTAGGACATTCACCACTTTGTTTGGAGTGAATGGTTCAACTTGGACATGGGTCAGTGTCCATGCTTTTGATCTGGGATCAGGGGACGCTTTGGTAGAGAGCTTTTAGTAGATCGTGGCAGGATATGAATAGAGGCCACTAGCTTCGCTCCTATTGAGCAAAGGAAAAGGAAAAAGAAAAGATTAGCAAAGTAAAGTAAAATACATTAGCATGCATTGCAAGTCCCGATGGATGCGAATGCCACCCTGATGGACGTCTGCTCATTAGTTCTAATGGTGTATGGGCCCATCATCTTTGATGTTGGATGTCCATCAGCCCTGGCAAGAGGATTTGCCTCATAGATTGCTATTTACTGGCTCATGCATCATAACCTAATGTTTTATACATTCATGCAATTATCTCACTTATATCTTAGATGGTCTGATGTATTTATATTTCACTGCTTTATATATACCTTCTAGGTGTTTTCCAAACTTCAATTATGTGGATATGGCTTAATTGTGTTGTTTGTGTGTGTGTGTGTGTGTGTGTGTATATCTGGGAGATTTTTTGGTGCACAGCGGATCCTTATAGACACTACCGCTACTTAGATTAGTATCTTACTCCATTTTCTTGGTGTTTCCAAGTGATAAGATAGCAAGATTCGGGTTCGTTGGGATGCTCGACATTCGTAGAATAGTATGGAAAGTCTCTGATGTATTTTGATTATTGGGCATGACCACATAGTTGTACATATATGTTGTAGTCAGTATGGTAACTATATAATTGGGCTGTATATATTAATTAATATGATAGTATCACTCCTAATTTGATTAGTTAAAGGATTTGAGCAATGAATTTAGTATTCTCATTATTAATTTAGAAAAAAAAATTTACAAAAAATGATTTTTGTATAATAGTAGGAAAGATAATGAGTTAGTAACACACTTATATATAAGAATTGATATATCTCTTCGCTATGGCAAGCGATAGTACCATTATGTCTCTTCGCTACGACGAGCGGTATTATAACTTAGAACCCATCATAGTTTTCTCAACATAACTTGTCATAAAATAAAATGCTTAATTTAAATAAATTCATCTCTATAAGACTTAGTTCTTCCAAGTAATTAACCTTTGTAATTTGTATTAACACAAGATAACTAATAGCAATAATATCATGAGATTTCAAAATAATGACAAGGAGACTAGCCAAATTCTTGTAACAGTATCAAGGACAATAAAATTTTAATTCCCAATTTCGAAGGGAAAGCAATTTAGCAAAAATAATTATCCAAATTAATCAATAACATAAAGTAAATTAATTAGTTTTAACATGTTAGTTTCTCCGATGAAAATAAATTCGTAAAATATTGCCACTAAGTAAATATTCACTCACAACTTTGAAGAACCAAACAAACTGCTCCCCTACAGCTCTAGGAGAAATAATTGGCACAATATATAGAGAATATGACCAAAATAAATATTTTGATAAGTTTAGATAATATATTTAGAGACAAATAAATAATTTGTTAGCCTATCCTAAATTAACTCTCTCACAACTAACAACACCACAACACCAACAACCTATCCTCATTAGAGCACAAAACTTTAGTAAACATAGTAACCTAGTGTTGTGACACAACCCAAATTCAAGTAACGAACTCACTCATAAGAACACTAATACCAAACTTACTCACCGAGAGTTGTGAATTTAGAGAGACAAATCAAGAGTTCCAACTACGATGGTGGAAGAACCACGGTGGGGAGCGAAGGAACTGTGACGAAGACAGAGGCAAACCACGGCGGGGACAAAGCAGAATTGAGAGGGGGGAGCGAGCTACGCAAGGCCATGATGGGTGGTGTGTGGCGGAGCTAAATGTGGCGGTGGAGGGGGAAAGAAGCCGCACGGGTGATGGTGAGTGAGGCTGAGACAGAGTGTGGTGAGAGAATGAGACAAAGTGATTGTGGAAGGGAGAGATGCAAGAGAGTGATGGATGGAGAAAGCAGAAAGTACCATCGAGAAGAAGGGAGGAGGAAGATAAAGAAAGACTTAAAGTACACCCTACCACTTAAGATTCGAGATGGTCCTTCCTTCTCTCTTTTTCTTGTTTTTTTTTTGTTGGGCAACTTCACAGTTGGGATGCTTGACATTCGTAGAATAGTTTGGAAAGTCTTTGATGATTTTTGATTATTGGGCATGACTACAGAGTTATTTGTGTATATTTTAGTCAGTATAATAACATATAATTGGACTGTATATATTAATTAATATGGCAGTATCACTTTTAATTTGATTATTCAAAGAATTTGAGCAATAAATTTAATATTTTTATTATTAATTTAGAAAAAAAAATTACAAATTTTTTTTTTATAATAATAAGAAAAATAACGAGTTAGTAACACACTCTAGTTGCTCAAAAAAATTAAATAATTCAAACAAATAATCAATATGATGCATACTACATTAGTTGCTATTCATAATTGAAAATTATATTAACAATTAAACTGGGAGAGTGTTACAGAGTTAAGTAACGAGGCTGAAGGGGAATCGGAAATGGTGGAGTTGGTTGAAGAGAGAGTCCGAGAAGTTTTTGCAGTGTGTCACGAGCGGGGAAATATTGATACACTATTGGATCCAAGTCATTAGATTACGTAGCTCATGGTGCACCCTGACAAGTCCGGTGCATATAAGACACTGCTCGGATGGGTTATACTTATACACTTCAATGACTTCATCCACCACTTTTTGGCGTTTATGGTTCGGTTACAGGAAATAATTTATGTAAATCTACATCCTTTATGCATAGTTTTGCCCTTTCAACAGTACCAGAAAAGATAAATTAGCACGAGGTTGGGGACGGTAACCACAAGAAACAACCCCATCGTCACCTGAGCTCAATAAAACTGAAGCGGATTCAATTAACGGACATAACCCACTGCAAATTGCGAATAATAATCTCATTTCCACAACAATTCCTGATCGTAGCTCCTTCTTCGCACCCCCGTCTTCCTTTCTCTAACTTGTCAGACACGTCCATCGAGCATTGATCATTTGAATATTCTATACACTATACAGTAACCACCGCCAAATGCAATCGTCCACTTCTTCCAATTCCAATCCCAATTCGAACCGGATCTAGGGTTTTCCCCTTCCACAGAATTCGCATTCGCTGGAGGAGGCATGATGCACGCGCAATCGTCTATTCGGGATCGCACGCACGAGTTCCACAGCATTGCGGAGAGGTTGAAGAAATCCGCATCGGGCCCAAACGGGCCCACTACCACTTCTTCTTCGTCCTCTTCCAGATCAGACGAACAGCGATCCAATATCGCAATTCAATCAGAGTTCAATCGGAGGGCTTCCAAGATTGGCTATGGAATCCACCAGACCTCACAGAAACTCGCCAAGCTCGCCAAGTGTAAGCAATTTCGTTCAATTCTCGCAAATATAAAACGACTTCGTTTTATGATTGATTGTTAGGAGTATGATTTTGTTTTATTTTATTTTTATTTTTGGGTTCGGTGTGTGTTTGTTTTGTGATTTTGCAGTGGCGAAGAGGACTTCGGTGTTTGATGACCCTACGATGGAAATCCAAGAGCTTACGGGTGTTATAAAGCAAGACATTACTGCGTTGAACTCTGCGGTTGTGGATCTTCAGTTGCTATGCAATTCTAGAAATGAGAGTGGGAATGTTTCTGCTGATACAAGCAGCCATTCGACTACGGTTGTGGATGACCTCAAGACCCGTTTGATGAGCACCACCAAGGAGTTCAAAGATGTTCTCACCATGAGAACTGAGGTACTGTGTTGTACTTTACTGTATTGGGGTGCCTGTTGTTTGTATTTTTAGAGCCTGTTTGGTTTCTGTTTTTATTTACTATGTTTCCTGTTTTTAGAATTTTGTGAGCGAAATAGTAAAAAGAGGAGCCAGGATCTTATTGTTTTCACTGTTTCCTTTATAAAATCCTGAAAACAAAAAATGAAAAGTAGGAAATGAGAGTAGAAACCAAATAAACCCTTATGTTGTCATTGCCAAGACTAATGCTGTGTTTCTTGTTTTGTGAAGAACTTGAAAGTACATGAGAATAGGAGGCAATTGTTTTCATCCTCTGGTTCTAAGGATTCTGCTAATCCTTTCGTTCGCCAACGGCCATTGGCTACAAGGACGGCTGCTAGCACTTCTAATGCCCCTGCACCCCCATGGGCTAGTGGGTCATCATCTTCATCTCAGTTATTTCCTAAGTAAGTTATGCCTCAGTATCTCTCATCTCTTGTTGGTTGTAGACTTGTATGATTGTAGTTAAGCATGTGTTTGTTGTCTTCTAGCTTTTTTCTCTGTAATGCAGGTAAAGTGATTTGCGAGATAACTTGAATTGCTATGTATTTTCGTTAATCATCACATTAAATTGATGTAATACGCTTCATTAGATTATTAAGTGCATAAATTTTGTTCCAACAAAGTGGTGACTGTGATTCTAAGCAAGCCTAATTTTTAAGCAGAATGGAGTATATATCTGGTCACATATCCTTCAGTCATTTGTTTTCCTTGAATTGTTATTGAAGTATAACTCAATTTTGCAGCATTGTATCACAACCATTGTACCAGTATTAATTTCAAATAATGAACTTTGTCTTTATCACTCTGTTGTGTTATCATTTTGAGATTGCATACACAAGTATAAGATTACAACCTTTACTGAATTAATTAATGCACTAACTTAATTTTTGATAGAAACCACAAAGAAGAAACAGAAGAAAGAAAGGAAGATTCACTGTAAATTAACACTCTTGAGCTGATACACGGTGTATCAGTCAAGAATAAAGAGAAAGTAGTGTGAAATAAGCAGAAAATGAAAGACTCAGAGCACTAAGCAGCTCAACCTCTCTAGCCAATACCAAAAAATAGCCTAGCCTCTCCCCCCTGTCATGCCCAAACAAATATACCCTTTTTCCTAACAGAATCCTTACGCACTCACATGCCAATGTGGCACACACCCACCTGCACTTTTCTCACAGCTAGCTAGTTTGTTAGGCCTGAGGCCCGCTTGTTCCACTCACGCTCTTCCCCTCAGTATTTCCTATAATACCCCTATACTTCTTACGCTTGTACACCTTTAGTCCTTCTGGAAAATGGTCTCTAACAATTTTATTTGGGGACTTAAATTTCTTGTATGGTTCTTGTATGGTTATGAGTAGACCTGTCAAGCAAGCTAGCCCATTTAGGCGTTGTTTTGTTGGGCTGGACTGGCCTAGCCCGACAAAACTGTGGTACTAATTTAACTTGGCCTGGCCATGAGAAATTGGTGGGTCAAAAAGGCCAGCCCAAAATACATGTTAAAAAGCTTGCTATCCGATTCAAATCATTTTTCTTTGTTGGGATGGCCTGGTCCAACTAAGGGATGGAGTTGAAATGTAGGGTCTGGCCCACAAAAATTGCTTGTCTAGGCCCAAATTGAGAGCTCTAGTTACAAGGCATGGTTTGGATCCTTTTCTATTCAATAATGAGAACTTTTCTGGTTCTCCGATTTGTTAAGGTTGTTCTAGGTTGGGTAGAATTATTTCTGGAACTTTGTCCTCATGCACTTTTATTTATTTTTCCATGGCCTTTAAATCCACAGGAAGCAGGTGGATGGGGAGAGTCAACCATTGCTACAACAACAGCAGCAGCAACAGCAGCAGATAGTTCCATTGCAAGACACTTACATGCAAAGCAGAGCTGAAGCTCTTCAGAATGTTGAATCCACTATTCATGAGCTCAGCAATATCTTTAATCAACTAGCAACTCTTGTTTCCCAACAAGGAGAGATTGCCATCAGGTTTTAATATGTCTCACTTGTGTGCTATATAGATACCTTCTTATTGCCCTTTGTTACTGTATTCCAGTACGATAGAGGATATATGTTACTATTGGATTAGATTCAAGTTTGATTGATTTGTCAGTAGTTCTGTTATCAAATAAGCCTGTGTCAGTAACATTGACTGTGGAATGAGTTTGGTCCTTGAAGTCAGTAAGCTTGTATTATGTGTAGGCAGTGTAGCAAACTATTGCTTTGGCTTGTGGTTGTCTGTGAGAGATGATTGAGTTGTTAACTGCATATTGACTGTAAGGTTGCAGTCCTTGTGGATGCCCATGCTATTTGAATTGCTTGTTTTGCTGCTTACTGAACAGAAAAATAATTTGGATAAGAATTTAGCTCCTATAGTATGAAGTAATGGGAGAACTTTAGAGAGTATGGTGTATGTAGATAAGCTTCCTTGTCTATTGGAGATGATTTGGTTGTTTACTGCATCTTGACTATAGGTTGTGGATGCTATGCTATGCTGTTTAAATTGCTTGTTTTGTTGCTTATTGAGTGGAGAAATGACTTACTTAAAAATTTAATCTCTTCTAAAGTACAAGAGTAGAGTGTAAATGGAAAACTATTGTTGAAAAAGTGAAGGGATTGTGTCATGGTAACTTTGCGGACAAGTACCCTGTGCTTACACTTAAAAAGGTTTTGACTTCTGATTCACATGCACTTTGCTCCCTATAATGCATTCTTACACCAAGTGCAGTTAAATCACGAAACCCATGCTTTGGCCTTCCTTGTATTGCTTTAATTACTTCCTTGATCCTGTTTGTTCCTTTGTATGTAATGGTCTTGCAGTAGAAATGCTTCTTCTTGGTTCTAATGTATTTGGTGTCTGTTAAAATGAACTATTATCTTTGGTTGTGACTTGTGAGAGTGAGACCAGGTTGGATAATGCCAATGAAAGTTTAGGATTCAGTTTATAGTTTTTCTTCTTTCCCCTCCTTGTTTATGACTTTATGAAATAATTTTTATGGGTTTCTTGTTTTTTTATTTGTTTGTTGAGTATTTTTGGGATATGTTGGACTTCAGATATACATTGGAGTAGGACATTGTAAACTAATCAATGCTTTGCCTTGTTTAATGAGGATTAGTTTGATGATATTGGCTGGTGGTAGTGCTAGAAGCAGTGAGAGCTCTTTTTTTCGTTTTTATTTGTATTTTTATTTTTTGATAGATCTTTTATTATTATTATTATTATTATTAAATGCTTGTACAGTCTAATGCTGGGATTTATCTTGACTGCATAGATGTGATTCTGAATGCAACTATTTTATCAATTCCTTAATATGTGTGATTCCTATTTAAGAAAAATTGATGAAAGAGAAATGTAGAATGGAGAAAGTCCTGCAGTCCATGTTGCCAAATCTGTGGGATAAATAACTCGTTAACTTGTGAAAATGCCTGTAAAAAATGTGTTAAGGCAAAGAGGTTATGGTCAGACTTGGTAAAATGGTGAAAATGATGATTTTTTTTTTTTTTTTGTTCAAGATCTTGCTCAACTTCTTCTCTTTTGATTGTGGGATTTACTTGCCTATGTATTATTATGAAAATTATAAAATCTAAGATAATATGTAGTTGTTGTTATTACCTATTATCTATGTTACTAGCTATTAGCTAAAGTCTGAATTTACCTTGACTTTGCCCCTCCATTAGTTTATTTAAACTTGCTAGTTTGGCGATCTTGCGAACATTTCAAAATATTGTGATTCGGTGGGAAACAATTGCATGATTGCGTACCAGTTGAATTAACTTAGGCTTGATTTTTGTTTTCGTATTGGGCAATTAAGACATTGGTGCGGTTGATAGAGGTACTCTTTTCGTTCTTTGTTTTTTTTGGGTTTAATGATAGAGGTACTTAATGGTACTTAATTTGCAGAATTGATGAAAACATGGACGATACACTGGCAAACGTAGAGGGGGCACAAGGGGCTCTGTTGAAGTATTTGAACAGCATATCTTCTAATAGGTGGCTGATGATCAAGATTTTCTTTGTACTAATATTTTTCCTTATGGTTTTCTTATTTTTTGTGGCATAGTCATTCCAATAACAGAGAAATGAAAACAAGGGCACAAGTAACGGCCTTATTACCGGGGATGAGCCTTCTGTATTTCATTAGTATTTCTTTGTTGGAATATATATTCATTCCTGCAGAGTTTATCTCAGCAACATGTTTGTCAAATTTTATGCTTGTATTTATTGTGTTATATTTAACAAGGTTAAGAACTATTGTGCATTGCGTCTTATCCATTTATCTTTTTGTGAATTGTGATGATTATTACGCAGTGGAGGTTTTCTGTAATATTCATTATTCATATCGATATTGAGAACAAAAAAAGGCAATGGCTAGTTAATATGTTTATAAGCTAATTTATAGAAAACTAGTTATATTTTTGGTGTTTGTTGATTATTGATTATTATTTTTTAAAATAAAAAAAGGAGTTATATTAATCACGAATATCACGTCGATATATTGCAAGTGTAAAAAGTGTTTTACATTTTACATTGTAATGCATTTATACATAACTCTCTTCGATTCATAATATCTGGTAATTTGACTGTTTGCAAAGATATTAAGAAATTCAAAATTAAGATTTGATTGTAAAACAGTTTATTAAAATATCTTTATTTAATAATTAATTTATTGTATAAATGTTTTATCATTTATTGTGCTTAGAATTGTGTGGAGGATATAATTGAAATCTTTATAGTAAATTTTTCATAGAAATGTGAGAATGATAAATAAATTGAATTAAAAAATTTTACCTTAAGTGGTAGATAATATGAACCAAAGGAAGTATTACCTTATTAAAAATGTTTAATTTCTCAAAACTCTAAACCCTGAATTGTCAAATTTCGCGTCTTGCTTGCTTTAATTTTGGCACACGCTAAAATTGGTGCACTCATACCAGCTGCTTTGAAAAACTTTATATGCTTGCAATTGCAAATGCACAAGCACGTTGCATTTTAAATGTTAAAGGGTAGTACAAATATTACGTTGGACTCTGTTTTTTTCTTTATTTATGTTCGGTTTTGTTTGAGGAGCAATACAATCCTGTTCGGTTTTTTCTTTAATTTCATTTCATATGTTTGGTGACTTAGTTTTGGGTGTTCAATTATAAATTACTTTTTTGAGTATCAGATATATGGTCCATATGATTTCACAATGTTTGGCAATGGCAAAACGGCATAGGGTCAAATTCTGCTCTAATATCTTTGCTCATCCGAGAGAAACTGATTGGGAAAAAGACTAGTTAATCTAACAATTATGAGTTAACCCAAAGAATACAAGATGCCATTTCAATTTTCTTTCTGCATATTACATTAAATGGTTACATAAATCTTACCCCAAAAAAATTATTACATGAATACAATCAAAACAAAATTGAGTTTCTACCAAAATCTCCAGGGATCCTTGTAAGGAGGAACATAATTTTCAGTTGGGCTAAGAAGGCGGAACGAACTCACTGTTTTTTCAAGGAAAGGCCCCATCTGCATCAAATGTATTGTGACATCTAGTTAGAGCCAAAAAAACCCCCCAAAGAAAAAATCTATAATAGTATCCTCGTACTGAGTTCAATTACTACTAGAAGAAAAAGCAGAAATTATAGGACATCACTTAAGAGATCATATGGTACTGTGAAAATCAAATATGGCAGTAAGCAAGTTTGTTGTTATGCAAGATTTTGCACACATCCGTAAGTCTTCAACTAATTCACAAAATTTCAGCAAAAATCGAACCATTTAATTTTGATACCTCAATAAAACATATCACGCTGGTTTTTCTCAAAAAGGTAAAAAGAAAAAAAAAATTCATCTCGCTCAGTTACATGTAATTCGAAGCATTTAACCACATTATTCCAAATTGCCAATATATCTCTATAGGCAAACCCCACCAATTTGAAAACCAGAAGATACTGGGTATATGGACCCAGCAACTTTTCATCTATCAACTACCATCAGAAGATCCCATCAATTTTCAGGTTCCACAATCCCTTTGATAGGTGAATAACTATTTAATTTTTTTCTTTTCTACATGAAAAAGTTTAAAATTGTGACATGTTATATCGGTCAGCATTTAGATGGATGACCAAACTATTATCAACTATCAAATCAACTTAAAGAACTAGACACACTTGACCATTGGTGGAGGACGTGCTACATATTTTCAATTCCCTTTGCTAACTAGATAAATGTGTATGAGCACACTCGCACACGCCATAAGAGAGAGAGAGAGAGAGAGAGAGAGAGAGAGGTACTTTTTTCCACTGTGGGCTGAGAGTTGAAGCACTAACAGAGTAAAAATAACCTGCAATCAAGCACTTGGTAATATTAGACGAGAGTTTCTAAAATGCAACACCAAGAAGAAAATATAACTTGAGAATTTCTGAAGTAGAATGAAGAGAAACCATGGCATGTGAATTAGCTCATTGATGGATCTCACAAAAATATAAAGGGATAGACACAAATGATATATATATATATATATATATATATATGTGTGTGTGTGTGTGTGTGTGTGTGTGTGTGTGTGTGTTCTTGGTCTTTCCTTTTCTGTACAAACAAGCATGACTATCGTTGAATGGAAGAATTAGAAAGCGAACAAAATCATTTCTCTCAGGAGCTTTCAAAGCATTTTATTAGAATATCCAGGGGAAAGTCTCATATCGGAAGTACAAAAGTAGAAATAGTCTAGATATGCAAGTTTAAAATAAAAGTAGTAAAAATGAGATGATATACCATCTCTTTCAGCTGTTGAAGCAAGATAATGCCGATAAATGCTTGATTCTTGGGTCTGTATACAATCATAATTTGCAAAGCAAAAGTAGCCATCACACACCACATCTTTCCATGAAAAAAAAAAAAACAGAAAACATACCAAAAGGAAATACTTACAATTTTTGTTGCTGATTTGCGAACAAGGTATTCATAATACCAGTAAGGCTCACCATCAATCTGTGAGGAGACTGCAGATAAGTTCCACTATGCATAAACTCGAACTTAAATATGTACATGTAGACACAAGTTCTAATCTCTAGAGTATTCATTGTCATTAACAAACACATGCATGTTTGGAGACTTGCTTTTCTTGTTTGAAGATATCTATTTATACTATATGCAGGTAGTATATATATATATATATATATATATATATATATATATATATATCATCCATCAAACATGGGAAACCAAGAAATAAAGATTATTTATGAAGCTTACTTCACTGGAATGTGTATCAAGAACTGAACTCTCAGATAAGCGCTGACTTGAAGTAACTCGCTGCAAAATGTTGTGACTATCAGTTATAGATTTGATGTATTTTCTATACAGATCACAGGCAATGCACCTTTGTGATCCACATAGTTAAATGTTACTCTTGTCTAGACAATAAACTTCGAAAGGCCATGATTCATTGCATATTTAAGTGCTCAAATAATCCATTAGAAAATTCATATTGGTCTCAACAACAAGAGACATGTTAAATATGACAATCCAAAAGCTATTGGCTTAGAATCCTGGCTAATATTTAAACAGTTATAGGACATCACATTTGGACATGGTAAAATATTTTCTTGCTTCCTCTAGCCTAATGGTAGTAGCCACTGGGATCTAAGAGCAACAAAAAGGTAGATTTGCATGTGGATTTTGCAAGCAAAAACCAAATTCCAATATCATGCAGCGCAGATCAACTATATCTTAACTGCTAGATTTCTACGTCAGAGATGATCTCTATTTAGTGATGAGCGATGAGTGATGACTAAAAATCAGAATTCTAGTTAATACATGGAGCAGCAGCATCTGTTCCTTGTAGTTAGTATGGATTCCAACAACTAAGAACGTTGTTTTCAATTTCATGCCTTAAAAATGTTCTACATTATAAAGTTTACAGATGAATATAAATAGCACAAACACAAGAACCAATGAGTAATAAATGAGTGATGAGTTACCAATGCAGACTTGTCAGATAAAACTGAATCAGCAACATCTTTTGCAGTCCATTTACTCTTATCTGTCGTTTTTATAATGTTTGAATTTGGAGGACCTATCTGAATTTAATACAAAAAAAAAAAAAAAAAAAAAAACTGATAAAGCTTTGAATAGATAACTAAAACTCCATGTTCCAAGTATGAGGTTGAGAAAATACCGTGACAGAGATGATGAGATTATCAATAATATCAACACGCTCAGACACAATGCGCAGGCGTGCATCAGCTGTACAGAATTTACAGAGCAATATCAGAATGCATGAAATCAGTATTGACTAGTGACAACTTCCTATGGTTCAGATATTTTGATGCACGAAGAAAACCTCAATTTAAATGGCAGCAGTAACAAGGTCAAGAAGGAACATAACCTCAATTCTTAATCTCTTTGATAAGATAATTAGATAAACTTTTGCATTGCTAAGGGAAAGAACAGAACTTACGAGAAAGTGGGGCAGCTGAAGAGTATCGTTCCGGCTTTCGGGATTCTACCCTTTAAATATATGGAAAGAGTTAGCTTCCTACAATTTAAAGATACCTTCAAAACAAAGAAAGAAAATTTCCAGGCAACAGGCTGAGTTGTAAACAAATTATAGTTCTGTTAAATACACTAGCACCAAATGGTAGTCCCATTGACTCAATAAGTTCATTGAACATATTACTCATATTGAAAGTTGAAGCAGACCCTTATCATGTTAAGTGATATAAATTAAATAAGTAAATGAATAAAAGAAAAATACTAGAGAGCAAGAACTTTTGTCCAAATTTATTTGCCAAAATAATGTGGCATACAAGTTGAACCTTAGATGATTAAGTGAGTCATACCACTTTATTCCATCTAACAACTATTCTTATTTTTATGTCAAAAATTCTGACAATCTTTTCTGGTGGTGTAACATTATTCCAAATAAAATAATAAAATGTATGTACTAGGCATACCATTTGAAGACAAATTTCTTAGAGGGCAACTCAACCGGGTACAGATAAGAATAGGCATTTATTTCATCTACAAACGAAGCCAATTTTGGTTCTTCTTCAGCAAGAGCCACTGCAAAAGAGAATTAAGAATTGATAGATATGTATTTGGGAAATAATAATGATAAAGCAAATGTATCTCAATTCATGAGGGTGAGGTGCATGTATTAGAAGCATTTTCACTTAATGAGAGAAAGAAATACCATACCAGAAAGTGGGGATGTTACAGATAGCGAAGTTAGGCCCAAGAGCACCAAATCCCTTCTGAAAATCCTATTTTGTGAAGTGGGTTTTACAGCACAACATGAAAAGTGTGATTTTTCCTGGGACACTGGGTATTTATTTTGGTTAAGGATTCCCTCCCTCCTATTATTGTTTCTGTTTCTGAGGATAAGGTGGTTATTAGGATTGGGGAAGAAGAAGAGAGAGAGTGAGGGAGAGTGCAAAACCATTGCAATGGAAGTGAAGTGGTGCTGGAAGGTTAAGGTACCTCTCAGCTTTGTGTCAAGTGTTCACTTCATCCACTAACATTATCTCACTTCCTAAGACACTTCAACTCTGAACTCTTTTTAAGCATCATCTCTTCTCACTCATGCTGCCACTAACCTGCTGGCTGCTGTTAAAGTGACAAGAAATGAGTTCCACGAAATCATGCCACTTGAGAAATTATTGTTCACTTTTTTTTGTTTTTATTTTTACTTTTGGGATACTCTCTCATAATGTTATATTGATTCCTATTTTAGAGTTACAAATAAGGGTGTTTAGATAGACCTTCCGAAAAATATACTTTTAAAAAATATAATTTTATTAGAAATAACTTTCATCTGTTTTACAAAAATAAAAAAAATTAATTTTTTTTATTTAATTCTTTAAAATCTTTTTTATCTAAACAATTTACACAAATTTTAGGAAACATCTTTTTTAATAAAAAATTCCTTATAAAATAATTACAACCGACGCACTCAATGTCGTACAGCTATATAAGTAGTTAAACCAAAAATAAAATATTACTAAATTAATTATAAATGATATAAAATTATTCAAAATAATATCCTGAAAATTTATCAAAATTCCTAATTTACACACTTTCAAACATTATCTTACATTATTACATTTAATTAATTATTAAATTTATTTAATTGACAATTTATCTATATGAAAATAGAATTAGAATTTGTGATAATTATAAATAATTTCGTAATATATATACACACACTAGTATAATTACCCTTACGATGCACTTGAAAGGCTCTACAATTTGAATATAAGAAAGCTTATATAACTAAAATATTGGACCAATTTAAACATACAACCATTACTTGTTTTATATAATTTAAATTTTGAATAAAATTATATATGCTTCAATGAGGTGACTATTGCTACACCCTAATGTCTATTGCTACACTCTTTTTATTGCTTTCAACTTTATATTTTTAAAATACCCTTAATTAAAAGTTGTGTTAAATTTTTATCGATTACCACTCCTATATTCAAAATTATATTTAATAATTACATTAATTAATATTAATTATTAATAATTATAATGCATATTAATTACTATCCATGGATTTGTTTACATCATTTATGTAATATTTGTCTAGTATTACTTCAAAGTGGAATTTTTTATTTGTATCACTCGTGTAATATATATTTAGTATAATCTATTTGATATATCAATATTATTTAAAAAATCAATCTATGACTTTTTTTTGTATCACTAAAATTTTTTAAGTTATTTAAAAATCTTATAAAATTCTAATTTATGAATAAATTTTAAAGAAATTATAAAATTTTTCATCCTCTATTTTTTGAACTGTTAAGACTGTGACATTTTTATTAATAAAAAAGTAAATAATATTATATATTAAAACTTTAAATATCTAGTCATAGAGATTATATATATAAAAATATGATATAGATCTATAATTTGAGTGTTGTAAAATTTAAAAAATTAATTAACAGTAATTTAAATAGCTAACTAAAAAAAATTGAATTAATATAACTTTAGAGTGTGCTATAATAATTATAATATATATTAATTATTATTTGTGTAATTTATATATTTGTATCACCTATGTAATATATGTTTAATATCACCTCAAAGTGTAATTTTTATGTTTGCATCACCTATGCAATACATATTCAGTATTATCTATTTGATATATCAATATTAGTTACAAAACTAATCTATTGATTTTTTTTTTGTGTCATTAAAATTATTTAAGGATCTTGTAAAATTCTAAACTATGAGTAAGTTTTAAAGGAACTTATAAAATTTTTCATCTCCTCTTTTTTGTGCCATTATATATATATTGAGTATTATAAGATTACAAAAATTATTAATAGTAATTTATATCACTAATTTAAAAACTGATTTGATATAACTTTAGAATGTGCTATAAACTTAAGAGTTCAAATATTTAATTTGAATTTTGTTTTTAACTATTAATAATTAAAATTTATATTAATCATTATTCATGCAATTTATTTAATTGTATCACTCATGTAATATATATTTTGTATCACCTCAAAGTACAATTTTTTTTATTTGCATCACTAGTGCAATACATATTTAGTATCATCTCTTTGAGGTATCAACGTTGGTCAAAAAACCAATCTATGGCTATTTTTTTGTGTGTGCATTACTAAAATTCCAATCTATTAGTCAATTTTAAAGAATTTATAAAAATTATTTATTCCCTACCTTTTAAACCATTAAATCTATGGTATTTTTATTAATAAAAAAGTTAATAATATTGCATATTAAAACTTCAAATATCTAATCTTATATATATTAATTAATATATGATATAGATCTATAATTTGAGTATTGTAAGATTAGAAAAATTAATTGACAATAATTTAAATTGTTAATTAAAAAACTAAATTGATATAATTTTAGAATGTGCTATAAACTTCAAAGTTCAAATATTTAATTTGAAGTTTGTTTTTAATTATTAATAATTATAATTTATATCAATCATTATACATGCAATTTATATGTTTGCATCATTTGTGTAATATATATTTAGTATCATCTTAAAGGAAAATTTTTTTATTTGCATCATCCTTACAATATATGTTTAATATCACCTATTTGAGGTATCAATATTAGTCAGAAAACCAATCTATGACTATTATTTTGTGTATGTATCATTAAAATTCCTTAGGTTAGGATTTTATAAAATTCCAATCTATTAATAAGTTTTAAAGAACTTATAAAATTATTCATTCCTTGCTTTTTAAGCCATTTAATCCATGGCATTTTTATTAATAAAAAATAAATGATATTTCAAATTAAAGCTTTAAACATCTAATTTTTTATATATAAATATATGATGTAGACCTATTATTTGAGTGTTGTAAGATTAAAAAAAATAATTGATATAGATCTCATGAAACTTATTTTTAAGAAGCTTCTCAAATAATTATCAATATTTAATAAAGAAGAATAAAAATAAATAAATTATGATTAGCTAAACAAGGTGGATAAAATACATGATTGGTAAATAAAAAGGCTCAATGTAATTGATTGGTATGGTAAATATTTAATTGATCATAATGAAAATGAGACAATCTCATTGGTCATTTGTGGATATTTATGGGTAACTAAAAGTAATCAATGAATAGTTGAATTAAGTGAATAATTCATTTTTTAGAATTTTCAAAAAATGAAATAAAATTAATTAATTTAATTGGTCATCATGGGTGATGAAATCTTTTGTAGGGAAACTAAATATACCATCTCATGCCACCTCATTAATTCCACTATCCCATGATCCGTATTTTAGAATGATATATATATATATATATATATATATTGATCTAGTAACGAATTATAAAAAACAAATACTTTACTAATATGATAATATATTATTAAATAATTATATTAAAAATTTACACTACTAATGCATCAAGGATTCATTTTTAATGTTTTGATAATGTCAAAATTTTATATTATTATTTAGTTATGTATTAGTATATTAATAAATATATTTAAACATCATATCCATTATTTAAAATATCATACCAATAAAAAATTTAGATTAAACAAATTTTGATATATTATTAATTGTAAAAAAATTTATATTGTTATCTAATTATTTATTAATACGTCAGTAAAAGTAGTTAATTCTCATACATACTATTTCAAAAGTTTCATATTTAATAACATATAATTAGATAATAGTATAAAATTCTTTTATACTGACAATATATCAAAATTAAATTTAATTTTCATTCATTAAACTAATGATTAATTAGTAACTAAAAATAATATTATATAATTCCATAAAAAAATAATATTATAAAATTATAATATGAGAATAATTTTAATACACTATAAATATAAAAAATTTTATACTATTATCTAGTTATAAGATACTAAATGCGTGATTTTGATCTAGTAACGAATTATAAAAAATATATATTTTACTAATATGATAATATATTATTAAATAATTATATTAAAAATTTACACTACTAATATATCAAGGATTCATTTTTAATGTTTTGATAATATATTATTATTTAATTATATATTATTATATTAATAAATATATTTAAATATCATATCCATTATTTAAAATATCATACCAATAAAAAATTTAGATTAGACAATAGTATATAAAATTTTTATTCTATTAATGTCTCAAAATTAAACTTATATATCAATTACATAAAACAATATTTATGACAACAAAATATCCCATATAAAAATATTTAATAAAAAAATTAATTGAGGGAAAAACAAAAAGGAGAGGGGAAAGTCACGTCGCCGCGTTCGGTGGGATGCGAACTGGCGATCGCATTGCAGTGACGGTAAAAACACACACTGTCAGACACTCCGCCCTTTTAATTATTTTATTTTATTTTATTTTAGAATTTAATTATACATTTATGCATTATTCATTAATTAATTAATTAATTTATTTATTTATAGAGTTAAGTTAGCACTGGTTGATTTTGCACCAAATTCTCCAACTCAATTATTCCTCCTTCTCCGCTCTGACTCTCTCACTCATTCTCAGCGATCTCAATCAATCATTAGGGTTTCTGATTCAACTGGTTCGTTCCCTTTCTCCTTTCTCATTCCTCACGCTTGTATTCTGTGCATATTAATCATACTCTCTTTTTTTTTTTTCAATTCCCCTTGATCAAGAAAGTTCTTGTCTCTTTTTTTGAAACGGAATTACGAAAGGTAAGAAAACGACGAAAGTTGCCAATTTTAATATTTGTTTTCTGGGTTTTTTGTTTTCCTTGATCTTCTTGTAATTTGTCGTTCCCTCTTGTAAAGGGTAACATGAAAAGTTTAAGATTGAGGTTTTAGACTTTTTAGTAGTGACTGGTGGGCATGTTAAAGAATCATGAATCATAATCTTTTCTTTTTTTCTTTCCTTTGATCGATAAAGTTATTGTCTTGTTGAAAAAGGAATATTGAAATTTGCCAAATATCTTTTTTTTTTTGTTGGTTTGTGATTCTTGTTTTGCTTGATCTTCTCGTTATTTGTATCTTTCTCTTGTAAAGGGTAACAGGAAAATTTGTAGTTGTAGAACCTATAGCTTGTTATCTAATTCCTTTTTTTTTTTCCCCCTTTCTTTGTAGAAGGAGATTCATTTTGTTTAACTGAATCAAAGTCAATGAAGCAGGGAGTGTCTTCTTTGAATCCATATGCAGCCTCCTATGTTCCACTCTCTAAAAGGGAGTCACATGGTGCAACTTCTGTGACAGGAACTGCTGTCTCCTTTCAGAGTCCTTCTCAGCATATTGCTGAGGATCAGCACCTCCTTCACTCTAGCACTTCTGCTTTTGAAACAGTACCTGAAGCTTTTCGAGTGAAGAGTAGGCCTGCATCTAGTTCTTACGGTTCGTCGCAGCAGAATGTGGCAGGGTTGATGGATAACCAGTTCCCAGATGAAGATCCTGACATGGATATTGAATTTCTTAGGATGCAATTTCCTGGTATATCTGAAGACTCCCTTAGAGATGTCTACATGGTAAACGAGTGTGACCTCGATGCTGCTGTTGACATGCTGAACCAACTTGAACTTAAGGTAATGTTTTGAACTTTTAGGTTTTAGGCTTTAAATATGTTAATCCATTGATGGAAAAGTTGTTTGTTGATTGATTGATTGGTTAAGTGATCTAGAAGTTTTGTATTCACAACATATTCCTAAACATAATCCATATGTGTGTTTGTACAGTATTTTTTGTTCAGGCTGTGTAAATGTTGAATCAGTGGTTGTGGTATGATACTGACCGGAAATTTATATGTAACAGTATTTACAGTTGGAATTTACTTAGACAGAAAAAACAACTAATTGATAGCAGTAGCACACCCCCTTTCCCCTTTTTCTTTCAAATTCATATGCATTTTCTCACTGAAGATTGTCATCTTCAGATGACATTGCATTGAAGCAAAATTTTTCATATAATGGCTATTGAACCTCACTAAGTGATTTGAGATTGCTAAAGGAAATGTTTGAATTTTGGAATTCCATTTTTTTTCCCTTATATTGTGATGAACCTTTTTTTAATAATTCATTGTCTTCCTGGTTCATTTGTTTTAATGGTTAGTCTTATTTTCTTGGAGATAGTTTTCTGCTCTAAAATTTCCCCTACCTGTTGATGTTTGACCTATCTGTTACCTGATAACTTGAACTGCTAGAATTATAATATATTGGTCAATTTTTCAGACAGTAGCTTTGGAGTAAACACTTCTAAGTTTTAATAATCATACTCTTATCTGAGGTGATGTCACTTCACAATCGCATTAAGTAGTAAATCCAAATTATATGCAGAGTGCATATTACTTCTCTATGTTATATATTTTGAGGAGTTAATGTTTTCTCACCTTACAGGTCGATGGTGTTGAGTCTTCGGGAAGTCTTCCAGAGACACTGGATATTGGTGATGTTTCAGAATCTGGATCATCATCTGATTCTGCATCACTGAAATTGAACTATGTAGCACCTGAAGCTAGTACTTCGACTTCATCAAGTTCATCTGCCAATTCGTCATGAATAAATCTTTAACTCAGATTGGTGTATAAGTGTAAACATAGGAAAATTTTCGGTTTTATGGTTTGTATAGTTCTCAGCTGCGTCTTGTTTTGCCTATGGATTGAATGTTTTATTTTGATGGGTTACACCTGCGGTGTGCAACTTTGGAGCCTTCAGTTGTATGACATGGAAGGCCAAAAGTGGTATAAGGAAACAAAAAAAAAAAAAGTGTCCAAAAGAAGGTGATTTTTGCTTGGGATTGGTAAGGGTCTGATTGCCTGCCTGCATTGTTCCGTTGTGAGCATACCTTGGAGGTTTTGCAATAGATATAATACAACCATTCTATTCATCTTTCTCTTTCCTTTATGTGCAACTACAATAAGGATTTGATTTTGGTGCATGTAAATGTATAAGAATTTTATAATTTCATTTAATTATATATTATCATATTAACAAAAATATTTGCTTTTCATACTTATTATCTCAAAAATTTCATATATAGTGATATATATGATTAGATAATAGTGTTTTTTTTTTTTTTGTTGATGATGTATTAAAATTAATTTCTTACAATAATTGAGTGATATGTTAATGATAAGCATTGTGTCCATGTTAGTATTCTCAAACCTTACCGATGCTTTTTTGGAATGAAAACGACATACTGGAGGCACTTAAGAAATGCGTTCCTTATTCGGGAATGATACCCGTTGAATGAGTTGGGTATGTGTTGCCCATATTATTTTGCAAGTTTGATCCCATATTAAGAAAAAAAAATTATGAGTATATTGATAGTATAAAATAGTTTTATATTGTTAATTAATAGAAATATTGGAAAGTGAAAAATTATGGTGGTTCTTTAATTATAATAAGTGATTATTTATGAGTTAGTATTTTTAATTATTTTTATTGATTGATAGTGTAAAATTATTTTATACTATCAATATATTTAAATTAAATTCAAAAATTATATAAAGTTTTTTGTTATATTTATGAATTGTTTTAGTCTTTACTGTCTAAATTTTCTAGATTGTCATTGTTCTTATTACATTCCCATTTAACAAAATAAAAGAATATAAATAAATAAAAAAGTAAATGCCAAGCCGTTACTATTTTTTTTTGGACAAAAAAAAAATTAACATTGGAGTGCAAGAACTGTTTTTTGGTGTTAGTAGTGCAAGCACTTTGGGAGCGAAAAAGTGGCCTGATTGAGGACTGAATTTTCGATGTCAGGATCCAAGAATAAAATAAATTACTTGTGGTTTTTTCTTTTGGGGTTAAAAATTCTTTGACAGCATTAATCCGAGCAGCTGTGGGTAACCCACCCTAATTATTTAGTCGGCATAAGCATTGAAACAGCAATCGTCAGAATGGTTTACCAATAAAAAATGAGAAATATTTATTTATAATTGTGATTATTCAATTTTTGTGCCAACTCACTCCTATCCACAATTTGGTTGATGAGAATGAATTGGAACGGTGGTAAAAAAAAAAAGTTAAATTCAAATAGCGTAGCTCATAAAAAGTTACTGTTGTCTACTACGCACTATGCACTTTATTTTTAACAAAAAATTGTTTAAGGTACGAGATGTTATTCTATTTTTTTTATCATAGGTCTCCAGTTTCAATTATAGCTTACAGAGTTCAGATGACTTATCAATGACTCATCATAATAAAAATGAAAAATTTTTATAAATTATAAAACCATAGTGGTATACAATTCTTATCCTTCTCTTTTATTATTATTATTATTTTTGTATGTATTCCTAAACTTCTCTTTTATATTATATAATATATAGTGACAAAGTGAAACCTAAACCGCTGAATGTGTCTATTCACATTTCACTCATGTTATTTTATGTGTACACGTCGTGCCAACTTAAATCCCATATATATACATAACATTTTTATTTTTTCACTCATTTATGTGCAATGAGAAAGCATGTAATCAGAAACAGAGGAAAACTGAATGCATATTCCACCGACACGCCAAAGCGAAACCGGCTAAATATACATTTCCCGTAACTCTCGGTTATTATCATTTTCTATGATCCAAAATTTTCCGTTCAATTTCAACGAGTTCTTGGTCCATATGCAAAAGATAACAATGCATGCAGTTCAAACCGTGGCACTGCATTAAAAAATTTTCCATGCAGAAAAGCCAAGGAGAAATCTCTATTAGTAATCAGAAAGAGCCATTAAACGTTCTGTATATAGTTGTTATTTGGTTAGAGCAATTCTTCATGCAGTTTCCTTTGTTCTTTTCAACTTTCTTGGCAACTCATCTTCAACTTTGCATGAGGAATGGTTGATTTCATGATCTGGGGGCTCCATGAAAAGGGTCTAAAATTTGAAGACTTTGGTATTTTGTAATCCTTGTAGTTATTGTAACATTTGCAAGATTCAAGAGCTTTTGTGGAAAAGTAAAAGAAAAGATGGGTGTAGATTACTACAATATATTGAAGGTAGATAGAAATGCTACGGAGGATGATCTAAAGAAAGCATATAGAAAGCTGGCCATGAAATGGCATCCTGACAAGAATCCCACCAACAAAAAAGAAGCTGAAGCTAAGTTCAAGCAGATCTCTGAGGCCTATGAGGTAACAAATTCTTTCTATCTCCTTTGAATTTTCCTTTACAAGCATGTATATTTAGCAATTGGAATTGTAATAATAGCTGAAATGATTTGGTTGGTGAGAATAGGGAAGACATAAGAAAGAAAGAAAGAATCAACTTTTCATCTTTCTGTGTTTTATTACACTAATGTCATTCTTTTAAGGTTATGAATGTCTATATATGATTGTGTAATATACATGGACTCTTGATGTAGTAAATTGGTGATTTTGTATTCATGGCTGAAAAATGGAATGGCAGTAAATGACAAAATTTGAGGGTCATCGAGGGCTGTTCTGCGTGGATTCTGAGTAAAAGTATGATGATAAATTCAATGATGGAAAAGAACCTTCTATAGGTGTTTTGTTAGGCTATATAGCTCTATTATGTGTGAAAATTTTTTCTAAAGAAACGGAAGTTGGGAACTTAATGACATTCAGTACTTCCATGAAACATTACTTGAGATTAAGTTCCCTTGTCCAAAACCAGCAGAGAGAAAAAAAAAAAAAAAAAAAAAAAAAAAAAAAAAAAAAAGAAAAAGAGAAAAGTACTACTTCTGGTTGAAACAAAATTTTCCTCAAATTATAGCTGGCTATAATTCTAAAAGTGTATTGTGTGTGTAAACTGGCAAGCTTGAGATTGAATGGGGGGTTGGCTTTGAAGAAATTTTGAGAGAACGTTGTCAATTCAGGTATTGAGTGATCCTCAGAAAAGGGTGATTTATGATCAGCATGGAGAGGAAGGGTTGAAAGATATGCCACCACCAGGTAATGAACCATCAAGTGGGTTTAATCCCAGAAATGCAGAGGATATTTTTGCAGAATTCTTTGGAAGTAACCCTTTCGGATTTGGTTCATCTGGACCTGGGAGGTCCATGAGATTCCAGTCTGATGTAGGGGGAACATTTGGTGGATTCAGTGGAAGTGACTTTAGAACATATAGTGAAAGAGGCCATATGCCAAAGAAGCCACCACCTGTGGAGAGCAAATTGCCGTGCAGTTTGGAGGAGTTGTACGCTGGATCTACAAGAAAAATGAAGATCTCAAGGACTGTGATGGATGCAAATGGGTAAGTATGATTTTCTTAACCTCCACTTTCAAAACTCTATGCAGTTGCATGCATCTCTGAATACGTTTATTGTCCAAGTATTGGTAATTCTCATGACATGTGCTACAGCACAAAGTTATCAATCATTTCACATAGCTGCACTGAGATATGAGGAATTACTCTTGATTCAATTCATAGATCAAGAATATAGTAGAACCCCTCCCCTAAAAGATGAATGCATGTTTTGCACCTTCATCATGTTGGGATACAATTTTTTTTATAATCTACTATGGCTAAAGGACATAATTCAACACCCTATGCGTACCATCATTATTATTGTAAGAAAAAGCTAGAGAACTAGAAATTTTACCAGAATTTAGTTGACAAAATGATGTGGGATATTTATTAATCCTTGGATGAATCAGTGGATCATACCACTTTATTTTATCAAACAACCACCTTGATTTCTGTAAAAAGTTCTAACATTATTTTTCTAACTGCATAGCATTGCTCTTATTGTAATGTCACAAAGTGCTTGTGTTGAGGAACATCAGTTAAAACATTGTCAATTCTCCTAATGTGTCTTCCTTCATGATGATAACAATTACAGGCGACCAGTTCCAGAAACTGAGATATTAACCATTGATGTAAAACCCGGTTGGAAGAAGGGCACCAAGATCACTTTCCCAGATAAAGGGAACCAGCAACCAAACCAACTGCCAGCAGACCTTGTGTTTGTGATTGACGAGAAGCCTCATGATTTGTTCAAGAGAGATGGAAATGACCTTATTGTGACCAAAAGGGTGTCACTAGCTGAGGCTATTGGAGGGACTTCAGTGAACATCACAACACTTGATCAGCGTAGTTTGTGTATTCCGGTGACTGATATTGTGAGCCCTGGTTATGAGTTGGTGGTTGCAAAGGAAGGGATGCCAATAACAAAGGAGCCAGGTCACAAGGGTGACTTGAGGATCAAATTTGAGGTGAAGTTCCCTACAAAGTTGACGCAAGAGCAAAGAGCAGGACTCAAGAGAGCATTGGGAGGTTGAGGATTCATATTTTCTTAATATACATTACATAGCTTTCACTCCCTTAAACATGGTTTTTAAAGCCATCCATTCGCTATGGCCGAAGTTGTCCTATTCTGTCAGTTCTGAGTATGCTGCTCATTAGGAATGATGTCAATGTTTCTCTTTTGGGACTTGGAAATTCTTAGTGTGTGTGTGTGGTTTTTTTTCTTTTTTTGGAAATCATATATATGTTTTTTTCTCAACGATTTTCTACTCCTTCCTATATATATATTTTGGGTGAAAATGGGCCTCTATTATTATTTTATTTCATAGTAATATACAACAAGTAATTTGTATTCATTTCACTTAGGACATCATTTTTAGTAGTGGATGATGGATGAGTTGACATAATATCCAGATGAAAGGAATACAAAAAATATTATATACAATAGGTTATAAATTCGCATATAGAAGTCTGAAGGAAATTAACATCAACTGCGGGTTACGTCTTCTTACACTAAAGTTTTTTGGTTCTACTACGACAATTTTGTATTGAAAACTTTCCTTTAAAGTTACTGAAGTATCATATTAGTAGGAGCATATTTAGTTTCACGTTTTGAAATCTGAAATCGTGATTGGCAAAAATTATGAGAGAAAAACTTCTACCTAAACTATGGTTTCGGAGTTCCCAACCCGCAAACTTAAGACGCTATAATAGGATACCTCCAAAATTGCATCAATGTCATATATGGGTTCCACATAGATGCGTGAAACCTATTAGAGAAAAGATATTTGAACTCCTTTTTCTTAGGACACACATGACACCCTTCTCTATCTCCCAACTCTTTCCCTTGTTTTTTTCTTCTCTCTTAATGCCTTATGCATCTCATCTTTTTCGTGCGATCATGTATCATTCCTCGACCTATTAATCTCTCACTAGCAATACTTCATTACTGTTCTTTATATGTTGCACATCATACATGGTGTTCTTTTTTTAAAAAAAAAAAAGAAAAAGAAAAAACATTTATTTAAGTCAAAATTACGCACAATAATTACTTCTTGTGGAAGACTGACACACCTTTAATAGAATTAAACAACTTTCACTGAAGCCCTTTTCTTATCACCCTTACTTCGACGCAGTTGTACAGGCTACAAATAGGCCAGCAGAATCTTCCTTCAACAGCAAACGAATGAAAAAAAGAAAAATGGAATCTTTAGGACAGAAAGGCATGACTCCGTGCAATTATATGAGACCAAGCACAAAGCTTCAATTATGACAACTGTCATTATTATTTTTATTCGTTATTGTGGAAGCATATGGAGTGGACAAGAGACCGCGTATCCCAAAGACAGTTGCTACGCCCGACAGGCTCTAAAGCGTCAATACGGACGTTGCTTTGCATGTACAACAGCCAACGTGACAAGTGCACGATGGGAAAACTATCATATAAAATATTAATACCAGGAATGAACCAAATGTCAATCTTAATACCAGGAAAAGGCGCATGATAAATGTTTTCTGCATCATCTTATTCAACGGGAACTCCTACTCTAGCCATTCGTTTGCTCCACAGGGTATAGCACGCTACAGAATGAAATATCTTGACACGTTTATCACATAAGCTTACATTACTACAAAAAGTTAAAAAGACATTTTAACATAAAAAAGAGCTAAACTAATCTACACTAAAAGAAACTAAAATCCCCTAGTTCTAGAAACATTTTGAGGCCACGCCGTGCCTTGCACAGGAGCACCATACTGCCGCCCACCACTTGGCTGCATGTTGCTGCCCTGCGTAGGAGGAACCCACTGGGGACCAAAGTTTCGTTGGCCATGCGTCACATTCATGGGGGTTTGCAGATATTGTGTCGGCATAATTGGCTGCTGGGGTGAACCCGGAAATGATTGATTCAGGACATGAGGTCTAAGATGAAAGTTGTGCATTGCCAATTGGGGAGGCAACTGATTCTGGGAGTTTTGAGGCTGCCATTCAGGTATATCATCATCATCATCATTCCATGGTTGAATGGAACCACCAAATTTGTCCTGCCAGTTAACTGAGGGTACATTTGCCTTGTTTTGACCATATTTGTGTACAAGCTCCCTCATTTGTTCTACAGGGCGTGGCGGGGCTTGGTTAACCGAGTGCAATGGGACCATACCTGGTCCCCTAGGTCTTTGGACCATGTGTGATGATGAATTCGAACCACCCGAGAAATTGAACTCGGGGAGGTCATCCTCGACTCGGGCCACTGCTGGCCCGAATCCAGGAGGAATATCATCATCATCATCAGATGGAGGTCCAGTCTCAGTGTTCTTATGGCCCGTAGAGGGCACTGCTGTGTAGGAGGGGTTAGCATTCACATTAGTAGTATCTTGTCTCCTAGAGAAGTATTGCCTTTTAGAGCTATGTTTGTGATGTGATGAAGCGGTGGGTGATATTGGCGAAGTTAAATTAGGTTTTCTCCATACAATAATACCAATTAGGCCATTATCAATAGAATTAACTGCCTCAATTTGTTCCTTTGGAAGTATCTTGCTGAGCATTTCAACTGTTTTCTTATGAGGGGGGCAAAAGTAAAGTTCAACTCCAGTCATAGGCTCAGCAAATCCCACTCTCTCGTCCGAAATGTACGACTCAGCCACCTGCATGCAAAAATATCTAACATATAAAACACGATCCGCAGCTGAAGTGTCGACACATGTCAATCTAATATTCATTATTATCATTACCTCACGAATTGTTGATTGCTGGTTGGGGGACGACACTTTCGAAACAAAATGTACAACCTGCAATACAAAGAAACGTTTTAATTATACCTAGCCCATAAAGAAGCTAACGTCAGAAAATAAGTAACATATTTCCTTCAGAAAACATCAGCCAGCAAGTTGCATCAATCAGGCAAATACCACACTCATCTGTATTCTATGTAGACACATCCTAATGGTCCCATGCATCTACATCTTCGAAACTAATCCAATGAGTCCTCTTAGTATTCCCTTAAAATCCGCGCGCCCTCCCCGAAGCGGGTAGGCGAACCCAGGGGAGGGAAAAAAATTGGGGATGGATTTTTCACACAATTTTTAATATAAACTCGTTCCTAAAATCTTCACCCCATTTTTTTTTTCCAATTATATCTACGCCAGAACATTTTTATAAAATATATAATTTTACTAGAAATTTTCGTAGCTTGAAGATGGAGGGGAGAAGGATGGGAAGCTTTTCTATTCAAGTCACCAGATATATCATAATTTATTTACCAAAAACAATTCAATGTCGCAATACATTCTAACAGTGATAAGTAATTTTACAGGCCTCACAAGCCCAATATTCGATTTCTACCTGCATAAAAATAGATTTTCGTTTTTTTTTTTTTTAAATTGTCGCTCCCAAAAAATCCCCATCCTACCAGCATTAAAAACGATGCGTTTTCTGACACACTACCACTCCACCGCCTCCTTTATCTAATAAAGGAAGAAAACGAGGCAAACAAATTGGGTACTCAAGATACACTTTGAACATGAGGTAGAAGAATGGATTAGCATCAAACTGCAACATAATTTCTTTTTTCTTTCTTCTTTTTATCTTTTCTTTCTGCATGGATGGTGACATAAACAGACAAGATACTAGTTTAGTACAACAAGAAGAAACTTGAGATACCATGATAGCACGACTTCGTGACTGAGGAAGCTCTTGCAGAAATTTCTCAAATGCTTCAAGTCGAACCCTTCCCTTGATCTCAAGAAACCCAGGCCAGTCTTTCGCAGAAGTTTTCTCACCACTTCACCAATAATATAACATAAAATCAGGAAAAAGCACAAAAACAAATATTTATCTATTCAAAAAGACGCACACTACAACTCCAAACTATCTCTTTAGAATAAAAATTTAAGTTAAACTAAAAATAATGTCAAGGGGTCCTCAGCATAACACTGCAATTCCACCATTCAGACCTCTCCAATCAAATAGGGGAAACAACAAAAAATTCCGAGCAACTGTAAAGACAATGTTCATTTTTTTCAACTCAATTGAAAAACAGTATCGAAGAACCACCTGTTTTGGACTGTTTGCACAGACACAAAAGCCCATAAAAAGCATGCCTACTACCATAGCAACAAGTAGGAAAGGAATTGGCAGCAATAACACACACAATAATTGTCTCTGTCTGAGTGTTTATGGTTAATGCTTATCAAAAATAAGTTATACAAGCTGCTTTAAAGAAGCTAAAAAAATAAAATAACTATCTAACCAAAACCATATTCACAGAAGAAAAAAAAAAATACCCAACCAGCTGCTTTATAAGATGGAATGCAAAAGAACTTGAAGTAAAAACCATAATCTATATTACTATATAAAGAGGTTGGAGCATTTTAATTTCCCTTTTGGTCACATTTTATTTTCTATTATTATCCCTCAACTTCTCTTAACTTTTTTCAACTTTTCTTAACTTCTCTCAACTCCTCTAATTTTTGAATATTTTAAAAATAATAAAATCACTTCAATTTAATTTTTAAAAATAAATAAAAATAAAATTTTAAATTAATAATAAAAAAAAGTGGATTGATAGGCACTTATCAATCCACTAGTACTTATAAAAGGGGAGCAACTTATCAATACATGCACAAAGGTCCTCAGCAAAGTAGTAGCAATTTATCATAAAGATGTGCACAAACAATTAGTAGATTACCTTTTAAATATGCTTATGACTGACTGAGTAGTAGAGATATTCAGTTGAAGCATTCCCTCCCAAAAGCATTCACCCTTAGTGGGTACTGCAGTTTTTGAATATGCATTATTATTATTATTATATCTCTCTTCTGCATGAAAATGACTGGTTCTCCGCTCAGTATCACTGGAAGCAGACTTTCTGTCATCAGTTGACCTTTCCATTGTATGACCATCAGTCGGCTTCATGACAGCTTGACTCTCACTGCATCTTGTATCAGAAGAAATGGCCCCAGATTCTGCATTAACCCGATTTTCCCCTTCAGCATCTGGATTGACACTTGTGCTTTGCAACTTCTCAGACTTATCAGAAGTGACATCAGCTTGCTCACTTGGAGCTAAATCAGAAGATTTTGATTTAGATCCAGCGTCAGAATCATCCTTGTTGAAGACCGGTGTCACTTTACCCGATTCCACCGGTAAATTTTCAAATGGCGGCTCAGAATGAAGGGATTCCATGAACTCATCAAGAGAGACAATTGGCGGAAGAAAGTCAGGGTCCTTCAACGCATCATCTGTCATAAGCCCTTGCATTGGATCAGTCCCATCATTGGGAGAAATGGTAATGGAAAATGCATTCTCCTTCTGTGAACTGCTCTTCTCACAATCAGTGATCTCATCACCTTTGACCACATCAGGTTTGGAAGGAAGAGAGGCTTCCCCACCCCTTCTAATTGTTTGGCTTTGAGCAACTGATGTTGTGCCACCAGAGACCTCCTCAACTGAGACATTGTCTTCATGCTCAACTTCCACTTGAAATTCACCTTTATGTGTTTTCTTGACTAACCGTCTAATATCAACATCTGAATCAGGTAAAACCACCATTTGAGCAAGCTCCTCAGCCTTGGCTCTCCGCCATTTGGAGAGTTCCTTTGAAGCAAGTTCCTCTGCAGTCATGGAACACAATTGTTCTGGGGGAATTTCACCAGACATAACCCTTTCTCTTAGTTCAGGATTATTTCTATCTTTCAAATTGAATAAAAGAGACCTTCCCTTCTCTTTGTACTTCTTATTCACACCTCCAAACAGTTTGAAGAGTTCTGCTTCTATCCTTGATGCTAAAAGTTCAGGTAAAGGGACCACCTCTCTACAACCTCCACCTATTTCCTCAGGCTCCGGTCTCTGCCCTATAATATTTTGACTTTCCCTTTGGTTGTCCATGCCCACCACATCAGATAATACCCATGAGAGACCATTACCCTGCAAAAGTTCATCTTTCACAAAAAAACTGTCACTGAAAGGAACATCATCAGTAGTTAAAGTGTAGCTTGACTGGAAGTCTTGCTTATCACAGTTCAAGACTTGCATAGAACCCAGTATATTTTCATTATTTGATACATTTGCGGATCCTGCTTCAAAATCCTTGAATTTTTCAGAAAAATCTTCATTAGAGGTTGTACTCTTTCCCTGCTCTCCTGTCACATGGTCAACTGAACCAGCTGCAGCAAAAGAAGCATGAACGGATTGAGAAACTTCCTGCCTTTGCTCCAGAGCAGTATCCATGGAAGCAGGTGCTGGCCCATCCCACTGGGAGCTGTTCTCTAATTTACCCTGTGTACTGGCAGCATCACTCATTGTATTATTGTTTGAAGCCACAGGTTTATCTTGATTAGAAACCAAGGCCAGAGCAGCAGCTAAAGACTCCCTCATCTTGGACCTAACACTTTCAAAAGATTCAGTTTGAACCTTGGAGGACTGCTTCATCTGTGTATTCTGACTTTTAGAATTTGAGGACCGAGGTGTACCTGATTTACTGGAAGTGGATTCAGTCATCTGTGTTTTTCTCTTACTAGATGCTGCCAAATGCTGTGGCCGGAAGGCATTGGATGGGGATTGCATCTGTGCTGAACTTTTATTTGCCGTATTAGATGCTTGCTTCAACCAAGGTCTATTTCCCCCTTGTGCAACCCTCTTGTTAGATGTCACAGAACTACTTGTTGATAGTTCCATTGGTACCTTTCTCTTGGGAGTTGTTGACAGTTGCTGTGGCCCCATATTACCCATATGTGCTTCTACCCGACCACTCTGCATAACTGAAATCGGCAAGCCCTGAGACCTGTACTCGTCTGGCCCAGATCCAACATGATTATTTGAGTTTCCCTGTTGCTGTGACATAAGATCGCCAGAGACAGGAGCCAAGATCCCCATGTCCATCTGTCCCCCTGACGAATCAACCTTGCTCAAAATTGGCTGCAACTGAGCCATCTGCATGCTTGGCATCGGCTCGGAAACCAGATTGTTGGACATCTACCCTCTATACACCATTAACCATAAGTGACACAAACCACGCAATCACCCGAGCCAATATTTTGACCTGAAACAGTTCATAACATGTTACCAGCGTAATCAAGAGACATTCAAATCACACAACAAATACAAATCACTTATCCCACAGTGACTGACCACTTCAACAGTCTTCATTCAAGATAAACACAATCTTATCCCAAAGCGGTAAAAAAAAGAGAGAAATGATAACAGAAACAATCACACATCTCAGAAAAAAAAAATCACCTACGAAACAAAATCAAACCAAACATTTTGTATTTTTATTCATTGAAATTAAAAAATAAAAAAAAAGAACAACATATGCTAACTTTCCACAAATCTGTCGCTGTAATTTAATCAACGCTCAAAACGCAACAGAATAAGAAAAAAGTACAAATTAAAAAAAATAATAATCGATAGAATCGAAATGGATCAGTTGCGAAATGAATGAGGTACCTTTTCCGCAAGATACCACAATAACAGGTGATGAATCGTTGGATAGAACCAATCACCGATTGGAAAAAACGCGTTGCGATGCGCTGAGAGGAGAGTGGGTGAGTATGGAAACCCTAACCCTAACGCGAGTAATGAAGAAGTAAGAAAGAAGATGATAACGATAAGCGAGAGGAACGAAGTGGCACGAGTCTCACACAATACGAGCCGTAAAAGCATCTCTCTCTTTCACGTTCTTTATTCTTCTATAAGTTTTATGCCCAAAACGCAGCGTTGCACTAGTTTTTTTTCCATTTTTCCCTTTTTTTTTTCCTTTTTTTTTTGGTGCTCGCGATTTCTTATTCCTCCTGCCCTGGTGTGACTATGGCATAGAATTAGGATGGTGTTTAATATGGGATAATTTGTTTGAATTATTAATAATATTTGATTAAATTATTTAGATATATAATATTATTTTATTTAGTTAGATAATATTATTGATAATTTAAATTTTTAAAATAATATAAATTATTATCAATATGATAATATGGATTGCCCCTTAAAGGATGTTAATGCGGATTATTATTATTATTATTATTATTGTTGTTATTGTTATTATTAATTATTAAAAATAATATTAATTATTATTAATTAATAATAATAATAATAATTTATTATTATTAAAAATAAATAAAATTATTAATTATTGTAATTATTATTATTGTTAATATTATTATGATTAATTATATAATAATTAATTATTATTAAATAATATTGATTAAAAATAATATTAATTATTATTATTTAATAATAATTATTATTAATATTAATTATTTTTTAATAATAAGTATTAATAAAATTAACTATTATAATCATAATTAATAATTAATAATTTTTATTCTTTTTAATTAATAATTATTATTATTAACTTTTTTTTTATTATTATATTTGTTTAATATATATATTACCTAGTAATTTTTTTTTATATATTAAGCAGGGTAATATAAATTGCCACTTAGACCAATGCATACCAAATACTTAATATTACCAGCAATTTAAAATGTGACAATCTTTTTAAATAATAATCTACATTACTAATAATCTTAATAGGTAATATATCAAACGCCACCTAAAAAAAATGGAGAAGTTTGACGAGTAAAATAAATTTATAGTTGCTTTCTAAACTATTTTTTTTTCTTTTCAAAATAAAATTTATAAGTATAACTTAAAAGGTCCTCCTCATAATTACCATTTTTAAGATTTGAACTCATCTTTTTTATGAATTTGCAACTCACTTATTATTGTATCCCACCCTTGTTAATTTTTTGACATTTTTCTTTAGTTATGGAAAGTTTTTCTTATTCTTAAAACAATTTTTTAACCAAAAATGAAATGCATTAAATTGGTATTTAATGGGAGTTCAATTACTTTTTATGTGTTAATAATTTACGTTTTATTAGGATAAATAATAAATAATAATGAATGATGTTTAAAATTAATCATATTTTATATGGAAATTAATCATAATTTTCATATAATAATAAGTGATTAACAAGTATTAGAAGATAATTCTAATTGAAAACTTAAAGTTTATAATTTTATTCTTTTTTTTTGTATTCATAAATTTTTTTTTTGGTATTCATAATTTTATTCTTTTTTATTAAGAAGTATTTTAATGAAATTACAATTGAAAATTTAAAACATTATAATCATATTAATTTCAAAGAAATATGCATTCAAAATTTAATTTTTCTATCTTTATCTTCCTCTTTAGGTATTACTAAAATTTAAAATATATATAATAATCTTATACCTTAGTAATATTGCTTTTGAAGTAATTATTAATATCATTAAATGCAAAATTAACAATATATTATTATAATTGTTTTATGGGATATTATTATAATTGTTGCTAACCCAAGTAATTAATAATATCATTAAAATCAAGCTAATAGTAAAAATTACTAAATAAAAATGTTTATACATAACAAAATCAAAATTAAATTTTCACATTTACACCTTCGTTGATACAAAGGAAAAAGAAGACAAATAGCATGCACAATTCGGTTTCTATGAACTTTGTTTATTCGCAAATTTTTTGTGTATATTTAAATCATCTTTTATACTCTATTATTTTGTTTGTTCTAAATTACTACAATTCCAAATTACAAGAACCATTACAGGTTTAAACAAAACAGCAATCTACTCATCACTATGAAGTTACTCCAACTCTATGTAGATATTGTCTGCGGCTATGTTCTTCACCACGACATATCCCACAACATTTTGGTCTACGCATCTCAAGCATATCTATTTCGTTCAGGAAACGGGTTGTTCTTGGCCAACCTTTCATGTTGTGCTTTAACTGAGGGTTAGGACGAATCAATGGGTCATTATATGGCGACCATGTACTCTAGTTTCCCACAACTTTGAACTCCCTTGCATACACTTTGCAAATTTTCTCCATGCTATAAATACCATCGACATACACTTGTCAATCGATGTTCTAGCTCTAGCAGCATGCAATTACATAACGATATGGATATCGATCAATTTGAAAATCGCCACAGTCACAACATCGTTGCCCTAGATCAACTTTGAATTCATCCCCATTTGACAAGTTTTGAGCATGGAAAAATTGATTCTGTCTTGCAAATGTAATGATACGTACATTACTAGCTGCTTGTTGGATTTCTCGCAGTCGTGTTGTGAGGGCTTCCGAGAATAAAAATCCTGTATCTTTCCGAGCATATGTCTCTCTACCTTTCATAACAAACAACTCAGTCAACCAAAAGTACATTGCTCGAACTAAAGCCATAATGGGAAGATTGTGAGCCCCCTTTAATACATAATTGATACACTCAACTAAGTTCATGGTCATATGCCCATATCTATACCCACCATCAAAAGCTTGAACCTATTTTTCTTGTGAAATTTCATCAAGCCAATTTGTGTATGCATCACCATGCTCAATTCTCGAATACCCTACAAAACACAATGTTAGAGATAGCTTAAGAAGATAAAAAATTTCGCATGAACAAATATAAACAAAATGTAAGTTACCTATACTCATGACAAGTCGACACAAGTACGGCTTCTTGAATTTCTTGGGAAGTTGGCCGCGATATGTCTAATGCAATACATGTGAAATGCTCTAGGAGGTTCCCATTGACCATGGCTCTGTCTTATCACGACTTTAATTGACTCGTGCTGATCGGAAATAATACCAACTCCATCCTCGATCACTACATATTTGTGTGGATGAGACAGAAAAAAGACCACGAATCTGTAGTCTCACCCTCGACGATTGTAAAAGCAACTGGCAATATGTTTTAATTGCCATCCTGTGCAATAGCAATCAATAAAGTCCCCTTGTAATGCCTGTAAAAAGGCTTCCCATCAACTTGGACTAATGGTTTGCAATGTTGGAAAGCTCTCCTACACGAATTGAAAGTCCAAAACATCCGATTGAATAGTTGAATGTTCGGCACTAACTCATTGCCATGATAGGCTGACATAGTTTTGAACTCAACATGTGCATGTCGATCGGAAGCACACAATGCTTCCAGCTATCTAGGTAACTCTTCATACGAGTCTTCCTAACTACCATAAACTCTTTCAATTGTCTTTTGCTTTGCCTTCCATACTTTTCGGTATGTCACCATGTACCCATATCGATTTTGAACCTCTGCAATTACATTTTTTACTTTAAAATATAGGTCAAGTCTTACCAAAGGCTCTATATGTTGTGTAATTATATTAGAATCTAATTTCATATGATCCTAAGAAAGCATTGCCGAAGTGCAAGTATGTGGACTATTATATTTCCTGATCTCTTACAAATCCTTGTTCTTTATGAAACTGACCCTAACAAACCATTGACACTCAAAATCAAAGTGTTTGCACTTACAATAAAATGTCATCAGTTCTGATTGGTATACTTTATAATCCATTGATCTAGATATGTTGTAGGTCTTAACTGCTCGTAATACAGCTTCCCGATTGTTGAATTGCATTCCAACATACAATTCACCATTAGCAGCATAACCAATAGCTATATTTGCATACTCTGAAAATTCAAGAGCATGCATAGTTTCAAGATGTAAAGCCCGCATGAAAGGTAGAGGATCCTTTACATGCTAAATTGCCATGGTTGTGTTTGGTACACCCTCATCATTTGTATCATCATTGCCGCTTTCATATTCTCCTTCTGAGTAATCGTCATCACTTTCACTGCTACCAATCTCGCACTTTGCACCTCTTGCTAGAAATGGGCTAAGCTCAGCTTCATATTGATGCTGGATTATTAAAATGAGTTAATTAAATTAACACAAGTATTATATTAATCAACATAAAAATTTGATTCAAATACCAAAAAACCATTAATCGCAAGAGCACAAAATTAACTAAATAACATAGATATTATATTAATCAACATGATATTGAAAGGCATTAAATAAAATTACATAGGTATTATATTAATTAACACAAAAATTTAAATCAAACAAAGAGAAACTATTAATTAGAATAACACATAATTATGGAATTAAACTAATTAATAAATAAATAGCATCATAATAAAAAAATTGTTTACATAAAATAACTTTAAAATTAAAAATTTAATATAATATTATATGACTCACGGGATATGAATTGGGAACAATGTGAAAGTTATGTTGTCTAGCTGAATAGGAGTTGGTACCCAGTTTAGCAACATGATATTGATACTGGATTATTGAAAATAATTAACTAAATTAACACAGATATTATATTAATCAACATAAAAATTTAATTCAAATAAACAAAAACTATTAATCAGAAGAGCACAAAATTATATAGAACTAAACTAATTAATAAATTGCAACATAAGGAAGAAATTCTTTTAGATAAATAACTATGAAATAAAAAATTGGATAAAATATCACATGACTCATTGAATATAAATTGGGGGTAATGTCGTAGATATGTTGTCTGCTCGAATAGGAACTCGTACAAGTTCGAGCAACATGATACTGATGCAAGAATTATTGAAAGACATTAAATAAATTAACACAGGTATTATATTAATTAACATAAAAAATTAATTCAAGTAAACAAAAACTATTAATTAGAATAATACATAATTATGGAAATGAAACTAGTTAATAAATAAATTGCACCATAATAAAGAAATTGTTTACATAAATAACTTTCAAATAAAAAATTCAATAAAATTTCTGGGGACTCACTAGATATAAAATGGGGACAATGTCGTCATGTCGCCTAGCAGGACCAGCTTCATCAACAATTTCTTCGTAGTCGATGTACAACTTAATAACAGTAATGTGCTGCTGATACTGTCTATATGTCATAAACATTATTTGCATGTCTCTATCGTTGCTTATTTTAAGTGGTTGAAATTGTATATTGTCAAAATTTGATATTGGACGCCTATATCTAATTCTCACCACTCTCTTTGGAATGCCGATATTTATGCCTTGACAAAGTCCAACTTTAATTCCTCAAATGACATGGTTTGAGGAACCAAAAAATATGCTAACTTGTCAGACATAAATATCGACCCATACTCTATATTTGTAATAACAGAGCCATTAAAATGTATAATAATAGTATTATTTGTACTGTTATCCATGATTTTCTTTCACTTTGTAACTCTTGATCTCACTTTAAGATAGAGGCAAAACAAGATATACAAAGGAGGAATAGCAAGAATAAAACAAGACAGAAGAAGCAGGATGGCTTCAGTGAGTTTGAGTGAGGGAGAAGAACATCTATATATAAGTGAAGTTGTGGACCATTGGAGTTTCGACCGTTTGAGACAATATCATTGTCTTACAATCCTACCACATGTTGAGTAGGTTCTCTATAACAACACCATATTACAATAATTTATTTTAAAATATCATCTCTTGGTGTTTTTGTCACTTAAACACCATATGCAAAAATTGGAGCCTAATTTATCACTAACTTTTTTTGAAAAAAAAAATTCAAAGAGTTATTTTGACTTTGGACTAAGTCAGACTAACCTGAAGTATGACCTGAACTCGACTAGAAGATTACAGCGGGTCAAATTTTACAACTTGAACCTGGTCCAATAAGCTTCAAGTTATGATAGATTATTAGGTCAAGTAGGATCATGAACACCCCTAACTAGCATTAGAACTCTCAATTTGGGAGCCGTGAACATATCTAAGAAGTACGGAGAGAAACATAAAGGTATTTGGTTGCAAGTTTGGACATAAAGCTCACAAGAATAGAAAGCATGATACAAGAAGTGATGTGGAAGGTTCTTCCAGAATGATAGAAGATTCTAGCACGTAAATGAGGCAGTGTTGGTAATTGGCCAAGCAAAATGTGGGTTCATTTTTGTGCGCACAAAAAAACCAAATGCATAGAGATTACTAGAGGTTGGAATGGCTTTCGGAGGTCGAGAACCTGTTTGCTACTAATGTTGGATAGTAAAAAAGCCAAATGCAACATTTTTGGAACTTGTGAAGGCAATGCTTAAACATTTCCAACTAGAGTCTTGGGTCTATTATGAAGAAAAAAGAAACAGACGAAGAGGTTGAGAAGGACGACCATCCAATGGGTTGTATCTCAAATGAAGGAACACATGCTAGAAATAGCGTCACAACCATGGCTAGGAACCATGGAGGGTCTGATCTTGAATAGTGGCTTCTGTGGAGATTCGAAAGGGGACAATGCAGATTTTGATAACGACGGGGATAATACACTTGTAAGAGAGCGACAGACTGATGTTGCTGGAAGCCTAACTAGTAGCGCTACTAGCTACTACTGCTATAGGTAGGGTGACCAGGGTAAGTCATGCAAATGCAAAGGGGACAATGGAGGCAACCAATGACCACCAGTTGCTACGTATTGGCACTGCTCCACCTATGGAGCCAGAGGGGACTCTCCACAGCAGCACTATGCTATGCAGGTGGAAAAGGCAAAAGCGGAGGAGACAGAGGTAGGACCCTAAGCGTGTTTGGATGGAGGAAAAGGACAGGAAGGGAGGAAGAAAGTTGAAAGAAAAGAAATAGAATGAATTTGTATTTTTCATAGGTATGTTTGGATGAAAGGAAAATGAGAGGAAAGGAAAATGATTTTTTCTTGTTTGTTTATGTGGAAAAATGAAAAGAGAGAAAAAAATATTAATGTCAAATAACAATTTTATTTTTATATTATTAAAAAAAGGTAATTCAACTAAATTAATATCAAATAAAAATTGTCACTATTTTTAATTTAACAGTTTAAAATATTATCAATCTATTAGATCAAACTAATATTAATAAAAATAAATTATTCAAAATTATTTAAAAAATTAATATTTTTAGTTAATCTAATATTTTAAAAATATTATTTAGAAATATATTTTATCAATTAAATAATACAAAATATATTATTTAGCTATTATTTGATACTTTATTTAAAATAAAATACTGATAATAGAGAAATTTTCAAATTTTATATAACTTGCATTTTGGATATTTTTGTATTTATTTTTAATAATATAGTAATAGAAGAATTAATATTGTTTAGATAAAATTTTTAGAAGTGTTGATTTGAAAAAAAAAAAGATAAAAGATAAAAGATAAAAAAGAGGAGGGACCACACAATATCTTCAATGGTGTTGCACATCCTAACCCTCCCTATTATCACCATCTCATCTCATGTCTCTCTCACACAAGTCAAAAGGGCAAAAATAAAAAAAATAAAAAATACATCCCTTTCCCCCTTTTTTTTTCGCTTGGCACAGGGGGAAAAAAATTTGTCCAATTCATGCAAGGCCCACAAAGGGAAGAACACTATTTAACCTCTCATCCTCACTTTTTCATCCTAACCAAACAATAAAAATCAGGCCTTCTACCTCCAAATCACTCCAGCCAAACACACGGTAAGAGAGCTCAGCTTCTAACATAATGGGCCGGGCCCAAATCACAAAGCAAAAGACATTGTTTTTGATGAAATCCATTATTTCTTAGATTTCATGGCAAGCCCATTTTCAATGTATGTACGAAGGAAGTTTTAGAAGAACAAACTGTGATCAAATGTGGGCCTGAATAATGAGCCTCATTCCGGAATGAATGAGAGTCTCATTCAAAAGTTGGGCACTGGATTCCACTACACGAAAGTTGGGAGTATTAGACTTCACTATAATCCTAGTAACATATATCCGTTAGGGTGTATTCGGTTATAAATAGTTATTAGAGAGAAAAGAGGCATGAGAGGAGAAATTAGGAATTGGAAGAAATAGGGATCTCTCAAATGCCTCTACACAATTGTACATCCATTAGAGAATAGTACACACTTTCTTGGATTTGCTTGCTATTTTTTGATCCAATTCTATCATAATGTTGCGTTGCATATGGTAGAAGACTAAAAGAAATAGAAGTAAACTGTACGATTTTTTTGGCATTTTTATATTACACACTAATGTTTCAATACAAGAGTAATCTTAAAACAGCCACGTGGCTTTGTTGCATAATGGCAACCTTGAAAAAGTCTACTTGATGTTAGTATCTCAATTCACTGCTTGAACTGTATCACAATGTAACAATTTCCGGTTACAATGGGATCTGGAAGATCCAGAATTTGATACCACCTTACATGTTACAGACAGTAAGTAGGAATTACAAAAATTAATGGTAACATAATATGTCACAACTGATGATAACATCGCCATCACTATACCAGAAATTCCGAAGTCATCCTTTTAGTGTTTAGAGATGCATAATTTACATTTGAACCTGGAAGAGTGACTGCACTGGTTTTGGAGACAGTGTTGCCACACAATTGAACTGTCACAGCAAGCAAAATTCACTGTCAAGTAATTATCTCATGAACATCTTCAGTAAGCGAACTTCAAATATTATAATGTCTTGTGACATATAGTAATTTTACTACTGAAGTCAAAACTTTGGTCAACTTAAAAAAGGATAGGAGTTTGTTATAAAGCGTGCACATTTCTGACCTTCTGTTGTTTATATTTCTCACGTGTAGCGTTCAGGGGACAGCCTTTGGTATTGAGCTGCAAATCTGCCAGTGCAAGAACAACAGTTTCAAGCTCTGAGGCTTTGTAGTTTGTATAGTGCTCCAGAGTTGGATTCTGCAAATAAATGCACATGTGACTCCTTAAATTTATTTACATTAAAACATTAAGTTGAATTATCAACTTGCAATTACATAGTCAAAAGTTGATACCCATGGATGTTCTGACTGGTTGAGTGTCCATCTGGCAAGGAACACAGCAGATGCAGCTATAAGGGAAGGTAGAAACTGCAAGAAGCTGTACTCAACAAGGGTAAGCTCTGCTAAATAATTTGCCAGGAATTCGAGTTCGACACGAGGAACCTGTAAGAAGATTGACAACCAAGATGTATTGATTTTTCTTGTCAGCATAATAGAATCATAGTATTAAGTTAAATTGGCGGATAGTGTGCATAACACGTATGATACCTTGTAAGAAGATTGTGCTGCTTGAATGAATCTCCTGAAAGCCAAAAATGATCATCATAGTTCAGTGAAGCTTTAACTAAATGGTATTTTCCAACAAAACGTGGATGTATATGGTGCATACCTGAGAAATGTTTTGGTTGTAGGAACAGATAATTGAAAATGCAAAATATTTAGAACTTCACTCTCCATTTTCAATACCTGAAAAATGGCACTAGTTAAATGCTTTATATCTAACTCATCACGAATACTACGTAAGAAAATGATAAATTATACCTCTTCTTTCGTGTATGTATTATCCGTGATGAAGCAAAATTCCTCCACTCGAGGAGCACAAATCTCTTCATACTTTCTTCAAGCCATGGGGGAAAAAAAAAGAAACTCATCTTAGAATTTCCGAATGATATGCCACCTTATCAGTATCACCAAATGCAATCAAGATAAAGATTTACGTGAATAAAATTAAAGGTTTATAACAGATTTACTAATATTTCCAAATAAAGTCTCAGTACTGGCTTTTAGCAATGCTATAGACAAGAGAGAGAATAATGAAAAGAAAGTTGTGTTTTGAGAAATCTGTAAAATTATTAACAGATAAACAAACTGTGTGAGGGACTATGAAAAATAATAATTGTCATCACCATACTATACTGAGGATAGAAAGATTATTATCATTATCAGCTTTATCATTTTAAAAGCCTTATTGTCCATAGTTCAGCTTTCAAAGAGAAGCATCAAGAAGTCTAACTATGAGCTTGGGGAATTTGCAACTCAATCAAGACCATTACAAAGTATGGCAATGGTACTTACGATGCAATCAGCATGCAAGTAACACCAAGCAACTGAAGCCTTTGTTTCTGAATCAAACTTGTTGAAAGAAACCGATCAATGAGGTTCACTGTAAGGTAAAGAGTGTCTGGAACCAATTTATACTCCTCAGAAACCTGAAAGATGATATGGTAAACCTTTAGCAAACCCACATTCAGTGCTTGATGGCCAACTTAAACAAACAGAAATTAGAGAGTTTGTATTTCAAATGTGCCTTTATAATAAACATGATGATGCGTTCTAGATATCCAGCTATCATTCAACTATGTTTCGATTGAAAATAGATGAGATTACATTAATAAGATTATATCAACGAACCTAAAGATTAAATTGTGAAGGTACCAAAATAAATGACAAGATTCTAAGGGAAGAAATGAATGATTAATTAATTTTAAACAAAACGAAAAAACATTTTATTTCCAGGGAAGATAAGGGAACTATAGATTTGAATATAATCTGCTTATTGTCACTTGGCGAATACCATGAAAATAATTAATTCTTTTGTGAGGTTAACTCAAAAAAATTGATTTTAAAAAAAAAAAAAAACCAATAACATAGCTGAAGAGTATTTAAAAAAACTATTAAGAAAACCTCTTTGTAATGTTTGGTTGACTATAATAATAAACTATAGGAAGAATAAGTTCTACCATGAAAATTATAATAATGCCAAAAATACATACATTTATGCAGTTGAACTGTATCATACAGTACACACACTCACACAGAGAAGAGAGAGAGAGGGAAATTTGCAATAAACTGACAAAGGGAAAAGCTAAAGATGTCCTCAAGCATAGAAATGTACATAATGCCAGTGCCATCAGACTAACCTCCACAAGCCAATCAATCAAAATTCCCCGCATGCTTGGAGTGATATCTTGCTGCAACTTGCCCATGTAATCTGTTAATGGTCTCCTTTCAAGCTGGAGAAAGTTCACCAAAATTCACCATCATTTTTCTTTTTTTTTATTTTTTGTTGGGTAATGAACCCTTAGTATCCTTCTCTTTTGTTAGGACTAATACGGTAATATTTTTTAAAAGTGCCTTAATGCAGCAATATTAATATTAAAATGTTACTAAATAAAATATGGTCTCTTCTGTCCAAGAAGACTTGCTTATTACAGTGGATGTTATACTCTGAAAGAACCTTAACATAATGTTATAATGCAGTCAGAGTGTGGCAGTAGTAGAAAAGCAGAGGCAATTGATGTTTACATCAAAATATTGTTTAGCGATAATGGATTTGTCACCAGCTAATGGATTTGTCACCAGCTACATAAATAAACAAAATGACAATGTGGTAGCGATAATCAGAAATAAAAAAAACCATATTACTAGATCACAAACCTCCGTGACACGAATATTGTTGTACATATCAGGGGCATAAGAACTCCAAACTTGAGGATCCTTTAACTCTGAATCAATGTCCACAATGGCCAGGCAATCTGATGCTCCTAGTTTCTCACAAATCATATCTATATCTGCATAATCCAATCAAGTGCGTGTTCAGATTAGCTTACTTTATGTTCAAAACAGTTTATACTTTATAATCGAAAGCTTTCTGAGGCAGCCTTTTTTTTATATATAAAAAGGGCAATTATATTCCTAAAATTAATCTTTCCCAGACATGCCTCAGACAATAAAACAGTAAGTACGGGATCCAAACTTATAGAAGCTAAGATATTATCTTTCTAGTGAATATGCGCCCCACATCTTGTAACTTCTTTCAACGCTTTAACAAAGGCCTATCATATAAAATTGTGACTTCATGAACCTGAAAGTTCCTTGCACAACAATAAAAGTATTTTGCATTTTCCAACTACAAACAATAAAAAACGGTTCAATGAATAGTCAAAGGAAACTATTAGCAACAAACATATTTTTGAGCACGACGCAGCAGCCATCAGGTAAGCAGCACAATAATTTCTATGTTAAAGCCTATATATATGCCAAGTAGAGCATTTAGTGCTCTGTATGTTCAACCAGAATGATGCATAAATTTCAATCGTACAATTAGGAATTTAGCTAGTCGCATTATTATATACCTAAAGTGTATTGCATACTAGAAGTGAGATATGAGAGATCATTGAAAAAACCTTTATTTGGAGAGCTCGGGAGTTCATCAAATATCAGAGAGTCTTGCATTGAAAGCGTGGCATCTGCTATACCACCTTCTCCAATGCTATTGGACATACAATGTTCTGCACCAATGGTGTCATGTGATGCTACCATCCTTATTGTGGATAGTTCTTCAGCTAACTTTGCTCTAGCATCCTCTTGTGATGACGAAACTTCAAACGAGACATCTGAAGCTAGCTTTGCGTTTTTCTTCTTATGAACTCTTTTTGCCTACGTAATGAACAATCAACCAGCATCACCAACTGATACTTAAGATCATTTAAACTTATATATACACGAATTTGCAGCTGTTTACAAACCTAAAAATCTTTTATGAGTGAGAAAATAAAGGACAATGGATCAGATGTTATTGCATTTTCAAATGAGAATAACTCACAAACTGTCAAATGTTTACGTGAATTATAAAGTGTCTGATAACTCTAAATCTGCATTTGAAGATAAAGTGAGCCTTTCATGCATACCTGAAATTTTGATGCATTAATACTTATGTTAGTTACATCTGTAAGCACTGCCCTTCCCTTATGCTGAGGATCAGCAGGGGCAACCACAGAAGTTCTGTTCTCATCTGAAGCTGCTCTTTTGGAATTTGCTCTAAGTGCATTTTTGTGCTCATTTTTAAAGGATGGTCTTGAGTATGGAGGTATCCCTCCCAATGATCCCAAGGCTCTAGCCCTTGCTCTGGTGATTCGAGGTGGACGCTCTTCATCTTTGGCACTGGCTTTATTTGCTTTGTTCATTTTATGTGCCTAGAAGAAGAGCAGCCCAATAGGTTTATATGAAAAGCTTGTTCATGCCTGTTTTTCAAAGACCAAAATCCATAAGATAACAGCATAGAAATAACAGTGCCTAAGATGCAAACAAACCAACAAAACAAAGCATAAATGCTGCTAGCAAAAGGAAAAAGGCCTAATATTACAATGTTATGTTCAACTATGTGCTTCATCTTTTTAAATCATCCCTCTGTCTATAATGTATGAATTACACGAATTATGGTACTCTTCACACAGCAAGAAGTCCGACTTGTATATGACAACTTGTTGAGTGATAACAGATCATGACTGGAATGTAATTTTGCAAAGGTATATCATATCATGACAACCTGAAAGAAATTATTTTGTTCAATGCAGTATTACTTTTAATTCTTGACTTGGTTTTCATTTTTATTGATATATCAAACATTAAGCAAGTTTTTGAAACTTGTAAAAACAAAATGAATTGGCTCCTTGATAGTTACTTCCTCCTCCTTAGTCAAAAGTCAAAACCCAGCAAGAACTTGAGATGTAACGCATGCCCCAAGCCTTATTCTTCCTTTTCCCCTTTTCTCCTTTCACAATTTTCTTTAGTAATTGAGAAAAAGAAAGCTGCCACAAAGCAAAAATGCACAAAACACCAATAGAGTAAAAGTCATTTCCGAAACCATGGTTTCAACAACACGTAAACCACATTATCTCTCATCTCTAATCCAACCTAAACACAAGTTCTGAACTTTCACCCTTCCCACCTTACCCCAGATAATTAGAAAAAGAAAATACAAGGTAATGCAGCTCAATCCCAGATCTACACCAAGAAAAAATATAAAAAAACAAAAACAAAAACAAAACAAACCAAACCAAAGAAGAAGAAAAAAAATAATAATAATATAAATAGCACATTCCATAAAGCTTCAAAATCACGCTTCAACCAACAACCTTAAATTAGACCACAAAATGAAGTTCTATAAACAAAGAAAACAAGATAAATAAATAGATAGATAGATATGAGGTAATGCAGCTCAGCTTACCAGGTATTCCAGAGCTCATGCAGTAACCTTCAATGGCCACCTGGCAATAGCTCTAGAACAGAGAAAAAGATGAATAGATAGATATGAGAGAGAGAGAGAGAGAGAGAGAGAGAGAGAGAGTTGCTGCTGATATAAGGAGAGGAGCGTGGTTGAGTGAGCGGGATGGAGGCACAGTTCAAAACTTGAAAACTTGACCAACCAACCAAAAAAAAAAAAAAACATTCAATGTTTTTTCGACCCCTATTTGCTTCCATGTTTGTCCATCATATATGTTCCTTTTTTCATTTTTCTTACACGTGACCTAATCTAATGTACACGTCATCCAAATGAAATCTGAACTCGGATAAAGCTTTTTTTTTTTAATTATTTTTTAATATATTATATCGGATTAAGAGAAAATAGACAAAAATATTTTAAATAAATACAATTCTTTTAATATTTGCAGAATTTAATTTGAATATTTATGTCGGTTAATTTTTTCGCATACCTTTGTTATGTAAACAAAATATTTAGACGCGAAGTTTAACTTAAATTGTCACATCCAACTTTTAGGAGATCCATAATTATCAATAAAACGCAAATTTGCTGTGCCCGATATGTCATGGATTATTAGAACTTTACAAGGAATTTTCTTTTTTATTATTATGTAATGAAAATTATTATAGTTCTAATGTTATTACTCCCCTCTTAAATTATGATTCCCTGTTAAGCAATATGACATTAAGATATTTTATTACGTTTACCTAGAAAAAAAAAGAATCTTGGTGTCCCTTCGTTCCTCCTAAAAATGGAATGGAAAGAATTTGTTTTATGAATTTTGCATGCTATAAATATGTCATTTTATATTAAGTTCAATTAGATACAGACAATAAGGCGGTGTCAACTAAATTAATGGTATAATCTATCAAAATGAAAAACCAAAATCTATGAGAAATAATTAATGTGAATATATATATATAACTTCCAGAAATTTTGCACATACTTTTTGTTGAAAATCTACTTAATTTGTGGAGTTGTCATGTGAAGGATACATGTAGCAATCTTAAGGAATAACTTATTTGGAGTAAAATACTTTAACTACTCTTTCTTTTTTGGTATTCATTTTGTGTTTTCAAATTCTACACAACCTCTTTTTAAAATATTAAAAAAGTTTCCCTAGAATTCTTCAAAGCGGATTTTGCATTTAAGATTCGAATTATAATTCGAAATTTGAATTATAATATATTATTCAATTTTAAATTCGTCCGTGTTATACATTTTAAAGTTAGAATTTCATGTTCATGTAAATAAGCCCTTTATTTAAATTTTAAACATAACATCATTTCAACTTTTATATTTGGCACATAAAAACGTTGAAGGTGGAAAAAGTTATCCTAATTCAATATTAACTTATGCTAAAACTTAAGGAAGTTCATGATCCTTTCTCAATAATTCGTCGTAATCTAGTGTTAATTAGGTTAATTTTTTAGTTTTTAAAATTAAATCTAATATATTTTTAGGTCAAGTTTTGAGTTTGTCCATTTAACTTAATCTAATAAAATAGTTTAAAAATTATTTTTTTAATTAATAATAAATTATAAGACTCAAATACATGAATTAATGTGTTTTATATAATACGATAATATTTTTATTTTAATATAATTTATTTTTAAATATTATAAAATACATTTTGTTTTAGTTATACACTCTTGGAATTTTATAATTTAATTATATATAAATACTTGCATGTATATATTTAATCGAGTTATTAATTTGACTCAATCTTAATTATGAATTGTGTCAAGACTATGGCGATTCAAAGTCTAGAAAATGTATTAGGACCAAAAAACGTATAAAAATTTGTATTGATTAACATCTCAGGTTGTATGAACAACTACATTAATTCTCACAATTATTTACTAATAACTGTGAGTCAACCTTTATTGACTAGCCAACTCTTAAGTGATAATGTTGGTTGTGGGCTATATCATCCAGTATTGGTAAGATCCAGACAAAGAATAAAATTGGATCACGATATTTGATTTTTTTTTTTTCTTTTTTGTCTAAATAACTAATATCAAGAGGCCACTGGACTCTAATTAATCTGTCTCGAGTCGAATCGACCCACTATAAAGGTAAAACTCTCTTAATTCTAGTTCTTTTTTATTCACAAAATTCAAACCCAAAATTTTATATGAGAAAAATAAATATCAAATCATTTGAATCTAGCAAGTAATAGTACTTGATACCTTTATTGTTAGATATAGCTCTACAGCGAAGGAGTAAGGGGCACCATGCATATGTAAAGATGTAATATGATATACGGGTATAATTTGAAGGTGTATCCATACATCAAATACCTATAATGCATTGTAATAAATTTTAATTTTTTAGTTAGATTTCAAATTTGTGATTAAATATATTTTAAAAGTGACCAAAATTTATCTGCATGATCCTAAAATATTCCTAGAAATATCTATTTAATTTTAGGATCATGTAAATAAAATTTTATTTAATTTCAAAATCACATAGATAAATTTAAGAATTATTATAGTGCATCACAATTATTTTAAAAATAATTAAAATTTATTTGCATGATCTTGAAATATCTCTCAAAAATTCAATTTAATTTTAAGATTATACAAATAAAATTTTATTTAATTTTGCATCATGCAAATAAATTTTAAAAATTATTACAATACATTATAAATAATTAATATATCAATATATCATCAAATCTCACCTATTAAATTGACAAGTTGCATGATGCAACTTAAAAGTGTGTTACACCTAAGAACTCAGCATAACTTTTAATCTAATAATAAGTATTCTATCTAACAAGTGATATTGCAATCAGGGTCCAGACAATTTCTTTCGAGCTAATAATAGATGTTCAATCTAACAAATAGCATATGTATTATTATTTTTTCAAGAAAACAATATACCTTAAAAAAAATAAACAAATAAAAACCACTAGTATTTTTTCAATATATAAGCAATATGCATCAATATTAGCAAAAAAAAAAAAAAAAAACTATGCATCATGCAAAGTGTAATCTACCAACAAGAGTTGTATGCAATAATAACTTTGCTGCACTCTTAGAAAGGTGATCACAATTTAAATTCTAAGAAAGCAATTATTGAAAAGGTCTTCTAATTGTGACAACCTCAAGAGTAGAAATACTTTAAAACAAAAAAAAAAGGTACAATCATTACATGTTTAACTTAGCAATCTTAGGGTTTGTTTAGTTTTTCTTTTTATTTCTTGTATTTCATATTTCAAAATTTTGTGAAAGATTCCAACCTGTTTGATTTTTGTTTTCATTTCTTGTTTCACTTCCTGTGTTTCTTGTTTTTAGGGATTTTGTGAAGGAAATAGTAAAATATTTTTACTATTTCCTTCACAAAATCCTAAAAACAAAAATAGAAATAGAAACCAAACAGGCTCTAAATTCTATTCATGTTTTTATTTTTTATTTTCAATATTTCATTCACTAAATTCTGAAAATATAAAATATAAAATATAAATCAGACTTTGTCAAGTCTATACTTAAGCATACTCTTTGCATCACATTGTCTTTATCATTGTAACTAACGAGAGCAATGTTTTTCCTCAGTCATATTTTTCACTACAACCATCATACTTTGAATGACTTCATCCTTGTTTCATTACCACTATTACCTTCACTATCTGTATAAAATTTTTTAACATCGTTATTTGATCATATTATCACATCATTAAAAAATTTTGGTTGTTATATGTGATTAATCTTAATAAATTGTTAATGTAACAAAATTTATATTGACAACCAATTATATTCTATTATTTGTGTGAATTAGAGATTGCAAAGTCAAATACTTCCATTAAATATAGCAAACATATTGATCCATCCTAACCCACTAGAAGTCAACCCTAAAACGGAATGGGTTAGGTCCATTCGTTTTGATAAAATGGGTTGAGATGCTCAACTATCCTATTTTTAGATAGATTGGTGGGTTAATTTGCCAAAATAAAAAAAATCTAAAATAAAAAAATAAATTTAGCCACATTTCAACACAAAGAAAAAAAGAGCAGGCTTTTTTATTTATTTAAAAACCTATTATCAAATAAGCCTTTAAATGAGCTTGTAAATCCAACTAAATTTTAAAAAGGTCAGGCTAAGTCCTAATAAAAAAAGTCTTTGTCAGGCTAATAATTAAGCTTGGACTATGTATTTCAAATATAGATTAGACTCGTTTAAGTTAAAATCTAGCTTGACCTAACATATTTTCACCCATTGTCCACACTATACATAAATTTTGCAGGAAATATATGAGGCGTTAATGGGAGAAAAAAGTGACCGAGAGAAAAAAAAATTATATATATATATATATATATATATATATATATATATATATATATATATATATATATATATATATATAGTTGAAAAAATCTTTTATCTATGTCGTATTTTTGTATATAAGTCTCATTTTGCTAAAGGGAAAAAAAGTATTGAGGGTAAGTTTGTTTCAATTTTTAAAAAAAGTGATTTTAAAACTTAAATTTTGAGTGTATTTGTTTCACCTTTTAAAAAAAGTAATTATAAAACTTAAATTTTATATATAGCTCAAAAAACTAAAAACTAATTATTTTCAGCAACCACTTATTTCATCTTCTACCAAAAAGTTGAAAACATATTTTTTTGAGATTTTGATTATTTTAAAAAAAAATATAAATATATGAAAAGTGAATTTTACATTAAAAAAAAGTGATTTTACACACCCTTTATATATAGATAAAAAAATTGAAAATAAATTTTTTTGAGATTCTGATTATTTTTAAAAAATTATCTAAATATATAAAAACTTATCCTTTATGCAAAAAAGTCATTTTTTGTCCAAAAAATTACAACAAACACACCCTAAATTTCACTAGACCCATCAAGACTTGACCTTTGTAATTATGTTTTCCATAACACCAAATTTAGTATATACTCTGCTCAAGAATAGAAAAATGATTACAATCAATATTGGATTTTATTATCACCACTTAGTTGACCCTGAAGTGGACTAGTTCTACCTAAAAATGAATAACCTCCCATTTTTAAGCTTAAAAGAAAAAAAGGGTCAATTTAATAGGAGTAGCTATTGCCACTCTTCAATATCTATTGTCACTTTTTTTAATTAATTTTATTTTTATTTTTTAAATACCTTAACTAAAAAGTTGTCTTTAATTTATAGTTTTATTATCATTTTTATACACTTAATTTTTAATGAATAATTATATTTATTAATATTAAATATAAAAGTTATAATTAATTTAATAAATTAATTTTAAATAAAATTAAGCAATTAAACGAAGTCCATATATTAAATTTGTAAGTCCAACTTTTTCTAAAATTAAAGTATCACTTTGATAGAATTCCATCAAACGTGTCTCTGTAATACCACCTCTATATATTTTTCACTACTTGTCTCGCATGATATGCCCTATATTTTTTTATTACTCTCTTATTTGTCTCCTTTCAAGCACTACAAGACAAAGGTAATACTAGTCCTACATCAGGGAAAAAATTTAAAAAAAAAAAAAAAGACAAAGGAAATACTAGTATTTTTTATATTACTGATATCACTTTTTCTCCCTTTTTATTTTCTAATAGTATATTTGGATCCACGTTTTAGTAGTTAGAATTGATTTTGATCATCCAAAATTAATTTTACTAATTTTTGATGTTGTTTAATTTTTAGAAATTAAAATCAATTATTACCTTTAGAATTTATTCTTAGAGAAGTGAATTTTTTTTATTTTCTATCAGAACTACTTTTAGAGAAATAACCAAACATAAATCACTTTACCTCAAAATCAATTCTAACCAAGTCAATTTCAACAAAATCAATTCTATAAAAGCATAATCAAACATGCTGTAAGATCAAGATGTAGATATGTGCTATTTTCGGACGAGTGTTATATGAAAGGAGCGGGAATTATAGATCTATTTAATAGAATCTAATAAGTTATTTGAGTTTTTATTTTACTACATATTTTGTTACTCAATTTAGTAATTAAATTTAATTTGTTGATTTAATTATAGTTGATTTTGTTGGCGCCAAAAAATTGTGGCTAGCTGAGGTTGGATATCAGCCGAGGAGAAATAGCTGGATAAGACAATATTCAGTTATATGTAGCTGATAGTCAAGGGTAGCTAGCTAATGAATAGGTGATTTCTAGCTCAGAAAGTAGGGAGAACAGGTGAAATGCAGATAACAGTTTTAAGCAATTATCACTATGCTGAGAGGAGTGCACTTAAGGAACATGTGGAAGGCAATTATGTGGCAGTTACTAGAGGTAGTTATGGAAGAAATCTTGCCTATAAATAGAGCAAGACTTAGCTATTGCAATCCCCCTAGCAACACGAATCCAGACTTTTACCTTTTTACTTTACTTTACTTTATTTTTACTTTTACCTTTACCCTTTCCTTTATGTTTTATGTCAATTTAGTTTCAACCTTTTTAGTCTTTTAGCCCTTCACTTGTACTAATTCCTTTCATTAAGCTTTCCATATGGATTGACCATAGAAGCTTAAGAAAGACACTCATTGTAATTGGTCATAAATTCAATACAAATTCTACCAATTCATCATATCTACCTTTTACTTATAGTTTTGGTTATACTTGTGTTTGATCTTAATCAATTGCTTTCTTTGAGTAACTTGAGAATCCATATCCAAGAAGCAGATTTCCCTCCTTGGAGTACTTGTTTGACTCTTGGAATCGAAGGACTTTGGCTAGCCGATTTCAAAGTCTGGCATGCCTAGCACACTAATTCATCCATAGCCAAAAAATAACCCAAACATATTTTTTGACATACCCAATGGGACTCCAATAGATCAACAAAATTTCCAAAACTCAATTTAGATCATACTTGGCGTATGATCCTAAGATCAGGAAAGACAATTATGCCTAGTTCACAGCCATCTAAACAGAATAATTAAAGGACTAGAGGTCCACAGGTAACCACATGGGTAGCACCTTGTACCCCTTTAAGGGGCGTAGGCTCGCAATTGATGCAAGATGTCGTGACCCAGCCTATAGTTGGCATGGATCCTTCTTCATCAAGTAACTCCCCACCATATGGGGGAAGAAAGAGACAGCCGACTCTTATAACCATGTGTTTCATAGTCAATAGATTAATATGGGCTTGGACGATTTGATATGTTAGTTGTTAACACAATTAGCTAGAATTGTTATGCCAATGGTCAAGAATGAGGTGCGGAACATGCATGCTCAAGAACTGAGAAGTGTTCATCTGGCAAATAAAAGCACAATGCCGTGTCATTTCAACTAGAGGATAATTGAAGATTCACCTGATACCATTTCGGTTGTGTCGTTCAATGACAGGGGCAACCGAGTGTTGATCCTCAAAAAATTACTCATTCGATTTTTTAGTCGAAGTGGTATGTTCTATTGCACACTAGCATGCAGAATACCACTCAGTCGAAGGCTAGCGACAGTATTCAGCTGAGAATCATGGGGGATTATGCTGGGGGACAGCCGTGGACAATTGTTCCATTTCTACCAGCCAATCAACTGGCATTCTCAGCCATGCTAATTCAAGCAAACTCAACTTCTCTATCTCGGAGAAATGAATATAAAGTACATGAAGATTTTGTTGCAGAGTAGCCATAGGGATCATCTCCACCTCAAGTAATAAGTCAACTAGTGTACATCATTATATCAGGATAGTCAGTTGCTTAACAGCAAACTGTGCAACTGATTACTCAACAGCCGAGAGCTCAGTTAGTTAATAAGTCAAACTGTCAACAAAATAGTTCGCAATTTGCTACTCAATTGCCAAGCTCTCAGCCTCCGATGTCTCAGTTGATGATACAATAGCCGAGTCCCCAATTATTGGTGCATTGGCCAATGGCTCAACAATCGAGCTATCAGCAAAATAGTTTATAGTTTGCTTCCTAACGGTTGAATACTCAATCACTGGGTAATCAACCACCAGCGTTTCGACCGATTCTTGCACCACAACAGCAAGCTGGCTAAGAAGCCACACTAGTGCAACCGGCTAACTAACAAGCGAGTATAAATCCAAATATGATAGCTGAGACTATCAAAAGGTATTTTGGCATGCAGCTAAAGCCACTCAACAAGCCTATATACCATAAGTTGTATCCATAATGAATAGAAAAAATAATGCCTTTGTCGAGGGAATTTGAAATGCTAGATTTCACTATTTTCACAAGCGAAAATGAGAAGTTTACTATTGAGCACATTAGCCAATTCATTGCTTATTGTAGGAAGGCAAACCAAAATAAAGGTTAAAAGTTGTAACTATTTCCTTTGTGTTTGACTGCTGGGGCTTTTACTTGGTATTCATCTTTGCCTCCCAATTCTATTCAAAATTGGATAGATATGAAATGGGTATTTCATAATCACTTTTATCGGCTTGAGCTGGAGATTATGGTAGCTGATCTCATGAGCCTTAAGCAATAGGATGGCAAGACTATAGCGAATTTTATGTGAAGATTTATTAAGCTAATGAACAGATGCAATATCAAATTGCCAAAAGCTAATTGTGCCATCATTGTTATAAGAAATATGCATCCTCGGCTAAAGATGAGGCTGATTGCTCTAGAATATACAAATCTCAATAAACTGATAACTAAAGTCTCCAAAATGGAGCAGGTTAACATGGAGAAGGATCAAAATAGGGTGAACAAAATAGGAGGCTTAGGACCATAATTAATCTTAGCAAAAGACTATGACTCGACTAAAGAAGAAATGGTTGAAGTCTCAATGTCAGCCGAGATGCTGACAGCTACAATTATTAAGAGAAAGCCACATAGTTGCTCGGCTTATAGGTCAACCGAGTAAGACTTTGAAGGAAATTCTACAATGACTAGCCCTTTTTATAGCTGAAACAGAGTAGGAAAATGATGCGCTTGGGGGGCAAGCCAAGAAGGAAGAATAGAGGCTGGATCAAGTCAAGCTTATTTCCACCAGACCAAAAGCATGCTAAGTGACAATTCGTGAAACATTGGTGGACTAATTGGTTGGTGGAGGATGCATCTTCGAAAGCTGTAAAAGACGGAATAATTGCAAGTCTCTAGACAATGCAACATTTCAGCTTCCTTGCTTGTCACTTAGCTGAACGATGCAAGGGGCATTATGTTGATGCCAAAAAATTGCGGCTAGTCAAGGAGAAATAGCTAGATAAGGCAATATTCGGTTAGGTGTAGCTGATTGCCGAGGGTAGCTAGCCGAAGAATAGGCAATTTCTAGCTCAAAAATGGGGAGATAAGGTGAAATGCAAAGAACAGTTTTAAGCGGTTACCACTATGCTGGGAAGAGTGTGCTCAAGGAACATGTGGAAGATGGTTACGTGGCAGTTGCCAGAGGGCAGTTATAAAAGAAGTCTTGCCTATAAATAAAGCAAGACTCAACCATTGCAATCCCCCACCCCTAACGGCAACACAAATCTAGACTTTTATCTTGTATCTTTAATTTACTTTACTTTATTTTTACTTGTACCTTTATCTTTCCTTTAAGTTTCATATCAATTTAGTATTAGCCTTGTTAATCTTTTTAGCCCCTCACTCATACCAATTTCTTTCATTAAACTTTCCATATAGATTAGCCATGAAAGCTTAAAAAAGACATTCATTGTAATTGGTTAGAAATTCAATACAAATTCTACTTATTACATCATATCTACCTTTTACTTTCGATTTTGGTTATATTTGTATTTGATCTTAGTCAAATATTTTTTTGAATAATTTAAAAATCTATATCCAAGGAGTACATTTTCTTAATTAGAGTAATTATTTAACTCTCAGAATCGATGGGATTTGGCTAATCGATTTCAAAATCTGGCATGTCTAACACACTAATTCATCCATGGCTGAAAAATAGCGCAAACAGATTTTTATATTTAATATTAATTATTAATTACTATAATTATTAGATAAAAATAAGAATATAGGAATGAAAATAAAATATAAGTTTAAGGTCATTTTTAAATCAGGGTTATTTAAACAAGATAAAAATACTTATAATTAAAAAAATAGTGATAATAGAAAATGGAGAGTGACGTAATCCTTCCCCAATTTAAGTTTAAAAAAGGTTACGCGATGGGACTAAATATTTTATGATTAAGTTTCTAATTTCAGCGTTCAATTGCTTGCATGATTTAATCTACATTAATTATAGTTTTTTGTTTTTCTAAATTAATTGTACTTAAAAAGCCAAAAGGCCAATGTTTGACCAATTTAAGGCACTTTTTGTTTACAATTACTTCTTGTTGCCCAATTATTGAACTCACCATCTTTTTGACAAATTCCAAAGTATAAATGACTGAAAGAGCGAGAAATAACTCAAACAAAAAGAAAAATGAAACTTGATTTGATTTAAAAGGCACACCAGATACATTAACCTGATATAAGAGACAACTGCGTACAGTATTTTGGGTTTAACTTTCACTCATTAATCACTATCAAGCAATAGCATTATACCTAACATTGAAATTTCAATATTCACAGTTAATATGGAGCATTAACCCAGTAGTAGCATAAAAAACTATTGGTTCAATTATATCAGATCTATTAAATAGTAATAATAGGTAGGGGTTATATCAAATTATTATAGTTCTCCTCAGTTTGCCGTAGAATAAAACGTTTATTGAAGTTTTTTGTTTTTGGCATGTCTGAAAGTAAAGAAAGCATAAAGTTCTAAGTTTAAACTCATTGTTCTTGATATACTAAAAAAAATTTCAAAGAAAAATAATTTAGTTTCAAATAATATTAACAATATTTATTGAAGTTAAGATTTAATTGCAGAGTTATTAATTCATATTTCACATTTTTTTAATCATGGAATAAAATATTTTTAAATTATTAGGAATGGACTAGTGATAAGAGTTTGAAGAATTCGTATGAGATAATAAGTTTAAATTTCATTATTATTGATGTAAAACAATATTTTCTAATATTGAGATTCAATTTTAAGCAAAAATTGCAGAAAATCCTAATCTATCTGGAGTTATGATTTAGCTTAAGAAATTGTAGAATCCTGTTATTTACATTAATTAACTTATAATTATAATTGGTATAGAATAAAACATTTTCTATTGTGGAAATTTCCTTTAACTTCTTCAATTGTAGAGAATCACAATCTATTCTTTTGTCTGATGAATCCCAATCCTTATATAGATATCTAACTTTACATAACCATAGCAGACATGGCAATCTCTAATAAATTTAACCAAGTTTGTGGGGGACTTTCACTACATCTGAATTGATTCTCCATTTAATCAAAATTGATCCTGCCCCACCAATGTGATTGAAAGATTGAACCACCACCTGCCTTGGAAGTGGGTCGAATTTGAAAACAATTATAAGCATGGTATCCATTTGTCATTCTGTACCAGGAAAGAGTTCCAACTTTCAACCAAAACAGTTACATCAGACTGTGTTACTTCCCACTAATGAGACTCATGTATGGACGCCAAAGACACCATAATTTCCAACTACACTAGAGCCAAACACACAAGAATCTTTCTCGGTTCCCCGCTCCTCCCATAGCTTTATCTACTTTTCCTTAGGATAAAGAAGGATGAGATGCTAATTGTGCATCCTAAAAGTTAATGGGCAAGTTGGGGGGTAATGATAAGATATATTAATGCAGACTTTTTGCAGCTTTAACTAAATTAATTCATGCCACTTTATACAACAAAAGTCATACCAATGAAGATTGAATGCAATGATAACAAGCACAAAAAGATTTAAAGTGTCAAAATACTTTTTAATTGTAGTGTGACAACAATAAATTTAAGAATATCTTAGCATTAAAAAATTTGATCAAATCACATTTTATCTGAAGAGGAGATTTTTAAATGTTCTTAAAGTAAAAAAATTTAAAATAGTTATTAATTTAACCATTTTTATATAGATTAAGAAATATAAAATAAATGCATAATTATCATATAATTTTACTAAAATAATCTTATTAAATTTTATTATATGATGGAAAATATAATTTCTTAATATTTTACTCAATGTGTATTATTATGTAATGAAAAATAATTACCTATTTCAATCAATGAAGATGAAGGATAAAATTGAAAAATTAACAATATATATTACATTACTATATGAAAATAATAACTATTATGAACCAAAAAATTTAATCCAAATTAACAATTATTGTGAATCGAAAAAAGTATTGTGTATCATTTACAGCTTAATTTTGTGTGTCATGGAGCTAGAAACAATACCTAACGCTATTATTTTTATTTCTTCCTTATTATGATTATGATGACATCTAAAAATTTTCCTTGGGCCCAAGGATCCCATCGGGCAACTACCACGAAAAAGCTACGCAACAATGTGAGGCTCCTGTGGGCACAGGTTTTTCCCCTCCGCAAAGCCACGCATTGGAGGCTTCTGCGCTTCTAGAGAAAGGCCAATGAAAGGCTCCAAATCCTATCTCCATAAAGAAAAGCCAATAATTTCAAAAGGAACCTATTATTTCGTCTCTTTTTGTTGAGTAAAAGCAACCTTAGACGTATCTTTCAAGTCTCGAACAAAGAAAGTCACATCCCTCGCTAAACTTTTGAATTTTGATTTTCAAAACAAGCATGTGGTATAGAGTCCTGGGGTTGATGGTAGAAGTATATATTTTCACCAATTACTGATGTAATTAATTACTTGCTAGCTTGTTACATGCCTCAGAGATGAAGAATTATCACCATTTTTGACTCAATAAGAAGGTTTCGTCGCACACTTATGTTTATGTTTATTTTGAATACCATATCATGTTAAAATTTGTAGTGCCCAAATTTAAGTATTTGTGTCTATCTCTCTTAACATGACATGATTACCTTAAAAACAAGCATGAAAGGAGTCCTTACTAAAAAGAAAAAAACACACACACACACATACATTGCTTGTGGCTGTGACTATTGCACAACTATTTCCCTTTTCAATAAAACTATAATACTAGTACTAGATAAAAGCAAAGTTAACCCTTTTGTCCATTTTAACAGTTTCAGCTCTATTAGGCGCATGCCAATAGCGTTAGCTTGTGATATTGTGGTCCTCGGAGATGCATATCTGTGTCGTTCGGACCTGCAAAGCAGTCACTAATTGGAAAACTGAAAAATCCATAACATTTTCCAATTATAAAACTGTGAAGCTCTTACAAATCTAAATGATTTGGAAATTAAGAGTAGGAAAAATCCTATATTTGTACTCTATAATGACTAGTAGGGCAAACAAGTTCAGATGTCTGGCAAAGACAAAATTCGGCATTGAATCAGACTCAAGCTAATCAAGTACGATCTGAGCGACTGAGCACAGTCCCTCACTGCCTCAGGTTGATAAAACTTATACACTGTGTGTGCATGTATGTGCTATGAAAAATTATTGCATGTATACAAATTTAACCCTTATGATTTAAGTATGCTCACAAAGTTGGTGAAATCTCGAAGTAGCTAAGCATTTTTTTTAACAAAGTTATTAACCCCCAGTTTTTTTATGAATCTACCAAAATCTTATGTTATATTTGTATCGATGCATCAATTTCTAATATGCTACTACTAAATTATTAATATTCATCAAATCTATTAGGCAACTAGCTAACTACTATCATTATTATATTTAGGATGAATTATACATACCTTCCCTGAGATTCAGTGTAATTATGTCCAGCACTCTTCTATTTAGTTATATTATACTGACCTCCCTTATTATTAACAGAAGTTAACTCTGCTTGCATAATAAACTCGAAACTCGGAAATTGCAGAATGACAAGGAAGAAGTGAACTCTCTTATTAAGTGACAGGTTTAACTTGGAATTGGTCCCGAGTTCCAATCTAAACCTGTCACCGAGTTTCGATTTTATTACACAAACAGAGTTAACTTCCATTAATAATAAGGGAGATCAGTGTAATATGGCTAAATAGAGGGATGCTAGGTATAATTATACCGAACCTCAGGAGGGATGTCGTGCACTTGTTGAGTCGAAGAGATGACGAAAATTTGCAATTTGATGTCTTCTTTCCCACATCTATATATAGTACTAACGTGCCAAATTAGTACTTATGGTGAAAACATAGATGAAAGAAGAAAAGCTATGATTCAGAAAGCCAAAGCATTCTCTGATTTGCAGAACAACTGCAAGGACCCCAGAAAACTTGCCAAATGTAGAAGTTCATCATCAGAAAATGTTGTCTCAGAGCATAAGCTGTTTGACAGAGGACATTAAATTAAACTAAGACAAGCACGACCTGAACATCTTCTGCAATATATCAGTACCAACAAGGAGCAATAATTGCCAATTTGAACACATGGGAATCAGTTTGCATTTATTCAGAGTATTTAATAACCAATTAAAATAAGGATTTTTAGTCACAAATGATTGACTGAGGAGGTGGATAAACTTGATCTCTTAAGATGAGAATGAGTTTAAATTTTAAGGAGACAACGTTTGCAAGGAGACTAATTCCTACAGTTGAATGAGGATTAACTTTATGTGCAATTCAAATGTGTTGTACTTGAAAGATCCCTCATTTTTCTTTTTAAAGGATTTTGATGATGAGTATCCTAAATTTGTTAAAAAGTCAACAAAAAAATAAATCACATGAAAAATATAATTTTTATTGTCTACATCATATAGCATGTGCCAATTCAAATGGTTTTCTTCAATTATATAGCAAAGTGCTCCTTGTGGAGGTTTATCTTTGGATATGGAAGCAATTAAAGTTAAATACATTCAAGTGACCTTATAGAGGTTGTGAGACTGGATTTTTGTCATTGTCCTTCTTTCACAATGTAGGTAATGCTTTGGCAGGAGCTGAGACTTGGAGCCTACGCATACGCCAAAACCCTCCTTTTCTTTTGTTTTCTTTTTTTTTTTTTCTTTTTAAAATAGAACCATGAGAGTATCCTTAAAGCTTTGGTTCATTTAGATAATTCATAAGACTAATTTTTGTTTAACTGCCAGAGCAGAAGAATTCTACAGTCTTTCTACAAGAGTTGCCTCTTTAGGACCAATTAGGAGTCACGATTACTTACCATTTAAACCAATCTATTATGGGCCCAAAATTTTGATATATTTGTTACTCTTTTCTTTATTAATTACTTTAATTTTAAATTATAACAATTTTTTTACTCAAGAAATAATTTGTTCAATTATATTAATATTTATTATGAAAATTAATTAAGAATATTTTAAAATGTTTAATTACGGTTAATATAAATTAAAAATAAGTAATTAATGGTTCAATTTTCCAATATTTGTTGGCGCTTAAGTTTTACTTTTTCAGAGGAGGGTTCACTGCTCAGCTGTTAAGGGTTTTGGAAGGCAAACTTTTGTTTGATAAAAGTTTGAAAGAAGATATATTTAAATTAACTGGTTTTTTTACTTTGAAAAAATATATAATCCAATTGATAATGAAAGAATTTTCAATTGAACATGTGTTTTAAATTAAGATTAATCAAATTTAAATAGGCACCACGACTGTACCGCGTCTATTCCCAAACCCTTTTACTTTTCTAGCAAACACTAGTCTACACATGGCATTGTGATAAGTGTGATGATAAATTTTTAAGTTAGCACGGTCTATTAGAAAAATATTTAAATAATAATTGATATGTATAACATATTTTTTAAGAATTACATATTTTTAATACGATATATACGATTTTTTACATATCAAATATTAATGTTTATGCCTATCATAACTATTGTTATGAATTTCTCACATTTTCAAGGTATAATATCATCTTAGATAATGACAATTTTTGTTTTTGGTAAACAATGACATATTTTTAGAATATAAGGTTTATGATTTAAAATTAATTTAAATTAATTATTATTGGTTTGATTATAAATTTATGAAATCTTTTAACCTGAGACACGAATACTCAAATTGATATTGGATCTATTATTATTATTGTTGTTGTTGCTGTTGTTTTTATTATAAGTTTTTAATATTTGTTTGTATTAAATTTTGGAAATTACATCATTCTTTTCGTAATTTTCTTTCAGTGTCTTGTTTTTTCAAGGACATTGATACCTTTTTATATTCAATAGTTGTAATTTAATCATATGTTTCACATATGCTATTGGATCAAGTGCTTATTACTAGTTACTAGGCCTAAAGCTATGCATGATGACAAGAATATAACTTTATTTCTTTAAGGTTTTTTCGAATTGCATCTAATATAAGGAGTTGTACATATTATAGGTATTATGACCTAAAATGTTAAATCTATTGAATCTTAAGGATGATATTGACCAAATAAAGCTAACTATCTAAAATATATTTACTTTTTTTAAAAAAAAAAATTGATAGTTTTAGTTAGTGGAACATGTGATTAAAAATTATCTGTCAATCACTATAAGGTATGATTAAAATAGCATTTAGAAACACTTGAATATCCTTCTCCTCTTGAGTTAATTTTTGTGATGGAGTTAAACCCATAATCTTAAAATGATATAAGAGTTTATCCTATGATTGATATCGAGTCATCTATAGATATCCAACTTATAATGTGAAAAGCGTGTATTAAGTCCTGTATCACTTTAAGATGTAGTTAAGATAACTTTTACAAAACACTTGGATATCTCTCTCGTTGATTTAGTTTTGGGTGAAGTTTGGCCCATAAGCTTACACTGCAACTGGATGCTTGAACATTTCACGAAAAAAAAATGTATAGAATGTTTTACCAACAAAAATAAGGAGTTCTTTGTAACAAATGCTGGTTTTGGCTTGAAAAAAAAAATACTGAAACAAAAGAAACACTATTCAGTCAAGAAAACTTTGCCAAACTCCTTGAGAAAAATCATGGGTGTGGTTTGATAAAATGACATAGTAAAGTCTATCTCTTCGTTTAAAAGTCAATAGCATATTAAATTATTTTAAAAAACTTAATTATGGTAAAAGCTTATGATTCTCCAACATTTTTCTTAAAGAGATGATTTTTATATATCTTATGTGATAAATATTTTCAATATTCTTTCTCTACTTTTTCTCTTTCCATCACCTTTTTTTTTATCTTATTTATTTTCTTTTATAATTTTCTTTCTTCTCCATGTGTGTGGTTGTCCAAGATGTCTAAAAAATGAGGGTGTTCAATTATCACTACCTTTCTTTAAAACAAAGATAATATTAATCTAAAGTTACTGTGATGAGCATGTTCTGAGCAATTCAATTTAATCTTTGTCGCAGGGAAGTTTTTGTTTGGTTACAGGGAAATTAAAGTGTGTTTGATCGTTTAATCTGTCTGTTCCATACGATATCATTGACTTATGGAAAAAAGCGAGCAAGTGTAAAGTTGGTATTACTTTTTCATGAATAGAATGATTTTTTTTTTAAAAATAATTTTAGACTTAATTTAAATTCAAGGTTCGCAGTTTAAATGGAACGTACAAAATCAACATCCTCTAGTTTTAACAAGACGAAAAAAAGCAACGCTTTACCCCTGAATTATAAAGTATGCTCATTTTAATTACTCTCAGTATTTAAAAAAAGTGTAAATTAACTCCTAAATTGTTTTGAATATACAAATTGATATTTTGTTAACTTTTTTATATATTATTAATAAAAATAGTACATATTTAAAAAAATTTAACTTATCAAATTACATGTTATTTTTTAATTTAGGTACTAAAATATATGCAATCTAAAATTCAGATGGGTAAAGTACACCTCTTTTCTATTGATAATAGATGACCATTTAACAAAAGGATTAAAGTGTATATTTAGAGGTCATTTTGCGTTTTTTTCAAAATATTATAGATAAACTGCAAATGACCCATAATTAAGGGATAAACTATCTTTTTCCTTTTAACAAAAAAAAAAGGACACTATTTGTGAGAATTTTTATTTATTTATTTTTTCAATACTCAATGATAGTAAGAAGGGCATCGGCCTGCCTTTTTTTATTCTCTAATCTAATAAGCACTAATTTTAATTATATCAAAATATTTTACATCATTTTTCCTGAAACAAACCATATAAAAATTTGAATTTAATTTAAATATACTGATAGTGTAAAATAATTTTATACTGTCAGCTAATAAAAATAGTAAAAATTGCCAACTTGCACAAATAACTACCCATTATAATGAGAGAATTACCATAATTTCTCACTTTTCCCTATTTCTATTAATTAATACCAATTAAACTCTAAAAATTTTAGTGATAAATTTAAATATTTTTTTTAAATTAATTAATATATATAGTTTTTATATGAGGACTGAGGAATGAATACGCTTGTTAGTGGGCGTCTATCATGATCTCATTATCACGTCCTTCATGTATGCAATAAGATGTATGTTTGTAACATCATTCATAAGTTTTGACTTTCTTTTTGGTTGGGGGGTTGGGGTTAGTGACACATTTTAGTAATGCTTTTTCTTTTTATATGAATTTGAGTAATTATTGATGGAGACTTTAATCTAAAATTTTGCATTGTGCATTGAACTGAACTGAAACTGATTAAGTACAATGCAAGAAGATGAGATTATTAATTAATGAAATGAATAAAGAAGAACAAAGAGTGGTAAACATCTCTGTGCGAATTGTTTGAAAAGATGTACGAGGAAGTGGTGGGTTTTTCTTTCTTTTGTTTTGCATTATTGGAAACAAAGAGACAAAATTCTTTCTTTTGTCTTGATCAATGCATCGGCATAGCTGCACACATTCTATTTTTCAAAGAAAAAAAAAATTAAGGTGAGGGGAGGCTCTGAAATCCTAAGGTTCAGGTAAATCTCTACCTTTATACAAGATTGTTAGCAATGAGACTCAAACCATATCAATGACAATCAAACCAAGACCCTCTCTAGCGAATTGTCTGAACCTTGTAAGTTGAGGTCAGTTGTAAGATGAATAAATATTAACACTTACATTGTTTAATTATGAACATATTGTTTTATCAGTGAATTAACAGTTTTTCATGAGATAAATTAAACTTATGAATTTTTGTAAAACTTTAAAATTAATTAGTACTTCATTTAATTATTTTTTTAGTAAATTTGATTATTTTATTTGAACATGTAATAGATTTTAATTTGAAATATATGTAAACATTAGTAACTATTAAATTTGATAACTATACTTTGGTCTCGCGATAAAAGTGATTAGTCCACTATAACATGGCGAATTATAGTTCGAATCTCAGTTGGGAGAGTCGCTCATATTGAAGTTCCTCATAGTGCTCGGACAGGATTGCCTTTAGTGAAAGGATACTTATGAGAAACCAAAAAAAAATTGATAACTATATTGTAAAATTGAGTAAGCCTAACTTAACCACAAAAGTTAACTCCAAGTGGGAAAGTTAGCTAAGTACTTATAAAGGTTATTTAAGACATATCTTTAACTATATGAAACTCTAGTACACTCCCCTCACACACAAAACTAGACACTTGAGGCATAAAACTTGCATGACTGGATATATGTCGATAACCTTATAACTATCATATGATAGATTTTAATACTATCTTATAATTGAGTAAAGCTAACTAAACTTCCAAAATTAGTTCATGTGGTGAGGATTACCCAAGCTTTTATAAAAGCTATATTGATCATATACCTGTATTTGTGTGAAAGGGAGATTATGAGTTTGATAGTTGGAAGATCATCATCATTTATTGTATTCACTTTTTATTTAATGATGTTTTCTATGAATAGTATTCATTATTTTAAGATAAATGGTTAATTATAGGAAAAATTGCATATTACTCCCTAAATTATATATTATATATATTTTAATCTTTATATTTTAAAAATATATAAAGCAACCTTCTGAACTTTTTTGAATATATATTTTGACTAAAATAAGTATATTATATCCCCAAATTTTGGGGTATATATAAATCAATTCCCTGAACTTTCTTAAATATACAATATATTATCCTAAATTTTGTTGAATATGTGATATTTTTATTAACAATTGATAAAAAAATTAATAGAATGATTAATTTATGTATTCAGAAAAATTCAAAGGATTGATTTGCATATATTTTAAATACAAGAGTTAAAGTACATATAGCCTATATTTAGAGAGGTAAAGTGCAATTTCTCCTCAATTATATGATAAGTTATAACTATTTTTGTTACATTAAAGGTGAATACATGAGTTGAGTAGTAAAATGGGGAAGTTTGACTATGAGAAGAGTATCCTTCCGCATCCCCATCACATTTCAATTTTAAGAATATTACTCCAATACTTGTTTTTTGTTTAAAGTGAATTGTTAGTATTTAGTTTTTACTGAGTATTTTTATTAAATCTTAAAAAATATTTTACCGAAACCTACAAGTCATAAGTACTTAGATCAATTCCTTTTGATAGATACTTGTATAAGTGCTCTAGCAACTTCAAATTTTTAAAGATTTGGGCCGATATGAAGTAAGTCAGAGAAAATAAATTTATTTTCATTAGAATAATATATATAATTCTACTATTTAATTATACTTAAATTTTTTAGCCTGGTTACATTATATTAATATAAGAGAAAAGTTTTTTTTACCATGTTAAAGTGGTGATATCCAGACACCTTAAACGAAAATAGAGAAACATAAATAGAGAAGAAGCGGAGAAAAAAAGATACTGATAATTCCATCCACTTATGAAAAGTTGTTTAGTGAGCCTTTGATTTCATTTCCCTATTTGAAAGAAGATTTGTAAAAGTATTTTTAGGAATATTGTAATTTTGTGATTAATTTTGAATTAAAATTTTTACCAAAATATTTTTATCTTACATATGAGTTTATAATATTTTTATAAGATAAAAATATTTTTTTTTTATAAAAAGATCAAATAATCCCTATTATCACCTATTGTAACTTACTGATGGTTATACTTCACTGCTGCCCTTTGCTGTGAGACCATCACTGGCCACTGTCGGACCACCACCGCTAGGCAGTCGTCAGACCACTGCCAGCCCTCCATCAAGGATACTTTTTGAAATATATAAAATATTTTTAAAAATTTAATTCATTTACCAAATATTCTAAAAATATAAGTTGAGAAAGCTATTTTGGATTATAGCATTTTTAAAAATAAAAATTCAAACCGACCAAATATGTTATGTTTGGGATGGTAAATGGTTCAAATATTGATGTGCATAACAAAAATGTACAAGAAATATTATTCTTTTTTATGATGTGATCTTATTACTGCATGATTGAGAATATCTAACAAGTTTTAATTAGGAGTGGAGCGACGTAATCAATCACATTCTAAACAGATTCCCCTCTACTCACTTGTGTTGAGTGTCTCCCTACAATGTGAGAAAGAAAGGTAAGAACAAAATCGGACACAAGTCGCAAGTTTATTTATTACACATTTACACTCGCATCAACACACACAAACACCGAGTCTGTCTCAGAGGGAGAGAGAAACACAACACTACAGGGACAAACATGCGCCCATTTAAAATCAACACAGCACAACTGCAAAGAAAAAGAGAACCTTTTACTTTTTTATGCCACTCAGTCACATTCTCTCTCTCTCTCTCTCTGTGTCTCTGTCTCTGTGTCACAACTAATTCTCTCTCTCTCTCTCTCTCTCTCTCTCTCTCTCTCTCCCTGTTCATCTTTTCTTTCTTATTTACCTTTCGTTTCTCCCAGAGACCGTGCTCCGTTGTTCTCTCACTCTCTTAGTTCTCACTGTGTGTGTGCGCGTCTGTGTGAGCTTAGCTTCATGTGGATGGGTATTATGAGATGGGGTTGGTGGTGAGAGAGAATGGCACAGGCTCAGCAGCATCATAACAACAACAATGGCGGCAGCAACAGCAACAGTGGGAGCAGCCAACAACAACAGCAGCTGGTGAAACCTGTCCTCCATGACTTCCTTGGCATGAGGCCCTCCGATGTCAGGCTTCCCGAGCCCTCGCCGTCGTCATCCTCCGGCGGCGGCGGCGGCGCTCGCGGCCCCTTCTCCACCGCCTCTGACATCGCTTCTGGTGAGTCACTGCCCCTTCAACCACCCCATTTGCTTTCAACCTTAAAAATGCAATCTTTGCTCTTTCTGACTTTCACTTTCTTTTTTTCGTATACTGAGTTCCCACTTTTCAGTTGTTGTAATTAAAACAATGTAATGTTTCAAAAAAAAAAGAAAAAGGAAAGAAAAAAACTTTTTCTTCATAGGCACATTATCCCTACTTTTTGAAGCATTGGTTGGGTTGCCTGTGATCTGGTTTTGTGCATCAATTCTCATCCACTTGTGTTCTTTGCCCTTTCTCTCTCTTTTAGTGGGGTATCTTTCTGGTGGTTCAGTTTTAGTGAGGCCAGTATTGGGGTTGGTTGGTTCCGTTGGTCTTAACATAAATTTTATGTGTCCTTGGAATTGATTTTTATTTGTTTATTTATTTTCCTTTAGTAGTTGTTCCTTCATTAACCTACGCTTTAATCTAGTGTATTTAGCTTAGCACAGTAGGAAACTTTTTTTTTTTTTAAATTTTGGTAAGTTATGTAAATTTACTGTCGGGGTATTCTGTATTTTGTTTTGCCTTGCATTACGGTGTTTGCCTTGATTCTCTGTTTCATCTTTCTGCATTTGTTATTTTTCATTTAATAAGTGAGGGTAGGATAACTGAGTTTATGCTGAAACGTGAAAATTGCATCGTTTGGAATAGGAAATTATAATCAAGCTATGGTTATGTCTTCTCGATGTTTGTGCATTGGGTGATAATGATGATATCAATATTTAGTCTTTATCACAACTATTGTTGTTGCATTTTCTATCTCTCTCTTTTCTTGGCTTTTTCATGGAGTAAATGGGCGTTCTTACTTCTAAGTTTCTATGATCTTTTAATAGTTTTTATTTCTATAAATGTAATGTTTTTCCCCTCATCAATTTGGTAGAAAAACAGGTAGGAAATCATCTTGAGGGGGTTCCATTCTATGGCCCGAGGAGTGATTTTTCTGGGAATGAGATAAGTAACAGACTAGTGGGAAACAAGAGAAGTAATTCTGATTCTACTTTTATGGGTTCCTCCAGAGATGCCTTCCAAAACATGATGAAGGTTTGAATTGTCACATCATGCTTCTTCTCTAATGTTCTCAATAACCAAATAAGAAAAATACTCTTGCTTTTCTGTTATAATAGCCTTTGATATCTTGAGTTCTATTTTGATACAGGTCCTCCGGAATGCTGGTGGTGGAGAGAAGCTTAGAAGGCCCAATGATGATGAAGCGTTGCTTGGTATGCAGTCACTGAAGCCAACTTCTGCTTCTCTATTTCAGCCTCCGACAAGCTCTAAGGTTGATGCTAATAAATGGGAACGATCTTTTCTCATGAACATTGGCCCTTCCATGCAGCATCCACCGCGTGGGGGGCAATTGACACCTTTTGTACACCAAATAGCTTCGAACAAGATGAGGGATACCAATGCTGTTCCTTCATTTATCTCTCAGTCAGCTGCTGATGAAGGATCTAGAACTGGAATCAAGGGCCCTGGAATTTTAAGTTCTATAAATCCAAACGCCACTGCCACTGAGAAAACATCATCTGCAGTGTTTCTTGGTGGAAGCAGGCCAAAGCCTGTAACTAACGTAGTAGACCCCGAATCATCCACACCTCCAAGGTGAATCTTTATTCAATCCCCCTTAGCTCTTTTAATTTTCACTCCCTTTACCTCTAAAAAAGGAGAAGGTGCTTGATTTTATGCATTTTGGTATTGACTGCAGTCAACAAGGGCTAACATCTGCCAGCCGCCAGATGACTATTTTTTATGGGGGTCAAGCTCATGTTTTTGATGATGTCCATCCTCATAAGGTCTGCTTTCTCATTGTTAGCAAGCCATATATGTTTATTTCATAGTTACATTTAGTGAAATAAGGCCTAAAATTAGTTTTCTATATGTGAATCATCGCATGAAACAATTTGTGTTTTAAAATTTAGTCTATGGGCTATGGTTGACTTAAGTGGGTGATTTAACAATTGTTTCTTTCCATTTGTAAAACTATGGAGACAACATTTTCTTCAGAGCCCAATGGCAGAAAAAGTTTAAACTGTTATCAGAAACTATACTGTCATTCTGATTTTAGTTGAGAAACTCGTTTTACGTGGTGTTTGTTTCAATATTCTGAGTTGATTTCCATATGGACCATAGCACTCTGATGTTGTTTCTACAACTCGTTTTATGTGGTCATTGCACCATCTAGTGCTTGTGCTGAACCTTTAATTGCGACTGGACAAAGCTTTATAGCAACCAATAATACAATTGCTTATGTTCTGGTGCCCAGATGGAAATCACTATTGAATATTGTTTATTTCAATTACTGATTTGAAGACGTATGCAAGCTTTCTTATAGTATTCCAGAATATTTATTCTGTTCTTTATGACAGAATATATTTGATGATTTTTGGATTTAGTTATGACAATAGTGTTTAAAGTAGATATAACAGTAGGTATAATAGAATACAAAATGACATGGAAATAGAAGGAGATGTAAACCATAGGATTTAAGTAGGGTGGATGAAACGGAGGAGTACTTTGAATGTTATTTGTAATAGAAAAGTACCTATTGACAAAACAGTTAAGACGGATTTAGATTTAAATGGTTTATCTATAGACATGGTTTACAATAGTACACAATGATGTCATTTGATCCATCTAGACAACCCTTCTTTGTGGGAAAAAGCTTGTTTGATGTTGTTTGTTAATATGTAATTTGGGATAACACCTATTGTGGACAAGGTTGTAGAATCTTGCTTTTAGTGGTTTGTTCATGTGTGAAGAAGACATTTAGAAGTCCTATTAAGCAGAGTAGATCAAATGAAGGGCAGCTCAATAGCTTGAGATAGAGAAATACCAAGAAAAGTTATAGGCGAAACTCTTAAGAAGGATTTAGATTTAATGGTTTGTCTGTGGACATGGTTCACAATAGGACACTGACGTTGTTTGATTCATATAGTCAACCCTGCCTAGTGGGAAAATGCTTGGTGGTTGTTGTTGTAGTAGTGCCTAAATTCAGTCTATTGTTCCCTTTTCTGTCTTCCTTTTTTTTTCCAGGATTTTTGTCTCGATTTTTCAGCATGTTTCCTGCTGAGATTTGGAGGTTTCAAAACTTCTTTTTATAATTTTTGACTTTCCAAAACATATTGCCAATGGTGAGTAAAAGCTTAGGCTTGAAGTTCATTGCTATAGCTGTTTGCATCAATCTTTGGGACTGGCATAAAAATTGATAGGGTTGGCCTTTGTGGTATAAATTGTGTTAGACTTGCGCTCAGATTCTGACCAGTAGATGAAAGCATTTAATTCTTGTATGTTTAGTTGTTGATGAAACATTAGATGTACTTTCATAGCTTGGACTTTTGAGAAGGTTCTATGTGACCTTGTGTCTTGGTTTTGATGATAATTCTTAGTGCAAATGATGGGTCATGTTGTATGATCTCTGTCCTGAAATGATAAGTTAGCAGCAATGAGATGTTACAATGCAGCTTTGGGATCTCATTTACTGCCTTGAGTTTCAAAATCTGTTCACATTTACTTCTGGTTTGCAGCATTTTTTCTTTGATGATTCCCTTTTGATATGGATTAATTGTATTAAGCAAGTATGCGTGTTTTTGTGATTAGCATTTTTGATGTTAGATGTCTTTTTTCATTTACAAATTTATTGCTACGTCAACGTGTTTGCTGAGTAGCAAGTGTACTGGTGCGCCTGTTCGTGGTTTTTACTTTATTTCAATCTGTTTAAACTTTTCAATTGCTAACCATATAACTTTCATAGCTTTTTATTTCTATTTGTTTGCTTTCTGATGATTTCTTTGTCTTTGGAGTGGATTAGATGATGGTAATTATCACATCTGCTTCAACATGTATATGAGAGTTGTCAAGACAGCGTATGAAGTTATTAACTATTATATGCTCTGTGAAGACAGTAGGGTGCAGTGCTTATCCTGAGTGGGAAATAAAACTAACTATAGCGGCCATCACTAGTGATATTGTATGTGATTGAATGTTGGGCGTTCGTTGAAAAGCCAAGAAGAAAATAAGTTCAATGTTGTAAAGATGAGGATATTGTGTTGGATGAGTGGATATATTAGACAAAATAGGATTAGGAGTGAATGCGTTAGAGAGAAAGTTGGTTTAACCCTTGCTGTGGAAAAAATAGTGGAATTTTGTCTCAAGTGGTTTGGGCATGTGTGGAGAAAGCATGTAGAAGGCCAAGTAAGGAGAATAAATCAAATGGAGGGTAGCCTAATAGCTAGGTAGGGGAAGACCAAGAAAAGTTATAGGTGAAACTATTAAAAAAGATTTAGAATTTAGTGCTTTGACAGTAGACATAGTTTATGATAGGATGTTATAGCGTTGTTTGATCCATGTAACCGAATCCACCTAATGAGACAAAACTTGTATATTGTTGTTGTAGTTATTAGAGCATAAGCTTCGGCCACATGATTTATGTTTCAGTTTATTATTAATGAACTTCCCGCCACCATCACACGGAATGGTTTTGATAGATTTGTCAAAACTGGCGGCAGACAAATTTTTCTGAAAAGAACAAATTGATCATAAAATTCGAAAAGAACAAGGAGAGCATAAACTTGAATTTAAAATGAAACCTTAACAGCTACGTAAAATTTGTTGGCCATGGCCGAGGTGGGGTTGAAGTCAAATCGGACTAGAACGCTTGATAATATCCAAATGGGCTTAAGTAATGAGAGTTGCACTCGAACTATCAGTTATAGCTTTTGATCTATTGTAAACACTCGATCCAACAATTGATATCAAAGTCAAGGTCATGGGTTCAATATCCCAGGTAGGCACAAAATATTGCTTGCAGGTGTTAGAGGAGGGGCATGTTGGTTGTAGGGCAACATTTTGCCTTGGCAAGGCCCAGATGCGTTCGGAGTTAGATCGGGTTGGAGGCGTGATTCATGGACTGCGGAAGAGAGGTGCTGGGGGGAGGGATTGTTGGCCATGGGCCAGCACTTTGCCCTGGCAAGGCCGAGGTGGAGTAAGAGTCAAATCAGACCATGGTGCTTGGTAATAGGCAAATGGACTTAAGTAATAGCAATTGCATTTTGACTAACAACTATAGCTTTTGGTTTAGTGGTAAGCGTTCGATCCAACAAAATCAAATATGGAAAGCTGGAACCTAACATAAATCATGTGGCCGAAGCTTATGCTCTATAGTAGTGGCCGAAGCTTATGCTCTATAGTAGTGGCCACCAGTCGTTTATTTCTCAAGTAGCCATTTCAATAAAATTAGAAAGACATCTGCTGGAAGTCCCTTGTAAATTGTAATGCTGAATGTATTGCTTGATAGTGCTTAGTAATTCTCAAGTGATGGCTATCAATTATTTTCCAGTGTTTTTCACTTCTTGAATTTGTTATTATTTTCTTTGTTGTAGTTTCTATTGGAGAATCAGGAACTTTATTGTATGCTTAAAATCAAAATCAAGTGAGGATCTGTTAAATTGGTATACCCTGTAAGCTTATTTTATAGTTGTTTTTCCTCTCTATATCTGTTGCAAACTTACATCATACCCAAGACAAATAGTGTATGTAAACTCTATATGCAACACAACAACAACAATAACCACCCCAAGCCTTATCCCACTAGGTGGGGTCAGCCAGATAGATCAGTTGATGCCATTGGGCTCTATGTCCTTTCATCTATCCAGTTTGCATAATAGTTATGGTCAAATGTTAAGTGCTGAGCAAGCTATGATGTGCTTGGTAGTTTTCAAGTGCATATAGGTATGCCTTGGCCTTCAAAGCCTCATAACAGGTCTTTCTTTGCTCTATTCGTGTCATTACTCTGATAAATTTTATGTACGCGCAAAGAGGCATTATAAGTTTCATGTCCTCTCATGACTTCTACATGCTTTCTGATGTGTGCAGGCAGATGTTATAATGGCTTTAGCTGGGTCAAATGGTGGATCTTGGTCAACAGCATTTTCACCGAAATCTTCTGTTAAGCTGGCTAACGATAGTAACTTGCATAGCGGAGAGAACGAAACAGGTATCGCACATGAGCATCATGGGAGATTGCCTATTACTGGCAGTTCTAGCCATGCCATTGCGCTTGGTGATCGAGTATCTACTCCAGCAGGTAATCCTCAAACATCGTACTGCATGTTTGATTTCCCTACTTTAAGTACTTTCTAGTTTCTACTATCATACCTTCCAAAGCTGGAGTTCATGGAAGCACACAAGATCTCCAAATATCGATCACATCCCTTCTTGTAGACCTCGATTAAAGCAACTTGATATATGTTCATGTTTTTGTTGGTTACATGTGATCCATGGGAGAATGCTTCTCTTCTTTTGGTCAAAGTTTTCTTTCATTTGGATAGTTCAATTTGTTATGGATTGCTAAATAACTGGTTGTAGTGGCACACCAGGGAAGCATTGCCGCTAAAGATACAAGAAATCCGGTTCAAGCAGCTGATCCCAGTTCTGAAGACAAAAGAGCACAATGATATTGAGGCTGGAAGGTTTTATGTTCTTCTATTAATTGGAAGGCTTAAGAGCTTTATCTTATTGTGATTCCTATGGGGTATCATCCTCCTCTTGTGTCAAATTTTCTTCTGATCCTTTTACTTTTTACTTTAACCTTTTTTCCTACCTTCCTTTGTCTTTATACTACGGGGGGCAAGAATAGGATGATTGTTTAGAGAGGCCTAACAGATATACCAGGTAAATTTGTGCAGTGTTTTCGTCGTTAGGAATATCTTATGTTTGATCAATGGTGAAAATATATATATGACCAAATTATGTGAAATTTTAATATGGGAGTATTCATTTCCCTTGGAGTAATTGCCTATATATCATTTTCTGAAGAGAGCGTAACTCCAAAGATTAACTTATGAGATTAATTTTGATATATTGATAATATAAAATAATTTTATACGGCCAGTATATAAGAATTAATTTCTCAACTTATTGTTTTTTTACACAAAAAGTTTTATTGTTTCATGATTTAAGGATTATGATTAAAATTCTTATTTAATTCGGGGACTCAACGTGGTCATAGGACTTTTGTCCATTGAATCTGCGACTGAAAGCTGCCTCTTAATAGCAGACGATGAGATGCATCGACTTGGCGTTTGTTGCCCGCTAAACCTCCAAGATATTAAAGAGCGTGGGCCACGCAAGAGTTTATAATATAATGTCCTCATGTTTTCATTCAAATTCTTGGTTCTCACCTCCCACGGCGTGTTTGGTCGGTGTTAAGAAAGACTAAACCATGACTTAAGAGAGTGAAATTTTTGCATGTTTTGAGATTAAGCTTTTTTCATTTTAGTTATTTGTTGTATGACAAATTAGTTTTATGGTGGTTAAAACGTTCCAGTGGATGGTTAAAAAAACATAACGATGATTTATAAAGTTACTTTGTTAAGTAATAAATAAATAATTTAATTTGGATACATATGTAAGAATTTTTTTTTTTTTTTTTAAAACGTGAATCAAATTTTTATTTATTTAATATATTTAATAAAATTATGCTAAATTACATTTCAATGTAATTTTTGATTTTAAATCAACAAAAGTGAAAGTTATTTTTCTGATGAATCAAATTATCGTCTGCAAACGGGTGAGGCATGCGGCAAGTGGTAAATGTTGTTAATAGAAGGTGCTTTAGTGCGGTGAATCCCCTACTACTGCTACTACTACTACTACTACTAATAATAATAATAATAATAATAATAAGTGAACGGTTAGAACCAAATTGTAAATAAACAATCTTTTTCTTCCGAAGTGGATTCCCATACAATGACTTAACTGCAGTAATATGTTGATCTGTAAACAACTATAGTCTTAATTGATGGTGACAATTGAATTGAGTGAGAAGCAAGTCTTGGGTTAGCATCACTTAACTTTTATTGATGCATAAATTAAGCTATGGTGGGGCTGGCATGAGACTTTAGAAAGTGTGTTGGAGTAAAGTTCTGCATTTTCGGAAGGACAGAAAGTCTACTCAATGACTCTGGGCTTGGGCTCTAATCTACTGATACAACAGATAATTAGATACTCTTTTGCGATTATATGACCTTATACAAGGGAACAGACAGCTAGTACGCAACAGCCTGCACAAATATAATTTTTATTTGCTACAGGTTTAAAGTTGATGTGACAATGAAGTTGGCTCATCTGTTCGATATTTTAGTCATGTATTGTTATGAATTGGATTTAATTTCTATGTTTCCTGATGTTAGATGATCTATAAGCCTATAACTATCTACGTAAATATTTAATGAAATTGAAAGTATGTCCTAATTTTGGATTGAAATGACCTTTTTATGCTTAATCTAAATTTTTAGCAATAAAAAAAAGATAAAAAAATAAAGTTTATGTAATATCAGCTTAAAATTTTTATAGTATTATCAATATATTATAAATTATTAAAAAGTATCAATGCATACATGATTGAATTCATTCATATGTATTTATTTTAACTTTTAAAAAAAGTAATTTTTAAGTTTAAATTTTATATATAATTAAAAAAATTGAAAATTAATTTTTTTAAAAGTTATTTTTTTTAACTTTTATAAAAAAACTAAAAACAGATTTTTTTACCTTTTAAAAATTATCTAAACATACGAAAATTGATTTTTTTAATAAAAAAGTAATTTTTTGTCAAAATATTGCCAAACAACACACTAAATTTTAGAATTAAATCTTTTATCTTCTGTTTGGCCCCATTCTTTTATGGTTCATTTTTTACCTTTATTATTATTATTATTATTATTATTATTATTATTATTGTCGTCTTTGTTTCCTTCATTAATTTCATGAGCAGGTTGGAATTTATTATCTAGGTTCAATTTGGTGTGCGAAAATATTAGAAATCTTTCACCTTTAAATTTAGATGGATATCAAATTGGCTTTAAGTCCTTTTACTTTCCGCAGTAAATAAAGTTTTCAAGCCATCATTATATTTTTCTTTACAATGGCGTTATGCAAATTTAAAGATTGACTTGACGTAAATTATTCAAGTTCTTTATTACTGGTACAATTGTCATGGGTTTAAATTTAATTTTCTAAGCAAAAGAAAATTTTATCCTTAATTAATTAGATTCACATCTCTAATTATGTTAACTAGTTTTAGTCAATTGCCATGTTGTGCGGACAGCTCAAGCTTATTAAATGAAAATATGAAAGATAAACGAAAATTCTCGTTACAAATTTATGTACAGGGAAAACACATGAATCATTAGCTCAAGTGTTTGAATTTGTTCAATTGGTTGCAAATTCGAAAATAGCTCATTCATGAGTTGAGAATATGAAGAATCCATATCTATATATCGTTGCATTAGTAAAATTGCTTTAAAAGTTAAATAATGATATCAATTACTATTATAATGCAAAAAATTAATTATACTATACATTATTAAGTGTTAATTATATTATTAAATTTGATTTCCAAAATTATTAATAACATATCATATAAATTTTCCATGTAACTAACACGTCATTAACAAGGTATTTTTCTTTTTAATTCTATTTATAGAAATTGCATTATATTTTGATCTCACCAATATATTTTCTCAAACAATTGAAATAAATATGAATCGGATAATTATTAAATTTTTAATTTGTCTTTGTAATATTATACATACATTCCATTCTTTCTAATCCTAAAACAAACATTTTCAGTTTAATTACACTTTAATCATAATTTAAACACAAATATGATCAATTGAACTAATTAAACCATAAATTATAGAAGTCTCACTGGCTCAATCTTTGATGTAATTTTTAGAAGCATTTAATTTTTATACACTGTCAATGTAAAAATATATTATACAGACATCCAATTATATATCATCATATCAGTGAAAAATATTTGGCTTAATCATCATCTAATACCTTATAAGTTTTACAAACAAAAATATGTAATTGAATGATAGTGTAAAATTATTTTATATTATTATTATATCAAAATTAATCTCTTTTTAGAATATTAGTTTGCATAAGTATAACTTGATAAAATTAAAGTACTCTTGATTGCATGGTTTGTGAAAGGTGATTGCAGCTTGGGGCAAGGATTAAAAGATTGTTAGAATTGGGAATTTGTTTAAGCTTTACATGTCTTTGGTTTGAGAAAAATTCAATCCCTTCCATAGAGAAAAGACATTATTACACTTCACTCATCTCTATTTTTAAAGCATGCACTTTCTTCCTCTACAAAATTAAAGTAACATACAAACCTTCTCTCTTGAGAGATAACATTATTGTATTTCTTTTCTTTCTATTTCTAAAACATATATTTCTCTGTCCCAAAAATTTAAAATAAACTACATTTTAATTCATTTTCAAGTTTTCTATTAACTTTTCAATATCTCATGTTTATTATTTTATTTTTGACCAAAATATCTTGTAATAATAGTTATGCATTTTTTTTCAAAATATATATATGGCTTATAACAATATAAAATCTATATATATAATTTAAAATTAAATTATTACTATATTAAGAGAACAAATTATAAAAAGTAACAATAATTTGTAATAATCATTTTTTCAAAAATAAAAAATACATATTTTTTCAGCTATTAATTTTTTAATATTAATGTATATTTTTTTATAGTAAAATCACAAAAAAAAGGTTCATTATCTTCTTCGTGATTTATCATTATATACAATATCAACAAATAATTTTCTTTTTTTAATATACATTAACACTCTAGAATTAATAGTTGAGGAAATATGTAATTTTTATTTTTGAAAAATAATTATTAGAAATTATTGTTTACTATTAATAATTTGATATCGTAATAATTTAAAAATTTGATATATATATATATATGTTATATTATTATCAACCATATATATTTTGTTTGGTAAAAAGATAATACATATAACTATCAATAAAGGGTATTTCGGTCAAAAATAAAATAATGAGATAATGGAGAATTAATGGAAAACTTGAAAATTGATTAAAGTATAATTTATCTTAATTTTTTAGGGGAAGAGAGTATATATTTTAGAAATAGACAGAAATGAAGTGTAATAATATTATCTCTCAAGAGAAGGGATTATATTTTACTTCTTTGATTTGGTTGTTTTGTTATTGATCTTATGTACTCTGGTTTGATTGTAATGTTCCTCCTTGCTGGGATAATTTTTGAGCCTTGTTCTGATTAACTATCAGGGAAAAAAAAATTGTGAGATAGCTGATATTTCACAGAACGATAATTTTTTTTTTTTTGGGACAGGGATCGAGAACGATAATTATGTTATGAAAAAATCTCAGAAAAATGTAAAGTAGATGTAATTAAAGTTGAATTTCGTCGGGTGACGTCTTAAAGATAATATTATGTTTTGATTTCCCTTATGAAAATCGATCAGATACACAAATTATATGCCATGCTCACAGGAGGAAATCATAAAAGATACCAAGGATCCTGGACTTCTAGTATATATGATTGAATCAAGTAACATTCAATCAATTACATTAAAGAAATTAAAGAGTATAGGTTGAAAATACTCTTCAAACACAGACAACCTATGATAGTTGATTGGAGAAGGCTTAAATTAGGAGAGAAATTATTAGGCAGGCGCCGTTTATTATAAGATTCCATTTAACGTGTGTAAATTTGAGTGGTATCTTGTGAAATTGAAAGAAAAGATCTCAAGTATGCAAGGTCTATTATAAGCAATCGTAATGGATTTTGGTTTTGGTACCTAAGTTTTCATAATGTACAAACAGGCTTCAACAGATGACCACAAAGAGCCCAATACATAAAAAGTGTTGGCTGCGTTTTGGCAAACTCATGTTTGGTCAGAGATATAGAAGAGCTTTTTTTCTCAAAAAAGGCTGTTCTTACAAAAGCAAGCATGTTTGGGTCGTACGGGTTGGCAAGAGTATAATATAAATGGGATAATTTAAGTCGTTTTTGCTGAAATAATCATCAGCTACTTTTTGGACATTTTTTTGATTATAATCAAAATATATATTATTTAATATGTTCTAATTTTACTAAATTGATTCTAAATATTTAATATTATATAATATAAATAATAATTTTATATTCTTTTTAATAACTTTATTTTATAGAAATAATTTTTTTATAATTTAAATAAAATAAATTATTTTAAAATAATTTTTCAATTAAAATATATAAATATAAACTGATTTTCACATAATTGATTATATAAAAAAATAATTAAACAAATAAGTAATTATCAAAATAATTTTAATTTTACAATTTTTTCAAACACATTAAATCCGACATGTTGTTAGTTTCTCTGTATATATTTTTAAATTCTTCACATGACCCCAAAAAAAAAAAAATATTTCATATCGTTTTGGCGCTTCCTTTTTGTTAACGTTTATAAAAGGCGGTATGCTATAGAATGTTTTAAAGTTACAATTTATTACGGTTATAATACTGAAAGTTACAACATTACAGTATGATTTAAATCTTATTGTGCAATTTTCAAAAAAACAAAAATGTTGTTCCACCGTTGGTCTTAATATCTTAATTTCTTTTGAAATAGTAATACTATACAACTAAAAAAATATAGTAAAATTTATTTGGTTTCTCATAATATTTTTTTACCTAATATGTGAGATATTAATATTTTGTAATACGGTCAATTCTTTAAGTAGGATCTCTCTCAATGATATATTTTTCATATATATAAATCTTAATTTTAAATTCAAGACCACATATAAAGAATCTGAACCCCTATTATTCGAACCACCACTTGTTGGTATATAACAAAATTTTTGACAAAATTTATTACAGTGCTTATATAAAATAAAATGACATGACCCTCTTATATATTCAACAATCATTAGTCATATCACATTTTCTTTTATAATAAAATATAATTTTTCTATCCGAAACCGTGAATTTTACTGGAGAAGAGGCAATACTAATACTAAAGTAAACGCCCTTCATTTTTCACCTTTGTATCTCTCCTAATTCGTTGTGCTTTTCTTTTATTTTTTTGGGTCGGTTCTCCGAATTCGTTGTTGACAGTGCATGAGGGTAGAACGGGCTTGCAGATGTCATTTTTTTCAGAACGTTAATGATTGATTTGGGGAATCTTGGGCTGCTTGCATAGTATGTACTATGCTGTAAATGACTTCTCTACCACACTGCAGCATTCTTGCTAATTTTTAGACTAATTCACTATTTTTAATAAAATCCACTTCCTCCCAGTCAGATTCCTGGTTTCAGCGGCCACTAAATATCAATTGAAATTTAATTTCAACTCTTTCATTTGGCTTAGTGGAGAAGCCTTGCACCCAAAAAAATTAAAAAAGGGCTCTAGCCCATTTATTACGCTTAAACCTTCTAAATAAACTTCAAACAAACCCTTATGATAACTAGGACAGAGACAAGAATGAATATATTGTTCAAGTTGTATTTATTTTTTGGAATTAATATAAAAATATTTTTTATATTAAATTATTATTGATTACATCGCATAAAATAATAATTATTATTTAAACACAAAGAATATATATATATATATATGTAATACTTTAAAAGTCACACAATTTCTATATAATACAGAAATTGTGGAATCCTCAAAATTAAATCAGATTGAAAGTAAACTAAAATATACTAAACTTTACTAATTAAATTAAACTTGTATAATAAACCAAATAAACCTCAAAATTCAACTTTATAATAGAACAAAACTTTTACTACATGAAATTAATCTAAATAAATGAAATTAAAACCCTAAACTAATAATTTTGTTTTACACTAACAAAAAGTACACTAAAATATAATAAATTACTCTAAATTCAAATTATACGATGCTCTATAATATAAATAAACCTCAAAATTCAGTATTATAATAGAATAAAGCTAAACTATATTAATCTAAATAATTTAAACTATAATAAATATTGCTGTTCAATAAAATAAAACTACCCTAAAAAAAATTTAATCTAGGCAAAACTTATTTAAATACAAAGACTAAGCCTATAATTTTACTTCATACCAAATAAATATAAACTTAAATATACAAAAATAAACTAAATTCAATCTCTAAGTTTGCGTTGCTTTAATACTAAACTAAAGTCCTCATTCCAAAAAAAAAAAAAAATGAAAATATTCTAAACTAAACTAAACTAAACAAATACCTTATATTAAAGTACGAGAAAATTGCACTTTACTCCCTTGAAATATAATCCATGTGTATTGTACAACCTATTATTTAAAAATATACAACTCGAACCCTGATGTTTTCAAATTGTGCAAATAAAACATTCTGTTAATTCTGCTGTTAAATATGAGTTCCGAGTTCAATAGTGTAAGTTCCGTATTCAGTGTGTCAACGTGAGAGGGTTCATTTCTTCTTTGTCTCAGTTTCTGAATTCCAATTTCAATGGAGAGTTTATTTCTTATTTCCATATTTGTAAATTTATCAGGTCATGTGAGTGAGTTCTGAGTTCCGAGTTCAATGGGACATGATCACTAACAATGGTATTTAATAGTAGAGTTAATAGAAGGTCTTATTTGCATAGTTTGAAAATGTTATGATGTCAAATTACACATTGTTGAATATTAGGAGAGTAAAGTGTATATGGATTATACTTTAGGGGGGTAAAGTATATTTTTCCCTTAAAGTATGATAGAAAATTACCTTTACATTTAGATTTGTAGCAATATCTCCAAACATATCCATTTGGCATAAGTTATTGTACTTTATTAGTATCTAACTTTTCTTTTCTCTACCACTCTCTTAATTTTGAGATTTATTTATATTATAGTGCATGGTGTAGTTTAAATTTAGAGTAGTTTACTATAATTTAGTTTGCTTTTTATTAGTGTAAAACAAGATTGTTGATTTAGGGTTTTAATTTTATTTATTTAGATGAATTTCATGTAGTTTAGTTTTATTCTATTATAACGTTGAATTTTGAGATTTATTTGGTTTATTATAGAGTATGATCAAGTCTAATTTAATTAGTATAGTTTAATATATTTTAGTTTATTTTTAATTTAATTTTGAGGGTCTCAAGATTTCTAAACACCCTAAATCTAGTAATAAATCATGCCACATTCACATAATTTTCCTATAAACACTAAAAACGTGACATTTTAGAAAATAAAGTTAAAACAAGATATTTTTATGTATAATTTTTTTATATTATATGTGTAAAAAATTCCCTCCCCCCCTCTCTCTCTCTATATATATGTATATATCCTTTTTATTATGCTTATATAACAATAATTATTATAAAAATTTAATATAATATATCAAATAAATTTACAATAATATTTAATTAATAAAAGAAGCAGATTGGTAGAAAAAATAATAGTTGAATGACAATTTTATTTCAATACCCAAAAAAAATTGCATATTGACAAGCTTTCAATTTATTAGGAGGTTGAAGAAAAATCATATAAACAAGATTAAGTTTCTTGGATATTAAAGGAATGGGACGCAGTTAGAAATGGAATATTTTTGGAATTGTTTAATCATTACTTAAAAATTTAAAAGTATGCAAATAAGTTTTATTTTCTAATAAGTTGTTATTCGAAATTTTTGAGGGGAAAGGAAGTTTAGACCTTACTTAAATTAAAAGTATATTTCTTTATGATAATTAATCCTAAATTTTTGAACTAACGAATTAGATTTATTCTTTTTTCTTTATATATAATTTACACTAAAAATTAAAATCAAATGATAAAATTTAATATATTTTATATGGAGAGAACGATTTCTTTAATTTTAAAATTTTTGCCTCAATAGTTTCTAGCTATATTCTCTTTAGTTTGACTTTAATAAATAATCGTTATGAGGCTAATTAAAGGGGACATAGAGAAAAGTGGAATAATTTTTTCTTCAATTGTTTTACCCTAACTAAAAAGTTATAAATAAATTTATTATAAAATATATAATACTTTTAATAACAAGTTGTTATAGAGAACCTTCCATAAAAAGGGGGGGGGGACAGATAGGGAAAATGGATTTTTTTTTCAATTGTTCAATTCTCACTTTAAAATTGGAAAAAAATATAAAATAAATTATGCTATAAATAATAAAATGATATAAAATGAGTTTATGCAATTTTTGTAATATAACTTATTTTTCAACAACAACTTCATATTTATACTAACCTCCATATTTTGGTTTTTGCAGTAATGAGTGAATAGGAATTGTATTGTTAAACAAAACTAGAAGAGATGGAGGGGTGAAGAGATGGTTTTTTTACTCTTTTCATTGATGAACTTCCGACGGAGATGTCATGGGACTGGCTATTGCAAATATTCAGGGGAATAGGAGAAGTTGTCGATGATTACGTATCTCACAAGAGGCGGATAAAAAATGGATGTAAGTTTGGTTTTGTTCGGTTCAAGAAAATAGAGGAAGCCAAAAATTCTATCAGAGATCTAGATACGGTTAAGGTTAGAGATAGATGTATGAAGGTTTCATTCACAAAGTACAACAAGAAAGGCTTGCCTTGGAAAAATTCGGTTACAAGAAAGGAAGAAATCCATTCAAAGCCGAAAGAGAGAGAAGATAAATCCCTATCAGCTATGGTGAATGGAAGGAGTTTTAAGGATGTAGTGAAGGGTCTGCCTCACAATCTCAGGGGACTAGAAGGGAACTCGAAAAATCTAGAGATAAGGGAGATTTCTGAGGTAGACAGGAACAAAAGGAAGACTGATAAGATGTTATTGAAGGAAACGTTTTGGAGATTGATAGAAGAAGTATTTAGTCCAAATAATAAGAAGGAATTAAAGAAAAAGTTTGATGAAGTGATTAATGAGGTAATGCATGAGAACAAGTTGGTGGAAGAAGCCATGGATGCTTCAAATAGAGGAGGAAACGAAGTTGAAAGGTAGCAGATGAAGGGAAAGGAGAAAATGCCAAGGGTATTTTGGGAAGAGAAGATGGTCATATCAATGCATCTCATGGACCGAGGTAGATTTGTTTCCCATGAAGCTGAGATTGTGCCACCTATGTTGATGGAAGCTTTGGTTCAGCCTTTCAAATTGGTGGGGCCTGATCGAAAATAGTATGATGAAAGACAGAAGGTGGAATGAACGAGGTGTGGAAGCCAACCCGAATTGCTGCAAGTTGGGCTCAGGATTTCAATCATCCAGTGGCCCAGATATGTTTTGAAAGGCTTTGGGTTACGAAAAGTGTTATGGGCCATGAAAAGAATCAAAAAGGGATGCTGGTAACAGTGGGCCAAGACAAAAAAAAAAAATGGGGAAAAGGATTGATTTTGAGCAGAGTATTGAAGAGTCTTTCTGCTCTACCTTAGTAGGTAGAACCCCTCAAACCCCGTTAGTAGAGTCAAACTTAAATCGACATGGAGAGATTGAGGAGTTTGTGATGTCGATTGAAGATGAGCTTGTGGAAGCAGAGGTTACTTGGGATATTGGAAATATGCTGGGGTGTTAGGTAAATAATGAAGAGGCCATGATTAAAGCATTAGCTAAAGTACATGATTGTTTCTTCCAAGGAAAAGAGGTCGTCCTAGGAAGAATAAGGAAAGTCAAAGAATTAGAAGTTGCTTGCTCTTCCTCTGGTGTGGAGTGTGTTTCTGTTTGTAGGGAGTCTTTGCTATATTCCAGTTGCTTGGCTGATGTGGTTTGGTTCTTGATTCTCGATCTCTTCTTCGATCTTTGGCTTTGGTGTAAGCAGGTTCTCTCTTTTGCAGTTTGGTGGTTCCTCTTGTGCTGGGGTGGGCTTGGTTGTGGAGTTTTGACATTTGGTGTTTCGAGCCTCTTTGAGAGTCTCGTGGTGTGTGTTTTGTGTGGTGAATCTGTATTTTTTTTTTTTTTGGGTCTTAGGCTATTGTTTGTTGTGTTTCTACTAGCTTGATGTAGTCTTGGTTTTTCTTTGCTCCCACTTTGTAAGTGAGTTTGAGCCTTTATGTAATTATTGAAAAACAAAACTTCACAGTTATACTTTTTATTTCTAAAGTTTTTTCATCTTAAGCTAATTGTACGCATAAAAATGTTTTATATAATATTTTATAGAGTTGTATATTTATTGTAAAATATATATATATATATATATATATATATATATATATATATATATATATATATATATATATATATATATATGTATAATTATTTTTTTATTATACATATGTTTGAAATTTTTTTTATAAAATATAATTCAATTACAGTTAGGTTAAAAAAAATTCAATTTTTATATTTATTATGAAAATAAGGTTATGTTGAATCCCTATGTAAGAAATAAATATCATGAATATACTTTAGTTTAGTTTTAATCAAAGACACAAAGGGATGAGAAAAGTATTGGTTTTTTTTTATTTTAATTATTGAATTTTTCTTAAATATTGTAAAAATATATTCTAAATTAAATTTCAAATCTTTTAATTTGCATATATTCTCTTCACTTTGATTTAATAAATAATGTTTAACATAAAATAATACAATGTCATAACAAATTTCTTTTTAAAATTATCATAATATGACTCTCATTATGTAATATATTTATGAAGAAAACTTAAACTGCTTTTATCTAATATTCTTAAAAATTTATACGTATTAACTTTAATTTTAATATCTATGCATTGCATGGATAAAAAATACTAGTAAACTAATATAATATATTAATATATTTTATCAAGTATCTGGTGTAAATTATATGTTAATTAAAATTTTTTATATATTAAAATAATAGATAACTTAATTAAGTCTTGAGTGTAAAATTAGATCGGATTAGATTTTAATGTATAGGGATTCTCTATTTCATTTATTTTTTTAATATTTTATTAAAAAAAGTACTTATTGAAATATATAAAACTAATATTTAAAATATATTATTATTATTATTATTATACAAATTAAATCTAAGAAATATTTAAAATAATTATAATAAAAAATAGTGAATGTTTAAATAATAATACTTATTTTAAATTTTTAAATATAATACCCAAGTCAAGAATTATATGAATTATTTCCTAAGTGTCAAGAATTGTAAATGAGTGTGTTAGACCCGGGCATGGATGTTAGAGGGGGTAGGAATATCTAGAAGAACTCTTGTGGCATTTTGAACTCAGGAAGGGGTACGCTTGAGTGCAGCAAGCCACACTCGAGCGTGTTGCCAACCAGAGTTCGGGGAAGTTTTTGGGTATAGGCCATGCTCAAACGTGCCCCCAGTAGAGCCGAGCAAGCTTCTGGGCCTCGGCTACACTTGAACGCAGTGAGGCTATAGAGAAAAAAATAAAATGCGATCTCCGACCCCAAAAAGAGAGATTACTCTCTCTCTTCTCTCTCTTTCAAACCCTCTTTTTTTCTTTCTCTTTCTAGACTTATCCACATTTGGTATTTTTACCATCTTTTAACCTCGTTTAACCCCACCCACTCTTTATTAGTTATGCTCCTAGCCTTCTTATCGTTTGTTTTCCCCCTGTTAGTAAGTGAGGGGGAGCTTTGGAGGTCTTGGGAGGAGACTCAAACTCCCTGCCTCATTTCTTTCCGTTCCTGGAAACCCCACATAACTTTTGACCTTATGGTTACTCCATATTAGATTTAAGTAACTTCTTCCTATGAAACTGATTCTTGGGTGGATTATGGAATTCTAGAATTGTGAATATGAGGTTTTGGGAGATATAGGAGTAATTTGTGCTGGTCTTTTGCTATTATGGCTTACATATGATTATGCTGTCATATTTAGGGTGTTAGAACCGTTCCGAAAGCAGTCTTTTGGTTTTGTGGCTCCTTAGAGGGACTTGTGCTTTGTGATTAACGTATTGTGAGTAGATTATTTATGGTAGTTCTTCGATCATTCATATGCACATATATTTATGTTTAGCTAAGCATATTTTGATGACTCTGTATAGTTAATTAAATAATTTTTTCCAACTAAATGCTATGAAAAGGAATTGTTTCTAAATATGTTATAGAAAAAGGATTTGTGGGTGAGCCCTTTGTAGAACTATAGTTAACGGCAGTAGGCGTTAGACTTGGTGTATCTCGTATGAACTTCAGCTAGCAGGGGAGGTGCTAACCCAGCATGTTAGGCTAACACGACCGTATTATAGATCACAAAGGGCTGTGCCTATGATGCTACTAGCTTAGGGTATTACAGAATAAATTCTATAGTTGTGGCTTCCCACCAGCTATATGTGCATGTGTAACTTCCCATATTTTATGAAAATGTGTTTTAAAAGGAATTTTAGAAAAGAAAATAAGATTTTGATTCTTTCAATGGATTTCCACATATATGGACTTATGGTTTAACCCCATGTCAACTATAAGTAGATTATTTCTCACTGAGTTGTTTAACTCACCCAATTGTTTCCCCTATTTCAGATTCTAGTATAGATTCGAGTTCAGCTCCACCAGCCTCTTAGACAGTTATTGGGCACTTTTGATGAGTCCGCCGCTTGAGTATGGGGTATATTTTGACTAGAGCTCCATTGAATACCAGGGAGGGTCTCGTCTGTGTAGTGTTGTGGGTAGAAAACGGTGTAATGCCCTATGTTTTGTATTAGTAGAAAGAATATATGTATGTTAAACCTTTAGAAGGGTATGTGTTTACAAAAGTGTTTATATATTATGTTATTTTGGATGATGGTTTGTGTGTAATCAGGTCTAGCAAAATCTTGAAGGTACTATTTTATGGGGAAACTCCGTTCATTCCTCGCGGATATCTCAGTTAGGCTTGCTCGGGGTTGGAGTTGATTGACACAAAGTATTTTGGAACAAGTTCCACATCGGCTAGGATTGCAAGGGAAGAGGGAGGCTAATGCTACAAATGGACCCAAGTCCTTTGTTTCAATTTGCACCAATTGGAAATATTTTAAGCTAGTATCTAACTTTGTTATTTTCTTTGTACTTTTATCTTAGAGTGTTGTGAGATGTAGATCAGATATTTGCTTTGGAAAGTGTGGTTGTACTGAGGTCGTGGGGTGTTTGAGAGAAAAATTTGTGTGCTACAAAAACTTTCACGTTAATTCTTATGTTGTAATTGTGTTTTTGATACATTTTATTTCTCTATTTTTAGGAAAGTTCTCAAGGGCAAAATGATTTTTTTCCCAACACTAGGGGGCCATGGCTCTCTGTGCGCCGGTCACAACCAGATTAGGTCGTGACATAAAATAAACAATTAATAAACATTATTATCTTATCATAATTTTTCTTGTTATATTTTGTGGTTGGAGGTGCAAGCAAAAAGAATCAAAATATATAAGAAGAGTATAATGTATTTATTATTTTTTATATTTTGTACAATAAAAATAAATATTGAAAATTATGTAAATAAACGTTAAGAAAATTAAGAAATATTTAAAATAATTATAAATAATAAATAGTAAATAAGAAATACAAATATGATTTAATTTGTATGCACTATTAGTGTAAAAAAGTTTTACACAAATATCCAATCATATATTGCCGTATTAGCAAAAATATTTGACTTAACTATCCACTATCTTAAAAATGTTATAAGCACAAGCATTTGATTGGATGATAATGTAAACTCTTTTATATTATTAGGGCATAGCAATTAAACTCATAAAAATATTTTTTTCTTGATAAATATTTGCTTGCGACTAGAGTTATTTTCAAAATTAAAATTATAATATTATTTTATATAATACATTATTTTATATATTTTTCACATCAAATTATTATATAGTATTTAACAGATCTTATAATATCAAACTTTACATATTAAATCTTATACAATTAGACTTTATTTTATTAGACATACTAGATGTAAGATTAATCAACCCTTTAGTCTGGCTCAAGTTGGTTTGAGGGTGCTTGTTAAAGTTGAGAATAAAATAAAAGATTACTTTTGATACATTGTTAGTACGTATAAAATGTTTTGTATTGTTAGCTAATCATATAATTTTATATGTGTGACTTTTAATTTAAAGTAATTATTATAAAAGTCAAATATTTTTAATGATATGATCGAATATAATTAAATATCTATTTAAAATATTTTTATATTAATAATATATTAAAATTAATTTTTAAAATAATAAAATAGGTAAATTACATAAACTCCTTGAAGTCTATCAATAATGCAGGTGGTTAGTATAATATTAATGGATCTCAATGGAGATTGATGTAATTTGCCCTAATAAAAAAATTGTTCAGCCTGCAGACCACATAAGATTAATTTGAGTAAGCCATAAGACTGACGTAAGGCTTCTTTTATATATGATTGGCACACATAAAATTGTGTAAATCATAAAAAATTATATTTAAACACAAAAAATAATATATATTTATGTTTAAAAAAACATTTTTATATGTTGACTGTGTATTAGAACAATTATGATAATGTTGTTTAAGAATTCTTTTTGTTAAAGTTATCTCCGATGCAATAGTAGTTTTGTATGTGTAATACGTACGAAGTGTCTATTCTTTATTTTATTAACTGCTTATGTAACTTTGAGTTGAAAATGCTTGTTAAGTAATTTTTTTCCCTTGAAATGACACTATTAGAATCCCTAACATCATCAATAATAATATAATAGAGGAACCACCGACCGCAATTTTTTTCGGAATTGTTTACACGTTATGGACCAGATTTTCTGTTTGACAATGTCATTGTTATACAAATAGTCCGTGTATCACATTATGGAGTTGCTTTTAATTATGGATTATTATTATTATTATTATTATTATTATAATAGTAAGGGAACTACCGACCGTGAAAACTATAAAGTTACCATTCAGAATTTAATTTGTAATAAAAATATAGCAGATGTTAAATTAGACATTATATTTTATTTTGTGGTTAATTAAAAATTCTCTCTTTAAATAACCCATCCTAACAGTAATATATCATAACAAAAAATATGAGTGTGATTATTTTATTGTAATTACTTTATTAAAATTATTTTAAAATCTAAAATATTTTCAATGAATTGCTTTTATTTTAATAGGAGTGTCTTTCTTGTTGCACAATTTACCATTATTCATTAAATTATCAAATTAGAGTGTACAATATTGAGAATAACTTAACTTTATTATCCCTTAAAAAATTATACATGCCATTTTTAATTTTATTCTTTAAATTTTAAATTAATTATGTTTATTTATATTTTTATAATTTTAAATAATTTTCCTTTTAATTTATACTTTTTAGATTAACTTAATTTAATTAGTATATCTCTCTCTCATAATTTTAAATATTTTTTCTCAGAAAATATTTACCCTTTTTGTTTTTGTTTTTAATTTTTAATATTTTACTTGATGTTAAAATTTACTAGTGCGGTATCCGAGTTACTTGCTAATTTTTTAGAATTAAAAGAAGTTATTACTGCAATTTAACAATTGGCGGCTTTAGGAAAGACCAAAAACTTAGTTCAAACCAGGTTTTATTTTTGAAAGCAGTCATGATTAATTCAAACATACCAATTCTACTACGCGTATTTAGCTACTTCCCCATATATCACTTCACATGTTTTTTGGGAAAAAGGATTTATATTTGTGTATTTGAAAAATTTTTGTATAACGTATTGATCTAAGAAAGTAATATAAACTAAAAGCAATTATGAGTTTTTTCGTGATTTAATTATCCATTGTTCTTTATTGTATTATTTTTCTCCAATTGAGTGTGTCTCTCTCTTCTTTTTGGTTTAAACATTAATATTTAAAATCCCTAGGAGTGGGTTAATAATGAGAGATTTGAGTAGTTTGTATCAAATCCTAGGTTCAAACCTTAATATTACTTATATACATATAAAAAAAGCCAATAATATTTAGAGTTTAGTAGATTCTAATTAAGTTAACTCAAGTCAAATTGGTCTACTATAATCATGAAGCTCCCAATGCTAGCTTTTTCATTTGTAAGACTTAAATCTAAAACTTTGTTATAGAAGAACAATTATTGAACCACTTAAATCAATTAAGCGTTGACACTTATTGTATCTCTTATCCTTCCATTATTGACATAATAATATTAATTAAACTAAAATTTACGTCAATAAATGGCTTTTAGCAAAATGAATTGCAAAATCATTTGAACTAAAAACATATATATGAATATTATAACCATAAAATTTTATGTATCAATTGAAAATCATTTTGCTTATAAAAATTAATCTATAAGATATACCTTTGAAGCAAATAGTATATATTCACTATTTGATCATGTGGTTATTTATACTTTATGAGACTTATTTTGGAACATCAATATGATAGAAGTATAATTTAATAATAATTTAATTTTGAGCACCATCCACATCCAAAAAAATAAAAAATAAAAAATAATAATGAATAAAATTGAGCACTATAGGCGTAAAGATATTTTACAGAGTATCTAGCCATGTATTGATACATAAGTAACAATATTTGAGTTTTATAATTATAATTTTAAAAGTTACACATATAATAATATAAGAATAAAAAATAATAAAAACTCTTTATATTGGCAATATGTCAAAATTAACATCATTTAATAACTAAATTTATTTTATTTGATTTTTTTACTTATGCTTTTGTGATAAATTGGGTTTAAATCTTTAGCTTCCTTGTTAATGAGTTATTTAATGGCGTGTTTGTTATGCTATATTAAAAATGATAGGATAAATTAATACTCTATGTTATTATCTTATCCGTTATTTAGGGCAAATAATATATTATATAAGTTTATTCATGATAATCCCCTTATATATTAAAATAATGGATAACTTAATCCAACATAAAAAAGCAGGATTAGGCTTTATTAGTTTTTGATGTATAAGAATTTTTTTATTTTTTTCTATATATTTTATTAAAATAAAAATAATCATTAAACAAATAATAAAAATAATAAAAAATATATAAACAAAAAATAATATTTAATATAAAATAACCATTCAATCTAGTATAAAAATATATAAATAACAATTCATTATTAAAATATATAAATAATAATAAATAATTATAAATTTAATTATATATAGTAAAAGTAATTATGTAAAATATATAACTCAATCAAATATTGAAATGTGAGGTTAAGCCTAATTGGATTTTTTTTTGGGTAGTGTGCCTAATTGGATTTTGAATATGTACAAAAAGACTCTCTCTCTTTTCTTTTTCCTTCTCCCTAATTTTCTATATTTATGAAAGAAAAAATATTTATTAAAAATATATAAAAATAATAAATAATTTTCAATATCAATTATGTACTAGACTAGTATATGGGCTCTATAACTTGACCCAACATCAGCAAAGTCACCTTAACAACTTGTAACTCTGTCTAACATCGTAAAGCTCGGTTCCTATCTAAAGAGGTCCTATCCAGATGACACATGATACAGGGAGGGAGAATCTACCCTATTTAACGCTCGGGCCTGCACTTAGTTTGATCGATCCTATTATCAATGCTAATTGATTCCATCATTAATATCAATTGACTATTTACATTTGTATAAGGGCTCAATGCCCCCTTATATGAACACACTATTTAACATTTGCATACTCTTTATACACTTGCTAACTTGAGGGTTGGAGTGTCTTTTGCAGGTCCTCCACTGGTATGGTATCCAACAAGGAAAGGAAGACTTGCCGGATACAAGGACAATCCACCCTTTGCGAGGACGACTAATCCCTAATTGGTATCCTAGGTAAGAACAAATTATATTCATATATAATACAAACAAAACATATTTAAATAATTATAATTAAAATAATAAATTTTAAAATAATTATATTATTTTTAAATTTTTAAATAATAATTAATAAAATTATATTTTATTATAATATTTTTATTATATATTTTATATAATATAATATCTTATGTAGTAACCTATCAAATATTACATAATATTAAAATTTTATTAGGTCTTATATAATTATATCTAATACTATCAAATTTTATCCTATCAAATATACCAAATGGACCTAAAAGTACTCTTGTAAGCATTTAATGAGTCCAAAAATTACCATAATCATGTACTAAGACTAGTCTTCGTTTTCAACTTAAATTTTTACAGAAAAAACCAATTAAATTGATTTAAAGTATTTTATTAAAGAATTTAATTTATAATCATGTAAACGTATTATATATTAATTTTTATGTTGATGTCAACGGACTGTAAATTATATAAGTATATTTATTGTTGGTATGGATTTTTCTTAAGAAATTATTTAAAATACTAATAATATCAACAACTGAATCAAACAGTTCATCTGTTTTTTCGACATATTTTTAGGTATATGTGATTATAAAATGTATTAAAATTTCATTCTTCGAATTGCTCATCTTATTTACCTTAAGAATTTGACAAATGTGAAAAGATTGGCGTATTTTTATATAACAGGTTTTTCTGAAATCATCATTTTTTTATGAATAATGATAATTTTAATAGTTAGTGACTAATATTAAATTATATCTTATTTCTTTGAAAAATAAAATATAAAATAAAATTCATTTTGAATTTAGTGAATACATAATTAAATATTAACCACCAATTGTCTCCTGCATGTCTCATTTGAGTTTGAGATATTCTATATTCAACTACCACCCCCTTTCCCCCAAAAATACCCCCTAAGAATAATTCATAATTTCATTGCCTTTAGTAAAAAAAAAATTATTAACCACCAATTACTAAAGAGTATTGGTATCCTTTTTTTTTTAAAAAAAGAAAACTTAAGATATTAAAAGAATCTCCTTACAAAAATATATGTTATTAATAAAATATATGACACAATGTATAATAAATTTATTAAATACTCAATGTTTAATTACAAGATAAAAATATAAAATATTGTAAACGAATGAAAATAACAAATTAAGACCACTAAAATATTAATGGTAAAAATATTTTAATAACCACTATATATAGTCTTTTTATGGCTTGTTTGTTAGTTATGAATAATAAATCAAAAGATAGTGTATATTCAATTCTATATATTTATGTTACAAGTAAAGGAAATGAGAGTATAGAAGAAATATTTAATCTTCTAAAAACACATATATACTATATTATATTGTATGCATAGCTATTAGGTAGAAAAAAAATGTGAGAGAAGATAGTCTTAGCTCTCTTTCTATGCAAAAATTAAGTAAGAAGGTGAATAATATGGTAGTTGAATTGTTGGAGAGGTAGCGCATTGCCGCGTTCTGTCCCACGGTACCTTAAGACTATCTGAGTTCTTGAGAGGGCATTGATTGTCCTATGGAACACAAGATTTGCCTCAACCTAGTGTCACGTCTAATATGTAACCATTATCTTATCTCTATTTTATTTTTGTGTTTTGTTTGTCTTACAAGTTAAAATCCTAAAAAATTAGTTAAGCTGTATGTTGCCATTATTTAGTAAATTTATGTACAATATGTATCTATCATTTAAGTCATAAATTACATCTCTAATTATTTCATCTTTATATATATATATATATTGCTATTTATATTATTAAAAATGTTTTTCTTATTAATTTTAACCAACAGAACAGCAGAAAATGTTCGAGACTCTGTCTGAAACTTAATATAGTTGCATATCTTGAAAAACTGAGGCTTGTAATTTATAGAATATTCCTCTTAAAAGTCTATGTCGGCACTTTTTCTTCTTTTTACGTGGCAAAAACTTGTCTCAGTCAATTATAGGTATACACAATTCTACAACGTTAGGAGACCCATGTACATGTCAACTTTGAAGCTAGCTCACGGAATTGTGTTGTATTCATGATATTCAGACCTTCTTCCTGAACTGTGTTCACGTACGATATACACGCCACAAATTGAACCTGAATTTGAATTATTTCTTTCTCCCCATCATGTAACACAAGACACCATTCTCACATATTTTTTATTAGATCACCCATCATACAAGGTATTGCTTTTAACTAGTTACTATTAATATATTAATATAATAAATAGAGGAATTACCGACTATGCAAATTACAAAAGTTGCCATTGAGAATTTTTAATAAAATTATAGGGAGTGTTAAATTAGACATTATATTTTAATTTATAATTTGGCACTTACTCTCTTTAAGTAATATTTTGAATTTGAGTTTTATAAATGAAGAAAAACTAGCACTAGAAAAGTTTTACACCAGTAATAAACCAACCCAGTTCAAATCATATTAGAGAGTTTATGGTACTGGCAGTTTAAACAAAAAAAATAATAATAATTTGTGATTGGCTAGAAATTTTCTCTGAGTAGCCTATCCTCACACTAACATATGATAACAAAAAAAAAAAAGAGTGTGATTATTTTATAGGAATTTTTTATTATAATTATTTTAAAATCTAAAATACCTTATATCAAAATAAAATTCATATTAAATGTTTACAAAACAGCACCAAATTATATCTTGCAATCAATTGCTTAATTTGAATAGGAGTGTCTTTCTTGCCACACAATTCATTATTATTCATTAAATTAGAGTACACAATCTTAATAGTATTTTAATATCTAACTTATTATCGCATATAAAATTATATATGTCATTGTTAACTTTTATTTTTAAATATTTAAATCTTAATTTTTTATAATTATATATAATTTATAGTTTTAAATAATTTCTCTTATATAATTTTATTACTTTACTTTATAATTTACTTGAACTTAAAATTACTAATACAGCGTACGAGATATTTGCTAGTTATCTATAATTTAAACATATTATTCGGCTATTTTACCACTTGTAGGCTACGGAAAGACCGAAGACTTATTTCAAACTAGGTTTTATTTTCACCTGCCGACTTTCTAGTACCCATATGAAAGTCAAACAACAACCCCAAAAAAAAAAAAAAAAAAATAAAAAAAAAAGCCAAAAAAAAAAACACACAAAAAAATATAACATCACATATTTTCTTACACGAGATTAATGTTTGTGTGATTGAAAAAATTTTGTACAAAGTTTTGATCAAAGCAAGCAATATAAACAAAAAACGACTACGAGTTTCTTTCATCATTTAATTATCTATTATTCTTTACTTTATTATTTTTCTCCAATTCAGTGTGTCTCTTATTATATCCAACTAAAATTTACGGCAATAAATAACTTTTAGTAAAATGAATTTGCAAAATTCATTTGAACTAACACACACACACAGATATATATATATATATATATATATATATATATATATATATATATATATATATATATATATATATATATATATATATATATATATATATATATATATATATATATATATATCCACTTTCGGAACAAATAAATATGCATTCACTTTTTGTCAAATATGAGATTTGGTCTGGAAAATCAAGTCGATATGAGTGTAATGTAATAATTACATTGATTTTAGTTAGTCGTTCATTCATGCTTTGCAATGAATGGAGTTTGATTCTTGCATGTTTTTTTTTTTTTTTAATTATTAGTGAATTGTTTATAAGTACCCTATAAATACCTAATGAGTCCAAAGACATACTTTAATTCTAGACTAAAATGAAAATTTGTCTTAACTTAAATTCTTGCGGCAAAAATAATTAGCTTAATTTAAAGTATATATTTTTTACAAGAGAAGTCATAATTATGTAAACATGTTATATATTAATGTTTATATTTTTTATTAACATATTTCTATTGATGTCCTGGATTGTAAATTATATTAATATTTGTTATGGATATGGAATTTTCTTAAGAATTTATTTAAAATATTAACACTATCAACAGCTGAATCAAACAGTTCTTCGGTTTCTTGGAAATTTTTAGGTATACGTGATTGTAAAAGAAAAGGAGGTTCCACGTACTAATATTTCATTCAATTGCTCCTCTTAATTACCCTAAAAATTTTGACAGATGTGAAAAATATATGAGTAATTTTAGTAAAAAGGGTTTCTCTTGCATCCTTATTTTTTTAAGGTAATGATACTATTTAGTAGTTAATCACTAATATTAAACCCTACATGTCCCATTACTTCTCTTATGAAAATATTTTATTAATAAATTTATTAAACTCAATGATTAAAATATAAAGTATTGTAAATGACTATGAGCAAATAAAAAAAACAATTAAAATACGAATGGTAAGGGCATTTTAACATATATATATATATATATATATATATATATATATATATATATATATATATATATATATGGAGATTGAGAGTAGAAGCAATATATCATTTTTGTGTAAAAAAATATGTAAAATATATTATATTGTGTGAGTAATTTTTGAATGGGGAAGAAATATGGGAGAAGAGATGTGCAAAGGTGAAGTATTGTATCTTGAATGCAATGTGTTGTGACCTAAAGTAGAGAACGTAAAGTAGAGGTAAGGGAGTTGTGAAGACATGGCGGAAACTGGAGGAGATTGCCTTTACAGTCTTTGTCGATAGCCTTCCGATGTCAATGACTCCCTCATGGCTATGGCAACTTTTTAGCTATGAGGGTAAAGTCGTGGATGTGTAAATGTCTACGGAGAGAAGATTTGGGAGTCAAGCTACTTTTGCCTTTGTAAGGGTTGCTAATCGGAAGGAGGCCTTAGGGGCAATGCAAAGATTAGATGGGCTGATGACAAAAGGAACCGAAATTGGAGTATCAGAGGCAAAATATAAAAGAAGCGTAAGGAAGAGCAAGGGTTTCATGAGCAGAAGATTTCATCATAGTGAAAGCAACCTAGCTAAGGATGTTGGAGGAAGTTTTCTTGATGGTCGGTTGTACAGAGATGTGGTGATCCGTATATAGGTGTGTGATGGGGTTGGGAAGTGCATCCAGACAGGCCAAAAAACCATAAAAGGAGATATTAAACTGGTTACTAAGGGTGCTAAGGAGAGCGTAGGTTTGAGGAATAATGTAGATGATGATAGTGCTGCCATTGTAATCGAATAAGTGGTGAATGAGACACTGAAGGAAAAGCTCCAATGTAGCTTAATTGGGGAAGCATTTTAGCCATTAAACCTGGATGTTATAAGAGAAAAATTAACGTACAACTGGTTCACAATAAAGTACATGAAGATGATGGGTTGTAATGACATTTCATCCATGAATGACACGGAGGAAGCACTGGAGTCTCATTATTTGCTAAATCAACTATAACCCCAAAAGAACCAGATTCTGTAAACAACATAGAGGAAGAATGAAAGGAATATCCTATCAAGGTAATTATATTTGCTTTGAAAGACATGCTCTTCAGGCACTTGAGCCCGCTTGGATCACATCTAGACAAATAGAAGTAGGGCGGCGGGCAATGTCACGAAATGTCCGCCAAGGTGGACAAATATGGGTATGCATATTTCCAGACAAACCGGTTACAATAAGAGCTACCGAAACGCGTATGGGTTCGGGAAAAAGATCTCCTGAATATTGGGTAGCTATCGTTAAACCAGGTAGAATACTTTATGAAATGGGCGGAGTTGCAGAAAACATAGCCAAAAGGGCTATTTCAATAGCAGCATAAAAAATGCCTATCTTGGATGTTAGGAAATGGTCCATAGTAGAATATAGTCATATGCGGAGAGCTTGGTTGAAGTGTTTTGGTATACCCCCTCACATGTGGATACCATAAAATCTAAAGAAAATTGGCAGTCTATGGGGTGAGGTGGTAAGGTTGGACAAAAGATTTGAAGACCCTATTGATTTTTCATCTACGATAGTGCTTATTGACACCACTCATTTGCCTTTTATTCAAAATAGTGTCATTTTGATAGTGGATGGGATTGATTATCATGTTTTTGTTAAGGAAATAAATTGTGAGGCTATCTGATACATGCTCAGGAGGGCAATTTAGTCATTTCAATACTAGAAAAAAGCTTGTTTCTAATAAGTTGGTTCTGCCTTAGAGATCAAGCAATCAAAGAGCTCATTTCAAATTACTTGGAGATCAAGGAATCAAGCTTAATTAAAGAAACTTTGAGAGCAAGTAATCTGATCATGTTGAAAGTATGTTTAGATTGTGCCTAGATTCATTTTTGATTTGTTTTGACTTAGTCTAGATTTGTTTATATTTAAATTAAATCAGTTTATCTTTTAAGATTTAAATCGAATTTGATCTAATCTATAAAGATTAAATCTGATTTAATTTTGTTAGGGATAAATTTTTTAGGATAGAATCATATATTTAATTTTAAATTTTAGTTTCAAATCAAATATTTTAGATAGGATTAGATAATTTCTATTTTAGGGTTTATGTATAAATAAGCAACTTGGCCTATAGACAATAGAGAATTTATCATATCGTTTATCATGGTTTGACCATCAATACAATTGTGAGGTTTTCCTCATTTTGTTCTGTGTGATATAGAATTTTTTATCTTTTCCCTGTTATCTACGTTTCTAAGGACAGGTTTCTTTAGGGTTTAGTAAGGAGGGTTTTTATTCTAAATCTTATTTTCTATTAAAGTATGTGCTTAGGATTTCTGGATCTTTATATCCATAGGGTTCCGCATCATTTGATATCAGAGTAAGGTCTAGATAAATTCCTATTTATTTATCTTTGTCTTTTATGTTTCTCTTTTATCTTCTTTTCTTGTCCATTTGTGTTCTTATTTTTTGTGTTTTTACATTTTATGCTTTTGTGTTGTTGTCACATCTTTGTGTTTCTCTTGTTTTGCATTTGTTTTTTTTTTTTTTTGTTGCTGGTTCAGATCCAAAAAAAAGAAGAGGAAATAAAAAAGGTGAAAATTATAAGCATAATTTTTTTCCCCTTTGATCTAGGTTGTCAAGGATAGGTTCTTTGAAGGTCTAGTAAGGAAATTTTTTCCTTTGATTTAGGTTGTTATGGGCAGGTTCCATAGAGTTCTAGTAGGAAAACCTATTTTCGGTGACCTAGGTTGTTAAGAACAGGTTTCTTAGAGGTCTAGTAGGAAAATCCTATGTTTACTATTCTTTATTTCTATTTTGTTTTAGCTTTAGTAATTTTACTTCCCTAGTTTTTTTTCTTTGCGTTTATGTCTAGTGTTGTCTACATTATTTTTTGTTGTATTTGAGGTATTTAGTTAAAAAAAAAAGTAAAAAAAAAAAGAAGGAAAAAAAGAGAGAAAGAAAAAAAAAAGGAAAAAAAAAGAGAGGAGAGAGTGTTGGTGAGGTTCTTCAATTGCAGGTTCTTAGATGACTTCATGGAGGAAAGACAATGGTGGAGATGACTTTGAAGATTACAAAGATAAGATTCGAGGACGAATCTTTTTGACGAGGGAGAGAATGATACATGTTCAGGAGGGTAATTTGGTCATTCTGACACTGAAAAAAAACTTATTTTTAGCAAGTTAGTTCTATCTTGGAGATCAAGCAATCCAATAGCTCATTTCAAGTTACTTGGAGATTAAGGAATCAAGCTTAATTAAAGTAACTTAAAGAGCAATCAATCTGATCAAATTGGAAATATGTTTAGATTGTGTCTAGATTCATTTTTTGATTTGTTTTGACTTTATCTAGATTTGTTTAGATTTAAATTTCAGTTTATCTTTTAAGATTTAAATTAAGATTTAAATCAAATATGATTTAATTTATAAAGATCAAATCTGATTTAATTTTGGTAGGGATAAATCTTTTAGGATAGAATCATATATTTAATTTTAAATTTCAGTTTCAAATCAAATATTTTATATAGGATTAGATAATTTCCATTTTTAGGATTTATGTATAAATAGGTAACTTGGCCTATAGACAATAAAGAATTTATCATATAGTTTATCATAGTTTGACCATCAATACAATTGTGAGGTTTTCCTCATTTTATTCTGTGTGATGCAGAATTTTTTATCTTTTTTCTGTTATCTATGTTTCTAAGGACAGGTTTCTTGAGGCTTTAGTAGGGAGAGTTTTTATTTTAAATCTTGTTTTCTATCAAATTGTGTGTCTATGGTTTCTAGATCTTTATATTCGTGGGGTTCTGCATCACTGTCAATCTGTAGAATTATGATAGGAAGCAATGGGTCCATGAGAAGCATGTAGAAGATGAAAAGTTAGAGAATGGTGTGTATGGAAAGCATGTGCAGCTAGAGGAAGGCTCGCTCATATTGGCCAATCTTCAAATAACAAATGGCAAGAACCAAATGATAGAGAATGAAATGCATTCAAAGGGGTGGATACCATGTTTGTAACAACATCAGAGAGGGAAGACGAGAACCAAGAATTAGCGGGGATTGCAAAAAATTTTAGTAAAGCCAATGATGGACATAATGATAGGTGTTCAACTCAAAGAACGATGACTATTGAGGGTGGTGCCAGAACTGAAGACTTTATTAAAGAGCCCATTGAGAATTTTAAGCATAGAGAAGTTATGGGCCCTTATAAGGAAATTCAAATTTGGGCCAATTGTGAAGTCTCATCCAATTGAGTTGGGTAACATGTTGGAGGAAAGAGCAACCAACTTTGGGCCTTCTTGTCTGCTTGGTTTTGAGCTTGTGAAATGTGAGTACATAGATACCATCGTGGATGACTTGACAAACTAACAAAAGTCACAAGATTCAGAAGAAAATGAACCCAAGAGTGTGGATGCAGAATCTAATGATCATATTCCTCTCACCCAGCTTTTGTCCCTGCCTAAAGACGCTAGTCAAGCTGAAACCTGATTTGAGAATGCCTCTTCATCCTCTTTAGAGGTGTACTCTGATAGTGAAGATGGCACCCTATATGTGAGCGCGAGGGCAAAAGCGAGGAAACCTTGGAGAGTTGGGAAGAAGCTAGTTCTTGAAGCAGAAAACTCGATCACTATTCAAGCTCTAATAGAGGAATTCTTAGAGAAAAAAGGGGCAAGTAAAAGCAAGCAGTTGAAGAAGTCGAGAGCTAAGAAGAAAATCAACAACAAGAGCAAATCAGGTGCAAAATTATTTGACTAATGAAAATTATGTGCTGGAACATTAGAGATATAGGAGTAAAGGGAAGCTAGGAGTGGTTAGAGAGTTGGTACAGAAGCACAATATTTCTTTTATGGGTTTGGTGGAAACTAAATCCTCAAAAATAAAGGAAAACACAATTAGAAGAATGTGGGGATCCTTTAATTTTGAGTGGGTAGCTGTTGAAGTAGTTAATGGTGGTGGTGGCTTGCTGTGTACATGGGATTCAGATTGTTTCAAAAAAGAAGTTCTTGTTAAAGGGGTTAGATGGATCTATTTGAAGGGTATTATCCAAATATAGGTTTAGAATGTGTCATAGGCCTTATCTATGGTCCTCATTCTATTGGTGAAAGGAGAATTTTGTGGGATAAGTTAAGAGGAGTCAGAGATCGATTGAATGTCCCTTGTCTAATGATGGGAGATTTTAATGAAATCCTGAAAATGGGTGATTGTCAGGGGAATAAGACCATGACCAGAGGTATGAGAGATTTTGGTGTATGAATAAATTATATGAATCCAGTAGATATGCAAATGGTGGGAAGGAAATTTACATGGAGAAGAAAGAAGTTGTGTAGTCGTCTGGATAGAGTTTTAATTGATCCTATTTGGAATGAGAAGTATCCCAATATGAAGCTTTTAGGAGTGAAGTGCTTAGAATTGGATGTTTAGACTCCTCAGAAGTCAACTGGGGTCCCAAACCGTTCCGAGCTCTTGATGTTTGGCACTCTCATCCAAGTTTTAGGAAATTAGTCAAAGAGAAGTGGAGAAATTTGGGTGAGATTGAAGTGGTAGAAAAAAAATGAAGGCTTTATAAGAGGTCTATTAAGAAAATGGAGCAAAGAAACTTTTCGGAATATTGACAATAAGATAAAGATATTCGAAGAGGAAATTGATAAAAATAGGGTGATGTTGGAAATTGTTGGGGTAGATTAATTGTTGCTAGCTAGGTGCTTTGCTTTGATGAACTAGCTTGACTTTTGGTATAAGAGGAGGAGTGATTATTGGAAGCAGTTATCACGCAATAAGTATGTGAAGGAGCTGGACTGAAACTCCAAATATTTCCACTTTATTTTAAAAAGAGGAAGAGAAAAATGCTGGAACTAAAAATTGAATGGAGAACCTTTAAGGACCCAAGAAGATTAAAGAAGGAGGTCGGGCTATATTTTAAGTTTCTATATCAACAAAAAAATATACCAGCCATATCTTTTGATAATTTGTTAGTTCAAAAGTTATCTCTTGAAGATGCTGCTAAGTTAGAAGTAATACCTATAGTGGAGGAAATTAGAGAAGCTATATGGTCTTGCGAACCATCAAAAGCTCCTCATTCGGACAACCATAACATGATGTTTATCCAGAAAATGTGGGATGTAGTGGGATAGGACTTCACTAATTTGGTCTTGCATCTTTCCTCCATTGGGGAATGGATAAGTCTTTGAATATGACCTAGGTTACTCTAGTTTTGAAATTCGAAGGGGCAAAGGAAATGAAGGATTTTAGGCTAACTAGTGTGGTGGGCTATGTATAAAAGGTGATTGCAAAAGTTCTAGCAAGAAGAATCCGATCGGTGATGGATGGTTTAGTTGGAGAAGTCCAAACAACTTTTATTCATGATAGGAAAATTTTGGATGGAGCACTAATAGCATGCAAATCCGTCCATTGGCTCAAAAGAATAAAGAAGGATGGGGCCATTGTCAAATGCGACTTTAGGAAAGCTTATGACTCCGTTAGATGGAGCTTTGTTGACTAAGTTTTAGGAAAGATGGGATTTGGGGATACTTGGAGAGGTTGGATCCAAAGCTGCTTGGGTTTAACTACTATGTCAATTTTGGTGAATGGTTCTCCTACAAAGCTGTTTAATGTGGAGAAGGGTCTGAGATAGGGTGGCCCTTTATCCCTTTTTCTTTTTGTCTCAGTAGTAGAAGTGCTCAATCCGCTTATCCTAAGAGCTATTGAGTTGGGGCTTATTAAGGGAATTTTGATTAGTAAGAATAAAGTATCCTTATCGCATCTACAATTTACAAATAACACAATTCTTTTCTGCCTAGCTAAGCTGAGAATTATGAAGAATTATAGGAGAATTCTATATTGCTTTGGTTTGATGTTTGGATCGTCTATCAATTATGAGAAATCCATTATCATTCTTCTAAATTGCTCAGAAGAGATGATGAAAAGGTTATGTATTTGCTTTGGTTGTTTGAGTTATCGTTGCCCATTAACTATTTGGGCATTCCATTGGGTGCAAATCCAAGAAGAATATCGACTTGGAGACCAATAATTGATAAGATTGAGGAAAGTTGTCGACATGGAGAGCAAACTTTTTATCCAAAGCGGGTATGCTGCTACTCATCAAAATAGTGTTAAATAGCTTACCATTGTATTTTCTAGGACTGTTTAAGATGCCAAAGGTGGTTGCTGAGAAGATTATTTCCTTACAGTCCAGATTTTTTTGGGGTCCTAATCATGATAAGAAAGGCATGGCAATGGTTAGTTGGAGTCAAATCCAGCTACCCAAAGAACCAAGTAGGTTAGGAGTTGGAGATTTGATTAACAAAAAAATGTCGCATTACTATGTAAATGGTGGTGGTGGTTCTTAATGGATGAAGAACCTTTGTGGAAAAGAATTGTCTGCTCATGCAATGATCACATAATGGATACTCCTATATGGAAACAATTAATCTTCAAGATGGAAGGATTGTGGTACTCAATCTATAGTATTTAGAAAATAAGTAAGGAAGTGGAAGCTATTGTTAAAAATGACCTGTAGGTGTTGATAGTTGACAATAAGAACACTCTTTTTTGGGCAGATCTCTAGATTGGTGAGAAACGTTTGAAAGGCCGATTTCCTAGACTTTACTCAATAACCTCTCAGAAAGAAACAATTATAATTGAGTGTAGGTTTTCAAATGGGTGTTCTTGGAACTGGAATTTTCTTTGGAGATGAAGGTTCTTTGATTGGGAGATTGCTTTGCTTTCTGATTTGCAAGTTATTCTCATGTAGGTTTCCCTTTGTTCTCTTGCAAAGGATTGTACAATTTAGAGTCTTAATAACTTGGGAGTCTTTTTAGTTAAATCATTCACAACCATAGTGTGTGCTAAACAAACCATGGTTGTGGAGAATCAGCATATCTTTGCCAACCTTTGGAAGGATTTTGCCCTACCAAGGGTGGAAATGATGGTTTGGTTAGCAATGGGCAGGTTAGCAACAATGGATCAGTTGAAGAATTTTGGCATACTACAAAATCACTTATACATGTGTGTCTTTTGCAACTTGGAAGAAGAATTAATCTGCCATTTATTCTTTCAATGCAACCTAGTTTGCAAAGTTTGGGGTGAATGTCTAGGTTGGTTTGGTTTATATTGGGTGACTCCACATGATCTTAAGTTAATGATGGATACTTGGTTCGAGATAGAGTTCAGAGGTTTGAAATTGAAATCCCAATGTTCTATATTTTTTGCTATTGTATGGTTAATATGGAAGACCAGGAACCATATTATCTTTGAGAAAAGGGAGGCAAATTGAAGCATGCTACTGGAGCAAATAAAATTTTATGCAAAAACTTGGGCTACTAATAAAACATTTGCAAGTTTGCAATTGAATGGTGGCTTAGTTCAGAATTATAGTAAAAATGCTAAAGATGGAGAGGTATTCTCATTTCAACAATCAAGCATTAATTCAAAATCCGCGTGGTGGCTATTTATGAAATTTATTCAAGAGAGGGGGTGTATGCGATAGGAGGTTATCTCATCCACAACGATCTCAAATCCATAAATTTCTTGGTGGATTTTGCAAGTTCAGATTCTGCTGGTGCAGCCTTAATAGTAGCTTTGTTGGAGGCAATTTAGTGCGCCATAGAAGAAATACAATGCATGGAGGTTGGTTTAGAGATAAGAACTTATTCAAAAGAACTAGTATCGTGGATATCCAAGGAGAATATTGTCAACTAGGAGAACAGGTTTACAATCAATCGATTGAGAAATGTCAAGTAATGGTTTAAGGACATCTCCATCATCTGGGTTCAGAAAGTAGAGTTTACATGTTTCCAGAATTGGAAGGACATATGTTATCAAGGCTGCAAGAGAATTTGATACAAGAGTGCTTATGCTAGCAAGTGTTTGAAAAAGTTAGAGGGTGCAAATGGAGTTTGTTGTAGTTTGAGTTTTTTTAGATATCAGTTTAGAAACTTATGTATTTTGTGTTGTTTTTTGTTTGTTTGTGTTCTGTGGATTTTTGCTCCTTTGCCCTTCAAGGTCAAGCGTTAGTATCACTTATCGAAAAAAAATGTGTTGTGACCTATTGTATTCAAATAACATTTAAATCCTTTAGGGGGCATTTGGTGTGCAAAATAAATTTTCATTCTTGGATATTTTATTCCTAGGAATAGCTTTCCTAAGCATGAAGTTTAGGTGCATTTGGAACATGAATTAAATTCCTAAGAATATTACAATTTTTTTGTTTAGTTGACACTAACATTCTTGAAAATATTGTATATATTTTCAAAAATGCCCTTGACAATGATGCGATGGATGACAGATGGTGACCAGCGGCGAACGAACACTTGTGGCAGGTGGCTGTCGATGATGACAAAGGTGTTTTGATCTTTTCGGCTTGGCATAACGTTCCCTTCCCATGGGAATGCTGAATTCCTATAAGGAGTGAAAATGTTTTTTTGGGGTTTTTTCATTTTTGAGAATGTAATATTTTTGGGAATATTTTTTCAAACTATCTCTCAAGCATAAGAATGTAAGATTCCCATGTTGACTTTCCTGAGAATGTTTTTACGTTCCCCCCTACCAAATGCCCTCTTAAGGAAAATTGATTCTCTTATAGAAATGAGATACTTGTGGCTCAACCTAATGTCATGCTTAATTTTTTTTGCGTGTTTTGTTTTGTCTAGCGAATTCAAGGAATTTTTTTTTTTGGTGAGAACGAATTCAAGGACTTTAAATTTGGTTAATTTATGTTTTTCTTAGTTTTTGATAAAATTATTTACAATATTTATCTATTATTAAGATAATAAATTATGTCTAAAATATTTTGTCTTTGTATAGTTTTACATACATTAATAAAAACATTTTTTTAATTAGTTTTTGAGTTTAATTGGTATGCACTGACAATGTAAAACTGTTTTACACTGTCAATCAATAGACATAGGGGAAAGTGAGAAATTATAGTAGGTCTCTTATTATAATAGATAGTTATTTGTATGAGTTGACACATTTTACTATTTCTATTGACTAACAGTATCAAATTGTTTTACACTGTTAGTGTTTTTAAATTAAATTCTTAGTTTATAGCCACCAGAACAACAGAAAATTTTCGAGCATCTCTCTTAAACTTAATATAGTCGTACATCTTGAAAAATATTCAGATTTGTAATCATAAAACATATATACCAACAAGGAAGTTAACATAATGGTAGAGGCACACTATAACTCTAGGGAGGATCCCAATTTTACTCTTGGAGAAAACTCCACTTGAGTGGACAAACCTAACTATACCCAAAAGGAATTAATCTCCTATCTTGATAATAAAGAAGGGAGATACTCTTGAAAAATTAAAAAAATAAAACATATATACCTCTTACTGTTTATTAATACAGCTGTACATCTTGAAAAATATTCAGACTTGTAATCATAAAACATATATACCAACAAGGAAGTTAACATAATGGTAGAGGCACACTATAACTCTAGGGAGGATCCCAATTTTACTCTTGGAGAAAACTCCACTTGAGTGGACAAACCTAACTATGCCCAAAAGGAATCAATCTCCTATCTTGATAATAAAGAAGGGAGATACTCTTGAAAAATTAAAAAAATAAAACATATATACCTCTTACTGTTTATTAATACAGCTGTACATCTTGAAAAATATTCAGACTTGTAATCATAAAACATATATACCTCTTACTATTTATATACATCCAATTTTAATGGACGCTTTTTCTTCCTTTTACATGGCAAAAACTTGTCTGAGTCAATTATATACACATACAATTCTACATATGTTAGATGCAAAAGGTCAACTTTAAAAGCTAGTTCACGGAATCGTGCTTGCATTTATTACACACCTTCTCTAAACTGTGTTCATGTTATACACACCACATATTGAAACGTGAATTTGAATTATTTCTTTCTTTCTACTCATGTACCACATGGCCCTAGTCTCACGTATTTTCCATCAGATCATCCCATCATTCAAGTAAATTGGCTTTCCATATTGAGACCAGAAAAAGAAGCTCCAGTAATCTTGTCAACCTGAAAGTCCTGCTGCACACAAAACAAGTTGGAATGTCTTTATTACAGATTCACTGTGGTTTGATACAACACCAAAAGCATTCCCACCTCAACTTTCTAACTTTTAAGCCCATGTCATGCAAAGGGAATCATCCTTTTTATTCAATTTTGAGCAGAGGCAGCAGTTCTGCTCCTGGTAGTGGCAGCTTTCAATAATATAAATAAGAAAGATGCTTAGGTGTTCTTATAATAAGAAAAAAATATTTACTCTGAATTATTTAATACATAATACTTCAATAATTATATTAAAAATATAGTTAATGTAGAAGATAATGATAACTTACAAGACTAAAATATTGAGTACTGAATAGTTTAGCCTAAAGACTTTTTCTTTCACTAAGATACCTATGAATTTTTCATATAAATAAACGGCAAGATGGGCCACTTCACATAACATGCAAGATTTGTCCCAATCCACTAGCTCTGTGACTTTTTCCCGGCACACAAATGAGACAAATGCATGTAAAACTTGAAAAATGTTATAGAGTAAGAATTTATAACCAAATTGATTTATTAGAATAACCTGATATACATATGATTTTTTATAAGAATTAATAAGTTATATTATTTTATTTTATTTAACAAAATTTTTATTTTTTTCAAAATATGTCAATACTTTTTAATTGTGTAGCATTACTCATAAAACTATGTTGATCAGGATATAATCTTAGAGGGATGATAGTAACAAAGAGAAGTAACATACAAGTATGATACAATTTCAGCTTTTTTATTTTTATTTTTTTAATTTCTATCTTCTTCTTAATAAAAGCACATATAAAATAAAAAATATTATTTTCATGAAATTTTTTGTAAAAACCTTATTTGTATTAGGATATTTTCTGATACTTTTATACAATAGTATAGTTAATAAATACAGTTGTTTCAGATTGAGATTTTTGACTTATTCAGTAGTATTTATAATGACTCCATTTTATAATGATAATATCCTTTAGAAAATAATTAAAAAAGAATTATATTTCCTTAAATTGGTTTCCTCACCCAGTCACTCCCTTCACAGGTCCTAAGGAAATTGGTGTTATCTGACATTGATGATTCTGCCTTCCACATATTTGTGGCTAAGATTGACCACTTTGATTGGAAGGGAGTTCACTTCTGGGATTCAAATAGAAGGGTGCATATTGACATTTTCTTCTGCTGGTGGTGGTGGTGGTTCAAACAAAATAAATCCAATTCTCTGCGTTGCGTCTTCATAGTCGTTGTTTGAGAAAAATTTTGCTTCAGAAGATATGTATGAACACAAGTTTGGTTTTTGTTTTCTGCAGATTGAATATTCATCGAAAAAGCCAAGCCAATTATGGAAGACTTCTCTATTATCAACAATGTATGCTGGAAAATATTTATGATGGAGACAATGCAGAGGTGGAAACCCTGGAATGAATTATGCTGAATTTCAATGATATATGCTGCTTTATTGACAATTGCTCTTGGCTGGGTCTGCTAATATACTTGCATTTTTATTTTATTTTTTGGCTTGTCATGGGACCACGATTTGTGCAATTAGTTTTCATTTTGGTTGTGCAGCTGTTTTTGAGCTAACTCATTAGGCTTGGTGGTAGGCCAAGGGGTAAATTGTGTATTTACTTTGGGGGTGCTTCAATTTTTATCATGCTGTATATTGTATGCTCAGATGTTTGCCTTGTTGCTCCACTCTTGTTTGAGTGTGAGCCTTTGAATAACGTTATCCAAAAAAAAAAAAAAAAAAAAAATATCAACAAAGTTGTTGTCTAACATAAATGAGTAAATCGGAGAAGGGGCTTATTTACTGAAAAGAACTTTAGGCCTTGTCTTACAAACATACGGAGAGGTTTATTTTGCAATTTTTAATTGGGATTAACATTAGCGCACAACAACATAGGGTGAACTAACGAATCAGTCGCCTTCTTTCTTAGTGCAAATCCTTATCTTGAGCGACCGAGTAAGTTTGCTGACGCGGGAGATGTAAGAATAAGAGGTGTAGCCTTGGCAGGTTAGTAATATTTTATTTTATTTTTATAACTATTTTTATATGCTTTTCACAACTTATTCAGTGAATCATTGTCTAATAATAATTAGATTTCCCTGAAAATTTTATTCTGTAAATTCTCAGCTTTTAATAAAAATCAAACGTCTGTAAATTCTCTGTCGTATGTGGTAGCTCAACCTAATTAGCTTATGCTGCAACACGACAAATTCGTGCGCCCTTTTTGTCAACAAAAGCCAAAAGCAAACAAAAGGGATCCCATCAAGATTTCAGTTTTTTTTTTTTTTTTAAACTTTTTTAATAATTCTATAGGTACAGATATATATATATATATATACGCACATTATTTTATGTAATTATACTTATATAATGTTTATTAATTTATTATAATTAATAGTACTTTATTTTGTATAATTATATTTTAAAATAATTTTAATATAAATATAAATTTAACATCTTATATTTAAATACACACAATAAAATTAATATAACTCAAAAATAAATTAATATATCTTGAACAAAGTAAATAATTAAAACTCAATACATTTAAATATAAAGTGCCAAATTTGTATACATGCAAAAATCTGATCTCACACACATAGCGAGAGATGTGAGTGTACAGACAACATTTTCTTTTCTTTTCTTTTCTTTTTTTATTGGCTTGCTGAGCTAGAGTGAAAGCCAGCTTGTCATGGAAAAAAGAAATTGTTTCCTTTTTGTTTTCATGAGTATTATTTATTAATTCAAGAGTTTGGGATGCCTCAAACTTTTCAGAATACATTTGTTCTTTCTTTTGTCTTTTTTCAACCATATTCTTCTCAAAACCAAAAACCGACAGAACTCAGTCCAAGGGCCACCCCCTTCAAACAACTGTACATTTTAATAATAATATAATCTAATCTAACATAATAGTCATATTCTCAAATTTTTATGTGTATATATATATGGTCCTATGTTCTAACTTCTAATCAATCAAGCAAAGCAAGCACAACCTTGTAATACTTTTGAAAATGGCCACTCTCTCTGAGGCCTATAGAGAGCATCCTCTTCACCTCCGACATATTATCCCCTTAGACTTTTCTTCACTTTCTAGCTTACCTGATTCCCACGCATGGCATCAACCCGATGATATTGATGATGATGATCAATTCTCATTCAATCGATGCCATGATGATGGCGATGATGGATCATCCATACCCATCATCGATCTCATGGATCCTAATGCCATGGAACTCATAGGCCTTGCATGTGAGAAGTGGGGTGCCTTCCAATTGAAGAACCACGGTGTCCCCTTGAGTGTTATTGAAGAGGTTGAACAAGAGGCAAAGCGCCTCTTTGCTCTTCCAACTGAGCAAAAATTGAAGGCACTTAGATCCCCTGGTGGTGCCACAGGGTATGGCAGGGCTCGAATATCACCATTCTTCCCCAAGTTCATGTGGCATGAAGGGTTCACCATCATGGGCTCTCCATCTTCTGATGCCAAAAAGATCTGGCCTAATGACTATGCACGGTTTTGGTAAGTACACAATTTCATGCACTTTCATGCAACGTGCACAATATTATTTGCTTGCTAATGAGGACTTGCTTTGGTAACATTTTATGTTTTGCTCGAGATGAAGCCATTGCTATATAGTTCGAGTTTTTTTTTGCCCCCTAGTTGCAAGAAATTTGAATTTTAAAGTCTTTACCGAACGATATATATGTATATTTTTATTATATATTAAACAAGTGCTTTCGTTTTCGCCTCTCTCTCACCAATATAAAAATAAATGAAGGAAAAATGACTTGTTGTTTTGTCCTTATATGAGCTATATGTGATTAAATTATTCCAACTATCACATGGTATACAATAAGGTCGTTTTCCTTATAAAAGTTAGTTAAACAAAAGTGTCTGAAACTTCAACTCTGCGAGCAAATCTTATCTTGGAATATTGGAATATTGTATAAATAATTAAACAAAAATATCTTTTTTCGTTTTACTTAAAATGAGAACATCATATGAAATACCTATGATAAAATCAAATGTTTTCTCAACATAAAATATTATGATTAGATTCCACACTAGAATATCTCACACCTGCTTGACCGCATATATATGTCCTGTTTGTTGTCCTCATTTTGCATCCAAATAGTACGACTCATAATTAAACCTTCAAATTATATGTATAAGGTTTTTATAAGATATCAACTACACCTAATAGAGCCAAAACTCTTCAATAATTTTGCCAGGTAATAGAGAATACACATAGAACTTCTCAATTAATAATTAAAATTGCGTGCCTTACAAATACATATATTGCAAATTAACCTCAATTTAGTTTTATAAACTAAATAAAGTGTTACTCCATATGCAGTGATAAGATAGAGAACTATCAGAAGCAAATGAAAGCACTAGCTGAGCAACTAACACGCATGATGTTCAACTTGTTGGACATTTCTGGGGAAGAAAAAAAGTGGGTTGGTTCAACCAACATGAATAGTACTAGTGGAGCCGTTCAGTTGAATTTCTACCCATGTTGTCCCGAGCCAAACCGAGCCATGGGTTTAGCCCCTCACACGGACACGTCCCTTTTCACCATCCTCCACCAAACCCAAAACAATGGCCTCCAGATCTTCAAAGAAGGAAATGGGTGGGTTCCAGTGAACCCGCACCCAAATACTCTTGTTGTACACACTGGTGACTTTTTGCACATCATTTCGAATGCAAGGTTCAGGTGTGCACTTCACCGTGTGGTTGTGAATAGGTCCAGGAATCGTTACTCGGTTGCTTATTTCCATAATCCACCATTGGATTATGTGGTTTCACCTTTGGCCACTAAGGTGATAAACTCTGGTGATGCTCGATTTCGTAAGGTGACTGTGAAGGAGTATATTGGGATCAAGGCCAAGAATTTTGGGGAAGCACTCTCTTTGGTTAGTACTTAATAAAGAATTTCTCCTTAAAGAAACGGACGTGTGTGTATATTCCTTTATTTAGGATTCTAGATGCTTCATTTGCTTTTGAATTTGGTGTATTTGCAAATTAGTTTGGTTCATTTGCAGATTTCCCATTTTGGTTAATTATTTGAGAGTGGTCTATCAAAAAGCTTATTGTGCGTGTCCTTGGAAAATGTCGTGGTGGGAAGGAGCAGCAATAATTTTACTTTCGACAACTTTACATGCAATATGAGAAATGATTTTTGTACTAATAAATTTAGATATCATTTGGATACTTGGAGTCAATGTATAAATAATTAAAAATTTTCATAATATTTATTAATAAATGTGGTGAGATAATTATTAATAGATATAAAATTATTTAACCAAATTACTAGTAATATAATTAAAATCAATATTATTCATTTTTATTTATCAACAAATTCACCAGTAACACAAATATATGATTCTTCATTTTTATTTATAAACAAATTTACCATAAATACAATTGAAATTACTAATTATTTATACGTGGTTCCGCGTATATTTAAATGATATCCACAAAAACACATTCAAATAATAGTACTACATATTTATTACACTTACATCATCTCACTTTTTTAAAAGCTTTTCATTGTTTAATTATAGTTAGCCTCACTTTATTTTTCACATACTTATATTCTGAATCGGCCATATAAAAATATTACAAGATATATCTCTATAAATAGTGCGTCGCTAGCATTTTTCTTTTAGCGTACTTTTAAGTGCAAAAGTTGATGTCCCACACGTAATGTAGTTTCGGCAGATTCAAATGTCCGGCGTGCAACAATGAATCCCTAGCGAATAGCAATTAGGCTGCATTGTTTCTGATTTAAAAAAAAAAAAAAAATTTAAAATTTAAATTTTATATATAATAAAAAAAATTAAAAATTAATTTTTTAAAAAATTAATTTTTTAACTCCTCCAAAAAATTAAAAACTAATTTTTTTTATAATTTAATTATTTTTAAAAATTGATTCAAACATACCCTTAATCTTGTTTCCTCGGCCAATAATAGGATGCCATGTGGAATAGCCTATGGTGAACTTTAATTTTGTGTGTTTTACAGTAAAAACTTCTTTCTCAACACAGCTGTCTCTATTCGCAATAGTGCTTGCCATCGCAGTTCTCCTTCTCCCACAACGCCACTGCCACACTCCTTCAATCCACTAATTCCATCAAGATTAGAAACCCAACAAAAGTGAAGCCCCAACTCACCAATCACCCCAACACCCATCCTTCAAATCAAATGATCCCGAATCACCGGAACTTGCCGCACCGTTGTCAAAGCCAACCCCGTGTGGCCCGCGTGCATGTGGCTATGTAGTGCGCGATTTTTGTTCTCCTTCTTGAATTTTCGTCAGTCAACGTATTATTTAATTATCAATATTTTTTTTTTTGGTTAATTTCTTGGCCACGAACTATTTTGTATGTTCGATCTATTACTTAGGGGAAATTTGATTGTCGGATGGATTATTATTTTATATTAATATCAATATCGATAAGGTTGTGCTGCAAAATCTTATTTTTGCTTTTCTTCCTTTGTGCTTTTGTTTTTTACCTTCAAGTGCTCTCAAAAGTGTTCTTAATTTGGTTCTACTTTTTCCAACGGTAGATGGTGGATGTGCTTGTTGAGTGTGGAAGCATTGTTAATTCGTGTGTGCCCTTGTATGAAGTTTGGAACTTGGGACTTGGAAGGTGGTTGCCGTGCTAAAAAAATAGGCTAGTAAACTTCTCTGTATCTATTTGGACATGAGTATTTAATCTACAAATGCCATTCAAATTGCAAATACCAGTCGAAGAACCACCGCATGATATATATCTCGAGTTGCGGCGGCCATGGGATGAAGGGAGAAGATGATGCGGGGCTACTACGTGGAGGTGGCGGTGACGGCGACGGCGGTCGCTGCGGTGGAAACGGCGACGTGAGGAGAAGGGAATGTTTATCGTGAAACACGATAAATAAGGTCCATCCTAAGTTGGTTTAATCTGATAATGATACCTCACATTAGCAGCGGTGCATATTTTTTAAGATTTGCACATGAGAACGAGCCTTACGCTTTAATCTTTATCAGAAACAGCAAAAAAAAAGCTATTTTCTAAAAAAAAAAAATGCTGTTTAGGAAATAAAATTTTGTTTGGGTAGTTTATGTTGGAATAGATTATAATCAATTTTCAAGAATTTAAGTTGTTTTGAGAAAAAAAAAAACAGTTAAAGCTAAAATTTAGATATTTTTGATTAAAAGTTATTTGTACAATATATATAATATTATATTTTTATCAAATTAATTCTAAATATTAAATATTATATAATATAAATAATTATTCAATATATTTTTTTAGTAATTTTATTATATAAAAATAATTTTTTTATACAACTCAAATAAAATAGATTATCTTAAAATTACTTTTTAATTAAAGTATCCAAACATAAATTAACTCTCACATAAGTAATTATATAAAAAAATTATCATATAAATAAATAATTATTGAACTAATTTTAATCTTTCAGTTTTCTAATATATACAAACAGTCTACCTCAACTGAATTAGATTGTGGCATATTGGTCGGCTGCTGTTGTGCTTAGCTATGCTATGAGCTTGCTATTTGTCGAGCATCATATGGTTCTTAATTGCCTCTGTATTTGCTTCCTAATTAGTTGAAATTTGCCAAAAGAGCAACAGCAAAATTTCACTACTTTAGTAGATTTCAACTAATAAAAAGGGGAAAATATATATACATGGGGTCGCTTCTCTGTGATGGTAGTGAAAACCATATAAGCCAAGAAGTTTTCTTTTCTAGGCAAAGAGTATTACGTTATTTCTTAAGAATTGAAGCCATTGTATAATATGGTCAATATGTGACTCACACAACTTTATGCATAATAAAATACTATTTAAGTGCTTATGATAAATCACGTCCAATAAAAAACTACTCCTAAAAGCAAGCATGCAATAAGTAATGGTGACGTCAATTAATTAATTCTTTTTATCAATTTAAATAAAGGTATTAATTTAGAGCCATTGTGAAAGTAACCTTATTCTTTGCCAAAAGCATTAATCTTTCCCACTCCAACAACAACACCTTTAATTACAAGTTGCTTATGTCGAATAGTCAGAAAAAAGGTATATGGATATAATATGTTTGGATTTAGATTCTTTAAAATAAAGATATTTATGAAATGGAAAAATGAAAAATTATTTATTATTTGATCAATAATTTATATTATATATGAATTTTATTAAATAATTTAATAATAAATAATTTTTTTTTTCATTTTACAAGTATCTTCACTTTAAATGATGTAGATTCAATATCTTTAACTTACAAGCTAACTTCAGGATTAAGAAGGAAATTTTAAATTGATGTAAAAATTTAATAAAGGTACGATGAAAAAAGTTTTAATTTGAAATGTGAATTTTATACTGGTACCTTATATTTTATAAAGGTACTGGAAAATTAAACCACAAAAAAGATTATTCAACAAAACACTATTCAATAATTTTTAAAAATTGATTTTTACCTCCCCGGCTGTGAATAAATTCTCTCTCTCTCTCTCTCTCTCTCTCTCTTTTATATATATATATATATTAAATTTATTATCTATGATTTTGTTTTTATGTGTCTTGTTGTGCCGTAATATACACTACAAGAAATGTGGCCGCAAATTATTTTCAAATAGAAAATTAAATAAAAATGTACATTAATGATGGATTTTTCCGTTGTAAAACTATTTTTCCTATTTTCTTTTATTTTTGTACTTTTGTGTTTGTCGTTTGCGGCAACTTAGCTGGAAATTGTGTCCACCGTTAATTCACATTTTTCTTGTAATGATACAATAGATTACTATATAACAATAACTAAAGAGTAAAAAAAATCATATATTGAGCCAAAGTTAGTTTTAATCATCACATTAAATTTGAAATTATGTAAATAATTGTTAAGAAAAAAAAACTAACTTCGAGTGTTTCTAATTTGATTTAGTTTTTAAAATTTAAGAATCGCGACTTGGTATAAAATTCAGACTCAAATCAAATTAAATGAAATTAATTATAAATGTCCTTGCCATTCTTTTTGGGTATAAAACTACTTTCTATTTAAATACATGCATTTGATTGTAAATATTGAGATTTTTTACTTTGAAAAATGAAAAGATAAATGCTAGACAATAAGAATTTTTATCAGAATTTTTTTCTCAGAGTGATGTGATATTATTTTATTGCCAGAGTTTTACTGTTATTTTTCTGGTAATATAGCATTGCTCAAAATGCACTGAACATTGTATGAATTATGTATATGAACGACCTTCGTTGCTTGAGTCAACTTTGGGCAAACGTGCATGGTTTTTGGATTACGGAAGGGCATGAAAAACACTTCCAAGTTTTTATCTAAAAAATGGGTAGATGAATGCTTACCAATGCAAGCTCCAATTGTTACCATTATAATGTCAGAATTCTCCAATATTCTTATTGCTAGCTACTTTCCTCAAAGTTCCACAAAGACCACCGTTCTTTGTTTGACTTTGATTGCTATTTGCTGAGACGATGGAGAAGGTGAAAAATGAAAGAAAAAACGGCATGACAAAAGCATACAAGAGGGCAAATCAACACAATAGTCACTCCAAATTTCAAACCCAACAAAACAAACCTTAGATAGTGTTCGCATGCTTATGAGAATATAATTTTGTTTGTAACTAGTAAAGGTTCATCTTTGACCTAGTCAAGTGCACGATAATCTTAATTAATGGTATAATATACTAAAAAAATTAAGATAGTCTTGAATTAGATCTGATCGCATTAAAAATACAAGAAACAATGATTACAAAAGACAAAAAAATTAACGTTTGATAACTCTAACATGTGGTTCTCAACCAGGTTGAACAAACATGATGTTAGAAGATTAAGATATTCATCAAACATTCAAACACTTCATCAAGGTTGAAGACTTCTATACCGCCGACATATGGTCAACCACGCATGCATTTTGATCAACATCCGCTATAACATTTTCATAGTATAGTACCTACTAAATCCTAATGCCGACAAATATTAGAACATGAAGGAATCAAACTTCAAATCATAATCCATAATGTTTGTCTGTGGAGCGTGGTACATACTAGAATTCAATTTTACTTGCATAAAGCATTGCATAATTGATGGGCTGTTTACATTCCCTATTTTCCTGGGAAGTAAAAATAAAAATAAGGACCTAATCAGAGCTTCTATTATATTAAGACATTTCCCTTTTTTTAAAGAAAAAGAAAAAGAAAAGTGGATTTTCTTAAAACATTGGATTCTTATCATTAATTGATTGACTAGATTAATATCCTCTCATGTTATACACTAATATGAGTGGTAGTGGGAAAAAAGACATAAATTTTGATATTAGACATATGATAATTCAATAATTTTATTTATGTCTTTCTTCCTTAACATGACCCTTAGTGAGTAGCCTAAGATGAGAAAAATAGACTTTGAACAAAAATTAGAGTTCAGAATTTTAGTTTCAACTTCTTATTAAAAGTTCTAATTTTTATGTTTGAGATAACAAACAAATTGATATATGGAATTGTAACTTTGTAATTTTAAACTGAATTCAAATTCTAATGTTTGAGTAATTTGTCAAGAATATTAAAAAAAAAATCATTAAAGCAAAAATAAAATGATATAAATGAATTAAAATAATAAAAATATTTATTACTCTATTAATATTCTCTTTCACTATGACCACTAAGTATAAAGATTGAAAAAATATATTTACCAATTCATTAAGTTTTTAAAGAAGAGATTAACTTTTATGCATTAATAGTATGAAAAAATTTTACACTATCAACCAATAGATTTATAAAAAAAAAATGATAAATTATGGAAGATAATTATTATAATAGGTAATTATTTAACTTGATTTGGTACTTTTATTCAATTTTATTAGTTGATAGTTTAAAATTTTTTTATATTATCAGTGCATAGAAATTAATTTTTACACTTGTTAGTAACGATAAATAAAAAGACGGAGAGAGTAATTATTTAATTCAACTTCAGATTAATTAAATACAATATATTGTTGAACATATTTGGTTTAACTCATTTGTAGTCATATTTATTGTAGAACTATTAAAAACATACACTTAAAACTAACTTTTTTTTTTTGTTCAAGTAGTTCAACGGAGGTTCCCTTTAACTGAGGTCGCGGACTCAAATCTTGTGAAAAAATAAAAATAAATACTAGCGCTAGAAGAGCATTATCTCGATCATATGGCTGATTTGACTCGAGTAAAATTAATTGAAATCTCTCGAACTTCAAATACTAGTGGTTAATTTGTATATACTATCAGTAAAAAAATAGTTTACATAAATATCAAATCATATATTATCATATTAACAAAAGTATTTAATTCAAGTACTAACTATTTTGAAAAATCTTACAAACACAATCATTTAATTGAATAATAGTGCAAACAGATGCAATTTCTCTCTCTCTCTCTCTCTCTCTCTCTCTCTCTCTCTATATATATATATATATATATATATATATATATAAAGGAGGCGCATCAAGTGAAAAGAGTGATTTATTATAAAAACGAGAGGCGCAAATTTAAACTGTATAATCATACATAGATAGTTAAAATTAAAATTATTAGGCAAAATTAATTGATTCGTCCCTTAACTTATTTTTTGATTTTAAATTCATCATCCAAATAATAAATATTTCAAATTCATCCTCTAACTTTTAAAAACAAAACATATTTGTCCTCTTAACTTATTATCACACAAAATATCATATATATCATTTTTGCTACCTCAGATATCAGATATAATTTTTTTCATCAATGTAAGAAATATCATTTATGAAGAGAATAAACATGTTTAATTTTTAAAAGTTAGAAGACAAATTTAAAATATTTATAACTCAAAGGGCAAATTTAAAAATGAAAAATAAGTCAGAGGACAAATCAATTATCTTTACCAAAATTATATAAAAATTATATGATTACTTAAAAAAATTACATAATTTTATATTTTAATCTTGACCATTCATATAAAATCTAATAATTAAAATTTACTCTTTTTACTTTTACAATTAACTACTTTTTTCACTTAATCCTCTCCCTATAGATGTAACACACTTAAATCTATCATAAAATTTGTAATATATAAGCTTGTATACAAGCTTTCTTATACTACTATGGTATTAAGTATGAAGTGATTTTCGAAAAGGTATAGCTGAGGCTTCTTCACCCCCACCCCCCTTCTTCTTCTTCTTTTTGTCTCTCTCCCCTTTTTTCGGGTGTATACCACACCGGGATAACTAAGGCTTTTGTAACGAAGATTGGAAGTCTGAAGTGAAATCCAATAACGTCAAATAATCACTTTACGTTTCTAATTTCGTACACGGCTTCATGAAATCAGTTTGTAGCATTCAATGTTTTTCATTTTTCACGATAGGAGGTAGGTTGTCTAATATAGTAAATATAAAGAGAGAACTCGGCTTTGAAATCTTATTGAGTTGACAATGAGTTCTTTTCCTCCTTTTAATAAAAAAGAAAGCCTAATTCCTTAGGCAGTTACCAAAATTTCTTATAATCTTAGCAAGCGTCCGTTAATAAAACTATAAACTTCATATAAATCTATGACAGTATCATAGTACTCTTAAAATTTGAATTGGAACAACTGTTCACTTAAAAATTATTGAAAAAAAAAAGGATTGCGTAAAAGTAAATCTTCGTGTGAGTAATCCATAGTACGATATTATCATTTTTTTTTTTTTTTTACATCGAACCTTTAGAAAATAATTAAATATAAGCGGAGAATGGCGAATTCTCCGCCCATCACCATCTAGTTTAGACAAATACGTATGTTGTGAGTTAGATGATCGCGGAACCACTCTGCTTTTGACTGTGATACGATCATACAATATCCAGGGCAACTCAAATTTCAAAGATGTAATCAATTCTTACTCGGAACTTTGACACCGAAACTTCTCATTCTTGGCACATTCGTCCTGGCCATTGAGGAAAAGTATTTAATTAGTTAAAACCAAAAATCCGAAGCCATGAGACAATTAACAATCTTAAAATGAACGTAAATTAAGAGCAATGTTTTTTGTGCATAGATTATGGACAACATCTATAACACACACACACACACACACACACAGTATTTGATAATGATAGGTGAAACCAAGGTTGTGTTACACTATTTCTTGAATATCCACTATTGATGTCCACAATCTATGTACAACAACATTACTCTAAATTAACTGATGCTTTATCAGATACACAGTAACACAGCTATCAATTATGGAAGGAAGGAAAAGGTCCATATGAAGATTAAACCTAATACAGGAATGGCACAAAAAATTCAACAAAAAGACAGCTTAATTATGCACCACTAAGGACAATTTGGATAACGTCACTTATGGTTTTTTCAACATTTTAGAAGTCAAAAATCACTTTTTTAACTTTTGTCTTATTGCCATACAGCTTATTACCTCCCAAAAAATCATTTTTAGTGCCTTGAAATATCTAGCTTCTCAACAAACACTTATTAAGATACAATAAACAAGCATTCCTATTACTGCATATCTAAACACAAAATAACTTATTCATAAGTTGCTTTTTAGAACTTCCTTTCACCTAAATGCTTAAACAAGCTACTTACTGAAACGGATCCTAAGCTAGCTACCATGCTTGAATAGGGAAAAAGCCTACCTGAAAAGCTTTCATCACAGAATAGCAACGTTTTTGCTCACCGATTGCTGCAGCATACCTATCTTTAAGATCATTACGTATTCCCTCTTCTTCTTGAAGCCGTAATTGTACCTTTTCTAGCTTCTGCACATATGACTGCAGCAGTTAAAACTTAGAACTCTCAATCATAGGAAGCACATGTAATGAACGAATGGAAACTATAGCAAAACTAAAAGAAAAATCACAAACTTTTATAGTATGCTTCTAAAAGCTTCTGCAGACACTAAATACGAAGTAATGCCAAAACTTTCAGAAATTACAGAAAAAATTCCATTGAAATATTCATTTTTTAAGTTCTATCATTAAATTCTAACAGTAGGTTTTATAAAGCCCCAGCAGTAACAAATTAAGCCCAGTGTGTTGCCCAGAAAAATTCTATCAGGTCAACTTCTTGGATTGAACTTCGCTAAATCAACAGTAGTAATTAGAATAATTTTGTCATTTGCAAAGTTCAAGTGCGGGTCCTAACTTGGTTGAATAAGTGCCAAAAGGACAAGTTGAAGCAATTAATTTTAAAAAAAAAAAACCAAATGACATATTTAGTGCTGTTTTTTCTCATTTTAAGGACAAAGCTACTGCAACATTACCAAAGTAAGTGAAAACCAAGTACAGTAATTAAATTCAGAAGGGAAAGCATAAACATAACCGAAAAAATAGAATCCACCTTCTGAAGACAAATATCCATTTTTGGATGTGCAGTATCCATTTTACAGAAAATTATTGGGCATTCTTTTTAAGCATGATCACTTATTTCTTTAGAATGAATCACTGCAACCATGCATACAATATGATAGTACAAGGACATATAATTCAGCGAACATCTCGTGCTGCAGTTAACTCTCTAAGATTTATCATTTATGCATGACAGAAAATAGTATTACCTGTTGACTGCCCTTAACAATTCCTTCCATGGAATGAACTAGTTTTGCACGACCATCAGTACTACTGAAGGCCTCTTGAAACTGCAGTCAAGTGAAAAAAACATGACAGCAGCTAAACTTGTTCAGATAACATTAAAAAACACACATGTTTTTGTCTTAACAAAGAAGATGATATGATATGTTAGGTCAAACAGCTTTTATTCTCTTCCATTTTAAGGCTTTAAGTTTAAGAAGCTTCATGAGACAATATTCTATAGAATCTCATTGATATCACTAGCTTTATAGTACTTCCAAAACGAAAATATACTAAGACATTTAGCACAGGTAGTATCAAAATATAATGCATAGAGAGATAGCTTAATGATAGCAAGTTCAAGTATATGCATATGCATCTCAAATGAAATGAGATTTCAATACCAGTTATTGTTCTAATAACCTGCAAGCAATATAGTCACAGATCCAATGGTGCCAGTATAAAACAGAAGAAGAGATTCTTCATGGCAAATGATTATGCTTAGTAATGCAGCTTAGACTCTAGTTTCACCATAAAAAGATTTCAGCTAAAAGAGATACGAAGGAAGGTGCGATGATACAAAATGCAAAAGGTCTAACATGAATATGTGGATAACATGAAATACCAATTTGTTGAAAATTAATTACCAATGAGAAAAAAACATGAAGGGAGGCGGGGGGAGAGAATCAAAAGCAAGGACATAACACATGACAGCAGGAATATATATACAAGCAAAAAAATAACCAAGTGCAAAGGTTGTATATTTAACTTCTTTAAGGAAAAAGAAAAAACAATCACAAGAATCGCCAAAGCAAATGCTAAAGGAAAAAATTTACAGCATCCTCTCAATTATCCAAGTATACCTGTGAAATAATCGAATTCAATAAAGATGTTTCCTTTAGCATCAATTCTTTTATTTCCAAAAGAGCATTGTAGGTAGCATAGTATCTACGAGTTTGTCGATGTTTTCCCTGTAGATTGCAAATACCAGACATTCAATAATAATTAGAACCAGCAAAAATATGATTGGATAGGTTTAACAACTAAAAAAATTTAATTATCCTCCCCCCTAGCTGTATTTTTTCTTATCTCATAATTTTTTTTTAACAAAAAAAACAAATCAGAGAATCTATGAACCTGGATTTGAGCATACAGTTCTGAGAGCCGGCATTCACACCTGCACCAACAGGAATGAAGAAACATTGAGTAAATAATATATTTAAGACAACTAGTTTTCACATCCTTATCAAGCTAACCCAATCACTATCAGACATGCATGGCATTACTTTCCTTTCTCCAACAAACCATCTCTGTAGTTAATTATTTTATAATTTTCTTTCATATTACATATTCTATTTCATCAGACACAAGCACACATTTGTAGCAGGGAGATAACTCTGACATGAATAAATATATTTTTGAGACTAGCAGGGCGTAACTAAGTAATTGATAAGAACAGTTCCTATCCAATAAGAGTGACATAGAAGAGTAATAAGAGATGTGGTTATTTCTGCCAAATTTCCTATCAAATTGTAAGCATTATGGTCTCTATCTATCCTGTAATCAAACCTTCTCAAGAAATTCAGGTAACAACAATATTGTGGAAATTAAGAACAAATTTTACTTTTAATATAAAAAGATGCATTCATTAAATTCTTATCTTCCCTATCTCAAGTTGAATTCTAATTACACATAATTGAAACCAAGTAAAGCACATATTCAACTCCATGCAACATAAGAGTTTTAAGTAGTACATATGCGTTGGAAAACATGTGCAAATGAAATGTGGAAACAAAATATACAGGATGAGTTTCAGTTGCACATAATTAGAACCAGGTAATGGAAATATTCAACATCATTCAGCAAATAGTTCTAAGGAGTATAAGGACAATGAAAATTATCATGAAAATCATCTAAAAATGAAAGATGAAAGCACAAACATACTGGTTGATTTCTGACTGGCATGGTAGCTCATCAATCTGTCGTCTTACTGCCACAATATCCCTCAGCCTAGCAGCAAGTTGCTAACAGAAAGGTAAAAAGACAGGCAGTTTATGTTAATTGAATGAATGATATAAGCAAGGATGTCACAAACTAAGAATAAAACAGAACAAGAGGCAAATATACTTGCTTAAAATATTTTACCTTTTTCTCCAAATGAAGTTTTTCTTGTAATTCACTAAAAGAATGATGTAGCCCATCTGAGAGGCTCTTGCTATCACAGTCGTTTGCTATTTTATTCTCTAATTCACTGATCTCAGCTAGAAGTTCTGAATGTTTAGAATCACGATTGGACTGAAAGTGATTTTCCTGCCTTTCAAGATCCTGAAATAAGAGGGAATAGCATAAGCAACACCTAATAATCAATTTTTGTGTAATTCTTGATTAAAATATCACAAATCAGCTGAATTATACTGCTGGTTTGAAAAGTTGAAAATTAAATTAATTGAGAGAATCACCTTCAAAGATGTTATTAAAGGGATCAGCTTCCCTACCACAGAATCAGCACCCTCCTTGTTGATTCTCTCTTGTAGATGATCTAACTGCTCCTTAACATTCGTCTTCCTGTGATTCTGTAGTAAAATAAAATAAGAAGAAAAATAAGTAGCAAAGGCAAATAAAACCATGCAAAACATAGCTGTCTGTATTAATAAAGACAGCACTTAGAAATAAAACACAGGAAAGGGTTAATTGATTATCCAGTTTCTATAAATTTTAACCAGTGAGACAGGATAAGCACAAAACTAACAAGCAAAGAAGAGTACAAGATAAGAGGTGGGGGCATGAAGGCATGTTATCATCATAAAGGAGCCAAGTTCATATCTAACATCTTAGCCATCTCACCAACCAGTTCATCCAAGTTTTCAGTCAATGTCTTTATCGAAATTTCTGTTTTCTCTAACTCCTTGTCTAGTTCCTGCGGTGAACGCTCATCCCCTTGAGTAGCATGTTCAGAATGGCAAACCTATGGTTCCATAGGATACGAAAAATCAGCACTGCATTAAACAAATGATAAACACAAGGTACATGCAGAGCAACATTGGAGCCAGCATACTAAATAATCACAACAGCTCAAACATCATGCTCACCCTCAAAGCTTACACCTCATTTTCATCAAATAGGTACATAACATATCATCAAACAAAGTATTATCAGGACAACAGCATAACCAGAAAGGTTCTCCCAAATGTCCCACTTGCAAGTGTCAACTACTATAAGCAACCATGTAGTGAACATGTGGATTAGCTTATTTTGTTTCCAAATCACATAATAAATTCGAAATACTGAAAGAGCGTTAAAAAATTTTAAAAAAGAAATCTTAAAAATTAATGAGCCCCGTTTGTCTAAGCACTTTTTTTAATTAAAAGAAACGTATAAAAAAAATTAAAATAAATAAATACATTTAAAAAACTAAAATTATATATTAAAAAAAACTGTTTTAATACTTCTTCTTTTTTTCATAAATTAACAAAAAATAACTTAAAAAAATATACATCAAATAATCGCACCCAGTTTAATCCAAACATGCTACAATACCTCATTGCCACGAGCTTCTTGTGTTGATCGAACACGCAGCGTAAGCCATTGAATTACGGGGAAAATAACCTCAGTATCAAGATCTCGAACATGAGATGATCGAAGAGGGTGCGGGCATCCTACTGATCTTAAAGCTTCCTCAATGCACTCTGCATTCTCACCGTCTCTGCAATTCAAAGCCCCAGAACGAACATCACAATCAATCATCACTGTTACTACGAAGAATTCACAAAAGTGAAATTTAAGAGCGCACGAATCAAAAAAAAAAAAAGAAGAAAACAACAACAAAAGAAGCGAGACCCTAAGCAATTACAAGGTTTGATTGAGAAATAGATACTCGCGTTATGGTGGTGGAATCGGAGCCATCGAGGGCGGCGATGCACCAGGAGAGGCCGCCGGCGATATTCTGAGACGGCGGCACGACGGAGTTGGCGGCGGCCTCAACGTAGCCGGCGGCGGAGAGTAGATCGAGAATGAGCTGAAAAGTTGACTCTTTGTTGTGCTTCAAGTCCATGCTGCTTCGTTCGTCTCGTCGGAGCCGCAATGATGAGTAATGTGTGCTTAATGTAATAGCTAAAGAAGATGATCAACATGTACCCCAATTTTTTTTTTTTTTTCCTGTTTACAAAATTAATGAGAGTTTAACATGAACAAGTCAAACTTAAAATATCTTTTTCATCTTTTTCATTTATATAATGTTGATAATTTAATTACAATTTTGTGCCTTGTTTGTGGTTTTTTTTTTTCGTTTAATTTATTTTCGCTAAAAGCAAATTTTATTAAAAAAATTCTCTTACATAATATAAAATAAAGATATTTGTTCTTTTACCTTCTTCTAGCGGGGTAGAAAAAAGAGATTCAATTATACACAAATAGTTTTATACATTTTATGTTTGAGTTTTAATGTAAATGAAATGAGTTGGTTGATAGAGTAATATATATTTAGATTATATAAAATAATTTTATATTTATAGTATATTAAAATTAAATTATTTTATAATTATATTCCAATGTAAATTGATTTATATTTTAATAAAAAATTAAAATTTAATTTTTAAAATTAATTTATAATTTCTTTTTTTAAAAAAATTATTTATACAATCCTTCAACTGTCTAGCATGTTTACTGTTTAGTGTCATGAGGCAAGTTTTTATTATTGTTATTATTTTTAAGGGTTTTATAATTTTTTTTATAATTAATATCTTTAGTTTTTACCCTTTTTTGTTTTACTCAAAACTTTTTTATTAGAATTTTTTTGAGTATCCAAGACACCGGTTAAGAAAAAAAAAATTAAAACTATAAATTCATTAAATGTTAAAGTGACTTCTTATTCAACTTTTTTCTTTATTTAGCTAACTAGTTTCCGTACACTTGTTAAGATTTTATTTTATTTTATTTTATTTTTTTGTTGTCAAGATTTTTTTTCCCCAAATAAAAAACTCTATAGTTGGACAAAGGTTCCCTTTTGGGACAGAGGATGGGATTTTTTTTTTTGGGGGTCAAAGGGGAAAGAAATTTTTTTTTTTTTGGTCAAGATTGGGATGGAAATTTTTTTTTTTATCTCAATAAAATTATTAATATATGGACTCTATTATTAAAAATTTGACTAATTTAGCTCAATCCAACCCGATTGAAGTCCTTAAAAGAGATAGAAGCCTTCCAATGATAATTTTTTTCCATTTCTATAGCTCAAATTTGACATTTTCAATTAAGAAATCAAAGTGCCTAACTAGCCACACATTAGGGGTGATGGAGAATTTTGTCCACCCATATAACTACTTTCTTCTAAACCGATATGTGTCAGGTAAGCCTCGGATAATAGGCCTCTTAAATTAAAATGTCCAAATGCAAGCTCACATGTTAGGCATGCCTCTCACAAGAATGCTGAAAAAAACTACATTAAACCAACAAATAGAGATGAGAATAAACCAGATCAAGCCAAGTTTTTCCTTTAACAAGCCAGACTTGTCTTGTAATTTTTCGGCCTGAGCACGACCTACAACCTATTATAGGCTATTTTTTTAGGCCTAAGGCTATTTGTCAAGCCTTTTTTTTTAGTGCCATCTAGATAAATGTGATGATTCAAATTCATTCTAGAATGAGAACTAAACATCATACAAAAACATAAAAATAAAAAATTCCACTAGTCCAAAACCATGAAACTATTGGGATTTTTCTAATTCAACCTGAAATTATCATCATCACCACAAATTGAAAAATGCCAATCTCAACTCAAATTGAAAACCAAAGTCACTGAATCCCATAAATCAAATAAAAATCAATTCACCAAAATCTTTAAAAAAAAAGAGCCTTTAACTACACAATTTAAAGTTGACAAAAATTAAAGGTTAAAACTTTCTATTCATCCTTGGTATCATGATGCTCCCTAATCTCATACTCTTCCTTAAGCATAAGGTGAAGAAGCTCCACCTTATCCCCAACCTTCCCTTGAAACCCACGATTGCCACCAACATTTTTATCACCGTTCAACATAGCACCACTGAAGTCAATTGCATGTGGTGATTTGTCGCGGTGGTTAGTTCAGCATGGTGAGGGCGGAGAGACGGAGATCGGCATGGCATCGAGGAGGCGACGATCTAGCAAGGTGGGTTGTCACTTCAAAGGAGTGTTGAGGGAGAGGAGACAATGGCTTATGTGAGGAAGAAAGATGGGAGCAATGAGAGAAAAACACATGCGGCCAATGAATGAATAATATAAAACAGTAAAAGAAAGTTAGGGTTTCAAATTTAATTCTAAATAGAATATGATAAATATATAAATTTAAAAATTATGCATATAATTATCAAAGTCATGCAGTGGTCTAGGGCCAATGCACTTGTTAGAAAGAGGAATAGCCGTAAATGCTCCATCCTCCATAATTACAAAAACTATATCTTCCACAATTTTAATATACCAAAAAAAAAAAACTATACAAATATTAATTTGGAATTAGTAAAGATAATAAATATCTTAACTCTTTAACTAGAAATCTCAAATTTAAGTTTTGAAAATGAAAAAATTTCTTACTAAAAATCTATTACATCTTTCAGGGACCTCCTGATCGGGTCAAATTAATCGTATTGATGGCTCCATCTAGACAAAAAAAAAAAAGCCGCTATGCAGATGACTTTCTCGCGGTTGTCCTTTAACGCAAAATCGTTGTCTCTCTTCACTTATCAAAGTTTTCGATACGCAAAGGGGTTTCAAATATGGAAGTATGGGTGCGAAGTACTGCTCTCTAACTCGAGACATTTTTATTACACAAGGAAATACAAAAAAGGAAGATTACTCGCTACAGCACTGGATCACCTCTAAGCTTGTCAAAGTACACGGAGCATCATACACATGGCTTTGCATGGAACATGACAGCATTTAGCAAAAGAGAAATTCTAAAGTACTCCTAGAGCATCATGTAAATTGTAAAATAACATTTCAAATAAGAGTATAAATTAGTGATGAATCCTATCTTAAAATATCATTTTACCATTGGCCGTAAACAAATCCACGTGGTGCCTTTCTCTTCCGCAAAAGACACATACACGAGATCAAGGAAGCATAATAGTCAAAAATGATACCCAAGCACCCGAGTTAAATCAAAGCTTCAATCAAATGTTCATGATTTTTGCTAAATGGATCACCACTAATATTGGGAAGGAAGAGAGAGAGAGAGAGACAGAGACAGAGAGAGGGGAGGGGAGTGGAAGCCAAAAAGGTACAGAAGATAATAAATAGTCCATGTTACGAGCAGAAATCTCCAAATAAATGCTTAATGGAACATGTGACAGCAGGGAAGACAATATTACAAAGGTTAGTTTGCTAAAAATACATAGAAAATCAAATGCGTCCAAAGAGCCAGAAAAGGGGCATAAACTACAAACAAGTATTCAACACTGATAAAAGAAACCTACTGTGTTGCCAGTATTGTTACTTGGAGGATGATGACACAACCGTGTTACTGCCAGAGCTTGATGAACTTGTCATGACTGGCAGAAGCAACCAAACCCTTTACAGTTGAAACAGCAAGGGCGGCAATAAGACCATCATGAGCAGAGAGGGTCATGGTCTTGTTCTCGGTCATGTTCCAGAGCTCCAATGACTGCAGTGCATGTTCAAGTGTAAGAAGTCAAAACTACAACGGTATGAATCATATTCACTCGCCACTCATCTGTAACATGGAGCAGGTAACATACAACCACAAGGTCATAGCTCCATAAACAGTCACATCATTATTATAACAAATACAATCAAGCTTCTGTATATTTAAAAGCATCTTTAATCAATGATTCAGATTTTTTATCGTGATATGCCGGGGCGACAAGGGGATGAGGTCAGTGCATTCCTTTCTGATCAAGCTTGACACACACATAAACCCCGTTGTTTCTCAATTGCATGTTGTTTCTTAATTGCATGCAGCAAGAACGACAACCACAGCCAAATTCACCAATATCAAAAAGAGAAGAAATTGGGGCAAGGGAAGAAAGAAAGAAAGAAAGAAGGCAAAAATAATTGATTCGTCCCCTAGCGTATTTTTTGTTTTCAATTCGTCCTCCAATTCGTCCTCTAACTTTTAAAAATTGAATATGTTTATCCTCTTTGTAAATGATATTAATTATATTTATGAAAAAATCTTATCTGAAATTTGAGTTAGTAAAAATAATAAACAATTTTTTATGTGGTAAATTATATTTTCAAATCTACCCATTAATGTGACAAACAATATTTGCAAAGATGTTGCAAAGAGGACAAATGTGTTCAGTTTTTAAAAGTTAAAGGGCGAATTTAGAACATTTATTAATTAGAGGACTAGTTTGAAAGCAAAAAAATAAATCAAACAACGAATCAATTATTTTTACCAAAAAAATAAGTTAAAGAATGAATCAATTTTTTTACCAAGAAAGAAAGATATAAGGAATGTAGACTCGCCTGGTAGCAGCCAATGACCAACAATGAACGGTATGTTGGGTGGAAAACACACGATTGAAACTTGCTGCCATTACAGCTAAGCTCATGAACACAATTCCCTTCACTCCCGGTTCTGAGATTCCAAACCCTGACTGAGTCCTCACTCACAGATGCCAGCAACTCCCCAGAAGGGTCCCAACACACGGAATGAATTGGCTTTGTGTGGCCCTGCAATCATAGCACAACATTCCAATGAAGAAAGTTAGTAACGCTCCTAGGACAACTTGAACGAAAAAAAAAAATGGTAGCAATTGAATTAGAAGCTCCAAAGTAGTTATGATATATAAATACACTACTGTCAGAAAATTTTCCTTTTTTTTTTTAATTAAATTTCATACTGTCAGAGGGATTTTATTCTTATAGCAACTATGACTAATGTTTCTTTCCTTGACTTCCCTCCAGCAAACACAGATAAGTTGGTAGTTTGTCCTAGAGCAAATGCAAATCGTCACTAAAACACCATTATAAATCTTTTACCATGAAAATGTATTTTGGTTAGACTCATCAACTAGTCTATAGCACCATAATCAGCATTTTTCATAAGCAAGAAACTAATGCTTACTAATGAGCCCAAAACTTACTTTATTGCTCTAGAAGTGTATGTGATATGCACAATAAATAGCATGTTTTGGATTTCCGTTTGGAACTCCAAAATCATGGTTTGGGCTTTTGCCGTAATCATGGTTTGGACTTTGGAGCTTTCTAAACAAAAACCCAAACATACTAAAAGTCTGATCAGAAAACCCAGACAAGGCAAAACTACCATTGTCAGGATGAAATATCAACTAACATACGGTAATGAAAGACTAGCGAGCCAGATCATACAGGTAACAGAACAAGGCTGTCACAAAAATTATAAATTACAAGGCTGCCACAAAAATTATAGATTATAACCAAATCTATCACCCACGCATCTATTAAACTTTATGTGCCTCCACAAATAGATATAAGCCCAAATGTAGAAAACAAAGATTGAATAAAATTGCAAAATTAATGAAGGGAAAAGCTAGCTTGAATAGAAACATCTGACACATTATATAGCAAATTGTTGAAGTGCATGTGTTGTGCCTTCCACCGACTCTTAGCCAACTTGTTATATTTAAGACAAAAATCAACCAATGTTGTTTTCCTAAACACATTATATAGCAAATTGTAGGAGTGCATGTGTTATGCCTTCCACCAACTCTTAGCCAAATTGTTATATTTAAAACAAAAATCAACCATTGTTGTTTTCCTAACAAAAAAACAACTATCAACTTAAATTTTAAGTTTATTTATGATGATAAGCAGAGGAGATGAGATGTGTGTTACTCCGTAACTCTGATTCTAGCAGAATTGCATACCTTTCATTGAAAGCATTTACTTTACCACCAACAAAGAAATTTCTTTTTTATAAATAAAAGAAAAAGAAAAAAATTATGCAAACCAACCTTTAATGAATATCGGCACGCTTGTGTCTCCACATCAAGTATGGACACAACATTATCTGCAGCTGCGGCAAGGTAACTCCCTAGATGAGGTTGAAATCTCATCTGGGAAGTGCCACCCTGATCAGCAGTAGAATTGTCAGTCAACAGACTAAAATAAATACATCACATCATCACTTTAATAACAACATACTAAACAGGGATTTAAAAAAAGATAAACAAAGCTCCCCTTATATGCAGGGTCCAAGGAAAGTTTGGATCCACTTTATGGGTCTACAGTAACTGAGATATGCATAAAAAATAGGATAATTAGGACTGAGATTCTACCTTGGAGACTCTAGCACAACTTCCATTAATTATACTCCAATATCGTATCTCACCATCACTATCACAAGAGCAGAAAAGGTCATCTTTATTTGGGTGAAAATCTAGTGACATAACAGCTGCAGAATGTCCTGTAAAGGTGCGAAGCGAATACGTAGGCTGCACAGTAATTATATTTATATATTCAGTTAAAGCAGAATACCAACTAGGAAAAAACATAATTTGTCAACATCCAGACAGAGGCAAAGTGGAAAACAATCTACTCGAGCCTGCAACCATCAACAACATCCCAGCAAATATATAGATCTAATTGTCAAATCTACATACAATAAAGGTAAGAATTTTGTCTAAACCTTGTATAAATATAAATAAAAATCGTAGTTAACACTAATTTAGCAATTAGAAAATTATGCATCTAACAATATCACATGACCTTTAGAATAAGACAACTAGAACATTAGAATTCACGGTGGAATTCCTGGTGTGTCACACTTCAAAGCACAGCAAATAATTATTTTAATGACATGCACTGAAGTTACTTCAAACCGCTCAGAATCCATAGAAACAATTTCTCAAAAATGGCATATTATTAGAGTAAAACAAAAAAGAAATCTACTAACATTGTCAATATCCCAAACCCTAACAGTTTTGTCAAATGAAGATGTTGCCACATGAGGCATGCTTGGACTGAAACGAACATCAGTGATCATAGATGAATGTTCTTCAAGAGTAGCCTTCTGCTTCAGTGTATCCGTGTGCCATAGAACAGCCTGCATTACAAACATAGTCAGGAGGAAAATGCAATATTCTTCCATACTAAACAGAGTAAAAGAAACATAGTTCTTGATTTTGTTTTCCAATTTCCTTCGAGCAGGACGATTGCACAAGTTGGCAGCTAATTTTGGGATGTTAGTTAACAGAGAAAGTACTGAATAAAATACGCTTATCAAGACCAATGCTTTCACTTACCATTTTGTCATGCCCACCACTTGCAAGCAATTTCCCATCAGACGAGAAATGACAACATACAACTTTGCTTGTGCTAGCATGTACAGAATTTATATCAGAAAATGTGAAGCCTGAAAATAAAACAAATTCATGCCCTTAGCTTTTGAGTTCTGAGTCAGCACCTCATAATTGAAGTCAAGGAATTAAAGAATGATATTGCAGATCTACAATGTAGAAGATAGCAAAGCACACAGCTTCTAAATTATGATACCAACAACATATATAAAACAAAAATGAAGTCACAAAATAAATATTCTGAAGTGTGTTTAAGGGCAAAAACAAAAGAGACACCACATAAGTTATTAAGTAATCTTTAATTGCTTTAAACATTTGTACTTCATTATAATTTATCATTAACTTAATGACTTATTTATTAAAATAAAATAATGCAAATATTTGCATCAGAGTGAGGGAAAATTAGACTTTCGCATACACTTGAGAAACTCTTGCAAGGATGATGCCAGAATAGCCTATGATCAATTAAAATTGGTGTTTACTGCACCTTTGCTTACATCCATACAACGACCTACAGCATCTCTGGGATCTGTATCATCATGGGATAAAAAAGACTCAACATTTTCATCAAGAGATCCATCCTCCACAAAGCGATCCACATCAGCCTGCAATTCAAGATCCTTATCATCCCACTGCCAAAATGGAATGCTAATGAGTCTAAATGCAAGGAACTTATCATTCCTTCCATCAATGCACCGCACAGAAAAGCCACTCACCAACTGGTTTGAAGGTGATGTAAGAGTTCCAGTTCCATCAGTGCTAAACATCATTAGTGGCTTTGAAGAACTACCACTATGAGGCATAGCAGGCATAGATATCACATCTCCAGGAGTATGAGTTGAGGGAGTTGAGGGTGCTGAACTTGGTGATGGGCCAGTTGTATTCGCAGTTCCTGAACTATTGGCAGGGCCTGAAGAAGATACAGGCTGCTTTCTCTTTCTCCCGATCTGGTTTTTTGAAACCTTAAAGGCATTGACAAAATCATGTTAGGAACCTATTTCATACTCTTCATAAGAAAAATAAGTCTGCCAACTTCAGGAAGAGAAAGTTATAATCAAGTGATTTAATAGAAATAGTTGTCCAGATCCTATGGCACACAATTGGCAAATTTTCATAGGGTCAAAAAAGAACACTTAGTACTTTGAAAGTTGTTATTTCCACATTGTTAACACAAAATAAGTAAATAAAAAAATAAATAAAGAAAAATAACCACTTCTGTTGTTGCTTTTACAAATGGATCATCATATATCTGATCAGGAGGCTTCAAAGAAAGATATAAGTAAAATCCTCTTCCAACTACTCAGTTCTGGAAAACTTGAGGTTAAGCAAATTATATATTTGCAACACTTGAACTCAAAACCAGACAAGAAATGACCATGGAAACAAATTCACTATCCTTGATCCCCAACTGCTCAAGTCCTCAGTCATAAAACAAATCCATTGCAAGGTCCAAAACCTCAAAAACATAATAATAGTAAAAGTTGAGGAAACCAACCATGAAAAGCCAGACACGTGCAGACACAAATAGACAACCACAGACAGAAGAGGAATAAAAAGGTAGTTAGAGCTTGATGTGACTACAAGCATTAGGCAACAATGTAGCATTGCTCAAGTATGTATGCAGGTGGTATTGGCAAGTATAAAAGGACTGACCTGATCATTTCCTCTAAAGGAGTTTGACATGCTACCATCCACAGTGACACTGCCACCACCTCCCCCTACTTTATCTTGCTGATGCATGTTATGATTTGAAGTCTGAGACTGCTGGTTTGCAAGAGCATGCTGTTGAAGTTGCTGCTGCTGTGGATTGGTGCTTGGCTGTTGCTGATGTTGCTGCTGTAATTGAGCCAGTTTCAACTATGCAAAGAAAAACTTTCAGAAGATGCAAATCATATACTTTTGGTTAACTTAAGAAATATATAAATTGAACAGTTTAGCAAATTATGTAAGAACTATACTAAAGATGGAAAGACAATTAAAAGAGACCTAGCACCTTCATTAGCATATCTGTATCTCCACGAGGAAAAGGAGGGCCACCACCTTGAAGCGGAGATCCAACATTTGATACCACATCACCAACAGGATTTGAAAGACCATCCTTATTCAGGCTCATACTTCTATTATTCAATAGCATTCTGAGTCTTCTACTTTCATCACTGGCAGATGGAGATGCCAAGTTTTGCTGTGCAAGCATGATCTGTTGCTGATGCTGCGGTGTCAACATTTGAAGTTGATGAAAAGGCTGCGGAGCCTGCATGTAAGGTTTTTGTTGCTGGAGTAGACCAGAGCGTAGTTGCTCCAAACCCTAATTAAGGATAGAAAAAAGCTTAATTATGAAACTCAGTTGCTTAGTTTCAACAATTAAAGATGTTGAGATGAGCAATAAGTGAAGAGATCAACAGGATGTTTACAAGAGATTTCCGAGGAGAGGCCATCATTTCAAGTAGATAACAGAGTTTTGAATGGTTAACAGATACAACCAAAGGAGGGTTACTTGTGTAACTTGGGCATAGCTTAAGTAGTAAGCATGTTATAAGGTTAGGAAGGATGCATGACATGATATGATGTTTAGGAAGACAAAATATATCCACCAGAAGAAGTAACACTCATCAAAAAATTATAAAACGAGAAGATTACTCACTGTGAGCGGCCATCCCTTTAGAGTCAAATTGTTACTGCCTTGATTTGATCCTGACACAAGAAAATCACTTGTTTACACTGTTTTGGTGCAAGGATAGTGACAAAACATCATAGAATATTTTTAACATAAATCCCCCAAAACGTCCTCAGCCAACCATGAATAAATTACGATTAACAGACTAGATGAAAATCACATTCCATCACCTTCCAGCAAACCAGTCTCCAAATAATACAAATCAGCAACTGTAGAGAATAAAAACAGGATGGAAGAATACCAGGAATTCCCATCAATGATCCTTCAGGACCCGCAGCTCTAGGATTTAAAACAGGATTAATCTCGCTCTTTATATCCTGATTTCAAGTAGCAAGTCAGGGACAAACAGCTGATAAGAAAAATAGGAAGAAGTAATGAGATCACTCAAAGTACAAAGATGTACCGGAGTAGACCCTGGTAACTGCTGACTACGAGCTTGAACTTGTGGAGACATGCCACCAGCAGTGCCATGCAAAACTTGCCTGAAATCAAGAAATTTGGTGCCAACAAAGTCAACACTCATAACTATACAAAATGCCAGATGGTCTTTAATTAATAGTTAGCACATGACTGTTGATTCTTCAAAGCCATGAAAGGAGCAGACCTGTCCACATAAGACTAGAAAATGAAAAGATCCTCTCTTTTATTTTAATTTTTTTAGCTTCACATTAATAAGTAAGCTTCAACTAATAGTATTTCAGATCAAACTAAAACTAGCTAAACCTAAGCCACAGATTAATCAAGTTCAAGTACCTTCTTTCTCCAGGAAGACTAAATTCTGAAATAATAAGCAATAAAAGCCCAAGTTTATAAATAATAACATTAATAATTACCCTGAAGGCTGGCCAGTAGCTGCAGCTGACTTTAATATTGAGGCATGATTTGGGTCCAAGAGTTGACCCATGTTCTCACCAAATCTTTGCTGTAAAATATACCAAGAGAAAGTAATGAATATATGTATCATAAAATAGCAATTCCATCTTATAGTTAGATGACCAGAAACATCTCCTACCTTCATTGCTGCATCATCCAAAGGCTCTCTTTTTAACCTTTCCTCATACATCTTTGTTGCTAGTGCATTTGCAGTTCCAGGGTTCCCAACTAACCCATTTGTACTTCCATTTAAGAGATGAGCCCTATCCCTACTTTGCTGTTGTTGTGGCGGTGGCTGCTGCTGCTGCAGTTGTGGCTGTGGTGGTTGCTGTTGTTGTTGCTGCTGCTGCTGCTGCTGCTGCTGTTGCTGTTGCTGTTGCTGCTGCTGCTGCTGCTGCTGCACGTGCCTCTGCAACAGGAGCTGTTGCATCTGCATGTGTTGCTGCTGCTGTTGTTGATGCTGTGACTGCTGGGGTTGTGGCTGCTGCTGTTGCTGCTGCTGCTGTTGCTCCCTTGCCTTAATTAATTGCGTCTGCAAATGGAGTTCCACAAACCATAAACTTCAACCAGTACCTCAATTTTATTATCGCGTTGTTAGAAAATCTTATAGTTCCCAGTATGCCATCAATTTTACAAGGGCAGCAAAGGTGTTGAAAATATAGATGATTAGTTATAGATGCCTAAACTAGTTCTCCCAAACTGAAACAGCTGGGTTCTTATTACTCGGATAGAACAATATAGTCTATAACCTCTGCAGTTTCATAAAGCAGTCTTGTTTCAACTATTTTGCCTGTTTAGCACCACACTAACTAGCAAAGGCCGCTCACAAACATGAGTCAAAAATTGATCGCGATATATTAAAAAGAATGTGTGTAGATGAAAAAGGAAACCTAAGAACTAATCACAAATTGGAGAAATATCAATAAGCAATCTAGGCAAGCGAATTTATAACAGGTTAACACACCTCATAGCTCAAGAGGCTCATCACGTACCCTAGTAATCAACATCTCAATTTTTCTGTTCCCTAGATTTCTTCTAAATAAGCATTCAAGGTTGCATTCCCACCAAAAGTTTACAGGACAACATACTGTTTTCTTCATGAAATTGGAGATTTTACCAGGTAGAATCGATAATGGGCATAGAGTACAAAAAAAGTCACAGGCTCAAACAAGACCTTGTAGTATCAAATCATACTGCTGGTCACAACAACCTGGAATTAAAGACTAAACATCCTTCAACAATATTATTTAACAGAAGTCAGAAGACAGACGTTGATTCTAAAGAAAAGATCCTAACGTTCATTATAAGCTAAAGTACATACAGAAAGCATGGAAGGGCTAACCAAATTAGTCATTAGTTAAGAGATGAAAGTGAGTTAGCTAGAGAGAATGAAAAGTTGTACCCAATGGAATGCATAAACTTCCATATGGAAGACATGAAAAATCATAGTAAAACTACTTCAACTGCCAATCACATTCAATCCAAAATGAGAATGTGCCACAATAATGCTTATTCTCTGGTGAATTTCTACCACCCTCCTCGTCATCCTACTCATATTTAGCATGAAAGAAGGTTTGCATAATATGAAAACAACAAAAAGGTTTTTCAAAACCAACCTCAATATATGAGGCTGCAACCTCTGAGTGCTTCTCATTAGTCCTGGCAATAAATATGTCCCAGAAAACCGACCACCACTCAAACAGAAAACCTCCTGGAGCATCAATAGCTGCAATCCCATATTGCCATAAAAATTAAATAAATAAATAATCAATAAAATGGACAAAGAGAAAATGCCACGGTTAAATCCAGCTTCTTCCTTTGACAAGTGTACACAGTTTTAAGGTAACTCACCAACAGGGTCCGAGGAAACTTTCCCCTCAGCTTGAAAGGCCTGAGCAGAAGCCTTCAAATCCCTCTTCACAAGGTAATCATGGATGTAAACATCTAACCTGAAAAATCTCACAGAGCAATAACATGGTTGCATCACACCCCCAAGTGAACTATATGAGAAGGAAAGGTTGCAACTTTACATTGACCAAATCACATAACAGATACCTAAATTAAGTTCACAACTACACCAACATCAAAGTTGAGCACCCGAAAAAAAAAAATTACAAATTTCCCATGCAAACACCTCAAACTTGCATAGAACTACAAACCCTAAGACACTCAGGTGAAAAATTCCCTACTTTATAACACACATAGTACAATAAACAAGAACAGAAACAAAACCACAAATCAGATTTAAGAAAAAAACCAAAACCAAATCAACAAAGGTGGAACAATTGAGCATGGAGCCAGACCCATGTTGCAAAAGGTGAAGGAAAAAAATTGGAACTTACATCTTATCAGCTTCCCAGTTAGTTTGAGACATGGTGGCTGCTGAAGCTAAAGGTGACCCAATAGAATGAAGGGTACCTAAGGAATGAGCTGTTGTGTGGCCTCAACGCTGTCAAAGGTTTGAATTTTGTTTCTGAAGTTGCCACAGAAGCATGGAAAAGGGAGTGAAAAATGGGTAGAAGAATGAAGCAGAAAGAGAATAGAAGGAGGAGAAGGAAGAGAAGAAGAGGAAAATCCAACGGATGAACAGAAGCAACGCCTCTAGATTTCAGGGAATATATGGAAAAATGATAATATGAATATTAATAATAACAAAGTATATGATTGTTAATCATTCATCAATGTTTAAAATAAGGAAAATGACCAGAAACATGGACCAAGGTATCATCCCCTTCCTCTACCAAAACTGCATTTTCCAATTATGGATATGTTTGTTTAACTTTTATTAAAAACGGTTATAAAATTTAAATTTTATATGTAATTAAAAAATTGAATATTAATTTTTTAAAAAAATCATCTTTTATCTTTTATGAAAAAACAAAAAATAATTATTTTAAAATTTATCTAAATATATAAAAATTAAATTTTTAATAAAAAATGATTATGTAAAAAAATTACAAATAAATACACCCTATTTTTTTTCACTTTGTCACTAATCTATTAAACGATATGTCCACTTTTGAAAAAAAATGCATTGAGTTCGAATTAACATGGCCTAATAGTTGTTAGGAATCTTCCCTCTCACTAAGAAAAAAATTTATTTTTTAAATTATTTGACATGTTCTAGGTTATGCTTAATATATTTTGCATTATTATTATTGAATTTTATATGGTAAGTCATTAAATTTTTTTTTATAAACATTAATTGGAAAGTTTAATTTTTTAATAATGAGTTAATATATTATTAGAATATAATATTATTTTATTCAATTAAAATGTATATTTTTTCGGCACATGATTAAACTATTTAATATTACTTATGTAAGATTTCGATTCAATAATTTTTTTTTAAGGAAATATTAACTCAATCAATTTCTTTTTTATATTAAGAACTTCTATTTAAAATTAGAACTGCAAAGCAAAATTATTAATTAAGAGAGAATTTGAATATATGTATTTAAAACTGTATAGACTTATATGAAACTTTAAGCCAATTTAATCGACCTTCATCTTTCGTGAAGACTAATTTAGAGCATGTGTCGCGTTTTAGCTATTAAATAATATGGACATTACTCAATCTTTTTATTCTACCGAAAAATAAAATTATTTGAGAGCTTTGCTTTTTTATTTCATTACAATTACAAATTGAAAGCTTTTTCCTGACGGGATGCAGATATCATAATGGCATTGCTTACTTAAATTACTGATTCATCCCTTTAGTCCTGTCAAATTTTCATGTCAAGGCATCAACTTCTTAACTAAATGACTATAATACCCTGAGGTTGGTTTAACAATAAAGTATGGTGCACTCCAAAAGTTTACTTCTGTAATTTTTTAATCTCTTACGGCTAATTTCATAAATTCAAATGTACACCGTATTGCATTGTGCCTCTTTATTTTAATGAATCTATGTTATCAAGTGTTTTTATTACATATACAACAAATAATTAATTATATATAACAAATAATTAAAAATTAAAATCTCAAAATTAAATAAAGATATTCGAAATGATTAAATTTTATGAAAAATTAATAAAAAAGTTTGTAAAACAAAATCCTATTTTAATATATATGTGTGTGTGTGTGTGTGTGTGTGTGTGGATAAACACTGTTGTTGGGAAAAAATATAATATACCAATAGGCTCCGGCGCATCTAGAATGTGCTATGGAAGCCCATCTTGACCTAATGCTAATCATAAGCTTCGGTTGGCCGAACTCTAGTTAAATTTTATACTTCCTTTTTACAAACATAACTAAAATAATAGTCGGGAGTTTCTAAAATCAAACGAGAATTTGCACAGAAAGTTGATAAACTAATACCAAAAAATTAAATAATAATAATAATAAAAATAATAATGTGACAGTAAATTTGTAGCTAAATTAACCCTTCATGTATATAATGTTTACTCCAATAAAAGAACAAACATTTCCATCGTTTTATGTGTGTTTCTTTGCATAACGTCAGAGAAATAGATTCTGCATAGACATCTTTATATAAGACTGTATACAAATACAAATTATGCTTTATTTCTTTTTTTTTTTTTTCACTTTACGTATGTGTACCATAGAATAATGTAGATACAACAACTGAGGCGGCGCAGTCGCAGACTAAAGTAAATAACACATGTGGAATGTTAAGGTGGCAGTACTCAGGACATATCAAAAGTAAGAATCAGTCACACCACAACTTTTGTCCCAGTTCTAACGTATAGTATATACAAGTATCTAATATCTTCTTTACTAATATAGAGTATCTAATGCTAAATAGAGTACTAAATATTGGTGCTAAATATTTTTTATTAGTATTAGTATAAATTTTATCAATATTATACATTCATACTAATTTTTTTATTAATACATTCATACTATTATACATTCTATTTCTAGTAGAAAGAACCACTAAATTTCTATTAGAATATGTTAATATTAAATGAAATAATGGCATTTTTTTTTCCCAGCAAACAACGGGCGTTAATTGTAACACTAGCGTTTTTTTATTTTGGGTCGTGAAAACAGTGGCTTTCTAGCTGCACAAACACCTCAAACTTGCTCTTTCTGTCAACTGAGCCCAACACAACTTAAGGCTCAAGTTCATTACGCCCAACATCACCTAATCCAGTAGCACTAACTGTAAAGTTCGCTTATTAATTTTAGTTAAGAGTCACTTACTCCTGACCCCAAAAACAAAAAAAAAGTTAGTTACTCGCAATAATAGTTAGTTAGATTCAAACTCGTATAAATTGATGAACATAGCTCTTATTATGTAACTTTCAGCTCATTTTCTTCATTACTCAAAACTTTCATATACAAGATCTACGAATATACAAGACAGCTAGCTAGAAGTTATCCTAACTTAACCAATCTTGAGTTTGAGTTTTAGATATATAATTACATTAAAATTTGAAAATGAAAGTTTTATCACTTAAATGGTTTTATCCAACTAAAGTAGAATTACTTCTGATAAGAAAATACCTATGATTTTGACCAAAATAAAATTTCATATACAGGATTTAAGAATTCATTCTCTTGTTCTTGAGTATTTTTCTTATTGATTCATCATTCATACCATTTTTACATGATAGCAGAACTCTAGCATCAAACTTTGTTTTGTATTGAAAAACGAACTTTAGACGTTTCACTTGATTAAATAACAAACTTACAAAAGACAAAGTTTGAAAATTAAAGATGTTTGGGATAGAAAATTAGTTTGTCCTTGTTAATTGGCATGTGGCGTGCATTAACGGAGCCTTTGGCTCATAATGTAATCCTCCTGTCAATATGCAACATTAACTTCATTTTATTTCTCAAGTTATGCCAAGAACACTATTCATGATTGATAATCTATAGTGAATCCACTATTGACGTCTCCCTGTTAGTTTTGTCAATCCTTCTTCAACGCGCTTAGCATTTAAGAAGCATTAACATTTAAGAAGCAAGAACATTGTCATCTAGAAAGCACAGACATGTCAATTTCCTGGTTTGTCTACGTTTCTGACATGTATCGAATATTGACATTCAGTGCATACTCACATGACACGTATTTATGTGTCCATAAGTTTCCAATTAGAAAGGCATTCTTTTTTCTTCTTAGATATACTTTGGACATAGTTCAGACACCTAAGAGATATACCTTGGACGCTTTTTATTTATTATTTTTTACCTATTTTAATATATTAACTTAGATATTAAAAAGTTCAACTCATATTTAGGCCAACACCATCTATTTTTCAACCAATAAAAGATAACAACAATATTAAAGAAAAAAAAATAAAGTTAAAATCTTTAGATAATCAATTTAATTAATTTTTTTGTTATCAATATATGTATATATAGCTGTGTCCGTATCCTATAATTTTAAGAATTTGATATGTCTCCGTATCTATATTTGTGTTGTGTTGAGTGTTAGTGTTAGTGTCTACGTTTTATAGATTGTCATCCATCTTAAAGGTCATAGATGTGCTTATGAAAGATCACTCTTATACTCATCCTCTGCAAGTTATTTAGGAGTGTTTAGAAGTTAAATTGCATTAAGTTAGCAAAAATACTATAATATATTTCTTCTTAAAGGTTCACTATAGCCAAACTCTTAAGAGATCATTCCAACACTCATCCATCTATGGTGCAACACTTGTTGATTTTTTAACCTAAGGACACATTTATGAACTAATGTTTGGATAACAATTTTTTTTTTGGTCACACATGTACCTGAGGGAAGGAGGAAAGGGCAAGTGGTCTCTGACCGCGATGTGAGTCAAACTCGCGCCCTCAAGGATGTGGCAACACTAGCAAGGTAATGAAATTGCCAGTTGTGTTTGGATAGCAATTTGAATTGACAAGCAACTAAGAATTACTCATTTGTTAGCCATAATTTGAGAAGGCTTGCCTAATGAGTTCATTCTTAAAGAAATTATCTTAGGGAAAATAATGAATTCAAAAGAATGTAAGGATGATACAAATGGGATGATGTACATGGGACAATTAAGGTGATGCATGGATGATATATCATGAAGCTTCTAAAGCCTTGAGGGTCCTTTCACCATTGCGTGCATGTGGTTGTTACGATTCAAAAATTGCCGATCACACCTTCACCACATAATAGAATTAGACTACCTTTGTCTTACTTATTTTCATGTTTATTTTTGTCATTTCTTTTCCTTTTTTTGCCACTAGAGGTAACTATATAAATCAGAGTGCTCAGAAATGAAGAACTACGCCATTATACAATATACTTCATATATTTTCATTAAATTTTCCTTGATGGTATCAGAGCCCTCATCCGGAGGGTTTTACTGCTGCATTCCTTGATGGTCAAAAACAATGATACCATAATCTTTAACCTCCAACAACAACAATGAAGATGCTAATAACTAGAACCAAAATCAAGATCCTACCCAGAATCCTTCTAGTCCCAACTTTGTTCACCTAAATAAGACCTCATCTATTGTTATGGTCTTAGACATACTCATTGGACCTAATTACCACACTTGAGCTAGATCCATGAGGAAAATGATGATAAAAAAGAACAAGTTCGGGTTTCTCAATGGAACCATCACTCCACCAAATACCTATCACCTTCTATACCCAACATGGGAAAAGTGTAACAATCTCATCCAAACTTAGCTCATGAACTCTCTATCACCGACAATCTAGAAGAGTGTGATGCCATCGAGAATGTGGCTGATATTTGGCATGTTCTCATATAGTGATTCTCACAACGAGATTTGACAAGGAACGAGAAACTCCAGCATGAATTGTATGCCCTGCAATAGGGGGCTTTCTCTATAAGTGCCTATTTCAAATAATTAAGTAGTTTATAGGAAAAACTAGAATGCTATATAGAGACCTATTTATACTTGCATTTGTTTGGTTCCATGTACTTGCATTGCTTCTAGGAATGCTCCCATTCACAAGGAGCAAGATTACATCATCAAATTCTTGACAAGGCTCAACAAAAAATTTCAAAATGCTCACTCTCAAATTCTCTTGAGGGATCCAATACTGAGCTTGAATCGAATCTTCTCCAAGATATTTTGGTAAGAATAGTAGCACGGACCATGATTAGCTGAAGATATTGTGGCTGTAATTAATACCATTTAACAAAGAAGCCAAGGTCATGGATACGGTGGAGGACCATTGCTTTCTTCTGGACATAGATATGGGAAAAGTGTGCACCTATTATGAAAAAATAAGGCACACTGTGGATTTCTATTTTTGGAAACATGTGTTTCAGCTCGAATCACAATCCAAAGAGCCTCCAGTTTATAATGTCATTAGAGATGATAAAGACGATAAAATCGGTGATTACTCAATATAAGGATAATAGACTTTTGTCTAAACCTCACTTAAGATCAATATCAATGCCTTCTAGCATTGCTCCAACAACCTCCAGCACTTGGTCGACCATTTTAACCCTCTACCATAGCCTCCCACACCAACTCTTAGGTTTTGCACATTTCTCACCACAAACCTAAGTAAACCTTCACTGCTTCTCGTTTTACTCGGGTTTACTTGTTAAAATCAAAATTTCATGTGCCAAGTTTTAATTTTTTCATTGAGGTTCACTTTTATACCCGAATTGAATTCATTAGAAGTGATAATGGTCCTAAATTTACTTTTTCAAATTATTAATCATCTAAAGGGATCATTCACCAAACTAGTTGCTGGGAGACACAGCAACAAAATGGTCATGTTGAACAAAAGCACCAACATATCTCACTTGCCCAAAAATTTTTAGTCTTATGCCATTTTGCATGTGGTCTTCCTTATTAACCGAATTTTCACTCCTGTTTTGCAGTCTATTTTCCTACTCCTGATTAACCGATGGGGGTGACATTAGGTGGTAGATCAACAAGAGCCCATGTTTTATTCTCCTCAAGAGCCTTTATCTCTACCTCCATAGGTTTGCGCTAACACTTCAACTTACAAGCCTCTTGATAGGTAGTGGATTCAGTGTCTATGTAAAGAGCTATGACAAAAGATCTATAGGTAAGAGAAACATTATCAAAAGAGAAATAAGTTGAAATGGCATAGTGACTACCAGAGACAAGTGACTTTGACTGACCTTGAGTGGTACTGTAGTAATAATAGTCCCTTAGGTCTACAAGTGCTCAATAGGTCCATGTGTTAGAGAAGCTAAGATGCAAGATAGGATGTTAGGCTTAATGTTGGTGAGGTCTCATGAATCGAAGGCATGGTAATGGTTAAGCTTGATGTTATAGTCAATCTAGGTATGGGTTATGTGGTCAAAATAGGTCTAGGTGTGGAGTTAGGTGAAATCACAATGTGGGAGGTGATGTGGGTCAGAATGAGAAAGTTGACCCCCAAATTTTGTGGTTGAATGATTAGATAGAATGGGCACTACAATGTTGGGCTGCACTGGTTGCTCTTAGGCTGTAAAGAAATGTAATGTTAGTTCCGAAAATTTGGCATTTCTAGTCACATTTATTTCTCCTTTGTCAATATCATAATAAAGATATCCCTTAACACCGATTTTGTATCCAAGAAATTCCCCTATTTTGGCTGGTGCATCAAATTTATCCTATTATCCTCCAAAGCTAAAAAATAACACAAATATCCAAGTGGTTTTAGATCAAAATAATTGGGCACCTCTTTGTGTAATAATTCGTATGGAGAGACATTTTCAAAATAGGAGTGGGAATTTGGTTAATAAGAAAGACCACATGCAAAATGGCATAAGGCCAAAATATTTTGGGCAAGTGAGATTGAAAAAGCAAAACCCTAATTACATTTAAAATATGTTAGTGCTTTCATTTAATATGACCATTTTGTTGTAGTGTCTCCTGGCAACTAGTTTGGTGAATGGTCCCTTTAGATGAGTAACAATTTGAAAGATAAAATTCTGGACCATTATCACCTCTAATGAATTGAATTTGGGCATTAAAGTGAAGCTCAACAAAAGAAATAAAAACTTCATAATTTGTTTGGCCCATCAGATTTTAATTTTAACAAGTAAACCTATAATTATGACCATGAAGAGATAGGACAATAAATGGACCCCAAATATCAACATGAATTAATTCAAATGGTTCTTTCGCTTATAACACTTAATTGGTACTTTAATAAAATTTGATTAGTAAACTAAGTAAATGCTTTTCTAATGCAATCTAATACATAAATATCAACTAAATATCATCTATAATACTTAATTGCTTCTTCAGTGCAAACTAATTATGTATAACAAATTTACTTGCCAAATGTAGTTGACATATCGATTTTCGCAATTCTTAAACTTCATATTTTAATTTCTATTTAAAAATCAAAGAATTTTATTTTAAATTTTTCAATGCAATGTCAATAGGAGTAAATCTTTTTTTCCCTTTTCTTTGACTCATTGTTTATTATTTTTTCCATTATACTTTGTTATTTCATTAATTGAGTTGTCATATAATAATATTTTATCGTTTTAAAATTATCAATTATTATTCCATTAATTTTTATCCCAATGCCAACAATGGGTCCAAAACACTAGTGACATGTAAAGCAAGAACTAAAATTGCATTTTAATTTTACTTTGGCCCACAAGTCTCTTCTAAAAATATTTAATATAGGTAATAACAAAAGACCAAATTGTTGGTCCACACACAACGAATCACCTTGCTCGCATGCTTGTTCATTTTCAAAACTTTGAAACAGTAGCGCATTCAAAAAGTGAATACAAAATCTACAACAAAATCTATCGCAAATTAAATTCATCCTTGCTTTGAAGATTCTTAAAATCCTAAAAAATCAAAGTGAGTTGCAAAACACTCAAAAAAAGAAAAAAGTGCAACCATTGACTACCATTCAAATGTACCTTCCTAGCTTATACCTATAAAACTCAATGTCCCTTAATCTCTTCCTCAAGCTTATAGCTTAGCGTTTCATAGTAGAAACCCAATTTCCTCTTAGCTTTCTTTTGTGTCCCTTTTATGAGAAACTTGTCACAACCCATCTAAGACATGACCAATGCATAAGGGAAATTGATCCCCTCGCAAGCATGGTTAGAGATTTTCTAGGAAAACATGTAATTTCTTTATAACATAAAACCTTATTAAATAAAATATAAGAGTTTATATTATATAAAATCTCCACAAAATCTAAAATATAGAACTCAAGTGCTTGTACATTTATGTGCTCAAATTCATAAAACTTTAGAATGTGTAAACTTAGTAAACAAAAACATAATCGATAATTTATAATGTAAAATAAAGGACCTTGTCTGTAGTGTACTAGAGCAACTCTAGCATAGATAAATAAAAGAAAAACAACTTGAACTATGCCTTTCACTCCAAAGTGAATGGCTCACTAGAAAATGAGAACTTGAGTCCTACGAAACTAGGGGAGCAAGACTCATATCGATACCTGTATTTGTAAAGAGGATGGACAACAAGAAGTGAGTCATACGATTCAGTGGTAGATAATATGCCCATAACATATATGGGATATCTTCAAAGCCTAATGCATAAACATAATATAAAATAGCATTTATGAGTACATAATTATTACATATAGAAATATGAAAATGTGACATGCATAATAAGTTAAGGAGGTCATCAATCTCAGAAATTCTACCCAGTATTACAATTTTGTATTCTGTTTAACTAAACCGGGCATTCACGGGCCTTGCCATAAATTGGTCGATATGTTGACTAACATGTCAAGGCTAACAATATCCTACTAGCTGAGGATACTAATCATGGTATACCAAGGTCCTCTGATGAGAACACAATAGGATAATCCATGTCAAACGCCAAATGACAATGGAGAGTACTGGATTTTATGAATCTTTTTGACACAGTGCCAGAATTCACTATGTCTGATGGGTAAGAAAGAAAAGACATTCTCAATGACCTCCTTTGGAAGAATATATGCATTATGAATCTCAGGATGATGGTCTTGGTGTTAGATTGAGGTTAGGGTGGTGGATTCATGACCCTTTTGGTTCTCTTTAGTGAATTTTGTTATTGTGAAGGTTTCTTGGTGGCCATTGGGAAAGTAATGAAGAGATGAAAATCCTCATAATGAGAGTTTCTTGTATAAGGGACATAAAGAAAGCTAAGAGGAAATTGGGTTTCTAGTGTGAAAGACTAAGCTAAAAGCTTGAGGAAGAGATTAAGTGTTGGCAGGGGTATCAAAAAAGCATTAAAACTCTATTTGATACTCTACAATTTTGTTGTAAATAGACTTAATTGTATAGTTATTCTGTTTCTATATTTAGCTTAGTCTATTTTAGGAAGCTTTTTATTCTCATATATTCTTTCCTTAATTTAGGATACTAGTTTCCTATTTTTTGGTCAATCATCAGATGTAAATATCTTTATAAGAGGAGGAATTCCTATATAGCTGAAATAAAAATAAATAATATTTCATATTTCAACGTGGCATCAGAGCCAATTTCTCTCTCTGGGCCTCTGATCTATGCTACACTACCACGGCTGATAGCTCCTTAGCCACCAGCAATAACTTATCCCAAAGAAAGGAGAATACCATTCCCACAGACTCACTGCCACCAAAACAAGAGCAGAAAGTTTGTCTTAGCGATTCCCACTCTATTCAAATCACCTCCTTTCGGCTCAATGGGTCAAACGATCTCCGATTGTCTCAATCGATTCAGATGTATATCCGTGGTAAAGAAAAACTTGGATATCTCACTGGTGAGCGACCTCAACCAGATACCACTGACCCGCAACATACTGTTTAGGACACTGAAAACTCCATGGTAATGATATGGTTGGTGAACTCCATGGAGTAAGACATCAGCAGCAACTATATGTGTTACTCCATAGCCAAAGAATTGTGGAATAGTATCACGAAAATATATTCTGAATTGAGAAATAAATCTCAGATTTATGAACTCACCTTGCAAGCTAGAGAATTTTGGTAGGGAGGTGACGTGATAAGATATTTTCCCTCCTTAAAGCGGGTATAGCAGGATCTTGATCTCTTCAACACTTATAAGTGAAAGTCAATTAAGGATGCCAAACAACATCAACAAACAGTGGAAGAAGGAAGAATATTTCAGTTTCTTGCAGGCCTCAATGAAGAGCTAAATGAAGTTCGTTGTAGAATAATTGGGAAAGCAACCTTACCTTCACTAGGTGTGATCTTTGCAACAGTTAGGAGAGTGGAAACTCGCAAAAGTGTAATGATGGGAAAGACAAAAACTAATGCAACTCCTCCTGAGGCTAGTGCACTTGTTGTAGAAGCTCCTACCCTTAAGAGTTCAATAAACCAGAAGAACTCCTCAAACCTTTGATGTGACCACTACAATAAACTATGCCACACCAAAGAGACATGCTAGAAAATACATGGAAGACCAGCACATTTAAAAGGCAGCAAATCAGGTCTGAGAACATATAGACCTCCACTTACAGCTCATGAGGCAAAAAAAAACCTCTTTGAGCAAGAAATAAGTGGAGCAACTTATAAGATTGTTAAAGTCTAGTTCTTTATCTAGTACTTCTAGTGGTTCTTTGGCACAAATAGGTAGTTTTAGTACCCTAGCTCCCTTAATTGCATCTCAAATTTGTATGTACCTTGGATCATTAATTTAGGTGCTTCTGATTACATGACTAGCCTTTCTTCTTTATTTAAAACTTACTCTCCTTGTTCTGGAAATGAAAAGATTAGAATTGCAAATGATAGTTTTTCATCAATTGCAGGAAAATTTAAGATTACCTTATCCAAACACATTGACTTAAAAAATGTTCTACATGTACCAAAACTTTCCTGTAACCTTTTGTCTATCAGTAAAATCTACAAGGATTCCAATTGTAGTGTGAAGTTATTGACATTCATTGTATTTTTCAAGACCGGACTTCAGGGAAGATGATTGGTAATGCCAAGATAATGGATAGGTTCTATTACTTTGAGGATACTTTTGATAATAAAATAACTCAAGGTCTTAGTGGTATAAGTTCATCCCTTGTGAGAGACCAAATAATGCTCTGGGACAATAGACTAGGGCACTCTAATTTTCAATATCTTAGACATTTGTTTCCAATTTTATTTAAAAATATTGATTATTCTTCTTTTGAATGTGAGAGTTGTGTTCTTGCTAAAAGTCATAGAATACCTTATTCCTCTCAACCTTATCATGCATGTAAACCTTTTCATTTAATCCATAGTGATGTATGGGGCCCATCGAAAATTACAACCCAATTTGGAAAAAGGTGGTTTGTGGCTTTATTGATGATCACACTCGGTTGTGTTGTATCTACCTTATGCATGAAAAATCTGAAGTTCCTAATATAGTTAAATGTTTTTCACAAATGGTAGAAACACAATTTGACACAAAATTCTCCATTTTAAGAAGTAACAATGGCATTGAATATTTTAATAAAACCCTTAATAAATTTCTCCAAAATAACGGTATTCAGCATCAATCGACATGCCCAAATACCCCTCAATAGAATGGCACTATAGAAAGGAAAAATAAACATCTCCTTGAAGTAGCCCGTGCTATCATGTTTGAGAGTAATGTTCCAAAATACTTGTAGGGAGATGCTGTCCTAATAGCAGCCTATCTCATAAATAAAATGCCCCCTCGTTTGTTAAATTATCATACACCTTTGGATACTTTCAAAACCTCTTTTCCAGCATGTCGATTACATACTAATCTACCTTTAAAAGTGTTTGGTTGCACTTTTTTTATGCATTCACCCTCTATCTCTCATTCTAAACTAGACCCAAGGGCAAAAAAATGCATTTTTGTTGGCTATTCTCCAAACTAAAAGGGGTATAAATGTTTTAATCCTAGCACAAAGAAGCTCCTTATTAGCATGGATGTTACCTTCTTGGAACATCAACCTTTCTTTCAAAAAATTCCCTTCAGGGGGAGAATGTGAGAGAAGATAATTTTTTGCATGAACTATTGCCTACTCCTGTTTGCACACTAAGAATATAGATTTGACTGACCAAAAAAATGAACATGTGGAAACTAGTCTTAAAATTGATAAGGGAAACCTTATGCTAGACTTAGGTGGAGCCTAAACAAGGAAAGAAATTCCATAATCAAAGGAGCTTTAGGTTTACACTCGAAAATATCCTAAAAGGACCAGAAATCAGCCCATCATCTTTGCATCAGGCCAACCAGAAATTCCAAAAGACGGCCCAGCAGAATTACCACAAGAACATCCAAGTAACACTAAAATTCCTAATTCTAATACTGACCTACCCAAAGCTATCAGGAAAGGAACCATAACCTACACCCAAAAATCACCCAAAACCAGAACAAACCATCACATTTCCAATTATGTTTCCTACCAAAACCTTCTCCAAAATCATCGAGCCTTTACTTCTAAAATTACAAATTTGTTTGTGCCTAGAAACATTGAGAAAGCATTAGATGATCCCAATTGAAAGTTAGCAGTCTTAGAAGAGCTGAATGCACTTAAGAAGAATGAGACTTGGTAGATTGTAAATCTGTCACATGATAAAAATCGAGCGGGTGTCAGTGGGTCTTCACCAATAAATGCAAAGCTGATGGAAGTGTAGAAAGGTACAAGACTAGGTTGGTAGGAAAGGGATTCACTCAAACTTAAGAGTAGATTATCTGGAGACTTTTGCTCCAGATGCTAAACTTAACTCCGTAAAAATTCTTTTATCCCTTGGTACCAATTTCAAATGGCCTTTACATCAATTGGATGTAAAGAATGCTTTCTTGAATGGAGAACTAAAGGAAAAAGTGTTTATGACAATCCCCCCGGATTTGAAAAACTTGGAAGACATAAGATGTGTAGACTAAAGAAATCACTATATGGGTTGAAGCAATCTTCGAGAGCATGGTTTGAGTGGTTTGGAACAATGGTAAAGACTTGGTTATATGCAAAGCCAAGGGGATCATACATTATTCTATAAACATTCAACAAATAATAAGATTGCTATCTTGATTGTATATGTGGATGATATTATCTTGACAGGTGATGATAATTTGGAGCTCAAAATTTTGAAGGAGAGACTTGCTAAAGCCTTTGAAATCGAGGAACTTGGCCCATTAAAATACTTCCTTTGAATTGAATTTGCAAGGTCTAAGGAAGTTATTTTTATAAACTAGCGGAAGTATATTCTAGATCTTTTAAAAGAAATAGAATTACTTGGTTGCAAAGCTACTAAAACACCCATAGAACCCAACATAAAATTGCAACCGGCTTAACCTAAAAATATGGTGGACAAGGGAAGGTATCAATGGCTGGTAAGGAGGCTAATATATCTATCTCATACACATCCAGATATAGTCTTTGCTATGAGCATGGTAAGCCAGTTTATGCAAGCACCAAGACTCGAACATATGGAAGTAGTTTTTAGAATCCTAAGATACTTGAAGGGATCACTTGGGAAGGGACTTCTCTATAAGAACCCTGGACACCTTCAGGTAGAAGCCTACACTGATGTAGACTAGGCTAGAAGTGTAACAGACCAAAGATCAACATCAAGCTATTACACTTTCGTTAGAGGTAATTTGGTTAGCTACAGAAGCAAAAAATAGAGTGTTGTAGCAAGGAGTAGTGCAGAAGCAGAATTTAGAGTAGTAGCTCATGGAATTTGTGAAGTATTATGGGTGGAAAAGCTTCTACAAGAATTGAAGGTTCTCAATTCCTCACCTATAAAATTGTATTACGACAACAAGCCTGCAATCTCTATTGCACACAACCCACTTATGCATGATAGGACTAAGCATGTGGAGGTTGACAAACATTTCATCAGGGAGAAGATAGAAAAGGGATAGATTTGCATTGCATATTTTCCTACTGCAGGACAATCAGCAGATATCATAACTAAAGGATTACCTTAGAAATCTTTTGACAACATAACCAGCAAGTTGTCTATGGAGGACATCTTCAAGCCATCTTGAAGGGGAGTGTCAACGGGGTATCAAAAGAGCATTAAAGCTCTATTTGATGCTTTACAATTTTGTTGTAAATAGACTTGATTGTATAGTTATTCTGTTTCTGTATTTAGCTTAGTCTATTTTAGGAAGCTTTCTATTCTCATATATTCTTTCCTTAATTTTGGATACTAGTTTCCTATTTTCTTGTCAATCATCAAATGTAAATACCTCTATAGGAAGAGGAATCCCTATACAGCTGAAATAAAAATCAATAATATTTTCATATTTCAACTTTGAGGGACATTAAGTTTTATAGGTATAAGTAAGGAAAGCACTTTTGAAGGGTAGTCAATGCTTGCACAATTTTTTTGGAACTTTTTGTTACTCATTTGAATTTTTTAGGATTTTAAGAATCTGAGTCAAGGACAAATTTAATTTGCTACAAATTTTGTTGCTATTTTTGTATTGACTTTTTGAATGAGAGGCTATTTCAAAGTTCTGAGAATGAACAAACGTGTGAGCAAGGTGACTCCTTATGTGTAGACTAACAATTTGTGTTATTACGTATATCAAATATTTTTAGAACAGACTTGTAGGCCAAAATAAAATTAAAATGCAATTTCAGTTCTTGCTTTATATGTCACCAATGTTTTGGACCCATTGTTTGCATGGGGATAAAAAATTAATGAAATAATAATTGATAAAATTATAAAATATCATTAACTCAATCAATGTAACAATAAAATATAATGGAAAAATTAATAAACAACGAGTAAAAGAGAGAAGGAAGAAAAACAAAAGAAGATTTATTCCTGTTGACGTTGTTTTTAAAATAAAATTCTTTACTTTTTAAATAGAAAATAAAATATGAAGTTTAAGAATTGAAAAAAATTGATACGTCAACTACATTTGGCAAGCAAATTTGTTATACATAATTAGTTTGTATCAAAGAAGAAATTAAGTATTATAGATGATATTTAGGTGATATTTATGTATTAGTTTGCATTAAAAAAGCATTTAGTTATTAGTTAAGTAATCAAATGTTTATTAAAGTACCAATTAAGTATTATAATTGACTTAATTCATGTTGACATTTGGGGTTTAATGTCCCATTTTTTCATGGTCATAAATATTTTGTAGTTGTGGTTGATGATTATAGTTGCTTTACTTGTTAAAATTAAAATTTGAAGTGCCAAAAAAATTACGAAGTTTTATTTCTTTTGTTAAGGTTCTCTTTAATCTCCAAATTAAATTCATTACAAGTGATAATAGTTCCAAATTTAGTCTTTCAAATTATTAACATCTAAAGGGATATGATCATTCACCAAACTAGCTACCGGGAGACAATGCAACAAAATGGTCGTGTTGAATAAATGTACCCACATATTTTAAATGTGGCCAAGGCTTTGCTTTTTTAATCTCATTTACCCAAATTTTTTTTGTCTTAAGGTATTTTGCATGCGGTCTTCCTTATTAACCAAATTCTCACTCTTGTTTTGAAAAAATGTCTTTCCATATGAATTATTACACAAAAAGGTAACTAATTATCTTGATCTAAAACCATTTGGATGCTTGGGTTATTTTTCAACTCTCCAACATAATGGGCATAAATTTGATGCACGAGCCAAACGGAGGGTTTTCTTGGGATATAAATTGGATGTTAAGGGATATCTTTATTATGATATTGACATAGGAGAAATAATTCTGGCTAGAAAATGCCAAATTTTCAAAACTGACATTCCTTTTCTCTACAGCCCAAGAGCAACTCGTGCATCTCAACACTACAATGTCCATTCTATCCAATCATTTATCCATAAACCTAGGGCTAACTTACTCACTATGACCCAGATAATCTCTCATGCTCGTGATTTCACCCAATTACAACACCAAGCCCAACCACTAACATGCCTTGGCTCCATGAGACTTGACCAACACTGAGCCCAACATCTTGTCCTACACCTAGGCGTCTTAAGACATAGATCGACCGAGCACTTGCACACCTAAGGTATTATTATTGCTATAGTGCCACTCATGGTCAGCCTAAGCCACTTGTCTCTAGTAGTCTCTGTCCCATGTCAACTCATTTCGCTTTTGATATTCTTTCTCCTACCTATAGATTTTTTGTCATAGCTCTTTCCACATTCACTGAATCCATTACTTATCAAGAGGCTTGTAAGTTGGAATGTTGGCATATTTATGGAGGCAGAGATGAAGACTCTTGATGAGCATTAAACTTGGACTCTTGTTAATTTACCATCTAATGTCACCCTATTGGGAACAAGTGGGTGTACAAAATCAAGCGTGATACCGATGGATTCATATAACAGTATAAAGCCTGTTTGGTAGTTAAAGGATATACACAAATGAAGGGAATTGATTTGTTTGAAACTTTTTCCCTTATTGCTAATTAAAATTACCACCATTTGTTTTCTTTTGGTAGTGGCTTCCATTGAATGGCGGCACTTACACCAATTGGAAGTCAATAATGTGTTCTTACATGGTGGCTTGGAGGAAACTATTTATATGGAGCTTCCAATAGGTGTTAATAAATCTCGGCCCCACCATGTTTGTAAATTGTTGAAGTCTTTTTATGGGCTTAAACAAGCTAGTCACCAGTGGTCTGAAAAACTCTAACACTTCCTTCTTAGCCTAGGCTACAAACATACACCTTGTGATCATACTCTATTTTTCAAAGTTTTTGGTTCTCATATCACTATGATCTAAATTTATGTTGATGACATAATATTGGTTGGGAATAATTTGCAGGAATTTGACTTCCTTAAGGCTCAATTGCACTCACATTTCAAGATCAAAGATTTCGGCATGGTCCGTTTCTTTTTGGACCTCGAGGTCGGCTACTCCTGTGTTAGCATTTCAATTTGTCAGAGGCATTATTGCTTGAACCTTCCCACTGAGACTGGCTTTTTAGGTCTTAAACTAGCTCAAACCCTTATTGATCAAACCACGTCTCCACAATGATGACTTTGCAAGTTACCTCAATGTTGCCTCATATCGTAGGCTTATGAGGTAGCTCCGATATCTCACCTCCATATAGCTAGACATCACCTTCGCTATGCAGCAGCTCAGCCAATTCATGGCCGCACCCACCATGACCCAATTTCGCAGCGCTACTCACTTGCTCTGCTACTTGAAAGGGTACCCAAATGGAGTTTTGCTCTTTTGCTGTGACTTTGAGCTTCAACTATTGGATTTCGTTAATGCTGACTTAGGGGATGCTAAGACACTCATCATTAGGGATGTCAAAAAAATCCGCCCCCATGGATACCCGCGGATAATACCCGCAACGGGGGATATGGGGGCAAGATTTTGCTCCCACGGGTATTGGGGATTGGAATTTTAAATACCTTCATGTTAAACGGGGCGGGGGCGGGGGCGGGGATCACGATCCCCATACCCATACCCATGGGGTACCCGATATAAAATTACTATTTTACCCTTAAGTTGTTAACTTAGTTAGACTAATATTGTTGTTATTTAAATTGTTTGGACTAATGTTTAAATTTAGAAGTTAAATTTATTTGTACTTATTATATGTTAGACTAATAGTTGGATTACTATTATGTGTTTATTTTTATTTTAATTTGTTGAAATTTAGATTGAAAAATTGGATTATTGTGCTTATTTTGTGTTTATTTTTATTTTAAGTATATTAAGTTGTTAGAATTTAAATTGTAGAATTAGATTGATATTTGTGCTTATTTTAAGTATTTTATGATATTAGAATTTTTATATTTAATTTAAATTTTTTGAATTTTTTACATTCTAACAGATATCTATAGATATCCACGGGTACCCGTAAACCCACGGAAAATTCAAAAGTGAGTACCCGTACGGATATAGGGCGGGGACGTGGCTGGGTATTCATCCAGGGACGGGGGACGGGGGCTATCCCCCGCCCTCGCCCCGCCCCATTTACATCCCTACTCATCATTCTATTGCTAGGTTTTGCTTCTTCCTTAATGGCTCACTTGTCTCATGGAAGTCGAAGAAGCAGGCTATGGTTTCACTTTCATCTTTGAAGATCAAATATTGTGCTCTTGCATATGCTACTTGCGAGCTCCAATGGTTCATGTATCTCATGTAGGACCTGCAACTTTCATGTTCTCGACCACCAGTGTTGTACTGTGACAACCAAAGTACTCTTGGCATATTCGCCAACCTAGTCTTCCATGAATGAACCAAACATTTTCATGCCAACTGTCACATGGTCAATGAAAAGTCCCATAATGACCAGATAAAACTATTTTCCATCTTTTCCTTAATGCAGGTAGTTAATATTTTCACCAAAGGGCTTTCTTTACCTTCCTTTCATCAATTCTTTCCCAAGTTGGGGTTGATCGATCTATATCAACCTCCAACTTGTAGGGCACTAAAAGAATGTAAGGATATGTAGCATGGAATAATGTACATGGGACAACTGAGCTGATGCACGAATGATATATGATGAAGCTTTTAGAGCCCTAAGGGTCCTCTTACCATTGTGTGTATGTTAGTTGTTACAATCCAAATATTGTAGATCACACCCTCCCCACATAACATAATTAGTCAACCTCTCTCTCACGTATTTTTGTGTTTATTTTTGTTAGTTTTTTTCCCTTTTTGCCAATAGATGTAACTTTATAAATCAATGCACTTAGAAATGAAAAACTAAGCCATTATACAGTATACTTCATTTTTTTTTTCATTGAGTTTTCTTTGAAAATTGTAATGTAACTATGGAAAGCCACCAAACGAACCTTCCTTTTTAGAGTCAATGCTTCAAAGGCATTTGATGGCTAACTAAAAGGATAAAGAACCTCAAGAAATGGCTACTATCACTCCTTATTGTCTATTGTCACTCTCTATTCAATAAACTTTTGTTTAATTGTACTAAAACGCCCTTCCTTCTTTTTCATAATTAAACTAATAATCAATTGTTACTTTAATATTTTTCCAACTCATTATTATTAATATTTTTAAATAAACCTTCTTTTAATATTTCATGATTTGCGTTTCTGTATTTTCTACTTTGCAAAAAGGTTTTCATAATAATTGTATATAAATATTATTAAGTGACAATTAATTTAATTTTAAAATGTTTAATATTGATTATATTTTTATATGATCACTAAATATTCTAAGTATTTATAATTAATTTATTTAATATAATTATTTATATATAAATGTTAAATTACTTTTCCAAAATTTTTATAATATAATATAATTATCTTTAGAACATAGAAGGAATATGTTAGTTAAAAAAAATATAAAAGTGAACAAACAAGTTTTAGTATACAACCTACAGATCCAACATTTTTTCATCTTTATGTAATTCAATCTAATATTAAATAAATATATTACATTAGCATTTGTCACGTCAATATCTCAATCTTTATTATATTTTTTATTTTCCATTTTTATTCTTATAAAATTAAGGTAATATAATATATTAAATTAATTATTTACTTGATAATTATATATAATCTTAAGATAAAAATTTTATACAAATATTTGATTATATATTTTCATATCATTTAATGTGTTTTAACAATACATGATATATTAAACTCATTATTAAATAACATAACAACATGTTACTGCATGACAGCACAATTTTTTTTATATTGATAGTGAATATTAATTAAATTTTAAAATTATTATTAATAAATATTTAGTTTAATTCAAAATTTATCATGTGCAACAATAATTTACTTAAATTATTTTTATTTTATATCACATTTATAGAATATTAAAAAAAGTAGAAAAATACTATTGTACTTAAGGGAAGTTATGTAAAGTAAAAACTTAATTCAATTTAGAAACTATCTTTACGATTAATAGAATCAATTTTTTATATAATTATATATTTTTTGTCTTTATGTGAAAATATATATTTAATATATTTCATGAGAAAATGAGTCAAAAATGAAAAGATTTTCATAAAATAAAATTTTACAAAAGCAAAAAATTTGAAGAAAAATATTAATAATATTTAGGATGAAAAAACTAGAAATAATATTAAATTATTTAGTTAAATTATAAAAGAGAACGAAGATATTTTAGGATAATTAAATAAAAACTTATTAAATAAGTAGTGACAATAGATAATGAGGTGTGATAATCGGTAATTGCTGCACGTATGGCATGGGTCTAATAACAAATATGTCTGCCTCCAAAAAAATGCATATGGGTTCGAGCCAGCAGAATCAGCAATGGTTAAAAACCCCAACCAAAAAGGAAAAGATAGGCAATAGCCACTCCCAAGACCCTAACCCAAACTTGTAGATTTCTCTTCTCCTTTTTTTAACCAAACCTATAGTAACAGTAGCATGACAACAACCCCATCAACTCTTTTCGGTTAAACAGCCCCAATTTGTTGTTATAATCATGCTTAGCCTCGGGCTGGGCCCAAGATATGGTTGTGTTCTTTTTTATGTTCATGATTATCTTTCTAGTCATAGAAAAACACTTGAAGGCCCATAGGCAACCCTGCCGAGCAACAGGCCCAAAGGCAACAAAGTCCTCGCACACAAGGTACTGCATTTACTGCTACTAGGTGAACACAGTAAATGAACATCTTTATCCCAAAGCTCAATGGGCCAAGGTTTCATTGCATCTCTTTGTTATTAGTTTTATCACCAAAATAGACCCCAAAGAAAAAAGAACAGAGAACCAAAAATATAAAAAAAAATACACAACACATCTAATCTAGTTAAGTCTATTAATCTCAGGTTATATATTTGGGGGAAAAAAGAGAAAAGGCAGGCTGTTCCCATCTAATGTGAGTGCGAGATTAGTCCTCTTTGGTCCAACTTAGTCCTATGTAACAACAAAATAGTGGGCACTACAAATATGAAGTCCACCCGTATAAAATAAGCCACCCTAAGCATCACTTCTTCATTCTCTTATTCAAATGAGCACGGAGACTTCAATCATGAATGCGTTTGTTTCAATTTTTTTTTAATAGGAAAAATAATTTTTTAAACTGAAAAAAATTACTTTTTATTAAAAAGGTTGATACAAATGCGCCCTATAGCCTTTCACATAGTGGGCTAGAGCTGATGAACACAAGCATTCAGGATAAGTTTCGATTGAGTCCCAAAAAGAAAAAGGTAAGTTTGGACTGTATGGAAGGGAATAAAGGGCTAAATAATTTCTTTAAAAGTTTAAAATATTTGAAAATTTGATAAAATTTACAACATTATAAAAATAAAAAAATACTTTAAAATATCTTAAAAAGTTACTTAACTATCTTTTTTTTCTTTATATCGATTCAAATAAGAGTCGAACATTTACTTAATTCAAATATTTCGATACTGATTTTTCTTAAATGAAGTTTTATATTCAAGTTTGTAAATAAAATAATTAATCCAAAGAAAATTTTAAGCTTATAATAAATGAGTTCTAATACGTGAACTTAAGAAAAAATTCTTGGACGCTTGTAGAGAGAAAAACCTTTTTCTTCTTCTACCATATATATCTACTTTTAAATATTCTCTCACTCGTCTTTTTTCTCTCTTTCACATTTAAAATTAAGAGTCAAGATGTTTTATGAAGATTTTTTTCCCTCTTTGGAGTATGAAAGAATAGCTCGAGCTTTAAAGCATGTTTGCAAAGCCACTAAACATTTTTTTTTTCTCAAAAGAAGCTGTTTTTGAAAAATTCATCATGTTTGTTAAACGGGTGAAAATATATTATAATTAAAAGTTAATAATTTTAAATTAAAAAATAACTTATAATCATAAACAATTTTTTTTAAACTTTTGATTATAAGTATAAGTTGATTATTTCGGAATTGTTATACTTTTACTAAATTTACTCCAAGTATCAAATATCACCTAACATAAATAATCATTTCATATTCGTTTTAGTAATTTTATCATATAAAAATAATTTTTTTCATACAATTTAAATAAAATAAATTATTTTAAACCTATTTTTCAGCTAAAATATCAAAATATAAATTAATTTTCATATAACCGATTATATAAAAAGATAATTATATAAATAAGCAATTATCGGCATGATTATTGTTCGGAGGAGAACAAAAAAAGTACTTTGTCGCATAGGTGTGTTAGAGACCGGAGAGGCTACAGAATGGAGGTGAAGAAAGGTATTAAGGTAGGCAATGGGAGAGGTATTATCCCTCACGCGGTAACACTAATCTTCATGTGTTGTATGCGCATTGCTTAATTCAACTGCTGCAAAAGCAACATAACACTGCCTCAATAAAACAAAATGTAACAGTCATGTGCTCTTGGCATACACACTCACCACACATCAAAAAGACCAATAAAATAAATTAAATAAAATAAACGTACATATATAATAACAGCTGACAAAATATTGATTCGAAAGCCATACACTCACCACACATTAGACGCATGCACATGCAAGAAAATCCCTTTTGCATGGGGATGGACCGAAGGGAGCAGAAGTAGGATGCTAAATGCTCTAGAAATGGCACGAGTATTGACATATGCGTATATTCTGTTTCCGTTCACAGCATCAGTAGTCTTCCAATCGATTCAAACCTAACTGTGCATATATACCATGCGTCATTCCAATCTAGCTATGCTTTGACAATATAAGCCCCTAATATACGTGCTTTAGCATCTTCACCTAAATGTTCTTGTAAAAGTCTATATGGGTTGGTTGACTACTAGCATGTTTAATTTTTCGCTTATTCGAGATTCCAGAATCATGATATGACTTTGAGGTTCTAAGTGAAAAATCAAACATATTATAAGCTGACAGAAGACTATATATGATTATTAAAGCAATTGAATAAAGGAGCTATTTCATACATGAGCTTATGCAAATTTTATTTACTATATATAAGATAATATCATGTGTTAATTTTATATAGATTAAGTATGTGCAGGAATCACATCCCAAAAAAAAAAAAAAAAAAAGGGCGTTTGATTTCACCACCGCTGTTATGACCTGTGAACGATCACTTGTATAGTTTTTATATTATACCTGAGGGATGAAAATAATATTGAAGTAGGGAAACGGAAATCGGAATATTGCATGAGAGAGTTTGAAGCAGGGGTGATATCAGGGAGCAAGAGGCAAAGGCGTTAGCCACGAAACTTGACCGGGCCGGGAGTAGAACTCCTTATGAGCCAAGGAGAAAGACTCCAATTTTTCTCTGTTCAATTCTCAACTATAAATTACGAATGAGATAATATTGTTCACCAATTTATACTTAACTAACTAGTATCGTATGAGTCTAGTCGCTCTAGTTGGGGGTAGACTTACCTTCAGCATGGATTGAAATGGTCTCTCTAAATTTCTGTCCCATTTTCAGTTTAGATACATGTTTCTTAAATTAACATTTTTTTTAAGTCACATATAATTTTAGTTTTAGGTAAGGCAAATTTTCATTGAGAATCAGAGAAGGTGACCTTAAAAATAAGATAGAAGAATTGATTCTCTTAAGCATAAGGGGGATTGTAGCGCATGCAAATCACCAGTCTCGTTTATTTTGAATAAAAGTCATACAATTGAGAACTTATTTAAAAAAAATATCGAAATTAAATGCCATCTTACTGAAATTCTCATTTAGTCATTTATGTTTCTACTCTCTTGTTGGATTTTTCTTCTTCGGAACTTAACACAGCATTCTCATACCCTTTGCCAATATTGAGAGTGGGAGAGAGAGAGAGAGGCAGTAATATTGTAAGAGAAGAATGGAGGGCCTGAGCCTGAAAACTTCGCATGCCACCGTGGCAACGTTGCTGTGGAAGAGAGTAACCAGGTTCGGAGGCCCATTATTGTCTCAATAATGAGAGGGGACTTGGTATTGTTTGTTTTCATAGTTTGACTCGATTTTCAGGACATTAAACTAAAGTAGATACTTACTCTTAAAGCAGGTATGAAGTTTAAGAGTATGAGATCAATTAAAATGCATTTTTTAATTCTCCCAAAATGTATTATTTGATGTCGTTATATAACAAACATTTTTCCACCTGTATATGATTTGGATCATTGCAATCCCTTAGCACTCGTCTGGGTAAATAATTTATTTATTTATTTTATATTTAGATATGTAAATAATAAAAGTGTTTGTTTAGAGTATTTTAATAAGTATTTTTTTAGAAGTTAGATATTTATGGTAGTTTCTTTCAATTTTTAGAAAAAATAATTATAAAACTTAAATTTTGGGTGTGATTTTGTTTGAGATTTTTTGGTAAAAAATCACTTTTTTCATTAAAAAAATAATTTTTGCATGTTTGGATAAATTTTTAAAAATAATCATATTCTTAAAAAAAATTATTTTAAGCTTTTTTGTAGAAACTGAAAAGAATAGCTTTTGAAAAAAAAAATTAATTTTCAACTTTTTCAACTATATATAAAATTTAAACTTCAAAATCACTTTTTTAAAAAGACGAAATATAAGCACCCTTTATATATAATTGAAAAAGTTGAAATTTTTTTTTTTTTTTTGCAGAATCTACTTTTTTCAGCTTTTATAAAAAAAGTTGAAAATAAATTTTTTTGAGAATCTAATTATCTTTAAAAAATTATCTAAATATATGAAAATTAATTTTTTTTAGCAAAAAAAGTGATTTTTTATCCAAAAAATACAAACAAACATACTCAATTTCTCAAAAAGCACTAAAAATAATTTTTCAGCAAGTAATAAGCTGTATAGACAAACAAGATAAAGAGTTAAAACTGTGGCTTTTGACTTCTAAAAAGTTGAAAACAATCATAAGTAGTGTTATCTAAACTGAGTCTTACTCTTACTGTTTCTTTTCTTTATATATAAGGGATTTGATTCAAAATAAACAGGTTTGAAAGCTATTATTACAAATCACAATGATAATATAAATTTTTTTTACACCGACACGTTCATTCAATTATATCTTACAATATCAGGAATTAGGGTTAAGTCTCGTACTCATTACTTAAATAGTTATACAAATAGAAGAATATGATTGATTGACTGTGTAAAAATCTTCTATATTATTAGTGCATCCAAATCAATTTATGCATATGATATTTATTATGACTCCCCATATAATTTATTTTAATATAAATCTATATAAGGATGTCACCTGCGCGGGGAGTGCCTCCTAGCTCCCCCTCTCCGTTAGCCAAAATCTTCCCTGTCCCCGTCCCGATCCTTGTTGTGGGGGGTTTCTTTTCCTCTCATCCCTATTCCCCGCTTCCCTTTCGATACCCAAAAAGAAAATAGAAACAACAACTGGTTAGAGTAGTTGCTGGAGAATCGCGGAGGCAAGGAGATTCGCAACTAGCGCACGGCAGAGCAGTGCCATTCGTGGAGGAACTATGATGGGATTTTTTACTATTCGTGAAGGAGCTTCCACGGGTTCAAGTGTCGCTGAGCTTTGGTGGTGTTGCGAGGTTGCCGATGGCATTGCAATCTTGCTGGTGGCGTTGAGCTATCTTGGTCCCCTTGATGTGCCATTGTAGAGAGATTAGAATAGAGAAGCTCAAGTGTGAACTAGGGTTTGTGAAGTGTTGTGTTGGGGTTAGGTGTTGTATTGGGTTTGGGTGTTGTGTTCCTTTTGGGCTGTGTGGTGGGTAGTATAGGTTTGGGAAATTTTTTTTAATTTTTGAAACTAAATTAACACAAATGAAATATTATAAAAATATAACATTTATATTTTAGTGTATTTAATTGAAGGATATTTTAGTACTTTCACATATACAAGGTTCCCACGGGACAAGAAGGGTGATCCCTACCCTTGTCCCCAAACTTGCCTCAAGAGGACTTTTATCTCCATCCTTGCCCTCAAAGAGATCCCCACCTATTGGGGAATTTTGACATCCCTAAACCTATATGAAAAAGGAAAATAAAAAATTTTGGGAGATCGTCACTTCTAAGCTTTGCCACTGCATGTAATATGATTTTATCGTTGTATGACCTACCTAACCCTTATACCAAACAAAATACTTAATTTTGATTCAAACATAATAATTATTTTGATAGATCATATATCTACGGTAACTAGTTTGTGGCCTGGTGTATGAACAAGGAAAATATTTAGATCAAGGTATCTATATTTATTTTATTTTATTTTTAAACTAGATAAGAATATGTGAATATTTTTTTTGAGATAAGTAAAAACTTTTAACTTTTAAGTTATTAATATTAAAAAATATGAATTTAACTTGTATATATTTTCAGTGTAAAAATATTTTACATAAATATTCAATTATGTATTACCACATAAGCAAAATTGTTTGACTCAACTACCCACAACCTTAAAAGTTTTATAAATACAAGCAATTGATTGGATAACAGTATATAAAACTTTTTTACACTGTCAGTGAATAACAATTAAACTCAAAAAATATGTGTAACATTCCCATTTTTCTTAATATAGCATGATAGGAATTTTGATTTATTTCAATTAAGCAATCTGAGAACTTCTTGAGGCAGTGATATGTCATATCGATTTTCACACTAAGAACTATAAAATAGTGTGATATTGCCATTGGAAATACAACACCACCGTATACTAAAAATTAAGAAATTACAAAAATGCCATTGTAATATAAACTTTTGTTATTTATAGAATTGTCCAAATACTTTTAATAATTATACTTAGACCCTAGAAACAATTTATCCTTAGGCTCTTTGAACTTTTAAAAAATTACATTAAGGTCCCTAGACCATTAGAATTAGCGAAAAATGTGTTTTATCATAATCGAGTTACATAGTAGAACTATAGAAATCCAAATCTCTATCAATTGGCCCACAAAGATATCCAAGTATTAAATGACATGGAATGTCTCTGAACTTGCCAATAATTATGGAAATACCATTAGTTACAGGAAATAGAAAATATAAAAAAAACTCTGATAATAAACAGACAGAAAGCACTAAAAGGTTTATGGAAGGTCAAAAATACCCGAAAGGCCTCCAAAAATTCCAGAAAATTTATAAATACATTTTTAATCTAATTTGAAGATAAATATCAATTTTTGGCAAATTTAAAAAATATTTTTATAATTACACAAAAATAACATTATCGGGATGCATAATGGGCCCTAAAAACCTTATAAGACCACTTCAACTTGCAGTACGATAGTGAATCAGTGGAGTTTTGAGCTTGGGCTTGTTGGACCACAAAATTGGGCCTCACTAGCAGCTGAAACCAAGTTGGGCTTTTTGAAACAATTTACACAAAAAGACCTAAGACTATTTCATGAAACAAACAAACATCAAACAACATGGACCATGGGCCAAGAGCCAACTATGGCTACACCCTCACCCCTCTAAATCAAAAAATTTAGTGAAAACAAAGAGAAGCATGAAGAGTGTTCTAGAGAGTAGAAGTTGGTCAAGAGAAGTAAACTTACATTAATTAACTTTTACTAAGATCTAATAATCTTTTACCAAATATTTTACTTTGACACATAAACCCACTTTAGACTTTTAGAAGTGTGTCAGAGTTATCATGAAATGAGTTAAAATCTGAAAAGATAAATTAAATAATTAACTTTTGTTAAATGGTTGAAAATGGACTAATTACAGTTTAATTATGTTAAAATTCATATAATTAGTAAAATAAATTCTCTAAATTATATACTATCATGTATCATATATATAAACATAGTATTAATGATGGATTACAAAATTTTAATTATTTCTCAATTAATTAATCAAAATTTAACAAGATAGTCATAATTTAGCTAAAGTTAAATTATTCTTTCATATAACTAATTATGCACTAAACCACTTCATCTCCTTCTAAATCTTTATTAGGTACATAAGATGAGTATTATCATGATGCTAAATCAGTTTTGTTAGGTTCCTAAAACAATTAACTAAAGATGAGATGATTAACTAAGTTAACTATCTAATTAGGATAAAACTAATCAAATAATTAACTCTAACTAAACTCAACCTTTGTCTATAAATAAGAGCCCCAAGACCTCAACTCCACACTTTAGTTTCAGCCCTTAAACCCTTACCCCTAGCTGAGACTCTCTCCCTCCAACCTCTCCAAAAGACTTGTCCTGAAACAAACTAAAACTACACCAAAACACTACAAATCCTTCACCAATCTCTATCATCCTCACAAACCTTGAATCCCCACCATAGTATCTCAAGTTTAAGCCCTTATAAAAAGAGTAGGAAGCTGAAGAAGTTGCTGCCTAGCCTTGCAGTTTGTGAGTTCAAACTTCAAAAAACATGTAGGGTTTTCTTTTTCACTCTTTAGGCTCTATGCTTGTGTTTTGTGTGATTATTTATGTTATTTGAAGCTTTTGGTCTCTATTTTCATAATATATATTATCTTCTTTTAAGCTTTTAAAAGTTGGTGAAAGGTTTGGCTTTCATGGTTTTCTTTTAAAGATTTGAAGCTATATTCTTGTATTCTTGTGTTTATGTGCCCATATACATGTTTCTTTGCATTTTGTGAAATATTTCTTCATGTTATGGGTGGAGTATGTCACAGCCATAGGTCAAGTTCATGAATAACTTTGTGAACTTGTGATTCCTTTCATGCTTTGAAGCTTTAGTTATGTGTTTATGAGGTTATGTGCTTATATGCATGATTTCCTAAACTTTCGTGGAATAAATCCTCTTGCTCATGCCTATATGTGTCACGACTTGGTTAGGGTTTGATTGGGGTGTGGGTTTGTTGTGAATATTATTGGTTGTATCTATGCCTATTTGAGTGCTCTATGAGTATATCATTGATTTTCCATGGATTTGAATCCTTTAAACCAAAATAACCACTTCTTTTACTCCATGAAGTTCACAGTTCTTATGAGGGCCTATGTGTTTAGTTGATTTTGAGAGCTTTTCGTGTTGCACTTACGTTTATTTGATTATTCTTTATATGTAAACTTGAGTTTCCATGGATTTTGGGTTATAAAACTTGAATAATCTTTCCTTTTGCCCTATGAAGCTTGCAGCCTTCACTATGGCTGAGGGTGAGTAACTTCTTTTTGGGGTTTTAGAGGTTGCATCTATGCTCAATTAGAAGTCTATCATGTAAGGTTTTGAGTTACAAAGGTTTTGGTTTTAACTTTCTTGCAAAATTTCTCTTTAAAGCCTTATATCGGCCAAATAAGAGGACTGAAGGTATTCTTTGAGTTTTATATGTGTTCGAAAGCTTGAAGATGATAGATTATGTCTCTAACATGTTGGCTTTGCCTTATAGAAACTTGATTCCTTGATAGTTTCAATTTATGTCATCAAACTTGTGATTTTTATCAAAATATTATGTGTTGCCAAGTTTTAACTATAATATTCCAGCATGTTATTCAAGTACTTTAAGTGTGCAAATGTTATTTTGAAGATATAAAATCTATATTTTGATGCTATGTGCTTGTGTGCCAATTTTGCTTGTATTTGGTGCTTTTATTAAGTGACTAAAGAAAAATTTGAGGGTGCATTGTTTTGGGCAGCACCTTAACCCCTTTTTCTTCACTTGTATAATGTATTTAAAGAGTGGGTTTTGTGTCTTGGATAATGAGTTTGATTTGGTGAAGCTTTAGGAGTGATATATGAAAAATATATGCTTGTTTTTCTTAATTTATCCACTCTCAGTTTTGCCCTATTTTGGACAGTAGCCTAACCTTCCTTATATCACTCATTTAAATGTTTTATAAACTTAATTTGATGCCTCAAATAATGTATTTTTATTTGATGAAGCTTTGAGTACAAGTTTGAGTAGTTTTGGAACAATATAGTCACGTTTTGGCCTTTGTTTATGTTTTCAGCCATGTGCCCTTTTGAAACATGAAAATTATTTTATTTAGTTTGCTATAATGATGTGTTTTCAAACCTTTGAGCATGTTTGAATTAGTTTGGTCTATGTGATAGTTTCTTTTGAGAATATTAAGACTTAATAAGCTTCTAAAAGATACTTAAAACTTGATAAAATGAACCATAACCTTTGCTATGGAGTTTATGACCTTTTGAACATGTACCAATGCTGATAAACCTTGTATGGACTATATTTGGGCTATTATGAGTCTTTGAGACTCACTTGGACTTATTTAAGACCATTTATGGTTATACCTTTGTTATGGAATACCTATGCTATAAACATGGACTATGGACCCACCCTTGGACTTAATACACTCACTAATAAACTTTAATTACAAAGATTTTGGTTAAGGTCCTATTAGAAGTTTCATATAAACTAGTTAGTTCCTTACTTAAAGTGATCTTCTAAAGCTCAAGTGTTTTCATGGGTATTTTACTTACATTATCACTTCTACTTATTTTAACTTATATTTGATCTTTGTTAGCATTCTAACCTAAGGCAAATGCTTTTTATGCTATGAATATGTATGTTTTTCGCATGATCTATATGATTTGGCAAAAGACTTGATTATGGCTTAAATATGCTTTGTGAGCAAGATTGTTTCAAAGAATTATATGTCGTTGCCTTAATATATATGTCCATGCTTGTTGAGCACACGAGAATGTAAGAATACGTGATTAGTATTCTTAATTTGATGAATTCAGGTAAGCTCACCATGATTGCCTTAATTGAAGTATGATATGAAAAATATGAGCTGTGTGTCTTTATGCATGACTATAAAAGTCTTGATATAATGTATACGTAGTGGTGCACTATATGATTTTGAAATGTCAGTGAATTGCTTGATTGTGCACTATGTGAAAATTATATGATTGATATAAATAATAAATGAACAAGTGAGTGTGTGGATCCCACCGTGTGATGGACAAGCCATGCATTTCACTAACTGACTCCTTGGTCCCCGCGATGCTAGCGAATCAAGACTTGATGATTACTAAGTCTTACAGTGGATTAAACGACACCTTGGATATAGATCCTGCAGACTTCAGTCATCAAAAAAGAATTAGGAAGCAGTTAAAAGGGATTGATTGTATACTTGCTATTTTCCATATTATTTATTATGGTTACGTTACTGCTCTACTACTTTTGATTATAACATGCATTTTCATCTTACTTGACACTAATAAATGGTTAGGAATGATAATTTATCTTATTTACTGCTTATGACTTATTTATGTCTCATTTTGCTGCTAAGTGTTCCAATAATATTATTTGTGAGTTATTATGTTATTATGCATATTGCTACACTCCCACTTTATTCGTAGACTTTTTAGGATGAAGCGACACTCTCCTGGAAACATTACCCTACTAGGAGGCTTCTCTCACCCATTTTCTTTCATGTTTCCAGATGGTGCGAATAATCCTTAACATTGACATGGAAGTGGTTTTTGAGCCTGATGTTGCTCATAATAGTATTATTTTACATATTGTGGACCGCATCCTTACTATCATTGATATTAATGACTAGATTTTAGTATGCTTTAATGCAGCTATAGTTAGGATGCCCTTTTTAATATCCCTTTTTGGCATTTTCACCTGGCATAGTTATTATTCAATTTTTTGTGGGCTGTATTTGGATTGAGTGGGATGATTAGTAATGTTGATACCCAAATCTGTCCATGTTTATATAAACTTGTCCCAAATAATTTAGTGTTTGTAATAAGCAATATTTCAAGCACTACAATTTTGTGCAAATTGTCTTATTGGCTGTAATTACATTTTTATTATTACATTTGTTTCCTTATTTCAAACCCAAAATTTAAAAAAATAATAAAAACTCAACATAATTTAATAGAGACCCTAATTTTATTATTACAATACCATTATAAAAATATTCCAACAGCCAATTGAATATTTCAACAATAACTTTCTTCAACTTCACCATTCCATTTAGGATTTTATACTTATAAAAATTGAAATAGGCCAACGATGGAAAAATCAGAAAAGAATTAGAGCACCGATCAAATAAACTCTTTTTGAAATTCTTGAGGCTATATATCAGGTCTTACTAGAAACGATGGTAAGATTTGACTTCAACAATAAAATAAAGAAAATTATTTTCATAAGTTAGTGTGAACCAATCTATATAATCCTGACAATATTATTTATTTATTTTTGCCCACTTGAATTAAATGATAGTTTCTTTTAATTTATTATTCCATTTAGGATTTCATAATAATGAAAATAATTTGTAATTGGTTAATGATGATAGAAAAATCAAAAGAGAATCGGAGCACCGATCAAATAAACTCTTTCTAAAATTTTATATCCGGTTTTGCTAAGGGTGCTGGCAAAATCAGAGTTTAGTATCAAAATACTAAAAAATAATCTAAAAATATTTTCATATTTATTCAAAAATAAAAAATGGTGTACAAATTCATATAGCCACAATTATAATTATGGTGAATTAGAAGTTTCTTTTTGCTCAAAAAAAAAAAAAGAAAAGAAAAAGAGAACAACTCAATAAAAATAAAAATTAATTACTACGATAAAAAAATTAGTTTCTAAATTATAATTTTATTTCTCTCTAAAAAAAAAAACATATTTTTACAAAAATTATTTTAAATTTTTTTTTATATTCTTAATTCACCATTTTTATGCACTATATTGTGTGCCTGAATTTTGTTCCACAAAAATGGTTGTTTAACCACCTAATCTCTGTTTTAATCATTTATCATCCTTGATAATATGTTGATAAAATGGGACATTTAAAAAAGAAAAGCAAATATTTTTTTAATTAAAAAAAAGGACCAATATAATCAAATATTCAAATAACATTAGATTAACAGGTAACCGTTCTTGGAACGGACGTTGTAGGGTGCTAATATCTTCCCTACTTGTAATCAACCCCCAAACTTGAACTCTGGCATTGCAGACCTTTTCTTTTTTTGGCGTCCAATCTACCATTTCATTTTCAATGGAAAAATTGATTGGTAGTGACTCCATCTTATCACATGGTTCTCTCATCATCCCATCCATGCAACCATCAAAAAAGGAGAAATTTATATTTTTTTCTCGGTCGCCTCTGCACCGCACCATGCCGGATGGGTATGTTGCGACAAGTAGTTTAGGGCGTCTAGGGCGTCTCTTTTTTATATTCTGGCTATGTACGTTGTACTACTACTTATGTAATCCTAATGACATTATAGTAGATATGATGCATGTTTTAATATGTGATAATTGTCTTAGCTATGGAAATTACCAACTAGCATGAGGTAGTATTATTTCTATCGTGCGAAATTAATAACTTGAGAATGAAATTAGCAACAACAATTGATGAAAAAAAAATTTACTTGCATAAAATTAAGATAGTAAGCTAGTGATATTATACTAATTGATTATTATCATAATAAAATATGGTAAAATAAATGATACGGTAATAAATAATTAGTAGGGTGTTATAATTTGTATATCTTTATTTAATTTAAAAATTGAATGAAATGAATATATTAAAAAAAAGTTGACAGTCTCTCCTTTGAATAATGGAAATTTTGGACAAAGCTAAGAGTTGAGAGGTTAGACATAAAAATGCTGCAACCACAAATTTATACATACAACAGAAAACTATGGGAGAAAGGGGGGAAAAAATAAAGAAAAAGAAAAGATAGTACAATTAGGAAATTAATTCTCATGAACTGGAGTAAGATGATATGTGAATTACAATATGTCTTGTCCTTAACAGTCGCCCACTGATCAATGATGTCTTTAGCGATCTTAATGGCATCAGAGGCAGTCCCAAGAAGACCTTTTTCTGGTGAACCCTACTGCATATAATCAATTTTCTCCTTTCCAACCCCCTAGAAAGGGCATTTTGGGCATTCCATCTTTGGTGAAAAATTCACAGCCCTGTAGTTTCATAATAAATATCATTTTACTGACTTGGATATATATAAATCGGGGGATAGTCGTGAATAGCCTAAGCGGTTGAATATCGAAGTTTTAATATGAAAGCAGAAAAGGACTTTGTAGGTTAAGTGCATTTTAATGATGCCATGCATGGTCACACAACCCAAAGAAGGAGGTTTTCACGTCCCGAAATATTAAATAAAAAAACTCAAAAATGATTGTTTTTTGAATAAAAAATGCTAAATAGCTCGAAAATATTTTTGTAACACGACGTACAAAAATTTAAAAGCTCAAATAATGGTCTGTATTTTTAAGTGTTTTTTTCTCACCTTGTTTGATTTTCAAACCTCGCATGATTAGATATAAATAGTTTCGTAACAATTTGACGAAATATTTTTGTACCAGGAAGCACAGCTCTATAAATAAAACAATGCAGAAAGGAATTGACAATTGTGCAAAGCAAGGACCATGTTTTCACATCCCAAAATTGAAAAAAAATATCCAAAACTTTTATTTTATATATATATATATATATATGATTTTTAAAATAATTATAATAAAAATAAATGTTTTTAGTAACGTTGAATACATCATTTAATAATTATATAAAAAACTTTTATACTATTAAAATTAAAAAAATGTTGTTTGTAAATTAAAAATTAGGCATATCGTATACAATTATATATTTTAGAAAGAGATAAACACAAAAATTTATTTATTTTTGTCCCAACACTTATATCAGGGAATTGATAATTATATTGAACCAAAGGAGTTGCAAACTACTACAGTTTTGCCTTGCAGAAGCAATCCCCTCCTCCATGAACAGAGGAAGGGCACTTTATAAGTGTGCTTTTGCAAATAGCTAACACAATATTGCATGATCATTACACATCATGAAACGTCACTACAGAATGAAAAGTATAATGGACCGGTTGGGTCCTCTGCCTACCTACCATGTCTCTTAAGCATTTTTGCCACTTTAGGCTCGAGGTTGGGAGACTTGTGGATTGGACGATCCCTTTGTTGACCTACCATGTCTTTTTACTGGCTTATCCGGACCTATCAACTAAAGGGTCTGCCTAATCCACAGTCTAAAAGCTTGGAAGCTCGACCAGCTGGCCGGTGGATGAGATCCTTATGTCCCCCTCCCCTCTCACCAGGTGAAAAATGCAATCCTTAGTCTAGGCACAATTCCTTCACTCAAATCCCATAATCTATGTCCTAATGGTACCTCATCTTTCTTACCTTAATCCACGCCCTAATAGGATCCTCAACATTATGGAACGAATGCTATATATATCCTCTCCCAGAAGTAGGGAGGGCCAAGTTATCTGAAACCTAAACACTAGCCTACCCTTACCTCAGAGTTGAGATAGGCAGATATAAAATTCACTAAACTACTTGCTAAGCGTAGACCCCAAAGTGATTTTATTCTCTCTATTTTGCATAAACAAAAAAAAGAAGCCATTTGTAGGTTTCTGATCTTTACATGTGTCCAAACTCCCAAGCCATAGTAGTGTGTCATAACTCATGACTGTTTCATAATAAGTTAGAACTAAAATTGTAAAGGATTAGGTCAATTTTATACCTTGAGCCAAGTGGGCACGTTGCTCTTGTATCCCGTTGCCATGATTATAGCATCGAACTCCATTTCTTGACCATCCACAAATTTGGCATCATTTCTTGTTATCTCCTTCACACCTTCCATCACCTAGAAACCCTAACAAAACTTAGCAAAAGCCTCGATACATGGCTAAACCATATATCGGTATATGGCTGCTTGTTTTTGCAATGCAAGTACATTAGGGTTGGTTAAGAGAAATTCTAATATAGACAGAGTATAACGTATTATTTCTTAAGTACTCTATTTAATAGTTGATATGTATAAATATATAAAATTAATTTTAATATATTGTCAATATAAAAATATTTTATATAATCATCTAATCATATATTGTCATATCAGTAAAAGCGTTTGATTTAACACTCAATATCTTAAAAGTTTCATAACATCTGATTGGATAATAATATTAAAAAATTTTTATATTGACAATGTATCAAATTAATTTCTAAAAATATTTTTTTGTCATCAATGCATTTTCATTGTAGATTATATGCTAAACTCTAAATCATAAACCTTAAACCACCATAAAACTCTTTTATATATATAGTGCATCAAAATTAATCTCTAAATATAATTTTTTCATCAGTGCACTTTTATTGTAGATTACACAATCTTGTCCAGTACATATTTATATCAAATGGAGTGATGCATACCTTTATGTTACCGGATTTTATTTGTGCTAATTGTCCAACATCAAGTACAGGGGTTCTCCCGGTGGCAAGTTTTTGCTTGATTGGTCCCATTTTGGGCCTCCTAATTCCATAGTGATCGGTGTGGCCACACACGAAGCTAGCCACAAGCAAGAGCAACTTGTCTACTACTTTTATAGGAAGCCATTTAAGGAGTGCCATAGCTATTGTAAATGTCGATAGGCCAAACATCTCTCGAGGCAAAACATGTACCTGAATCATGAAAATGTGCCAACTGAAAGCCAGTTAAAGAATTGTGTAATCTACAATATATATATGTATAGCACATTCATGGCTCCATCCATTATGCACCTTGCTAAATCTAATGGATTAGGTTAGATGGTGTATTGGTATAACCAATATTTATGATACATGACAAAATCTCTCACTCTCTCACACTCCATTTCCCTCTCCCTCTTCTTTCCTCCCAAACCATCCACCCCCAAACCTTTCCCCATCTTCCCCCATCCTTCCTCTTCTCCGGTCCCATGCCCTTCGACATCTACCTCCACCTCGATGCCAACCAGATTGTTCACGAAACCTTCCTCGACGCCAAGCTCTCCTGGACCAAGACCAATGACACCGCAAATGGAGGAGACTCCAATTCCACCGCGCTCGTGCTCCAAACCAAGAAGAAAGACAAGCACAGAGTTTTCTGGCAATACTTCCAGCACATTCTCTCAGTCACGAAGGAGATCGAGCAACATAGGAATGAGATCAGGCTATACACGAACTCCAATGGCAAATATACATAACCATCTTACACAAAGTGTAGTTCATTTGCCAAGGTTGGGATTGCAATGGCAGTGGTGGTGCGACTGGTGGGGGAGCAGTAGTGGTGGTGCTAGTGGGGAACAGAGAGCACGAGGTGAAGGAGGCCTCGAGTCCGCCGTCGTCGTGAATGTTGCAGGCATAAGAAGAAAGAGGCATTACTCTAGTGTCTCATAACTAATCAGAGCACTGATATACCATCAATTTTTATCATTAGATCACACAGGTGCATGGTGCACCATTCTTAAGACGGTGCATATTAGAATGCACCCACATTCATTTCACTTCGAAGTCCGCTATAATTTGATACCTACCCATTCTCTATCAATATATGGTAATTTCCACTATTATGACATATTTGGTTTAGCTTTTGGAAAGCTCCAAATCATCATTTAGAGTTTCGAAAGCTAAACGAAACATACTATATATCTATAAATCATATATCACATGTTCACAAAATACTTTTCATTATTTATTCATAAAGCATTTTCCTAAGTTAAGCAAATGAAATAAAAAAAAAAAGGAATGTGTACCAAGAAATTGTACTTACGGTGTTTCTTGCAACCATGTGTGGGATGGCATTGTGCCTACAGAGGTCCAAGCTAACTTCCATCCCTGAATTGCCACAACCGATCACCAAAACCCTCTTGTTCTTGTAATCAGAACCAGACTTGTACATAATCCATGCCATCAATTGAGGGAAAAACAGGCTCAGCATTCTCCCCAGTGGTAACTACAAGCCATGGGGAAATGTACTGAAAATCACGAGTCCTAACCATCCAATTTTCACAACACATTGGTTGAACCTTGGGTGAATAGAGAAGCGTGAAGCATAGGACTCCATGTAGGAGATGAAGTGGTACTTAGAAGGGTATTTTGGGAAATTGCGAGGGAAACCCATCAAGGGAAGCTCACATAGCTCTTTGGGGAGGTGGAGTTTGAGACGGTCATAGGTTCTGTGTTGCCAAAGAGAGGCTATGCAATCATTCCTCTCAAGAATCACGTAAAGGATTCCATGGTCAGAGAGACAAGCAGCAACTGCTAGCCCTAAGGGTCCAGCACCTACGATGATAGGCCCGTCAACCCACACACACTTTGCTTGGCCCTTACAAGAACCCATGTAAGAAAATCCCTAGAAAGCGAGGGAAAGGATAAAAGAATTTAAAAAGAAGCACAAAGGGACGAGAAGGGTGTGTTAATTTCCTTTACTTAGGGTATAATATAATTTTGATCTATACATATCATTAATTTTAAATTTAGTCCCTACATAAATTTTTTTTTAAATTAGTCCCTATACTTACAATTGTTTGTAAAGATATCTCTGCCATCAATTGGTGTCATAACTTTATTAGTGGTTCATACATGACTAATAGATTATGATGTAACTAATTCACTTACCTAGTTGGCTATTATATGACAAATAACAAACAAGTGAAACACATATTGAGACCAAGCCACTTACCTACAAGAAAAATGTAATAAAATCTAACCAAATTTCTCCACCTTCTCATTTACACACAAGCAAATTATCTTCATTCATAGCATTATGTAAGGATTTCTTTAGCAAGATCGTATTATATTAACCACATAAGATGACCTGTTTACAGAGTTGTAACTCCAATTGACGTTGTAGCTTCTTTACAACTAATAACATGTGTAAGGACTGACTTTTTTTATTCGTGTAGAGATCAAAATTATATTTTAATCTTTGATTTATTTATTGAAGATTTTTTTCACCCTTTTTTTTTTATAGTAGAAGCATTTTTATGAACGAGTGATTGATGTTTATTACCCACAAATTTAGTGACTTAAATCATATTTTTCATATTCTTATCTTAAAAACATGTAACTTAATTTAAATCGCTAATTACTCAAGGGTATCAGTACCTTTAAGAAAATGAAAGATATTAGATAAATCTCTTGTTTATTTATCTTTACTTTCATTTACTTGTGGCTTGGTACTCTCTTAGGATGACAGTTAGTAAATGATATCTAATTAATTTTAAGCATAGATATTTTAAAATAATCTGTCGTATTTGTGTTGGATACATATATACGTTGGACTCTTTAAGACACTTTAATGCTTTCTTAATTATATTTTATAAGTCTTTATTTTAATTTTTTGAATTCTTTTGTTTAAAGTATCATCCGCTATTTGGTTGAAGAGAAAATAATAAGAAAGAAAATATAAGAGCACTAGAGGGGCAAGGGATTTTATTTGAAATATTAATTTTACCTCCATTTATTTCTTCATATTATACTAAGAGTGTTTGTTTACGTTTTTGAGATAAAATAAATATACCTTTTTTTTAAATAAAAAAGTACTTTTAAACATTACTTTATTTATTTGTACTTTTAGAAAAAAGTAAAATTATAAAATAATTAATTTTTTACTTATTTTAAAAAATAGATTGGGAGCTGCTTTTAAAAAAAGTTGAAATAATAAAAGAGAGAGAAAATGCCCAATAAATATATCCAATAAATATATTCAATAAATGCATAATCACTCTTTTCATGACTCTATCCTTAATTTTTTTTTTCAAAAAGACCACAACCATCACTTTCTTTATAATTTCATATCCTCAATGATAATTTTATAATAAAAGGTACTTTTATAATTGTTACATTCAAACAGTATAATAACTTTTGATTTTGATTAAAAAATATATTTTGATAATTACATCTAAACGTAAATTAACTTTTTACTTATACTTCTGCTTTAGTTTTTGATTCTACTTTTGAGAAAATAATTCTTTAAAAAACTTATCCAAATGAGCTTATTATATTAAAGATAAATAAGTTATTTATTATAATTACATTTTTTTTTCTCTAATTTTTATCTCCAGTCAAGTAAGAAAAAATATTTTTTATTTTCTTTCTCTCCATTCTTACTTTATCCAAGCAATAGAAAAGAAAACAAAATTTTCTTTTTATTTTCTCTTCTATTAATTTTCTTTCCTTCCATTTTATTTTTTTTCATTTTTTTTCTCCTAATCTAAGCAAAGGATGTAGTTCACTAACTTCTAACTCATCTTGTTTGAGCCGAATTAACTCACTATAAAAGTAAAACTTACCTATATGCTAGAAATATAAATGAATATACCATAATTATTAAATATATAAGTATATTTTATTATATTTATAATTATTTGTTTTACCTTTAAATTATTGAATTTCTCTTTTAATTAAATATTTATGCTTTCGTTTTTTTTCTTCTGAATTTATCCTTTTATGTTAATTTTATTTCAATTTTATATGTTATAATTATTCTGTGACTTGTATTTTTTAAAAAAAATTATCATATTCTCATCAGGTATATATCGTATTTGTGATGCGTATGCTTGATGGTATGATTTTATGGGAATTTAAAGAGATAGGAGGGTGACGTAAATTGGGAAATCTATGAAGCTCATCACGTCCTGGTCCGAAGGATATGTTTGGATATAAGGTTTTGAAAAAGAAGTAAAAGAAAGGTTAAATTTTTTATTTTCAAATTAAAAGAATTATTAAATATTTATAAAATACAATGATAATAGAAAATTTTTGATGATATATAACTTATTATATTTTAAATTTGTTTTCTTAAAAAAATAAATGTAAAATATTTATTTAAAATAAAAGTTTTTCTTTTCTTTTCTTTTTCTAAAGCTATTTAACTCCAAACATATCCTTAAATGCATGCAAATCACGGAAGAGAGAGAAACATAGATATTGCCTGTCTTTCTGAGAGCTAGAAGAGGCAAAGACTTGCACAGAATCCATGTGAGAAACTGAAAGACAAGGGATTGGGGAAGGTGCTATAATTGAGGCGTGAAGGTTCAGGCAAGGATTTGATTCTCTTTCGCAAGGTTCTTTTTTCGGAGACTCTGTGCAGTTCAATTTATGGAGTTGGCGCAGGCATTTTTTTTAGGGTGGAGTTGGCGCAGGTTGTAATGGCGAAAATAAATGATAGAGAAAATTATATTTATATTTAGAATTAGATTTCACCTCATTAAATTGTTTCGACTATTTGTTTTTTTTTTTTTTTTTTTGATAAGTCTTATTGAAAGGCTCAACTCACCCAAAATGAATGAGGAGCAACACGGCAAACAGAGGAACAAACTTTTGAAAATATGAACAACATAAAACCCTCCCCAATATATAATAATTACAAATGCCTGAAGCCAAATTCTTGCCCACCAAAACACTACGGATTAGCTAAGGATAGAGCTCCTATGCCACATCAAAAGATATTGCCTCCACCAGTATACAGATAATTGAAGATTTCAAAATGCTGGAGGTAGATTGGGCACAGTTCCCCTCCAATTTTGCACCCAAAGGTCACCTCTATGTATTAAAGTAGCTATAAATTTTTCCCATGACATGGGATGTTGGTGAAAAATGATTCTGTTCCTGCTTTCCCAAACTGTCCAAACAATGACATAAAAACCATGCAACCCAACATCTTTTCTGTGCTTTAGTACCATTGAAGGCAAGCCATGAATCAGAGGCTGATCTAGGATTATTTGTACATGTCCAGGATATATCCCACCAATTGAGAAAAGTGCACCAAACTCTCCATGTGAAAGGGCAATAGCAGAATAAGTGATTGATTGACTCCTCCTCTTGATTGCAGAGAACGCATTTAGAGTCCAGACCCTGCCTTATATTCAATCTAATCAATCTATCTTTTGTATTCAGTTTACCAAGCAACAAAAACCATAGCAATAATTCTAACTTTGGTGGGATTAAAGACCTCCAAACCACATTTGCATAAGTAAACATGTCTTGATAATTCTGCTGTGACTGGAACATCAAATTTAAAAATGATTTCACCTCATAGTCTCCTGACGAATGTTGCATCCAAACTGCTTTATCTACCATGTCTCTGATGAAAGTAATTTGGTTCAACATACTCTGAAGTTCATAGAAGTCTGTCAATTCCCATTCAAAGAATTCCCTGCGCCATACGAGGTTCCAACTCCAACTCAGACCATCCCAAACACCTAGTTCCGCAATATATGCATGATGCTGTGTAGAAATTTGATACAACCTGGGAAACCTTTCTGCCAATTTTAGTGCAGAAATCCATCTATCCTCCCAAAAACATGCTTTCGCCCCATCGCCAACCAGCATTCTGATGCCATTCTTGAGTGGAGAATTTGCTGCCATGTCACTTAAATTCAGATTCCAGATATTTGCCCAAATACCTGGGCCTTTCACACATGGTTATAAGTCTTTGATCTTGTTTAACGACAAGTTGTGGCAAGAGCATACAACTTGTTTCCACAGAACATGGTTTTCTGTTGAAAACCGCCACCACCACAGAACATTGTTTCGACTAATGGAATTTACTAAAATGTGATCGATTTTTTTTTTCAGGGATATACTAGAGGAAGCTACAGTGAATTAACACTTGAGCTCTTCTCTGCACCGTTAAATTTTTCAAAAATTAAAAAATAAAAAATCTTTAGCTCAAAATACAGGAACATCAAATGTTTTTTGATTTTTTTTGCCCCTTTTTATCAATTTAAAGATTAGAACTTTGAAGTCTACACGAATGCTGGATCATTTGTTAGTAAATTTTTGTTTTATCATAACCACTAATCATAATTTATTTTTAACTTTGCAACTTTGTACTTAGTCCGATAAAAAATTAGGTCATTCACCGTTAATTATTATACCAAAAAAAAAAAAAAAACAGATCATTCAACATGCATTAATTATTGTTCTATTTTCTCCACATTATCTAGTGTCGGGTGACACTAGTGGTAAGTGTTAAGTGGCGAATATCATTAACCATAATCAAATTAAACTTCTTATCAAATGGGTAAAAGCGTTTATTTTGTTCACAATCATGCACACTTCCAGCATCAATGACTACAACTCTTATGATACCTGATCACGTACCACAGCATAGAAGTTGTTCACGTACAAGTCATGAGCCATAATTCGTAACGAATGACTTAAATTATATCATTTAGTATAAATATGCAAAATTTTCAAAAGTCAACCATGATTAAATATTGGATTAAACGAAAGATTCCATCCTAAATATAGAAGCCAATGGAATAGACAGATAAAGAAAAGAAAAGAAGTCATTGTAATATAGCTGTAAATGAGGGGAGAGTACCAGGGGCGGAGCCTCTGTTTTGTAGAGGGGGCGGTGGCTCCACTAAAAATTTTAATTTATTTTTTTGGCCTCCTCCAATTTTTTTTTTATATATACTCACACTATAAAAAGAGGTCAACTAGACAATGACACTAATTTAGTCATAGTTTTAATAATCTTGTAAATAAGCATAATTAGTATTTGAACATTATAAATGCAATTTGAATATTTGAGGTTAGTTTTTATAAACCCTTTATTTAAATAGATGTTTAAATATTATAATAGACTATATATATATATATATATATATATATATATATATATATATATATATATATATATATATATATATATATATATATATATAATGTTCAAATACTAATTATGCTTATTGGATTTTAATTATGAAATATTTATTTTTTATAAATAACATTTAAACTTTTAAATAAGAATAAAAATTACAAGATATATATTATTCTTTATATAAAATAATTAACTATTAAATATTAACCTCTCCCATCGAAAGGGTCTAGCTCCACCTCTGGAGAGTCCCGCTTCGCAAAATAATTATACAAGAGAGGTATATATACAGCTTTACTGCCAATAACATGTGGTTTGTTTTATGGGAAAGATTAGCAGACACTTGCATCTCACACACTTTAATTATATGATCTTTGAAGGGAGGATGTAATAAGGAGAAAAACAGTGCTTTTATAAAGGGATAACACCAGAAATACTTTTAAAAACAAAATTGTATTCAAGTTTTTTTAACCTTTTGCTTTGCAAGTTTGAAAGCCTTTGTCAGTAGTTCATGTGGTCCTCCTTACGACTTAATTTTATCGAAAGACATATTCCTTCAATAGCTATATCTAACATAAAATTTGGAAATAAAGAAATAAGCTATACTCTGTATTATCTCATATATAATAATTTATTATTATAGTTTCTTTATTTTAGATTATTTATCTTTTAAGTAATTGCTTAAGAATGAAATACACTATTAAATAGTTTTAATTATAAGGAAATATAACGCATTTAACCAACTTTTCAATTAAAATATTTTAAATATCATCATTTTATTGATATCGTCTCATTTTATTCAATGAAGATATCAGTAGACAATGATAAAATTTAAAATACTTAGTAATTATTTTATTTAATTTTAAAAGAAAAATAAATTAAAAAGTAGTTTTTTAAAATCGAAGTTAATGTGCAGGTTTCTGGTATTTTGTTTTGAAAATCTTTAAATAAGTTTCTATATTTTAAATTAAAATAAATTTCTATACTTTTGGAAACTTTTTTAAGCCAATTCTTTGGTTTATTGCTATAACCGCGAATTTTGTGTATTTTTTGCCTTTAACGAATGGAAATTTGATGCATGTGTTAAAGTGGGTGCTTGTGCATGGTGTACATTAAACAAATATGGTGCATACTAGAAATCTCTCAAAATGAGGAAGTTCATTCTGAAATTGATGTAGGTTTCGTGTAGAATTTCAAATTCCTCTTTGATGTGAGTTCCAAGTTTCATTAGTTTAGAGATTTCGAATATGCATCATACTTTTTTAATGTGTACCCTTTTAATAACATATATCACAATCCTCGCCATCCACGCCAAAATCCACCAAATTCATGGTTATACAAATTCACCGTAGCATTCACCACTTTTTTAAATGAAATTCTTGAAGTTGTAATGTTTAAAAAGTAGAAGGTATAGAGTTGTGTTGTTTATGTACTCAATTTTAGAGATATTCATAGATATCCACATACAAACATACAAAAAGGTGAATCCTCACAATCTTATTATTATTACACCACACTTTTCCAACTTTCAACTCCAAAAATAAAGGGTGTCTATGGGTGTATCTAAAATGGGGTGTACAAATAATATAATTTAGAAGGTATAATACGAATGAGCACATAGGTTAGCTAACTGGGTTCATACTAACTTAATTAAAAGTCTTGGATTCAAACTTTGAATATACATGTAAATTACTGCTTTTATGCTTATAATTTTATTATTGGCATGCATATTATTTTATTATTTTGTGTTTATAATTTTATTGAATACAAACTAAAATAAAATAAAATAAATATATTTTTATTTTCAATATTGTCTTTTGTATTAAAAACTAAATTAAATTTTGATGTACTATTAATATGAATATTTTTTGTATAGAGACATCAACCATTTATTATTATATTAATAAAATTATTTTACTTTTATTTCTATTATCTCAAAAATCACATATATAAAAGTATATAATTGAGTGAAAATATAAAATTTATTTATATTGATAATAAATTAAAATTAATCTGAAAAAATTAATATATTATTAAGCAAACTACAATCTGAAATGATTAAAATTCGAACTCTAAATAAAGCCATTATTAAAAGAGTAAGAGCGTCTCTTAATTACTCTGTTGCTGATATATAAGTTAATTTTCTAATAATACAAGTGAAGATATTATGGTAAAAGATAAAAAGTTATTTTTTTAATCAAATATTTGTAACAAAAATTGTTAAAAAAAATAATAACCAAAATTCTTCAGTCCTACTTTTGTGTCCCCTTCTCTATCCAAATATACTTTTAGGTAGTCATCAAGTGATTTTAACGATTGACATGATGAAGTGTCAAAAATTATGTTATACATTTGCGTTCAAATAAAATATCTCTATGATGGGAACATGAGGGCAACACACGCCTAACAACACTCAAAATGCTTACTTTTCAAAAATTTTGTTTTCCCTACATCTCACCAACCAAGTTGAAGATGCGCTAGGTGTTACTATGGACAAAGGTGCATGCTCTGGTACATTGCACAAAATGTACATTTTGTACATTTTGTGATGAATGGTCAGATTGTGATATATTTTGTGGTGAGATTGTGAGGTGCATTAATGCACTAATCACCTATGATGCACTATAATAATATTTAATTTTAAGAAAATTTAAAAATATAATTAAATATATTTTAAAAATTAATTATCATGACAATATAAAATTATATTGACAGTATAAAATAATTTTATATTGTCAGTATAATGAAAAATTTTTATCAGTATAATTTTAATTATCATACACTGACATTATAAAATTATCTTGTGATATAAAATAATTTCTGCTGTCGATATAATAAAAAATTTTATCAGTGTAATTTTAATTATCATACTGATAACAGTGTAAAATTATCTTGGCGATATAAAATAATTTACACTATCGAGTATAATCAAAAATTTTATCGAGTATAATTTTACTGATCGCCAAGTATAATTTTATCTTTGTCGATGTATGATAATTAAAATTATATTGATAAAATTTTTTGATTACACTGATAGTGTAAAATTATTTTATCTTGTCAAGATAATTTTACATCACAATATATGATAATTAAAATTACATTGATAAAAATTTTTGATTATACTGACAGTGTAAAATTATTTTATACTGTCAATATAATTTTATACTGTTAGTGTATGATAATTAATTTTTAAAATATATTTAATTATATTTTTAAATTTTCTTAAAATTAGATATTTTTATAGTGCATCATAGGTGATTGGTGCATTGATGCATCTTACAATCTATGACACGATCCTCACCGTTCATCACAAAAAATGTACAAAATGCACATATTTAGAGAGGTACCATAGAACTCACCATGGACAAAAAGCATGTATAAATCACATTTTGCTTGCACATATTAAACTTATTCATCAAAGCAAGTAGATGTCAAGAGAAGAAGAGACAACCAAAGCATAACGAAACTTTAATCAATGATGAAATGAAATCCGCATGCATATGTAACTTTCAATGAATATGTGATCGTGGTTTGATACGGGGAGATCTACAGAAACAGCCATTTATTAGATTCAACGGGTGGAAAATCTATCATAGAAAAGAATATCTAGAGACAAGGGGATCGAAAGGGATCTTTCATAGAATATGTACTTTGTTGGAGTCCATTAAGGCTATTTCATTTAAAAGTGGTATTATAATAGTGCATGTGGTTGCGGTTTTGATACCCATAGCATGGCACAATTGAGAATGAATGAGACAATTTCAGAAAAAGAAATATAATCAAAGTGGGTACGGAATCGATCTATGTCATCTTAACCCCAACAAGCTCCTCCGTGATTGGGGAATACCAGTTAAACTATCTAGAAGCTCGCATGGACAGACAGAAGACCACCCTGAGGGGTATTTCATGGGTTATATAAATTTTAACACTACCTTACTCGTTTTAGAGATTTGCATCTACTTCTTTCGATTAATTTAAACCATCAGTATTTAGATTTTATAGATTCTAACTAATTTAATTTGAACTGATTAATTCATTATGAAAATAAAATTCTTGTAATGTTAATTTTTTTTATTTATTTATAATATTTGAACTTGTGACCTTACTTACCTGTCGAACAATTTAAATAAACTAAATTTGGGTATATTTAATATAATCATGTGAATAACAAACATGATAAAATTCATTTTTTAATGAGATTTTAATGATATGTTTACTATAATATGAAATTTTGTACATATCTACCAAAATATGAGATTATATGTAAAATTCATCGCTATATGTGGTGAATTGCAATATCTATCCTCTCTTTTCTCTCATCTTTTCTCTCTTCTCTCTTCTTTTTTTTCCCTCTTTCCTCTCTCGCTCATATCTTTCATTTTTTCTCTCACATGTGAATATCTCCTCTCTCTAACAATCTGTCACAATATGTGGTGGATTCACTTGTTTTTTAAGAAGAAAAATTCTGACAATTCGTCACCACCTATGGCAAATGCCATTAAATTATTATTATTATTATTATTATGTTGACAATCCACCACCACCTATGACAAATTTTCTTAAAATCCTAACTTTTTTTAACAATCCCATATTCTAGTAATATCTATTATTGAATGCCTATGGAAAAACTAAAGAACCCCATTTTTGGTTTTAGCTTCCTGTTATTGGCCCTATATTCTAACATAATTTACTTTCCCTAGATCAATTATAGAGATATTGTTGGAGATGCATGTTAAGTGCTTGTTGATTTTTCTCGGTGGTTGAAAGTGAAGTTCAACATTAGTTCTTGGTGATTAAGTCTTTGTCATTATTTGCTACTTGTACATTTTTGCTTCTGCCTTGAGTGGTTAAGCATTGATTTTTAACTTCTCCCCTTGATGTTTATGTTTTTGCCATTGATTGACATTTCATGATTTTTGCTTCTTCCTTAGATGGTTAAGCATGATGATTGGCTTCTATATTTGGTGGTTAAGCCTTTGTAATTTTTTATTATTTGATGAGTTTTTTGCTTTTGCGAAGTGGTTAACTTAGATTTTGGCTTCTACTAGAGTGATTAGTTAAGCTCTTGTTTGGCATCATGTGACGCATTTAGAGGCCATAGAGCCCATCTTCTCTTGGAACAAGTGCCATGGAAATGCTGGAAGAAGATTGAAGGAGCCTAAAGGAAGGTTGAAGACTTCTTAGAGTTATGCACTTTGGTCGTTGCCATTTTCACATTATGGACTTCCATTAAGTAGTTCCATATTGTGGGTAAAATACCTGTAAGGGAAAATGTTGGACAATATTAATAATATCTTTAAATTAATGTAGAAAATATCCAAAATATATTGTGGACTCAATTAGTGATATAATTGAGGAAGAAAATCTTAGATTTCATGATTTGTCATATTCCTAATTTGTTTAGGGTTATTAGTCTTCTTGTTAGTGGACTTGGGCTTATACTAATAGTAATGATATTTGACGTAACCACTAGTACAAATAAAGGTATTAGGCTAGTGGTTTGTATCACGTTATCTGTCAATAATATATTTAACGTTATTTGTGTCTAATCTTTCCTTTTTCCTTAATCCTAAATTCATAATTTTTCAACAAAGGGCGAAATAAAGAAAACGTTGAAAGTGCTTTCAAAACAAAAGAATTGAGGAGGAGTAAATTATAGGAATGAAGAAAAATATTCTTGTCCATTCAAGAAAAATAATCATACTGCAAAGGATTGTTACTTTAAATACAAGAAGTGCATAAGACATACTCACTTTGAGAATGATTGCTCGTGTTGACAACAAGAAAGAGCAAATTTTATTGAAACAAGTGAACCATTTGAACCATTCTACTCAACATATCCCACTAATCAAGCAGTCAAAGATGGTACTCGGATAATGGGTGCTCAAACCATATGACATACAACAAAAGTTACTTGTCAAATTGGAAGAAAAAATAAATTCTAAAACTGCTCCTGAAGACAGCAAAGTTCAAAAGTTTAAAGAAAAATGTACTCTTGCAGTCAAAACTAAAGATGGCCAACAAATATTCATCAATGATGTGATCTATATTTTGGGGATAGCGCAAAATTTGCTAAGCATTGGCTAGCTATTAGGAAAGGGTTACAAGGTGATCTTTAATGCTTGAAGATGTTCAATCATTGACCACAAAAAAATGATCAACTAATTGTTACAGTCAAAATGACCCAAAATTGAACATTTTCTATAATTATGCACCCATGAGAAAGGAGTGCAACTACATCATCTTCAAGTGATAGACAAGAGAAATAAGTTACTGAGAAAATTCAAAAAGTAAGTTTATTTGCTAGAGGGCAGCAAACAAAAATCAAGAAGCTGGGAAAGAATATTCATGCTCAAGACTCGAGTACAAGAGGAAGGCATCAAAGATGAACAACACAAAAGTCAAGGATTTTCAAGTTCATCAAACAATTCATAACATCAAGAAAGTAAGATTAAATATCCCAATAAAGTACTTCTGCTTGACTTCTATAAGTAATTTGCAAGACCAAACATGGAAAAAGTCAAATTATTAACTAGTATGAGCTTTAAAGTAAAGAAGAGCAATTGGCCGATATATATTTTCATAAGTATTACCAAGCTAATATACATCAAAGCGAAGTGTTAAAGAAATGCCGTACATTAGCCTAGTAATGTCTAGATAGTATACTTCGATGCTTGACGGAGAAATTGAACAGTTAGAAGTCTCTTAGATGGTTAACTAAACTATCATAGCAATCTAGATAAAAACAATGTAAAAAAAGTCTAGATAAAATCAATGAATAGAAAAATAATAACTGCATAGCGTAAAGATGGTGGTAAGCGAAAGCCTACAAATAGGCTGCAGCCCATTGTGTAGAGTAGATAGGAATGTTTATGACCCGAGCCAACCCGACCTCTAATCCGTCACGATCTGAAGCTTTTTGGGCCAAGATTGGGTGTGAAATTTAATCCGGTATAATTTTTGAGTTTGGTATGTGCCATGCTTCGAATTGATCCAACAGAGCTTGAAGTCAAATACTTGTCTAACAGTTATATTTTTAGAAAAAAGTTAGTAAGGAATTATAAGATTTTTATAATTTAATTAATACTTTTTATATAATTTGATGTTATTTTTATATTAATATAATTTATTTTAAAATATATATTATAAAATATCTCTTAAATTTTAGTTTTTATTTTTAAAATTTTGAGACTTTATTATATATAATGTTTAAATCTTTATATGCTCTCTAAATATTGGGTTGGCTTGGTTTGATCTAGTCATTAGTTGGGTCATTACTGCGTTAGGTTTGGGTTCAATAAAATGGCCCAGTCAAAAAGTCGAGTAGAATTCAGATTCAACTTAACCTGTCCCAACCCTTCCCTTGTATACCTCTAAGAGTAAGATTATGTTTGGCATATTGTGTTATGCATAATAATATAAATTAATACAAAATATTATGTATTTATCAATTATTTGATACGTGCACTGTATTGTATAAATTTATTCATTAAATTTTCTTTTATATATCAAAATTATGGATAACTTAATCATGGTTATAAAGAGGTAAAATTAAGGCTAATTAACTTTTGATGTATACGGTCACTTTCACTTTTTTATATATTATATTAAAATAAAAATATCTTTTTAATAAACATTAAAAGAAAAATAATTATTAAATAAAAAATTACAAAAATAAATAAAAAATAATTGTATTAATATATATTTTATAATACATAAAAATTTTAAATAAGTAATATTTAATATAAAATTACTATTCAAAATATATTAACAAATATGTAAATAATATTTAATTATTAAAATATTAAAATAAAGAATAAATAATATTTAATATAAGTTGGATTATATATAATAAAAATAAACAACTTTAACATACTTATAACTAGTATATAAATATTTTAATTATAATATTTATTTTTAAATTAAATTTAAATAACAAATTTAATTTAAATATACTAACAGTGTAAAATAGTTTTACACTGTCAGCCAATAAAAATAGTAGAAAGTATCAACTCATACAAATAATCACCCATTATAATAAAGGGCCCACCATAATTTCTCATTTTCCAATATTTCTATTGGTTGATAGTGTAAAACTATTTTATATTGTCAGTGTATACTAATTAAACTCTTAAATAATTATTATTTTAATATAATTTTTTATGTACTATTATGAGAAAAGTATTAGCCAAAAATATTAAAATATATAAGAGAAAAAGGGTATTATATATTTGTTAATATTTTATATATTATAAAAATCAAAACATAATTATTAAAATCGGCTCAAATCGGCCAGTTGGACTAATCATTCAATGAACTGGCCAACTAGTTTAACCAAACTGGTGGGTCATGCACATTATTTTTAAAAATAATTAATTTGAATATTTTTATAAAGTTAAATGATTTAGTAAAATTTTAACTTTTTGCAAAAAACTAATAGATGATTTTCTTAAGTCATCATTCAATCTCTTGTGCCTTGAAGTGAGAGTTGCATCAACCGCTTTAGCCATGTTATAATTAAACATTTGACTTTCAATTTCTCTACTATTCAATGTGGGACTAAAATAGTGAGAGTTATTTTATAACTAAATATTTGGATTCCAATTTCTCTACTATTCAATGTGGGACTAAAATAGTGGAAAGCAAGAGGGATGGCAATGGGTATATGGGGTGGGGACATGCCCTTGTCCCCTATTCCTGATTAGAAATTTGTCCTTGTGGTCCTCGCCCCCATCCTCGTCACCAGGCCCCAATCCTCGTTCCCTATAGAGATTTGAATGTATATGGTTATTTAGGTAATTTTACATGTAAATGGGGACTTGACAGATCTCTACGAAACAAGGACCTCATTTTTGGCCTCGGCCTCGTTTAGTAAATGGGGACCCTGTCTTCATTGTCACAGGGACTAAAGTTATCCTTATACCTGCCCTCATCACGGGTAATCCCCATGAATACCCGTCTAAATAGGTTTTTTTTTTTTGTTTTGTCATCTTTAGTATGCATGTTGTTTTCTACACGAGCTTTCAATGCAAGTGACACATCTTTCGTTTTATAACCAATATATTTTTATATGTGTATTTAATTATATTCAGTTCAACCAATGACCTACTGGATGAAGCAGTGACCTAGTGACCTAGTGCTTTGGCCAAATCGAGCACCGAGTCGAGTTTTATAACTATGATATGAAATACTTAATAAAATTTTTAAATGAATAATAAATATAATTTCATATTAAGTACAATTTTAAATAATAAAAATCAATAAATATTTATAATAAACATAATTAAAAATAAAAATATTTAAATCATCATATTATTTTTAAATTTATAGTTAAACATTTAATAAAAATGATCATTTATTATATCCTTTTTTGTTAAATATTTATTTACGATTACAAGTATTTGTGATAGTTAGAGAATAATATTATATTTTATAGTATCATATCTTATATAATATCATACTAAATACTATATAATATTAAAATTCTAATAAGTCTTATACTATTAGATTTTATACTACTAAATATTATACTATAAAAACTTATTCTATTAGGCACATCAAATGTGTTCTACATGAAAAACTATCATCTTCATATGTCACTAAGTACGTTACCAAACAAATACTCAATGTGACCATTTTGACTTTTGTAAAAATCCTCCTCCTATCAGCAGCCTTTGTCTACGGCTAAGTTCTAACATACACAAATTTTACAAAAAAATTAATCTTTTACTAGAAATTTAAGTTTTAGTAAGCATGTACTAAATTTGCAAGTCTAATTGTGAAGATCCACATTATTATCATGCTAGATACTCCACATATTAACAAACGTAATCTTGTCATGTAGATCATTTGCACCAAATTTTAAAAAAATTAAACATCACTAAGGATGTAATTAAATAATTTTTTTTCTTACATATATTTAAAAAATATTTATTACGTTAATTTAAATATTTATAAAAAATATATTAAATGATTTTGGATTAATGTGAAATTTTATGGACATAATCTATAACATATAAACTTTCAATCCAACGGTTAATTTTGTAAAAAAATTCTTCAATAAAAAGTTATTTAATGATATAAGAAGTGAGTTTAACATACATGAGTGTAATTTGTTCCTCACCCTATATATATTTGATGACTTGTCAAACTAATTACAAGAAATAAGAGATTTAATTGTGCTTAACATTTTAACCTTTTTGCGCATAAGGTTGTTCCGCTACTTTTTCCATTGACCCAAAAAAATAGGGACTCAATGTTTGCATCGTTCATGAATGGGAATGAATATACTTCCCGTTCTTTTTTATCCTATATATGGCTTTGCCTGCTTTTTCTTGTTTCCGCGCCATCTGTGGCATGGGAGCTTTCAGTGTTGAGACGCGCTCCGTCAAACCCTGTTTCCTAACTTCAATACCAAGAATTAACTATCAAAGATAATTTGCTCCCCACTTGGTAGTTGGGTACGTACTACGCATGCACTATCTCACTAGCTAAGCTACTGGTTCTTTGTGTTTAGCTGCAAACCAAAACAAAAGCTACCGATTCTTTGTACTTTTATCATTTTGCTTTTCAAGGTATGCAATCATGCATGTCCTTCCTTCAATCATTGATAATTTTTTGAGTCTGTGTGTTTACTTCTATTGGGAAAGAAAGATAATGGGATTATTGCATATGCCTAACAGTGGTAAAGGCAAAAGGAAAGGGATTGAGTTCTAGGTGGCCAGACAAACTTTCAATTGTTCGACCTCCTGCTTAGAGTGAGCAGAACCCTTTCACATCTCCTACAGCTACGTCATTCTCTCCGGCAAGCAATTCTTCATCAACACCAGCATTAGTTGCAGGTATCAACTCATCGACCCCAAAAAATAATACTAAGCTAACACCTGGATCAAGTAACTCCCATGATTCCTCAAACAACCAGTCAAGTAGTAGGAAGAAAGTGTTGCATCTTGATGGAGCTAGGTACGTGATAAAATTTTTTTAATAATTTCATCATGTTTGGTTTGATATAACTAATGAATTGTAATTGTTATAGATTTCTGCCCTCAAACACTGTGACTCGTGCAATTACCAGCATTATCAAAAGTCATAAGTTGAAGCATGGCTATCTTGGAAAAAAATACCACCAAGAGTCAGAGAGATGTTATTTGAAGAATTTATGGTAACTTTAAACTAATTTGGTATCATATATGATTTTATCTATAGATTTTATTGCTTTATTTTAATGTTTCTATTGATTATGATAGAGAAAGTTTGATGTTTATCCTCCTGATTATGGTTTGGCAAGTCGAGGAGCTACACTACTAAAGAATATGCTTCAAAGAGCCCGTTCCTCCACAAATAGCCCAAGTTTTCTTGGAGACAATGTATGGGATGCACTTTGTGCATAATGGGAGGATGAAAGCTTCAAAAAGAAGAGTAGATAAGGAAAATTGAATCATTTTTTTAACTCATCAGGCTTCAATGGTTCTTTGCACATTGGTGGCTCTATTAGTGGTTCACAACATAGAGCCAATTTGGTCAAGTTCTCCCACTATTGACATTATTTGCAAGCTATTTTTAACTAATATATTATTTTTTAGATTCTTTTTTTAATTATTTTTAACTTACATTATTATTGTTATTTCCACAAACAAACTTATATGGTAAAACTCTTACTCCATCAAAGTTATTTCGTCACATACATAGACATAATGATCAAACATTGGTGGATAGGAGATCAGAGTATGTTGATGTAAGTAGTTAGTGTCTTGTTTTATATATTTAGCGCATATCTTGTTTAATATAGTTATAGCTCTAAATTATGTTAAATTATAATGTAACATCTATTTATATGTTATAAGTTCTCGTAAATTAAAACTCTTATGTTAATTGACATAATATTCTAATTGGCAGGTTGAATTTACATGTGCTATGAATGAGGCAACCTAGAAAGCCTTTCAAGATGGAACTCCTCCAGCTACTGAGTTAGATGTGTGGTGTGAAACTGCTGGAGTTAAAAAAGGAAGGATCTAGTGCCTTGGTTTAGCTTCTACTGTTGTTGATGGAAGGTCATATTATCGTGGTTTTGGTTTGCAGTCCAATGTGTGGGTACAAAGAACAGAGCATAAAGAGTTACTGGAGAAAATGATAGAAGAAAATAGGGCACTTATTGTTAGATTGGAGACTAATGAGAAATAGTTTCAGGCCACTAATCAACTTGTGCAACAGATAATGCAATAGATGAATTTTCAACCTACTGATTTCCAACCCACCATTACAGACCAACCTGAGAATGAGGGATCAACTGATGATAGAGAAGAGTCGAACTGAACTTTGTACTTATGTTTCTTAGTGACTGTAGTTTGGGATTATATACTACTTACTTATATCTATATTTGTATGTTTTAAACTTTAGGTACTGAATTTTTATGCTTTGGGATGTTGTAACATTAGCTACCAACACTTAATGATATGTAATGTTGAGTTCTTAGCCTATGGATTATTGGTTGTTGATCTCTGGGCTATTTGTTGAATTTAGGTTATCAAATGAGGATTGCATAATATTATGGTTTCTCTATTTTGTCTGTTTTAAAATTTGCAACTGATTTATTTGTGACCCATTTTACAACCGAAATTATGAAATGTGGGTGGAATATTTTCGACCGAAAAATTGATCGCAAAAAAGTTAACAAACGACCAAATCAAGCTTGTCAGATGGCTGTGCAAAATCGATCGCAAAATTATATTGAAATTTATTTGCAACCTACCTTTAATCGATCGCAAAATCGGTCGCAAACAATCTTTGTGACCGATTTCGTTGTTTTTGTGACTGAAATATCGATCGCAACCAGATAATTTTCTAGTAATGTGGGAGTTGTTATTACTGTTATTTCTTAGCAAAAATACAAGCTTGTCACTAGGCAAAACTTTGAGTTGCAAGGTTGACAAATTCCTCCTCAAAATAAGAAATCTATTTACTGGTTTTGCTTAGAGAAAAGAACTTGGGTTCAGTCACTTCAATCTTTGGTTGACAAATCTCAATAAACTCTTGTTACACTTTTATTTTACAGAGGCAAGGGAAAGGGTAAAAAGGGAATGAGAGTTGAATATTGGATATTCTAGACTCAATGAGATATGCAAGAGATAACTATTAGGTTGTGGGCCCAACTACGACATACTTTTGTTACGCTTAAAAATGAACATTAATACTAAAATATTCTTTTGCTTGGATTTTGGTCGAGAAAATAAATAAAATCGACAAGCTTGTTTCATGGATCTCAATTCGAGGAGCGAAAGCAACTTCTCTTACGAGTTTTGTCAAAAAAAAAAAAAAAGAATGCTCGACACTTATCAAAGTCAAATGTTAACAAAGTTTTAGTGGCAAACCTTGACGGATATGACACACTTTAACTTGAAGTTAAAGAAGAGAACCAATATTTTTAAAGGAAAAATTTAGATTAAGTTCCTTGCATCCATTTTATCCAATTCTCAAATCAAATAATAACAAGTACATTTTTTTTTTTTTACGAAAAGTGTATACTTTTAAGTCTTAAATTACTCATTCCAAGAAAAATATCCACATGTTATTTTTTGATTTGAGAATTGATTGAAATGGATATAAGGAACTTGATATAAGTCTTCTTCATTTTTAAATGGATTTTATAATGAAGAACTCGTAAACATAAAGAACAAGAAATAAACATGAAATTGCAAAGAAACGAAATCAAATGAACAATTAATCCTAAGAAATTGAACAAAAATGAGTGTGGAGACTTTACAAGATTTCCTCTTCACTCTTGAATGTCAGCATGACAATAGAGCTTTGAGTGTGTTCAAGTAAAAATTTCCAACTCTAGAACTAATCCTAAGAACTCTTATTTATAGACAAAAAATCTAGCCTAGATTGGTGCCATTTGTCCTTGATGGTTACCATGATGTTGGTGGGACACCAAAAAAATACCCACATTCAGCTTTGAGGTCCTAGCAACCACTTCTAGATATATCTTGATCTACAAGTGCTTCAAATATTGGTAACTGCCCATGTTTTCTACTTTTCATTCACTTGTGCTTTTAGAAGAAACAATTGTTAGTGATCCGTCAATGAAGACTTCTTCGACAACCATGCATTTCCTTGACCTCTGTTACCTTATGATTCAATTATATGCCTTGCCAAACTATCACCTTGAGACATTTTATGCCACTTCTCAACATTGTCAAGTTGCCTTTTAATACTGCCATTGTCTATCACATTAATCATCATTGACTCATGCTAAGTTACGAGGCTTGTCGACCAGTCTCCAAAAAGTAATTGTTAGATGATTTTCAACTTCGATTAAATTCATGTAGTTTTGACCATCTTTTAATCACATGTCCTGAGGCTTATTTGCTTTTGCTACACTACAACATTTTTGGGCTAAGGCAACACTTATTTTTGGCAACGTGTGAAAAGCGTTGCCTATAATACATATAGGCAACACTTTTTCACCGTTGCAATTTGAATAGGGTTTTGGCAACGGACTTTTAGGCAACACTTGAAGAATGTACTCTTTAATAATAAAGAGCACACTTATAAAGCGTTGCTCTATCATTTATATATAAGTAACACTTATTTAAATGATAACTTACACTTTATTAGTGTTGCCTTTTAAATTCTAATCATCCACACTTAATAAACATAACCTAAAGCTTCTAGGTGCCATTTTGAAGTTTTTTCCTACTAAAATTTTTACTTCTTCCCACCATTAACATAAACGACCTAAAGCACCCAATCTCATTTTCTCTTCCAGTTTCATATGTCCCCAATTTCTAACCCCAATAAACACGCTTTCTTCCCATATTAGCCACCTAATTTCATTTTCACCCAATCCAAATTCACACCCTCCGTTGTTCGCACCCTTACACAATCCCAGATCAGCCACTGCCATTCGAACGCTGCTGCAACAACTATGACTGCAACCACTGTGTGAGCCAAACACCGCTACAGCCACTGTTTGAACATTGCGCGGCTCCCTCTCCTCAATACGATGTCGACCTGGCCATGGCTCCACCTCCTCTTCATGATGCCGACTTGCACATGGCCCTTTGAGTGACCAACTCAAATCACATACACACTCTTGCCATGGTAGCGGCGCCCACACAGTGGCCAACGGCGGCAAGCTCTTCTTCTCCGGTCAGCACCCTAAACCAGATTTCAGTTTTGTTGTTTAAACCTTGTATTTATGTGATGAATGGTTCTTGTTTTTGGTTGTCCTTCATGTCCCTGTTGCCATTTTACTTTCATTTCCTGTTCATGTTTCAATATTCCTCCTCATTCTTTTTTTTTTTTTTTTCTGGAATAGCCTGATTAATATTTGTTATGTGATTGTTCCTTGAAGTTATTATCTCCTCTGGTTTTTCTCAAAATGTGGCTTGGGTTGATGTATAGATTCTGTTTTGGGACTTCTATTTAGATTGAAAGAAAAGAAAAAAAAAAATCTAAATGAAACAAGAATCAAAGCAAATTTGTGAAATTTGTTCATTGTTAGATTTTGGGTGTGGACACTTTAACGGAGGCACTTTATGAAATTTGTGAAATATTGGTTGAATTAAAATTTAATTTTGAGCCTAAAAGCCATATTGAATTTGATAGTGGCTAGTGATGGCACGAGCATGGTGAGGTGATGCGACATGAGCACGATTCGGTAGAGCTTCACAATCACGGAGAGTTGCGTTTCTGCCTTGCTCATTATGCTCTGCATGAAAAGGTGCACAAAGTCATTGTTTCTCCCATGCACGACATCATAAAGTAATAGAGCAAGAGGAATGTCGCAAATCTCAGCTCCAAACATTAAGTTTGTTCTTGTTCAAAAAATAAGGAAAAAAGAACATACACATCAACTCAAAAAACTAAAAAATAAAAACTAATATGAGAAATATACTTCAAAATAAGATAGTAAAGTATGATGCATTGAATAGGTTGATATCTTTATGTTGAGAAGATTTCATTCCATAACTAAGATTTCACTCTAAAATGGTGTTTCAATTTTAGATTTTTTAGAACAAGACGATTCATAGTTGAAAATTTATGCTATATGGGGATATAGCATTATGAACTATCTTTCTATTGTCACTTTTACCATTAGCATGCTTCATAGAGCAAATTATTTATTTATTTATTTTGTGTACCTTTTATGGTTTAAAAGTATTCTTGAAAGCTTTAGTTTTCTTTACAATTCATTGATGTTTGATTTATTGTACATATGAATCCTGGGAAGATGGGTTGTATTTTGAATGTCACCAGTATCAAAACCAGCAACTTCATTTGATAATGGATACTTGATTAGTGATAGAACTTTAGGTAAGCCAAATTCTTCTAAATCACGGTTTAGGCTATTTTCCATGCTTTACTTTTTTTGGGCATCTGTCATGTTAGACTTATGTTGTTTAATTACATAGGTTAGGAACTGAAACTTAAGCATGCTTCTATATGTTGTTCCATACTTAGTCAATTAGTCAAATTCTACATGTTCTTTCATATAGTTTCATTTCTATTATTTACCATTTTGTGTCTCCCTTTTTTCTTTTTTCTTTTCTTTTTTTTTTTTTTTTGAGATGATAACTTTATTTCAGAATTTATTTGATTTTAAATTTATCTTCATTGGTTAGAGGGTATGAGATGAGCTTTCCCTAAAGTTCTATTGGAATGGCATTACCAACCATGGAGATGAGCTCAAATATGATGAGTTAGTTGAGTTTTCCATTGAAAGATAAAGCTTCCACCTTTACCATTTTAATATTCTAATTTGCTAATGCTTAGCAAAGCTATGAACCAATTTTTCTTGACTAGATTTGGTGTATGTCCTTATTGTCCTCCTTCTAAAATGTCTAAGCTCCTTTCTTTACCCTGTTATGAATGAATATTATAAAATAAAATGTGTATTTTTGTTATGTGTTGTGCGCGATTAAAAGAAAGACCAAGCCATTAGTTTTTGACAGTTTAGTGTTCTCCATTTTTCCTTAAGCAGTTTAAAATTTATTTTCCTGAATCTTAATCAATACTCTTACTTTTTTCTTGATAACTACTAATACCAGAACATGTTTTTGTTCATGTTTACCTGGATTATGTGTCATTGTATACATGAAGTTAAGTTGTCTTATTGACTGAGATGGTGCAGGTTTTGCAAGAGCAATATGAAACTAGAAGTGTTGTTGAGCATGGAGTTGAATTACTACTTGTAAGTGTGACAAGATATTTGGTTGACTCCACTTATCATTGTATATTATCTTCTGGACAAAGAAGTCACATTTGTGCGACAATGAAGTTAACTAATGCAGTAAGACCTTCTGCCTTTGCGTAACTAATGCAACAATTTTTACTCATATAATTAATATTTAGTTATCTAATATATTTTAGTTATCTCATACTTGATTTGAATATTTAATATTTGCAATTTACAAATGGAGTTGTATACTGTACTATTTAGATTTTTAAATGTTTTAACAAATGGGTTCCAATAATGGACTGGGAGTGCCTTACTTAATTTTGTAAACCAATAGCTCAGTGGTCGATTGGAAGGAGCAGGTTCAGTATGCACTTTGATCTTGAAGTTTTTTGGAATCAATCTATATAATCCTATAACAGGTTTCACATTTTGTTTTCTTTCCTGCTATGATTTGTTGTGATACTGATAGGACTTCTGTTGTTCTGCTGTGATACCTTGCAAGTATATATTTTCTTATAGTTTTATAGGAGCAATGCTAATTTTGTTAATTTCTATTTTCTACAATGATGGAGTTATTGCATAATAAGTGACTAGGTAGGGAACTGTGGAAATGACCTCGGTTCTCTATAGTGCATGCTCAAACTAACAAATTTAGTGACAAGCTCAAGGAGTTTAGTTCAATAACTAATATATAGGAGTTCGGTTGACATTCCTACTCCTTTTTAGTCTTTTTTGAGTTTGGTGGGCATATGAACATGTTCTGACCTTTTTTTGGTTTCTTTGTTTTGTTTTTTGGACTTTACTTGCTCTTACTATTTGTGGGTTAACCTTTTGCAGTATATCTATCGAATATTTTGTTTAAAAGAGATGCTATCACAGTTAAATAGGATAATGGCTTTCCCACATTACTTGATCCTAATGAGTCAAATATGCTTTCCGGTGCTATTATTTTGACTTTTTAAATTGAGATTTCGAAAGACAATTCTATTGAATCTTCTTATAATTTACTCAATTGAATGTTCGAATATTTGAAAGTCAAAGCTTATACCCATGATTATCTTGGAGATAGTCAAATTGTGTATCCAATAATAGGAATGTTTCCACTAAGAAAACATAAGCATGCAATAACTAGTTTATGGTTAGTATCAATTTATAATAACTATAAATTAATAAATTATGTTTATATATTTTCAATCTTATAATAAATAGATTTTTTTAACTTTGCTAAGAAAATATAAATAATTTAAATTATAATTAATAAATTTTTTAATCTCACATTACAAGAGAAATTATCCATATAATGCTTTTCTTATTAATATTGACATCTCAAGTGGATGATATAAAAAATATCCATTACATGAGTGAAAACAATGATTTTCTTACAAATTGGGCAACATAAAATATAATATATAATGGGCCACCCCATGATATCATAATTATCTTTTTGGTCATCAAATATATTGTAATTATCTGTCGGGTCTTGTTTCGATTAGGCTACCAATTTCAGTCTATAAGGAAAATGCATACCTTATACAAATGGTTTTCTTCTTGCTTATTTGTTTGCAAGTTATGGATGCTATTTATCAGCTGCTGTGTAAACTTTTTTAATCTTTTATAGCTTCTATGCAAATAAGGGAAATAAGGGAGGAGCTCTTGTTGACTATGGGCACCCTTTTGGGGTGATGTCTCTACCACTGCAATTTCATTTTGTTCTTTATCTGGATATAAGAATTCCATTGGCAAATAATTGATAACATGTATAGTTTTTATGGTGATGTTTCTGGCTTTTGGTGAAGTCTATTTAAGTGATATGATCTATAGTTTTTTTTTACTATTTTTTGGTCTTATATATTAAAAGCTTTTGGTTGTTTTTTTGTTTACTATTGGAAAGTTAGTGGAATATGATTGAGTCCAATAATTCTTGTAAATTTTGATCATGCAGATGCTATAATTTTGATGCTAATATGTCAAATAGACATTATGCAGGAACTAGATTGCATCATGATTGTAGTTTCAATGCTAGTATATTTTGTATTGCTTCTATTTTTAGACTTTGTAAGCTAGCTACTCTCTTGAAAGTTCTGAGACTTATCATCAAAAAATCTATCAAGAAAAAAGGAGATTTTAATATGTTATTGGATAGTTATCTTTAACAATATGTAAATTCATAAAAGTATATACACAATTTGCTTACTTTAACTATGCTTACATTTATCTCATCACTATATATATTATGTTGCAGATTGAGCTAATATTGCATGTGCAACTCAAAGGGGCTAGGAAAAGGAATATAAAGGATAGAACTTGCAATGGATATGGCTAGATGTATTTTGTTTATCTTCATGACTAAATGTATTTTTTTTAAGTTCATACTAGGTGTATTTTGTTTAGTTATGTACATTTTTTTGGTATGATGCTTGATAGCATATGTATTTGGAACTAAGCATATTAATCATTATATACTAGAGACGATTTTTTTACTTAATTGATTAATAGTAATTTATTTTATTTATGAAGTTAAGTTGATTAAATATGAAATCAAAAAAAAAATTGCCTATAAATAATGTTGATTTATTTTTAGAAAGTGTGTTTTATAGTTAATAAAAGGTGACAACTTTAATAAGATCATGCTTAAATTTGCAAATGCTTTTGGAAGTGTATGGCCTATCTCAACACATTCAAAAGATGCAATGCTGGGAGTTTGTTGTTGTAATTAGAAAAACAACAACGCTTATTGAAAGAAAAGGCAACGCTTATAATATGTTTCTTTTATTAGAAGAAAAGACAACGCTTATGATATGTTGCTTTAATTAAGAGAAAAGGCAACGCTTTAAATGTGTTGCTTTTAATAGAAGCAAAGACAACGCTTGTCTAGTGTTACCTATATTAAGAGAATAGGCAACGCTTGAATACCATTGTCATAGAGTCTGGCAAGAAGCATTGCCTTTTGTCACGAATAGGCAACACTTGGAAAGGGTTGCCATATATAGCGTTGTCTTTTCCTTCAAAAAGTGTTGCCTTAGAGAAAAGGTAACGGTTCTTTAGGCCACCCCCCAGAAAGCGTTCCCTCAAGTCCAAAAGCGTGGCCTTTGATTAAAGGCAACAGTTTTCAAAGTTTTAGGCAACGCTTGCAAAGTATTGTCTTAAACTTAAAATGTTGTAGTGCCAACTTGAACCTTCAAATCTAGTCAACACCTTTTCTCATGTTTGACACATTTATGGCTTTCAACTAAAATTGAAAATTCGTCCCAACATATATACTCTAATATTGTATTAAAATTAAGAACATGTTAATTTTAAGTTGACCTCAAAAGTTAGTTTAAATGAGAGATTACCTAAATCATTATATAAGGGATATACTTTGCCCATATCACTATTATATATATTTAGTTTTTAGCAATATTTATTAATAGAGTAATATTATTTGCACTCAATATTTTATCTCAAACACTGCGTCAACTCATCGATCATCTATCATTGAAAATAATAAGTTTCTTATTTTAATTTTTTTTATTATTTTCAATGTGGATGATGGATATCACTATGGTATCCTAGGTGAAATAAATACAAATAACATTACTCTTATTAATAGCATTCAAAAGATGTCGTCAAAAATATAAAAAAATGTTGTCAAAATTTTTGAGTAATATTTTTATAAGTGTTGTATATAAGTTATGTTATTAAAGAGTTTTAACAACACCTTTTATAATTTAATAACATTTTTCAAAGGCTATCAATCAATCATGATGTATTATATGTCTATTCCAGCCAAGTTTTGAAGCTTCAAGATTTTTGGACAAAATTGTATTCGATAAGATGTTGAGGTTGAAAGTGTTTGGGTGTGTGTATCTTTTTTAGGTCTGTGTCTCCTTATGTCTTGCTAGATTCTTTTATAGTGAGTTGATCTTTTTTAGGAGTCTTAAAGATCTAACGATTAATATGTCTTTTAGAATTTTTTAGTGCACCATTCAATATTTATAGGTCATAAAATTTAATTATAAGATACTTTTATTCTACACTATCTAGGTAAATTATTTTCGAGCGTTATACGTCCAGACGAGAGGTCCGGTCCAATGTCCTACAACATGAAATCTTTAAGTATTCCCTACAATTCAGTGCAGGCGACTTTTACTAACCAAACAGTAATCTGTTTCCTCTTTGAAAAAGACTATCACACGGGCTTTTTTGCACTGCTATTTTTTTTTAATTTTAATTATTATCTTTTTCATTGCTATTCTTATTTGGAAGCGAGTATACTATGTGTTTGCTCCCTGCGGTGTTTGGCCCCACGATTTGTAGGGGCCAGAATCACGTTAGAATTGGCATAAAATATGACATACCGAATCAACTATAAGATCGGCCGTTATAAGCCATGTACACGTTTCTTTGGAATAATTCATATGCTTCCATTTAGTGAAAATATGTTATCTTTTGATGTAGTAGCAATTCTTTAAGAGTGTGTTTGTTTTAATTTAAAAAAAAAATAATTTTAAATATTAAATTTTATATATAATTAAAAAATTAAAAATTAATTTTTTTCAGAAACTACTCTTTTTACTTTCTACAAAAAAAATTGAAAACAGATTTTTTTTTTGAGAATTTGTTTATTTTTAAAAAATAATCAAACTATAAAAAAACTGATTTTTTAATGAAAAAAGTAATTTTTTACCCAAAAAAAAATTACAAACAAACACACCTTAATTCTTGATGTCAAATTTGATTTTTTTTCCATTAATAAGTTTTAATACTTATAAATCAATTCTAAACATTTTCGACTTGAATGTAAAAGTATAAAATGATAAATCATTCTTTAAAATATTAAATATCACGTCTAGTTAAATAGAAACGACTGAACGTCATTAATTAAGAAACAAAGCAACTCAATAGTAGATGGACCTTTCACTTGTATTTCAATTTTTGAATTTGATTTTAGGGCAAATTATATATGCCCACACAGACACTCCTATAAGATATTATTAGAATGATTAAAATTAGGATTTGATCCTTTGATTTGAATTGAATTAATTTAGAAATCAATTTTTATGTTTAAAATATATTAGATAATGTTTGAAATACTTAAAAATAGAATTAATTTGATTTAATTTGTACTTAACCTTTAAAATCAAATCAATTCTTATAAAATCCTTTCAATTTTAATGAAATTTCAAATACAAAGTAATTAAATTTATGAGATTTATTCACAAAAAAGAATATGAAATTTGGCAAATAAAATCATGTTTTATTTTTAAAATATATAAACACAAAATTTGATTTACAAATTAAATCAATTTTTTTCCCATTTCAAACACATTTTTTGTGCCATATCTTTGAGGGTGCTCGGTATTAGGTGTAGTAATATCACTTAAATTTTAGGGGGTTAGTATATGTTTTTGTAAATAGAGGATATTGCATATAATATTATCTTTTCTTATCTCAAGAGAGTCAGTGCAATTTATACTTCATTTTAAATTTTTTATTGGTGAATTGTTTTTAAACACTTTCTATAAGTGAGACCTACAACACTGCAATGGTGATCCCAAGCATTGTCGTTGTCCTAATTATAAAGGTCCCAACGAGGTCGAACAGAGTGGGATTCCAAATGAATTGGACGCATCATCGAAACTAGATGAAGAAACAAACAAAACCTGAGACGTGGTAATACCTAGTTTCCTTCCAAAGTCCAAACAAAATGATAGCTTTCATTCTACACGATCCGTTACGAAGGCTAGTGTTCAAAGAAATGCTCGGTGGCTGCTCAGCTGCACTGTTAAAAAAAATTCGATCTCATCAGGTTCTTTGCAACATGAGACGCAACAAAATCTACTTTCACAGATTCTGTTGTCTTGTAAATTCGGCGTTCTCCACTTAAAGTAAGCGAGCCAAACACTCAATTCCATATAGAAAAATCATTTAAATGAATTTATTTTGCAAAAAAAAAAAAAGGAAAGTAAGAATGTGTTTACCTTTAAATTTTTTGATAAATTATTAATACATTCTACTTTATTAATTTAAAGTTAAATATTGTTTTCTTTTTTTTTTTTACTTTAAAAGTTTAAAGGACCTTTGTCTCCTTCTGAATATATATTTTTGCAATTAATCATTTTAGGAAAATTTTTTTAATACCTTAGTAAGTCTCTTAAAATAGTCACAAGAATGAGTACAATAACAATACTTTTTTTTTCTTTCATACATTTTTGTCAACGGGCCAATTTTTCTTTAACTCATTAATAAAGGGGAAATATTTGATGAATTTATTTTGCATAGAATATTATGCCAACTCACATCTCTATCTATCATTAGATAAGATATAAAACTCACTTAAACTGGACCCACACCACAATCCAATGATAGTTAGATGTGAGCTGATACAATATTTCATACCAAATAAATTTACCTATTATAACTCTTAATGAAAGTTGGACATAGGAATGAGCGCTTTCGCTCTAGTAATGACCTCACGTACTAAGTATAAACCTCAAAATACATAGTATAAAGAGCTCAAAATACATAGTATAAAGAGAGCGCTGGGCTACACCCGAAAAGAGAGGGAGAGAGAGAGAGAGAGAGAGAGAAAGTGTGTGTGTGTGTGTGTGTGTGGTATAAAATTGGTGGGCTTGGAACCTATGTAGCATGAGCGTCCTCTCTCAAAGCGTTGGAAAGCTATAAAAAAATGTAGCAAAAGTGGTAACTTATGCCTTTGTAATGCCACATGACAAGAGGTCAATCCCCATCCCACTGCCTTTCCTCTAGACCCAAAAAAAAAAATAACAGAAAAAAAAAGTCAAAAATGTACATGGCTCCTTAAAAGTGTGGATACATTTTAAAGATTAAAATGTATAATGTTAGAAAATAATTTTTATGTATTAATAGTATGGAGTAATATTACATTATTAATAATCTTAAAAAAATTACATTATTAATAAATAAAAATTTATAAAAGTGTCAAGTCATGTAGTTGTATAGATTCGATTTAGAAATTAATTTTGATATATTATCAATATAAAAAAAAACTTTATACTATCATCTTACATATTTCTATTTATAAGACTTTTAAGATAGTGATGGTTCAGTCAAACACTTTTGCTGATATAGCAATACATGATTGGATACTTGTGTAAATTTTTTTAAAAAAATTTAAATTCTTTGATTTAAAAAGAAACTATATGAAACTTTATTAATTTTTTTTTTATTTATTTTATAAAATTTTTATTTGTTAATGGTATATTATTTTATATTACCAATGCATAAAAATTATTATCATAATTTTAACTATAAATAAAAAAATTATTGCCACTTAATTTTACAAGATATAAACGCTTATATAATAAATTGTACATTTATAATAATTTGTATCATGAATTTTTTTATTAACTATTGAAATTATGTATTTACTAAAATACACCCTAGAAGAAATCTGATCTGACAAAAATAAATAAAGAAAAGAAAGCAGAATAATATTATTCAACTGAAAAAAAAAAAAGAAAGAAAAACTAAAGAAAGCAGTGCAACTGCAGTACGGGGGTTAAGCACGACTCGAACCAAAAAGGATTCATAATTTGTACTACATGTAGTACAACGACCAACCCGCATAGATCCAATGAAGTACTACTGCCATTACGTGAAATTATTTGTTGGATTTTTTTTTTTTTTATGCTTTAACAAAGAACAAACAAATTCAACATTTGAATATCATTCTAATTTTTTCAATTACGATTAAATGGCATTCGAAACATATCTTTGCGAAATTAGTTTGTGTACAGTGACAAGTAATTAATTAATAACAATTATATACACAAGTAATATAATTGAATCGCTTTTCACATGGAGAAGCAACTTTCTTTGTTGTTCCTTCTAAGTTTGACTGTGTCCGCCGAGAGGGGCGGTGCAGTCTTGGAGGTGGAACGAACAGCCTCGTATCTCCGGCGTGCCGCTGGCCTCGGAAGGTTCTCTGGCACGATGGTTTCCAGCGAGTTGCCTCGCCAAGGTGGGCACGCTCTTTTCTCGCTCCATTTGGGTCCATCGCCAGCTGAAGAAACTAACGATGAGTTATTTGATGCCGTACTACTACTCTTCATGATCTCCTTAGCAACAGCTTCGTGACCCATCGAAGAATTAGCCAATTCTAGCCCAATTAATGCCACTCCCACCAGAACGCATTCCTTTCTCCAATTCCCTTCATTTTTTGCCCTTTATTATACAACAGGGAAATTAATTAAGGACAATTGTATGAATTGAAATGTATATGAGTGATGACACACGATTCATGACATGTAAATCCCAACAAAAGATTATTATATATTAGTAACACATGTATTATGTATAAATTAACTAAAACTTACAATGAAACTTGAGGTGGCTTTATGGTGATGAGAGAAGCGGTCGGAGCTTGGTTTGAAGTTGGAGGGGGGAGGTTGAGGCAGCAACTGGTTCTCATATTGTGAAGACTCGAATCCTTCCCTTGATCCCTCTCTCTTCTTGTTTTTGCGCGTGTTCTCTCAACTATAACTAGAAGGGGAAGGTATACATAATATATGGGGAAGCAGAAATATCTTAAATGATCGTGTGTGTAAATAGCAGAGAATGGTGCGTGGATGGTCAGATCACGGTAACTTTAACTGAAAACGACATAGGACCCCTTGTGGTTTTGGACACATGGGTTGGAACCTTTGTGGCGTATTCCAAATGCCAAAAAGCCAATGGCATGTTTTCATTGGTCTAGTTTAGCAGCTTCACGGTGCTTCTTCTTCCTATTACTTGCACGTCTTCGCTCCAATCTCGCGTTGGTTGCATGGTAGAGGACAGAGGAGTCGCAGTCTGGGAGTCTTCCCAAACTACTCCTATACTCCATTTCCAAGTATCTTGGTTGAAAAGTTGGACTTTCCATCCCAAATGCCAACTTCCTCAATCCTCGCCCTCTTTTATTGCCTAGGTTAAGTTCATTTGGAAGTTTCAAATTCAACGTCAACCCCCTAACAAAATGTCGGGACAAAAGAATTGTGCATTATTTTCACATCAGTTGCTTGAACAATATATTTTGATTTCGTATCTACCATTTCTTTTTTCAACTAATTAAACAATTAGTAGTTAAGCTCAGAGTACAGTAATTATCTTCTAACATGTCTTATTGAGTTTCGAATATCCTATATTTCACTTTTATTCCCCCTTAATCTGCCTTTGTAAAAAAAAGAAAAACTAATTAAACCATTAACTTCTTCAGTTATAATGACATAGGGAAATTTAAAAACGAAGTGTGCACGTTTCCGAGCGGTCACATCTAGGAGAGAAGTTTAGCCTGCGCTACGTGTCGACAAAATAAAATAAGTTTAACCTATGTCAATTTCTCTGGGACAAAGATGTAATATTTTATGACATATATTTATGAAAAATACAAACTCTGCCCTCATCGAAACATTAGCACGATTTCAATTCCATCTTTGCTTTTCTTCGTGCTTCCTCTTCCTGCCTTCGCATTTGACCAAGTTCATTGATGATGCCGTCTTCATCAAACTTCAAACCACTAGGCTTGTTCTTTAGCCACCAATTTCTTCTACCATGCTTGCTTGATCGTCTCCCCAAATACGCCCCTTATTTTTTTTCTCTCCACTTTATTATTTCGTACTACTGTTAGAGCAAATCTGGCTAGTTAAAACTTATTAGTTATTAGAGAAATATTTTTTGTACCACTGAAGTAGATAGACACCTTGGACATCTAAAAATAAAAAGAAAAAAATTATAAAAGAAAATGAAAAGAGAAAAAGATGAGAGAGAGTATTGAGGTATTGAGATTTTGGATATGTATAAATAACATAATCTATAATATTAAGCTTATATTAATGCATATTTAATATTTTTAAAACTAAATACTTTAATGTTTGATAAAAGATTAAGAAAAAGCTAGGTAGAATGAAAAGAATTAATCTAATTAAAATAAAATACTCCTCAATAAAGAGAAGAACATGTGAAAAAGATGGGTCCTACTCCAATACACTTTTTTTTTTATGGTGCATGATGTAATGTGTCTACCATAGCATTTCCTCTTTAGAGGTCCACCGTTGTCTCGTTCTCCCACTCACCAGAAAAAACTTCCACCATCTCCTTCTTCCTTTGGCCAACGCCACCCCAGATCCACCATTTGTGCAGCCCCTCGCCCTCCCCGTGACCCCTCCCTCCACCTCCTCCTCCCGCCGCCTCCCTCTGCCGTGCTGCTCCCCCAACGAGACTCTCACTGTCAACGGCACCTATCGCCACAAGTGGTACTCCCTCGACCACGGCAACCTCAACATTTGCTGCCCCAACACCGCACTGTCAAAGACACCCGTCCAGTGTCGCCACAAGATGGAGAAGCAAGACCCCTATCGCGCAATTCAACTCCTGGGTCCACTTTAAGCTCATGGATGCCATGGAGAAGGTCCCTCCTCCGTCAAGCCAGAGAACTACGACTCCGACAACCACGATGGTGGTCGTCAGTCCGTGATTAAGTGAAGGCAAAGGTCGGAGGAGAGGATGGGGTGGCGGAGCACATGGTGGTGGTGGTGGTACGTGGTGGGCCATGGCAGGCGAGCGGGTAGCTCCAATGGATGTCGGAGAGAAGGTGGGGTAGCAGATGGTAGAGGGCAGAGGTGTGGGCAATGGGTTGAGCAAAAGAGAAAGTCGCAGGAGATTGGTGGTGATAGATGACATTTGTGAAGCTATGGAAGACAAAGTAGAGGGAGAAGGTGCGAGGTAGAAGATGGAGAGAGGATTAGGATAGACCACAAGTAATGGGGTGCACTAGTGCACCATTAAATCTTGTACATTGGATTATTTGGTGCGTGATGCATCATTAATAAAGTGGCGTATTGTAGATAAGCCCAAAAAAGATGGGTAATAAAACTAGTCCAAAAATTAGGTTAACAGACACCGTCTAGAAGAACACGTGAACACGATGGCTACTATAGAGAGGAGGCTTTGACTCGTTTTATAATACATCGGCACCAATTCATTTAGAAATTAACTGCAATCACAATTACAAATAAAGTACCTCAAAAAAACGGAACCAGAATGGAATACCATTATAGGCATCCTTGTTAGAACCTCATTAATTGGACGACCATTTGGTGAGCCAAAAATTCATGCCTCTTCACTTGAATTTAGTGTATGACAAGTTAATAGTAAAGGTTATTTCTAATTAGTACCTAAAGACACTAGTTAATGTTTTTTTTATTTCAAATTATTTGTTACTTTAAATAAATTTTTTTGGTTCATCGTTTTATTTGCCACTCTCACATTTCAATAAAACCTTTATTATAAATTTTTTAATTTTATCCTTTATATAATTTTAAGCACAATAAATAATAAAATATTAACACAACAAATTAGTTATTAAATAAAAATATTTCAGTAAACATCTTTATAATTAATCATTGATTTTGGATTCCTTAATTAGTATGCAAATGGCTAAAGTGGCGAATAGTTTGTACAAGAGGAACAGGCAAAGTATTTATGTTTTCAATACATTCAATGCATTGAAAGGGAAAAAAACATTTTATCTTTGAATTATAGACTATATACACTTTAGCTATTATATTTTAAAAGGGTGCAAATTAACTTTTTATTAACAATTCGATAAATTGTAACAAAAACAGCGCATATTTGAGAAAATTTAGGGTATTAGATCGCATGTTTAGAAAAATTTAGAGAGTCAATTTGCATATAATCCAAAGTTCAATTGGGTATAGTATACTTATTTTGACTAAAATGTACATTTAGAAAAATTTAGGGAGTTGATTTATATTTTTTCAAATTACAATAATTAAAATATACATGATCTATAATTGAAGAGAGTAAAGTATTTTTTTTTCCCAAACTTAGAACTTTTATTTTTAAATTATTTTTTTTTTTAATTTTTCAAATACCTTCAACGCACCAGTTAGAAAAACCCATAGTAGATGACAGATTCCAAAGGAAAAATTATACTCTTCGTTCAAGTTAGGGATGTCAACGAGTGCATTGCCTTTTTTTTGAGGATGATACAATTATAAGAGAGTATTTGATTAAATCAAAATTTTAAAATTATAAAAAAATAAAAATGAATAAAATTTAGCGTTACATAGCACCATGCATTATAGCAATAATTTAAAATATATATTTCCAAAATTTGAAAAATTGCATAAATAGTATAAAATTGTTTGATAACTGTTGTTTGTTAAAAAAAAATAATATAAATTACAATCTCACCTTATAACATATATAAAAAAGGTCAAAGGAGAAATATATTTTAAGTATGACTAATGATAGATACATTTATTATATATAAGATATAGTATTAATTTATATCTTATTTATTATTAGATAAGTGGAGCTCAATTTAAATAAAATTTATACTTTATTTAATAATAAATAAAATATAAATTAATATAATATTTTATACAAAATAAATTTACTAAATATTTCTCATGTAGAGTGAACATATTACGCCCCAATTTTTTTCCCTGCAGCAAACACGTTCCAATGATGCCTGTTCGATGCCCCATCCATCCCAGGCCCCATCTACGTGTGACCCTGCAAAGTGCTACACCTCGATTTTTGTCATCCCTAATTACAATTTCTTTTTTTGGTCATCCCAAATAACAATGGTGGTGGACAGCGAAGACCTGGTTGTACGGACTCTTTCTTTTTCTGTCATCGGGGTCTGGACTTGCCCCTTTATTCAAGGCCATTTTAATTGGGGGCTTCAACCAAGTCCAAGAAAATGTTACGCCCCTTTTCAGGGAAGGAGAAAAAAATAAAAAATAAAAAATAAAAAGCAAAGAAGAAAACAAAATAATTTATTGAATGCAGGGTATTCATGATTCAGCCTAACCCAAACTTACTTGGTTAGGTTTAGGTTTCAAAATTTGATCCAATGCAATTTTTCTAGTCGATTCAAGTTATGTTTTAAATTGGCTCAAACTGACTTGAGGCCAAATAATTATTTAAAGATTATATTTTTAAAAATAATTAATAATAAATTATAAAAATTTATATTTTAATTAATATATTTTATATATCATGATATTATTTTAATGTTGATATGATTTATTTTTAAATATGTATTATAAAATATTTTTTAAATTTTATTTCTTATTTCTAAAATTTTATGATATTATTATGTATAATATCTAACTCTTTATATGTTATCTAAAAATTGGATTGACATAATTTATCCAATCATTAGTCAAGTTTGGGCTAAAAAAATTAAATGGCTCAATCTTAAAATCGGGCCAAATTTTGGTCCCGTTTAATCTATCCTTTATACATCCTTAAGAGAATGTTTCTTTTGGATTTAGATTAAATATATTTTCTCCAACTCTCCTGAACGAGTTAAATTAGCAATATATTTGAAATATAACATTTATATAATATAATATAATATATAAATAATGAAACGATTTTTTACATAATTAGTTTTGTTAAGAAGAAAATTCGGAAAAATGGGAAAAAAAAACTCAAAATGGGCTAGCATTGATGGTAGCCAGTAAATTTCATGTATCGAAAAATTTCTTTAATCAATATTTACATATATACATTTATGATTTTATAAATTTGTATTTCAATTCATGAAATGTAATATTATTTTATTTAACACTAAAATAATCTCACGCAGAAAGATTCATTCAGTACAAAAAAAGTTTCATGCCGTTGAAAAGGTTGAATTGTTTTTCAATTAAAGTTGAAATATGTCAAGCAATTTAATAGGAATTGTGGCCTGGCACGTTTTATATATATATAAGTTAAGTCCAAAAGCTTTTAAATTAGCTTTAAAATAATTGATATAACTATAAAAATATCATTCAATAAACATGTAAAATTAATATGAATCAATATGGTACACAGTGATTTCTATTAGTAAAATAAACGCTTATAGTTATTCACGTTGCCATAATTTAGTAACAAAAATGTTATTTGTACTCTAAGGAAACACAATAAGATCTCTTTTCATTATTGGTTGAGCAAAGTACTCCCTTAGTTTTTTTTTTCAATCAATAATATATGGATACTTTAGGTTTAGTTTAGTATTATTATAAATTTTTGAGAATTGTTAAGTTCTTTCGATTTTTTAAAAATTATTTTCAAAAAATTATAATAGTATCGTATAATAAAATAATATAAAAATTGTTCCCAATAAAATAAGGCACAAAAATAATATTTGATAAAATTATTCTTAAAATTTAAGATGGTTATAATGAATATAAATATTAAAGAAAATAATTTTTATTTTTAATATCATTATAAAAAGTAAGATTAATTAATTTTTTATATTTTAGAAAATACAAATCAATTCTAAAAAATATCTCATGAGAGCTCTTGAAAATACCCTTAATTTTTAAAAATTAAGAGCAAAAATACCCTAATATTTTGTTTACTAAATAAAAAAAATTAGTTTACACTTTTTATCACTCAAAACACCCATTTAATAAGTACTACCAAACTAAATCTTAATAAATCCTCTTAAAATCTTTCTAAAACGAGTATAAATAACACTTACTCTTTTAATAATGTTTGTAATGAAAGTGGTACAAATATAACGCTTGAGAAAAAATTAATACTACTCAATTACACTACATAGCTGAAAGTGGGATTATCCAATTAAAGAAATTTAATGTTTGTATGATACTGAGTTGGCTTTAAGGGGCTGCCATGATTGGAGAACATATCTCAACATGATTTGGTTGATACTGCTAAATCATTGAAACTTCAAAATGTAACTCGCTTACCAATCATCCTCTTCTCAGATCTCGTTACAAAATCCAGCTTTCCACCGGCAATGAAAGATATTTATCAGCAGAATTTAGATTAGATGCATTGTATATTATTTAAGAATATGTTATTACATCACTTAAAAGGTGGATTTTTTTAAAGTAATTATTATGAAAATCAAATTTTAATAACGCATAATTAAATGTTGACGTTAAAAAACATTTAATAACTATATCAAAATCAAATCTTCATAATCATTAACAGGGAACTAGGCGCCGTAGACAAAGATTAATCATATGAGAATTTTATGTACCAAGAAAATCATATAAAATTTTTTTGGATGTTCTTAAAATTTAGAGAAAGTGGTATTTTATTTTATTTATAATTCAACACTTCAATTATTATATTAAAAACATAATAAAAACAAGAAATAACAATAACTTACAAAATTGAAGTGTTAAACTCTAAACGAATAGAATGGAACTATTTTTTTCACTATAATATCACCTAATAATTTCTTTTAGAATTTAATTTATGTATATTGTTCGCGTAAAATATTTTTATAATAGCATGTAATTATATATTATCTCATTAATAAATATGATTAAATTTCATACCTATTATTTAAATAATTATATAAATAAAAGGATATAATTAATTAATTATATAAAAATTTATTATACTGTTAGATCATATAAATTAAACTTTTTTTTTAATCATATACTTTTATAACGAGCTTATGTCCTACAAGATACCTAATTAAAAAAAAAAGGTTTAATTTCTATAGACCGATTATGTAAAATAATTTTACTTAATCAATTAATAGAAATAGAAAAAAATATCAAATCATATAGGTAAATTACCTTTTATATAATTATTCACTATAATTTAATATTTTTTTATAATTTTATTAATTAATAATATAAAATTTTATATTACCAATGCATAGAAACTAAGTAAAAAAAGAAAACTCCTTATTATTAATATTATTAGAATTTAATTTCTATTTATTGATTATATAAAATAATTTTATATTATTATCTAATAATAATATAAAAAAATATCATATTATATTTTTTTTAACTCAAATTCATGTAATTACCTATGATAATGTAATAGTTTCTTATATTTTTATTAAATGATGATGTAAAATTACTTTACTCTCATAATATATAAGCATTAAATTCTTATTATAAATTTATTTTGACATATCATGAAAAATGCACCTCCGGTTAAAATGCACGGTGCCGTTTAAGTAACAAAGGCCCAGAAAACGTCTTCCGTGACGTTACATAGAGACGACGTCGTTACGAACGTGCCACCGCACTCGCAAACTTGGATACTTAAAACCCCCAACCACCACCACCACCGACCACCGCCTTCAGCTACGACGGTGAATCTCTCTCTCTCTCTCTCTCTCCACTTCTTTCAAAACCTTTGTGAAATCTTGCTCTCACTCTCTCTTTCAAACGATTCACTTTGCTTTGTAGAACTCCTAATTGTTAAGCTTGTTGCATTTGCGACCCAACAAAGCAACAACCACCCCACCCTAACTCCAAAAAGACCTAATTTTGACACTCGCCGAAGCTACCCAATAGCGTTTTCAGATCTGGGTCGAACCCCGTTTTCCATTTTCAGTTGATTTTGTGGGGGTTTTTTTTTTGGGGGGCTATGTTATTGAAATCTTATGGTTGAGGAGAATGGAGGAAATTGAAGGGGTCAATTGCGGTGAAAGGAAGAGCTCCATTGAGGGTCGACCTCCGAACCCACCTTCTTCTGCTGCTGCTGCGTATCGCCAATGCCAACGCACTGACCCTCTGGTTCTGCCTTTCAAGAAATCTCTTGTTCGCCACCCTTCTCTTGTAAGTTTATTTTTTCTCTTTTTTTTTTTGTTTTAATTGTAAGCGTGCATTTATTTTGCTTATGGTGTTTGAATGTTAGTGCTTGTTTGGTTATCATTTTTCAGACAGAAATAGAATAGTTTCGTCTTTTTGTTGTTGGGGCTTGAGTTATTAATTTCCTTAGATAAGTTGTTGCTATTTATATTTTGTAGGTTTTTAATGTGGTTCCTTTTTTTTTTTTATTTGTCATTTTGGGAAAGGAAGTCTTTGTGGTGATGCAGTTACAGTTTTTGCAAAGTTTTGGCAAAGGAGAACTGTTTTGTCTTGCGTGCAAGTGTTTTTATGTTATGATCTAGGACCAGGATAGGAAGGAATTTTTGTTGCGAGTGGTAGTTGAGATGACATCATGCAAAAATCTGGAGAAGGTTGCACTTTGTTCCTTCTTTTCAGGAATCAATTGCTTGTTTTTGTTTTTAGTGACTAACAGGAATAGCCATTCAGCCATTTAGATGTGATCCTCAAAGTGTGCTAACCTGCTGAGGCTCTTCGTTATTTGTTTATCTCATTCTAATTAATTTTCTCGCAGAGATATCATTGGTAATTAATGACTGGTGTGAGTTGTGTTATTTCTAGAGTTCAATTCAAGTTTCTTTCTGCTTTGAAAAAGTTGATCTTTCTTAATTTTTTCATTTTTTTTAGTCTATTTGTTTTCTTATTTTTGGTGGCAAACTCAGCAGATGAAGACAAAGTTATCTGATGTATCTGCTGAGCCGGAACATGTTAGTGAAGATTGTCAGTCTGATTTCCTTCCAGAACTTCGTTCTGGAGCATGTGGCAATATTGGGTTCCGGTCAAGTATGGAAGACGTTTATGTTTGTGTTGACAACTTTATGCAGGAGAATGGGCTCAGTAACCATATTGATGGACCCAGTGCTTTCTACGGGGTATTTATCTACTCTTGGCACTTGATTAGAGCACTGATTACTGTGTGAATGAATTTTTGTATTTCTGTGTGGTTTTTTAATTCATTGTCACACTCGTGTGCTACTTTTTCCTTTTCTTTCTTTTTGTCATTTTTCACTCTTATGTTCCACTAATCTGATGATGTCATTTTGGAAGTTCTTTGGAAATCTCAGTTTACATGCTAATCTTCACTGGTAATACTGTTTGCTTTATCTCTGATAGGGACCAATGCACGTAAACATATTTTAGACACGCCACTGCTGTTCATGGAGCTTTTTATGTTGCTTGCTTTTTTGTGTAAACTGTTTGCAAAAGTCAGCTCAACATTATATGGCTAATGACTTGGTCAGGTATTTGATGGACATGGTGGAAAGCATGCTGCTGACTTTGTTTGCCATCATTTGCTGAAGTTCATTATTGAGGATGAAGATTTCCCAAGTGATATTGAGAGAATAGTTGCTTCAGCATTTCTGCAAACAGACAATGCCTTTGCAGAAGCTTGCTCTGTGGATGCTACCCTTGCATCTGGCACCACTGCATTGGCTGCTCTTGTTATTGGAAGGTCAGGGTTTTGATATTCAACAATCTTGGTGTGTATAATATTTATTTTTCAGATACTGCCAAATGCATGTTATTTATTCTTCTTTGCCACTTTTCAGAGTTAGTCCAAAACCCATATAATTAGAACCTAATGGAGGTTCAAGTATATTTTGGCCTCCCGCAAACGTTAGCCCATTCCATTTTTACTCTTCTCCTTTTCCAAAATAAAACTGACATGAAATAAAGTACATGCCTTTGATAGGTTGCATGTTGATTATAGTTTCCAATTGCAGGTTGCTGGTGGTGGCAAATGCAGGAGATTGTCGAGCTGTTCTGTGCCGCCGTGGAAAAGCAATTGAGATGTCAAGAGATCATAAACCGATTTGCATCAAAGAGAAGAAGCGTATCGAGGCATCTGGGGGGTATGTCTATGATGGATATCTTAATGGACAACTTAATGTTGCTCGTGCTCTTGGTGACTGGCACATGGAAGGAATGAAAAGCCGAGATGGTGGGCCACTCAGTGCAGAACCAGAACTCATGACTACAAAACTCACCACTGAGGATGAGTTTCTCATTATTGGTTGTGATGGGATTTGGGATGTATTTATGAGCCAAAACGCAGTGGATTTTGCTCGGCGCAGGCTTCAGGAGCATAATGACCCTGCCATGTGTAGCAAGGATCTGGTTGATGAGGCTTTAAAGAGAAAGAGTGGAGACAATCTAGCTGCTGTTGTGGTCTGCTTCCAGCAACAACCACCACCTAACTTGGTGGAGCCACGCTCTAGAGTGCACAGGAGCTTCTCAGCTGAAGGTTTGATGGAGTTGCAAAGCTTCTTGGATAGCTTGGCTAAGTGAGTTGGCACAAGTGCTTTTGGTTCTTGTTCAATTTTCCATTTTGTACCCTTTAGGAGTTAAGATTCATTTGTAGGTGTAGACCGAGAGCGAACTTTGACTGTAACATATGCGGCATCTAGTCGACATTTAATTTAATCTTGTATTAGTCTTTTGGTGTTTGGCAGTGTAGAATTACTGGTTGATTCTTATTACTTCTTTCTTTTGCATAAACAAAGCTAATGAAATGCATAGTTGAGGGCTCGTTTGGTTCTGAGTTGTGATAGCGAGGGGCATCTTGTGGCAAGGACATGCTGTTATTGCTCAATTAATAAAAATTGGTAGTCTTGTCTGTTAGTTGAGGTTTTTATCATGTGCTGGTCTCGGTAGAGATACTAATGCATCAAGCGTGTCCTTGTACTTGTAGCATGGGTGTCCATGGAGAGATGTTTGGAAGGCACACTCTTGGGGAAGGATAATTTAGTCCGCCCAATGTTTTGGAGCTTCTGATGCTCCGGTTAAATAATTGCCAAATGACCCCCGCGTCATGTTAAAAAAATTGGCTTTTATGATTTTTAGTATTTTATTTGTAATAAAGTTCCCCTGTCAATTATTTGCAATGCTTTGTTCTCCGGCCACAATTTGCTCTCAGAATGGAAAACCCAACACAATTTACTGGATTTCTTTGACTTTCTCTTCAGGATTGAAATTGGTTTTTCTTTTATTGAATATGTATTGAGCGTAACCCAGAACAATGTAATTTTTTTTTTAACTATTTGTTTACAAAAATTTCAAGCCATGAAAAGAAGCAAAGATGATTCAGTTTCAAAAACTAAGGTCAAATTGGAGCAATCAATTTCAAGGTAACAGAAGGTGTGGGGTTGGAACCTAAGTTTGGGAAACAAGACAACTGGAAAGTGTTGTGTCAGGAAAATTTTGTGGGTCTGATACAAAGAAAACGAGAAAAACTAAAGAAGAGTCACAAGAAAAGTTTCAGGGGTAGTGAGGCTGTGGACACAACTGGGGCCGGAGACAGTGAAAAGGACACCTAGGGTGGTGAGGTAGCCGTAGGCGGAGGCAGCGTAGTCGGCGAACTGCTAGATGTGGAAGACGAGGAAGTGGATACCCAGGAAGACGGCGCGGGTTGCCAGGGAGGTCTCGCAGAAGTGCTGACCGCCAAACTTGGCAAGCGACCTCGCCACCAGAACATTGCTGTTGATGGTGTCCTCCATTGAAGCTTTCAGTGAAGCTTGAGGAATTTTTTTTTTTTTTAAAGTGAAGATGTTTTTCAGTGGAGGTTTAGTGTCCTCCATTGAAACTTTGCTTTCTATGTACTTGGTGATGAAGGAGAAGTGGCAATGAAGGGAGGGCCAAGGATGGTGGAGGCAGAAAGCTAGCGACACCAAACGCCTCACACTCCCAATCGCCAATATCCCATCCCAAAATGAGAAGAGGAGTAACTTGCAAACCTAAAGACTATAGGCACCCCATGCCAATTTCTAAACAAAAAAACACGGGATAAATGCCGACCATCCGATCTTCATTAATGCAAATCTAATGGTAAAAACACCCGGACTATCAGAAACTTCAAGACATGGGGTGGACTAAATTATCTTTAACCCACACTCTTGGAAGGGAAAAGACACTTATACCGAGGGAATTATTTTTTCAACTTTTTTAAAGTTAAAAGTCACAATTTTTTTTTTATTTTTTGATCTTTTTTATTATATATTTTATTATTTTTTAAAAAATTATTTTTAAGATTTTTTGAGAAGTTAAAATATATAACTTCTCAAGAAATATTTATTAAAATATTTTAAATAAGTATTTTTATTATTACATATGCAAACATAAAATAATTTATGAAATTTATTCATAAATTATTTTTCAAAAATTACTTTTATATAAGTGTTTAAATAAACTTTTACTTAAATCGGCTCTAATTGTGTGATGTATTTCTATTTTCTACAATCTAGACCATTTCCATTAAGCTTTCTTGAGAACTTGATTATATATAATAGTTCATTTTTCGTATTGTTATTTTACGTTTTTAAATATTTAAGTAAGTTCGTCTTGGCTAATAGCCCGATCGACTAGGAACAAACAGGAGAAGAAATTCACACAAACGGAAAACTGGAAGCAAAATTGATCGAGGAAAGGAAGCATGGAAGGAAGAATTGGAACTCGTAGCTTCAATTGAGGAACTACACGGTGCCTTAATGGAAAATCCAAGTTCAGCAAACAAAGAGAGAACCAGAGTCTTTGCGGAGAGAAGCTTCAGTTTTTCGCCAAAAATGGAATGAATGGTTTGAGGTGGGCTTAGGCCTTAGTCTATAAATTTTAGCTAGCCATTTACCCGCATTTCCCTAGGTTTAGTTACGTGGTGCATTATATTAACTATGATATATGATATACCATTTAAAATTGAGTGATTTACCATATATCTTAGATTGATCCACACCGTGTGTGAGGATTTATAATATTGAATGGAGCGAATTAAAGCTGGTGGCATTCACCTCTCTCTCTCATAGACTAGTGGCCACGCCACCTGCACCTCTAGCAATATTGTGCCATTGGCGACCAGAGTTCACCATGTTGGAGCCTCACTTGCCACCGGCGTCGACAAAGATCGACCTCCTGTCACTGTCGGTGGCTGCCGCAAATCTAATGCTACAGTCCGCCAAGTAGTTCGGCGACAGGTACCTCGACCAACTCCTGCATCATAATCTTGCTCTCTAGGTGTGGAATGACTCGTTTTGAGGTGAATATTCATTGGTTGTTTTCAGATCTAGAATGAATCATCACTTTTTTCTTCTTGTTTATTGCCAAAATTTTCTGATTGCTTATTTAGGTCTGGAATGAATAGTTACATTCATGAGTTGTTTTAAATGTTGCCAGGTGTTAAAAAGAAAAAGTAGAAGCTAACAATTTTTATTTTTTATTTTTGAAAAAAAATCGGTCAAATGTTGGTGGAGTAAATCCAATTGTAGGAATATTGGAAGATATCAAGATCTTGACATGTCTCATGGTTTGTATGTAGCTGTGGAAGGGAGTGCCACAACCATGTCAAGCATGACCAAACCATTGTACCTGCAGGGGAGTGGCTTGATGTGCCTCATGGTATTTAAAGGCTTTTAGCAAATCTACTATTATTACTTCAATTGTAAATGAATTTTGATCCCAAATTTGCTATGTTGTGGATTACTGGTCTTATTGTTGCTGTGTTAGTTTTGAGGTTATTGATCTTATTATTGTGATGAGAAAGAAGGTGCTCTCTTGATTTTGCATTTAGCCACATTTTCAAAATTCATTTAACTGCATTTTTGAAATGTGACTAAATGACACATCACGCCACTCTCTAATCAAACTTAAATGGTGTGTGATGCAAACTAACCTTCCTCTTATGTGGGTAAGAAAGTATTGTTTTTTACGCGTCTTTTTTTTAGTGGTAAAATTAGAAAATTAGCTATAAACTCTTCATTCATATATGAGAACAAATTACAAATATTACGGACCAAACTTTTTCCACAAATGAAAAATAACAAGAACTGGAAGTGATAACTTGCAAGGTTTCAAGCAAACATTACAAATTTGTGCAGCAGTTAGTAGACACTTTAAGATACTGATGACATACTAGTGGTGACATGGCTTGGCTTCTAAATCCTAATTCCGACATCAGAAAACTAATCCCGTAGCCATCTCATGCAAAATGAAGTCAAAATATAATATAATATAAAATGTAATCCTAAGAAATAGACATACATGATTGTGAACTAAATAAAATGTAAAACAAAATGAAGTCAAAAGTAATTGAAACAAACATTATGCGCATAACATAAATGAAAACATACAAAGCGTAATAAGTGGATTCTTCAAGAACATCGCTAACAAGTGACAGCGGACAGAACATAGCATCAACATCATAATGTTTAAAACAAGGTGATATCAAACTTTTAGCATAGACCTCTGCAATAATATTACTTCTAAACTTCTGAATTCTAACAGTCCTAAAACGAGTCTTTCTAAAATGCACCATACTTAATGATGCACCGAAAGTATATGTGGACATTCAGTAAATATGATCCATCCTTTTAAAGTAAGTAATATCAAATAGTTATAATTATTCCTAGCAATCGTATAATACAGTAACTTCCCTACCCTCTCTTTCTCTCTCCAACAAAATAATCATGATTCTACCACTCTCTTCACTCTATCAACTCTCCGACATTTTTCCGCCAGAAAACCAAGATGAACAAGAATAACAGGAGTATTCATAAAACCAACCATCCAAAAGACTCAATTTTTTTTTTCAGAAGTTTACAACTATATTTTTAAGGTAGGAATCTGAAAAATATCGTTCATAAGTCCATAAACAAGTCATGTAGATTAATAGTATTTAGAAACAAAAAATATAAATAAAGAAATAAAATTTTGGATAGAAAGAAAGCTTTGGATTTTTTGTGGGATAATCAAAATTGTAGACAAATATTAATAAACATGAAAGATTCCAATGTAGAAAAAATTTCGTGAACTATAAAGCTCATCTCGTTCTTTCTGGGTGTGTGGTTTGTTAAGCTCCGTAGTTGGTAAAGGAAAAGAAAAAAATAACTATCCACAAAGAGACAATTATCAGCGTATTACATATATTTACTATCGTTTTGATGTAAATTTACCAGTGTTTTTACATAATTTATCCGCATATTAAGAACTCTTTAAAATCTAATTATTTGGAGATTTAAATATAGTGTTATGTTAAATTAACTCATTAATGTACTCTTAGTCAATAATTGTTACAAAAAAAATTATAAAATAAAAGAAAAGAAACAAATATCCAAATAGAGATATTTACCAGTTTATTGCATATACTTACCAACGTTTTGATGCAAATTTACCAGCATTTTTGAATAATTTACCAGCATCTTAGGAACTCTTTAAATTTTAATTATTTGGAGATTAAGATTCATTGACATATAAATTTATGTAAACATATGTATTATCCTCTATTTTCATGTACCATAAAATTTATAACTGAACGTTCTATTAATAAATAGATATTCAAATAGCTAATGAATTAATTAAGTACTCAAACATTTATCCAAACTAGTTATATTTTCCTTTTACGGAAAACAATATAAATAAATATAATACCTGAATTTAATAATTAGAAATTAATAATATTTAATTTCTAATTAGTTTGGTTGAGAGTTATAATTTGTAGAAGTTTTAATATAAGAATATATTCTTAACGGAATTGAAATTTTCTTTCAAATTAATATACTGATGAAACCTTGGTTTAGTAGTATATCATTGCAAATTTGAAATTCATTTTAAATGGCCTTATTTTATTTTAAATATCTCCATTTAGTTAATTGATGTATCTTTTGCCAATAACTGTTGTAGAAACAATTGTAAAAGAAATGGAAAAAAAAAAAATCCAAATAGAGATAATTACCAGCATATTATATATATTTATCAGTGTTTTGATGCAAATTTACCAATATTTTTAAAGAATTTACGAGCGTCTTAAGAACTCTTTAAAATCTAATTATTTGGAGATTTAAATCTAGTGTCATGTTAAATTAACTCATTAATATACTCTTAGCCAAAAATTATTATAGAAAAAATTGCAAAATAAAAGAAAAGAAACAAGTATCCCAATAGAGACATTTACCAGCGTACTGCACATACTTACTAGCATTTTGATGCAAATTTACCAGTATTTTTAAGGAATTTATCAACATCTTAGAAACTCTTTGAATTCTGATTATTTAGAGAGTAAAATTCAGTGATATGTAAATCTATGTAAATATATATATTATCCTCTGCTTTCATGTATCATAAATTTTATAAATAAATATTCTATTAATAGATGGATATTCAAATAACTAATGAATATATACAAATTATTTGATAAATTATAATTATAATTATTGACATAATGATTTGGTACATAAACTATCCGAATAGTAATCATTACCTATATTTTTCCTAGTCAATTTAATTTTAACATATGCTCATATAATAATTATACTTTTTTAAAAAAATTAAAAATATGTACAAGCAAATATATGCATCCACCACGTACAGATTTTTTTTAATTGAATTTTTTTAGTATTTGTTTTAAACATGTTAGTTGTATGAAAACAACCCTTTCAAATAGTTAATATTGTATAGGAATTTACCTGCATTTTCAGTAATACTTTGATAAATCTCTGAAAAAAAATGACAAAAAACTCTTTTTTTCTGGCATTTTTAGTAAATATGGCGATAAAAAAAAAATTATCTTTTTTTTTTTCCAAAATACTGCACAACAAATTTTACACACACACACACACACACACCTTATTAGAATAGATTTGTTATGTGAGAAGTGAAAATGAATATTTCTACCATTGGATTAAATTGAGTGATTGAGATTAAATCACTAATTTTAAAAAGTCATGTGCAACTTTTGCTCCCAACTTTCTAACATTGGATTTATATGTGCATATTGATGACACTGGTAAATTTGTCCAAGACGCTGGTAAATTTCTGGAAAAAAAAAATAGCTTGAACAAAAGTAACAATTATCATATAGGATGCTGGTAAATTTGTCCATAACACTGGTAAATTTATCTAAAATGCTAGTAAATTTACCAAAAATGCTGATAAATTTATGAAAAAAATTAAAAACTTGAAAAAAATTAACAAAGATTATGAGATGCTAGTAAATTTCCCTAAAATGCTAGTAAATTTATCCAAAATGCTAATAAATTTACCAAAAATATTAGTAAATTTCTGGAAAAAAAATAATTTGAACAAAAATAACAAAGATTATGAAATACTAGTAAATTTGTCCAAAATGCTGGTATATTTATCCAAAACGCGGGTAAATTTGTCTAAAATGCCGGTAAATAAGCTAATAAGAAAAGATTTCTTATCAGCGTTTTCAACAAAGACACAAATAAGAAAGCATTTTTATCATTTTTTTTTGGAACACTATTAAGTATGTTATATATATACACTTAAATAAATAAATATATTTGTAACTATAAAAATAAATATATTTATTTCATTATATATATATTAATATATATGTATATATTAATATATATTTTTACATATAAATAATATATGATATTTATATATTTTTTATATATAAAATTTATTAGTGTTATGAAAAAAAACAAAAAATTCTTTTTTATTAACTATTTATTGAAAATATTGGTAAAAAAGTCTTATTTAATAACTTTTTATTAATATTTTTAATATTATGTTGGTAAATTTCTGGATCAAAAAAAGTCAAAAGAAACAATAATATTATAGAACCAGTTATTTGAATATTTTTATTATTTTCATAATCGATTATAAAAAAAAAACCTCAAATTACTTATGATAAATCACATAAAGCATCTAATATTATTCAGTACATCATATACCATACTTTATGAGATGCCAGTCAGCAAACTCCTCCTAAAGCTGCCATTTTTTGAAGTTGTAAACAACGAACATCCGCTCAAACTTCAACAGAATCTCATCATCCTTATCAGCAATACTGAGTGCCCTTGGAAATGAATAACAGTGATGAATATCCAAAAATTCAGGATGACCTCCCAAGTGAGGGACAACCAACAATTTAGTCCAAGACTCTTTATTTTCATAATCCTTCATAACCCAAACATCCGTAAATGGATGACAACAAGCAAGGATGCACAAGCTGCCCTTTTATACCTCCGGGATCAAGGTGAACTTAACATCATCTGCTAGACAATCAGGAGGCAACAGTTGTTGATGCGTCTCCGTTCCCAAATCAAGAGAAACAATAACCCTCAAAGAACTCGTATCATCCTTAGCCAGCCATTTAAGCGTGCCACTTACAAATCTTCCTGAATGTAAAGCGACGCTAGTACGAAAACGTGGAATCGCTCTCCACAAATCAGTTCCTAAAGTACGAACCCTGACATAAGATTCAAAACATCCATTGGAAAAAAATTGCTACTGCCTTGTAAGAATCACTGAAACGATCATAGCCAAACCCATGTGTCGGGTAACTATAACGTTGACTTTCCAAAGATGGTAGAGTTTAGAACTTTCCGATAGAAGGGTTCCACACAAGGTCAAAAATTTCGTTGGTGGTGAGACCGAGCATGCCGTGGCGAAACCCAACTATAAAACGGTGATACCCAGCCACATCAAGGGAACTTGTGCTGCGAGGCGTTGGCGATCGGGCTGTTGAATACAGCGGGGAGGGGAATGGAGGGGAGGGGGTAATCTATGAGAGGCAACTCATGTGGTACATTCAAGATGAGATGGTGGGGGGTCAAGTGGGTTGGGTCCATCGCCGAGGTTCGAAGTTGCTTCTAGGCAAATTTAGGATCGGTGATTAAGGCATTCCAGGACTTGCATAGGCGGGTCATGCTCAGGTGGATAGTGTTTCAAATATCCCACCCATGGATATGTGATGTGGCTCTCTCAAATCAAGCCATGTGGCAAACCTTATGGTACAGCGAACTTTTTTTGTTTCACTATAAATACTCTCCATTGCTAGCATGAAGTGAAGAACCGAACTGCACCAATATCTGCTTCATTCCTCTCTCTCTCTCTCTCGCACCCTGTTTCTCTCTCACAGACGTTACGACTTGAAAAAAAAAAAAGACAAAATTAACAAAATCCAGAAAGAAAAAACAACATAACTATGAAAAATTTGGGAAAACTTCATTTGGGGAAAAAAAAAAAACTTTCACTTTCAGCCATTCATGCAAAAAAATCAAAATGACCCAAAAAACAGAAATTGAAAAATCAGGAAGTTGGTTTTAGTCTATCTTCATTAATCCCTAATGAAGTTATTTAGCTTCCTCTTTCTTCAGTACGTCGCACCTTTAATGCACGAAGAAATAAAATATCCATGTAACTAAACCTGTCGCTGCTGTCACGCTCGCTACTCCATATTGAAACCGATCTAGCGGCGGCCAAGCGCTGGTCCATCTGCTGCTCCGCCGTGATGTCGATGTGCCTCTGCAGCTGGAGATCGACTAGATCTACCATCTTGCTTGCTGTGCATCCTGTATCCATTCAAGTTCGACCCAGATTTTGGATCAGGATGAGATTTTCCCATTTCTTTTCACAGTTTTGTTTTGTTTTTTTTTTTTTTTTGTTTTTGGGTGTGGACTTTGCTGATTTTTGTCTTACATTTTTTTACGCTGTAATCTCTGTGAGAGAGAAACAAGGCTTTAGAGAGAGAGAAAGAGAGGGGATGAAGCAAAAGCGGTCCAAGTAGCAGCAATGGAGAGTCTTTACAGTGAAAAACCAAAAATAAGCTCTACCATAGGGTTTGCCACATGGCTTGATTTGAGAGAGCCACTTCATACTCCATGGGTGGATATTTGAAACACTATCCACCTGAGCATGACCCTGCATAGGCACCTAAATTATGTAACATCCTATCGTAATAAAGCTAACGGCACGAATTTACCCGGGAAGTATAATAGTTAAGCTAATTACACTTCCCAAGCAAAAATAAAGCTCTATTAATCATAAGTTAAATATTTTTAAGCTAAACAAAAAGGAGATTACAATTTACTTAATATAACTCTGTATGTTCTTATCAATTAAAGTAGTCTGTTTTTCTCTAGAGTATTATTTGATTAATCTAAATCACTAGAAATAAAATAAAAATTGAAAATTCTCAGTAAATAATAAATAATTATAAAATATTTGACCTATGGTGATTTCAATCATTTGCATAAAAATCTATATAATTACTGTATTATAATCTCATCATATCACTTATAAAGAAACTATAGTTCATAATATTGTCAACAATAAATGCTCAAAAAAATATATGCTATGCAATACACAATGTGACAAGTTTTAATATGAATATAATCTCTTTGTTTTAATTTTCACTTTCCTTTGTCTGTTTGTCTCACACATAATTGAATGCCTTCTTTTTCAGAATTTCCATCTTTGGCATTACTCTTAAGATCATGATGATAAAGCGAGATATTTATGCCACACTAACTAAAGTAGGTAACATATAAGGATCTTACATTTATCCCTCTGCCTTCTTAATGGTTAGCGACAAATTTTAAATATCTTCTTTTAAATTACTTACATATCATTATGCATAAATTCATAATAAATATATAAATACATAAACTTATGCAATAAATATAACTTAAATAAATGACTCAAGTAGTATAAAATAAATAATAACTTGAATAATATAAATAAATTCATCACATAATAATTTAATAATTTAATTTGAATACACTATCAGTGTAAAATTTTTTTACACAGACATCCAATCATATATTGCCACATCAGCAAAAATCTTTGATATAACCACCTACTACTTGAATGGTCATGCAAATGGAAGGTTTTGATTAGATGATAGTGTAAAAAAATTTTATACTGTCAATTCACTCTAATTAAACTCATAATTTAAATAATAAAATATAAAATTAAGTAATAAAATAAATGGACTACAATGCAGAAGTTATAAATTAATTCATAAACTTTAAATAAATGAAGTGCATAAGAACATAAATAACATAAACTTGAGTAAAATAAATAGCATAATATCTCAATAAAGTTTCTCAAAATATAGAGTTATCAATTCTAAATATTAATTTTTAAATAGACTAAATTAAAAATTATTTTTATTTAATTCCTTTTCAACTTTTTTATCATAGTTTATGAGTCTGTCCTTATCATCATGACACATTTAGCACATATGTGCCATGTCCTTTGAAGTGTTACTATAAAGTTACAATAATTTCCATAAGTCAAGAGTTATTAGATTGTCCATAAATCAAGATATAAAATTTCAAGTAAAGACAAGTCCATATACAATAAATTTTACTTATTTTAAGTATTAAATATAATATTTTATTCTTAATATTGATCTCCTAAAAGAATTGTCATAAAAATTGACAACTCAAAATAATATATTATTGTATAAACAATATCTTAATAATACTAATAGTAATAATAGTAATCGTAGTAGTAGTAGTAATAATAATAATAATAATAATAATACACAATAATATAAAAAAATATCAAATAAATTAACTTGAATAAAATAAACTATAATATAAATTAACATTAGTTCAAATAACTTGGAACAATAAATAAAATATATTGCAATGATAAATATTAAGGAGCAATAATATAAAGAAGCAATAATATAAATGTATAATAAATAAAATAATTTGGAACAATAAATAAAATAAATCATAATAAATAATATTGAGCAACTTTAATAAAGAAAATAATTTGAAATAATAAAATAAATAACAATAAATAAATAATAATGAGTAATATATAAACAAATATTAAATAATAAATTAACTTGAAATATAAGGTAAATTACAACAATAAATAAGAATAAGTAATAATATAAAAAATATTAAATAAAATAATTTAAAATATCATAATAATAAATAATAATAAGAAATAAGGTAAGTCGTAATGAATGAATGTAGTAATAATTTTACTCCATAAATAATAAAGCATACTGAACTTCTCTTCCTTCTTGTTTGTCGTCATTCTTCTCTCTGACAACTTTCTTTACACTTTTTTATTCTCTCAGTCTTTCACTCTTTCATTCTCTCACTCTTTCACTTTATTATTAACGCAAACTCACGTCAACACATATACATCCACTTGTATTTTACATGGTGAATTATATGGTATCATAGCAAAAGTATATATTTTGGGTATTTTTTGTAATAAATGGTGAGGATTGTATTATAGATTATGAGGTGTATTAATACATTAATTACCTATGATGTATTATAATAATATCTAATTTTAAGAAAATTTAAAAATATAATTAAATATATTTTAAAAATTAATTATCATATATTGACAGTATAAAATTATATTGATAGTATAAAATAATTTTATACTATCAATATAATCAAAAAATTTTATCAATATAATTTTAATTATCATACATTGACAATATAAAATTATACTGGCAGTATAAAATAATTTTATACTATCAGTGTAATCAAAAAATTTTATCAGTATAATTTTAATTATCATACACTGGCAGTACTATAAAATTACATTGATAAAATTTTTTTACACTGTCAGTGTATGATAATTAAAATTACCCTGATAAAATATTTTGATTACACTAACAATATAAAATTATTTTATACTATCAATATAATTTTATACTGTCAATGTATGATAATTAAAATTACAGTGATAAATTTTTTTGATTATACTGACAATATAAAATTAATTTTATATTATTAATATAATTTTATACTGTCAGTGTATGATAATTAATTTTTAAAATATATTTAATTATACTTTTAAATTTTCTTAAAATTAGATATTATTATAATGTATCATAAATAATTGGTGCATTGATATACATCATAATTTATGGCACAACCCTCACCATTCATCACAAAAATGCATAAAATGCATATTTTTACTATGGAATCATAGCATGCACCATTTTAGATAAAGAGTAACTGTCCCTTCCCCGATATATATATATATATATATATATATATATATATATATATATATATATATATATATATATATATATATATATATATAGACATATGGATTAGTCATATTAACACCTCGACTGTTTATAGTCTCCTTTCTTTATAATTACTACACCTTTTTTTTCTACCTCAAGACTTATTACACAAGGATTTAGTTACCCAAAGAGTTAACTACACAAAGACTTTGTTACATAAGGACTTGCCAATCAAGTCTTCACGTCACTGATGTGAATTTTTTTTTCCAATTATTATTATAATTATATTGTTATTGCTAGTATTAGTTTATATATCTTTTCTAATAAATAATATTTGATATTGTTTCTTATCTTAATAGAGTAATATATGTTGAAATTGTTAGTAATTATAGTTTTATTTTAAAAAGTTGATATCTACAATTTAATTATTTGATCAATAAATTATTGTCATAAAATTAACCTAAACAAATCAACTAGAATATTTGAATGAAATAAATTAACTAAATTATTCTATACCAAATATTTTATCACAAAAGAGGATGTTACAAATTGTAGTAGGGATTTCACAGGGAGCCTCAAGGATTTCGACTATGAGCTCAAATGGAAGCATGTGTAGCTGCTTATGGTTGGAGCACTAGGAGGAGAAAGGAAGCGAAGGTGAATTTAAGTTTGCAAAAATATTGTATTTATATATAGTTATTGCAAAAATATTTTATTTTTTGTGTATTTAAAGGAATACAGTGAATTTTAAAAAAATCGCAATAATTAATTGTGATTTTAAGCCTTTAAAAATAAAAAAAAATTATTTAATTGAAATCGTAACATATTATTATGATTTTAATAAAAAAATAAAAAATATTATTTTAATAAAAATCGTAATATATCTACGATTTTGATAAATTTAAATTAAACAAAAAATATTATTTTAATAAAAATCACAATATATTATTGCGATTTCAATAAAATAAAAATATTATTTTAATAAAAATTACAATTCATTGTTGCGATTTTAATAAAAATAAGCATTAAAATAAAAAATATTATTTTAATAAAAGTTACATCTCATTGTTGCAATTTTAATAAAAATAAGAATTAAAACAAAATTTAAAAATATTATTTTAATAAAAATTGTAAGCAAAAATTGTGATTACTTTTTTTTTGTCGTTTATTTACTACACGTGTGCGCGCGCGCACTTTGTGTGTTTTGGGCTTTTTTTTTTTTTGTGGTTGTGTGCGACAGTATGAGAGAGGGAGATGGGGAGTGACAGAGAAAGATGAGAAAAATCAATTAGGAAAGAGGAAGGAGAGAGAAGAGAAAAAAAAAAGAGTGAATGATAAAAAAATAAAAATATCATAATTTTTTTAATTATTTTTTAAAAATAATAAATCATTAAATTTCTTATAAAAACCCAACAAACAATCCAAAAAACCATCTTTTGAAGGTGGTTCTGTTATTTACATTTAATTATTATGGCATTAACATATTCTGACGAGGACATGCAAAATGTATTTCAGGAACAGTCGAAACATTTTTTAATGGTTTCAACACTTTCAATTCCTTCCTATTAATAATACATAAATCAAGTTTCATCTTTTATATATATATATATACTGCTGAAAATAATTAATAGTTATCTATTAAGAATATCTCCATAAGATCTATACTAAACAAGAGTTAGGAAAAAGTCTTCTTTTTTTTTCCACATGGAAGGAAAAAAGTTGTTGAAAATGCAGTGAAATACAATACAATAAAATAAGTTAGGAAAATAATTGTTTGAGAGGCATCAAAATACTGTAAAATAAGTAAAGCTTACTGACCCCTCAAAAAGGCTTTCATGGTGCCAAGTAAAAAGCCAATAAAATATGGGCAAAGCACTGGTGAATCCTATTTAGCAGGTATATCACACATATTGTTATCTAATAGTCCAAATAAAATAGTTTATAAATACATAAAAAAAAACATGTTATTTATTCTTAAATTCTCATAGAGGGTGTTTGATATATCGTATTAGGCGTAATATGATAAGGTAATACAATACGTAATGACTTTATTCGTTATTTGATGCAGTCAATGTATTGTATAACCTTATCTATCAAACCTTCCTTATATATTATAATGATGGATAACTTAATCCAACCTAGGGAGGTCATATTAAGCCTGATTAGATTTTAATATATAAGGGTTTTTTCACTTTTTATTTTTTAATATATTTTATTAAAAAAATTAATTATTAAATAAATAATAAAATATATAAATATATAAATAAAAAATAATATTATTTAATAATAAATAAATATTTTAAAAAATAATTGTAAAATAACTATTCAAACTAAAATAAAAATGGCTTAAATATATTTTTAGTCTCTCTAAATATTTGATTTTTCAGATTTGGTCCCTAAAAAATTTTTCACTTGATTATGATCCTTTATTTTTCAGACATTATCAATAGTAGTCCTTACCGTTAATTGAGTTCTGTTAAGTGCTAATGTGGCAACGTGAGATCTAATCAGCATTAACACATGTCAAAATCTCACATTGTTACGTCAGCACTTAACAGGACTCAATTGATGGTAAAGACTACTATTGATAACGTTTGAAAAATAAGGGACTAAAATCAAACGAAAAATTTTTAAGGGACCAAATCCGAAAAATCAAATATTTAGAGGGATTAAAAATATATTTAAGCCAATAAAAATATAGGAATAAAAATTTATTATTAAAATATATAAATAATAATATTTAATATAAATTTAATAATGTATAATAAAAACACAACCAAATATAGAAATGTGATACTAAGCTTGTTTAGATTTTGATATATAAAAACTCCATCTCTATTTCACTCACTCTCTCTCTCTCTCTCATATTTTTTAAATTTATGAAAAAAAAATAAATAATTTTTAATATAAAATTATTTTTATATATAATAAAAAAATAGCTAAAATAATTATAATAACTATTTAAAAATTATATTTATTAGGCTTAAATATATTTTTAGTCCCTCTAAATATTTGATTTTTTGGATTTTATCCCTAAAAAAATTTTCAATTGGTTTTGGTCTCTTATTTTTCAGAAGCTACCAATATTAGTCCCTGCCGTTAACTAAATGCTATTAAGTGTTGACATGGCAATATGAGATTTTGACATATATTAATGCTTATTAGATCTCACGTTGCCACGTCAACACTTAACAACATTCAGTTGACGATAGGGATTAATATTGGTAACGTCTGAAAAATAAGGGACCAAAACCAAGCAAAAAACTTTTGAGGAACCAAATTCGAAAAATCAAATATTTAAAGGGATTAAAAACATATTTAAGCCTATTTATTATAATCTCTTCTTCTGGTTATATTTTATATAATATAATATCTTATACAGTGACATACCAAATACTGTATAGTATTAAATTTTTATCAGGCCTTATACTATTAGCCCTTATCCTATCAGGCATACCAAACAGGCCCACATTCTCTCTTCTACTATGCCACTGTCATCATCAAGCCAAAACCACCATCGCCTTGCCCAACAACAACCACCATATTCAGAACTACACCTCAACCCACGTCTAACCTACAACACATCAAACCACGTACCAAGATCCCGTGACCATAGCAAAACCACCAGCCTCTATCATATCCCAGCATCAAACCCCACTGGCAGTGTCACCTTCGCACATCCCTCGCCTACCCCCTTCTTCCACACTCACTTGAGCCTTTGCGAAGCAACACTGCAAACCCATCACTGCATCATCCTGCTACCCATTGTATCATACCTCTATCAGTGATGTTGTCGTATGTCGCAAGTGTCTCTGCCATTCAAGCTTCTTGGTAACTCTCATGGTTACCCAACCCTTCTATTGTGAAAACACTTAAAATTTCGATGAGACAATCACCGAAGCAAGTAGTATCGTTGATGAAATCCATCGGGGCCACCAAGGTGAAGCTATACTAAGCGTGCTGCGTGCGTCTACTAACACTGATGGCTACAACAATGGTTCACCAGAGCTGCGATGATGGTCGGTGAATGTGCCAGTGTGGTGGTTAGGGGAGGAGAAAGGAAGCTACCAAAGATAGTTGAAGTGGGAGGAGGGAAGAGAGAATGTGAGAATTTTAAAGCGAATAACATATTTTTGGGCCCTTTTTAATGCAACGAGCTATAAATGGTGCTTCACGCACCATTGTGGCACTTTACAATCTGGTGGTGAAGATCTGATTGGTGCACTAATACACTACCAGCTCTAATGTATTGTAGCTCTCCTTCACTTTCTTTTTTCTCTCCACCATTGGACTCTTCACACCATTGGTCGTCTCCCGCACCACTGCCATTGCCTACTCCTCCCCCACAAGCACTACTACCACTGCCGCTGCCACTCTCGCACATGCAACCTCACCTTGCCTTAATTGTCTTTGTGGTTTGAGTGAGATCATGCGGTGAGGCCGCCCCCCTCACCCTCCACCAATGCCCCATCTATGCAATGGACATTGGTGTGGCGTGGCAGTGACCCACAATGGAGAGAACACCCAAGGCTCTAGAACCCAAATAGCAGTGGCGGTGACCGATGCCACAAACCAATGTTTGTTCATACCTTTCCAATAGTGCGGTGATGGTGCGAGGAACCAGCAAGGCAGCAACACAACATCCTTCTCCACTAGCAAACCAAAATCACGACACAACCATGGTTCTGCTTCCTAATCGATCGATGACAGTGCATGGTAGTGGCGACAACCATGATTTGCAACCTATGTTAGTGGCGGTAGCCACTAGATTCAATGGCAGCAACAGTCACAACCCGAAACCTATTGGTGGCGGTGTCAGTAAGAGGCTAGTGATGGTGGTTAAGTGGGGGCGAATTGGTTGTCACCGAGGCTAAAGATGCAGTCAGTGATGCTAGGAATGGGGAAAAAAAGGGAAACTGAGTTCTACTAGATACAATGATGGTAATTGGTGTATGGGTACACCATCATATCTTAACCATTTATCTTTCAAGTGTATTAAGCACCATAATAAACTCGGTGTATTATTTATTGTATCTATGGACCATCCTACTTGGACCATTAGATAACAATGTGCCTGGTGCACCCTTAACCTGAAATATGAGAGATATTACATAGTCAAAAAAAAATTTCTACTAGAATCTTTGAAAGAATTCACGGGATATTGAATAAAATAAAACGGTAGAACTCATCATTTATCTAAAGAGTATCATATCATTCTAACAACTTAATTCTAATAAAATTTTCTAATTGTTTAGCTTTTCTCATAAAATATTAGAAGGGAGAACAAACTGCAAACATCAACAAAGTAATAATATTACGAGGAAACTAAATTAATATAAAGAAGCCAAAAAGCATGTACTAGCTCTCATTAAAATTTACTAGTCTCTATTGTGAAACCTAATTAGATTTAAAATCTATTGTACAATCTTGGCGAAATAGATACCAAAATAGTCTAACTGTTTTGAAAGGTTAGGAAATTGGGTGTAGTATATTAAAACAATGCATTTGAAATTTTTTTTCAAATTATGCAAACAGTACATTTAGAAAGTGTCACTTGAGATGGGAGTTAAAAAAGTTCTAATTATCATTTTACATTTATATCAAATTTTTTGTCGAATACAAATGAGTCAGAGATCACAGAATTAAGTGTTTTTTTGTCAGAAATCAATGTGTATATCAAGAACATTATCAAAGACTAATTTGGAAATTTTACTCTAATTTTAATTTGGAAGCTAAATATGGCTAGCGGTAGAGAATGTGAAAAAAAAGTTCTAGCTATTTGCCTTCTGACTCTCATTTTGTTTATTTGTTTTGGTTAATATTTAAATAGAGACATTTTTTTTTTCCCATTTCACCTCTTTCTTTTCCTATTCCATTACTCTTCTTTTTAGTTAAACTGCTAATACGATCTAAAGCTGGTGACGCTAGTTAATTTGTTTGCATGTGTGCTCCTGTATTATTTTTGTTATTGTTCTGAATATGCTAAAAAAGAATAGTTCTCCCCCCCTCCTCTCTCTCTCTCTCTCTCTTTTTAGGTTATATTTCTGAAATAGTTTAATAAAAAATTAATCGTTATAATTACTGAATTCATATGATGCTCTATAAGCATGTAATACTTTCTCCATTAATTGTATGATTATTTTTGATAAAGGTGATTAAATGAAATCAAATTGATCAAAATGATCCACCAAAAAATGTTAAATTAGGTGGTAAACGAGCCACACTAACTAGACTTTAAAAAAGACAGCATCATCACATTTGTACAGTTTCTACCAGTTATCCACTCTGATTCCGTACCTTATTCTTTGATGTGAGATAAATTATAGCAGTCTAGGAATTTTTCTAATTTATCTATCTATTTATAATATATAAAAGTTGGGATACCGATTGTGGCGTTGGCACTTCTCTGTCTCATAAAATTAACATAACGATATAATATTCACGTTTTCACTTCCACATGCAATCTCTTATTTTTCTATGTAATCACATACTCACCCAAGTGAGTTTATGTATTCTGCCACCATTTCAATTTGCATCCTTCAACCATCACATAGAGTACAAAGGTATACTTTTGGCTATACAATTAAATATTGGGCACTAACTATTGCCTTCTTAATTGCTACTTAACAATATTTTAATCCACATATTTATATTCTTCCATTTTGCTTCCTTCTAACTCCTATATTTGAAGAGGCATTAAACAAACATGACCCATAAGCAATTCAATTAAAAAAAAAAAAAGGGGAAACTAGCGTTAAAAATTAGACAAGTACAAAAATGAATAAACACAAATTACATTAAAGGGATGAAACTCAGTTTTATAACATACATCTATACGGCTTTTATACACTTCAAATAGTCATTAATCAGGGATACATACATTTGTTTTACTTATATATATCTAACTCAGCGGAGACATGGGCTGTGATGTTGACATCTCAACATCTCATAATATTGCCACATCAACATAATGCTCAAGTCGTCACTTTTTGTACGTAATCTTTTATTTTTCTATGTAATCACATAGTCACGCAAGTGACTTTATGTATTCTGCCACAATTTCAATTTGCTTGCATTAGCTATCACATAGAGTATTAAGGTATATTTTTGACTATGCAATTATAAATGAATATTGACTATTGTTTTCTTAATTGCTACTTACTATTGTCTTCTTAATTGCTACTTGACAATCTTCTAATCCATATATTTGTATTTTTCCACTTCGCTTTACTCTAATTCCTATATTCAAAAAGGCATTAAATGAACACATCCTAAAAGAAATTCAACTAAAAAAAGGAAAACAAGTGCAAAAAAAATAGACAGGTGCATAAAAGAATAAACACAAAAATAACATTAAAGGGATGAAACTCAATCAGATAACATGCATCCATATGGCTTTAATATATTTCAAATGGTCATTAATTAGGGACACATATCTTTTTTTTATTACTTATATTATTAGCATGATTAATTTATCATTAATAAATAATATATTTTCTAAATCACTAAGAGTGATCTAATGATAAAAAATTTAGGTAGTTTACATGAACTCTTAGATTCGAATTATATTGCCACTAATGTGCCAAAAAAATAATAATATATTTAGTTTTATATAGTTGTTTCTCTCGAAATTATTCCGATAATATCTACGAAATTATTTTTATATTGATACAATAAATATTACTTATCTCTTTATTCTAAAAATAAAAAATATATTCTTTCAGTCACTTTATTAGCCAACACAACATGCAGGTCTGAGTCTAGTTAGAATGAAAGCCCTTGCAGAAACGATTGCTAGTTTGCACAACAAAATAGAGGAGTATTTGCCTTTCTATATATCCCTTGAAGTTAAACAAAATTCTGGAATGTGATAATTCATTTACAAGTACATAAAATGCTCATCTCTTTTGGAAATTAAATGCCTTAATTGAAAAGGCAAAGGTAAATCCAAAGAGCAATGTAAAGCCAACAACGACAGTAGCAGCTATGCCTACGAAATCATCTCTATACCCAAAATAACTCCTTACAAACTCTCCCACTGTCTCCCCAGTCTCTATGCGTTCATTTATATCACCAAACTGTGAAGTAACCAATCCATCTAGGGTCCATGAGACAGGACAAATCCAGAAATACCATCTCCACCACACTGGCATCCTCTGTAACATATCAAAATTTTAGCCATTGTAAGTTAAGTACTATCTACATGGTCTTATATTAAAAGAATAATGTTATTTATTTAGGACATTTTTTAAGTGACCTTTAAACATTGATTGAGAGAAAAATTGGTACAAATATGTCCCAAAAAATGTACAAATAATATATCTTATATTAGATTGAAGCATAAGGGACACTGGAACTTACAGTTCTAGGAATGACAAATCCTGAGAAAAGGTTCCATATCAAGTAGAACCCAAAGGAAACTATAGCAGCAGTGTTGTGATCCGGGGTAGCACCCACAGCCATCATCCCATATAACGTGAAGTACAAAAAGGTGAAGAACATGAAGAAGAGATACCAAAAGAACTTGCTAGCCGTCCATTCAAAACCAATCATGGCATACACTATAACCCCATATACTAGGGTCTGTACCAATATGTATGGGATCTCAATAGCAACCTGCAAAAAATTTCAAATGTGGTGAATTGGTTGAAATTTACTCAGAGCTATATAGTTTTCATTTCACTCAACTTCATGATTAGCGTTCAATAATAACTAGTTTTCCTTGGTTTTTTTTGGTTTAAGGAATTGCTCACGCAATTTTGGGCTGGGGGTGTGTTTAGGTAAAGTCTTCCCTAAAGTGACGGCTCCAGGATTCGAATCCCCTGACATTGCAGCTAAAGTTCGTCTGTGGTCATAGTCCACTTCCATTGCAACCAACCGCTTTTAAGTAATAAGTTTTCCTTGTTAAATATAGTTAATGTTCCTTAGGCATTACATGGACAACTTCAAGCATACCTGCCCAAATGCATATGGCAAAGCTGAGTACATTCCAGCAGCTCTTTCCCTATAAAAGACTGTTCTTTCAATGGCCACAACTGGTTGCACAGATGTAGCATTTTGTACTCCAATGAAGAGGACTGCAGCATACATGGATCCCATTGCATTAAATATATCTTGTTTTCTTTCCCTGCATTAGAAGAATATATAAATAAAGGTAATGAAAAACATGAACTCAGAAACAATGCAAAAGACATAAGGGACATTGGTTGCATTTTTGGTACCTTTTGGAGCCAATATCCCAAAATATTGTCCCAAACAACAGGGCTATGAATGTTGTGAATAGAAGTCTCACTGCACTGTATGGAGGGTTTCGCCAATATGATAGGTTTTGTTTCCAAAGGCAAGCCATACATTGGGTTAAGGAAGACTGCGAGTACTTTGTAGGGAAGTATAAGTCCTTAGAACCCGCTGGAGGTGTACTAAGTTCCCTGATCAAGGCCTTGTTTCTCCTGATTGTAATTGTGCAATATTGGTTAACCATAGAAAAGCATATTAACAGTAACAAATGCTTAAAACAGATGTGTTTCCAAATGATATTATACGGATTTTGCTTTGAATTTCAAGTTTTTTCTACCTATATAGGTCGGAATTCTTGTATAGTTCAGCAAAGTTAATTCCAAGAGCTGCTTCTTGTGCTTCTGAAGTGACCTCCAACATCCAAGTGGCAGGATTATAACCATTCTTAATTTTTGGCGCTCCATTGATTCCCTATACCAGGCATATAGCTTACTTAGATGAATAAACTGATAGATAATACAAAAGTATTTAGTAATAATTGCTAATTAGAGTTAATGCTAACCTCAAAGTAATTGATCAGATGAGAACAATGCCGGCCTAAAGGCCCCACATATATCTCCTCTCCTCCACGCTTCAAGAGAAGTAACTGTAATACAACATACATGTTCAGCCATAAAACACTCAAATTTCTGTAAGCAAGTTAGAAAAAGAAGAAGGGCATCTGACTCTGACCTCATCAAAAGCATCAAATATATCAATGCTAGGCTGGTGGATTGTACAGACCACAGTTCGGCCTGTGTCCACCGTGTTCCTCACTGTTCTCATGACTATAGCAGCAGCTCTGGCATCAAGGCCAGAGGTAGGTTCATCCATGAATATAATAGATGGATTGGCAACAAGTTCAACCGCAATTGTTAACCGCTTGCGCTGCTCCGTGGACAGACCATTCACTCCAGGCAATCCAACCAGTGCATCTCTCAATGAATTCAGTTCTACCAGCTCCATAACTTCCTCAATGAACATCTACAATCAATCAATAGGAGCTGTAAGCAACTGAACTGATATTGGACTTTTGTGTTGTGTGTGCACACACTCCCCATGTATTCAAGTGTTCCTTCCTTTCAATCAGTGAATGGCACAAAGCAAAACATAACCAGAATCCATAGAGACTTTACCTGTCTAGTGGCAGAATCAACCTCAGGGGGTAACCTTAGCCACGCAGAATAAACAAGGGACTCATAGACTGTGACATGGGGAGAGTGTATATCAGTCTGCTCACAGTATCCTGATATGCGAGCAAACGTTTCTTGCTTCTTAGGGTACCCTGAGATAGTGATTTGGCCTTGAATATATCCTGCTGTTTTCCTTCCAGATAACACATCCATTAGAGTAGTTTTACCAGCTCCACTTACACCCATCAGAGCTGTCAGAACTCCTGGTCTAAAAGCTCCACTAATACCCTTCAACAGTTCAAGTTGATCTTCAAGAATGCCTCGGGCCTTCATTTCCTGCAGGCATACAGGGAAATCAGGATTCATTTCCAGGAAACTACAGGAAATATTATAGCATGAGGGAGATTACAAATGACTGTAACTTTTTTATACTAGTTTTATAAGCAGGTAAGTTGAGGGTGAGTTTTGACGCAACTGTAAGATTATTGCCTTGTGACTAAGAGGTCGTGAGTTCAAATTTTAGAGACAGCTTCTCCACTTGCAAGAGTGAAGCTGTGCACATCTACCCTTCCTAGACCCCACCAAGTGGGAGCCTCATGCACCGGGTTGCATTAATAATTTATAAGTAGGTAAGCTTCATATGCCACTCACTATATTATGCTATGTGCATGTAGGTGATAAATTGTAATGCTCTATTCCAGAAAAGGCTACTACTTTTCAAGCTAAAGACTTGGCGTTGGATCCTTCACATAAAAGTGCCTTTCTGAAGACAGTTCATGTACCTGTGGCATGTCCACTGCATATCTGATTTCATCAAAAGTGATAGATAGGGGGGTGAAAGGAAGAACCATCCCCCGCTTCCTGTTGTTATCAGATGCATTAATGCTGCCCACTCTTGCAGACAAAGTTCTGGATGACACACTTCTTCCATTGTCATTCACTTTATCTGCATTGAAATTAGACTAATTATCTTACAAAGCATGATAACATCATGTGAAGAAGCTAAAACACGAAGCGTAAGTCAGTGAACTTGTGACCCACCAGAAGTTCTTCTAGACGACAGCTCAATAATGTGATCGTTTCTAACAGCATTTCTCTCAGCTAAAGCTTCTTCTGATATCAATGCTTGGGGTTTACCAAATGCTGCAGCAAATTGATTCAATTGTCAGAGAACTCACTGCATCAATTTCACATATTGAAAGGCAGCACCACACATGCATAAGGTCAAGATACTTACGGTCAAGATAATGCAAGGCCAACGGGAAAAGCAAATTGAATAGTAACATGTATCCAATGGAAGCTCCAACTCCAATCCAGTACCAGTATGCTTCAGGGAAAATTCCACGTGCCTTCAAGACCTGCACTCCTAATGATTCTGTTGAATTAGGCGGAACCTGCAATGCAAAAAGTATTCACATATTGTCAAACACTGAACAAGATTCAAGACTGTTCACTAGTTATTTGCATTCTTGTGCATGCTTCATTGATCTTCATGAGAGTTTCAGTTTGATTATGTTGCTTACATGTGCCCAACTCTTTCCGAGGAATTCATTCACAGCTATAGCATTCTGTCCATACATCATGGGAGAGACCCAGTAACCCCATAACCACCATTTCCTCACATCAACTGATGCAAAAAAATGTAAGTAGTTCTGTCAGATTTTGATGCTAAAACTTAAAACTCCTTGAAACAAGCAAATATATGCATTTTCTGAGAATAAACTGCATTGACACTTCACCTCTTGATAGGATGAATCCACCCATGACCATAACTGCAAGTAAAGCAAATGATCCGAATGTGTTCGCCACAATGATGTTCCTCCCAACTGCCCCCATAAATCGAAAAAGTCCAGATGCCATCTGGTTGATGCAAACAAGCAGAAAATACTGCTTGATAAACCTGCCATGAGGAACTATCAGCATAATGCAGACCAAATTATCTCAAGTCTATGCATGTTTTTTTTCTGAAAGGACTTTTTCTCACCTTTCAATATTTGGATCAAAGCCTATAACATAGTAGGTCATCACAACCCAAATACCAACTTCTACTAAGGTGATAGGAATCTTAAGGATCCATGTAGGCAAAGAGTATGCCCAAGAAGGGTAAAAGAGAAGGTCCCTTTGCTTATAGAAAACCGGGAGTTTCACGATAGTCATGGATAGCTCAGAGAATCCATTGAACATTATCATAATGAGAATGAAGAACAAAGCACCCATATAGATCCCACCATCAGTTACCGTGTCCCGGTGCATCTCAGTTCTCAGGAATAATGTCATTGTTATGAGGCCCGTTAAAATCAACTGAAAATGAAAGGCATCAAACATCAATCTAGTTGAAATAACACTGCTGATTAATGAAGCTTCTCTTAACAAAGAGTAAAAATATTAAAGCTTTGAGCAGTGCTTACTTGCCACATCTTGAAAATATAGACAAACGAATTCCTTTTCATGAGTAAGAGTTCTCTTGACACGCAAGCTTTTAATAGTTCCTTCTTGCTAACACCATACTTGTTCTTGGTTAAAACAGCAGGGTGGCCTTTGGACTTGTCAAATGGAGTAGCAAGTTCGTCACCAAGTTTTCGACCAACGTGAAATGACTGAAATGCATCAGCAAATTCTCTAACAGAGATAAAGTTATAAGGCTCATCTTTGTTTGCCCAGTACTGCTCTTGATCTTTCCTTGATGTTACCTATCATATGCATGAATGGAAAGAGCTGAGTCCATTATATTTTTAGGATGAAAAGAGCAAAGAGGGTTTGGTGAAGTTAAAGTTACCTCTTGTAAGAAGTCTGCTACTCCCTTCCTTTCCGGACATTTGAAGCCCATGTATTCAAAGAACTCAAGAACATTTTCCCTTGGACCTTGATAGACAATTTGTCCATCTGAGAGTAGAATTATGTCGTCAAATAGTTCATAAGTTTCTGGTGCTGGCTGGAGCAGAGATATAACAGCTGTTCCATTCAGAATGTGGATAGATTGTCTTAGAGAATTAACCATTTGGAAGGTGGTGGAACTGTCCAAACCAGTTGATATTTCATCCATGAAAAGTGCCCTTGCTGGTCCAACTAGCATCTCACCTGTAATTTATTGGCACAAAATACCAAAAAAATTTATTTAAAAAAAAAAATCAACCTGGTGTGTGGTTTACCAGATAATCAAATTTCATATTTGACATATAATCAGATTTCTGGTTTACCAGTTGTGACTCTCTTTTTTTGTCCGCCAGAAATACCCCGAATCATGTCATCCCCTACCATGGTATCAGCACATACTTCTAATCCCAAAATCTGCCCAATGTTATGAACAGGAACAACTAAGTTTCTTCCATATTTTATGTTAAAATCATCTAACAAATTTGATGAATTTATTATTGTACCTTCAATATATAATCTGTAACTACATTGGTTTCTTGGCCTTCCAGTGCTGCAGCCTGAAAATTCAGTATGTTTAGCTTCATCTCTAATCAATTCGTCATGGACTTAATTTGAAGAACTGCAAAGAGGTCCATTAACATTTAATTTATATCTTTGCTAACCTTCATATAAATGTCAAGATCAGGATCTGGCTTAATGTTTGCTGCCTTTTCTCTTCTTGATAATTCTGCCAGCATATCTGAAAGTTACCCAGATTGAAAACAAATCAAGCAAATTCAAGTGACATAATCCTTCAAAGTTGACTATGTTGTTTCAAAGGCCTAACTGACCATAACGGGTTCCAATCCCTTGACACCTTGCTGAAAAGGCCAATGTTTCTCTGACTGTCAGTTCCCCTATGTGGAGATCAGTTTGACTTATATAAGCTGATGTTCTCTGTGGCACAAAATCCTCCATCCCATGACCATTATAGGAAACTCGCCCCGAAAACTGCAATTTATCAGCAATAGAAGTGAGTCAAACGTGTGAGGGGGACTCTCCAACCTAAGCATTCATTAGTGCACTTTCTGGAACAAAGAGCAATCTCACATGTCCTTACTTTAAGATCTTTACCGAGTCTTCCGGCCAGTGCCAACAATAATGTGGTCTTTCCAGAGCTTGGAGGGCCTAAGAGCAGTGTCATTCTACATAATCCAAAAGAAAATGTTGAGAAATAGTTTTTCAAGAAACCTCAAATACATAGAAAATTTTCACTTTGGTGTATTGTTGCCCTCTTAACCTTCTAGGCTTGATGATTCCACTAACATCATGAAGAACTGTGAATGGCTTCTTTCGACTGGGAAGAAGGTGAAGAGAATTCAAGAACCCCTTCAGAAAGAGAGAGCAAATGTATACACAAAACACGTTAACTTCTCAGTTTATGCTGCTTCAAAGAGGATTAATTGTTGGGATAAGATCCAAATCTATTGATCATATGGTTACCTCTAACAAATTAATGCAGAAGTTAAAGATTGTGGGCAATGCCCTGCTTCCTACATGAGCTTCAGCTTCAACATACAAGTGCTCAAACCTGACTTCAATTGTTGGTATATCAAGTCCAACTCTGCACTTTGAAAGCAAGAACCACATGAGCAACACAAGTACATTATAAATCTCTTCACTCATGCAACAAATATAGAAAATCTATTAGACCCCATTTCCTTAACATGTTCAAGACCAGAGCACACACAACCACTCATGTTAATGGTTTTCTTTTTTCAAGCGCTCAAAGAAAAGCTGGATTTAGCATCTTTTTTTTCTTGAAGCTTACCGATCGACGCGTTCTCTTAACTTCAACAAGAACTTCTCATTATCTTCCTCAGCAATCTTGACTAGCCTCTCCACCAAGTTCTTCCTTTGTAGGGGACCAAGTTTGTTGATATCAATCTCTGTAGGTTGACCTTGTGCTTCGGTGAGTATACCCCTTGTCATGCGTAGATATGTTGGTAGCTTCTCAATTGCAGCCCACTTAAGCTGTTCTTCATCATCATCCCTCCTTGAAGAACCCGAAAATGCATCAACGGCACCACTTCTCCATATGCTGGAGCTGCCTATGCGTGCACTCGCCACTCTCAGTTCATCACTTTCCATTGTGTGATGTTGCTGCTGCAGGTTCCAATGCAAGCCAATGAAAAAACCAAACCAGCAAGTTCTTTAGGACTTGTCATGCAATGGGAGAACCGAAGATAGTTACTAAAGGCTCTCGAACAACCAAGTATCCAAAAATGGCATGTGGGTTGTTCAAGGATCAAGGAATGAGTGTGAAATATGTGTTATGTGTTTGTGTTCTCTCTTTCTGCAGTGGCAACAGGAAGAGGAAGATTGATAGAAGCTTAATGTGTGCACAGAATGGGGGTGTCTACTTATACTGCTGGAAGGACTCAGATGATTGATAGAACCTACATGCACTCTTGTGCGTTGGCTGAGTACTGTACATTTCCTATTCAAATTGAAAAAATCTTACACGTAAGCAGGTTTTAGACATCTTTAAATATCTCGAGATTGATATTAACGACCTGGTAATTTTAGTAATGTTTGTTGTAAATGTGTTCAATAAGGTAAAATAATTAATAATACATGAGAAATTTTTCCATTAGATTCATCACTTATATAAATAAAATTTATAATTATTATTATTATAATATATACTTACAATATTTTTTTATTGTAATCTTTATTTATTTATGCTTGATTTCATAGATATCAAAAGGGGTGTCAATCACTACTAGGTACAAATAATAGTACTTATCGAAATTAATTGTGCATTAATATAACAAGAAATGCTATTTTTAGATAGACTTTAATTAGGCATCTTTCTAGATATATGAGAATTGATATGTAAATAACCTAATGTTTTAGTTACTTTTTTAGTTAGTAATAGTATAATAAGATAATTGTTAATGTATAAGATATCCTTTAAAAATTCACTATTTACATATCTAAAATTTGCTACTATTAACACATGTTAGTGTTCGAGGAGGAGTGGCCCGGGTTTAGCCGTTTAGGTGATTATTTTAAGCGATAATTCATGCATTCGTCACTTGTGACCCAGGTTTAGGACCAATTATCTGTAAATATCCATCGTTCGTCAATATGATAGACGCATTCATCACTTCTTATACTTAATGAATTAAAGTAATAATATAATTGCCTGGCACCTATTCAGATAGCATTTTAAATTGTATAGCTGAACATGATAATTCATATATTAATATGATGATTTATAATTATTGTTAGGCTTGATGACATATTTAAATGTACAAGAAATATTTTTGTTAATATAAAATCTTTTTTTTTTTTTGGAACTGATTGTAATATAAACTTGAAAAAGAAAAACACCTGAAAATCATAGAAAGTTTGGGGAAAAGGGAGAATAAATTGGTTTCCTTTTTTGATATTGTTTTTATTAGACAATTTTTTATTTGAAAAAAGTTAGACAATGCAAATTTCATAAAAAGGTAAATTTTTAAAACATTTTGAACATTTAGAAAAAAAACATATAACTAAAATAAGTTTTCTTTTTTAACATAAAATACGAGTATTGTACTCAAAGACAAAAACCCTTTAAAAAAAAAAAAAGAAAACAATTAGTTACGCAATTTAAAATTCAAAGGCGTAATTAAGAAAAGAGCTAGGGGAAAATAAGGAAGGGAATAGGTAAACAGGGATAAAACCCTTAACCAAATAATAATAATAAATTCCTTGTTACTTGGATCAAAAGAAGTATAATTTGAGCTATTGTTCATTAAAGTAAAATTTTTCTTTTTTAAAATGATAAGTTTGGTATTCAAATTTTTAACATTATAGTAATGGCCATATGAAATCGCAATTTATTTTTATTGCGACTAACTGCTTTTAGGTGTATAAACTTGTATTTTCTTAATATATATTATTCAACTTATTTATTTTTGTATAAAATTATGTCAATAATATTTTTATAAAGAGTTTAATTTTGATGTATCCTCAATATAAAAGAGTTTATATTATTATCTAATCAAATTCTATCATTTGCAAGATTTTAGAAGTAATAGGTGTGAGGGTCAGATTTATTTACTTATATGATAATATATGATTATATGATAATATAAAATTTTTTTATGTTGTTAATGCTTTAAAATTAAATTCTTTTACAATTTCATGCATGATTATATATATAAAAAAATTACTCATGTTTTTTAATTCTCTCTATAATATTATCCTAAATCAATTAAAAGTCAAAAAGAGAGAAATGGGGGAGGGGATAGAGTTCCAAAGAAATGGAGGTACATTAATAAGAACTACAAACATCGTGAATTTTATCTCTTCCAAATTCTAGTTAATGCAACTTTAAATTAAAAAGTAGAAAATTCTTTAGAAGCAATAGAATTCGTGTTGTGTAAATACTATAATAGGCAAGCCATAACGAATGAAGCCTTGTCAAGTTAATTAACGATTGATAAATGTTCGGACTTCTTGATGCACGATATAAAAAACTTTATATTGATAATGTGTTAAAAATTAGCAATAGTCTTTAGCCATGATGTGTGACTCAATTAGCAACATGATTTCTATATCAACGAATTTTGTTGCAAAAGTTTAAATCTCACTGATACCATATTGTGTTTAAAACTACTACACTATGCAATCAGATGCCTGAATAGAAATTAATCCCAGCTCTAGATTGTTAAAAAAAACAAAAACAAAAAAACAAAAAAGCAGTCATCTTTTAATCTGAAAACACTGATTTTTTTAATCAGAAAACACACTGTCATTTAATTTTTATAATTAAAATTAAGCGACAAAATCCCATAAAAAATATGCTTAATTAGATCCGGGATGATCAGCTTTGAAGTTTGATCCTGCCTTACGAGGAAATAACAACACCAAATTTCCACCTGTCGTGTCTCTCGTAGATGGAACTCCCAAGTAATAACGGCAACTAGTTGCCGACTTCACAGATATCTTTTACTCCTAAATCTGAATCGAAAGAAGTCGGGTTGCTTAAGCAAAATTAATACAAGATTCTGTACAAGCAAAGGAAGAATGACTTCCTCCGCACTCTATTATAGGAAATGTATATTATATTTGATATTTGATATTCTTATCTTTTATTTTTTTTATTTTTTTGCTTTTAAGGCATTTTTAAAGACATTGTTTTGAGATTAAATATTTTTAAATAGTATCGTGATTAAGAAATCATTTCAATAATTTTTTTTTTTTAGGATTTAAAATTTGGTCCACTCTCCCCTAAAAGTACAACAACCTTGTCGGTATTTGATATTCCTAGTTATACATATTAGGAGGATATTTACGTTAATCAATATCCTTAAATTTTCACCTTCATCCAACTGCTTAACAAATAATATTAAAACCAATGATTTAGCTTTATAAATTGATTTTATGCCCTAGCCCAAGTTGAACTCATACTAGGAGAAGAGGGACATATGAAATAGACCACCTAACATTATGTTATCTTTGAAAATGAATTGCTGAATAGCAGCATCGATTTGCATCATTTATTATTTCACCAAACAAGATCAATATGTTTGACTTCACATTATTATTGTTATTAGTAGTATTGGAGAACAGCAGCACACGTTAACCAATCAAGCAAACAACGAAATGGTAGAAGACGAATAGCAAAAATAAGCAGTAGCCAATTTGCGTCATTTCTTACTTCACTTGTTACTATTATCATACAATTACACCTGCAAAGGAATATGCTATTATTATAAAATGATCATATTTTTAAACAATAAGCATTAATATTTTTGACTTCACATTATTATTAAAGTTGGGTGGCCTGTGACATTATTATTACTATCTACCTGTAAGAGAATTGCTATTGGTGCAATGTTGTAGGATGTGGATTCAAATCACGAAAAGGGCAATGGATATGTGACCCGAAACCGGATAGATGAGTTGTGTGGATCTAAGGAAGAAAGAGATCCCATGTGTACCAAAATCCCCATGGATCCGGAGGAGATCTGTCGGTCCATGGGTCAACGAATATATTCATTATATAATACTTAATATGTACAGTAATACTATGTATTGTTATTCCTATCCAACTCCAATATATGTCCACACTGTTGTATCATGCATCCAAATGCATGTGCCCGACCCTTTGCTTGACCCAAAATAATGTTAATGTGTCTCGCACTACCTCCATGATTTTGTCTCCCGTTTCAGTGAGTTAAAATATTTCAAAACTAACACAAATACACGCACGAGAATAATGGTATATAGGATTAATATTAAAATAAAGAGGCTTCTAATAATTTTTTTAATATTTGTATGTTTAAATTTGATATACATATACCAACAAGAATCAAGTGTGGTGGTAAGCGAACCACACTTATATGAAAAAAAATCAAGGTTCGAATTTTAGAAAGGAAAATTGTTGAGACAATTTTTTAATTATAATAATCCAAGAGTAGAGATACCTTAATAAAAAAAAATTGATATACATATTCGTGCAAATTTATTTCTATTATTAATAAATAGCAAAGCGACACATTATTATGATAATTAAGATTTTTAACTTCGGTGAATAACTTTAACGTACATCTAGCAAAAGAAAAAGAAGAGAGAATAGACTTCTTTATTTGAGAGATTCATAAAAGGAATGAGAGATAAATAATTATTATGTGATTTTTTAAATGTTAAGATATGTAATTAATCCCTATACTTTACTTTAACCCGGGATGTGTGGTTGAGTGGAAAGGACTCATTCACCCTTAACCAAATGTCAAGGGTTCGATCCCTAGCTTTGGGTATGGAGCAGCTTTAAATCTCCGGACCAGCTGTTCCACCCTTTGAGGTGCCTACAAGCCAGCGGAGGGATTAGTCATTGTGCTTGATGGTAGATACCCTGGTCGTGAACCAAAAAAAAATCCCTATACTTTACTTTACAATGTTTATATTTCGATATGGGTTCTTATACTATAAAAATTGGGTATTCTTGTAGTTTTCTTATTGTCAAGATTGTGGGACGCCACAAGTTTTCATCCTGCCTATCAGCTGTGTAGGATTGAATAGTTACCATTAAGCTCAAAAATTATAGCTGTTAAATAATAGAGTGCAACTCATATTACTTTGTGCTTACCTAGGAGTCGAATCCATAACTTTGGCTCTAATACCAATTGAAGAATCGAATGCTTGTCACTAGATCAAAAGTTATAGGTGTTAATCAAGATGCAACTTTTATTATTTAAACTCATTTGGCCATTACCAAATGTCATGGTCCAATTTGACTCCGATCTCATGTGGGTCTCACCAAGTCAAGATATTGGCCCATGACCAACAAAGTGGAATCTTATATGGCATATTTGGGTTCATTGTATAAGTTCATAAGTTTAGATTCCACTATGACTAATGTACCTAAAAGGGATAAATTTATAATAATATTAAGAAAAATGTTTAAAAGTATGACAACTATTTCATGTAATATGTGTGAATAGATAACTACTTCTCTCTAATAGTAAAGGCATTTATTTTTTTGATATATTGTTAATGTAAAAAAATTTTATACAAACATTTAATAATTTATTTCTATATCATTACAAATGTTTGACTTTTAAAATAATTACTCCAAAACTCACATATATAGTAGAGTGCGATTAGTTGATGATATAAAATACTTTACATTGACTATCAATGCAAAATTAATCTATAATCATAATGCATTTAAAGCTTAGAAGTGATTTTTTCTCTCTTTCTCTTAGCAATTCTTGCCCCATCTAATTGGTTGAAAAGCCATTGGTTGCACTTTTCACCAAATTCCTTTATCAAATAGCACTTCTCTAGTCTTAAAGACTGATACCATAGGCAATAATTTTGTTTAGATATAATTTAATAATATTTTATATTTAATTCAACGGCATATATGGTAAATTTGCTCCTGTGATAATTTTAGTGGGATGGTAAAATGCTGGAGTAATAAAAATTTCTTTTTTTGGGGGGGGGGGGGGGGAAGAAAAATCTTACATGCTTCACGAGAATCTTCATCCTTAAATTTATGTTAGCCTCATAATTAGGCTTAGTAGGTGCAGTGGCATCCTAAGGGCGTAATTATTCTAGAGAAAAAAAAATTATTCCTTCAAAAGTATATAAGAATTTTTCATGTCTTATTTTACATATAGGTCTAAGTACTTATTTAAATTGGGTTTGTTCCATTTAAAATAAGTTAGAGTAATTAAATTAGAAAGAGATTTCTCGCGAAGAACAACGCTGTACTTTTCAATTTGGTACAAAGACAAAAACGAGCTTTAGTTTATTTACAATTTGAGGGATGACTAAAGAAAGATGATGAGCTTCTTGTGCATACTTGATAAATTATCTATGCAGCAGTTGGCTAAATTCTTTTGTTTAAGATTTTGAGAATAAGACAAACTTGGAATACAGAATCCAGTTCCATGAGTTCTAAATGAATATGCTTTTATGTATGAACTTATGATTAAAACGACCAAAATTGCACACCAGTGACGTACGTTTAAGTTGATGTTTGTTGTTCGTTCTAATTAAACAGTAGCATTCAGATAGTTAAAGCTATCCTTTGTTTTGCTCAGTTTCTAGAAGAATTGTTGACTAGCCCATAGAAGGTTTAGATGTTGACAGAATAATTCACATTATCATTCAGTCGCTATTAGTTGAGTTCGATTTCTAAACTTTTGTTAGTGATTTTTAACTTTTAACTATAATTTTTTTTAATAAAACTTTTTATCTATGTATATGTATGAGAAAAAAAAAAGACTAAGTTATGGAGGCAGATGAAGAGTTTGATGTTTATTATTAGAGCGAGTGCTTTGATTAGAATTTGGAATTTAGCATATTCCCTGCATAGTTGCATACACAGGTGATTCGTTGATATGTTAACTGCCTCAAGAGATGAAACAAAAGAATAATATCAGTTCTCAGTTTAAATGAATGAATCTAGTGGTTAATGAGACAAGGTTCAACTTCTGCACTGCTTAGTTTTGTTCCATTCTGATATTAGATTAACCAAGCCTGAGCAGAACACAGCAAGCAAGATGCTCAGATGATTAAAGAGAATCAAATGCGACTTTTCAAAATTATTAAATATTAGGAAGATAAATATATAAATTAGTAGCAGGTTATCAGGCTAATTTGTATTAGGTATATTGCCTACATTTATTCTAATAATATGTCGGTTGAGGATATGAAGTAGCAATTTCAGTATAATGCCCTTTATTATTAACTAGTGCATTGATAGGTACTTCTACAATTTTTTTAATTTTTAAGTATAAATTTTAAAAATTATTTGTATTTACTTTTTTGAAAAATGTTAAACTAAAATTAAAAGTAAAAATAACTCAAATATATAAATAATAAAATTTTGAATTAATTAATATCTTTTTTCATTACACGATTTTCTTTTCTACTTTTTTTAAATGAAATTTAAAAATAATTAAAAATAGTGTTCAACTTTATATAATAATTTTCTAAAAGTTACTAAATGACGAATAAGTAATAAATAAGGATGATCAGTTGTGTATTGATTGGAAATAGATAATTTTTCACCATAATTTTTATATATAAAAAGTAAAGGGTAAATAGGACAAACCCCCTTGAGATTTTTAAAATAGCACTTAACCCCATTCTTAATTAAAAATTGCACTCCACCCTATTAACGAGATATTTGTGCATGTTTAACTAAAGTTAATCCAAAATATTTCTTTTTAAAAATTAAAAAAAAAAACTTACCCTACCTCAACTCATATAGTCATATTTTTTTATTATCATTCACCCTCACCAGCTTATATTATATCTCTTATTAAAAGTTCATAAGAAACAAGGTGAACTATTTATTTCATTTTGCAATTTTTTTTTGCATATTTTTATTTTTATTTTTTTAGCAATCTCTTTCTATTTTTGAAAAATTTAACATATCTTTTTATTATCTAATTTATTTTACCTTTTGAATATGTGAAATTTGTTAAAAGTGCGAGAGAGTTAATGAATGATTATTAAGTTGCATGCCTTAGAAGATTTTTTTTAAATATTCTAATTTTAAAAAAAAATAAAGATGGTACATTACCTAATTTTAACATATAAAGGAGACTAAAATAATTTTTATAAAATATAATACAAATAATCTTTGAAGAGGAATTTTATTCATCATCTAAGTTAAAGGTCAAAGAATTATAATATCTACATGGTAAATTTTGAAAGTTAGTTTGGTTTTGAAAAAGTTAATCTATTTATAGGCAAATAAACTATGTGCATAAAGAGAGAGAGAGAGAGACGAAAAAAGGGAATTATCTTTTTTTTTGGGTTGTGAGATAATAAATTATCTGCGCGACTAATTGAAATTCCGTGTTAAACTTAATCAATATAATTCAATTTTTTATCGCATATTAAATAATGAGAATATAGAGAAAACTATAAGATAGAATAGCTTAACCTTGTTTCTTGTAAGTTTTGGATAAGAGATACGGCAAAGGATTCGTTACTCATGTTATGAAAATACCCCTAACCTATTTTCTAAAGAGGGCTTGAGTTTTCTAATTTGCACATTGGTGCTTATTTTATTTTCCTCTTCTTCATCGGAGCAATCGCATATATTCCTCAGCAATCGAATAGGGGTTGTCGATTATTTGGTTATAAGGCCTTTGTCTGGCTGTATCGATGGGTGGAATATCTTTTTTGGTGTGTAGGAACCATGTTGTAAACAAGGTGAAGATGAAATTGGGAACAAAACAACAAAATGGGGAACAAGCAGAAACCATGTCGTAAATAAGGTGAAGATAAAATTGGGAACAAGCAAAAATAACGGTGAAGATGAAATCCGCAGAGGAGCCATGGGTGGGTGTTGTTCGCCAACAGGAAGAACCAAACCTTACAAATAAACTATAAAGTTCTCTAAAATCTTCATGTCAAAAGTCACATCTTAACAAGACACCAATTTCAACATTCAGGAAGATCCCAACTTCTTGAGCGCTTCCTAAGCCACACGCAACTACAACTCCAACTCAAGAGTCTCCTTATGAGCCTTCCTTGCATCCTCCTCCATCTCCTTCTCCTCATAGCATTCCCCTAGCAGACACCAACCTATCATATTCTTCAGACTCAACTTCACCGACTAGGTCAAATGGGCCAATATCGAATCAACTCGGCCACCAACGTTGCCTTTACTGTGCTTGCTCACCGCCATCTTCAGCATTTGCTCCCTAAAAGGTTCTTCCACCGGTGGTGCTGGATGACAAATCATCAACGGTAGGGAGTCTTTGTAGTAGATTCCTTAGTTTGCTTCTTGGGATTTGTAGTGGCGGATAACATCTTTCAATTTTGAGTTTTCTTTTTTCTAAAAAAAATAAAGAAAAAGGGAACATAGATAATTTTTTAGGATTGTTTGATTTTTTGTTTATTCAAATTAGTATATTACTATTCGTCTATATGTGGATTGTGGCTGTGATTTACATGCAAAAAGCAAGGTTTGGCTTTTCAGCCTTTTACTTTTCATTTTTGTTTAGATGATAATATTAAGAACATTTTGTATAAAATAGATAATCAAATTATTATTCTTTTTTCTAAAGTTGCATCAAATGCTACTTTTTGCCGTCAAAATAATGCCTCCAACAAGCATGGCCTTCTTCTCCATAGGCTTTGACACACACCATCGACAAGGTTACCTCAAAACTGATGACAAAGGGTTTGGGGGTTCATCTACAAATTAAACCCCATAGTAACATGTGACTATTGTTAACCGTCCGATTTTAAAAACACGATCTAATAGTTTCATATTATCCTCTGGGTCAGTTTTGGTATTTTTGCATTCATTATGGGGGTATTTTTGTAAATTAATAGGCATGAATATCGTTACTCAAAAACGTTGCACAAGTAACAAATCTTTTGCCAAGAGATAGTATATGTTGGTGATGGTAGGTGATTGAAAAATGAGACTTGTGAGTTAAGGTTGGCTAAGTTTTTTTCAAATATATATATATATATATATATTAGGTTAACCTTGGTTAAATAGGTAAAAATATTCATTCAAATAGGGTGAAGTTAGGGATAGAAACAGACTAGGCTAAGCCAGGCCACTATCTAAATAGGCCAGACCTGTATTATAATTATTGGACTTGAACCTGATCTGTTACCTGTTAAAGGCTTTATTTTCGGCCTAGCTTTAAGCCTATTAAAAACCTATTGCCAAAAATAAAAAACTTTTAATAGGCTATCAAGCTTAGGCCAGCATGTAGACCTAAACCAGCCTAGGCCTTTGAACACTCTATAACAAGCCTTTACAATGCCATAAAATTTTTTCCTAAAATAAAAAGATTAAATAATAAAAATAATATATCATCACCTATACTATGCCGCCAGCCCACCACAAAACATTTAAACTATTTATCAAGACAAATTCCATAGCTTATGAATATATCACCACAAGTCTAATATGCTAATGTTTCGTAAGTTTACAATAAGGTAAATTTAATATCTAACAATCCACAAATCCACAATAATACAATAAGGATAAGAAATAAATGCATCAATTCAAACAAAGTTCAACAATTAAGCAAAGTTCAACAATCAACAACAACAAGCTAGTAACATTGCATCACCAAACTAAGTCAAAGTACAACATCCAATGAATCAACAAAGCATCAAATCTTCAAAATGATCTCCTTTTCTTCTTGAAGCTTAAGTACCTTGGGAAAAAAAAAGAAATTATTTATATTATTAGATCATGACATAATTTAACAAGTATAGAAAAAAAAATTATATTTTAAAATATGAAATTTATACCTTTTGCATTTTCTTCAAATTATACTTGTTGCAAAGCCAATCCCCATCACAAATGAGTGTTGTAATGGATTCTTTATTCAATCTTGAATGAAATTCATCAATTACTCTTTCTTCAGCACTAAATGTGGACTCTGATGCAACTATTGAGATCAGAACAACTAGAATATTAGCAACCATCTTTGATAAAATCTTATACTTCAAGCTATTATTTTTCCACCATTCCAAAGCACTAAAAGAGTTAGAACTAGAATTAGGAATATAGAGACCCTCCTCAAGATAAACTTCTAGCTCATATTTCATTGGAGGAATCACTTGTTTTACATGAACAATACTCATAATTTGGTCAAATCCAGTAACTAAGCCAGAATTAGGTATACTGGAGGAAGAGTTGTTGCCAGTATTATCAACTTCACCACTAGCACTAACAGATCCCTCTTCCTTGCTCGATTCAACATAATCTTCATAAAGCATCTCCAATGAAGTCATCACCATATCCACATTCTCTTTAGCCACATATTCAGGTTTATATCAAGGGAAAACAATAATTAACAACATGAAATTTGCACCTAGGATCCAAAACACTTGCAATGTCCATTAGTAGATTGCATTCTCCCCCAACATTTATCAAACTTCACTTTCATTACCGCTACCATTTCTCTGATAAAGTGGTCTCCATCGTTTGCCGCTTTTTGAATTACTTGTTTAACCCTCCAAACTTCAAGAAGATACAAAATTGCAATTGAATAGTCACTATTAGAAATGACATGAGTGGCTAAATTGAAAAACTCTAAGAGTTGACAAACCTTCTCAACTTTTCCCCAATCTTCTTGAGATGGTTCATAGGTGTAATGTTGCTCTCTTTTATTATAAGTTGGAAAAACAATCTTAAACTTTAAAGTAGCAGACAACATCCTAAAAGTTGAAGTCCATTTCATCATACAGTCAAGGATGAGCTTTTTTTCTTTCAAGTGCTTCTGCTCAACAATATTGCAGAATGCCTTCAGCCTTAAATCATTGTAATTAATATACTTGACACTCTCCCGAATATTGTGAATGATATCCTTTATTCTACCAAGGCCATCTTTGACCAATAGATTCAGAATATGAGCACAACATCTGACATGAAACAGCTTGCTATCAAGGACTAATTATTATTGAGTGATAAGTTGTCCTTAAGATTCCTCAAGCATGAATCATTGTAGGAAGCATTATCAATAGACACAGAAAATACTTAGTCTTCAACCCAACAAGCTTTAAGGTATTTGAAAATAGCATATGTTACATCTATTCCACGTCTAGGAGCAGGTACTTTCATAAAACTCAAGACCCTCTTCTGAAGATTCTAACCCGTATTAATGAAATGGCTGGTGAAGACCATGTATTTAGTTAATTGGTGACTTAATTTCCACATACCTATAGTCAAGCTAATCTTACTCACATCTTTCAACAAAGCCTTCAAGTTTTTCTTCTTTACCTCATAAATTTTTATACAATCACCTCTACCTATTTCGCGAGTTACTTTCCTAAATTCAGGATTTGCATATTGGAAGCCCCATATCCAAACTTCATCCTCAACAATGCTAAAGGGGTGCTCGTGCACTATGATTGTCATAGCAATTATTTCTCTCATCTTCTCATTTAAATATCTCACACCAGGTATCACAAAAGGGTTGACTCCTAAGCTGGAGGGTTGAAATGGAATGGTGGGCTACTTCTTTTGTAAGGCTATGTGTAACATCCTTTGCAAGCAATTCTTTGCATGTCTCCTCATATGACTAGTGCTAGCTCCCTTCCCTATATAAGAAAAATGACTCGTATAGTACTTGCAAACAACTTTTGTCACTCCTTCAGAAATTTCAATCCAACAAAGTCATTCTAAAAAGTTGATGTCTTCTACCTCTTTCTCTTAATAACACAATTCTCATCGTTCTGATCTTTATTTTTATCACTATTATCTTAAAGTTGGCTTGAATCTGTTGGTGCTTATGCATTAACTTCACTAGGAGAGTTAGTACTGGATGACATTGTCTCATTACCCTCAAGTGGAGAAAACATTAATTAAATCTATAACATAAGGAAAAATAAAAGCAAAGTGAGATTAAAGAATAAAAATAACAATTCTAATATAAATATTACAAATAGATTCAAAATGGTTGGAACTTAAAGAAATTTTCCACTCCCAACAAATAACTATGGTAATAAAAAAAAATGGTCATTTTTAGTATCAATCTGTCTTTTGGCAATGATTAGATTATAGGGAAATAATTTTTCGGTATAAATGTAGTTGCTTTAAAGGTTATCATCCAAGCGTCAGTAGTCCAACGGTTAGGATAATTGCCTTCCAAGCAATAGATCCGGGTTCGACTCCCGGCTGACGCATTAGTATTATAATGTTTTCCTTTATTTCTTAACATTTTTTTTTAAGCTTACTGCATAAGGTATAAAAGTCCACTCTCTACATAATACATATTTTTCTTAGTATATTCTTTCTAGAGCATGAACATGACCGCCCTCCAAGTATATTCCCCAAGGTGACTCATTATATTATTTCATTATCACAATAACAATTGTACTATTGAATATAAAACAGCTAGAAGACAGATAAGGTGAGGGAGGGAAAAAAAAAAAGAAAAAAGAAACACACAGCTGCTATGATCCTTTGAACATGGACATGGCCAACAACTTGGAATCTTCGTATAAAGATTGCATGGGGGACACAATCAACTTGGGGAATATGAGCGCTGATAGTAAATTACATGGCTATGTCTCATCTCATTGCTCAATCATTTACAATTGTGTTCTTCATGACAACACTCAGATAGCCAGGCAGCTTTTACAGGGACCCTTGCAAGCAAACTGCTGTGTATATATATATACGTAAAACACAACTATTTCGTACACATTTCACTCATCAAGGTACTGGCAAAATTATAACTTGCCCTTATCCTTAAACTCACTCTATATAATAATAAAAAAAAATCACGAATCTAAGCAAGATTCAAAATCATTCTTCACCGAAAATTTTTTAAAAAATAATAATAATTAAGAGAGAATGATAATTTATTGTCAATTAGGTTTTTTTTTTAACTTATTAGGATTTTATTATGAATAGATGAAAGGGAAAATTTTAGCCAAATAAGGGTCCATCCCATCCAGGCTAGCACATATATTTGTGACATTTTGCTTATGTGACACTTTGCCATGACTTAAATTATGTCCTATGCTACAGATAGTTCCCTAAAACTCTTTCATCTTAAGCCCAAGGCTGTCCACACAGAAAACACAAGTGTTTTAAGAGGGAGGATTTTTTTTTTAAAAAATTTGCCATCGCTCTCTCTTTTTCCTTCTGAAACAATAAAACCCTAGTTACACATCTTCTCAAATTTTAAAAAATAAATGCACATCTTCCACCTTCTTTTCCCTCCAAAATCCTCTATCCAAATATATCCTAAATGGATTTGATGTATTTTTCATTCTTGTTACAGATACTAGAAGAATAGAACCTATTACTAAATCTAATAATTTAGAATGAAAATAAAAAGTAAAAGGCCTTCCAAAGCAACTCTTCTTTTGCTCTAAAATCATAAATGAAAATAGAATAAATTAGATACAGTAAAAACAGGGGATCAAAATGGATATTTTTCCTATTTTGTTTCATATAAATTCAAAGTTAAATAAAGTTGAACAACAAATTCTTTTTTGCTTGTTATGGTTTTAGTGCTCCAGAAGGCGACACCACAGGGTCAAATCCTAACCCCAAGAAACTTTCCTTATTATGTGAACAGTTAGATTTGTCGGCAAGCCCATTCTCAATCCGCCTAAAAGGGTTGTAAACCCCAAGATGGATGGATGGTGTAGCACCTTCCTCTAGTAATTGACAATGCAATCGAAACCCCCTCAAAAAAAAAAAATGTAATTGACAATGCACAGCTACTTCCAATTATTCCGATGTGACATGTCCATCTAGGCCTGCGTTATCGTTAACATATGTTTGAAGAGGTTTAAAATACAACTTTTCACTTCTTCAGAATTGTGTCATTCTGAACTGAATGATCTAAACTTGAGGCTTATATGTTTGAGTGGTGTGCAAATTGATATTCCTCATATAACCACATGTGCCACTTGACATGCCCATCTCGATACTTACTACATTTTAGTGAAATCATCTGTGAAGCTGTTGCTATATATGCGGTTATTCCGCCATCAAATATCGATGCACCCGCGTTAACACAATTCACTTTGTCAGCCTATTGCTTATACATTATCATGACTTAGGTTTGATTCTCAGGTTTTTCATTGTTGAGTGATCTGTAACCGCTTGATACCCTGAGCCTCTTAGAGTTGGATATGCAATAGTTGCATCTGGAATTATTTGTGCGCTTTGCAAATTGTTTGTGGGTGTATATCCACTTAGTCTTTTAGCTACATCTCATTCATATCTTCCCTGGGAATTCTCCTGATCCTGATGATTACAGTGAGGTCATAATTTCCCATCATGCTGTCTTATTTGTTTTTCTTTGGGGCAGGTTATGCATAGGAGTAATTGCACAAGTAATTGCAATCTCTTTTAATTCCAGAGGTTGCTGAGGTCCTGCTTCTCACATTCCAGTGTTAAGATCAACATAATTGAAACAGACATCACCAAGGTAGCATAAAAGTTCGGAATTTTAAGGGCAATTCAAACTCTTCATTTTATTTGAACTTAATAACTACAACTTCGAGCTCCAAAAGGTGATATGACACAAATAACGGTTTTGATCAACCAAGTGCGAACAAATTTTGAAACCCTTGTAGGATAAATGTATCAGAGAGTGAATTGAAATACATGTACATGAAGGTTTGTGTACAATTATACACACGAGTCTTGCAACATTCAACAAAATGCACAAGACTGTTTATATTTGATTAACGAAGACGAACTATATTCCTAATTTTACACATAATAACAGATGAAAGTCTTACATGTATGATATATGTACAAATTTTACACATTAGTATGGTAATAGCACATCAATTTCATGCTTTGAGAACGGGGCCTCAGGAAACTGTGATCCTTGCATTGGATGTTTATCAATATGCCAACCCACCAGCAAATGTATCCCTATCGTGAAGCAAAGACTCTGTCAACCAATAACCATCCCAGCAACCACCAACCCTCTGCCAGTGAAAGGGAAAACAGTTGTTCAGATTATTACTGAATCAAGGAAAGTGCTATCAAATAAACTCCAGCAGCAATCTACAGCTCTCAAACTTTCATCTCGACCTGTTGTCTATTGACATTTGACATCCGTTTGATAAGAGCACAATTCAATTCAGAACTACTCCTAGGAGTGCATCAAAACATGCAAGGAATGCACTAGATGTTCTATGGTATATACTGCAGCATATAATAACTACCTAAGGAATCTGTACATACAAACCTTTCTCTGGACAGATCAGAAAAGCTTCTAATTGCTTTGTGTTTGTGTTTAAAACATTTAAGTAGAAATACTAAATATCTTACAAGGATTACTATCATGTACTAAAAGAAACCATGATCAAACCTGAACCATGGTAAATTGAAATATCTCCTCTTCCTCTGGTCGACTTCCAAGAATCCAAACCCGCTGCTTGTATTTGTTCTGCATAAAGCTCATCAACCCATAACATACATTTAGATTACAGAGATTAAGAGAAAAACAAAAGGATGTTAGGAACTCATACATTGCTAAATACACATATCCATAGGCATACATAAATTCATACATCAAGTGGCGTGTAGAAAGTAAAAAATGATGTCAATATAGACTCAGATTCATGGTTAAATTTTGATAATATCTACATATTTGTAATTTTAAATTATATTTTAAATGGTGGAAATGTTGCCATGAATAGGAACCCGAGTCTCTATAAGCAGTGGTCAGAAGTTAATACAAGCAAAGCTGAATACCCCAAAAAAAAAAAAAAATGAAGCAATGCTGCCTAACATGTGTTCAAGTGTACTTATTGCTTTTCATGTAAAAGAGAAATGACTTTTTACCTCCTCTACAAACAAGCTGCTCATGATCTTTCTTTCCTTGTGACCTAGTAACACTCGATAAGTTGAATGGTGAAAAATACGCCTGAACCTTTCAAACTGCACACGACAACAAGGTATTGTTTACCATAATAAACGCACACAGTATTAACATTTTAATATTTGAAAAAAGAAATGGTATATGAAAAAGTTTAAACATCAGTAATACTAACCTGACCCAAATCAAAGAATGGCCCGAAATAGGTTGACCTTTCAAAAGGATCAAATCCAGCAAACTATATATAACAGTGGAAACAACATATGGTTAGTAGCGAAGCTGTTTTTGTTGAAGGGTGGTGGCAGAGGGAACTTGTGAAAAGGCAAAATTACCCGGTACATGACTTCAATGCCATAATCCTGACGAGGCTGGTCGTTATACTTGAGTGCCTCAAGCTGGTAATGCACTGCATCCTCTGCACTAAACTATAGCAAGATTTAACATACAGAATAAACTATATTAAGAATAAGAAAAATGGAGCACGTGAAATTGGCAATTGGTGCTCACATCTAATCTTGGGCCAAAGGGTCTTTTCTTACGGGATTCAAGCCTGTAGTATTGAAAACGTAATATATAATATATGAATGAAAATCACTATTATAAATATAAATATAGATATGAAGAGCATATAATATAAGATATAAGAAGAATAATATGTGTACCAGTCTGCAGAGAGGAAATCGGGAACGTCGGCGGCAGCCTTGAAGCGAAAGGTTTGAGTTTGAGTAGTTCTGTTTGTGAAAAACCGAATAGCATGTGGAGAAGGCAACAGGGACGACCCAAACGACATCGTCGTTTCCTTTTCTTTTTTTTTTTTTTAATCCGAAAAAAATTGAAGCGAGGGCTCGAATGATAGTTTGGGACAGTGGAAGAATGATTGCGGATTCAGATTACTACCATAATCGTATTCTTCTCGCTTTTGTTTTGTGGTCTCTCTTCGTGCGTGCGCGCGCGTGGCTGCGTGGCTCTCTACGCCACCTTCTTTTGGAATTTACAAGCCAAATAACAAAAGTTTGATTATAGTACAACAATTAATAATAGTAATGGAAACCAAGTCAACTTACTCGTCCCGACCCGTCCCGGTTCGCCCTGCTCGTATGTGAATCAAGCTTTAAGCGAGAGAAGATAGGCGAACTTACGTTAATAATTTGAGTTAAATATGTCAGTATGTCCTATCATCAACTTGCAAAAAAAAAAAAAAGAGAAAATGAAGATTTTTTTATGTGACATCTAATTTTTTTCAAAAAAAAAATAGAATTTTTAATTAAATATAATAAAATAATATCCATATAAAAAAATTTATTTTATTTATTGATCAAATATTAATTTATTTATTCAAATTTAAAAGGGTTAAAAATTATAATTCTTAAAAAGAATAAGATAAAATTTCTAATCAAAATAACTATAATAAATAAGCTCAAAAGTTAATATTTAAATCTAAACACATTAAAAAACTCACTTCACAAATTAAATATGTCCACAATAAAATATAAATTCATAATCAATAAGACAACAACATAATCCATAAAACATAAATATAACTAACATCATAGTCTAATATATATAATGTTACATAAACACCAATAAAAAGAGGACCAAATATTATGTGTGTTGGTAGGGAAAAAAAGATGAAAAAAAAAAAAAATATGACCTACAGGCCAAACCCCACTCCACTATGCTTCAACTCCCGAGTCAAATGAGGTGGGATATGCGGGTTGAAATTTTTTTATGTGTTGAAAATCTTAATTCACCTACTAAAAATTTTGAGTTATGTGGGTCAATCCAATGAGTACGATCTATTTTGCCTTTTTTAATTAATAACCTCAAACTTTTTTTTTTTAAATATTGGTGACAATAATATTTGAATTTAAAATTTCATACAAACTATTTAAACCCTTCATATCTAAACCACTTCTAGTGGCTTAATAATCCCTCAAACTTCCATTCGGGTAAATAGTTTATTTAAATTTTTATATAAAAAATTTTCTAAAAAATAATTTATAAATAAATTATTTTATATTTGAATATATAATAATAAAAATACTTATTTTGAGTATTTTAAAATTATTTTTTAAAAAATTAGATAATTTAACATTTCACAAAATACTAAAAATAACTTTTTTTGTACAGTAATAAGTTATATAGTTAAACAGAACAAAAAATAAAAAAAAATGTGACTTTTAACTTCTAAAAATTTAAAGAAAGTTTAAGTAATATTATTCAAACGAACTCTTTAGAGGCAGTGAAATTTATTTCATTTGTGATTTTGATTGAGCAAAGCAAAACACCTTATATTTATATATGTTATGTCAATAATTTTGATTAATATGCCACGCGAATAATATTTCTATTATTGTTTAATGAAATTATGGTTAAAACATAATTTTGGTCTGTACATGTAATTAATTTTGAATTTAGTCTCTATATAATTTTTTTAAAATTAATCTCTATATTTGCAATTGTTTGTAAAAACATTTCTACTGTCAATTAGAGCTATAACGTTGTGAATGGATTGTCCTACATAATTAATTGGGGATTTAATGGGGTAGGGTAGAGACGAGGGATAGGCTTCCATTTCCCACCTTGTGGATAAAAATCCACCCCCATCCCGACCCATATCCGTATGGGTACTCATTTTTAATTTTTTTTCTACAGACAAATGGGTACTTGTAGATATCTATGGGTACCCAATATATTATTAGAAAATTTAAAGAAATTCTAACAAATAAAATAAATGAAGACAAATTTTCTAATAGAATTAAAATTGTCCAAACATAAATTGTACAATCTAAGTGGATAATTTCAACAACTTAAAATACTTGAAACAAAAATAATAACAAACTTAAATGATAACAATCCTTAGTCTAACTAATTTAAATAACAGCAACAATATTAAGTCAAACTAAATATCATTATTCAACTAGTATATATTAGCGATAGCTTATTAATTTTACATAATGGGTACGCGTGGGTACAGGGATCCCCTCCCTTTTAACAAGCGAGTATTTGAAATAGCTATCCCCATTATTTGCCCTCTAAGAATTTCTTTAACCAAGTCATATTCCCTTAACCATATAGGATGACTTATTCACAGCCTTATAACTTCAAATGATAGTAAAAACTTTTTTAACAAATAATTATATGTGTAAGGACTAATTTAAAACATTTTTCATATCAAGACTAAATTCAAAATCAATGAGATATATAGGAATTAAAATTATATTTTAACCTAAAATTATTTGGCATATGTAGTCAAAATAAGAGTATTGTTTTTTCAAGTAATAAGGTATATTTTTATAAGTTGGTTTCATTCAAATTGTTTATAAGATTAATCGTTGCTTAATTATAAAATATTAAAATACAAAATTTGAACTTACAATTTTTGTTATGAAAAGATTAAAGTTATTTATGACTTCAACCTATCTTTCTGCATGAGAGCACTACTATTAGGTAAGAAGAGCATTTCAAAATCGAATTGAAAAAAATACAAATATATTATACATAGGTGTTTTAAATATAAAATGAAGTTGAAAATAATTATTTTGAGACCATAAATGATCCTAGTAAAATGACTTCTATGACGGTGGTATTTAATATGCAAAAATTCTTAGAAATGTTAGAGCAAAAAAAGAAAAAAGAAGCTTTTGATATGATCTATTAAATGTTTGACACTTCTGCTTAATAGACCATTATTGTCTTTCACTATTGTCATATTTTTAATATAATTGCTAAAATGTTAAGTATTGAATCACCTAAGAATATCTCTTTAATATGCACTTTAAATATAAGTTATGCGAGCGTGAACTCTGTACATAAATGAACTGTTATGTCAGACTGTAATGTGAACAAATAATGACTTGCAAACATTTTTAAGATAAACTTGACCATCGCGAGCGCAGCTGATTAAGGGCCAGCACAGCAGGGGACCAACCATTGGTTTTCATAATTAGAAAATTAAAGGACCACGCTCAGCTACTTCAGCTTTGGCACATGATGCGATCAAATTTTAGATTCGCAGGGTAATCGAAAATGGATATTATAGCAATTATTGAATTGAATATGATAAAGTGGTTCGATGTTTTTTTCTCTTTTATAGCTTGATGTACATTATCAATGGTCTTGGTCACATGATCGCATTCTCTTTAAGTGTGTTTGAAATTTAAAAAAAATAGAAATAATTTTAGAAATTAAATATTATATTTAGGTATTTTAAAAATAAGAAATGATATGATTTCTAATTATCATGCAACTTATCTACTTTCTATTTAAAATTTTATCAAATTTGAAAGGATTTGATGAAACTGATTTGAATTTAAAATTTAAATATAAATTAAATCAAATTAATTTTATTCTTAATTATTATAAACATAATTTAATATATTATAAATATAAGAATTGATTTTTAACTCAATTTAGATCCTATTTTTATACAATCATTTCAAACATTGAATTTAATTTATAAATCAAATCAATTCAAATGAACTCAATTTAAATCAAATCAATTCCAAAATTTAGTTGATTCAAACACACTATTTAAGTAGTTGGACCGTTGATGGATTATAGTTGAAAACTGCTCTTCCTGCCCTTCCCTGCTTGAGAGAAATTTACGTGGTCAAAAGTATCACGTAGGCTCTACCAATCATGTAAGTGCATTTTTATGAGATTGTATGTTAGTGGTGGGTCCCATATAAAATACACTTACATGATTGGTATAACAGCAAATGGTCTTTCTGCACTACGTAAATATTTCTCTCTCTGCTTTCTGTAGTATGCATATCTTTAGCTTTGCTTGGGCTGTATTCGGCTTGAATAAATATTTGGTCTCTTCAACAGTGGTGCACCCCCTCCATTCTTAGAGTAAGAAAAAATTGTTGTTTTAAATTACTTAATACTTAACACTTCAACAATGAACTTATAGTTAAAGTGAAAATATAGGGTGTATTTTTTTGGGATTATTTTGACAAAAAATTACTTTTTTTCATCCAAAAAAAATTAATTTTTATATATTTGGATAATTTTTTAAAAATAATCAGATTCTAAAAAAAATTTGTTTTCAGTTTTTTTGTAGAAGTCGAAAAAAGTAGCTTTTGACAAAAATCAATTTTTAGCTTTTTTAGCTATATATAAAATTTAAGTTTTAAAATTATTTTTTTTAAAAGTTAAAACAAACACAATGATGATTCACAAAATTAAAGTATTGAACATAAAATGACTTAGAGCAAAAACTTTTTCTTACCATGAAAACACCTAAAAATTTTTACTCCAGGCACCCATTTCCCTTAGCTGGATTTTAGTGGAACCTCTTCGTTGTACTAAAAATGGGGGGGGGGGGGAATCAACATTGCTACAATTAATTTGAGCTTGGATTGAGTATTTTAATTTCTTTGTAAAATTTATTTATTTTTGATGGAGTTTTCTTTAGAAAATTTAGTTATAAAATTCACATGTTTCCATAACATCAAACTTGCCTGATGAAAGAAAAGGTGAAAATAGCAGGGCCAAATAAGCAAATAGTTGAGATTGCTTTGAAGTATGAAAAGATAGGCTACTTCTATCAATATTGCGATCACTTAGGTCATGAGGCTCGCTCATGCTCTAGCCTTCTTGAAGACAGTCAAAAACGAAGTGAAAGAGGACAAAGTGGAACCTTAGATTAAAGCTGAGCAAATGGGGAAAATGGTGGATGGAAATAAGGAGAATGTCGATCCAAATAACAAATGAGAGAGTTCTATCAACAATGATCGCAATCGAAAACCCAAACCAGTTAGTCTCTTACGGGTGTTCTCTAACATTTCAATGAAGGAGGACAACGTAAGAACTAGTAAGGGGAGGGTAATGATAGAATCAGAAAAAACAAACACATCAAATGGAGGAGGAATGGAGGTGCAGAGAAGAAAAGAGACTGCTGCTAATAAAGAAGGAAATGCATTGCACAAACTGGATGATGAGGACATAGTATCCATAACATATAATGGAAACACAGTAGAAACAAGAGCTAGGAATTTAATGATGAATGTGGAGAAAGAGGAGGCTAATAAACTAAAGAAGCCTTCCATGAAACAAATGGCCCGATCTATGAGTAAGGGAGCAAGCAGCATAAGTGGAGCAAAGAGAAGAATGACAGAAGATGGAAGAGTAACAGTGGGAAGAAACAATGTATGATTGATGAAGCCTTGAATGAGATGGTGGCAGGTGCCAGCCCACAAATGGCACCCCAAGGACCATGAAGATGCTCTCGTGGAATTGTCAGGGTTTAGGGAGACCCCTGACAGTTCACAACATTAAAGAGATTTGTAAATCTCACTCCCTTGAGGTTGTGCTCATGTGTAAGACAAAAAAACCAACCTACGTATGTAAAGAATATTTTGAGGCAGTGTGGATTCATGAATAGCTTTCTGGTAGACCCAAGAGGCACAGGAGGGGGTCTAGCTTTGGGATGGAAGGACGACATGAAGATAATAGTGAAAGAATATGATGACTTTTTCAATCATGTGGAATCGGAGGACCAAGCTAAAGTATTGGTGCGGAATGTCTTTGTTGTTCACCTTCAAAATAATAAGAATACGCGCCAACCACAATTCAAGAGAATTCTTCAATTCTCTTCAAGAGTAGGATCTAATTACATAGTGCTAGGAGACTTTTATGCCATAACATCTACTGTAGAGAAATTGGGTGGTAAGGTGAAAGCAGCTAATTCAATTGATGCTTTTAATAGTTTCATAAACAGTGGCAGCATAATGGATTTGGGGTTTGTTGGCTATGAGTTTACATGGTCAAATAGAAGCTTTGGTGGTAATCCAGTGAGAGAAAGAATTGACAGAGTTGTAGCCTCAGTAAATTGGTGAAATAAGTACCCATAAGCCAGGCTTTTGTACCTTGAAAACAATGGATCAGATCATTGTCCTATTCTTCTTAATGCTCATCCAAAAATCTAGAGGAAGAGGAGAAGATTTAAATTTCAAGAAAGGTGATGTGACCTAGAGGAAGTGCAGAATATTATGAGCAGTACTTGGGCAGTGGATGCGCTAGGATCTCTAATGTTCCAATTATTTCATAAATTAAATCATTGCAGGCACGAGTTGGTAAAATGGCAACAAGCTGGATCATCAAACTGCAAGGAGTAAATTAATAAGTTGAAGGAGAGATTGGCAAATCTAAAAGAAGGAAGACAAGCAGTAAACTTGAAGGATATTGCAAGACTAGAAGAGTAACTGACCAAAGCTTATGAGCAAGAGGAAAGGTTTTGGAGAGAAAAGTCGAGAGTTATTGGCTCAGACAAAACACAAAATATTTCCATACTCGATTTCATGCTAGAAACAGGCAGAACAAAATTTGGGAATTGGATAATGGCAGACGGGTATGGTGTGCAGACCCAGAAAGTATAGGAGAAAAATCCATAGATTATTTTGAAGACCTTTTTGCTTCTAGCAAGCCAGCAAATCCGTCTTCCCAGTTGGAAGGTATGAACAGGAAAGTTACAAATGCAATGAACAAAAACCTTACAAGGCCAGTATCAGATAATGAAGTGAAAAGTATAGTTTTCTCAATCCACCCTTTCAGTGCTCCTGGTGAAGATGGTTTTAATGCTAAATTTTATCAATTTTTTTGGGAAATTGTTAAATATGATGTGGTGAGGGCAGGTAGGAGTTTTTTCATTAGTGGAAGATTGCTGAAAAGTTTCAATCATACTCAAATTTGCTTAACTCCAAAGATTTAGGATGCAACATCAATGAACCAAGTGAGACCTATAAGCTTATGTTCAGTATCTCACAAGATTGTATCAAAAATACTGGTTCATAGGCATTAGTAGATCATGAATAAATTAATTAGTGCGAATCAGAGTGCTTTCATTAAAGGGAGATTGATAAGTGATAATATATTAGTGGCCCATGAATGCATGCACTTCCTTAAAAATAAAAGATTGAGTAATGCTTTTGATATGGCATTAAAATTAGATATGAATACAGCGAATGATAGAGTGGAGTGGGATTTTCTGTGGTTTATCATGAAGAAACTGGGTTTTGTGACAAATGGATCAACTGGCTAAAAGAATGTGTATCTACTGTGTCATTTTCTGTTGAGGTGGAAGGTCATCCGATTAGTTTTTTTAAACCAAATAGAGGTCTCCGTCAAGGAGATCGTCTATCTCCCTATCTTTTCCTATTTTGTGTAGAAGGTCTGTCATGTCTACTACACGGAGCAGAGCAGAATCAGAAGATGCATGGAATAAGAATCAATAGTATATGCCCAACAATCAGTCATTTGCTATTTGCAGATGACTCTATTCTTGTCAGCAAAGCTCCTACAAGGTATTGTGAAAATCTACTAGAAGTTTTGAATACTTATAGCCAGTTGAGTGGGCAAGTAGTGAATCTATTTAAATCTTCAGTGTTTTTCAGCTGCAATACTCCACAGCAAATTAGGGTGCAACTAGCACACTTGCTTCAGGTGTCTCATATTAGCACACAAGATAAATACCTGGGCTTACCTACATTAGTTCAAAGATCAAAGAGAGAAATATTCAATGGAATAAAGAAGAAAGTTAACAAGAAGCTCAGTCATTGGTAGAGATCTCTTCTATCCTCAAGTGGGAGTGAAATTCTGGTCAAAGTAGTGGAAACTACTATTCCTATTTATACGATAAGCTGCTTTCGATTACCAGATACTTTGCTTGATGAGTTACACAGGATGATGGTAAATTTCTGGTGGGGTCAAAAGCAAAATAAAAGAAAAATAGCTTGGGTAAGATAGGACAAATTTTGTAGAGATAAGGGGGAAGGTGGCCTAGGCTTTAAAGACTTGAAAGTCTTTAATTTAGCCATGTTGGGTAAACAGTGCTAGAGAGTACTAACTAAGGAATACTCTTTGTTTTTCAAAGTGTTTAAAGGTAAATATTTCAGGTACAAGTCATTCCTCCAAGCTAAAGTGGGAAACAGTCCTTCCTAGACATGGCATAATTTACTTGAAGGAAGAAAGGTGATTGAAAAAGGATCGAAATGGCATGTGGGCAAAGGGGATCAGATCATTATTCGAACAAATCCATGGTTATCAAATGCATACCCATTCACAATTCAACTAAATGAAATAATTGAGCCTAACATTCAGATATTGAATCAGTTGATTAATAGCGAAGGTTCATGGAATGAGCATCAAATCAGAAGCATATTTAATGAGGAGATAGTAGAAACAATTCTACAAACACCCATAGTGCAAGATGAGGATAAATTCATATGGGTATTGGAGAGAAACAAAACATACTCTATTCGATTAGGCTTTGAATAGCATTTACTTTCTTCCATCCTCCAATCAACACTCTTCCAGTACATTTCAAAACCAAGAAACTATGGAAGTCCATATGGTCTTTGTGTGCCCCTCTGCAAATGAAATCTCTAGTTTGGAAGCTTACCCACATCGAGTCCCAGTCAAGCAAAAATTGAAATCGCGTATTGCCAGTGTTGAAGACAAATGCCCAAGGTGCAATGATGCAGTGGAACTGGTACAACATTGTTTCCTATCTTGCCAATACTCTTTGCATTGTTGAACTTGAGCTAGGTTCTCTACCCAGAGTTGAACCGATGGAAATATCTGCTTCTAGCAATGGTGGTTAGATAGAGTTGAGGAAGTCAAGACTGACAACAATGGTGCAGAAACCTTGAGTAAAATAGCCTTCGTGTTGTGGGGTCTGTGGCTGGCTCGGAATGATAAAGTCTTTGGAGACAAAAATGTGGAGCCTCAGGACATTGTTTTCATCGCTTTCAGTCTGTCAGATGAGTTCTTAGGTGAAGGATAATTTGGTCCAGGTAATGTTTTGGACCTTGTCATGGTCCTGTAAAATAATAGGAAAGGAGCCCCCGCATCCTAGTTAAAATATTTGGTTATTAGTTCTAAAAGTTTTTTATTTGCAATAATACCCATATTGTCATGTTGAAGCATATTTGGAGTCTGACGAGGGTTCAAATCTAAGGGTGGCATAATTCAAGTCTCTAGAATGCTTGTCAGTGCGCGGTGCCGAATTAAGGGGAAGAAGGTTAGAGATGACAATAGAACACTGGTGATCCTTCTTATCAATCTGAAATATCTCAAAGCTTGTGTGCTCTCTAAACTACAGAATTTCAAGCTAAATCAAAGAACCTAAAGGCACCCCAACTCAACAAAAAAGCAAGTCAACACCCCCAAAATAAAAAAAAATCAAAACTTTCATTTCCAAATGAACAAAATAATCAATTGCATACAACAAACACAGCCTAACTTCCACAATAGATCTCAATTCTTAACTCAACCCCATAATTTTTCAAAAGAAAATAAAATTAATTTTTTTCTAGTGTTTAGGAACAACATTGCCACTTTGATTGCACACGACCATTATCACTTTCCATATTCAAACCCTTCCTGTCCTTTGTGATGCATGCCCCATTGCCGATTGAACCTTTAATTGCTACAAAAAATAGTACTTAAAAAAAAACATCATCCCGAGACTCGGACTAAAATCATCGGACCTTCGACTGGAGACTCAAGTGTCATAGTTGAGATAGGCATCCTTGCGGAGCCTCCATCTGCTCGCGCTCCTCCAACTTCGAAGCCAACGATTATCCAACGGTGCTGATCATCCTTTGTTTTTCTTCAATCTCTAGTCGTTGACCACATCTCACTCCGCCCTCAACCCCAGCCACGAACTTACCTACTATGCATCTCAGTTGTCGTTGTCGTGCTCATGCTATCTAGCCGCTTTGCTCTTCCACAAATCACCATACCCGCGGCCATATGTTTGTCCCTCTTCCCCAACACCTCACCGATGCGCGGCCTCTCCACCATCATCGCCAAGCCTAACGGTGCCTCTGGCGAGTTCCTCCTTGGTCGCTCGATTGCTAGCAGAAGGAAGATGGTAGCGGATCTACAAGTGGAAGTTCGATCAGATCTGTAGGTTGAAGGAAGTGAGTTGAAAAGGCCTGAGAAAGAATGTGTCTGGGAGTGGGAGTGGGAGTGACAGAAGTGAGAATCTCATCATACTCTCCTCGTCGGTGGAGCCAAACCAAAATCACAAAGGGGCTCTTTTGCAAAACTAAACAATTCACATACACTGATCAAATTTTTAATAAGATTGGCACGGGTTTAATAAGAGCAGTTTGATCTTCCAAACACTTAATCTAATGGTCCATATACCTAGACCATGACAAGGTCCAAAACATTACCCGGACCAAATTATCATTCACCGAGTTCTTAAGATTCAATTTCTCAATTTTCTTATCTTCTTAAGATTCTCTTTGTTTTCTCTTAAACTAGACCCTTCTGTTGGGAGATCCCTTAGGACTGTATGCTATTGTCCATTTAGGACCATTTGTTATTCTTACTCTTTTTGATGAATAAAATTATCTATCTTTGCTAAACAAAAAAAAAACTTACCTAATGAATGTAGACTCGAGCATTTCATATTATAGGGAAATTATTAATGGTACGAAAAATTTACGACACAAATTGTACAAATACATATTTAGCCTTAACAATATTTCTCCTGCTTGTTTCCCTTTACACTTATATAATGACTTTACCATGATTTCTGTAATAGCACTCAAGTGCCTATTCTAGGGGTGTCAAAAAAATCTGCATCCGCGGATACTCACGGATAATACTCGCAATGGGACGGGTATGGGGGGAAGATTTTGCCTTCGCAGGTAACGGGGACGGGGATTTTAAATATCCGTATGTTAAATGGGACGGGGGCAGGGATCACTATCCCCATACCTGCGAGTACCCGCCATGAAATTACTATTTTACCCTTACATTATTAACTTAGTTAAACTAATATTATTGTTATTTAAATTGATTAGACTACGGTTTAAATTTATAGGTTAGATTTATTTGTACTTATTATATATTAGACTAATGATTGGATTACTATTATGTGTTTATTTTTATTTTAAGTATTTTAAGTTGTTAGAATTTAGATTGTATAATTGGATTATTGTACTTATTTTTTGTTTGTTTTATGTGTTTATTTTTATTTTAAGTATATTAAATTGTTAGAATTTTAATTGTTAAATTATATTATTATTTATGGTTATTTTAAGTATTTTATGATATTAGAATTTTTATATTTAATTTAAATTTTTAAAATTTTTAATATTCTAACGGGTATCTATGGATATCCAGATGCACTGTAAACCCGCTGGATAAGTAAAAAGCAGTGCATCGGATATGGAACAGGGGATGGGGACGGATATTTACTCGCGAGGCAACGGATGGGGGCCTATCCCCGGCCCCCGCCCCGCCCCGTTGACATCCCTAGCCTCTTCATGCTTTTCGTCTCATGCTATATAGCAAGTCTCTTTAATCCTAAATATTTTTTCAACCCTAACTAGTTAAACTCTAGTTTGTTAAGATATTAAGAGTAGTTTAGTGATGAGAGATTTGAGGAGTATATATGAAATTCTAAATTTAAGTCTTATTGTCACCAATATTCCAAAAACTCTAGCCTATTCATGGTTGGCTTCACCACCCATCAGCATTTGTAAATATGAGACTGGATACTTAAAAGTGTCTCTTTCGTGCATGTCTCTTATGTCCAATATCCATCTGAAGACCTGTACCAAGCCCATAACAAAACTCATAGTTAACAATAACATTTATACTATTATAGAGGATTCCCTTTGGTAACCATTTTTGGTCTCTCCTAATTGGAAAGAAACACTTTTTTCAAGTCCGAACCTATATCTATATTAACATATCTATGTATTCTATACACAATAAGTAAAATACACATATGTTTTTGGTACCCATTATTCAGGTAGACTGATACCCATTATACACATAAATTTTAAATGACTTGCCGTTAGCCTTAAACTCACTTTGTTCATATTAAACACTCATATTAACATTCATTTTATTTATTCAAAATTTAATTTTAGTTGTTATATGAATAATTCTATATTAATACCTACAAATAATAAATGATTTGATTTGTATTTATTATTATTATGTAAAATTTTTTTATACTATTGTTTAATTATAGGTTACCACATCAGTAAATATGGTTAAATTTTATATTTACTATTTGAATGATCATGTAAATAGAAGGATATATAATTAGTTGTCCATACAAAATTTTTTTGTACTATAAATATATCAAAATTAAACTTAATAATAAATATCCGACAAATAAAAAAAAAAACAGGTTGACGGTCAAACTGCTAATCATAAATAAGGTGCTTATAAAATGATATAAAAAGTAATGTTTGGCAACAAAATTGTAGTTACTTCTCCTTCATTAAAGTACTCCAAACGAATCAAGTACTGGAACCCCTATTGTTTCCCTTTTTTAATCTATATCTCACTTATTTTTTAACCCAAACGAGGTGTAAGCCAATCTTTAAAACTAATTAACCTAATGTGACCAAAGTTAAGGCTCCTCAGCTAAAGCTACTAATATTTTTATCTTTATTTTTATTAAGTATTCTTTTAAACATTGTTGCAAAAGTGAAATAAACCTTTTAGATATAATTGCAATTTTTTTTTTTTTTGTATCATAGCCATAATTGCAATTAAATGATCCTCTCAACTATTTTTTTTTCTTACCATATATGATTAACACAAACAAAACTTCACTTTCATTATGTCTTTTGGTCAATAATTTTTGTCCATTTATCTAAAATTCTACTAAAGTAATTGATCCATGGCAACCTCTGAGAATATATTTATACATGTCTTAATTTAAGTCAAAGTTACATAAGATAATTTCTTTTGAAAGTTGAAACGTTATCATTTCGAATAACTTCCTATTATCAATTTGAATTTGAAGGATATATAGCAGGAATAAATTATCCAATCATTACTGCAAAGGTCAGAAATTGACTTACTAAATTGATTTTTTTTTTTAAAATAATAACTACAAGATTTGAATTCAAATTCAGAGATTCCTCATTTTGGTTGTAAAATGAGAAAAGCCAAGTGGCAATTAAATAAGGTATATCAAAAGAATTCCTTACATTTCGGAAAACTGTTACTAGGATATGTTACAAACATGGGAGCACATTCATATGTTTAGGATTTTCATTAATAAATTCTACTTTAGTTCAACAAAATAAAGTATGGAAAACAAATTTCTATATTAAAGTTCAAATTACTAAATATACCTCCGCAAAAAAATTCTAGAAGGCCAGTCAAACAGGCCAAAATTTACTGCCATATCAGTAGCTAAAAACAGACTGTCATTTTTGTGAAAATTCCTCACATGATTTACACCTTGTTCTGATGCCGTCTTTATTCATTTGTTTATTCATTAATACAGGTTGAAACAGTATCTATTTCTATTGGGTTCAGTCTGCACCTTGTTCTCTCTCCATTGCTTTCTCAGACCGAAGCAAGGCAAACTTCATGTGACATTCACCATTTCAAGGTCAGCTTCTACTTCTCAGTTCTCATTCAAAATTGAGCTTTGGCGGTCTCTTCTTTCTACAATGCTATAACAATCTCTCATATTGGTAACACTCATTGGCCATCATTCTCTTAAGTCTGGTAAGTTCTTATATGCAATTGTTATTGAAGAAGATACAAAATGCTTTCATAAGTTCATCCTATTTGTGTGATTAATGATGTTTCATTCATATTTTACAGGGTGGTTGCTTTGGTACTACTTGCATTTCCCATTCTTCATTCACCAAACCCATTTTGATTTACTATTGTATTGTCAAGACCCCAAACAATGCAGATAAAAAATTCCTCATAAAGTTTGCATTTTTTTAGAGAAAAGAAAAATATTCATCCTTATTCTTTCTTGGTCCCATTTCCACCCCATCTCTTAAGAAAAATGTCAGAACCAAATCCAGAAACTCCATTGATCCAATCAAAGCTTCCTGATTTCAAGCAATCAGTGAAACTGAAATATGTGAAGCTAGGCTACCACTACCTCATCACACATGGAATGTACTTGTTCTTATCACCGCTTGTGGCTCTACTTGTAGGCCATTTATCTACATTTTCAGTCCAAGATCTTCATGATCTCTGGGACCACATGCGCTACAATCTCATATCAGTGGTCCTTTGTTCAGCACTCCTTGTGTTCTTGTTGACCCTTTATTACTTAACTCGTCCTAGACCAGTTTACCTTGTTGATTTCTCATGCTAAAAACCTGAGGATGCACGCCAATGCACAAGGCAGATATTCATGGACCGTTCAAGTCTAACTGGATCCTTCACTGAACAAAGCCTTGAGTTCCAGAGGAAGATTCTAGAAAGATCTGGACTTGGTGAGTCAACTTACCTCCCTGAAGCTGTTTTGAGAGTCCCTCCAAACCCATCAATGGCTGAGGCAAGGAAGGAAGCTGAGGCTGTCATGTTTGGTTGCATTGATGAGTTGTTTGAGAAGACAAAGGTGAAGCCAAAAGACATTGGGATTCTGATTGTGAATTGTAGCTTGTTTAATCCCACACCATCATTGTCTGCTATGGTTATTAACCATTACAAGCTAAGAGGGAACATTCTTAGTTACAATCTAGGTGGCATGGGTTGCAGTGCTGGTTTGATCTCAATTGATCTTGCCAAGGACCTTCTTCAGGTCCATCCAAATTCTTGTGCTCTGGTCATTAGCATGGAGAATATCACCTTGAATTGGTATTTTGGGAATGATAGATCCATGCTTGTGTCAAATTGTTTGTTTAGAATGGGAGGAGCTGCAATCTTGCTTTCTAACAAGAGGCAGGACAGATTTCAATCCAAGTATCAGCTCGTCCACACGGTTAGGACTCACAAGGGTGCTGATGACAAGTGCTTCTCTTGTGTTACTCAGAGAGAGGATTCCACGGGGAGGGTTGGTGTCTCTTTGTCAAAAGATCTAATGGCAGTTGCTGGTGATGCTTTGAAGACCAACATCACCACTTTGGGTCCCCTTGTGTTGCCAATGTCTGAACAGTTGCTATTTTTCGCCACACTGGTTGCAAGGAAACTTTTCAAGGTGAAGGTGAAGCCTTATATACCTGATTTCAAGTTGGCATTTGACCATTTCTGCATTCATGCTGGGGGAAGAGCTGTGCTTGATGAGTTAGAGAAGAACCTCAAGCTCACGGATTGGCACATGGAACCTTCAAGGATGACCCTTTACAGGTTTGGCAACACTTCAAGCAGCTCACTTTGGTTTGAGTTGGCTTACACTGAGGCCAAAGGAAGGATCAGAAAGGGCCATAGGTTGTGGCAAATTGCATTCGGATCCGGATTCAAGTGCAATAGTGCAGTTTGGAAGGCTCTGAGGAACGTGAATCCAGCTCAGGAGAAGAATCCATGGATGGAAGAAATTCATCGGTTCCCGGTTGATGTTCCCAAGTTCTTAGCCATCTAGATAATGTTGCTATATTTTTGCTGCTCCAATTTTCCATTTGGGTGCTTCATGAGAAACAGTTAGGGATGACTTATTGGCTGTCCACATTTTATGAGGTAGTAATCTGTGATTTTTGATTATTCAACTATAGAGGAGTGTGTTCCATCGGTTGGATATTAAGGTTCGTGATTCGGATTGTAGCCACATTTCATGAGGATGGCATGAAACTATGGAGTTTGATTCCTTTAACTTACCACTATCTTTTTCCAATCAAAGCTCATGATTCAGATTGTAACCTGCCACACCCAATTGGGCTGACACTGTTATTTTGATTATTGTTCATTTTACTAATTTCGGATTAGGATACTCTCATGTTCGTCAATGATATGAGAGTGTCATTTTATAAGATAGAAAAGACATGAAAACAACATTGATAGATTAACATAAATAATGATGGATTCTATTATGACAAAATTTGTGTCTTTCTCTTTCATAATTTCACACTCTCAGGTCAGTGAGAAACATGAGAGGATCCTTACAATTTGCCTGTACAACCCAACCTCTAGTGATTGCCTTGTGCCTCTGCTAAAGAGTAACGCTTGTTTTGGTTTCACTTAGAATAACGCATCCAGTAGACCAAAACAAAAGCTTTTCTTCTGTTAAACATGAGCAGCAGAAGGCTCGTCCACCACGGATTCGCTAAATCTTTGTTCGTGCCAAGCAATTCAAAGCAGCACAGAAGGTTTAAGAGAAAATTGATTGAAATGAATTCTATCGTTACTGAGTGAATGTGTACAATCGGTATATATACAGAGTACAGTACAAGAGATGAGAGTGAACCACGTAGTAGAATTCATTTCAACCAATTTTCTCGTAAGGTTGAAGGATCATATAATTAACTATGTTCCATCATACCACCTAGACAGAGACACTAGACAGCTAGTACCATCTAGCTTGCACTACCATGCATAGGTCAGTTAATTAATACAGACCAAATAAAGTTATGAGAATTTTTCAAAATACCTTAGAAAGTTGCTTCAATCAAACTAATGCAATATGCAAATCATACACAAACCAAAAATCAAAATATTGTCAGATTTACTGTAACATTCATCTCCAAGGTTAATTTGGATGATACTTTAACCTTTAGTCCTTTGAGGACTTGTAGATGAGACTTCTAGATATGAGGAATTACACCACCGCCAGCTATTGTTCCCTTAATGATGGTATCAAGTTCTTCATCTCCATGATAGTGGATGTCTAGGGGTAATACACCTTCACCATCAGATCCTTGCTTGCCTTGCGGTCCAGTTCCAACACTTCCGCAGTTAAACACTCCAGGATAGCTGCAGAATACACTGCAGCTGTGGCCATCCTTGACTTCAGATGTGAATACGTCCAACCGAGAACTGTATCAAAACATATGCAAGACTCACTGCACAAATTGAAGTTCATCATGATTTGGGCCAATACTCTACAAATTTTTTTGCATGACCAAAACTTGTTTATAATGAAGAGTAAATATCCTTTTTAGTCCTAATATTTTAAAATTGATATCAACTTAGTTCTAAAATAATTTTTGATATTAATTAAATTTTTATATCAATTTGGCTCTATATTAATAATTTGATGGAAAATTTGAATTTACAGAAAAATTTTTAAGTCTAAATTGAGTCTAGAGTTCAAAGATTAAGAACTAAATTGATATCAAAATTCAAAGTGTCAGAGCTAAATTAATCTCAAAATTTTTTTAAGACCAAATTAATGTCAACTTCATAATATTAGGATTAAATTGATGTCAAAAACTTTTTCAAAACCAAATTGATATTAACTTTAAAATATTAGGACTAAAAAGAATATTTAGTCCTAACATTTTAAAGTTGAATCAATTTAATCTTAAAATAATATTTGATATCAATTTGGTCATAATATTTTAAATTTTGATATCTATTTAGTCTTATACTTTTGATTTGATAAAATTGAAAAATTTATTAGGACTAAATTTATGTCAAAGCTCAAAGTGTTAAGAATAAATTGATATCAAAATTCAAAATATTAGAATTAAATTAATGTCAAAATTTATTTTAACATCAAATTGATGTCAATTTTAAAATGTTACGACTAAATTAATGTAAAAAAAATTTCAAAACCAAATTGATATTAACTTTAAAATATTATAACTAAAAAGATTATTTACTCTAAAAAAAAATGCATTTTAGGAATTGTTTTTATATATCATTTTTTTTTTTTGGGGGGGACCATAATTCATACATAAGTTGTGGTACATATGCATTACGGAATGTTGGCTGAGATGAGGCAAAGTGGTAAAATGTTATAGCCTCATTAAACCACACCTGGTTCCAATTTGTATCCATCCCGTTTTCATCTCCATCCCCCTCCTTAATCAGGGAAAAAAAAAAGATTACAGGATAATATATGCTTTGCAATTATTTTGTTTCTTTTTTTAAGCATCTACTTTTGATGCTTCTGTCTAATATCCAAACAAAAGAGTATTCTAATAATTACCCTCATCACTTAGACAACTCAATTACTCTCTGCTCATTTTAACTGTTTATTTAAAAAAAAAGAATTAAATTGTCTATCATTTGATCATTTTAAGAAAGTATTAGTTTTTTTTTTTCTCAATTTTATCCTTAACTTCTTTAATATAGTAAGAAAAAAGAGATGAGTTTCAATAAAGAGACATTTATAGTGAGTAAATAAAAAGAGAGGAAGAGTAATTTAATTCAAATAAGTTATTTTTTTTATATTTATGTCAACTTAATAATATCTTAATCCTCATATAAAAACCATAAACATCACTTAAAAATAAACAAAGAGAGTACCTCAAGCCTACTCTTCCGTGCTATTATGCCTTGTCTAGTATATTTTGTTTTTGGTCAAGCATTGTCGGATATACTAAATACTAAGAAAATAGTTACATAATGGATTGGGCTTGGGCTTGGGCTTAGGGGCTGTTTCTTTCCCCAATTTCTATTTCTTTTATTGGCCTTCTCTACCATGTATACAATGATTTTTGGGACTTCTCTAATTAACCCTAGCGTCGCAGGGGCATTCCTACTTCCTCCCTACAACGACTCCATCTTTGCAATATTCCTCAATCCACCAGCCGCCCTCTTATTCACCTTGTTGTTCAAGGGGAGCTAACATCCCCTCCATGGTGGGTCCGACGGCCGCTCTTCTCTTTTTATTTTTGTTCTTTTTTTTTTATTAATGTGTTGGTGTATGTCTTTCTTTTTCATTATATATTATTTGTTTTGATTTTTTTTTTTTTTGGTGAATACATCTTAATAATAGCAGTGGCTAAATTGCAAGAATGAAATAAGGCTTTTTGACATTTTTGTGGTTATAGGTGATAAATCATGTCATCACATGTTTATCATGCCTTATTTTGTTTAGAGGGGGAAGTAAAGCTTTCTATTTGTTGAAGATGATATAATTTGATATACAGTAGAAGATAAAGCGCATGAGTTTTTGCAAAATTGGCTTCACAGTATGTATTTTTATTCTTAAATTAAATTGTTTAATTTAGTGAAAATATATTTGGAATTAGGTATAGATTGTTCTTCTTTATTTAAATGTATTATAACCCCTCGGTAACTAGTAGTTGTATTGAACTCTTGTGTTTGTTTCTTAATCATAGGCTTCAAGTTATTGACTTATTGTAATCTCTTATTTTTATATTATGTTTGATCATCAATGAGATTTAATACTTTCGACCCAAAAAAATTTAAAAAAATACTCTAATTCTATATAGACATCATTATATTAATCTTTCAAGGATCATTATTAGCACATAAGTCCTCCAAAAATTTAAAAATGTCATAATATTCATCCTTTTAAAAGACTAAAGTAGTGACATAAAAGAAGACATAAGGACAAGTAATTTAATTGTTTTGAAACATTGCGCGATACGTAACAATAACATTAAAAGGATTAATGTGGTGGCGCCTATATCATTCAAAAAATAAATTAGGCTTTACTTTTTTGGATAAGTATATGGTTAGGCCTAAGGAAAAGCTCTCAACAATCTGCGAGAAGCCTAACAAGGAGGTCCTTCTACCAAATGAACTCTTTGCTGTAAGTAGCCCCTTGGAGATGTTGATTCTCTATTACCACATCTTTGTATGATATGCCATCTCACAAAGAAAATAGAATTCTATAGTCCCTTCTCGTGAAGCTTTGTCTTTCTTCCTTTTTCAATGTGGTGGATGACTAACGCCTTATGTATGCTGCCTTCTAAGGGTATTCAAATTCAATCAAATCTAATCAAAGTTATTAAATTAATTTAAACCAAAAATCAATCAAAATCGCAAAAGTTTGAATTGATTTAGATATTATTTTTCGCACACTGCTTAGATCGGATTGGATTTCGGATTTAATTTTTGAAAGTGATTCAATTCAATCTAAATCGAATAATATTATATAATATAATTTTTTATTATTAAGTTTATACTTTTACTTATAATAATTTTAATTTATTACATAATTTTCTATATTTATATGTCATTTTTATTTAAATATTATTTTATATATATTATATAAGTTACTTTTATTTTTTATTTTTATTTGTTTATTTCATTGATTCAAGTTACTTTTCTTTATAATACTTTATATTTAAGATCTTCTTTTATAAAAAAAATTAATTAAACTGATCCAATTCAAATCATCATATATTTTATTGTTTGTATCAAATGAATTTCTTTACTCAAAATCAATCCAAATCACACCACAAACACCTCTACTGCCTCCTTCACATTAAACCATTCCATCTAACCTCTCAATTGCCATTAATACCTTGCTTTTCTTCATAAAACCAACAAACCCAAAGAGTTTCTTCATATATCTCCATTGCTTGTAGGAAATGAAGACATCCGCTAGCTATTGATCCTTCAAATCTGAAGATTTGCCACAATTACGATTTCGTCGTGAATGCGAGTAGATTGTCCACAAACAACGTTATCACCCACCTTCTTTTAACATTCCTTTGTACTACGTCGCTTGCTGAAAAATTCCTTCTTTCGTAGCCAAATTTTGCATCTCCAAGCCAAGCTCCACCCTGATGTTGACTTCGAAATTCACCTTTGGCATTCATCACGCCTCATTTAATCATTTTTTCGTTTTCTCTAATCAATTTTCAGTGTCTCAGATAATAATTAAAGAACTTCAAAGGACTGCACCTAACAAAAGGATTTTGATCCTTTAAAATAAGATAAAGTGAGAAAATGAGGAGTTGAGAGATTATTTATCCTTACATCATTTGATGAGATTTACATATAATACAATATATTGATCAAAAAGTGAATAACTCATCACTTTCTTATATTACAAGAGATTTCATTTTAAGGGATCTTAATAAAAAAAAATTTTAAAGAAAAGAAAGTTTGTACTTTTTCATAGCCTTTTTTTAAACCAAAGGAGAAAAATGGAAGACAAAAGACTTGTTCTGTTATTATTCTCCGCGTATCTAAAGAAAATAGCTTGAACAACAATTAAACAGAGAAGGTTTTTTTTTTCTTTGTTTGAAAAAAAAAACCTTAAAACCTAATTGAAAAAAAAAACCTTAAAACCTAAACAGGTTCCCATTTGAATTTAGTAAATAAGATTCAACGCTTGTATCTAATCAGAAAATTGCAATATGAGGATAAGATTGCAGCGTGTGCATATGTATCTATACTTTTGAAAGTTGATCGTTCGTACTTCCATTGCTATCACTTTCATTTCATCATAAAATTAATTTTGCCATTGGTCAACCCGATTCTCATTTTAAACCAAACTAATAATTGTGACCAGCTGCCTGGAGTGGTCGTGAATTTAAAACAGCCGCAATTGATTGTTAATGAAAAAAAAAGAGAAATATTGAGAGGACTCATTTCTTGTGAGACACCGTATTGACTAACCACTTATTCACCATTAAATGGAATGTGAATCCTACTTAAATTAGGCTCACATCCCATCCAATGATGGACGAGTGGTGAGTTGGTATAGTATCCCACAAAAAGTGAGTCCCCTTATTACTTCCCTAGAAAAAAAAAACTATTTTGATAGTGAGATGATAGCACATTTTAATTTTTATTCGTCAGTGATTTTTTTTTTAATCTCTATTTGTACCATAATTTGGCAATCAATGGCATTGATCATGCGCGCTTATGATATTTAAATAAATGGTAGCACAATAATCGAGCTATTGTTTTAAAAATAAATAAATGTATGCAAACATGGACCATTTTTTTTTTTTTTTCAATGGACTACATCCAAACATGGACTTTGAGTTTGGCAAAGGAAATTGTGCATTTTGGGTAATTGTCCCTACATAAATCATTGGGTGTTTTTACATATATGAAATAAAAAAAAAATATTATTTATCTAAATATACCATTTCAATATTATTTTCTAAAGTATCTTGAAATATTGGATTGTTGATAAATCGATGTGCGTTACATCAAATTATCACTGCTCAAAATTTTGACAGAAATGTGAAAATTGATCTAACACATATCAATTTATACACTATTCAAGTGAATAGTATATAAATCGATTTGTATCATATCAATTGGCCCATTTTTCCCTCTTTTGCCTATAAATAGTGGCATGATATTGATTCATTTCATATTCGATTGCAAGCAGATTAATTATTAGGCAAAGAAGAGAGTTAAAAAAAAGAAAAGAATAAAGAAAAAGTTGATAGAATGGAGAGCAATAATTTGTATCAGATGGATGATTATGGACATATTTATGCAAATTTAGATGTATAGGTAAATTGTGAATTGCCACTGGTTTAAAGACACATTTAAATTAGGTGATAATCCAACTCAGAATATGATAGCACGCCAGTGGCAATTCACAATTTACCTGTATATCTAAATTTGCATAAATATGTCCATAGTCATCCATTTGATACAAATTATTGTTCTCCATTCTATCAATTTTTTCTTTATTCTTTTTTTTTTTAACTCTCTTCTTCACCTAATAATCGATCTGCTAGCAATCGAATATGAAATGAATCGATACCATGCCGCTATTTATAGGCGAAATAGGGAATAATGCATAAATTGATTTGTATCAGATCAATTTATATACTACTCACCTGAATAGTATATAATTCGATTTGTGTCAGATCAATTTCCATATTTCTGTCAAAATTTTGAACAGTAATAATTCGATGTAATGCACATCGATTTATCAACAATCCAATATTTCAGAATATTTCAAAAAATAATGTTGAAATAGTGTATTTAGGTAAATAATAATTTTTTTTTATTTTATATATGTAAAAAAGCCTAAATCATTGTTCAACATCCACATAACTAGTCAATAAAGGAAAGCATGGTAATTCTACAGAAGAGAGGCGTGCTTCAGAACAAAAAGCATGAGATTTTCAACCGGGGCTTACCCCCAGAGAAATATTCATCTAATTTCATTTGCATACTGTCTGCAACAATCCCAAGAAATTAAGTTTAAGAGCAACAAAATGACCAGGCTCCTCCTTCCCTTTGCAACATCAATGTGTATAATGCTATGTAAGACCTAGTTCGCACCTTTAAACCCTGCAAATTGTAACAACTAATAATCACTAATCTATTCATCTAAGCTTGGGATAAAAGAGTTTACAAATGAATCAATATAATTGGGAAATTTTACTTTGAATATGTCTAGGAAGACTGGAAGAGCAATATATTAAGTAAATGGTATAGTTGGTAAAAACTTAACCTTTTTATTTTCAATACTCTCATATTAATAACACCTTGCACACACACTCTTTCAAACAGTACAAGTATAATAATAACATAAAAAAAGAGATACTAGCCAATAACATATAACTCAAATAGCATCTCTCCTAATCTTTGTGACTAGAAATGGAAGTTAAACTTTAACTCGGCTCAAAACTTAATAAAAAGTGAACCTAATATCTAGGTTCAAATTCATGAATTTAGCTAATTAAACTATTAACAGTTTAAATTAAAGATAACTCACAAACTAATTTAACTCACTTCTAGCTCTATTTGTGACCATGGCTATCTGATTTGGACTAGAGTTTGATTACCATTTGCTCATCCTCACCCCTTTCACTTACTAGTTTTTCTGCGAGTTCCAAAGTACCAAAATGGGAAAAAAAAATATATCTATATAAACAAAGCTACTAATTCTTACCAGCAATTTTCTTGTGGGTAAACAAAGTCACAGACTGCATGAACCCCCCCCCCCCTTTTTTCTCTCTTCTCTTCTTCCAAAAAACAAAAAGTCGTACATCATTCAACATTTGAATTTTTCTATATCTAACCTTGATATATTGGCAACAGCTCAGCAAAACAAGACCAACACGGAACAAAGACAATAAACTAACATAGAAAGTAAAACATTTAGCTTAATTAGATGGGCTTGCACTTACTGCTGGAACTCAATGTTAATCAAGGATGCAGAAGCATTTGCTATGGCCTGAAAGGCAGTGGTTGAGAGCACCATGGAAGTTCCCACCCTAGAAGGCCTAGAAACTGAGGATTGTGCCCGATCAACAATCTTGATCTGAATCGTCTGGCCAGGAATACAAGTTCTAGGAGCGGCTGCACTGATGCACCTCACCTGATACTGCCTCCCACATGCAGCACCATTGTCCCATATGCCTTCGCCAGCTGAACCAAACATGTTGCTGGATGGAAACTGTGATGCATCTTCCCCATAACATGCTGTGGCTGTATGTGTCATCACATCACAACCCATAAACAGATTCATTAACTATTTAACTGAGATTTGGTTCATTTGGGTAATGCCAAAAAGTTTCAAATAGCATTTAAGGGAGTTAATGTAATGTTTTGGCACGCTACATGTATCTGACTGATTATTATGATTAGAATTATGTTATTTAGACATAATTTTTTTGACAGTGTCGATTGAAAATAAGAATTCATATGTAAATAAGTGAAAAATTTATGTAGGGAATCAGTTTTTTTATATACGCAAATTTTTTACAGTTGACACCTCAAATAATTATGTAAAAATAGCATTTCTATTATGGTTTTTATTTTGTTGGTAGGGTGGGGAGTGGCACTTACGTAAAAAGGGAGGGCCGTAGTGGGCAGCAGTGCCAACATCACCATGAGAGAAGTGGATGAAGAGTGTTGAGAGTGTGAAGCACAAGAGAACTTGGAAGGAGAGACTAGCCTTGTGCATTGCTGCAATGGACGACCATTTAAGCATTAAACCATTAATTGAAGAAATGTGAGGGCAGAATTGTTAGAAGGATTCAAAATATAAAGTTTTGAGAGCTATCTAACCGCTGTCTTTGTCATAAATTGGATGAGCAATTATTAATACTGAAAAAAATACTTATCAAAGTCAACGATGAAAAAATGGTCAAAGCAACACGTTGTCGGCCCATTCAGCGCCAACCATTACGCGCAAATTTTCAAGCCAATCACATGTCTCTTAACGCTTTTTTTTTTTTTCCCACAGTTTACTGAAATTCTAGAGCCAAGTTGAAATTTTAAATAAAAAATCAATTTTGATATTTATCAGTAAAATTTTTTTACTTTATTAACTAAATATATTATTATATGTATAATTTTTAATATAGTTATTATAAAACTTAAATGTTTTTAATGAAACAATAATATTTAATTAAATAAAGGTATAAAAATTTTTACATTAATATTAAACAGGAAAAGCTAACTAACTTTAAATATCCTGATAATTATTTCACACTAAAAAAATAAAAAACTTTAATTTTGGCAAAATAACATTGTTTTTTGCACTAAAAAATTGTTTATATATGTTTAAGAGGTAAATTAAAGAATTTAAAATATAATTTATTTAGATAAAAACAAATATTTATTTAATTTTTAATATATATTATTGATAATTTTAAAAAATTTAAAAATTTTAAATTTTTAATAAAAATAAATTTTATTTTTATCCACGAATTAGAGACTACATAATAAGAGGCAACTTAATTTGTCCTTGTAAATTTCACTACCATTTAATTCTACTGAAGTTTGAATTTTGAATTTCACCAATTAAATATCTAATATTCAATCATGAAAGCATGTTTAAAGGTAATAATAAGGGTGTTCGGTTTATGAAAACTCATGAATTAGTTTAATAAAATTAGATTAAATATTTATTTTGGTTCCTAAAAGATGAATGTGATATTAATTTATTTTCTCATAATTTTTTGAAATCAAATGTCCTTTAAAGTTAAAATATGACTTCACATTAGCTCCTGAAAATTTTTGATGTCAGATTAGATCCTGAAAAGTAAAATATGACATCATTTTGGTCCCAAAAATATGCATATCACAACTATTTAACCTTTCTATTTTTGATAAAATATGAATATTTATGGACTTCTTTGATGTTATATGCATTATTCAGGGACTAAAATAATGTCATATTTTCATTTTTAGGAACCTATTTGATATCAAAAACTTTTGAAAAACTAATATGATGTCAAATTTTAATATTTAAGAACTTATTTAATGTCAAATAATTTCAAGGACTATATTGATATCACATACATCTTTTAGAGATCATAGTGCATGTTTACTCATAAAATTATATTAAAAAACAACCTATAATTTGTTTACTCTTAGGATGGCAATGGTATCCATAAGGGCGAGGGCATCCCCGTTTGGAAATTTGCCCCCCGTCCCATTATAGGTCTCCATTCTCCGTTGACCATGGGCATTTGAAATCTCTGCGGATTTCCGCAAGTTTATATAAACCAATTCAAAAAGGAATCAAAAAAAGAGAAAAATTCATAAAAATAAAAAATATTTTTAAACCTAAATAAAGCATACATAATGGTCATAATTCATTACAACACTACTAACACAAGAAAAAAAAAATTACAACACAATCCAAACTAACAATGAATATACATGATAAAAATTCTAAAGTTTTAACAATCATTATAATTATAAAAGACAATTACAAAAATTCAAATAAAAAAAGTCCTCACTAGGGTTTGGGTATATGTATTAGTGTAGTGTGCATGTGTGTGTGTATAAGGTTATATAGGTAATTTTACATATAAGCGGGGACTTAGTGAATCTCTATAAGACGAGAGACTCATCCTTCGCCCTTAACCCATTTAGAAAGTGAGAACCACGTCCCCATTCCTGTGAGGACTAAGACCATCCTTGTATCCGCCCCATCACAAATAATCCTCACGAGTATCCGTTTAAATGAGTTGTTTGGTCATCCTTAGTTTATTCTATTTTCCCCTTATACCAAGTTGAATTCAAAACTTGTTCTTTTTGAGAAAAACTAAATTCTCCTAATTGGTATGTCTAAAAATTCTCCTAATTTAAAATTTTACTTATATATATTAAATAAATCTTGAATGTTGTATAAATTATAACTCATATAATTATAAATGAAATTTTGAGTTAGGCTGTTTTGTATATTAATTGTTAGAAAGGTATATCTGCACTCTTTATTTTTAGTGGTTGAGGGTAGTTCAGCTGAATTTTTTAAAATAATTTCTTAAAAAAATTGAGAGGGAATTCATTAATTAAAGAGTCGCTTACCTGATATCGTTACTGGGAATTTTTAGTTTGTTCCCTAGTGCCTTAAAGTCATGAATACTTGGTGTCTAGATCAAACGGAATGATGCAGCAATTTAAGGACATTTTCCATTAAACAAGTAAATTAGGCACTGAATGATCCCAACGGCAAGAAACTTCATGCATAGGACAAAATTTATAACATATTTCACAGCTTTCTACCCTAATATGTTAGAAAAGTATTAACTATTAATTGGACCAGCGCCTACTTGTTTGTATCGCTGGAAATTTCTATTTGAATTATACCTACCGACATTTACGAGCTCATAAACTGGCATCTTCCAAAGTCATCAAAAGCTGAGTTGTTTCTAGATTTTTGTCACTCTCAAACAAGACTTCTACTTATAAGAAGTTCTAAAGACATGCAGATTAGAGCATTAAACGCAATATATTTTTTCTCGCCGGTTTGTCACAAATACAATCGAGTGCAAGAGAATATATATCAGAATATGACTTCTTTTTTATTATATTAATCTTATTATATATATTTTTTCATTTGATTGACTAATATGCAAACACAGACATAGTCTAAATCATGGGTCTTAAATGCCGGCAACCGCCCGCCGATGGTTGGGACATGTTACCCGTACTTTATGTACTCTTCTTCGTTCCATTTGGGGTAATTAGAGGAAAAACAATTTGATCAAATTACCCAAAACCCAATTCTTCATTTCTCCAAAACCTTTTCAAATTACGCCAATTCATGACTGAACATTGGGCTTACAGTGAAGAAATTCTTATTTGTTACTCTATGTTTCTATTCGCACGTGTTCTCCTGATATGGGTTGAGGCGTCAATAATATTAAAAACTTTTTTATATTATCAAATTATTATCTCCATAATTTTTTACATATTTATACTATAATTTTATCATACAAAGAGATATGATAAATACATCTTTAAAAAACATATGTATTTAGATTGTCGATTGAGGTATAACATCAATAAATCATAGATGGTCCACCAAACTTAGAAAATGATGAGTTCAGAGGCAGAGGCTATTAGAGGAAGAACTTCATGAAGAGACATAAGACGTAATGGCGTATTGACGTACCTGATTATTGGTTCACTGTACCGTTCTTTCAAATTGTGAGGAGTGACTTCGCAAACAATAGCAACAATAAGGTGTTAAATACTAGTAATCGATACGGAAGAGGAGTAGCTGAAAAGCAATTAATTGACCCCATTGTGGTCATTTATAATGTTAGTCCGGTTAAAGTGAGCGTAAAGAAACAATTACGGCCCGTTTGGTATGCCGGCCCGTTTGGTATGCCTGATAGTATAAAGCCTGATAGAATAAGGGTTTATAGTATAAGGCTTGATTATATAAGGCTTGATAAAAATTTAATACTATACATTGTTTGGTATGTCACTGTATAAGATATTATATTATATAAAATATAACCAGAAGAAGAGATTATAATAAATATAATTTTTAAATAGTTATTATAATTATTTAAGCTATTTTTTATTATATACAAAAATAATTTTATATTAAAAATTATTTACTTATTTATTTTTAATATTTTTTTTATAAATATAAAAAATATGAGAGAGAGAGAGGAAAGAGTGAAATAGAGATGGAATTTTTATACATCAAAATCTAAATAGAATTAGTATCATATTCCTATATTTGGTTGTATTTTTTATTATATATAATTAAATTTATATTAAATATTATTATTTATATATTTTAATAATAAATTTTTATTCTTGTATTTTTATTTCAATTTGAATAGTTATTTTACAATTATTTTTTAAAAAATATTTATTTATTATTTATTTAATAATTAATTTTCTTTTAATAAAATATATTAAAAAATAAAAAAAGTGAAAGAACCCTTATACATTAAAAGCTAATCAGGCCTAATACGCCTCATAGTAGATTAAGTTATCCATCATTATAACGTATAAGGGAGGTTTGATGGATAAGCTTATACAATACGTTGACTGCACCAAACAACGGATAAGATCATAACATATTATATTACCTTATCCTATCATGCCTAATATAGCATGCCAAACGCCCCCTTAATGGATATGAATTCCCTGCGTGTTTTTAAAAGATAAGTTTTCTTGAACAATGTATTTCGAAAAATCAATAAACATTAATTGTATCAACAAGTAGATTATATAGTTACATAGTAACAAATTAAAGGTCAAATCCTTTAAAAAAATAACTATTAGAACAACCTTTTAATTGAGACAATATCTAAGCTTTTAATCTTAGAATAGTGTATGTTAAAATATCTTAATCAAGGACCCAAAAAAAAAAAAAAATCTTCAAAGAAACAATTAAATATAAATTTTCTGTATATTAAAAAATGATTTTTTTAATGGACTAAAAAGGGAAAAAATTTATTTAAAAAATCTAGAAAATTATTTTGTTACAATTTATTTATCAGTTTAAAAAGTCAATGAACGATTAAGTATTTTTTTTTTAATTATCCTCGTTTTTCATATGTTTGCTAAATGGAATGAAAGAAAGCATTAATAAAGTAATACTATTTTAAGTTCAATAAGCGAAAATTTAGTCAAGTGCAAATAAAATTTTCTTACGATTATGTACCAAAATATTTTTTTCTTACAATTAAAGTTATTTAATAACTTTTTAAATCTTTATGCAATTACACGTATTTTTTAAAACGGATGTGGTATAACTATGAGTTACAGATACTTTAAAATTATCAACTTCCTCAATCAAGGGGATAGATAACGTAAGTTTGCGAATACGGCAAGGATGCAGTATCAAATGGCTTGCGTCCTACGGTCATGGCGTTTGCTTGCAAGAGATTCGTTGCTTCTTCAATTAATAGATTCTTTTCAAATTTCAGTTCTGATCAGTACTAAAAATTGTCGAATTCGTGACCGAATTTGCGACTAATTTTTTCAGCCACAAAAATCATGATTTTGCGACCGATTTGAGAAATGGGGCTCGTAAGTCATGTTGTAAAAATCATGATTTTGTGACCGATTTTATGTATATAAATTGAAAAAATGGGGAAAAAAATCAATCACAAAATCGATCGTAAATTTAAATTTTACAATTGATTTTGCGACTGATTCCACAAAGTCAACGATGATAGAATTTTGGTTGCAAAATTTAGAATTTGCGATCGATTTTCGAGGTTCAGATAATTAATTTTGTTTGATAAGTCGATCGTAAATTCTAGATTTTGCGACTGATTTTCCAATCACACATAATTGATATATAATTATAGATCGGTCACAATTATTTTATTTTGTGACTGATTTTGCGACCGATTTATAATTATATATCGATTTTTCAGTCGCAAAAGTCCAAACTTTGCAACCAATTTAACAGTCTCAAATTTGCGACCGATTTTTCGGTCGCAAACTTCTAACATAAGGTCCAATTAAATCAGTTGCAATTTTATTTCGAAATTTGCAACCGATTTTTCGGTCACAAATCTCAAACTTTGCAACTGATTTACCGGTCGCAAATCTTATTTTTGCGATCAAAAAAATCGGTCACAAATGGATTTGCAACCTACCTATATGCGGCTCTTAGTAACCGATTTTCTTCATTTTGCGACTGATAACCAGACGATTTTCTAGTAGTGGGTATACGATATTTCTCTTCTATCCTTTTATCCTCTTAGAGTGTCGCAGGGGTGGAAGCGAGCCAAGTTGAGTTGAGTTTGTTTAAGTTTAAACTTGGTTCGAACTTAACTCACTAGAAACTTATTGAGTTCAAGCCAGTTCATGAGCCACTTAAACTTAATGAAATAATTCAAATTAAATATTCTCTTCATTTCAAAATAACTATCAAAAAATGAAAAATATTTGAAACTTGATATTTGAAACTATCAAATATTCTAAAACTCGAAAATATTTGAAACTTGATAAAGATATTGAAATAGAGGTAGTATAATTAATTAAGTCTTTCGATTAAATAATCTAGGATATTTAGTTATTAGAACATTGTCTAATAGCAACAACAACAATATTAACGATAAATGTACCAAAAAGTAATAACAAAACATGATTACACACACACACATAATATATAGTTTAGCTCATTTAATAAACGAACTTAAATTTCTAGTTCAATCTTGACTTATGAGCTCAATTTGAGCCCAACTTATTGAGTTAAACCAAATCAGAAATAATTTACAAGCTGACTTGACTCATTTTTCATAAGAGAACAATAATGATTAAAATTAAGTTATGGTTTTTATTTATTAAAAAAAGAATATAAACAGAATGTATATTTTCAATTAATGAATTTATAGTTGAATTAGTCACTTATTTGTAAAAAATATTGATACCTTTCCAAAAAATAAGGGTGTTAAAAGAATTTTCTTTGATATATTATTATTTTAATTATAATTATCAATATCTAAAGTTTATTATACCCTAATAAATCTACTTCAAACCAATCAATTTAGTCAGAGAGTACAAACTTTCTTAACATTAATTTTTTTATTTATAAGACTTAAATTAAAAATTTTAATTAAAGATAATAATACTAAATTACTTGAATATATTAAACATGAGTTAATGTCACTATATTATAAGTGTAAAATTTTTAGATTTGAATCCTCTAAAGTAAAGATATTTATAAAGTAAAAAGATGATAGGTTAATTATCTTTAGAGCATTTAGTGGGACCTATACAATGAGAGTTATTGATTTAAAGTTCTAAAGAGTGATATAAATTATCTAAAGGGGACTAACCTTTAACTTTCTCACTTTACAAGTATCCTTATTTTAGAGGATTCAAATTCAAAATTTTTATATAATTAATCAATAATGCCTTATGTTTTATATGACTTTTAAAATTTTTATTATAAAATTTAAATAGTTTTAATTATATAATAATATATAGTTAAATACCTTTATGATTTTTTTATAATTTACCAAAATTAAATTATCTTTTAACGTAGAGGGAGTTAATTATTTAGATATTAAATCTTTTAGTAAGTAACGGGTGGGTCACGAAAGTTCCCGTGAGCAAGATTTTAAACCTCTGATCTCCACCACGGGCTCTAGAATATTGTAATTTCCCATTTGCAAACCTACACGCATTAACTTTGTGGGGACTACACCCGTGGATATATGTTATCCTGTAGATATTGACATATGCTTTTCACCAACATTGTTCAATTACAATGCTTCACCAATCGGCATGCATGTTTAATTTCGTTAGAGTTGCGACGAAGGGTAGAAGTGAGCTAAGCTTTTTAAAATTCAGGCTCAACTCGAGCTCAAATTTGATAATTAATGAGTCTTATTTTTAGGTGTTCAAGGTCAATTCACCACAAATTTATCAATTTTGACATGACGCATGAGCCGCTCAAATTCAATTAAATAATTTGAATTAAATAATTAAGTCTTTTAGGCTTAATAAATTAGGATATTTAGTCCTAAGATCACTTAGATGATGTTTGGTATGCGGCAATTTATGTGAATTGCTTATAATTTACAATTAAATTATTTGGAATCACCACATTGTTTTACCCCATAGTACACATTACTTGATAATATCGATTACTTATATAATCTCGATTGCTTCTAAAATGGCAATCAACATATCCCCCACCATAAAAGATGACTATTTGGATTATTACCCATGTGATAGTACTTACCAATTTTTATTACAAAAGTACCCTAATCCTACCAATGCAAATGCCTCTCTCTCCTTCTAAAGCCCTTTTCACATCGTTGCCAGCCCCTCTTCTTCACTGGTGTAGAATTATTATTATAATTATTATTGTTATAATAATAATAATTATTATTATTATTATTATTATTACTTATTTAGAGAGTGTTTTAATAAAAGACATATATTACTTAATAATCTTTTTGATATACTAAATACGATAATGTAAATTGTTAGTTGAAAAGTGGCAGCCTGTTTGAGTGGTGATTCGAAATACTAGTAATCTTGGTAACCAAATCAAATGCCATTTATAGTTTCAAATAATAATAATAATAATAATAATAAATTAATATATGACATATAATTTTTGTGTAAGTATATAAGTTAACATTATAAATTGAAGTCTTACTCAATACTTGATATCTTTAATGAAAAAGTGAAAAAAAAAATATAAATAAGATTTAGCAGAAAATTCAGCATGTTTAGAAACCATTCCAAAACAACTCTTTATTTTTTTGGGGAAAAAAGTTGTTTTGAAAAAATCTGTGATGTATGGGAACCAAATAAAAATATATTATAATAAAAAATTAATAATTTTAAACTGAAAAATAATTTATAAATATAAGTAATTTTTTTAAATTTATTAGTATAAGTAAAAGTTGATTATATTAGAATTGTAATTTTTTTTTATCAAATTGATCCTAAGTATCAAATATCATATAATGTAAACAATTATTTTATACTTTTTTTTAATAATTTTATCATATAAAAATAATTTTTTTTCATACAATCTAAATAAAATATATTATTTTAAAATTACTTTTCAATTAAAGTATCCAAACATAATTTTGAGGAGAAAATTCTTATAAGGAGGGGAGAATTGTAATATCCCATTTTTAATAATTTTTTTTTGGGTGCAAATTAATTTGATTAATCTACTTTATTGGAATATTTTGTGACAACAATTTATTGATCAAATAATTAGATCATAAATATTAACTTTTAAAGTAGGATTATAAATTAGCACTAATAACATCAAAATATATTAATAATAATAATAAATTTTATCAAGATAAATAGTCCTACTAACCTTCTAAAATTTTTATACATGTGATATAAAACAAAAAATAAATACAATAACACAAGACAAGAAACAGGAAGAGGGAAGCATGAAATGTACTATACACATTTTCTGACATTAATAATATAATAATAATAATAACAATGTAAAAATCTCTAACCGTTTGAATATTTGAAGGAAAAGTCAAAGAAATTAATAAATAACTTTACGTAATTGGCTTGAAAATGAAGCATAGAAGGCAGACAGCACGGTTATGGCAATCATAGAAAATTCTAACCATGCGCATGAAGTCATATGGAAAATGATGATAACAGTAGAAATTTTGCTACTTTTGATCAGATTTTCCCATGCGAAGCAGTTCAACTCATGCCTATAAATAGGCGTGCAGACAAAATAAATTACTTGCATGCAGAAAAGGAAGCAAGTTGATAGAATATTTCTGCCATATGTAAGAGCTGGCAGCGAGAGAAAATAAAGAGAGAAAAGAGCGAGAAACAGAGAAGAGAGGAGCTAGAGGCTAGCAAGAGTTTGGTAGATATACAATTTTATGGTAGATAATAAAATTATTTATGAAATAAAATTATAGTTATATTTACTCATTGTAAGATTATCTTATTATTTACTATTATTTATTTTCACCTTTAGTTTATGTTTTAAGTCATTTTATTTATTAGAATTGCTCCATATTATTATCGTTACAAATTATTCTATTTATCCTCCCAAGTTATTTTATTTAATAATTCTTTATATTATTACTTGTTATTATTACAATCTATTTTACTGTTCCAAATTATTGTCTTTTTATATTAAAGTCACTTATTATTAGTTATTATTATAGTTTATTTATTATTTCAAGTTATTTTAATTATTATTCTTTTATACTAAAATTGCTCAATATTAGTTCTATTGCAATTTATCTTATATATTATTTCTTTATATTTGTTTTATCTATTATTTATTTCCAGTTATTTTATTTCTTTCTCCTTTATATTAAAGTCACTCCTTTATTTGATGTTAAAATTTATATATCGCCCATTACTTAGCAAGTTATTTAATTATTCTTTTATCTTACAGTTGCTCATTATTATTATTATTATTATTATTATTATTAGTAAGATATTATTTATGTAATGATATATTATTTTGAGTTATTATTTTTTATGGTAATTTCTCTAAAAGACCAATATTAATAGTAAAATATTATATCTAACTAGAAGTAAAATTTATTATACATGAATATGAGCTATTAAATTATCAATACCTTTACTTGAAATTTTGTACTTGACTCACGGACAATATGATGACTTTTGACTTATGGACATTACTATGACCTTCAAAATGACAAAACCAATATGCACTAGATACGCCATCATGACATACTAAGGATTATGATGAGAAAGTTTAAAAGAAATTAAATAAAATTGATATTATATACAGTCCCTTTAGAAATTAACATTTATGTATGGCAACTCTATATTTTGAAAAATTTTATTGAGATATTATGTTATTCAAGTTTATATTATTTTAGTCCTTGTGCACTTCGTTTATTTTAAGTTTATGAATTAATTTATAACTTCTACACTTTATTCCGTTTATTGCTTAATCCTATATTTTATTATTTAATTTATTATGACATCAATTTACTTATATTATTATTGTTTATTTTATACTGCTTGAGTCTTTTATTTGAGCTATATTTATGGCTTAAGTTTATGCATCTATATATTTTGTGAATTTATGCATTATGGCAAATAAGTATTTTGAAAGAAAGATATTTAATTAAGATTTGCTGCTGAACGTTAAGAAAGTAGAGGGATAAGATATAAGATCATTTTATGTTACCTGCCTCGGTTAGTATGGCATAAAAGTCTCACTTTGTCATCATGATATCAAAAGTAATACTAGAGAATGGGAATTCCTAAAAAAAAGGCCTTCCAATATGTGTGAAATAAGTAAATAAAGAAAAGTGGAAATTAAAGTAAAAATATTATAACCCTATTAATGTTTGCCACATTATGGGTTGCATAGCATATATGTTTTTAGCATTTACTGCTCATAATGTTATAACGTATGATTTGATTATAAGTAATGTGATGAGATTATGACACTGTAGCCATGTGAATTTCCGTGCTAAGATACGGTTGGAATTATCATAGTTCAAATACTTTAGAACTAATTATTATTTACTGAGAATTTTCAATTCTCACTCTATTTCTATTAGTTTTAGACTAGTCAAGTAACGTCTTAGAGGAAGGTGAACTCTTCTAACTGTTAGAAGCATATGAAGTTATAATCAAATAAATTGTAGTTTCATTATGTAGCCTAAAAATGTTTAGCTGATGGCGAGGAGAACTTTACTCCTACTCCTGAATTCTATGCTATATCTATACATATTTAATATCTAACTCTAAACTTTTTATGTAAAGCTGTTCTATTAGCTTTACTATGAACGGTTGTTACACCCCTCCTCCTCCCTCAACCTCTATCACCATTGCCATTGCTGCTCCTCTCTCGTCACCCTCACCCTCCACCACCACTACCATCCTTCCTTCACTCTCCATCTTCACCACCCATCCCCCCTCCATGACCACCCTTCCTAAAACTCGCCTTCATATTCTCTTCCTCACCCCTTCCACTTCCTCCTTCACCCATTTTTCCTTAAATCATTACTTCACCCATTGCCATCGCCACTCGTAGATTTGTTCGTGGGCCATTTTAGGGCAAAAATTTCATTTTTTTCTAGTTTTTTTTTTATGGTTATTGATGGGTTATTATGATTAATTATTTTAAATAATTAATTAACTATTTTGAATTATTATTTTCCTTATGAAAAAAAGTTGTAGACTAGTAGTTATTAATTATTTGCCTCTAAACTAGGTATAGATTTTTCTTATTAATAAAATAAAATGAAATTAATAGGAATGAATTGAAAAAGGAATGAAGAAATAGAGATTTATTTTTCCTCTTATTTGGGAGATTAATAAAGGAACAAAAATAAAATTTTATTAATTTTGTTTGAAAATTATATTATAAAAAAATAAAATGAAACAATTATATTATTTTTAAGTTACAGTTTTTAGTTCCTTATTTTTTCGTCTTAATTTTGAAGAAAATAAATGAGTTTTTGAGGGAAACAGATGGGAAACATACATCCTTATATATATATATAGTGATTATTTGGTACTGCTAATTGTCTCTGCTTAATTTTAGAAGGGAATATATCCATAGGCACTTGGCCGCCACCTTTTGACCCAGACAACCTTATGTTAGGTCGATATAAACACCATGACGAGAAAGATTTTTGTATACTAGGAAGAATTATTTTTTTTTTTTATCATGAAGCATCATAATCTTTATCCTTTTATGGTAAAAAATAAAGAGAAGTATAACATAAAAAAAATATGGCTTAAGCTATGCAGATCATGTGTCATATGATTGAATTCAAATTGCACCAGCCATTTAATATGAGCAAATAGCCACCCTCTCACCAACAACACTGCCTCCTCAGAACTCTAGTTTTTGTTAATAGTGATCAAAGTTAGAGAGATAACTTGAAAGCATTTTTGTTAGTTTGTTTAAACATTTTCTTGCATAAATTAACTCGTTCTTGAAGAAAATACATCTTTTCAACGATCATCATTACGTAAGAATTTTATTTTAGACAAAAAAGAAGGAAAACTCTTTCAATCCTGATAAATTTTCAATCAGGAACATGATAAAATATTTTGTTGCTTTGATTGCTGGAGATCGCTTTGAATAGTAAAATGGGGCGAGATCCTTCCTTATTTATAATTAGTATAGAAGTCTCAAATAAAAGATGAAGGAAAAAAGAAAAGAGCTTATAACGTTTGAATTGGAGAAAATTATTAGATTGACCTTTTAATCAGGTCATTCAATCCAAACCTGTACTCCATATAAAACTTGCATAATTAGCATAATGACAAAATAATATTGCAATTGTTGATTTCTGCTGAACTAAAACAAATGGCAATGCTGGTGGCTCTAAAACTGGTGCCAGATAGTATAACTTCCATGGATCTTCTCAGGGCAAAAGATGAATTAAAACTGTAAGACCTGCAGATATCGGTTTCTTTGCTTGTGCTTTTTCTTTGTATTCTAGTAAGCTCAACTTCATGCTTTCTATTTTACTTGTTTTTTTTTGTTGAAAATAAAATAAACAATAAGTTTGCTTCTCGATGTCAATTCAGAGAGTGAAAGCAACTCCTCTGATAAGTTCTCAAGTTAGAGCAATTGTCAAAACTTGTTGATTGAATTCAACTAAGTGTACGCAAATATTGTCTAAATTTTATGAATGTTCCAAAATACTATTGGACAAACTTGATAGGATAAAAGGCATGCAAATCTTAGCCTGAATAACGGATTGATAAGGAAATGATAAATACAAGCTGAAACGGGTTTGTCTATGATGCACCTCATAAGGTGAGGTGCATCACATATTTTGTATGATTGATGGTCAGATGTGAGGGTACACCAATACACCTTATGAAATTAATAGTCAGATATAAAGATGTATTGGTGCACACTCATATCTGACCATCAATCATATAAAGTGTATGATGCACCTCTTAAAATGAGGTGCATCATAGCATTCGCCAGCTGAAACATGTAACTTAGAGGCATTTGATAGATTCTTCCTGCAGTCATGGTCTTTGCTTGTAAGAGATACGTTGCTTCCTCAATTATTCGGAGAATTATTGCTTTCTTTAAAATAAAAATATTTACTACTAAAAATATTATCTTTTGCGAGTATGTAGGGCAGAGAGGATATGTGCCTGGGGGGAAGGAAGGAAGGAGCGTGGGAGATTGCGCCGCATAAGTCAAGTGCATAGTTATGAAAGAATAAATCATAAGTCGGAAGTGGATCCTCTGATCAATGATAAAAAATACTATATGATAAGATCATGCCATTTTTTGATATAAGAGGATCCACTCCCATCATAAGTCCCGTCTGTAGGTCGCGTATGGTGCTTACGGGTTAAAAAATTAGGTGGATTTATCAGATTAAAAAAAATCCTCACCATGCAGATATGATGTGTGTCAAGTAAATGCAGGACACATGGAATTATTTGAATGAGGTGATGGTTACGTTTTGGCCATTAATAAAATGATATATGAATTGAAAGATTCTACAATAAAATTTGTTGAGTAATGACCATGGTAGTCCATCTTTCCCTTCATCATGTTTCCTGGCATCACTCTTCCCCGAACCTCCGCAACTTCTCCAACAAAGCACTGCACAGCACATAACATAGCAACACATCAATTCCCCATGAAGGAACCAAAAAGGGTTAAATTGGATCAATAACAAAAATTTTAAAATTAAAATAGAATTAAATAGAAAAAATTTAAAATTGAAGCTTTGAATAATTAAATATAATAGTGCAAAAAATAAAAGTGATAAGAGAAGAGAAGATAATACAAGTTATTTTTATACTGATTTATTCATAATATGTGACCTATATTTAGTCTAATTGTTTGAAATTTTTCTTCACTATGTGATGTATATTTAGTCCAATTGTTTGGAATTTTTTTTCATTCTCAAATTTTTACTTCCAAGGATTTTGATAAACTTCCTTTATCCAACTCCATAGTAGAGTATATGATGGTTTGTTTCTTATAAGAATACCACAAAATTTCCCTTTATTTAGAGTATACTAGTGGTTTCTTTTTCATAAGAATACCACTAAACCTTCCCCTATCTCAACCAAAGTAGAGTGACCTTACAAGGTAGTGATGCTCTTCTAGTTGAGCTACAATGGGTTTCAAAAACACTCAAAAAAATGAGTAAATTTAGGTGCAAAGCCTATGAGCTATGATAAACAAGATAAAGCATGGCAATCTCTCAATTTCTTTGGCGGAGGTTCATGATTTCCTCTTCATTAAGGTTTTATATAGATGATGAGCCATTAATGTTCACTAGTCGTTAGAAAATATTTTGGCTTGAGTTTGGTCCAAAGAATTTGCCCAAATTTTTGTATATTTGTTATTCTTGATATGTAGTCACTGGTTACTAACCCGTAATTGTTAGTTCTCTCAATTTTTATAACCAAGCTTGATTCTTGCTATATGACTGTCCCCTTCCTAATTTACTTCTGTAATCTTAGTTTTCTGAGTAAAAAATAGATCAGATTATCTCCACAAATCAATAATATTTTATAGAGATTTTAGATATTAAAAGTGGAGTAATAAGATAAAAAAGGAAACAATTTGAACATGACATTTTCTTTTAACAAGAATATAATCAAACAACATTAATATTAGATTTAAACAAATTAATAAGATATTCATCATCAAAATATTAAACCCAACATTCTCCTTCTTTTTTATGATGACCCAATTATAAAATATTATAAACAATTTGAACATGATTGGAAGATTTAGAAAACAAGCAACTATCAAGTCACATGTCCTATATTCAATAACAATTAGAGTTGACAACAATATCATCATAGTCAAATATATTTAAAGAAATTAAAGATTAAGAGTCTAAAGAAGGCTCCCTTTTAGTTCATGAGTTCTATAATTTTCGAGGACTTGATATGCTCCCCTCAATCCATGACTCCATTCTTGATCTTTGACATATACCTCCCCTTAATCCATGACCCTCTTCTTGTTGCTATGCTCCCTTAATCCAATGCTTCTCCTTAATCCTTGAAGAGCTTGCTCTTAAGTGATTTTCTTTAAGGTCATGCTCCAAATTGGTTAACCTGTGCTTTCTCCCTCTTTAGCATCAAAAAGATCAAGTGCAATATGTATAATAATTAAAGAAAATAATTATAAGATTTTACAAATAATAAAGTGAAATAATCAGGATAATATGCCAAAATAAATAATTATAAGCTTGATTCTTTTAGCATTAAATTTTTTTTAGTTTAAAATTACTTTTTTGTTTATGTACATATACCATATTTTAAACCAAAATTTTTTTAGTATAAAAACTAAAACCAAAAAGCATGACATGTACTGAGGTCAAAAACTGGTTTTACATTTTTTTTCCTTTATAGGTCAAGAACAAAAAGGTAACAATGTATGCACTGTGTGTTTGTCAGTCAGGGGATAATGATATGGTTAGATTCTGGCCCCTTCCGGTCGTTAGTGCCGTTCGCTATTATTCTCTGCCTTTCATTTGTCTCTTCGTTCGACCTCTATCTACCCTTCTCCCAATCTCAATCATCCCCATAAAATAACATCATAAAAAATCTCATTCTTCTCTTTCATTGGTTCATGCCAAATAGCTCTTCAGGGGGCTCCGCCTATGGATTCATGGTTCCCCATCTGAAACTGTGAACTTCAACAACACTTCTCAATTAAACGTTGTTTTCGATACCTCCGTGGGTATGGGTATGGGTGCTGCTCCTGCGAGATACTCATTTGGAATCCCCATCCACTCCCACGGTTCTTTCCGTAACAAATTAGACTGCTCCACCTCCCACTTCCCTCTCCATCTGGAACTTTCCAGAATTGCCCTTTGCCCGCGTTCTTCTCCAAAGGTAACTTTATTTATTCTCACTGTAATTGTTGTATATCTATACTTTATTTGGGTGAGAGAAGGAAGTGTTTAAGCTAACTAGCTAATGGAATGTGGTTTTCAGGAAAGAATTCAGTTACTATAAAGGTTATAATATATTTTTAATCCTGGTTGCTCATTGTTCAATTTGATTCTAATAAAAGAAAATTAATCTAGTCCCTATATATAAACATTATTAAAATGGTCCGCTTTTGTTACTGTTGTAACATTGTTTCTTAGAGTTATAACGGAGTCAAGTCTAGGGTCCGGATTGTATCTGAGTGTCATGTATCAGGATGAAAAATGGAGAATAATTTCTATACACTGACACATCCAATAGAAATGCAAGAAAATATCATGTTATGTTTTTTAAGATTAACTTTATATAACTACCAAAGATGATATGACACTTTGTATTTCTATTTAACGATAGCTATCTGTTCATCGAAATTATTCTCTAAAAGATATATGTAAAACAACTGAAGAAAGTTTAAAATTGTTGAGTGTTTCACAAAATAGGGACACTAATCTGATTAACCATGGGTTCGATGCGATCTAGTTCTGTATGTTATGATAAGATTTTAAATGCTTTCTCCACACAAATGGGATAACATGTATGACTTAATATGGTGTTACACAAAAGTGTGATTAACAATGGGAAGTTTCAATTCAATGCCTTCTAATTCTGTGTCTTAGAGTAAGGTTTCAAAAGCCTTTTCCACGAGAATGCGATGAATGTGGATGATTTAATCTGGTGTTGAACTAAGTGGCCTGGGAATTTGGTAGGTAAGGAGTTGTGAATTTTGCTTGACATTGCACTAAATGCATTATTTTATACCCATTGTTTCAGATGACTGGCCAAAAGGATAATGCCATTTGTCTTGGGTTGAGTAAGGGTGTCTTCTTCTACATGAGAATCAGAGTGTTAAAATGGGAAAAATTGTAGGTGAACTAGGTAAAAGATATATAGATTGAATGGCAGATAAGATTTGAATTCATTTTGGACTTTGAGGCTGCTGTAATATTAGAACTTTAGAATGCATTTTGAAATGACAAGACCTCAAATTGTAGTTTTATTATGTCATTTATCTCCCTAGTTGAATATAGGTTAGAACAGAAACTTTTATGTAATTAACTTGATGAATGAGTAATATCTGATCTGTTCTGGATGCAGGGATTAATTGATCGAGTATGTGCACGACCTGATATTGATGATTTCTACTGGGAGAATGAGAAAGTTCCAACACCCATACTTGACACAATAGAAAATCCTCTTTGCTTGAAGAACTTATCTCTTAAGGTTAGGTGTAAGCTTTTTAGCATTTTTATCTTTATAGTATTGGTTTTGCATCATTTGTACTTGCAATCTTGTAGTATCTTATACCTGAATAATTGTCTTTTCAGGAACTGAAACAACTAGCCGCAGAAATCCACTTGGAGTTGTCTTCCATTATGTCAGGTACACAATTATCATTGAAAGCAAGTATGGCAGTGGTGGAGCTGACGGTTGCGATGCATCATGTTTTTCATGCTCCAGTAGACAAGATATTGTGGGATGTTGGGGACCAAGTAAGATTTTAATTTATATGAAAGAGTGCCCCATTCTTATTTTACATTTTCCTCTTACCTTTTGGGGGGTGAAAGGAGAATGCAGATCACAACCTTAATTCTTTACTTGGTGTTAATTTTGCAACTAAACAATGAATGATCTCTTTCTTTTTGTTCATTTTGGATAATTTAGCCTATTCATTATTTGTGTGCAGACATATGCACATAAGATTCTTACAGGAAGGCGATCCCTCATGAAGACAATGAGACAAAAGAATGGCCTCTCTGGTTTTACTTCCCGATTTGAGAGTGAATATGATGCATTTGGTGCAGGTCATGGATGCAACAGTATTTCTGCTGGACTTGGTAGTTTGTACATTCTTTTTCCCTTTTGATAACAGTAGTCTCCTTAAGTATTCTGGCTTTGTTCATATTTCTTTGTTGTCTTGTGCTGTTCTGAGTATAAAGTCTGTGCGTGGTTGATAAATTATACTCTTTTTTCTGCAATGCATAAGGCCACTTCACTCTTTCCTTATTATATGAATTAACAAATTTCCTATAGGTAAAGTTTGAATTTTTCTCAAACTCATATCTGGTATATTTTATTTCAGGCATGGCTGTTGCACGTGATATGAAGGGGAGGCGAGAACGTGTAGTAGCAGTTATCAGCAATTTGACAACTACGGCTGGTCAGGTGTATGAAGCAATGAGCAATGCAGGATATTTGGACTCAAATTTGGTTGTAGTTTTGAATGACAGCCGACACTCTCTACTCCCAAAAGTTGATGAGGGCCCAAAGACATCCATCAATGCCCTATCTAGTACCTTAAGCAGGCTCCAGTCCAGTAAATCTTTCCGAAGATTTAGAGAAGCTGCTAAGGCATGCCTTGTTTTCTCCTCCTTTGTGGTGAAAGGATGCTAGAAAACTGTAAATTAGTTTTCAATATTTGTTGCTACTTGCAAAGATGCAGGGTCCATGGGGCAAGTTGGCAATGCCACAGCTTCAACTTTAAAACGAACCTACCAAGGAAAGCATATTTGCATGCTAATAACTGATAACTCTAGTACAAAATGACATTAAGAGTATCATGTTTTGATTAGTGGCCTGTCAAAAATAGTCATCACATTTCTTTTTAATTTCCTATGACAATTGAGATATGTCTCTGACATGTGCAACTCTGCTCCCTTCCCTTCCCCTTCTCCTTGTATGTGCATCTTTTGCTCTAGTTATTCCTTGCAGGAGCAGTTTTTGTTGCATTCATCATTACATTCTATTCTGAACAAGTGATATGTCTAATAATGATGCTCCTTCCTTTTAGACCTCAATTCCAATTTATTAATGCCGTTTGCTTTATACTCGCATTATGTTTAAGTGGTAATTTGTCTGCATTGTCATAGGGTGTTACGAAACGAATTGGTAGAGGTATGCATGAATGGGCAGCCAAAGTTGATGAATATGCTCGTGGTATGATTGGTCCACTAGGTTCCACTCTTTTTGAAGAGCTTGGGCTATACTACATAGGCCCAGTGGATGGTCATAATATTGAAGATCTAATTTGTGTTCTGCAAGAAGTTGCTTCCCTGGATTCAATGGGTCCTGTCTTGGTTCATGTGATAACTGATGAAAATCAGGGAGAAGAAAACAAACAAAAAAGTGATATAACAGGTGGGCAGCAGGGTGGTATGTAGTAATACATATTATTTCTTGTGTTAATTTTTGAATCATGATCCAGTCTACAATAGCTTATCTTGCCATTAATGAGCTCACATTCTAGTTCCTTGTTTTTTTTCATCTAGCACTTTTTTTTCTTTTTTCCTAATTAAGTTTATTTCAAATGCTTAAGCCTTTCAGGAAATTAAATTAATCACTTCATTGTTAGTTTACAGCAAGACCCTATTGATTGCACATACAACAACAGACAACCAGGCCCTATCCCATTTTCACTAAGTAGAGTTATCTACATGAATCAATGGAAACTGTTGGACTATCAAAACCCAAAATTTCAGTAAAACCATTTAGAGCATGGTCTTTTTCCATGGTTTCCTTAGGTTTTCCTCTATCTGTATCTGTTTTAATGTTCTTTTCAAGCAATATCCTGATATGGGCTGAAACCAGCACTGTTTGTCTGCCTTATTATCTGAGTTCAGGTTGATATGACTACAATCTCATATAGTTGTAAAGCCATGTCTTCTGAATGGTAGAAATTATAGTTTAGCTTCTTTATAGCTTCACAGTCTCTTTTTTTTATGAAAATTTGAATGATATTTGATTTTTCCAAACAGTTTTTAATGAATTGCCTATGTTAACTTTTCAGATTCTATTAAATCTGGTTCATCGCATTATGATGTTCAGCCTCGAACATATGGTGATTGCTTTGTGGAGACTTTGGTTGCAGAAGCAGAGAAAGATAAAGATATTGTGGTTGTTCATGCAGGAACCATGATGGAGCCATCACTAGAACTGTTTCAGGAAAAATTTCCGGATAGGTTTTTTGAGGTGGGAATGGCTGAGCAACATGCAGTCACATTTGCCTCTGGTTTGTCATGTGGTGGATTGAAGCCATTTTGTGTCATACCATCTTCCTTTCTACAAAGGGCATATGACCAGGTCCATCCTTATTTCAGCATAAATTATCATAATAGCCATTTTCTGTTGTTAGCAGACAATCAGAGTTGTCTTGGGGAGCAGCATATACGTAGTTGAAATTAGTTATGATTTTCATGGTTTCTATTATAGAAAAAGTTTACTTTGGAACGTAAAGGGTGGACTATATCAAGAAACCTGTTGAGATGTTACAGTACTACAACTATTGCAATTGATTATTATTATTATTCATTATTAATAATATTATTATCAAGAAAGTGGTAACAGCACTACATATCTGGTACATGCCTAGGCTTCCAAATTGTAAGTATGAAGGAAGTCTGTTACTTGACAATCTATGACAGTGTTTGCAAAAATTATGTTGTGAGAAAGTAAATAGGCTTCATATATGTGTACTGTTAACATCAAATAATGTGTGTGTGCGCGCGTGCGTGGGTGAAAATGCCCCCCTACCTACTTGTAGAATGGATGATTAATGTACATTGCATAATGATTTGATATAAGTAATTAGGATTTTTAACATGTTACTTGTCAAATTTAGGTTGTCCATGATGTTGATCAACAGAAAATTCCAGTACGTTTTGTCATTACAAGTGCAGGATTGGTGGGTTCTGATGGTCCCCTCCAGTGTGGGGCATTTGACATAACCTTTATGTCATGCTTGCCAAACATGATTGTCATGGCACCATCTGATGAAATCGAAGTCACGCACATGGTGGCTACTGCTACTTGTGTTAATGATCAGCCAGTTTGCTTTCGGTATCCCAGGGGTGCGCTAGCTGGGAAAGACCACCCTATATGTGATGGAGTCCCCATTGAGGTAATTGGGTGACACCCTATTTTCTTGATGCATTGTCAGTTGTGCTGAAACTCATTACTTTGACAAGGGCAAAATAATTGTCAGTTTGTCTAGACATTAATTAAATCTGAGGAAGGATATTCATTTTCACCTTGCCGAAAGATTGGTCATACTAGAAGATTATGCAATATCTTCCTTCTTTAATTTTGGAGTGGCTGGAATTTATTCATACACAGATTGGAAAAGGAAGAGTTCTTGTTGAAGGTAAAGATGTTGCTTTACTGGGATATGGATCAATGGTTCAGAACTGCCTTAAAGCTCATACACTTCTTGCAAAGCTCGGCATTGAGGTGACTGTTGCTGATGCAAGGTTCTGCAAGCCCCTTGACATCAAGCTTTTGAGGCAGCTCTGTAAGCACCATTCTTTCCTGATTTCTGTTGAGGAAGGATCTATCGGAGGATTCGGTTCCCATGTAGCTCAGTTTATTGCTCTTGATGGATTGCTTGATGGAAGAATTAAGGTAATTAGTTCAAGCTGTGTGGGAAGGTTATACTTGTTTTATAGTTTTAAGAATATTTGGGATTATGATATCTTATTTGATTTCTATGTATAATTCGCTTAAAGATATAAAAATTGACAAGGCATAAATTTCTTTCATATACCTTTTTGAAATTCTTGGTGGGAAGAAGTATTTTGTGTTTTCATGATCTCTAGATTTATCATTTCATAGTATCCAAAAATTTCTGTTGTGCATCAGTGGGATTTGCAGGGTTGTCTTTCCGGTTGCTGGAACTTACGAATTGATGTTGTGCACATGCAAGTAGCTTGGCTTACCTTTATACACCATATTATGTATTTTATATTATTTTAAAGTTCATTTGGTAATTGTGTTTGGTGCATTTTAAAATTTACATAGCCTTGACATATATTGTATGGCAAGGTATGACCAAATTTTGTTGTTTGGTCAAGTTCTTATATTCTGTTTCTAATTTTTCTGGATCAACTCTTTCCAGTGGCGACCAATTGTCTTACCTGACAGTTATATTGAGCATGCATCACCAAACGAGCAGCTTAATCAGGCAGGGTTAACTGGACATCAAATTGCCGCCACGGCATTGAGTTTGCTGGGCCGTACCCGTGAAGCTTTGCAATTTATGTGTTTGTGAGTTGCATACTTCATGTCCCTTTCCAGATATGATGAAGGGATGTAGGATGGCTGCGTAGGATAATCAAGAATGCAAAAGGGCTGTGTCAGGTTTACTGATCTCTTTTTGTATTTGTAATCTTGTGTAGTTTTGCTTTGCATATATGATGATAGAAATATATCACAGATGCCATTTTTGTATAGAACTGATGTCAAATAGAAAAAGAAAAAAAAAATAAAAAGGTTAATTTAAAGTGTGACAATCTAACGAATCAAGATCTATGTTGCCTTTGAGAAACAATCACTTAAGCTATATTCGAATGTTGGTAAGAGGGGAAAGATAGGGGAAGGATTTTAATGAGTGAATGGGAGGTGAAGAGGGGAAGTGTCCCCCCTCCTTCTCTCTTATCTCTCAAGCAAGAAACAGCAAATATCCAAAAGGAAAGGTATTCTCTCCCCTTTTACTTAAATATGCAAACAGTAGATTAAGTCTTTTTCCATTCAATTTCTTAACTCTTTTTATAACTTTTCTCCCCATTGCATCCCGTTCCATCTCCCAATTAGTACATTAGTCTAGTGGATGTAATATTGATAATATTGTACGTTGTATGAACATTTTGTATCAGTAATCAAGCAATTACCTCTAGATGGGAAGAACTTTGCTGCTTCACCTAAAATGTGATTCATTGGTTCACGTTTAGTCCTGAGAAACGGGCACATGCTAGCAGCCTAGCTGCTATGCTTCCAAATTTTAATAATGTGTTGTTTTCAAAGTGGTCACAAAACTGATAGCCAGTGCATGCATTTCAGAGGTCTATGATGCACCAAATTGAGGAGGAGGATAATTTTCCCTCCATCTTCTATATTAATAAGCGCCTATGAGCTAATACACAGGCTCTATCAGCTATCTCAGCTACGTGCCTTTTCTATTATTATTATCATTTAAAAAGAAAAGCAATTGATCAAAGACAAAGGGTGGAAGAATGTGGTGATAGGTATGTGGTGATAGGTGGTAGAGGGATGATAAGTAAATTCATTTTTTTGGAATATTATATTAATTTATATTTTATTTATTATTGGATGGAATATAAATTTAATTTAAGTGTAAGTTAATATAATATTTTTAAAAAAATGAGTTTATCAAATATTTTGTTAGTTCATATTAGTAAGCCACGTTTTACTAATTATATATTCTTCAAACTCGTCATTGTACGTTTCACCTGTAGCCCTTACGGGGTACATGATTTCAAGTTTGAAACCAAAGTGTGACCAATTGGGGCTAACACATATAAAAACTGTATTATCAAAAATATAAATTTGGTTGGAACTGCATTCTGAAACTCTGTCGACTTTGTTTGACTCACCACGTGATGACGTGAAATTAGATTAGACAAGTTCAGATTAGGTTTTGCGGACTTAATTTTAAGAGAATTCATAGGCGGGCCTACAAATAATAGGGGCATATGTGATATGTGATGTATATTAAAAATTGAGAAAAATGATAAAAATATTTGTTTAATAAATTTTATATAATTATTATTATTTTTATTTAAATATTTTTAAAATTTTATTAATATGAATAATTTTATTAGCTTGTTTTGTAAAAAAATTTTAAATCAGTATAAACAATACACAAAATTTACTGGTATATGTATTGTTTATGTTGGTAAATTTTGTAAAAAAAAATTTATTAATATTTTTTAATAATATATTAGTAAATTTTATATATATATATATATATATATATATATATATATATATATATATAAAATACAAAACTTATTAATATTTTGAATAATATATTGATAAATTTTTCATATTATTAAAAAATATTGATAAATTTTTGGATTAAAAAAATAAAAATAATAATAATTATGTAAAATCTATTATTCAAATAATATTTTTTTTTTTGCTCATTTTTCAATATACGTCTTGTATTGCCTCACAAAAAATGCGCTCCCGAAACATTTTTCTAATTTTAAACAAACTTTTGGGAACTTGATTTGTGTCAAGTGAGTTTTGCAAATAAATTAATTCGTGTTTTAAGAACATCATCTTAAAACAATATAATTTACTAAAAGTGATAAATTTTACATTCGTTATTTACGTTACACTTTTCTGAAAAATAATTCATATCATTATTTTGAGGCACACTTTAAGAAATAATATAAATATCATTATAATTCTTTAATTTCGATGTCACTTTCACATTATGAACAATAAAAAGCATGATAATTCATGGCATTGGATTCCCAAGCATTGGATCCCAAGCAAAATACAGACACACACAAAAATCCAAACAATGTCAGGTCAGTAAGTATTGCTACTTTATGGAGGTTACTCAGCAACTGCCATGCAACCAGCTGTGCCTTGGTTGAGCCTCTGCAAACACTTGGTTCGGGCCTTCTTAGCTTTTCAGGTCATACACTTCACTCATTAGCCACATGCAGCCCCACTTTTCCGTGTGCCACCACATCACCATTATTGCACGGAATCTCTGAATGGCGGATTCCACCCAACCCCCAAGGCGGTGGATTGCACTACATGCATGCCCACACTCCGGCAATATGTACATTCAGCTAGAATGCTTCAAGCATCAGAAAGACAATCGCAAAAAAAGGAAGAGAAAAGATATCAAGTTAGTTTGCAGAAGAAACGAGAGAAAAGAATGGACAGGAGCAATATTACTGTTGTTATGTATTATAATGGTTCTATCATTAGAACAACGCATCAAGGTGTGCCATTTATATGGGACGCCCCAATGTATTTTATGATTACTCAAACAATGTTGATTGCGGTATTAAATGTTGTACTTTGTCAATTAATAAATGTTGTTAACAAGCAGAGAGTGGCAAGAATAAAATAGAGGATTCCAATTTCAAATGTTGGTGGAAATATACAATATGGATTAGTTAAAATAAATAGTAATAAAAATATACAAATAATATTTAGGATTTATTGGCAGTATCAGCCACACGTTATTGTCACTGAGTTGTAAGCCGAGTTTGAAGAGATTGCTACTCAAGGTAATGATGAGGCTGGTCCAGTTCATGTCCAAATAGTCAGCAGCGCAACGAAACTGCTCTCAATTTATGTTAAGTGAATTATGTTATATTTTATTAATATTTTTATTTCAAAGTTAATTATCTAATCAAATTTTTAACTTTCTTTATTATGATCATATTTAGTATATAGTAAATTTATGAGAGAAAATTAATATTAAAAATTGTTAAGAGCCGTTAATTAAGAAAAATGATTAATTATATTAAAATTATAAAGAAAAATCTAGTAGATATTAATTAAAGAAAATGACAAGACAGTTTTTACAAGTAGATAAAAAATATCCACTGTTGCGCTCATTCTTAATATATATATATATATATATATATATATATATATATATATTATTTCCTACCATTCACATCTTCAACTACAGAGCCTGACCGGGGTGAATATCAACGGTGAAAATTTGCATGCTCTCATGCCTAATCCAACAAGGCTTCTCTATTTGTTTTATTTCTTCACTCTTTGGTTCTCACTTATCAAAAGAAAACGCCAATAATAATTTGTCAGCAATATATTACTAGAATTGTCAGCGGTCTTTCCTCTTTGCTCTTATCAGCTGTCTAAGTGCGGAACTGCTAGCAATTTAGAGCAACCCGTCCTTCAAGTCCTCACTTTGCTTGCTGCAAATTCAATTCCTTTCTGCTTTTTCTTTCGAGGCAAAAAATAAAAAATAAAAAAAAAAATTGATTTGGGAGAAGTATGAGCTTCACCAGCTCTGTTCAACAGCCACGAGATTCCCATGCTAATTGCTGGTTTTGAATCCCCCAAAGTTCTGTTAATACCACAATCAGTAAAGGCAAGTATACGGCAAGAGAAGGAGCCGTTAGCGGCTTCTTAATTAGAAAATCTGTTGAGAAATTCTGAGTATTCTAAAAGCAAAACGTGCTCAAGAATTACTAAAAAAAAAGAAAAAACCTCCTTCAATCCTCCACCCTTTAGTCAAAACTCATTGATGTTTCGCAGGCACTATTGATAAACGTTTCTTGTTTAGCTATATAGTCGCAAAAATCCAAATTTCAATTTTGTTTCATTAATACAATATATATGCAAAATTTTTCTTGATATTTCTTTGTTAAAGAATGTTTATGTTGTTAGTTTTTTTTTTTTTTGGTTTTTTGTTGTTTTGTTTGGTGGTTTTTTTTTTTTTTGGGGGTGTCAGATGTTGTGTTAGCTCTTTAGATGATAAGAAAAAGAGGATTTGTGGATGTAGCCCAAGAAGGGAAATGCACGGATGAATGATTAGAGATGCATGAAATAAGGGGTTGTCTACTTGTGTTGTCCTTCTCTTTAATTAATATTTATTATTTTTTAAAATAATTTTAGTATAATTGATCATTTTTATTAGTTAACATCTCTTAACAATCTTTAATATTAATTTTCTCCATTTGAACGTTGTGAAATACTCATTTATGATGAATTTATTGAGCTTTATTTCATAATCCCTGTTTTTTTAGCATCTAGTAAATGTACTTAGCAATTTCTTTCTTATTGTGCTATGTATTTATTTATTTATTTAAAATTTTTAATTGTGCTCTTGTGAGTAATAATTTTTATTATTTGAATTTAATTTTTATTTTAATTAATACTTTTCAATAAATCAGCATTACAATAAAGCTGAGTCAAGTCCATTTCTAGTAAGAGGCACAAAATGTGAAATTAATAACAGTGAAAGTGACAATAATTACGTAGAAGGAGAACACGGAAGTAGCGATGATGATGTAGATAATGATGCCAATGATAATGCAAATGACAAGAATGTACCAAACACAGCACTTATTCAGTATCCATACAATCCTCCATCTTTTATGCGTGCTTAAGATCTTGAAGCTATGTATGTACCTGAGTTTCCAGAGTATGCAAACATGCATAGTAAGTATGCTACAGATGGTGAATTTTGTGTTGGAATGCAATTCACTGATAGGGAATTTGAAGCTGTAGTACTAGCAATCAAGAATTATAGTATATCTAAATCAGTGGATTACAAAGTGCATGAGTCAAAACCATTGACATTTTATTGTAAGTGCAAATACTTTGACTCAGAGTGCGAATGGCTTGTTAGAGTCAGTTTCAGAAAGAAAAAGGACGTATGGGAAATAAAGAGATATAATGGCCCACACACTTGTAATGCGGTAATAATTTCTCAAGATCACACAAAGTTGAATTCTGACATGATTGCACAATATATAGAGCCCATGGTAAGAGTTGACCCATCTTTTAAAGTAAAACTTGTGATTGCAGAGATTCAATCTCGGTATGTATACACACCAACATATCGAAAAGCATGGATGGCAAAACAAAAGGCAATCGAAAAAGTTTACGGTAGTTGGGAATGCTCATACGAGGCTTTACCTGCATGGTTAGCAGCAATGTGTAAATTTGTTCGAGGTTCAATTGTTGAGTTTGATGCTATGCCGGCCTACCGTGGCACTGAGCTGTTGCCGAATGTTCGATTATTCCATCAACTGTTTTGGACTTTTGGTCCCTGCATTAGAGCATTCAAACACTGCAAACCAATAGTCCAAGTTGATGGGACACATTTGTATGGACAATACAAAGGGATTTTATTGGTTGCAGTTGCACAAGATGGCAGTTAAAACATATTGCCAATAGCTTTTGCAATTGTTGAGGATGAGACTGTAGATGCATGGTATTTTTTCTTGAATAATCTACGCAAATATGTAGTGACCAAGGACGGAGTTGGCATTATTTCTGATTATCACGACTCAATTAAAGCAACAATGAGCCAGAGCCATGATCAGTGGAAACCTCCAAGAACATTCCATAGGTACTGCATTAAACACATTGCTGCCAATTTCATGCGAAGATTCGAGAAGCCTTACTTGCACCAACTTGTTGTGAGCATAGGTGACCTCTATTTTGTTTGCATTTGTGAATGCAATTTTTTTTAATAATATTTTAACCACATTGTGTTTTGCAAGGTATTCAAGGACTCAGCATAAATTTAATTATCACTATGAGCAGATGCGCTAACATAATGAGCTATATACAAATTGGCTTGATGAAATTCCATGAGAAAAGTGGGTTCAAGCCTTTGATGGTGGACATCGGTATGGGCATATGACCACTAGCCTAGTCGAATGCGAGAGTCGAATGCGAGAATTCTGTGTTAAAGGGGGTTTGCAATTTGCCCATTATGGCTTTGGTTAGAACAACGTACTTTCAGTTGGCTGAGTTATTTGCCGCCAAAGGTAGAGAGGCATATGCTCGAAAAGATGTAGAAAATGTTTTCTCGGAAGCTCTCGTGACACAACTGCAAGAAAACCAGCAAGCAGCTAGAAGCATACGCGTCACTACATTTGCAACACAACATGAGATTTTCCATGTTCAAGAACTATCAAACAAGGAAGAATTTAGAGTTGATTTAAGGCATGGATATTGTGACTGTGGTGATTTTCAAACTAATCAATATCCATGTTGTCACGTAATTGCTTGCTGCTCCAATCAAAACATCGATTGGCAAGTTCATGTCGATGATGTTTATAGGATGGACAAAATTTGCAAAGTGTATAAGAGGGAGTTTGAGGTGGTGGGGCATCGGGGTACATGACCGCAATATCATGACCCGAAAATTCAGCCTAACCCCTTATTAAAGCTCTTGATGAAGGGTTGACCTAAATCAACCCGTTTTCTAAATGAAATGGACATGCTTGAGATTCGACAACCAAAACGTTGTGCTCTTTGTCAAGGTGAAGGACATAGCCACAAACGATATCCATATAGAGCTGGACTAAATTTGTAGTGATGAGTAAATTCTTATTGACCTTTGCACATTTATTAATTAATGTAACTTGGACATTTATTTATATATTTATTTTCAATGAAAAATTTTAGAGTTAATGGGATTACTTGGAGACGTAATTTGATTTGAGTGATTGTTACAAAGAATATATTAAAAAGTATAAAAAATACATTAAATAATATAAAGAATAAATTAAATAATACTATACATTACTAATGAAATATGCTTTCCAGGAAAGAGTTCAGTTACTTTAAATATAAAAGGTTTAAGTATAGTTTAATTCTGATACTCATTTTTAATTTTTAATTTTATTCTTATAAAAGAAAATTATTTAGTTCCCATATAAACATTTTTAATATGATCCTCTTTTGCTACCGTGATAACATCGTTAGGGTTATAATAACGGGGTCAAGTATGTAGATTCAAATTGTAGATGACTGTTATGTATAGGGATAAAAAACATTTAAAAAATCTGTTGCGCTGAAACTCATTACTTTGAAAAGGGCAAAGTAATTGTTAGTTTGTCTAGACATTAATTAAACCTGGGGAAGCAACATTCATTTTCACCTTGCAGAAAGATTTGTCGTACTAGAAGATAATGCAATATCTTCCTTCTTTAATTTTTGAGTGGCTTTAATTTATTCATACACAGATTGGAAAAGGAAGAGTTCTTGTTGAAGGTAAAGATGTTGCTTTACTGGGTATAGATCATTGGTTCAGAACTGCCTTAAGGCTCATACACTTCTTGGAAAGCTTGGCATTAAGGTGATTGTTCCTGATGATGCAAGGTTCTGCAAGCTCCTTGACATCGAGCTTCTGAAGCAGCTTTGTAAGCACCATTCTTTCTTGATTACTCGTTGAGGAAGGATCTATTGGAGGATTTGGTTCTCATGTTGCTCAGTTTATTGAACTTGATGGACTGCTTGATGGAAGAATTAAGGAAATTAGTTCAAGCTATGTGGGAAGATTATACTTGTTTTATGGTTTTAAGAATATTTTGGATCATGATATCTTATTTGGCTTCTATTTATAATTGGCTTGGAGATATAAAATTTGACATGGCATAAATTTCTTTCATTTCTATGCCTCTTTTAAATTCTTGGGGGGAAATCGTTGAATATTTCTGTTGCATATCTGTGGGATTTGCACAATAATCTTTTTGAATGCTGGAACTTACGAATTGATGTGTGTGCACATGCAAGAAGCTTGGCTTAACTTTTATACAGCGCATTATTTATTTTATATTATTTTAAAGATCATTTGGTAATTTTACATATGCCGTGATTGGTGCTTTTGTTTTTTTTTTGTTTTTTGAGCAACTCTAAACGGCAAATCATAAAGATCAAAAGATCATGTGTTGTGTTTGGTGCATTTTTAAATATACATAGCCTTGACATATGTCATATGCAAGCTATGACTAAATTTTGTTTTTCCAAGTTTCACATATCTGTTTCTGTTTTTCTAGATAAACTCTTTCCACTGGCGACCAATTGTCTGACCCATAAAGCTCTCCAATTTATGTGTTGCTAACTTATATACTTCATGTACTTTTCCTAATATGATGAAAAAGATGCTGGATGGATGCGCAGGATAAATCAAGAGTGCAAGGGGCTGTATCAGGTTTACTGATCTCTTTTTGTATTAGTACTCTTGTGTAGTTTTGCAGGTGATTTTTTTCAATACGGGAATTTGAGTGATATCACGGGATATGGGTATGATATTAAGAGGATATATATATATATATATATATATATATATAGGATCTGCAAAATATTGCTGCAGATAATTGGAAAAGGAAAAATAAAAAAATAATAAGGGATTCGTCATTTATGTGACCAAATTAAAAAGTAAAAAATAAAAAGAGATTCGTTGTCTGGTGTAGCGGGTTCCATATACAGAAAAAAATAGGGATCGCTGTAATTTGTGGCAGATTGCAGGATCCATGATGGCTACTAGCGAATCCCTGGCAATTCATGACGACTGATGACGATTTCTTGGTAATTCATACGGCCAATGGTGAATTCCTGTGAATTCAAGACAACTGGCAGTGGATTCCTACAAATTAGCAACACATGGCAAGGCATTTACTCCTACCATCGGCCTACATAAGTACCCCCTTCCATTTGAGCACACACAGAAAATCCATTGTCGGCAAGAAAGAAAGTGAAAGAAGGGAGGGCAGAGAGCCAAAAAAAAAGGAAGTGAAGCGAAGAGAGTGAAAAAATAAAATTAAGGTTGTTTAAAAAAAGAAGAGGGGAAAAAAGAATAGTAGTGCAGAGATTAAGTTTTTGAATATTATAATAGGTCTGTTATTTTAAATATAAATAAAGGTGTGATATTTATATTTGACGAATAAATATATTTTGTAATTTTTTAAATTATGTTTTGTGAGGAGTTAAATGTTGGAATTTGTAAAAGTATAAATGTTGACAATAAGAAAAGAGTGCTAAAAATAAGATACAAATGTCTAATATCAACTATTAATAAAAATATAAAATATCATACAGTTTAAATAGATAATAACAAAAATGTGCAAATAATATTTAGAATATATTAATAATATATTCAACATATTTCTACAATTGAGTTGTTTGTTGACTTCGAAGAATTGTTGTTGCTCAAGTTAATTCCATTTCATATATTGTCAGGCAACATCATGACGAATTTATTTCTAGTTCATATTCGGTAATGTTATAATTTTTAAATGCTTTTTATTTCAAAGTTAACTAATTATGCAGATTTGTCGCCACGTCTTTTCCTATTTTTTATTTTCAACATCTATTTATGTTTTGCAAATTTATTTATTTAGTTGCTAAATAATTAACTGTTTAGTTTAGTTTATTATTTTATGTAACTGCTTTAGTTCTACTTTAATAAACTGTTTTAGTTTAGTTTATTATTTTGTGTAACTATTTTATTTGAATTAATATGTTAGGAATCTAGTTTTTTGAGCATCTATTAATCTTTTTATTACTAATTAAGTTATAATTTGTTGGTTAGTTATGTTATTCCCCTATCTTTTTATTTATTTTATTTATTCAGTTATGTAGTACTTTATTATAAATAGTTAAGTAACTGTAAGTTTTGTTGCTGTTACTTTGTGTAATTGGTCTATTTTATTAAATTGCGTTTTATTTATTTAATTATTGTGAATTGTTAATACTTTGTTTAATATTTGAATTTAATTTTCTATTGAAATTCTATAACATTGGTATTGCACAATTTTTTGTGTTATATTTTTTACTAACAATTGTGCAATAAAATAGCATTATAATGAAGTTGGATCGAGGCCATTTCTAGTAAGAGGCATAGAATGTGAAATTAATAATAATGAAATTGAGGACGATTATTTAGGAAGACAACACAAAAGTGAATACGATGGTGGAAATGATGATGCCAATGAAAATGATGTACCAGACACAAAGACTATTATTTGGCATCCAAAGAATCATTCATCTTTCATGCATGCTTTAGATCTTGATAATATGTGAGCACTTGAGTTTTTAGAGTGTGTAAACATGGCTAATAGTTATGATGTAGCAATTTGTGTGTTGAAATGCAATTCAATGGCAAGGAAGCTATAATACAAGCAATCAAGAAATACAACATATCTAAATTAGTTGATTACAAAGTGTTTGAGTTAGAATAAACAAGCTTTTATTGTATATGCAAACACTTTGACATACGGTGCGATTGGCTTGTTAGGGCCAGTCTCAAAAAGAAGAAGGACGTTTAGAAAATCAGAAAATATAATGGCCACCCAATTGCACTACAGTGATAATTTCTCCAGACCACATAAAGTTGGATTCTAACATGATTATATAACATATGGTGCCCCTGGTACAAGCTGACTCATCTTACAAAGTTAAACTTGTGATTTTGGAGGTATAATCTAAGTTTGGATATATGCTATCATATTGGAAAGCATGGATGGCAAGGCAAAAGGCAACTGAGAGAGTTTTTGGTACTTGGGAAGGCTCTTACGAAGGGTTACCCAAAAGCTTGGTAGCAATTTCTGCTTTTGTTTGAGGTTCAATCATTGAGCTTGATGCTGTGCCAGAATACCATGCTGAAGTGCAATTGCTAGATTATCGATTTTTTCAAAGGCTATTTTGGAGTTATGTTGCCCGCATTACAGCATTCAGACATTGCAAACCAATAATCCAAGTTGATAGAACACATTTTTATGGATAATACAAAAGGACGCTATTGGTTACAGTAGCACAAGATGGTAATTAGAACATATTGGTAATAGCCTTTGCAATTGTTGAGGATGAGCCTACGGAGGCGTGCTATTTTTTCCTGTCTAATCTTCACAAACATGCAGTAACCTAAGACGAAATTGGCATTATCTCTGATTGGCATGAGTCGATTAAAGCAGCAATAAACAATGGTCAATGGAAACCTCCAAGGGCATTACATATATATTGCATTAGACAAATCGCTGCCAATTTCTTGCATAGCTTTAAGAAGCCCAACTTGTACCAAATTGTCATGAGCATAGGTAAATTAATAATTATTTATATTTGTGAATGTGATTTTATTTTTGTAGTACTAATCCGAGCACATTGTGTTTTATGAGATATTCAAGGATCGAATGTGAGTTTAATTATCACTACAAGCCGATGCACCAACATGGTACTGTCTATATAGATTGGCTTGACAAAATTCCATGAGAAAAGTGGACTCAAGCTTTTGATGGTGGACATCATTATAAGCATATGAAGACGAACCTACTTGAGTGTATGAATTATGTATTGAAGTAGGCTCATCTCCCCATTATAGCCTTGGTTAGAATGACATATTTTTGGTTGGCTGAGTTGTTTGCTAAGAAAGGTATGGTGGCTTATGCTTAAAGAGCTGCAGGAAATATTTTCTCGAAAGCCATCACAACACAACTGCAAGAAAACCAGCAAGCATCTGGAAATGTGTACATCATTTCATTTGCAAGAAGATATGAGAATTTTCATGTTCAAAAACGAGGGCAAGACTTCAAGTTGATCTGAGGTAGGCAATGTAATTATGGCGAATTTTAAATAGATAGATATACTTGTCGTCATGTGATTGTATGTTGCTTCAATTAGGGTATCAATTGGACGGTTTACATCGATGATGTTTATAAGATAGACAACATTTGCAGAGTGTACGAGTAGGAGTTCGAGGTCATAGGCCACCACAGCACATGGCCACCATATCATGATCCAACGATTTATCCTAATCCCAAGTTGAAGCACACAATGAAAGAATAACCCATTTCTTGAATGAAATGAACATACGTGAGATGTGGGGACCAAAACACTATAGTCTATGTGGAATTGAAAGACACAGCTACAGACAATGTCTACACAGAGTTAAGTCAAGTTCGTAGTGATAAGTACTATAATTTAGAGTGTAATTTGCACTTTTATTAGTTTATTTAATGTATTTGGACATCTAATGGCTTATATAAGATAATTATGACTTTTTGTTTATTTGTTTTCCATAAGTGCATAACCAATAATATTAATTTATACTGAAATTATTTGATAATGTTTGAATAGTTAGCAAACCAACGCGATTATTAAGATTAGAGTTGGGGTTAGGCTTAGGCTTATTGTTAAGGTTAGAATTTTTAGTCTAGGGTAAGTATGAGTATTAGGCTTAGAGTTAGGGATAGGATTAGGGTGAGTGAAACTTAGTTTAGAGTTACTCTTTTATAATATTTTCTAAGTGCGAATTAAAGTACATGAAGATCGATAAGATTCGAAAGATACATAAACTAAAATAAAAGTAGGAAAGTGCATAAAAAAATACAAATTACAACACAATTAAATAGTGGACTGAATATGGAAGATAATTCAAGGCACAATGTAAAATAAGAATAGTATAGTAATAGATAAAAGTAACACACCTAAGTAAATACATGAAAACTCTAAACTAGTGAGCTTAGTTCTTCCCTTTTTTCTTCCCCCACACCATCCAAGGAATGAACCTCTTTGCCCCTTTAATCTTTGAATAATAGCCAGAACCATGTTATATTCTTCAATGATCCTCCACTATTCTAAACTTTGCTAGCCTCGCCTCCACCATGTACCTTATCATCAACATCATCCTTGTCCTCGATGTTGATTTGCATGGTCCTCCTACTCTTTGTTCTCATCCCGATGTTGTAGCTCACCATAATACTATGGCTTCCCCTATTAGTGTGCCTTACTGTGATATGGTCCCTCTCCTTGATGGTGTAGCTAACCGTGATGCTATCCCTCTCCCTAATGTTGTAAGTTACCATGATGGTGTGCCTCAAACTAATAGTATGCCTCACCAACATATTGCAAGTAGTACACAGACATAGCAATTGGCTAGTCGAGTTCTTGAAAACTCTGATAGTATTACATCATCTCAAAACCCTGCAATAGTTGATCTAGAGAATATATTGGCCCAGATGTATGTAAAATTGAAGGTGTTACCCTCTGTGGCTCTTGTGATGGTAGTGGTCGATACTCTTATGATGGTAGTGGTTGATACTCCTCTAATGATACTAATTGATACACATTTTCTTGGAGCGAGGAGCTTGGCTTGTTTAGATCAAAGCCACGGCCACCCTGTCAGCTGAATTCAATAGTCAAATCAAATCTACACACTAAACACCTACTACGTTGACCAGATTCAACAGTCAAATCAAAGCCATGTCCCCTGGATTCACCAACATGAGCTTCACTATGTTGGGTTAATGAGCCACCTACCCTCATATTTGTCCTGCTACATGAGTGAATAGATATTCTCCCATGTATCTAATCTAAACCAACATCATCTTGAGCAAACTAACAATCTACAGACATGGTCATTCTTCATAGTTTCATACTACCCCAAGTCTGCTTTATCCAAAGCTGAGGCGGCGAAGGCATATAGCCCCAAGGCTGCTCCATACAAGAGAATGGTGGAGGCATATGGCCCTAAGGCTGTTCCATATAGGAGGTGATAGCACTTGTGCATAAGTGCATAGCCAACAATATTAATTTAAACTTAAATTATTTGATGGTGGAGGCATATGGCCCCAAGGCTGTTCCATATAAGGGGGGATAGCACCTATGCATAAATGCATAACCAACAATATTAATTTAAACTTAAATTATTTGATAATGTGTGAATAATTATTAAAGCAACAAATTTTTTAAACTTATAGATGGGGGTGGTAGGGCACCTGAACATAAAGCTGCTCCATTTGGGCATAATGTCGCTACTTTTCAGGTTGCCTCCCAGGAGGTAATTCTTGTTGTCTAGGGTCTTACAGATAGAGCTCCACCAACAACCATAGACTTAGGGCAAATTGCCTCCACCAATTCCAATACTCCTGAGGCGCATCCAAAGTGTCCATGTGAGGTCCACATAATATGTACATGTGTCGATGCTCCTACATTGCAATCCAATTCATATGCTCTTGTATCCAATTAAGATGTTGTTTTCCTCTTAAGTCTTGATTATGTAAATCCCTAAGTTTCATGGGTTCAACAAGGATAGTCTGTTGAATTCCAAACTGGTGCATTACATGATCATTCACTTGCCACTCAACTACTTCAAAGCATATGAGTGGAATGGTGGCTAAGCACTGTGCCTGCTAACTCCTCACGTCCGACAGAAGGTAGCCAATAATGTTCAATTAAGGCTGCCACCGAAACTACATTATAAAAAAAAAATCATTCAAACAATAGTAATTGCTACATTAAAATATATAATATTTTAATTGCCACTTGATCATATTTCATGGGGTCAATTGCCAATGTGATATTGCCCATAGCCTAGTATTCATATTGCATCTGAAATGATGTGCTCACCCACCTATGGCATATTATTTTAATTAGATATAAATTTCATAATAGCAAGCTAAAAAATAATTATATAAATGTTCTTATTGAAAAGCTAAGGGAAAATCCATCTACATGTGAAGAATAGGAGCAAAAAATTTTAGCTGGTACCATACCCAAGAATTAAGCATTAAAATGCACTCGCTCAATTCCTATATTGTCTAGTGCGTTGCATGATATAAACATGATAGAGATAAGTAATGCACAAAGAGCCCCAGTTGTAAGTTCTAATATGCTCCAAGTCTTCAAGTAGTGGAAGATACATTGAATGGATTAGCGCATTAGTCTTGTCAAGAAAAACTCACTTGTGTAGCAGCCGTGAAATATAATCGCGAGCGTGGCAACGAATTGCATTTTCGTTGGCATTTGCTTCAAGAGTTTTGAAAATTTGGTTCAACTACCCTAACTTGATTCCAGATCTATCATTTTTGCCATGTTGGGGCTGAACACCAAGTAGATTGTGGTAATATTCTTGTATTTGTACTCTATTGAAATTGGTAAATCCACTGAGAATGCACCCATCAATATGGAGTTGGAGCAAAATTTGCCACGTTTTCCAACTGAATCGCTCACTGTCCAATAGGAAGATGAAAAGTGTGCATCTCTAGTCTCCATCGTTCGACCAGTGCACTAATAAGCTTCGCATATGTAGGTAAAGTGCTAATCGTAGTAACATGAAGTAGTCCAGTAGCTACTAAGTAGTTGTGTATTTCAAGTACATGCCTCTCCATTTGCATGTGCCAATATTGCAAAACTTGGACCTCCTATCCAACATTTTTGGCCAAACTATACATTATTAAATTATTATTGAGGTCATCAATAGTAATTAAAAAATAAAGAAAAATTAAAATTTAATAATTTGATACCAATGAAGAATCAAATTTATTCTATTATACACTAATGCAATCTACTTAAAATTAAAAGTATTATAACTGATCTTTTTAGATCAAAACTAATCTATTCTTAACTCTACATTAATGAATTATTTTCAACCCTAAATATAATAATAATATTACTAACTTATTGTATTTTGAATTCTATTCGAATTTTGAAAAATTAAAGTAATCTATTTTATATATTATATTAAGACAATCAAAAGTAATTTGTTCTATTCTACTCTACACTAATGAATTCTAGTATTACCACTATTAATAGCAATAGATACAAAATAAAATAATAAATTGCTATTGGTAAAATAATAAATTATTTTTATTAATAATGGTAATAATAGAATTCATTAGTGTAGAGTAGAACATAACATATTACTTTTGATTTGAATAGATTAGTAATAATGATGTTAGTCTTGAACATAATAGAATAGAATAGATTAGTTTAATTTTTCAAATTTTGAATAGAATTCAAATTACAATAAGTTAGCAATAATATTTTTATTTTTAGGGTTGAAAAGAATTTATTAGTGTAGAGTTAAGAATAGATTAGTTTTAATCCAAATAGATCAGTAATATTGTTTTTAATTTTAAGTAAATTCCATTAATGTAGAATAGAATAAAATAGATTTTTCATTGATATTGAATTATTAAATTTTAATTTTTCTTTATTTTTTATTTTTTATTACTATTGGTAACCTTAATAATAATTTAACAGTGTATAGTTTAATCAAAATGTTGGATAGGAGGTCCAACTTTTGCAGCCTTAGCACATGTAAATGGAGAGACCTGTACCTAAAATGTACAACTACTTAGAGGGTATTGGACTATTTTATGTTGCTATGATTGACGCCTTACCTACACATGCAAAGCTTATTAGTATGTTGATCAAGCGATGGAGACCAGAAATGCACATTTTTCATCTTCCTATTGGAGAGTGAGCGATTTCATTGGAAGATGTGGTAGTTTTGGTCGGGCTCCATATTGATGGATGAGTTGTCAGTGGATTTACTAATTTCAACAAAACATTAATATAAGAATACTATCATAATCTACTTGGTGTTCAACCCAAATGTAGGGAAATTGATAGATCTAGATTGAAGTTAGGGTGGTTGAACCAGACTTTCAGAACTCTTGAAGCCAATGCCAAAGAAAATGAATTCGATGCCATGCTTGCGAGTATATTTCACGGCTGCTAGGTGAGCGAGCTTTTCTTGACATGACCAGTGTGACCATCCAATCGAAGTATCTTCCACTACTTGAAGACTTAGAGCAAGTCGGCACTTATAATTGGGGCTCTGTTTGGCTTGCTTGTCCTTATCAATGTTTATGCCATGCAATGCAACGCATAAGACAGTACAAGAATTGAGCAGGTGCATGATATTGCTTCATTCTTGGGCATGGTATTGGCTGCCATTTTTGGCTCCTATTCCTCGTCTATAGCCCTAGCTTCTAAGTACGAACACTTTATGTAATTATTTTTTAGCTTGCTACTATGAAATTTATATCTAATTAAAATAATATGGCATAGGTGGACAGCTGCATCATTTGAGATGCAATACGAATATTGGGCTGTGGGAAATATCAGATTGGCAATTGACTTCATGGAATATAATCAGGCAGTAATTAAAATATTATATGCTTTAATGTAGCTCATTTGAATGGCTTTTTTTAAAAAAATAATAATAATGCAGTTTTAGTGGCGACTTTATGAAAATATTATTAGCTACCTTCTATCGGATGTGAAGAGCTAACGGGCACAGTGGTTAGCCACCATTACACTCATATGCTTTGAAATAGTTTAGTGGCATGCGAGTGACCATGTAATACGCAAGTTTGGAATTCAACAGATTATCCTTGTTGAACCCATGAGACTTAGAAATTCATATAATCAAGACTTAAAAAGAAAACAACATCTTAATTGGATACAAGAGCATAGGAATTTATTACAATGTGGGAGCATCGACAAATGTACATGTTACGTGGACCTCGTATGGACACTTCAAATGCATCTTAAGAGTATTGGAATTGGTATAGGCAGTTTGCCCTAAGTCTATGGTTGTCAACGGAGCCTCATCTGCAAGACTCTAGACAATGGGGATTACCTCCAAAGAGGCAGCATTGGAACCTCCTCCCTGAAAGACCATGGCATTATGCCCAGATAGAACAACTTTACGTTCAGGAGCCCCCGCTTATCTATAAGTTTAATAATTCTATTGCTTTAATAATTATTCACAAATTATAAAAATAATTTAAGTTTAAATTAATATTATTGGTTATGCACTTAAGCATAGGTGCCATTGCCACCCCTTATATAGAATAGCCTTGGGGCCATATGCCCTCACCACTTGGCTTTAATTTGACCATTGAATCCAGCCGGCGTGGTGGGTGTTTAAGGCGTGGATTTAATTTGGCCGCTAAATCCAATTGACGAGGTGGCTGTGGCTTTGATCTAAATAAGCCAAGCTCCTCGCTCCAAGAAAATGTGCATTGATCAATACCATCAGAGGAGTATTGACCGCCATTATCACGAGAGTATTGGCCAATGCCATCATAGGAGCCACGGAAGGCTGCACCTTTGATTCTATATACATCTAGGTCAATATATTCTGCAAATCAACTATTGAAGGATCTTGAGATGATGCAGAACTATAAGAGTTTTCAAGAACTTCTCCAGTCGAATGCTATGTCTGCATACTAGTACAACATGTTCATGAGGCACAGTATTAGTTTGAGGCATACAACCAGGGTGACACATAGCATCAGAGGGAGAGATAGCATCACGATAAGCTATATAACTAAGGAGAAAGACAGCATTTCAATGAGGCACACCATCAGTAAAAGCCCTAATATCAGGGTGAGCCATAGTATCAGGACAGGGACGATCATGCAGACAAGAAAGAGGAGGGCAAGGATGACAACCAGGATGAGGATGATGTTCACAATGAGGTATATGGCGGTGGCCGGGCTAGTGGAGTTCAAGATAGTAGAGAATTATCGAAGAATACAACATGATATTGATTACGTTCAAATGTAAATTACCTTACATAAGCCATTAGATATTCAAATTAGATTAAATAACCTAACAAAAGTGCAAATTACACTAACAAATATAAGTCCAAATTACAATACTCATCACTACGAAGTCGGCCAAACTTTGTGTGGAATTGTCTGCTACTCTGTCCTTCGTTTCTACAAAGACCATAGTGTTTTGGTCCCCGCATCTCACGCATGTCCATCTCATTCAAAAAATGGGTTGATTTGAGCCTTCCTTTCATTGTGGCCTCGACTCGAGATTAGGATAAATCCTTAGGCCATGATATGGTGGCCCATGGTCATGAATTCCTACTTGTACACTTTGCAAATGTTGTCCATCCTATAAACATCATCAATGTAAACCATCCAATTAATGCCCTAATTAGAGTAACATGCAATTACTTAATGACAAGGATATTGATCTATTTGAAGGTCACCACAATCATAATGTTTGTGCCTCAAATCAATTATGAAGTCTTACCTAAGTTCTTGAACATGACAACTCTCATGTCATCTTGCAAATGAAATTATGCGCATATTTTCGAATGTTTGCTAATTTTCTCACAATCATGTCATGACAACTTCTAAGAAAATATTTCCTGCAGCTCTTTGGGTATAAGCTTTTCTATCTTTCTTAACAAACAACTCAACCAACCGAAAATATGTCATTCTACCTAAGGTCATAATGGGCAGATTGCAAGCCTCCTTTAATACAAAATTCATACACCCAACTAGGTTTGTGGTCATATACCCACAATGATGTTTACCATCAAAAGCTTGAATCCACTTTTCTCATAAAATTTCGTCAAGCCAATCTGTATAGATAGTACCATTTTGGCGCAGCCACTCGTAGTGATGATTAAGGTCATGCTCAGTCATCGAATATCCTATAAAACACAATATGCCCAGATTAGTACTACAAGAATCAAATCACATTAACAAATACAAATAATTATTAATTTACCTATGCTCACAAAAAGTCAGTGCAAGTTAGGCTTCTTAAACCTATGCAAGAAATTGGCAACGATGTACATGACACAGTACATATAGAATGCCCTCAGAGGTTCCCACTAACCATCACTCTTGTTTCTTGCTGCTTTAATTGACTGAAGCTGATTAGAGATAATGCTAACTCTGTCTTGGGTTACTACATGTCTATGAAGATTAGACAAGATAAAATACCATGCCTCCACAGTCTCACCTTCAACAATTGCAAAGGCTATTGGCAATATGTTCTAATTACCATCTTATGCTATCGCAAGCAACAACATCCCTTTGTAGTATTGTACAAATGTGTTCAATCAATTTGAAGTATTGATTTACAGGGTCTAAACACTCTATACAGGAAGTATAACTCCAAAATAGCCTTTGAAAAAATCGATGATCTAACAGCTGCACTCCACCATTGTACACCGGCAAAGTATCGAGCTCAATGATTGAATATCGAACAAAAGCAGAAACTGTTACCAACCATTTGGGTAACTCTTCATAAGAGCTTTCCTGAGGACCAAAAACTCTCTCAGTTGTCTTTTATCTTGTCGTTCATGCTTTTCGGTATGATATCGTGTATTCGAATTGATATTGTATCTTTGTAGCCACAAGTTTTACTTTGTAAGATGGGTCAGTTTGTAATAGAGGCACTGTATCTGTGCAATCATGTCAGAATCCAACTTTGTGTAGTTTTCAAAAATCATCACTACAGTGCAAGTATACTGGCCATTATATTTTATGATTTCCCAAACATTCTTTTCTTTCTGAGACTAGCCTTGACAAGCTATTCGCACCCTCTGCTAAAGTGTTTGCACTTACAATAAAAGGTTATTCATTCTAACTCACACACTTTGTAATCAATTGATTTAGATATGTTGTAGTTCTTGATTGCTCGTACTACAACTTCTCTATCACTGAATTGCATTCCAACACATAATTCACCGCCTATAACATAACCACTAGCCATGTTTACATACTCTAGAAACTCAAGTGCTCACATAGCATCAAGACTTAAAGCACACACAAAAGATAGAGGATCCTCTAGATGCTGAATAGTCGACCTTATGTCTTGTATGTCCTCCTCTTCGACATCATCATCTGCACCATCATCTTCACTTTTGTGTTGTCCTCCAAAATAATCGTCCTCATTTTCACTATTATTAATTTCATATTTTGGACCTTTTAGTGAAAATGGGCTCAATCTAGCTTCATCATAACGTTATTTTGTTGCACAATTGTTAGTATAAATATAACACAAGAAATTGAACAATACCAATATAATAGGTTGTTAAACTGAAAATTAAATTCAAATGTTAAATAACGCAATTTATTAAAGTAGAATAATTACACAAAATAATAGTGAATAAAACTTACAACTACTTAATTATTTATATTGAATAACTACATAATTAAACAAATGAATAAATAAAAAGATAGGGGAGTAACATACTAACAAACAAATTATAACTTAATTAGTAATAAAAAGATTAATAGATGCTAAAAAAACTGGATTCTTAACATATTAATTCAAAGGATAAATTGTATTAACCTCCCTTAAAATTAAAAGATATTGCACATGGCATCCATCGATTTTTCATGCCCAAATGGAGATCAGTGTCATGTTTACAAAGGTGTTTAGTGTCACATTTTACAAGATACAATGATGCTTTGTGTAATATCACCTACACCTCAGAGGAGGTCAATGTAACTTACCCTAACCCAAATAAAACAATTACACAAAATAATAAATCAAGCTAAATAATCAACTATTTAGCAACTAAATAAATAAATTCACAAAACATAAATAGATGCCAAAAATAAAAAATAGGAAAGATGTGGTGATAAATCTACATAATTAATTAACTTTGAAATAAAGAGTATTTAAAAAACGTAACATTACTCATTGGATACGAACTAAGAATAGTTTCGTCATGATGTTGGTTAGCCATATATGAACTAGGACCAACTTGAGCAATGACAACTTTTTTGAAGTCAATATACAACTCAATGGTAGAAATGTGTCGTATATACTACCAATACATCCTAAACATTACTTGTACATCCTTGTCGCTACTTATTTGAACTGCCTGGTATTTTATATTTCTGTTAACAATCCATATCGAACACCTGTATCTTATTCTCACCACTGGAGAATTGTAAAATATGCTTGCTCGTTAGACATCAATGTCACTTCTTCATCTGTATTTGGAATAACAGAACTGTTATAATATACAAGAACTATAATCTCTGCACTGCTATCCATTTTTTCCCTCTTCTTTTTTTAAACAACCTTAAATTTATTTTTTTCTCTCTCTTCACTTCACTTCTTTTATTTTTTTTTCCAATTCTCTTCCCTCCCTTTTTTCACTCTTTTTCTCGCTGATAATGGATTTCCTATGTGTGTTCAAATGGAAGGGGTGCCTATATAGGCTGAGGTTAGGAGTCATGCATTGCCACGTGTTGCTAATCTGCAAAAATTCGCTACTAGTTGTCTCGAATTCGCAGGAAGTCGTGATCAATCATCATTAATTACCAGGAATTCGTCATCAACCATCGTGGATTGCCAAGGATTTGCTAATAGCTGTCCTGGATATTGATCCCTATTTTTTTTCCTATTTTATGAAATCCGCTACAACTAACAGTAGATCACTTTTCATTTTTAATTTTTAAATTTGATCAGATAAATGGAGGATCAATTATTTTTTTTTTCCTTTTCAGCTATCCACTGTGATATTTTGCAGATCCTAGATTTTTTTTTTGAAAAAAATTATGACTATTCGCAGATTATCATAGTGGATCCTATAAAAATCTTATATTTAGATAAATTTTGAAAAAATCCCATATGCTTGTAACATGTCACTCAAATTCCTATACTGAAAAAAAAATCACCCCAGTTTTGCTCAACATATTTGATGATAGAAATATATCACAATTGCCATTGTAAGTGTGTAGCACTAATGTCAAATAGGGGGGAAAAAGGTGTAATTTTAAGTGTGACAGTCTAACTAATCATGATCTATGATGCCTTTGAGAAACCATTACTGTTTCACTGATGCTATATTCTAATGTTGGTAAGGAGGGGGAAGAGGGGAAGGGAAGGAAAAATTAACTTCTACCTTAGGTGAATGATTTTTATTAACAAGGAATGGGAGGTGAAGAAGGGGAAGTGTTCCCCTTCTTTCTCTCTTAAGAAATTTTCCCTTCACTTGGGGGATAAGGAGGACAAAGGGATTCTTTCTTAATTAGAAACTTATAAGATTATATTTATATCATATAATTTTATTATAAGACAAGCAGCATAAGGTTATATTAGAAATTTAATATTCTAACTAGTATTTCTTGTCTTTTATCTTTATCTCTCAAATGAAGAGAAAGTTATTCTTGCTCTTTAGTTAAATATCCAAACAATGGTAAATAAGTCTCTTTCATTCATTTCTTTTTTTGTGCCCCCTTCCCTTTGCATGTCTTTCTATCTCCCAAACATAGCATTAGTTTTTGGATGTAATGTTGCTAATATCAGTATGAACATTTTGTATCAGAAATCAAGCAATAATATCTTGATGGGAAGAACTTTGGTAATTCATCTAAGACTAAATGTGATTCATTGATTCACGGTAGTCCTGAAAATGGCCACATGCTAGCAGCTAGGCTATTCTTCCAATTTTTCATAATTCGTTTGCTTTCAAAGTGGTCACAAAGCTGATCATCAGTGCATGCATTTCAGAGGCTTATGATGCACCAAATTGAGTGGGAGGCTAATTTTCCTTCAATCATCTTAGTAAGCCGCGTAAGAGAAGAGCAATTGGTCAAAGACAAAAACGGTGGAAGAATGTTGTGATTTCTTGGCTGCCGTATGTTATTTGTCCCTGAAACTCGTTATTTTACATGTTACCTGTGGCCTTACTAAATAGGTCCACGAGTTCAAGTTTGAAACCAAATTATAGTTTATAACTTAATTGTTGGACGAAATGGGGTCTTGCAAAAAAGAAATGATTTTTGTTTCACTTAAAAGAGTAGATATTTATAGATATCTCTCATTTTTAGAGTTAAAAGGTTGAAAAAGTGTGATGTAATAATAACAAGATTATAGAAATCCATCCTTTTGTATATAAGTGACTATAGGTGTTTCTAAAATTATATATACAAATAACACAATTCAAAAGAAAAGAAAACAAATAAAGTGTATTAATTTATTACTAAAGTATAAATTTGGTTTGAACTGTATTCTAATCTTTGTAGACCTTCTTTGACTGATCACATCAAATTAGATAAGACAAGCCTAGATTATATTTTATATATTTGGAGTGTATTTGTTTGTGATTTTTTTTTGTAAAAAATTATATTTTAATAAAAAAATCAGTTTGTATATATTTAAATAATTTTTTAAAAATAATTAGAATATAAACAAAAATATATTTTCATTTTATGTTTTAGAAATTGAAAAGAATAACTTATAAAAAATTAATTTTTAAATTTTTTAATTATATATAAAATTAAAGTTTTATAATTATTTTTTTAAAAAAATGAAATAAATGCACTCTTAATTATAAACAAAATTTTGAGAACTTAATTTGTCTCAAGTGAGTTTGCAAATAAATTAATTTGTGTTTTAAGAATATCATCTTAATACTATATAATTGACCAAAAATGATAAATTTTACAACATTCATTGTTTTCATTACTTTTTTCAAAAGATAATTCATATCATTATTTTGAGGCATGCCTTAACAAATAATATGAATGCTATTATAATCCTTTAATTTCGATGTTATTTTCACATTCTAAATAAAAAATGCATGATAATATGCAAAAATTCAGCAAATTCAGCAAGTAAGGGGGAAAGAAAGATGTCCGTCAATGTTTCGAGGCGATATGGGGCTGTGTCTAGTACACGAGTCGTTGGCTCGGGCCCCATTGAAGCATCTTTAACTACAAAAGCTGTAGGACTACATGTGTCCTCCGCCATTTCAGCTGTGGATGCGTTGCACCGTCACGCGCATACATTGAATCAAAACCGAAAAACGACAAAAGCAAAAACATGGGATCCCAAGCAAAATGCCAGACACACAAAATGCCAAATAATGTCAGTATATTACTTTAGGTGCGCTCCTCTTCCACCACGCGGTTCGGCCGTTCGGCCCTTGTCAGCTTTTGACGTCGTACACCTCACTCATTGCTCACCTGTGACCCCACTTTTCCGTGTGCCAGCACATGCATCTAGTGTTATCTAGCCTCCCACTACTTTTTAGTTACCAACTATGAACTGCGTAGTTGTAACTTTATGGTGGGATTGTGACACACTCGCGCATGTGATGTGCATGGTTACTTGAGAGTGAGAGATATCGCAGAATCTCTAAAGTGAAAGTTGGTTCAAGGAATGAATGAGTCGTGTGGGCCCAGATCAGCGGAAAGTAGCTGAGTCGTTGGGGACCACTTCGGTATCCTAGGATGTTCAAACGGATACTCCCCGACCCTGTTAGGTTCCCTGCCCTTTCCAATTTTTGCATGCTCTATTTGCATTGCTCTCTAGAGAGAGAGTTCCCAGAAAAGAAAGTGCCCAGGCCTCCTTAATCTGGATTCTTCCTCACTCTCAGTCTCACCCTTGTTCTTCTTCTTCTTCCTCTTCGTCACTTGCTTTGAACCATCCTCTTCCTTCACTCTGCACTTGTTTTCTTCTCTTGCCTCCTCAGGGTCCACGTGGACCCGCCTTCCTCTCTTCCATTCAAGTACTACTTCTCTTCTTCTTTTCATTCTCAATTAGTATTAGTATTATGCCACATTATTAATTAATGCAGTAATGTTAGTTGTACCATAATAATATTGAATATTTTGGTGAAGTGAAAGAAAGAAAAAGTAACAAAAAAAAAATGGTATTTATGGTAATTAATGAGGTAAAACTTTGTGTTTATCTCCCATAATATCTATTTTTTTGTGACTACTTTTAACTAGCAAATTTTAATTACCGTGCATTCTTATCTAATCCCTTTTGGTTACATTTTTATTTTTTATTTTTATAAGTCCTTGGTTTTGGCCTCTTCGAATGCCTCATTCACCTGCTGCTGCTTGAGGCTTCTTCACTGTGTTTCTCTCCTGCAGGATTGGTGCAATTCTGTGTCCTCTGACAAGTGAGCATTCGCAACCATTTTACATTTTAATATAACCTTTTCATTGAAATAAAATATTTTAAAAAAAAATGCCATTTTATATACGCCATTTTTTATCTGTTGTCTCGATCAGGTCCTAGTTGGTCATTTTAAATGTTTTATGTGCTGCTTGGAACTCTATTTACGGTCTAAGAGTGAGAATGAAAACAAGAAAATGGAAAAGGAGTTCCAAGATTTCCCATGCTTTAAAATGATGCTGTTTTTTTAACTGCTTGTGCTGTGTGAACCTCTGAAGAAATGCTTATTGTATCACATGCATCCAACTGTTTGCTACCCTTTTTTAGAGTTTGACTTTTGTCCCCTTTTGGACTGTTTTTTCGGTCGCATACTTCACCTCTTTCCATCAGTGTGTCTCATTTCTTACTCTGTTCCTATACATTAATTAATATGCAAGCTAATAGCCCTCATTAGCCAAGAAGTTCCTCTCATACTTTCATACTTCCTAATTTTCTTCAAATGCAATCAGTTTCCTGAGTTTTGCCAACTGAACGTATCTAATCTCTGTGTAATTCCCCTCATCAGCTATGGGAAAAATGGGAACCCCATTTAGGGGAATAATTCAAGATGTCAAAGGAAGAGCCGAATGCTATAAACAAGATTGGGCTTGCGCAATCTGTTCTGGAGTTAGGTACTAGGACTTTTCTTTTTCTTCCCTTTTTACTAAATGTTTGTGTTCTGTGTGTGTATCAGCATAGTTCTGATTCATGCTTCTATGTGTTAATGGCAGCATATTGGCTCCAACTTTCTACATATTCTTTGCTTCTGCTCTCCCTGTCATTGCCTTTGGAGAGCAACTAAATAGGGACACAGGTAATAAATTAATAATCCTCTTTTATCAGTAACCTTAAACCTCTTTTATCATCTTTTTTGTTCTATAATTGAGTTACCAATTTTTTTTTCACAGATGGAAGCTTGAGCACAGTAGAAACATTGGCATCTACTGCTATTTGTGGACTTATTCACTCAATATTTGGTGGCCAGCCTTTGTTGATTTTAGGAGTTGCTGAACCCACTGTTATAATGTACACTTATCTCTACAGTTTCAGCAAGAAAACCCCAGACCTTGGTGCCAAGCTCTTTCTGCCTTGGGCTGGTTGGTATGACATTCAACACTATAATGCTGTTTCTAGCTTCCCCATTACTTACTTGTTCAATTGTTTTTGTATAATTCCAGTGCATATGTGTCTAACTTCTATGTTCATCTGTGTTTCAGGGTTTGTGTTTGGACTTCACTCTTCTTGATTCTGCTTGGAATTTTTAATGCTTGCACAGTAATCACTAGGTTTACAAGAGTAGCAGGGGAGTTGTTTGGCATGCTAATTACTGTTCTTTTCTTTCAAGAGGCTATAAAGGTATTGCTTCCTCTTCCTAGCAAAATACATTTGTGAATTTGGTGCTGCAGGGATCAACCTCACCATTGCTTGATATGAACCGTAGGGATTGATAGGTGAGTTCGGCACGCCCAAGGCTGAAAATCCATCGGCAGAGGAATTTCAATTCCAATGGCGGTACACGAATGGATTGCTTGCAGTCATTTTCTCTTTTGGATTGCTTGTCACTGCACTTAAAAGCAGAAGAGCAAGAACATGGCGATATGGAACAGGTAAATTTCCAAATAGATACCAGATTAGACCATAGACAAAATGTTCTAATGTTGGACTTAATTTATCTTATCACTTGTTTGATCTTCGCTGTGGCATTCAATGCAGGGTGGCTGCGAAGTTTTGTCGCAGATTATGGGGTTCCACTGATGGTAGTGTTATGGACTGCACTATCTTATGGTGTGCCAGGGAAAGTTCCAGATGGTGTTCCTAGAAGGCTGTTTTGTCCGCTTCCCTGGGAATCTGTGTCTCTCTACCACTGGACAGTAGTGAAGGTATTGCTGAGCACCTAGTACAATTATTTCATTATTGCAACATAGGATGCTTCTCAAAGTATTATTCACGTTATCACATACTTCAGTTGATTTTGTCCATGCCATGTGCACACACTGGGTTTAGACTAGATGTTGGTGTTCAACATTGTAAACTGCAAGTGCTGATTATTTTAATTTTTGCAAGTCCTCATGTCCATCTAACAGTAATTGCAAACTGCAAACTGCAGGATATGGGGAAGGTACCCTTTGTTTACATAATTGGGGCAATCATTCCGGCTGTGATGATAGCAGGTTTATACTTTTTCGATCACAGCGTAGCTTCCAAGATGGCTCAACAGAAGGAGTTCAATCTTCAAAAGCGATCCGCCTACCACTATGATGTTTTCCTGCTTGGAATAATGGTGATCCTGATTCCTGTAACTTGGCTTCATGTTAATTCCATGTTGATAAAGTAAATGACATAACCTTATTGTCTTTTAGACTCTGATTTGCGGTATCCTTGGCCTTCCTCCATCAAATGGAGTCCTTCCACAGTCCCCCATGCATACAAAGAGCTTGGCAGTTCTTAGGAGGCAGGTAGATATCATCTTTTGCATCAAGACTCTCAGTTCTAGTTCTTTAAATATCAACACAACTTAGATTTTTGTGTTATGTCATCAATTTGCAGTTGATTCGAAAAAGGGTGGTAAAAAGTGCCAAGGAATGCATTAAGCTGCAAAAGACCAACTCTGAATTATGTGGAAAGATGCAATCTGCGTTTATAGAAATGGATACAGCCCCTACTGTAAGTCCTTTTGGCTTGATGGCTGTGTGTCTGTGCGTATGCAGGAATGTTCAAGAGTAATACATTTGAATTTGGTACAGGTTAAAGAGTTGGAGAATTTGAAGGAAGCTGTTATGAAATCTGATAACGAGGATGGTGCAAAGGAAAATTTTGATCCTGAGAAACACATAGATGCATATCTACCAGTCCGGGTTAACGAGCAAAGAATGACCAACTTATTGCAGTCTCTCTTGGTTGGCGTATCAATTTTAGCCATCTCTGTTATCAAAAGAATACCTACCTCAGTTCTATGGGGATATTTTGCTTACATGGCAATTGATAGTCTCCCAGGGAATCAGTTCTGGGAAAGGATATTGCTTCTCTTCATCACTCCAAGCCGGCGTTACAAGTAAGTAGTAACCTTATAATTATGTAGAAATTACACTCAATACATAGTTGTTTGGAAATTGAGAGATTAATCATGGCTTTCAAATTTTTCTTTACTTTGTGATGGAAATATTTCTTTCCAAATAGGCAGAACTAATAATCTGGCAATGGAGTACAGAATTTGATTAACATTTTCATCTTTTCACTAGTGGTTGTGAAAAGAAATTGTGAATGCGGAGGTCTTCCATTTTTCAGTTGGAATCAAATGCCATTTTTCATATACTGTAAGAAGCTAAACATATATTGTAATTGTTGTTTTTGGGCAGAATTTTGGAAGGTTCTCATGCCTCATTTGTGGAGACAGTTCCATTCAAGACCATAGCTGCTTTTACAGCCTTACAGTTAGCATATTTTCTGTTCTGTTTCGGGGTGACATGGATACCTATAGGTGGAATATTGTTTCCGCTACCATTCTTCCTTCTCATACTTATAAGAGAACACTTGCTTCCAAGGCTGTTCAAGCCTAGCCATCTTCAGGAGCTTGATGCTTCTGAGTATGAGGAAATTCTTGGTGCTCCACATGGTTCCCTTAGTTTGTCACTCAGGGTAAGATTTATCGTCCATTTCTTTACACAAACAAACCAAGTGTTTTGCTTGTATATTTTTGTATTTCAACTAAGGACTTGAAAATGTGTTTTCAGGATAAGGACGCAAGTGACATTGATACTGATGAGAGCTCGGAAGATTACTGTGATGCAGAGATATTGGATGAGATGACAACCAGCAGGGGAGAGTTGAAGCTTAGAACTGTGAGCTTCAATGATAGAAACCACAGCTTCAATGGTAGAAACTGCCACAGCTTCAATGATAGAAACCACAGCTTCAATGGTAGAAACCACATCTTCAATGTTAGAAACTGCCACAGCTTCAATGGTAGAAACTGCCACAGCTTCAATGCTAGAAACCGCCACAGCTTCAATGATAGAAACCGCAGCTTCAGCGGTAACAACCTTAGCGAGGACAGACATTTACAGGTAAAAAGAATCAAAGAAGAAATCCTTTAAGGATTCTACTTTCAATACATCTCTAATATTTACTATGTTTATCTCGTGGACTAGGACAGGTTCACCATGAAAATGCCGTTTGAACGTGATGAATTCTCTCTGCATCCACCATTTTCTAGTATCCAGATTGGGGTTTGATATTATTAGTTTGTTCCTCTGGAGAGGATTGCTCAAGATTCTTGTGTAGTTGGTTAAGGTTGAAGATGATCTTCTGTGGAACAAGAAAGGATTCAATCGGGAAAGAAAGTTAATGCATGCAAGAGGAAAGAGAAATGAGCATAGGAATACACATCAAAATGTTGAGATCAACGGTCATTTCGCTCCTTAGTTGGCTATGAAGTTCAGAGAGAAAAATGAGTCAGGTGGGATGGAGGAAAAAGAATGATATGCATGAACAAGAAAAGAGGAGGGAAAAAGCAAAGAAATTAGAAAATACAAAAAAAAAAGGACTTATTTTTTTAGCTAATATGTTGAGGCTAGTCCTCAGTAGGTCATTCTTTTGTTTTTTTGGATATCATAACATTTGTTCTTTTGACTGAATACAATAGCAAGGTTTTTCGTATTGTGTCTGAATACAATGGCGAGTATGTAATAATGTAAGGTCATTTTCTCTCTTGGGCCAGTATTATAATCAAGGCAAACTGGCCTAAGTACCCGCATGATTATTATCTAAGTAACAATCAACAGCAGCGAAGGTCATTCTATCAAACATTCAAAGTCGCCATCATGAATGCAATGGAATGGAATAGAATTTGGTTTATTTTGTTAGGTTGTGAAATCTGTACCTTTTGTTACATGCAACGTTATAGAGGATTGATTTTTTAAGGTGCTTTTACATTAATTCCAAGTTCTACTGCGTTTGTAAAACAGCCATGCACGAAATTTATTTTAGTGCGCGATTGGCAAGACCTGCTTTCCACGGCTTCTACATGTTCAACGCCGTGATATAGGCCTTGAAAAATTTCCATCGAACATATGAAGATCGAGTGTAGTCAATAAATTAAATCGTTAAAAGTGATATCAAAAACTCATAAAATCACCCAGGATCATTTTTCTCTCGCACATTAATGCACTAACATAACATAGAGAGGAAGAGAACAACTACATTCACTCACGGCGCCATCTACTGTGCTCTTTGCTGGTCAAGGAGCATGGTGCATCGATGGTGAGATTGTGAGGTGTATCGATACACCAATCACCTATAATACAATGTAGTAATATTTAATTTTATAAAAAATTTAGAAATATAATTAAATATATTTTAAAATTAATTATTATACACTGATAGTGTAAAATTATACTGACAGTATAAAATAATTTTACACTATCATTGTACTATGTCAGTATAATTTTACACTGACAGTGTAAAATTATTTTATACTATCAGTGTAATTTTACACTATTAATATATAAAAATTAATTTCTAAAAATTATAAAAATTTTATCAGTATAATTTTATTTTATCAATATAGTTTTATATTATCAGTATATAAAAATTAATTTCTAAAATATATTTAATCATATTTTTAATTTTTTTTAAAATTAATATATAGATAATTAATACATAAATATACCTCACAAATCTCTACCATATGATGCGCTACAATCACAAGGTGCACTAAGCACCTTGGACCACCAAACGCATTGCATACGGCGCCTTCACTTACTACCACTTACCCCATTTCACTTGTATATCATTTTGGTACATGGGTCATGGGTGGCCTATTTATGGGCAAAGGGTTACATTAAAATAATCTAACTTAATGAAGAGGAAAATTTCTAATTGACAACTATTACTAGTGCTCAAATCAAATTTGAATTTTGAATGTTATGATGTGGTCAAATTTGACAACTAGTTGTAGAATCCAAATCAAGGCGAAACTCTTCTTTTAAGAGTTATAAAATTCAAGTGAAACTCTTCTTCTAGGAGTTGACTTCTTGCAGAAATTTGGTATAATTTGTAACAAGAAACTAAACTAAAAATAACAACCCTTACCTAAATGCTTTATAAACAGTAACTTCAACCTGCATGGATCTCTGAGCATTTTCTGTGTTTAACATAGAATTCATATATATTTTTCATTACAAAAACACATCTGTTTTAATAAAAAGTTAGAAACAAAGAATTCTAATTTCATTGTGTTTTCTCTACAGACTAATCTTAAATCCGCCGAGGGTGAGGAGGGAAAAAGGTTAAGTGATAAGTCCTCATCTTGGATTTCAATTTTGTTGTGTTTGCATTAGAGTTTTATTCTAGGAATGTGGAAAAATGTTAATTAGAATGATGTAGTGCAAAACAATGCATCCCCTCTTAAAAAGAAGGGTATGGTAACCAATTCTTGATTCCCTCTTCAGTCACTTGCAACAATAAGATGATCACCATCTCTTATAAGATTTATATCATCCACTTCAGCACCTTCTGTGGTCAAAATTTTGGTGGGAGAGAAGTCAAACTTTTTAGCACCAAGATCTAGCAGTTCCTGAAGGGAGTTGGGCAGTGAAACAAGCTTTGAAGCATGTTCATCCTTTTCAGGACAACTAAGTGTCACTCTGGCTATAAATCCATCCATGTTCCTCCTATATGTCTTATTGCTTTCAGATGCCTCACTATCTTTTTTATCTGCATAGTGAAAATGAAAACAAAATTGATCACTCTGATAGCCAAAGAAAGAAGAAAAAGGAAAAAAAAATATTTAACATGCTTTTTTCCCCCCTTTTTCATGTATCTCAACCCATTCATGGATTAAAATTATATACCAAAAATAATCTTGCACTTGCTTCCTTTTTTTTTTTTTGGGCCACGATTTATGATATGACACTATAGGATCGTTTGATCTATATAATTGTCCTCATTTAGTAGGAGAAAGCTTAGTTGTTGTTGTTTTCTATTTTTGGGCCACGGGAGAAGAAGCCATTCAAGTTTAAAACACCAATTTGTTCCAAGATAAATTGCATATACTTACTACGATTGGCAGCTGAGATCATCCCAAAAATGGAATTATGAAAATTGCTGGCCCTTCGCCTTCGATCATTACCGGACCGTGTCATGCCTTCTTGAGTGGGTGGCAGTGGCAACTGTGGCATGCTTGTTTGGGAAATGCAAGGCATAGCTGGTTCACTTTGGAACCTTCCAAGGTTAGACACACTATCACTCATTGATGTTGGAATAGCAGGCATTGTACTGGTGCTCTCTCCATGCTTCTGGAACATACTTTTGATCTCATCATGGCCCTGTTGGTCTGCCAGAGCCCTTGGAGTCCAGCCAGAAGCATCTTGCTTATCAATGTCCGCTCCTTGGTCTACAAGGAACTTAACCATCTCGACGTTTCCTTCGCATACTGCAGCATGCAGAGCAGTGGTTCCATTCCATTTTGGTTGTGTCACATCCCCACCATGTTGAGCAATTCTCTTGAGCAGTTCCATGTTGTTTTGCTCAACAGCAATGCATGCTAGGTGGGCTGCATCAGCAGGACACATGACTGCACCATTGGCTTTGAGAAGTTTCGCGATAGAGTCATTCCCACTCATTATTGCTTCCCATAGTGGAAGATTTCCTTCCTTATCTGCATAAACAAAAAGCCATTAGAGATGTCACAGGTACTAACAGAAATCCCAGTATGAAAAAGAGTTATTAATATTGGCAACTTCAGGGGTGCATTCGATAAAATTGGATATTGGAAATTGTTATCATTTAACTGTCTACCTAGAAAAGTGTTGTAGCTAGCCTAAATGTATTCAGTGGCCTCTCGTATGCTGAATTTTTTCAGCACTTCTTTTACTTGTTTTCATTTTTGGAAGGTGTTGTCAAACAGCATTAAGTCATATATAGTACTGAAACTTCCTATTTTCCGCACTAATTGCATTTTCAGACAGGACTGAAGAGTACCTCTGCAATTGGGATCAGCACCATATTCTAGAAGCAAAGATACGCAATGCTCATTGCCTTTAGAAGTTGAAATATGCTGTTACATGAGAAAGTAAAGTTGTAAGCGTCTACTATTGTATTTTTACATGTATGCATGCTTTTTATGCGTGCGTGCATGAGTATGTGTTCACTCAAGGGAAGAAAATCTACAAACCAGTGGTGTCTGTCCATTCGAGTCTATGTCATTTGGATCCGAACCCTTCTTCAGCAACCGATGTAACAATATATCGTCATTTCTGCTTGCTGCAAAGCAAGTGCTGATGGGCAAATCCACTTTACCACGAGCCAGCATGGCCTCTGTCTCTGCCAAAACGACATCCATCCCCGGTTCCTTTGATTCTCGCAAATGCTGCAACAAAGTATGCCACAGTTCACAATGCTATGAACACGAAACTCCTCCATGGACAACAAAGCATTTTGTCTGTTTGATCCAAAAACAATGTTTTTCTGATATTGTAACTTGAATTTTAATTCTAATGTGCAGGAATAAGGAAGCTTGTGAAGGATGTAAAAGGAAAGTAACTTTATAGCTTGTTCTACAGTCTATGCCATTGGTCCACAAAGTCAAATAAATTCTAAGAAAAGGCTATGGAATCTCAAAAAATAGGTGCAATAAAAGATGTTATAAGGATGAAATTATAAGTTGAAAGGTCCTTTGAGCAAATGATTATGAGAAAGTGACTAATAAAATGTATCTAACTTTTAGAATCATTCTCAGAAGTAAACACAAATTATAATTGCACGACTACTTTTATGTACCTTGAGAAAATTGTTCATGATAATTGTCCCTTCTCCAACATTTGAATGAGCAAAATTCAGAAATGTAGTACGGTTCAAGCGCAGAAGTTGGCATAATCGTTTGGTTCGAACTGTAAACAGCTGTGGCCTGTAACATAGAACTCCTATTTCTCCAACTAGCTCTCCTGACTGTACCTCACCAACGACCTGCAATTATAAACCACATGTTTTGTTAATCATAGAAAGAAGTATTCATGCTATCTATGGCGTGACAGTGATGATTCACAATGGTTTTAATGCATATAAACTTGCCTGTGCCGATCCATTAGTTCCCACCATAAGTTCCTGTCAGAAGAAAATACAAGTTCAGTTCGTTAATTTATTTTATTTTATTTTATTTTTAACTTATATATCATAGAAGGGACATTTGATAAGTACACTTTCCATATGCAGTAAAAGGAAAATTTACCTCAATATGACAAAGATTTCCTAATTACATTTTTATATCCTTAATTTGTTTTGCAACAATGTTGCCCTCCAATAATAAATCGCAACAGTTTGGTCCAATCTCAAACAATGTTTGATTGGTTTGATGAATTAGCATATGTGGACAATTCGTTGCTGACATAGCTATCCTACTGCTACTAACTTGCGGAGCTGTTTCTAAATGGTGCGGAACTGTTTACTTACACACTATATCATCATAAAATAGAATCTGAGGTCGGTGAAGTCCATGTCAGTGTGATGGAAACTGCTTCAGAGGTTGAACCAAATTGATCCAGTTTTCAAAAAGGAATTAAAACATTGTTGAAATTTAAATTAAGCCGGCCAAAGTCTTTAAAAAACATCAAGACCAAGTATTACACCTCTTGAAAACTGGAAAGCAAACTGCAATTTACTTAGAACATCATTTTATTTACTGGTTATTTCTTCACCCCAATTTCTAACATTACATACCAGTAGAAGTATGTATGAACTGAATGAAAATAAAGATGGGGTATAGTATCTTACTGCTGCACCAGTAACCAATATATAGAAGTCTGTTGGTGCTTCATTCTGCAAAATCACATCTTCCTTTGGAGGAAAATACTCGGCCTTCATCTCCGTGACCTGCAAATTTCAACAGTCCAAGATATCCACGTAAAACAATATGTTCATCATCCAATAGACAAGGAAAAACAAGAAGCAGATATACAACATGATTGTTTTTTGAGCTTAAATCAGTTATTATGTATAAATTTTGTACTGAACATAAGATATTGATTAGTTATAGAACATGCAAAGGGAAAATCTCCTTTTCCTTTTCTTTTTTAAGGATCATAGATCATAGTTTTGGCAGACAAAATCCCAGGCTTTGTTTAACCAAAACACAGGATAAAATTCTCAGTTTGACCTCTGAAAAGCTTTACACTGTTCTGTTTTTTACACCATGGTCACAGGGCTAAAGCAGAACAAAAAGAAAATATTACCAGTTGAACAAGCAGGTCGGGTGACACTCCACGAAACAAGTACAGTTTGTCAATAAGTGAATAGAATAGGTAATGTGAGATGCTAGATCGAATAGCCTTTGGAAGGGAGTCAATAATCTCTTGCTGCTGCAGTCCTTCTAGATCAGTTCTGTACTTCATAAACAAATGTGCAAGCATCTGTTCTTGCAAGCGGATAGGCAAGTGATTCCGTTGGGCAAAACCTGTAGCAGCTTGAACTGTATCTCTCTAATATGCACAAAAAGCAGCCAAGAAAAACAAAAAATAGAAATACATTCAAAAATATTAATGAAGCTCTTATGAAGAAATGAAAGACTAGATATAATGCTTTTCAATCACAATAAAGATGTGGAATTGTAGATAATTCTATCAAGTACGTAATTTTCTCAGACTCAGAATGCATTGACATAAGTATTTATGAGAGTGACTTCTAAAAGAAAATGAAGCAAAGTTATCCCCTTATAAAAGGATATTTATAAAGACATAGAGAAAAATAATTTCAGGATATTTAGACATAGAGAAAAAAATAATTGTATATTGACTCCTTGGAAAAAGGGTGCCAAAACCATTAAGGAAATTGCGGGAAATGTAACGTTCGTTGTTTTCTGCATCTAAGAAAACTTTTAAAATATGAAGGTTTAAGTGCAATCATTAAGTAAAGGATAAGACAGATTATACTTACATATTTCCTAGTTCTGCTTGTCCCATGGACAACCAAGTTTGTCATGTTTCCAATGAGATACGCCGTTAGTCCCAGGTTAAAGAGCATATAGAATATGTCAAAAATCATCTCCCTCGTATTCACAGGATGCAGATCACCATAGCCAACTGTTGAAAGAGTCACTATGGACCAGTATACTGATGTTACATAGAGACCCCAGAGATTATTGTTGTCAGCATCAGCCATAAGCGAAAGCCATGCTTTTTTTGGATCATGATTCACGGTGAGAAAATAGAAAAAACAGGCAGCGAAATGCACTGAAAATAGAGTAACCTACAAATGCAACGCACCATAAGGCTTAAGAGATAGGTTGTTGTACACTAATTAAGACACATCTCCACCAAGAAAATTAGTATGTGATTAAATGGTAAATAGTAAAGCAAATACTCACACACATCAGCTTTGAGCAGCGCACCCAGAAGTAGTTATAATGCCTGTCCTTTTCTAATCTGACACAAAGAATGGAGAAGGGGAGGAATGGCCTAATCAGTTCTATGCAAGATCAAGGTAAAAATGTGCTAACCCAAGTCAAGCCTATGAGTTCAATTTTTTCCATTTATTTGCCAAAACAAATAAGCTATTATGAACAATGGTGAATTATTGAACCTTTCTGCAAAAATGCATTGCCCTCCAATCCAAATGTTACAGAAAATGCAATTACAGGACATATAAAGCAATTAAGAGTAACTTTCCACATCACCTTGCAAACATGGCACTGACTCTGCGAAGACGCCAAAGGCGGAGCATGTTGAAGTAGCCATATGTCTTAAGAGGACGCGGCAACACGCTGCGGGCAAGTTCAGAAGGGATCGTAGAAATGACATCGAAAGCCAACCATGTCTTGGCATATCTCAATGCAATTAGCCTCGGTTCGTCGATGAGCAGATAGGAAGCTTTGTCTAGGTAGGCAACAAAGAAGGTGAGGACAATGTCAACAGCAAAGATAGTATTGACAACATTGTCAGTTACGGAAAGACCAACCGATGGCTCGTTAAGGAACCCGAATTCAAATGGACAAACCCATGCAGTGTAGAAAACTAAAAACACCAGAAACGTCTCCCAGAGTCTGCAACATTAGTACCGCACCATCAAACATATATACATGAAAGGAAACATCATAGTTAAGTTAAGCAAATTCATTAAATATTATTGTCAATTAAGTAGAAATGTATATATTAAAGAATGTACAAAGGAAACAACAACACAATATATATAATATTTATTAAGTAAAATTTAAACCAAGGGAAAGACTCCTTCTAGCCAAACGTAAACAATTATTGATTTTTTTTTATTTCTAAGGAGTTTCTAGTAAAGTTAGGGGATAGGGGAAGGGAAAAACAAATGAAGATCGAATGACTTAATGCTAATCATTCCTAACACAAGAACCAAGAGAGATACTACTTGACCTGTAGCTTATTGGCAAAGCAAGGGGATATGGGAAGAGATGGGCATATGAGGATTGAATGACCTAATGCTAATCATCCCTGGCACAAAAACCAGAAGAGATACTACTTGACCTACAGTTCATTGGCAATCATTGAGCTAAGATGACTCACCAACAATGAATAAGAATATCTAACCTAAATCATGACGATACATAATTAGGTGAGCCAATTCTCATTCGCTGATATATACATATATATAACACAATGTAACATACACAAATATACATGCGGGTGTACGTGTATATATATATATCTATATATGAATGTAACATACACAAACATACGTGTATATATGTACCTGTAATGATAGTTATAGGGGGAGATAATGCAAGGTCGGAGCTTGTGTCTCTGTACGCTGGTGGCGGTGGCGCCGAGAGAGGGAAGAGGAAGGCCGGTGAGGCTGTATTGGCTGCCGTCATGATCTCCCTCCTCTTCCTCTATGTTCTCCATGTCTTTCTCATCATCCGTGGCATCATCATGGTTACCACATAACCTTGCAAAAATCTTCTTTCCACGCTTCGTCATGAATGCTTTTTTTCTTTTTTCTCTTGTTAAGAAGGACCCCTTTTCTTGTATGAAGGCTCTAATGGCTTTGTTAATTCTCCTCCCTGGAACCTCCCTCGTTTACGTGCTTGTGGCGATGATGGACACGAACAATGAGACCATGTAGGTTCTTCTCTGTGGCGTGACCATGAACAAAACCCAACAAATCCAAGTTGTTGAATTTGTTAGATGATGTTGAATGCTGAATGCTGAATCATGATCATTATATAACTAGAAATTATAGCAGCTCGTTATGTATATTATTATATCTATATTTAACAGCCCAAAGCCCAAACAATCTGATATATACGTGATCGTGGCGTGCTTTCCGTGCTGGTGTCACATTATAAAGATGAAACTTTTTTTTCCTTTTGTTTCCGTGGAGAATCTTTCACTCGCTCCTAATATATTGCTCTCCTCTATTTACCCTTTTGTCCCCTCTACCTTTCTAGATTTTTCGTTTCTGTACATTTTTATGGTAAAAATGGGTTTTGATATTTTAGGAAAACAAACACTAATATAGCATCACTTCACATTATTTTCTATCTGATTCTGATCCTCGTCGCTTTTTTTTTTTTTTTTGAATTGTTAAATGAAGACCGTAAATTTGAATTGAAAAGATAATAATAAAAAAGTACAAGAATCTGGCTATGGTATGATTTTGAATTAGATTATCTCGAGGATTTGGCTTTTTTTTTAAATAAACAAATTTAAAATGTATAAAAAAACTGATAAACTAAAATGATTATATATACGATTGAAATATAGAATTTTTTTCGTATTATCATTTAATTATTCATTATTAAAGTATTAAATAAAGAATTTAATTTAAATGTACTGATAGTATAAAATAGTTTTATACTGTCAACTAATAGAAATAGTAGAAAATGTCAACTCATGTCAACTAATAGAAATAGTGGAAAGTGCCAACTCATACAAATAATTACCTATTATAATGAAGGACTCACCATAATTTCTCACTTTTTCCTATTTCTATTGATTAATAATATAAAATTATTTTACACTGTCAGTACATACCAATTAAACTCTTAAATGAATTTATTTATTGACAATTATATTATATAAAAATTACACTGCCAACATAAAAATTTTTAAGTCACGATGATTAGTAGACATATTTCTTTCTCTTTGTAATAGTGGAAATATAAATAGGAATCTTGTTATTTGGAGATAATCTTTTGTATGTCAAATTATCACCGATGATTTATGTGTAAATAAATAGAAAATTCACATATATGACTAAAAAAATAATAATATTACACTTGATTTTTCAATTATACATATAATTTTCCCATTTATTTATATACAATTCCTTAATAAATAATAGGCACATAATATAATATTATCATGTTCTCACAATCCTAGCCATTAATTATAATTCAAAACAAATGTATAACTTGATTTTAACCATACCAACATTTAAGTAAAAAATACCATTTTAATTACTATCAATTCTAATTATTTATCTGTAAAACTGATTTCCCTTTTTCCTCTCAAACTAATCATTTTTTTTCCTGCTTTGAAAAGCCCAATTAAAAGATTTCCATCACAATATGTTTGAAATGTAATATTGAAGCAATAAAGCAAAACAGCAAAAAATAAAAAGTATTGGCCAAACGATTATTTACATGACATTAAACCAAAAATAATTATGTACCTAAAGAAAAATAATAATTTTTTAGATTAATTTAATTATTAAATTTGAATACACTGTCAGTGTAAAGATTTTTTACACAGACATCTAATCATATATTGCCACATCAGCAAAAGTCTTTGATATAACCACCCACTCCTTGAATGGTCATGCAAATGGAAGGTTTTAATTGGATGACAGTATAAAATTATTTTACACTGTCAGTGTATCCCAATTAAACTCTTAATTTAAACCAAAATTAGTAAACTTAGAAGAAACCATGAATTTCATCTTCCATGAAGTACAATCGTGTTCTGTAGGCTAACTATGCTGTTGACTATTCTTATTGGCTACTCGGTTAGCGTCAAGGCCATCAAGCAATAGAATCTTACTGCTGAAACAAATTGGGTGGTGAAGGAATTTGTGGACGGCAAGGATGAACAAGGAGTGGAGATAGCGTGCGACTTTGCAGAGGAAAGGAAGAAGTAAAAGAGGCAGCGAGGGAAATTAGCTCTAGAGATTAAAAAAAAAAAAAATTAGGATTGATAGTAATTAAAATGATATATTTTATTTCAATGCTGATGCAGTTAAATTCAAGTCATGGATTTGTTCTTAATTATAATTTGCGGCTAGGATTATGAGAAGATTGTCATGTTACTCCCTAATATGAGAGGATCCAAATCCTTTTTCATATAAACACTTAGATAAAGATAATAGAACGGTACTCATGTAGAGCTAAAATTTATGATTCAATGGCCCGCATCCTTGGTCAAAGCATTGTTATTGTAAAAATTTGTACTATTTATGCTTTCCCTTGATAAAATGAAGTAAATTATGCTTCCACCAAAAAGAGAATCTAGAATAACGGAAGTCTTGACCTGATAAGGAACGGCGCATTGGCCCATTGATGTTATTATATAAATATGTTGAGAACTATCTAAATTTTGAACAAATAAATTATCTCTTAATTTAGTTAATCATTTGAGTGAATAATTAAGTTAAACTTATGCCGCTTTTTATGTACATTCTTTAAAAGATTCCGAGTTATCATTTGTTTAATGTACATGTGCATTTGACGAGCTACGTAAAAGTAATAATCTTTTAAAAAACAAAGTTGGCTCAGAATCAGTATCTCTTTTTCACTCTTGATAGGCCAGCCTCCAGTCACGAAATCATGTCTCAGCAATTTTGGGCAATGCTAGAGATGCGCAATATGGAAGGTGCCTAACACTCTATAACAGCTTACCCGTCTAATCAAAGCTGCTCGCACGAAGACAGCTTATGGTATGGTCGGCTATTATCAATTGCAATCTGCAAAAGCAAAAATGCCTTAGTTATCGTCACTAGAAGCCCGTTTACGCTTGATTTGGCGTTAAGAAGGTTCAAATCATGGTTCGGAGGATACAAATTGAGTTTTAAACTTTTAATTCATTTTTATGTATTTGGCAAAATCATGTTGAGTTACTATTTAACATGATTTTTAGTCTCACTATGATTTGGGCAAGAGTGAAACAATGTTGTTACCTCCAACCAAACATGATTTACAAACTATAAATCAATTAACCAAACACCCCCTAAGACTTAATAAAATTTTAACGTCATACAATGTTTGAATATGTTATTATATAAAATTATGTATTACACGAAAATATTAATATAAGACTTGAGTTCAAAATTCTACATGTGACAATTTATCATTCCTTGTTTATATATATATGAGTGAAAAAAAAATTCTTTAATAAAAAATTATTCAATAGTATAAGATATGAGTGTAACTTACATTGAGTGTAACTTACACCAGTATCAACGGATCTTCTCTCTCTCTCTCTCTCTCTCTCTCTCTCTCTCTCTCTCTATATATATATATATATATATTTGGCTTAGTCTTTAATTAGTTCTTCTAGTGTCAAAAATTTAGCTTTTCTTATCCCTAAAACTCATTATTGGTCATTATAGTTTTTACTTTTTCAGGTTTTAGTCTCTATAGTTGCCTTTTTTTTTTTATGAAGGATTAATCCCTATTTTTTTATAAAAGATGACATCCCTATAGTTTAATTTATTTTGGTTTTAGTTTCTCAAAAATCAAAACTGAAATGGTAGAAAACTATGGGTACTTAATTATACCAAAAGAAAAATAGTATAGGGACCAAAACCACCATTTGGTGTAACTATAGAGACCAAAATGATATTTAAACCAATTATAAATTATGTTTTGAATAGTTGATATATTATCGTATGTAGGGTTCACAATAAACTCAATACTATACAAATACTGGTCTTATACAAAAGGGCTATTAAAATGAAAAATGAGTAAAACTCCAAATTTGCTCTCAAAAGAGGATATTAATTTGGTTCTTAAAATATATCAATTTGATTCTTGAAAAATTAATTTTTATTTTATGTTATTACAAATCTTAGCCTTCATGAAGAAACCACTAACTCATTCTGATGTGTCATATTATGTAATGATATGACACATTATTTGCCAAAATAAACCCCAAATTGGTCCTTAAAAGAGTTAAAAAACATCAATCTGGCCTTTAAAAAAATGAAAATTAATCTTTCATCAATAACCAAATTGATATCCTGCAACTATTTTAAAGACAAAAACCCAAATTAATAACAATTAAACAACTATTGGTATTGATTATCATAATCTCGACAATGATGCCAAAAACTTATTAACTATTTTTGGAAGGAGTTTGCCAAGTATGTAGTATTAATCAATAATATAAAATGAATGAGTATCATTACCATGAAGATTAAGTAACTAAACACCAATTCGTTCAAAATAGGTGCAATTTGGGTGATGAAAGATTTAATTTAAAATTATAAATAAAAAAAGATTTAATTTAAAATTGAAAAGTAACTAACAAGCAAAGCCAAACAATATAAACAGTGCAAAAAGCAAAAATACATAGAAACAGCCTATGAAAAAACTAATATTTGCATATTGATTTCACTTGATTTCTTATGTCATGCATTTCCAATTTGTAATCTAAGTCCTATTTCATTTATATTTCCAATATGTAATCTAAGGGGTGAATTGGTTATATGTGTTCAATAACAAAAAAATTTAACAATTAAAAATATTTTTGCAATTGAAAAGCAACTAAATAAAATGTATAAAAATAAAGAGGATACAAATAAGAAAATTGCACAAATGAATTTATACTGATTTAGTCACAATGTGTGACCTGTCCAATCCTCAAGCAATAACTTGACATTTTCTTCACTTGTCAAAATTTTTGTTTATAATGTCTCCAATGAACATTCTTCCACTTAATCCCAAGCAAAATATATAGTAATTTGTTTCTTCGAGGGATGTCACAAAAACCTCCCTTTGCTCAACATGAAATCGAGTATTCTCAGTTTCTTCCTTTCAACGACACCATAAAACCTTCCCCTATATTAACCCAAAATTTCTCTTAAGAATATCACAAATTCTAGCTCCATTTCAACTCATAATAGAATGACCTCTTAAGGTTTGGTTTGCTCTCATAAATAAGCTACAATGTTTTACAGTAATAGTCTCTCTCTCTACAGTAGATAAACAAGTTTAGATGCAATAGCAAAGAGGAGAAAATGGATAGTAGAAACATAATGGCCTCTCTTTGAATTTTTTATCCAATATCTTCTTCCTTCTTTGTGTCTTCTCCAAAAATGGTTTCCATTTAGTAATGAATGTATTCCTATGATTTTGCTAACCGTTGGAGAGTAATTGAAGCCAAAAGAAATTTGTCTGCCCAAGAAATCATTCACATGTAAAGCACGTATTTGTTATTTTCGATCACTCCAGTAGTTGCTTTTTCATCCCATGGTTGTTAGACTAGTTGTTTTATTATGCTATATTTAATCCATCACATTTTTATTTTCTATCATTTGGATAATAATTTGCTCAATCAATTAGAGATATTAAATCATAGATCATTAAATCATGAATCAAATTAATATTAAATATTAATCCTGTATCCAATCAAATCAAATTTGAAATTCGGATTTAAATCACAGGTCATAAAGTAGATTCATAAATTTATTGACATAATAAGTTCAACTAAATCATAGTTGTTATAATTATACTAATCATATCAAATTTAAATCTATCTATACTACTTATAAAACAAAGGTTGTTATATATAGAAATTTTACACTTGTCAAAATAGGGTGAATTCTACGTATTTTTATTTTAAAAAATTCTAATTAAGAAAATATATTAAATGTGTTTGAAATTAGACAAAAAAAGGGAGAACGTTCCAAAACTTCTTTCAGTTATTTGTTAGTGATTGAAGGAGCATATGAAGGATACAATTAAATAAAATTGATAAATTTTATTTGTTTTTCATTTAATTAATCAAATCTATTTTATATATTAGTCAATAATATTTTAAAGAAAATAGTTTGATATTTATCTATAATTTAATTCAAATATACTGACAGTGTAAAATAGTTTTACACTGTCAGCTAATAAAAATAGTAGAAAATGCCAACTCATATAAATAATCACCCATTATAATGGAAGGTTCACTATAATTTCTCACTTTTTTAGTATTTTTATTAGTTGACAGTGTAAAATTATTTTACATTATCAATGCTTATCAATTAAAGTCATTTATCTATTCTATTTTAAAATGGATAGAGGGTGGAGTGGGAGGCTCTTAGGATGTGTTTAATATGAGAGTAAAAATAGGGGTAAGTTTTCATAGATTTCAATCACGTATAAAATTATATATAAATTAGTGTTTTTCACCCTTGTCATGCACAGGATTTAAAAAAAAATAAAGTTAATATATATAATTTTTTAAGAATATAAGATAAAAGTAGCTTAAATTTTTTTTTATGAATGTATAAAATTTTTAAATTTATATAATAAGAGTAGAAGAATGAGAAGTTAAAACACATCTATAATATTTATTTATAAATTTTTACATAGAGATTCAACATAATGTTTATAAATATTAAATATCTTGCTGCTTAAATATCACTTATTAAATTTATGAAAGACAATTTGTATTTAAAAAATTTGAATTTAATCTTTCTAGATATAGTAAATTTAATATTTTCAAAATTTATCCTTATGTAAAGGTGATTTTTTTCAAATAAATGAATATTTTCTTTTCTTTGTTCCTTTTTTTAACTTAATTTTTTTTAATTTTCAAAATAAGTGCATTTAATGTATAATTAATCTGGTTGCGGCACATATAAAACTTTCCATGTTGACTTTTTTTGTTTTATTAATAGTTTAGATAGATATATAACCATAAAACTTATCTATTTTATTTTCTATTCTAAAATGTATTTATCTAATAATAATTATTGTTTTTAATTTTAATATTTTTTTAATGGAAGTTTTTAATTTTAATAGTTGAATGTTATATATAGTTATTTTTTTATAATTATATTTATATGATGCAGTATACTATAAGAAGTTGAAGATTTCAAACAAATACAAAATGATAAAGACTTATTCAATTTATACTTATCTTTTTCTTATTAGGTTTCATATTTTACTTTTACAGTTAATTTATTTGATATGACAATATGTATTAAATTTTTATATTTTAGATTTAAATAATTATTTATTATTTTATATTAAAATTTTATCTTACAACTTAATTAAATTAATTTTTTAATTTTTTAATTAAAGTAATTTTTTTTAATCTGTGTATTGCATGGGTCACAAAACACTAGTATATTAATAAATAATAATTATCTCATTTGTGATTATACTGTTTATTCCAATTCAAATATATTAAGAAATTAATGATAAAATATCTTAATATTCATTGTTAAAACTCTAAACCCAACTCAATTTGACGATTGAATTATCCACAATTAATCAAAATTCAATTCCTTGACCAAGTAATTCCCGTATGAAAAATTAGATAAGCTGGTGCTTTATTCTTATCCAATTTATCCTAGGGGTTGATTTGAAGAATTCATTTAATTTGATTGCATAAATTGAGTACTTTTATACCTATAATCTATCCAATTGATGTTAATTATTACAGATTTTTCAATTCACTACATAAAACCAAAAGTCAATCAATATTGATTCACGAATCCATGAGAGTATTAAAAATGGAATAATTACTCAATTGAATGCAAAACAAAAATAATAATAATAAACACTTAGATTATAAACTTGTTCAATCACAGATACATCACTCTAACGGGGTGTTTGATATGCTGTATTAGGCATGATAGGATAAGGTTATACAATATGTTATGATCTTATTCGTTGTTTGGTACAATCAACGTATTATATAACCTTATCCATCAAACCTCCCTTATACGTTATAATGATGGATAACTTAATACGGCCTAGAGAGGCCGTATTAGGCCTAATTAGCTTTTAATGTATAAGGGTTCTTTCATTTTTTTATTTTTTAATATATTTTATTAAAAAAATAATTATTAACTAAATAATAAAAAATAAAAATATATAAATAAAAATAATATTATTTAATAATAAATAAATATTTTATAAAAATTGTGAAATAATTATTTAAACTAAAATAAAAATATAAGAATAAAAATTTATTATTAAAATATATAAATAATAATATTTAATATAAATTTAATTATTTATAATAAAAAATACAACCAAATATAGGAACGTGATAATAAGCCTATTTAGATTTTGATATATAAAAACTCCATTTCTATTTCACTTTTTCTCTCTCTCTCTCTCATATTTTTTATATTTATAAAAAAATTAAAAATAAATAAATAAATAATTTTTAATATAAAATTATTTTTATATATAATAAAATAGAGCTAAAATAATTATGATAACTATTTAAAAATTATATTTATTATAATCTCTTCTTTTGGTTATATTTTATATAATACAATATCTTATACAATAACGTATCAAATACTGCATCGTATTAAATTTTTATCAAGCTTTATTCTATCAGGCCTTATACTATCAACCCTTATCCTATCAGGCCTTATACTATCAGATATACCAAACGGGCCCTAAGACCAAAAGAAGTTTAGCTAGACAGAATAAAATAGAAGAACATAAGCAATAGAAAAGCCATAACAAATCAACAAAATCATGTGGGTATTTCACAGAGAAAATCTTAATTCCTCAAGTATCTAATCTCCAAAGCCGCACACAATAATCTCATAAAGTCGAACTCTCTCTCATCCCTCTCTCTCTTTCTCGTGCAAGACTGATTACAATATATTTATAAAAACACCAATGACGTTAACGCGGAAGTGCTTTCTTGTTAATTGCTTCAGGCACTGTCTTCTTGGGTGCTCGAGCAATACTTGCGCTTTCAAGAAACTTTCTTGTTGGATGCTTGAATGTTGTTTATCCTACGTCAAAACATCTTAAGGGAGAACAATTATCAATTAACTACTTAAAAATCATGTTCTCTTCTTATTTGATGTCTAACAGTTAAAAATATTTAAATTAAATAAACATTGAGGACAAAACTTTGGCAAATTAAACACAACAGGGGGGACCATTATTTTCACAGGTTATCAATAATTATTTAAAATATTTCTTAAGCTCTATAATTTATATTAAATAATAATATTATTATTTGAATTTAATTTAAATGCACTAACAACATAAAACAGTTTTACACTGTTAGCCAATAGAGATAGTAGAAAGTGCCAATTCATACAAATAACCACCCATTATAATGAGAGACCCACTATGATATCTCACTTTCTCCTATTTCTATTGGTTGACAGTGTAAAATTATTTTACACTGCTAGTGCATACCAATTAAACTCTTATTATTTACATATTTTTAGTAATTATTTGTTATTTTAATAAAATATAAAAATAAAAAATACATAATACACTCTTTTCTATATATTTTGATATTTTTTGTATGTTACTATAAAATATAAAAATGAAAAATTATATTTAAATAGTAATAATTTTAAAATTAATATAATAATTTGAATATTTATTATTTTTAATTATAAATATTTAAAACATATTTTGTGTTTTTATTATATATAATTATAATTATAACTTATATTAAATTGTTTTATTATTTACTTAAATATTTTAATATTTAGTTTTTTATTTTTATAAATATAAAAAAAGAATGAAAGAGAAAAAATTCTTATATATCAAAATCCAATTAAGCCTAATTTTACATCTCAAACCTTGATTAAGGTATATATAATTTTGATATAAAAAAATATTTTTAATAAATAAACTAATATAATACATTACTTTTCACCACACTATTAATAAAATCAACTTATAATGTATTATATTAATTTATACGATCAAATCTAATCAATTATGCCAAATAAACCCTAAACGTGCTGTCAACGCCCAAAATGGAAATCCAACTTTGACTGAATTGCATGCTCAACGTTCGTGAGGCTCTTGCTTTTCGAATCCCATTCCAATCTTTAAAAAGAGTGTCTCCTAAATGTCCTTGGACTTAAAGGATAAAAGCGAATAAAAAAAGTCTATCAGAGAAAAGTGGTGAATTCCAAAGTTCATTCACATACGTGATATGAAAAGTTTTAAACATTAAATTTGAGATATTACGGGTGCGTTTGTGTTAGATTTTTTTAAGATAAAAAATAATTTTTTAATTATTAAAAACTATTATTTATAAAAGCTTATTTATTTTAAGTTCAAAAGTTAAAAATAATTTTTTTAAAATAAGCTGAATCAAACACATTGTATAAATTGATGATAGAGTAAGGATTAGTCTCTTAAGATGTGACACCTCAAATTTTATCATGGTAATAAAGATTAAAGCAAAATGCCAGTGTCCAGTTTATGAAACAATATGTGAATTGCTCAACAAGAATTAGGGTCTCATTATCACTCATACTCGTAAGTAGAGAATAAGAGAATAATAACATGTTTAATTCTATTTTTGTAGAATTAATTTTGTTAAAATTAATTTGGTTAGAATTAATTTTGAGATAAATTGATTTATGTTTGGTAGTTCCTTTAAAAATAATTCTGATAAAAATTAAAAAAAATTTATTTACCTCAAAATCAATTCTTTTCAAAATCAATTTTAAAATTAAGAATTGATTTTGATCTCTAAAATCAAATAATATCAAAAATTGGAAAAATCAATTTTTACCCCCTTTCCAAAACCGAGATCCAAACATGCTATAAATAGATTGATTTTCCTTTATTTCCTTCTTTCTTCAGTGGAATAATTTATGAAATAACTAATAATGATATTTTTATGAAAAAAACTAGATACCGAAATAAAAAAAAAAGATTTAATTTAAATATATTATCAGTGTAAAAAACTTTTACACAGACATCCAATCATATATTGCCACATCAGCAAAAATCTTTGACATAACCACCTACTACTTGAATGGTCATATAAATGGAATATTTTGATTGGATGACAGACCCTAAATTTTACACTGTCAGTACACTCCAATTAAGCTCATAAAAAAATTCTTTTATAATAGTATAGACACAATTTACGAATTAAACATAACTAAAATGTTGTATGCTTATTCGATTAGTAAAATTATTGTGGTAATTATTAATTCTTTACAATTCCAGTTTTCCCCAATTGTAAGTCTACATGATAACTGAGTTTAACTTATATCAGTAAAACTTTGTTCTTAAAGTTCATATTTTTTTTTAATGTTAAATTAATGACATATACATTAAGCTGTATTCAGTTCATATCCTCAAAATGGAGTTTAAGTATTACATCACGTTAGGTAAAGTTCAAAAGAAAGGCGTGATAGATTCTTTTTGGCACATCAATGTTAATGGATTTTAAACTTATAATTTTATAAAAATTATTCAAATTTTTCACTACTAATCCAATGATTTTCCTTTTTGGGGACGTAACAAGTGATTGATTCAAACCTAAAAAATTTCCCAATTTCGTAATTGCTGTACTTATTAATTTTTGTTTTATGGTCTGAGTAATTGACTCTTTGTACTTATTTTGGTCGACAAGTACTTATTGTAATTTTTTTCTTTTTTGGTCGTGTAATTTTTGTACTCTTTTGTTTTTGCCATGGTATAATTTTTGTAATTTTTTTTTGGCCACGGTATAATAATTTAAAAGTAACGTTTTTTTTTTTTTGATTTTTGGGCAGAGTAATTTTTGTACTTTTAAATTGTTATTGTTGTACAAAAGAAACTTCCCACAGTCAGCCAAGACCCATAATTCACTAATTCAGTCTCAGAATTGAGTTTGCCATGGTGTAACCCTAGGCCTAATATATATCGGCTGTTTTCAGCTTTGGGCTCAATATGTCGCAGGCCCAAAATAATTGAAAATTCTAACAAAGAAAGAAACGACATGCCGTTTGCTTGGAAAAGTCACGGTCGCATGGATTCACAAATATAGAATCGAAACGCGGGGAAAGCCAAAGAAGCCCTTGTTCGTGTGTTCCTTCCTCAAACATCGAATAACAACACTGTTTGGATTGATTGATTTGTCGCACGCACAGAGAGAGAACTATGTCGTCGCTGTTGCAATCGCTTTTGGATCCGAAGAGGAACTGGTTGGCAGCTCAGCACATGAAATCCCTCTCCAGACGCCTCCGCAACTACGGTTATTTCCTTTCCCTAAAAACCCTAATTCTCCAATTTCCCCAATTCATATCCAAAATATTTGAAAATTTTAGAATTAAATCTGGGAATTAGGGCTCCGTTACGATGACCTTTACGACCCATATTACGATCTGGATGTGAAGGAGGCACTGAATCGGCTTCCGAAGGTGGTAGTTGACGCACGCCACCAGCGCCTCAAGCGCGCCATGGACCTCTCCATGAAGCACGAGTACCTCCACCAAGATCTTCAGGTCCATTTTTGTCGCTATCATTGTTTATGCGGTTGCAGCGTATCAATGCTATGTTTGTCTGTACAGGATTATAACTGGTTCTGCTAACTAACTCCTCTAACGGCCTGTTAACAACTTGTAACTAACCTAACGGCTATGTCTAATGTTGTTCCATATCCATAAAAAAAGAACCGTTTCCGCAACGGGATTTCTGTTATGAATTGATGATTGTTTGTTTTTGTGCATTATCTAGCAATGTGTTTGATTTTTTTGAACGCTGTGGTGACAGGCGATGCAAACGCCGTTCAGGAGCTACCTTCAGGAAATGCTGGCCCTTGTAAGTCCTATCATAGTGATAGTGATATAGATAAAAAGTAACCAAATGTTTCAAGCGGAGGCTCACTCAGTGCTTTTTGATTAGTTTTTCCTAAATGTGTTTGTTTTGTTGCGCTTACGCGGTTAGTTTTTCGCTGGCTCTGATATACGTATCATGATGGCCTTATTCTTAATTGCTTTTTACTTGGAGATAACATTAGTGTCTCAAGAAATATAGAAGGTATTTTGATCATTTGTTCAAGAATAATGCTGTTTGTTGCAATGGATTTTTGCGAATTGTATTATGAAATGCACAATTGCAGTTTTGGTAAGTGATAAGATTTGGCCATTCGGGTACATTTCTATTCGTAAATCATAATGTTTATCAGTTAATTACATTATTACATTTTTTTTTAACTTTAGTAAACTACCTACACTCTGGAGTAGATGCATATTTTGCAAAATTGTGGAATTTTCTCTTTTTTGATCAACTTGGTTCTTTCTAGTGGCGCAACTCTATAGCTAACTAGCTCAGAATAGTTTTACTCTATCTATCTTTCCTTTTTTTTTTTTTAATCAATACTCTATCATTCTTGCAACAGTATATATTGCATATTTGGATATGTTGAGTCCAAATCCCAAAGTACATTTTACCCTTTCACAATTAACAATCACATTATTTTTCACTTCTGGCCAAAAGTTATTCTGAACTACACCACACATTTTTTTTTTCATGACAATAATGAAGAAAAAACGTATATAATTATTTTTATAATTGCGAGAAGTATCTCTCATGTTATTTGTATTTGTAATATTGAGTTCGATTCTTTTAGACTTATGCTTTATGAGCTATTTGGTGTCTACTTTGAAATTAGGAAATAAGAAGTTAAGAACAACCCAATCACTGCTGAAATTGTGTTACTAAATGCTTTTTCACTCATATTCTGTAGGTGAAGAGGGAGAGAGCAGAGCGTGAAGCATTGGGAGGTTTGCCTCTCTATCAACGATCCATTCCTTGAGTGCATTAAATTTTGCATGCAGCTACCTTGGTTGGAGTGAGACCTTGGTTAAAATCATATTAATGTTTCATTAGGATGTCTTCATTGGGGAAGCCCAGCTTCCCTGTTTCTTCACCTTATATGAATCACATTTTTGAATGATATAACATTGTAAGTGCTTTTTCTAATAAATATGTAAAACCTTAATCGATTATATTGTTTCGAAACCGGAAACTGCTGTGCCTTCGAACTTAACTCCTTTTGTCCCTGCCCTCTTTTTTTTTTTCTCTGCTTCTATTGAATTGAATGCATGTTTGTAGGGACAGCAGTACAGTAGGTAGTTCTGTGAGTTTGATATTTTTAAAGCTCATATATCAGTCTTTGTCTAAATCAACATGAAAGCAAAAAGAGAGATTCTGATTTTGCTTCATTATAATTCCTAACTTGGACAATATTTGCTTCACTTCATTAAGTTACTCGGTTTTCATCACAAATTTTGTGGAAGGGTGTTGTTATTCCAAGCGACAAAACACTACTTAAGACTGACTTTGCCGCGCAGGAAGCAATATTTACGTTTACAGAGGCAATGTGAAGTTTAAATGGGATCTTTTTAAAGTGATTTTGTTGGTGAGTTACCACTATTGTCTATTTGTGGGGCAAAGAGAGTATGAGTGGTTAGCTGTGTTAGACAGTGGTAGTTAACACCCGTTCCGCCTGATCTAACTTTGAGATACTTTCGGTCAAGTTCGGGTCGCATTTTCAGTTGATCTAACTTGACTTGGTGTCAGAATATTTTGAAGCTAATATTTCTTTTATAACTGGAGATAAATAATGAAGTTTTTAACTTCTTTGCACGATATAAATATATTTTTGATAATATAATTTGTTTAATGATATATGTTTCACTTCTTTTTCATATGACAAAAAATATTTGTTTATTTTAGTTTTCAACTTCTGGATTTAACGTTTTGGTAATGCCTGAATTTTACACATTTTATATAAATATTAAGTTTTCAACTTCAAATTAAATTAAACATGACCTAATCCGACATTTGGACAATCGGAATGCTTGAGCACTCCTAATGCCAGAGATCACATTCTTCAAATGCTATGTGAAAAATAAATTAATCTATCCTAAACACTTACCCAATCCCTGTAGATGTACTCCTGTTTCCAATAGGACTAGTAAAATAAATGGTTCGATAGATTTAATTTCATTATTGAATTCTACCTGAACCAGAAGTTTATTTATTTTTTTGTTTATTCCTTAAATTTCATTGATTTGTCACCCCTAACAACAACACAAAATCTATCCAATTTATCCGTATCTATACAGGAAAATCTTACATCCTAAAAAAAATTTAAAATTACATAAATGACTGTTATGTCATGGGGTTATTGATCAACTATGCTTTTATGTGTATTTTTTGAAAAACAAGGAAAGAATCATTATTTATTTTTTTAATGGATTTTAGACAGTGGAAAACTTTGATCATAATTCATAATAGAAGATTATAAGGGGGAAAAAAAATCAGAAATGACGTATCTGGTAGTGTTTTTCGATGTGAGATCCAAAACGTCTCAATTTGCAAGCAAACAGATCTAGGGTCAGTTTGGGTTAGATTTTGTACAATTATTTTTAAAATAATTGAAGTTAAAAAAACTTATTTAAAAAAAATTGAAAGAATTGATTTATGTTTAAAAAAGTGATTTGTAAGAAATAGTTAAATTTAAAAATAATAAAATAAAATTATTTTGTAAAATATAATTACCAAGAACGGTAGTGATAATTTGTCTTTTTATGTTTGCATGGTACAAAGGTAAAAGCTACTGCTACAAGCTTTGATTGAAATCGATTTTTGTGGATACACATCAATTTTTTCCAAAGCACAAAACAAGCCAAACAAAATCAACTATGAGTAACTTGATTTTAAGTAACGCCAATTGGCGTAGAAAGCCAATCCGATCAGGCACCTACAACTTCTTTTTGTTTAAGAACTACATTTCTTTTCAATCTAAGATAACCTTTTTTTTTTTTAATTTTCTTTTTCTTCTAACTCGGGCAGATTTATCTAAACAGCTGATAACACACTCTTTACAGATTAGTAGATAGTACTATATAAGCTCAAACTTGATTAATCTAAACAAAAATTAAATTTATAGGTCCAATTATGTTATCATGGTACTAATAAGAACTGAGTTTCGAACATTAGATGCCGCCGCAATCCTCTCAAATGACTGCACATGGCATGTTTCTTATAAGTCATTGTTGAAGATAACTGACGAGTTAACTAATATGGATAATTCCAATTACAATTAACATGAGTTGTTGTTGCATATGCTATACCATCCAAATCAAAACAAAATAAATAAAATATCAGCAATAAACAAACACTAGAACATTTAAAATATTATTTGGACTTTGAAAATAGCAGCCTCCATGCACAAGTTTATAAATATTGATGAAACCGAACTATTTATAGTTAAATTGGTCATTGGTATCGAGTATCGACAAAATCATAATCCGGGGAATTAGTGATATGTAATATGACGCCTTTGTGTGCTTCGCAGGAGCACAGCTTGGGGGCGAAGGACCTAGCAAGAGCACGTGGCATTGAACAGCTTTTGTCTGCTACATACTCACCTACACCAGTAAACATCCAAGATTCAATTAGGTTCATATTTAAATGCAAAAGAACACATAGTTTGAAATTGAAAGAGGAACATGGGGAATGGCATACTTGCTATTTTACTTCAAATCTTTGTGCTGTTTGGTAACAAAGCATGCATATAAGGCCATGCTCATTCCTTCCCCAGATACATTATATTCTCTGCAATTGTTTTCTCCTCTTCTGGTCTGTATCTCCTAAAATTGCTGAGTCCAGCTACCATGGGAAGGCTCTCGTTTTTGTTGGTGCTCTTGTGCGCCATCTTCCATGTCGCATTCTCCTTTACGGACGGTAAGATACAAATTGAATATATATATATATATATATATATATAAAGAATGTGCCCCCATCCTCCAAGGAAAGAAAAATTATGGGGAATTTATCCGCAAAGTCTTTGGTGATTACATACATATATGTAATCACCATTCCCCATAATTTTTCTTTCCTTGGGGGATGGGGGCATATTCTTGATCCATGCATGCAAAGTGCTCTTAGCAAATTTGCATTGCCTTATGTACTTCTTGTGAATTGAGTAATGTTATTTATATATCAAAAGTAGACACTTTCTCTGAATACCATTAAGAGAGACATAAAATATTTGATAGTAATAAATAAGGCCAAAACCTTGTCTCTTACTCTTTTTATTTATCCAATATGAATGTTCAATTTAAATATACAAATAACATCACTCACGCGGTTCATGTTGTAAATGTTTACTCCGAACCACATCACATCACAAAATTACGAAAACAGTTCAAAGAAGTAGCAACTAGTTAATTGTGGCTCTGGGCAGCTAGATGGTAGTATTGGATTGGGGGACCATATGTTTGGTTTTCCATTTGAAAAGTTTCAAACCATGATCTTAAAGTTTTAGACAGAAATCCAAACATGGCATTTCAATTTTGATTTGGATTCAAAATGTATGTTATTGATTTGCAAAAATATGGTCCAATGAAATCTAAGACCAACCCCAACGAGAACTCGTTACAATAGTATTGTTTAGTATTTACACATTAATTTTAATTTACTATATTTTTGTCTTGGGTCACTTCCTCTAACAAATTGATTGATGCAGGACTAGTGGCAAATGGAAATTTTGAGCTGGGTCCTAAGCCATCGGACATGAAGGGCACGGTGGTGACCGGCGGCCCCCACGCCATACCGGATTGGCAGATCTCTGGCTTAGTTGAGTACATAAAATCAGGTCAGAAACAGGGTGACATGTTGCTGGTGGTGCCAGAGGGTGCTTATGCAGTGAGGCTTGGCAACGGTGCCTCTATTAAGCAAAAGATAAAGGTGATCAAGGGTGTGTACTATTCCATCACGTTTGTGGTGGCACGCACGTGTGCACAAGATGAGCGACTCAACGTGTCTGTGGCTCCAGATTGGGTAGTGCTCCCAATGCAGACCCTGTATAGCAGCAATGGTTGGGATGCATATGCATGGTCCTTCCAAGCAGATTACTCTGAGGCTGAGTTGGTTATTCACAACCCCAGAGGAAAAGAAGAGGATCAAGCTTGCGGGCCAATGATTGATTCTGTTGCTATCAGACCACTTTACCCTCCTAGACCGACTAACAGTAAGTTTATATATAATCAATTAGTCTTGGATACATTGACACACACACACACACACACTCTTTTGCTTTGATGTAATATTCGCTAAGGTCATTGCTAGCATAGCTATTATGAATCGGAACATATATTAATCAAAGTATACAAAACTGTTATTTATAAATATAATAGCACAAGACAAGGACGGTTTATATATTAATGCCTATAAGAGCAACTAGCTAGTTAATATATTATTGCCATGTCTATGCAAATTGCCGGGCAATAAAGACAATGGCTTTGGTCTTAATTACAGTGGACTTGCACTTCCCCATAAAGGTAGGTAGATTTAGATTGGTTGTCTTGATCATATTTACAAAACGCCAAGAAGAGTACGAATTCAAATCATATTTTATAAATCCTAAACCCTAAACACTAAATAATAGAACTGTTTGTCTTATTATGTGTATAATATGAGAATGATCATACAAAAAACATTTATTGACTTGGCCAATATGTGACCAGGCAAGGTATAATAAGAGAATAAGCAGCAATGTTCACTTTGGGTATTTATGCAAAATTAATGCACCTCATAATTTTCTTTTTGGCATTAAGCATTTTGTATCCATTTTATTTTATAATTGAAGTCAATAATTAGTTCTCTTTTCAAAAGCATTTTTTCTTCGGCTTGTGCATGTTCTTAATTATTTGACACTCCACAGATAACATATTGAAGAATGGTGGTTTTGAAGAAGGACCATATGTGTTCCCCAACACATCGTGGGGTGTGCTTATCCCACCAAACATTGTAGACCTGAGCGACCACTCTCCCATACCGGGATGGATAGTGGAGTCCCTGAAGGCAGTGAAGTACATAGACTCTGACCACTTCTCAGTTCCACAAGGCAAAAGAGCAGTGGAGCTTGTAGCTGGAAAAGAAAGTGCCATTGCACAAGTAGCCAGAACCATTCCTGGCAGAACCTATGTCCTAACCTTTGCTGTGGGAGATGCTGCCGATTCCTGTGAAGGGTCAATGATTGTTGAAGTCTACGCAGGAAGAGACTCTACAAAGGTGAGTTACGAGTCCAAAGGCAAAGGAGGGTTCAAGCGTGCGGTTCTCAAGTTTAAGGCTGTTAGCACAAGAACACGCATTGTGTTCCTTAGTTCCTTCTATGCCATGCGAAGCGACGATCTCTCTTCCTTGTGTGGGCCTGTGATTGATGATGTCAAGTTGATTAGTGCTCGTAAACCATAGGGTATATGTAACTGGATCGTTGCGAGGCCATGAATCAAATACGTGTAAAATGATACGCATGGATTCTGACTTCTAAGCCTTCGATTTTAGTTCACGTTTGAACTTTTTAGGTTTGATTTCAAGAAAGGCGAAGTGTTTAAGTGTGGTTTTGTGTTTGACATGAAAATAAGTGTATACAAAATGATGTAGCTAGCTAGTATAGAAGTGTTGAATACAATAGTGTGTTTCTGTATTATAACGGGGTTTTATGTACTTTGAGCAAATAAATGAAGGGAATATTTTATTTTAAGTTCATTCTTGTTCTATAATTATGTTTATTTTATCTTAACTCAGAATATTTTAAAACTCACCAAATTCATCTAAATCAGTTATTCTATTAGAAATTTAACCAGCTAGCATGTTCAATTCCCAAATATAAGAGTTATGAAATATTTTCATTAAAATTGTTTTCTTAAAATTTGAACTCAGCATCGTTCTTATAAGGGGTTAAGTTTATTTAGCATGTCAACGAGTCTTCTGTGAGTTATAATATCTAAAATTTACAAATTTTAGATTAGATATTTAATAATTCTGTTTATTTTATATAACATGTGAAGGGTGAGTTAATGATATTCTCAACTAGCTGTTGATATTTTCTATTGACTGTGTATGTGTCAAATTGCTTTCGTTATTTTTTAAGTCTTATTTTATTATATTTGTGTTGGTCCCTTTACATTAAATTGAGGGTAATACAATAAACAATGGAAAGGTATTAGCGGAGATCGATTATGAATATACAAGAATCATGAATTTGCGTGCAATAGTATCTCATATTATTCAAAATATGACCCATATAAAATCCTTTTTTTTTTTTTCATTCTATACTCTTGTAACATTGTTCTTGTTCATGATACATACCCACTTTCGATACCAAAATTATCCAATACAACTAAACCCTCGCCGTAAAAAAAGACGAGGGATTTGAGCAAAAAAGAAAATACAAATAAAGTTTAAACAATTTTTATATCTATACATACATTAAAGATCTATAAATTTATATTTTTTGTGCACTAAACAACGTTTGGTTTCTATACTATAGCATGATCATATATTCAAAAATACTACTGCATTATGTTCATTTATAACTTTTTTCTTGAAACAGTAATTGGGATTAATTCAATAATTTTAAAAATACCGAATACGGACTAGTGAGTATTCTCTATACTACAGTTTTTAAATTCAATTAGAATTTCAAGAATGTAAATTGAAAAATAGCAAATGAATACTGGATTGGTCAACTGACTTAGCAAGGAACTCATCTTCCCTTTCATAACTCTTGCTCTATAACTCTTTTTTCTTCGAGCTTGAGTCAAGAGGTCTTGTGAGCTAGTCAGTCGGCTTGGCAAAAATTTATTTTCCTTTCCCTCCCTCCCTTTCCCCTTAGCTTGACCTGGTTCTGTCGGTCAACCAAGACCCATTGCCCTTTGCCACATAACCCTTTTTCACCAACTAAAGTCTCTTCATTCCTTAGAACTTGAGGTTGAGCACTTGTGATCCACTCAGATTTTCTATTCGGACAACAAACATCTATTTCCTATCTATGATACATAGACATAGAGACAATACACTTCACGCACACAGAGAATAGAATAATGCTGAATGTAACGAATACATTTGTGAAATGACACATGATTAGTGAAACAGTTTAAGTATGTGCATCCTTTTTTTTTTTTATCCCCCTTTTTTTCCCAATAAATGTGTGTTTTATATCAGCTAATTTTGCTTCCTTCTTTTGATATATCTATCAGAGTTTGCTTTTGCTAGTTAAATCAGTCAAAGTGTGTGTGGTTTTTTATATTTTGTCTCTAAAAAATGTGCATTAGTGTGAGAGTAATTTGCTGAGTAGTGTTATAATTAAGAGACATTTCCCAATAATTATTTTTATAGAGTTTGAATTTGATCTTCTTTTTAAGAGTGTAGTTTACTTATTATTGTACTTAATCTTTGTTGGTAGTGTGTGAATATCTGGTGAAATATAACAATGTTACGGAGAAATTTACCGAGATAATATTTTTTTTAAAAAATAAATATTTTAATTGGTATTTGGTGGAAATAGCACTCCCCATACTCTTCATATGCATTTTAAGAAAGGTGCATGCTCCGGTACATTGCACAAAATGTACATTTTGTATATTTTGTGATGAACGGTCAGATTGTGATATATCTTATGGTGAGATTATTAGGTGTATTAATGCATCAATCACCTATGATGCACTATAATAATATCTAATTTTAAGAAAATTTAAAAATATAATTAAATATATTTTAAAAATTAATTATCATGACAGTGTAAAATTATATTGATAGTATAAAATAATTTTATACTGTCAGTATAATAAAAAAATTTTATCAATATAATTTTAATTATCATACACTGACAGTATAAAATTATACTGGTAATATAAAATAATTTTACACTATCAATATAATAAAAAAATTTTATCAGTGTAATTTTAATTATCATACACTAACAGTGTAAAATTATGGAAGATAAAATAATTTTACACTGTCAGTGTAATCAAAAAATTTTAGCAGTATAATTTTACAGTACTGCTGGTATAATTTTACACTGTCAGTATATGATAATTAAAATTATACTGATAAAATTTTTTGATTACACTGACAGTATAAAATTATTTTATACTGTCAATATAATTTTACACTGTCAATGTATGATAATTAAAATTACACTGATAAAATTTTATAATTTTATACTATCAGTGTATGATAATTAATTTTTAAAATATATTTAATTATATTTTTAAATTTTCTTAAAATTAGATATTATTATAATACATCACAGGTGATTGGTGCATTGATGCACCTCACAATCTATGGCACGATCCTCACCGTTCATCACAAAAAATGCACAAAATGCACACTTTTAATAAGATACCGTAGAATTCACCTAAGAAAAACCAAAGGAAGAATAAATATGCTTCGTTATGCGTTTTAATTAGAAAGAGAAAAATTTACTCGTAATTCATACAAAGAAAAAAAATTTTAAAATGATAAATTCAGCAATGTTTTTTTAATTAGGCTTCTACATGAGCAGGTAGAAGTGTCACCCACCCATGCATACTTTTGGAATCAAAAGTTTAAAATTCAAATCCATTCTGTGAAAAAGATAAATTTACATTTATTCTGCTTTATCTTATAAATATTTGAAATTTGAGGTACGTTTGGTTCAGATTTTTTTGATTAAACATAATTTTTTAACTACTAAAAATATATCACTTGTCATAAAAGTTATTTATTTCAATTTTTACTTAAAAGTTAAAGATAGATTTTCTTTTAAATTTTTAAGTAGAAGTTAAGATTGATAACTTTTATAAAAAAAATACTTTTTAATTAAAAAATTACTTTTTATTAAAAAAATTGAAACAAATGCACTTTCAATATAACAATCAATTATAATTATAAAGTTAAGACTCATTTAATATAAAATAAATATATTAAAATATACTAAATAATAAAAAAATTCATATAATAATTGAATATATTAATCACCAAATTAAATATATATATATATATATATATATATATATATATATATATATGAATGGTGCAGTATTTTTTTTTTCTTTTATTGAGATCAACGAATGGTGCAGTATGAATCGAAAAAAAAAAAAAAGTTAATCTGTTGAGAGGGAGATGCAAATAGGTGGTTCCTTAAATAGTTGAGATGGATTTTCCAAAAGTTAATCCATTTTTATATAGGGGTGGGGAGGCTTGAAATCAATTCAACGTGGATCGATTTCTATTCTGATATAAACATTATAGATTGAGTACTGTTCAATTCAAACTGTATTAAAATCGATTAAGGCTTAACCAATTTATATACTGTTCACACTAATATAGAAATCGATCCAAGCTTAAACGATTTTCTTATAATACCCAAAAATAGAACGTTTTAGAAATTAATGTTGAAAAAGGAGATATATATATATATATATATATATATATATATATATATATATATATATATATATATATATATATATATATATATATATATATATATATAAACAATCATTTTTTTATTTTAAATGAGTAAAAATGTCCCAACTGGTAGGGACCGATCCCAACTACTACTTTGTCATTGTTTTACAAACGTGAGGCACACTTATGCCATTTTATTGTCTTTTTTTTTTTCTGTTATTGCTGCAATTCGCGTATTGTATTTTATGTTATTTATCAATGTACGGGGCTAAAATTGATACCAAAGTTGAGACTTTTTTTTGGAAAGAAGAGTCCTAATTTTTATCTACTTTTACTTTTTATAATTTGTTGTTGGTATAATAAATACTGAGGTTAAAAATGGGATTCAAAATGTGACTCTCACTAAATATGCTCTTAGACCTGCACCACAACAGGTTTTAAATGCATTTTGTGCATTACAAGCGAGCCCACAAATCAGGTGACATTGTCAAACCTATTCTCGAATATGAAGTCCTAAATTTTTGTTAGCTCATGGTAGATCTATGACTTCGCTTTTTCAATGAACCATATATTATACGTGAAAATTGATAAATAGTTAGAAATTTTATCCGAATTTATTTGTCAGAATGATGAGATATGTATATTAATTTTTAAAGTATTTTCAATGATAATAACATATTTGATCCCATTTTAGACTATATTATATGCCACGTCAATACTTATGAGTTATTGTGTCATAAAAAATAAAAATATCTCAAAAATGAAATCGTTCTCTCTAATGGAAGGACCAATTTTGGTCCCAATTTTCATCGGTTGCAATAGCAATAGTAAAATGATTAAAAAAGCCATCATGTGACACTTGTCACATGATTATTGCTTGAAATAAAATTGGTCCCGATCCCAGCTTTGTGGGATGCGGCCCATTTTCTACTAGTGTCTTGGTTCTAGTTTCATATACTCCAATGGTGTATTTGCATATAGGACTAAATGCATGATATCATAATAAGGGAAACTAGCACGGTGCTTTTTGACCCATTGTAGTTGCTCTTAGACATGTAAATAGATCATAACATTTTATTTTATTCAATGATCACTCTTATTTTCTATTAAAAATTGTGACAACTTTTTTTTTTAACATAGTAGCATTAATCCTGCTTTTTTTTTTTTTTTTGTTCCCTCTCTTTGCAATCTAAACGACTTTTCTTTCTTTTCATTCTTCCAACTCGGGCAGGTTTATCTAAACTCCAAAGGGCTGGTTATACACTATGCAGATTTTAGTAGACAGTGCTATATTAGCTCATACTGATTCATCTAACCAGATTAAATATATATATCCGATGAAGGTGGTCTCATGCAACCCATAATTAAGACTGCACATGGCATGTTGCCTGTAAGTTATTGTTGAACTTGAAACAAACTGATGACTTAACTAATACGGAAAATTCCGATTCCAATTAACATGAGTTGTTGTCTCGTTCGCTAAACCATCCAAATCAAAATAAAATACGCTATCGGCCAGTTTGATTTTTGAAATTGAACTTGGAATTAAAACATGAAATTGAAATTGAGATGTTAATTTTAATTTATAGTTAAATTAGTTATAAGGATAACAATAGAGTGAATATTCATTTTGATTCCTAAAGTTGCTTATGTGCTTTAGTTTAGTCTCTAATATTAAAAACTTAATAATTTAGTTTTTGTAGCAAAATATAATTCAAATTAATCCTTAAAATATTATTTTTATGGATTAATTTGAATCACATTTTACAATTTGAGAGACTAATATGAACACATATATAATTTTAGTACTAGAATGAACGTTCATAATAACAACAACATCCGGGGCAGTGGGGATATAGTGGCTTTACAACACCGTAGCTTGGGGTGTAGGACCTAGGAAGAGCATGTGACAATGAAAAGCTTTCGTCTAAGAGTCTACAACCTACACCAGAAAACATGCAAGATTCGTTTCATATTCTAATGCAACAGGGTCAAATGATTGTTAGTGAAATTGAAGATAAACAATCTGAATGGCATATTTGCTATCTTAGTTCAAGTGATAGCTTTTTTGTAACAAGCCATGCATATATAAAGGCCATGCTCTCTACCCTGCTACGTGCTAGATTCTTCGCATTTTCTCTCCTTCTGGTCTCACTCTCCTGAAATTGCTGATTTTCATAGCCTAGTTAACATGGGAAGGGTCTCGTTTTTGTTGGTACTCTTCTGCGCTGCCTTCCGTGTCGCCTTCTCCATTAGGGACGGTAAGCTACAATTTAAATGTACGTGTATTATATGTATATATATGCTTACCCAACAAAAGTATATGATATGTAAACAGAGAGAGTGATGTATGTTACTTGGACAAAAAAAGTTACGTGAAAGTGTATAAAGAGAAAAGTTACAAAATTATTCTTACTATCACAAAATAGATTGTATACATCTCTCTTTATGATTATTATGTCAATCATTTATGTTCAAATAACATTATTAAAACAAAAATATGTACGTAATTGCCAAAGAATCTGTAGATTAAACTCCAGAATTTTAAAAGGTGTCAAGATAATTGCAAACTCATTCTTTTAGGAGGTCACACTGCCACATTCTCTAGCTTAAAAATGCTTGCATTCTTTCGCACTTATACTAGCTTTAATTGTAAATATATGTGGTCATATGCATCAACAGAAATACATACCAGCTAGCAAACCATATATACGCACTAGGTTCATCATCTTTCCGTTGGTTGTTGCTTTCCTAGCTAACAAAGCAAAAACTCCCTTATAGGCCATAGCTAAGCCAACGGTTAGGAATAAGCACTCGCTTCATTTTCAATTTCATAGTTTTAAAAGTCCCCTGGCGAACTTATTAAGGTTAATAGCTTGTCTGATGGCGATCTGTGTCTCTGGAACGCTTTGATAAATCATTTTTCATTCCTTGTGGGGTGGTGGCTAAGTCTCCGTGCCCACGCATGCATGGTTCTCTGAAAATTCACATTGCCTTGTATGCTTACTGGAAATGTTGCAAGTGGAGAGAAAGATAGGCACTACATGCCACTTGACTCTCACAATTTTAAAATTATATTCGCCACAAATATTCGATTTTGGATTCTTGGGGTTAAAATGTTTATTGTTGTCATCAAATTGTAGTAGCTAGTGGAAATAAAATCATTTAACATGTTAATATTTTGTGCTTACATGATATTTCATACCTTTTTAGTTAGAGACTATAATCTCTAATTTTCTATAATCTTCTAACAGACCTCTTAACATATTAATTGATGCAGGACTAGTGGCCAACGGAAATTTTGAGCTACCCCCTAAGCCATCGGACATGAAGGGCACGGTGGTGACTCGCCGGAATGCTATACCGGATTGGGAGATCTCTGGCTTGGTTGAGTACATAAAATCCGGTCAGAAACAAGGTGACATGCTGCTAGTGGTGCCAGAGGGAGATTACGCGGTGAGGCTTGGCAATGGGGCCTCTATTAAGCAAAGGATTGAGGTGATCAAGGATATGTATTATTCCATCACGTTTGTGGTGGCACGCACGTGTGCACAAGAGGAGCGACTCAACGTGTCTGTGGCTCCAGATTGGGTAGTGCTCCCAATGCAAACATTGTACAGCAGCAATGGTTGGGATGCATATGCATGGTCCTTCCAAGCAGATTACTCTGAGATTGAGTTGGTTATTCATAACCCCAGAGGGAAGGAAGAGGATCCAGCATGTGGGCCAGTTATTGATTCTATTGCTTTTGCAGCTCTGTACCCTCCAAGACCAACCAACGGTAATTCAATTCTAAATTATTCTTTCATACCTATGTACACATTGCGTTATACAAGAATAATGCATATGTAATATCTCTGTAAAACTTTTTCTAAAAAGCTATCACAAATGCCAAGATGAATTCAATTTCAATTCATGTCTGCAACTCTTAATAGAACTGTTGTTTTCTGCGTTACATTATTGTACGTATGATATGGGAGTTTGTTCACCACTAGCCTAGGTGGATGAAAAACGGTTGCAATTTGACGGAGCACTATTCTTCTTAGAAATACAAAAAAACTAAATTGCCTACTATGGAGGAAAAAAAATTAATAAAATTATTGATTTGGCCAATATAGGACCAGACAGCCAATGAATAATTGAACATCCAGAGTCCAACATCTTACTTTGTCTCACATATTTCGTATATATCTTCGAATGAGTTGACTATTTATGCAATATTACCTGATAATTTTCTTTCAGCAATCATGAATTTTGTATTCCCTTTAATGTATAATTGAAGTCATCAATTACTTCTCTTCAAAAGCATTCTTGTTTCAATTCCACATATTCCTAATTATCTGATCACACTTCCACAGAGAACATATTGAAGAATGGTGGCTTTGAAGAAGGACCATATGTGCTCCCCAACACATCATGGGGTGTGCTGATCCCACCAAACATTGTAGACCTGAGCGACCACTCTCCCATACCGGGGTGGATAGTGGAGTCCTTGAAGGCCGTGAAGTACATAGACTCTGATCACTTCTCAGTTCCACAAGGCAAAAGAGCAGTGGAGCTTGTAGCTGGAAAAGAAAGTGCCATTGCACAAGTAGCCAGAACCATTCCTGGCAAAACCTATGTCCTAACCTTTGCTGTGGGAGATGCTGGCGATTCCTGTGAAGGGTTAATGACCGTTGAAGTCTATGCAAATAAAGACACTACACAGGTTCCACACCAGTCCACAGGTAAAGGAGGGTTCAAGCGTGCAGTTCTTAAGTTCAAGGCTGTTAGCACAAGAACCCGCATTGTGTTCCTCAGCTCCTTCTATGCCATGAGAAGTGATGATCACTCTTCGTTGTGTGGGCCTGTGATTGATGAAGTCAAGTTGATTTGTCTTCGTAAACCATAGGGCATAATTGGATCGTGGCGAGCCCGTGAATTCAATGTAAAAGGTATGCATGGATATTCTGACTTCTAAGCCTTCGATTTTAGTTTATATTTGGAAAGTATTTTTAGGTTTGATTTCAGCAAAGGATAAATGTTTAAGTGTATACAAAATGTTTTGGCTAGTATAGACGTGATGAATACAGTATTGTGTTTCTATAAAGGGTTTAATGTACTTTGAGCAAATAAATGAAGGGAACATTTATTTTAAGTTCAATTTGTTTTATAAGTATTTTTTTATCTTATTTCAAAATTCACCAAATTCAATAATTTATTAGAAATTTAATAAGAGTTGCCAATAGGGGTTGATTCACTTGGTCTCATATATTGCCATAACTTGGATTTGATTATCATATTCCCCTTATTGGTGAGTGATTTATATGTATCTCGGTAAATACTCAATGAGTCTAAAGAAATACTTTCATTTTGGATTGGAGCGAATCTTCTCTTCAACCTAAACTTTTATCTACAAATTTAATGAGAGTTGATCATATATATTATCATCCGTTCAATTGTGGAATGAACGAGTTATGAAGTATTTCCATAAGGGTTGTGCTCATAAAACCCAAACTCGGCATCCTTTTGTGTGGGGGTTGTTTACCACCTCAACTAGCTAGCTCTTTGTGGGTTATAATATTTAAAATTTACAAATTTTATGTTAAATATTTTTAATAATTCTGTTTATTTTATGTAATATATGAAGGGTGAGTTATTGATATTCTTAATTAACTTTTGATAATTTCTACTAAGTGTATGTTTGATTTAAATTTCGTAAATTGCTTTTGTGACTTTTTAGGTCTTATTTTATTATTTTTCGTTTTTCCATTTACATTATATTAAACATAATTTAATAAGCAAAATAACAAAGGATTAGAATTTAGAATCAATACTTAGTCAGTTTAAATAGTTCGATATCTATTTTTTTTCAATTAAGGTCTCAAGGATTGGAACTAGGCTTTGATACCACTATTGGAAAAAAGCAGTTAGTGAAGCCCAAAAATCGAGGATATCTAAATCAATAGATTAAGTAAGAAATTTAAAAAAAAAAAGTGAATAAGATATCATATCTTAATGGAAATTTTAAGCCAATAAATTTATGGATTTTTCAAAATATATACTTTTCACTTAGTACAAGCTTAAATTAATGTAAAACTTTATTACTCATATTTAAAATTCTATATACTTAACTTAACTCAAGTCAAATTATGCTGATAGCTAGACCAAAAAAGATTAAAAAAAAAAATAAAGAACTAGAGTGCATTTGTTTAAAATTTTTTTACTAAAAATCACTTTTTTATTGAAAAAATTAATTTTCATATATTTGGATAATTTTTTAAAAATAATCAGAATCTAAAAGTAAATTATTTTCAATTTTTTGGAGAAGTTGAAAAGAATAACTTATAAAAAAAATTAATTTTTAATATTTTTCTGTTATATATAAAATTTAAGTTCCATAATCACATTTTCTCAAAGTTGAAACAAATGCACCATTAAGGGAGATCGATTATGGATACACAAAAATCATGAATAATTTGTTAGCGTACAAGAATATCTCGTATTATTCAAAGTATGACCCATTTGAAGTCCTATATTATTCTATACTCATGTAAAATTGTTTTTGTTTATGATAGACACTTTCTATAGCAAAATTTTTCAATTCAACTTAAACTTTTACCGTAAAAAAAGGACGAGAGATTCTATTTCTAAATAGAAAGAAAAAGAAAAGAATACATGTAAATTTTAACAATTATTATATTTATACATATATTAAATTTCTAATTTATAAATTTATAGTTTTTGTGCACTAGAAAACGCTTGGGTTCTATACTAGAATGAACATATATTCAAAACTAGTATTACATTACGTTCATTTATACCTTTTTTCTTGAATTAATAATTTAGATTAATTTAATGAATCTTGAAAATACAGAATACAGACTAGTGAGTAATCTATATGCTACAGATTTTTAATTCAATTAGAATTTCAAAAATGTAAATTAAAAAATAGAAGCTGCATGCATAATTAGATTTAATTTTTTTTAAAAAAATAAGAATAATATATGCCATTTTTTAAGGAACAAAAAATAAAATATTCAACTATTTTACAGCAAAGGACTTTGTTTTTTTGGTCAGAAGAAGAATTTAAGGAAAAGGGGGAAAGAAACTTGGGGAAGATCAAACTAATGCAGACTTTACGAGGTGGCACATCCTACCATCGAGTCTCTAGCCTCTTCCTAAAGTGAAAGGACTTTAACTTAATAAATAAATAATTTAATTATCTTGTAGGTCCCTATAGTTTCACTCAATTTTCAATTAGATATCTATAATTTTAAAATTTGTGATCAGGCCCCTAGATTAAACAAAAATTTGTAATTAGGTCTCTAGAGTTAATTACCACTACAAAAACATTTGACTAAATGGACTATGCAGGGCGCATTTTATGATGCACCATCCTAAATATTGTGTAGCACGCATTGCTTTATCTAAAGGTTCAAATTGTGACTATGCACTCATATATCAGTCACCATTTATTCACCTTAAAATTACTCATACTCTCTCTTCTCCCCTCACCCTAACTACGTTGGCAGGTTTGCTCTCTCCTTCCCTCACTGCTATTTAGTGTTGATAAAGTTCAATAATCAACACCAACAGGTCAAGCCCTTCCACAAGTATTAGCCACACATTCAAATCAAGGATATGCTCCATTTCACAAAATCAAACTCATTTACTGCACTACCTCAATGTATGACTCTACAAGAAAATAATACAAAAAATGCTCAAAAGAATACCCAAATAGCACTACCCAAATGTCAACTAAACAACACCATTTATCATCATCACAAGATGTCAACCAAACCAGAGAATTTGCCTAAACTAGATATACCATAGCCAAACCTACTATACACACTAAACTACCCTCAAAATCATCCCAATCAAATCACTCCTCAAACAAAAAATCTCAACTATAGAAAGAGCCATAACCCAAAACACAAATAATTTCAAGCCACATCCCAACAAACCAAGCCAAAAATCAGCAATCAACTTTTTCACTAAAATAATCCTAACAACTCATCTTTCCCTAATTGATTGGTCCTACTCATTCCACCATCTTCTTCCTAGCCACCATCATGCTTTGCCATAAGTGAACCCAACCACTATGCACCTCCACCATTCAAGTTATCGTCGTGGAATAGCCATGTCTTTGCTCAACCACACCGTCATAGAGCCTAATTTGTCCATGACAAAGCCATCGCCACTCAGACCTCTGCACGGAACCACAGCCACCATATTTCACACACTGCCCGTCTTCCTGGCTCCACTGACTAACTCATTATGCAGCTCCTTGTACCTCCATCTTGTCGTTCTTTGCACTACCAAGCTATTGCTCTTTATGAGCCACAACCTAGATTCATCTTCGACCTCTAAACCTATCACCATCCCACAACCCAACTAAACGTTTACTTGGTCCCATTCTTTTTCTTTTCTTATTTTAAAGTGGAAAAAAGAAAAAAAAAATACACAAGCATCTAAGGTTAGAATCAAAGAATATTCAATTTAATCAAATATTTTTGTAACGGTAGTTACCTCTAGGGACTTGATTACAAAATTTTGTTTAATATAAGGATCTGATTACAAATTTTTAAACTATATGGACCTAACTAAAAATTGAGTGAAACTATAGTGACTTGTAAAATAATTAAATCTAAATAAAATAAATGGGCCAAAAGTAAAGCTAAAATGGAGGAAATCTCAACTAGTGTCATAAAGAGAAAGCCATACACCTTGGTACCTATGTGACTAAAAGGCATGCATAATTGATGATCCAATTTAAATGTCCTTCTCAACAACAAAACCCTAGTTGCAACTCTCCTCCTTTGTGTACAATGCGCTGCCTTCTTCCAGATCTAGTTAAGGGGAAGCCTACCCTATAAAAGGGTTCATACCTTCCATGGTTTCCGATGACCCCTTCTTTTAGTGCCTTTTTGTTTGTGCCTTCTTCTTTTTCTTATTTTCGCCCCTTTTTTTATTGTTCCATCTCCCCATTATATGATGGTTTACTTGATTTTTTGTCTGATGAATCTCTTATGGTAGTAGCTATGCTGGATCGCGAAAAAATATGGGTATTCATTGGGTGGGGCTAATGCACAAACACAAGGATTTTGACTCAACCCAACCTACAAAATACGGGTTGGGTTGGGTTAAAAAATTTCTAGCCCATAGCGTACTGGTTGGGTTGTGAGTTTAGAAATTTTCAATCCATACAACCTAACCCAACCCATCCATTTTTTTTTTTTTAGGAGTCTTAAACATATGTGAAGATTGCATTTATTTTATCCATTATTTTTAGCATACAACAAGACTTACTTATGTATGGTTTAATACAATGGTCCTTGCTTTTCTTTTCTTTTTTGGTTTTAAACTTAAAAAAGATAATTTTGACTAAGAAAATGTCATGCCATGGCCTATGAGACAATAAGTCAATGCATTATGCCAATATGCTATATGTGATGACACTGATTTCAATCAGCTCATGTAATTCGTTATGCCTTTAGGACTTATGTATTCTTTTTTGAAAGCTATTAGGACTTATGTATGCTTTCTAAAAAGCTTTTAGGATTTGTATGCTTTATTGAAAGCTTTTAGGATTTATAGATATTTTCAAGGTTAAGAAAACCAGACCGGATATCGAACCGATTAAAGCACTAGTTCAGAGGTTTAGAGGTCTAACCGGTTCAACCGAGGTTCAACCAGTATAAAATATAAAATAAATATATCTACATATACATATAAAATGATTAATTATATACCATAAAATAAATAAAAATTATTAGATAATACAAAAATTAATCACAACAAATATTACAAAACTAAATTAGTTGCCATATACATTGCTTGCCAACATTTATCTTGTGTGAGATTTGCTTGCTCGTTGTATTATTGCCATATACGTTACCTGCCAACATTGATACAATAATCATCAACAAAAGAACCCAGAGTCTCAGCTTGTTCTTTCTTTTAATCATTATTATTCTTCCATTTCCATAGTTTGATGCACAAGAATATAGTTTCCACCACTTCTTCAAAAGTGCTTCTCATTCCTCTCTTGTAAGCCTTTGCATTGTTGCATGTGCTGCTGGCAACTTCAACCAAGACTTCCAGATCACAAGGGGAGATGGTTGTGCAAAGATACTGATTGTCATATGAGCCACAACATAGTGTTATTGTGACAATCCAATAGCCTTCTCCTTAAGCACCACTTGACAAATTCCAATGCAGTGTTATTTTATGTACTTGTTAGTCCCACATCGATGGGAGCCTACTACAAACACAAGCATGAGGTCTATAAATATGAGAACAAGTAGATTGGATTGATTTGTTTAAAACTAATGAGTAACTGCTGATCGGTGGAGCCGTTGTCAGTTTGGGAGGTTGAGCAGTTTTCACCAATTTTTTCCTGTCGTTGACCGATTTTTAAAGTTTTGACTTTTTATGATCAACCGAATCGAATAAAGGTCCGGTTCCCGGTTTAACCGGTCGAACTGGCTAGTCCGATCCGATTTTCAGAACTATGGATATATTCTTGAGCTTGTGTATGCACTTGTAAATTTATATATGTAGAGACTTATAATATCATTATCATGTTTATTAAGAGACTTGTATTCGAGTATTTGAGGAACCTTTTTGCTTTTTAATATCGTCAAGAAGGGATCAAATAATTAAGATTTGAAATTTTTTCTCATTAAAATTCAAATCTTAGGGGGCATCATATTGGGATGGAAATCAATTGGCACAACATCGACCATGAAATTATGAAGGGTTCAAGATCAAAAAGAATGTTGGGACAAACTATCGAAAAGCAAGATGATGAAGCCAAAAGTAATAAAGATAGGTTCAAGAAGCATGAGGTCGTGGAGTTTAGAGGCGGCCCATCCACAACTTTGAACGTGGTTTTAAAAATTGGACGTGACTGGATAAATGTGGCTTGATATGGAGGATGAGGAACGTGGGGTTAATAGGCCTAGTTTTTAGGGGTCTTTTGTTGTCTATAAATAAGAGAGGTAAATGAAATTGAAAAGGACAGACATTTAGATACTTGAAACACCTCAATGTTCTAGCAAAATGTTTACTATTACATTAAAGAGCATGCAGAAACTCAAGTAAATATCCTTTTTGTTTCCATTCTTTTAAGTCTTCTGATCTTGTTTTCTTTATTTGACATTAACGACTTTTTGTTTGTGAATATTCAGTGCTATATTTAATTGCTTTATTATTTTGTACTTTGTTTAAATTTTGTTTACTATTCATTGGCACTTTTAAACTTCTGAGAATTCATCAGAAAAATTGCTTCTATTCCCTGAATTGAGATTCATGAAGCAAATTGATAATTGTCGATTTTTTTTATTGACAAAAAATCAAGTAAATAGAGGCAGCAGTGTGTTTCTACACATCTTGTTGTGTAGGTGTGCTATAGCATAGGATGCCTTCTATTCCCATGTCACTTCCACTAGAATTCTAACAAAAATAGCAACTAGTACTAATGCCACTCCATAGAGGATGAGTATTAGGAGGGATTGGCATTAACATGGATGTTCTGTATTTTAGTAGGAATACTATGAAAATCACATCCACTGTAGAAGTGGAGTCCATGGGTGTGTTTAATTAGCCAAATACATTTTCTATTACTGTATGTTATGTGATTAGGAGTCGTATTCGAATCAATATTAGAGATTTGGCGAGCTTACTAGTGCTTTATGTTTATTCTTTTGTGTGATGCAAAATCATTTGAGTTCTGATATCTTATTTAAATCAATGCAATTTTTAGTATTTATAATTGTATGCTTAGCTTGTTATTATCAGATTTACCAAATTGGCTTCTCTTTGTATACATATTGCCTGCAAAATTATTAACCAATGAACATCTTTTGATGGGGAAAAAAGACCTTAGTACCTTACTTGAAGGAAACACATTTATGACCACAAAAAAAAAAAGACCACACTAAGATATTGTCTATTACATTATATTCTAGACACTTTATTTTAAAAATTAACATATATAAAAGTATTATTTACCTTCAAAGATTAACCACTTTTATTAACTTGGATAAATTTTATTTTGTTAAATTAAAAATTAAAATACTTATTATATTAGGATCATAAAGAATGTTTAATTTTTCAGAAGATTAAAAAATATCAATAGAAAATATTAAATGCTTATATTATTCTATTCTTAGGCCTTCCTTAACACGCTTATTAATAAAAGTTTAAAATTATACATAAAAATAAATTTATTGTAACTTCAAAAATTGAGAAGTTTATGAGAAAAAAGAGAGAAAGAAGCAAGATTTATAAAGCGTTAATAAAATTAATTTTATCTAATAACCACCAAACTCAAACCTAGCTGTGTTTCTCGAAAACTCAATAATTCATTTCAATATGGTATCGCACCTTCCCCATCCCAACCTGTCTATGACAGAAAAAAAAAATTACAATAAAACTACATTTATTAAAAGAGTATTTGCTTTTTAATTTATTTATTATTATTGATAATTATAAAAATATTATCTTGTTTTCATGCTTTCATTTTTTTAATAAAAAATAAAGTTTAAAACTACTTTTTGACCTTTATGTATATTTTATATTTTATTTTAGTCCCCACATTTAAAAAAAATTGCTTAGGTCCCGATACAATAAAAAAAATTTGTTTTAAATCTCTATACCAGTATTGAGTTAGTTTCTGCCATTAAAAATTATTAGATAGTGTTAACTTTTGCTAATACAGTTAACAGGAGCTGACATAAGACATAGTAAAACTCGATTGAGGTCATTTCGTCTTAAAAAAGGGCGTTTTGATATCATTTCAATCACTTTTTTATTTTAGAAAAAAGTTATTTCAGGCTAAAAAGGGCCTAAAAGAGGTCATAACTACATTAACAATATATTATATCTATATTATATTATATTAGCTATGTCAGCAAAAACTAACACCATATAATAATTTTCTAACAGTAGAGGCTAACTCCCTAATGAAATACTACTGTAGGGACCTAAACCAAAATTTTTTTAGTGTAGGGACTAAAACCAAAATTTGAAACACGTGTAGAGACCAAAAACTAGTATTAACCAAAAATAAAATGAAAATAATATTATTTTTTTGATTAACATCTGAAATATATCAATTAAAATAACTATTGCAAGCTCAGTTTTCCTTTAGGGAATGTTTGGCAAACTCAAAAACTAAGTTAATATGGTACAAAGTAGAACTCATTATGTTAACCGGTATAAAAATGAACTAGTTTTTTATTTAACGTTGTTTGGTTCAACAATTTATAAATTAATTTTAATATATGCCATCGTCTTATTATTATTATTCTATATCTCTTTCTTCTTGATTATATCATTAAAAAATCAATCTAGTAGACTATGGCGGCCAGTAGTGGTAGACGGTGGCAGCCGGTTGCAACAGGTGGTGGAAAACGGTGGTGGCTAGTGACAACAAATGGTGGCAGATCGGTAGTAGCGATGGCAAACAGTGGTGGATGATGGCAATCAGTGGCGGCCGATAGTGGCAATTAGTAGCGGTTAGTGACAGGCGGTGGCAACCGCGATGGTAGTCGACGGAAGGCGGTGGCGATTGCGATGCTAATCGACGGCAAACAATGGTGGACAGCGATAGCAGATGGTGGTGGATGACAGCAGCTGACGGTGGTAGATTGTGACAATAAACGGTGGTGGACAATGATGGCAAACAATTGGTATGGTCAATGGAAAAAGAATTAATTGGTGTGAAATGAAAAGAATAGTAGTGAGAAGATATAAAATAGAAGAAGAAAAAATTGGAACGAAAAAAAATCAATTTAAAATTGATTTTTTTAATAACTAGTTTTAGGTCCAAATTGGTTCAAATAAAAACTAATTTTAAAATATTTATGTAGTTACCAAATAACAATTATTAAAAATCAGGCTCCATTATACCTAATTAACCAATTTTTCTAGTTTGTCAAACATACTCTTAGAGTGTGTTCACAAGTTATGAGTAGGGATGGAAAAATGTTAGGCCATTTGTTAGGGGCTTGCAGCTTGACCTGGTATTTTTAATGAGTGAGCCAAGCTTGGGCCTTTTTGAAGGCCTGTTTATCTAAAGAGGTCAGGCTTAGGCTACTAGGCCTATTAGGACAACCTATTTATATATATATATATATATATATATATATATATATATATATATATATATATATAATGTGTAAAATTATAAAGTGCTAAGCTTGAGACTTGAACCCATGAACATAGCTTGCCAAGTAACCATTTTACCACTAAGCTACAACAACTTTGTTTTTAATATACATAATTTATATATTTATATATTTAAATCTGTGTATTTTCCCATTTTAAAATCAATCTGTAACCCTAAATCTATTTTATCACTATCACATTCAACCCTCAATCTTAAGAGTGCCATTTCATCGTCTTCATCCCCCTCTCTTCCATCACTTCATCTTCTTCAACCCACCACCACCACGAGCCACCTGCCATCGAGCAACCGTTCGACAACCACTAATAGGATAGTCGTTGTGACCCTCTACAACCTTTCCTCTTTCCAGCACCCTTGGAAAATGGCTTAACCTCACAATTGCCATGACTCAGCCCTCTTCCCCGGCCTCTCTCCGACACCTCTTGACAACGCTAAACCCCCACACCTTACCGCCACCAGCACAACACCCTCTTTAACCCTTACAAACCACACCTCACAGGTTTCTCATTTGAAGTTTCATTTTTCAGCTTTGCAAGTGCACCTGTTCGTATTTTGAATCCTATGATTTTTGTTGTTGTTCAATGTTTGTTTCCTTCTTCATTTGTTTTCAGAATTGTTATTATTTGTTTCTTCATTTGCATCTATTGGATGTGTTCTTAATCCAGTTCTAGACAATGTTCATGTAAATTAGTAGGCTAATTTATTTTTTAAATTTTGTTATGCTTCTTAGATTTCTTTGTTTTTTATGTCATTTTCATGTTTTTTGTAATAATTTTGATTGCACAATATTATCATTGTGTTTAATATAGATAAAGGTAGTTGAATTTTGGCAATCCTTCTTTTTATTTGCAGCCTATTTGAGTTCTGTTGACTATTGTGCTTGGCTAAAGATTTGGCATATTTGAAGTAAAATATAGGCTCTTGAAATAGGCTTCAGGCCAAGCTTAAGCTTAAAAACAAGCATATAACAAGCTATAGGCCAGACTTAAGCTGAGAAATTTACAATATAAGCCTAGCCTGTTAAAGCCAAAGCCTAGCCTGTCCTGGCATGACTTGTTTCTACCTCTAGTTATAAAAGGGGGGGGGAGGGGGGAAGATATCAAAGGGAAAGGAAGGATAAGGGAAGGAAAGGATTTGGAAGGTTTTAATCACTTTTATTCACGAGTTTAAAATTGATAAGGGAAAGGAAATGGAGGGCTTATAATATATTTTTATAATTTTACCCTTTATTTAAATAATTGAGTATAATTAATATGTTTCATTAATAATATCAATTTTAAAAAATATTTCCTTCCTCAAAAATATTTTTTCAGGGGGAACGAATTTTGATGGAAGCATGAAATTAGAATGAGCTAGTAAAAATGGTATTTTAATATTTTAATAAGAATAGAATAGTAAATTAAATTCAAATCTTAACAAAACCCCTAATTTGGAGGAACCATAAAATGAGCATTTTAGAAGATTTTGAGAGGTTAGTTAAAATCTCCAAATGTCTTTCCCACCCAAAAAGTAAAACTCGTGGACAAGGTAAAATACCTATAAGTCTTTCCCTTCTTTCCCTTTTCCCTTCTAAACTAAACTCACGAACATACTCTTATGTACTCGTGCCAATAATCACATCTCCCTACTCAATGTCTAGGATACGCAGACCTAGATGCAGAGAGTACAACAATGTTGAATGTAACAAACACATTCATGAAACAACACATGAAATTAGTGAAATAGTTTAAGTGTATTTATGTTTTTTAAGGGTGTTCATGACCCGACCGGGCTCAATAACAAGATTTGGTGTGAAACTTATTGGGCTGCGTTTGGGATGTGAAAATTGACTTGGTATAATTTTTGGGCCAAGCTCGAGGCATATTTCAAGTTGGCCCGAAGTCAAAATAATTCTTTGAAAGTTACATTTTTAAAGAAAGTTAGTGATAAATTATAAGATTTTCATACTTCAATTAATAAATTTTACATAACATGATATTATTTTTATATTGATATAATTTGTTTTGAAATATGTATTGTTACACATCTCTTGACTATTTTGTTGCTTCTAAAATTATATGATTTTACTATGTATAATGTTTAAAACTTTATATATTGTCAAAGTATCAGGTTGACCCGATCTGATATGGTGACCAATAGGGTCATTATCAGGTCAAGTCTGGGTTTAAAAATGTGGCCTAATTAAAAAATTAGGTTGAGTTCGGGTCTGGCATAATCCATCCTTTGTATATCCCTAGTGTTTTTTTTTCTCCCATAAGTGTCAATTTTATATTAGGTAATTTTGCTTTCTTTTTTTCATATATATGTCTATTTGAATTTGCTTTGGCGGGTTATTACAGCCAAAGTGTGTGCAGGTTTTTTTTTTTTGGTCTTTTTTTTCAATAATTGATAAGCATTCAAAACTCTAAAAAATGAAATAAGCAAAGTCAAGTACAATTTAAGTTCACCCAACATAAAACAAACAAACATCTCTAGAGAGAGACAAAAATGATGCATCAAAAGGAACACATACAACACCCCTAAACTAACATCTGAGATGCACACACAACCCAACAAAACTCAAATAGGGAAAGTAAATCACACGACAATCACTCTAAAGAGCATGCAAATCATGCCAATACTCTGGGTAATGACGAAAACACGTCAACACTCTGAGAATCCTCCGATAAGACGCTCATCACTCTGAAAGAACATGCAAACCCACTCTGAAAGAACACGACCATGTTACTTTTCTCACGATGTTGACATGGCTCATCATTCGATCTCACTGCTGCTCTTGACATTTACCATGAATCGCTTATGAAACCGCTTCCAAGCCCTAGCCATAGAACAACCCTCCTCTTCTAGGCTTTCCATCTCCATCACCACATCATGGCTCCGCTAAGAAGCTCCCACTCACCAACCCTATGAAAAAACATCACCTCTGCTACAATGAGAAAGCTTGCGGCTATCACCCATGCCCACCCTTACTCAAATCCAAACAACCCCTTGATTAGCATCCTCCATCGTTGAAAAGGGAACACGAAAGGGCACAGCGCTCATGATGTAGGGATATGGCGCACTCACACCAGGGAAGATGGAGAGAATGGCTAACATGCAAAGGAGAGTCACCGGAGGGGATGACGACGACCGATCTATGAAGGGTCCTCACCGGAGTAGACGACCGTTGCATCCAAATCGTCATCTTCGGCTTCCTCGATGTTCTCTTCTTTCTTCTCAGTAATAGGGGTGGCTTCGCTATCTATGTCAACACCTTGGCACCGAAGGATTTAATAGTACGAGCAGCTTTGATGAAAGTGCATTGGGGACTGAGGGTGGAGGGTGGTTGGGACTCACCGTGAGTCTAACAAGGCTGGCGGTAGCCCCAGATCTAAGGTTCACAAAGGGGGGAATAGGGAGAAACATTGGGGGACATTCCTTTTTATCCTCTCAGCTCACTTATTATTGTAACTAATTGTTTACATTTATTTCACATCATCTTACTTGTAAATATTTAAAATTTAATTTATATAACAATTAATTATAATTATAAAAGTAATCACTCATTTAATATAAAATCAAAATATGTTTAAAATATACTCAAATTAGCAAAAACTCATATTATAATTGAATTTATTAATCACCAAATTAAACAAAATATAATTTATATGAATGATGTAGTTTTTTTTTTTTTTTTTTTTTGGTGTTGGGGAGGAGGGTCAACAAAGGGTGCACTATGGAATTGAGGGGAATTAACCTTAAACCCACATCAAATACCCCCTAGGCCTGCACCATGGCAGGTTTTAAATCGATTCTGTGCATTGCAGGTTGAGAAGTGAGAACCCACAAATCGGGTGAAATTGTCAAATCGATTATCTGTGACTTTGTTTTCTCGAAGAACCATGTACTGTATGAGCATTCTCTTTCTCTCTTTGCAATCTGAGCGATTATTCTCTTTCTTTCTTCTAACTTGGGCAGGTTTATCTAAGCTCTAGAGGGCTGGTTATACACTCTGTAGATTATAGTAGATCGTGCTATATTAGCTTATAACTGATTTATCTAAACAGATTAAAATATACATGTCCGATGAAGGTGGTCTCATGCTACACATAATTAAGACTGCACATGGCATCTTGCTTGTAAGTTATTGGCGAGAACTTGAAACAAATTAAACTATGACTTAACTAATATGGAAAACTCCAATTCTAATTAGCATGAGTTGTTGTTTCATACGCTAAACCACCCAAATCAAAATAAAATAAAATACGCTATCGGCCAGGTTGATTTTTGAAATTGGACTTGGAATCAAAACATGAAACTGAAATTGAATCAATTAATTTTAATTTTAATTCAGCTAGTATGTTTGAATGTTGTTTAGAATTAAAATATAATTTGATAAACTAGTTTATTAAAATTGAAAAATAACTAGAACAAGTTAGAATTATCAAATTCAAAACTTTAAATTAAACATTTTTTCTGCTGTGTTTTTTATGAAAGTAAGATCAACATGTTTATTTTTATGTGTGAAAAATACTAAATTTTTTTAACCTAAATCACTTGAGCCAATAAGAATTAGAGTAAAAAATATTATTTTATATGTATAAATAATGGTGATTTATTCGGTAGCCTATAAAGTTTAAGGGTATCAGCATTATTTAGTTATTTGTGGTTAATAATTTATCACATGTTCTACTAACTCAAATTACTAAAATTTTAAAATTATTTTTTAATTATATTTAAGATCCATGAAACTTTTAATTAAATCACAGCCATTGAATACATAAATAATTTCATATAAGGATACCGGTACCCTTATAGAAACAAGGGTATCAAAAGAAATTCCATAAATAATTTCAATTTTTTTATTTGGCATCATATTTTGTTTATTAGATTTACTGTATAAGTAAGCAACTATAGCAGCATTTTCAATTTTCTGTATATATATATATAGACTTTAACCATAGTTAAGTTCTTACCTTCTCAGCCCCTCTCACTCTCATTTATTTGTGAAAAATAATATTTATTGAAATAGATATTTTAAAAAGAATTTAATTTTGATCTTGTCAAAATTTTTTATACAAATATCTAATCATATATTATCACATCAAAAAAAGTATTTGATTCAATTACCCTCTACTTTAAAAATCTTATAAATCAAAGCATGTAATTAGATAATAGTGTAAAACTCTTTTACACTGGTAGTACATCAAAATTAATCTCTTTTAAAACTTATAATTATACGAAAAATTCCTATATTCTAATACTTTTCATTTTTATACAATTAATATCCATAAAAAATATATTATGAAAAAATCCGGCAGTTATGTTATAAAAAATATTTTTGCAGTAATATTTCTATAATTTTCTAACTTTGTAACTAAACAACTTCGTAAGAAATGATACGAAAGTTGGAAATGGATCACCTTGAAATTCAGTTTTAGAGAAGGATATTGACGCCACACTCAAGAAAGATGAGAAGGTGAGTGATAAGTCATGAAGGTTTTGATCGCCACAAGTTGCCTTGATAAGATCAGATTAGTTCTTTGCCCAAGAACTCAAGGGAAGCTCTCACAATAGAGAAAACTCATATTTCATTCAAATTCAAGATGCTTTAGCAATACAAGAGTTCTCCTATTTATAGGCTTAGTGGAGGCTGAAACATTGAACCTCTTCTACACTTCCCACTAAGCATTTAATATTCACTAGACCCACTAAGCTAGTATTCTGCACCACTACCATGCATTCATGCATGTGACATTTATTTTCCACTAGTGCAGCCATAGGAGTCCACTAACCTAATAATAACTTAGTAACTCTCAAAGGACGTTAAAAACCCACAAAAGATATTAAAAACCCACTTCAGAAAATCCCCCAAAAATACATACGAAAATACAAAGAAAATACTAAAAACTGGACTTATTTATTTTCCACTAAGGTCCAAGATTCTTAACCCACTAAATTGGACACTTGTAGCCCATGAATGCATCTTTGATCATGTAGATTTGGGCCTTCACAATTATGTCTTCATGTTGGCTCAATTTCACTTTCAAGTTGAAAGAATGTGGTCCATTTAGTTGTTGCCTCCATTGTGCATGGATCCTCCTTTTCCTTGAGCTCCATTATTAAGCCTTCCAAAGCTTGCTTCATTCTCTTAGTCTTGGACCTTGTCATGGGTCCTCCAATTCCCTTTAATGCGTCTTCCTCCTTGGCTTTGTCTTGCAAGCTCATAACCCCTCCTTGGCTCACATCATTCCCTCCTTCTTTAGGTGAATTCGTCCTCGAATTTAGGTTTTCATCACCTACATCAAAAGGACACAAATCAGCCACATTAAATGTTGCACTAACACCATACTCACCGAGCAAGTCAATTTTGTAAGCATTGTCATTAATTCTTTCCAACACTTGGAATGGTCCATCTCCTCTTGGTTGAAGCTTTGATTTCCTTTGAGCAGGAAACCTCTCCTTCCTCATATGAACCCACACCCAATCTCCAGGTTCAAGGACAACTCTTTTTCTCCCTTTGTTGGCTCTATTTGCATATTGCTCCATTTTCTTCTCAATTTGAGCTTTAACTTGCTCATGAAGCTTCTTCACATATTCTGCCTTTGTTTTGCCATCCTTGTGAACTAAAGAAGAAGTGTTAGGTAAAGGAAGCAAATCAAGAGGTGTTAGTGGATTGAACCCATAAACAATCTCAAATGGAGAAAATTGAGTAGTAGAATGGACAGCCCTATTATAAGCAAATTCAACATGAGGTAAACACTCTTCCCAAGACTTAATGTTCTTCTTAATAATTGCTCTAAGAAAAGTAGAAAGAGTCCTATTTACCACCTCAGTTTGGCCATCAGTTTGGGGGTGGCACGTGGTGGAGAAAAGAAGCTTTGTTCCTAGCTTGTTCCATAAGGTCCTCCAAAAATGGCTTAAGAATTTGGTGTCACGATCTGAAACAATGCTCCTAGGCATGCCATGACGTCTTACCACCTCTTTGAAAAACAAATCTGCCACATGAGTTGCATCATCCACTTTGTGGCAAGGTATGAAGTGTGCCATCTTGAAGAATCTATCAACTACCACAAAAATGGAGTCCTTTCCTTTTTGGGTGCGTGGTAGCCCTAAAACAAAATCCATAGACAAGTCAGTCCAAGGGGAATTAGGAATAGGCAAAGGAGTGTAAAGTCTATGAGGTGATACCTTAGATTTTGCTTTTCTACACACAATGCACCTTTCACAAAATTTCTGCACATCATGCTTCATGTGTGGCCAATGAAAATGTTCATGCAGCATTTCTAAGGTCTTTTGAACCCCAAAGTGCGCCATTAAACCCCCCCTCATGTGCTTCCCTAACTAGCAATTCACGCATGGATCCTTTAGGCACACAAAGTCTATTATTCTTAAACAAGTAGTTATCATGCCTAACAAACCCATTTTGTGATTTCTTTTCACATGCAGCATATAATTGGGAAAATTCATGATCATGCACATACAATTCCTTGATATGTTCAAAGCCAAGCAATTTAGTTTCAAGTGTAGCAAGCAAATTATACCTTCTTGAAAGTGCATCTGCTACAACATTTACCTTTCCTTGCTTATGCTTAATCACATAAGGAAATTGTTCAAGAAATTCAACCCATTTTGCATGCCTTTTGTTGAGCTTTCCTTGCCCTTTCAAATACTTCAAAGATTCATGATCATTATGAATGACAAATTCTTTAAGCAAAAGATAATGCTGCCATGTTTGCAAAGCTCTAACAAGTGCATACAATTCTTTATCATAAGTGGAATAGTTAAGAGTGGCTCCACTTAATTTCTCACTAAAATATGCAATAGGATGACCATCTTGAAGTAAAACAGCCCCAATACCCACATTAGATGCATCACATTCAATTTCAAATGATTTAGAAAAATCAGGCAAAGCAAGAATGGGTGCATGTGTGAGTTTGTCCTTAAGTGCTTGAAATGCATTTTCTTGATTCTCCCCCCATTTAAAACCCACATTTTTCTTAACAATTTCATTTAGGGGTGCTGCCAATGTGCTAAAATTCTTCACAAACCTTCTATAGAAACTTGCCAACCCATGGAAGCTCCTAACCTCACTCACAGTTTTAGGAGTTGGCCAATCTCTAATGGCCTTAACTTTCTCTTCATCAACCTGCACTCCTTTAGAACTTATAACAAAACCAAGAAAAACCACATGATCAGTGCAAAAAGAACACTTTTCCAAGTTAGCATATAGTTTCTCCTTTCTAAGGACATGCAAGACAGATTCGAGATGTGCAACATGTTCATCAAAACTCTTGGAATATACCAAAATATCATCAAAGTATACAACCACAAATTTTCCAAGAAATTCTCGTAAGACATGGTTCATAAGCCTCATAAAAGTGCTTGGTGCATTAGTTAACCCAAAAGGCATTACCAACCATTCATACAATCCGTATTTAGTTTTGAAAGCAGTTTTCCATTCATCCCCTTCCCTTTTCCTAATTTGATGGTACCCACTTTTCAAATCAATTTTAGAAAAGAAGTAAGCACCATGCAATTCATCAAGCAAATCATCAAGTCTAGGGATAGGATGTCTATACCGAATTGTGATGTTGTTGATTGCTCTACAATCAGTGCACATCCTCCACGATCCATCCTTTTTAGGCACCAAAATTACGAGTACCGCACAAGGACTTAAGCTCTCTCTAACCCATCCTTTTTGCAACAACTCCTCCACTTGACTTTGTATCTCCTTTGTTTCTTGAGGGTTGCTCCTATAGGCTGGCCTATTGGGTAGAGAAGCACTAGGAATGAGGTCTATGCGGTGTTCTATCCCCCTCATTGGTGGCAAACCGTGAGGCACTTCCTTGGGAAACACATCCTTGAATTCCTGCAAAATAACAACAACATCACTAGGCAAGGAGTTAGTATTAGCTTCCAAGCAGGATTCCTTGCACAAAAGAAGAAATATAGGCTGCCTTGTCAAATAAGCTCTCTTCACCTCACTTCCACTTGCAAACAAATTTTCTATTTTTCTCTCTTTCTTTTCCTCATTCTCTCTTTTCTTTTCTTTCCCCCCTTTCTTTTGAGTTTTGTCCTCAAAATCAAGTATTTTCTTTTTCACACACTCTTTCTCTTTTTTAAGCTCTCGCTCTTCTTTTTCTCTTTTCTCTCTCATTTTTATTTGATCCTCACAAACCTCCCTAGGTGATAATGGTACAAGTGTGACTTTGCGAGAATTGTGAACAAAAGAGAACTTGTTGGAGAATCCATCATGGTGAACTCGCCTATCAAACTGCCAAGGTCTTCCAAGAAGAATGTGGCTTGCCTCCATAGGTACAATATCACATAGAACTTGATCTTCATATTTGCCAATGTAGAAATTAATCAACACTTGCTGATTCATTACCAATTCACCACTATTACTTAGCCATTAGAGCTTATATGGTCTTGCATGTGGTGTAGTCTTTAGGTTGAGTTTGGTGACCAACCTAGTGCTTGCCACATTGGTGCAACTCCCACCATCAATGATCATAGAGCATGTTTTACCTTGAATAAGGCAGCGAGTATGAAAAATATTTTCTCTTTAGTCCTCCTCATGCTCCTTGGCTTGACTTCCCAATAATCTCCTAACCACCAAGAAATCTCCATCTTGTGCATAGGCTGCTCCATCATTTTTCTCATCGCTTGAGGAAGAGGAATAAGATGAAATTTCTTCACTAGAGATGCTCCCATTATCCCTCACCACCATAGTCTTCTTATTTGGGCATTCGGATGCAATATGTCCTTTTCCCAAACACCTAAAGCACTTGATATCCCTACTCTTAGAAGTAGAAGAAGAAGTAGTAGGAATAGGCTTCTTAGTGCTTGCTACCTCCTTAGAATTAGAAGAAAAACCCTCCTTCTTTGGCTTGTCTTTCCAACTTAAAGAGTAGTTTGAAGAAGATGATTTCTTCATAGTACGCTTTCTCTTTAATTGTTGCTCCACTTTCATTGCTTGATGAACCAAGTCTTCAAGCTCCACATAATGTTGTAACTCCACAATGTCTCCAATATCTCGATTTAGGCCATGGAGAAATCGAGCCATGGTTGCTTCCCTATCCTCCACAATATTGGCCCTAATCAATGCCACCTCCATCTCTTTGTAATACTCATCCACACTCCTACTCCCTTGGGTGAGTCTTTGCAATTTGTTGTGCAATTCCCTATGGTAATGGGAAGGCACAAATCTCCTTCTCATCAAAGTCTTCATTTCATCCCAAGTGTTGATAGGATGCTCTCCATATCTTCTTCTCTCTTTTTGCACTTGATCCCACCAAATTAAGGCATAATCGGTGAACTCAAGGGCAGCCACCTTTACTTTCGTTGCATCATTGTAATTGTGGCATGAGAAGATTTGTTCTATTTTCATCTCCCACTCAAGGTATGTTTCGGGATTATTCCTCCCTTGGAATGAAGGTACCTTGACTTTCACACCTCCTAGATCATCATCACGTCTATGGTCTCGACCTCCCCTTTCATGTCTTCTTCCCCCTTCACGCCTCCTTCTTTCTCTTGGGGAATCATAGAATGGGTCACTTTCTTGATGAGATTCTTCATGATTAGAATTGCCCCCACGGTTGGAAACTCTTCCTCCTTCAAGTCGGTCCATCCTTTCGTGCAATCCTTCAAGTTGTCTTTGAAGCATTCTCTCAAAGTGTTGAGTAAGTGCCTCCATTTGAAGCCTATTAAGATCTTGCCTAGGGGAATTAGGTGATCTTTCCCCACTCATGCTTGCAATAAAAAGAAGATGACAAGGAAAATTATAAAAGAAATGTTAGAAGGACCTCACCACTCTACTCACGTGTTTGCACTCAAATTTATCCACTCATGTTTTGCACTCAAATAGGCTTTTGTGTAATGTTCACTCTTGCCTTTTACCACTCAACTTCTTTTATAAGCTCTTAAGAAAAGAACCTTATCAATGATTTTTCTCAAGACAGCAAGTTGACAATCAAGTGAGCAAGAACCCAACAAGAAAATATGAATGGAACAAGAGACATAAATGGATAGAACAAGAAATTCAACAAAGATCAAGAGCAATGAAAGGAATATCTTTGAATTCAGATTTCACAAAGAAAGAATAGAGTCCTTTTAATTCACAAATCCCTTTTTTTTTTTTTTTTTGATTCTGCCCAGAATTTTCGATTTTTTTTTTTTCGAATTTTCGTTTTTTTTTTTCAATCAGAAACACAATGACTCTAGTAACACTTTTTTTTTTGTTGTTGACTATAGGACCCAAATAGAGAACAGAAATTGGTGACAAATAGAGATGGAGAATGAAAGACACTAATGGGACACTATGGATGATAGATCAACAAAGATGAACAAGAACAAAAATGGAAATATATATATATTTTTTTTTGAATTGACAAAGAAAACACAAACCTGAAAATCAAGTAGCCAAAGCTCTGATACCAAATGATACGAAAGTTGGAAATGGATCACCTTGAAATTCAGTTTTAGAGAAGGATATTGACGCCACACTCAAGAAAGATGAGAAGGTGAGTGATAAGTCATGAAGGTTTTGATCGCCACAAGTTGCCTTGATAAGATCAGATTAGTTCTTTGCCCAAGAACTCAAGGGAAGCTCTCACAATAAAGAAAACTCATATTTCATTCAAATTCAAGATGCTTTAGCAATACAAGAGTTCTCCTATTTATAGGCTTAGTGGAGGCTGAAACATTGAACCTCTTCTACACTTCCCACTAAGCATTTAATATCCACTAGACCCACTAAGCTAGTATTCTGCACCACTACCATGCATTCATGCATGTGACATTTATTTTCCACTAGTGCAGCCATAGGAGTCCACTAACCTAATAATAACTTAGTAACTCTCAAAGGACATTAAAAACCCACAAAAGATATTAAAAACCCACTTCAGAAAATCCCCCAAAAATACATACGAAAATACTAAAAACTGGACTTATTTATTTTCCACTAAGGTCCAAGATTCTTAACCCACTAAATTGGACACTTGTAGCCCATGAATGCATCTTTGATCATGTAGATTTGGGCCTTCACAATTATGTCTTCATGTTGGCTCAATTTCACTTTCAAGTTGAATGAATGTGGTCCATTTAGTTGTTGCCTCCATTGTGCATGGATCCTCCTTTTCCTTGAGCTCCATTATTAAGCCTTCCAAAGCTTGCTTCATTCTCTTAGTCTTGGACCTTGTCATGGGTCCTCCAATTCCCTTTAATGCGTCTTCCTCCTTGGCTTTGTCTTGTAAGCTCATAACCCCTCCTTGGCTCACATCAGAACAATAACTGTATTTTTCAGGGAAAAAGTTCCTAAAATATTGTTTTTGAAATTTTAGATCATCATTAGAATAATCGAACTGGAATTATATAAATTTAAAATAATAGCATATGTCCTAAATATTTTTTAGAAAACACAAACATAAAAATTTAAGAGTCCGCGCCACCAACAGCATTTGTATTGTATTCTGATTCTGATTTGAAATATCATTTGAAAAATGAATTTAAATTTAATGTAATTTTTTATACAATGATTAAATTTAGAAGAAACTTCTCGTTCTACTCTTTCTATTATGCTGGGAGGTAACTTGGCAGGCTACGGTGACCGTTTGAGAGACAAGTTTTATATATAAAAATGAAACCCACTAATTTATTTAGGTGCCATCTGTAGTGTACCTTGCTAAAGATGGTGCAATCTGTACTATTGTGTTGTTCAACTCATAAAGTGTGGGTGTATCCATGCAGTTTCTTCTTGTGATATACCGTAACATGTTTAAAAAACCCCTCCCTCTGACGCCACCGCCCTACCCCTCCCTTCGGCACCACCGCCCATCCCCGCCCCTTGGTGCCACCATCATTGGCTACCCAAAAATAACAATAGCCCCACAAGCTTGGAATCGGCTTCAACAAAAAACCCAGAGCAAGATTTTGCTGCTTCCATAGCTGCACTACCATGCTTCTGTATTTCCTCAGAAACTGGACTCGGTGATCACACTAGTGGCATGCATCAAGCTCTACGACGGCGCCACTGTCGTCGACATCTACCGCCTCATCCAGTACGACATGTCTGGCATCCCCTTCGGATCTCGTCTTTATCACCGGCACTGACCACGGCTTCTGCGTCTTCATCTCCAGCCTCAAAATCCATGACATCGAATTTGTTTCACGTGCCGTCCTCCCCAGGCACACTCGCACACGCGCTCTCACTCACTCTCAGATTTCGATTCCAATTTTATGAACTTCATTTGATCTTGTGTTTTTATGCTTTTTAGGTTTTATGCCGCAAATGTGAGGAAGGGGAGTTTTGAGATGTTTGACAGTTGCAAGAAGAAGGTGGTGGTGACAGCGAACCCGACGGTGATGGTGGAGCTGTTCGTGAGGGATTTTTTGGGAAAGGACAAGGTGCTGGAAATGGAGATTGAGGTGAATTCAAAGACGAAGAAGGCCACAGGTTTTGTGAAAAAGTCTGGTGATGGATTGCTGAGGCTGCAGAGTGTAGAGACTGAGAGAGAGAGAGTAATTTTTATGGTATACCACAAGAAGTAGGTGTATAGATACATTTGAACATCTAACCCGTTGAATCACATGGTGCATGGTGCACCATTTTTAATGCAATGCATCTTAAAATGCGCCATTTATTTATAGTTAAATTGGTCATAAGAATAACAACATCATCCGGGGCAGTAGGCACATAGTGGCCTTACAACAGCACAGCTTGGGGTGAAGGACCTAGGAAGAGCATGTGGCAATGAAAGCTTTTGTCTACGACCTACACCAGAAAAATATCCAAGACTCGGTTGATATTCCAATGCAACAGAGACAAGTGATTGTTGTTGAAATTGAGGATAAACATGTGAACGGCATATCTGCTATTTTAGGTCAAATGATAGTGCATTTTCGTTACAAGGCATGTGTATAAGGCCATGCTCTTTACCCTTCTACTGCTATACGTGCTATTCTCCCCATTTTATCTCCTTCTGGTCCCACTCTCCTAACATTGCTGATTTTCATAGCCTAGTTAACATGGGAAGGGTCTCGTTTCTGTTGTTACTCTTGTGCGCTGCCTTCTGTGTCGCCTTCTCCATTAGGGACGGTAAGCTACAATTAAATGTACACGTATTATATGTATTATTACATGCTTATACCCCAACAAAACTACATGATATATATGTAAACAAAGAGTGATGTTATTTGGATATAAAAGTAGATATCATAGTAGACAATCAAAAAATGAAAAAATACAAAATTTTAACCCTACCCACTATCACAAAATATTGTGTATTTATTTCATTATGAATGTTCACTCTTATCTCCTTTTTATATCCACATAATATTATTCAAACACAATATACCTCACGACCGAAAAAAAAAAAACACGAATATACCGCCAAAGAATCGGGAGAGATCAAATTCCAGAATTTTAACATCGGGTTGTCAAGATAATTGCAGAAAGTCATTCTTTTAGTAAGCCACATACTCTATATATATATAGTCATCTACATAAATATATACGAGCTAGCAAACCATATACACTCCTAGGTTCATCACCTTTCCGTTGGTTGTTGGTTTCCTAGCTAGCAAAGCAAACACTCCCTCATTGGTTATAGCCAAACCAACGGCTGGGCAGAAGCACTCGCTTCATTTTCAATTTCGTAGTTTTAAAAGTCCTTATTAAGGTTAATAGCTTGTTTGATGGCGATCTGAGTCTCTGGAACGCTTTGATAAATCATTTTCCATTCCTTGTGGGGTAGTGGCAGAGTCTTAGTCCATGCATGCAAGGGTTCTTTGAATATTCACATTGCCTTGTTTTGGAACTAAAATGTTTGTTGTTGATTTGCATACAACATCAGATAAATTGTAATAATTAGTGGAGATAAAAACATGTAACATGTTATATAATATTTTGTGCTTATATGATATTTTATACCTTTTTAGTTAGAGACCATGTAATATCTAATTTTCTATAATCTTCCTGCAGCATACCTCTAACTAACATATTAATTGATGCAGGACTAGTGGCCAACGGAAATTTTGAGCTACCCCCCAAGCCATCGGACATGAAGGGCACGGTGGTGACTCGCCGCGACGCTATACCAGATTGGGAGATCTCTGGATTGGTTTGAGTACATAAAATCAGGTCAGAAACAAGGTGACATGCTGCTAGTGGTGCCAGAGGGAGATTACGCGGTGAGGCTTGGCAATGGGGCCCCTATTAAGCAAAGGATTAAGGTGATCAAGGATATGTACTATCCCATCACGTTTGTGGTATAGCACGAACATGTGCACAAGACGAGCGACTCAACGTCTCTGTGGTTCCAGATTGGGTATAGTGCTCCCAATGCAGACATTGTATAGCAGCAATGGCTGGGATGCATATGCATGGTCCTTCCAAGCAGATTACTCTGACACTGAGTTGGTTTTTCATAACCCCAGAGTAAAAGAAGAGGATCCAGCTTGTGGGCCAGTTATCGATTCTATTGCTCTTGCAGCTCTGTACCCTCCTAGACCAACTAACGGTGAGTCTACTGCAAATTAATCTTCCATGCATATATAGAGAGTCACACGCATATACATACACGATTATTATTATTATTATTTTTAAATTTGATGTAATGGTTAACATTATTGCTAATGAATTAGAATACCTAGTCAAATAAAGCATACAAGACCATAGGCAATAATAGCATATGACTAGGTAGAAGAGAAAAGAGAGAGAAGAGAAGAAGGGGTGGGGGTTGTTCAGTTTATGCATGGATGCCTATAAGGGCTACTAGTTAATATATATTGCCAACTTTATGCAAGATGCCAGGCTGCAAAACCCATTGAGTTCGTGGTCCTATAATGTGCTTCGTAATTCCCCGTATACAGAGATGATCCATAGGTTGTTTCGATGATATTTATAAAACAACAGTAGTGCATACTATCTGTGTAAAACTTTTTCTAAAAAGCTACACAAATGCCAAGATGAATTCAATTTCACTTCATGTCTGAACTCGTTATAACTGTTGTTTTCTCCGTTACGTCATTGTACATATATGGGAGTCAGTTTGTTCACTACTTGCTGAAGATGAACAAGTTTCCAATTTGACAGAACAGTGAAATTATTTTCCATAAAAATACAAAAAAGAAAAACTAAATTGCCCATATTATGAAAATAAATAAATGAATAAATAAAATTATTGATTTGGCCAATATAGGAGCAGACAGCCAATGAATAATTGGACATCCAATATTTTAGCTTATCTCACTTATATCTTCTGACGGGTGAACTATTTATGCAAAATGTACCCCATAATTTCTTTCAGCAATCATGAACTGTGTATCCTCTTTATTTTATAATTGAAGTCATCAATGACTTCTCTTCAAAAGAATTGTTTCAATTCCACATGTTCTTAATTATCTGATCACACTCCCACGGTGAACATATTGAAGAATGGTGGCTTTGAAGAAGGACCATATGTGCTCCCCAACACATCATGGGGTGTGCTTGTCCCACCAAACATTGTAGACCCGAGTGACCACTCTCCCATACCGGGATGGATAGTGGAGTCCGTGAAGGCAGTGAAGTACATAGACTCTGACCACTTCTCGGTTCCACAAGGCAAAAGAGCAGTAGAGCTTGTAGCTGGAAAAGAAAGTGCCATTGCACAAGTAACCAGAACCATTCCTGGCAGAACCTATGTCCTAACCTTTGCTGTGGGAGATGCTGCCGATTCCTGTGAAGGGTCAATGACTGTTGAAGTCTATGTGGGGAAAGACACTACAAAGATGCCTTATGAGTCCAAAGGCAAAGGAGGGTTCAAGCGTGCAGCTCTCAAGTTTGAGGCTTTTAGCACTGGAACCCGCATTGTGCTCCTTAGCTCCTTCTACGCCATGAGAAGTGATGATTGCTCTTCGTTGTGCGGGCCTGTGATTGATGATGTCAAGTTGATCAGCGTTCGTAAACCATAAGGGAACGGAGATTAGGTTAGTCGCAAAGCAATGAATCAGACGGAAGTTTATACGTGGGTTCTAACTTTTAAGTTCGAGCCTTTGATTTTACCTATATCACTAAATGTCACTAATTAGTGTACTACAGACTAATAAAAAATTAGTGCTATGATCCATTTCATGGACACATTACTAATTATATTAAAAATATATTTAAATGATAATAAACAACAAAGATGAGGATTGAAGTGTTAAATAAAATGGAACATAGCACTAATTTTTTCTTGCTCTAAAATCATGAGTGTCCCGTACTAGTGTTGTTTGGAGCAGAAGGAGTTTAATGTGATTTTAATTTTTATAACAAAATAAAGGTATACAAATGATAGTGTAGGTAGACATGATGTGTGTTTCTATAAAGTGTTTTATGTACTTTGAGTAAATAAATGATGTAACTTTGTTTGGAGCTTTACTGTTGTGTCATAATTACGTCTACAATTGCTGTATGCGCGATTAGTTAAAACAAATTTTATATTATTATTTAATAAAAGTTTTATCATATTATTTAATAAATTTGATGTCTCATATAATATTAAATTTATTAAATAACATAATAATATATCACTTAATAGCGATTAACATTTAATTGTACGATTCAAATATTTCAATATTTATTCTTCTTAAATAAAGGTTTCAAATTTAAATTTTATGTATAAAAAAACTAATATTTAGAGAATGTTATCTTATAATAAATCAATCTAATTTGAATTAAATTATACTAATTATTAGATAAAAAGTCACTTAACATTGATATATATTAATTAAACTCCAATTTTTATTAAAAAAATCAATTATATGTTATTTTATGTGAGCATAAGATTATAATAAATATTGCACTTCATATGACTGTGACTCTTGGACAGCACTTGTGTCAATTTGAAATAGGATTTAATTTGAATAAATTGTCAATATAAAAAATTTTTACATGGATATTTAATTATATATTATCATATTAGTAAAAATTTTTGATATAATCATCCACTACTTAAATGGTCATGCAAATGGAATGTTTTGATTGGATGATAGTGTAAAATTTTTTTACACTGTTGATGCATCCCAATTAAACTCTTTGAAATAAATTATAATTATATTGAAGATTTAAAAATAAATATAAATAAAGAATAAAATATATTTATTTCTTTTTCAATTTTTTAAATTTGTTTTTACATCTTTGTATGAATTATAATATGTTTTTATATCTTTATTCCTACATCATATTTATCTTTTAAAAAGGTTATTTTAAAGTATAATTATGTTTTAAGTACAATAATAATGATAATAATAATAATAATAATAATAATAATAATGACACATTAATATTTTATTTAATAAAGCAAATCTTAGTTTTAAATTATTTAAGTTAAATATGCCGTTACTTATTATTTTGAAGACAAATTTACCTTAACTTATTTATCTTTAAACATCGAAATGAAAAATATATCTATAAATTTATTTTTATCATTTAGTTTCAAATAATTTAATAACCAATTAATAATATCAATTTTTTTTCATTAATTAAATTAATAAAAAATCAAGAAAAAACAAACGTTGGAGAACAAAAGACAGGGAAAAGTCCAAACCAATGAAGAAGGAGCGTTTGTCCCCAAAAGAAAAATCTGGAACCCAGACGCCGAAAGTGAATGGGCTTAAGCCCAGTTTGAAATTTAGTTCGGGCACCGCATCGAGATCGAAAGGCGTGACAAAAAGTAATCGAATCCAACGGTCGAGAGAGGCTGCGTTCGGGTGACGCAGGGAGTACTAGGGCTCTCTTTCAATTTCTGAAAAACTTGAATTGAAACCTCCCCCAACCTTATAAACCCTCGCACCCTCCCCATTCCCCTTCCCATCCATAAAGCGTTACTCGCTCTTCCTTCTTCTTCTTTTTGTCATCAACGCAACCGCACCATAACCATGGTACGCTCTCCCTCCCTCTCTCTTTCTCTATTTCGCATTTTTCAGCATTCGATTTCTCCGGTAAATTATTTTTGTTTTATTTTTTAATTTTTTGAATGCAGGCTTTGCCGAATCAGCAAACCGTCGATTACCCGAGCTTCAAGCTCGTCATCGTAGGCGATGGTGGAACAGGTTCCGTTCTTTTCTCTCTTTTATTTTTTATCTTTATTTTTTAAAATTAGGATCAAAACGTCAATGGTTGATTCAATCAGCTTTTAAAACGGTGACGTTCCGATGAGTTAGTTAAGGAGAAAAAAGTTTATTACTTTGGTGGTTTATTCCGTGAGGATCTAGGATTGGAGCTTGTTTTGTGTGAGATTTGGTTTGATTGGGATTGATGTTTTGGGAATTTTTATGCAGGAAAGACAACATTCGTGAAGAGGCATCTTACTGGCGAATTCGAGAAGAAATATGAACGTGAGATTTCTAGTTACTTAATCGTTTAAGGGTATATTATATACTGCTTTTTCGGTTCTTTTGTTTTCACTTTTTAACGCATTGTTGTGTTTTTATTGTCTGAAACAGCAACCATTGGTGTGGAGGTCCACCCATTGGATTTTTTCACAAACTGCGGCAAGATTCGTTTCTATTGCTGGGATACTGCTGGCCAAGAGAAGTTCGGTGGTCTCAGAGATGGATATTAGTAAGTTCTTTATAGAGACTGCTCTACATCTGAAAAGGATATTAGTAAGTTCTTTATAGAGACAGCTCTACATGTGAAAAATTAATTAAATATCCTGTGTTATTCAGCTGTTTGGTGAAATTCTGAATGTGCTTTCTTTTGTAGCTAAGAATAGGATTCGAATATTTTTATTTTTTGAGCATCTGTATGTGGTTTGGAATCATATTATGTGAGGACTTGAATCAACCTGAGATTCTGAGTTTCTTTTATCCTCCTCTGCTAACAGTTGTCATGATTTAACATCCTCCTCCATGTCTGCATGGTTGATAAACATATAACTTGTTACTTGTCAACAAATATAGCTGTTCTTTTGCCAAGATGCCATGGGTTTTCTCAGTGTTTTAGGTTTGTGTTACGATCACTTGTCTTTGCAAGTATGGGATGATTTGTCATTTGTCGAGGAAATCTAGCATTTCAGATCTGCTATGAAATATTTGATTTGCTTTTGCTGGAATTGTTTTTATAAGCTTTTTTATTTTTCCATGATATTTGTTTGCGTATCTGTTATACTGCATATATAGTGCTTTTTAACACGGTGTCTCATTGCAGCATCCATGGCCAATGTGCGATTATAATGTTTGATGTCACTGCTCGACTGACATACAAAAATGTCCCAACCTGGCACCGTGATCTTTGCCGGTTCGTAAACTAAGTATCTGAAACTTTCTACTGTTGTCTCTAATCGTTTGCTACCTAGCTGTTTACATTATCTTGTGGTGCTCTTTCTGTGCGCTTCTTCAGGGTCTGTGAAAACATCCCAATTGTTCTTTGCGGTAACAAGGTTGATGTGAAGAACAGGCAAGTGAAGGCAAAGCAGGTTACCTTCCACAGGAAGAAGAATTTGCAGTACTATGAGATATCAGCTAAGAGCAACTATAACTTTGAGAAGCCTTTCTTGTACCTTGCTAGGAAACTTGCAGGGTAGGTGCCACTAGTTTAACTCTTTACCTAAGAATTAATAGAACATCTATCTTATGAATGCATTTCAGCTTATGTTTTGCTACTCGTGTCAATTTTGCAGCGATCCCAACTTGCATTTTGTAGAATCTCCTGCACTGGCTCCACCAGAGGTTCAAATTGATTTAGCTGCTCAACAACAGTAAGCTCTCCATCCTGAACTCCTGAGCTAGTTCTTTCTTCAATTGACATTTTGGCCAGCATGATGAAAAATGTCAAATGTGAAAATTCAAAACTGCATTTTTAAACTTAATTTAAAACTGGGTTCTAGGGTTTTAAATTGCGGTTGCAGTCGCGATTGCTATTGTGATCGCAATTGCAGTTACTGCGATTGCGGTTAATGCAGTTGCTGTAATGTGGATTGCGGCCATTGTGATGTGAATTTATTTTATGTTTGCACATAATGTTTAAAAAAAATATAATCATTATAACTATTATATATCTTTCTTTAAAAATATTGTATATGTTTTTATTAATATTTAAAATTTTACATCAACTTAATGAATAATTTAAATTGAGTTTACAACAAAATAAATAACATAGTTATAATGACAATGATTATAAACAGGCATTATAAAATAAGCATATGTGAGTATAACATTAACAAGAGAATGAGAAATTTAACAATATTTGAATTTAAATAAATTGAGTTTAATTGCTATTCGATGATAGTGTAAAAGAATTTTAGATTGTTATTCAATGAGATGCTTGTGTTTGTAAGATTTTTAAGCTAGTAAGTAGTTGAATCAAACACTTTTATTAATGTGGCAATATATGATTGGATGTTTATATAAAATTTTTTTACATTAATAGTGCATACAAATTAAATCCTTATCATAAATTTATAATTAACTATTGTTATGTATAATTATTTCCCTTTAAAATATTCATCTTTCTTAAACTTTTCACCATTAAAAGTTTAAAATTTAAAATTTAAAATTTTTCATATCATCTTTTCAAAATTCTTATATATCTCCATCCCCTGATTTTTCTCACTTTTGCTCTTCTTTAAAATTTTCTCAATTTTTAAATTTTAATTTTAATTTTTTTCCCACTTATTCTAATCCTTTCCCAACTATCTCAATTTTCTCACAATTTTCTAATTTTGAATCTTCCCAATTTATCAGCGCATCTGTCTCTCAACCATCTTCTGGAAGTTTCACTTTTCAACATTGTCACTTTCCTCAACCTTTCCTTCCCACCTGTATGCCTCAGCTCGCCCCAGTCCTTTCAATTTTCAATGCTTACCCCAAGCTTTTCTTCTTGTCTTCTTCTACCTATATGCCTCAGCGCCACCCCAATCTTCCAAGTTCACAACCTCAGTCTTTCCCGCTCATCCTCTGACCCCTAAGCCTCTCCAAGGAGCGCCCATTCCAGAGACACCCATCTCCATGTCTAACCCCACCACCTCACCCTCTTTACCTTTCTCTTCCTCTTCCCCATCTCTTTCCCCCTTTGTTGGTTCAACAGTTTCCCAGCCTGTCAATGAAGCTTGCTGCAAATCAAAATGAAGATAGAGGAGCAAGAACAGGGGAGAAAGCTGGGTGGCTGATTTTGTGTTCTGGTGTGACTGTTGCGGCTGTTGCCGTTTGTTGCGGATGCAATGCAGTAATATTGTGGCCGCAATGCCGTTACATTGCGTGTTAACTATGTGATTTTGTTTCACACTGCAATTGCGGCCTGTTACAGTTGCGTTAACAGCCGCATCTGCATTGTTGCGGCCGTATCAGGCGTTGCGAACCACATTTTAATACCTTGCTGGGTTCTAATAATGAATTCTCACCATATATATGATTGTTAGGGTAATGTATTATTTTAGTTTCTGTGAATAACGAATCCATTAGTTGTTTCTTATGTCTTGAAGAATTGTTCTTATGTAGTATGAATTATTCCATGATAGTTTCTTAATACTTGTCTTGGTGGCTTTTGCAGGCATGAGGCTGAGCTTGCTGCAGCTGCTAGTCAGCCCCTTCCTGACGATGATGATGACACATTTGAGTAAGCTTTGTGCAACGGTGGACCATCTTCCTAAGTTGCTGGTTTTTTGTACGCTACAAATGTTTTCGGGGTTGTGTTACTGATATTTGAGGATGTGGATTTGAGGATCTAAAAATTTAGTTATGATGTGTTTTACCTAAATTCTAAAGTATCACTTAGTAGCCAAGCATATCGTGATCGCTACGGGCAATGTGTTTAGTCTGTGACCCGTCTCTCGTTTAGTGCGATCATTTTGCCACTGGATTTTGTGATCCCAAAAAAGAAGCAACATGGTTGGTTTTTTCCCTTTTATTCAAAGGATTTAATTTTATCAAATCATCGTATCTTTTTGAATTTTATTCGATCTAGGTTTTCATTATTATAGTTTTAATTTTTCTGGGGAAATGGGTTTTTGGGGATAAGTTAGGATCCAGAATATTAGATTTTTGTTCCTTTTGAAATGGGTTTTGAATGATAGAGTTGGAATGAGTTTAAATTCTCGGGAAATAAGTTTAAATGATAAACTTGAAATATAAGCTTGGAATGGTGAGCCCAACATTTCTCTCTTGAAATAGGTTTTCGAGGATAAACAAAGAATATAGGCTTGGAACAGAGGGTGGACTTTTTTTTTTTTTTATCCCTCCGATGATAATCTCAAAATTTGAGCTTAGATAATTTTCAAAGAAATGAGGTTGTAAACATAAACTTCGAGCTCAACATGAATTCAGTGCTTAAAAAAATGAGCTTGCTATGCAGAGAAGATGAGTTTACAAGAATGAACTCGAATCTTAGACAAAATAAGCTTGGTAGAACTTAGAGCTCAGAAAGAAATGAGCTTGACATCCTTCTCGTGAAATGGATTCACAAATTGGAAGTTCGGTGGAACTTAGCTTGGAAAAATGAGCTAGGCACTCCTCTCAAAATGGACTTGTCCATAAATAAACAATTGAGAGCTCAAAATTTTCGCGAGCAAAGTTTTTGAATGTCTTGGACCAAAGCCATTAAAACTTAGGTCAAGACAAACCATCCTAATGTTTTTTTTTTTGTGGACGGGACAAAGCATCCTAATTGTAAGTTAATAATTCACGGAAATAAAGCTTGTAACTTGATCCAAGCTCCTCTTCATAATCTTTCTTAGAGTGGGCAGAGATCAATTTAAATGAACAAGGACCTCCACTTCGAGCTCTACATGCCAATTCAAAAATGAAGTATGAGCTCCATATATGATTTGAAAGCGAAATGCACGAAACATGGCAGAACATATATTAAGGAGGGATTACAAAAATAAAGGTACTTTCATACAAAATAAGTGTTAATTAAAGATATATTTGTTTGTAATTTTTTTGGCAAAAAATTATTTTTTATTAAAAAATTAGTTTTCATATATTTAGATAATTTTTTAAGAATAATCAGAATCTAAAAGAAAACAAAAATTTGTTTTCAATTTTTACAAAAAAGTTGAAAAGAGTAATTTTTGAAAAAAAAATTAATTTTTAATTTTTTTAATTATATATAAAATTTAAGTTTCATAATCATTTTTTTAAAAACTGAAACCAACGCAATCTAAGAGAATTGGGGCTTAAAAGTTTCATAAGAAAGAAAACAAAGAGAAGTCAAAGAACTCTGGATATCCTCACCAATGACTGGATTCTCAGTATAATTAGAAATAGATCCTTAGTCATAGCAATAGAAGTTGAGCATAAGAATCTTGAAAAAGGAAGAAAGAATATCCAAAAGCGAAAGTAATTTGAAATCTTAAGAGAATAGTTCCAAATCTAACGATAACGTTTGATTCCACCAAAAGACAAAAGATCATGGACTTTAGAGAAATCAATGATAGGGATAATGCATGTAAACAATTGAATGCTCGGAATATCTTAAGCTCGGTTTCTAATCCTCGAATTGTAGCTATGCTTGGAGCTATTTACTAAACCATATCTAAGCTTATTCAAGGAGTAATAATTCAAACTCAAAAGTGCTAACAACATGAGCAGTATAATCAGGCCTAGCTGAGTTTATCCGAGTCATGTCGAGCTTATATGAATATGACTTGAACCATGTTCGAACTTATCCATTAAGTATAAGTCCAACCTCAAGAATACTCATAACAGAAGTGATGTATTTAGGTAAGGACGAGCTTATTTAGACTCTACTAAACTTATTTGAATATGTCTAACCTTATCAATTAGTCGAGGTTCTTGACAAAATCTGAACTCAACCTTGGATTTGATGTCTTAAGAATCCTGAAATTTGCAGCAAAAAAATTTGGGAACATCTCTTATTTGTTGAGAAAAAATGTGGGGACTTTATCTTGTAAATAAGTTATCACCTCAGAATTAGGTGATGAATTCTAATTAATTTAAAATTGATTCATTAAATTTTTTGCTTCTAACTTGCGTGTTGAAATGTCTTTATAAATCCTGGTCGAAGGGCAAGCATCACTAGCAAAGCCATGCCCTTCCTTGTCTCATGAAAGAACATAAATAAGATTAAATTCTATTTTTAAAGATTTTAATAAATAGACTCAAGATGTTTGATATAAAAGAATGTTTTCATATCTCTGAAAATATTTGATAGGGGTTGGAAGCAATACTTTCGAAAATATTGCATTTCTAGAAAGAAAAATTGCCCTTAAAACATTCTCACCACTTATGAAAATCCCATAATTTGATGAAAAAAGAATATTTGCTATAATAAAAAGATTAAAATAGCTCTATCATTACCTTAAATCATTTGTTGCCGATTATTGTTAGCCGTTGCCGGCCGCCATCTATCACCACCTCCATCAAGAATATTTTTTAAAATTTATCAAATATTTATGAAAATTCAACTTTTACATCAAATACACCTAAAATATTATTTCTAAAAATAAAAATTCATTCGCAGTAATACTCCTTCAAAATAAAGCTACGCTGCGTGAGCGACTAAAAAATGCAATAAAAAATAAAAAAAAAAGGGGCAGCGTGAGGTAGACGCTGAGTAGGGAATTGAAACCCTCCAACTCCAACATATATAAGCTGCACACTATAAACCCTCGTCCCTCGCCTTTGTTGTTTCTGTCTCTCTGAACGCAACACAAACACATCACTTGTTCTTCTTCTCCGCATCCCAACCGCTCCCAAACCATCATGGTACTCTCTCTCTCTCTCTCTCTCTCTCATTTTCCTGTTTCCAGCATTCGATTTCGATTCGAGAAAATTGATTTTTGATCTTTTTGTTTTTATATTATTTGAATGCAGGCTTTGCCGAATCAGCAAACCGTCGATTACCCGAGCTTCAAGCTCGTCATCGTCGGCGATGGTGGAACAGGTTCCCTTCTTCTCTTCACCCTCTCTATTTCCGTTTTCGGTCATGGAGCTCAGCTCCCCCTTTTTTTTTCTTTTTTTTTTTTTTTGTGAAATTAGAAACAAGACATCATCCACCGATTCACCTTTTCAAACGGTGACGACCCGATAAGTTAGTTGAGGAAAAAAATGGTTTATTTCTTAGGTGGTTTATATTTCGTAAGGATCTAGGGTTGGAGCTTGTTGGGCTATGAGCTTTGGCTTGATTTGGATTGTTGTTTTGTGATTTTTTTTTTTCTTTTTTTGGCAGGAAAGACAACATTCGTGAAGAGGCATCTTACTGGAGAATTCGAGAAGAAATATGAACGTGAGATTCCTAATTACTTAATCAATTAACTACTTAATCGATTAAGGATATAAATTTCCCATTGTTTTAACTTTTAAAACTCATTGTTGTGATTTTATCATTTTACTGTTTGAAACAGCAACCATTGGTGTGGAGGTGCACCCATTGGATTTTTTCACAAACTGCGGTAAGATTCGATTCTACTGCTGGGATACTGCTGGGCAAGAAAAGTTTGGTGGCCTCAGAGATGGATATTAGTAAGTTATTTTCAGAGACAGCTTTATGTGTGAAATTTTAATCAAGTGTCCTGTGTGATTGTGTTATTTATTTATTGTTTTTTTTGGTATACATGCATGATCTCAAGGTGATATTTTATGTGTTTCTTTTAGTGCTTAGAATCGAATTTGAAGATTTTGATGGTTCTTTTGTTAGCATGCCGTCAGTTTCCATTTGCATTGGCTAATGGACTACGGTTATCTGTCTGTGCTTCGGAATCGTATGTTCTGTGATGACTTGAAACCTGAGATTTTGAGTTCTTTTCTCTGTTTACACGATTGCACCTTCTCCTTTTCTTCTGCATGGGTGATAAATCTTGAATATGTTGTTTCCTTGCTTATGTCGAGGCTGGGCTTTCTCAGTACTGTCGTTTTGCATTTAACTTGTTTTTGTAGTCTCTATCCCCATTTGGATGAATTTTTTATTCGTACAAGAATTCTAGCATTATGGAGTAGCAATGAAATATTTAATTTGTTCCCATGGAAATGTCTGTATAAGTTTTTTACTGCCTTGATGTAAATTCTCTTCGTGTTTGTTTATGTATCTGTTTTACTCCCTATGTAGTGTGTTTGACAATGTGTCTCACATTTCAGTATCCATGGGCAATGTGCGATTATAATGTTTGACGTCACTGCTCGACTGACATACAAAAATGTCCCTACCTGGCACCGTGATCTTTGCCGGTTTGTAAATGAAGTCCCTGAAACCTTTTCACTGTTTTGTCTCTGATCATTCAATACCTGGTTTATGTTATCTTATGGGGCGGTTTATGTGCACATTTGATTTTCAGGGTCTGTGAAAACATCCCAATTGTTCTTTGTGGTAACAAGGTTGATGTGAAGAACAGGCAAGTGAAGGCAAAGCAAGTTACTTTCCACAGGAAGAAGAATTTGCAGTACTATGAAATATCAGCCAAGAGCAACTATAACTTTGAGAAGCCTTTCCTGTACCTTGCCAGGAAACTTGCAGGGTAGGCACCTTTAGCTTCTACTCTTCGCATAAGAGCATGTCAATCTTTTGAATATATTTTAACATATGATTTGTTGCTTGTGTCAATTTTTGCAGCGATCCCAACTTGCACTTTGTAGAATCTCCTGCATTGGCTCCTCCAGAAGTTCAAATCGATTTGGCTGCGCAACAACAGTAAGCTCTCTGTCATGAACTGAACTAATTATTTCTTCAACAACTTTTTACCTGCCCTTATCACTGTCAGATAAAAACTGATGGATTGAGGGAATTCAAAGCTGCATTTTAATTTAGACTCTGTTCTTAAGAGTGAATTGTCAAAATATATAGGGTGGTTGGATTAATTATTCTAGTTACTTTATCTGAAGTCCACAAAATTCATTAGTTTTTTCATAGTGGTCTTGAAGTGCTGTTGCTCTAATTCAATTAGAATTATTCCATGATAATTTCTTATGATTTATGTCTTGGTGGCTTTTGCAGGCATGAGGCTGAGCTTGCTGCAGCTGCTAGTCAGCCCCTTCCTGACGATGATGATGATACATTTGAGTAAAGCATTTGTGCGTCCGTACCTGGACCATCTTCCGGAGTTGCCGGTATTGTGTATGCTACAATTTATGTTTTTCGGGGGTTGTATTATTGATGTTTGAGGATCCGTATTTCAGGACTTGAAATTTAATCGTTTTTGATATGTTTTGCTTAAATTGCAAAATCTCCTTCAGTAGTGAGCCTTATTGTTGCCACGGGTTGTGTTTTCAACACGTTTTGGCTCTTTACTATGGTGGGAGGGACGGGTTTGGAGCTCCATTAAAGAAAGGGTGAAGAAAAGGCTTGAGTTTGGCCTCCCAGAAAAATAACTACTTGGTTGGTTTTTATCCTTTTATTTGAAGTAGTAATTTTGTGAAATCATCTAATATTGAGGCGATAATGTTGTAAAACACATCATGTTTATTCGTCTTCATGTTGGTGGTGTGGTGTAACGGGGTATGTGGTCACTCCGTCTCGGCTATTTTGTTATGATAAACGGTTAAGTGATAAGCGTCTTGTCGTAGAAATATTGTAAGAACTGAATGGTTGAACTGATTTGATCGATAAAACTATGGTTGAACCGAAAATGAAAATATTTGAACTAGCAAATCAGTTCGTGGTTTAACGAGCTTGGCTAGACGGTTCAGTCCGATATGTATTGGATTTTTCTGTCTGCAATCTGGATGGTTGGTGTGTGACTGTGGTAATTGCCAAAGCAGGGAATGTCTGTTGCGGTATAGTGTGTTCATGTGCTAAACCCAGTCACTTTTTTTTGTCTCTCTTTTTTTATTTTTTTTCCACCCTTTTTCTGTAAGTAGATTTTCGTGTTGAAGGTGTATAAAGGTCACAATGTGCAGCGATGGCGTTTAGCATGAAGAGGAATGTTATTTACATCTGAAGTTTGGACTCATTTTAGACATCAAAAGAGAGATAAATAGAAAGGTGATGGGATAAAAAGAGAAAAGGCAATGGATTTATCATCTTTGTATTTTTCTCTCTTTTAGTGTGTCTAAAATGAATTCAAATTTTAGTTATAAATGACATTCTTCTACACGAAATGGTATTTTGAGGGCGCCCCCAATCCCTTTCCTTTCCCTCTTTCTCCCTTGCCTATAATTTTCAGCATTGAAATATGATTAGAAGCCAGGACAGAAGATTTGAATGAATGTTGGAATATCTAGTTATTTCTAGTGGGAGTTCTACTTCAAAGTTTATTAATTAAAAATGGCTAAATAAATTCATTAACTAGCCGAAGATGATCTCTAATTATAAGTTCTCTTTCTAACCAATTCGTAGTTAGTTAGTTCAAGTAGTTGGATAGTGTTGAGTCTTATTGGGGTTCAAGATTTTGGATAATCGATATTTTTTATCTTGAAAAAAAAAAGGGGGGGGGGTATAAAACTAACCATTTGTGACCCTTGACTAGACGACCACTAGAGGTCAATGCCGCAACAATGCCAATTTCGATCTAAAGGTCATTCCTGACATCCGTGTCGCCTGGGAATGAATCCACCTGTTATAAAAGGGGCTGCCGTGATGACAAAGGAGAAAGTGACATGTGCATTCAAAAGCTCAACACATATAGGTTGTCAATCTCCGATTGAGAGATACAAAGGTTGGAGATTGTTCCAGAAGCAAAGGCTTCCAATCTAGGACGAAATGGTCGGTACCGACGAAGGAAAAAAGGGGACAAATGGTTGGTTCTAAATTCTTTTAGCAACAGAGGTATTTTAGTTAACAGAGTGATCTGTCCGGGGAGATTTTTGAATATTAGAATTTGAATGACATTTTTACTGGAAATAAAAAAAATAAGAATGAAGTGAGAAAGAGCTCTTTGTAACTATCAATTATTGAAATTACGGGAAAAAAATTGAATAAAATCTCAAATTTGTCTTTAAAAAAGTTATGAAACATCAATTTAGCTCTTAAAAAACTTGTGACATTAATTTGATTCTCAAAATATTAAAAATTTATTTTAAATTAATCAAAAAAAAATTTAATCTTTTAGACTAACTTAAATATAATGTTTAAAATGGTTTAAAATAGGATTTGATTTGATTTGTGTTATGAATTTTTAATATAATAAAATAAAATCTAATCACGCAAAAATATCATATTACTCATTAAAAATATTTACAACTTCAATGAATTATAAATAATACTATTAATTATACCCATCAATAATTCTAAATTAAATACGATACCTGCAATAATTTATTATATACAACATGAGAAGCATTTAGTTATAAAATCTTCTTTACATTTTGTATTTTCGGCGGAGTAGATTTTTCAATTTCACCTAGTGATAAATTTAATTTACTTACTCACAAAAATAAGGGGTAAACACTGATTGAAAAATATAAAAAAAATAGCTAAACTTAAAAAATTATACTATGTACCTATGCCTAAGAAGAGGAGTTAAGGTCCACTACATTAAGTAAAGTTGTAGAGGCACTTTACTTTTATCTTTAAAATTAAAAAATAAATTATTTAGTTCTTAAAATTATAAATTATATGTTATTTTAGTCTTTAAATTATGTATCACTTTTGTAAATTAAATATTAAAATGAAATATAATTTATAATTTATAAATTCTTAATTTTAGGAATTAAAAGTAAAATTATAGGATTAAAGTGAACTATTACCCAAAAAGAAAAAAATTTGAGACTCGAATTTTTTTTTTCTTTTTTTTTTCAAAAAAAGAGATTTCAACGCGTGACGTGAGTGAAAGTGAAATGATCAAACGGTGGGGAGAGATGCTTCATGTTGACGCGGAAGTAGGGATCTCAAAACTTGTTGGAATTGAAACCCTATAAACCCCTTTCCTTCTCTTTCTTTTCCTCATTCCGTCGTTCACTTCACTTGTTCTCTTCTCTGCAACACAACACAGCCACTCCCACACCACCATGGTACACTCTCTCTTTCTCTCGTCATCATTCCCTTTCCAGCATTCGATTTCCGTCCAATAATTATTATTTATTTATTTATTTATTTTTTATGCGCAGGCTCTGCCGAATCAGCAAACCGTTAATTACCCGAGCTTCAAGCTCGTCATCGTTGGCGACGGTGGAACAGGTTATTTCTCTCTTATTTTCCTTTGTTCGTTCTTTTTTTTTTTTTTTTTGGGGTCCTTGTGCTGATTGTTAGATGATAGTGCTGAGCTCAATTTTTCAAATAATTTTTTTTTTTTTTGGAAAATAAGGAATGCCCTGATGGTGGTTCACTCAACTCTTCAAAGGGTCGCGTCCCAATTAGTTTAATTCCGAGAAAGTTTGTTACTTTGCTTGGTAGTGGTTTTGTTCGGGTGGGGCTTTCATGGTTGTGGGATCACTGTCTTTGAGATGTAAGTTTTAGGATGTAAGCTTCTACTTGATTGGAAGTTGTTTTGAAAATTTTGCAGGAAAGACAACATTCGTGAAGAGGCATCTTACCGGTGAATTCGAGAAGAAATATGAACGTATGGTTTATTACTAAGGATGTCATGTACAATTGCATCTACCTACGTTGTATTGTTTTAACTTTTTAGCACTCTCTCATTGTTGTGATTTTACTGTCCTAAACAGCAACCATTGGTGTGGAAGTCCACCCATTGGATTTTTTCACAAACTGTGGGAAGCTTCGGTTCTATTGCTGGGATACTGCTGGACAAGAGAAGTTTGGTGGTTTGAGAGATGGATATTAGTAAGTTCTTTCTAGAGACAGCTCTATGAGTTTGTTATTCAAATGTCATGTGTGACTCTGCGTGCAGGAACTCATGGCGAGATTCTAAATTTGTTTTTTTTTTTTTTTTTCTGTATGCTTAGTGGAACTATTATTTGATGATTTTGAGGGTTCTTTACTTCTTTATTTTTCATTACTTGTTAACAATTACAGCTGTTCCTTGGACGTGATGCCATGGATTTTCTCAGTATTTTTACTTTTGCTTGGCAATTGTTTGTCTTTGAATAGTCTTTATTCCCGAAGTGGTGAGATTGTCATTTATCTAGGAATAGCTTCTAAGAACTGCAATGAAATATTTATTCACTTTGATTGGAAGTATTTTTACTTTTAAAAGCTTTTTGGTCTGCCATGATACAAACCACCTTCTCTTTTGTCGGCATAATTGTTTTACTCCCTGTGCAGTGCTTCTAACACGGTGTCTTGTATTGCAGTATCCATGGACAATGTGCAATTATAATGTTTGATGTTACTGCCCGACTGACATACAAAAATGTCCCCACCTGGCACCGTGATCTTTGCCGGTTTGTAAATGAAATCCTTGAAACTGCTTCAACTGTTCTGTCTCTATACCTTGTTTATATACCTTATGGCATGCTTTCTGGCCTGCACATCTGATTTTCAGGGTCTGTGAAAACATCCCAATTGTTCTTTGCGGTAACAAGGTTGATGTGAAGAACAGGCAAGTGAAGGCAAAGCAGGTTACTTTCCACAGGAAGAAGAATTTGCAGTACTATGAGATATCAGCCAAGAGTAACTACAACTTTGAGAAGCCTTTCTTGTACCTTGCCAGGAAACTTGCGGGGTAGGTACCACTGGTCTCATCTCTCTACATAAGAAGTAATAACGCATAAATTAATTCTCTTAAATTGCATTTCAACTTATGTTTTCTACTTGTGTCAATTTTGCAGCGATCCCAATTTGCACTTTGTAGAAACTCCTGCATTGGCTCCACCAGAAGTTCAAATTGATTTAGCTGCACAACAACAGTAAGCTCCTTTTCATGAACTGAACTAATTCTCTCAGCAGCCTTATACTTTGCCTTTGGAATGATGAAAATGGATCGATTATCAAAATTCAAAGATGCAAATTTTAAACTGTGTTCTAATAGTGAATTATCACAACCAAGATGATAAATGTAGGGTTGTAAGAGTAATGTGTGATTCTAGTTTCTTTACATATCGTCCATAAAATCCATTAGTTGTTTCATAGGATTCTCGAAGTATTTTCTTCATTCAATTGGATTGTTCTTCAAAACATTATATAATTTATGCATTGATTGCTTTTGCAGGCATGAGGCTGAGCTTGCTGCAGCTGCTAGTCAGCCCCTTCCTGACGATGATGATGACACATTCGAGTAAGACATGCGTCTTTGCCCCATCTTTGAGTTGCCGATATTGTGTGTGCTACAATATGTAAGTTTTTGGGGTTGTATTGTTGATATTTTATTTGAGGATGTGGATTGATTTGGGGATCTGAAATTCAATCGTTTATGAGATGTTTTTGCTTCAACTCAAAATCTTAGTAGACTAGTCAGCTATATTATTGTCGCAACGAAGCATTATATGTAGGTGTGACTACTGACTTGTCTCTTTTGAGTTGCGGGTTGGTGTTTTCAACACTTTTTGGATATCTTTATGCGCATTATATGTTGGGGGTGGGGTTGGGGTCGCCATTCCCACAAAGAAGCAACGTGGTTGATTTTTATCCTTTTATTTAAGTAGTAGTTCTATGAAATCATTTAATATTATAAGACAATAGTTTCTTATTTGATGGAATTATGAGAGATTAGTGTTATAAATTACCGAATATTCCTATTCATCGTAGTGGTCTAACCGGTTATGTGGTCCCGTCATTTTTTTTCGTGATCCATGGCAGTGTTATTCTGCTCTATGGTTACGTCATAGATGATTATGATCAAATCTTTTTTGACACGGCAACGATGTTTGACATGAAAATTGTAAATCCTCATTTTCTTTTAAAAAAAAACAATTTGTCTACGTAATTTTAGAATTGCGTGATAGGTAAAAATTTGTGACAAACATCAAAATTTGAACGTCTAATGTTACAGCTGGTTTACTGTGATCAATTGGAGTAATGGTTTGAATATCCTATTTTAACGTGTTCGGAAATAAAGCGGTTAACGAAAAGTTAGGTCATCCAATATTTAAGGGGGTGTTGGGTATGATGTATTAGGTATTGTAGGATAAAGTAACATAATACATTATGATTTTATTCGTTGTTTGGTGCAGTTAACGTGTTGTATAAATTTATCCATCAAACCTCTCGTGTATGTTATAATGAGGATAACTTAATACGGTCTAGGAAGGTCGTATTAGGCCTGATTAACTTTTAATGTATAAGGATTTTTTTATTTTTTTATTTTTTAATATATTTTATTAAAAAAATTAATTATTAACTAAATAATAAAAAATAAAAAATATAAATAAAAATAATATTATTTAATAATAAATAAATATTTTTTAAAAAATTATTAAATAATTATTTAAATTGAAATAAAAATATAAGAATAAAAATTTATTATTAAAATATATAAATAATAATATTTAATATAAATTTAATTATATATAATAAAAAATACAATCAAATATGAGAATGTAATATTAAGTTTATTTAAATTTTAATATATAAAATTTTTATTTCTATTTCACTCTCTCTCTTACACATATTTTTTATATTTATAAAAAAAATTAAAAATAAATAAATAAATAATTTTTAATATAAAATTATTTTTATATATAATAAAAAATATCTAAAATAATTATGATAATTATTTTAAAATTATATTTATTATAATATCTTTTTTTGATTATATTTTATATAATACAATATCTTATACAATGACATACCAAATATTGCATAATATTAAATTTTTATCAGGCTTTATACAATCAGATCTTATACTATCAACCCTTATTTTATCAGGTCTTATACAATCAGGCATACCAAACGCCCTAAATTTGCAAACTGGTGTGGTAGGGAGTGTGTGGCATAAATGGTACTCCCTCAACATTACCTATTTCATATTTCAAGGTTTTTGTGTGCTCAAGTCTTCTGACTCAGTCGACATGGATGGTTCGTTTCATTCCTGCTTACATCCCACAAAAATTGTTTCTTGACATGTCCTTATTGTTTCACGGCGCGAGATCACCTTGGAAGAAATTTTGGCTTGTATTGTAATGTTGGATTGTTTACAAATTACTCTGGGATTGCAAGTATATATCTACAAATAAATGAGCATATTTGGGCGGATTTTTTAGAATCAATTTCCAGTAACACTACTTAAAAGGTGCACTGTTTTAGCTAAATATATTACTAAACATAATAGTCGTCAAAATTAATTCTGAGATTCAGATAATCAGAAGCATTCTGATCTCTCTATTTCTTGCTTTATATTTTGTATCTTTTGGGAAACGAAATTTTCAACTGAACTACTGATAAATATAATTTACTGAAAAGAAATCAGGGAAAAAAAGAAGAAATGAACTTGCCAAATAAGGCAATTGAGCTACAAGCTCCAAGTGAGAGCAAAGGTATGTACAAGTTACAAAGGTTTAAATACAAATAATTTCTTCGACTTTGGTATCTTAGTATAATAATTTATGGGTTAAATTTTAACAAATTAAACCCCCTTAAATTTAACCTTTCTCGTCCCTAAAGTTTAACTTAAAACTGCTAATACACAACAAATAACATGATAAGATAAACTCGTCAATTTTAAAATGACATATATACACTGATAATTGCTCATACCACCGTTACTTTGTGCCATAATAAGGATATAAGGTGCTCGGTCTAAGAAGCGAATAGCCACCCTCACCCTCATCGATTAACGTCAATTCAAGTAACAAATATTGCATGGTCCAGTCAGCTAAAATACAAGGACCTCGTCCAAATTTGTTTGGTAGATAAATTTCTTTCCATTTCAAATTTTCTACATGAAATTTCAGTCACCAATACCTTCATTTGATCGTTCTTTTCTTTCCCCGGTATAAGTATATTCAGTTTAACTTCTTTTGAAAGAAAATATTTTAAAAGATCTTTTGACAAAATGATTTTAAAAAAATAATTTTTATTTAATTTAAATATCAAAAATAAATTTAAAAAAATAATTTTATTTAGATAAAATAAAATAAAATAAAATTATTTTTAATTATTAATATAAAAATAATAATAAAATTCTTTTTTAAAAATTTTTTTTCTAAAATAAAAAATAATCTCAAATATAAATCTTCTTATAAATTTTTTAAAATTTTAAATAACCTAAAAAAAATTTTTATATATCAAAATATATTCATTACTGTATATTTTTATTCTCATTTCAATAAAAAAAATATTTTGAACCTCTTAAAAGTAAGTATAACTGTTTACATCATGTTCGCGTTCACTTGTAAATAACAGCACTTTCACCATTGACGAGCACTTTCACCATTGACGGCCTCTTCGAAACGTTGAACCCACTTCATAATAGATATTTGACTCTTGCACAATGGAAAGTTGACTATTCAACAGCGTAAAAATTATGAAACCCAAGATATTAGATAAATAAATTATAAAAGCAGCCTACATCTCTTTTTTTTTTTTTTGGTTTTTTTGGTTTTATATTGTTTGTGTTTGTTTTTTTTTTTTTTTTTTTTTTTTGGGGTGGGGGTGGGGTTTCAACAAATTAAAACCAGAACTCCCATCACCCTTTGACAGCCCACTGATACTGGTACTCCTTGCAGGTCTGCATTGAATTGGGATGCGACAGTCTCGTGCAAACTTTCTAAAATAATTGGTTACGGTCCTGAATATCAACACAAGTGAGGAAAGCACACCGTTACCGAGCTAGAAGCACATTCCCAACACGCAATTTAAACACCAAACCACAAAGAAACTTAATATTTGACTAAGGCGGCTACAGAACCTACACAACACCAGCACCTAAATATAAACAAATAATTTTAAATGAATCGAATATAGCGGAATTGTAGGGCAAGCATTGATCTTTTGAACTGTAACACGGTCAGAAAAAATTCAAATAAGGAAACAAGGAAAGTTAACGCATACATGCAAGCAAACAAAATCGACATGCGTCAGAATTACTTGTGGTACCATCTTGTAGTGTTCCTATCCACAAGCCTATTACATATCAATTTTAATGTTTAAAACCAGTAGTTAGATTTATATTAAATGACTCACTAATTCTCAATGAATAAAAGAATTTATAGATCATTATCATACATATAATATTAATATGATGTAAATAATTTGGCATCGATATTGAAAACATAAAAAATGGGAATAATTGCGTGTCAATCCAGTAGTTGTAGTAATATTTTCAATAATTTTAAATTTTGAATCACACCTTTAAACAATAAAACTATCTATTTAGAATTACAGAATTTATATCAAATTCTTACCTAAATTCAAAAATAAAATTTAAGATTTCATATTTGACTTAGAGGGAACTAGGTAGAAAGTTAACAATCATAAGTATTTAGTTCTAGATTATGCCAACGTTACTTGGTTAGCGCAATGTCATGAATGTACCTAATTATAAATCAGTAGACATCCACAGAAACACTACAAACAACATAATTAATTGGAGACAAAAACATTAAAATGAATCTAGCCTCAGTGAAACAACAACGGTTGGGTGTAGTGGTAGACAAACTGTATTCCAAGGGAGAGAACCAAAGTTCAAACCATTGATAAAGCAATTGTGGAGGAGGAACTTCTAGTCGCGACAATTTTTAAGGGTAGAAATACCTTAAAAACCAAGCAGAAAAAATCTAGCCTCAATGAGAACAGACTAAAAAGCTCTGCTATAATGGCAAATGAAAATGCAAATCAAGAGAACTGGCGCACAGTGAGAGTGAGAATGTCTTATGGTGGAATAGCAAAGGGAGAAGCAAAGATGCCAAACATTTCAAACTTAAGACGTGTGCATATATGCACAAAAAGAGACACTCAAGCAAGAAGAAAAGCAAAGGAAATATGGTCAAACATAAGTACAAATGCTGATTTGTATGTTCAAACAAATTCATAGATATAACTGCAAAGAGATCTTTCTTGGATTTCGGCAGTGGATAACAATCTTCTACATTCTATATGCCAATTTCAACAAGGGAGCTGTTTCAAAACCAAGCAGGCCCATGAGCGATGCAGCAACACACAAGAAAACAAAATTATATTTTTGACAAATTGATGCAATTTCTAAAGATCCCAACCTAAAACGTAGTAGAAAAATAGACCATAAGCAGAGGTATAAGAAACTAACAGGAAGATAATCAATCAAAAAAGCAAGCAAATAAGTGAAATAAACTGCCATTATATGAGTCAGCGTACTATAAGAAGATCTTCATTTGATGCTTATGTCAGCAGCTTTAAGAAAGTTCATGTTCTGACCCGAGTGTCAGTTCTAAGCATACCTGTAATATACTATATTATTGAAAGGGAGAGAAACAACCATAGAAAACTGGTCAGAAATGCCTTGTCTCTGAAGAAAATTATTGGTAGAGGTCACCAATCAATTTGCAGAGTGAAAAGAGGCAAACCTAACATCATGTTTAGCCATTGGAAGCAAGGCATTCAAGCCTCCGGCCCTGGAAAATGTAGCTGATTCATCAATAACATCAAATGGTGGAAAAGTTGATGTTGTAATACAGGCAGCTTATAAAGCTTATCCAAATTAAGCAAAACTTAAGATTAAATTGCGCCATTATGAACTGTAATCAAGTTTTCCGATTCATCAATCAAGTCGTTAATCATTGTTTTGCAGTTAAATAATATACATGAGTAACAGAAAGTAATTGAATAAACAATCAGATAAATCTCTAAAAGCAGCAAATCATAGCAGGTGTGGAAGCCCACAGCTTATAATGTTGAAAACAATACGAACCTCAAATAACCCGGAGAACACAAAAGAGGGCAAATAAATAAATAGCTTCATAACTTGATATATTCATAATGATTAATACAGAATGATTTACAAATAGGATTATTCAGAAAAAATCATCTTCTCTTGTTCAGAACCCAATAATGCTGTACATAGATCAGCAGAAATAAAGGAAAAATTGTAACATGACATCCTTTGTATAAACATTTAAAAATTCTGACCAACTGAAACTAAGTTCTTTATCCCCATCAAATGTTCATCATTTGAAATATGGAGTGATATACGAAGATTAGTCAATAACTCTTCTTGTTCCCAACTTAAAGGACCAGAAGCATACATTGCCTCTAGGGTACTGCAATAAGCATGCAACTCTAACCTATGAATTCTTTCTGCTACAACCTCCTTAGGAGAAATGGGGCAACCTTTATCCACATCCCCAACATCTAAAGACTCTGCATCACTACAAAGGGTATCTTCATCTTGACAAGGACCTGCTAACATATTACTGGAACTTTTATTTGTACTACGACTAATCACACTACAACTGCCGACTGAACTTAGATCATTACAAGAATAATCTGGTTCCGCAATTCTTTCAAAATAGTGTGTTGTAACATTAGAAGGATTCTCCTTCCATGTTTCATAATATTGGTTGGTACCACTAGTAATGGAAACATGCATGCATTTTTCACCCATATTATTTTGTGGGTAAGCAATAGCATCTACCTTTTCCAGCAAAGGGGCTGTGGACACCACTTTGAATCTTTCACACTCACCCTTATTCATAACAGCCCTCATTTTTCTGGGATAAGCCTCTACATGAGAGTAGCCATAAGGGCGCACTCTCTTCAATCTTGTCGATGAGGCTGCAAAAGGCTCATGGAGACCACTGCCATCCATTCCTGGAAAATAATCACTTCTGTCTTGCTGACAAATTCCAGTACCGGCTTGCTGAACTTCGGGCATCGCCTTATAACTGTTTGAAATCAAATTACCGCTAGCCTTCCCAACTCCCAAATTACCTAGTCCCTGGACAAACACAAACAAAGGTAAGGACAAATGCATCCCAACAAATTTCAGAGGAATCATGGAAACAAAAATTATCCCAATTCTCAAGCAATATCAATACTAACATAAGAGGGTAAAACTATTTAAATGTCAGATACATTCTAACACCAAGAAAAACAGCCAAAACTTTGAGAGCACTAGCAAGTCAGGAATAAAATAAAAGATAAGATAACAAGCAAAGTTGAATTACATATATAAACTAAAAAGATATTTACCAGATGCTTAACGACCCATTGGCCATTTATCCATGACTGTCGCACCCTCATGCTTGCTTTGTGGACCTTCAACTGCTTGCAAGATGACATGCACCTTACCAAGTAGAAATCTCCACCAAGGACCTTCAAAACAGTAGCCACTTTCCAAGAACCAGCATCATAAACCTCCACGACATCAAAAGCTTCCCAACTATCAAAACCTTTAATAAGAGGGGGACAGGGTCTGATGGCCTTCCTCAGAACACTCTCCACAGTAGCCTCACTCGCCACGCTAGAGCACTCATACTGCACACTGTAAGTGTGCCCATTTCCAGAGATAATTTGAGCACAACGAAACTCCACACAAGGCCCCTCAGTATTGGCAAGGACCTCCACTTTACTTCCCTTTTTGAATCTCATGGTGGCTACTTCAATTCAAACTCAAACTGTTACGTTCAAAAACATTCATTATTAGCACCGAAGAAAAATCATACACTTGCATGTTCAACTCCATTAAAAATCTTCAAAAACATATGCCAGTCACGAAAAATCAATCATCATCACTCGCCAGATAGGATGATTCAATGAAACGATCTCTTTTAAAAATTAAATAAAAATCAATCGCTAGCAAATCAAATTGTTTTCCACTAGTAAATTTTACAAAGAGTATGCTAACACAAAATCGAATAGAACAACTTAGCTACACTATGATACACAAAATCAATTAGAAAAAAAAAAATTCCTAAAATATCGCAAAATCTAAACATGTGGAAAACACACAACTAAGAAGGACGCAATTTAAAAAAAAAAAAAATTGATAAAAAATTAAAATTCACACAGGCAATTATCGCGAATCGAAATGGCAGCAGATTAATCGCAAAAGCTGAGATGAAGTAAAACAACTGTAATCAAACGAAGAGGACGAATACTGACCTTGATCGACGATTAACGATGTGAGATCGCTTACAATCTTTGAATTAATCGCTGCGGGACTCTTTTGACTGTTTCAAAGGGAATGAATTGAGATTTGGAAGATCGTAGAAATTAGGGTTTGCTGGAAACCAGAAAGTAAAATGAAAATTGCGACTAATTGCAGGGAAAATAAATATTATGCTGAAGACGTGAGGCGGTAGGAATCTGGCTAATGGGCCGCACAGATCACTTTATGGGCCCTTTGTAGGCCTGAGATGCGTAAAAAGTGTGAAGTCTCGGATAAATCTACAGAATCATAATCATTACATTAAATCCTAAATTCAAAATTTTTGAATTCTATCACTCAAAAAAAAGTTTGAATTCAAATTTGATATATTATCACCTAGTAGAGTTCTAAATTGTAGAGTCTAAATTGGTTACCAATTTGGTTGTCACAGGTTATCATAATCGTTAAATCAAATAAAAAATTGTGAATTCAAAACTGATATATTATCATCTAGGAGAGTTTAAGTTTGTTATCAATTTTTTTTTTATCATAGATATGTTTGTCTATGTATAATTAAATGATATAAATTTGATAGATTATCAGTATAAATTTTTTACACTAATTATGTATTATCAAATTATTAAAAGCATTTTACTCCTATAATAGTTACTTCAAGAGTTATAAATATAAGTATGTATGATTGATTGATAACATAAAATATTTTATACTGATAATATATTAAAATCTTTTTTCAATATAAAAAATGTGCTAAAATTAACCCTAATTAAATATGTAATAAAATATATTTATACTTTTCTAGTGAAATTATTGTACTATTCATTTTTATATTATTAATATAAATATCTAAAAATAATAAATACATCCTTAAATTGATTCTTGAAGAAAATATCATCATATAAATTTGTCCATGAGAAATAAAAATCCACGACCTAGTCATTTAAAATTAAAAATTCAATTAAATTAATCATTTTAAGAATTAATTTATCAATAAAAAGTATTTTTTAGGGACTAATTTACACCTAAAAGTAATTAATTTGACTCACATTTTTATTCTTAGGTACTATTCTTAAGGTTTTCATTCTCATAGCAAATTTGTTCAGTAAAGATGTTTGCGATGTAATTTAAATTGATTTTGAGTTAAAAATCAAATCAATCCAAATAATGTACTTCATGACGATTTGAATTAGGTCGATTTAATCTAAATTTTGAATCTGATCCAATTGTTATTGGTTTGGATTGTATCGGTTTGATCCGTATTTAACCAAAAAAAAAATTAAGTTTAGAATGTTATAAACTAAAAGTAGCTCAAGTCAATAACAATTTTTGTGTACTAGTAGTGTAAAATTATTTTATATTATCAATAAATAGAAATTCAAAAAAGTAATAAATCATGGTAGATAATTATCACAGTGGGTAGTTATTTATCATAATTTGACACTTTCCTAAATGTTTAATAATATAAAGTTATTTTATACTGTGATTAAAATAGAAATAAAAAATAAAAAAGATCTTATTTAATATGTACAAAATTATATTTAAGTGAAAATAATACACAAATAAAAAAAGTATGTAATAAATTAAAATCATTATAAGTAAAAGTACAAACTTAAAATTAAAAAAAAAATTATATTTTATGATATTATTTGGCTTAGATTGAATTTTATTAGTTTTAAATATTAAATTTGAAATTTAGTTCAATACAAGTAGTTTTTATAAATAAACATCAATCCAATCCAATCCAACCTTCTGCAAATTTTTTGGGCTTTTGGATCCACTCAGCGGTTTTGATTGTGTTGGATTGAATTTAAATACTTCTATTGTTAGCTAATGTCTTTGTAAGGGCCTACTTCGTGGCATTACTAAAAAATAATAATACTTTCAAATAATCATTAATTTAAAAATTTTAGAGATAGATTGAAATTCCAATCCTACAATGGGGATTCTAGAATTGTGTTTGAGCAACTAGAGAGTAGAGCTAGGGACCTATCCTACAATGGGAGTTTGATCCATGAGATAAGCATATCAAGGTTTAGGTTTGCTAGATTCATAGCTCAATTTGTCTCTAAAAATTGTAATAAAATAGTAGATTTGTTGGCCCATTTAGCAAAATTTATTAGGCCTAAGATCTAGATAAGTGATGTCCCAAGTTGTTTATCCCAAGTTGTTTAAGGGCTCATTTGGTATGCCTGATAGTATAAGAGCGGATAGGATAAGGGCTGATAGTATAAAGGCTGATAGGATAAGATCTGATAAAAATTTAATACAATGCAGTGTTTAGTATGTCATTGTATAAGATATTGTATTATATAAAATATAACCAAAAGAAGAGATTATAATAAATATAATTTTTAAATAGTTATCATAATTATTTTAGCTCTATTTTATTATATATAAAAATAATTTTATATTAAAAATTATTTATTTATTTATTTTAATTTTTTTTATAAATATAAAAAATATGAAAGAGAGAGAGAGAGAGTGAGTGAAATAGAGATAGAGTTTTTATATATCAAAATCTAAATAGGCTTACTATCATATTCTTATATTTGGTTGTATTTTTTATTATATATAATTAAATTTATATTAAATATTATTATTTATATATTTTAATAATAAATTTTTATTCTTATATTTTTATTTTAGTTTGAATAATTATTTTATAATTTTTTTAAAAAATATTTATTTATTATTAAATAATATTATTTTTATTTATATATTTTTATTTTTTATTATTTAGTTAATAATTAATTTTTTAATAAAATATATTAAAAAATAAAAAAAGTGAAAGAACCCTTATACATTAAAAGCTAATCAGACCTAATACGGCCTCCCTAGGCCGTATTAAGTTATCCATCATTATAACATATAAAAGAGGTTTGATGGATAAGGTTATACAATACGTTGATTACACCAAATAACAGATAAGATCATTATGTATTGTATAACCTTATCTTATCATACCTAATATGGCATGCCAAACACCCCCTAAGGGAGCTTGTAAGTTTGGATTTTTAATTTGAATAAATGAGATGCTTCCATAAAAATAATAATAAGAATAAATTTAGAGATAGATATAAGAGATTTTTGTGGGTTGAAACATCTTTGATCATTGGTTCAGTATAAAATTCAAATCTGATCTAATATCAATATTAACCAATTTTTATGACTCTGTATTAGATCAGCTTAATCGACAAGTCTTTGCCAAACTAAAATTTAAACTTAAAATACTATAAAATAAAAGTAGTTTCATTAAAAAGAGAACTAAATAGTAAATAAAACTAAAAATAATTTATTAATATCTAGAAGATAATATCTAATTAAAAAGGACATATAAATAAAAAATAGGTAAATTATACTAACCTCTCCTAAAGTTAAGTGATATTACATATTTATAGGAGTGTTTAATATCATATTTTTCGATATATGAGGGTATCATGTATAATATTACCTACACCTAAGGAAAAGCCAGTGTATAGTTTTTAAAATTAAGAGATGTTGTGTGTAATATTACTTAACCGTAAGGGAGGTTAGTGTAATTTATCTATAAAAAATATATATGATAAATTAAAGTTATTATAAATAAAATTATAAATATAATAATAAAAATAATATTGTATCATATTAATTCATCTGAATTTGATTGGATTTTGAAAATTAAAACTAAAATTCAATCCAATCTAATTAGTTTTTTTTTTTTAAAAAAATCAATCTAAATTTTCTCGTTATGATCAGCTTTCAGCTTTTTATATTGGCTTTGGTTTTTATTTGGTCTGGATATTGAATTTGAATACCCTTAATATAAACATCTTTTATTCTCCTATCATAATATTTTTCAAATACTTCTTAATTTTTTTTATTAAATGTAATAATAATAATAATAATAATAATAATAATAATAATAATAGTAACAATTATTTATTTTAAACATTTTTTCGAATTTTATTTACCTTTTATTTTTATAAATAAAAAAAGATAAAAATGAAATAGATAGATAAGCTTACTGTATCTAGTGTGGTTTTTTTTTTTTTTAACATTAATAACAATGAGATTTTGAATCTCTTACTTTATGCATACTTTCCAAATCTCTCACTTAGAGACTATTCTTAGTAACTTTTTAGTTGGTGCTTAATGAGATAATTTAGAATTTGCTTGCTTTCAGAAAAAAAAAATTGTTCTTATTTTTTGTTTTCGAAATGAATTAAAAAGCATGTCACATTGGTTTTATTCTGTTTCTTATTTTTAAAATTTTGTAAAAAAAATTGAAATTAATAATTTTTATTTTTATTATTTTCTTCACAAAATCTTAAAAACAAGAAATAGAATAAAAATAAGTTAACAATTTTCAATATTAAAAACAGAAATGAAAATAGAAAAACAATTTCTAAACCACACATAACCTTGCTTCGTCAATGGGACTGTAAAACTTGGTTCTTTGTTTTGCTTTTTAATTTCTTTTTCTACATTGTGTTAACCTGGATATATTATTGGCAGCTATCGGAAAGGCATTTTGTTATTTCTACTTGGCAAATAATGGAATGCAATTTTTACAGTGATTGCAAGTCGGCGGAGCTGCATCGGAAAATTTTAATTTTATTAAATTATAGTTTTATCTGATTTTAAACTTAAAATTTGCCATCAATTTGTTTATGCATTTAAGTAAAAATTTCAAGATAGTTAAAATAAAATGAAATTTCTTTAAACCAAAAAGGCTTATAAAACTTATATTGTAGTTCAAAAGGATTTATATTATTTTTTTATCCGGTATACTATTTTTTATTTTTAATATGTTTCAATTTAGTTTTTTATATAATCTCGTATAAAGTTGTTGAAATAGACTGAGTTTGATATGCCAGTCCAAACAATGCAAAAAAATGTGTAAGCTAGGCTGAAAAAGTAAAGTAAAAAATAAAGTTAACTTAACTTGAACAACTCTTTATTCTATTAAGTAACTAGCTTTAAATATGAGTCATAACTTAAACATAAGTTATTACTATTTGAGCTTGAGTTGTTTGACATATTTTTTATTTAAAGAAAGTTCAAATTGCACAAAATGTGTTGACAAAAAATAAAAATAATTTAAACATATCATTTCATTGTTGTAACAAGTAAAACAGCTAAGTATAATTATCCAAGAAAAAATACTTATACTTTTGTCTATTAATTTTTTATATTGAACATAAAGCAATAATAATATTATCCTTTTTCCTTTAAATTTATTTTTCAATTAAGATTTAGCCCATGACCCAAATAAAATTGGGCTGAGCTAACATTTTGCTAAATCGAAACTAATTTAATCCGATCATACTTGACCTAAAAATGGCTCAACCCATTTTGACAACTCGATTATGGTGTTTACTATAATCCTCCGTTTATCATCACATAACATTGTCTCTGTAGTGAGAATGTGAACTTCCTTTGAATTAACACTATCGTAAATAGCTTTATGTTTTGTTTCTATTTTTTTTTTTTGTTTAACTATTTTTGTTTAACGACAGCGGGAGCGGGGTGGCTACAATGGGCCACTGCTTCTCACGATGGTTTGAGTGGCATACTCCTCATCTCTCTTCATTTTTTTCAAATTTTGCTAAACCGCCAGATCAGTGAGGCAATTGGCTGGTTTTTAACCAATTTTTTCGATTTTTGACTAATTTTTAAATCGATGAGTTTTCCAATTGACCGGACGAAAAAGGGGGTCCAATTCCTAGTTTAACTAGTCAAATTGGCTAGTCTGGTCCAATTTTTGGAACATTGCGTAAAATTAATTTTACGATAGTTGGCATAAGTTGATTTGCATACACTAATGTCTTCTCATTTATATCAGTCTAGTGGATCATACTCTATCACTGTCTACGATTTGATTAACTGCGACCATTTTGGTGTGTAAGTTTTACGCAAGGGTCTTGGTAATCCTCTAAACCAGATATATTTTTTAATAATTAAATTCTGTCGAATGGAATTAATAATATTACGCTTCTTTGTGCTTCTTCTTGTAAATGGACCTTAAGATTATGAAGATAACGTCTAATAGTATGCTTGGTTGCATTCTATAAATATTTGATCTTCTTATCCCGCTACATGCCACGGGCAAAGGACAAAGATGATTTATGTGTCAGGGCACCTTATTAGAGTAAGACAATTATCTTATGAACAAAGTGGAGCACTTTCCAATGTTGATGAAAACATTGAAACTATCAACACATATATGCGATCTTGTATGATTGAATTTGTTTGCACACTTTGCTTTGTAAATGGACCTTAAGATTACGAAGATAACGTCTAATAGTATGCTTGGTTGCATTCTATAAATATTCGATCTTGCTGTCTTGCTGCCTGCCACAGGGAAGGGACAAAGATGATTTATGTGCCAGGCCACCTTATTAGAGTAAGACAATTATCTTATGAATAGAGTGGAGCACTTTCCAATGTTCATGAAAACATTGAAACTATCAACACATATGATCTTGTGTGATTGTATCTATTTGCACACTTTGCTTGATTTATATCAGCAGAGTTCAACTTAGTGATTTACGCTTAAGCTTTCTAAATAGCTCAAAAGACCACAATTGAAACTCATAAGGCCACTGAGATCAGAATCCTAGAAAAGATGTCAGCATCATCATCATTATCATCTCGAATTTTTGACACCATTAATGAATGTCTCTCCCAAGCTCAATCAGACTCCATTGAAGCTCAAGAGAAAGCTCTTCAAGTGCTGGTTTCCATCACCAAAGTCAGCCCCCAAAACAGAACCTTGTTGGCTCAAGCAAATGGAGCAATCCCAACATTGGCTACACTCACAAACTCTCCCTCCCCCATCATCCAAACCCTTTCCTTATTGACCCTCTTCAACCTTTCCCTTAACCCTAATCTCAAGCACTCTCTTGCAGATAAGGAAACCATTCATCACCTCAATTCCCTCATTTGCACCCCATGGTCTCCTCCTAATTCATGCAAGCTTGCCTCCTCATTGATCTGCAGCTTGGCCATGCATGACAAAAACAAGGCCAAATTCGGGGTGGCAGGTACAATTCAACTTCTGGTGAAGGCCATTGAAGGCTCTCCTCACGACACTGAAGCTCACCACCTTTTGAGTTCTTTGGCTGAGCTTGTTCAGTTCCATGGGAACTGCACTTTGGCTGTGAAAGCCGGTGCAATTCCTGTGCTACTTGGTGTTGTGAAGAGCACTAATAGTGAGGACTTAGCTGCTACTTCTCTTGCTGCTCTTGGTCTCCTTGTGAGGTTCGATGAAGGGTTGAGTGATTTGAAGAAAACTGATGAGATAATGAGTGCCATGTTGAGTGTGTTGAAAGGGAGGTCCTTATTGAGTAAAGAGGGTGCTTCTGATATTCTTATTCGCCTCTTTGATGACTTTGAAGGATGCATCAACGAGGCTTTGTTGTTACCAGAATTCTTAACTGCTTTGGCTGATCTTTCTATTAGGGGCTCGGCAAGAGTTAGAGTCAAGGCTGATTTGCTAATGAAGAAGATGGCTGAAGTGAGCTTAGCCACTATATAATATGGAACCAAGCTCCCTCCTGTATGTCTAATAGCATGTTTGGTTTTTTGCTTGAAAAATTTCAAACTATGGTTTAGGCAAAAGTTACTCTCGTAAAATTTGTCAAAGTTATCATATTTTTCACCCATTCTATACGTAGACAATCAATATATCTTTGCAATCTCCTATAGTTTACATGATCATAATTTGTTGTTACATCTTGGCTTCATGCAATAAAAAATTATAAATGTTAGGCTAACACTTCGTGTCAAATTTGTTATGGACAGTACATTTTTACAATGCAGAGTAAATAGTAACAATAATAAAGATAATTTATATAAAGGTTCAGACGTGGCAAAAGATGGTCAAATTAGCTTATTAGCAAAAGGTTAGATTGAATTTACAAAAAAATATATACATGGAGTGGATCTTCCATACTCCGTGTATTACAAGGTTTTTTCCTCCATGATCAACCTACACCACAAGATTTTTGAACTTTGTACTTTCAAGTGGGTCCCATTCAGATATCCAATGGTGACAATACATGGTGGAGAAAGAAAAGCTCTTCCTTCATTAAGCATGTCAGAATTTTTCTACATAGATGTCTCATGAAACTGAGAGTACAAGCTTACGTGTTATGATTATTGGATTCTTCCTTTGCGTTCAAAGCTCAAACACGAAAAGAATTTTAGTGTGTTTTTATTAGTTCCAACCCAAAGTATGGCAACTACTAATTAAATTTAAACTTGTATTCCCCCATAAAACTCATGAATTGTGCTTTCCAAGTCGCCCTGGCTAGTTGGCCAGCTCTCCCTGCCTCACTAACCTTGCATGTGACTACTTTCCATAATGGCAAAGTGTTGTTCTAATTTGATAATGTTATTAACATTCAAAATGACATAATATGACGAGAATAACAATGGATTATTAATATCTTATTTGTTCCGTTTGTGTGTTCTATTGTTTTGTTCTCCTAATCTAGTACCCTAGGAAATTATTTTTATTACACTCTTGCTTTATTTTTTTAAATAATAAAAAAAGAAAAATACACATTTTTCCTTTTTTTTTTTCATAAAGAGTATGAGTAGAAAATCACGATAACGGGACTTATGTTAGGGCTTTAACTCAACCTTAAAACAATAAACCTATATATCCTTCTAATTATATGATTTTCACTTAATTCATTGAGAAAATTAACATACTTTTCTTATCATTTTTTTCCTCTTATTTTCTACTTTTATACAAACAAAGCATAAAGGTAGAAAATTGTAGCCGGTAATTTAGATAGTGGGGGAGCATATAGAGGGGCGGAATCCTCGTTGGCATTTGCCAACCAATTTGAATGAAACTTAAAAATAAAACTTAATGGAAGAAAATGATCATAGTGTATTTATTTTAGGATTGGGAGAACTACCAATTTATCTCCCAAAAAATCAAAATACTGATAAGTTAATATCTAAAAAATACTATTTTCTCTCGTGGTAACTCAATGATGAATGTGCTGACAAATTAGTTCTTAAAAAATTAATACACTAATAAATTAGTCTCTAAAATATCAATTTGCTAACAAATTAATCTTTAAAATGTCTTTTGTTTATGCTAATAAACCTTCATTAACAATAATAGAACTCATTATTGGGGTACCATGAACTAATAAAACATCTTTTAGATACTAAATTGTCAGCGTTTTGATCTTTTAGGAGCCAAATTTATGGTTCGCCCTTTGGGATATGAATCTTTTACATTGAAATATCTTATAAAGTGAAAGAGTGAGAATTTTTTCACCTTCGATCAATATATTGTATTGTGTATGGGTCTCATCACATGATCCAAGAGTGAATAATATTTCACTTTCTCATTTTAAAAGGGATTTCACTTGCAAGTGATGCTTAGCTTAGGTGATTAATCTTTCTAGCCTTAAAGATTGCACCATGGGAGTATGAGGAGTTAGGTTTGACTCCCATTAGTGAGCTCGTGTCCTTTTCCCCGCTCTAGGGCTAACTCCAAAAAAAAAGGGAAAATCTTACTTTAGATTATTTAAATCATTTATCCTATACCTAATTTTTTTTATAAAAAAAGAAGAAAAAAGAAAAAGAGAGTGTTTGTTGTAAAATATATTTCTTTTTTTACTATTTAAAATAAGAGAATCATTTCTGTACATTCACAAATAAAATAATTTTATATTATTAGTTAATAAAAAATTCAAAAAATTATCAAATCATATTGAATAACCACTCATCATGATAATTGCTACTATGATTTGATAATTTATTAAAATTTTATTAATTGATAATATAAAATTTTTATACTATTAATGTATAGAAATTATTCTATTAAAATATAATCGTACAAGAATAGTATAAAAAAATGTATAAATAACAAAATAATGATTTCAAACCAATAGAAATTGAAGTGACAAACTATCCATCCTAATATATTTTAGAATATTTTATTTATGGGAAAGTATGAGCCCTTAATTGTGCTTTAAGTGCGAGCCATTGATAACTGGAAATTGGCAATTCCCAGCGTAACATGTTTATCGAACTTTATACCAGACTTGATGAGAAGATATAATAATGTAAAGAAGCGTAATACAATATGTGTTCGATATAACGATCGAATATTATAGTGACAATGAGCATGCATCTATTAGATTTTTTTAAGTTCTCCAACGTACAATAATCCTACAGCAAAGCAGCAACATCCCGTAAGAACTTTTGAAGCCTATTCCACAACTTTTTCAACCCCAGCACACCGACTTAGTTTTGTTTAAAATATTCACTGTCTCACCAACTTCAACCTTCCGGAACCTTAAAATAGTGTATTAACTTGCGCCATTTAGCGTAGAGAATATCTGGAACGTGATAATAGTTTTAAACCGCTGAAGATGCCCGACACGCACCATTTTAAAATACTAGTTAGCGTCTACTTTCAAACTGTTCCGAGATGGTGATTATATAAAAATACATTACACCTTTAAACTAGAAACATTAGATTATGGTTATGTTTATATAAAATAATTTATTTTTATAATACGATGTCCTTCGTATTGTTCAGGTATGAGACTAATCATTTTTATATATAAATTTAACGGTTACAGAAGGATTTTTCTCAAAATATTCTTTTATACAAATAATTAAAATTCAAAATAATAAGTATAAGACATTTCCAAATTCTTTTTATTCAATGCAACAAATGTTTTTTCAAATCATTAATATTTAAAATTTATTAAACTTTAACTAATAATCTAATTTGAGTTAAGTGAGTTATTATAAAAATAAAACTTTTTGAGTGGCAATTTTTTCATTCACAAAATTTAAATTTAAATATTATTTAAAAAACAAGCACCAACCAATTTGAATTAACCAAACCTATCGATACAATGCAATAAGCGTTGATTCATATAAAATATTGATATGGCAGAAAGGAGGCAGGAATATCTTTCTTTGCTGTACACCAACGAATGATTCACATTAAATTTGGATTTTCTTGGTGCTACTAACAACTGGACTCTCCTTTTACTGCTTGTGGCTCTTGGCAATAGTTGACTTCTAAAAAAGGGAATGCAAAAGTTGTAAAAATCAAGATTCTAAAACTTATATTTGATGAGAGGAATGATAATGTAATATATAACTCAAACTCGATATTCTTTCGTAAGCATGCGCTCGACTTCTCTAAAATAAATTTATTTCTAAAATAAGAAAGTAAAAAATATTTACCCTCAAATTAATTAATAAAATATATAATTCATTAAATAATTTAAAGATAAATATTCTCGCCTTTTAGTTTTTAAAGATAAAATTATTTTAAGGTGAGTTCAATATGAGTGTAAAAATAAGGGGGCAAATTTTATAAATTAGATTTATGTATGTAAGTTTTACACATAAATCTAATCTATGAAATTTTCTTCCATATTTTTGCAGCCATATTAAACTCACCTTAAAGAAATTGAAGATGCATGCTATCTAGATATGGCCACCAATTAATTAATAATTCTAAACTTTTAGTTGTAGTAGGTCATAATTCCGCTTTTACTCTTAAAATTAGTTGATAACTGGACACACTTCATTTAAATGCTACATATGCAAATCAAAATGTTAGAGAATAATTTTTTTATATTACCCAAAAATTAAAAATTATTATAATTTATTTATTAAATAATACGGCATTTATTAATTCTTAAATGAAATTTTATTTCATTCAATTAATATTTTCTTTTTATTATAAAAAATTAACCATTTTTTAGATGCATGACATTGTTGTATCCAAATTGAATAACATAATAGCAATGATATATATATATATATATATATATATATAATGTTTATTGCACAGTAAATAAACCAATTCCTTTATAATAATTAAAAGATCAACTTGTGCGAAAAAAAACTTTATTTTTTTTGTCTAAAATCATCAATATTTGAAATTCATTAAAGATCTTATTTAAGAGGAACAGTGCCAATCCACTTAAACTAATTAAGTATTAGTTATACCCAAAACAAAAATATTAAAGCTATTAAGTGGAAAATAAGGGTAATTAATATGCAATAAAGCTATGTCTAAAGAGGAGAAAAATACAATAAAATGAAAATCAGACACAATTTTGAAAAGAGAAATATTTTTTATATTTATTTTATATAGGATTTATATAAAATATTATACTAATTTATATCATATCTACTATTAGATGAGATATAAACTTCATTTAAACTAAATTTACATCCCATTTAAAATTAAATAAAAACTAAATCAATATAATATTTTATATAAAATGAATACACATAACATCACTTTTGAAAAAGCAAAATGAAAAGCCTTGAGAAGAAGGTATGAAACCAACTTTTTCTTTTCTTCCTTTTGTGGGTACAATGAAAACTGCTTTTTTAACTTTTAATCAAAGTTGAAAAAAAGGCTATCTCGGGTGTTTTCGTCTCCGAAACAGACAAAAGTAAATCAACTTTAATGTACTTTGATACGTAATTTGTAGTGTTCTCTTAATTGTTATTTGATATATAACAAGGTTATAACAAGCAGTTGAGCCAAGTTAAAACAAGGTAAAATGTAAGATCACAAGAGTCATCAGCAACAAGCCAACAACAACTCAAGAAGTCAAATTCTCTGTCTATCTATTTCTCTTGGAGGATTTGTCTTACATCCTCACAATCATTATAGGGAGTATTAGATATTCAAAAATGATATGCAAAATTTTCTTAGAGTCCATAAAAAAGGGGAAAAAAAGAAAGAAAAAACAAAAAATGGAGAGAGAATACATACTTCTAATAAATGTATTGAATTCTTTGTAGATTAACATATAGTTCCTCAATAATATCATGGTGCAAAAACGAAAAAAAAAAAAGGAAAAGAGAATTTAATTTTTGTTTAAACATAACAAATTCTATATAAATTAATACTCAGATTCTCAATAATGTTTTGACAAGAAAACATATTGGGAGTATTATATGCTCCCAAGCAAGCATGTATTGTGAGTATGATATTCGCTTCCTTCTCTTATATTTCACAAGATGTTTCTTCAGATAGTGAAATACTGTATTTCTCTTCTTCGATGATAAATAGAACGATTAACACTCTTTTTATTTTTTTTCCTTTTTGTTTAAAGTAAAAATATGTATTATTTTTTAAATTTAATTTTAATGCATAATCAATATAAATTTTTTTATACAGATATTTAATTATATATAATTTTTTTTGCTTAAAAAAATATAAAACTTTTTACACTAACAACGTGATAATATATTAAAATTAATCTCTTAGTTTTAATCTATATTAACAATGTGATTTATATAGTTACTAAATAATAATTAACTACATATGTTTGTGAGTCATTTTTTTCATCTTTAACCAAAGAATGGAAAGAAGAAAGGGTTTTTTTTTTTTTTTTGGTGAGAAAGAGATTTTTTTCATAATTAAAGAATACGTATAAGTGAATTCTATTTAAAAAGAAGATCAATATGTTCAAAAAAAAGTTATCAAGCGAATTATTCAATTAAATATTGTCTGAAAAATTATCATTACAGTGATATTTTTGAGAATGCTTAATTAAACACAAAAAAAAAAAAAAGAGTGCGTAATGGGCATTATGGTCAACAAAGGTTGTAAGAAAACAAGCGGCTTAGAGCGGGGGGTTTCTGTTGTGTTGTGTTGAGTAGTGTTGTGAGTGTGAAGTGTTAAGTGTGAAGAGTGAAGTGACAAAGCAAAAAGAGCAGAGAGAAAGTCGTGGGAACGAAACCAACGAAGACAAAACAAGGGGAGAAGGAAAAAAGCCCTTATGCTTTTTTGGGTTTGTTTCCCACCAGGTTGAGGTGTTTTAGGTTGGTGCAAAGAACAAAACTTTACTCACTTTGTGCTTTTCTTTCTCACCCTTCAATGTTAATTTTATTCATTTTTTTCCTCTTTTATGTAAGATTCTGGTATATATACATAAATTATATAAAAGAGAAATATACCATCTAGTTCATACCACAGACTATGAAGGACATCACTCAAGTGAAAGTTTCAACTTTCAACTTCATTTACTTTAGTGGTATGTTGCACACTATTTAGTTTTCTTTTGGAAAATGGAAGATGGCAAATGGCCAAAAGAAATTGTTTTTTTGGTTGCCAAATATTCTTCTTGTTGTTGTAGTTGAAGTGCTTTACTCAATTTCCACGAGCATAGATTCTCTTTGTGCATTTCAAAGTAATATCCTTACCTTAGCTACTTAGCTGCATTTGTTGCCTCATTTTGCTGTGGATTCTAGCTCATAAAGGGTTAAGAACTTTTGTTTTTTTTTGGTTGCTATTAAGTTTCAATCTCCTTTTATTAAGTGCCTTTCACTTTCTATCAATTTTCTAGGAGGTTTCAGCTAGTAGCATAAGCAGGGCAGCTGATGCAGATTCATTGATATTATTATTTTGCTTTGTCACCCTCCCATTTTGGGTATAAAAAGGGATTGCGTATGTTGGTGTTATTCATTGCAGAGGCTCATCTTAAGCATTGTGGCAGTGACCTGAGTAAGCATTTTGGGTAGAGAATATGAGCTACAACAGCTCCTCAATGAGCTCTGGTTAGTTTTTATTCCATGGTGTCTCCATTGCCCTACTCTCACTACATTTATGAATTTCTGGCATTTTTTGAATGAAATTTTTCGGTGCCATGTTTCAGGAAGTGGAAGTGGAAGTGGAGCTGCTAGAAGGACTTTTGAGTTTGGAAGGACTCATGTGGTCAGACCAAAAGGGAAGCACCAGGCAACTATAGTTTGGCTACATGGCCTCGGTGATAATGGCTCAAGGTTTGTTGCTGCCATGAATATCTTATGCAACTGTAATTTAAAGATGTATGCTCTCTTTATTGGAACTGAATACATCTACTAGATGGATTTTGTGGAAAAGTTTTATTCTTTTTGAGATGGTTGGCAAATGGAATTATAGGTTATATTTTGAAAACTCACTGCACTGCATTAAAGCACCATGCATTTTACCAATAACTGTCCTTGTCAATGTGCATGGCTCAACAGTTTGGAGTTGGTGATGTTTGGAATTTTAATTATTTGAATAAGTTTTTCCTTTTTTAGTGGAAGCTCAGTTTGAGTGGTAACCTTCTCCTTGTGCTTGAGAATATGCCTTCGATGAGAATGCTGGATTTGTTTTCTTTTAATAAACTTAAGGTAGAGAGTAAGGGAATGTCAATATCTTGTCCTCTTCTGGTGGAGAAGTTTGGTTATTAGATAAGTTTAACTCCATATCCTCTTTTATAATATTCTCACCAATTTATTTGGTCGGGTAACAGAAAGGTTCTTTCCACCCAAAAAGTGTTATAAATAATAATGTTATTTCATCTTCTTAATGAAAGTTTGCAGTAAAAGAAACCTTGACTCTGAGATTTGTATATGCCAAGTAATAGAAAATGGGACCACTTATTCATTAGCTATGTTGTTCCCAAAACTTAGTAGGCATAGAGATACTAATCACCATTTATTAATACGTGGTCCCAAAATTAGATAGGAGGTAATATAATTTTAATGTATATTTGCTTGAAGAAAATTTATCATAGTTTCATATATCATTTCTGGCAGAACTTGTAGCCTGTGATGGCTCTAGCATTTTTTCTACTTTACCTTGTTTCTATACCTAGTTGAAGAGTTCAATATTAGCTTATAGTGAATAAAATGGACTTTATTTTGTTTTGCAGCTGGTCCCAACTCTTGGAAACTCTTCCTCTTCCAAATGTAAGGATAAACATATGTTTGACATCTTTCCAATAGCTACTGCACGTCTTGGGTTACTAGTGTATCATTATGTGCTAATAATATAATATTTGAAAAACATGTTTACTTGATAAGCAGATGCCATTTATTTTCTTGAAATTTATGCTGCAGATTAAATGGATCTGCCCAACTGCTCCTACACGGCCTGTAGCCATATTTGGTGGATTTCCTTGCACAGCTTGTAAGATTCAGAACTTGAAAATTTGACATTATTCACTTGAATATCATTGCTCTTTTTCCATTTTCCTTTGACTGCAAAATTTGCTTTCTACACTGCCGTGACATTAACAGAATTTTTTGCGAACTTACTTTATGTTTGGTGTAGAATTATAATGCCAACTCCTTTTTAATTTTCAAGAATAGTCTAATCTGATGCAGCATCTCTATCAGGGTTTGATTGTGGGGAGATTTCAGAAAATGCTCCAGATGATTTGGAGGGTTTAGATGCTTCTGCTGCACATGTTGCCAATCTTTTGTCAACAGAGCCTCCAAATAGTAGGTTTTCCAAGATCACTTGAGAATCTTCTTGTTGTGATCTGCCATAACCTTTTTGCTTGAGGATATGGTTCACCAATTAACTAAATCTCAAATAGTAAACACCCTAATGTAAAGCATAATATTAGCTGCTTACACCACAAATACAGAATAAATTTCCCAATAAGCAGTTGCTAGATTTCAAATGTAAGTCGTCACAAACTGCCCAGCCTTATGGCTATGTTCATGAATTGTGTTCATGGTAATATAGAGTGAAAGCAGAGGGTTTGCCTGTATTAGGGGACTGTTCAATGAATTGTCAACAAGATTTGGAGATTATGGAAGTAATCAACAGGTTTATGTTTATGCACTTTATATTGATATATTCTTTGTTAGTTTCTATCTAATAATTCAATATTGTTGGCCCGTAGAGAAATTCATTCTGTGATAAAGTTGCACTGATTTTCCTGTGGCAAGTATTCATGCTGTGAGCACAGTCTAATTACATCTATATTTGTTTAGGGAAAAGAGAAAACATTTTTAATAAGAGAAACAATAATCTCTACAAGAACTTGTTTAGCACAAAGCTAAATGTTATATCTAGATTGTATACTGTAATTTGACTTAAATGCTACTGTTCACTGTACAGTCAAACTCGGTATTGGGGGCTTCAGTATGGGTGCTGCAACTGCACTTCATTCAGCTATATGCCATGTTTTGGGGCACTATGGGAATGGAAACATTTACCCTATCAACTTAAGTGCAATTGTTGCTTTAAGTGGCTGGCTTCCTTGCTCAAGGTTTGGTTTCTACTAATAAGGCACATCCACCCACAATTTCCTTTTCTTTAGGCTCTATGAATTACATGATGGCTTAAGGCGTGCAGCATCATTGCCTTGAAAAATCGGATTGAAGGATCACATGATTGAAGGATCGGATTGAAGAATTTCCTTTTTAACTGATGCAGAACCTTGAAAAATCGGATTGAAGGATCACATGATGGCTTAAGGCGTGCAGCATCATTGCCTTTATTTCTCTGCCATGGTAGAGGTATTCATAACTTCTATTGTTTTTCATTATAGGTTAAAATTTTTAATGTTATTTTTATTGGGAATGTTTTCACTTTCTACTAATTTAGGGTGTAAAAGAATGATAGGTTCATCAGTGGCTACCCAAGAATTGAATACCTATCAAAGAGAGGCGTGCACACTGCTTAATATTTTGCTTAATATCACTTCAGAACTAAACATCCTTTCCTGATTGATGTATATCAAAGTTCAGAAACTAGTTTGTTTTCAGTGTTCAATAATCTGTAGATCTGTCATCGTCTTTACCCTTAATATTGATAGTGGTTCCTGTGCACCAAGAAACAAAGAAATGCTAGGTGGAAAGGTTTCACTGGTTAGAACTCTTGACCAGCAATTCATACTGACTGGGGACGATGTGAACATTCTTCACATTTATTATAGGATTCCTTCGTGTACTTTTTACTGAATCGTCACACGTTGCAATTAGCGTCTAAATTGACTGAATTTTTTAATCACCACGTTAACATCTTCATTTGGTTGAACTTTTTGGCTTCTTTTTTTTTTTTTCTTGGTTTCTGTTAATTATTGAAACTTCTAACAGAAGTGTTCATTCATTAATTACATTTTTATCAAGATGTCTAAAAAGCCAGCTTGTACTAGTAGCCACTATGATCTTTGCTAGCTTCTCTTGTGTAGTTAAAACTTTAAGTTGTTTTATACAATCTTCAATCATGCAGTAGGGAATTGATTTCATACCTGACCAATACACTATATGTATCTTGAATTTTTTTTTGCAGTTGATGATGTGGTTGCATATGAACATGGAGAGAGATCTGCAGGGGCCTTAAGCGCAGCCGGATTCCGGAATCTTATATTTAGGAGCTACAATGGGTATTCACCTTTGTTCTGCAAAGGCTATAATATATTTGGGGTATGGATATGACATAGTCTAATGAATACTATATATTTCTTGCTGTGCAGGTTGGGTCACTATACAGTCCCTGAAGAGACTGATGAAGTTTGCCGTTGGCTAACTGCAAATTTGGGACTTGAGGGGTTTCGGTTCAACTAGAGAAGTGAGATCATAGATATAGGAGCATGCTTTTAGGTAATGGAAGAGGGGCTATAGAATAGATAGTGGTGTTGGGGGTATATTGGTAATGGTATAGCTGCTTCATTCTCTCTCCTATTCTCATGGTACTAAATAAATAAATAAATAAACTTTTATTTTGCTAGGGTCACTATCTTTCTTTCTGTGGGGTTTGGGAATGCTTTGGTCGGAGGACATGTATAATTTCCCCTACACATAGCAAATTTTGTTTATTTTATTCAGGAATGGATATATATGTTGTTTTCTGTATTCCTATTGTGGTCTAAATAAACTCAAATTTTAGTACGTCTGAAGGGATTTGTTCTTGAAAGAAAAAAAAGAGTGGTTGCTTTTGTTATGTCATTGGCAATTCATTCCAAGGCCTAACTGGCAAGTTGTGCTTGGTAAAAGCTAAAAAGTAAATCAAACCGAAGACAATAGAAATGGAAATTAATCTCTAATGACATTCAAATTTTATGTAATTTTTTGTACGTTAAAAAGTTTTGCATAATTTTTTATCAAAAAATAATTCAGATTATGCACGGTTATGCCCAGGTTCACTCAAGACTTTCCACTTACGATGATAAATGCATGATTTGGTTTTGTATAGGATACAATATTAGATAAGATTAGTTATTGTGTACTTGTCTTTATGAGATTCATTGTGTCAATCGCACTTGATTGATAATATTGAAATAATCATTTGTTAGCAATTGCTATCACATCAATGCTGCAGTACAGGATTCGAAAGTCGCTACAAGTACTTTGCGGCTAAGGGCTAAATCGGGATTAGCCTTACAACTAAAAAATATGAGGGCACCTTATAATCCTTTTTCTGTTTTGAAAAAATTGTAAACAATGTTTCTTTCATTTTATTTACCTCGATTAACATGGCCACCTTCCATTGATTGAATGCAAAATTGAATTCATACCGAAAGAGAATAAAAAAAAGTGCTAAATCAAAACTTTGATGAATCATTTTCATATTATAATCATTACAATTACAACATTTTTTCTGGCTCATTGGCTCCATGGCCTGAATCTTCACCTTTGGAAGGGTCAATGAGGGAAAAGAAGACACGTTGTTATATGAATTTCCTACCCCTTATCAACCCTCCAGAACTTGAACAGCTCGATCCAAGACACTGAAGTTTCGGGTGTTCCTACCAGAAAAATATTGTTTGTATTTATTTTTTAGATTCATTTTATACACATAATGATAGAGAAAAACACAAATTGATAGGTGTTGAAAATATAAATAGTTATAAACCTATCACCTTATATCTTTTGCTCTTATTATTTGTATATAATAAATTTAAAAAATAAATACAAATAATATTACTCTTCTCATAATTTTGGCAATGGGTTAGATAGCATTGATTGACACATGCTGCATATGATGAGACATCAGAAAATAATGTATTACTATACACATAGAGGTTATAATAACAATTTTAAAATAGAGATTCAAATACCCAAATTGACAAGTAATGATCATAATTCAAATAAGTATGAATAGTGCATTTAATATATATAAAACTAAAATCTATATTTATTTGACTTGTGATTATCACATATCAATTTTGGTGTCTATATACTATGCATAAAAAAACATTTCTCATATAATATGGTCTGCATACAAGTTTGGTTTTTATTTTTTTGGTTTGTTAGTGAAAGCAATCTTTACCCAGAGCGTAGCAACAACGATGGCGTTGGAGGTGAGAGGGCATGCACATCATTGTCATCCAATTCTGCATCTGACGAATCTGATACGTTTACAACTGTGCCGCTGTCCCTTTCTTTACTCAGCAAATCTTCCACTGCATTTGAGAACCCCTTAGCATTGGAGCTTAAGTATATTTTCTAATACTTTCAAGTAATCACATGAAATAAAAAATTCTTGGACGAGAAGTTTCTATTCTAAGCACGCAAATTAAAGGTTGAGATGTGTATAGTTGTCCTAATAAAGGGGAAAAAAACATTTAACATAATCCGCATTACATGACTTATATTAAACATTGATTTATATGATTAAGTTGAGAACCGAACACTTCTCATCCAAAAATTTCTCAAAATGAAATATCCATCTCATTTTTTTCTTTAATTGAATGACGCATAAACAAGTTTCTTATTTTTATTTTTTACACATATAGTAAAGTTTTAGGAGTTTATTTTTCAACTATTTTTTTTAAAGAAATACACGATGTAGATTATATGTCAGCAGAAGTTTAAGAATTATATATTTATATCTTTTACCTTCTTTCTTGCCAAAGGGATTCTCGCATTGCTCGCATAAACATTGAGCAGAGCATCCAACCTCAACCTTTTTTTCAAGTGGAAAAGAGAAAAAAAAAAAAATTGCTTTTAGCCGATGCAGCAGATTGGTGAAGAATTTAGAGCATTAAAAATTGTATGTAATATACACATGTACATAATTACCTCAAAACATTCACAATACTTTTTCTCACACTTTGACTTTTTGCATTTACAACCTCTTTTGTGCCTTGCTGATGATGTTGTCTTCAGATTGTCATTCTCCTGCATGGAACACATCAAATTAACCATCAACTTACTTTTAATTATTTTTTCTTAAAATATATATAACCATCTTATACCGTATTATTTGATGAAATATCAGCGGCATTCTCTACAATCTTCTTCTTCGGAGCAAATGCTAATGGATTGCGGGATTTAATATTTTCCTTAAAATCTTTAACTTTGTCTCCATGTTCTATTCTATTTAAGCAGCCTTGGCAAGTACAAGGCTCGGCACAATAATGGTCAGCAGCAAAACATTCACAGTAACTGCAAAGAAACCATATAAAAATATACATTTATAGATGCTGCATATATCATATAAATTAAAGTGAGATATACTGCTATAACATGGAAAAATCTACTCACAGTTTCATACATGCAGTCTTCTTACAGTTGCATCCTTTAAAGCCATCAGTGTCAGTGGTGTTTGGTCTTCTGTTGCCAAAGCGCAATGTAGAATTGGACGATGCAACAAGACATATAAAAGAACAAGAAATAGAGAAATTTTTTTATGCAAATTGTCTATAGATACACTAAATGACATATGTGGATCGCAATTTAAATATAAATCTCAGTTATATAAGTGTTAAACATAATGTTAAATAAGAATAAGTTTATACTATTACTGAAAGTTAAATTTAGATTCGATATTTACATAATTAAAATCAATATTTATTTGAATTGTGATTCACAAATGCTGATCAATATGATTAAATAGGTATGTAAGAATAACAGTACCGCAAGAAATAACATTCCAAAAGTAGCGACGATGCAAAAGAACGATGGAACACTGACTTGTTCTTCCGAGGTCCAGGTTGGTTCAGTTTCTCAGAATTCTCAGCATCTGCAGCGCTTGTTTTCTTGTTGTCATGGACAATTGCAGGACATGATGAGGGCTTGGAAGGTTCTTTAAAGCTAGGATTCTCATAGGTGACAAAATCAGCAGCAGCTACTGAAGCATGATCAGTTCCATGCCTCTCGTTTATAGTGCTAGTGTGCACTGATGATTTTCCATCATTTGCTGCAGAATGAGCCGGTTGTATAGCACTTATGAGGCTATTTGAATGCAAACCAAAAGGAGTCACAGTGAAGATTCTACTAGATCTTGGAGGAAAATAAGAAGCTCTTATATCTTCTGCAACAGATGAGGGAGCTAATGAAACTGGCTCTTCTGGAATTTGTGCAGGAATTGGGGAGTTAGTACTTCCACTTCCATGAGCATTCGATGCAGCTTCCTCACGGTGCTCTTGACTAGCCTACATTTATTTTAACTAATAATTACTTTATTGCACAGAAAATCATACTAGATTCAATGAAGAAAAAGAAAATGCTTGACAATCATGCTTGTTATACCCTTAAGAGTTTTGTTATTCCCTTCTACTAATCCTCTTAATATCCAATAAAGCGATATTAAATAACAAAACAAATACATTTAAATATCTTATAAATATAAAAACAATCAAGAGGATTATTAGAAAGATATTTTAGAAAAATTTAACCATTCTAATTTATTAAAAAAATATATATGAAAGGTGAACCACAAGGATCTTTTACCGTATCATTTGACGGACCGTCAGTGGTAATCCGTACAATCTTCGGAGCAAATGCTAACGGATTACGGGATTTAATTTTTTCCTTAATATCGTTAACTTTGTCTCGATGTTCTTGTCTATTTAAGCAGCCTTGGCAAGTACAAGACTCGGCACAATAATGGTCAGCAGCGAAACAATCACAGTAGCTGCAAAGAAATTAACCGTATCAAAATATACATATGTAGAAGCTGCATATGTATATTTATATATATATTAACTTGAGATGCCACAACATATAAAAATTTACTCACAGGATCATACATGCACTTTTCTTACAGCTACATCCTCTAAAGTCATCAGTGTCAGTGTCAGTGGTCCTTGGTCTCCTGTTCCCATAAGAGCAATGTAGAATTGAGTCCCATTATTTCAATATCAAATGGGGAAGAAATTTTTAGGTGTTCTTGTAGTATTATTTTATACCATTTAATTATTTCATTAAAAATTTATTGAAAGTGAAAAATAACAATAATTCATAAAGTTGAGGTGTGAATAAAGACATCAGAATAAAACACTTTAAAACAAAAAAAAGTAAGAGTAAAAAAACTGAATCTCATAATATGTAATTACTAATGCTATATTACAAATCATCTGCCTCTGTATTAATTTATAATAAGTAGATGTAAAAAAAAAGATCTCGTAAAGAATTGGGTGATGCAACAATACATATAAATGAAAAAATATTTAAAAAGTAGCGACCAGTGACAATGAGAAAGAACAAAAGGACACTGACTTTTTCTCTGTGGGTCCAGGTTGGTTAAGTTTCTCAGAATTCTCAGCATATGAAGGGCTTGTTTTCTTGTTGCCACGGACACTTGCAAGACATGATGATGAGGAGTTGAAAGGTGCTATCAAGCAAGGATTCCCAGAGGTGACAAAATCAGTAGCAGCTACTGAAGCATGATGATCACTTTCATGCCTCTCATCGTTTATAGTGCTATTGCTTACTATTGGTTTTCCTTCATTACCTGGCGAAATCACAAATTTATGTTTCATCCTCTTACTCCCCAAACCCTCTGATGATAATCCCACATCATCTGCAGTTCCAGAATGAACCCGTTTTGTAGCCTTCATGAGGCTATTTAAATGCAAACCAAAGGGCTTCACATTAGGGAAGTTCCTACTAGATTGTGGAGGTAAAGAAGAAGCTCTTATGTCGTCTGCAACAGAGGAGGGAGCTGATGATACTGGCTCTTCTGGAATTTGTGTAGGACTTGGGGAGTTATTACTTCCATCAGCATTTGATGCAGCTTCCTCAAATTGGAGGCAGCGTTTAAGGTCACAGTGTTCTTGACTAGCCTACATTTATTGTCATAATATTGCACGAATGAAAACTAGCTAGCTAGGTTCAATGAGCATATATATAATGCAAATGCCTGATAATCATGCTTAATGCAATTGATTGTCCTATGAAATTTCCATAATAGATTAGTTATTCGAAAAATTTAGATAAAGTTCCTTATATTCGTTCAATTCAATTATCAGTGCTCAAACTTTTGAATGAAACATTTTTTTAACATTTTCTCCATGCTCAAAGATATATTCATGAATGAAAATTCTATTTCCTTGTCCTAAGAGATACCCATAATCCTATTTCCTGGCATCAACTGTGTGTTACAAGATTGATGATGCTGCATTTCACTTACTGCACGCTGCAGCTTAAAATCTTGTGGGTCAATAACAAACTAGAAAACAACAAAGCACCTAGATGACACTATTCATATCTAATTATCTGTTAACACTGTATGTCCTATATCCACATTATTGATATAAACAGCAAGAATCTTACGCTTACATGGGCTTTTGAATCATGACAAGGTTCTGTCCCTAAAACCTGCTCGGCAAACAAATTGGACTCTATCCATTCTTGTGAAGATAATTCAACATTTTGTATTTCCCCTAGTTCATCAACATTTGCTGGCTTTTCTTGATGAGCCGTTTCGGTGTTACAAGGATCTTCAAGAGGAAGATTGCCTCCATCGAAGCCACTTCGAGATATACACATATTTTGTCAAGAAAAGGCCAATATATTTTCTATAGAAAAAAAAAAATGGGGGAAGTGAAGAATTGATGTCACCAAATTACCTGTCAAATAACAGTGTTTCAGTTTCAGGTGATAAAACAAGATGTGGTGGTGTGAATGCAAAACTTTCAGGATCGAGTTCACCAAGCAAAAAGTCATCAAGATCATCATCAGTGTTGACAGGATGATTTATTGGAGATAAACTGTCTTGACAATTGAGATTTGAGGATTCCTGGGATGAAAAAAGGTGACGAAATGACACATTAATTGTTCATCAACCATCAAATTATAGTGCCAGTGACATAAAAACAGTGTGAAGATACAGTAAGTTAGCTAGCTAAACAATGCTGTGAAAAAAAGAACTTCAAGAACAGCTGTAATGCACACGTGTAATGCATGGCACAAGAACAAGTAATGGTGACACTGTTTGGTGGAAATGACGTTTAAGTGCATGAAATGAGAATGAAAGTGAAGTTGACTCGTACAGGGCGGGATTGTGATGAAGAAGAGGTGTCCTCAGTATTCTTGTTCTTGGAAGCTTCAGAGGGATCCATTCCATGCATTCCGAAGAGGAAGAGCTGAAAGTGCGTAGACAAAAATGTGTTAACGAATATGAATGGGACGTTGAGTTTTAAATGTGAGCCTTTTTATATTAGAAGTTCTTCCACTTTTTTCTGCCAAGACTATATACGTGTTCGGATAAACTCGCCAAAATAACTTGTAACATATATTTATATACGTGTACACATCTATCGACATAATTTAAAACAACTATTACACCACTAAAAATTGGTATCTTATACCGATTTTTTTTTCCTTTTCCTGATGTGATGAATTTGATTCTCAAATTTTGATTTATATTTTTGCCAAGACTTTCAATCAGACGAGGCCAACCTATTTAGATTTGTCCTGTTTAAACCTACAAAATAAACAGGCTAAATAGGATAGTTCGTTTTGTCCACAGACTATATTGTGATAGTTCAGCCTATTTAAGATCGATCCGCAGTGTTAAAAGAATCAGTCCATTTTTCTTTTTCTTTTTCTTTTTGGCTATTTAGGTTTCTAAATATTTGATTACATATAATACATATTGATTTTGATAAAATAAAAATAAAAATAAAAATTTTTATTCCTTACCCAAAAAAAAAAGTAAAAATATACTAAATTTAAATATTAAATTATATTTTATATTCTAGATTTATGCTCATTTTCTATTAAAAAAATGCTGCACTAATTGATGCGTTTAACCAGTTTATTAAATGAGCCAAATTGAAAATGAGCTAATTTAAGTGGATCATTATTTTTTAAGTTTAACTCATCTATTTTTTAAAAATAAATAAATTAACCCGACAGATTTATCCCACGTTCTAATTTTTAGAGCACTAGCAACAAGGCTCGCTATAAAATATTTCGGCGGCAAAATAACGACAATAACTGCAAAGAAACAATATCAAAATACAAAAAATGTATTGGACATCTCATATGAAGGCGCGAAACATAAAGAGCCTTATCAGGCATGAGGGCAAGACACGGATATTCAAGAATAACAGAATTTATAAGAACTAAACAACATAACAGGTAAAACATTGGACAAAGAAAGGGAAGACAAAAGGTGAAAAAAATTAAACTAAGGCACATATAAGGGCATGATATGTGTTTGAATCTTACTAAAATTACCATTCTAAAAAATCTCTCTTATATGCAATTTATCTCAAGGGTTTAGGGTACTTCTGTGTAAGTTTCAAATATTTTTATGCAATTTTTTCAAAAAAAAATTTAGAAGGTTTTCTTTTATTAGTAGAAATTTATCTTTTTAATTTATGAAAAAATAATAAAATAAATTATTTATGTTTTATATTTTTTTGAAAGACTTTTTTAAATGAGAATAATTTATATACACTATCAACCAATAGAATTTTAAGAAATTGCCACACTATAGCAAGTAATTACCCACAATAATAACCATCCACCATGATTTATCACTTTTTTAAAATTTTATTAGTTGATAGTGTAAAATTATTTTATACCGTTGGTGTATAGCAATTAATCTCTTTTTAAATATCCTTTTTTATACATATATTTTAATTAACAATAAAGATTAATTTGTAAGTAAAATAGTTTTACACTGTCATCTAATAGAAATAGAGTTTAATTGGGGTGCACTGACAGTGTAAATTTTTTTTACACTGTCATCCAATCAAAACCTTCTATTTGTATGACCATTTAAGTAGTGGGTGGTTATATTAAAGGCTTTGATTGATGTGATAATATATGATTGGATGTCTGTGTAAAAGTTTTTTATACTGGCAGTGTATTCAAATTAAATCCATATAAATATAACAAAATACCAAATTTTATTAGGTAACTACCTATTATAATGAAAGACATACCATAATTTAATATTTTCATATATTTTTAATGACCGTAAAATTATATTACACAATTAATATATGTAAATTAAACTTTTAAAATTATTTTTTTAAATCCAATTTTTCAGTGGGGAATTCGTTGGTCCTTCAACTTTGAGATCAACGTTACTCCACCGTGAAAATTTTACACATGTTCGATTTAATATTAAAATGATTAAGTGGTCCAGTTAACACATGAAATAAATAAATTTAATGAAAAAAGTTAATCATATTTATAAGTTTACTCTTCCATCCCTCCCTTTCTCTGGCCTCCTCTCCTGTTGGTTGAACTGCTGTCTCCCCCACAAACCCGCTATAATTGATCCCCACCGAGTTCATCCTACATACACTGTAAAATGTTCATTGGAAGAATTTGTCTGACTGGAATCTTCCCTGTTTTAAAGCATTGGACATTAAATATTTGAATTCCATTTCAGTTTCGCTCTTAAAAATAACATGAGGAACACTATAGTCATCCTCTCAAGGCGCCACTCGCTTAAAAAAACAAAAGAAGTGTTTGATGTGAGAAAAAACACTGGTTAAATTTATTGAAATGAAAATCGTGTTTGCGTGTGTTTTAAATGATGATGATGATGATGATGATGATTGTGAACGTGACTATTGGTTGGAAAAGCGGTTAGAACGTAGGACTCACGTGTGGGGTTGAAACTGGAAAATAGAATTATGAGAGTGTTCATGTGGTGAATCGGAAACCAATTATGGGGTTATTGCCTTGAGTTGCAATTCCTTAAAGACACCAACTTTGGAGGGTAATGGTGGTACAGCAGCAATGAGGACCATGAAACTGACACACTTTTCTCCTCCAAGAGCCTCTCTTGTGATTCCTCAAATTGTCGCCGGCGGCACCATTCCCGCAGGAAAAACCATGGCAGTGACCAGAAGGACCGCAGCTCCGAAATGGGCGTGATACCGCTGCAAGGGACAATTTTGTAATTATGAAAGCTTCAGAGGTCAATTTTGTAATTATGGCATGGGACCAACATTGGTCCCAAACTATAAGGGACCAACGAATCGCTCACCTAATTTCTCAGCCAGATTGCAACATTTTTTTTTTTGGTCGAACCTGATCGTATATGTAGGCTTCAATCAGCGAAAGGTTGTTGGGCTAATCCAGATACTGGGCTGCAGCCTGCTTTTTTCATTTGATTTTAACGTCTATGAGCTCGACCACTTTATGAGACCAATAGAAAAATCAAACCCAGCCCAGAACTCGTGTGAATTCCTCGAAACCTTTTTCAAACACCTAACAATAGCTGACAACAAGATAAGAAACGATGCAGGCCCAAAAGCAAGCCTAAAAAAACCTAACGATGAACACTTCCTTACAAGTTACATCATGATGAATTTGCATTTCCTTCAATACTTAACGACGTATCATGTCTCGTCAAGGAAAAAAAACGATGCATCATGATATCAGCTAATTTTTTTTATTTTACAATGTTATATTTTTATATTATTCTACAATATTATTATTTGACTAATTATGGAAATTATAAAATAATTGTGATGATTATAGGATTTTGAAACAATTCGATAAAGGTGCCATTAACATAGTTATAAAATTAACTTTCTTTGTTTAAATTATTCTTGTATTCTTTTAAGACTTTTAAGAAGACTTAAAGAAAAAAAGAGGATTTAATTACTTTTATATTAGCCAAGAACTACACACTAACTGAGATTGCAAACGGATAGAAAAGTTGGAAGCCCGAAAAAGGCTGTCGTTTGGGTTTGAGCCCGACAGAGAAAGAGTAATGACAAGAAAAGAGAAGCTGCATTGAAGGAGAGAACGAAATCGGAGATGATGAAAACCTTGTCATTTTAGGGGGTATTCGGAAACTATAAAAATTGGAGGTACAGTGAAGCTTAATTATTAATAAATATTGTTTGGTAATTATTTAAATATTTTAAGATTAATTTTTATTTGAATTAATTTTGGCTTAAAATCAATTTTTAAAAAAATTAATTTTATTTCATCTAAATTTTTTCTTTTTCTATTTTATCTTTTTTCATTAATTTCTTCTCACTTTATACCAATCATTTCTTTCTTCATTGACCATGTTAATTGTCTGCCGCCACTGTCAATCATTGTTAATGGCCACTGCCAACCACCACTGACTGCCATTGCCGCTGCCATTTGTTCCACCGACCGCTAACGTCTGCTAAAGATGGAAATGGGCCAAGCGGCCTGGCCTGTATTCGGCCTGACCTATTTAAAAACCTGTTTACTTTAATAGGCCAGGTTCAAGTTTATTGTAAAGCCTATTAAGCCTGATAGACCAACATGTTTAATATATAAATATATATACACACACAAACTATCAAACAATAAAATCGAACTCGTGACCCAAGGCTTAGCAAGGAGCACTCCACCACTGATCCACTACACCCCTTTGGTTATAGATATGCATAGTTTATAATTTTAAAGACATGTTATTTCATTTGAAATTTAATTTGAAACCCTAAAATCGAATCTCATATTCCACTGCACTCCACAATCACACTCTCGCATCCCAGCACCACAAGCTTTCTTTCTCACTCACTTCCTATATACCTCCCTCCATTCCCTCCTTTCTTTACACCTTCTTTCTTGGGGTCTTTAATTTTTTTGATGGAGACATTGATAATAGATCTTTGAAACTTGCTTAGTTGCTTTCCACATCACTCTTGTAGTCATCATCGCCACCCCCTATGCCAGAGTCACAATAGTGTGCCACACCACCTACTCGTCAAAGCTTTGCCATTGCGTCAAATCGCTGCAAAGTTGAAGCCCCGCTAGACCGACACTAGTTACTCTGTCTCCGATCTCTTGTCAGCCTCATTTCTGGTTCACTCATTTTAGTTGTTTAGGATTTTTTGTTCTTGAACAAATGCTGCTGAAGATCATTATATTATGTATTTTTGAACTTTTATTTTTTCGAAAATCAGTTTATACACTTTGTTTTGATTAAATTTGTTGTGAACTGTTGCATTTGGTGTTGTTAAATTAGTATTTTTGGATAATTTCAATAATTTGATATCATACTGTGGTCTTTTCTTTTTCTTATTTTTTTTGTGGAATTGTTTTTCTTATTGTTAAATTGGTGTTTTTGATAGTTTAGGTAATTGGATTAAGTTACTATAGTTTGGATACTGGATATAGCTTGATTATGGATGAGTATCTGATTGTGTAGTGGCCTAAAACCTATTTTGAGGCTTGTAAAAAGGGTGGCCTGTTTGGGGAGAAGAGTATGTGCTCAACGTGTTTAACATTTTGGTCAATATAAAATATTTTAAGTTACAGGTCTTTTAACAGGCTTCAGGTCAAGTCAGGCTTTTAAAAAGGTCAAGCTTAGGTTGAGAAAAAAAGAGAGCCTATGATAGGCCACAGGGCAGGCTTAGGCTAATAAATTATGATACAGGCCTAACCTGTTAAGGAAGAAGCTTGGCCTGATCTAGCCTACCCCTAATGTCTGCCACCATTCGCTGCCTACAGCCACCATTTGTCACCGTTCCCCGTTGCAGTCCACCACCACCATTTGCCACCATCCCCCATCACTAGCCTAAACCATCTGTCACCACACATGTTAAAACTAATTTTTTAAATTGTCAAACTAAACAAAGTTTAACATAAAATTAATTTATTTTTATACAAATTAATATAATTGGTTATATTTTATACTATATTAACTTGATTTTTCAAGTTGCCAAACACCTCCTTAATATTGACTAATAGTTTTATGATATCTGATATCAATTACTACAAATAAATTGTGACATGAATTCAATTACATATTTTTCTCATACTTTCAGTTTAGTGCTATATGATTGTCAACATTGTTGATATTACTACCTCCGGTTTACAATAGTTGTCGATTTGGCATTTTCACACAAATAAAGACACCTAAGATCAATGAATAATTATAATATAGATTTACTGAAATACTCTTATTAAATTTCATTATGTAGTAAAAAATATGACTTAATTATATAGTGAAAAGTAACTACCTCTTTCAATCAATGAAAATAAAGGATAAAATTGAAAAATCAATAATAAATATTGCATTGATATATGAGAATGACAACTATTATAAACTAAACAATTTTGCCCAAATTGATAACTATTGTGAACTGGAGATAGTAATATTTATCTCTCATGTAGGGATTCAACAGATAATTTGATAAATTACTCTTATTTAAAAAATAAAACATACATTTATGTTTCTAAAGCTTAAGTAATATATTTTTCAAGAAGAAAACGTTGTCGATCGCTAAATATTTATAAGGCATTTATATTATATGAGATAATATAATTAACTATAGGATTAGTGTAAGTAAATTCTTAACCGTAATCTCAATGCATATTTGATAATAAATTTGAAATTTAATTTTTGCTTAATTATATCATTTATATTATTTTTGTGTCACTAGATTATAGAAGCTTATCATATTTTCAAAACTTAGGTCTATCTCAGATTGCCCTCATGTTTGTTACTAACGTACCATTTACATACATGTAAGGAGAACAATAAGGTCAATCTCTATAGATATTCTCTATCACAACTTTTCTTTGCTTATTCCTCTGCCTCTCTCCTATTTACCTTGGTTAGGTTCATAAGGTGTGGAACCTAGTGCTTGAAAAAAAAAAAAATTCAATCATGTACTGTATTGCTTACAACTGAATTGCAATTGAATAATGTTATACAGTCAGAAAAAAATTGCTATAATTTTTGACAAAAAACAAGGATAGTTATTGCATGAAATACCTATTCAAGGGTCAACATATATGCCACATCTTTGATAAATAAATTTAATTTAGCAAAATCTCTAACTTTCTAAAAATTTTATTTCAAGTTGAACTAAGTATCTTGCGGGTTCTATTTCCTTCCATATTTTTGAGCTTCTCGAATATTGTTCTTTTCAACTGGTTTTTAAATGAGTTTAACTTTTGTATTGAGTTACCTGTACAAACATTGAAATATCCGATCCATCCTCTTAACATAGCAAATCACATGTATATTATGGATATGGAGTAATCTAAGTACTTTCCGTTACATTTGAGAAATATTGAGAGATGTTGTAGGAAGCTTGTGCACTACAGATATTTCAGTGATTTGGGTAGAAAACCGTGTAAAATCAAAGAAGATGGACACTTGGGGACTCTCAGAGCATATTATAAAAGATATTGGAGGTCTAAAAAGTAAAAGAAAAGAGAAAACTTTTGTCATTTTGATGGCGTCACTCACGTCTTTCTACCAACTCACGTGCATGCAACCGAAAAAAACAAATTATACAACACATACGTACATTTAATCCAAGATTATTTTCAATAATTGCAAATTATATATGTGAGTGCATATAACACTGTAGACAAATTCGAAAGCAGCTATAACATTACTAATGTATAAGCAAACGATATTCATATCATAATTCGTGAAATTATACTTTTCTTAAAAATGCCAGTGAAACCGCTGTTACTTTATTCATTTGCCGGGGACAACCTAAGTATATTTAAAATTTAGAACTACATGTCCATTCATGCACATGTACACGTACGTAGTAAAACGCAAAAGCATAGACTGTGTTTCCAATACATAATTAAATTGAAATTTTGAATTTGTTGACATGTACGTAGTGAGAATCATTTATCTGTTTTAGTGCATATAATAATAAGATTTAAAAGAAAAAGATAAAGTAGAAAGCATTATGTATACGTTAGGCGTCCATGGGTTTGGTCATACGGTCATGCATGGAAGCATTTCCCAATGAGAGAATCGAATCAGTACTCTCCCTTGCCTTTCTTTTTGCTTTCACAGCTTGCTACAGCCTTCTTTACCATTCCCCAAGAAAAATGGTGGGTGATTTCTATTAGTTTTAATTAAGAATTTCCTTTTTTTATTTTTTATTTTTTATTTTTTCTGGGTTTTCGTTTTCTAATTTCTATATGTTTTCCCTCTTTGCTCTCATTCCCTATGGCTATTTACCCCTCTGTCTCTCTTTCTTTCTCACAGAGAGAGAAGGAAAAGGGGGAGAGAATATGTGATAATGAGGAAGGAAAAGAACATGACAGCGAAAAAGCCATATCAGTGTAACGATGGGGGGAAAAAAGAAAAAGGAAAGATGGTCAAAATTTGAACCTCGAAGACTTCTCTTCCATCATCATCAACTTCGACTATCTTTATCGAAACTCTACCAAGTTTTGCTCCCTTTCTTTGATTTTTGAACTATTCGCTTCAATTCCAATCAACATTTGGTCATCAATGAGAATCGTTTCTCTTTTACTAAATGGTGTCGTTGTGCAATAATTTGAACCAAGGACGTTCCTTGAAGTAATGGCCATGCAACTTTTACTTTAACTTCGCCTACGTCTTGGAGCTATACACGATTTTTACTCCCCCTAGATCTTCAGCATCTGACATGCACGAGTGACCCTGTATATTTTTATTATTATGATTATGATATTCAAATGTAGATTTAGATGTTCACGGCCCAAAATCTTATCGCTATTACCGTGAATAAAATATACGCGTTCTAGATGTTCTATGGTTGGGATAAAGGAATTGCTATTTGGGACCGGTCTATGTGTGTTAAAAACAGTTCTACAAACATGAATTGCTATTTGGGACCGCTTTAAAGCTTAGGGTTAATGTTTTAAAATTATTAAACTGACATCTATAAAACTCCCAACATCATTATATATTTTTCTTCGATCTTCCTTCTGTTCAATGATTTTGTAGTATGTTGGGAAATGAGAACACACCTAATAAAATTCATTTAATTAGGTTGGTAAAGGATGAGTGGAAATGACGTAGACATTTTAGATTCCATGATCTTGATCATTAATTAGATTAGAAAGATGGAGTGGAAAATAGAGTACATGGCTTAGGTAGGAAGGTAGCTAGGCCCAATATAGGTTCACGTAAATATATAATCCTATATAATACTAAAAATTAAAGAACATCACATAATAAGGTTGTTATATTATAATACTTTTGACTTACACTCAAAAGAAATTAAGTCCCAAGTACAAAAGAGGAATATTCAAAATTGAAAAGCAGCACCAATTTTTACCATCTAGTTTGTGACGATCCTTATAACTCCCGGGCAGGTTCTGAAAGTATAATATTGAAAGTGAGACATGACACCTCCTTGGCAATTATTTTTGAATATGGGAATAAGCTGGGCCACTACGCACTGGGGTCAACAATCTCGGATCTTAAGGTTTTTTCCTTGAAGTGTGAGGAATATTCATTTTGTCCGATAATAAAACAATGAATTTCGTTCCTTCTTATCCAATTCTCTCGTTGATCAATAACATCAAAAAAGATAGTAAACAATAGGATGCACTTTGAGGGCATGCGGTGATCGTTAAGGTCATAAGGACAAATTTGTTGTGATTCATTCCCCGCCACTTCACCATAAATGAGGGTCCAATTAATATCTATCCGCAGTCAAAAAGGTCTTTTGCTATCATTTATGGACTACAAGAATTTAAAGATAGGGCATGGGCATTGCGGTGTTTAGAGGTTACAATGCATGCTAATTTACTTTATGTGGGGACAAAAAAGTGCAGCTTGACAAAGTTGAACAAATTAATTAAACTAACCTGATTTAATTTCTATAATCAAGTTTATTTTATTTTATTTTATTTTTTTACGTGCATGAGGATCAAAGATTGCAAGTATATACAAAAAACACTAATTAGTGATATGTGTACTTGGCAACTTCAAAAACCCTAAAAAGATGCCAATTTGCCATACCTTTTATTTATTTAATTAAGATACATGGTGTGTGTGGAGTCGCATTTCGCAAATTCCTTTTACGCTTTTTCCAAATTTAGTGTTTGATGATATCACATTGGGTTCAAGGGAAGCAAGAAAAGAACAACCCTTAGCACTGGCTAGCTAGTTGCTTCGATCTGTCCGATTTTCGAGGCCTTAATTGACAGTATAAAAACCACCTCAATCTCTGCACTCCGCACCCCACAATTCACACTTACCAATCTCTCCTTCAACTTGTGGAGCTACCTTGCTCGCTACTAGCTCAGTACCCTTGAAAATTCACTCCCCAAACTCCAGAGGTAAATATCATATCGCCCCTTGTCCATCCATTCATTCATTTTTCTCATCATGGCTCTCCCCATGCATACGTTTCAATATTGTCACACTATAAAACTGCATCTATATGTGTGTGTGTGTGTGTGTGTGTGTGTGTGTGCGCCTATTTCCAAACGTTACTAGCTCCAGCATCTTTCTATATTACTATTATCATAATTGCACAAATTAAATTTTAATAACTTATCTATAGATATAATTTACGATAAAATGTAATAATTTCGTTTGATTGATGTAGCTGACATTACTTGATAAAAAACAAATTAGTTGTTCTAGTTGTTTTAATATTATCATAATTGCATGCAATAGATAAAATAAAATAAAATAAAATATACGACTAGCTAGTAGTAACACGTATGTGGAAATTGGAAACTGTGAAGGGAAAATGAGCAGGCCAGGAGATTGGAACTGCAGGACATGCAACCACCTCAACTTCCAGAGAAGGGAATCGTGCCAACGTTGCGGGGAGCCGAGGGGTGCAGCTGCCGGTGACTACGGCGGTGCCTTCGGCGGCAGAGGCTCTTCCTCCTTCGGCTTCACCACCGGCCCTGACGTCCGCCCCGGCGACTGGTACTGCACCGTCGGCAACTGCGGAGCCCACAACTTCGCTAGTCGCTCCAGCTGCTTCAAGTGCGGTGCCCCAAAGGAGGAATCCTCCGGCGGAGGCTTTGACTCCGACATGCCCCGAATGAGAGGCTACGGCTTCGGCGGCGGTGGCAGCTCCGCCCGCCCCGGCTGGAAATCTGGCGACTGGATATGCAACAGGTATATATAAAAAAAAATATAGAAGTAGATACTCACAAACAGAAAAAGACATATAATAAGATTATTTTATATATATTACTGTCTGCTTTTTTTTAAAAAAAAAAATTTAATGTATAAATAACATTACTTAAATATAAAGATGCACTGAAAAATATATATTGAGCTTTTAAATGAAAGTAGAAGAACAATTTCATATTTAATACGTTCGTCACGCAAAAGATTTTAGAATCAAGTGTGGATAATGCCCAAATACACCCTATTTTATAAAAACACTGTTTTTGGAGTTTTTTTTGGCAATATTATTAGGATGATTTTTAGTCTTTTTTTTTATTTTTTATAAGAAAAGCGTAATTAGGTGTCTGTAAATGAAACAGTAATATGATAAATTGGGCAGGTCTGGATGTAACGAGCATAACTTCGCTAATAGAATGGAGTGCTACCGATGCAATGCACCAAGGGACTCCAGTAGTGGCAGGTCTCCCTATTCATCGTAGAGTTTCGGGATGTGGTAATTAATTTTACTCATCTATATGTATGTTGCCAGCATAGTTAATTATCCAATTAATTTTTATCATGTTGTTATATATAAATATATAATTATATATACATCATGTATATTATAGCTAATTAGTTTCATGCTTTGATCCTCGCGGCTTTCATTTATTTTCAGGCTTGCTGTCCAAGAAGAGAATTGAGAGGCTATCCCTATTCCCCTAGTGATAGTAACTTTTTTTGGTGACCACCAAATATGCCACGTTCTTCATCATCATCATCATCATCATCATCATCTCATCGAGATATCTATTTTTGCTTCTTTGATTTTCTTCCAGCTAGGAAGCTTTTAATTAGGTGAATTATGATTTTGAGTTTTGTTGGCGCTGAGTGTTTCTGGGATGTGACTCAGTAGCTAGCCCATGTACTTTTTTTTGGCTTTAAGTATCAAAAATTTAATATCAGTGTTACTGTGTTTTGAGAGAGGGGGCTAGCTTCTAAGCCTCACTATGATTTGGTGCAAAAGGTGTTCTTTATCTAATTATCCGAGATGTGTTCAGAAAAAAAAAAGATGCTATCTTCTGTGCCTTTCTCTCTTTTACTCGCAGAGCTACACATAAGCTTCATAGTGGAGACGTGGTCCAAGGAATAATTGATTCGTAACTGTAGTCGTAAGTACTCAATATTATTACCCATATGCATATCCGGAAAGTAGTTTCTTTAATATAAGGACCACTTTGGGATGCACATATACCAATATCATCATAACAAATTAAAGCTCATGGAAATCGGTTTGATAACCATATGTATGTTAGTCTTACACTTTAAAAGGAATTGAGCTACTGCACAGTTTTGCAATTGAATATAATTGATGATTAGGGAGGGGAAATTCACAGCGCAATAGCACCATAGACAAATTAATTAATGCAACTATAGTTCAAGCCTTCAAGGCAAAACTCTAACTATACTCTGCTTTTATTTTTTTATTCTCTAGTGAATTAATTTAGATGAGATTAATCATTTGAAATGGGGAAAAAAAAAAAGAACAGCCAGCAAATTCTAGAAGTTACGTGGAAGAAGTTGTTTTAGTTCCATTCCCCAAACATTTATGGCTAGGACCTGCAATGGCACATTTCCTGTTCTAACAATGTTATTTGAACACAACCTGTATTGAGAAATGTTTTTTTAAACATATTTGTTGGAGATTATTATGGGGACATCATAATTTATAAGATATAGATAAGTGTATATTATTGTAGGACTCCAGTTTCTCTTATTTTTATCTCTTCTTTTAAGTATCTCCTTTTAATATCTTTATTTGATATTTAAATAAAAAGACTCACTTTTATTAGATAATTCTTGTTTTACTTTTTTTTAAATAATAAAATGAGAGAAATACACATTTCAACAATTTTCTGCTATCATCTTTTACCTAAACAAGGGTGATTTAAAGGGAAGTATAAAAAATTGTTTACGAATATTATGTTTTATTTTCCTTTCTATTGTGATTGGAATTATTATTATTATTATTATTAGTGGTAGTAGTAGATTGAGGAGAAGAAATATATATGTGCCACGTGAAAGTTATCGACAAATTCCTTTCTTTCCTCTATATATTTGCATGTCTCATGTCGGGAGCCTGGGAAGGGGACAGACGGAAATAAAGGCAAAATCTTATTCTCCCATGCACACTGATTGAATTGTGTTGGTTGTGTGCTAGCATTCTGTCTTCGCATGGTACCTATAGAGTTGGAGTCAAATCAAATCATGATATTTGATAATGGGTTTAGGTTTAAAAAGAATTACATCATAACTAATAGTTACAATTTTAATCTAGTGATAAGCGTTCAATCTATCAAGTGGTATGAAAATCAAGGTCAAGAGCTGGATTATTGAAAAGGCACAAACTGCAGCATGTGGGTGAAATTTAGATTAGGTTGGAGGCCTAATTCACCAAAAGACATGGATTGTGGGGGTCCTAGGGGACAAGTGCTAGGAGGGAGATTGTTGGTTGTGGGCCAATATCCTAACTTGACAAGACCTAGATGGAGATGGAGATGGAGATGGAGATGAAGATAGAGTCAGATCGAACCATGATATTTGATAATTGATTTAAGTAAAAGAAACTATGTTTTAACTAATAGTTATAACATTTGACCTAATAATAAACACTCAATCTAATAAATTGAGCTTGTGATAGCTTCGTAAATAATCAATTGTCCTACCTTGGGTAAAAGTTTGAAAATATTTACAATAACCTAAAATATTAAAAAAATAAAAAAAATTATAGGGACACAAATTATAACTCAAAATAATACACAAATTAACACTACAAAATAATTGAAATTTAGTGGCATTAAAAAATTATAACTAAATTATGAAAAAGTGTTATTATTCACATCAGCAATATATTTTTTTGATTGAAATATTAGCAATAGCAATATTTTTATGGTTTAATTAATCTGTAGATCTCTATAGTTTGATCCAATTTTTAATTAGGTTCCTATAATTTAAAATTTTTATTCAAGTCCTTGTATTAAATAAATTTTTGTAATCAAGTCTTTGAAACAACTTAATATTACAAAAAAATTTTAAAATTCTATAGTTTAATAGGTCTTTACGCAATTTTGTAAGCTTAAATATATAAATTTATTCAATCCAACCAAAAGTTTTGAATGATAAATTAATTCAGGGACTTGATTACAAAAATTTATTTAATATAAAACTTAATTGAAAACTTTTAAACGATAGAGATCTAATTGAAAATTGAGTCAAACTATAGGATTTATAGATTAATTAAACCTATTTTTAATTACTAATGTTGTATTAAGTTATATTACTAAAGAATTTTAATAATATTTTTTTAAATATTTTTAGTAATAATTTTAAATGTTGTAATTTAACTAAATGTTGTCAAAAGCTAAACATTTACTAGCGTAATATTATAAATAATTTCACCAAATAGCAACCAATTAAATTGTAAATTCTTGACAAATTCTTGAAGTAATATGTAAATTAAGAAGAAAAACACAGACATATGAAGACAAAAATATCCGTCAGATTTTGCATGATACCATCGTGAAGTATGGGAATCTCACTTTAAAAGGATATTTCACTCCCTTATATGACCTTTAATCATGTCTAAGTGTACTATGTCATAGGCTCATAGCACGTTCATAAAAAATACAGCAGCCCAACAATTTTTTGGTAAACTCTTTACTCCTGTAAAGAGAAATATCTTTTTTTTTTTTTCCCGAAACCACATATATCCTTTTGTTAGCAGCCATCTTGCTAGAATTGAGTAGGACCATTTAGGTGGTAAATTTTTCTTTTCCAAATTTTAATGAGGTATGTTATTTGTACATATTTCAAATTCTAATACCTCAATATTCTCTCTCAGCTTTTTCTCTTTCCATCAATCATTTCGCTCTTTTTACTTTTTTTTATAATTTTTTTTTCTCTTTTCTATCTCTGGGTGTCCAAGGTATCTACCTATTCCAGTGGTACAAAAAATATTTCTCAATTTTAATACAGCTGCTAATCCAAGATTTAAATCCAACACCTTTGATTAAATTAAAACAGCTCCAATTAATTGATTTATGTGCCCATTGATAAAGAAAAATATAACTATCTTTGGCCGCATTTTTCTTCACAAAAGTATTAAGATAATTATATAGCATACGTTATTATTCTTGTGGGCGCGCGATTCTTCTAACAAGTATTTTTACCCTAATCATGGAAACATTTGATCGAACTAATTAGATTATAAGCTCACCAAGTCTAGTGTGTCTCGCAAAAAGTTCTTTAACGCTTGACCAAGCATACTACTAAACTCAAATAGAAAGCCGGGCATTTTGCAAACCTGCACATATGTTGAAATTTAACTACTTTTTCATTGATACCATTTTTTATTGATTGTATTAAATTGAATTGAAATTTTGCACCATTACCATAATACGACGTTCATAAAATTTCTTTAGAAAATTAATCTTGTTTCATGCTTCGTTTGTTTATATCACTTTTCAATTAATTAGTATATATAACAAAAAATATACAATTAAAGTATTAAGTTGGCCACCGAGGATTGACTCACTTGATTGGCGTTCTACTTATAGATGATCTATCAATTTCTCTGTAAACGTTCAATGAACTTATAAACATGTTTTGACCTTGAATTGGAGTGAATTTTTCTCTTCATCTAAATTTTTGCGGATAAAAATAAAAATCAAAGTATTAAGTTGTATAACTTAATATGTACTTATACCTCACTTTTTCTTTTTTATCAAAATGACTTTATTCTTTGAAGAGTTATTCAAGTCTTATATTTAAGTAACATAATATTCTCATTTCTCCAGTGGATCGATAGGAAATCCCTTAAAGTTCCCTTTCCCCTACAGAAAAGGATTTGGTGTTAAGATTTTTTAATAACCATTTAAAACATTTTGATTAGGGGAAACTCCTTTACCGCCAACAAGAATGCTTAATTCTCTATCAGTTATGAATAAAACCATTTTCTCTGTTGATAGGGGCTTCAATCACTTTCTTAATCAAAACCAAGCTTCCTGGTTCCCAGTCAAGCAGATAAAGAATGACTAGATTTTTCAAAAGCATTAATTGACATAGGATTCCAAAACTTTACGAGCTTATGATATACTTCATGGGTTTCCCCATTGACCTCCTGGTTACGTTTAAGAGCAACATTCATTGGTCAAAAGTAGCCACTCTTCATTAGTGTCTGTTACTACACTCCATTATATAGCTTTTAACAAGATTCTTTAAGTTCACTTTAGTCCAAGCTTTATGTTACTTCATATGCTTTGTTCAATCATGTGCTTTAGTGAAGTACCTCCCCCTCGCTTGCTCAATCAAGTGCTTTGGGGTTCCAACTAGGCAATTGAGGTTTTAGCCATTTTTAGTACAATGCATATTCCCCCATCATAATTTGGGCGTGGGAATTGCACGCACGCATCATGTGAAAGCTTAAATCAAAATCTCATTATGGTAATTAAGGATCGATTGATGAAATCTATGGAAGGAGATTTATTGAGTGGTTTTTCTTTTTTTTTTTTTCTAAATTCAAGTGTTGAACATTTAAGGATTTCCTTTTACATTGGTTTTTTTTTATACGAAATTTTTTGTTCTTATTATTTATATTTTAAGAATAATTATTGGTGTTCATGCCGATACTCTTTATGGTTAATTGCTTTTTTGTGTGTATGTGTGTGTGTGAGTTTGTTGGTTGCATGCCAATCTAACAAAGACAAGACCTACGAAAGACCCTTGCTCATGAAAGCACAACAAAAACATCTTTAATCATGAGGATTTGTAATGTCAGTTGGGTCCCAAACACCATCAAAACTAAGCCAGCCTCTGGTTGAAAATCTTATACTGTGGCAGTCAAGGTTAGCAAAAACAAGAGAACTTTTTATCCAATTCAATGCACGAAAAAAATGAGATACACTTTCAAAAGCTTTAGTTTCCCTTTTCCTTTCTTTTCAACCCAAGCTAGCATGTTTAAAGGTTTCCTTTTTCTTCCTTTGAAATAAATGGTTTGAGCCTTGATTTACAGGTCAAACGATCTCTATCCCAATGTTTTACACATGTAATTAAAATGTATTTGCTATGTCGCCTGGGAAACTAGGGATCTACACTATACCCAAACCGAAAAAAGGAGGAACAAACAGTATAATTATACTCTATTTCAGTAGTGATAAACCTTTTTTGATATTTTAAAACATCTCAAAACTTTATTTCAAATCTCAAGTAAAGCTTCTATGGTTTTCCAGCTAGAAAATAAGATAAATTTTAATTATATAAAACGTGGACTTAAAACATTTTTACAAAAAAAAAAAAGATAATTATTCTAAATGTAGATTCATCATCAGTGTGAAATTTCAAAATTGAAAGCAGGAAAAACAAAATAATGCACGACTTTATGTTCTATACTAAGTAAGTGATGTAAGCATTCTATAATAATTGCAAAACTCAAAAACTACAGTTCCCACATCTACATATGCAGGCTTTCTTAGGAATCGCACAACCCAAAAGAAAAATATTTTTGTAAAATAAATAAATATATATATAGAGGTAAAGGAATAGTTCAAAATCGCTTCTACTTCTACACTATGATTGAAATGATTTGGGTGATAAAAAGCCGGTTGTGAAAGGATTGAATTATTTCCTTTTAATCAAATGGATTAAGAAATTACCTATACAACCACACTTCTTAGTTTAAGTAATTTGACACTCATTTTTCTTAAACAAGGTTCAATTCAAGTATTTTACATTAAAAAAAACTTTTTTTTAAAAAATTTTTCGATAGATATCTTCTATTGGAGACAAATCTTGTTCAAGTGCTGTGGAAGCACTTAAAGGAATTTTTTTAAAAAAAAAAACAAGGAAGATAAATAGAGGTAAAGGAAAAGTTTAAAATCGCTTCTACTTCTATATATGATTAAAACAATTTGGGTGATAAAAAGCTGTTTGTGAAAGGATTGAATTATTTCCTCTTAATCAAATGGATTAAGAAAGTGTCGATACAACCATGCAAGGCAATTCTATCCGAGTATTGTGGGATATTTAAATATAGGTAACTTTTTCACCTAAGATTCATCAAACTGTGGTTCATAAAATTATAGTAGATTAACCCTTTTATCATTGAACCAAATCTCAGTTTTTTTTTAAAAAAAAAAAGGCTAGTAATGAGCTACATATTGTTGCAAAAAGTACATTCATAAAATTGACAACTAGATAAATAAGGATGGATCTATCAAGTCTCGGATTTGCATATGATCAAAATGAGTTGGAATCTTTATTAAGCTAATCTTTTAGGTTAAGTTAGAAATAAGCTCATTTTCAATTCTAATATGATATAAAAACATGCCCTAGTCTTGATATTCTCACCGGCACATGCTATTTACTGTAGATCTAATATCAACTTTGACTAGGGATGCTCATGACATGACTGGCTCGATAATCTGTTAATTGGTCGGGTTCCAATTTTAAAATTTTAATATGTTATATTTTCTAATCGAGTTGAATCATGCATTGATTTGGCCTGACCAGACCTGAGATCACAGAATCTTTTAGAAGTTATATTCAACAGAATATATAAGCGATAAATTATAAGACTTTTATACTTCAATTAATATATTTTACATAATATCATGTTATTTTTGTATTGAAATAATTTATTTTAAAATATAGATTGTAAAATTTCATGACTTTATTATATATAATATTCAAAGTTATATATGTTTTCTACATGTTATGTTGGCTCGGTTTAACTTGGTCATATTATGGTCATTCTCGAGTCTAATTCTAAAATCTAAGAAATAGTTCAATAAAAAAATCAAATTATATTCGAGTCTAATTCAACTCGATCGTTATACATCATTAATTCTAATATAGTATTTGTTTGGGTATTTTTGTCTATGCATTTTTGCTATCCGCAAAAATGTTTATGCAGTAACTTTTTCTTTTGGGAGACTAATAAACGGAGGGAATAAAACTTTATTAATCTTATTTGAAGTTATATTATGAACAATGAAATGAAACATTTAAATTGTTTAGAAATTATAATTTTGAGTTTCCTTTGTTTTTTTTGATAGAATAAAGGATAATTTTTAGTTTCCTTTTATTTTTTTCCATTCCACCCAAGTTTTTAGCAAAACCAAAAAAAAAAAAAATTTTTTTTTTGAGGGGAAAAATAGAAGGAAAATTTTCCTTGAGTTCCCTTCCATTGATGGTAGTATTCAAATATCTGGCTTATGCCACGTTTGGTAGACAGAGTGTGATTCTATTTTATGCTTTATAACATGTAATGAACGTTCTTATGTTTATTAGCAAAATAAATAATGAAATCGTTTTTAAAATCTTTTCCTCATTCTGCAGAGTCTCATTCCCTTGCAAACAATCAAACTACAGAAGCAGAAAAGTCCGGCAAAATCACAAGGATTCGACCGCAACCACTTGGAAACCGAAAGGTACCACACCGAGAAAATGATCTGAATCATTTTTCATTTTTCCCTCCACAAATGCTCTGAATCTGATACCATACCGAATAAGACATGAAGACAAGCCAAGCAAGCTTATACTTTTATTCATTTTTTTGGGGAACAAAGCTTATCATTTTATTTATTTATACTTGGTCAGAATCCTTTCAACGGTAGCATAGCCTGAGGACTTTTCTATTTTGGGGCCCAGTATTGGGTGTGTAAGAAAGGATGGGCCACATTTGGGTCTTGTAGTGAGGACATATTTGGGCCACATCCAATGGATAGCTTGTTTATTTGATTAGTTAGACATTGTGAGCTAAACAATCGTTGCCGTCCAGGCCTTGGTTAGGTGGTTAAATGTGAAGCCTGGTGGAGAAAGGTTGCAAGTTCGAGCCTGGGCTCCAGCTCCCCCCTCCCCTTCCCCTGTCCCCACCGTCTGACCCAAAAAAAGAACCTCAACAATCGTTCACGACCCAAAAAAAAATCCACAAAACAATAGTTGACCAACAAAGAATGCATAGCATTGGTTGTTGACCAAAACAAAAACCCAACCGTTAGTTAATAACTATGGACCATCCATCTTTAATCTAAACTCATGCCAGATTTCATTCCGCACATTGTCTTTCCACCTCAATTTGTCCATTTACTCTTTTTTTTCATTTTTTCTTTTTTTCTGTCGGGGTTGGGGAGAGGGGGAGGGAGAGGGTTTGGAGCTCTGCTCCTGTGAGGCTGTGACTCGAAATCACAACCGTCGAGATGTGCGGCTCAGACTTTACCACTAAGGCACAGGCCTCTCCGCATCCTTTTCCTTTTGAGAATGTCAAAATTTTGTTATTGTGCTTGGGATGTCTCTTTTTGAAATGAGAATGAATGCTCTGTGAAGGAGGGTGGCATTGAACAAGAGAAAAAGGAGGGTGTTGCAATTGGAGCCCAGCTCAATTGATAAATGACATTATCTCTTATAAATCTATATCCGCACAACCTTAGGGAGCCGTATTTGACTTCCACATAAGAATATGAGACCTTTTGATGTTTCCTCCCTCCACCTCCTCCTCAAAAAAGACCCAAAAAAAAAAAAAAAAGGTGTTTGATACCTGATTTTGTAGCTGAAGCTTAATTTAGAGTATATTTGTTTGTAATTTTTTTAAATAAAAAATAAATTTTTTATTAAAAAATTAGTTTTTAATTTTTTTAATTATATATAAAATTTAAATTTTATAATTTTTTTTTTTTAATAGTTGAAACAATCACATCCTTAGTGATCAAAAAAGAAGAAGAAGAAGAAGCTAGAGCCTAATTTCTTAGAATTAATAACATATTCTCATTTCTTAATATTAGAAACTGAAGTCAAGCTCCGTCACTGCTAGTAATCGGCTGAAACCAATATACATCACAGCAAACTTAAGTGGTATTAATTTCCCAACACTTTTCTTAGATAATTCTTAGATGTTCAACTAAAGTCACCACGGAGTTGAGTAACCAAAATCGGCCAAAGCTAGGCATTCGCATACGCACCTTCTAATGAAGTGTAAAGCACTATCCAGCTTCACAGCTGGTTCATTATAGCAGATTTAACGGTGTTGTTCATAAAATTTGTCCTCACAAAATTTTTCACACAAATGACCAAAACATACCCAAATTAAATTTGTGCCAAATCAAACACCAGACGGACTAAAAACAAAAGAACACATTAGGATGGCCATTACTAGATCAATTTAAGAAGTATAACATTTGTTTCTCTTAAATAAGATCGATAATTTGAATTTTATGAACGAAAATAATTAATGTTATGAAAATTTTATTTCCATAGCAGATTTGAATCAAATTAGTCAGAATTTATTAAATTATCATACACTAGTGGTTTAGATCATAAAAAAGGAGGAAAAAAAAAAAAAAACTAAAACGCTAGAGGAAGATGAAAACAATTGGTAAAAAGTAGCCTAACCATAGCATTCGAATTTGAACTACAAGAGAATCATGCTCATTTTCTAAGATTCTAAAAATGCGAGAATATGAAAAAAATAATAGTTGCATTGAAAGCTACGGTGGAACCGTGGAAGTTCAACTTCAGCCAGCACTGTAGCAAACATCAACCATTCGTTCCTTCTATGAAGTTTGAATACAGGGGTAATTATGCTCTATTCACAAGAAATAGTAAGAGCCACACTCTATTGAAAAGCAAGGTTGAAGTACAGGGGTAATAATGTTCTCCAGAATTCAATAAGGAAGAAATCTAAGATCAATTATTGCTTTGCTTAGCTTGCTGCACTACTTGTATGACAGAACAAACTGATTGAATTAAAGAGAGGAAAAGGAGAACAATTCCAGCAATGGATGCAGCAGCTTGCCAAGGAGTTCTGCCAAAATCGCGCCTTAAAGTTGCCTTCAAGTTATGCCAAAAATTTGTATAGAAAGCATCCAAGTCTCTGCAAAGTTGAAAGTAATGGTTACTGAAATCCACATAGGTAATATTTTTCCAAAGACCATTGAACAATTTTGCAACAGAATCACTATCCCCTAGCCAGTGTACCAGTATTCCCTTGCTAACCAGCACATCCACATCCCTGCTAGTGTTTATAAGGAAGTCCAAGACAGCAACATAGTCAGTGAAGTAGGACTCATACGGGTAGTGACATTGCTCCAATGCAATCAAGTTGCGAAACAACGTCTCAGTCCAATCCTCCACTCTGAACTGTGGGATCTTAAGAACCCCTCCTGAGAATCTCAAGTCCATTAAGCATTTGCTGCCTGTGTTTACTTCAAACGCCACTCCTGCTTCTAGCAACTCAGTAGCACTCTGAAGATGTATCTTTGATTCACCAGTCCTATCCTTTCCAAATGGTGGTGCTCCCAAAGGTTTCAAGTGGAAAGTTCTGAGCAGATCAGTGAAGTGCTTTATGCTAGCATTATCAGAGGGTAATAAGTTGGAGCTATTGTAATGCCCAAAATAGTCAAAGGCAAACTGAAGAAAGGAGTGGACTCTACCAACACCAGAGAGATTGAAAAGGCCCTCAAGAACAAAGAAAGGAAGCTGGTTCTCAAGCAACAACAAATCTAGTCTTGTGGTAGTGGTCAACCAAGGTTTCCATAAGAGTTTATCATCGTCTGACCAATCTCCATAGAAGTGCCTCCAAAAGAGCTCAATTATGAAACCAGAGTCCACTAGAACCACCTTGACAAGCTCCTCCAGGGTGAGATCAAGCGTGTCGGAGTAACAACGGCGGACACTGGGTTCGGCCTCTTCTATATGGCGAACCAAAGTGTCTAAATCCAAAGTTGGCCTAGCTCGTTCGAGGAATTTGTTGCAGTACATGATCTTGTGCCTTTGCATGTTTTGCAGCCTGGGGTTCCGGTAGTGGAAGGGGCCAATGGAAACAACTCTTGGGGTGTAAGCATCTTCATTGAGGTTGCGGATATCAAAGGGTACCTTGTAAATGCAACATTCGCTGGCTGTGGGTGGCTCTGCGCCCCCCAGCATCTCATTAATATCAACCATAACATGGTCGTGGTTCATGTTTGTCCTAAAAAGAAAAGAGCAATTTGCAAAAATTACGCTTACCCCACTCGATAATTCGCAAAACCCATGTACATTGAACAACTTGCTATATACGAACCAGAACTTGTAGCAATCGAAGGAAATATGGTACACGCGCAAACAAAAAGCTCAGTTTCTCTCTCACATATCATAGCCCCTTGTTTTATAACCAAGAGAGAACCTCTTATTCTCTTGCAAGCCACACACACAAATACAAAGTTACATACACCTCTTCTATGTTTTTTCACAAATCGAAACTCCAAAACAGTCACAAACAACTAACAAGTGAGTCACAAACAGTTACTAAGTGAAGAGAAGTTTCAGACGTTGAAAGGAGTGGTGGACAAGACAAGAGGAGTGGATACTTACAAACAGTGGGAAGAAGGGAGAATGAAGCAATGGAACTGGTTTGCAGGATTGTAGCCACAACCTGTTGAAGAATTGAATATTCAGATTTTAATTAAATGCCATTAGTTGATTCCACCTTTCCAAACAATTTGTTTATTTTGAAGTGGAAAAAGAGTGAAGAAGCATATGAAGAAAATGAATAAAGCTGTGAAAGTATTCTCCTACAAGAGACTGTATGGTAGATATTACCTTGTTCCTCTGTGCATCCAATGAAACTCCCAAGTCTTACATTTCAAGTCTTTTGTAGCGACGCAGGATGAACCGGTGTAGTCAGTTTCTTTTTTCATTCTGATAGTCAGGACTAAGAAAACGCGTCGTCTTGATCTGAGAAGGTAAAGAGAAGGTTCGTCTTTGTCGTCTCGTGTTGTGTGCGCAGGTCCGTGTTAAAGGGATCTATTGTTATTTACGTGTGGGGTCTTTGGTAGTCCTGTTGGTATATTATGTATGTGATTAGGAAAAAGCACTGAACATTGATGCACGCGAAATTCAAGAGCACCTGTCGGAGTTGATAGCCAAGAATGTCTGTGTGAGAGTGAACGAAAGAATAACAATGGCTGCAACACACTTGGTAAATGATATAACAAGGTCAAGAAAAAAATGTACTACTATTGGATTTGGGAGTGTAAAGTTTCCCTGGAAAGCATTCTATCTATGTCCCTTAGTAACACACTTTAGAACAGTATGAATCATTTTTCAGCTGAGACATGGTTCCATCTGTCCCTTTGATCAGTAGCTATTTCTCTCGTTCCCATCCTTGTTAAGGCTATATTGATGAATTGCCTTTTTTAGAGTGTGACAGACACAAGTGAATAATTAGAAGAAACATAAGTGAAATGATACATGAAATAAAAAGTAACCTCTGGCTAGTGGAAAATCAAGTATACAAAGGAAATAAATTAGTGTAAAGGGTCTATGCTAGCTGTCTCCTCTAGTTTCCCTTTCATCAATCGGATTCACTTCCTATCTTCCATCCTCCTTGAGACCATAAATGACTCACTGGTAACAAACTTGACATGCAAAGTTTACTCTACCTTAGTTTTTATTGTCAGGCATTAACTTGTTCTGTTAATGATATCTTCCTACCTGAACACTACAAAGAATAGCAATTCCAGCTGAACCACATAATCAACATTTTCTCAAGTTAGGAAAGCATTCAACATATCATATCATGTAAATCATAAAGCACAATCTAGAATGCCGATACCACATTACTTACAACATTGGATTATTGCATCATCGATCTCCGAACATAGCATCATGCTTAATATGTTGGAATTGGGAGCTTCATAGAGTCAATCATCTAACAATAGAACCTAACAAAGTTGAGCAATCGATAAAGCATTGACATTATTCCAGGGCCTATTGTAATGTTTACCAACTTCTTTATAAATGCTACAACACAAACAGCCATTTCTCAAAAGTTAGAACCAGGTATATGCATCAAAGAGCGAGTAGAAAACTAAATTTTCAGAGAAGTCCCGTCTTCTGCTAATAATTTAAGGTTTTCATGGGTCTTTCTTTGTTTTTGTTTACCAAACTTTCCTCCATATAATCGACTTTTACCTCTATTAGTCTTCTCACATGGCCACACCATTTTATGCAAGATTGGTATCTTTTCCTAGATGGATACTACACTACACCAACTTTCTCTTTATTACATGTATTTTTGAATTTTCTTTTCTCATACATTCACTTATCTAAAGCAACAAACTGAACTATAAGTCTTATAGTTTACTTACTCCAACATAAATAATTAAAATAAGCTTAATAACCACTTTTTATCAGTTACTTGGCTGTTATCTTTTTAAAAATAAGTTGCTAAACAGTAAACAGTCTTTTTTAACCCCTTCAAAATATCAACAAACCCAAGTAGTAGGAATACAGTGAAATGAAAAGGCAATCATTCATGAAAAAACTGAACTATGTTCCAAAATTAACTTGAGAGGAATGCCTACAATTTGGACTTGTCAACATGAGCATTACTTACCGCACAGGAGCTGATCTAACAACCTTCTTCACATCATACTTTACCGATGCGAAAGCACAAATCAAGGCAACAACCATTGCTGGGAAAGATACACAGCTTTCGAAGGATCAGATTACAACAAGCGTCAATGTACAAGTGGTCTTGCCACTGAGAAGTAGCTTCCAGCAAGAACCTGGTAACCAATCAATGTACATAAAGAATGAAAAGCATGAATAGAAACATAGCTAGCAACAGAAACATAATGAAGAATTGAAAAAATGTGCTACAATGCTTAATTTCTATTAATAATGAACAAAATCATTTTCTGTATTGACAAGCAAGAGAAAAAAAGGAAAAAAGGGGGGGGGGGGCGTTCAATCACTTTCTTAATCAAAACCAAGTTTTCTAGTTCCCAAACAAGCAGATCAAGAATGACTAGATTTTTTTTTAAACTATTAATTGACATAGGATTCCAAAACTTTATGAGCTTATGATACACTTCATGGGTTTCCCCATTGAGCTCCTGGTTACGTTTAAGAGCAACATTCATTGGTCAAAAGTAGCCACACTTCATTAGCGTCTGTTACTACACTCCATTGTATAGCTTTTAACAAGATTCTTTTTCACTTTAGTCTTAGCTTTATGTTACTTCATATGTTTTGTTCAATCACGTGCTTTGGGGTTCCAACTAGGCAAGTGAGGACTGAGGAGGTTTGAGCTAATTTCAGTACAATGCATATTCCCCATCATAATTTGGGAGTGGGAATTGCATGCATGCACCGTACGAAATCTTAAAACAAAATCTCAAATGAGTCGTTTTTTATTTTTTCAAAAAAATCAAGTGTTAAACATATAGGATTTCTTTTTACTTTTTTTAAAAAAAAAATAATTTTGATTGGAAGGATGCTTTTTCTAATTATTTATACTTGAAGAATAATTAGTCCTTACTACAATTGGCGCTTATGCATATGAGAAATTTTTCTGTAGTTATACAAGACCAAATTGAATATATTTTGGTCACTTGCAGAATAACATTTCATAAATAATTATGATTTCTTCCAATACTTAAAGCTAAAATGTTATTTTATAGATAATTAAGAGTATATTCAACTTGTTACTTTATGACCACACAAAAATTTCTGCATGAGGATACTCTTTATAGTTAATGCTTTTTTGTGCGTATGCGTGTGCGAGTTTGTTGGCTGCATGCCAATCAACGAAGACAATACCTACAAAAGACACTTGCTCATGAAAGCACAACAAAGACATCTTCTTCCTCTCTTTTTTTTTTTTTTTTTTTTTGTGTCTGAACAAAAACAGTTTTTATCATGAGGATTTGTAATGAAAGTTGGGCCCCAAACACTGACAAGACTAAACCAGAGTGGGCTAGTGTTGGCTGACTGTAAATAACAGGCTTATGCTACTTTTAGTGGACGGAGAGTTATTCCAATCTTTGCTTTATGATATGGAATAAAATAAGAGTCTTATATTTGTTAGCAAAATAAATAATGAAATAGTTTTTAAATCTTTTTCCTCATTCTACAGAATCTCATTCCCTTGCAAACAATTATATTAGAGAATAGGGGTGAAAATAGGTCAGATAGCCTACCAAGGCCTGTTATATTTATATTGTATAATTTGTCAAAATGTCCAAAGCAAGATTTGAACCCAGATACCTATAAGTGGATTCCTCTCAGCCTTGCCACTATACCATCACTTCCTTTCAATAAAATTATACATAATTTTTACTTTTATTATTTTTTCATATTGTTACATTTAAAACACAACAACCCTAACATTTCATTTCTTCTCTTCCCCCAAAACAAGAAACGCCGCTTTAAAGTTTGAGTTCTCCTTGCACAATTGCTACCCTACACCCACAAGACAGAACCTAGCCGCCGGCCGCCAAATAGAGCCTCACTGCGGACTGCCACACACAGCCTCGTATTCCACGTGTTCTCTTCCATGTGTTCCAAAGTCTCGCCGTGCACAGATCGCCCTTGCCGCGCCCAAACCGTCGGAGCTGGCTCACTAGTTTATCTCCCTATTACGGTCAGTATCAACTCTTGATTAGTTTTTGGGCCTGTAAAGTTGTTGTTGTACCTCACTCAACATTGGGCTTTTGGTTTTTACTATTTCAGTGCTATTTGTTCACTTCTTGTGTTGAGTACTTGAGTTGTTGTTGTTAGTATATCAGTGTTCTTTCAATATGAGTATAATGTGATTGGACCCAAAAAAAAAGAAAAAGAGTTTGATGTTTAAAACTAATATGAACTTGAGTATCTGGTTATTGATTGAAAATCTTGCTATTTTAGTCTTAAGATTTTAATTAGGTAACAAGTCTTTGCTGTAATATAAGGAAACATTTAGTAATTTTTGTAGACAAAGGCCAGGTCTGTTTTTGGCCTGTTTGATGTTTTGGTTTGTTGGTAAATTACAGGCTTTATAAATAGACCATAGGCCAAGTCAGGCTTACAAACAAGCCATGCTTAGGTCAAGAAAAAAGTCTACAATAGGCAGTCAGCCAATTTGTTACTATACACGCTCTATTATTAGCAGTGCCTCTGACCTATTTCCACCCTTACCAGAGAAGGAGAAAATTATGGCAGAATCATCAACAAGGATTCTACCACAACCACTTGGAGGGGACTGAGCATGTGTTTAGCATAATAAAATAAGTTAATATTATATGTTATACTTTTATCAATTATTTTGGTGCCAATAATTTATTGTATAAACTTATCCGTCATAATCCCTTTATATATCAAAACTAGTACTTTGTGTTCGTGCGGTGCATAGGGTAAAATTAAAAAAAAACTTTTTAAGTGTAGTAAAAATTTAATTTTATGAAATTAATATGTTGAAAAAAATCAATGTATTTGATGTAAAAATGGCAAAATGATTAATAAATATTTCTTGAGTCAAGTGAGAGATTAGGATTTTGGGAGCATCAGCAAGATTAAGCAAGCAATCTCATTCTAAAACGGAGTGCAAATTGAAAAATCTGAACTCTTTAATAATTATTAATAAATATAAAATGGTTAATAAATATAAAATAAAAAAAATGTCAATCGATTACATCTTTAGTCAAATAAATAATAAAGAATAATACGAAAGATAATAATAAAAAGATTTTTTTTTAATCTTTGACATTGCATTGAAAATTTGATTTTCATATAAAACAATGCATTGAAATATAAATTAATATTAACAATGAAAAGATATAATATCAATAAAATTAAATTAAATAAATATAATACAACTTGAATTGGAAAATAGAAGATTAGAGACCAAGAAAATAGAAGATTAAAATTAAAATGAATTAACTATTTTAGCTGATGACAATTATTGATACTAAAATAATATTTTATGAATTCTTGTTAATTAAACACATAATAAAATTTAAGAAATTCATTTTAAAAATTATCCGTGTAATATTACATGAAGTTAAATTAGCAACCCATCCAAACAGGGAAAAAAAGTAAATGCACAACAAATATACATATGAAAAGGGTATTTATAACAGGTTTATTCAGTTATCTTGATCCAATTCTTTTGTCTCAATATTTAGACCTCTATATCAAGAGTTTATTTTAGATACAAATAATTGCTATTATACTGAAATCAAACTCCAAACTATAGTGGAGTAATTCAAATGTATCCAACTCAAATTATTGAATTTATTTTTATTTTTTCTATTTGTTACATTTGTTAGTATGATAAAATAAATGTCCTTTAACCAACTCCTTATTTAAAATTCAAATGTCAACTATTAAACGTTATAATGTTATTTTTTAAAGTTAATTACTATTTATTTGGACAAGTTATTGATTAAATTTATTCATTTAATTTATTTTTCAAATAAATATGTTTAATGCTAAATGAATCTGGTTGCGACACATGGAAAAGTTTTTATATTATATCTTTTGTTTTATTAGTAGTATAAATAGATGATAGATAATTTATTCAAGTCGAAAGAGACCGTATTAGGCCTTATTAACTTTTAATATATAAGGTTTCTTTCATTTTTGGTTTTTATTTTATATTTTATTAAAATAAAAATAATTCTTAAATAAATAATAATAAATAAAAATTATATGAATAAAAATAATTTTTAATGAAAATATTTCATAATAAGTAAATGCTTTTAAAGAATAATATTTAACATAAAAATATTTAACTAATAGTTAATTATAAAAACTTATAAATAAATAAAATTTAATATAAACTTAATTACATATAATAAAAATAAAAATAATTACAATTGATAAATAATTTTTTATTATAATATTTGTTTCTAAACTTCAATTAAAATAACAAATAAAATTTATTATTTTAATATAATTTGTTAATAAATTAATTAATATTTTAATAACTAACAAATATTTCCTGATGAAAAGTACAAGTCACAAATATTAAAATATACAAAAGAAACAAAATATTATATTTTTAAATTAATAAATAATTATTAAAAATTAAAATAAATAATAAGTACATTTTATATAAATTATAATTTTAAATAACAAAAATTAATAAATATTTATAATAAATATAAGTACAAATAATAAATATTTAAATAATAATATTTGTTTTTAAATTTACAATTAAATAATTAATAAAAGTTATTATTTTATTATTTTATAAATATTTACTTAAGATTAGAATTATTTATGATAGAGAGATGATAGTAGTATAACGAAAGATTGTATAGCATTAAAATCTTAACATGCCTTATACTATATGTAACGCCCGTTCATAAAAGCTAATGACACAAATTTGCATGGAAAATTCAAAGTTGAACATCAATATACGTAGATAAAACAAAGAGTTTAAGAGTAGAGGTAAAGTTTTGCTCTCCATACTAAACATTTGTAAGCCAATAAAGAAAACTACAATTTATTTAAATACTCATGCACATATTCCTAGTACAGGTAGGAGTTTGCTTTTCTCTAGGTCATTACTTGACTAATATGAAATTAACAAAAATAGAATGAGAATTAAAAATTCTCAATAGATAATTAATAATTGTAAATTAATTAAACTATGGCGGTTCTAGCCATTTCTTAAAATGGAAATTTACACAGTTACTATATCATAATCTCATCATATTACTTGTAAGCATATCATATTTTATAATATTATGAGCAGTAAATACTGAAAAAAATATGCTATGCAATACATAATACGGCAAGTATTAATATGATTATAATCTATTTGTTTTGATTTGCACTTCCTTTATCTGCTTATCTCATATATATTCGAAGGCTTTCTTCTTGAGAATTCCCATTTTCTAATGTCAGTCTTAACATCATGATGACAAAGCAAGAATTTTATAACACACTGATCAAGGTAGGTAACATAAAAGGATCTTACATCTTATTCCTTTACTTTTTTGGAGATTAGTGGCAAATCTTAAATATTTTCTTTTTAAATTACTTACTTACCATTATGTACAATTCATAATAAATATATAGATGTATAAACTTAAGCAATAGGTATAACTTAAATAAAAAATCAAGTAGCATAAAATAAATAATAACTTGAATAATATACATAAATTTATCTCATAAAATTAAGCAATAAATGGAATAAAGTGCAAAAGTTATAAATTAATTCATAAACTTAAAATAAATGAAGGGCATAAAAACTAAATAATACAAACTTGAGTTAAATAAATAACATAATATTTTAATAAAATTTCTCAAAATATAGAGTTGCCAAATCTAAATATTACTTTCTAAAGAGCTCGAATCTAAGATCATTTTTATTTAACTTTTTTGAAACTTTTTTATCATAATCCATGAGTCTGTCCCTGTTATCATGGCACATTTAGCGCATATAGATCATATTTTTGCAAGGGTTATTATAAAGTCATAGTAATGTCCATAAGTCAAAAGTCATCAGATTATCCATAAGTCAAGGTATAAAATTCTAAGCAAAGATATAAATAATTTAATCATTCAAGTCCTTATATAATAAATTTTACTTATCTTAAGTATTTACAATGTTTTGCTCTTAATATTGATCCTCTAAAGAAATTACCATAAAAATTGACAACTTAGAATAATATATATCATTATATAAATAATATTTGAATAATAATAATAATAAGCAATAGTATAAAGGAATATCAAATAAATTCATTTGAAAAGATAAATAAAATAAACTGCAATAACAATGAGTAATAATATAAATTAATATTAGTTTGAATAACTTGGAATGATAAATAAAATATATTGTAATGATAAATAATAAGGAATAATAAAATAACTTGGGATGATATATAAAATAAATTGTGATAAGTGTAATACTGAACAATTTAAATATAAGGAAAATAATAAATAAAACAATTTTGAACAATAAAATAGATTGCGATGAATGAGCAATCATATAAAAGAATATTGAATGAAATAATTTGGAATATAAAATAAATTGCAATAGTAAATAATAATGAGCAACAATATAAAGTAACACTAAATAACATAACTTGCAATGAGTAAATATAGCCATGATTTTACTTCGCAAATAATTTTATTATCGATCTTAACAATTTCTTTAGATAATAAATAAAAGCTAAACTTGTTTCTTCTGCGTCTCTCTCTCTCTCTCTCTCTCTCTCTCTCTCATAATGCCACCTTCTCATTACACACACAACACACTTTTTCTTTTTAATTCTTTCATAAACTCATTATCTTCTCACCTCATGGTAATAATCTATCATCTCTTTATGTCTATCGAAATTTTACCTCTACTTGGTCGTATTTATAGACGGACCAAGGCATGCTTTCAAAGGCTAATTATGTCACTCCTAATGTGATTTTCCTGACTTTTATTACTATCATTATAATTCTCTTATTCAAGTCAAATGCATTAGGTGCACAAGCACCTCCAGCTTCCTTTATTTCCAAATACTATCAGTAAGATTTATATCTGAGTTGATAAATTCTATGGCTCAAATGTATTTGGTTGCTAATGCAACACTTTTTCTTCATTTCTAATTTATTAGCATGCTTCTTTTTCTCCAAAGACTAATGCCCAGTCATCACATTAATTGACTAGTTCCTTTCTTTCTTTCTTTTTTCCCAAACTTTTATCCAAAGACTTAATGCAAATTCCCAGCCGTGAGTCCCCTTTTTTTTTTTCAATTATATTGTGATTACCATATTATTATAATTATATTATTGTTATTATTATTAGTTTACCTTTAAAAATGTTTAACTAGTATTATTTATTATCTTTATAAATATTATTTATTATTGTTCTTATTTTAAATAGAATAATATAGGTTTAATTACTCTGTAAGTCCCTGTAGTTTGACACAATTTTCAATTAGGTCCCTATAATTTAAAAATTTTCAATCAGATCCCTATATTAAATAAATTTTTGTAATCAAGTTCCTGGAGCGATTTATCATTGCAAAATTATTAGTTAAATTGAATAAATTTTCACGTTTAAACTTACAAAATTGGGTTAGAACCTATTAAATTATATAAAATTTTAAAAAATTTCGTAATTTTAGGTTGCTCTAAGAACTTGATTATAAAAATTTATCTAATGCAGGGATCTAATTAAAAATTTTTAAATTATATGGATCAAATTAAAAATTGAGTGAAATTATAGGAATCTTTAGAATAATTAAACCAATAATATATTTTGAAGTTATTATTATTAAGTTATAGTCTAAATTTAAAAGCTTAACGTATATGATTTGACTATTTGATCAATCAATAGTTGTTGCATAATTAACTTAAATAAAATAAATTAAATTGTTCTACACAAAATATTTTATCACAAAGGGATGTTATAATATAAATCTTATATAATCAGATTTTATCCTATCAAATTTTATCTTATTAAATGTATCAAATGAACCCTGAAAGGTCTGCACACCAAGAAAATGCTTTGAATCTGATACCATCCTAAATAAGGCAAGAAGACAAGCTAAGCAAGTTTTATTTTTTTTTGGATTGAAAATACTGAAATTTATTGGTAAAACAACCCAACTACAAGTGGGAGATTTTAAAAGGCCACATATAAATAGCCCACATTTGGGAAACAGGCCCATTACAAACATGAAAGTTTTATCGATCTACATAACCAAGGGTCTAAGATTACTAACACATTTCGTAAATATAGGTTACCAACTATTGAAAGGGTGATATTTAAAATGTTCACCTACAAAAATGAATATTTAATATTCATCTAATTTTTAACTAGTGATTAAGTTAGAAAAGTAAATTTAATGATTAATATTACATAAAAATTAATTATAATATTCTATATGATTTTTGATTTAATTTGATCAACGGTTAAAAATTATGTGAATATTAAATACTTACTTTTCAAGGGTCAGCACTTAAAAACTCTCCCTTCTTGCAAAATGATTTATAGTGTCATTTGCTTCTCTTCAAGACCGAACTTTAGCACCTAAAATTCTTTAATTTTCACATTCATGTCTCATAAAAAATAATGATATCCTCCAATAGCCTTTTAATGTCTCTGCAGTATCCTCTCTTTCTATTAAATTTCAATCCTTTTGCTGCGAGCGCGAGAAGCTTTACAAAGCTACTCGCTGTATTGAGTAGATACGCATCTCTTTCTTTAAACAACACGTAGCATAAATTATTTTACTTTTATTTTTTTTAATAATTTCTTAATTTACTTTTCTTTATTTATAGTCACAACTTTTCTCAACTCCTCAGAATTCAATAGAGGGGAAGGGAATAACGTAATGCCTTTAAAATTTAACTTTCTTTGTGCAAAACAAAAGGGGTAAACAAGGCTACTATAAAAGTACATCTGACATATCTATGACAAGTTATGATCTATTATGTATTTCTTTTACAAAATAGTAGTATGATATTGTATTTTCTTCTTTGCCTTTTATTTGTCTATCGAGTAATATTTTATTAGCTATTGAATAAAAAAAAAATTTAAATGTATGTGTATGTTTTAATATTTGAACTATTAAACTTCTAATTAAAAGTTGAGATATTTTTATAATTTTTAAAATAGAGATTAATTTTGATGTAGTACTAGTGTAAAAGAATTTTAACCTATTATCTAATTAAATATTTATATTTATAAAATTTTTAAAATAGTAGGTGATTAAATCAAATACTTTACTGATATTATAATATGTGATTGAATATTTGTGTAAATTTTTTTTAAATTGATAGTGTATATAAATTAAATCTTTTAAAATATCTCTATAAACATTATTATAAAATTAAGTCATGAATAAAAGTTAAAAGTACTGCATATAATATTAGATTTTTTATATTACATAAATATTTTTTTATCTGTTAGTGTTAGTAGAAAATTATCTATGTGATGTATGAAAAATTTTAAAAATAAAATATATAAAATAAATATGTAATAATTTATTTTATTTTTATTATTGTGTATTAATTTAAGTATTTCCTATACATATACATTTATAGTGTGAGTTATCATAAAATAATGATAGTTTTTATGGAAAGTTGCAATTTTAACACTTTATAATTAAAATAAAAAAGATAAAAATTAAAGTTGATTCACTACCAATGTCAATTTTCTTTTGTTGTCATATAATTTTTATTGCATTGTTATTGAAAATGTTTGACTTTTAAAATAGCAATCTCAAAAATTATACAATATACAATAATATATATATATATAATTAAATGTTAGGATAAGTAATTTTATACTAATAATATATTAAAATTAAATCAAAAGATAATTAGCTTTTGTTATTCAAACAATCATAAAAAGAATTAATAGAAAATTAAACACGTCAATATTGTAACTCACTAATTGCCTACTAGTATGCTACTGTGATATTTTATTATGAGGTTGTTTGATTTAAAATTTTATGTACATAATACATTAGCATTTTATTTTATCACATTACAAATTATCATTGCAATATACACATATCTATGTTGCCATTTGAAGCTGACACAAGACAACATGTTCCTTTAGAATTTCACAAGTGGACTTTCTTTTTATATATATGATGTAGATATTTTATTTTTTATTCTTTGGCAAAAAATTGTTATGATGATATAGAAAATTATATCAATTCTTTTATTTTTAGGATATCTTTCCTGGTATTGTTGTGAGATTAAATCTTCGAGCTATGTTACAATTAAGAATCCCAACAATTACGTTCTCCAAAAGGTTTATATTAATTAATTTTATCATAGTTTAAATTTAAAATCTATTTTCTATAATCATTATTTAGATGACAAAATTGATTAAATGGATTTTAAATAATCTTAGTAAATATTTTTGCGATATTTTATTCTCATTTGACATTAATTTATGAAAAAAAAATGTTACTGTAGTTTGTCACATGACGACATATATTTTCAAAATTTTGTTGATTAATTCTCCATGTATTATATAGACTAATTTATGTTGAAATATATAAAGTTTATTATATTAAAAGTGTGTAATTAGACAAAAAAATTATATTAATACAAATAATTATAAATTATACATAGTTTTTTTTTTACGTGCTAAATTATACGCAGTTAATAGGATTTCTTTTAGGATTTAGTTTGAATATATTATCGGGTAAAAAATTTTTACACAGACATCTAATTATAAATTGTCATATCAACAAAACTCTTTAACATAACCACCTACTACTTGAATGATCATACAAATAGAAGATTTTGATTAAACGACAATATTAATGCACCTAAATTAAACTCTTTCTTTTAATCAATATGATGAAAAAATAAAAATAAATGCTAAGTAATGCCCGTGCTTTTACTAACTACTTGCTCTAAACCAAGCAACCCGGTACAATTAAGGACAGCATCGCCTGAGGATTTACCTTTTTGGGGGCCCCACTGGATATGCTGGAAGGATGGGCCACATTTGGGTCATGAGGTCATTTTTGGGCCACGTCCAGTCTTAGCTTGTTGATTTGACCACCCGATCCCCAGTCCTCCCAATCCCCTTTCCTCTAATTCAAAAATAAAATAAAATAATGACCAAAAAAAAATAAACAGTTGTTGACCAAGAAAAGAAAAATACATAATAATCATTGTTGACAAAAAAAGAATTACCAACCGTTAATAGCATTAGCTTTGCACCGTGCATGTATTATCTATATTCGTTGCCAAATTTCCATTTTGGTCGACTTGCCAAATTTGATTTCTCACATTATCTTAATCACCATCAACTTTTTTTGTCAGCAACTTTTTTTTAAAAAAATTTGATGTCAAAATTTTGTTGTTGGGCCTGGGATGTCTCTCGTTGAAGTAAGAACGAATGCCTTGTGAAGGACGGTGCTAATGACCCAGAAAAGAGAGGGTGTTTCCTACCGATTTTTTCAGCTACAGCCTAATTTCTTAGAATTTTCCTGACGAATGAATATCCTCATTTCTCAATTCTGGAGACTGAATTCAAGCTCCGTCACTGTTGGGAGTCAACTACAACCAATATACATCGTAACAGACTTAAGTGGCGTTAATTTGTTAACACTTTTCTCAAATAACTCTTAGATGTTCAACCCAAGTCACTATTGAGCTGAATAACCAAAATCAGTCATAACCAAGCATTCGTATAGGCACCTTCTAGTGACCTGTAAACAACTATCCAAACTCACATTCATTATAGCAGATTTAACGGTGTTCGTAAAATTTGTCCTCGCAATATTCTTCAAACGATAGACCAAAACCAGCCCAAATCAAACTAATGCCAGATCAAAATCAAACTAATACCAAGTTGAACACTAGTGGAAAACCGATGCTTGAGTGATTCAAGAGATTTGATATTTATTTTTTTTAAATATAGTTTAAAATTTGAATGTTGTGAACCCCAAAAAAAAAAAAAAAAGAGTCAATATAAGGAGAGTTATATTTTTATGATAGACCAAATTAACTTGAGCCCAATTAATCAGAGTCTATTAAAATATCAGATACTATTGGTTTAAATGGAAAAAAAAACACCAGTGCAAGATGCAAACAATTAGTAAAATGTAGCCTATCACCTTAGCATTTGAATTTGAACTACAGGAGAACCTGATCGTTTTCATTCAAGGATGCAAAGAGTCTAAAAATGCAAGAATATGAAAAAATGATAGTTAAAATGAGAGTCACGGTGGAAGTTTAACTTCAGCTAGCATAGTAGCATACATCAACCATTCAGTCCTTCTATAATGCTTGAATACAGGGGTAATTATGCTCTACTCACAAGTAATAGTAAGAGCCACACTCTATCGAAAAGCAAGGTTCAAGTACAGGGGTAATAATGCTCTCCAGAATTCAATAAGGAAGAAATCTAAGATTAATGATTGCTTTGCTTAGCTTGCTGCACTACTTGTATGACAGAACAAACTGATTGAATTAAAGAGAGGAAAAGGAGAACAATTCCAGCAAAGGATGCAGCAGCTTGCCAAGGAGTTCCGCCATAATCGCGCCTTAAAGTTGCCTTTAAGTTGTGCCAAGGATTTCTATAGAAAGCATTCAAGTCTCTGCAAAGTTGAAAGTAATGGTTACTGAAATCCACACAGGTAATATTTTTCCAAAGACCATTGAACAGTTTTGCAACAGATTCACCATCGCCTAGCCAGTTCACAAGTAGGCCCTTGTCAACAAGCACATCCACATCTCTGCTAGTGTTTATAAGGAAGTCTAAGACAGCAACATAGTCAGTGAAGTATGAATCATTGGGGTAATGACATTGCTCCAACGCTATCAAGTTGCGAAACAACGTCTCAGTCCAATCCTCCACTCTGAACTGTGGGATCTCAAGAACCCCTCCTGAGAATCTCAAGTCCATTAAGCATTTGCTGTCTTTGTTTACTTTAAACGTCACTCCTGCTTCTAGCAACTTAGTAGCACTCTGAGGATGTATCTTTAATTCACCGGTCCTACCCTTTCCAAATGGTGGTGTTCCCAAAGGTTTCAAGTGAAAAGTTCTAAGCAGATCAGCGAAGTGCTTTATGCTAACATTATTAGCGGTTAGTTCGAAACTATTGTAATGCTTAAAATAGTCAAAGGTAAGCTCAAGAAAGGAGTGGACTTTACCAACACCAGAGTGATTGAAAATGCCCTCAAGAACAAAGAAAGGAAGCTGGTTCTCAAGCAACAACAAATCCAATCTTATGCTAGTGGTCAACCAAGGTTTGACTAGGAGGTCATCATCCTCTGTACATTCTAAATAGAAGTGCCTCCAAAAGAGCTCAATTATGAAAGCAGAATCCACTAGAATCACCTTGACAAGATCCTCCGGGGGGAGGCCAATCGTGTCGGAGTAACAACGTCGGACACTGGGTTCAGCCTGTTCTATGTAGCGAACCAAATTGTCTAAAACCAGAGTTGACCTGGCTCGATCGAGGAACTTATTGCAGTATATGATCTTGTGTCTTTGCATGTTTTGCAGCCTGGGGTTGCGGTAGTGGAAGGGACCAATGGAAACAACGCTTGGTGTGTAGGCATCTTCATTGAGCTTGCGGATATCAAAGGGTACCTTATAAATGCAACATTCGCTGGTTATGGGTGGCTCTGCCCCGTCGAGCATCCCCCTAATATCATTCATAACATGGTCGTGGTTCATGCTTGTCATCTAAAAGACATTGAAAGGAAGAACAATGTTTTTTTTAAAGGTTGAACGTGGAGAAAGAGTGAAGAAGCACATGTAGAAAATAAATAAAGCTGTCAAAAGTATTCTTCTAGATGAGACTGTATGGTAGATAGTACCTTATTTCTCTGTGAACCCAGTGAAAACCCCAACTCTTACATTTCTTTCTGGTCTTTTTGTAGCGAAGCAGTATGAACCGATGTGGTACAACAGAACCAAATCCAGCGTTTCCAGTCTGTTTTCCTTTTTATTCTGATGACCATGACCGAGAACAGGGAGAAAGCGGCCAAGTGGGTCTGTAGGCGCCCGAAAAACGATGTCGTTTTGATTTGAGGGGGAAAACTCAAAGGTTCCTCTATTTCTTGCTGTACGTGACTCGTTGGCGCTGGTCGGTATCGAAGGGGTTCTATTCTTCTCTAAATGTGGGGTCTTTGCTACCCCAGTTGTGTAGTGCGGCTAGAAAAAAAGAAAAAAAGAAAAAGAAAAACACGCGTGAAATTCAAGTGCGCCTGTTGGAGTTGATGGTGAAGAGTGTCCGCAGGAGAGCGTTTATAAGGTACATTGATTCAGCTTTTGAAAAAATAATTTTAAAATTAAAATTTTTTTAATTATCTAAGTGTGGGGTCTTTGCTACCCCAGTTGTGTAATGCGGCTAGAAAAAAAGAAAAAAAGAAAAAGAAAAAAAGAAAAAGAAAAACACGCGTGAAATTCAAGTGCGCCTGTTGGAGTTGATGGTGAAGAGTGTCGGTACGAGAAAGTTTATAAGGTACATTGATTTAGCTTTCGAAAAAATAATTTTAAAATTAAAATTTTTTATATAATTAAAAAAATTTTAATTAAAATACATTGAATTTTATTCTATCAATTAATAAAAATAATAAAAAATATTAACTCATACAAATTATCATCTATTATACTGAGAAATTTATTATAATTTTTTTTATTAATTGATAATATAAAATAATACATACCAATTAAACTCTTAAAAAAATTAAAAATAAATTTTTCTTAGATGCATTTTTTTTCAGTTTCTATTAAAAAATAAAAAATATTTTTTATAAATTTTTATTATTTTTAAAAATTTATTCAAATATATTAAAAGTGAATTTTTTGGTGAAAAAAATATTTTTTTTGACCAAAAAATTCTTATCCAAACGCAACAATCACGATGATTCTCAGGTCATTCTCTGGAGTTGATATTACTTGGCTGAATAGATCCTCCGTGATTATGATGTGGATGGCAATAGACTGAGCGTGAATAATCAAGACCAACGACTTATACACGTGGCCTTTGATCCGGGAAAAGGGGACACTAACATGCGCAAGGCGGAAAGTGTGAGAAAGAGTAACCGAAACCGCCAAGAACCCAAATGGTTGAAGGATTTTGAACATAAGGCGCGGAACTGAGGAAAAGAGGGTAGGCGTCCATTGTGAGTCTTGACCCTTACTCTTGCTTCATCTGCATTCTCCCTGTTGCTCGATATTCTGCTTCTTCCCTTCATCTGACTCTTATTCTCTTCTCTTATTCAGGTGATTCTGATGCTGCTGGGAAATCCTGTAATTCATAGGACTGTCATTTCCGTTTGCTCATTAGATAGTTGCTAGAAGTCCTGAACTACCTCTTTTGTAACAATCATTCCTTCTGGATTTAGATATGTTGATTAGAGAACACTAGAGAATACTCATAAGCACTGTTATTTGGCTTCGAATTCATCCATTTATAACTTTTGAAGTTCTGTTTCTGAGGTTACAAGATTCAATTACTGATCCCGCATCAATTGGTGCTTTCATTGACCCATCCATGGCATCCGATTCTAATCTGAGGGAGGAGTTTCGCAAACTGTCTGAGTTGGTTAGCAGACATCAGGACATGTTTGCACGTGTCAACCAAACTCTAGAGAACCTTCAGCTTCTATTTCACCAACACCACGACTCCCCGAATCGCTCGCCTCGTACGGATGGGCGGCACTCAGGAGATAGTGGCTCTCATGCAAGCAATTCTGTTCTGCATCACCGTGCTCTCAAGCTTGAATTTCCTCGCTTCTCTGGTGAGAATGTTGCGGAATGGTTGTACAAGGCAGAACGATTTTTCCGCATTTATGATATACCAGAGGATCAGAAGGTCACTTTTGCTTCCATCTACATCGAAGGCAAGGCTCTCCCATGGTTCCAGCTACTGGAAAAATCCAATCAGGTACCAAACTGGTTAGCTCTTTCTAATGCTGCTCAACTTCAATTCGGCCCCTCTCATTTCGATAATCCACGATCTGATTTGTTCAAATTAACTCAAACCTCTTCGGTCACCGATTATTATGATCTGTTTACGGACTTGGCTAACCGATCGTATGGTATGGATGAGACACAATTGCTAGATTGTTTTATTGGAGGGTTGCGTCCTGATTTGAAGAAGGAGGTTTTGTCCAGGTATCCTCACTCCTTAATGCAGGCGGTGGATCTTGCTAAGTTGTTTGAAGAAAAGTTCTTTCCCTCTCACACCCACACTATCGACCTCGACCACTATACGCCCAACCTAAGCCTATCCTGCCAGCACCAGCTAAAACTGCGGCTACCACCACGCCTATGCCCTCCAACCAACCAAACACTACACCACTGCTACCAACTCCTCCAAAACCACACTCTCTCAGAAAATTGACTCCTGCGGACATCCAATTTAGGCGGGACAAAGGCCTATGTTTCACTTGTGATGAGCGTTATTCCCCGAACCACCGTTGCACTAATAAGTATTACTTCCTTTTGCAAACTGACGAGGAGATTGTGGAACCTAAGGAGCAAACTGAACCCCCAGCTTCTGACATGCATGCGACCGAAGATCAGGAGCACCACTTATCATACCATGCCTTGAAAGGCATTACTAGCCGGGGCACAATTCGTTTTACTGGTATGATCAATGGACACGAGGTGCAGATTTTAGTCGATGGAGGAAGTTCGGACAACTTTATTCAACCACGTATTGCTACCTTCCTACAATTACCGGTGCAGTCTACTACCACGTTTCCAGTTATCGTCGGAAACGGGGATTTATTGACCTCTGCAGGTCAAGTGCAGGATATTCCCCTGCACGTCCAAGGCCACAGCTTACAGATCACAGCTTATTTGCTACCCATTGCTGCTGCAGAATTAGTGTTAGGTACTCAATGGCTCGCCACCTTGGATACTCATTTGGTGAACTATAACCAGCGCTTCCTTACTTTCTTCAAGGATGGAGCAGTGATCACCTTACACGGGGAGAATCAACCTTCACTTCGGCAAGCTCAATTCCACCAATTTCGCAGATTGCAAGACACTGATGCTATCGCTGAGCTCTATACTCTGCAGTGCGACCTCCACTCGATCGCCAATGAGCATTTGTTACGCACGGATAATATTGAGCGGATATGGCAGTATTGCTGCACACCTTCAAAGCTGTTTTTGATCAACCTCATGGTTTCCCTCCTACTCGTAGTCAGGACCATAGTATACCTTTGCCTCCAAACACTTCCCCGGTGAAAGTGCGTCCATACCGTTATCCCCATAGCCAAAAATCAGAAATTGAAAGGATTGTGCATGAGATGCTAGCTGAGGGCATTATCCAACCAAGCTCTAGCCCCTTCTCGTCACCTGTGTTACTCGTCAAGAAAAAGGACGGCACATGGCGTTTTTGCACCGACTATAGAGCTCTTAATGCTGTCACAATTAAGGATTCATTCCCTATGCCAACCGTGGATGAATTACTGGACGAACTTTTTGGTGCTCAGTATTTGTCTAAGCTGGATTTGCGTTCGGGCTAGCACCAGATTTTAGTGAAGCCAGAAGACAGATACAAAACAGCCTTTCGCACTCATCATGGTTTATACGAATGGTTGGTAATGCCATTCGGGCTCACAAATGCACCAGCGACTTTCCAATCCCTCATGAACTCTGTCTTTGCTGCCTTTTTACGCAAATTTGTTCTTGTGTTTTTCGACGATATACTTGTGTACAGCCCTAATTGGAATGCTCATATTCAGCACCTTTCCCAAGTCTTGGACACAATGAGACAACACTCCTTATTTGCGAAGCTTTCTAAATGCTCATTTGGTCAGGTTCAGGTCGAATATCTTGGTCATGTGGTTTCTTGCGATGGCGTAAGAGTGGATGAATCCAAGATTGATTGTATCAGACAGTGGCCACAACCGACCTCGCTTAAACAGCTACGTGCCTTTCTTGGACTTGCTAGTTACTACCGCAAGTTCATCCACCATTTTGCAATGATAGCATCTCCTTTGACCGATCTCCTTAAAAAAGAGGCATTCAAGTGGTCAGAAGTATCTCAAAAGGCTTTTCGTGCTCTGCAGACAATACGACACAGGCTCCAGCTTTGGCGCCTGATTTCTCCAAACTGTTTGTCCTTGAAACTGATGCATCAGCCATGGGCATAGGAGCTGTCCTGAGTCAAGAGCACCACCCGATTGCATATTTTTCCAAGAAACTTTCTCAAAGGATGCAAAACCAATCCACATATGCTAGGGAAATGTATGCTATAACTGAAGCCGTGGCTAAATTTCGTCACTATTTGCTGGGGCATCATTTTATTATCCGTACGGACCATCAAAGCTTAAAGGAAATGCAAACCCAAGTGATCCAAACGCCAGAGCAACAGGCGTGGCTTCCCAAACTTTTAGGCTTTGACTTCACCATAGAATATAAAAAAGGCTCCGAGAACCAAGCAGCAGATTCCTTGTCTCGAGAATTTTTGGCCATCTCTCAAACCCAGTGTGATATCCTTTCAGACCTTAAACAAGAGCTCCAGCAATATGATCCATATTCTGATTTGGTTATTACCAAAGACATTGCCTCACACTTACAGCACCACAATGGTTTCTGGTTTTGGAAGGGAAAGATCCTTGTTCCCTCTTCCTCAAACATCCGCCAGACATTACTAAAGAGTTTCATGATTCCTTGCTTGGGGGACATGCTGGTATACAGCGTACACTTGCCAGACTGACGGCTCAATTCTATTGGCGAGGTATACGCGATGATGTTAAGGAATATGTGCGACGCTGCGGTGTGTGTCAACAAGCTAAATATGCGGCACAACCTCCACCTGGGCTGCTTCAGCCACTACCAATACCAGCTCAGATATGGCAGGATATAGCAATGGACTTCATCACGGGTTTACCACTATCACACGGCTGTACTGTTATATTGGTTGTAATTGACAGACTGTCTAAATTTGCCCATTTTGTTCCCCTGCCACCAAAATTTATCAAGTCGTGAGTCGGCTTTCATCCAACATGTGGTTAAGATTCATGGCATTCCGCACTCAATTGTGTCTGACCATGACAAGATCTTCACTAGTGCATTCTGGCAGGAGATCTTTAAGAAGCAAGGCACCCGACTTGCTATGAGTTCAGCTTGCCATCCACAAACGGATGGACAAACAGAGGTCCTTAACCGTTGCTTGGAAATGTACTTGCGTTGCTACACTCAACACAACCCAAAGGAGTGGTATCGCCTTCTACCTTGGGCGAATTATTGGTACAACACTGCCTTCCAATCAGCGATTGGCATGACTCCGCATGGTAGTTTTTGGTAGAGAACCCCCTCAGTTGATCAGATATGTCTCCACTCCTACTGACACACCTCAGGTGCAACAACAACTACAGGAACGTGATGCATTGCTGGACCAGTTAAAACTCAATCTCAGGCGAGCTCAACAACGAATGAAAGCGTATGCTGACTCCAAAAGGAAAGAGCTAGAATTCCAAGTTGGTAATCTTGTTTTCGTCAAGTTACAGCCATATAGACAGCACTCTGTAGCTTTGAGAAGACATCAAAAATTAGCCATGAAATATTTTGGTCCCTTTCCAGTGATAGGGCGCGTCGGACCAGTAGCTCATAAATTGCAACTACCAGAGAATGCGAAGATTCATCCGGTGTTTCACATTTCCTTACTCAAGAAGAGCGTAGGGGAAGGACATGCACAAGTGTTTCCAGAGGCATTATTGCTGGATACTCCTGACAGTGCGGCCCCAGATATAGCCACTGATGTTCATCCTAACCTTGAGGACAAGGTTGAATTCCAGGGGAGGTGTAATGATGCGGATGGCAATAGACTGAGCGTGAATAATCAAGACCAACGACTTGTACACGTGGCCTTTGATCCAGGAAAAGGGGACACTAACATGCGCAAGGCGGAAAGTGTGAGAAAGAGTAACCGAAACCGCCAAGAACCCAAATGGTTGAAGGATTTTGAACATAAGGCGCGGAACTGAGGAAAAGAGGGTAGTCGTCCATTGTGAGTCTTGACCCTTACTCTTGCTTCCTCTGCATTCTCCATGTTGCTCGATATTCTGCTTCTTCCCTTCATCTGACTCTTATTCTCTTCTCTTATTCAGGTGATTCTGATGCTATTGGGAAATCCTGTAATTCATAGGACTGTCATTTCCGTTTGCTCATTAGATAGTTGCTAGAAGTCCTGAACTACCTCTTTTGTAACAATCATTCCTTCTGGATTTAGATCTGTTGATTAGAGAACACTAGAGAATACTCATAAGCACTGTTATTTGGCTTCGAATTCATCCATTTATAACTTTTGAAGTTCTGTTTCTGAGGTTACAAGATTCAATTACTGATCCCGCATCAGATTACAAAAGGAAGCACATTTTCAAGCAGAAGCATATCACACAATGCGAAGTAGCAATTATGGTAAACCTAGAACGCAGTCATTGCCAGTTCGCAGTCCTGGGAAATTAGTTCTGAGTAGAACTTCAAGGATGGTGGCATCGAGAACAATCAATTTCACAAAACTATCACTACTAAGTCAGTGGTTACTGCGTACCAACTTCTCACCCTGGATTTGATGCAGTCGTTTACCTTAGTTCGTCGTACAAATTCCCCAGTTAACGCAATTTGTGCTCTTCCATGTCTTATATAAGTCTTCTCTATTGTGGTAAAAGCGGCCAAATTGATATAACCTTCAGGCATAAATGAGTTTTCAGCTGCTTGAAGTAGTTGCTTGGGAGCTGCAACAGTTGGAAGACAAAGGGAACAACCACCCCAACTTCTCTCTCACAGAATTTACCAACTGAAGTTGGTTTTCAACATCGAGTGAGACATGGTTACATCTGTCCCTTTGATCATTAGCTATTTCTCCCATTCCCATCCTTGTTAAGGTCCATATTGATGAATTGCTGGCAGTATTGTTTGGTCCAACTTCCTATAATTCCATTTAATATTCACATTTACTTAAACCAGGGAAAGTACTGAAAGTATGATATCCGGAATTGACAGAAACAACAATTTTTGTTCTATATCTGATGCAGTTTACAGTTGTCTTCTTTAGGGTTGACAGACACAAGCGAATAATTAGAAGAAGCATAAGTGAAATGATATGAAATAGAAAGTAACGTGTGGCTGGTAAATAAATCAGTGTAAAGGGTCTATGCTTTCTCTCTAGTTACCATTTCATCAATCACTCTCTCTTCCTAACTTCAATCCTCCTTGAGAGCAAAAATGACTCGCTGGAAACAAACTTCACGTACAAAGTTTACTCTATCTTAGTTTTTAATGTCAGGCATTAATGATATCTTCCTACCTGAACACTACAAAGAATAGTAATTCAAGCTGAACCACATAATTAACTTATACATTTTCTCAGGTCAGGAAAGCATCCAACATATCATATCATAGAAATCATAAAAGCACAATCTAGAATGCCGATTCCACATTACTTATAACATTAGATTATTGCATCATCTCCAAACCGAGCATCATACCTAATAGTTTTAAAAGAGATGGAACCAGAACTTCATAAAGCCAAATATGTTGGTATCAGGAGCTTCATAAATTCAATCATCGCACAATCAACCCTAATAAAGTTGAACAATCAATAAAGCATCGAAAGCTTGGATCTTTTTGGATCTTGCAGTACTGTAACGGTTATCATCCACTTATCAACTTATTTAAAAATACTACAACAGCAACAGCCTTCTCTAATAAGGTAAAATCAGATATATGCATCAAAGAATCAGTCAAAAACTAAATTTTCATAAAGGTCATTTAGATCAAGGTCTTAGGTTAATAATTTTTCTTAGGCTTTTCATTGGTCTTTCTCTGTTTTTGCTTATCAAACTATCCTCCAGTCAATCAACTCTTAACCAGTACTTCTATAACTACTTTCCTCACGTGGTCAAGCCATTTCAAGCAAGATTGTTATCTTTTCCTTGATAGATTCTACTCCAACTTTCTCTTGAATACATTCATTTTTCACTTATCTTTCCCCATACAACCGCTTATCTACTGCACCAAACTAATTTATAAATAGAGATTAAAAGTATCACTTCATCAGTCAGTTAGTCCAATATAAATACTTAAAATGAGCTCAATAACCACTTTTATTAGTTACCTGATATGTTTTTATAAAAAAGTTGCTAAACAATCTTTTTTATCCTTCAAAATATCAACAAAACCAAGTAATATGAATACAGGGAAACAAAAAAGCAATCATTGTTTAAAAACTGAACTATTTGTTCCAAAATTAGTTTGAGAGGAATGCGTACAATTTGAACACGTCAACATGAGCGTTACTTATTTCAGCTTAGACTTAGATGAACTCTGAAGAGGTCTAGCTGTGGACCGAATAGGGGCTGATCTAACAACCTTCTTCACATCATACTTTACAGACGCGAAGGCACAAATCAAGGCAAGAACCATTGTTGGGTAGACATATACAGCTTTCAAAGGATCAGAATTTACTGGCTTCCCTAAAAGTCCTTCCTTGACCAGTCCCCAAACTATAAGAAGCGTCCCAAACATGCTCATTCTGCCAGGTTTCAAAATACCCACAAGTGCTCCTGCAACTGAGAAGTAGCTTCCAGCAAGAACCTGGTCAACAATCGACGTACATTGAGAATGAAGAGCACGAATAGAAACATAGAAGCAGAAACCTAATGAAGAATTGAATTAATGTGCTACGATGAAGTTAATTTTAAAATTGAGTAAACTCTCAAATTCATCCTTAACTAGAACTTAATTTTAAAATTGAGTAAACTCTCAAATTCATCCTTAACTAGAACAGCATTAGACACCCGAGAAATGAAAATCCCAACATAGTCCCCTTTTAAGGACTAATGCATCCGACTAATATGATTGACATTCATAATTTGGGAACAAATGTATCCAACGCTATTTTAGTCAGTGACGAATTTGGGGGTTTTGGTCTTGAAAAATCATATGGACTTGCAGTAAGCCAGACAGAAGGAATATCAAATTGCAAATAGACAAGAAGGGGGTTTAAACTTTAAAGGCAACATATGATACCTCAATTATACATAGGAAAATATCATTCCGTACAAATTTACATTCAAACATTTGCACAGACAGTGTTAAAAGGCAGTAGTTTTTTCAATTCTCAGTCAAACCCACCCGTGATTTTAGCTACAGCGAAAATTTGATTGGTTTTCACTCATTTCATATTGTATTCATGTTATTGCTATTCCTACTGAATAGCATCACTCTTATACAGAAAGGTATATGACTATGATGAGTTGAACGGCCCTAACCTCCAAGCGTTGAAGATCAGTAACTGCAGAAGCTTCCTTTACATTGGTCAAGTTATACAAGTCCAACAAACTATCCCATTTTGGAATAGTCATGTTGTGGATGAGGCCATTCACAGCAGCACCAGGGTACAGAAGGCCCTTCACAACAGGAACAGGGAATATCTCACTTGCAATTAACTGCGATGATGTCACGTGCAACGGCGTCGTACACATGCCAGATCTGCAAGTCACCCTGTACAAGCAACCAAAACCAAAAGAACAAATCTCAAAAACGTTCTCAACACTACGGCCTCGGCGAAAGCCAGAGTGTTTGTGTGTGAAATTGTAGCGGCAATTCGAGCGTTGAACGGGGATGGAGGAAGAAGTGATGAGGAATTTTAGTTTTGGGGCGTACCTGAAAAGAGGGATTTGGAAGATGATGAGGACGAAGAAGATGCGAGCTGCTACTGACGATATGTTCTTCGTCCATCCCTTCGATGATGATGATGACGATGGTGGTGGTGATGATGATGAAGAAGAAGAGGATGATGATTTGGACTTTATCGTGGAAGTTGGCATGGTGGAAAACGGAGTGACGGTGAAAGCGAGAGGGAGGATCTAATCTGATGCTTCACCGACCCGGTGGAACCCACTGTTCTCTACAATGCTCTACCCACTGCCTCCCGTTCCCAGTAATCGCTGTATAAGTATGGCAATGGCAGTGTGTATTTGCGCTTTTAATTTTTTACCATTTAGCTTCTTTGTAGTTCTTAGATACTTTTATTATGAATTTAATTTTAATAAATTCTTAGTGAAAATATATATATATATATATATATATAAGTGAAAATTGTTGATTTAATTATTTTTTTTTTCAATGGAATTATCAGCATCATGGTTTTATTATCAGGAATTTGACTAATCCAACCTGATATGATGGAAATCCCTAAAAGAGGTAGGAATTTTTTAACGAGTATTTTTTTCATTTCCAAAATTTGAACATAAGATCTCTGGTTTGATTTAATTACTTATTACCTTTAAACTCTTTTATACTTATAATATATCAAAATTAATCTCCAATTTTATTTTGCATTTACTTCCTCTATTTTTCATTGCAAAAATAAATTCAAATATCATGCCATTTTATTTTTCATATGTGCGATTCTTGGGCTATGTTTGAATATTTTTTATAAAGAGAACAAAATGGAATACAATGAAACGGTAGGAGTTGAACTTAGCAATGATTGTGGTGTATGGATGGCAACATGGATGAAAGAGTATGCATGGTCTAATGATTATCGTATCTGCGTAAGTCATTTACAATAAAAATAATGATAAATTGTTGTTTGTTTGTTTTTTTTTTTCCTTAAATTTTTCCTAACGTCTCATTTTGAATATAGGCTACTAATACAACTAGGATGCGCCTTGTACTTGATCATGTGCTAAAAAGGTATAACACGAAGCGGCATAATGTCACTGATGTTGCTCGTCAATACTTCAAAACATTTGAAGACAAGCAAAAGCATCTAGTTAAAGCTTAATGTTGCAACTATCGGCCATTGTTTTTTTTTTCTAATGGGCAATCTATTTAAATGTTTTTTTAGAGCCTAAACCAGCTGCCCATGGTGCTACCATATTTGTAGGTGTTGCATTTGCTTGTTAGTCTCTATTTCATGATCATCTAAATAAGAGAAAAGATCTAGTGGAGTAGTTTATGTTCCTTCAAGCAGCCAAGGTTGATTCATCGAAATGTGGACTGCATGCTCTTTAAACTGGTTAACCTTCGGACTTGAGCTGTTATCTTTTGATTAGTATTAGTTGGGAAATCATTCATTGTCTTATGTAACCGCTGTTTTTATTTATTTTATTTAAAGCTTGATTACTCTATTGCCTACAATTATCTGTTTAGAGTGCTTTTTTTTTTGGGTCAAAAGAATTGGTGACGTTGAAATTAATTTAATATATTCTTTAAATCTAACATGGACCAAACCCATAATTCATCTCAGGACGGATCAGAAAAGGAACAAAGGTATGTTTACTTTTGAGATTCATATGGCATCACAATACTGAGGGGCCCAACAACATATATATATATATATATATATAACCGACATGTTGGCTTGATCACATGTTCACATGTGCACCTCCAATTTAGAGAATGCAACCCCAACTATATGTCTATTTTCTTTTTTTAACTGAAAAAATTGTTTGTTACAAACACAAACACACTGCAACTTTTACTTTTTGCTTATCCGCACTTTTCACGACACTTTTTTTTTTTCGCCTCTCCAGATGCCAGCCTACATAGGCATGATGAAGCAAAGGCAACTACTCGGTAGTGATTTACACACATTACAACTATCTTTGTATAGTATTGCAGGGTGAAATTTTTGTATTTTTCTTTTTGAAAAAATCCTAGATTAAAAGACAAAAAAGAAACTAAATTTAGCCTTATTGTATAACACTTGCTTCATCCTTGTTTTATTAAGCCATTGTGAATGCTCTCCAGGTAAGGTTTTAGGTACAAACATTATTGCCATCAATCTAACCAAAAATCATTGTTTTATTTTATTTCTTTCTTTAGGTCGTTAGCGATTATCCAGCACAAAAGACAGCCTTAACGAGCTGGTGGTGTGAAAAAAGAGAGGTGTTATATGAACCCCAAAAAGTGGGTGTCCAATTGACATAACACATCTTTCACCATTAAAATTCATTTTCACTTGTTTTTATATTATTTTTAAAATATTTTTATATAAAATCAACGGTTGTCAGCGACTATGTCGCGACAACCTATGTCAATTTACTATTTCTCGTGAAAAAATTACCCCGCATCTTGAATACCGGCCCTCATCCCCCTATGTTGCCATTAGCCAATCTTTCAGAAAAATGTGTAATAAACCGTTATTAATAGAAAATACCAGTAGGCCTAACTAGGAAAGAAAAGTGAAGCCACAAACTGTTATACTCCTGCTTTTACTTGGTCCAGTTGGACTCATCTTCTTTTTTTTACAGCAATAATGAATTTCATAACGCCAACGAAAATGAACTTGACTGGGTACATGATATTTCATACAATACAATAAATAAAAAATGGATAAATATACAAGGTTAAATCTACATAATATCTTTTCGATTGAAAAAAAATAATAATGTAAAAGATGATTGATCTCCCACACCCCCCCCCAAAAAAAAAGAAAATTTGATGCTCAACAATGGGCAAATACAATTCCCACAGCTAACATGTTAAGTGCTCAACTAACTGACCACTTTTTCCCTCAGTTAGTGCTGTGTGGGTGGAAATAGAATAACATAAATTTAGAAAAAAAAAAACCTATTGTAGCAGATTTTATTGAGTTCTTCAGCTCCAAAATAATTTGCAATCGTGTGAAAAAAATTCGAAGGCAGAAATAACAAATAAGATGGCCGTAATGAAAATTTACATGCGAATAAACACCAATAACAAGCAAACAGTCTTCATAAAGTGATCAACACACATCATCCATTCCTATCATTTTAACATGACCACATATAACAACAAAAGGTAAACAAATAAGGTCCAAGCAGAAGAAAAGAACAAAACAGAAAGAGTGCACCAATTGGTACGTAACTTACATCCATATGGCAACCAGCACTGACACAAGCGCAATCAGGTTTAGATACATCTCCTCCCTTTTCTTGGACTCAGCAAGTGCAACTTCTAACTTTGCAATCTCAGTTTCTTTCTTTGCCAGCGCAGGCTGAAGCTCTCTTTTCTCATTTGCATCCTCGTTCTGAGCTCATTCGGAATTCATCGCTAAATTGTTTGACTACACTACCGCAATGTCAATAGGCAGATCAATCCAGTCCAAGTATTTACATGCCTATACAAAACATAACCGGTTTCGAAAGCAATTTTTGCACCTAAAATGATTGCAAACTTACACTACATAAATATTGTAGATCAAATATCATTTAGGTTGTTTCCTGATCTTCACAGAACATTGGTAATATCTTCTGCCAAGGTTTAACTCAGACTAAGATGTCTTCATAATTGGCACTGCTTCGCATAGGCAACAATTCCCAACAGCAGAAACAACACTTTGTCTAGTGGAACTAAACAATTGTGAGGCCATGTACACTGCATGGCAATAAAGTGGATAATGCTAAGATCCGACTTAGAGCCAAACAACACGCGCAACCACCAACAGCTATAAACTTAATCATGGACTTCTCTATTGAATAAAAAAATCAAGATGCTAACAACTCATTTTACAAGGTTACAATGACCTTAACCATTTTCTTATTCGTCAAAACAGGTGCATAGAAAATTGATCATTTACAAGCAATCACCATAAAACCAACCAGTAATATTCGACATCCAATGTACCCTCTACTGTTGTCAGATTGTGAATGAGGCTTGCAATTGATTTATTATAGCCCCATATCAGAAATCAATATACATGAAAACCATCCTTCTTGTATAACTGGAAACCTATAAAAAGAACCAACGAAATCGTGCCCAGCACATGAAAACAGAACAACACATAATAACACCCATCATTGCCTCCCAATTGTCTAACTAGCAATGAATACATAAATTCATAACGAAATGGAAAGGAACAACAAAAAAAAAAAAAAATGGGAACCTAGCATAGGTGGATGAGCGACTACTAACAAATCAAATCCTAGCAAACAAACGTGTCAATAAAATGTTGCATTCACATCGTTCTGCTCCGCTATAGTATTAGCAACATATGACAACCACTGATAGTAGCCAAACCACTATAATGTCAATGGTGATTTTATTAGAGATGCCTTCTCTGACTCTTCAGCTCAGCATAACCTTATAGAGCACTCAAGTTTTGAAAATTGCTTGACTAGTTAGAACCAATTCGGTCCAATAACAAGTAGATTGACAACAACTATGTATGAAGAATCGACGTGGCTTACAAAAACTCCTTACACCCAACCTACGCAAGTAAGAATCAACTTCAACCATATAAGCCAATTACTTTGAAACACACCTTTAATTGTCATAACTAATGCACACCATAAACATGCATTTACTTTTAAAAACACTTTTACTGGCAATAACAGATGCAGAATAAAGAGATGCCATTCAAACCAAGTAAAGCAAATTAGTTTTAAAATCACCTAGACCAGTCAAAACTAATGAACACCATTACGAAGAAAATACAAACCATAAGAAGCAATTCAGTATTACGAACAACTACACTTGTATAAAATAACCAAGTCAACAAATTAGAATGCCGAATCACACCACAACATGACCCTAAAACACTAGAAATGGGTTAATAGTGGTAAAATGCACGCTTTTAGCCGACAAAACAACATGCGATATTTTATCCTATTCCCGTAAATCTGCGCCTATTGCCATGATCACACACTAGATCTTTCAACAAAATGTAAAAAATGGACTCATAAACTTAGCCAATCCCCGATGGCATGCAGAATCGGTTAAGAAAAATGTATTCAACAATGGGGCATCGATGCATGTTATGAAAAAGCTTCTTGGTAGCATAACAGGATAAATGAAAGGAAAATAGGCATCTACTAATCGACTCCTGCTCATCTCCCCAAGTAAGCCCAAACTGTACAATAAAGAACCGAGGGACAAGCTCGGTCAGACCAAGTGAAGCAAACGTTGAAGGGCCAATGTCGAGTGTGAGGCCACGTCCGCGGAAAGGGATCGATGACCAATACATGCTATGCCCTCTCTACCAAAGGCTCTTCACTTCAAGGGCGCTTGTTCTATGTAAGGTTCTTTTGGCTAACGTTGATTGGTGAGGGAAGAGGCGTGCAAACGAAAGTCTTCCAGATTTTGATTATGTTGAGTTAGAGATTTGGTTGCAATTATGTCTATTAACCGCGCCTAAGATCTGTTAGAAAGGGTGCAGCAAAAGTGAGAAATCATTATTCAAGAATTTATACCAACATTAAATTCATTATACCTTTCTTTTAATTTAAATTTTATACTTTTATGTTAATTTCATATTAACTCTATATATTATACTATATATGTGTTGTGCATTACAGTTTTTAAACGTTGATATATCCTGATATCCGAATTATATGGTATCCGTATATTATGCCTATGTTGGTTACTTTAGTATTAAAAACTAATTGGATTAAAGTAATATAATATCAAAGACTAATTTATTTTAAAATTGTTTTTTATGTGAATCGAAGACTAAAATATTAATTTTTAAAAGTTAAGAATTATTATCACTTTAGTTTACAGCTTCATAATCAAAATGAGGAAATGAGGGTTTACACGATGTTAACCGTTTGTTAGTAAATTAAATTGGTACTGATATGCCTATGGTACGTAGACCAAATAGAATCCGAGATATTTATATGTATTTGTTGTTTTTAACTGCGTAGCTTATGAATGCGAAAACCCTCAGTAGCTGTGGTTTTGAGGAGATAAAGATAAACCCTGAGCCAGAGAAACGATGGCCGTGGCTCCATCTATCGCCGTTCGTTGCTCATCATGTGCTCCTGCTCACGGTGAAGGCTTCCAATCTGCTCCCCTCACTCTCCCTTTGCAACGGAACCCTCTCTTCTGCTCCCTCCTTCTTCCCTCTCGCCCTCGCTCCCTCAGCCCCACTATTGCCGCCGCCTCTTCCAAAAAGAAGAAAAACAAGGTCAAATTCGATAACTGAGTTCACAAAACAAAAAGAAAAAAACAAACTACTTTTTTTTTTTTTTAAATTTAGATTTGGAGCATTGGATAAGGTGAAACCAGATTGTCTTCTTTGCAGAAAAAATTGTCTCGTGATAATGTTACCGTGGATGATGATGATGAGGAGGAGGAGGAGGAGGAGGAGGATGCTTTTGAGATGCTGTTCAAGCAACTCGAAGAGGATCTCAAAAACGACGATTTGTCACAAGATGGTACCGATGATGAGATAAGTGAAGAAGACCTCGCCCTATTGGAACGCGAGTTGGAGGATGCGTTGGGGGACTTCGATGCTGAAACGTTGAGCCCTGATGTACATGATGCAGAAACTGATGGTAATGATGCAGAAGAAGAAGATGATGATGATGATGATGATGATGAAAGGTTACCCAAGCTTAGAACTTGGCAAATGAAGAAATTGGCTAGAGCATTAAAAACTGGCCGCCGTAAAACAAGCGTAAGTGCCTTACTCATTTATTTTGTCGATTTTCAGTCTCAGTGCGGTTGTTGTAATAACCTTTTCCTTGTCTTTCAATTTGTTCCAGTTTCATTTTTTATTTCAGATAAGTAGTTATATTTTGAATGGATAACTAATGAAAGTATTTTTAATTGTTTCGGACCATAACTAAGTAATATCAGATGATAGGATTGTTTGATTAGTGATTACACTTTGCAGATGTTAAATGTTGTCTTCCTTACTTGAAGTGCCTGTAGGCTGTGTCACTTTCATTAGGATGATATCACATATGACATGTGTTTGAGAAATCAAAATCTATGTGGAGTAATGTCAATCATTCGTGTAAGCCATTAATTCCAATTTTGTTAGTAATATGATGCGCCTTCTGATAGTTCTACCTGGGGCCTGCCTTTTCGTGGTTGTTGATAGGTAGAAGCTGCCTATAGCCTCGTTGATTGATTGATTTTTTTGTGATAGCCTGTTTGATTTTTAAGTAGATGGATAAACTAGATGGACTAGCCAAATTGGATTGCTTGCTTCCTGAGTGACCTTGGCATCCTCATTGAAGGTGATCCGTACTAGTTACTATGGAGGATCTCTATTTAATCTGCAAACACCTTAACTTAGCTTGGAATTTTTTTTTTTTTTACTTTCTACAAATGTTGAGATTAGGAACTTGGGATAGAGTTTTCTTGAAAGGGATGAAAATTGGAAGGTAGTCATTATGTGTTTAAATGATGAAGAAAAGAGGGGGAAAAATGAAATAAAACCTTTGTATTCATTGATGTGCATGACAGACCTATGCTAGGTAAGTTCCTGAAATTAACTTCTGGACTCTGTTCCTCAAATTCATCTTTCTTATTTGTTGCAGATAAAGAATCTTGCTGCTGAGCTTTGTCTTGATAGGGCTCTTGTTCTTGAATTGCTTCGTGACCCTCCTCCGAATCTTCTGATGATGAGTCTTTCGATACCTGATGAACCCACAGCAACAGTAACACCACTTGAGATCAAACCCAGAGAGATTGTTCATGAAGAAACAAGTATGGATCCTCCAGAATCTGGAAACATGGCTAAAGCACCCGTTCATGTCATGCAACATAAATGGTCTGCTCAAAAGAGATTGAAAAAGGCCCAAGTTGACACTCTGGAAAAAGTTTATAGGAGATCAAAGCGACCCACTGTAAGTAAATTTTACCATGCTTCAACAAAGTTTTATGAAAGAAGATCATCCATATTGGACTAATAAAATGTTCATTGGCTTATTAATCTTGATTTTCTGATTGGATTCACTTTATTTTTCTCTTCTAAAGCAATCCCTTCTTAAGTCAAAAGTTTTGTGGCTGAAACTACAGATAAATGCATGCTTGTACTAGTATTCCTGACTATGTGCTATACCGTCATCTGTGTTTCATGATTATGTGCTATACTCCTACTTTTGGTTTGAAATTTCCATGACACCTACTGCGGTTGCCAAAATGAAGCTCAATCAACTGTTCTCATTCTCAGTGCACAGACTAAATGTTCCATGTTAGTCTGATGGAGATTGATAGAAACTTCAAGAGAATAGGGAAAATGTAATATAATTTTTTTTACAGTAATTAAGCACCACACATGCACAACTTCTTATCTTTATTTGCCTCCAAACAAAAGTAAAAAATAAAAAAAATAGCAAAGAAAAGTACCCACCTTAGTGTAGATGATGTGCTTTCCATTGCTGCTTCATAACATGATATCTTGTATTTAGTAATAACATGAGTCTTGCTAGTTATTATAATTGTTTTGCCGATATCTTTAAAACACAACTAGTTAACTTCGATTCCCTTATCTGTCTGCGTTTGATTCCAATGCAGAATGCAATGATCAGTAGTATCGTGCATGTAACCAACATTCCTCGAAGAAGAGTTGTCAAGTGGTTTGAAGACAAACGTGCTGAGGAGGGAGTTCCAGAGCATCGTGTTCCTTACCAGCGCTCTGTATCAGAAACTGCTTGAAGATTTATCTTCTTGGATTTGTTTTGTAAGGTTGTAGGCTCTGTGAGAAGTCTAACAATTGTATAGAAAATCATGCTTTGGGGGTTGAGTTATGTGGGGCAGTTGAAGTAGTAAAAGACGTGATTATTAGTTATAGCACTGGCTATTGAATATTGATCTGCAAGTGTAAATCGAATCACGAAGTGGTGGTGCTATGCTTGGCCTTCGTCGATCGGCGAAGCTGCTGCCAAGGTTCAAGAAGTTATGAATGGATATCACTTTTTGTTAAATGTTTTCAAGATGGTATGGTTTAACGAAATTAACCTTTAATCCACAAATTTAAATTTGTAATTAAATCCAAACTCTAAATCATGGGTGTAAATGCAATTCCAAAATTTTAATTCTAGCAATTCCAAAATTTTAATTCTAGCAACTATTGGGTCAGATTTATAATTCTTAGCCATTTCATAAACAATAAATCTGAGCCATGCATTCATTATTCAATGGTGTAGATTTAAGGACCATGTAACTCCTTGATATGCCAAAGACCATTGCCGAACGCGCCTTTGTTCTTGAGCTATACGCATTGCTGACCAGATGATGTTCCACCCAAGTGTTAAATTAACACTCGGGCTTGCAAAAGTAGTGTCGGCCAAGCCCCACCGTCTCTTCTTTGTTAAGGGTCAATCTACTTGTTGGATATTTTTTTTCCCCCTCCCAAAATGTAGTAAAGATGTGGGCGAGCCCTAGCTTGAGTAGCAATTATTTGTCTCTAACAGTAGGCACACCCGGATCAGATCAACCCTTCCCCCTTCTCTAGCGTGTGTGAGTGTGTTATGACAAAAAAAAAAATGTAGGTAAAGATATTTAATTTTATGAATATGCTGCTTGAATATATCAACATCTTATTGTTGTCACATTTTCAGTTTTATTGTAATCGTTGTCGCTCAATTTAAGTCAATACCATGGGAGATGTTACAAGCCCCTCTCTCTCCAAAAGGAACAATTTCTATGAAATCGAATTTTTTTGGTTTTAAAAAATATGCTAGCTCCTTTATAGAAATACCAAAATAATGTTACCAAAAGTTTTGGACAATTTTCTAGCTTTCACAACTATTTTTCATTCCAAACAAAGCGCTAGTGCTATAGAAGTGTAAATTGTCAAAATCATACAAATTTGACAAAAAATCATTGGGCATATTACTTTTTCCAAAGAATAATTTATTTCTATCAAAATCTTCAGTAATTAATTTGTAGTTTATTCTATGAACTAAAAAGTAGTAGGATGCCAGGATTGATAATTGTTCAATGAAATGGACAGAAAATTAGTCAACATTAGTTGTAACGGCCTACTCATTATAATTCTTACAATTACAATCGCGAAGCGGGGCAGACCTGTAATTTCCGCGATGACGGAAGTAGATTTCCTCTTTCCAATTAAATCGCGTGGGCACCGACAGCCATGGGTAATCAAACCGGGAATACCGGCACTAGCCGGTACTCCGCCGGACAGCCTGGTACCGCTTCACCAACTATTGGACAACCAAATCTACACATAACTCCTTGTCTCTTCCCCTCGGGTAACACGTGTCCACACGTTATTGGCTCAACCCTCAAAAAGTCCGAAAATATAGGCCGAGCCGAGCCGAGCCGCATAAGCTGGCTCAAGAGCGACAGTGAAAACCGGAAACCAGTCCACCAGGTAAAACGCAGGAAGCTAAAGTACAGTGTGTGCGTGTGTGTGTGTGTGCGCGCTAGCTGGAGCCTGGAAGTGAAGACAACGGAGAAAGTGAAGAGAGAGAAAGAGAAATAGATGATGGCGTATTGAATGGGCGAAGATTTTCACAGGCTTTGCTTTCCCTTCATTGCTTCCCTAATCTTCACACGATCGTGATCTTCACATTGATCTGCAAGAACTTTGTGTTAAGATGGAAGCAACCGCTGGAATGGTTGCTGGGTCGCATAAAAGGAACGAGCTTGTTCGGATTCGCCACGATTCTTCCGACAGTGGGGTTAGTCTTTTTTTAAGGATACACACCACTCTCCGTCACAATGTTGTCCTTGTCCCTTGTTTGCCAACGCTCTAGCAACAATAACTAATGATCAAACTGAATTTTCTGCTTCAGCTTCTGTTTTGAGTCCTTAGACCGTTTTTTGGGGTTCAGATCTGATCTGGGTGTTCACTTTTGAGTTCCAAAAACTGAGATTGATCTTCAAGTTTGATTTTTTTTTTTAAATTTTATTTATACAAATATTACTAGGGATCGGGCATGTTGTTTTTTAAGAAATTGATGTGCATAGGGTTAAATTTTAGGTACATAATTCTGACTTCTGTGTAATGTCTATGGTGTGCAGTCTAAGCCCTTGAAGAATTTGAATGGCCAAATCTGCCAAATATGTGGTGATACAGTGGGATTAACGGCCACTGGTGATATCTTTGTTGCCTGCAATGAGTGTGCATTCCCGGTTTGTCGTCCTTGTTATGAGTATGAGCGTAAGGATGGCAACCAGTCCTGCCCTCAATGCAAGACCAGATACAAAAGGCACAGAGGTTGGATTGTGCATATGTTTGTTGCTCTTTTGTTTTTGGTCTGATTCCTGTGTGTAAGTTTTGGAATGAACTGAGGTGAGTGTGGATTTTCAGGGAGTCCTCGAGTGGAGGGAGATGATGAGGAGGATGATGTTGATGATATAGAGAATGAGTTCAGTTATAGCCAGGGAAATACAAAGGCAAAGCGACAGTGGGAAGAAGATGCTGATCTTTCTTCATCATCTAGACGTGATCCTCAACAACCAATTCCCCTTCTCACCAACGGCCAGCCGGTAGTGTGTTAAACTGATGTTTAGCTTCTTACTGTTGATAGCTGTCAATGGATCCTTACTTTATAATTTGTTACTTATTATCAGTTATCTTCGGTTGTCCTTAGTCTTGAGCTGTGTTGTAGAAGTGAAACAGTCATCAAAGATGTTTTTATGAACTTTTCTTTTACATTCACTGTAACTAATATTACATATGTTCCTATAAGGAGTATGTTGCATTTACATGTGTCTTTCATTGGCTGTCAGTTGGTCAATAATCCTCTGCTCATATTTGGTATCATGTATACTGTTCAGTACTTCACTAATTGTCTCTTTATATGGCCAGATGTCGGGTGAGATTCCTACTCCTGATACTCAATCTGTGCGAACTACATCAGGTCCTTTGGGCCCATCTGAAAAGGTTCACTCACTTTCCTATATTGATCCAAGGCAGCCAGGTATGGAGTGAACTTGAAGCAATGCTACAATATAATATTTTGTGGTTATTATGAATTTTCAATTGACCATATTTTTGTTATTACAGTTCCAGTAAGAATTGTGGACCCATCCAAGGACTTAAACTCTTATGGTCTGGGAAATGTTGACTGGAAAGAAAGGGTTGAAGGTTGGAAACTCAAGCAGGAAAAAAATATGGTGCAAATGACTGGTAGATACCATGAAGGGAAAGGAGGAGACATTGAAGGGACTGGCTCTAATGGAGAAGAACTTCAAATGTAAGCCGCTTAAGCTATTTCAATTTATGTTTAATCACTATGAGAGCATATATATTGTAGCAATTTTGCTTATTATTTGTTAGACAATTAAGGGTGTGATTGTTTAAGCTTAAAAAAAGTGCTTTTATGATATAATTTCTTTTGAACTTTTTCAGAAGCTACAACTTCTTTAGGTTTTAGCTTTTTTTTTTTATTATATATATTTTCCAAGAACTTATTTGATTATCTTAAATTTTATTATATGTGTCTTTTAATTATTATTTTTTAAATGCATTATTTGGAGGTGACTTCATTCTCTTTCTTAGAAAGATCACATTTAAATTGCATTTTTTTTTCCCAATTTTATAAATTGTTGGTTACTCATGGTTGATTCACATTTTTTTGGCTAGAAGCCTAGAACTTTTTTAAATTTAAGTTCATAATCATAACTTGCACACAATATAGTAGATTTCAATGCATATGCGGTTTCGATTTTTTTTTATTTAAAACCTCAAGTTAAATGGTCAATTGATTTTGTTTTTGACAGGGTTGATGATGCTAGACAGCCTTTGAGTCGTGTGGTGCCTATTCCTTCATTTCAGCTGACCCCTTATCGTGTTGTTATCATACTTCGGCTGATTATTCTTGGGTTCTTCTTACAATACCGTGTAACTCATCCTGTGAAAGATGCATACCCACTGTGGTTGATTTCAGTTATTTGTGAGATTTGGTTTGCCTTATCCTGGCTTTTGGATCAGTTTCCAAAATGGTCTCCCATTAATCGTGAGACTTATCTTGAGAGGCTTGCTTTAAGGTCTGGATTGCTTATTTTATCAATGTTTTGTTGGGCTTGGTATCTTGGTTTTATTATGGTGTGGCATTTTCTCTTTCACTAATCTTAGTTTGTCTTCTTTAGATATGATCGTGAAGGAGAACCTTCGCAATTGGCTCCCGTTGATGTTTTCGTTAGTACAGTGGATCCGCTCAAAGAGCCTCCCCTTGTAACTGCAAACACTGTTTTGTCCATACTTTCTGTTGATTACCCTGTAGACAAGGTTTCTTGCTACGTATCAGATGATGGTTCAGCTATGTTAACCTTTGAAGCCCTGTCAGAAACAGCTGAGTTTGCAAAGAAGTGGGTGCCCTTCTGCAAAAAGCACAATATTGAGCCAAGAGCCCCCGAGTTTTATTTTGCCCAGAAGATTGATTACTTGAAGGACAAGATTCAACCGTCTTTCGTAAAGGAGCGACGAGCAATGAAGGTTGGTCTCGAGGCATTGTTTTTCCATTTCCTATAAAATATTTATATGTAGACTGCTCCCCCACTGCCACCCATTGCCTGTCTTTGGGTGCATGGATGTAGAAGATTAATTATGGATAATTTTGCATAACAGAGAGAATATGAAGAATTCAAAGTAAGGATCAATGCCCTCGTAGCCAAAGCTCAGAAGATGCCAGAAGAAGGTTGGACAATGCAGGATGGAACTCCTTGGCCTGGAAATAATCCTAGGGATCATCCTGGAATGATTCAGGTATTGCATTTTCTCCAATTTTCACATATAATCTCTGCCCTTTGTTATATTTAGTTTAATTGTATGATTTGTTGTATGCAGGTGTTTTTAGGTCATAGTGGAGGGCTTGATACAGATGGAAATGAGCTGCCTAGACTTGTTTATGTTTCTCGTGAGAAGCGACCTGGCTTCCAGCATCACAAGAAGGCTGGAGCAATGAATGCTTTGGTTTGTCATGCTGAAGCTTCTCATTTTTATTTGTTTTATGGTTTTCCCTGATGTATAATTTTCCTTTTCGATGTCTGTCTTGTTTTGCTCATGTTGAGTTTATGGCCTTTATGTAGTAGTAGGTTTTTTATTCGTCAGCTTATGTCAGAAAACTGAATATGTATGGAAAGTAATGCACAAAGTGATTCTGTGAATCCGATTCATCATGGCACAATAGTAGAGTATGAGCAACTAAATTTCATGTACCAAACACTAAATTTTTTAAGCTGCTTTAGGATGTGAATGATGTTGCTAGTGAGTCGCGTGAATTTCATAAGAGTTAGTAGGGGAAATTATTGTTCTTCCTTGCTGCAATCCAACCATGCATTTCCTAATTGTGCTATGGTTGGGTATGATGGCTGCTTTTTTTGGTTTTTCACCAGAAAGATATTTTCTGAGCATATCTAACTACAGTTTATGTTGTTTGATGTAGATTCGAGTTTCTGCAGTCTTGACCAATGGTGCATATCTTTTGAATGTCGATTGTGACCACTATTTCAATAATAGCAAAGCTCTTAAAGAAGCCATGTGTTTCATGATGGATCCTGTTCTTGGAAAGAAAACATGCTATGTACAATTCCCTCAGAGGTTTGATGGCATTGACTTGCACGATCGATATGCCAATCGCAATATTGTGTTCTTTGATGTATGTCTCACTTTTATCTTTGTTAAGTTTCAACAAGGAAATATTTTCTTTCCTTGCATCATACTGCCTTGGCTAAATTTCATTTCTTTTTTGTACTTGTCAGATCAACTTGAAAGGTCTGGATGGTATTCAGGGCCCAGTCTATGTGGGAACAGGTTGCTGTTTCAATAGGCAGGCTTTGTATGGTTATGATCCCGTTTTGACTGAGGAAGATTTGGAGCCTAACATTATTGTGAAGAGTTGTTGGGGTTCTAGAAAGAAGGGAAGGGGAGGCAATAAGAAGTACAATGACAAGAAGAGGGGAGTTAAAAGAACTGAATCCACTGTTCCCATCTTTAATATGGAAGACATAGAAGAGGGTGTTGAAGGTATGCTATTGTGAAAAATTCCCTCTTAACTCCCTTATTTACGGTTGCTTATGCATGTAGAATTTTGTATGTTGAATATCATGCAATTCCATTTCTCCCCGTATCCCACTGATCAACTTCACAGGTAATTTACACTGATTTCTGATTTTCTATAGTTTGTTTGCCAGACATGTAATGTACATAGAATTGGCTGAAAGATGAGATGACAATATCTTATCATAGGTGATATAAAATGCATCCTTTTGCAGGGTATGACGATGAGAGGTCACTTCTTATGTCTCAAAAGAGCTTAGAGAAGCGATTTGGTCAGTCTCCAGTTTTTATTGCTGCCACCTTCATGGAACAGGGTGGCATTCCACCATCAACCAACCCTGCAACTCTTCTTAAGGAAGCAATTCATGTTATCAGCTGTGGTTATGAAGACAAGACAGAATGGGGCAAAGAGGTGAGCATGTCCATTTATCATTGTGCTTATGATTTTCGTCCTCTGGTAACTGGTGTACTGAAATCTGAGATATGAGGTTAATCGGTAACTTGTTTTAGTTTTTTTTTAATCTAACCTTTTCTGACTTCACCAGATTGGATGGATCTATGGTTCTGTGACTGAAGATATCTTGACTGGGTTTAAGATGCATGCTCGTGGTTGGATTTCCATCTATTGCATGCCACCTCGCCCAGCATTTAAAGGTTCTGCTCCCATCAATCTTTCTGATCGTCTGAATCAGGTGCTTCGATGGGCCTTGGGTTCAATTGAGATTTTTCTAAGCAGGCATTGTCCCTTGTGGTATGGCTACAATGGGAGGTTGAAGCCTCTGCAGAGATTTGCTTATATTAACACTATTGTTTACCCCCTTACCTCAATCCCATTGCTTGCTTACTGTACGCTTCCTGCATTTTGTCTTCTCACCAATAAATTTATTATTCCTGAGGTAAGTGATTTCCTCTATCTCATTTACTGCTGATAAGTTTATAATTCCTGATGTGGTCTGACTGTTGATCTGATAAAATTTGGTTAATTCTATGCAGATAAGCAACTTTGCCAGCATGTGGTTCATTCTCCTTTTCGTCTCCATTTTTGCTACTTCAATCCTTGAGCTTAGGTGGAGTGGGGTTAGTATCGAAGACTGGTGGAGGAATGAACAGTTCTGGGTCATCGGTGGTACATCTGCGCATCTCTTCGCTGTGTTCCAAGGGCTTCTTAAGGTGCTCGCGGGGATTGATACGAATTTTACTGTCACATCAAAGGCATCAGATGATGAAGGGGACTTTGCTGAGCTTTATGTGTTCAAATGGACATCACTTCTCATCCCTCCTACAACAGTGCTTATTGTGAACTTGGTAGGGATTGTGGCTGGTGTGTCCTATGCCATAAACAGTGGTTATCAGTCTTGGGGTCCACTATTTGGCAAGCTCTTCTTTGCTATATGGGTCATTGCACATCTATACCCCTTCTTGAAGGGTCTCTTGGGAAGGCAAAACCGTACCCCAACCATTGTTATTGTTTGGTCCATTCTCCTTGCTTCTATTTTCTCCTTGCTGTGGGTGAGGATTGACCCTTTCACCAATGGCACCAGCAAATCAGCCAATGGTCAATGTGGCATAGACTGTTAAGTTGTCTTCGAGATTCTTTCTTCTGTATTAAATTTTCACCCTTTGACATCCCCATATGTTCGGAGACACTGAAAAGTTGCAGTGATGTATATAGCAAGAACAAGGTCCATTTAAGGTTCTGGAGGATTGACCCCTTCATGCATGAAAAAGATGGGGGAGAAAAAACTATTGTAGCATTCTTGTTATGTATTGTTCGTTTATTTTTTCTTTTACATGTTCCTTTTTTGGTCCTTGCAAGAATAGTTATGTTGGGATGTACCTCGGTGTTATATGTTTTTGAAAACATAATATAAATTATTTATGAGAATAATTTAATTAAAGCAATCATGCTGTATGTTGGTCGGTTCCTTTGTGTGTCCTGGTACTCGTCCTCTTTTTGTGGTACAAGGACAAGGCTAAAACCCAAAATCAACAAACCAGAAAATTATGATAATTCCTAAGCAAAACTTTGCTTGGAATAGTTTATTCTGAGAGTCAAGTACACTGAAAGAATTTACTGCACTAGTAATCTTACTCAACCCAAGTAGGATTGTTTTAAATTCAATTGTCAATTGGAAAAACATGTATTCTAAGCACTAATGTGGTATGAAGTATCATCTAAAATCATGATAAAATATCAATAAATTCTGTATTATTACTAGAGAGGCGAGGGAAAAAAAACTGACGAAAATAGCCTGGGTGGATTGTCCTCTTGAAAAAATTGAGTAGTGATGGATGGTACGTGAATAATTTCATGTAATATGTAGTGTATTTCCAACTTTTTATCTCCACTTGTCCAATTTTTTTTTTTTTTTAGCACTTACCCTTTATATCATTTTCAATGACATGATGCCACTTGTATTGCTTAGATTTTCGTGAATACATTTTTGCACTAAATACCAGTTATCTAAATATTCTTTTTAGAATTTAATTTTGATTTAATTATTCATCATCTTAAAAATTTTATAAATCAAAACATCAATTATATAATTTGATAATAATATAAATTTTTTTTTATATTAATAATATATCAAAATTAATTTCTTTATTTTATAGCATACGTTCGTGATTTTTCATTTTAAGTCTTGACTTATGAGTTGATGACTGCTACTGCTGACGGCTCATTCGTCGTTTTCTGTGAACTTCATCCGTAACAATTGTGTTTGAGTGGAGTAGTTAGAGGCTTTCCGCCATCACAATTTGGTGGGGATTCGTAAAGGCGCGTGCTACCAATATGATTCTCGTGCTATTCAACACGCATTTATGTGTTCAAGATTACTAAGTTACGCGTGCTGTTTGGAGCTTTCCTTTGTCAATTCTCACTGAACTGAAATTCAACTGCCAAAAGAGTAGAGTCCGTTATATTTTCCCAATCGACTCGAGTGAAACGATGGCTATCATGGTGTTCCTGCAAAGATCACATTAGAATCTAAGGATATACAACTTGAGAATTATTTTATTAAACCATCTACTATTTTAAAAATCTTACAAATCCAAATATATGATTGGATGATAGTATAAAAAAAATATGCCAATTAAACTCTAAGAATATTGGAGCATAAATTAAAAATGTTGCTACATAAGCTAAGAAAAAGCTTGAAATTGACTTCATTAGAAAATGAGCACGTTTTGTATTTGGACTTTTGGCCAATGATAGGTGATAAGTACACAGTTAATTCCCAAGAAGAAGAAGCAACAAAGAAGCAGCAAGAAGGTTACAAGAATAGTTTATTTTGACCATGAAAATGAGCAATTGCACCAAGAGAAAGCCAAGAAACAATCAAAAGCTCAATTGCAACATATATAATAAGCGAAAAACCAAAACCATTATTCCATTCTCAATTGCTCATAAATATGATTTGTGGGGGAAAAAAATCCAGTAATATAAGAGAAAAAACAAAAAATAGGTCACTTCCGCCTCCTTGCTTCTGTGAAAATCCAGCACCTGACTCATCCTACCATTCCTCCTCATCGTTATCTACCAGTATCCTCTTGCATGCTTCATAGCACATGAAAGAGATTCCGGCAGCTGGCACCAACTTCATGCAACTAGGTCCCAGCCCTCTATATAATCCTTGGATCCCTTCTTGTTCTAGAATGCTTGCAAGGGCATGAACCACATTTTTGTAAACCTGCCTTCCGCTCAGAGCTCCCACTTGCATATGCTTGCGCGCCACCTCAAGCGGAAACGTTGCGCTGCTTGAAATAGCACCAGCTGCTGATCCGATCAAAAGGGTCTCAATGTTGCCAATCTTCTCTTGTTTAAAAATCTTCCGGTATGCTTTTCGTAAAGTGTCATAGGCAAAGTAATTGGTGGCAGAATATGGAATGACTCCAATAAGACTGGGAGCAAGGCCTCTGTAGAGTTCTGCAGGGCCCTCCTCTCGAATTATTTTGAAGAATGCGTCCAGTAGACCATCATAAACACCTCTCTGCAAAATTACTAACACAGCTTAAGTTTTTTTTCCTTTTATTTTTACGTGCTAAACATAAATATGGGAAAGCAAGCTCTTATATGTTAATGTTAATGTTCATACCTGGATAGTTAGTCGAGTCTTGAGTAGCTCAAGAGGATATGTGCATATAGTTGAACTCACTCCAGCACAGGCACCTGCAATCAATGATGCAGGAATAGGAAGTTTGGGCTGCTCCCCAGGCTTTGGTGATAGGTTCTTGTTAACTGTATCATAAGCAAATAGCTGCAGAGACAGGCAAACATAATGAGATTCTTAAAAGCTAATATGCAAGACTTGATTGACGTCTGGTGGATAAAATAATAATCTTCACAATTAGAAGCATGAATCTCCAACATAAAATTAGCAAGTACAAGGACAAGGACATTGTTTTTCTATCTCTATGCAAAATCAGATTGTATCCATGGCTGTTTCCAAAAATGGGAGAGAGAAGGAAATGTGAGGCAAACAAATGTAAAATTTCTGTAGCTTGGAAGTTTAAAAATTATGAGACTCTATGCTTCTCTTATCTAAGAAAAACATGTAGAAATACTCTCTTCAATGCAAAATGGGCAAATCATGTATGTGGTTTGGCATTCTTCCATCACCAAATCAAATTAAGGAATTTCACTGTGCCAGTACCAGGTTAACTTCAGGTAAAGTGACTTGCCTTAAAGAAAATATTTCCAAGAGAGACAATAAATGTTACTTAAAACCACGGCCAACAGAAGTAACAGATCCATAGAACTCCTAAACATCTAGACCAATGCCACAAAGAGGTGGAGACCTTATAAATATCGCCTCGGGATTCAGGAATGCAGTTCATTCAAGTGCAGTGGTATGGCTGACTTATTGGAAGTTGAATTCACAGTTTAACAGGCAGAAAATTGTGCAGCTTAGGTTAAAAGAATAGAAGTTAGGGGGTAATTGCCACATGGAGCTAATTTGAAGGTAGGCAGCATCGTGAAAGGCAATGGTTTTATTAAGCACAAAATTTCAATGAGTGGAAACGTTGAGGAATCTGAAAACATTGAAAATGGTGGTCCAGTGCACAAGCTCCCACCATAAGCAAAAAGCTGTTTCCAGGACTAGGACTCATGACCAACAGGTCCCACAAAAAAGGGTTTGAGGGCAAAATAAACAAAAATTACATATTTAGATGTATTGTGCTTCAGTTAAATGATAACTTTTGTGATTGTATATCATAGCTAATCAGCGGATACTCACACTCAATTTCCTTCTCTTTCATAAAAAGTGATGCATTAAATTGATTTTTTTGGTAGACAAGAAGGGTCAAAAGACCCAGCAAACCAAGCCGAAACTAATCTACAAAAAGTTACTCCCATCAAATCATCAAGCAAAAATCTGAGACTGAGTCCCTTTGGAGGAGTTTGATAACAAAGTAACCGGGCGAGAGAGCTTCACTACATAATCTGCAGCTCTATTTGTTGCCTGAAGAGTATGACATAGCTTCACACACTGTTGCTACCTGAGGATGTAGCGAATACAAATGGCTCTAACACAAGGATTAAAAGGGTGATTATCATCACATCGATGTCCAATCATCATCCCTAAGCAACCAGGGAGTTATCTTTCAGCAATACATGCTTAAATCAATAATTCCATCCTAGCTCCAACCCAGAAAAGAAACCCCAAATCTTTGGTGCATTGAATTAACTTAGCACTTATAGAAGCTTATATTAACTTCACTTATCAGCTTTACACAAACAAAGTCTTTAATTCAATAATTCCATGAGACTCTCTAAAACCATCAGAAGATTTGGGAATTGAGATGTATATCTTTTACGCCGCCTTTGCAAAAAACTTCCAAATTATGGAGTCATGGCCTCCCTCCCCAGAAAACCATCCATCAAGCTTACATTACCAGACCATAGAGTTCCAACATGGTTAATACAACATTAGGAAAGAAATCCAAAATTTATAGCCAAAGTCATCAGCAGTGATAATTAAATATTTACTCAATTTTGCTAAACACACTTCTTTACATTGAAAGTATGAATGGCCCTCCCAAAACAAACCATGATAACAATAGTAAAACCATGACATAAAGAAATGCACAAACCAATAAAAGAGTAAACAAAAAGCGCATACTTGGCATCAAAATGAACAATCTAAAAACAAATAGCTTAATAAATGCAGAATATATTAAAATCACATCAGGGAATCAATCAAATAATCCCCCCCCCAACCGGAAAAAAAAAAATCCTTGTAAAACAACCGAGTAAAGTGAAGTGTCAATTACCTCAATGGCCTTGCTAGGTGCCACCCGAATGACATTAACGAGATTACCCCTAAACAAACCCTTCCATCCATCAGTCTTCATGATATTGTGGAAAACCTCAGTGGTGGAATGGCCACTGCTTCCAACCATCAAGTGAGTCCTTATAGTCTCCAATGGCGCCACAGCAGTGCGTGACACAGCCCCAGCAATTGCCCCACTAAACAACCTCCTCAACGAAGGGTTCCTGATCCTAATCTTCAGCTTAAGGCCACCAACCTTCTTCTTCTTTGCCTTAACCCCTTCCTCCTCCTCCTCCTCAACAACCTGAACCTTCCCAAGAGACTGAACATACTTAACGTACAACTCGTTAAAGGGGAGTTTCAAGCCACCATTGTCACGTGAATCAGAAGAGGAAGAAGAAGAAGGGTTTGGTTGTTGAACACCAAAACCCACAGTACCCATTTGGCCAACGCTTGCAAACAAGCCACCTGGGTGATAGAACCCTTCTTGGAGGCTCCATTCTTGAGACCCCAAATTGCAAACAGAGAAAAACCCATCTCTTTTTTCATCGAATAATTGGATTCCCTTCCTACCCATCAACCAAAAACAACCTTAACGTGATAAAGTTTTGATTTTTATTGATGGGTTCTAGGGTTTAAGGGATAATGAGAAACAGGTCTATCTCACAGACATGGTTTTCTTCAGGGTGACTGTGAAATAGACATTTTAAGAAAGAGAGGAAAGAAGAATAAGGAGGCTGTAGAGAAAGAATGTGTTACGTGTGTATGTGTTTTGTGTGTCTTACGTTAGAATTTGGGAATCGGAATCAGAGGTTTTTATTTGTTTGTTTGCTGTAGCCTGTAGGTGTAGCTGCAGCTGCCTCTTGCCGCTTGGCTCTTGGTGGGTTGAGAAGTTAGGTATTTGCTTCAGCTTGTGTGTTGCTGTGCCACCAAAACCCCTTTTAACTTCTTATAAATTTACCAATATTTTTTTTAAATAATAATAATAATAAATGCAATCGATATGAATTACGAGAAAAGCATCAGAAGAAAATAAGTCAAACGACGTCAAAAATCAAAATTCGATCTCTTTCATCAAATTTATTATTATTATTATTATTTCAAAGGATATTTCTCAATTTAATAACAATTTTGCTTTTCAAAACATCGAGTTTGAAATATTCAAAATTAGTAAATTAGTAAATAATCTAATTTCATTTTTTTTAAATAAAATATTTTTTAAATTCATTATTAAAAACAAGATTTAGATTGATTTAGAAATCAAATTTATTTATTTTTTTGATTGAGATTTAGGAAGCAAACTGATTGTTTAGGATTCTATAAAAATTAAATTTAATTGGAATTTATTTTATTAAATAAATTATTATTTAACAAAGATAAAACAGCAAATATATTAAAAAAAGAAATTAAATTTAAAATTAAATCAATCTCAATCAAATCTTGTTAAGTTTAATACAATTTATGGAAATAAAAAAGGAAATTCATGAGATTTTAGCAATCAACTTTTTATTTCTATATTTCATAACATTCCAAACATAAAATTAAATTTCTAAATTAAATATTTTCTTTTCATTCTAAACACACTCAAAATATTATTATCTATATCCATCTATTGTCTATTATTTAAAGTGAATCACTCCCACTTGATCTCACACTTCTATTTTTTAAATTTGTCATTATGTTTCAATTATAAATTATAAATAATCTTAAAAAAAATTTTGTAAGTGATTTGAAACATCCATTAACTTCTATTGCATCTTTTGTGGAAACCACTTTTCATTAACACTACTGGTTATACATTTGAAAAAAAAAAATACTCAATTTCCTCATTTAGCACTACAATTTCATATTTCTTAAAGCATTGTTATTTCATTATTAAACATCAATTTAGCTACCTATAATATATTATTTTATTTATCATAATTTTATTTTATCAAACTATTAATATTTTCACAATTATAAAAGAAAATTCATCATTTGTTTATACATCTTTCAAAGTCCCATCACTATTTGATTAAATTAATTTATATTTTCTGAGCTATTATAAATTATAAAAGAGTTTTCCTTGTTTGGCCATAATTTTATTTTATATTTTTGAAGTACTATATTTATTTAAATAAGTCGAAAAATAAAAGAATATTCGAAATCATTCTGCAAATATAAAACTATCTGTTTATCAATTTTCTTAACCGAACTCTCCATTTTTCTATTGCCGTTTACGCATAACTGTATGAAAAGATTGTCAAAACGTTGGAGACTAAATTTGTCTCTGCTTAACTTGCCGACCGGATAGTTTGTATTTACTTGAATTGTTGATCCCTTTTTCTCCCAACAGCCAACAATCGAAGGCTTGTTTCAACTACAGAATTCAAATGCTTAGGATACTCTTGCGGAGACTGTTGTTAAACTGTACACGTTGTGTAATTGTGTTATGCCATTACCACGTGCGGATATAAGCAGCAGCACGTGACTCTTGTTTCGTTTCTTGGGCTGCCGCCATTAGAACTACCGACTTACATCCCATACCGTCCACACTAGGGATGTGAATGGGGCATGGCAGGGGCGGGGGTAGGCCTCCATCCCCAACGTCGTGGATAAATACCCGCTTTTATCTCTCGTCTTATATTTGTGTAAGTATTCATTTTTTACTTTTCAGCGGATTTATGGGTATTTATGGATATCCGTAAATACTTATTAGAATATTAAAAATTTAAAAAATTTAAATTAAATATAAAGATTCTAATATCATAAAATATTTAAAAAAAAATATTAGACATTCAGAATTTTTGCCATAATTTTAGTACCAGAATGATATGGTATTATTACTAATTCTTGGATAAGTATATAGGTCTCGCCACTTTATATCATCCAACTATCACTATGATTCCTGACAAAAATTCTAGTTACATCTTTCTGGCTATATAGTATTGCTCAAACTTAAAATAAGTATAAATAATAATCCAATTCTACAATTAAAATTCTAACAACTTAATATACTTAAAATAAAGATAAACACATAAAATAAACACAAAATAAGTACAATAATCCAATTTCATAATCTAAATTTTAACAACTTAAAATATTTGAAATAAAAATAAATACATAATAGCAATCCAACTATCAGTCTAACACATAATAAGTACAAATAAATCTAACTTTTAAATTTAAACCTTAATCCAATCAATTTAAATAATAACAATATTAGCCTAACTAAATTAATAACTTAAGGATAAAATAATAATTTTATATCAGATACTCACATGTATAGAGATAGTGATCCCCACCCCCACCCTATTTAATATGCGGATATTTAAAATTTTCATCCCCATTATCCGCAGGGGCAAAATCTTCCCTTCATACTTGCCCCATTGCGGGTATTTGTGGGGGTGGGTTTTTTTGATATCACTAATTCATACTCCATTTAATGATGAATGAAATGTGAGTCGATATGATATCCCAATTAAAATAAATGCGAAAAGTATTTTTCAATTTCATAATTCTTATGAGACTTTTGTATCAAAAAAAAAAAAAATTTACGAGATGCTTTCTTTCCTGCTCTTTTTTTTTTTTTTGGGGGGTATCTGGTCGTGATTGGTCTGCTTTGTGAGATGTTTTCTTGGTAAGCCTCTTGCAATTCTTTTGGTCAGAAACCTTGTCAAATCTTCAAATTGAATTCCGGGCCCCTTGACCCAATAAATGTCTCATGAAACAGCCCAGTTTCAAATGCTGATAAGTGATGAACACAAAATAATCAGCCCATGTAAAAGTTGGGCCAGCTTTTATCCTCTGTATTGTATGCTCTTCTTCTTTAATGTGAGGAAGTTTAGACAAAGAAAGAGTCAGACAAGTAACGAATAAAAAAAAAAAAGGACAGACAAGTTGCATTAGCTGCTGCAACTTTCTATACCGAAAAAAATTTCAGAGTAGACTAAAAACAATTAAACAAGAAAATGAGATGATTATTAAAATAATTTAATTTTATAAACTTTTTATATAAAAATATCTTATACAAATATCTAATTATATATTATTATATTAATAAAAATATTTAATTCTTACTTTTCACTATTTTAGAAGTTTCTCGTATGATGGTACAGATTGGATGATAACCTTTTTTTTTTGGGCTCTAAGATTACCTAAAAGTTCACAATCTAAGGTTAACAACAACTAACTAACCATGCATGCTGCAGTCCATAGAATTGAATGCGAACTACCACCTATTAGCATGCAGGAAAAGGGTTTTGCTTTGTCATATTCTATACTAAGACCTAGGTTAGCCATCTTTTAAATATAATATAGTGGATTAAATTTATATCTACTGTTAGTATAAACAAATTTTAAACTGATATTCACCCATATATTATTATATTAATAAAAGTATTTAACTCAATTATTTATTATTTGAATAATTATATAAATAGAAGAATTTGATTGATTGATTATATAAAAATCTTTTATATTATCATTATATCAAAATTAAACTCTAATATAATAATATAATTTGTTATTCCCTTTTAATCTTGTAGACCATCACCCTGTAATTTCTCATTTAAAAACAGGTATGGACATTGTAATGGACATGTCACGAGCAAGCAACATCGTGACACAACAAATTGGATGTATACATGTATCTCAAACTGTCTCGTTCACGACAAATTTTTGGATGCTCTATTACAATGAAAAATATTATATATATCATTTAATATTTTTTAGTTCAGACATAACATTATTACATTAATAATATATGTAAAGTGAAAGACAGTGCGAACTTTTATAATTAATGTTGTAACACGAAATGAATCATATTATTATTATTATTACACAAACTCTGTTTATGTTTTAATATATGTCTTATGATTATCCTTTATGCACTTTATCACTTAGCATAATCAAATAGGATTAGATGCAAGGCGAACTAAGGGAAAACTCTCGGCTACAAAAATCCCATAAAGCTCGCATTTTATTAGGGTTTGAAAAATTGAACCGGATATCGAATCGGACAAGATACTGATTTATAGGTTTATTGAATTCAATCGATTCAATTGAAGTTCAATTGGAATATAATAAAATATATTTATATATGTATTATATATATATATAAACTAAATAAAAATATTAAATAATTTAAATTAAGAAAAATGAATGTTCACTAATTATCACCTTCTATTTTAACAATTAATTTATTTTTATAAATAGCATCTTCTTTGATCTTTCTTTCACGCAAATATACTTTAGGAAAGCATAAAAAAGCATAAAAATATAATATAGTTTAGGAAATTATAGCAAGGACAAAAATGTAATAAATCGTATGATTAATTAGTCGAAATGAAAAAGGTAATTAATTGTTTGAATAAATAGACCATTGAAGGACTTATTGTCATCCAGATTTGTTTTTAAGGTTAATGTGTTGCCAAAAAAGAGTAATAATAGCCATGAAAAAAGAGTAAGAACTATCCATTTATTTGGCCAAAAAAAAAATGGGCTTAGATAGTAAACAATGGCCCGTGACCCAGCTATCCTAACAGATTGGAAACCATAACTTCCATTTGGTATGAAGTGCCGCGGTCAGCCCGTCCTTTTCCTCTTTCTCGTTTTGCTGTGTGTCTCTCGTTAGTGAACTATGAAGTACCGCAACAGCTAGGACCAATCAGTGTTACAACGATAGAAATCAACTACGAAGCTTCTATTTTCTGGTGCCATCTCTGATCTTTCCATTGTTTGTTGACCGCTCCCCTTCTAACGCCGGCGACGGGGAGGTGGCTGCTGTACAGTGGATAGCTGCGTCACAAAGATGGAAAATTTCTTTTTTGAAACTTTTTTTTTTTTTTCTGGACCGCCCAACCGTGAAAACCACCGCCGGATCAGGCAGTTTACCAGTTCTTGACCGGTTTTTTAACATTCGACTTTTAATAGACAACCAAACTGAAAGGGTGTCCAATTCCCGTTTCAACCAATCGGACCCGGTCGATTTTTCAAAACAATGCATCCTATAATTAAACTAGTTATTTATTTATCTTGTGCGTTGCAAGTTAATTATTTATAATTATAATTTTATTAAGAATTTAATTTAAATATATTGATAGTGTAAAACTGTTTTATACTGTCAGCCAATAGAAATAATAGAAAGTGTCAACCCATATAAATAATCACCCATTATAATAAATACCCACCATAATTTTTTACTTTCCCCTATTTCTATTGGTTGATAGTGTAAAATTATTTTGTACTATCAGTGCATACCAATTAAACTCTTTTATTAAATAAATAAATATTTAATAGTATATATTTCAATTTCTTTATTTTTTAAAAAATATAGCTGAAATACTTAAATAAAAATATTTAGTTAAGATTTTTGTTCAATACAAAGTGAATTAAAGTAAATATATTTAAAATAAATTTATTTTTCAACTTTACATAAATATATTAAATTAAAAATTATTATATTTATTTTAACAATTTAAGTGAATTCTTTTAGAATTAAATTTAAATATACTGACAGTGTCCAATAAAAATAGTAAAAAGTGCCAACTCATACAAATAAACACCCATTATCATGAGCACTTTCCAATATTTCTATTGGTTAACAATATAAAACTGTTTTACAATTGTTATACTTTATTCTTTTATAAAACTTGATCCCGCTTGCATTTTGATAACATTTTTTAAATACATGTAAATGAAATTTCTGTTTATCATATTATCTTTATATATATATATATATATATATATATATATATATATATACAATAAAATTTCATACATTTTGTTGTTAAATTGTTATAGAAGATAAAAAAATTAAGAAAGAGTTTTTGAAGGAAATGAAAAGTCAAAATAAATATAATTCCTAGTAATTAAAATAAATTTAATTAAAGAGATGTCATATACTAATTGCAATACAAAAAATATTAATAAAAATGAAAAATTAAAGAATAATTTAAATTTTAAGAATTAAAAACTAAGATAAAATTGCATGTGGCATTTTAAATGAGTTTTTATGTATGTAAAACATTTTTACAATTGTTCTCTTTTTTTTGAAATTTTACAAAACTCAATCTTAATTTTATTTTAATTTCTTTCAAGACATTAATTACCAAGTAAAATCTTAGTTTATTATATACATCTTTTGCAAAATAATTAAATGATTACAAAAGATGAAAAACCAACAAATATTTATTGAGAGAAATGAAAGGTGAAAATAAAATAAATACAAATAAATCAAATTAATGGTAATTAAAATATATTTAAGATAATATTGCATAACAATTGTAATAGGAAAACATTAATGAAGGAAAAGAGAAATTAATTAATAATTATAAAATATTCAAATAAAAATATTTAGTAAAAAAATTTATTTAACAAAAAAATATTAATGTTAATGTGATTAAAATATTTTAAAGTATAATATGAAGTCCTATATGAACTTTGATAATTATTTGAATGAATTTATTTCAGAATAATATTATTTGTATTTTTAAACTTTGTATACATAAATTAAATGAAAATTCACTATATTTATTTAAGTAATATTTTTTTATGATTTGTAAAACATTTACAATTGTCTCTTTATTATTTTATTTCACAAACTTAATTTCAATTGTATATTAATTTTTTAAAGTCATTAGCTACTAAGTAAAATGTTAGTTTATTATTTTCTCTCATATATATATATATTATAATAAATGATTATAGAAGTCAAAGAATTAAGAAAAAATTATTGAAAGAGATGAAAGGTCAAAATAAAGTAAAGTAAAGTAATGTAAAATAAAATAGATGTAATTAGTAGTAATTAAAATAAATTTGAGAACTATTACCTGGCAATTGTAATAAAAAAATAATAATGAAAGAAATGAGAAATTTAAAAAAATATAGTTTAAAGGAATTTAAAAATTCAAAATCATGAAAAAAAAAGTCATATGTCATATGGTATTGATAGTAGAGATGACAAAAAGACCTGCTAAAATGGATACCTGCAGGGATTACTCATAACGACGATGGAGACAAGGACAAGTTTAGTCTTTATCGGGGAAGTCCCCATTTAGTAAGTGGGGCGGGGGTGGGGGATGAGATCCCTATCCCATGGGAATTCGCTAAATCTCTGTTAATATGAATTTACTTAAACGTCATCATATATATATAAATATATAATAAAAAAAACCTAATCATGATATTAGCATTTTGTGATTTGAATTTTTTAATTATCTTTTAATAAATTTATATAATGTATTTTATTTTTGATTTGAATTGTATTATATTGGATAGTGTTATAATAAATTATGGATATCTATAAATATTTTATTTAGATTTAAAAGTATTTAATTTAAATTTTTTTTAAAATTTTATATAAACCTGTAAATATCCATGAGGATTTAAATTCTTGGGAGGAGTGGAGAATGGGGACTTGTGACGGGGATGAAAATGGGAATAGTGAGCAAAATTTTAAATGGGGATAGAGTCGGAGGTATGTCTCCACCTTCATGGATATCCATTGCTATTTTCATGAAAAATAAAAAATTTAAAAGATACTAAAAGATAAAAAGTCAAATAAAGCATTAAAATTGGAATCAAATGTCTAACAAATGAAATTATTAAAAAAAAAAAGAGTTTAAAATAATCAAAATTTAGAAACAAATGGCATGTAGCAATTTTGGTGAAAGAGCTTTAATATATATTATAGCTTATGGATAGATTAATTCTAACGATAATGTCACATGAATATATTCCTAGAAGTAATGATTAATTTTTGTTTTAGAATATTGGGAATTGTGATAAACACGAAAAGCTTGACACAATTAGACAGCATCTTCGTGGCTATAAATTGAGAACACCCGAGATGTACTATCAAGCAAAATCGTAGGTGTCATTGGCTAGAATCATCATGGGGCTCTTTCCCCTTGCACTCTTGTCAAGCCTATTGCTCATAAAAGTGAGCATAGTTCTTGGAGACGTTGGTACTGCCGCTGCTTATGGACCCCCATATATACGTGAGTGGGCAAAATTCACTTCTTACTACAATCTAGATGTACCATGAACTAGTACTATATTTATAAATCCAAATTACATGCTTCACAAACTCTAGTAGTGCCAACATATACAATACTAGATTTCTAGTATTTTACCACTTCTTAATTTGTTTGCTTAATTTTTCCTAACTATATAGTTTGTAAATTTGCTTGTCACCTTTAATTTATGCAGCTACTGCTTGTGATGGAAACAGCCGACAGCAGTTTCCTCCAGGAAATCTCTTTGTAGCAGTGAATGAAGGGTTGTGGGATAACGGTGCAGCCTGTGGAAGGCGTTACAGAATAAGGTGCGTGAGTGGGAACAATAGGCCATGCAAAGGTGGCAGCATCGACGTTAAAGTAGTTGATTTATGCGATTCGGCGCCATGTCCCAACACCTTGCTCATGTCAAGTGATGCCTTTGCAGCCATCTCACGCTTCCCTAATGCAAAAATCAATATTGAATATACCCAGTAAGTATATATGTATATAGATACCTTTTAATTTATCCATTCTCCAATGTTTTCATCTTTTTCATCTAAGTAATCAACATGATTCCAATGCTTGCTGTTCATACAGGATATGACGTTCAGAGTTCAGACGCCAAGCCTTATATGCACTTATATAACAATAAACGGCATCATCAAGGAAGCTGCTGATTTGTTTCAGAAAGAACTGCAGAGAGAATGTAGGGTGCTGTGTAACCAAAATATATGGTGCTTGATTGAAAATTCAATATTGCGATGTGAAGAGACTTTTTGTTTTTGTAGTAACGAGTAAGCAATATTTTGCTTCTTGGAGCCAAAGCATTGATATAATAAAATATTTTTGATAAATTCTAGTGCACCAATTGCAATGTCCATGTCACCGACACTGTTGAAGAAAAAGATTAAAATAATAATTAATTTGGGAAAAAAGAATTTGGATATGGCTCCCTATTCATCAGTACTATCCTGAAGATGATCGCTATACCGAGATTAATGAACATGAAGTTGCATGATGTTCTTGTCTCTGGCAGTACCGATTTTCCACCAGGCTTTATGTACTTAATTAGTGAACTGAATCACTTCAAGGACTATCATGAAAACACAAGAATGTTACTCTGGTGCTATGTTTGGTTTAGGCTTAAAATTTAAGGGAAGAAGAAAAAAATTTTAGACAGAAACTTTCCAAGAAGTAAATGTTAATTGAAGGTAGCTTTTCAGTAGCACCAGGGGATATCTGCTCTGCTTTTTAGTGGAATTGTCAATCTCTCACTGTTTCACGCACGGTATGATCATACTACGGAAGATTAGTGCCGCAAGTAATAGTGCTAATTAATCATTATGGCTGGCAAATTTAATGCTTTCATTTTCATCTCAGCCACAGCTACCATATCAGTAATTTACCCATTGGGTTTTATGTTGTCAAAAATAGTTTGAACAGTATTTTAACTTTAAATAATAAGAATAAAATAACAGAAATAATAAAAAGTAGTAGAACAAGATTATCACGAATCATGCAAAGCACTATTCTTAAGGGTTTAATTCCGCCCTACCCAAAGTTATGTTCGGTGGAATGGCATTGATGGTTAACCCTCCAGGATTAGACGTGGGTCTCCACGGAAACTCGTCCACATGATGGTCCCGGTACATTAAGATGATCTTGCAAGAAGGTAAAACGCAGAGGTTAGTGGGAGCAACTTCTATTGCGCAGAAGAGAGAGAATGAGGAGATGATTGTTGTTCTGTGTGTTTGTTGTGCCATGTAGCAGGTTTTATATATAAGAAAAGAAATAGCTGTTGTAAAAGAGTCGTTGCAAACTAGCCGTTGGATAACGGTTAGAAAAAGAGTCTTTCGAGAATTAAAGAGATACAACAATAAAAAAGAAATTTGACTAAAATTAAAAATAAAATTCATACATATAGTAATATTTAAATAAAATTCCACCAGTTATATTCCGTATGAGTGGGAATTATCTTTAAATAGTAATGGGTCATCGCAAATTTTTAGTTCAACATCCAGTATGGGAGCTTCCACCACTAAGTCCTACATGTTGCAGGCATAGAATTGAGTATATCAAGCACGCCAGTTAGCATACAAGGAGAAAATGAAAGGGAACTCATCACCAGTGAGCAGCTAAGTGCTGCATTGTCAGTGGCTAAGTGTTAATTTTCAAGTGGTGCAAGCAAGCACAATGGAATAAACTTATTACAATATGAAAAATCAGGCCCACAATCATTCTCTAAAGTAGTGACGGCTACAAATAATTCAATTAGTAACATGTGAGACGCAGGCAGAATCCAATTCCCCCCCCCCCCCCCCAAAAAATCTTTACTAATATTTTTTTGCATAATGATACGAGTGAATTTGTCTTATCAAACCAAATCCTTACGTTTAGAATACACTTCATAGAGAGTAAATGCGGTACAATAGCCTTACTTGGAGAGTGGTCCATAACTAGTGTCACTCACTTAATGTATATACAACTTTTTTTTTTTTTTCGATAGATGTCTTTTGACATAGTGTATGTACGTACTTGTCAACATGTGTAAATTGCAGTTAAACAAAGTATAGATTTCAGTTGGTATTGTTATTCAGTATAAATAGCATACTCACGAATTGGTATGAAAATAGCTACAGCCAATAAATTTGGTTTAGTAGCGAAAGTCATGGCAGGAGAGAGAGTACTGAGGAGAAGCTGATTTACATTTAACACTAATAGTCAAAATTACACAAGATAATTTTCGTATCAAGCAATATTTTTCCATTTTAGTTATATATGTTGAACATGATATCAATTAAAAATGAATCTATACTATTAATAATTGTAATTTATCTATTCAATATTTATATAATTAAAATTCATACTTATTTCTCCTGCAATTCAGCTATGTCAATGATGTTCGAATATTAATTTCGGCGGATACTCTCGCATCCTTAACTTTTTAGTGGAAGTCAATTTGATTTTGTAAATAAACGGGGAGGCGCATGCACAGTCACAAAGCCAGAAATCCTCAAAAAAATGAAAAATGAGTTGCCGAAAGAAAGATGAGGACAAGAAGCACCACCGCAGCCCTAAAATGCTAAGACCATAAACTTTTTTCTATTCGTGCGCTTCCTAATCCATAATTCTTTGCCAACCAATATTTACAATGGCATCAGCTCCAACTAATTAAGGTGGCCAGTATATGTAACGAAGATTTTATCCCTTATTATACGTTATCTCTGTTTATATAACCAGAATGATGTAATGGAAAATTTGTATCATACTCTCGTTGAACATTCACTAGCCAATAAAATGTGAAGTCTGGTTCTCCAAATTGCCACGAATTAAGGAGATTACTCTTAGCCTCCATCCCCTATCGAATGAGTATCCAAATCAGTGATATTTTCTAACCGTGTCTTATGTCTTTTTTCGATTTTTTTTTTTTTTTTGACTAGTCTTGCCTTTTGATTTTTAATGCTTGCTTTAGTATATTCTCTATGGTCTGCATAAGTTAGGCCACAAAGTAATCTGTTTTTTTGTTTTGTCCTTGGCTACTACCATTTGTCCTTTATATTTTTAGGGGGTGGAGGCTAGGGTAGGGGGAGGGGGAGGGGGTGCAGGAGCCCAAGGATCTAACACACGATTCTTTACTAATGAGGCTGATTATCTAACCACTTGAGCAAAGCTTCATCTACATAAATTTATACTATTTTAGTAGAAGAACTAGAAAAATACCAACGAGCAATAATTTAAGTGGCATCTTCCTTGGTTGTTGTATTCAGAGAATTGATGGCTTTGGTTCAAGAGTTCCATTCCTACTTGTTCATCCCTTTCCCTTTCCCTTCTCCCAATTAGCTAGGAACTCCTTAAAAATTTTTTGATAAAAAGGGGAGAAGAAGAAAAATAAGAAAGAAAATTTTCCCATGTCAAAGTAGGAATATGGTAAATTTCATGACAAAAACCATAAAAAGGGCAATCAAGATAATGACAATGATAGTAAATACTAAAGTTTATAAATATAAGAGCTGGGAGAAAGAAAAGGAGGATTTATCTTAGTTTAGCTATTCGCCTATTCCTTTGTAGTTTGTACCAACCTCTAACAGCTCACACTTGGATCCTTTAAGAAATTTAACCATATAATAAATTAATTTAATCAATAATTTACTACTATTAGCAAGTTCTTTTTTTCATTCAAACATGTAGTTTACTATAAGTACATATTTCTTACCCAAATTTAAAATATTTTCCAACATGTTAACTATTCACAGCATGTTCGATTAGTATTTTAACGAACGCAAGCACACGCTATGAGGCATTTTCAACAAAGAAAGGTGTGGCTCTCTTTTGCCCAACACGAGTTTGTGTCAGGAAGTATCCCACATAAACACAAACTTATTGTATGTTTGGTTGTTAACGCAACGCACGTTCACCGAAAGCAATCCAATACAATACCCGCTCTCACAACAATTGCTTTGGAATTTAGAATTTTGCTTTGGAAACTGAGTTTTTCCGTTGGTATGGCAAACCAAACGGGCTCTTAGTCCATTGAGTAGAGCCAAACTTGCCAAAGCCCTTGGCCCAAGCTTAAGCTTAATTGCAGTGAGCATAACAAAATAGCTAACCAGAAGCCAGAGCAATGCAAGAACCTAACTGTGAACTACTTTCAAACAATTGTACAAAATTGCTAGATTGGCATTTAGCTGCTAAGTTCATATCTAAGGACTATGACCTAGAGATTGTAATGAGGGACCACAACCGCTTCCACCATTTCAAGTATGCGATAAAGAATTCTGGTGACAAATTGATTGGAGCACCAAATGTATACAATTTATCTACTGAAAGTTTCTCATTTTCTTGTTTGGATTCTGGATAGCATTTCCTATATCAGCATCTTGATGTCTGCATTCCCATATCAACAAGCTGATTATTCACAGCATGTCCGGTTAGTATTTTAACCAACACAAACGCACGTTGTGAGGCATTTTTAACAAAGAAAGGTGTGGCTTTCTTTTGCCCAACACGAGTTTGCGTGTCATTATGTAAAGGGAATCGCGCTCTTCCTACCAAAAATAAAGGGTATCACTCCCACTTGATCTCAAACTTTTATTTTTCAAATTTGTCATTATGTTTCAATTATAAATCATAAATAATATTTTAAAAAAAGTATGTAAGTAAATTGAAACATACATTAACTTCTATTTCATCTTTTGTGGAAACTAGTTTTCACTAACACTACTGGTTATACCTTTAAAAAAAAAAAAAAAACTCAATTTCCTCATTTAGCCACAATTTTATATTTCTTAAAGTATTGTTATTTCATCAAAAATCAATTTATATGTTACCATCATTTTATTTTATCAAACTACTAATATTTTCACAATTATAAAAGAAAATTAATCATTTATTTATACTTCTTTCAAAGTCCCATTATTATTTGATGATCAAACTTAATATATCTTTTCTGAGCAATTATAATAGGGTTTTCCGTGTTTTGCCATAATTTATTTTAGTTTTTAAAATACTATATTTATTCATATAAGTCTAAAAATAAAAGAATATTCAAAATCGTTATTTGTTAAAGCTAGAAAAAGAGCACTTTATTGTCTAAGTGATCCCATATAGCTTGAGCAAGATTGCCTCAGGCATGAGGATATATGTACTCTTGACATTAGCAGCTAATTTTCTATGCTGAAAAAAGAAATCACTACAAGAAAAAAAGGTAAATTAATTACAACGAAAATTTGTCATGGAGTATAAGGATTCAATTGTTATGCACTATTTTTTTAAAAGTATTTTACATAAATATTCAATTATTTGATGCCATATCAACGAAAAAATTTAGTTTCTATATCTATTATTTTAAAAGTCTCACATATAATAATAGAAAATCGAATGATAATTATTATTCTTTTTACTCTAAGATTATTTAACAGCAACTAACCATACATGCTGCAGTCCATAGAATTGAATGCAAACTACCACCGATTAGCATGCACGAAAAGGCTTTTGCTTTGTCATATTCCATATTAAGACGTAGGTTAGCCGTCTTTAACATCTAATTTCTAAATTCCCTTTCAATCTTAGCTTGTAGAGAGCTACCCTCTAGTTTCTAATTTAAAAACAGGCATGGACATTGTAATGGACATATCACGAGCACGCAATATGATGACACAACAAATTGGATGTATACATGTATCTCAAACTGTCTCATTCCAAATTTTTAGATGCTATTACAATAAAAGAAAATATATTATATATATCATATAATATTTATTACTTCAGCTATAATATTTATAATATGGATTTAATTTGAATACATTATCAGTGTAAAATTTTTTTATATAGACATCCAATCATATATTGCTACATCAGTAAAAATCTTTGATATAACCACCCACTACTTAAATGATCATGCAAATGGAAGGTTTTGATTGAATGACAGTGTAAAATTTTTTTACACTGTCAATGTACTCCAATTAAATTTTTATAATATATGTAAAGTGAAAGATAGCATCAACTTATATAAATATAAATATAATTAAAATTTAATTAGTATACATTGATAATTTTTGGTTTCGAATTACATAGGGATAAATATGAAAATCTTGACGAAGTTAGATAGCAGCTTGAAGGCTATAAATTGAGAACACCCGAGATGTACCATCAAGCAAAATCGTAGGGTATCCTTGGCTAGAATCATCATGAGGTTCTTTCCCCTTGCGCTCTTGTCAAGCCTATTGCTCATAAAAGTGAGCCTAGTCCTTGGAGACGTTGGTACTGCCGCTTCTTATGGACCCCCATATATACGTGAGTGCACACAATTCACTTCTTGCTACAATCTGGATGTACCATAAGCTAATATATTTCTAAATCCGAATTACAAGCTTCGCAAAACACTACTAGTGCCAACATATATACAATACTAGATTTCTAGTATTTTACCACTTCTTAATTCTTTTGCTTTGTTTCTCCTAATTAATATTGTTTGCTAATTTGCTTGTCATGTTATTTATGCAGCTACTGCATGTGATGGAAATAGGCGACAGCAGTTTCCTCCAGGAAATCTCTTTGTAGCGGTGAACGAAGGGCTGTGGGATAACGGTGCAGCCTGTGGAAGGCGTTACAGAATAAGGTGCGTGAGTGGAAACAAAAGGCCATGCAAAGGAGGCAGTATCGACGTTAAAGTGGTTGATTTATGTGATTCGTCGCCATGTCCCAACACCTTGCTCATGTCAAGTGATGCCTTTGCAGCCATCTCACGCTTCCCTAATGCAAAAATCAACATTGAATATACCCAGTAAGTACATATGTATATAGATGCTATATGTCCATATCCTCCAATGTTTTCATGATTTCATCTAAGTAATCAACTAAATTCAATTGCTGTTCATGCAGGATATAACTTTCAGAGTTCAGACGCCAAGCCTTATATGTACTACTTTGTTTAGAAAGAACTGCAGAGAGAATGTAGGGTGCTGTGTAACCAAAGAATATAGTGCTTGATTGAATATTTAATATTGTGATGTCAAGAGGCTTTTGTTGTGTAGTAACTAGAAAGCAAGATTTTGCTTCTGGAGGCAAGGCATTGATCTAATAAAATATTTTTGACCTATGTTTCGATGTTAAATTCTAGTGCATCGATTTCAATGTCCCTGTCACTGATACTGTTGAAAAGAAAATTAAATTAATAATTAATTTGGGAAAAAAAAAAAAAAAAGAATCGGGATATGGCTCGCTACAGTACAATTTGAAAGAGGAATTGGACATGCGCAAAACTAACCTAAAATTCGAGAACCAAGCCTCACCAGTTGATCACTAACCTGAAGCTGATTACAACGCCAAGATTATTTAATGAACATGAAGTTGCATGATGTTCTTGTATCTGACACTACCAATTTTCCATTGGCCTTTATGTACTTTAGTGGTGACCTGAATCACTTCAAGGACTATGAGAAAAACTAAAGAATGTTACTCCGATTATAAAATTTGAAGGTTACCAGTAACACCTGAGGATATATCCTGTGCTGTTTAGTGGAATTGTCACTCTCTTTTCGCACACTGTTGGATCATACGATGGAAGATTAGGGAGCAAGCAAGAGTGCCAGTTAATCATTATGGATGGGAAACTGAATGCTTTCATCACAGGCACAGCGACCATATCAGTTTTTCATATCACATATTTCACCGTTGGTGGAGTTTTTATTTTTTGGGGGTATAGGTGGGGGAGGCTAAGTAAGCGGGTTTCTACTGAAAAAAGGGTTGTTTTATGGGCACAAATCACAATTTAAAAAATCAAACAACCATTTGATACGGGGGCTGGTGAGCATGTTGGCAATGTCAAATATTCTGCTTAGCTTGTTTTATTCATGAACATACTGGAGACAGTGATGTTCCTATTTCATATCACATATTTCACCAATTGGTGGAAAGTTAGTTTTTAGTTTTTATTTTTTATTTTTTTATTTTTGGGGATGGGGGTTTTTAAGGAATCAGGTTTCAAGAGAAGAATTAAGGATTGTTTTAAGGCCACGATTACCGAAATCAACCACTATTTACTTAGAGGGTTGGTCAACATGTTAGCAATGTCAAATATTCAAATGTTTCCTCTGCTTAGCTTGTTCTATTCATGAACATGATGGAAACAATAATGTTCCAAATTCCAATATCATCTCCAGATTTGAATGTTCAGGTTTGATCCAGTCAATCTTACCATGAAACAGAGAAGATTCATCAAAATAATGGATTTTGCACATGAATCCATGATCAATATCACTTGATGAGGATTAAACCTTCCACTGAGTCAAGCCCATGTTTGGCAAGGTCTCCACCAGTTGTATTCAGAATTAGTGGGAATTATCCATTCATAACAATGGGTCGTCACAAACTTTTAGTTCAACATCCAGTATCGGGGCTTCCACCACTAAGTTCTACATGTTGCAGGCATAGGATTGAGTATATCAAGCACGCTAGTTAGCATACGAGGAGAAAGTGGAAGGGAACTCATCAACAAAAAAGGTTCAGTCACACCAGTGAGCAGCGAAGTGCTGCATTGTCAGTGGCAAAGTGTTAATTTTCAAGTGGTGCAAGCAAATCACAATGGAATAACCTTATTACAATATAAACATTCAGGCCCCACAATCATTCTCTAAAGTAATGACGGCTACAAATAATTCAATTAGTAACATTAACTTATGAGGCATCAGGCAAAATCCATTTAGTTCCCCCCCCCCCTCCCCCCCAATTCTCTACTAATATTTTTTGCATAATGGTGCGAGTCAATTTGTCTTATCAAACCAAATCCTCACGTTTAACATTCACTTCATAGAGAGTAAATGCGGTACAATAGCCTGATTTGGAGAGTCGTCCCTAACTAGTGCCACTCGCTTATTGTACATAATACTATTTTTTCAAAACAAATTAATTTCAGTGCATACCCTCATATCCTTAACTTTTAGAGGAAGTCAAACTAATTCTGTCAATAAGCAGGAGCCGCAAGCACAGTCACAAAGCCAGAGACCCCAGCAAAATAAGAAATATTATTTTAACACACCATACATAAATATAGTGTAGACATAATATATAAACATGAGTGCAAATAATTAGCGAGGTATAAGCGCATTAAGGTGAAAAAATATTATATGTATTTATGTGAAAGAAATATTATATCTAGTGTAGAAAAGTTTTGTATGAAACTACGAATAACATTAACTCCCCAAAAAATGATGAGATACAGAAAGAAAGATGAGGACAAGAAGCTCCACCGCAGCCCCTAAAGTGCTAAGGCCATAAACTTTTTCTAGACGTGCGCTTCCTAGTCCATACTTATTTGCCAACCAATATTTACAATGACATCAGCTCCATGTAATTAAGGTGGCCAGTATATGTAACGTTCCTGAGCAGATAAATGCCAGGAACAAGACAAAGAATTTATTCATTATTATAGATTATCTCTTTTTACATGACGAGAATGATGTAATGGGAAATTTGTATCTTACTCTCATAGAACAGGTAATAATTTTTTATATGGTATTTTTGTAAAATTTTTTTTAAAAATATGGTTTTTTTTTAACAAAATTATAAAAATGTAGGGCTTGTTTGAAATTGTTTTTGTTTTTTTGTTTTTCAAAACAGTTTTAAAAAGCAAGTTTAAAATCAATTTTAAAAAATAAAAGAACAAAAAAATATGTTTGGTAACTTTACTCTCAAAATAATTTTTTAATGATAAAAAACAAAAAATATGTTTGGATAGTTATTTTTAAAAATAAGTTTTAAAAGTAGTAAAACCAAAAACTTGTTTGGCAAATAGTTTTTTAAAAGTAGCAAATAAATATAATATAGATACATTATTATAAATAAAATTTAATAGAATATTAAGTTTGATACATAATACAATCACAGGCTCTATATTTCAATAATTACTACTAATTAGATTGATAGATCTATCTTTTATTTTTATATATATGACATGAATGTATTATTATAAATAACAAAATATTAAATTTAATACATAATTATTAATTTAACGTAATTATTATTTTTTATTTAATAACTTTTTCTTTAATATTTATTAAAAATCAAAAAAGAAAAAAATCAAACTTGGGTGCAACAAGGAAGGAGAAAGATGTGGAGCTCGAATCAAGCAGTCACACAGCAATACAAAGAGAAACAAAAAACATTGGGCCAAGATAAGCAAATAGCCCATGGAAAACACAAAGAAAACTTTGACTATTGCTATTAGATGCCCTTCTATTAATGTGGAACGTAAACAAGACTGGAGGCATACTAAACATACTAATACTTCCATCAGATTGCATAGAAAACTCCTTAATTACGTCAAAACCTAGATATGGCAACCATAATTCTATGGTATAGCAACTCACCGCATAGTCATCTATTGGAATGCCTTGTAAGCCTCCTTTACCCCCAGTGCACATCAATGCAAAACTATTCTTTAAAACAATAACCATAGGCCAAAAATACCATTACTTACAAGATAAACGGCAATATATCAACATTAGTGAATAACATAGCTCTGTAACTATCAGAATTAGTGAACAGCAATGGCATCAGTGAACAACATAGGTTTGTAACCATATTACTCTAATTTTTGCAGATTTCAATTTAGTTGCTGAAACTCTAAATATCTCTGTTGCAATATTAATCAGACATATGTTGATATCACACAGGTCATGATACAGAGAAACATGAAGAAATATGCATCAGGCTACTTGGGTCCTGTCATAAACACAATTGGGGAGGTGTTGTGTAAGCTTGCGAAGAAGGAGTCTTGTGGCCCCACCCGCAGCCAACCGCCACCACCACACCGTCTTCCCCAACTTGCAGCCCCACCGCGTCACCACTGCCACAACCAAGCTTTGTGTGGCACCACCGTCTGGATGGTGTCCTCAACCACATTGGCACCTCCAATGTTAGTAAAACCGCTGTGACCCATCACTGCTAGCCATTGAGTTGACCTGTGCCATAGTGAGGGTGAAGATGAGATGGGGCTAAGGTGAAGAGGATGGACAGCAGTGCGAGGCAACACAAAAAAACTTAAAAAAGAACGAAGAAAGAAGCATTATGTGCATGTGAGCGTCAAAAAAAGAGTCAAGTCAATAGGGTATTATATTTACCACTTATGCCACCGTGTTTTGAATCTCATCACAAAACAAAAAACTCAAAACATCTTTTAGTTGTTTTCTTTTTTTGTTTTTAAAACACAAGATCAGTTTTTCTATTTTTAAAATCAATCTTAAAAAAATTGTCAATTAAACAAGTTTTTCTATTCTTTTATTTTTTAAAATCGAAAATAATTTTTAAAAACTATTGCCAAATAGGCCCATAATTTATTTTTCTCTTTTTATCATTCTCTCTCTTCATTTTATTTCTTTCATTTTTTTAATTTTTTCTCTTTTTTTTTTGCTTCTTTTGTTTTTCTCTTTTTCCTCTCTTCTCTTTTCCTTTTTTCTCTCTTCTCTCTCCTTCCTCATTGATTTCTCTCTCCTCTCCCCTCTTTGTGGTGCTCTCTTTCTCTCACATATACACACACACACACACACACACACAAAGCAGGTAGACACATGCACAATAAATACATAAAAAAATAATAAAAATAGGCAATCTGTGGCTTTTGTTAATGGATCCTGACAGATCATTTATTTTATTTTTTGTTAAAATAATAGAATCTGATTAACAATAAAAAGATTCCTTTTTTTATATTTTTTTTTATAATTTGGCAATATGGATAGCAAATTCACTTTTTACTTTTATTAAAATAATAGAATCCGAGTGATAACAAATTAGATTCTCTTTTTTATTTTTATTTTTTTGTAATCTAGTAGTACAATTAACGAATTTGCTTTTTGTTAAAATAATAGAATCTAGTTCACAGTAAACCTGATTTCTTTAAAATCTCATATTTTTCTAATTTTGTCAAAAATCTCATATATTTTCAATATCATTCTCAAAAACTCATATCCAAAAAAATCACCCTCATAGAACATATACTTGCCCAGACAACGTGGAGTCTGTTATTTGTTGTGAGAGTCATTAAGTCCATATCTATGGACTATGGGGAGAAAATTGTAGAATAATGCCTATTCCCAAAATCAATATAGTCAATTTTTCTTCTCTATTTTCTTCAAGGTTCTCCAAATTGCCTCGAATTAAGGAGATTATTCTTACCCCCCATCCCCTATCGAATGAATATCCAAATCAATGATATTGTCCAATCGTATCTTATGATTCTTAATACTTGCTTCAGTGGATTCTCTTTGGGTTGCATAAGTTGGGCCAAACAAAGTAATAAATGGAAGCTATTTCAGTAGAACAAGAAGGATGCCAATGTGGATTATCAACTTCGAACCCCACTTGTTCATCTCTTTTCTTTCTCCCTACTAAATCTACTGCCAAAAAGAAGAAGAAGAAGAAGAAGAAGAAGAACGAGAAAGACAATATGCACAAGGCAAAGTAGGAATATGGAAAAATTCATGACATAAACCATAAAAAAAGAGTGATCAAGATAATGACAATGTATGATAGTAAAATACTCAAATTTATATATATAAGAGCAGGGAGAAAGACAAGCATAATTGATTTTTTGGCTTAGCTATTCCTTTGTGGTTTGTGCCACAATCAACCTCTAACAAGTCACACTTGGATCCTTTTAAGAGATTTAACCATATAATAAACTAATTTAATCAATAATTTACTTGCTATTAAATATCTTTTATTTCATTCAAATATGTAGTTAACTATAAGTATATTATTTGTTACCCAAAAAAAAAAAAGGTTAAAACTAGTTTTTTGTCTCTACACATGTTCCAGATTTTGGTTTTAGTTTCTATATTAAAAAAAATTTGGTTTTGGCCCCTATACTTATACTTTATTAAGGAGTTAGTCCCTATCATTAAAAAATTACTAGACAGTGTTAGTCTTTACTGATGTGGCTAATAGGATTTGATATAGATATAGTATATTATTAACATAGTTATGAAATGACCTATTTTAAGTATTTTTTTAGGTCTGAAATGACCTTTTTTTTAAAATTAGAAAAGTAATCGAAATAGTATTAAAATAATATTTTTTTAAATCAAAACAACTGCAAGTGAGTTTTACCATGTTTCATGTTAGTTCTTGTTAATCTTATTAGCAAAAACTAACACTGACTAATAGTGTTTTAATGCAAGGACTAACTCAATACTATTATAGGAACCTAAACCAAAATTTTTTTAGTGTATAAGGACCTAAAGCAAAATATTTTTAGTATAGGGACTAAAACCAATATTTAGAATATGTATAAGGACCAAAAACTAGTTTTAATATATAAAAAATAAATAAATAAATAAACCCCAACTATTTACAGCATGTTTGATTTTAACCCACGTAAACACATGTTACAAGATGTAAACACACATTGCGAGCCACTTTTAACAAAAGAAAGGCATGTCTTTCTTTTGCCCAAGGCAGGTTTGCGTTGAGAAGAATCCTAAACAAATATGCGCTTAGTATATTAAGTAGAGCCAAACTTGTCAAAGCCCTTGGCCCAAGCTCAAGCTTTGAGTGAGCACAAAAAAATTGCTAATGAGAAGCCAGAGCCATGCATGAAGCTGCCTATGTACTACCTTCAAACATTTATGGAAAATTGCTAGATTGACATACAGATACTATGTTTATATCTAAGGACTATGATCGACAGATTGTAATGAGGTGCCACAACCACTTCCAAATTTCAAGACTGGTTTGTGATAGAGAATTCTGGTGACAAATTGATTGGAGCACCAAATGTATACAATTCATCTCCTGAAAGTTTCTCATTTTCTTGTTTGAAAACTAGCCTGTGGAAATCTATAACAGATTTACTGATAATCGATTTACCCTTGGATGATAACCAATTCATTAGGACTTAGGAGTTTCTTCAACTGGTGATAACATTTCAACATTAATCGATTGGTATTTCATGAAGTTGATGACAAAGTTATATTTCTCTTCTCTTTTAACTTGGCTTACCAAACCGTTAATTGATTGTCGGTGAGCATATATCAGTATTAATGTACCCAACCTGAACAGAGTTACCGCGTCCAACTTTTGGTCATCATGGCCCATGATTACACACTATTTAAGAAAATCAAACCGACACTAATAGTAGCACAGTCAATGCTACAATGTACGACATGCTACATGAAAAGGTCGAAGCGTACATGGGTAGTTGGGTACCACCACTGCAATATTAATTCATTGATGGGCCCTTGTGCACATAATTGTGATCAGAGGTGTTGTTCTTTTGTTTCCTTACTAGGTAATACATTACCTCGCTCAGCAAGAAAAGCTGATGGCTACCTTTTCATGGGATCATGAACGAGCATGCACTAGGCACAAGCGAGTGGATGTGTTGGATGATGCAGAGGTAAAGAGTATTGAGTTCGAATCAAATTATTAAGAATAATATTATTTGTATATACTCAATGAATATGTCAATTGACCATTAGAGAGAGCATCTTAATGGTGTGGAATTTTGGTTGATGAATAAAGAATTAGGGAGATTGCATTAATAAGTGATGATATAACTATACAATTGGGATTCATACAAATGACAGCAGATTTTATATGTATAATTAGGAAATCGTGTCATTTAACTAGAGATTTGTGCAAATGACCACAAATTTTACATATATGACTAGGGAATCAAATGATAATATTATTATTTATTATTATAATCTCCTTACTTTTTTATTTATCAATATGAATTCCACATCATTAACATATGCACTCTCAAGTGTCGATCATCGTACTCATGTCCAAATAATAAAACTCAATTTTGTGCTATTTTGAGCTAATGAAGTAAGACGAATTTTACAATGAGGCTTGTCATATTTGGAACTATGATGATTTTTAAATCTTAACAATTAAAATCATAATCAATGGTTAAGATTAAAATCTTTTATTATTAAAAAATTTATTTAATAATATATATTTATATTTTAATATTTAACAAATCATGAATTATCCATTCTACCCTTTTTTGTTACATTTCAACCCCAATTTGCCCCCACCCTTGCCTTCTCGTCGCCTCCTACCTTGCCGGCACTAGCGCTATTGGCCCCTTTCTCCCTTGATATCATAATCTTGATCAACCATATACCACCCGATCTGCTTAGCATCAACTAGAACAATAGCATAACAACAGCAAAACAATAATGGAACAAGACAACAACAAAGAAATCCCTAAACCAATATTAGAAATTTATGGCAAAACTCATTCCAGGATGCCACCAAATCAAAATTCAAAACAAAAACAAAACATTAACAGATTCATTGTTTCTTTGATGCATTCATTAAAATATTCAATGTCCAAATAGATACACAATAAATAAAGTAAATTATTTAAAAGAAAAAAAAGAAAAAATTGCTGCTCCTCTTTAACCCAGCCTCCATCATCCACCGCCATAAACTCCATCCTATCTCAAGCAGTATGGATTCATTGAACCCAGCGCCTTTAATCGCACTGCCATTATTCATTATAGGGTCCACTTCTATCTTAGTTCTCAATCACCATCGCCTCCATTTCAGATGCTCAAGATCTTGTCGAGGAAGTCCGTCGAGGCAGTGGCAGCGATTTTCAACGAATCTACTGTGCTTGAAGTAGCAAGCAGTGGTTCTTTATCAGGTATTTATCATGCAATGGAGAAAGATTCAAGGGTTATGAAGGCATGATTTTGGGATTAGATGTGCAAAAAGGAGCGAGAGAAAACTTAGTCCCTATTGGTGTAAGCTTTTATTGGCGAGGTGAAGACATGGAGTGGGAGGTGGCAGCAGTGGGACGTGGCAATGGCCGATGGAGGAAGAGTAGGAGGGCGGGGTGCAGTCAACATCGAAAGCAGTTGTGACGAGGGTAAAGGTAGAGTGGCAGTGATGCTGCTAGGCAGGGCGAAAGGATAGAGGAAGAAAAGAAGAGATGGGATGACAGGTGCAATGTTGGTGGACGAAGGAGGTGCAAAGAGAAGGAAAAGTGTCAAATAAGAGAAGTAACAAAAAGGGCATAAAAATAATTTTATTTTACTTCTTCACTTAAATATCAATTTAGTCCAATTTGATCACAAACTCATCAGACACCACCACCACAAACGCCGCCATAAAGTAAAACAAAACTCTTCTCTTGCTATCGGCTATAGCTGGATTCCATGGATACAAACAATAGAGTGAATACCCTCACTTACTTGCACCGATCACAGGGGTAAAATAAGTGGTGTTTCTCAGAGGCTACAAGGAAGGACAAAAAAATACCGAGTATGATTTCCTCAATACAGGTGTGACTCAGTTTCTAAACAGATGTAAGAGATTTCTGTCGACAATTAGACATAGCGAATACTTAGCTGTATCACACTGTGAATGCAGACAATATTATAAGATATTTAACAGTTCAATCTCTAAGAAAAATAATTAGTCCTTTTCAGTTTGTTGGACAATCTACCTCTATTCATTGCCAGCCAGGCAGGGAAACACGGATTCCTTTTGGGTGAAATATCAGTGGACCTGCTATGTCCCCATCCATTCAAACTTGCACTATTGCAGACTTTTCCTACTAGGAGGAATAAGGCTGAAGAAAAATAAAATAAAATAAAAAAGAAAGAGCGAAAGAAGGCAGTAATAAGAATCATCATCGGGCATTGAAAATGTAGACACAAGGACGAGGTGCAACTTAATTCAGGAATCCGTTTCATAATCCTTAAAAATTGCGTTTCCAACATTTTTTATGAAATCTCAACCGCTTGAATTATGGTTCAAAATTGAAAAACAGATGAGTCAGGTTTCTTCTATTTGTGATGCATCATAGATAGCTCAATGATACAATTAGAATGTATTATTTATAGGGCCATAGTTTACCATGTTTCAGCTGACAGAGCCTCTACACTAGTCACTGACTTGATGTAGGGCAAAAAGAAAAGGAAACTGTGTCATTGTCCGTCTAGAAGTAATTAAGGAGCCATAGTACAGAAGGGACAACCATTGTTCACGAGACCAAAAAGTTTCTTTTTCAAATGCTCAGCACTACAAAACCAAGGCCAAGTGAAAAAGAGATACTGTAAGCAGAAAACACAGTGAATACATCTCGCTGACCAAAGCAGAGTAATTCGACAACCGACATCATCATGGCTATTTCAACCTCTGATGTATTCAAGTTATGTCATCAGAGTTCAACCACTACACCCCTCTTCGCTTCTTATCACTTTTCAACATCATATTACTCGAATAATTCATTCGCGTTGTTGTTACTTATGTGCATAGCTCAGCTACATGATAAATCCCAAATTCACAAAACCAGAAGCGATCAAACAGAAATGTATTGATGTATCATGAATAAATAAGCATTTAACCTCCATAAATCCAGTCCCTACAATACCATAACATAAAACTAAGCACTTTAAAAAGAAATAAAAGACCTGAGACTCTCGCACCGGTAACACTTATGATGGACTCTCTAGGCAACAAATTCGAATCCCAAATCCCTTACAATACTAAGAACTATCTAAGAAAAGAAAAAACAAAACATACCAAATCGGCAATTTGCACAGAGGATGCCAATTCCCATCGAGACACTCCATCTTTGGTCTTCCTCCTCATTTTATTTTATTTTATTTTATTTTTAATTATTTCCATTCCATTTTTTTTTTCTCCCCCTTGTATTCTTGTTTCTAAAATAGGCCACCAACAAACACCACCACACCAACAATCACCACCAAAGTCTTCCATTCAATTCTGCTGTTCGTTCCTCTTATCTCCATCCCTCTCCTGCAGCAACCTCCCCGTCTCCTCATCACCACCCTCCGCTACCTTCCTCTGCGCCTCCTTCGCCTTCAGCCCCTGCAGCTTCGCATGATTATAATACGCCACCCCCAGAAACGCCAACCCGTACCCAAACAAATTAATCGGCGTCACCGTATCCTTAATCACCGACCAAGAAAACGCAATCAGCAACCAATCCTTCACCACCCCAGCCACATTCATCGTCAGCGCCGAAGTCTTCCCAACGAGCAAGAAAACCGCAAGGTTCAACGCAAAAGCACACAGAGAGTTCGTCCCGAACACCACAAAATCAAACTGAAAACTCGACGCCTCTTTCAGAACAGGGTACTCAACAATAATCCACGGAACAGAGAGAAAAACAAGACAACACGGTGCAACGTAGTAGAGTGAAGTTATAGGATTAAGAGAGATCCCCTTGGAGGTTAGTAGGATTTGGATCAAGACGAGGCGCGTGGCCTCGAAGGCGACGGCGCCGAGCTGGAGGATGACGCCCCAGGTGTCGAACTTGGCCTCGCCGTAGGCGGCGACGGCGACGCCGAAGGAGATGGAGAGCATGTTGAGCATGGCGTCATTCTTGTAGGGTTCTTTTTTGAGGAGGACGCCGATGGAGTAGACGGCGACGGGCATGAGGGCCTTGAGCATCTGGATGAAGGAGACGGAGAGGTAGATGTAGGCGGAGTTGGAGAGCCAGAGGGAGAGGGAGTAGAGGGCGCCGATGGGGACGACGGAGCGGAGGTAGAGGTCACGTGACATGGAGACGGGTTCGACGAGGCGGAGGACGCGGACGAGGAGGAAGGCGAGGAGGGCGCAGAAGGACATGTGGATCATGGTGAGGGAGATCGGGAAGGGCCAGTTGTAGAGCTTCTTGTCGAGGATGTACTTGTTGTACACGATCACCGTGAAGGAGAGGAAGATCCATATGGCCACGTACGTGTACGAGAGGATGATCTTCTTCAGCACACCCTCGCTCACCGACGATGATGATGATGATGACGATGACCCGCGTCCTTTTCCCATTGTGTTGTTGTTGTTGTTGGAGATGTTAATGGCAATGGGAATGGTTATGGCAGAGAATGAATGAAGGAAGAGGAGGAAGAAGAAGAAGAAGAAGAAGAAGAAAGGGTCAAGGTAAGAGAGAGAGAGAGAGAGAAGTGGATATTAGTGGAGTGGGGTGTGAGGAGAGGATACGGAGGAGGAAGAGGAGGCTTTCAAGTGTTTCCAAGTTTGATGCGGTAAAACTGAGACTAAACCAACAGCACAACACAGCCAGCTACCGCTACTACAACCGTTAAATATTGCTGCAAAATTTTACCTTAGTTTTTAATTTTAAAATTATTAAATTTTTTTCCTCAATTTTTAAGATGAGATTAATTTTGATACATTATTAATATAAAGAAATTTTATATTATTATCAAATTATATATTTTTATCTATAAGATTTTTAAAAAAATGAGTGACTGAGTCAAATATTTTTAATGATGTGATATATGTGTAAAATTTTTTTACACTAATAATATATCAAAATTAAATTTATAATTTTAATATATTATTAATATGAAATAAAAGTATGTAATCATTATTATAAATTATTATATCAATAAAAATGTTTGACTCTTATATTTTTTCACACATTATGCAAATTCTAATCACCTCAAGCGATGCATGAGGAGTTGAAGTATGCTTTTAACTAACTTATTCTTAGTTAATTAATTTTTTTGATGAAAAAAATTATAGGAGATATTACTTTCGTAATTCCGAGCTATAGAGCATTTATGGTTATTGTCCTTCTTAATAAGTGCACTTTTCGGGATTCAAACTCATATACTGATTCTTAGGAGAGATCCATCTATTCACCATTCGTCCAATAACTTGTTGGTATTCTTGGTTAATTAATTGTGTCTTACATTTCTTATATTTCAATTTCAAAGAGTTTGACTATATTAAAACTGAATCCTTAAAATTATTATCTACCTTATTAAAAATATTAAAAAATATTAATCTCTACACCTTTATATACAAGTTAGCAAATTATATTTTTTAAGATAAAAAACTCACTTATCTCTTATCTAAAGAAATTTATAGTTCTACCCAAAAAAAAAAAATTGTAGTCTAGGATAATTTTATAATTTTATTTCATTTACATTAATTATTACGTTGGACTTTTCTCTCACCTAATTAATTACTATATTATTATTTTTATCTTTTGCTTTTATTTTAGAATATTTTTCTTATATTTATAAAATTATCATAAATTCAAGAGGCAATATTAATTATGTGAGAAAAAAAAAGCCAAAGTAATAATAATGTAAATAAATAAAATTAGAAAATTATTCTAAATTATAAATATTTTTGGATAAGAGGAGAGTGGGTCTTAAGTCAAAAAGAAAATGTGCAATACTTCTAAACTTTTATATAGAGGTTAGCATTCCCAAAAATTATTTTAACTACATATTAATATATGATTAAAAGATAATATACCAACAAAGGTGTTGACAAAGTGGTAGATACACATTACAATCTTAGAGAGAACCTCGATTTGTTTCCTAGAGAAGCTACTAACATACTTAAAAGAGATTAGTCTTCTTCTTTGATAATAGATAGGGGAAATACCCTTAAAAAAAAAAAAGATAATATTAGCTGGGATTGAGTAAGACTAGTTGGAATGTGAGTATATTTCAAGGTTCTGAAAATTGGACCAGGCATTAAATCGAACAAGATACTGGTTCAGATGTCCAATGGTTCAATTGGATTAACTAGAGGTTTGACCAGGATGTAATAAAATATATATATATATATATATATATGATTAAATAATATATTATGAGATAAATAAAAATGATTAAAAAATTTTAATATGATAAAAATAGTTTTAAAAATCAAAATCATTATATTAAGTCATATTAACATAACAAATACAAGTAAAATATTAAGTCCCATATTACTTAAATTTTAAATTTTTTATTCTTAAAGTTACTGTAAAGCATTCAAAAGGTTTACATTACTTAGAATAAATTTTTTTTACTCTTAAGACTTCTATAAATAGTACCCATATATCAATTTTTCTTTTATTTATCACCTCTAAGCTCTTTTTTAAAGAGTAAGAGATGTAGTAATTTTTTGTTTTAGTCAATCAAAATCTATTTTTGTCATTTTTCATCATAATGTAGAGTTAACTTCACCATTGCTGATCAAAAAATAATTTTGTATTTCTTAAAAAAAAAAAATTGGCCAATCGGTAAAATCGGTTCGGTTTTACCGGTTTACCGGTTTTTGACCGGTTCAGCAGGTTCAATATCGATTTTTGGCACAAACAGTTTTTTAGTTGTACCCAGACTGGATATTTGGCCGGTTCCCGGTTCAACCAGTCAGACCGGCCAGTCTGGTCCAGTTTTTAGAACACTGGTATGTTTAATTCACATATAATTATCTCTCCTGACCACTAAATTTTTATTAAATTTTTACAACTACAATTCAAATGAAATTATTTCTTATTGTCAAGTTGGAAAACTCATTTTTTACTGACTACCCTTATATAGTATTATGTTTTGAATAAGGTCAAGAAACTTTGTGAAATATTATAATATACCTAAAATGTAGTTTAGTGATTTTCTTAACATGTTTTAATTTTTCTTCTTGAATAGCTTATTTGTGGATACTTAGTTACCTTTTATTATTCTGGAATGATTTTGCTAATGTATGAAGAAAAATATAAATGGTTGTATTGACATGATTTTTGTATAATAGATAGACACAATTTTGAGTGTTGTATTAAGATAAGGAATTTAAGATTTTGTATTAGCTTGAATTGATATATATATTATGATTCAAATAAAAAAAGTAAAAATACTAGAGTTTCAATTATAATTTGGCACAATTCATTATTTAACACTTTGGTTTTAATTAATAGTCATTAAAAAGTTGAACAAATAAAAGAGTATAACGAATGAAATAGACTTCTAAATAAAGAGGATGGAGCAAGAAATGATACCATTTTTAATTTTTCCCAATTGTTTAACTTCAATATTAGGATTTACAAACAAAGTGTTCAACTTTAATATTAGGATAAAAATTTCTTACAAACAAATTGTAATTTTAATAATGATTTGTTGCATAAAATGAATTTATAATTTTTTTAGATAAATGGTTTTTAGTAATTGTACTTTTTATTTCTATATTTATTTCATTTTATATAATTTTTTAATAATTATTTGTTAATCGAATTTATATAACAACAATGTTATCTTCACATGAATTTCATAATACTTTGTTAACATTATTTAGTATCGTACAAATCCAGTAATAAATTATATTATATATATTTTTTATAAATTACTCTATTTTGGCTTTTAAGGATGAAAAAAAGGTCAGAAGATAGAAATTAAATGTTTTTTTATTGAAATTGAATTATTTTTATTTTCTAAGTTGTTCCATTGTCTTTTAAAAATGGAAAGGAACAACAAAAAGAGTCTTTCTTGGTTATTCAATCCTCAATTAAAAATCATAAGTAGGGGTGCTCACAAGTCAGGTTTAAGGAAAATCAGAAACTAACCCAATCAATTTTGGATAGGTTGGGTTGGGTTAAGTTCTTGAAAATTTGCTAACCAACCCAAATCAACTCAACCCAATCTGAGTTGGGTTGGATCAGGTCGGGTACTCGAGTTGCTTCATTATTATTTTTTTTGAAAAAAAAAATTGTAAACCACAACGTTATCAGCATAACATTATTTGGATTAATTAATCAAAATTCAAAATCAAAAGGTGCACATGGGGTAAGAAGAAAACTTTCTTTGGCTACATAAATCTAGAATAGATTCAATTTTTATCAAAGATGTAGAACAAAAATCCATTATAATAATAACCAAATATGCATTGCAACCCCAAGATGAACCATATCAGAGGTGGTTCTTAAACCAATGTGCTTTTCATGAGTCAAGATGAACAAGAGATGGTGAACCAGTGTGCTTCTGCCTCCAGCTAGTCATGGTGGTGCCGTCGTGCTTCTGGTAGTGGCAAGCTCTTGCAGCGGTTGACGATTGAGGAGTAAAAGGAAGGGAAGCAACAAAAAGGGAGGCGAGAGTGGCAAGGGTTTGCAACTAGGAAAAAGCACTGAAGCAACATACTGGGAAAAAGGCGTGGCAGATAAGCACCAGCATTGCAACACAGTCTAGTAGCATGGAAACGACAATAATGGGGACACTGAAAGTTGAGAAAAGCTACAATGGTGTTGGGTTCAAAAAGGGTTTTGGGTTCTAATCTAAGATGTTAAGTGTTAGATATGATTTTTTTTTGGTTTTGATCTAATAATGTTAGATACAATAATTGATATATGTTTAAAAAATTAATATATATATATATATATATATAGAGGCAGTCGAGTCATTAGGTTGGGTAATAGGTATGATATTATACTTATCAGCTGACCTAATAAGGAGTGGGTTAATTGGCTCCTACCTGAACAGACCTGATGACCTAACCCAATCTAGATTGTTTTTTTGGTTGGGTTAGGTTGGTCGGGTTCGCAAGTCTACTTGGATCCGTGAACACCTCTAATTATAAATATTGTTCTTAACAAACAAATTATTCTTTAATGAATGACTATTGTTATACTAACAATTTTTTTTTTCTTTTTGGATTCAATTTTAGTCATGGCAGTGCCGTTGTGCTTCTTTTATGTAAGTGACTTTTGCTATTGCCTAAGCTACAGCCAATGGACCTTACTTGAGTGAAATAAGTAAGTTACTGCATAACCCATTATCGATAGCCTATGACTAACCATATGACATGAAGAAAATGTTAGGAAAAATTGATGTAAAAGATGATCTAGAACTTGAATATTGTTGTAATTTCATAGCAGGAATCACTTCGTTATCTTTATAGAGATATTCGCCCCCGCACGTAGTTGTTATTGGGTTGATACTTCCCCAGGATACAATGAAACCTCTATTAATTTCTTATTTAGTAATAACAAGAAATTTTCTCACTCTTTTTGAACGTGAAAAATAAGATAAGACTTATACAATTTCTAGAACTCTCAAACTCATACCATACACAATTAAAAGTTCCAAAATATTTGACAGTGGGGGATATTTATAATCAACCAATAGATACCAATGAACAATCGCATCTCATCCAAAAGCCATGTACGAATGGTACCCCTAAAACAACGTAACCTTTATGAAACAATAGGATTTGGATCCTCTAAAGTGAGGGAAGTTGTAAAGTGAAAAAGTGAGAGATTATTCACCATAAGATCATTTTAGTGGGATCCACATAAAATGAAAGCTATTAATCCAATGGTGAATGGTGCCTTACTTGCTCACTTTACCACTTTCCTCACTTTAGAAGATCCAAATCCGAAACAATATCTAATACATACCCTCAGTTTTGTTAGAAACCATCATGAGTTTTACTTGTGACTATTCTTGAAGGTCATGCCTTCAAAGGCTCCCACAAGTGTTGTCCACAATAAGGCTTTCTCAAAGCCAAATGGTTGCAAAAGTGCAACGTTGCAACCTTGTACAACAAATGATTACTAACCATTGTCCATTAATTTAATCTAAATGATTATTATATTTGAAAATATACTTCAATCCCTCGCTATTTACAAGTTTTACAAATTATACAAATTTATATATAAAAGAATGTATCACTAGGATTAAACATTCATTTAGTGTAAATTTTCAAGGTTCCAATGAAGTAATGAGTGTTTAGTCAATTAAACCCATACTTCTTGTGTTAGTACCAATTAAAAAATCACACACATAAATTGTATCTCCTAACAAGTTCAAAGAATTTATTAATTTTAAGCACTTTTATGGCCATATCCTCATCCTGGTTTCATGAATATTTATGAGAATAAAACCTTTAAAATTCTTAATCAGAGTGGCACCACTTCTATATCCATATAGGTGGAATCCTTTTGATAAATTATATTATCAATCCATTAAGAGTTTTAACTCACCCTCCTAATTATATATAATAGTAAATCCTATATTTTAGTGCTTTAGTTGTTAAATAACTTGTTATTACCCATTAAACCTTGAAACTAGTGTACTACTAGAATAAGGTCGGGTTTCCATCATTTAACAACCATAGGTTTTAATCCCATTTTAGTAAGAGTCTCCTTGATTTTATCCCTTGACAAATCTTTAATCAATGGGTCTGCTAAATTCTCTTTAGATTTTATATATGTGATAGTAATTATACCATCTCCTCTTAATTGCCTCATGAACTCATATCTTAAACTTATGTGTCTAGACTTTCCATTATAAACCTTGCTATATGCTTGAGATATGGTTGATTCACCATCACAGAAGATCGAAATAGTAGTCATTGGCTGTGGCCATAACTCTATATCATATAACAAATTCTTAAGTCATTCTGCTTCTTTACCTGCGATTGATAAAGCTATAAACTCAGCCTCCAAATTAGAATGTGAAATACATATTTGTTTCTTTGAGACCCAACTTATTGCTTCACCACTTAATTCTTTCACCCCTCACCACTATCACTAACTACCAACGCCCTCACCATCTCTACTTACCCTTTCATCCTCTGCCTACCATCTCACCTTCGGCCATCGATGCCATCAACATTATCATTGTCATTACTGCCACTACCATTAGTCATACCACCATTACCATCCTTATCACATCTTCGCTTTAAACCAACTGCACAACCACAAGAGCTCCACCATCGTGCCATCATCCTTGGCTTTATTCCACTGCTATCATTGCCGTAAATGATTTCATAGCCTCAACCTCCTAATCATCGCCACCATCTCATACTCCCTTTGCACAATCTGGCAATGTGCCGCCTCTACTTAGCCATGCAAACCACCTTCGCCTTGTTGCAGTGCAACCACCACTATCGAGGTTGCACCACCATGCTACCAGCAAATGGGTGATTCACTCCTATGTCGTTGCAACCCCCATGGTTGTTGAAAAGAGAAGAAGGCAAAGGGTAGGGTGGGTAGTGAAGGAGTGAAAAACTATGATGATTGACGATGGGTTTGTGAGTGGGAAAACGATGACAATAGGAAGTGGATGGATCTCGACAATAACAGGGAGCGCCGGAGACAAGTTAGTTAATGCTGTGTAGCAAGAGGTGGTGAAGGAAGGTGAAAAGGGTAGCAAAAGGAGGGTGGGTGAAAGTTGTTTTGTCATTTTGATTGTTTTAAAATTTTAATAAATTATTGATAATGTTTATTAACTATTGATCTCACTCATTCATTTAAAACTTTTTCTGATCTAACAATATATATATTAAGAGTGTGTTTAATTCCTTGTTGGAGCCTTCAAAATCAAGCTTAGATGCCTCGAACGTTATGTCAATTATGTTTGGATGATTTGAAGTAAAATCTATTTTGATGCCAAACTGGATTTTGCGCCCTTGAACATGAGAGCAACATTTTATTGCTTTTTGATTAAGGGAAAACCTATCAGAGTATATACTAACAAAAATACCATTTTTAACTTAATATTATATTGTTATTTAAATAATATTAAAATAAATAAAATTCAATAATTTTCATTGTTAGAATTCGGTTATTAAAAGTGATTTTATTTTACAATACTTGAATAAACATTAATTATAAAAAAATATTTCTTCATCAATTTATTTATAATTAATTTTTTAACATTAATTTATTTTAACATATGAAATAAATTCATATTTCTTGATAATTATATATGTAAATGTGGTTTTTATTAATACTATCTAAATAATATTTTTCATATCAAAATCACTTTTTAAATAAATATTCTTAAATTTAAATCATATTAATGTTAACTCATTTTTTTATTGAAGATAAACCAGAGTTGGAGGGTTATTGTTGGTGATCTAATTGCAGATGCTATGGGGTTCTGCTAAACGGATGGGCCTTAGTTTTGAATATCTGGAAGCCAAGGTGATTGCATATTGGGTTCTATTCTTGGTGGCTGCAATTTCCAAGTAAAGCTTTTGCTATTAGGTAGTTTAGCTTCGATGATATTATTATAGCTATCACTGATGAATTTTAGTTTCCTTTTATGGTTTGTATTTGTTGTGATTTGATTATACTCCTCTCTACCTATAGAGAATGTAGCTTTCATTAATTATTGATAATTCTATACAAGAGTATTTAAACACTATACAAGATAAGTCTTTCACATGGACTAAAGTAATAGAAAGATAACAATAAATTCAAATGACCTATACATGTGGGATTTGCTACAACAAACTTGTTCAAATGACCTAAAATGAAGCAAGTGTGCTTATGCTAGCTTTGAATTGCATGGATAGGGGAGAGAGTGTCAACATGCCCCCGCAAGTCAATGGTAGGTGATGGAACACTGATTTTGTCCAAAAGAAAGGTATGACAAGAATGGGAGACCAGCTTGGTGAGCAAATCCACGAGTTGGTGGTTGGTAGGAACATGTGACACGATGAGCTCCTTGTTGGCAACGAGGTCATGGATGAAGTGGTGGTCGATTGCAAAATGCTTCATGCAAGTGTGGAAGACAGGGTTAGCATAGAGATGTGTTGCACCAATATTATCCGAGAACAACTGAGAAGCTTTTGTTATTGGAAACCATAATTCTTGAGCAGTTCACGTAACCAGAGAAGCTTCATAGTTGTTGAGTCAATGGTCCTATATTCTGCCTTGGTTGATGACTTAGCAATGGTGGATTATTTTTTGGAAGACTAAGAAATGGCATTAGAGCCCATGTAAATGAGATAGGCACAGGTGGACTTCTTGTCTTGTGTATTACTTGCCCGGTCGAATTCACAAAAAGCCAGTAGAGAGAGGTTTGTGGTGCAAGAAAGACGTAGCCCATGAGGTAACAAAGGAGATGCTTGGTAGCCTGTATGTGAATCTCTTTTGGAGCTTGCATATACTAGGGTAATTTATTCGTAGTGAATGAAACATTCTGACAGGTGAGAAATAAGTACTGAATCGTGCTTATGATATGACGAAACTCGCGCCCATCAGAAGAAGGAGCATCCTCCATTGGTGTTAAGTCACATGAAGTTGCAAGGGGAGTAGTTACTGGTCGTGCATCCTACTTGTTGGTAGAGATAAAAAGCTCCCTGATATAATGACGTTGGGAGAGAAAGAAGCCTTATGGGGTGGGAAGAATCTCCATGCCAAGGAACTAATTTGGAGTGCCAAGATCCTTGAGAGAAAATTTAAGAGTAAGTGTAGTTTTAAACTCGTGTAGAAACACACCATTGTTGCTAGTGAGTAAGAGGTCATCAATAGAAATGAGAAAATAAGTAAGAACATCTCCTTGGTGATACACGAATTAGGAGGCATCGGATCTTGAGTTGGAGAACCCATAATTGATTAAAAATTGCTTGAGAGCATGTTACTATGCATGAGGTGCTTGCTGGAGACCATACAATGCCTTATCGAGTTTGCAAACATGATTTGGAAATTGCGTGTTAGCAAATCTTGGCGGTTCAGACATATAGATATCCTTAGAAATAGTTTCATGAAGGAACGCATTGTTGACATCCATCTAACAGAGAGACCAACCACGAGATAAAGCAATGCAAATAAGCACTTTAATAGTTTGAGGCTTGATGACAGGGCTATAAGTCTTGGTGTAATCTATTTCAGGGCGTTAATGAAATCCCTTGACGACCAACCGTGCTTTCTATCAAGCTATGGAACCATATGTGTTTCTTTTGAGACAAAAAACCTACTTAATTCCAATAATGTTAAATTGTGATTGTTTAGGGACAAAAGACCACATACCATTGGTGAGCAAGGCATTAAATTCATTAGACATGGCCTTGCACCACTTAGAGTGTTTCAACGTTTGAGAAAAGCAGTTGGGTCTGATGGGGTAAGGGGTAGGTTGCGTGGGTGAGGTGGACGTGGAGTTAGGTGAGGACGTGTTTGTTTGGGATAGGGTGGGGGTACCATGGGTTCAGGAAGTGGAGGAATAGATATATGAGGGTGAGGTATAGCTAACGATGGGATGAAGTGTGAGACGCTAGGAGCAAGTGTAGATGAAAGACTAGGTGGACTAGAGGAGAGATATGGCTGCTGAGAAGAATATAGAAACAAACTTTCAACAAAATGCACATGATGTGATGTATACAATCTTTTAGCTTTTAAATTGAAACACAAATAGGCACTTTGGGAAGGACTATAACCAAGAAAGATACACAGCTAAGATTTAGGAAGGAGTTTGTTATTTACATATGGAACTAACTAGGGAAAACAAAGACATCCAAAGGTACATAACTTGGAATAATTGGGTGGACACTTAAACAAAATCTCTAATGGTGATTTCATGTTTAAACTAGGAGTTGGCATGCGAAGAAGGTAAAGATGCTTGATGCAAAAGACAATGAGCAGTTTCAACTAAGTGTCAGTGTTTACACTCAGAAAGACCATTATGTTCAAGGGTGTAAGGGGGGTTGTTAAATAAGAAATACCATGAGTTTGTAAAAAAGCCTATAATTTTAAATATTCACCAACATTGTCAAAGTAAAGTGTTTCTATTTTTGTGTTCATCTGATTTTTAACAAGAGATTTAAAAATTGGAAAAATTTGAGAAACATCATATTTATTTTTCATTGGATAAAGCCAAACATACTTTTAGAAATGATCAATGAAAATAACATAATAAATAGTACTATTTATTGAAGGAGGGCGTGGAGGGTCCTACACATCTGAATAAATTATTTCAAGAGGACAACCACTGGACAAAGTGAACTTAGCAAAAGACAACCTATGACTTTTATTGGCAGGACAATTTAAACACTAAAGAAGTGACAACGAGAAGGAGATATTGATGTTCCGAAAAGTATGATGAAGTATGTGGGAAGCAGGGAGACCTAAGCAGCTATGTCAAGTGGACAAAGCAGTCTGATGGTGGACATGGTAGGTGCATGGACGAGGGCATGAAATATTGTAACATTATTCTCATTCTTTCTTTGTTGTAGAATCGCCCCTGTGCACAGATCCTTGAGCTGAAAGTACCATGGGAAAAATTCAACGGAGACAGAGTTAGTCGGACATAGTTGGGATATGGAGATTAAATTTTGAGAAATCACAAGGACATAAAGGACATTGTTTAATAGAAGAGGTGAGGAGAAGTTGTTAAGTTAAGTTGAACCACTATGAGTGATAGATAGTCACTTACTATTAGCAACCACAATTTGATCATTACCACAATATTCGTGGGTTAAGGAGAGATTGGCCAGATCTTTGGTAACATGATGATAAGCTCCGGAGTCAAACAACCGAGATGGTTTAGAATCATATTCTTTTTGCACTAGATTCGCTTGATGACGAGGATGGTTGGGACGATAGCAATGGAGTTTGTAACAAAGCTTGGCAGTATGACCCCAGTGATCACAAAATTGGCATAAAAGATTGGAGCTAAAGGATGAAGTGCATCGACCAAGGCCAGAAGGTGCTGAAAATAGAGCAAAATTGAGACTAGCTAAAGTAGTACCGGGAGAGTACATAGGTTGTTTGTTGCGCCCATGAGAGAGAAGTGTGATGGGCATGGTTGGCAGTGACTGGAAGACATTGTTACTGACGCTCATCTCGTTGAAAAAAAATTTCAGTCTACCAATTTGTCATAGAGTTCATCAAAGGATAAAGAAGCGTCATGGGTCCAAATGGAAGCAGTAAACTCACGGAAAGCGGCACCAAGGCCATTGAGGGCAGCGATAACGAGGTCAAGATCATCAACAGGATGACCGATAAGAGCAAGCTCATTAGAGATTAAGTCGATGGAATGTAAATAATTAGAGGCATTTGAATCACCTAGGCACTTCTTGAGCGACATGATATGTGTCCGAGAGTGATCGACATAAGCCTTGGTCAGTCTCGACATTGCAGCAGTAGATAAGGTAGTGAAGGACATGACAGTCTAAGCTTCAAGGCCACATGGTCCCAGAAGAGCAAGAAGGATGAAACTATCTTGGCGCTTCCATTGAAGATAGGTTGGATTGTCAGCAGCAGCAGCTCCAATGCCAATTTTGGTGGGAGGGCAAGTGATTGTGCCATAAACATAACCAGAAAGATTATGAGCTTCAAGAAACATGGATATCTGTGTGTACCACGTAAGATAATTTGGGGAGGAAAGTTTGATAGGTAGAGAGGTGGTGGTGTTGTATTCAACTAGAGGAGTGGCGGTGGAGTTAGCCATTGGAAGGATCATAAAAGTGTTAGTTAAGCAGAAAGCTAATTTGATACCATGTAGAGAATGTGGCTTTCATTAATTATTAGTAATTCTGGACAAGAGTTTTTTTTTTTTTTTGTCAACATATGCTCACCTTCACAAGAAGGAGGGAGGCTTCATAATTTTTATACCATAAAATAGGCTTAGTTTGGTATCAAACTCGGGTGTGGTTAGTGAGAAACGGACAAATTCGCCACTAAACCAACGTCTCAACTACGTACAAGAATATTTAAATACTACATAAGATAAGTCTTTCACGTGGACTAAAATAATAGAAAGATAAGAGTGAATTGAAATGTCCTATACATATGCGATTTGCTATAATAGACTTATTCAAGTGACCAAAGTTGAAGCAAGTGTTGTTATGCTAGCTTTGGGGAAGTGTTTACAATGGTTCATGGATCACTATAAATTATATTGTACCAAACCTTTACAACTATCAGATATTAATTAAAATAATACAAACGATTTAGATTTACTAATATAAATATTACCCACCATAAGAAGCTTTTGCTCCCGATCTACCATAGTTATCCCACCTCCCCCAACCTCAATACTCAATACCACTGCCTCTTGTCTCATCACCCACCCCACCACCTCTTCCATCCATTACTTGCTGCAGCTGCCACATGTGCAGTCGGCATCCGCCACAAGTCCTTCCCCACTACTAGTTCCCGGTTTCAACCCCTGACTCCACAAGCAACAGTTTCGACGATGTGAATGGAAGGGCTTGGTGGAAGAATGCTTGGCTGTTGGGTGGAAGTAGTGGCTGTTAGGCAGATAATGATGGTGGCTGCTGGATTAAAATGGTGGTGCTTAGCAAAAAAAGGTACTGAAAATTTTGAAGAAGACACCTTCAAAACCACTTACTGCGAGGAGGAGGGGGTGACCGACAAAAAATTTTGGAGAAGCAACTGGGGTGCATCGATGAACTTCTAAAAGAAAGTTCTATGGTGTATCGTTAAGATAAAAAAAAAATTGGAGCATTAGTATTCCATGGAGCATTGTAAACGCTTCCTAGCTTTGGACTGTATAGATAGGGGAGAAAGTGCCAACATATCTAAGAGATTTGAGCCAAGAGTGTAATATCTATGGAAAATAAACTCGTTTTTTATTAAAAAAAAAATTGTGAAATCAAATTGACTTAAAATCAAGTGTGGAAAGTCTAATCAAGACACACTATACATGATCCATACAAGCGGTCTATCGTAACGCTCACCTAAATTCTATAATTTTTTTTCAGAAACTAGTAATTTATATTTATTGGTCAAATGGTCCCAGCCTTAAATGTCATCTCATGAAAAATGCAAATGAATAATGTGCACAAAGACTCACTCCGAGCTTAGACACGTTAAGTCGAGTATCTCATGAGTTTGTGTAAAGACCACTGCCGATTGACTTTGCCGTTCAAGTACAAAGTCTCCGTTCAAGTACAAACGTGCTGGGCACTACCAAGTTCTCTGGCGCCATTGTTGGGGTCGCTCAACTCAAGTGTGCCGCGTAGCTTCTCACCATTTGCTCATAACATTCTAAATTTCAGTTATTAATTGCGTTGTGCACTCCCAACACTAATGGCAATGGTGCACAACCCTCAAGCTGCTTGCATTCCGAGTGTTAAATAAATTTCAGCACCACTTATTCCACTTTCTGTGTCAAACTTCCGTGATAAGTGCTACTATTTCCCGTTTACTTTATCTATTATTTTGAATATAAATTCTTGATTCATTTTATTTATTACGATTTTGCTAGCATATTTTTATTTATTAGGGTTTTGATCCATTTTATTAAGAATATTTATTAAGGTTTTAAAAATAAAAAATTTTAAATTTTTAATGCATTTAATATATTAAAAATTTAAAAATTTTATTTGTTCAATCAAAACTTTTCAATTTTAAAATCTTAACAAATCATTTAAAGACACATGTTAGTAAAATCTTATTTATTATTCTTATATATTAATAAAATGTTTATTATTAATTTTTATCTTTCAAATAATTCTAAATATACCATTCATTAAGAATTATAGTGTGATATTATATAAAAGCATTTTAATAAATATGTATCATAATTAAGTCTTAATTTTGAATTTTTTAATTCTTGTGCATATAACTAAAATAATGGATAAAATGGATCAGAATTAGTAATTTTTTTTTTTGGAATAATTGTTAAATATAACTCTTTTTTATTTAAAGAATTACTCAACTAACTTTAAAAGCAAAATAGTTGTTAATTAAAGCTTTTTTCTAAAGTACTGACGGCAAGATTTAAAACTTTTTAATTTTAGTATATAAATTAACTTTTGATATTTATTAACATAATTTTGCACTTTGTTAATATATATGCTTAAAACGAAATTTCTACTTAAACTATCGTATCGACGTCTCCGTTGATAACGTCGTGACTTGCGAGTTTATTTCTGCTATTTTGCCCGGTGTGGTTGGTGGGGATGCCCCCTCTTTTATTTTTATTTTTTTTGTGGGGTCAGGCTTCCACAAAGGGCCACTCTTTTTCAGTACTAGACTAGTTTTGAGAATTGAGGTCATGTCCTACATTTGACATTGACATCGGACCGTAGCATTAGCATATGGGCTCCGCATATTCCCTTCATAAGAAATAACTTGAAATCTTGTATTTTCTTTAAGTAATGCATTTTATGACTCAAAATTTAATTTTATATTTTTTTAAATATGTTTAAAAAGTTTAATTTTTTTATATTGATTATATAAAATATTTTTATACTATCAACTATTAAAAATCAAGAAATTGCCATATCAACTAATAAAAATTAAATCCATGTAACTACCTAAATTAATATAACAACTTATTTGATTTCTATTGATTGATAGCATTAGTGGATAAAAATTAAACTAATATTTTAAATCGCTCAAAAATCATTTTAAAAGTGTAACGCAATTTCTCCTTTGCAAGAGCTTTTTTTTTTTTTCCTCTTTTCTTCTCACAGTTTGTTCTTGCATCCTCCTTTTTTTTTTTTTTTTTTTTTCTGTTTTGGGTCAGAATTGTATCCTGCTTTGTCTCCTTAGTTTTTCCCCTTTCAGGAGAAGCTTAATCTAAAAAAGAAAAGTGGATGAGAAAAGGCAGCACCAAAAGCTATTTTTTACCCCATTCAGTCAACCTTTAACATTTTTGAGTAATTATGGCACATACAAATCGGGTAATTTAAATATCTATTAGTTTAGACACGTTTATTGCACATACATATCAATATCGATCGTCGTTTTTTATTTATAATAATAATAATAACTTGTCATAATATCTAAACAAGAAAATGACACGTATTTTCCCAGTAAAAAAAATGAAAATGACATGTATTTTTTCTAAAATTATAAAAATAAATAAATAATCATAAAATAAATAATAGCATATATAATATAATTTTTATGAGAGTTTTGTAGTATTGTTGGCCGGAAATGGAAATAAATAAATAAATGGATGAGCAATGTTTTTTTGGGGGTGGGCCCGTGGGGGGGTGAATTTGCTTATACTTTTAATATAAAAATATATACCAATAAATCTATCATCTAATTGGGCTAAATCAATCCTTAATTCTTTATTAGATAATCAACAAATTAATAAGTGCTACATTTACTTCCCAATAAAAATCCGGTATTACAATTTAAATTTTAACAATAATAGATGATGGAAAATTCTGGAGTCACACCTCACCACTCCGAAGTTGGTTAGCTCAGCTCCTTATTTCACGGATCATTCAAGCACGCACCTGACCCTCATTTTACTTCCCTCATTTTGCGCCATTTTTGTCCAAAGGTATGGGAAAGTGAGATTGGGAGTTGAATATAAGCTATTCTAAATTCAATGAGATATGTAGGAAATAATTATTAAGTGGTAGATTCAACTGTCTCTCATTTTGCACTTTGTTAGTTATTTTTCCCTTTCATGTAATTTCACACGAAGTGCTCTGAAGCACATGCTGATGTATCTATAAATATCATACCAATGAAAGCACAATATGAGCTCTTGTTTGCCCAGTATATACTGACATTATCATTTTCCCAAGAAACAATAATTGTTAAAATAATCCCTTTTAGTTGTGACAGCATTAAGAAAATATTTTTGTAATAATATTTATTAGGTATCTTGACCCAAATACAAGAAAATTGATGACTACAATACGTAAATTCCAATTCATATTGAGCTTAGAGTAGAAACTAACTTTAAAATGGAGAGTCTCCTCGCTCAACCTAGCTGTTCTATTAGAAAAACATAATAAGTACTTCAAATAGGGCCGTAATAATTGAAAAAAGAGAGAGATTGTTAATGCGAGCAACGATCTCACTTTTGCAATAAGAAAATTTAATTATATATGTTGTATTTTAAATGGGTTATTATACATATCATAATTGTATTAATATTCAAAATAAACTTATTTTATTTATTTTATCATTTATGGATAGAATTTGCATTATTTTAAAAGAAAAAATCGACAGGATTTGAGAATATAATTAAAAGAAAAGTAATCAATAAATAGGAATGCTAAGGCTGAAAAATATTGATTTTTGAAAGTATATTGTCAATATAAAATGTTTTATGGATCTACTAATCATTTATTATTATATGTGTCTTGGCACGATGGTCGCATAATAAATTAATTATTTTAAAAAATATAACATTAAAATAAAGAAAGTAGTATACTAAATTACTTTATTTTTTGAAGATAGAATACTTAAATTTAATATATAAGGCGTAGACAATATAATATATAAGGAGGAGTAAAAGATATACACCGATAAACAACAGAAAAAAAAATTGAACAAAATGTAAACTAACAAAATGAACTATATTGTAGTATACATTTTTTAAAATAAAACAAAACTTCAAAACTATCCAGAAATGAATGAACACTTCCAAATTATAACTGTTACGATGTGTTTGTTGTGTGAGTAAGAATGAGGAGTACAATTTCTTGGATGAACTCTATGTATATAATTTTATACATGGGCTCATCCGTAAAGTTTAATCCTCCATTTTTACTTCCATATCAACATACTCTTAGTAGTAACTACCTAAGCAATTTCCTGATATTGCTTCGTTAATTTATAGTTAACCTCATCTTCACCGTTAGATCAATACTTGGTGCGCTAATATCTTTGATTGTATAAACTGTGATGGGAAAAAAAAGGAAAAAGAAAGAAAGAAAAACTCCATTCAATTTCAAAAGATGTACATCACTTAATCTTCCTTTTTTAAAAGAAAAGCATGAAGCACAGAAGCAGGGAACAAGGGTGCATGGCTGTGAAGAATTATAATGGGAAGTCAGCTTTAGCAAATCCGAAATTTTATTATGCACGAGCAGTAAGAGCAAGAAATTTGCAAAATAATAACAATGTAATATTACTTTGAAATAAATTTTATTTTGTTGATAATCTTTTATAACTCAAATTTTATATATAACAAATGCAAATTTTTAAAGAGTGATTAGAAGACTTCCTAAGAGCTGTTGGGAGGTCATATCGTGAGTTTGGTCAATTTTGTTAGGGCTCCAATTATTGCCTAACTTGGACGCAGCCACCATTCACTTCATTAATCAAACATTTTCGACTAAAAACGACAACGAAAGATGCAAATCCCTCATATCAAGAAGGGTGCAATCAACACGGAAAATGATCAAGCCACACAGGCACAGAGTGACAGTGATAATTGATGGGTCCAACCATCTTGTTAGAGGCTTCTATAGATAACATAGAAAATGCAGTTCACTGTTCTACTACACTGCCCTAGTGCCTACAATGAATTTAAGGTACAAAAGAAGGACCATATTCACAATGTCATCGTAATTTTTTACTCCTCCTTGAGCACCATGACAAGGGTTCTAATTTCTAAATTTCCAGCTAGAAATATGTGTATGGGGTTGGCGTGTGCTTGTAACGTAACACTAGTCATCTCTGATCTACAGAGGCCAGCTAGAAAACCCAGAATAAAAACGAAGAAAGGACACAGGAAAATTAACCGTCATATATCCGGTTGTTGGCTGCAATTTTCTTTTTCAATGGACAACAATAATACATGCAATAATACAAAAGACCGTAAGCAAATGCGTCCTTTTTCAATGCATCTATACTGTACGTATGGGACCATTTGTTCGCATAAAATTTTGAGGAGAAAAAAAAAAAAAAAAGAGAACAAGGATGATATATCTGAATGGTCAAAGACTAACCTTATTCAACAAAATTATAAAAGGAGATGAAATCCTTTTTCTCCTGTGGGGTTGTGCACAAGTTGGGCTAAGGAAAAATAAAATTCAAAACAATTATTATGCTTCGGTTGGTTTGGGTCAAAAATTAAACTTGATTCGTAATTAGTTGTTTATTTTACACTTCACAAAAATTAAATGGATATCCAAAAAATTCAGACAATTAGCAGGATATCTCATGGTTTTTTTTCTGAGAACTAATTTGACTATTCAAAACCTTTGTTCAACTTGCATTGTGTATTCTGTGACGAAATTTTGGTCGTGGACCTCATGTAACATGATAAGAAATAACCAACATAGGCAAAAGTTCAATATTCGTTTTAATAATGATTTTACTTTTTCTTTTGGGTCCTGATCATCAATCTTTTGGTCATTAGCATCGTAGTATTTGGGCTGGGGCAACGCAGATTTGTCACTCCAACAAGTTGGTGCTTAGCCTTGATTGAGTAGCAACTACCTGCTTCCTTCTTTTTTTTGGGTCAGGGCAACTACCTGCTTCTAAAAATGCACTTGGAGAGCCTCTTACCCAACTTGTGGGTTGCTGTCTTTGTTAGTATTATCTCCTCTTTTTAGTTGGGCTCTGTCTTGTTTGTAAATAACTTAAGAAAATGCGTTTGCAGGCGTAGTCGAGATGGTCATACGCTCGGCCTCTGCCTTAGTGCACCCTGGGAGCCGAAGGGATCGCATGTTTGATTCCTAGGGCATGAGGCCCCCATCCCTCCCCCGCCTCTCGGGGGCTGAGCCAAAAAAAAAAAGTAAAATAAAGTTTACAATTTTAATAATTAATTTAAAATTTTATAAAACATAAATACCAGCTTAACATAATATATATGGCAATAAATTGTTTTTAATCAATGGTTAAGAGATATATATATATATATTTTATTTTTTCAAATACATCTCACAGTCAAATTTAAAGGTTTCATATTTGGGTCGGGCGTTCAGCGTTCTCTGATAGAACTCAATACATAGACAGAGGGAAATAACAACGCTAAACTTAAAATATATAACAAGTACAACCTCACATCAACAAGCGTTTGTAGTCCAACGGTTAGGATAATTGCCTTCCAAGCAATAGACCCGGGTTCGACTCCCGGCAAACGCAAAGGTTGTATTATTTTATTTCCATATTATGGGATTTCTATATTTATTGCACTTTTATTCGAAGTCTATATATATTACACCATGTCATTAAGTCTTATGCTGCCAACACAACGGGATTTTATCTATTGGAAAATACATTGCCTATCAGTGCGAAATACATTGACGAGAATACTTCATTTTATCTATTTTAAAATTATGACCATAACATTGTTGGTTTGTTACAATTTGAACGAAAGAGAGGAAAATTAAACTTAAAGGAAACTTTAGGGGACTAACAGTAATTAAGCCAAAAATCAGCTTAACTTCTTACATCAAGTACAACGCAGAAAACCCCTCATCAATAGCTGCACATAAATGTCACTGTGGATGTAGACAATGCATAGTTCATATTTGTTCCCAATCAAATATTTTCCTTTTACAATTCTTCACAAAGAAACTTGTTTTCTCTTCAATAGACAAACGAATGTAAATAAACTGAATTCAGGAAACAACAATGACAATATTTTTATTCTGCATTTACTAATAAGTAACAATCGAAATTTCGTCCAAGGAAGTTGTGGATGATTGGAGCGGTAGTGCACTTCTAGAGCCAAATTCAGTAGTTGATGCACATGAAGAAACTGACACATAAACTCCAGTAGGTCTTATTCCTGGTACTTCCATCAAAGGCTCATTTGGGTTCAGAAAAATGTGCAACACTTTTCTAATCCTTGGCCTAAGCATGGAATCTGGATGCAAACATGCAAGACCAACCAGCAATGCCCTTTTGGCTTCTCCCTCATCAAATTGGTTCTTCAGTAGTTTGTCAACACACTCAAGCAATGCATCTTGGGCATGCAAATTCCATACATAGTCTACTAAACTGTTCTCTTCCATAATGCACTTTGACCTTCTACCACATATGACTTCGAGTACTACCATGCCAAAGCTATACACGTCTAATTCAGGTGTGGCCTTCCCTGTGAAGCCTACTTCAGGGGCCAAATGTCCTGGAGTTCCAGCTACATTTGTGGTTACTGAATCTTCATTTTTTAGTAATCTTGCTAGCCCGAAATCGCCTAAGTGAGCATTGTAATCAGAATCCAGCATTACATTGTTTGGCTTAATGTCTCTATGAACAACGGGGTTTCCACACTCTTCATGTAGGTAAAGTAATGCTGATGCCAATCCTGTTAATATCTTGTGCCTGGTTTGCCAGTCCAGAATGTCACTGCCAACGAAGCGGTCGAGGCTTCCATTTTGCATGTACTCATAAACCAAGAGAAGATGATCACCTTCATGGCACCACCCTTGGAGCTGCACTAAGTTTTTGTGCCTAAGACGCCCTATAGTACATATTTCAGCCAAAAACTCTCTTTCGCCTGGTGTAGACAAACAAAGAAACAAGGAAGAACATATAAGGGTCAAGAACAGAAGATAACCAAACGCTGGGAGTTATGTCGAGATCATGGGAGAAGCAATACTACTCAACCAGAAATTTTTTGTCGGAATCTTTGACAGAAATCATGAGAGTGGTTGAATGATATGAATTGGTAGGTCCCATTAATTCATCCAAGAGTAAATAGAATGCCACAACATTCTAGCAAACATTTCTGACTGTCTAGATTGTTCCTTATAGAAGATGAGACAAGTAAAGTGGAAGTACCATAAATTGGCTTAAAAATGGTCCAATGGACAATTAGGCAAATTATGCATATGTTTATTTGCTTCACTACAAATTCATTGACTTCGTTTCCTACAACTTCATTTGCATACTAATGACATCAAACCCATATCCATGTAGTTTTTGACTAAATGACTAGCAAACGAACATACCTTGTTTGGAGGTTGCTGAAATTTTCTTTAGCGCTACAGTTTTTGGATAGTCTGATTCCGATATGATACCTTTATAAACACTACCAAACCCACCTCTGCCCAAAAGATTTTCTTTGCTGAAGTTGCACGTGGCCTTTGATAGTTGCTTGTAGGTGAACATCTTGGGGATATCTGCAGCTTTCCTTGATAGGCTTTCTATGTCCTCCTTCTTGTCACACCCCTCATATCTTTTCTTCCAAGCTCCCCAGATAAAAGGAACCAAGCTTATTGACAAAAACAGAAAAACTGGTATGATGATTATTGATGTGGTCTTGACAACTTTAGTGGGTTTAATAGAAGGAACAGAAAGTGGCACTGAGGTGAATACCCAATTGAGGACCTGATGGTTCTCAGCGAAAGCCTTGCCTGTGGAGGCTGTGAAACCAACATAAACTGTGCTTGGAATCATATCAGGTAAGATAACTGAATGGTTAAGAATGCTCTTTAACTTGCCTCTAGTGTGTCCCACGGAGACCAAAATCATCTTAGCATATCCATCATAGTCAATTTTAACCTCAATATCTTTTCCACTTTTGAGGTCAATGCCTGTGCTATTGAGACTCTGAGAAGCCACTGGATTTATGATGCTTGTTGTGACTATCCCAAAGTGGTTTCCATCTGGATCAAACTCGTTCATGTAAGTGTCCATAACCACAGCTAGCTGTCTAAAAACACCACCTACACAACACCATTTGTTTAGACTAACGAATCTTCTTTAATTTAATTTCCTGCAAAATTAGTAAATTCGACCGTCTCAAAGGATCAAGACAAGCTAAGTTTGGTGCTTATAGACAATATGCACCATGCTGAAGTAATTTTCCAAAGAAACACATTGGAATCGTTACAAAATCTCAAAATTTTCTTTATCTTTTTGGTTATGACAAGGTATCATATATGATACATCATTAGTTGGTTTCTTGTTAGGAAAATAAAAATGTAATGGGTATTGGGACCTTACTATTCTTTTTTATGTGTGTGTGTATGAGTGCATTTGAAAATCTTGTTCAAACTCACAAATTCTAAATCCAAATCACGGGGTAGTGGTGATCAGAAACTGAGAACTTAGAAACTGTATATTTTCCAGAACATAATTTGTTTTACCTCGTGTAGACCGGTCAAACAGGCCAAGATATGAGCCACTGCTACCATTTGGAGAGGGCCTGTTATCTTGTGCAAATACAAATGCCATTCCATCCCCAGATATGGTTGAATTTGGAAAGGGAGTGATCCTAATGGTGAACGTGGTAGAGATAATTGCTGGCCAAGCATGCACAGGATGAGGGTATAGAACCCGACCCACCTTATTGGTTGTGGAAGATTGTGAACTTGAATTGCCTTGTTGTGGCTCTGGCGTGAGGCTTAAGTACCCATTTCCCGCAGTGGCCGAACCCATGCAGAGAAGTTCAACATTGTTGCAGCATTCAGGGCTGAAAGAAATGAAGGAGAAAGTGTCGGGGTCAATCACAGCGCTTGTAACAGTTTGGATTGGCAATGTGAAGAGAAACAAGAGCGTAAACATAAACATGTTTGTGGTGGCGTTGATCAGAGGTTAGAGCTTAAGTAATGCGAGGAACATAACCGATGTTTGGTGTGCATATATAGTGGTTAGTGTATTAAGTTTTGATCTCTTGAATGTTGTGTTGTTGTTAGGGGAGCATTTTGGATGAGCAGAGATTAGCGTTCTACGTTTTGTTTGGAACAAGTTGACCGTTGACTTGAGAACCAAATGCCACTTCTTGACTTATTAGGTGGGCATGTAGGAGAGGTACCAAAAGGGGCAACGATGAGTACAAAGAGTAAAGGAAAACATGTCCAAATGAGAACAAAAGTTTAACCGTATCTGCACTCTGTACAAAAAAGGCCAGTCTATAGTTGACCGCGGTGAAGAACGGTTGTACGACCTCACGCATATACAGTCACGAAAAGAATTTCACAGCAAAATTTGGCACCACTTTAACTAGTAATGATAATCGATTATACTGATAATAATAATGGAATAAAAACGGTAAGCGAGTTATGTAGTAAAATTTAAACATTAAAAAATAATTATTAAGAGGACTTTCTAAGCTGAGAGAATGCTTAAAGAATTAATCTCACGATAATTTCTTGGAATAGATTGATAAAATAATTGACTGCCAATATTATTATCTATAATAATATCATAACAAATTATCATATGATCTAAATTATCAACGAGTTTTTGTTGTTTGTGCATTAGAATTTGACACCAAATTTAACATTTTTATTAGTATATAATACATATTTATCTTATTTTGATACATATATATTTTGATACTCTTATACACTCACATTAATATACGATATCCTTTATGATATTTATGTAGTGTGGGTTCAGAAACAATTTTCATCATCATATTATTGATGTATAAGTAATGTATATATTTTAAGGAAAAATAGCTTAGATAAAGTTCATTATGTGTATTCTATTTAATTGACAAATCAATTGATGATATATGGAAAATTTTCTTAAAATTAAATGAATATACATTTTTAACTTTTAATTTACTCATTTTAAGAAAAATGTTCATATTCCTTTACTTAATTTGAGAATTAAATAAAATAAATATAAAATATTTTATATAAGTTTTGTCCATATCTGTGAATAGAAAAACTGATTAGGTTATGCCCTATTTGTTGCACAAGCACACCGAGACCGAGTTGCTTGGGTGCCACGAAAAAGATTAAACATGTTTTTTTTTTATTTAAAAGACTAAACATGTTTTTCTTATAATAATTATTTTTATATCTATAAGATTTTGAACTTGAAAACTTATTTAAAATAAACAAGTAAGGAACAATAAGCGTTGATTATAATAATTATGAGTAACTTAGAAGACATGCATGTATTGACCGAAAAATGAATTGGGTTTTAGAAGGCTTGCGTACATGAACTAACTAGTGATAATAATGACAAAATTAATTTCTGAGTTAGTTTAAGTGATGATTTGGCATTTATTTTATTAAATGTGAATTTGGTATGAGATAAAAATGGAAGTGAAAATTTTAGAAATTAGGTCATATAATTTTACCTATAAATTTAATTAATGAAATTTTCTTCTCTACTTTTTCCCCTATACCAAATTAACCGTAGCAATAGATTTTAATTTTTAAGTTCCAGCCTAACAAATATAAAAATTAGCACTACAAGAGTTTTACTCTTATAGTAAGCTATCTCGATTTGAGTAATATTACTTGAGGTTCAATAAACTCGAGGTTTTCACTGAATTAGATTTATTCGATGAGCCTAAAATTTTAAACCACATTGGTTCAGATCAATTCGGGTAAACAATTTATTTCAACTCAAAACCAAACCAAAGTAATTATTATGGGTTCAGTTATATTTTCAACCTAAAACCTGAATGTCCAACTTGATCACCCAATTAGCTATAGGAGCATGTGGTATGCAAAATATTTTTACATTTCCAGAAATCTGACCATAGAAATGTAAGATTCTCATGTTTGGTATGCAGTTGAAAAAAATATTGCTGGGTTAGTTGCATTCTTGGGAATGAAAAATGGGTCAATTTTATTCCCATCTGCCTCGAGCCATAGAAATGTTGGATTCTTATGGGAAGAGAATATTTCCTAAAATGTGAAAAACCCAAATTACCCTATATCCTAAATCTTAAACCACTATCGCTAGATTGTCACTGAACTGCTGCCGTCGGACCATCACCATTATCACTATCATAGGACCACTGCCACTGCAGCCAACGTCGGTGCTGGACACCACCTTCGCTACAACTGAATCGCCATTGCCTCCCAACCACTACCATCTCCACCCTTGGACCACTGCCATCATCAACACTATTTTGTTATGGGTATTTTTGAAAAAAATATATAGTATTCCTTATATTGTCAATGTCAACTAAATACATAAATGGTTCATTCCCAATTATATTTTGCAAGATTTACGGACTTCAGGCCGCATAACCCTAAAATATATGCCTAGAAAAGTTACTCCCAAAAATAGTATTCCTGAGAATAAAAAATCAATCCACGTATCACATGCCCCCTATAATTTTTTTAATTTATTTCTAAGCTTTCAAAGTTTTTTATTTAAGATTTTAGCAATTACTTCACTATTTATTTTTTTTATTTGTATTTGGTCAAGATATTTATCTATTCACTTTATTATTAATTGTCTCATAATCATGCATTACACTATTATTGGTTATCATAAAGATAAAAACTAAAAAAATGTATTTTTTTATTTTAATTCGATGAGATAAATCAAACCAACTTGATTTGATCGAATTTGTTTAATTTGGATTTACGGAAAAAATTTTAAAAAAATAAACCAACCGAATTAAATTTGATCAGTCTAGGTTTAGTTTTCCTTCAAATTTGAAGAAAGAGGAAAAGAAACCAAGATAGAAGATAAGATAAATTACATGTTGAATGATCCTTACAAGAGGAAGAAGTATGAGAAGAGCTATTCCCATTATCCAAATATAAGTGATTGAATCTTGGTAGTAGGGGTGTTCATGTGTGGGGTTAGCTCAAGTTGAAGGGTAAATAAAATCCAACCCAATCAAACGAGGTCAGGTTGGGTTAGGTTTTCAAAATTTTATGATTAGCTTGAACATATCCAACTAGATCTAAATGGATCTGGTTGTCTTTTTTGTCAAAAAAAAAAAAAACCAAATTCAACATCCCACTCTTTTTTTTTTCTTGGTGTAAAACATTCCCTCTCATATCTGAAACATTTCAACAAGCTTGAATCAAACGTTAACAATAAAAATAAACAAATCTCAAATCTAAGATTCCATTTCAACAAGTTTCAACAAATATCAGTACCAGATCCTACCTCTGTCACTTGTGGTAAGCAACAAGGCTGCTGCCACTATCTCTCTTATGGCGCAGCAACGACCTCTCTCTCATGGTGCAAAGGCGACCTCTCTCTTGCTGAGTGGTGGTGATGACTTCTCTTTCGCAACGCAGTGGCAACCTTTCTCTCGACGCAAGAAGGAAAATGGATGAAGGAGTGGAGGACCAAATAGATGAAGAAGAAGAATTGAAGGAGGAAATAGAAATGAAGGTTGTGGTGGGCAATTGCTATCGGGAACGCACAATGGCGATGGCAGCGCATGGATGTCATTGAATGAGGGAAGTAGAGTAGCTCAGAGCCAGAAGAGAAGTAGTTAGATGGGAAAGTGAAATGTGACTTACGTATTTTTCCCCTCATAGGTGGGTACTAGACTATTGGGTGGCTTTATTATTATATTTTTTAGAACAAAAAGAAAAAGAATAAATGGGAGCTCAGGTAATTGAGTTGGAAATTAAGTATCATCTTATACCCAATACCTAAACCGGTTAACAGGCGGCTTGCTCGAATTTTATCGGAACTAACTTGACTGCTCGACCCAACCCAAAAAATTGCAATTGCGTTGGGTCGAGTTGGTTGGCTTGCAGGCAGCTATAAACACCACTACCTGAGCAAGTAAAACATGACCCCAAATAATAAAAAAAAAGAAGCATGTAAAAGAAAAAAAAAATAGTTGATGACATATTAAATCTTATAAGGATACCTCATGATCCTAAAAAAAATATGGCATATTGATCCTATAGAGGGTATTTCATATTTTTGAAAGATTTTCAGTTGATATAATTTTATTAATACATATAAAATTGATACATTATTTCTATTTCGTTTCTTGTTTTTCAGATTTACAAAAGAAATGATTAAAACAATATTTTAGTGTTTTCAATATTATTTTCTTTACAAAACTTCGAAAAAAAATGAAAATAATTTTTTTAAGTATTTATGAAAATATATCAACTAAAAATGAGTTCAGAAAATAAATCAAGCATTACCTTTATTTGCCTTGATATCACATAATTACTATATGACTTTTTAAATCCATTTTGGAAAGGAAGACATACGTTGGTTTGTTAGTTTGTTACTAGCCAAATCACCATTGTGATCGTGCATATGTTATAACTTATAACTAAGGTTAAATATTGTTCTTTTCTAACATGAGGAATTGTTCGTAATTTTTGCATTTGCTAGTCATCTTTTGGAATTTTTTAAAGTTTTCTTCTATTTTTGGGTAAAATACGGGGCTAACGCCCAAAACAAAGAAGAACTACAAAATTAAATGGAGAAAACCACCCCACGTTAGAGATGACGATATGGGTTGGCTCCATCAAATTGACCTACTCAATTTATAATTTTTGGCATGATTGGTTAATATTTTTAACCCATAAAATTATTTCAATCTACATAACCCGCCCCGCTTAACACATAAATTAGGACGGTGCGGGTCTGATTCACAGATTATCTTTCTTTTTTTCATTTTTTTTAATTGACACTATACACAATATTTGGGCCAATAGGCCCTCATACACTACAACACATTCACTCCACTCATACTCCAGGACACTTTCGTATGCATGCGAGGCAATAGCTTGGTGGTTGATATGCTAGCCTCAGCGTAATGCACCTGGGAATCAAGAGGAATCATGTTTGATTCCATGGGACCTACAGCCCAATCCCTCCCCGCCCCCTTCCCCCTCCCAACAATGACACAAGAAAAAAGACACTTTCAGATAAAGACAAAAAAAAAAAATGACACTTTAAATAATGACCAAAGCATAAAAAAAGATACTTCAATATAAATAACCACCAGTATAATATTAGAGCACAATCATATGCAAAATATGCGCTCAAGACCATATTGTGAAATGTAGGTTTTTTAATAGTCTATTATGAATTTATGATTAATTTTTGAAATGAGAATTTGTAACATTTTTTAATGCTTTGTTGCTCTGAGATTAATTTATATTATTAATATATTATGTCTAGGTTTGAATGTAAAATGGTTAATTTAAAAATATTTTGTAAGTTTATATAAATATTATTTTGTTGTATTTAGGTAAAAAAAATTTAATTATTTTATTAAAAAAATTTAGATTAATTATTTCACTTAAAAATATTTTTTAATATTTTATTTATTTTAATATATATAAAAGTGAAGTAAATTAATATGTTCAACCTATATTATTAATACAGATTAATCCGCTCTACTGCACTTAAGATTTGACCCATGGTGGATTAGGGTGGGGTAGGATGGATTGGCCAGTTGGGCAATGCTACCTAACGCTCGTTACCACCAAGGATCAGCCCTTATCACAAAATGGGCCAGGGAACAAGGAGAAAAAGTCACTCCCACTTACTCTTTTACGTTAGGAATGACTTTGACAGTTTGTCTCATAGTGACACTTTGCATAATTTAAATAATTAAATTGATGAAAAAATTATTTTTATCCATAGTAACAATTATTTTTCCTCTTGTAAATTTTTATCCATATGGAAAATTTAGAAAATCTTATGATAAGTTGAAACTTAGAAAGTTCATTTGTTATAGGAGTGTGTTTTATTTATTATTGTATTCTAAAAATAGTGAGTATTATTGTCATTTATTTGTTAACAAGTGCGGAAAGAAAATAATTGTTATACCATATACTCTTTCAATAATATAAAGTAGGAATTTTTCTTGAACGGGTAAGAAAGATAATATAAGCTATAAATGGTATGAATTTAGGATTTGTTACCATAGTTATGAGACAGTAGTCACGCTTGCTTGTGTGCTATTAGGCTCTCCATTTTTTTTTCACTACTAGAATTTGCCGAAAATGTGACCAATTTTGAAATCGATTTTTTCGGTTGCTAAAAAAATGGATTTGCGACCTATTTGAGTAAAATGAGACTAAATTAATGCCTAAAATATCGGTCATAAAACTAAATTTTGCGACCAATATGAAAAAGGATAGGAAAAAAAATAAGGAGACTGTATTTTAGTAGCAAAATCAATTGTAAATTCAAGATTTGCAACTGATTTATAAAATTCAACTAAATAAGATGTTGAGAAAATTGCAACTGAAAAATCAGTCCCAAATTAAAAACCCCTATGTTAAAGAAACTTGAACTTTTTCGGCCGCGAATCTTGAATTTTATTGGTCGTAAATTTAAAACCTTTCGGTTAAAATTTTTTTGAAATTTGCGACCAAAAAATCGGTCGCAAATGTAAATAAAAAAAATCTTGAACTTTGCGACTGAAAAATCGGTCACAAATCTTGAATTTTGCAACGATTTTTCGATTGCAAATTCAAAATCTTTGTGTTAAAAAAATCTTGAACTTTGCGACCGAAAAAAAGGTCACAAATGTGAAAAAAAAATTTAAAATTTGCGACCGATAATTCTGAATAAATTGGTTGCAAATTTAAAACCTTTACGTTAAAAAAATCTTGAATTTTGCGATCGAAAAATCGGTCACAAATGTGAATAAAAAAAAACTTGAAATTTGCAACCGAAAAACTGGTCGCAAATTCAAACACTTAATTTTGGGAATAGAAGCCATTTTGCAACTGATTTTGCACAAAAAAATTGATCACAAATTCAAATATTTAAACTCAAAATTTCTCAGATTAGATTCATTTTGCGTCATATCTTTCTTCTCTCTAACTCCTCTTCTCTCTCACTCTAACCCTCCCCCACCCCAAGCTACTGCTGCTGCCAACATCGTCGCTGCCACTGCTATGTCCACCATCCTAGTTCTTTTCTTCCCTTTGCTTGTTTCTTTTTATTTTTAATTTCAAATATGATTTTTTTAAAAAAATAGGGGTTTAGATGTTAGATTGTTAGTTTTGTTTAGTTCTTTAAATTATATAGTTTTGGTATTTGTGTTATTAAATTAGTTGAGGTATTTGGGATTGATTTGTAATGTTACTAGTTGTTTAAGAGAGTTTGTTGTTGTTAATGGTTGTTGTTTTAATGTTAAAAGAGTATGAGAGTATGTTGTTGTTTCTATTTTTTTTTTTTTTGAAATTTTCAGATCTAGTTCTTTTTAATAATGGGGATTTGAGTGTTGTTAGATTATCGGTTTGTTGGTTTTGTTAAGTTTTTTAAATTATATTGTTTAGGTGTTTATGTTTTTAAATTGGTTGAGGTATTTGAGATTGATCTTTGATATTATTGATTGTTTAAGAGAGTTTGTTATTGTTAAGAATGGGTGTTTTAATTAAAATTGGGTTTAAATATATTATTAATTGAATATGAGAATATGCTGTTGTTTCTTTTTTTTTTAAAAAATTTCAGATCTGATTTTTTTTAATAATAGGTGTTTGGGTGTTATTAGATTGTTGATTTATTGGTTTTAATTAGTTCTTTAAATTACATTATTGGAGTGTTTGGGTTCTTAAATTGGTTGAGGTATTTGAGATTGATTTTTGATGTTATTAGTTGTTTTAGAGAGTTTGTTGTTGTTAAGAGTGTGTTTTAATTGAAATTGAGTTTAATTATATTGTTAGTTAAGTATGAGAGTATGTTATTATTTTTTGTTTCTGTTAGTTTGGGTTGCTAACTTGATCAAATACTTGATTTTAAGTTACATATGGTAGTAGATAAAGGAAAGTACCATGTTATACTCTGATGCCAAAATTTAGGAAGCAACTTGTAGGTATAAGTATGTCTATCATCTGTCTTTAATTATCATTTGTTGATCTGCCATAAATCTTCTACCATTTATTAATTTTTATATATGTATTCAAATTTAATAAACCCATAATGTATCATAATTTACTAATAATTAATTATATAAAATATTGATTTCTTAGCTTATAGATTATTGGATGTACTTTTTTGAGCTGTTATTGAATGTAAGTGTATGAAATTTGGATTTCATAAGATTCAGATTTTTTTGTTTTTTTTGTTTTAGATTTAAAGTTTGGGACTAATTTTGCAACCGATTATATTTGCGACTAAAAATATTTGGTAGGAGGGAACTCAAATTAAACATTTGTGACCAACTTTCTAGTCGCAAAAGTCAAAATTTGCGACTGATTTTTCAATCGCAAATTTTCACTTTTACAATCGTAAAATCGATTGCAAATTTTTAATCAAAAAATCGGTCGCAAAATAGTCAACAAATGACCAAAATCAAGAGCGTCAGAGGATTGCTTAGAATCAGTCGCAAATGGATTTGCAACTTGTCTATATGTGACCGACAAAATCGATTACAAGTGGATTTGCAACTTGCCTATATGCGACCGACAAAATCGGTCATAAATGGTCTTTGCGATCAATTTTCTTCATTTTACTACAAAAAAATCGATCGCAATCAAATAATTTTCTAGTAGTGTTTTACATTATCTGCAATGAAATTTGAATTATATAAAAAGCAAACTCATGCTATTAGTCCATTTTAATTTATTATGCTATTAGGCTCTCCATTAATAACATATCTATATTTTTCTACTACATTAATAAAATAAATTTAAAAAAAAAAAACCTCATGTCAATTTTTCGTAGGGTATCAATCCCTTATTTGGCACTTTACATGATTCACGCACATATCGAAGTCGCAATGCTAGATCTGAAAAACTCATCATTGCCTAGTTTTCATGATAAGGTAATAAAAAAGAATGTACTCTAATTTTTTTTTTAAATTTTTTAGAATATTCACTCACCTATAAATGAGAGATTAATATCTTATAATACGGTCAGACGCTTAAACAGTGACCTCCTTCAACGATATTTTTTCTGTACACATGACTCCAAAATTAAAATGACAATAACTACCTTGGTTAAAACTTGTTTTGTCTTGTATATTCACAGTTTACGACTAATTTTTATTTTTTGTCTTTTATTAGAGTTTTTACAAATATCAGTATAAGTTGAGTCTATGTTTGTCTTTTTCTTAAACATTACCACCGGTCTGAAATTGTATGAATAATTTTTAAGGAAAAAATATTTTTAAGATCTCTTTTTTAATATAAAAAGTAATAAAACATTTTTTCAATTTTTTGGATAATTATTTAATTATTTTAAATTTTTTACATATATCTTTTAATATTTTTTTTTTAAAAAGCGATGAAAAAAAGGCTCTAATTTTCTTGGTATTATTATCAAAACTATGAATTTCCGTTGAAGATTATCTTTAATTTTTTATTTCATAAAAGAATGTGTGTGTTCCATCTAGGGTAGAAGCAACGGTCATGAACAAGTTATAGCTTGAGCGTCCGATTGGAGGTACTTCAACTAAAGCACTCAAAGCAAAATTTTTTGTTTTTTAAAAGAAAGAAAGAAAGAAATATCAATGTCAAGATTTCTATATTTCCCCAATGTACCAATTACCAAATGGCTATTACGAACAAAACATTAATGCGACTTTCCAAAGACGACCATGAAGTGAGCTAAAAACTGATCGAAGATGCATATGCAAGTCCAAGATTTTAAAGCGACACGAAAAAAGCACTCTACGTTTTATTTTAAAAGCTCTCTACCTCTTTCTTCCATTTTTTTTTTCTGGGGGAAAAGCTCTTTACTTCACATTTACATGTTTGGCTCCATCCATCAAGACAAGTATTCCATTATTTAAATATAGTGATTTAAACATCAAAATTAATATATGGTGTTCACAATTCAAATAAACTTGAATTTAGATTAAACTGACATATTGTCTTTAGTATTATTGTATATTTATTATTAGTTAACATCACATTTCACATTTATATAAGTAAAATATTACTTCTTTATACACGAATAACTATATATTGATTTGGGTATCTAAGTATTATGCAAGAAAAGAAAATAACATTTCTCTTAAAAAAAATGCGCAAGTGCACAACCGAAAATATTACAATAGCATATATGCAACTAACTTTAATACAACACAAGTATTCCACTTAAAATTACACAATGAATTTTACCAAACAGAGCAAAATACAACCCATCAAAAAAAAAAGAAAGAAGAGCAAAATACAAAAAAGGACGAAGTGTGTTTGGTGCATAGCTGTGGGTAACTTTGGCTTCTAGTTTATTTGTATTTTTTTTTTTTTCAATTAGTGATTAAATTAACATTTTAGTCTCGGCGCTCATACTTGCGAGCCCAGATGTGTTTCCCATTGACCCGAAACTTTGCAATGTGTTTCCCATCCAGAATTTGATCAACCGTTTCCACATTATTCAGAATCATTGTGGCATACAAAATTTGCTCACTAGTGTCTTCATTCCCCATGCTGAGAATCTTGATACAATCCCCATAGTTGCTAGTAAAGTGATGCCTCACCTCCTCTTCTGTCACAGGGAATCCCCTAGAAAAAGTTAGGAACATGGTCTTGTCATCATCTCCAACATCACCACATGGTAGTTTATCATCCCATATCCTCGGGTCACCCAAATCCATTTCCTCAAAATTTATTGGTGGTACAATGAAGGTACCAAATAATGGGTGAGGGAAGCCAGGGACAATTAAGGGTCTATAAGGGCCTGGCCACGATGTGCTAGTGCTAGTGCTAGTGCCACCCAAAAGATGGCACAAAATATCAGTGAAAATTCGAGCACAAATGTTATTGAGGACACTCTTAATACCAGCTACGGCAGTGAACCTTTTGTGCCTAAAGATTTGAAGAGATATGTCCCTTTGCACTAAGTTTGTGGTTAGAGGGAGGCCACCACCGTGTGGGATGTGAAAATTCTCGAACTCCAAGCACTGCAAACAAGACACAGCTTCGTTTGCAATAGCATTGATCATAGCAATGTCAGGGATATCAGCTAATTTTGAGATAATGTTGGGATATCCATTGTGTTCTAGCCATAGCCACAAGGCCATCACCAAAAGGGACTGTGCCGGGTCGCGAGCAAGTTTCATGACCAAGCAGGTGAAGACCTCACGGTCAATTCTGTGAAATTGATGGAGCTCTTGAATAGAGATGGGGGCCATTATTCGTGGATAGTGAGGGGTAAAGATGGGGATGGACACTGAATTGATGTAAGACCACTGTTTTTTTTTTTTAATGAAAGAAAAAATGGTGATTCGTATGAAGCACAATTCGTGATACGTCGCTCGAATGAGAGATGCAATATCGTTTTATCTACTGATGAATATTTATTTAGTGCCTATTACTTCATTGCATTCTCTTTGCTTAACATTGCTGATTTTCTATTTGCTACGTGTAGATAGTATACGGAATATCATGGGATAGCAACCTATGAAATACGGATACAATACAGGACACAAATATAGGGATACGGAAATTTTTTAAAATTATAGGACACAAAAATAAGTATTATATTAATATGAAAACATAAATCATAAATTAATATAGAGAAAGAAGTATTTTAAAGTTAGCATATCTTATTGTAAACAGAGTAAAATAGACTTATGTATTTAATTATTATCATATTTTTAATTTTATATATATATATATATATATATATATATATATATATAAAATAAAAAATTAAAGTAAAAATTTATAAAATATAATTAAGAGTGTATAGAAATACTAGTGAAATTTCTGACTCTGGTATGTCTGACAGAATGACAGTAATCCAACGACTATTTTGAAGTGTCCAAAATTCTTAGATAGCAACCCAAATATGAGAACTTGTGTTGAAGTGTAATCAAATTAAAGGGATGAATTATCATAACGGGGTTGGTGTGGAGCTGTTGTAAAAACCAACTCCGAGGGGAGTCACGTTTTGCTTGTTAATTCACTGATGCCAACTAATGATGCTTTATTGATGATTTTATATGATCTTACCTTAAATGACTCCTTTAACTATGTTTATTTATTTATTTTTTTTCCTTTCAATTCCTTGCCTTTTGTTCATGCGGTATTCTTTTTGGGAAGAAAATGGTCGTTTTGAAAGACATGCAAAAATCTCCTCCTGAATTTTTAATTTTTCTTTTCAACGTTTACTCTCTTGAAAATCAAAATCAACAGAGTGTCATTTCCGGCCGTGAAATGGTTTAATTTTTGTTGGTATGAATTATGATCTTAATGATATACTCGAAAGCACAAGGGCCATGTATTTTTCTTATTAAGCTGGTCCATTTCAAGTTCTACACAAAAAATCTCATCCACTAATATAATAGTTCTTGACGAGTTACACACACAAAAAATTTAAAAAGAAAAAAGTTAATTGATGAACTTGTTTGGTTTGCTATAAATAATATAGATAAATTTTGATATAATATAAAAAATTTTAGACTATCATCCAATAATATACTACTATGTGATTTGAGATAATAATAATAAAAGTTAAATATTTTTGTTAACGTAACATTAGATAGTTATATAAAAAAAATTTTACACTGACTTTAAATCAAAATTAAATTTTAAGTGTATATGAAAAATATTGTTTTGGCCATTATCCATATATATTATTATATTAATTAATAAAATTTCCTTGAAAAGTATTTATTGATATCATTAAATGCATAGAATTAATATATTTTTTTTTTGGTGCATGCGTAGAATTAATATTAGTATATTATAATATTACAATGAGAAATAATTGGTATCATTAAATGACTGAATGTAAGTGATAATTAATAAGTCACATAAAAAAAGAAAATGATAATTAATGAGAAAAACCTTAAATCAAAGTTATATTACCTTTACTTTGAAATAAGTATTATTTTTTAAATGCTCACCTAAATTAAGAAAAAATATTAAATAAAATATTAATTTTAGAAAAATAAAAGTATATTTTACAAAATCACCCATCATTTAATTCTTTCTTTCTTAATATCCTTTTCACAGATTTATATTCCCTATTTGACAAGGGTAGAATAGGAAAAATAATTAATATTTTATAAATTTCCTAAAATAACAAATAATTATGAAAATAATTCAGTTTTGAAAATTGACACTTATTTGAAAACAGAGGTAGTATTATATAGTGAAGTTAAAATTAATTTTTAACCTTTCATATATATTTGAGAATTCTTATTAAAAAATTTTATGTGAATTTAATTCATTCAAAATAATAATTAGAATAAACAAATTTGTAATGTAAATAATAAATTTCAAATAACACGAATAAAAAAAACTGGTAATTCCACAAATCATATATGTAGTAGTTAATTAATAAGACATATATTTGTAAGTTACAATAGTCATTGAAATAAAAAATTATAAGGGATTGTCAAGAAATTCAAAATTTGTTGAGGGGGCATTTTTTTATTAAATAATAAATATGCCACACAATTAGATATGCCAAAATTTTATTTAACAATTTCTTAATATACGACGCTGTCTTATAGAACATAGTTAATCTCGAATAACATGCTTTGATTCTCAACATTTTCATCAATAGAACAAAAAGCTAAGTGAAAAAACTTAGGACCAAAAATGGAAAACGCAAACTCTATGCAAAAGAAATAAAATAAAAATGATCACTGGTCTTGTCGTTCAATTAGAGTTGATATTTCGTTAAGCTATCTTTGTCAAGGCTTACCTCCAATAGTTCAATGTAACCAATGGTAAAATAAAAAAGAACAAAATTTATCATTTTTTTTTGTCAGAAAATATATCATATTTATACTTAGATTTGATTTTTTGTCACTTACTTAGAGTTGAACACTGTATTCATGTTCTTTATCATCCAGTACTTAAATATGGTTAAAATAATTACAGAAAACAAATTAACCTAAAAATTTTCAAAAATAATAAATGGTTCAAATCAATTTTCGTTAAATGACGTGTGAAATAATAAATCTTGAAATGGTCAGTTGCCTTAGGGTGTCTTTGTTTAGGGTTTTTATGGCAAAAAATTATTTTTTTATCAAAAAAATAAATTTTTGTATGTTTAGATAATTTTTTAAAAATAATTAGAATTTTAAAAAAAATTCATTTTCAACTTTTTTGTAGAAGTTAAAAAAAATAGCTTCTAAAAAAATTAATTTTTAATTTTTTCAACCATATATAAAATTTAAATTTTAAAATTATTTTTTCAAAAGTTAAAACAAACGCACCCTTATTTGTCTTATGGGTTTAAGCGATTTTTCTCTCTCCTTGATTAGATATCATAACTTCTCCTAATTGGTTAAAATTTAAAAATCAATTTGTACCATTTGATGAATATTGATTCGTCACATATAGCATTGTTGAAAAACTTTTGACTAAACCTTCAAATTAATCCTTAATAATATTCTCAATAGATATATCGATTTCTAACAAAAAATAATTTGTCTTATAATTCCTGACAATTATAAAAAATTGACATCTTAGTCCTTGCCAATTGCAAAAATTATACATTTATGGTTACTAACTCATTTGTAATTGGTACAGAATTTGATATGGAGGTAAGATAATGACTAAACCCTAATCCCATCTCACGACGTCTTCTAAATATATAGTTTGTATAACTTTAAAAATTCCTCTCAAAATGCACTAATTTGAAATATTTTGATAGATTAAAACAGTGATTTTAGATGAATTTTTATTTTTAAGTTATTCAAATTGTGAGTTTAAATGGTGACATGTGGAATAAAATTAGTGAAATCCTAATTATTATTTTACCTTTATATAAGACTTTTTACCAGTTACAAATGAGTCAAAAATTATAACATCCAATTTTTATAGGATCATGGGACTAATTATTTTTTGCTATAGGCTAATATGTCCATTGAAAATATTGCCAAAGATTAATTTAGATATTTATTCAAAAATTCTTATGAGCTAGCAATGTGAATGTCGATGTGAGTCATCAGAAACAAGATCTCTCGGTAGAGACAAAGTACTAGCGTTGAAAAGAGAAAGATCGAAGAGGAAATCTACAAGAAGCTTGATATGTGCAAAACCTTGCTTCTGCTTCCAACATTACTCGTGTAGCATATTTGGGATGTGCCATTAGTCCAAACACCTTAACGACTGCACAGAATGTGCTTGAAGCTATAAAAAAGAAGTTCAGAAGCCAATGCCGAAGTGCTACAATGCCTGAGTTCCAAGTGTTCTTCAGCGATCTACCGTCCAATGATTTCAATACCCTCTTCAAAAGCCAGTGCCCAAATACTAAAATGCATGTGATTTTTACGTGATTTTTGCTGAGTTAAAGATCACCATAAATCTTGAATCTTGGTCATTAAAATTATAATCAACAGTTTAAGATAAAACTTTTTTATTATATAAAAATAATTCTATAATAATTATAATTATATTTGTATTATAATATTTTAAAAAATAATTTTATGTAATTTATCCATTTTATCATCTCACTTTTATAATTTTTCTATCTGCCACTCAGTCTCCACGGTGAATTGCTCATTGTCATTGTCATTGTCATTGTCATAAGATATGTGAGATAGAGTCATTGCTGGCAGTGAAAACATGCCAAGAATGTAGAGAGAGAAAGAAAAAAAAAAGAGGGGGGGGGGGTGTTAAGAGGGACTATGGCTTCTTTGTAGCATAGATTAGTAAGCATACATGAACCCACCCATGAAACCAAAAAGGCCCTCAGTCACCATGGAGGGTCCCTTGATTCCAAGCTTAATCTCTAAACAAGCAAACTGGGCATTTTGCATTTCCAATTGCGCCTTCGAAATGTAATACTAGGAATCAAAACATTTTTTTTTTGGTGTTGGGGGAGGGGGAGGGGGTGAAAAGACATTTCTCGGGAGAAGAGTATTACAAATTTAATATGGGAAGATCAAGTTATGCAAGTGTCTTAGAACCTCTTCCACCTAGTGGTTGACCCTCTTTTTTAGACTTAGGTCCATAAAATGACCAACGAAAAGGAGAAAGGGAGGGAGAAAGGGTATGAGAGGATAAAGAAAGTGAGAATAAAAAGGTAATTTTATAATTCTCTTTCATCATAATATTACAAAGAACCATAGCGGGCCTCAAGTTACAAAAACCATCTTATAAGCCTCTTCTCATGGTATATTATTCACCTATCAACACAATTTTATTCTTCTAAATTTGAATCGAACCAGCTAAAGGACTTGTCGTTTTGTTGATAGACAATCTACATACGGTATAGTGTCCGAATTTGATCCATGGGCATTTGTACAAACTGCAGTAACCTTTCTTGTAGGATCAGCAGAGGTTATGTTGATTTTCTTCATTGTGAGATTCGAGCAACCGAGAGATCCACAATTCAATGAAATTGCTTTATCTCCAGAACAAGTCCCTTGAAAATCGTAGTAGGTGACATCACTCACCTTTATCCCTCCCTCCTGTAATAATATTATTCAAGCAACAAACCGGTAATTCTTTTCCTGGTCGGGATAAAAATTTAGTTGCATACGTGCTGTAATTGTAAATATTAACAATTGATAACTGAATAAAGAAAAAGAAAACTAACGTTTTGTAATAATTTGTCTGCATATTGCTGGTCGATTATTATAGGATTTGTCGTGTTACTAAACCTTATATGTTCAAATGAAATTTTTCTAGCGTATCCATGTCCACTCTGCACAATAATTTGAAAAAAAAATGGTTAATAAAAATTATTAGTATACTCAGTTTGAAACTAGAAAAAACAGATTGCAAGATGCAGATGTGTTTGAATAACTTTATCTTGAGTTTAAAACAACTTATAATAGAAAAAAAAAAATTAAAACAACTTTATAAAAATAAGCAATTTAAAGTTTGGCAGCGATACATTAAAATTGTAAGCAAAAGTTTGATTGCATCGTTGGGAAACTGAAAGACCCAGCCGATGCACTTCTTAAGCAGGAATTCTGATTCCAATGAGTTTTAGCATTAATAAAATTTTAAAAAAGTGATCTTTAGAGAATAGTGTTAAAATTTGTTTATTACGGTAAACAATCTGATAGAGATCCATTTGATAGTCTCATAATGATACGACTTTCTTTAACGAGTTAAAAGAATCTTGAAATTTAGTGGATATTAGATTTAGTTTAAATTTAAAAGAGAATTAGTGTGTTTCTTTGAAAAAAAAATCTGTCATTTTTAATGCAAAACGAAAAATTTGAACACGTTTTTCTGAGTTGAAAATGTCTGACTCAAGTAAAGCATTCTTGCTGGATAAAAAATCATCATCTTTTCTAAAAGTTAGTGAAATTAATGAGAGTGAATTAGGTTTCAATATTCAGTCCTGGATTCGAGTCAAGTAAGTTAAAAATAATAATAATATTGGAAGAATTTTACTCAAATTAATTGAAATTCAATAAATTCTAAATATTGATGGCTTAGAAAACAAATGTTTTCAATATTCACAGTCAATCAAAAAGGGAATGGACATGGAAATGTTTATCTCAAATGCTTTGCAATTCAGGGGGAAAGCTAGGAAAACATTTGCAACTGAGATAAAGCAGAAACTGTGAGGAACAGAATTCTCTCGCAGATTAAAGAAAGGGAATAAGTCAGGTCTGTCATTTGTTTATAAGATAATACTATTTGTTTATGAACATGGACACATACATATAGTAGTTAGTTATACATACAAACGTGTGTTACTGGCGTGTGTGAAGACATTACCGGCCATGTCTTGATTCTGGCTCCATTTGTAGCCCCATTGAAGCTACAGTCCCGTATGTGTACCTCTTCCACCGTGTCCTCTCCTTGTAGACTCCCTATGCTGTATTGAGGGATGTTATTTAAACACTCTTTGTAGACATACTATAGGACACTTTCACTTTATATGTACAATATATCTTTTGTTTTTCTCAAAAGCTTTTCCCTCCATTTTGCACCTTCCAGTCATTGGTGTCTCTAAGTATGTCTACCATAAATGTATAAATATTATTTGTACATTGTATTACATAATATACATAAAAAATCAATAGCATCACCTGAATGTGGTTCACATTTTAAAAGAAAAATATTCTTTAAACATATGTTTTAGACACTGCTTCAAACACTTGAAGATTGATATATAAATAATTAAAAATTTCAATTAAATTTTTAGTGAATGTAGTAGATAAAATAAGGTAACTAAAATTAGATGAAAAATCATTTCATTAGATTCATTAATGTGATAATTGAAATCCCAAGTTATTAATATAGTTTTTCATATTTTTGTAAGAGCAGATTTATCAATAACATATTTGAAATTTCAACTTATTTATACATATTCTCTTGATATTAAAATAGGTATCTGCAAAAACTATGGTAAAACATTATAAACTAATCTATTTTATGCAACAAATGTAGATTGGCGAGTTGATTATTACCTTATGCCATGACCTGGTCCACAAGCAACATTGCTAATATTCAAATATGAACAACCACCTTTGATAGCAATGCAGTCGTCGCCTATCATAAAATTATGCATGCAACCCATTTAGTGAACCGTTGCTGAGACTCTGGGTTTATTAATTTAATTAGCAGTTTTTGTAAATTTAGATAACAACACAAAATAACTAAACATGTAACTGATTATAATTAAAAGAAGGGGTGACAACTAACACAGGACTCACCTACACCAATGAAAGAATTAGATATGGAGACTTGGCTTGAGCGTGAGACATCAATTCCATCAGTATTAGGGCTGTCGCCTGGTGAAGTTATATTGAGATTTGATAAAGTAACACCATTCGTTGCATACAGATCAATGTGCCTTCCTGGGCTGTTTCTATGTTTGAGTCCACTCAGTTGAAGACCTTTGCATGATTCAAATCTTAGGGCCTGCAAAGCGCAAGTTAAATGATGGAAAATTTTAAACCGCAAGTTATTGCTAATGCCACCTCTCCCACCATATAAGAAATAAATCACAAACGAAATATCCCTTCGCAAAAAGAGCATGAAGACCTCCTATGGTTTTCCATCAAGGTGGAATTGGTCGAAGAGGCCAGGTGTTTTGACCTTTAACCAGACATCTTAAGTTTAAGTCCTATAAGTAGAAAAAAATTTTATTGAAAAACCTAAAACTCCCCTCTAAAATTTTTATGAGTCAAGTTAAATTAGTTAAATTCCTAATAATAAAATCCAATAAATAAGTGGGCTTCACAAAAAATAAATAAATAAATAATATGATTTTCCTATGAGCTTTCTCTTTATTTATTTTTGTTTTCTCTTGCTACTGTACTTACTTGGATAAGGTTACCGTACTCACAATTATGTTTTTAACTATTACAGTCACAAAACTATATTTTGTAAGTATCATAATATTCGGGATTAATGTTCATTTTTTTAAGAATTTTATTATCAGTGAGGATCTAAAACTTATTCTCTCTCTAAGATTTTTATCGGTACAATTATTTTATTGAAAAATCATATGTAAAATTGTGAGAATCGTAGCATATCTACTAGAAGATAATATCATAATGTAAAAATCTTCAGAGAAAGAAGACTTTTAGTCCTTGGTGGATATACTAAAATACCAAGAGCTTAACATTTGGATCCCTAGTTTAGAGAAGTACATATAATAAGAAATTGGTAGAGAATGAAGCTATTATATCCCTAGTCACAAATTGAAATCCCCTAACATTTCCACTACCTTCCCCATTGCTATCGTTAGCCATTTACACAATCTGAGTTGGGAGTATGCCGTGGTCCAAATGAGGCATAGCAGTGGGGAAGATTGGTGTTCATTTTGTTGGCTCTTCGAATAAAAATTAAAACAATTAAGGTCTCATATAAATTGGTTAACGGGGAATGTTGAATTCCTTAACTTATAGATTACTCATAAAAATTTTATAAAAACAAATTCAGACATCAAGGAGTAGAGTTGTTAACCGTAGGACCCGGTTTTCTTGAACTGAATATTCCATATGCCTGCAAAATTAAGTGCATCTTTCGTTAGAAATAAAAACGACTTAAAACTTTTAAAATGAATAAATTCTTGATAATCCAAGAGAACCTACATATTTACCTATAAATTACTAAGTAATTAAATTTGGTACAATATATGTGTATATTACCTTTCTTGGCGTGGCTTTTGTGGTCCACCACTCCTTACCTTGACCATCTATTACTCCCGATCCCTTCATATTTAGACCATCTACGTTCGAGAAAACAATCCAGCTGTCTCTTATAGAGTTTTTCCATTCACCCTTCTGAGGAGCCAGTATGGTTCCCAATATCTAAATCCACAAATTAAGCTAAATGATAATATAACTGATCAAGAAAAAAAATTTATGAAAGCAAAAGCAATAAGAAAAAAAATCAATAGAAATAATTAAGCAATTGTTGTATGAAACTTAATTTTGCAAATAATATAAGTAAATGATTGAGCTTATTAATTTCGCTCCCAATTAGGCAAATAAGATCCACCTTATATTTCAGTGTTTTTCCAATATTATATATATATAACTGCTTGAACCTGAATGTTAATTTTCTTGGACTTGCAGGGACCCTTGAAATTCGTAGGTTGTATTTTGAATGAATGCCTTGATGGTACAAGCAGTGTTGGCGCAGTGTCTCCTGTAGCTCCACATGCAGTGGTCCACGCCTTCAGAAAGGCCTAGCGAAAAAACGAAAAAGAAAATTAACATATAGGGTAGACAACTAAGGCTAACCTATGACCTTACATAACAATTGGGTACTCAGAAACTAATTGCTCAATTGAACATATGCAAAGAATGACATACGCTAGAATCATCAGTTTGTCCATTCCCTTTGGCACCATAGCAAAGCAAATCGAAAGTGCTTCGGCCATGACCAACCCGTAAGGTGGATGAAGCTGTACATAACACCAATAAGCCAACAAGAAGTAGGTCCTGCATAGATAATGGACAATAGAAGAAAATTGAATTCAATTATGAGGTTAAATACAGTTGATTACATTTGTTAGCAGAACCTCTTAATTGCGATAGTGCTGAAGGTAAAAGACCAAAAAAATAAAAATAAAAATTGTTGCATCAGGTAGAGTAAAAATATAGCTAGCTGCATATAAATATTCTCTAACCATTGTGTACTATGAGATAGAGGATTGAAATTTTTCACGAAATGTTATTTTTGTCTATGATCTCCCGCGCTTCTGAAGTATATAAGTAGATATATTGTTGTATATCTAACATGATCTTGTGGATATAGTGCATATATATAAGCACAATTTCCTATTATTCAGTCCTCATCTATTACGCAAAATATCAGATGGTATGTGAAGATCCGCTGGAGATTTGATGATTTAACTTATTGATCAAATTTTCCCTGATGATGCTCAAAGTGGATTATATAATAAATTAATTACCATAATTTTATCATAGAGCAGATATAATTGACATTTGTATCGTCAATTGTGCAGAAAAGCATATATGACTTTATCTTTGATTCTTTGTAGTGTCACTGACCCACTATATTTATAAATTTTACAACATTCCCTACCAAAAAAAAAAAAAAAAAGAAAATTCAAAATTCAAAAACTAACGATTGCTATATAATTTTGTTATACAGTCTATATTTGTCACATTATCAAATTTAAAAGATACTACAGAATTCAAAGACATTTTTGTGATATACAATATACAAAAAAACTTCTTAAGAAGTCAATTTATCTTCGATAGTGAATAATCTTTGAAAACTTGATTACTGGTGTGATAATGTTCTTTGTGAGTTTTGCTAAATAGTCACTTTTTTCCCGTTTCTAAGATATTTGGCAAACAATTTTAGTACATTATAGCCGAAACTAGTTTAACCAAAATAGGAATGTGTTCAGCATTTATATACCGAATCTAGCATTTGATGCTTGCTAATGAGTTATTGTTAAAAGATAGAATGCATGTATATACTAAAATAATATTTATTTATAAGTACATTTAGTAAGATACATTTTTTCGTGAATTAAACATCTAGCTTAGAAAAAAAATCTCATCATAATCTAAATTTAGATTTGAATATTTTACCCATGTTTCGGCATATACTAATAGAAATCCTCGTTTATAGCATCAAATTGAATTTTGAAACAAAGTTGCACCTTTCGATTTTGGGTTATTTTTATTTGTGAGTAAAGAGTTATTTACTTTTCTCACATTTTACAATGATTTTAATTTAGTCTTAAAATTTTTTTTTCTGTTATATTTATATTCCTAATATTTTCAAAATGTTTCAATCTCGCTTTTTTGATATACAACATCCATATTATAAATAAAAAAAACTAATATTAATGTCAAATTTTGATGTTAGTGATATCTAAACATCACTAATAGAGATTTTTTGCCTTCAATTCTCTAAAGGAAAAGCTTTGGGTATGGGTTATAATAGGAAAAAGATTAATTAAGCATTAAGGATGTTTAAATTAAAAAGAAAAACTTTCATATTCTGCAAAAATACGAACGAAAATAATCATAAATAATATCATCCCATTCAGATAACTAATAAGGATATCATCACAAATATTATAGTTTAACTTTTATATTAGTTTTTTCTATTTATAATTTGAATATTGAAATGATAAAATTAAGATGTTTTAAAAATATTAGAGACGCAAATAGAACAAAAAAAATTTTTTTGAACCAAATTAAAACATCTGTAAAATATGAGGGACATAAATAAGAATCTACCTGTTATTTATTTATAAAATAAGCTTCGACCACAACAACTATAATTTTAACTATCTCTTTTAATATTCTCAAGTTTTTATGACATGCAGTTACTAACTTTCTATATAATAATTCACCTGCTTTTGTATTTTTAAGAAAAATATTAGGTTGAAGAAAAGATTTGTCTCAATCTAGTTAAGGTCAAGGCATACCTTCACACTCATCATATGTTTACAAAAGAACATAAGAACTTATGGAGTACTCTTCTAATCCTTAATCTCACTTTATCCTAAAGCTGATCTTGCTTTGAAAAGAAATAAAAATTAGTAGGTTATATTAAGGATCTTCATATTTAATCTTAGTCGAAAACTTGATAAAAATTAGAATTTAATTTAAACTGAATAAATTGTTTGTTATTAATTTTTATTGTAATTTTCAATACTAATCTAATTTGATTTGATCTAGTGCAAATTAATTAATATTTTCTTATTTTCGTGATTAAATTTATATTTTCTTATAATAACTCAATTTGTCACATGTATTTCTTATTTTATAGAGTTAGTTTTAATTAAATATTTCTTAAAAAAATTAAATAATTATAATGGCGTGATGATGTTCTTTATTTTTGCTAAGCAATCATTTTCTCCATTTTCTTAGATATTTTTTGACAAACAATTTTAGTACTGCATAGCCGATCAATTGGGAAACTAGTTTAACGATGACCAAGGCATGTCCTCAGCATTTATATTCCAAATCTTACACTTTATGCTTTTCACTTATTTGTAAGTCCAGTCAATAAAGTATATTTTCTTTTGTTGATTGAAAAATTAAAGTAAGAGAAAAGATTCACTCCAATTTAAAATTTTTTTTTTTATTTCTCATATGTATTTTTTTATTGGAGGTAATTTTATTCGAGTATTATAGGATACTTAAATATGAGCAACTTTCCTAGTTAAAATTTGAACCATGTTTCATTACATTTTGATGGACTAACCCCCTTACTTCTAGACTAAATCTATGTTGGTACCCAAATTTAAAAGTTAGGTTTAAAAGTTTTAAGCATGTTGTGTCAATACTAATTAAGCATGTTGTATCAAATACTAATTAAAATCCTCGTAATTAAAATCAAGTTAGTTTTTTTGTTTATACTAGCATTGTACCCGTGTAATGTACGGTAAATTTTATTATAATAAGATTTTATAAAAATAAAATTTATGTAGAACAATGATTGTATAATAATATTCAGTGGATTAATAAGTATGTTCCGTTTAGACTTAGTTCGTGTTCTTTATTTATTATTACTTTATACTACTTAGTTTATTTAAAATTAAATAACATATAATCTATTTCATAAAATAAATATTTTAATGATTATGTTATAATTTTAAATTTGTGACCTTTATGTATATTTGTGTGTAATTTATTGATAATAATAAATAAATTATTTTTTAAATTCTACAATAAATATCTATGATATACAAAAGTATAAGTTTCAGGTAATTATTACAATGTAATAGATTAAGAACATGTACCAAATTATCTTTATAAAAGATGAATACTAAAACCCTTTATTGTTAGTAATAAATAATAATATAAATATATAGAGAGAGTAAAACAAGAAAAAATAAATGTTATCAAGAAAAATTATTAAAGTGTCCTAGAGCATTTTAAGTGACGTGAAAATGTATATATGTTAGATTAAAAAAATTAATTTGAAACCCTCACACCCACATATTATTGGTTTACAACCTGAAGGCCATGTAGTAAAAGCTGGAGTGTAGAGTATAAAGGTCACGAGATTGAAGAGCATTTCGCACTTAGGTTTTGAAATATTTAAGTATTCGTAAGATTTATAAAAATAGAAATTAATATTAATATATATAAAATATTTTATATTTGTCAAATTATCAGATATTATCATACATATGACTTTTGCCATTGATATAATTATTACAAGAGTCAAACAATTTCAATAATGTGGTAAAATAATTGGTAATATATAATTATATGACTATGTAAAAAAATTTATATTGACAATACATCAAAATTAAATCTATAAAAATATATCTTTAAGAAATATCTAGGGTGTATATAAATCTGAATTCTTTCTATATGTTTCTTATTGCCTAATTATTATTTAATAATTTATACATTTTTTTTTTCAATCTTCATGATTTAAAAAGAATCATCCTTGATTAAAAATTTATCTATAATGTAACAAATCATCATTAATAAAATATTATTTATTTATTATATTATAAATAGTTTAATTTTGATATATATTCAATGTAAGTTTTCTATACCATCATGTCACAATGTGCCCAAGGGCACCGCGACAAGAAGTAATAAAAAATATTAAAAAATATTTAATGGATTCACTACTAACTTTTATTTAGAAAAAAATATCAGAAAAATCTTTTATTTTTGCAAAAATATTCTTTTAAAATATTGGGTTCTAAAGTCTATTTATGTACAAGGAAATAGTAGAAATTTAATCTCACAATACCCCTGATACATCTATCTTATAACAATTACCCTAAAGCTTGTTATACAAATTAATCAATAACTTTAATAGCATTTATTTTTCCCCTTAAAAAATTTATTTACACAACAAAAAAAGAGAGAAATTATTTATAATAAAAGATAAAAAGAAAAGAAAATTTAATTTTTGACTTGACAGGGGCTATCTGCTCCTACGTATCCTCCGATGCAACAAAGAATTCTAAGATATCATTTATTTTATAGAAAATAATTGTATATTGATTAATTTTATTTGTCAAAAGATTTTTGCCAAATTTATGAAACAAAATTCGCTTTTGCATGGAATTCAAAGGCAACATTAGGCTACTCAATAAATCTTTATGACTTAAAAAACGATGAAGGTAGCATCAGTCATTCAATCATCCTTAATGATCATTGCGTAGATTAAAAAGACACGATTTTTTTATTTTTTATTAAAAGAAAAAGAAAAGCTTTAATTGCCAAAGATTGTAAAATAATTCAAAAGACAAATAATATTTACACGTTTAATTTTCAAAAAAAGGATAATGCTAGAACAAAACAACTCACAGCATTTTATTTTTTGTATTTTTATTAATTTATTTATTTTTGCATTTTGATTTTTTATTTAGAAACTTGAAAAAAACATAATTTCCTATGACACTAAAAAAAAAAAAGTTTGCCAAACCAAATAAAGGCCAGCCCAACTCACAGCCCATACAAAAAAACTAAAAATAAGGGGAAAAGCCCACATGAGAAAGAAGCACAAAAACAGTTTCAGAAAGTAAAAATAAGAAGAAAGTGAAAAATAAAATGAAAGCCAGGAAAAAAAAAAACCGTAGGCACTGTAGTTAGAAATTAAAGCCAAGGGAAGATGATGTGGTCTTGTGCGATGGTGTGTGTGCAGTTCAAACAATTATCAAACAGTAAATAATGATGCCATTTGTGAGAGTAATAAAGAAAGTTATACCTTGATGAGCACCACTCATTTGCAACAACTTCTAAGGCTCCAAATTAGGGAGAATGGACGGCACCGAAGAATAGGATGAGGGGAATTATGTTTATTGTCTTGGTCTGTCTGGATTTTTTTTCTGATATTTGTTGATGGTTTTTTGTTCTCCTCTTGTGTGTGTGATAGTGTGTGTTATCTATAGAGAACAAAAGAGAGACATCTTAGGAGATATGAGCAACAGATGAAGAGAGGAAGCTTTGATTTGTTGACAACTTTAAAAATATAGGAGATTGGATTGGTTGATGATCTAAAAGGATAGAGAAAAAAAATTGAAAAGTGGTTATAGAAATAAAGAGATAGAGTGGGACTGAAAAGTGATTATAGATAGATAGATTCGGAAATAAAATTTGTTGAAAATTTAGAAGGATGGGGGAATTGAAAAATTGATTTTTTATTTGATATTTTTAATTATTTTCTTTTTTTGATAATTAATAGATAATAATAAAAAATTCCGGATAAAATATAGTGTTCACATATCAATCAATCACATGTTATTATATGTGCAATTTTTGAAGTAATTATTTACAATACATAATTAATTGATGGTATAAACAAATTTATACTGATAATATGATGATATCAAATCATACTTTAAACATTTAGGCTAAGGCATAACTTATCTCTAGAAATTGTAATATGGAAGCAGACTCTCTAGCCCATTTCGCAAAATTTCAAATGCTAAAAGTGTAGCTAGAAGAGATGCTGGATTTTATTGTAGAGCTTGTCGCTTGGGATCTTTCATTCGAATAAATTTATACCTTTTATGAAAAAAATTAATATATGTAAAAACATGACTCAACACAAATATAGATAAAAATATAACCAATAATAGATGATCATTTAAGATGCATATTTAATAATGTAAAATATAATTAAACAAAAACATTAATATCTTCGCCAGCACGGGTTATACTCATTTCTTATAAATATTTTTCATATTTAAGAATAGTTTTAAGAACTTAAATTTAATTAGTAAAAAATAAAAATTACAGTAAGGTAACGATATCTAAAGGATTTGAATAAATTTAGATTTTAATTGGGATTAAAATAATTAATAAATTAAAATAAAAATAGGATGAAAGCAAAACATGAGTATAAAAATTCAGTAAAAAATTATTATCTATAATTAATGAATGTGAACGCCAACAAACTTGTTAGACTTTTTTTAGTTTAAACTTTAAATTAACTTTAAAAACTTAAATTTAATAAGAAAAAATTAAAAAATAACGCATGACAGTAATATTCATCTCTATTAATTTATTTAACCAAAAATATCAACTTGTTAAAAATATTCATTTATCATTTTTTTTCACATGTGAATTTAGAAGGAACATGGACACCGAAAATATCAAAACTTAACTATATTTCCATCTATAACTAGTGTATTAATCGTGCGATGCACGGGTAATTATACATTTACAAAAATTAAGAAAATGATAGAGTATATATTAAAAATTGAATTGAATTGAAATGTATTAATTTTATATAATTTTATTATGCAAATAATTTAGCAAAATAAATATTTAAAAATAAACACTGTATAAATTATCTGTGATCAAAACAATATCAATAATTACTGATTATAGAAATAGAAGAAGCTAAATGACAGTAACTTGATTTTAATAAAAATAATATAAGCTGAAATGTATATTCCAAATCATTCCATAACATATAAGTCAAATCATAGACCAAACATAAATTATCAACTATATCTATTGTCATTGTTTCATTTCTAAATTATTTACAAAAGTATTCATAGTCATCATCTAACTAATAACATCATATTAATGTATTATATTATTCACCCATTTTAGGTATCAATATTGGTAAAAAAAATTGTTTTGTGTCTAAATTCTTTTGTCATGTAATTATCATTGTCTTAAATAAAAGTTTAATATAGACATATATTAATTTATTAATTTTTATTTATTATAAATTGATAATAATTACAAGATAGATAAGTTATTATTCTAGTCACATCGTGCCCCAAGGGTGCCATGACAAGAGGCAAAAAAATTCATTAAAAATTATGAAGTCATTATCAATATTGTATTTGAGAAAAAATTATTAGAAAAACCTTTTAATTAGACAAAACTGATCCTTTGAAAATGAGATTGAATTCGAGAGTCTGATTATGTATGAGAAAGGTTGGAAACTTAATCCCACTGCACCCCTGTTACATCCGTCTTACGACGGTTACCTAGAGCTTGTTATACAAATTAAGCAATAAATATAATAATATTTATTTTTTCCTTTAAAAATTATAACAATTATTTACAAAAAATATTAACATAACAATTATTTACAAAAAAATAAATAAATAAAATAAAAGAACTAACAAAATTTAAGAAAATTTAACTCTTAGCTTGACGGGTAGTGCTCACCCCTACGTATCCTCCGATGTAATAAGGAACTCAAAGTCATCATTGTTCTTGTAGAAAATAATTATGTGTTGAATTGCTTTTATTTATGAAAATAATTAAAAAAATAAATCTACTCCTGCATAAGATTTAGGATAGCGTGAGTTATACAATAAAATCTTACAATTCTCATAATCCTTGAGGATGATTAAACCATACATTAATGTCTAAGTTTGTTGTGTGGATAAAAAAGGAAATTGTGAAAGAAAAAAATTATTTTTATTTTTTTTAAAAAAGACAAACACAACAAATTTAAATGAAAACTTCAGTCTTATTTCTTTAAACCCAAAACTTACTACTTAAAAAAAAAAAAACCTTATTAGAAAAAAAAAGAAAAATAAAAAAGACATAGGCTCAAAATCAAAAGAAAACTAATGTAGCAAATAAAAAGGTAAAGAAGTTTTTTTTAAAAAAAAAACCACAATAGCAAGAAATAAATAAATAAATAAATAAAATCAAAATTATGCACTAAATCTAATTGTTATAGAAGAAACACCACCATTGACAAAGGAACAACAACATTTGAGCAAAGAAGAGATTGTTGTGGTGTTGTGCGATGGTCTGCGATAAGGAGGAGAAGATGGCTACAACCTACAGTTATGTTGCTGCAAGAGTGGCTATTTCTGGCTATGTGACACTGATGGGAGAAGGGAGTGGTATTAGCATTTTATATGGTGTGGATTATTTGACGGTAATTTGGCAATGATGAAGGCGGATGTGTGGGGAAGACGATATGATGGTGGCTGAAGGTGAAAAATATGCTAATAGGGTGTGATCAAGCTCTATAGTGGGATTGAAATAAAATGACTAATTTTGGTAGAAGATGGTGTCAAGAATGATGTGGTGTTGGGATTCAAGGCTCGATGAGGGAATGTGAATGAGAAAATAGTGGAAGCGGTCCCTTTGTATGTGATAGTGGGTCTTATTTATAGAGGAATAATGAGAGAGAATTTTGAAAAGGAGGTTGTGATAGATTGAAGAAAGATAAGATTGTATTTAGAAGGATAGAGATAAAAATTTTAAAAATTGGTTGAGAAGTCTTGAGAAGATTAGATTGCATCTAGGAGGATAAAGATAAAAATTTAAAAATCAATTTGGAGATAAAAAGATAGGGTAGGACTCAAAAGTGGTTATGGATAGAAGGATTAGGAAACAAAATTTGTTAAAAATCTAGAGTGATGGAAAAACTGAAAATTTGTTTTTTTTTCATTTTTTTATAATTAATAGATAATAATAAAAAATTATGGAAAAAATATGGTATTCACATTTGCCTCTCTTTACTTGTTACTTAATAGAAAATACAAAATCGTTGAGTTTGATATTTTCGTAGTAAAGAACTAGTAAAGATATGAATATATATTTTGTTCGAATAAGAAAAATGATGACAATGATGGGACCAAGATATTGTATGGTGTGATGATGATGAATGCTATGATACGGGAGCAAGATATGATAATTTGATGAGGAGATGATTATGGTAAAGCAAGTGATAATGATGATTATTGAAAATGAGTTGATGATGATGATTGCAGACTTCTCTGAGGTGCAAAAAGGTAATGTAAATGTGAATGCTTATGGAAAGTAAAGGCCTGTGAAAAGCAAATGTATGTGGATAGCAAAAGCATGTGAAAGTAAACACATGTGAAAAGTAAATGCATGTGGAAAAGTAAACTCATGTGAAAAGTAAATGTAAGTGGAAGGTAAATGCCTGTGGAAAGTAAATGATTTGTGATAATGGTTGAAAAGTAAATTGATGGTGATAATTGCTAAAATATAAAATGATAATGATATTTACTGAAAATTAAAGTGATGATGATATGAAATATTTATAGAAAGGGAATGCTTTGTGATGACTACTGAAAATGAATTATCTATGATATGTAATATTTACAAAAAGGAAAATGATTTGTGATGTAGAAAAGTAAACACGTAAAGATGACTGTAGAAAATTAGATGATGATATGATGAATGATGTAGTGACAAGATTTAGATGATTTGATGATGTGGAAGATGAATGCTTTAATCATGATGAGAAAGATTTAGAAAGAGGAAAATGAGAAGAAAAGAAAAAAAAAATTTGCCCCAGTTTGTGGTATCTGAAAAAAAAAAAAAAAAAACCAAAGTGAATGATATGATGATGGTGATATGAAGAATGAGGTAGTGAGAATAACTTGCGCATTGACTATAAGACTTAGATGATTTAATTATGTAGAAGATGAATGACCTAATATAAAAAGAAAAAAATATTGCCTTAGTTTACAGTTTCTAAGCATCACTCTCTTGGGAAAATATTTGCCCAATCCAAATAAATCATTTTGTTTGAAGACCTAATGTATTTGACCACTTTTTTGAACTCTAAAGGAACAGGGCAAATTTATTGCTCAAAATTGGACAATATTTACAAGGCATGGATAAGTATGAGGAAATAAATAGGGTATAAAAGGGTTGGAAAGACTTGCAATGCAGATTTCACATAACTGACTTATTTTATTGATTCTTTAATTATATCATACCTGAACTCATAACCAAAATTGCAATCCCTTGCTATGCGACAAATCAATTTGCCTTTAATTGTGACTCCTTGTCTTTTTCAAAATGATTCTTTATTGATCCTTTGCTATTAATCAAAGAGTTTAATTGGGGTATACTGACAGTGTAAAATTTTTTTACACTATCATCCAATCAAAACCTTCCATTTGCATAACCATTCAAGTAGTGGGTGGTTATATCAAAGACTTTTGCTGATGTGGCAATATATAATTGGATGTCTGTGTAAAAAAATTTTACACTGACAGTGTATTCAAATTAAATCCTTAATCAAATTGACCCAATTTAGCATTCTTCTGGGGTCTTTATTGATAAACCCTTGTGGTTCACTTCCCAAGTGATACACCTTTGCCTAGGTCACCCTTTTCAGATTTTCAACCTTGCAATATTTCTGTTGCTTTAACTTTTGCCTAAATTGCCCTTTCGAGTTTTTGATCCAGCAATCATTTTTTTTAGTTCTAATTTTTGCCTAGATCGACTTTTTAAGTTTTTGATCTAACAAGCCTTCTTTATTTTTTATTTTTTATTTTTTGGTCCAAGATGCTTTTTCCATTGCACATGAATTGAGTAGCTTATGAAGTTTTTATTTGCCTTGATTGTCTTCCAGATTTGGCAAGATCTTCTTCAAAATTATTACACTTGGCCATAATATTGGAGGCTAAACACTTATGTTAAATGCTCTTTTCATCCTTCATTTAATATAATTACCTTGATCACTTTCAACTATTTGGGTGTACCTTCATGCCAATGAGTACAAAATTGCGCCAATTGATGACTATATTGGGGCATGGGGTGACAATCCGCTTTCTGGTTACCAACTACTTTGCCAATTTTCCACTAAGTTCATCATCTAAATAAATTGACCACATTAACTTAGGACCTTCATCATGTTCATGATCATTACCCATGGTAACACAAGAATCAATTAATGGATTTTTCATGATTATCTGCATGGGACATGAATCTCAAAAGGAAGAAATAATTGTGTAAAGGTTGCCAAAGAAGGAAAGAGTGTATGGATAGGATATGAAAGATAACATGTTGATTTGAAAAAAGAAGCTATGCATAATCAATTTATTATTTCAATGGATCTGAAACACAATCAAAGGCAATAAAAGTCTGTTATTCACTACTCAAGATACAACAAATCAGATCAAGATTCACATCCCTAATTAATGCCTCTTCACTGCAATGAAGACACCGCTTCACATCTTCCAAAGCTTGGCTGGTGTCATCATGATTGAAATTGCAGTTTCTATGAAGTCTAAGAACAACTTCCAAACATGTAAGGTCTTCTCTTTAGTGGTTCCTTATGTCATATCCTTTCTTTCTAGTTCTTTTCTTTGAGCTTAACTTTCTCTTTTTCCTTGTCTTTTTCTTTTTCCTTTTTTTTTTCCTCTTTTTCACCTTTTTTTTTTTTTTTTTTTGCTTTTGCTCATGGTTCTCAAACACAACTACTTGGATCAAACAAAACTTTCCTCGGATAAGCGATGTTTAGAGACAACATAGTGTATCCTTTTTTCGAAGTTATTTTTCATGGAAAAAAAAAATGCATGTTAAGTATGAAAGAAGATGAATGATATGCATAGTGATGTGGAAATGATATGGAAAGGATAGAAAAGGAAAAAGAAATCCATGTTAAATGAGTTCTTCCTAAATGTTTATTGATACATGCATGTTATAATATTGCTTTGTTGGATATAAAAAAAGTTTTTAAAAAAAAAACTAAGAATGCATGTGACAATGTTTAAATGCATGAATAATGTGGGATAGATAGAGAAAAGAAAGAAATGCATGTTAGATAAACTCTTCCCTAAATGCTTATTGATGTATTCTATTATGTGAAAAATAGTGCATGACAAGAATGTTTGGGAATAGAAGAGAAAAAATGCATGTTTGAGATTTTTTTTTTTTTTTGGGCCTTTTGATGCAGGTCATAAATGTATGGAAAGGATATAAGGGAAAGAAAAAAAATGCATGTTCAATGAGTTTTTCTTTTTATTTATGCATGTTATGAATTTATGGACAAAATAGATGGAAAAAAAAAAAAGGAAAAAAGATGCAATGTTATGAATGAGTTTTTTTTTTTCTTTTTTAGCTTTTCTATGCATGTCATGAATGCATGAAAGGAATAGAATAGAAAGAAAGAAAATGCATGTTCAATGAGTCTTTTTTCCCGCTTATTTATGTATGCTATCATATATAACATAGAAGTGAATGCTATGCATGTTGTAATGAATGACATGGAGGACATAAATTCATGAGAGCTAAAATTAGAATATGCATGCCATGTTATTCAGATGCATGATTTCAAATTCATATTAAAAGATAAGAAGATGGAAAAGTATGCTCTTTTATGTCCTAGTAAGGTGGGACATATTGGTTTGCGACAAGGTGGAGAAGATGGTTGCAATTATGTTGCTGCAAGAGTGGCTATTTCTGGGTATGTGACACTAAAGGTGATGTGGGAGAAAGGAGTGGTATTGGTGTTTTTTATGGTGTGGATTGTTTGAAGGTAATTTGGCAATGATGAAGGCGGATGTGTGGGGATGATGATATGATGGTGGCTGAAGGTGAAAAAGATGATGATACAGTGTAGTCAGGCTCTATAGTGGGATTAAAATAAGGTGACTAATTTTGGTAGAAAATGTTGGTGTTAGGGGTGTTTATTATAGAACTAAACTGAAAAATACCAAAAAAATTGAATTGAAAAACCAAAAATCAATTTAAAATAAAAAAAAAATTGATTCTTTTTTCGCAAAAAACGATCAGTTGATTTTGATTTTTGATTCCAAAATTGAAAACCAAATTGAACCAAACCACCAAACCATTCCAAATTAACATCTCATATATATATATATATATATATATATATATATATATATATATATATATATATATTGGTTAGCCCATATGCTCATGTTATACCCTTACTATTATATTGAATTCACAAAACTACCTATGCGGCCAAAAGCCTAACCCATAAAAGCCTTAATCCTTGCTATAATTCCGACCCCTTTCTTGCTACTTACTAGTGCAACACCAATCACCATCAGAGGCTCCCCTCATCTCGCCATCTCCACTCCCTTGAGCTATCTTAGCATCTCCACTCCTTAGGCTATCTCACCATCTCAACATCTCTCAAACTCTCTCACTCACCAAAGACACTAATCTCACATCTCAAAATGACCCACGACAGTGTTGTTACTCTCTTCTACGAGCGCGATAGTGCGAGCCACGGCAGCAAGACCTTCTCTACTCTTCGTCTTTGTTATTCAATGACCTGTGATGTCGATAGCCTTCCACTTCATTGACAACGACGACCCTCCTCTTCTGCCGCGTCGCATCATGCCTTTTTGACCTTCCTTGTTGTGTCTTTTGTAACATAGTGAAGAAAAATAAAATTGTATTTAGAAGGATAGAGATAAAAATTTAAAAAATTGGTTGAGTAGTCTTGAGAAAAGTAGATTGCATCTAGGAGGATAAAGATAAAAATTTAAAAATCAGTTATGGAGATAAAGAGACAGGGTGGGACTAAAAAGTGGTTATGGATAGAGGGATTAGGAAACAAAATTTGTTGAAAATCTATAGCAATGGAGGAATTGAAAATTTGATTTTTTTTTTATTTTTTTTCATTTTTTGATAATTAATAGATGATAATGAAAAATTTTGGATAAAATATGGTGTTTACATCATATAATGAACATATGTGGCATATTCCATACAATATATATATGCTCGGTATGACCTATATTAGGTATCAATATGAGTAAGAAATTTGTTCTATATCTAAATTCTTTTGTTATGCAAGTATCAACATTTTAAATAAATTTTAATATGAACATATATATATGGAGAGGATCAAGTGAAAGGGGTTGTTAATTAGATCTTACATGAATGGTCAACATTAAAATATAAAGTCATGAGACTTTTTTAAGTGATCATGTGATTTTTAAACAATTTTAAATAAGTTAATATTCATGTAATAAACATCTTTGGCATCTAACTATTTTATGTCTAAATTCTTTTGTTGAACAATCATCAATGTTTCAAATAAAATTTTAATATGAATATATATTAATTTATTAATTTTTATTTATTATAACTTGATAATAATTATAAAGTAGATAAGTTAGTACTTTTGTAATGAATATCTTTAGCATCTCATGTAATATATATAATCGATATCACCTATTTATTATCATTATTAGTAAGAAAATCGTCCTATGTCTAAATTTTTTCATCATCATTTTCTTAAATAATATATATAGCGAGAGAATTAAGTGAAAAGAGTGGTTAATTGTGAGAGTAAAATGAGTAAATCTTGACTATTGAATCTTACATAGATGGTTAAAATTAAAACATAATGTACAGTGACTTTTTAAATGATCATGTAATATTTAAATAATTTTAAATCTTAACCGTCTATATATAGTTATATAATCCAGATTTGCTTCTTTTATTTTCATAATAAACCACTTCTCTCGTATTATATATATATATATATATATATATATATATATATATATATATATATATATATTATATATATATATATATATATATAAAGTAGGTAAATCATTACTCGTGTAGTGAACATTTTTGGCATCTCCTGTGAAATGTATATGTTCAGTATCATCCGTTCTATATAACATTAGTAAGAAAACAATTTTATGCTTACATGTTTTTGTCATGCAAGTATCATTGTAAAATGCTACCCATTATCCACTAATATAGACTGATTTGATTTCAATAGATACATTGTAAGTTAGTACTCCTAAAATAATTTGATTTCAATAGATACAAATATATAATAGATACACACATTTATAATCTGATATCAATATCAATCAATATATCAATTTTAAATAAATTAAAATTAAGATAAATCAATGCGATGAATTTTGAATCAAGATCAATATTAATATCAATTTAAAATCAAAATCACACTAACAAATTTTATGTGGAATTAAATCAAATAATTTAAAAATTGGAATAATAAATTTTAGGATAGTTGGAATGGTAACACATGGTAATTTCCTTAACTGCCGAAGAAACTGTGATTGACATGTAAATGACACTTTCGACAATTCTTAAGTGTTTGAATTGAATATTTTTAAAGAATAATGAAATTTTGGAGATGATTCCACCTATTTAAATTACTAATATACAAGAATTTTAAAATTTAAATTTTTTATGAAGTATTTTCTAATATTCAAAAAAGCAAACTTCAATTTTCATAAGAAATTATAAGACTCTCTCATTTTCCCATTGTCTCTTTAACTCTTTTTTACAAGACCACCATCACAAACCGATCACCACCCGATGCCACCATTTGCCTCTCCACGCCCTTCACCCGCTGCCCGCCACAACCAGGCCATTCGTCTCACGTTGTCCACAACCCACCGCCAAAGAGAATATAATATAATTTTATTTTATAAAGTATTTTATAAATCAAATAGTATAATTATCTTGTCCAAACAAAATTTAAAAAATAAAGAGAACTAAATTAAAATATTCAAATTTCTTTATATATATATATTTTTTGGTTGGGAAATTTCTTTACATTTTAAGTTCTTATAATTTAACAATACTCCATCCCAGCACACTCCAAACCTTTTACCCAATATCCTGTCTAACATAACGCCCAACACGGTTTTCAAAACATGCAACATTGCAGCCAACAGACAGGCACAGGAGCTCGTTTTGATTCCAACCCATCTTTATTTTCAAGTAAAGTTAGCCTTAGATCTATTTAGGGATAAACTACTTCGACCCCAATCCAATTAAAAAAGAAAAAAGAAAAAAGAACTACTAAATCAAAGACCATAACAAGTACATCTCATTCAACCACAAAATCATTGTCCCAATCAAACTAATGCAAACATTGACGTTCATGAAGACAGCGTAGCTGCCATCTAAAATACAGTAAGTTGAACTCCATAAATTCATTAGCCATCATATTGCAATATCAAATACTGATAAACCTCCTGTGCTAAAATTTTCTTTAAAACATGAAGTTGGCACCAGCATGGTGAATCATCCGCAGTACTGTCCAAAAACCCTCTCACTAATCCGAGACATGGGCTAAATCTGCAAGAGCTACTCAAACCATCCAACCAGTTAAATTAATACCCCCAGCATCCACTATGATGGCACTGCAAAAAAATAAGAAACCAAGTCAGAAACTTAACATTAGGTGGCTCAAAATAACAAAAATTAAAGCCTCAGATGGAGGAAACAACTGAATAAAAAGCTTAAGACTTCCAGAATTAATGAAAAATCCTAGACGCATCAAATACTAAGGCAGACATAAAGCAACTTTAGGAAGTACAATTCAAGCATTTTAGCACGAGTTGATTAAAAATATCTAATGAAAATTTCAGGAGTTCATTAAATCATACGACTATTTGAATGGAGAAAAAAATATTTAAAAAAAGAAAAAAGAAAAAGCCTGCAAATGATTTTATTGGCAGGCACTGCAGTCCACAAAAGATGAAGCCCAAAAGACAACACTACAAGACAAACCATTGACTCAAGTGATATGACTAGTGAAGCTAGAACCCAAAGCATGATAAGAGCGTGTTATAAAACAACATCAAATAGCCATTACATGAACGGAAACGAATGGAAAAAAAATAACATACTGTATGTAGAGGTATCAATCTGCTCGGGAAGCTGCTTTATATCCACCTCAAACCTTGACTGAACCTGGAACACACACCAAACATTGGAAATGCTAATTTAACATGACATTTTTTTTTTAATTAAAAAAAAAGCCCAAAAAGGAAGTTCCATACATTGTTGAGAACATCAACATCAGTAGAACATGAAACAAATGTGATTGCAAGGCCTTTGGTGCCAAATCTTCCAGCTCGGCCAACCTGTACAAAATTTCACTCCAAAATAGAAGAGTCAGAAGAATAAGTGACATAGAACGCAATTGAAAGATGAAACTGAAAACAAATCTAATCCAATCATACCCTGTGTAGGTATGTGTCTGCAGAATCTGGCATGTCATAGTTTATGACGATATTAACACGTTCAATGTCGATTCCTCTACCAACCAAATCTGTTGCTACAAGAATCCTTGTATGACCCTCCTTAAAACCTTTATAACGCTTTAACCTACAGATGACATAAACCAGGACCTTACACAAATGTCACCACTTCCTTTGGCACAAAAATTTGTTATAGTCGCACCATAGAAAACACAGAGCAGCAAAAGAATTAACCTACCCACTCTAACAACAACAACAACCAAAAAAAAAAAAAAAAAATTTCCTCTTTCATTTATACAAATTTTTTTGGTACAATGAAGTTTTAAGTTCACAGGGCAGGTTCTCTCCATTCTAAAGACATGGTAAATAACCAACCTTAGCAAGGTTTACAGTTGGATTATTAGATTATCTACAAAGGGGGATTCCTAGATGGCTAGATTTAAAAAAATGTTACGAGATCGTCATGAATGAAAAGTCGATCAGGTCAACCAACACTTGTTGGCTCACCAAAGATGATTTCTTTCTTTTACACCAAATGTGGCCTTCCAAATGTTCTAGTACATCATAAACCCTAGTTCCTCAATATGTGATAATTGAGCAATTCCATTAAAAGCCACTTCACCAAGTCCATTCAGGAACTCCCAACTTACATACTACCACGGAAATGGGGACTTGAATTCAAAATCACACAAGAAAGTGCTATTTTCTTCAATCTCGAATATATATCCTATACATCTTATGCAAATTACCAAAACAAGATAACAAACGGAACCAAAAAACCTTTGGACTGTTAAAAGCTTCAATAATAGGGTAATAAGTAACATACGAATTTCAAGAAACAAGCATTGAGACCTCCCTTCTTCACCATTATTTTCAGCTTTGGATCTGTGCAAGGTTACATCAAACACTTTTCTACTTACTCACATTAAACCCCACAGATGTGCACACTGATTTTTGCTTCGGTCTCTCTCAAACTTTTCTATCATTATCCTAAATACTATACTGCATAAAAGGTTAATCACAATAGCTTAAAATTATATATTTCAACCTTGACCCAAAACAAAATTTCAACTCCACAATATCCCTTCATGGTAGCCCAATACAATAACATACTGCAAACCTGTGCTACCCCCAAATATAAGAAGCCACATTATTATTATTACTTTTTTCTAAGCCACATAGCAGACATGTTTTCATCCGTACCCCACATGATAACCACATAATTACTCTAATGAAAAATATCATTAGATTAATAGTTTAAATCAAAGAACACACATAACAAAACAATCAAAACAAAGTTATAGCTGGTATAGTATAACTGATATATTATAAAACAAACCTTTCTTCCTGGGACATGCCAGAGTGGATGCATATAGATGGAAAGTTGCACTCCACAAGTAGTTTGTCCAGCTCGGCTGCTCTACTAACACTTTTCACAAAGATAACAACTTGATTAAAGTCTAGTGCATCAAGAAGATCATTCAACTTGCGGTTCTTCTCCTCCTCTTTCAATTTGATGTAGTGCTGTCAAGTCAGTCATTAATTAATGTAAGTCAAACAGCTCACAAATTATTTGAAAGGAAGGATAGAATTAAGCAAAAAGGGGGGGGGGGAACCTGCACAAGTCCATGAAGGGTCAACTTTGCCTCGTCATCAACATAAATTTCCATTGGCTGAAAGGAACAAATGTCACAGTAAATCATATTAGCAGCCTTCCTCAAGATAATGGAATCCAAAACGAAATGAATAATGGATGAAGATTCCTTGAATCACAGTTCTGGTCCTTCTGTTTTGTCTCCTTGCATAAGGTTTTTTAGTCAGTGCCAAGCATGTGCCATTTGACACTCAACAATCAAAAACCCAGAACACACTAACGACCCTCCCCCTCTTCAAATAGAAAACTATACCCAACATTGTAGAAGCCTACACCTGACAGGCACAGGCTGTTAGAGACAGAACCAAAGAGAGAGAAGTTCATATAGCCACAGCCAGGAGCATTACTAAAACATTTCCATCCAATCCTCCAGCCAAACCTACATCCAACGACATTCCACCCCACGAGCTGGATGTTTCCGTAAAAAATGGATGAAAAAAGCGCTATACAGACAGAACCCTTATCAAAAGTAAATATTGATGAAACCACAGCATTCTAAATATCTAAGAAGCTCTCGGGGAATGTGGGCATTATGAAAAAGAGACTTCTAATTCAAGTAGTACTGGCCATGGGACATTACATCTTGCATAAATTTCTTGCAGACTGGGCGAATTTCCTTGCTGAGTGTTGCAGAAAACATCATAACTTGCTTATCATGGGGAGTCATCTTGAAAATGTCTTGCACATCTTTCCTCATGTCTGCAGAGAGCAAAATGGGAACAAAACAATAAAAAAAACAATATTGAAAGTAAAAGAAATCCAGAAGATTCAACTCAGAAGAATGTCTACAGTCATAGAAATTGAACATACCTAGGGATTCCAGCATCTTATCACATTCATCTAAAATGAAATGCCTAACATTCTTCAAAGAAAGGTCTCTATCCCTAGCCAATGCTAGGATTCTTCCAGGTGTTCCAACAACAATATGAGGGCATTCATTTTTCAACAGATCCTTGTGAACTTTAATGTTGACCCCACCATAAAAAACAGCAACCTTGACATCAGGCAAGTAGGTGCTAAACCTCTCAAACTCATGGCATATCTGCAAGGGAGAGATTGTGCACAAATCTTATATAAGAAACAACTAGAATACCGAGTTTCATAATCTTTCATATGTTGCAACCCCCAATAAATACCTGGTATGCTAACTCTCTTGTGTGACACAGAACAAGTGCAGAAACTTGACCTGGAATGGGATCAATCTGCTGCAAAGATGAGAGAACAAAGACAGCAGTTTTACCCATTCCAGACTTGGCTTGACAAATGACATCCATCCCAAGGATGGCTTGTGGTATGCACTCATGTTGCACTGGTGATGAAGCAAAGAAAAACAGGGCCGAAGGAACCGGTGGTAAGTAAAAAAACCATTCTGACGCTTTCAATTTGATTTGATAGCGTTACCAAAGCATGTTACAAGATTGTGTTAAAAATATTACCTGCAAAATAAGCGTTAAACAAAGGTGTAAGTTCAATTAACTTCTCATCTCCATAAACAGCACAAGAATACAAGAATAGAAGAGTCAAACAGAAATCACTTCCTATACTAGTCAGACACTAGCCAATCATTCTGCTAAACCCCACGAGCCCAAATTTTCTAGGGGACGGAATAACTTCAACAATTTTATTTCCAAAAAGAAAACATTACACTTCAAAACAATAATTCAACTGACGAATATAAATTTAGAATCCCCAAAAGTAATCACAATATCTACAACAATATGTATAGAAAAAGGATGAAGATAGTTTTAATAGTTTGCCTTCAGAAGGATGCTCAAACCCCGAGTCCACAATAGCCCGAAGAAGCTCTGGCTTCAGAAGGAAGTCTCTGAATCCTGAACTGTGTATTCCAACATAGCCCCTGACAAAATTTAAAAGGTAAACAAATAAATATGAGAGGTTAATTACTAGAACAAAAACATCTTAGATTTTGCGCCTTAACCAAGCAAATGGTGTGCTATGCAAGCTTCTGATATTACAAGACAAATCAGAGAAGGAGACAAAACGAGTAGACAACTTACTTCTTGGTAGCTTCGCCGTTGACTTTGGCTCCGACGGAGTCGGGGGCTTTGTCTTCTTCCTCCTCGTAATCAAGAAGCTCTTCCTCGTACCCTTCGTCTTTCGTTTCTCCCATTATCTGCGAATCACCGCGTTAAATCAAACTATAACCTTCAAATAAACCATCGAAAACGCACCAATAAACAGAGCTTGGGTTTAACCCTAAAAACTCTTATTTTAGGGCTTTGGAAGAGTAATATAATGATACCTGCGAGGTGAAGAGGTGAACGGAAGGTGAGAAGTTGGGTGTGTCGTTGGGGGGGGGGGGGGGGGGGATTAGGGTTAGGGTTAGGGAGAGAGTCTGCAAAGGTAAATTTGTTAGATTGAAAAGCAAGATTTGGGGGAAAAGAAACTTCGTAGAGAGCGAACCCTCCGCCAGAGCAAGAAAGCTCAGCTAGAGTGAAACAGTGAGTGACAACGCGGTTTATTGGAGTTGGAGGCCCGTTTAATAGAAAGCCGAGACCGCCTTTCTTTTTTTTTTTTTTTGGGTCCCCAAATTCACCAAACATGTAAGTCAAATTATCCAAACTTTAAGCGGATAATACAAATACAAATAAATAATAAATAGTAGATTGACAACTTGCCCAGCGAATAAATATGGTGGACATGTTCATTTATGACGTGAGTTTCTCTTCTATTATTATTTCGAGAGAAATGTTATTTCGATGAAAAACGATATTTCTTTCTTTTATTTAATTACAAAAAATTGTCATTTTAAATAAAATTTTTACTTTACTCTTGTTTAGTGGATTCCATGTTAATTTGTTTTTCTTCTTTATTTTCTCTTTTTAACTAAGTACAAAAAAAATAAATTTACTTTTTCCTCTTATTTTCTGTCTTTTATTTCTTTTTTAGTTTTTTTAACCAAGCAAAGGATAAAGGCTAAGATATTAAACTTTAAACGGTATGTGCTCGACTCTTTCTATCATGATAATTTTTTTTGAATATTTGAAGAAGTTAGATAATTATTTTTTTTTTAAAAAAAGGTCAATTTCGTTGTATCGATTCAAGTGCTCTAGCTTTTTGCAGTTTATTTTTGTTCATTGATACGTGTTTGCAATGAATTTTATTTAAGATGACAAACAGAATGCCAAAAAGGTCCTACAAAGTGAGATAACTGCTTAACCATTTTTGTTGGTCAAATTTTATGGAATGTCCCCATAGAATGACGCAAGCGGGCTTCAATTTTGAGCCTTACTAGCGGCCCTAGCCTTCCCCATATCCCGTTCATAGCTGGCCCAAGTTAGGTTTAATTTTAAGCTGATGTCTTTCCTAGATAACATGCATTGGACATACACATGAACATGCTGACCCAGGAAAAGACATAAATGAACATCACTCTTGTTAGAGAAGAAAAAAATATCTGACTAATAATATCTCAATCAAGCATTCTTTCCCCCAAGTGTAAGTGTCCAACGGCACCATAATATCTATCCCAAGTCCCTACCACTTCAATGATTGTTCATTGCACAGCCAACTTGAACCAATTAGTCTGGTTATAATCTGCCAATGGCCCCAGCTTTGTGCGTAACACCTCTAAGTTCCCTCAGAACTAAACCAGCACCAGGTCAGCACCTCTATGTGTTTTTTGTGTTGTGTGTTGTGTTATTTTATTCGTGGTTTGGTGCTAAGCTATTTTTGTATCATACTTTAAAATGCTTAGGTATTGGTATAGAGAGCCATGCAAATCCAAGGCACAACAGAGTCAATTCTGTGTTTCAAGGCCCTCACACTGCTAAACATTGCTTTGTCATTGCAAACGTATATTTATGCTCATATATTTAACTTAAATTTTCCTTATGCATAGTTTAGTTCTCAAATAATTTGCGGTAGGTAGTTATATCTGTGTTGTCTAACACACTAATCAGTTTCTATTCATGTAGGCTGCTGCAAAAGGCAACCAAAACACAAAACCCAATAGTGTGATTTGTGCGGATTGTGATGGAAATGGTAAGATGGCCTCTCATTTTTCGTGGCTAGCATATGCAGATTATCTTTCTATCATTCTTTCTTTTGCGCAATAATGGATAAAAAGTATTGGTTTTTAACATAATGGACTACGCTCCGAACACCTCTAGATGAGGTAATCTAAGCAAAAGATGCTGTAAAAAGGACTTCTGCTCTCAGGTTGCAGCAGGCAGTAGTTATATGAGAAGTGGAGGTTGTTCTTTATTCAAATGCCTTTGACATGACATGGTTAAGAAGATAAAAACTAGAAACAAGAGAAAACATATGCAGTTATAACATTTCTAGTTTTGCTGTGTAAATAAGCAGGAGCCGTTCTCTGCTCTCAATGCAAAGGTAGCGGGGTGAACTCTGTTGATATTTTCAATGGACAGTTTAAAGCTGGTGACTCATGTTGGCTTTGCGGGTACCTAAAGAAACCATTCTATTCTATGTAGTTTTATATTTGTGTTCTATCTGATACAGTAAAAACTACTAGTTGCCATTGTAGTTGCATTCTAAAATTTCGAAGAATACAATGAAGCCTCGCATTATTTGACATTTATTTCCCTCATTATAGAGAAACATGACGGACACTCTGGCCCAAAAATCTGAAGTAGGGAGTTTTGGCATGTGTTTCCTCATTGGATTCCCACAATGTATCTTATAATTTTTATTTTTACTTTTTTCATTCCAGGGGCAGGAAGGAGATGTTATGTGGGAATTGCAATGGAGCTGGCTTCATTGGCGGCTTCTTGAGCACTTATGACCAATAGGGGTCCTACCGTTACCTCAATGGATTTAGCACTTGTATCGACACATATATGCATATTGTATACTGGGGCTTCAAGTAGTTCGTAAATTTTATATTTTGTAACTCTAAGTTCACTTGTGGCCATAGACACAGAATAAATAGAAAGATGCAACATGCAGGAGACCATCATACTAGTAAGGAAAGCTAGGTGTTTAGATGTAATGCTCGAAGCCTAAACTCTAATATTCCATAATTTCCATTACATGCTTAATAGAATGACAGAACAGACTTTTCGACCCTGAATGACTATCTTATTTATTTATTTATATAAGTATACATATTGTGGGGACAGCCAGACGTGATGCTAATATAACAGCAAGAACTGGCTCTGGAGTAGGCAATTGTAGTTGTAGCTATGCATTCAGGATCTATAACATGGAACATATGCTGCTTCACGAGCTTAACCTCTTTTACCGCTTGCTTCTTCATACATTACGCCCCTTTCCATAAAAAAAAAATAAAAAAATCAATGCAATCTTCATTAAGTTCACTAGGACTTTTTTGAAATCCATTCTGCAGAAAATAGGTAGCCATCAATCTTGCTGTTCCTCTTGGAGCTTGTTTAAGGCCATACAAAACCTTTTATCTTCATCGCTTACTTGATCATTGAGCCATTTTAGTGAGCTGTAGCAATATTCATATGCTATAGGAATGGAGAAGCATCTCCTAGGAAACAGGAGAATCAGGATTCAGGAAGGAATAGCCTTCTGGTTAATTGGTTTCGAGTCTTTTGACTTTTTCATGGGCCAATGGTCATATCTTGCACTTGGATCCATTGGATAATTCCACAGATGGGCGATTTCAGGGGCAGAACAAAGAGTGTCACAAATCCACCAGAGTAGACTTGCAAGTAGCCAAATGTTCTGCTAATGAGGTTCAGCAATTCCTTACCTTAGTATATATTAAAATAATTAAGAAGTGGCTCATTGCTCTTGTTCAAATAATGGACAACATCACGTAATGCCAGACACAATATTGCAGTTGCAGTTACTATTGCAACGCATTTTCTAGCGATTGAGTTGTTATTCAAAATCACATGAAATCACCGAAACATAGCGGTGATGTAGTAGCATCATAACTGCATTGCGGCCGCAACAAGTTGTATCAGGCTGCATCAGAACTTCAAGTTTGTTCGTGCATGCTGAGTTGAGTAGTGAGTAGTTTGACTTTTTATTGTTGTAAGTGACTAAAAAGATTAAAATTTTAAAATTTTAAAGTGAGAACTTTCATTTCTGTATGTGCAAACATAAAAAAGATTCATGCCACAATGGTTGCGTCCTGTATGACGATGACCACAATATCATTAATCGCAACAACAACGACTGCAAAGCCTAGTTATGCAGAGGAGGAATTGATCAAATGCTTACAGTTGAGCTTCCACCCCTATTCTCTTCCAAGGTACACAGTGCTGACAAAGTTAGCTAGTTTGATGAACATGGCCTACATATTATCGATTTCAGGCGAAGATCTCTGGGAACCTGCGTCGAGGACTCTCTATTTTCATTTCCAGTCGCAGAGCTACACCCATGTTAGTTGAAAAGGTTGGTCCTAAAGACCCATCATTGGTGAAAAGAATACTTAGTATCACCTCACACTCCTTTACAAGATTTTTAAGCATGTCATTTTTGAAGAAAGGCTGGTTCAGCACCTTTTGGATATAGGGCGACCGATGTAGTGCACCAGTTCGCTTATCATATTCCTTTATTATCTTCACTAAGCCTGCACATCAATATCAAAGTCCCTCCTAATCCAAGAAATTTCTGTATTCTTTGGAGAACAAACAAACAAAAAGGAAAAGATCACGCTAGCCAACAGTTTCATTAATGCTTATGCTCTTAAGAACATATTTACCTGTGTAGTTAAGTGCGTTATAGTTCTGAAACAAAACCATCTCTCCATGAAAATCCACTATTTCCCTCCCTATTGACATCAACTCTACAGCTGAATCAGTGGCCCTGGAAACTCTGTCCTGCAACTCCTGCAATACAGACACAAAGCACTGATCCTAAAAAATACATAGCAATTCAAGCTCTCAACACTTTCCTTCCATCATACAAGCGTGAAAAGTATTTATGGAAGGCAAAGTAAAGAAAGCAAGGAAGGAAATTGTGCAAAGAATATTACTAGGTGTGACTTTAATGCGAGTAATAAATGTTGCATGGATACGGATACGAGTATCAATACAATACAAGTATGGTATGGCAAGGATATGGTATTTTCGAAAAAAATCAGGATATGGGTAGGTTAGTATATAACGCAATAAATATATATAATTTTATAAAATATAATAAAAATATATAAATTAAATATAAAATTATTATAAAAAACATAAAATATGTTATTTTATATATCTCAATGGGGGGTATAGGTATAATGAAATGCATTTATTTATTTATTGTTATAGATCTTCGATTCATATTAGTATAAACGAAAAAATTAAAGAAGAAATTATAAAATATAACTAGGAATATCTAGAAGTGTCCGTAAATTATATGATGCTATATGTATTCAATACAATATGGTATGGATATGACGACTATTTTAAAATATACGTGGTTCTTACCAAATATCAAATACTTTTATCGATAAAATGCATAATTATGTTATGAGTCCTATATTGAATAAATAAATAAGTTCAATGTGGTACTTAAGTTATAGAGCTCCCCCGCCCAATTGGCTAATCTTTTGGATTGGGCTCTCTTCATAGATTTGGGACATAATAATTGGTGCTTTTATTGAGAGTTGGACTATGGAAAGGGCTGCCTATAGGTTAGATTAAGGTGCAATAGTAAGAATATTATGTCGAATATTGATAGATGAATGAAGCCGTCAGAATGAAAAGGCCATCACAGGATCAATGTCAATAGTGTGAAGCCACCATGTATGTCGGCTCTTAAAAGAGGTGGCAATGTTATGAGTCGCACGTTGAATAAATAAGTAAATTCAATGCAGTATCTAAGCGATTGATCTCTCCCATCCAGTATACTAGTCTTTTGGATTGGACTCTTATCATGGGCTTGGGTCATAATAAATTACCTCCCATATGATGATATATTCTTCTTCCTTTTCGGCAAAGACAGCGTTCAACTTATCTATCTCGACCCACAACCGGTGAAGGAATTGGTTGGCCTCCTCGGTCACGTGGGCGTCCAACTGAGGTGAGTTGAGGTTGTCTTTGGGACATACAAGTTCTAACTGTTTCTTCAAATCGTCGTAGGACAAGAACTTGTTGTCACGCCAATCGGGCAGGGTCTGCTCCACCACCAGCTGTTTCGGTAGCTTCATGCTAATCTAATCTAATTCCAATGCTCACTTTCTCAGAAGGGACGACGACGAGGATACATGTTTGCATTGCAACTAAATAAAGGGCACGATGACGATGTGTTGGTGTTTGGATTGCGTAAGTCGGGGATTTCGAGGGAAGGTTGACGTTGGAATATCATTCATGTTCTGTAAAAATTCTTATATACCCGTAAAGGATTCTTCCTCTGCATGTATTCTCAACTACAAAATGCATAAAAGTACGAAAGAAAAACAATAATACAAAATTAAATAACTGGTTAAAAAGTTTCGTAAAAGAATCACTCTTCAGAAATCAGACAAACAAGATGTTAAGGTTTTTTAATCGGGTTTTCCGTTTTTTAATTCGTCTTCGTGGAACAGAGCTGGGAAAGTGGACAACCTGGTACTACCCGATGCTTATAATGTCCCATCAAAGATTTTGGATCGCCTATAGAACAAGCCGTTCGTAGCCATTGAGTGAAAAACAAAGTAAATTTAATGGTTGTTATTGAATTAAGAATGTTTATTTATAATGGTCCACTTAATGGTTGGAGCAATGATGCTCCAAAGAAATTAACCCATAATAATAACTATAAGTTATTTAAAGGTATTTATATTTTTAAATGTCAAAATCTATTAAAAAAAGCGTTAAGTTATTCTCATTACTGATGAACTCTTGCCTTTAGATAGTAACTAGTTTTTAACCTAATAAATAGTATAAAATTTATTATTGCATTCTTATTATTATTATTATTATTATATGTTAATAAATTATAATTAATATTATATTTTTATTACTTATGTTATTATTTAATAGAATTAAATTTTTAAAACAGTAAATATGCAAAAGCTAAAGTGTTATTAAATGTCATGTTAAATGTGCACAAAATTATTGGCTAGCCGAATGAATTAAGAGTCAAGGCATGCTAGGAAACTATTTCAAGATGATCAAGAGATTCGGCTAGTGCAAAACACAACCGATTCTTATGATTAGATGATTAATACTAAAAGAGCGACTTTGTCTCTTAGCAAATAAGTTCCCAAACTACTCCAAAGAACATTTGGCAGGCAAATCAATAAACCAGGTCACCACAAGAATATTGACAAACAACTGAAAGCTAATGAAATCATATCGAAACATAAACAAACTGAAAGTAAATGAAAAAGACTGTAAAAGAAATGCTGTAAAGTACTGAAAAATAAAGACAAGGAATATAAAGTGCAAAAAACATCAAGATATATGTAAAAGAAACTTGTATACCATTGATTTTTTTTGGAGGGGGACCTTCCTCTACAGATTGTGCTCAAGGCTATTTATATACATACAAAACTTAATAGTTATTCTAAGGCATCTGTTAACCATGCCCTCACACAACATGGTTAGCAAACTTCCTCTTGGTAACCACCTCGTAACCGTCTTTCTTGAGTACACTCCTCTTAACATAGTGGTAAATGCTTAAAATGTTCTTTGCATTTCACCTATTCTCCTCACTTTTTGAACCGAAAATCACTTTTCTCAGCTGCTCCTACTTTCTAGTAAGTGGTCACGAAATTGGTCAAACTCTTATCCTCAGCTGCTGAAGCATATTCTTTCTCCAACCAAAGCACAAAACTGGTTCGTAGGTTACAAACTATCACGTATTCATGCCCTCAACTAACGACTAATGTCACTATTCAACTATCAGTCATTGGCTATTGACTGCTAGCTAAATCAACCATCAACTATCAGCTAAAATCCATATTATTTGCCAAGCTTCAAAATACGTGAATAACAGTTCCTATAGGTGACATCACCTAATTAGAATCTTAATTACAAAAGGCAAGGCAAATCAGCCGAGATAAAATAGAAAAATAGTCGAAATAATATCAAAACGGCCTTTTTTAGGCCCAAAACTACCTCAACGGGCCTGCATGGGTTGGTCCTCTCGTCTTGAGCTTTTCGTAGATATATAATAATAGCTATGCTGACACTTGGATTTCAGCTAAAGGCCAATTGAAGTTTGGCCGAGTATTTCAACCTCTTTTAATCAATTTAAACTGAATACCACATTCCATATCGACCATCGATTACCGCCTATTCTTCAGCCAACCACTCTTAGTTGTCGAGCAAATCTGACTAAACATTGTCTTATTCAACTATTTCTCCTTAGCTGATATCTATCTTTGGCTAGCCACAATTTTTCAGTGCCAACACGTACAATTGCATTTCAAAATTGTGGTTAGGGTTATTAGCCACATTTTTGTTTCAACTAATTACACTTCTTAACCGCGGTTAAATGCAAATGCTTTTAATGACATTTGACAAATTTGGTTAATTGACAATACAAATGCAGCTAATAATGTTTTGGTTACTATGTTTTTAAAAAAGCAAAGTGTCGCTGATTACAATTTTTTTTTTTATTTTAAAAGACCAAAATCGTGGTTTGCGGCCATAACTGGATTTCTGACTTGTAATAACATGTTGAGAAGTGGAACATTGATGGTCTTTGGAGCACTACAAACGCTTCCAACGTTTAGATTAGAATTTGCTCATTCATGAATGTCCAAATCATAAAATGCAAGGCACTGAACGGACCGAATTCAATAATTTAATAATTCACGGATAAGATTCAATAATGATAAGCTCATTCAATAATTCCATTGATGATGACTTGAAGCATCACTACGAAAGAACCTCCAAAACCTCAAGTTATTTAACCTGGTGGCTTTTACGTCGGTCCCTTCAAATTTGGGGCCACTAGTCCCAAAAATATTTATTTAAAAGTTTTTTTTTCATAGTATTCCTTTATTCAATAGTTAATTTAGCGTTTGATATAGGATAATCCATCAAAATTACTAATAATATTTGATTAAATAATCTGTGTCCACAATACTACTTTATTTAGTTGGTTAACATTATTAGCAATCCAGATTTCCAAGATAATGCGAATTATTACCAATGTGATAATGTAGATTGCCCCCATGGAAGATGGTAATATGGATTACCACCACTATAGGAATCATCCCATTATTATTATAATAATAATTATTATTGTTGTTGTTCTTATTGTTATTATTAAAAATAATACTAATTATTAATATTATTATTATTAAAAATTATTATTATAATAATATTATTATAACTACTACTACTAATAATAATAATTAACTATTTATTATTATTATTATTATTATTATTATTATATTAGTTTAAGATATATATTATTTAGTAATTGATATACCAAATAAAATAATGTAAATTGTCACCTAAATTATCTATGCATGCCTAATATTATATTTAATATTAACAACAATTTAAAATATGGCAATTTTTCTAAGTGGTAATCTATATTACTGGCAATCTTAGTAGGTAATATGCCAAACGCTACCTAAGATACTAATGTTCCAAGGTATAATTAGTGCCTAAATTAAGACATGTTCCAACGGTATTTTTTTTATGCATATGAATCTTGGAATCAAATACAATATCACATGCTTAAAGGATTTGAACCACTTCCACTCAAACCAATCTTTGTTGGTTACTTAGAGGCTTTTTATTATTATAGTTTACTTCTAAATTAAAATTTAATTTGTTAAAGAGTAAAATCTTAATTTAGTTATTGAAAGAGTTGTGGGACATCAATCACCCAAAAAAGTTGTGACATGAATTTGGTCCTCAAAAAAATAAAACTCATTTTATGTTAATCCAAAAGATTAAAAGAAATTTCAACTAACTAGAAATAAATTTGAGTAAATATTCATTTTAGTCCTTAAGATTACACGCGTGATCACTTTAGTCCCTAAAATTTGAAGATTATCTTTTTAGTCCCTAAAGAAACATAAGTTAGTCATATTAGTCTCTGATTCCATTTTCGTTAATGTGTTATTATATTTTTGCTAATGTCTTACATTAAATGACATGGTGATATTTCACATGACCTCGGAGGTGGTATGGATGAAAAATAGGTTTAAATTAGTTATTAAATTTTCTGAAAATATGTCAAAAAATCGCATGAATCAAGTGAGATAAGTAACAGAAATATCACTTTACTAGACTAATTTAAATCTATTCCTCATCGATATCACCTCATAGATCAAATAAGATTAATCAAGTAACAACCTAAATGAAGATAGACTCTTATAGCTACTAGAAACGTACCAAAGTTGTACGTAAATAAATTGTAATTTTTTAATTTGGCCCAAAAGTATTTAGTTTATGGCAAGCAGAACTTTACCTATGTTCCTAAACTGTGCATCTCTATATATAGTAATGTTCAACTTTGAATTTTCTATGCAAAGTTGTGCTATTAGCTCTACTATGAACGGGTGTTATAAATGTAATTTCAAACCTTGAAACAAACGCTCCAATCTCATGGGGGAGGGTCACCTAAACTCTTATAATTAAGGCTATCTTGGTCATGTATTTGAGCAATGTGGATTCTAATATACCCCCTTCACGCTCAAAACTAGACATTGGAAGCATAAAGTTTGTAGGACTAGACATCTGCCGGTGGTCTAATAACAATCATAGAATATGAATATGCTTTGATACCATTTCATAACTGAATGAACCTAATTCAATCCCAAAAAATAGCTAATGAGAGGGGTTGCCTAAACTCTTATAAAAACTATATTGGTCATATCTTTAAGCAATACCAAAAATACATAACTCTCATGGCATATTCATCTTATGTTTGATAACGTGCAATATAGAGGGATAAATTAAAATTGGTTTGATAATATATACTAAAAATAAATTTAAATTTTTTTGACAAAAAATAATTTAAAATTAATCTAATTAATCTGCCGTACAATCTAATCTGCATGCAATCTGATTTTTCAATGTAAGTATTCCATTTCAATACCTAATTTTATGTCTTAATGTTTTTTCTATAAGTGAATTTACCGTAAATACTTTTCTAAGCGTAACAATATTATTCTATTTATAGCTATTTTGACTCTTCAAAATTGATTATTATTTTGTTTATATTATCGTTGTCTTGTTCCATTCTTTGAACAAAATAATATTTATAGTTTTAATGATTTGAGATTTTTTGTGAAAATAATATTTAAGATTGATAACGAAATGAGGGAATTTTGAGGGATTTATATTACTCTTGTTTTTTGAGTGTAAAACTAAGAAGAAAAAATGGAAGCTTTATAATGTATTTTTACAATTCTACATTTTACTGATATAATTGATATATTTTCAAAAGAATTTTTTCACTAAAACTTTTCTCTAAGAAAATTAATATGCTTCTAAAATTTTATCTCTTAATTTTGTGTCTCTAAAATTAATTATTTTCCCCCAAAAATGGGAAGGTAGTTTACAAATTAGAATCAAATTGGTTATCAAAGAAGTTGCAGAATATTAAATTTGTCCTTAGATGAAGTGAAAATTAATATTTCAAGGACGCATTTGATGCTCTGCAATTTTTTTTGAGTATCAATATTAGATTCATCTCAATAGATGATGTGACATATTATCTCATAACATGACATATAAAACATCAAATAATATTTTCTTCATGAAGACTAATATTTGGACTAATGTAAAATGAAAATTAGTCTTTCAAAACTCAAATTGATGTCACAAATCTTTCAAAAATTAAATTAATGTCCTATAATTTTTTTTTTTCCAGAACCAATTTGATATTTCACTCTTAACTAATCAATTAGGGAAAAGTATCTTGCTAGAACGATACAGCAGAATTTGCTAAAGAAACAAGTTACAATATGATAAGGAATAGATAACGCAATGACACTAACATAATCACTTCTTAAACTAATTTATATTGATATATTTGCTTTCTAGCAATTAAGTTATGAATCTGCAAGAAATTTCAACCTCACTTCACAGAAAAGTTACGACAGTTTTGCCATTTTAATCTGCGAGTTTTCAACGACTTGCATTGGAATCACAATAAGTGAGCTTCTGATTTAATTTTTTTAACAGATTGTTTTTAATTTATTTTTTGTTTAGACCCCTAGTATTTAAAATTCAGAGAACTCTATTTAATTTAGCTCGAAATTGGGTCGACTTTATAATGAGTTAAAATTTTTGCACCAACTTTTTTCAATCACAAAACATGAATCCAAAATTTTGTATAAAAAAACAATTTTTGAACTATTTAAATCTACCAACATTTTAAAAAAAATTATTATCTTTTGTTGAAAGACTTCGAGAAGGCTGAGAGAAAGCAGAATCTACCACAATAAAACATACAATACATGACAAGAATGGATGACATGCACTAACAAAATTAGTTAGTAAAAAGATGTTGTTTTACATTAATTTTTTATACTAATAAAGCAGGATCTATCACACAATTTACCACAATGAAACATACAGTACATGACAAGAATGGATGGCACTAACAAAATTAGTGAGTACAAAAATGTTGTTTCCATTAATTTTTTTATACTGATTAATTAATTATACTCTTCAATTAATAATATTTTTATTGTTAAGATAATAATTATTAATTATTATGGTATAAGTAATTAATCATTTATACTGTTTAAATTCATTATATATTTTATAAATAATATTATTTTGTTAATAAAAGAAGATAAATTGTTAAACTCCTTAATTAATGGTGTAAAATTATGATCATAGAATATGTAACTTGATTAGTCATTGTGGTCTAGTGGCGGGATGTGTTGCCGTTTAAGCGGGGATTTGAGAAAGCCTCTTCCGTTAAAAATGTTTGGCCATTCTCAAAACTCAAAAGTCACAATTGATTTTAATTTTTAACTCTGCAAGGAGTTTCGACCCAAATTTATAGAACTCTAGAAACATTTAAGGCTGATATATATATTCCCAACTGAAAGTCTCTTTACTTCCACTATTTACCTTGTCAAGTGTTTCCTGGCAGCATAAGAGCTTGTGAACTATTGCATGTCCAATGGAGTGCAAGAGCATCCAAAGCAGCTCATCATCTAGCACGACACGGAAATATGACGTGTTTGTGAGCTTCAGAGGTGAAGAAACTAGCAACAATTTCACCGATCATCTTTTTGTTGCTCTCCCAAGAAAAGACATAATTGCCTTTAGGGATGACACAAATCTTAAGCAAGGAGGGCACAAATCAATGGAGCTAATGCAAGCAATTGAAGCATCTCAAGTTCTGATCGTAGTTTTCTCTAAGAACTATGCTACTTCATCATTGTGCTTGCAGGAACTACCAAAGATTGTAGATTGCATGAACATGGAGATACCAACAGGACAACGTGTACTACCTGTTTTCTATGATGTCAAACCATCAGAGGTGCGAAAACAGAGTGGGGATTATGGCAAAGCCTTTTTTTGAGCATGAAGAAAAGTTCAAACAAGATTTAGGGATGGTGCAAAGATGGAGGGAAGCTTTGGTACAAATGGCCAATCTCTCTGGTTGGGATGTGCAGGATAGGTAACTCATCTTCTCCAAATTTGATGTTTATGCTTGTACAACAAGTTATCTACACTTACTAAGGGTTCATTCGATACATACGATAGAATAAGATTAAATAATATAGTACCTAATAGTATAAAACTTTATAGTATGAGAACTATTAAAATTTTAATATTGTACAATATTTGATATAATATCATATAAGTTACTATATTATATAATATAATATTACTCTCACGCTATTATAGTATTTGAAATTATATGTAAAAATATAACAAAAAATAAAGTTCTTGATATAACATCATATAAGATACTATGTTATATAATATAATATTACTCACGTTATTATTGTATTTGAAATTATATGTAAAAATATAACAAAAATTAAAGTTGTATAAAATAATTTTTATTAATTATTTAATTATAAATTAAAAAAAAATTATTATTTAAATATTTATTAAATTTTATTATATAAATTGTAATTTATATTAAATGTTTTTATTATTTATTTCAATAATTATTTTTTTATTATCATAAAATATAAAAAATTAAAATATATATAATATTCTCTTTCTCTTATATATTTTAATATTATTATCTGTACTTTTCATCATAATATGTATGAAGAATAAATTAAATACATTAAAATAATATTTTTGTTAGCTATTTTTATGTAAATTTAAATATCAATATTATAATTAAAATACTTATTTATTAATTACAAATATTGTAAATATTTTTTATTTTTATTATAAATAATTATAAGTTATTTCAAATATAATTTATAACTGGCTATTGTTTATTATTTATTTTTACTATATATAGTTAATTTTATATTAAATATTACTCATTATTAAATGTTATTTATTATGTGTTTATATATTTTAATATTAGTTTGGTTATTTATTTTTATATTAAATATTTTCTTAAGAAATTATTTTTATTTATATAATCGTTTATTATTTTTTATTGTTATTTATTTAAGAATTATTTTTCTTTTAATAAAATATATAAAAAAACAAAGAGTTCAAGACACTTTATATATTAAAAGTTAATCAGGCCTATCATGCTTTTCTAAATTTGATTGAGTTATCTATTATTTTGATGTATAAAGGGAGTTTGATGAATGAGCTTATATAATACGCTGTTCACACGAAACAACTAATAAAATCGTAACCTATTAAGCTTTATATAGCATGCCAACTATACCCTTGGACTTAATTAAGTTATCCATCATTTTCCTATATAAAGAAGTTTTAATGGATAAGGTTATACAAGATGTTACATGCACCAAACAACTGATAAGGACACAATGTATAATAATAGCTTATCCTATCATGTCTAATATAGCAACCAGACAGACACTAAGTTGATTAAGCACATTTTAATGTTTTTCATGAAAAATTTTAGTTAATACAAATTATATCCTATGTCTAGTTTATGCTTTCTTTGTGATTATTTAATGTTTATAAATTTACCTTGTCTTTCCATACTAAAAGTGTAGGTGGACTAAATAATATTTCAAGAAGCAACATGCAAATTGAATCAAAATATACATGTTTAATAGACATATAGTCTTAAAAAATTAATAAACTGCTCAATAGTCTTGTCTTAATATTATCTATGTAATTTTGCTTTTGGGATTTCTATGTGAGAAAATTGACTTAATGATCTTGTTTTTCTTTGGTCTTTTAGGCCACAATATGGAGAGATTGAAAAAATTGTTCAAAGGGTTCAAACAATATTAGGTTACAAACTATCAAGTCTGGATCGTCTAGTTGGGATGTACTCTTGTGTAGAACAATTGGAAAAGCTTTTGGTTTTGGACTCCAGTGATCATGTTCGAGTCATAGGCATTTGTGGGATGGGTGAAATAGGAAAGACAACACTTGCTAGAGTAGCGTATGGTAGAAACTTTCATCAATATGGTGCTTGTTGTTTTATTGATGATATAAGTAAAGTTTATAGTGATGGTGGTTTAATACCCGCCCAAAAACAACTTATTTATCAAACTTTGAATGAAGAAATCCGAGACATATGGAACATTTCCAAGGCAAACTATCTAATAAAAACTAGATTATGCCACCTGAAGGCCTTTATTATTCTTGATAATGTTGATAAAGTTGAACAATTAGAGAAATTAGGTGTGAATCGTGAATGTCTAAGTGCAGGGAGTAGAATAATTGTAATTTCTAGAGATCGGCATATCTTAAATGAGTATGGAATGGATGAAGTTTATGATGTTCAACTCTTGAGTACAGATCAAGCTCGTCAATTGTTTTGTAGAAAAGCTTTTAAACGTGATTATATTATGAGTTGTGATGACATTAGTAGAGAGTATGAAGAGTTGATGGATCTTGCATTAGAATATGCTCAATGCCTTACCTTGGCAATTGAAGTTTTGGGATCATTTCTATATGGCCGAGATATCTGTGAGTGGACTTGGCTCGATTAAGAGATAATCCAAAGAAAGAAATTATGGATGTGCTTCGGATTAGTTTTGATGGATTGGAATCAATGGAAAAAGAAATATTTTTAGATATTGCTTGTTTCTTTTACTATTGTAGTAAGGAATATGTGAAGAAAGTTCTAGATTATTGTGGTTTTTATCCAGATATTGGAATAAGAGTTTTTATTAATAAATCACTAATAACCATTGATTATGAGGGCCTAATTAGAATGCATGACAAGTTCGAGAGCTACGAATGAGAATTGTTCGACAAAATGCACCAAATGAGCCATGGAAGTGGAGTAGGATATGGGATAATGAGGATTTTCACAATATTATGTCTGAAAAGAAGGTAACCATTGTCTTTTGAAAATAAGAACAATTGTAGATTTTCAACTTTTAGGAATCAATAGGTAATTCAGGAAAGCTAAGTTTTTATTTTTATTTTCTTTATGATGTTTAGGCATTGGATAAACTTGAAGCCATTGTCACAACATGCCCGAAGGGCGCTGTGACAAGAGGCAACAAAAATATTGAAAAAATTTCAATGGAGGCGCCACTAATTTTTATTTATGGAAAAAATCGAAAAAACTTTTTAATTTTGCAAAACTGGTCTTTTAAAGAGATTGAATTCGGGAGTCCAATTATGCATAGGAAATGGTGGAAACTTAATCCCACTGCACCCCTAATACATCCGTTTTATAACGGTTACCCTAGAGCTTATTATACAAATTAATTAATAACCATAATAATATTTATATCTCCCCTTAAGAATATAATAATTATTTCTAAAAAAAAAAATTAAGCAAGATTAGTACAATAATTATTAGAGAAGAAAAATAAAATTGATAATTATTTACAAAAAAGAAAGAGAAGTAAACTAATATAACACTTATTTATAAAAGATCATAGAAGCAAAATATAACAATTATTTACAAAAGAGAATATACAAAATTAAGATGATAATTATTTACAAAATAACATAAATGCAAAATTAATATAATAATTATTTGTAAAAGAAAAAAATTAATATGATAATTATTTACAACAGGCAAAAAATGCAAGATTTATGTGGTAATTATTTCGAAAAAAAGAAAAAGAAAAAGATAGATATACAATTATTTGCCAAAGAAAAAAAGAAAAAATTAATATGGTAATTATTTAGAAAAGAAACAGAAATTAATATAACAATTATTTACACACGAAAAAGAGAGTAAAATTAATGTTATGGTTGTTTACAAAAGAAATAGAAATTGATATAATAATTATTTGCAAACGGAAAAGAAAGTAAAATTAATGTTACAGTTATTTAAGGAATTAAAGTCGAACCAAATTTAAGAAGATTTAGATTTTGATTTGACGGAGATTATCCGCTCCTACGTATCCTCTAGTGTAATGAGGAATTCAAAATCACGTAGTTATTGTAGAAAATAATTGTGGGTTGGATTGATTTTATTTATGAAAAGATTTTATTTGAAAAAAAAAAAGAAAACAAATCCATTCTTGCACAGGATTCAGGATAGCATGAGCTATACAATAAACCCTTATAATTCTAATAACCCTTGAGGATGATTAGACCACACATCAATGCTAGAAATTGTTGCATGGATTTTAAAGACTTGGAAAAAAAATTGTTTTTATTATTTGAGTAAAAAAAAAAAAACTTATATCTTGTATATTTACAAAAAAATAAAATATAATAAAAGGAAGAAAGTAACACCCAAAAAAAGAAAGATCCAACATTTAAGAAATTTAAAAATGATAAAAAAGAGGCCCACGTGTGCTCCAATATAATGGCAATGCATCATATATAACACTATTGACACAAGAAAAAGTAACAAGTACGGACCACGTCTTGGCCATTCCCAAAAATAAATGTTTTGCTTTTTTTAAAAAAAAAATGATTGACCCGAAAAGAAGTGAAATGAGAAAGCAACCCAAAAATGCCACAATGATGATGGTACACCATAGGCAACACCGTTAGCAACATAAAAACAGAAGCTACGATGATTATGACCCACAAGAAATCTCAATTTTTTAGACTAAAGATGTAAAGGAAGCAGAGGTAATGACATCATTCAGAAAGGACATATGAACGGAGGCAAAGCTCGGTAGTGCAATGCATAAGGGACGCCAAGCACAGTAATGGAGATAAAAAAGTTAGAGACATACCAGCAAATGCCCCCAAGTAAATGAAGTGTCAGCTATAGCAATGATTTTCTTTGGATGCACACTCTCACAATTCTTCCTACTTCTCCAGTGATCTTTATGACTCCAAAAATAACTTATTTGTCAAACTTTGAATGAAGAAATCCGGGACATATGGAACATTCCCAAGGCGAACTATCTAATAAAAACTAGATTATGCCACCTGTAGGCCTTTATTATTCTTGATAATGTTGACAAAGTTGAACAACTAGAGAAATTGGGTGTGAATCGTGAATGTCTAAGTGCAGGGAGTAGAATAATTGTAATTTCTAGAGATCGGCATATCTTAAATGAGTATGGAATGGATGAAGTTTATGATGTTCAACTCTTGAGTACAGATCAAGCTCGTCAATTGTTTTGTAGAAAAGCTTTTAAACGTGATTATATTATGAGTTGTGATGACATTAGTAGAGAGTATGAAGAGTTGATGGATCTTGCATTAGAATATGCTCAATGCCTTACCTTGGCAATTGAAGTTTTGGGATCATTTCTATATGGCCGAGATATCTGTGAGTGGACTTGGCTCGATTAAGAGATAATCCAAAGAAAGAAATTATGGATGTGCTTCGGATTAGTTTTGATGGATTGGAATCAATGGAAAAAGAAATATTTTTAGATATTGCTTGTTTCTTTTACTATTGTAGTAAGGAATATGTGAAGAAAGTTCTAGATTATTGTGGTTTTCATCCAGATATTGGAATAAGAGTTCTTATTGATAAATCACTAATAACCATTGATTATGAGGGCCTAATTAGAATGCATGACAAGCTTCGAGAGCTAGGAATGAAAATTGTTCGACAAAATGCACCAAATGAGCCATGGAAGTGGAGTAGGATATGGCATAATGAGGATTTTCACAATATTATGTCTGAAAAGAAGGTAAGCATAGTCTTTTGAAAACAAGAACAATTGTAGATTTTCAACTTTTAGGAATCAATAGGTAATTCAGGAAAGCTAAGTTTTTATTTTTTATTTTTTTCTTTGTGATGTTTAGGCATCGGATAACCTTGAAGCCATAAACTTGGTATCAGTATCACAAACAAATATGGAAGAAATTACAACATACAGGGCAGAAGCATTATCAAGAATGAATTGACTTAGATTGCTCGGATTCCATAATGTGAATTTGTCAGGAAGCCTTAATTGTCTTTCCAATGATTTACAATATCTTCAATGGGCATTTTATCCTTTCACATATTTTCCATCAAGTTGTGAGCTTATTAAACTCGTTGAATTGATCTTACCTTATAGCAGCATCAGACAACTATGGGAAGGCATCAAGGTATTGAAGATGCCCTTTTTCTATTTCGATTATAATAATGAACAAATTAAGCAAAATTAGTATCTTTGGTCCGTTTGAATGTGATTATGGGAGGAAAAAAAGTACTTATTTTGATGAATAAGCACTTTTACATATTATTTTGCCTGTCCATTTGTGCTTATGAAAAAAAAGTAGAAGCAATAAAAGAGAAAGAAAGTGTGACATAATAAATGAGCCAATTACATTTTCAAAAATATCCTTAATGTTGTTCTAAAATAATAAAAAATACTCTAACCTCCATTTTAGTATTAAAATCTATATATAAATATAAGATACTATATATACTCTTTATCTATGAATTTAGGACACTTTTAAAATTAATTGATTTCTTTTGAAAATATTTATTATGTAAAAAAAATACTCTTTTATCTAACCATATTTTTTGAAGTAATTTTTTATATCCTCTATTGTAATTTAATAAAAAAAAAGTACTTTTATATTTGTCATATCCAAACAACTTAATTATTTTTTATTTTGATAAAAAGAAATTTCCACTTCTACTTATGCTTTTGATTTTGATTCTACTAAAAAATACTTCTCCTATAATATGTAACAAACGGGCCTTTGTTTTATTGTTTTTTTCCCCTACATTTTTGTTATGTTATATAAAACAAACAAATGAAATTGTAATTATGATTACTACTGATGTTTACTTTTCTGTTGGCCCAATACAGCCTTGGTACAATTTGAAAGTTACAGATCTCCATCACTCTAAAGATCTTGTCAAGACGCCTGATTTTAGCGGGATCCCAAATCTTGAGCAGCTAAACCTTGAAGAATGTACAAAACTTGTGCATATCCATCCGTCAATTGGAATTCTAAAAAAGCTTGTTTACCTAAATTTGAAAAAATGCACAAGTTTAACGAGTCTCCCTGACAGCATATTTGGTGCGAGTTCGCTTAAAGCTGTAAACCTGAATGGTTGCTCCAAATTATTTCATAGCGAACTGTTAAATAAGGCAAGGCATGTTGAATATTTGAAGAAGCATGACACAAGCGACACTGCTATCCAATGCCAGTCAACATCTTCCATCTTCAAAAGGCTTAAACTTATGTTGCCTTTCCATTTCTTTAATTCTAGAAGACACAATGATATAGTTGGTTCGTTGATGCCTTCTTTGGCTCGGTTCTACTGCTTGCAAGAGCTTGATCAAAGTTATTGCAATCTACTTAATATACCTGACGCCATGACATCATTACATTGTTTAGAAATACCAAATTTGGAGGGAAACAATTTTGTTACACTACCTTGTATCATGAAGGAGCTTCCTAGACTCTTAAGCTTGAAGTTAGATCACTGCAAACAGCTAACATCCTTATCTGAGTTCCCATTAAGTACTGTCTTGCCAGTACTAGAAAAACTTGTTTATGGGAAACATCCAAGAGCAGGATTACGTATTTTCAACTGCCTTAAATTGGTTGAGATTGAAAACTGGAGTAGTGTTGCTTCTTCATGGATGATACAATTCCTTAAGGTGCGTCTTCATTCTTTCCTTCTGTCATCTCCATGTGTTTTGCGTAAGAACTAAGACATTTATTTTTTGTGGTTCTCGGTCCACAAGGAAAACTCTCCTGGCATTGCTATTGTTATTCCCAGAACTCAAATTCCATCTTGGTTCAACAATCAGAGTGTGGGTGGTTCAATGATGGTAGAGCCATGTCCCAATGTGCATGACAATAATTGGATTGGCCTTGGTTTCTGTGCAGCATTTGTCTTGCGTTCGGTTCCATGTGATTCCGGCGTTTACGAAGGACGCTCCCTGGTTATGTGCTTGTATGGCAAGACGTGGACTCCCTGTTGCTGAAATCATAGAGACAGATGGGGTGATGGATGAATTGGTTCATCTCTGCCCACTCTATATTAATCGTCAAGAACTGATGGCTCTTATAAGAAAGGCAAACATACATGATATTCATGGTTTTGGATTCAGGTTGTCAGCGGAGTCTTCTGGCTATGAAGATGTGCATTTGGAAGTGAAGCGTTGCGGCATGCGTGTGGTGTTTAAGCAGGATTTAGAAGAACTTAATGGTGACGAATAATGATTTGCGGAATGTGTTTCTGCACACTTTTTCATAATCCTTAGCTATGGCTGCTCACTGCTTACTGCTTCTGTTGTCTTGTCCCTCAAAGAGATTGCTTCTACAAATCTTTCAATGCTGCCTTTGCATCATTAGTTTTAGTTACCAAATCTTGAATGCTTCTTTCCAACCCTTTTATTCGCATATAGACTGTGTTTTCCGCATATATGCAATGTTTTCCTGAAGCTACAAGATGGTAAAATTAAATAATTGAATTTTTTTCTTCCTTTTTATATTTTGTCACTATATGTTTTCCTTATAGTAATCAAACTGGCATTGAGCTTAAGTTCTATAAGGACAAAATTTAGAAAGAGTAGTAGTACTTCTACATTGTTCAAGCAAGTCTAGCATAAAGGAAAAAAAAAATGAATTGGGTTAGCTTCTGTTCTTTGTTGAAGGTTTTTTAAGGATAGTAAATAGGGTCCGTCTTAAATGTACCTTCCAAAGTAGGGTGCATCATGCACCGGCTAATGCAACATGCACTTGTCTTTTAGCCGCATTCAACAAATGTGGCTAAATGACCTAAGGATGTGGCTAAATAAAACCTGAGGATGTGACTAAATGCAATATATATGAGGATGTGACTAAATGACCCTTGTCTCCCTCCCCTCCTGTTCCAGTCTCACAACTCCCTTCCCCCTCTCCTCCTTTCCTCCTTCATCTGCAAGATTGCAACAACGAGCAAGATGGGACTCAACGGCACTATCAACAACGACGACATCAATGGAGGAGCTTGGCGAAGAGGATGCATGTTCCAAAGGGATGAGGACTTCTGCCTCGAGGAGTTGTTTAGGAGCTAAGGAAACTATAGGAGGTGGAAGGTGGCGGAGGAATGGGAAAGGGAAGGGTGGTCGATGGGAAACGAGTGGTATCAAAGAGGGATCCACCAATGATGTAGAGGTGGTGGTCTAAGCATGACGGTGGCGAAGTTGCACAGGCTGTAGACCTACAGATTGTAGGGCCAGGAGGTGGCACAACAACTGAGACAGGGAGGCGTTTGGCTGAGGGAAGAAAAATGAAAATGGGGAGGGTGGCACATACAACCCATTTCCCTGTATCTAGTGCATGATGCATCCTACAAAGTAGAATGCATTGTAGAACAACCCTCTTATATGTTAGGCTTGAGAATAACTAGAGTTTCGATCCAAGTTATTTTTGTTAGTTTTATTTCAAAAGTTCTCTTGGGCATTTAGAGCTATGATTTAGTGGTCATGTATATGGCCTCATCATAAGTAGTGCACCTAAGGAGCTTGGAGTCGACAGTACAACTCCTATAGGGGCTGAGTCCCCGGCATCCCTGATGAGTCATATATGTGTGCAATTTTACATGTGAAAAGTGATTAGAAATCAACATATATTGATCCTTTGATGATGTTTTTTTTATTAGGATTTTATTTTATTTTATTTTATTTTGAGTTTTGCATGTTTAATAATTTTCTTTGGGTTCATTTTAATCTTAGAGTTTTAATTATGTTTACATGTCTTTAGGTAGTTTAGATTAATTAAAATTTTATGTTTTGGCCTTGCAGAGAGCACCTGAGCGCGCAAAATCCACCGCCCAGGCGCTAGAAGTAGAAAAAACATATGCTTACTAGAGTGCCACTGCCTAGGCGCTCAAAAGCCACCACCTACACGTGTAAGTTCGTTTTTAATCAAACTGAAATGGGACTTTTGGGCAACTTTTTGGAGTTCGAAAAACACAGAAAAACAGGGGGTTCTAGAGAAAAAGGGGAAGATAACAAGAGGAGGGGAGATTGAAGGCGCTTTCACTCCAACTCTTGAGTTCTTGACATGGATTCTCTTCTTATCTTTTCAATTGTTTTCTGTTTTGTTATGAGTTGCTAAACTCCATAGCTAGGGGTTAGGGGTTTAGTTATAAATGGTTGTAATTGATTTGAATTCTTGAATTTTTAATGTTGGAATTATTAGATCAATGGTTTATCTCTTGTTTTATTGCCAATTTTTATGAATTTTGTTCATAAATTGATTTAGAGTTCTTATATGATTTGGGAAAGTTGTGTATGAATTAACTATAGAGATAACCCTCATAATCTTCAAGGTTTAGGAATTTATCTTGAATTTTGTGTGAATTGTGGATTGAATTGCATGCCTAAACCCTTTTTTTGTTGAAGCATAGTTAAAGAATTAACATATTCTATAGGAAGAGGAGAGTTGATTAATTAAGGAATTAGTATCAACTACTTAAATTCTTTCATTAATCTAGTAATTCCAACTCATGTGATTTATGGATTCATAGAATTTTAAAGAAAAATCAGACACCCTAATCCTCTAACATTTTAGAACTTTGAAATTTTCTCTGTTTAAGTTGTTGCGTATAACATTAGTTTATATTATTTGCTCGTTCATAGTCTATTTTTATTATCTCTTTTATTTGTTGAGAGCTATCTTCAATCCAAAACTAATTTGCTATAATCTAATAGAAGTTTTGTTAGTGAAGTATTGTTTGATAGCATCAACCCTTGTGGGACGATATTCACTTCCTGTGATTACTACTTAAATGATTTGGTGTATTTGCCAAAGAGTTATCAATCCCCCGTGCCGGCCACGGGGGCTGACAAAAAAAAATGTCCTCTTGGAAAGATGTTAAAAATAAAAAATTATTAAAAAAATATGAAATAAAAAATGCTAAAAAATGGGCTTGGCTGGTTTTTATTGACGGTCAACTTTTATTTGAAAGTTTGGTTTGATTATTCATCTCTTAAATTATGTCATGATCACTATCTTCCAATTTTATTCAAGTGAATTGTTTGTTTTGCATTGTTTAACTTTTGCAATGTGTTCATCACACATTTAAGGAAACTTTTCTTTTCAAATGATAAAAAAAATTATTTCATAATCTTTTTTTAGGTATAACTCAATATTTTTTATGAACAAAAGATAGGAGATTGCATAATTGTAAAATTATAAATAAAAATTAAATACTTATTTAATTATTTACAAAAAATATAAAACATATATAAAATAGAATAAGTATCTGACTCATCTAATTTAAAAACATAATCAGTTTCTTAATTTTTACATGATAAATATGTTCATTTTTACTATAAAAAGCCAAAAATCCAAGTCGTACGCCCTTTTTTTTAAAAAGAAAAATTATTTAGTCGGTTATATGCTGTTAAGAACATGAAGTATTGGTGAAGTTTAAAAAAAAAAATTAAAAAAAATATAATAGCCCAGAAATAGCACATCAATGATTAGTACTAACATAAACTTAGCGTAAATCGTTGAAAAAAAAAATAGTGTAAATCTAAATAAAACTCATCAAAGAAAAACCCACTTTAGAGTATGTTGATTAAAATGTTCAATATTTAAATTTAATCATGCATTTATCTAAAGAGAAAAGGCATGCAAGTTGCCAGGGAATGAATTCAATTGACATGATTACATTTTATATTCTCAGTGTCATGCAAGCAGCATGTATATAAATCACACATATATAACATGTTTTACACAATTAATTAATCATATATTATATACTAGTTCAATACCCGTGTGATACACAAGAAATTACGGCGTTATTGTGGTATATAAAATATAAAGTTAATCATATATGAAAATAATTTTAATATTAGCAAAAATGTAACAACAGGGCAATACATCAAATACTATAATTGTATCGATAAAATAATATATGACAATATTATTTAATCAATAAAATAATTAAATAAAAAACAGCATATCGAATTTAGAGCAAAAAGTTATTAATATCAAAAAAGATAAATTCAAGCATAAATAGAAGAAATATATATGACAATATTAAACATATGTGTCATATGTAAGGATGAAGAGGCTAAACATTAGATGCATATGACCTGAAATGTTCAAACTCAATTATTTAACTTTCAATGGTTTTTATTCACTCTTAAACTACTTGGTTTATATTTTGTCATGTATGCTCCATCTATTTTAAGACTAATTTATTTGGTCGTGTAAGCATTATTGTCATAAATAAAATTTTAAAATGAGCATTTATTACTTGTTAACTTTTATTTATTTTAAATTAATAATAATTATAACATAGGTAAGTTATTACTCATGTAATAAATATCTTTGATATCTCTCATGTAATGTATATATTTAGTATCACCCATTTTAAGTATCAATATTAGTAAAAAAATTATTTTATATCCAAATTCTATTGTTATATAAATATCATTGTCTTAAATATTGAAAGTTTAATATGAATATATATTATTTTATATTTATTTTTATTTATTATAAATTGATAATTGACAATAATTATAAGTTAGGTAACTCATTATTTATGTAATTAACATCCTTTGTATCTCCCGTGTAATATATGTTCAGTATCACATATTTTAGGTATCAATATTAGTAAGAAATTGTTTTATATCTAAATTTTTTTGTCATTCAAGTATTATTGTCTTAGATATAATACTATAATTTATTTTTAATGTAGGTGTCGGTTTAATTTTTCATTCAATGAGTCATTAAATTTTTAAACCATTCCTGTTCCACTATTGTTAGTGTTTTAAACCTTTTTCGTTGACTTATATTCTCCGTAAGACTTTTGGCCATCATTATTAAATGATTTATTAATAATATTAAAAACTTTAAATTGTTTTTTTTACCCCAACAAAAAAAAGTTAAAATTGATTTTAAGTTTTTGTTCATGATTATATTCAAGTATTATAATTATAATATAATATATTTAACAAATCAGTGCTTCAATAACAAAACAAATAAATTTTTTATATAATTTTGCTAATTCAAAAATTAATAAAATTAATGAGGATTCTTTCAAATCTTCTACATATAAAAGAAATTGTGTTCGTGCAGTGCACGAAATGAAATAAAAACCTTTTCAAATGTAGCAATTATAAAAATTAATTTTATAAAATTAATATATTATAAAAATCAATGTATTTGATGCAAAAATGGCAAAATGATTAAAAAATATAAAACAGAAGAATATCAATTAATTACATATTTAATGAAATAAATAATAAAAAATAATACGAAAGATAACAATAAAAATAATTTTTTTTTTTTTGACATTGCACCAAAAATTCGATTTTCATATAAACAATGCATTGAAATATTAATGAATATTAACAATGATAAAATAATAATTTCAATAAAATAAATATAATACAAATTGAATTAGAAAATAGAAGATTAAAATTAAAACGACTTAACTATTTTAGTTAATGACAATTATCAATACTAAAATAATATTTTATTAATTCTTATTAATTGAACACAAAATTAAATTTAACAAATTTATTTTAAAAATTATTTGCTTAATAAGACATTAAGTTAAATTAGTAACCCATCTAAATAAAAAATAATGAAGTAAAAAAAATAAAAATTACACAGCAAATACACATACAAAAAAGGTATTTGTAATATGTTCATTTAATTATTTTAATCCAATTCTTTTTTCCTATATTTAGGCCTCCATATCAACAGTTTATTTTAAATATAAATAGTTGTCATTCTCCTGAAAGCAAACCCCAAACTATAGTGGAGTATTTCAAATTTATTCAATTCAAATAATTAAATCTATTTTCATGTTTTCTATTTGTTACATCTTTTTGTGTGATAAAATAAATATCAATTAACCAACTCCTTGTTAAATTTTAAATTTCAACTACTAAACATCATAATGTTATTTTTTAAAAATAAATTACTATTTATTTATTTAATTAAGTTATTGATTAAATTAAAGCACCAAAAAATTTATTAATTAAATTTATTCATTTGATTGAAAATTTGAATTATGTGCTTTTTATTAAATTGCACATAGCACATGAAATAATTACTTAAAATTTAAAAATAAAATTAATACACTCTAACTTATTTTTTTATTTTCAATGTTACAATATTTTTTAATCTCATTTTGTTTCTATGCCATTTTAACTTATACATGAATAGTTCACTATTTAAAATTTTCATTTTTAAATTGAACGCATTTATTTATTTTTCTATATTTGAATATTTTTTAAAATTTCTTTTTTAAATGAATGCATTTACTTTTTCTATATTTGAATTCCTTTCAAAATTTCCTTTTTAAAATGAATGTATTTTTTTTTTCTTTGTCTCCTTTTTTTTATAAAAAAAAACTTATTTTACTTTATTTTTTATTTTTCAAATAAATGTATTTAATGCGAAACGAATCTAGTTGCGACATGTGGAAAAGTTTCCATATTATATCTTCTGTTTTATTAGTAATGTAAATATAACTTTTAAATATTTATTATAAAAATCAAATATTTTTAAATATATAATAATATATGATTAAAAGTAAATAATCTTTTTATTATAATTTTTTTCACTAATGATTTATTAAAATTAAATCTTTTCTTTCGATTCTTTTTTTTATTCATAAATTAAATCCTATCTTTAAAATATAATTAGTCATAACCAAATTAAATTAATTAAATTTAATTTATTCGAACTTATTTTTTCTTTAAACTTGAACAAAACCAACCCTTTACACTCTTATTAATTTCTATATGCTGATAGGTGTAAAGCTATATTAGATTTTAAGTACATAAAAAGTTAAATCCTTATATATAAAGAGAATAATTTATATATAATGATAGTGTAAAATAATTTTATACTGTTAATTAATAAAATTTTTAAAAAATTGTTATATTATGGTAGATGACTACCAATTATAATAACTATTTAACATAATTTATCATTTTTATGAAATTTTATTAATTGACAATATATAATTATTTTACATTAAATATATGGCAATTAATCTCACACATAAATTGATAGTACAGGAAATGGGTTACAAATATTTGCAGCATGTTTGGCTATCTATTTATAGGGGTTAAAATCAATTTTCGTCCCCCGAATTGATTCTATTAATTTTTTATAATATTTGATTATTGACTCTTAAAATCAATTTTTATTTCTAGAATTAATTTTAGGAAATGTAAAATTTTTTTACTTTATGTTATAATCACTTTTAGGGTATGTTTGTTTTAGATTTTAAAAAATGTGATTTTTAAACTTAAACTTTATATATAACAAAAAAAACTGAAAATTAATTTTTTTCAGAATTGCTCTTTTCAATTTTTCCAATAAAGTTGAAAATTATTTTTTTTGAGAATTTAATTATTTTTAAAAATTTATCCAAATATATAAAAATTAAGAAAAATACTAAACATAAATCATTTTATTTCAAAATTTATTCTTAAAAGCAAAACTAAATACGCAATTGATAACTCTTGTTATTTTTGTCATCCATTGAATCTCTTCTTTTTCTTGGCTTCGTTTTTTACATTCTGTTTGATTTAAGAGAAAAAGAGAAGAAAGAAAATTGAAGGAGAGAAAATAAAATAAAAAAAAGCTTTTCTGTTGCTTGGTTTAACCAAAAAAAAAATAGAGAAAAATAAAAAAATGATGTGAAATCCACATAAACAATTTTCTTCTCTCATGCGCCGAGAAAATGCAGTGCACGGATGAAAGTGAAATTAAATGATATTTATACCTCCATAATTATCCTCAATTTATACAATACACGTTTCTTTTCGATGCAGTACAGCACAAGTTTAATAACAAGAATAAAAAATTATATTTAATATGTAAATATAAAACAGTTATATAATATAATAAAAAATAAAATAATTTGAGTTAATGGAATTATAAAAATTATTTAAAATTTCAATAAAAATAAAGGACAAATACTGACAAGTGAAACTTCGTGCACACTCACTGCATACACTGTTTCTGCTCCTGTGGTTTGTTACAAACTTAGTGCAGAAGGGAAGTGAGACTGAACTGTCACTCACACTACCCTTGACCCCTCAGCCCAAACATTCTTTAGCTTCCACTGCACAATCGCAATTCCCTTCGCACTTTCCCATTCTCACGCATAATACAACCAGGTCTGTTTCTACTTTCTCCTTCAACTCTCTTCTTTTATTACTTTTTTTTTTTTTTATATATAATGTGAATTTGAATTTATTAAACAATTTTGATCAAGGGGTATTGTGAAATTGTTCGGTTGATGATGATGCATGTGGGGGAATGATTTGATCAAAATTGTATTTTGAGTGTTTTTTGTTTAGTGGGTCGCATTTGGCATTAATTGTTCGTAATGGGGTTGTGGTTTTTTTCTTCTTGAGGTGGATTTTCTTTTTGTTTTGGTGTTTTGAATAGTGGGTATTTTGAAATGCTTGGATATGTTTTGTATTTTAGCTACTTCTATTTTAATCAATGGATGTATGTTCAGGGTCTGTTTGGTTGCCAAGAAAACGTGAAACGATCTTTTCACTGTGGTCAAAATCAAATTGATCAGAGCGCTGAACCATTAGTATTGGTTTTCAAAACTGGTTTGTCATTTATTTATCACCTATTGTTATGTCTGGTAAATTTTGCTTCGGGCTTTTGGTGTGACTTCTAGGCGCTTTCAATGACAGGTCCAGAAAATTTAAGTAATGGACCAAAGATAATAGATAAATATAACAAGAAGTTTTACATAATTTTTGTTTTTTAGTATGTGGTCAAACATAATAATAAAATAATGGGGGAAAAATATGTATATACTTATATACTTATAAAAAAAATTCTCAAATTTTGGTGGAGTCACGTGCCCCCAATCTCTATAGAGTAAATCCGTCCCTGCGCACTTTGGTAAATATAGCGCAATGAATTATGACCTTAATGAATATAATATTGCTGCTGTTCCTGAAGAAATTAAAAAGCAAATTAGCCAAATCAACTAAGGTATGGGGAAATTGTTCTCATATTTTATTCAAGTTTTGGTGGCTGTTTTGAGGTTTCGATTTGTTTCTGTAAGGTTAGTGTTCCTAGTTTATATATATTTTGGAGTGAGGAAAGAATGGAGGCAGGGCAGGAAAGGATACATGGTGATTGTCTTTGAGGAAGAAGATTTTCATTGGTAGAATTCTTTGAAGATGACAATCAGTTTGCAGAATTATGCTCATAATTTTATTGAATATACCAACAAATGTTCAGAATTTAAATTTATTTCTCTCTTTGTGTATCTATCTTTCACCCTGTATCTCTTTCTTTAGGGGTTAGGGTTTAGTGTTCATATTGCTGCATGTTCAGAATTCAGTCTTCAGATTGCTGCTTGTTCGGAATTCAGCGTTCATATTGTTGCATTTGAGCTGAGTTTTCTTTACACGTGTTCTTTACCCAAACAAAAGATATATAAGATTTCTAGATCTGATGATGCAGTGAGCTAGCCTTGTCTTGCTCCTAAAATCCCTCATTCTGAAAGTTTATTAGGTCAATACTTTTTGGCTAAGATGGAAGGTTTCCCACACCCCATTTTTGTTTTCAAGTATTGATTTGTGAATTGTAATGGAAATCCGAAATCTCAAAGGTTAATCTAACCTACAAAATTGTGTGATTTATAATCTTCAGACAGTTGAGAAAATGAACCCAGAAAGAAGTGTAAAGGATACGGTGGTTACTCAAGTTAGCATTGGTGGATTTGACCGTGAGGTCAAAGCAAAGGATCTCGTGGAATACTTGGAAGATAAAATTGGAATGGTATACAGGTGTCGGTTGAAAACTTCTTGGACCCCTCAAGAGTCATATCCGGAATTTCATATCATTGATACTGCACAGGTTCCAAGAAAAGATGACTATCAGAAGGTGGAGCCCCATGCCTTTGTGCATTTTGCATTGCAGGAATATGTAACTGAAGCCCTCAATGCTGCAGGTCGTTGTGATCTATTTTTAAATAACTTACCATTAAAGGTTAGTTGTGGACCCGAAAATCCATACTTCTTGAATCAAAGGAGGAGAACTGCAACTCCTTTTAAGCTGTCCGATGTACTTGTTGAAATTGGGACATTGGTTAACCCCGAGGAATTTTTAGTTGCTTGGAGAGGACCTGATAAAGGGGTAAACTTCCTAGTGGATCCTTTTGATAGCATGTGCAAACTTCGTTTCAATAGAGATGTTGCATTTTCATTCAAAGGAGGAGTGAGAAAAGCAGTGATAAAGTGTGATTTTCAGGTGGGATTCTTGGTTAGGGACATAAATGAGATCAGGCAATATAAAGATACATCATCTCATGTTGTTTTATTACACCTAGCTTCAGCTCCTTTGGTTTCATACAGAACTGCGGATGATGATATTGAAGAATCGGTTACATTTGATTTGCTCGATGATGATGATCCATGGATTAGGACCACTGATATTACGCCTAGTGGAGCCATTGGTCGATGCAATTTTTATAGAATTTCAATCCCACCACGCTATGGTGCAAAATTGATGAAGGCCATGCTTTACTTGAAAGGTCAAAGAGTGCAAGAAATTCCACTTAAACAACCACTCAGGGTACTAGAAGAAGTGGATTTTGAGGTGCCCATGTCAGATCCTTTCTTCTGCATTCATTCTCAGAAGGGTATTACTTTTGACATTATGTTCTTGGTTAATGCTATCGTGCACAAAGGCATAATCAATCCTCACAGATTGTCAGATGGGTTTTTTGAGTTGCTGAGAAATCAACCTAAGGAGGTCAATGTGGCTGCGCTGAAGCACTTATGTTCATACAAGCGCCCAGTGTTTGATGCAACTAAGAGGCTAAAAACAGTCCAAGATTGGTTGCTTAGAAATCCAAAACTTTATCAGAACTCTAAACAGTTAGATGATGTAGTTGAGGTTAGAAGACTGGTTATTACTCCAACTAGAGCCTATTGTATACCACCAGAAATTGAACTGTCCAACCGGGTTCTTAGAAGATACAAAGAAGTATCAGATCGTTTCTTGAGAGTCACCTTTATGGACGAAGGCATGCAAACAATTAATGTGAATGCTCTTAACTATTATGTTGCTCCCATAGTGAAGGAAATCACGTCAATCTCCTTTTCACAGAAGACAAATATATATAGAAGGGTGAAGAGTATCCTGGAAGAGGGGTTTCACTTGTGTGGCCGAAAGTATTCATTTTTGGCCTTTTCTTCCAATCAACTTAGAGATCGTTCTGCTTGGTTTTTTGCCGAAGAAAGCAACATAAGTTGTACAGATATAAGAAATTGGATGGGAAAGTTTACTCAGCGCAATATTGCAAAGTGTGCTGCTAGGATGGGACAATGTTTCTCATCTACTTATGCAACTGTGGAAGTCGCAGGAAATGAGGTTAACTCCATGCTACCAGATATTGAGAGGAATAATTATGTTTTCTCTGATGGTATTGGTATTATCACTACTGATCTTGCAGGGGAAGTTGCCGAAAAATTGAAATTGGATGGTGTGCCCTCTGCTTATCAGATCAGATATGCTGGTTTTAAAGGGGTTGTAGCCTCGTGGCCTGCTAAAGGGGATGGTTTCCGACTTTCTTTAAGGCCTAGTATGAACAAATTTAGTTCTTCCCATACAACCTTGGAGATTTGTGCTTGGACCAGGTTTCAGCCTGGTTTTCTAAATAGGCAGATTATAACATTGCTTTCTGCATTGGATGTGTCTGACGAAATATTTTGGAACATGCAGGAGGCAATGATTTCGAGGTTAAATCAAATGCCTACAGATGCAGATGTGGCTTTTGATGTTCTCACAAAATCTTGTGCTGAGCATGGAAATGCCGCTGCAATAATGTTAAGTTGTGGTTTCAGTCCACAAAAGGAACCTCATCTTAGAGGTATGTTAACTTCCATACGTGCTGCACAGCTTTGGGACCTCAGAGAAAAGTCTAGAATTTTTGTATCATCTGGCCGGTGGTTGATGGGTGTCTTAGATGAGGCAGGTGTGCTTGAACAAGGGCAATGCTTCGTTCAAGTGTCTACTCCTTCACTTGAAAATTGTTTCTCAAAGCATGGCTCAAGATTTTCAGGCACAAAGAACCTACATGTAGTTAAAGGTTTTGTGGTTATAGCAAAAAATCCTTGTCTTCACCCAGGAGATGTAAGAGTTTTGGAGGCAGTTGATGCTCCTGGTTTACATCATTTATATGATTGCCTTGTTTTCCCTCAAAAGGGTGACAGACCTCATACAAATGAAGCTTCTGGAAGTGACCTTGACGGAGATCTATATTTTGTCACATGGGATGAAAATCTTATTCCACCTAGTAAGAAGAGCTGGATACCCATGGAGTATGCTCCTCAAGAAAGCAAACATCTGACACGTCAAGTCACTACTCGGGTATGTGCTTTTCAAATGTCAGCTATAATGTTCCACATGAATTATTGATAGGACCTTGCCTTAATTAGATTCAGGTGATATGTACACAATACAGACTAGCCAAATGTAATAAAATTTCATATTGGGGAGATATTGCTTACTGATCTAAAACAAAATAGTGAGTATACTAGGAACTATGTCTACACATAAAATAATAGAGTTTTGAGGTATATATTGAATGTGTGTTCTCTTATACATGTTTCTGTACATTCCTAGCACAATATCCTTTAGACCTTTACCTTATATTGATCTAGTACATGTTTAGGTCGATTTTTCTCATTGACTATTTGTGTTATAAAAATGAGTCAGCAATTTAACATTGTTTTGTCTTCCACACTGCAGGACATCATAGATTTTTTTGCCAGAAATATGGTAAATGAGCAGTTGGGTGCAATATGCAATGCACATGTGGTACATGCTGATTGCAGTGAGTATGGTGCCTTGGATGAGAAATGCATAACCCTGGCTGAGTTAGCAGCAACTGCTGTTGATTTTCCAAAGACTGGGAAGATTGTCACCATGCCTTCTCATTTGAAACCAAAACTATACCCTGATTTTATGGGAAAGGAGCTTCACCAGTCTTACAAATCCACGAAGATCCTGGGTATACTTTACAGGCGTATCAAAGATGCCTATGATGAAGAAATTGATGCACCTGATTTGGACTATGCGACAGATGACATACCTTATGATGCAGATCTTGAGGTTCCGGGATCTGCTGATTTTATTGCTGATGCATGGCAACAAAAGTGCTCTTATGATGGCCAGTTGAATGGACTGCTAGGTCAATACAAAGTGAAAAGAGAAGAAGAAGTTGTCACTGGACAAATCTGGTCTATGCCCAAATACAATAGTAGGAAGCAAGGGGAGCTTAAGGAGAGGCTCAAGCACTCATACAGTGCCCTGAAAAAGGAATTTAGGCAAACTTTCGAGAAATTGAATTCAGATGTAGGAGAATTAAGCGATGAAGAAAAGAATTTGTTTTATGAGAAGAAAGCTTCAGCCTGGTATCAGGTGACATATCATCCTAAATGGGTACAAAAGTCACTTGACCTGCAATATAAGTCCCCAGAGAACCAGGGTTCAGGAGATATGGTGATGCTGAGTTTTCCCTGGATTGCAGTCGATTACCTTGCTCGCATAAAGATAAGGCATCGGCACTCTGGAAATTTTGATTCGACTAAGCCAGTTGATTCTCTGGCAAGGTACCTGTCTGAAAGGTTATAATTTGGTTTTGCTTGATGTCGGCAACAAGACCACTCTGCCATTCTGAAATATGACTGTGAACTTGTGTTTAATATCCCTAAATAATGTGTTTTCATTTGGTGTTCAGTTAAACTGCTTTGCTTGTAATCCTTTGCTTTTGAGACGGTTTGTAGTCAATTACATTTCGTAAGCTTTGCTTGTAATCGTTTGCTTTTGAGACAGTTTGTAATCAGTTACATTTTATGAATGACCTGTGTGTTCTGCCAGTCCTGTTGTGCATGAGGTTATGTAGATAGACAGAAAGTAGAATTTGTGGAACTTTCGTTATGTAAAATTGCAGTGTGCTTTGCCACTTATGTTCTAGCCTATTGGCACGAAACTTCATTACAAAGGCCAGAGCATATTTTTCCAAGTTCAATCCCCGAGTTCCAAGACTCATATTTAACCCACTTTTTTCTAGCCACTCACCAAGTCTTAAAGATCTTCTCCGTAACTTTTTTTAAAAAATATATAAAATTATAGTTGCTTGTGATTGTAATTAAACTCTTTTTTTTTCCCCCTAACCTTCTTGAGCGTGTGTATATCAATTGGTTATGTAGTATGTTTCTATGAGGACTGCTTTCAACACGGTATTGGTGAACCTGGATATGGATGTGAAATTTTGTGCTTGGTGCTTGTTCCTAAGTGGACTAGTTCTTCAGCATTGCGTTGCCTCTCTTGGGTTCAAACCAACATACACAATTCATGGAACAAAAAGAAATGCAAATGACATGGAGTTTTTACCGTGCATGCATTGCTAATATAGCATTTTACAGAGGTAGCCACTTTGAATCAAAACCCAGTTAGACGCCTTAGCTGAATCTGAGATTTGATGCTTGCTTGCGTTCCAAGAAAGACTCGTCAAAATTCTTTAGTTATGCCTTTCAAGAAAAATATTTGGCAAATTTATAGTTGAAATTGCCATCATGTGGTTTGACTAAGTTTTAAATTTGTGCAGGGGCGGAGAGAGGGGGGATATAGGCGCCATGCTCCCTAAGGTTTGGAGTCTTTTTTTTCTTTTCTTATATATATACATAGTGTATCAATTTAGTGGTCCCTCTTAATAAAAGAAAAATAATCATATTATTTTTATTTATGTACATTAAGTTTTCTCTCTTTTTTAGTATACATATTTTTTAAACATTTTATCTATTTAAATTTGAGAAAGTAAATAACAAACCACCACTACTTAAAATTTTAAATCACTTTCACTTCTAAGAAATTATAAACGGCGGATCAAATAGAACTTATTACGTTTTCACTTTTAGTGTAAGACTGTTAATTTTTCAATTGTCAAGTGTTCTCTTTTTCTCTCTTATTTGTTTGATTGTATCAATGTTAGAAATTACAAACATAAAAAAAAAAAAAATCACATCTTGTATATTAATTTCTTTACTCATCTAGTCATCTCCACATCTTCATGCAGTAACTGTTGAACATGTCATTTTAGTTATAAAAATTATTAAAACAAAGGCTAGATGAAAGATGGTTTTCTTATAGATTATATGGTGGTTTAATGAAAAAGAAAATGCTTAAAAATTTATTATAAATATAATAATAAACAATTTTTATTCTAGAAGGTATCATAATCTTGGCCCCCAAGAATAAATTCGTGGCTCTGTCCCTGAATTTTTATCTAGTCCACCTTAGAATTTGGATTTAATTTTGAAGTATTATTACGGTAAAATTTTTTCAGATAGTCATATAGTTATGTACAACCACATTATTAAAATAGTTTGACTTTTTTTACAGTTACTTAAAAAAATCATATAAAAATAAAATATAATTGATTGATAATACAAAAAATTTTACACAGATAATATATTAAAATTAATTTATTAGAGTTTATCTGCTAAAATATGCATACTATCTAAGAACTTTACGAGTTGATGTACTTTTGTTGAGTTTTGTTAATTAGTGTCTTTAAGATAATAATTGTAAAAAGAAGAAGTGTATGCTGTTTTTCCTTCCTGTACTACCATTATGAACATTATATAGACTTTTATTTTATTTTATTTTTTCTTTTTTCATTCTGGGTTCTTTAACCAATTTCCTTAAGCATCAGTTTAAAAACCATTTGTTGTCTTATCAAGATATATACATCATAGTAAACAGTTAGTGGCCGTGGGACCTCCTTCTATTAGTACACTAATCACTGAAATCAATTTATCAGTACAAAACAAGGCCAGTCTCGCCCAAAAAAACACCACAGTCTAATCTATGGGAACAAATTATCAGCACATAGAAAACATTTGTTGATTAGACTCTTGTTATTTCTCGAAAAACAGATTAATTAGTAGAATCCTGTATATGGTTTGGCATCTGCTATTCTTTAACCCCTCCTCTTGCCAGCTCCAGTTGACAAACATCACTGTTCAATTTGCAGATTGAGAGCGGCCTCCAACATGTTCATGTACGGCCAACAACCGACCTTGTGAGAAGTTATTTGAGTTCCCCACAAAAGTACTTAGAGAAAGACATTTCCACAATTATAAATCAAAGACGTTAAGATGTTCACTGTAGCAAATGATATCTCTACATCTTGGACCTTTCCACTGTATATTTAATGAAAAATTAACCCCAAATTAAAAAACGAATTGTCGTTTCATATTGATGGCAACAGTATGCACTACTTTGCTCCTTGATGCATGGAGTATTTAATGATGAGCCAGCAAACTTGTGTTATCTCCTCCTTTATGTCAATTTCTTCTTTATGGTATTGTAGAATTCGTGACATCTCACATTGCTTACTTATAATAAATGTGGGCCACATACTTTGATGCTAGGAAACTGGTTGCTTCCATTCATTTTGGTGCTTGGAAGTATCCACATACCACAGCCATACCCTTTTAGTTCAACTTTGAAATTATGATACATGAGCACAATTGGTGTCACATAGACTTTACAAAAGAAAGGAGTGTGGCATGTGATCTTCAGTTGAAAATTTTTCTGTTATGCCGGGAGTTTCTTTATCTTCATGTTGAATTTTCTTGTTTGAACAAAATTTCGTTCATAAACCCATACGAACTATGCATGTGATTGCTGATCACGTAGGTATGGGAAGTTTGCTAATGAAAAAGAGATATGATATTCATACATATTTTTTAACACCAAATATAAAACCACCTCTTCTAGAAATATACAATATATCTATTTTATGTCGATATATGCGTGTTCCGATATTCACTCACACTCAAATTAGTATACGATATCTATCCGATTTTAATATAATATGAGTTTAAATAACATTTCTCAAATAAAACTATGAGAACAAATCCCAGTCTTTTTAATCTTGTGATATTTGGAAAAAATTTGCAAATGACAAGTTAAGCCAATTCATTATGTGAGGTGTCAACCAATACTTAGTTGGTTCAAGTAGTTTGGTATTTATTCTCCTTAAACAAGGTCTTGAATTCGAAACTTGTGGATTGAAAAAAAAATAGCATTGAAGAGTTTTACCCCCATAGTAGGCTGACCCAGTTCGAACCAAATTAATCGAATTCCAGTGGATTTTTGAATACTAGTGGTCCATACCAAAATAATGTGAGATGTCAAATTTAAATTAGTAAAATTTGAGTGACAATATAGCAGACTGTTTCATTTAATTGTAATATTTAGAGATGAGAGAAATGATAAGATATTAATTTTAATACACTATTAGTTTAAAATAATTTTACGCTATCATCCAATCATATGCCACTATATATGAGACATAAGTGGCTATGAAAATCAAATATTTTTGCTAATATATCAATACATAATTTAATATTTATGTAAAATACTGTTACATTAAAAGTGTATCAAAATTAAATTTTAAGGATAAATCATTTTGTGGTTGGTATTTAATGATGCATTGCTAACTAATCAGGCTAGACATCGAAGAAGACTGGTGTCAAATGACCTCTGTGCATTATGTGGGAGGTTACCAGAGACCACACTCCATGCTATTCGAGACTGTGAGTTTGTGGAGGGTGTATGGAGGAGTGTGGGAACAAATTTCATCAAGAATTCCTTTTTCCATAAACCTTTGTTAGTCTGGTGAGAGGAGAATCTTCTTGATGAAGTTCAACCTTTCAAAGGGATGGAGTGGTCCCTTATTATTATTATTATTTTTTGATAGCTTGTTATTTAATTTGGTACAGCAGAAATTTGTTTATATTTGAGAACAATTCTAATGCTCATGTCTATCTTGATTGCAGGATTTTGAACTTGGCTACGAATTATGACTAGAATCTCAAGTTGTCTCAAAGTGTCAGATCATGCATCCCGTCGGCTAAGCTGATCCTATTGACATGGAAGCTGCCCCCAAATTACTGGGTTAAGCTGAATGCTAATGGCTCTTATTTAGGGGCATCTTTGGAAGCTTCTTGTGGTGGTACTATTACAAACCATGAGGGAGCTTTCATAATTGCATGGGTTGTTAACATGGGAATATGCACCATCACTATGGCCGAACGATGGGGGTATATTGGGGACTTTCTGTTTTCCAAAATATGGGGTTTAGGAATGTGCTAGTGGAAATAGAGTCAAGCTGTGCATTTTCAATGATTACATTAAGAGTCTCTAATTCTCATGGTTGCAAGTCCTTAGTTCAGGCCATTAGAAATCTGAGGTACGTAGAGTCTAAACTCATCTATCGTGAGGGTCACATGTGTGCAGATAGTCTAGCTAAGGCAAAGCATAGGTTGCCTAGGGAAATTATGTTTTTTGACAGGTTGCTTGCTTATTGTCATCTTGCTTTTTTGGCTGACTTGGTGGGGCATGGTTGTCCCCGATTTGTATACTCTTAATTCTTTAGGCGTCATGCCCTGTTGTGAATAAAAATAAAAAAAGAAAAAAGATCAATCATTTTGTACAACACACACGGACTAAAAGACAAAAGGAAAAATCTACATGGGGATAGCTTGGGGTTTGTATTGAGTTAGATTCATATCATAAATTGAAAATTTCAAATTGAATTGATAAAATTAGTTTAAATTAGTTTGGATAATTAAATTACTTTAAAGTCAAAACTAATCTAAATTAATTATTATTAGTTTGTTATCAAATTTATGATTTCTTAATTGAATCCAAACGCCCAATCAACTATGTTTTATTTAATCTATTTTTAAGTTTTTTTTTTATGGTATTATTTCTAAGTTTTTAAAGTTGTGCACTTATCCAACAGGGGTAGGGTATAGTAATAAGTGAGTTAAGTTTTAGAGCAATACTTGTACAGATACCTTGGTCAAAGACCAAAAAAAAAAAAAAACTTTTTAGTAATTAAGTTACTCATAATCTTCTTGTTTCACATTTATTCAAACATTTACTTATTCAAATTATTAAGTCTTTCATGGCCTAACTTTGTACTATTATTGGTTGTTGTGGCTTGTAAGGACAAAAATTTTAAAAAGTGTTAATTTTATTTGAAAAAAGTGCATTAAATAACCTTACTCTTTATACCTTTTGCTGATACGTATTACGAACTTTAACTTCGCCCCAATTACTCCTTAAAGTTTTACTATTGTTACAATAGGTCCTTCTATTAAAGTTGTTAACTCATCAATGAAAAAACTAGTCACAGTCATTCATCTTTATCAAATTACAGTCCCTAATTAATTTTTATTAAAAAATTCATTTGTTGAGGATAAAATTTTAAAAATCCATATCATTTAAGTCATTTAGAAATTTTTAAAAGCTGGATGAAATAAATTTTTAATAAAAAAATTCTAGGGCTGCGATTTAATAATAATGAATGGGTTTGATTAATTTATTGTTAAGAGTTAACAATCTTTTTACAAAAAAACTTATTGTAATAATAGTAAAACTTTAAGAAGTAATTAAGATGAAACTAAAGTTTATGATGCTTATTTACAAAAAGTATAAAATTTAGGATGATTTAATGTGATTTTCTTTTTTCTTTTTTTATTTTAACCTAGTAACTCAAATCAAAGTAACTTAATTTTAGTTAAATTGGTTCAATTTAGATTAATGAAAAAAATTTAAAATAAATCACATTAACTCAAAAAAAAAAAAAAATCACCAATTTAAATTATTTTTACTTCAAACTCGAATCAAACTCACTTGTAAAGTGATAAATCTTCCCCTCTCACAATTTGAGCTCTGTATCATAAATGTAGATTAGTGGACCCCTTCTTAAGGAATACTCAACCAACCGTGCCCGACGCTTGGTTTAGATATTTTGAGAGGAGCTAAATGTTTAAATGTATGTCAGCAGAAGAGAGAGAGAGACGTGTATGTTTATATTCCTCTCTATATAGAAAGGACCAGGTTAACCAAATTTCATTTTCAACAATGGCTAGAGTATGGAATAAAACAACAGTGCCGTAGTGTGAATGTATTCTGATATTCATGTGTGGGTGAGCGATGTGGCAAGGAAAATCTGTAGAGATGTTATTCATGTACATTTTTCTTTATACCTCTTTCTTAATTACATAACTTTTGGGTTGTGTTTGGTAAGGAGGTAAAAATGGGAGAGAAATTTTTCATGAATGAATTTTATATAGAAATTTACACATAAAGTTTATCTATAAAAAAATTTCCTCCACTTTTACCCCTATCCCTCGATTAAACTAGGGATGGCAATGGGGATATTCGCAAGAATCTCTATAAATGGGGATCCGAATATGGAGATATTTCTCCATTAAGAATGGAAATGAGAGCAAAGATCCCCTGCAATGACTATAGAGATAGGGACGAGGATTATGCCCCTTATCCCATGAAAATATTAGTCCTGATGATTAGTTAATATATTCCATCTTGCAGGCAAGTGAAAGTGGAACTCAAGCTCAAACTTGACGATTGTGAAGACATTGGGTGTTTTGTTAATGATGTTTAATATTGTTGAACTCTTTCATATTTCATTATTTTTTATTTTGGTATTCTTATGATAGTTTTGACTTGATTTAAATTTGAAAATTTGGTGGTGATGATATAAAATTAAAAGTCTAAGATTTAGAACAACTTTATTTTATTATTTTTAATTTTTTTAAAAGAAACTTCTAATTAATTAAATTGCTTAAATTTTTTTTTAAAATACTTTTTTGGGGTCTTCGAGATTCCTCGTATTGGACGGGGATCCATGAGGAATGGGAATAAAGAGAAATTTTTCTCCATCATGAAAAATGGGGATAGCAGACTACTCCCCACTCTGGCTGCCTCGCCCCCTTGTCATCTCTATAGCAAACACACCCCTAGAGTGAAAAAAAAAAAAAGAAGAAAAAATATTAGATAATGACTTTTCTTTTAAGTTTTAAGAGACAGATGTAATGTAAGATTGAAAGGCAGGGGAAAAAGTGTAAATTTATATGATATATATAGTAGTAAATTGGGGAAAAAAACACAATTAATTTCAGAAATTATTTATGATGTGACAATTATTTCAGAACATCAAATAAACTTATTTTTTGTTTGTTTTATATATATAATAAGGGTTAACTACATTTTATTCCCTACATTTAAAAACTATGCATCCCAACTCCCTATATTTTAGCAAATGTTTATTTTACACCATATATGTGCGAATTAATCTCTTGAACTTTCTTAAATATGTAACCCAACACCCTGAGTGTGTGATATTTTTGCAAAAAACTTGATAAAAAAATTAATAGAAGGGCAAAGATGTATATTTGATAAAATGCAGGGAGTCGAGATACACATTTTTAAAATACAGGGAATAAAGTGTATATAACCTATAGTACGGGGTAAAATACAATTAATCCATATAATAATTCACACACCATATATATATTTAAATATTTTTAGGGGATTCTGTGTTGTTCTTAAGGGAATCAGTACTTTCAAGTAATGCAACACGATGTAGTGGTTGATTTAGTTAATAAACATGTGCATAATTCAATTTGCTAATTAGTATACAATGGTATCTTACGTACTCCTGAGGGATAGAATAGTGCAAACAATAATTTTACTTGAACACTCAAAACTCTTGCCCTTTGTGATAAATAAAACAACATTAATTAATAATTTTCATCTCTATACGTGTCATAAATTTTAAAGCAAGTTCTTATACGAAGAAAATTTTTAAATTAATTAATACACATGTAATTGATCGTAAAAGGTTCCTACCAGTCAATTAAAGTTATAATTATGTGAATGGATCATATTATGTGACTAACGGAATAATTTGGCTAAAGAAGTCCCGTGATAAGAATGTAGACGATATGCTTATGGGTAGACGAGAGGGTTGTATGCGTGAGTGGAAAATATTGCTAGGCTTTGTTATACTTCCCTCAGAGGGAGGTAACTTGACCTTAATATATGTTCCATCTTCTATCATTTCGCGCATAATAGCTACACAAATAAGGGAAATAGTTAGACCACACTCTTTGCCAGGTAAGACAATCCTCTAATAGGAAGGGGTGGACATGAACTGGGTTAGGTGGGTTTGGAAAGCTTTTTCAACCTAACCCGTTCATTTATACGGTGGATTGAGTTGAGCAAAATTAACCCACTTGCGAGTGGGTTAAGTTGGGTCTAGCTCGTGGATCCGATATATATAAAAAAAAAATTATCTATTAAAATATGTCAAAATATATAATCAAATATAATAAGAGTTTAATTGGCATTAACTGATAGTATAAAGGAGTTTTACACCGTCATCCAATCATATACTAGTGTTTGTAAGACTTTTAAGGTAGTGGATGGTTATGTCAAATACTTTTACTAATACAGCAATGCATGATTGGATATTTGTGTAAGTTTTTTTTATACTAACAGTGCATACCAATTAAATCTATATAATTAATCTAAATATATATAACATAAAATGTCACATAAATATCAAAATCTTTCAATAAATATAGCAATATTAATATGAATAAATTTTAAAAAATATTCATAAGTCTTAGAAACTTAAAAAAAAAAAAAACTTAAATACTAGTAGTTTTCAAGAAAATATATATAAGCATTAAAAACATAACAAACTACATGAGCCTATTGAAATTAGCCATCACATATAATATATGGATTGACATAATTATTTATTTCATTCTTAATTTTTTAAGATATTTAATATCATCCACACAATCCACTAGCGGGTTGGATTGGGTCGTGTGCGTCAAAAATTTTCAAACCCACAATCCGATCCATATCTTATGGGTTATAAATTTTTTAACCTAATCCAGTCCATCAACCCATGGGTTGGTGGGTTGATCTAACCCGGTGTTCACCCCCTACTAATAGGGTTATAAGGGCTGATTTAAAAGCCTTTTTTTTTTGTATAAAGACTAAATTCAAAATCATTGACACACACATATATATAATAATAATAATAATATTAGGTGAACTCATTATGTATGGAACACCGTATCAATTTACACTTTATCTATCATTAAATAGGATATGAATCATATTTAAACTAGGCCCATACTCCATATAATGATAGATAAAATATAAGTCGATATGGTATTTCATACATAATGAGTTCACTAACATAATCCTCACAAGAGTCATCTTGAAGGTTATACCAACAAATTAATGAGGACGTGGTCCACTGAAGGTGACTAGCTACTTGATAATGGGGGAAAGGGTCATAAATGCCATTACCAGAGAGGCAAATTTGCAAGCCCCGCATATTAACAACTACTGATAAGATTTCAAGTAAAAGTAACATGGATTTGGAAAAGAGGCAGGGAAGTCCCATAAAGGTACTTCAACTTTTAGGAACACCATAAGCAGAAAGAGAAAAACTGGGAATGGAAGTAAACTTCAGGATCATGAGATTAGAGTTCAGATGCTTGCCAGTATGAAGAAAAGGAATAGAAAGTAGTATACTTTGGAAGCTTAGTTACCAATTATTGACTCAATTATGGATCAGAGATACCAAGTGAGTCCAATTGATAGAAATTAACACCTAACTGTATCTTTAACATCATTAGGCCATGACTACAGATTATGGTACCTGAGTCTCATTCTTTTCCAAGATTTCAAAACAATAAATTAAAATTGACAGGTTAACTAATACCTCTAATTTGATCCAAAAGTTATCATGCTTGCCAACCCAAATATTGCATACTGTATTGACTATTAAGTAACTATCAGAGGACAGTATCAGAGCGGCTATTATCATCAGCACTAGACATCATATTTTTTTTTTTTTTTTACAGAAAGACAAAAGTAACCGACAAAGATAGCAGAAAATGGACATGCCATTTCAAGAACCCTGACATGGAAGGTTCCCTTTCTGATCTTCTTACTGCTGCTGGGGGTTATTTGAACTTGAACTTGAGCCATAGGGATAGTTCCAATTAAGTAGCTCCTCAATCATCTGCATGGCAACTCTATTCTCTTCTTCTAACTCATTTTCAGCATCACCACCAACAGTACTTTCTGATGATGACAAATTGGACTTATTCTCTGGCTGTTTCTTGCCAAGTTCAACCCTCATGACCCAGTTAGAGTCAGAATGCCTTCCTGCTCCCTTCTGCCACACTCCAATGTGAGAATTGTCGGCATCAAGCCTCAGACAAGTGAGGGATGGAGAAGGGTCCTTGCAGCACTTCCTTAGCTTTGCGCTCAGCAGCTCTGAAAGAGCCTTGGGAGATAAGAAAGAGTCATCATCACCACAAAGGGTGGCATTCTGATCAGCTTGGTTCTTTGATGCAGGGAAATTGGTCTTGGCGTTTTGGCCATTCATCAAAATGGCTGCTTGGTCATATGCCCTTGCTGCTGCTTCAGCTGTCTCAAATGTTCCTAGCCACACCCTCCTCTTCCTACACTCGAAAAGAGATATGTTTTTTCAACATCGTAATTAAACATCAATATGAGATACTATAAAGAAATTGTCTATTTTATTTCGATCTCGTTTACTCACATGATGCCTAAGAAATTGTCTAATAATAATGTAAAGAAAAATATTTCTGATAAAGAAAACAAGTTTAGACACAAAGAGACATCACAATTGAGAATTCAAAAATGTTCTTACAACAAGTCCCAAGACATGTAGCTATATATATAATGCATATAAGGCTAGGAACATCCCAATACATATATATGGAAGAGAGGAAGGGTGATAGAAGAGAGAGAGAGAGAGAGAGGAATAAGAGAGTTTTATTATATATGATATGGTTATGTGACAATGCCGAAAAGGAGCAGCATTATATGAATTGCATCAGTATATAGAGTTTAATGAACTCATTACAGTAAAGGGTGGCGAATCTCTGACACCCAGGAGCCCCACTGGCGCTGCCTGACTCCTCTGAACTTCTTTGCTTGTACCATGTTGCCTTGGTTGTTGGTGCGTGAGAAAGAAGGGACGTGTGGTGTGGGGATTAGAGAGAGAGAGAGAGAGAGAGAGAGAGAGAGAGCAATGAGAAAATGAAAAAACAGAAAGGAAGTTAAGATGAGGGGTTGCAGAGGGCACCTAACTAAGTACAAGTGGAGATGAAGGGAATTAATACTAGGGGGAGTTCGAAGGTGCAATGTCAAAATGTGCAAGTCTTGTATTTTGAGTATGAGAGTTGAGAGAGTACTCCTAAGGAAATTTATATGGGTTGTCGGTGGATTGGTCGGAAAGTGGGATTGAAACAGTGCACATGCAATAAAGTTTTCACCTGCACAAGTTTGATATAATCCATAGCTCCTTAACAACTTAAATAAATGAGCAGCAAGGTAGGGCTGCTACTGCCCACAAATAATATAACATCAGCAGCACCAAGCTGTGCTCCAATTTTGAAGGTTAAATAAAAATATTTATATTTATATAAATTTCTATCTTGAATTTGCAACCACATGTAGGAACTTGAAAGTAAGTTCTTTGACAATACGGAATGTGAAAGAGAGTATATTTTGGGCTCGGCTTTAATATCAACAATCTTACTGGTTGTTTTTGCTTCCATATTAAGTTGAGATCAAGGATGGAGTCATATGCAAACGATAAAAGGTCCTTCTTATCATGTGAATTCTAACAGGAAGGGAATTGCACTTTCTTATCATGTTAATTAATAGCATAGGTTATTTTTATGACTTTGTCTTTATATACTCTGGAAGTATATATGTATTATTTTACAATTTACCAACATTTACGGGATTCAAGTGGTTTGATACTTATTTTCTTTTAAGCAAGATCTCAAATTCGAGTTTTGTGAATGAAAAAAACTAAAGCTGGAAAAGGTTTATCTTTATAGTGGATCAATACTGGTTCAAATCAAATTAATTAGAATCTAATAAATTTTGAATAATAGTGATCTAAAAAAAAGAAAATAAAGCATTTTACACTTTTAATAAGTAATATTATATTATATTATATTTTTATATAATTATTGGGGAAGTTCATTATTTTTAATAATATGTAATAATGTATAATTAAATAATTATGTAAAAATATTATATTAACAATATATTAAAATTAAAGTATATATTTATACTATCTATTTTATTGTTATTGTTGACTTGTTAATAAATATAGCTTTATTTTTAGGTACACAAGATTTTTTTTTTTTTTTCGTTTCTAAAGAGTTCTTGATAGAGTTAGAGAAAAATAATGGATATGTAGGGATCAAATCTCTGGCCTAATACCACACTCCTTTATACAAGGATTAAGAAAAATACTATTTAAGTTACAGCTCATTTACGGTACACAAGCATTTTTATTATGGCTGTTTTGGAGTATTTTTAAGTCAATGGCCGTCATCGTTTGAAATAACCATGTGGAGGTCTGCAAACCCAGAAATAAAATATGAAGGTGAAAACCGAAATGCGCTTTGATATATTTTGATGTAAAAATTGAGTATATTGTTTTTATTTCATCAAATTTAATTCCAGAAATTAAGGAAACCAATCATACAAAATTTAGTTTCTAACAGTAAATGAATTTTCAATTGGAACTTCAATCACTCTCTGATATATACTGGGAGTACTTGAAGAAAATAATAATTTTTTTTCTAGACCTAGGTTGACATAAATATTTGAATCTAATAACTTATGAAACGTAGTCAAATCCTTGGCAACTACACTTCATTACATAGCGGATGTTTACTTCTAACATGATTAAGATAGTTTTTTTTTTCCAAAAAAAAAAGAAAAAAGAAAAAGCATAATGTTATGGACACAACAATGAGATAGTTAATTGACTTTTGTTTTTTATCCTCTTTTCCTACTAATGCAAAATGAAACCATTTATGGACACAGCAAAGTATGAGGCCGTCTGTGGAACCTTGACATCTTCATCTTCATTTTATGGCGTTAGTGCCATGTTTTAGTGAAGGAATAGGTCAAGTCTACGGTTGTTGAGTATTGTTGACTATTTGTTTATACTAAGACAACCAGATGTCTACTCATTATTCGAGCTTTTCCTCCGTTAATTTATTGATGGGGCAAAATTCTAGACTTTCTTCATTGTCCGGTCATTTTTAATCTGTTATGTAGTTAAAAATATATTGAAAAATTGTATTATAAATATTAAATTTATATGAGATTACATTGATGGTTTAAAATAAATTTTTTATCAATAAAATCTGAGAAAAATAATAAATATTGTAAAATTATTTTATATTATTAATACCTGGAAATTAAATCCTATTTACATATATTTAAAATTTGAAAACAATTTTTTAGTTAAGAATCTTCAGAGTCAGACACCCTAGCAATATGAATTCATTCCATTTACTGTTGTTGAAATAATTTGATAAGGACGCAAGCAGGGCGGAGTTAGGCCAATTTATTGGGAGACTTAATAATTAATTTTATGTAAAAAATATATATTTAATAATTTTTATTTTTAACTAAAAATTTAAATAAAAATTATAATATATAAAATAAAAATAAATATTTTACAATCAAAATTTAAGAAAGTCATATATATATATATATATATTATTTATTATAATATTTAAATATTTAGTTAAATAAAAAATTTATAAGAACTAATTAAATGAAAATATTAGAGAGGGACCAAATAAAAAAAATATGAGAAATTTATAAAATAAAAATTTTAAGGGAGGCCACCGCCCTTTAACATATTTGAGGAACCGCCCTGGATGCAAGAGACACAAAGAAATGCATATGGGCCTAGAATAATAAGTAACAAATCGTGTAAATTTCTTAAAGATGTTATATTATTAATAATTTCATATTTTAAAATATTGGAATGATATTATTTTTGTAAAGGATTTTTTTTTCATTTTAATATTTGAACTATATATATGAAAGATATGACCCCAAAATCCAACTGAGTCGCCCCTTTTTTACTCAAGTATATAACCTAATTAACTTGTATAGGAGCAAAAAAATCTAGCTCCAGAAAAAAAAATTAATATACTCTAAGAATAATTTCAGCAGTTGATATTTAATTTAAAATTCCTTAAATAATATTTTAAATTTAATTTAACGACTTATATATAATTATAAAAATTATGTGTCGTGCTTTTGTTAAATCAAGTGTGACATTTTTCGCTCTCTCATTACTTAAATCCAGAACCCAAAAAAAAAGGGGTAATCATGTAAAATGAATTATAACCCCGGCCACTTAATTGGCGTTACAGTGGCAAGCGAGAATTTTGTCTCGTCCAACATGCAGGTGCATTTTAATTATTTTGTATAATTTAATTATCACATATATAATTTGTTATCTAGGTAGTTATATATTATACAATTCTACCTTATTAAAAAAATTTTGTACGAAATTACACACTACACTAAAATGCACCCCACACTTAGAGTGGCCAAATCTGGTGAAGCGGATGTCACTCCATCCCTATGTGAAGGACAAGTCTAAGAGTGTGTTTAGTATGGGGTAAACATGAGGGATTAGTGTTACAGTGGCAGGGAAGAATCTTGTCTCCTCCAACATGCGGGTGCATTTTAATTATTTTGTATAATTTAATTATCGCATATATAATTTGTCATGTAGGTATTTGTATATTATAAAATTCTACTTTGTTAATTTTCTTATATGAAATTACGCACTTCACTAAAATACACCCCACACTTAGAGTGGCCAAACCCCGTGAAGCAAATGTCACTCCATCCCTACATGAAGGACAAGTTTAAAGGGGCATTTGATATAAGGTAAAAATAAGGGAGAAAATTTTATAGAATAGATTTATGAATAAAAATACACATAGATTTATTTGATAAAATTTTTGCCCCCACTTTTACTCCATACTTGATAGAGGGATAAAATTAAGAGTAAATTTTCATGGATTATATTAAAGTATAATTTTATACATAAATTTAGTCCATAAAAATTTACCCCATTTTTATCTCATACTAAACACATTCTAAGGGATAATTTTTTTTTCTGAAATTAATTTTTATGCACTGATAATATAAAATAATTTTATATTATCAGCCAATAAAATTATACAAAAAAGTGATAAAGTAGTTATTATAATGGATAATTACTATTGGTGCATAGAAATTAATTTGCACGGAAAATTGTAGTACTATTGTGGGATATAAAATATAAAATAAATTATATATGAAAATATTTTTAATATTAACAAAAATGTAATATCAGGGAAATACATCAAACACTATGACTGAATTATTAAACATTAATAAAACAATTAAATCAAAAATAGCATATGGAATTTAGAACAGAAAGTCATTAATATTAAAGGAGATAAATTTAAGTATAAATAGAAAATAGTTTATATGACAGTATTGAACTTGTGTGTTATACTTATATGTAATTATGAAGACGCTAAGTATTTTCTACATGTATGACGTAAAACGTTCGAACTCAATAATTTAATTTTCAATGTTTTTTACACATTCTTAACCTACTTGTTTCATATTGGGCCTGTTTGTTTTCGTTTCTAGGAAGGCCAAAAGTACTTTTTTCAAATTTTTATGAAAGCAGTTGAGGAGCTAGCTTAGAGGTGGATTTGCTCGCGTCTCATTAATTGCACCTGGTTCGATATTAGGCAGAGCCTATTTTGTAATATATGAACCCTTTCTCCTTTTTGTGATTGTATGCGTGCGTTAATTAAAATAAAGTTGACAAAAAAAGTATTTTTAGTATTATTTATTTGTATCTATTCAAAAAAGTAAAAGTAAAAGTAAAAAATAATTAGTTTATATATATATATATATATATATATATATATATATATATATATATATATATATATATATATTTTAAAGCAGATAGAAATCTCTCAAAAATAGAAATAGTAGAAAAAATAGAAAAATGGTTCTCAAATTTCAAATCCACTATTTTTTCACATTATTAGCATTTTATCCTTAATTTTTTTCTTAAAAATATTACTCTCTATCCACCAAATTGTAATTTTATGCTAAAAAATACTTTTATATTTATCATATTCAAATATTTTAACAACTTTTAATTAACAATTAAAAGTACTTCTATAATTACATCCAAATATAAAAATAATTTTTGTTTCTACTTTTGATTTTGTTTTAAAAGAAGTATTTTTTCCAAAATCTTAACAAAATATATCCATTTTGTCATGTATACTCCTTTTATTTTGTGGCTAATTTCTTTTGTCATACAAATATTATTATCTTAAGTAAAATTTTAATATGAAAATATACTATTTATTAATTTTTATTTATTAAAATTTTATAATAATAAGAAGGTAGGTAAGCACCACTCGTGTAATGAGTATCTTTGTCATTGCCGGGCAACATATATGTTCGGTATCGCCCTATTTTAGATATTAATATTTGTAAGAAAACTATCTTATGTCTAAATTTTTTTGTTATATAAGCATCATTATCTTAAATCAAATTTTAATATGAACATCTATTAGTTTATTAATTTTATTTAATTTATTATAAATTGATAATAATTATAAAGTAGATAAATTATTACTCATATAATGAATATCTTTGACATCTCCTGTGCAATGTATATTTTCAATATTACTCATTTTAAATATCAATAGTCATAAGAAAAATGTATGTCTAAATTCTATTGTCATGTAAGTATCATTGTCTTAAATAAAATTTTAATATGAACATATATTAATTTATTAATTTATATTTAATTTATTATAAATTAATAATAATTATAAAGTAAATAAGTCATTACTCATATAATGAATATTTGTTGCATCTCCCATGAAATTTATATGTTCAATATTACCTATTTTAGGTATCAATATTAAAATATTGTTCTATATCTAAATTCTTTTACAAGTATGGTTCTCTAAAATAATGTAAGTTGAGACGTATTTGGCATTGGCATTGGCAAGGCAAGCAGAAATACTCCTATATGGGTCATGCTATTTGATACCGAAATATGCACTGATATAGCGCATTAAATTTCAATGAAAAAAATTATGAAAGAATTCATGCCAAAGATTCAGCATTTTTTATGATTTTCCTCATACTTGATGAGAAATATAAATCTCAAATTAAGGGTTGTATTAAAGCACCGAAAGAATAAATGATTTAGGAGAATTTAGAAGATTATGTATTTGTTAGTATTGCCAAATAAATCTGATAAAATCAAATCTGAAGTATAACGATATCAAAAATATATAATATCATTTATCTTATTAGAGTTTTAAAAAAAATTACTATGACATTAATTAAAAAATTATATATATATGTAAAATGCATTTTTTATTGTTCGTTAATTTGAATTAAAATATCAACTCACCAGAAACAATTACGCAACAACTGCTGTCAAAAGCAGAAGAAAAAAAATTAAACCATCACTAATAACATTGAGATAAGTATCAACTCCTATATGTATCAACTAACAGATTGCTGGACTCTAATGAAACTCCGGATTGACGAAATTGTAGTCATATTCCCATGAAATTAACCAAATGGATCTACAAAATTTCAGACTCCCATCTTCCACGATCTCAGTCCCAATTATGGTCATGTATCAGATTGATATTTGAGTCACTTTGTATCTTTAAGCAAAAGAGGAGCTATTATGCCTTATTCCACTGACTAACATAAGTAATATGCATTGCAATGCAATACGTTCTGCTCATCTCTAACAAAAAGGAATATGTACTACTCTTTCAAATCACCAGGGGCAAAGAGGAATTGCTTTGGTTGCTTGGAAGACCATTCAAAGACCAAAGGAGTTGGGTGGCTTGGGGTGGGTGACTTGGTAATAAAAAATGCCACACTTCTCTTCAAGTAGTGGTGGAGGTTTTCGGATAAAGGAATGCCACTTTGGAAGAGAGTGGTCTACTCTAATCCTAGGATTCCCTTTGGTGCAACTATTTAATTAGTTTCACAATCCAATCCGAGTAGCTTTTGGAATCAAATTTCGGACTTTTCTAGCTTTGGGAACACGTGCCAAAATATTGTCTAGCAAGGTATATGAAAAAAAGTTGGATGCGGCAACTATACAAAGCTCTGGTCAGATTAATGGATTGGAGATAGCACTTTGAAATCAAGATATCCCAGGTTGTTCTCAATCTCAACCTAAAAGGAAAGCCTAGTAGCACAAATGGGGCAATGGCAATAAAATGTGGCACGGGAGCTTTCCTTGGAGAAGGATTCTGTTCTCTTGGGAGCAGGATATGATGCATGATCTTTTGAGTGTCATCAATCAATATAGCTTTGTTGAAGGCCTTGATGATGGCTTGTTATGGAAATTTGATTCATTTGGAATATTTTCTGTTAGATCTTTCTCTTTGCAGGTGATTCATAATATAGCTTCATCTATGTCTATGCTTCCTCAAGTCAGTATGGTTTGGAAGAATCTTGCCCCATTGAGAGTAGAGCTGCTAGGGTTTATCTTGCTGGAACGATTCAACACAAAGAATAGGTTGAGTAGATATAATTGTAGTTCTGTGAATGATTTGAATTGTGTTCTATGCTCTAATGATGTTGAGTCAGTTGGGCATCTTTTTTTCACTTGGCCAACTACTCGGTTTCTATGGCGTAAATGCTTCCAATGGTGGGGGGTTTATGTGGTGTTATCCTAATGATCCCATTATGTTCTTCAAAGCGTGGGAGGGTGCACCTTTTTGGGGCTTTGAGAGAAAACTTTGGATATCTCTCATGTATGTCGTGCTATGGACAATTTGGAAAGTCAAAAACAGGGTTATATTTGAGCAATATGAGTCAAATTGGGAGCTAGAAATTCAAATGGTCAAGACACAGTTAGGATACTGGGCAAAAAGGTGGTGCCATGATCTACCTTTCTCAGTTGATCAGTTTGGTAATAAGCTGCACTTCATTCGAAAATGGAATGGGAACACCAAGCCTCGGAGAATTGCTAATCGGTTGTTGGCTAGAAGATAAAATGCCAAGGTATTTTTGGGGCTGACTATTGATGCTGTCATAGGTTCGTGATGGAGTTTTGTGGGAGCTTGCTCTATCTGCCGTTTCTCTATTTTCCTATTTTGGGCTCTCTTGCACTGAGGGATTGAGCTTTCTTCCTATCGAAAAAAACCTAACACAAAATTATATACATAAGTAAAATAAATTAACATAAATGATGGAGCTTAATTGAAACACAATAGCTAGTCATATACAGCTTAATATAGCAAAATAATAATAGTAGATAAAAATAGCACTAAAATCAGAATCAGAATAACAACAATAATGATTATAAAAAAATTAAACCAAAAAAATGAATCATTAGAAGAAGCAAAAAAATCAGCAATGAACTAAACAAATAATGAAAAAATTGACAATGAATACTTTTATAAAACTTAAAAAGTGGAAAACATAATAGCAAGGGTATCAAAATGTCACTGGACCAACAATAAGAGGACATAGATTAGAAAGATAAATTAAACCTTCAAGCAGGAGCCACTATTTTGTGAAGGAAAAAAACCTGAAATTAAATTGAAAAATAAAACGATTAATATAAACCACAACTCCCAAAAAGAAAAAAAAGGGGAATGACTTAGTAAAAGAAAAAAATATGGTATAAACAATGAAAGTTATACATAAAAGATAACAAACTTACCCAATAAAATTTTTAAGTTTTCTCTGAAATGGAAGAATTCAAAAAAAATTGATTAAAACTGTAGTCACTAAACAAAAAATGAAAACTATAGAAGAAAAATTATAAGAAGATGATGAAATAATATACCAATAGATGAAGAAACTTACCCACAACTAAAACTATAAAGAAAATCCTTGAGCATCAACGAAAAAAATATTAGTTATATCAACAAAATATTATATGGAAAAAACGGAACAAAATGAAAGGAGGAAACTTCATGGAATGAATTCGAAATTGATCTGTTGATAATCACAGCTTCGAAGAACATCGTCTGAAGAAACTACCAAAAAAAGGAGAGATGAAAAGAATAGATCAAGCAACAAAATATTTATTTGATTAAACTATAAAAAAAAAAAGAAGAAAAAATGGAGAAGAATAAGAACACAAAAGATGGACAAAGCAGAAGAAGAACCTGAAAGAAAAGAAGAAGAAGTAAAAAAAAGGAGGAGAAGGAGAATGTCAAGTTGAAGGAAATGAGAAAAATAAAGAGAGTAAAAAAAGTGGAGAGGAGGAGTAAATAACGTCATGTGACTTGGTTTTGAAATCAATTAAAATCAATTATAAACCAAAATTAAATTCAATTGATTCAGAGTAATAAAATCCAAATCAATTTATTCGAAATCTAATTTAAAGTGGAATTTAATTTAAATGTACTGATATTGTAAAATAATTTTATACTACCAGTTAATAAAAGTAATGAAAAGTGCCAACTCATACAAATAACTATCCATTATAATGAAGGATCCACCATGATTTCTCACTATTCTCTATTTTTATTGATTAATAGTGTAAAATTATTTTATACTATCAATACATATCAATTAAACTCTTTAAAGTATGAACGAAAAAAATACAAATAATGTACCCAACAAAAGGTGCAAGGGACCGAAAATTGAGTGTAAGTTAAATATATGCTTCATTGAACGTCAATTTCAAATAACTGTTTAAAGATTAATATTTGTTTAAAGAATTAATTGAACTTATCAATGGCACTTGGAATCAATTTAGGAACCGTAATTGATAGCCAATTGCAAGGTTGGAATCAATATAGGAACTGAAACTGAGTGTCAATTAAATATATGAATTGATTGAAGGTCAATTTCAAATAGATTGAATGTCAATTTCAAATAATTTTTTAAAGATTAATAGATGTCAGATTCTAAAATTGATCTGATTGAACCGTAATTTGATTTGACTGAATTAATTAAAATTATAAATGGTTTTAAAATGTCAGATTTGAATTAATTAAGGAATCATAATTCAAATTAACAATGAATCTAAAATGTTAGTTTTGAATAGGAACCGTATCATACATGTGAATGGTTCTTATCGAACCATAATTATCAAGTAAGGAACCAAAACTGCTCATTAATTTATATGTCAATGGTTCAAATTGATGCAGCAACTATCACACTATACCCTCTTGATCAAGACAGTAATTGTCGTCTTAACTCCTGGAACAACAGTGAACGAAAAAATAAGGGAAAGAATAAATGATTTATCAGTCTAAATATGGTATAAGAAAAAAATAGTGTTACCCGAAATTAAAAAGAAAGGAAAAGAAAAGAAATAATAGAGGTAAGAATCAATGATTTATCATTGAAGATATTTTATAAGGACAAAAACAAATTCAAACCAGAAATACAAAAGGAAACAAATAATTGATGAAAGAATCAATGATTTATTATTGAAGATATGGTCTAAAAACAAAAATTGGAGATACAGAATTAAAAGGGAAAGAAATAATAGATGAATGAATCAATGATTTCTCACTCAACATATGACATTTAAACAAAAAATATCTGAAGCAAAGAAAGTGATAGACAACATGAACACAAAAGGCTGAACCCTTATTCAAAAGACATGGCAGTTAAAAAAAATAAAATCTAAAGCAATGATTTTTTACCTGCATTGCGACTCAACCTTTTGTAAACATTGCACCAAAAGGAATATGTAATGCTCGTATGCATAACTAACACAAAATTATATGCATAAGTAAAATGCATTAAAAAGATGATAGAACTTAATTGAAACACAACCGATAGTCATATATATAGAGCTTAATATAGCTAAATAATAATAGAAGATAAAAATAATACTAAAATTAGAATTAAAATAATAAAAACAATGATTATAAAAAATTAAACCTAAAAAATGACTCGACAGAAGAAGCAAAAAAATCAACAATGAACGAAACAACTAAAGAAAAAATTGGCAATGAATACCTTTATATAACTTAAAAACTGGAAAACATAATAGCAAGGATATCAGAATGTTACTGGACAAACAATAAGAGGATAGCATAAATTAGAAAAATAAATTTAAACCTTGGAGCAGGAGCTACCATTTTGTGAAGAAAAAAAATCCTGAAATTAAAATAAAAAAAATAGGATTAATAGAAACCACAACTCTTAAAAAAAAAAAGGAATGACTTAGTAAAAGGAAAAAGTACAGAATAAGCAATGAAAGCTATATATTAAATATGACAACAAAAAAGTATAGAATAAGCAATGTTTATGTTTTCTTCATACTGTAACAATCCAAAAAACAATTGATTAAAACTATAGTCACTAAACAAAAGATGAAAATCATAGAAGAAAAACTATAAGAAGATGATGAAATAATATACCAATAGATGAAAAAACTGATCCACTACCAAAACAGTAAAGAAAATTGTTCCGCAGCAGCTAGTAAAAAAAAGAAGAAGAAAATATTAGTTGTATCAACAAAATATTATATGGAAAAAAAACTGAACAAAGTGAAAGGAAGAGATTTCAAGGAATGAATTCGAATTCGAGCTGTTGATAATAACAATATACCACAGTTTTGAAGAACTTCGTGGAAAGAAACTATTAAAAAAAAGAGACCAAAGGATTAGAAAAAACAACAAAAAAAATTATTTGAATAAACTAAAAAAAAGAAAAAAAAATGAAGAAGAAGAAGAAGAATAGGATCACAGAAGAGGAGAAAGAAAAAGGACACAGAAGAAAAGAAGAAGAAGAAGGAGAAGAAGGGCGTAGAAGTTGCAAGAAAAGAAGAAGTGAAAATGGGGGTACTGTCTTGTAGTATATAAGAATAGAAATTGTTTGAATTAATTAATGTGGACTTGAAAGAAGAAACCACGACAGGAGGCGGTTTCACTTTTAGGCTGACATATAAAAGTCAGTGGTTTTGAAGCTTTGAAACAAATGATAATGGTAGTAATTCAATCAATATTAATGGAAATATTTTCATTCAATGAAAAGATGTTGATTTCAGTAATTGCTATTTTTACTCACTTTAAAACCGTGCCTATTATAATAAGACCAAATAAAATCTGCTGACATAAATAAATTAAATAAAATTAGCAAATTATATTAATTTAAATCAGTAAATAATTAATTAATTGGGCAGAATTAAATCAAATAATTTAAAAATTGATTTGTGTTACCAATTAAAGCGTATATATAATATAAGAATTAAATTGCATTTAAATTAAAAAAATATATGCATTGTGAGTTTTGATATTGCGTTCAACCTGAATACTTTTGAATTGCCATCCTTTTTTTTTAATTTACTCATAATTATTAGTTTATAAATACTTTTGAATTACCTTGCCTTTACCATCGTTTAAAAATTATTAATTATTACTTGTGAACAATTTTACTCATAATTAATATTTTTCAATTTGACCCTTAAATTATAAAATTTAAGAGTAGTAAAAACCAATGGTAAGAAGCTATTTTAGTAAAGTATTTAATTTGGAGAGAAAGAGATTGCTTAAAATGGTAGCACGTGGCATTTTTCACTGAAACCCTTACTATATTGAAGAACTTTTTATAAATATTAAATTTCTTTATCCAACCTTTGAATTATAGGTGTTATATTATCTTGACAACTAAGGATATCAAATTTCAAAAAAATTGGACATCAATATATATATATATATATATAATAACTAACATTTATTTATGTTTTCAAAAATATAGTATATGTCAAATTAAATTGAGATGATAAAGTGTCAAATTATTTTTAAATTATATGAAATTTTATATAGTTGATCTATATAGTAGAAACTTTCAATTCATCGATTGATTAGATTGATTAAATTTAATGTTCATAAAAAATTCAATGGAACAAGTATAATAAAACTTACTCACCCTAAGATTAAAATTAAGACTGTGTAAATCAATTCCCACCCTATATATACATATGAGAGAGAGAGAGAGAGAGAGAGAGAGAGAGAGAGAGAGTTTTATCCCTATATTAAAGCAACCTTATTCAAACCAAATTAGTTGTAGTTGAATAAACTTTGGATATTAGTGGTTAAGATAAAAAAAAAAAAAAAAGACAAAAGCACATATTGTCAAAAATGTAGTGTCAATAAACAATGATAGAAATGGGTCACGTTAGAACAAGCAAAGTTTTGCCTTAAAAATGTTTGGTTTATTTTCTAAATACATGTAAGTTTAGCCTATTCATCTAATATATGCTTTCTTTTTTTTTTTTTCTTTTTCTTCCAAAATGGGGATAAAGCTCTTCAAAACATTAGTTTTTTCCCATCCACAATATTCAATATCAAAACCTTACTTAAAAGGGCATAAGTGACGAATAATTTGGGCCAAGAAACCATTGGTCCTAATATATATACTTTTTCCCCCTTAAGGTTTGACCTTATATATTTTAAAATTCTAGGCTCGGCTTAAAGCCTATAGACTTATTAACAATAGGGTTTTGAAATAGGTCAATATATTTGTTTAGCAATAAGATCATTAAATAGGGTAATAAACAAGCTGTTAGACAGGCTAACGAAGCTTTCTATAGACTATAAGATTAGGACTTTTAAATAGATTAATGGGACTATACTTTTGAAGGATTTTGCTATGAAAAACTCGAGTTAAACATCAGCACTTTTTAATGGTCAGTAAAATACCAATGACTCATGATTAGCTATAAAAACAAAAGGGACTCATAAGTTTAATGAAGACCACTAATGGGAGAGTGGAAATATGATCAAAAAGAACTCTACACAGTTGCAAGAGATTACTTTTTGGATATATTTGGCTCTTCTAATTCCTCACACATTGATGAAAAGCCTAGAATCTAGAGTGTTAGAGGAACAAAATGCATTCTTAAATCTGCCTTATATAGAGAAGTGAAGTTAAAGAGGCTTTAAGCCAACGAAAGCTCCTAGGCTAGATGGTATGCCGGCCCTTTTTTTACTAGAAATATTGGGATTTAGTGGCTCTAATGTAACCAATGCTATTTTAGGCTTTCTAAATGGTGAGGGTTTTATTGACAAGATTAATCAAACCTTCATAGTTTTCATACCAAAAAAGAACCCTCCCTAAGACATGAAACAATTAAGACCTACATCCCTGTGCAATGTCTTTTATAAAATTATTAGTAAAGTGCTTGCTAATAGATTGAAAGTGGTGCTTCCCTCTATTATATCTGAATTTCATAATGCTTTTGTTCAGAATCGCTTAATCTCAAATAATGTCCTTATAGCATACGAGCTTATACATGCTCTTAAAAATTTGAGGTCTAGAAAAGAGGGGAATGTGGCCCTCAAACTAGATATGAATAAAACATATGACAAGGTTGAGTGGGATTTCTTGGACGCAGTCTTGAGAAAACTTATTTTTGCTGAGGGGTAGGTGAGAAAAATCATGCAGTGTGTTAGGGCTATGTCATATTCTATTCTATTCAATGGTTTTCCTGGGGATTTCTTTAGACTACAAAGGGGCATATGGCAAAGGGATCCGCTATCCCCTTACTTATTTGTGTTATGTGCGGAAGCCTTATCCTCCTTCCTTTATAAAGTCGAGATGGAACAATCAATTAGAGGTGGATTTTTAGATCTGCTCGAATGGTGACCTATCTATTTTTTGAGGATGATAGTATGATCTTTTCTAGAGTCGTTGAAGAAGATAATGATAGGTTATTATACATTCTTCAACTTTATGAAGTTGCCTCCGGATAGCAAGTGAGTTATGAAAAATCGACCATCCTTTTTAGCCCAAATATACCACCCGAACATAGATTTTATATTTTAGATAAATTTCATATACAATCTAAAGCTTTTTCTAAAAAAACCTTGGGCTCCCAACAGTTGTGGGATGTCTAAGGTATGGGGCCTTGTAGTCCTTTTAAGGATAGAGTGTGGAAAAGAATAAAAGGAAAGAAAACTTCTCTCAAAAAAAGGGAAGGAGATCTTGATCAAGGCAGTTGCTCAAGCTCTATCTACATATTCAATATCATGTTTTAAACTCCCTCTCACTCTTTGTGATGATATGGAAAAATTAATGGCCAGGTTTTGGTTGGGCTTACAAGAAAATGAGAAGAAAATTCATTGGCTAAGTTGGGGGAGATTGTGTTGGCCAAAAAAAGTGGGTGGGATTGGATACTGAAAACTCCACCTTTTTAACTTAGCTATGCTTGCAAAACAAAGCTGGAGGTTAATACACAACCAAGATTCTCTACTGGCCAGAATTTTAAAGGCTTGATACTTTGGGAATACAAGTATTGTAGAGGCTCAACTAGGTCATAACCCATCTTTTACTTGGCAGAGTATTCTAGAGGATCAAGATGCTCTATGGAGAGTAGGAGATGGTTCAAACATTGATATTAGAGGGGACAAGTGGATTGCAAACTATGGGAAAGGGAAAATTCAGGATGAGAATCCCATTCCAAAAAACCTTCAAATAGTTTCCCAACTCTTACAACTAAACCCCACAAGATGGAATAGAGAACTCATAGAACACAGCTTTTCTAATAGAGATGCGGCTACAATTATGAACCTCCCATTAAGTCAAGGACAACGCTCCAATGCACTTTACTTTTCAAGGTGTATCACACACCTTATAGTCTAAAGGTTAGGATATGTTGGGTGCATCAATGTAACCAATTGCATATGAACACTGTAAATTTTTTTGGAACCCCACACAGTAAAATTGTTTGCAGCAAAGGAAGGCCTCGTATTTGCTTGGAATTTGGGCATCAAAAGTATCCACGTTAAGGGAGATTCTCGGAATGTTATAGCTAGTATTAGGAATCAGGAAGAAGACTTGTCTTATAATATCTCAATAGTTAGGGATATTTGCTTGTATGCCTCGTGGTTCACCTGTTTTGAATTTAGTTATATTGGCAGGTCTAGGAATTGTATTTCAGATTGCCTGGCTAGTAGAGCTAAGTTAGGAACCTCTAGAACTGGGCTCCATTCCCCCCTTGATCTTCTTATTCCTCTTGTTGTTCATGATTCTGGTCATTAATAAAAGTTTATTTTCATATCAAAATAAATAAATTAAGGCTACCAATGGGGAACTGGAACACTTGAGTGTTTTATAACAATACCTTACTTTTAAATAATTAACAATTTAGTCTTGAACTTTTTAAATTAAATGAATAATATATCATATATAAATTTTGAATAATAATAATAATAGTATAGGCAAAAGGGTATTTTGGTCCCTTACCTTTATTTCATTTTTTAATTTTGTCCTTATCTTTAATTTTTTTTGTTCAATTCGATCTCTTATCTTTAATTTTTTTAATTTGGTTCTTTGTCACATAATTAACAAAAAAAATGCTGACATGACACAAATAGTGCTAATGTGGTGCACAAGTGGATCTGATATAGATTGTATCATATCAGTATTTTCTATTAGCTATATGACGGAAAAGTAACTATGGACCAAATAAAAGACGATTTGAAACATAATGAACTGAATTAAAAAAAAAATACAAAGATAAGGGGCCAAACTAAAAAATAAATAAAAATAAGGGATTAAAAAGCCTATTTTACCTAATTTATATAATAGTATATTGTATATTATTTAGTAGTTACATAGGTTAGCTATCACATTTAGGTTTGGTTTGGTATTGTTATAATTTTTTAAAAGCTGCTTAACTCTTTGGATTTTCTAAAAGCTGTTTTCAAAAAGTTATAATAATATCATTTGGTAAAATAATGTGAAAATTGCTCTCAATAAGTAGAAATGACAGAAGTAGTGTTTGGTAAAATTGCTCTTAAAATCTAAAATGACTATAAAGATATAAATACTAAAGAGATAAATTTCTATTTTTAATGTCATTAAAGAGAATAAAGTTATATTAGTCTTTTAAATTTTGAAGAACACAAACCGACTCTAAAAAACACTCCATGAGGACTCCCGAGAACACCTCCTAGATTTTAAAAACTAGAAGCAAAAACACTCCAATTTTTTTATTTACCAAATAGAAAAAATTAGCTTATACTTTTTATAAGTCAGAACACCTCTTCAGAAAACACTATCAAACTAAGCATTAAAATATCTTCTTGAAAATGTAAAGCCTAACCCTTTTAATTATATAGACTCTTAACAAAAGTTTTGACCCAACTAATTTATAAATGAGTTGGGCCAAGTTAGATCTAACATAGGTCAAATCATTATCATATGTTGATAAGATACTACTTAATCTATTTAAGTGGCATCTCCTAATCAGTTCTATCTCAAGTAGCATCTCTCTTAGTTTCTATACCAAGAATTGTTAATGTTGTGCTCGATTCCCATATGTTCATCTCTTTCCCGTCTTCCTACCTCCACTACAAGCTCCTTGAACAAGAAAGGAAATGTACTACTTTGTTTAATTTCACCCCTTCCAATTGAAACACTATTTTAATTGTAAGTTTTGAAACTGAGTTGAGTTAAGAAAAATACATAATTGGAACAATTTTCAATTAATTGTATTCAATGACGTTGTTACGAAGTAGCCATAATGCATTATCATTAATTCAAGTAATGGTAACTTGGGTCACGGACAACCCACTTGCCGTGGCAAAACGGGCTCCTAGTCCATTTCAATTAAGTGCCCCTTACAAGCCAAGAAGAGAATCGATTCTGGTTTATCTCCCAACATATTTCTCTTTCTTGTAACAAAATAGTCCCTAGATTCTCTCTTTATCTCTGTCTCCGTATATATACATCATAATCAACTTAAATGCAACCTTTATTTCCATCTGTCTAATTTTACTCAAGAAAGAGTTCCCTGCTTTTTCCACCCATTCCTGAATAATGTCTTACATTTGATTAAAATTCGATTTTTTTTTTTATTCACTTTAATTGCCCTCTATGGTTATGATACAAATCATAGCATAGCGGGGGAGAAGTATAATTGTAAAACAAAATGCATCATCTGCTACACGGGACGCTTAAGGTGACCATATTTGAAGCTGATAGGTTGCCAACAGGATGTAATTTTGATTTCTGCAGGAAGGTATTTTCAATAAAACACTCTCATATATTTTAATCATTAATATACCTTCTCCAGTAAATTGGAAGTTAGAATAGGCACACAGTGCTATTAAATTTTTAATGCAGAAATATAAATAACGTTTGTTGGTAAATTTACCGAAGAACCAAATGAAGCATGAATTCTAAGTTCTCATTAGTAATGTTTTCCCTTAAGCTTCCCCGTCTATCCTGTTTAAAAGAAAGTAGAACATGTAACTTTCAATTTAGCATAATCAGGGCAGTGCAAAATTGTTATATATGATGGAATAATTGCAGTTGTGTTTTTTTTTGGTCGTGCAGTTAATTCAATATAGGAATTTTTTTTTTTTTAATCTTTAGAAGCTTCATGATGTAAAGTTTTTTCGGATATAGGAATCTGCTTGGCCTGCCAATATTTTCTTCAAAATAATGCAAGTTTAGATAGCTTGTATTTTTAATATTTCACCAATTATCTGTGGATTTTTTCCCCTGCTTTGAAGTGCATATCTTAGGATGTTCTTCAGTTCCTGTTTAAGTAGGAAAAGACAATAATATATCTTGACAAAATAACATTTTTAAATTTTTTTATGTCCAAATATGTCTTATTTTCATAATTTCAATTTCTACTAATTTATCAAACAAAAATACACTTAATTTTAAGACTTTTTTTTTCTTTACTGCCGCTGCGCTGCTATTCAAAAGAACAACAAACCAATTTATTTCACATTTCTTCCGAAAACTAGACGGAATAAAAACCTCTCTTTTTAGTAACCGTGTAAATTTTAGCTCTTGAAATGAGCTTTCAAGAACTGCTCCTTATTCTACATATATCAATTACAGCAACTTTTTGTTAACTAATCACATTATTGTGTAAGAACTTCTGGTTAGACATGATTGCTTCTATTTCTATATCTCAAATTCTCAAATGCTGCATTGCATTTCCCTCTTTTCAAGATAAACTAACGTATTTAATCTCTTCTTGATTTGTTTTCTCTTTCGCTTTCTTCTTAATCAAAAAACTTGAAACACAGGGCACAACGCACAAGGGGAAGAGATTCCTAGCTCAAGTCAAGGGATGTCTGCTGTGCAGGCCTGAGGTATCTTAGTCATCAATTTTCTACGCCAATTTTACCATTCACATTATTTTTGTACTAACCAGCATATGATACCGCTGGTCACCACATAACACGCAACATATAATAATCGATTATCACCAATAATCATCATATATCATAATCACCAATTATTCGTAGGCAAATCAGCCGTATGAATTTAGTGTGCAAGTATAACTTTTTTCCTTTCAACACCTATTCATGTATATGTCAAAAAATTTTCTTCTTAACTCTTAACATGTAAAATCTTGATGAAGATTGTAGGCAGGAGGCTGTATGCGACAGTTGATTTAGACAAGGCAAGGGTTGGAAGGACCAGAATGATAGGAAACCAGCCCTCCAACCCCAAGTGGAATGAGAACTTTGAGATATATTGTGCTCACAATATCTCAAACATTGTGTTCACTGTCAAAGATGGCAATCCAATTGGTGCAACTCTAATTGGAAGAGCTTATATACCCTCTGATCAAGTCATCAAGGGCCCCATAGTTGGTAGATGGGTTGAGATACTAGATGAAGAAGACCATCGTCCGGTAGGCGGCGCCAGAATTCGTGTCACCGTGCAATTCTCTAGTGTCCCTGAATTGCCGCAGGGAATAAGGGTGCCATTTGCTGGAGTCCCTCGCACATTCTTCAACCAAAGACAAGGTTGCAGTGTTACTTTGTACCAAGATGCTCATGTCCCTTATGGCTCTCTTGGCCTACCTTGGATTCCACTATCTGGAGGGAAATACTATGAGCCTTGGAGATGCTGGGAGGACATTTACAATGCAATTTTGGACGCTAAGCACTTGATTTACATAACTGGTTGGTCTGTGTACACTGAAATAACCTTGGTTCGGGACCCAGTGAGGCCGAGTGAGACCCTTGGGCAGCTACTCAAGAGGAAAGCAAATGAAGGGGTTAAGGTCCTCGTGCTTGTTTGGGATGACAGGACTTCTGTGCCAGACCTGAAGAAAGATGGGTTGATGGCAACACATGATCAAGAAACTGAACAATACTTCAGAAACACAGGAGTGAAATGTGTTTTGTGCCCGCGCAACCCGGACGATGGGAGAAGCGTTGTTCAAGGTCTTCAAATCTCAACCATGTTCACTCATCACCAGAAGACTTTAATTGTTGATAGCCATGTTGAAGGGTCACAGAAGAGAAGGATCATAAGCTTCATAGGTGGGATTGATCTTTGTGATGGGAGATATGATACACAGGAACATCCTCTGTTTGAAACTCTGAAAACAGTCCACTATGATGATTTCCATCAGCCAAACTTCCCAGGAGCTTCTATTAAGAAAGGTGGTCCAAGAGAGCCATGGCATGATATTCACTGCAAGCTAGAAGGGCCAGTTGCATGGGATGTCTTGTACAATTTTGAGCAAAGGTGGGAGAAGCAAGTTGGGAAGCAGCTCCTATACGCATTTGACCAGCTTGTTGGAATTCTGGTACACCCAAATGAGATAACTACATCAGAAGAAGATAGGGAAAACTGGACTGTTCAGTTGTTTAGATCAATTGATGGGGGTGCAGTTTCTGGCTTCCCCCAAAACCCAAATGAAGTTGCTGAATTAGGCCTTGTTAGTGGCAAAGATAATGTCATTGACAGAAGCATTCAGGATGCTTATATCAATGCTATTCGGCGAGCAAAGAATTTCATCTACATTGAGAATCAGTATTTCATAGGGAGTTCATATGGTTGGCGACAAACAACTGATATAACAGTTGCGGATATTGGGGCTTTGCATCTTATACCAAAGGAGCTGTCACTGAAGATTGTAAAGAAGATTGAAGCAGCAGAGAGGTTTGCTGTCTACGTTGTAATCCCAATGTGGCCAGAAGGTGTACCTGAAAGTGCTTCAGTTCAGGCAATATTAGATTGGCAAAGAAGGACCATGGAGATGATGTATTCTGACATTGCTGAGGCTATACAGAAGAAGGGAATTGATGCGCACCCTCGGGATTATTTGGCTTTTTTTTGCCTTGGCAAGAGGGAGGCTAAGATCGAAGGAGAATATGATCCACCAGAAAAACCTGAGCCTGACAGTGACTATAGAAGAGCACAAGATTCTAGGAGGTTCATGATCTATGTTCATTCCAAGATGATGATAGGTAAGAGATCAACGAACCCTACAACTGACATGTTAACAAAATTAGTCCTGTTGATTCTGTCCTTTTCCGTTCTCACCGTTTCATTGCATGCAACTTATGAATATATTTTTCCCCATATTTGGATCCAATTGTCCCAGTTCAGGTAAAAAGTCTAAAAGAGATGAGTCCATTTGCAATCAAATTATAAGAAGTATAAAAATCCAAAGTAATGTGAATCCAAGTGTATATAATACTGTTGTATACCATAATAAGAACTGTACAGATAATAGAACTGCAACATAATCCTATATAAATCTAACATAAAAGTGTCTTTTGCTGTTAGATTTTACAAATTGACATATTTGGCATGATAAGCATGCATCAATTTGGGCATAGAATAAACTAACATTGGCGACTTGCATTTGTTTCCTCCAGTGGATGATGAATACATAATCATTGGTTCTGCCAACATCAACCAGAGATCAATGGACGGTGGAAGGGACACAGAGATTGCAATGGGTGCATTCCAACCACATCAGCTAATGTCACGTGTTCAAAAACCAAGAGGTCAGATACATGCATTCAGGAGAGCATTATGGTATGAGCATCTTGGGGACCCTCATCATGAGCTGTTCGACGACCCAGAGAGTGTGGAGTGTGTGCACTTTGTGAACCGTCTTGCTGATAGGAACTGGAAAATGTACACAGATGATACATTTGATGAGAACACACCACTTCACCACCTCTTGCGCTACCCTGTAGAAGTAGCCAGTGATGGAACTATAACAACACTAGAAGGGTTCAAATGTTTTCCTGACACCAATGCTCCTATTCTTGGCACAAAATCTGAGTACCTTCCTCCAATTCTCACCACCTAGCTAGCTAGCACAGTGCTTACCGGGGTACAAGTATCACATAGGTCAATGTATAAAAGCTCTGTTTTCACGCACTCCTAGCTTCGTCATTCTTCATTTTCAAAATTGTGCTAGTATAAAAAGATTATTTTAATATATTGTTACCATAAAAGAATTTTATATTATTATTTAATTACATATTATTGTATATGTTAATGTATTAGTTGATGGTGTAAATGATAGCGTATCTAAATCAAAGTAAAAAATTGTTAATAAGTAGTCTTAGAGAATATGATAAGGAATTAAGAATAGTATTTATTATATTTTCATAAATAATTATAATTATTGGAATAAAAATTAAATGTATTTTAAAATTTTAAAATATCAAATAGTTTTATTTAATTTTTGTTTAACTTTTAATTGTTGAACATTAAGAACACTAGCGAAAAAATTTTAAAATCATTAAATTTATTGTTAACATTTTATAACTGTATATGTAAATTCGTGGATAAGTATATATTATTTGAACTTTGAATCACCTAGTCCGACATTTTATCAAAAGTAGATGATGAATATATTTTCCCCTGAATTTAGGCGTTGAATCCTTTTAAGTCCCGAGTTCCTCTAAATTTAAGAAAATATATAGTATAAATGAATGATTAATTATAATTGGACATAAAACCATTATACATGAAGGTTTATTTATTAAAATACTTTAGAGATCTTTCTAATTTTGGAGTTTGGTTGATAGACTCTTCAACTTTTAATTATAATTATTATCTTTTCTGGTTATTCTAAAATGTTAATTTTGGATTAAAAATTACTAATTTGTTTTTCTTGTGAAAGGCAGAAATTCTATTGAAACCACAAAAAAAAACAATAAAGATCATGTTCTTTATAAATTTTATTTCATACCAATCTTATATTTCTTTTTTGAAAAAATAATAAAATGAGAGAGATAAATTTTTCAGTATAAATCCTCTCTCTTACATTTTTCCATTAAATAAGTATGGATAAAAAGTGTAAGGAAAGCGGTATAAAAATAATATTTCAAAAAAGAAATGAAAACACAAGTCGTGGATAATAAAGCAAGTGTAAAGGGGAATGCGGAAGACCAAGTACAAAGGAACATTAGCACTTGGGAATTATTTGTTGTTGCCAGCATTAAACGAAGTGTAACGACGGAAAACTTGGGCTAGCATAACATGGGCTGCTCCAACGGAAGCTGATTTAGGCATAGCTTTTGTCGTCCAGGGAAAAAGTATTATATGCTTTCCGAGTAATTTTTATAAAGTAAATTGTGTGTCATTTTAATAATAATACTGTAAATATTATTAAAATAGATAATAATAATAATAATAATTTAAATAATTGAGGTAGTATATATCAAATAATACATATAATAATTCTTTTTTTGTCGTTTAGAGGAAATGTACTCTTCTCCAAATAGGCATTGCCTATCTTTTTTCAGAGTTTTTGTTCAAAGTTCAAACAAAATATTCATCCCATTGTTGACTTCTTCCAAAGTGAAACAGAGATAGAAAATCCCATGGAAACTTGGGCATCCCTAGTAGAATACACGTAGGGATGTCAAAAAAATCAGCCCCAATGAAAACCACGGATAATATCCACAATGGGGCAGATATGGAGGGAAGATTTTGCCTCCGCGAGTAATGGGGATGGAGATTTTAAATACTCATATATTAAACGAGACGGGAGCGGGGATCACTATCCCTATACCCACGGGTATCCGATATAAAATTACTATTTTATCCTTAAGTTATTAACTTAGTTAGGCTAATATTGTTATTATTTAAATTGCTTGGACTAATATTTAAATTTAGAAGTTAAATTTATTTATACTTATTATATGTTAGACTAATAGTTGGATTACTATTATGTATTTATTTTTATTTTAATTTATTGAAATTTAGATTAAAAAATTGGATTATTATACTTATTTTGTGTTTATTTTTATTTTAAGTATATTAAGTTGTTAAAATTTGAATTGTAGAATTAGATTAATATTTGTACTTATTTTAAGTATTTTATGATATTAGAATTTTTATATTTAATTTAAATTTTTTAAATTTTTTACATTCTAACGGATATCCATGGATATCCACGGATACCCATAAACCCGCGGGAAATTCAAAAGCGGATATCCGTACGGATACGAGGCCGGGACGGGGGCAAGTAGCCCCTCGTCCCTCGCCCCGCCCCATTTGCATCCCTAAATACACCTTCCTTGAAATCTAAGGGGGGAATTGATTCAACTTAAGTTTTCCACATTCACATCTCTTACCTGAGAATTAAGACAAAATATGTATCAGATTCTCCCTCTATGCCCATGTCTTGTATCCGCATATAAATGTTCCAATACAAACCATGTTGCTTCATCAATATTTTCCCTGCCTTAGCCTCATCTCCATGTAAGCACATTCAGTACGTGAAAATTTCCTTTCTGCATTATCACGTGTGATTGATTCTAGTCGTCTGATAGTTATATAGTCAACTTTATCTAGTGAAGGGAGGCTTATAGCATGGTTTTGGTAAAAGCTACTTTCTTGTAGCTTTTGCCCAAACGATGGTATTGATGAGGCTCCAAACAGGAAACTAAACACGCTATTAGTTGCTATTCTTGTTATATTATCACTTGTCGTTGGCTCTAGTCGTTTCATAATACTCTGCTACATGTGGTGTGGAAACTGAACAACTTTATATTTTTCAGTCTCTCCATTCACATCCCCTGTCTACACTTTACAACGCAAAGGAGGGAAAAACATAAAGTATAAACGTCATGTCGCATTTGCTGCACGGGAGGCTCGACGTGGCCATATATGAGGTCGACGCACGGCAAACCTTTACTCGATGCAAGGTTAATCATTATCATTAGAGAAATGTTATATCAGTATAATTTTGCAGATATCCAAATCCACATGTAATAAATTGTGGCCCTTGCTCCGGTGCAATGAAAAAAAATCTGTAACATGAAGATGTGAGTTGTAATAAGTGAGAATATGATATGTGGTGCAATGTACCATGTGACTTAAGTGGATGAAAGAACCCCCTTCTTCTCATGTTCTTCCCTTCCCATCATTGCCAATGTGCTCCTAAATCTCGCTAATTTTTCCATGTGGCTATCTCAACCTAACTGTAATTCCATATCCATCGCCACCTTTCACTGCGACATATATGTTCTTTTTTTCTTTTTTCCTTAATCTACTCTTCTCATGTACGCTTCCCTTTCTCTCATGACGGTGAGCCACCCACCCACCAAACTCTTTTTGTCAACACCCACCCACCTACTCTTAGTCTTCCAATCATTCTCAGTCCTTCCTGAAATCACCACTGCCATCAACTATGTTCTGTCGGCAGTGAAAGGTGGATCTTTGTCGGTAGCAACAGTAAGTGCATGATTGAGAGTGATTGGATGCAATTGGGTGAGGTGGCTGCAGTGGCATCGGCTCGCTTGACTTCGCTGGCTGAAGATTGCGTGGCGGCATGGCGATGGGTTGTTTGCTAGTGAGGGCTGGCTCGAGTCACTACAGGGATGAAAACGATATGGTTGGGGTTTGGAAGAGGACGATGGCAATTGAGGCTTGTGGATCCAAGAAAGATGATGACAAAGGATAGTGGCTCGTTTTGGTTCAAGCTGAACCACGATGGTGCTACTCCATTAGGGTTTATGGTATGCTTGAACAAGGATTTTTCTTTTTTTTTTTAATGTTTCTTTTGGATTTGATTGGGTTGTAATTTTGAGCTAAATATCACATATTAATGTTAGAAATATGTTTTAGATTATTCAAAGATTTGATTTTTCCTATAATTTTGTGGTATTATTCATCCCCAAGGCCTGGTTTTTGTTTTTATTTTTTTAAATTTTGTCTCATGTTGATTTCATGATTTTTGGTTTGGTTTAATGTGTTGCTATTGTTCTAGTTTAAAGAAGGTTCAAATGTTCTTCTGATATGTTTTGAGCCACTTCCTGCAATCAAACATGAAGATGGAAAGGAGGCAGCATGAAACACGCAGCAAAAAAGGGGAACATCAGGATAGGAAGGGGGGAACATGAAAAGAAGAGGGTTCTCTAATACATCATATATGATGAGTCACATGGTACACCACACAACATGTCATATTCTCACTTATTACAACTCACATCTTTATGGTGTAGATTTTTTTTTTTTTTCATTTGCACTAGAGCAAGGGCCATAAATTGTGTGTAAATAAGTCTGAACTTTAGTTAGGTAAATATTAAATATCATGTTAACTAATAATAAATATACACTATTATCAAAAATAATATGTCAATTTAACTTATGTGCTAAAATCTACCCCTATTTACATATGATGCACTACAAGTTGATTTGAGTGAATAAATGAGTATGTTCAAAATAATGGAATTGTTATCATTAAGAACTAATAATATTAGGAAAGTTTAAAGGACATGCCTCCTCTATTGAATTTGAAGTCTCGTTTTGTATATTTCTTCTTGAAGAATGGACATGTTTCATAATGAAATGTAAATGAGTAAATGCTCAGTTTAGCTTCCTAAAGTTGCATGTATGAGTCATTTTAGTCCCTAAAATTTAAAAAATAACATTTTGGTCTTTGAAGTTGCAAAATATGAATTATGTTAGTCCCTAACTCCGTTTTTATTATTGTGTCGTCACGTTTATGGTATACCATGGTGCCATTGAGGTGACAGCGATAAAGAATAAGTTCAAATTAGTTCACTGAGGTGACATTTTTGTTATTATTCACTTAATTCACTTTGCCTTTTTAACATATTTTTAGAAATTTTAAGAGCTAATTTGAACATATTCTTCATCCATGTCACCTTAGAGGTTACGTGAAATGCTACCATGTCACTTAACGTTATATAAGTGAAAATACGATGACATAATATCGAAAATAAAGTTAGGATTTAATATGACTTATATTTTGCAACCTTAGAGACAAAAATGTTAATTTTTAAATTTTAAGAACCAAAGTGGCTCATGCATATAATTTCAGGGACAAAAGTAAACATTTACTCAATGTATATCTATAAGTTACTAAGAGCCATAAAAGGAAATGCAAATAAATTCGATTGATAGCATGCTGGTATATACCAAAAAATTCAACTTACTTCATATTAAGTTGATGGATTAGAAGCTTCCCTAGTCATAAGTTTTTTCTTGTAAACAGGCAAAATTTGTATGATATTTATTACAATCCTTTCCTGAATAATTTGTCATTAGACATGAACGGCTTCTATATGTCTCAAATCTGAATAGCACAATCTAATTTCCATTCTATAGAAAATAACTGATCGGTAACTCTTCTTACTGTCTGTTTCTGCTCATTTCATGTTTCCAAACTTTGGAACCGAAGAAATTTCTTGCCCAACTGAAGAACTTTTTGCTGTGCCATCAATGCCAACCCAAGGTATCTTAATATTCTTGACGTGTACGTCTTTTCCTTCAAGCTATTTGACATTTCCTTATTGACATAATTCAATTCCATCCATGTAATGTAACCAACACACTAAATTTTCTTCACGTGCATTAGAAATTTGCTTCTAAGTTCTATTTCTTAACATGTAAAAACATTAAGCAGAATCTTCCATTAGCTCTCTATGCAACAATTGATTTAGACAAGGCAAGGGTTGGCCGTACAAGAATGGTGGCAGATCAACCCTCCAACCCCAAGTGGAATGAGACCTTTCACATATACTGTGCCCACTTGATCTCCCACATTATATTCACTCTCAAACAAGATAACCCCGCTGGGGCAACTCTAATTGGAAGAGCTTATGTCCCAGTTGAGGAAATTCTGAGCTGCAAGCTTGTGGACACATGGGCTGAGATATTGGATGAGGACCATCATCCTATACCAGGTTATCATATATAGATAGATTATAGACAGTTAGTATTTTAGTGGTTAGTTGAACATTCAGTTATTTTGTTATAACAGAACATACTTATACTATATATATACTCCCTCTGATTCAAATTATCTGTCACTTTGAGTAAAATATTTCAGTTCATTTTATCTATCATTCTCATGTTTCAACGAAACATTTATTACAACTTTTTCAATTTTATTCTCTACACGCAATTCTAAATACAATAGATAATAAAATATTAATATAATATATTAATTATTAAATAAGGATATTTAGATAAATATATTTATAATCAATTCTTGATCTCGAGTTCCTTGATTATTGCACAAATGATAAAGTGATAGGTAATTGAAATAAGAGGGAGTACTATTTAAGATGATCAATATAATACAATGCATTCATTCATTCCTTCAATACAGGTGAATCTAGAATCCAAGTGCGAATGCAATTCTGCGATGTTAGAAATGATATAAACTGGTCTCAAGGAATAAGGATCTTACAGTTTCAAGGAGTTCCCAACACCTTCTTCAGTCAAAAATCCGGCTGCAAAGTTACTTTGTACCAAGACGCACCTGTCCCTTCTTATGTTCTACCTTAGGATTCCGCTATCTGAAGGGAAATACTATCAGCCTCGGAGATGCTGGGAGGATATATACAATGCCATTTTGGATGCTAAGCACTTGATTTACATAACTGGTTGGTCTGTGTACACTGAGATAACATTGATTAGGGATCCAATGAGAACAAGTATCACCCTTGGGCAGCTACTCAAGATGAAAGCAAATGAAGGTGTTAAGGTTCTCATGCTTGTTTGGGATGACAGAACTTCTGTGCCAGACCTAAAGAAAGATCGGTTGATGGCAACACATAATCAAGAAACTGAGCAATACTTTAGAAACACAAAATTGAAATGTGCTTCGTGCCCGCGCAACCCGGATGATGGGAGGAGCAGAGTTCAAGGCTTTCAAATCTCAACCATGTTTACTCACCACCAGAAGACTTCAGTTGTTGATAGCCATGTTGAAGGGTCTCAGAAAAGAAGGATCATAAGTTTCATTGGTGGGATTGATCTTTGTGATGGGAGATATGATACACAGGAACATCCTCTGTTTGAAACTCTGAACACAGTCCACCGTGATGATTTCCATCAGCCAAACTTCCCAGGAGCTTCTATTAAGAAAGGTGGTCCAACAGAGCCATGGCATGATTTTCACTGCAAGTTGGAAGGACCAGTTGCATGGGCCGTACAATTTTGAGCAAAGGTGGGAGCAGCAAGTTGGGAAACAATCCTTGTTCACTCATAATCAACTTTTGGAACGCCCAAATGAGAAAACTACATTGGAAGAAGATAGGGAAACTTGGACTGTTCAGTTGTTTAGATCTATTGATGGTGGTGCCGTTTCTGGCTTCCCCCAAGCTCCAGATGAAGTTGCTGAATTAGGCCTTGTTAGTGGCAAAGATAATGTCATTGATAGAAGCATTCAAGATGCTTATATAAATGCAATTCGGCGAGCAAAGAATTTCATCTACATTGAGAATCAGTATTTCATAGGGAGTTCATATGGTTGGCGACAAACACCTGATATAAAAGTTGAGGATATTGGGGCTTTGCATCTTATACCAAAGGAGCTGTCACTGAAGATTGTTAAGAAGATTGAAGCAGAAGAGAGGTTTGTTGTGTATGTGTTGATCCCAATGTGGCCAGAAGGTGTACCTGAAAGTGCTTCAGTTCAGGCAATATTAGGTTGGCAATGGAAGACCATGGAGATGATGTATTTTGACATTGCTGAGGCCATAAAGAAGATGGGAATTGAAGCACACGCTCGAGATTACTTGACCTTTTTTGGCCTTGGCAAGAGGGAGCCTAAGATGGAAGCAGAATATGATGCTCCAGTGGAACCTGAACCTGACAGTGACTATAGAAATAATACATGCTCATAGGATAATTTGGTTATTCCAACACTAAAAATGAGCTTGTTTCTAGCAAGTTGGTTCTACCTTGAAGATCAAACAATCCAAGAGCTCATTTCAAATTACTTGGAGATTAAGGAATCAAGCTTAATTAAAGTAACTTGGAGAGCAAGTAATTTGATTATGTTGGAAATATGTTTAGATTGTGTCTAGATTTATTTTTACTTAGTTTTGACTTAGTCTAAATTTGAATTGAATTAGTTTATCTTTTCAGATTTAAATCAAATCTGATCTAATCTATAAAGATTAAATCTGATTTAAAATTAAATAGGAATAAATCTTTTAGAATAGAATCATATCTTTAATTTTAAATTTTAGTTTCAAATCAAATATTTTAGATAAGATTAGATAATTTCTAGTTTTAGGATTTATGTATAAATAGGCAACTTAGCTTTTAGACAACAGAGAGAATTTTATCATATTGTTTTGATCATGGTTTGACTACCAATACAGTTGTGAGGTTTTCATCATTTTATTTTGTGTGATGCAGAATTTTCTATCTTTTACCTGTTATCTACGTTTTCAAGGACAAGTTTCTTAGGGGTTTAGTAGGGAGAGTCTTTATCCTAAATCTTGTTTTCTATCAAAGTGTATGCTTGGGGTTTCTAGATCTTTATATCCACGAGGTTCCATCATCATTTGGTATCAGAGTAAGGTCTAGATAAATTTATATTTATCTTTGTCTTTTACATTTCTCTTTTATCTTCTTTTCTTGTCCGTTAGCATTCTTGTTTTTTATGCTTGTGCATTCTATCCTTTTGTGTTGCTGTCGCATCTTTATCTATCTCTGTTTTTTCTCTATCTGGCATTTGTCTTTTTGTTGTTAGTTTATATCCAAAAAAAAAAAAAGAAAAAAAAAAGGAGAAGAAATCGGAAAAGGTGAGGATTATAAGCATAATTTTTTTCCCATTTGATTTAGGTTGCCAAGGACATGTTCTTTGAAGGTCTAATAGAGAAATTCTTTCTTTTGATTTAGATTGCTATTGATAGGTTTCATAGAGGTCTAGTAGGAAAATCCTTTTCCGGTGACCTAGGTTGCTAAGAACAGGTTTTTTAGAGGTTTAGTAGGAAAAACCCTATGTTTACTATCATTTGTTTCTATTTCATTTTTGCTTTGTTAATTTTATTTCCCTAGTTTTTTTTTTCTCTTTGCGTTTTGAGTCTCATTTCCTTAATTGTTGTGTCTACTTTGTCCACATTTTTTTTTGTATTTGAGGTATATTCAATCCAAAAAGAAAAAAAAAAGCAAAAAAAAAAAAAGAAGGAAAAAAAAACACAAAAAAAAAATGAAAAAGGAAGGAGGAAAAAAAAGATAGAGAGAAAAAAAAAGGAAAAAAAAAAGAGAGTAGAGAGTGTTAGTGAGATTCTTCAATTGTAGGTTCTTAGATGACTTCGTGGAGAAAAGGCAATGGTGGGGATGTATTTGAAAATTACAAAGGTAAGATTCGAGGGCGAATCTTTTTGAAAAGGGGGAGAATGATACATGCTCGAAGGGTAATTTGGTCATTTCATCACTAGAAATAAGCTTATTTCTAGCAAGTTGGTTCTGCTTTAAAGATCAAGCAATCCGAGAGCTCATTTCAAGTTATTTGGAGATCAAGGAATCAAGCTTAATTAAAGTAATTTGGAGAGCAAGCAATCTAATTATGTTAGAAATATATTTAGATTATATCTAGATTTATTTTTGATTAGATTTGACTTAGTCTAGATTTGAATTGAATTAGTTTATCTTTTAAGATTTAAATCAAATCTAATCTAATCTATAAAGATCAAATCTGATTTAAAATTAGATAGGAATAAATCTTTTAGAATAGAATCATATCTTTAATTTTAAGTTTTAATTTTAAATCAAATCTTTTAGATAAGATTAGATAATTTTTAGTTTTAGGATTTATGTATAAATAGGCAACTTGACTTATAGACAACAGAGAGAATTTTATCATATAGTTTTGATTATGGTTTGACAACCAATACAGTTGTGAGGTTTTCCTTATTTTGTTCTCTGTGCTGCAGAATTTTCTATCTTTTCCCTATTATCTACATTTCTAATGACAGGTTTCTTGAGGGTTTAGTAGGGATTTTCCTGTTATCTACGTTTCCAAGGACATGTTTCTTGGGGGTTTAGTAAGGAGGATCTTTATCCTAAATCTTATTTTCTATCAAAGTGTGTGCCTGGGGTTTCTAGATCTTTATATCCACGGGGTTCCATCATCATTTGGTATCAGAGCAAGGTTTAGATAAATTCCTATTTATCTTTGTCTTTTACGTTTCTCTTTTATCTTTTTTTCTTGTCCGTTAGTGTTCTTGTTTTTTGTGTTTGTGCATTCTATCCTTTTGTGTTGCTGTTGCGTCTTTATCTATCTCTGTTTCTTCTCTATCTGGTATTTGTCTTTTTGTTGATAGTTTAGATCCAAAAAAAAAACAGGAAAAAAAAGGAAAAGAAATCAAAAAAGGTGAGGATTATAAGTATAATTTTTTTTCCCTTTGATCTAGGTTGTTAAGGACATGTTCTTTAAAGGTCTAGTAAAGAAATTCTTCCCTTTGATCTAGGTCGCTATGGACATGTTTCATAGAGGTTTAGTAGGAAAATCCTTTTTCCGGTGACCTAAGTTGCTAAGAATAGGTTTCTTAGAGGTCTAGTAGAAAAAACCCTATGTTTACTATCCTTTGTTTCTATTTCATTTCCGCTTTGTTAATTTTATTTCGCTAATTTTTTTTTCTCTTTGTGTTTTGAGTCTCGTTTCCGTAATTGTTGTGTCTATTTTATCCACATTTTTTTTTATATTTGAGGTATATTCCGTCCAAAAAGAAAAAAAAAGCCAAAAAAAAGAAATAAAGAAAAAAAAAGAAAAAAAAGCAAAAAAAAGAAGGAAAAAAAAGCGAAAAAATCAAAGAAAAAGGAAGAAGAAAAAAAAAGAGAAGGAAAAAAAAGGAAAAAAAAAAAGAGAGAAGACAATGTTAGTGAGATTCTTCAACTGTAGATTCTTAGATGGTTTTGTGGAGGAAAGGCAATGGTGGGGATGTCTTTGAAAATTACAAAAACAAGATATGAGGGCGAATCTTTTTGAAAAGGGGGAAAATGATATATGCTCAGGAGGGTAATTTAGTCATTCCAACACTAGAAATGAGCTTATTTCTAGCAATTTGGTTCTGCTTTAGAGATCAAGCAATCCAAGAGCTCATTTCAAGTTACTTGGAGATCAAGAAATCAAGCTTAATTAAAGTAACTTGGAGAGCAAGCAATCTGATTATGTTGGAAATATGTTTAGATTGTGTCTAGATTTGTTTTTGATTAGTTTTGACTTAGTCTAGATTTGAATCAAATCTGATTTAAAATTAGATAGGAATAAATTTTTTATAATAGAATTATATCTTTAATTTTAAGTTTTAGTTTCAAATCAAATCTTTTAGATAAGATTAGATAATTTCTAGTTTTAGGATTTATGTATAAATAGGCAATTTGGCCTATAGACAATAGAGAGAATTTTATTATATATTTTTAATCATGGTTTGACTATCAATATAGTTGTGAGGTTTTCCTCATTTTGTTCTGTTCGATGCAAAATTTTTTATCTTTTCCCTATTATCTATGTTTCTAATGACAGATTTCTTGGAAGTTTAGTAGGGATTTCCCTATTATCTATGTTTTCAAGGACAGGTTTCTTGGGGGTTTAGTAGGGAGGGTTTTTATTCCAAATCTTGTTTTCTATCAAAGTGTGTGCTTAGAGTTTTTGGATCTTTATATCCACGGGATTCCATTATCAAGAAGAGCACAAGATGCTAGGTTTATGATCTATGTTCATTCCAAGATGATGATAGGTAAGGGATCAACAAACCCTATAACTAACATGTTAACAAAATTACCCTGCTGATTCTCACTTTTTATGTAAGTGTACATAACATTGGTTTCTATATTCAGTTGATAGACACCCAAATTAACATGTAGTGATCGCAATTTAAATAAGTATGGATTTTAATTATATAAGTATTGAATGTAATACTAACTAAAAAATGATCTATACTATTAGCAAAGATAATTTGTCAATTTGATATTTTATATAATTGAAATTTATATTTATTTAAACTGTGATTATCACATGTTGATTTGAGTATCTGAATAATTATGTATAAATAACAAAACAAAGGATAATCCTATATATGTCCAACATAAAATGCCTTTTACAATTAAATTTTAAAGCAAATAGACATATTTGGCATCATAAGCATTCATCAATTTGGGCATAAAAAAAGCATTCATCAATTTGGGTATAAAAAAAAACTAACATTGGCGGCTTGCTTTGTTACTACAGTGGACGATGAACACATAATCATTGGTTTTGCCAACATCGACCAGAGATCAATGGATGGTGGAAGGGACACAGAGACTGCAATGGGTGCATTCCAACCACATGAGCTCATATCAAGTGTTCTAAAACCAAGAGGTCAGATACATGCATTCAGGAGAGCATTATGGTATGAGCATCTTGGGGACCCTCATGATGAGCTGTTCGACGACCCAGAGAGTGTGGAGTGTGTGCACTTTGTGAGCCGTCTTGCTGATAGGAACTGGAAAATGTACACAGATGATACATTTGATGAGAACACACCACTTCACCACCTCTTGCGCTATCCTGTAGAAGTAGCCAGCGATGGAACTATAACAACACTAGAGGGGCTTGAATGTTTTCCTGACACCAATGCTCCTATTCTTGGTCACAAAATCTGAGAACCTTCCTCCAATTCACACCACCTAGCCAGCTACCAGAGTGCTTACTGGGGTAGAAGTATCACATAGGTCAGTGTTCAATTCGACAGAACATAAGGTCACTAAAATGTATTTAACAGCTTGCAATTGTGTTCTATTTTACATGTAAATTCTTGTGTACTATTAATTAGGATCAGTCTAGGGGTAGGCTTTTATAAGGGATGGGTTGGGTTAGGTTAAACCAGACCCAAATTCAACTTTTTTTTTTGTTGAGTCATTTTTCGAATACAAACCTAACTAATGACCGAGGTCAAATTAGGTCAATTCAATATTTAGATAACATATAAAAATTTGGACATTATGTAAAGTCATAAAATTTTGGATGTTAAAAACAAAATTTAAAAGATATTTTTTATACATATTTCAAGATAAATAATATCAATACAAGAATAATAGCATGTTATATAAAATATAAAAATTTTATAATTCATCACTATTTTTTTTTTAAATGTAACTTTTAAAAAAGTATGCAACTTCAAATTTGGTTGTGTCAACACAAAGCATGACTCGAATCCGATCCAAAAAATACAATAGGTCAAATTTCACAACCCCAACTTAACTCAAAAAGTTTCAAGTTAGGACGAGTTGTCGGGTCGGGTCATGAACACTCCTCGTATAGGCCTAGAGATTTAAGCAATGCTATATCTTTACAATAAATAAATAAGCATAGTAACAAGGAACTCCAAAATTTTAAATATTTTTATAATTTAATTATTAAACTTTAATTTACGTTCATGCAAAATTGCAAATAAATACCACTTAAAAGTGGTTGATCGGCGTAAGAAGAACCTACAATTTCCATAAATTTTATCTATAATTTCAGATTTTAGATTATCATTTAAAACATGAAAAAGTGTATTTAATCACTCTAAAGTTTATGCTTTTTGCAATTACACACCCTGAACTCTAATTTTGTTCTAATTCATCCTTAAAGTTTTATATTGTTGTAATAGATCTTGTGTTAAAAATCTATTAAAATAAATGGTGAATTCATCATAACCATTCAACCGTTTTTAATCATAACATTAAAATTTATCTTTTGTTGGCAAGACATGAAAGTGTTAGGATTTGAAAAATATGAATTATTATGATTAGTTCACCAATAATTTTAAAGATCTTTAAAGAAGGATCTATTACAACAATAGTAAAACTTTAAGTATAAATTAGAACAAAGTTAAAGTTTAGAGTGCCTATTTACAAAAGGCATAACTTTAGAGTGGTTAAATATGCTGTACCCTTAAAAAAAATACTTAATTGTGATCCTATCTAAAATTACATAAATAATTGATTAAAAATTTAAAAAAAAAAAAAAGACCAAGAGAAAAACTATACAAAGATAGCAAATTTATGACAGACTATAAAACTTCTTATAAAAGCTCTGTTATCATACACTTCTAGCTTGGTCATTCTTCATTCCTCAAATTTTATGAATATTAAAAAGGGAATTGCTAACTTTCATTTTTTCATGTAGAAGTTAGCAAGTTTCATATTTTATTTTAGACGTAAAATTCCCTCCTTTCTTTCTTGAATCAATTTAAAATTTTGGGTAACATTGTAATTTCATTTTACATATATTAATTATTGTTCTATGTTTTCTCTCACTTAATTAACGTTTTCTCTTTACTATATATATATATATATTTTTTTTTTTTGCCTACTTTTTACTATTTATTTTTACATAAATTAAATTAATGTATTATCATCATATGCTGGAGGTATAAATTTATACAAAAAAAAATAAAGTATGGTGTATATTATCGCTGTATGAGGCACTATATAATTACGTGCAACGTTAATGTAGTTATATTGCTTTTCTCTTGTGTAAGTTTTAATTACATTGCTATTACAAATGTTAATTTTAATTTATATAATTACTTTGCTTTTCTCTTACCTAAATTTATGCAAAAGCCACGTGATTTTGTTATGTATCATAAAATTTTAATGATTGATGTCGATGAATTCTTGAATTATTTAATTTTTTAAATTAGATCACTTCATATAAACATATTAAAAATTTTAGAATGATAATTTGTTATGAATTTTATGAAAAAAATATTTTATTGAATTACTAGTAAAATATATTTATCTAGTATACAATGATATAACATTAATTTGTAATTATATAATATTTAAGTAAGAGAAAAAAAAAGAACAATATTCATATAGAAATAAATAAGAAAGAGTCGATATTAATTAGGTGAAAGAAAATTAGAGTAGTAATTAATGTGAATGAAATGAAATTACAATACTATCCAAAATTTTAATTGGATTTGATGTAAAAGTTAGCAATCCCCTAAAAAAATAATTTTAATATATTACTAGTATAAAAAAATTTTATATTAATTATTTTATTATATATTGTTATCTGATTAAATGTATTTGATTTTTATTTTTATTTTTATTTTTATTATTAATACTTTGTAATTTACATGTATGATAATATATAATATAATTAAGTGATGGTGTAAAAAAGTTACACAGTGATAGTGTATCCAAATCAAAGTAAAAAAATTGTTTTTTATGTATTCTTAGAGAATATGATAAGGAATTAAGAATAATATTTATTATATTTTAATAAATTAAAATGAAAAGTATTTTAAATTTTTAAAATATAAAATGATTTTTATTTAATTATTTTAATTTTTAATTCTAGTGAACAAAATTAGTAGTTCATAACTTTATATGTAAATTTGTGGATAAGTATGTATTAAATAGAATTGTAATAATTATGGATTTTGTTAATAATACTTAGAACTCTTTCAAACTTTGGAGTTTGTAATAATTATTAAATAGAATTAGTAGTTTCAGTATACATCCACTCTCTTACATTTTTTCCATTAAATAATTATGGATAAAACGTGTAAAAAAAGCAGTATAAAAATATTTTTCAAGAAAGAAATGAAAATACAAGACTTGGATAATGAAAGCAAGTGTAAAGGGGAATGAGGAAGACCAAGTAGAACGGAATATAAGCCCTTGGGAATTATCGTCGTTGCCAACATAAAACGAAGTGCAACGGAAAACTTGGGCTAGCATACCTTGGCAAAACAGGCTCCTAGCCGTAACAAGGGGCTACTCCAACGGCAATTGATTTTATGCCTAGCTTTCGTCCAAGGGAAATATTATTATATGTTTTCCGAGTAATTTTTACATCGTAAAGTGTCTGTCTTTTTAATAATAATATTATAAATACTATTCAAAATGAATAATAATAATTTAAATAATTGAAGTAGTATATATTAAATAATACAAATAATAACCAATAATGATCGGTTGTAGCTATAAGTAAAGTGCACCCTCGTGGAGAAGATTAAAGTTCAAGCTCAGAAAGTTACAAGACTACTAAAATGTAGAGATACCTCAAAGATAAAAAAGAATAATACGGATAATAACGTTTTGTTATTATGAGAAAATGTTATGTAAGAATTTCCCTTCTCCAAATAGACATACCTTTTTTCGGAGTTTTTGTTCAAACAAAATATTCATCACATTGTTGACTTCTTCGAAACTGAAAGAGAGAGAAGATCCCATGGAAACTTGGGCACCCCTAGTAGAATACACCTTCCTTGCAGTCTAAGGAAGGAATTCATTCAACTTAAGATTTCCGTATACACATCTCTTACTTGAGAATTAAGACAAACTATGTCCAGATTCTCCCTCTATGCCCATGTCTTGTATATATCCACATATAAATGTACCAATTCAAACCGCGTAGCTTCATCAACATTCTCCCCGCCCTAGCCTCATCTCCATGTAAGCACATTCAGTACACATGAAAATTCCCTTCTGCATTATCACATGCCATTGATTCGAATCATCTTATCCATATATACGAATTTACCTAGTGAAACAAAATTTAGTTGCTATCGTTGTTATGTTATCACGTGTCATTGATTCTAGTAGTTCCATAATACCCTGCTACGTGTGTTGTGGAAACTGAAAAACTTTATATCTTTCAATCTCTGCGCTCACATACCCTCTTGGCTACACTTTTCTTTACAGCATACAAGAGGGAGAAACATAAAGTATAAACGTCATGTCGCATTTGCTGCACGGGAGTCTCGACGTGACTGTATATGAGGTCGACAAGCTGCAATCTCTTACTCGATGCAATTTCAATCTCTGCAGCAAGGTGACTTAATCGGAAAACTCTGTCTATCCTATTCTAATATTTAATTATTATCATTAGAGAAATATTTTGCTAACATATTTTGTTAGGTATCTAAATTGATTTGTGATGAATTATGCAGCAAATTTTAGTTTTGTAAGTATTGAAAGTTATGTTAACTAAAGATGTATATTGCCACATTAAAGAAAAATAATAATAATAATTGATGTACATTGTTACTAAAGAGAATACTTTTACATAACTGAAATTTATATTTATTTATACATAATTTATCACAAGTCAATTAACGAATTTGTTCAAAATAATGAACTGTTATTATTAATACATACATTGAGAAAAGTTCAAGGTACTGACCTCCTTCGTTGAATTTGAAGTCTCCTCTTGCATATTCTATTTAAGTCGAATAGATATGTAACGTAATTAGATATAAATCCATAAGTTACTTAGAGCCTTAAAAATATATATAAATACATTCAATTCAACTGGTAGTTTACTGGTATACACCAAAAATTCAACTAATTTCATATTTGATTTTAAGCTGATGGCTTATAAGCTTCTCTAGTCATAAGGTTTTTCCTAGTTGACGGACATAATTGTATGATATTTGGTACAATCCTTTTCTGAATAATTTGTCATTAGACACATGAACTACGTCTATGTGTCTCAAGTCTGCACTGCACAACTTAATTTACATTCTATAGAGAATATATAACTGATCTGAACTGTTACTTATTATGTGTTTCTGCTCATTTCATGCTTCCAAATTTGGCAACCAAGGGTACAAGTACAAGCCTGGGGAAGAAACTTCTTACTCAACTAAAGAACTTTTTGTTGTGTCAAAGCCAACCCAAGGTATCTTAATATTCTTGACGTGTATCTCTTTTCCTTCAAGCTATTTGACATTTCCTTAATCCTTATTGACCAGTTCAGTTCCATCCATGTAATGTAACCAACACACTTCATTTTCTTCATGTGCATTAGAAATTCCCTTCCAAGTTCTCATTCTTAACATGTGAAAACGTTAAACAGATTCTTCCATTGGGTCTCTATGCAACAGTGGATTTAGATAAGGCAAGGGTTGGGAGGACAAGAATGTTAGAAGATCAACCCTCCAACCCCAAGTGGAATGAGACCTTTCACATATACTGTGCCCACTTGATCTCCCACATTATATTCACTGTCAAACAAGATAACCCTGTTGGGGCAACTCTAATCGGAAGAGCTTATGTCCCAGTTGAGGAAGTTCTGAGCGGCAACATTGTGGACACATGGGCTGAGATATTGAATGAGGACCGTCATCCTATACCAGGTTATCACATATAGATAGATTATAGATAGTATTTTCAGTATTTAGTTGAACATTCTGTTATTTTGTTATACAGAACATGTTTCTACTCAATTGAATAATGTTATTTATACCATTTTGGGGGACATCTTCGAACCTTAAACATTGGTTGAGATAAAAGTTAGGATCTACTCTCAACCAATATTTAAAGAACACCCCCAAAGTGTCTCTTCAAGTTAAAAAGTGGTATCAATAACATTTCTCTACTCGATTTGTATATATACTATTTAAGTTAAGATGATCAATACTTCATTCCTTAATATAGGTGGCTCCAAAATCCACGTTAGAATGCAATTCTCTGATGTTAGGAATGACATAAGCTGGTCTCGGGGAATAAGGATCCCACAGTTTCAAGGAGTTCCCCACACATTCTTCAGTCAAAAATCTGGCTGCAAAGTTACTTTGTATCAAGATGCACATGTCCAGGATGGTTCTTTGTCGTGGATCCCATTGTATGGAGGAAAATACCATGAGCCTGGGAGATGCTGGGAGGATATTTACAATGCCATTATGGATGCTAAGCACTTTATTTACATAACTGGTTGGTCTGTGTACACTGAGATAACCTTGGTTAGGGACCCAAGGAGGCCAAGTATCACCCTTGGGGAGCTGCTCAAGAAGAAAGCAAATGAAGGTGTCAAGGTTCTCATGCTTGTTTGGGATGACAGGACTTCTGTGCCAGACCTAAAGAAAGATGGCTTGATGGCAACACATGATCAAGAAACTGAACAGTACTTCAGAAACACAAACGTGCATTGTGTTTTGTGTCCCCGCAACCCTGACGATGGAAGAAGCATTGTTCAGGGTTTTGAGATTTCAACAATGTTCACTCATCACCAAAAGACTATAGTGCTTGACAGCCAAGTTACTGGACAAGGGCACAAGCGAACCATTGTAAGCTTCATAGGTGGAATTGATCTTTGTGATGGAAGATATGATACTCAGGAACATCCTTTGTTTTCAACTCTGAACACAGTCCACCATGATGATTTCCATCAGCCAAACTTCCCAGGAGCTTCTATTAAGAAAGGTGGTCCAAGAGAGCCATGGCATGACATTCACTGCAAGCTAGAAGGGCCAGTTGCGTGGGATGTGTTGTACAATTTTGAGCAAAGGTGGGAGAAGCAAGTTGGGAATCTGGTCCTATTCTCTTCTAGCATGCTGGATGAGATTCTTGTCCCTCAATCCACTATGGCAACAACAAATGAGGACGAGGCTTGGAATGTTCAAGTGTTCAGGTCCATTGATGGTGGTGCCGCTTCTGGCTTCCCACAAGACCTAGAGGAAGCGGCTGAACTAGGCCTTGTTAGTGGCAAAGATAACATCATTGATAGAAGTATTCAGGATGCTTATATAAATGCTATTAGGCGTGCAAAGAATTTCATCTACATTGAAAATCAGTATTTCCTAGGGAGTTCATATGGTTGGCAACAAGCATCTGATATAAAAGTTGAGGATATTAATGCTTTGCAGCTTATTCCCAAGGAGCTGTCATTGAAGATTGTTAGCAAGATTGAAGCAGGAGAGAGGTTTTCTGTCTACATTGTAATCCCAATGTGGCCAGAAGGTGTGCCTGAGAGTGGTTCAGTTCAAGCAATATTAGACTGGCAAAGGAGGACAATGGAGATGATGTATGCTGATATTGCTGAAGCCATTAGGAGAAAGGGAATTAGAGCACACCCAAGGGATTACTTGACATTTTTCTGCCTTGGTAATCGTGAAGGTCAGAAAGTTGGAGAATATACTCCTACTGAGGCACCTGAACCTGACAGTGATTATAGTAGAGCACAAAAGGCCCGGAGATTCATGATCTATGTTCATGCCAAGATGATGATAGGTAAGGGATCTAAAAACTCTTTTATTTGTTTTCATTAATGTTATCCAATTTTTTCTTTAGTAACATTTTGTGGTAGTTGGTGATTCTTCATGCTTTCTATTTGATTCTGCTCCTTTCATATCTGGTCAACAACAGTTGGCTTTATTTGACCAATGTCATTCTTAGAATTCGATGGACTTGGCTCCCATAATGAATGCAACTCTTTATACTAAATGTGATTCTAAAAAACTTTAAGGCAATCAAGTTATATCCTTGCCAATAATTATAGCTTTTGACATAGTAGCAGGCGATTTATCCAACATCAACTAACTAATTCTTGCTGCAGTGGATGATGAATACATAATAATTGGTTCTGCCAACATAAACCAGAGATCAATGGATGGTGCAAGGGACAGTGAGATTGCAATGGGGGCATTTCAACCACGTCATCTAGCATCCAATGGGCCACCAAGAGGTCAAATATATGGATTCAGACGTGCATTATGGTATGAACACCTTGGGGATCCTGAGGATATACGCATCTTCTACCATCCAGAAAGTTTGGAATGCATCAAGCTTGTGAACAATCTTGCTGATACAAACTGGGACATATACTCAGAGGAAACATTTGATGAACACAGACCCTTTCACCACTTCATGCGGTACCCCATAGAGGTAGCCAGCAATGGAACCATAACAAACCTTCCAGGGTTTCAACATTTTCCTGATACCAAGGCTCGGATTCTGGGATCGAAGTCAGATTACCTTCCACCAATTCTCACCACCTAACTAGTGCTTATCTGAGCAACTACCCTTTCTTACCACGAGATCATGTTCAAAAAGTTAAACAATGTAATTATTTGTTGGAAAGGAGTGAATACAAATTGTTGTATGTTCAAATATATAATTACCATTTAATAATAAATGTAATCTCTTGTTCTTAACTTTTAAGTAAGAATCTTTCACCATATTCGCAAACTGGAAGCTCAAAGTTTTCCTAGTTTCTCGAATTTTACTGCATGGCTTTCCTCCACTTCATAACTTTCAGTACAATAATAATAATAATAACTATAGCAAATAATTGATTTAGGAAGAGTTATTTTATCTTTTTAGAGTAGATGATATATCATAATCAAGCAGTTATCAGCCTATTCAGATAGAGATTAGTCAATTTATAGTAGTGTGCTCCAGCAATGTTTTATGAAAATGACAACGAACTTCAGATTTGGAAAAAAAATAAAAAAGGAAAAGGAAAAACAGAAAAATTAGAATAAATGATGAATAGTATTTTGCCTCCACCTAATATTTTTTTTTTTTTTTAAAAAAAAGGTAGTTGGGGTACCCAACTTTAATTTCCAATTTTGGGGCACTAAATTTGATTGATCTTATCTTTAGCACATGAAAACAAAGAGGGCACAAGCCCCTTTGTCGTTGGAAAATGAAAATTCGACCAAAGGGCACTACCTTTTTAAGATTTTGGGGAAGGACACTGGAGTTGATTTCCAAGCATGTCATCTTTCAGGTTTCCTTTCCTTCCTTTCAGTTTTCACCACGTGTTGAAGACAAGTGAGAGACAAAGTTTTCCCTTGTGACCAAACAGGCAGAATTTGAGGTTTCCTTACTGAACTAGTTTTGGTTCCGTCCCTATACTTGTTTCTAGAATGTTTCCTCGGTTTTTGTGCCCATTTATTTCTCCTATGTTAAATTCTGAGAGGTTCTTTACTTTATCTTTTTTTAATTGTTGAATTTTTGCATGCAGGGAATTGAATTTTCTCCTTCTTGACTTTAGAATCTTAGGTGACAGATCTCTGCTTCTGAATTTTTGTAAATGCAGCTCTGTGGATATGTTCCATCTTGGCTCTGTCAAATTCTCGCGTATATGGGGTGAGTTCTGTGTTCCCTTTGTTTGGTTGCAGAGAAAAAAAAACAAAGATTGGATTTTTCATATCAATTTGACTAAACCTCAAAGGAAATCACTTTTATAGACATCTATTTTTTCATTTTTTAAACGTAATTTTAGTTTGCTCAGACTCCCAAGTGGGTTTTAGGAATTTATCTAGTAAGAAGTTAAATGGAAGAAAACCAGCTCGGAAATTGGGTTATGCTAGATCCAGAATCACTTAACTCAGAGGGAGAGCATAGAACTAGCTGTGTGCTGATTTTGTAGTTCTGGAATCTCATGAAATTAAAAATTTCATAATTTTATATTGCTTTACCTCTTCTGGGCTTTCAGGGAAAGTTAAGGACATTCTCTGTAGTTTGTAGTGCTTTCTTTACATGTTAGGGAATCTTTGCTTGTACTTGCTTGCTTTCTAAGCAAGCATGAGATCTGGTGAGCATGGTAGTAACCTGGTGGAGTGACGGGGCTTTATTCTTTGTCATTCTTTCCATGGATTCCTCAGAAGGTGGTAATAAGATAAAGATACTTAGAGTTTTGCTGCCCCTGTAGGATATCAAGTTCATAGGAGCTATGTATTCTATGTATTGCCTGGTAACTCAATTGAGGTGATGATCTGGGATGAAACCTTGCTGTTCATTTTCACGGTTTTGTGGGGCTTACTTTGGCGTCCCTGTGCTTTCTGCCAAGGAAAAGTGAGAGCCCTAATGCAAGGGGCTTTTCAGTGTAGGGAGGAATTATTTCATACTGAATTTATTTCAGGAAATCTATTGTAACACAAACTGCAGACATCTTCTCTCCATTTTGTAAGATGTGTCTTTCTGCTAATTATCATGGATTTGGTGGGAAAGTCGAAAAAAAATAAAAAGGAGACAAAGAAGTTGTTTTTCGGCTTCTCCCAGGGGTTTAATTGTAAACCTGATTTTGTAATTCTGGCCTCTTCAGCCTGGGTACAACCTTTAGTGATTCTATTGGTGATTGATATCTATGTGCATCTTTTTAAGGATTCCATTCTATAGCAGGTTTATTTATCCTTTCCATATTTTGCTTCTCAGTTCATCAATGTTATTTAGCATGAAAATGCTGGAGGATGATTTTTTTCTTTTATTTATATTTGAAGGAAATATTTTTTATAGATAGTTTACAATCTTCAGCTAAAAGTCTGAAAAACGAGTTTACCGGTTTATTCAAATAGGTCAGTTAATGAACACCTTGAAGATACAAGTGGGAAGTGATAATTTGCAGGTCTAACATGTGTAGGCATTGACTGTAATCTGTAAATGAAAAAACTAAAATCACAAACCTGTTCTTTTATCTTGCAATGTAGAAGGACAGAAGTTATAAGAGGAAGTTTGTATTTGTGTAGCATGCTAATTGACCTGAGAAAGTCTCCAGCAAAAATATCATAGAATTTCAAAATAATAAATTGGTGAACTTCCGCAGGATGTAGGCTATTATCTCTGTTTTACTTTCCCTTTAAATTAAGGTAAACATATTCTGTTTTGATCTAGTGATGAGTAGAATACTGTAAATAGGGTGAACGACGCATGCTAGGTTTTGTTGTTCAATTGGAATTGTGATTGGTGCCTGCAATTCTAAATCATCAACACTTTTTTTTTCTTCCTTTTAAGTTCAAGCAGTTAGACTCAAAATAGTTAATAATTTGTGTTAATCATGCTTGTGGTTGAACCTCTTTGTAACAGAACAGAGGTTGTCTTGGATGCTTCACAAAAGTGTCAGCAATTTTTTCAATGGACGAGGCATCTGTAGGACTAGCAGTTAAGAAAGACAACAGATCAGAAGATTTCTGGAGCAGCAGCGCTTTTGAAATCGATCAATATGCACTTCAGTCCCAGAGAAGCATCTCATCAATTGCCATATCAAACCATCCTTCTGATCCTCAAAGTAGTGCTGGCATTGAGATTGATCCACCTGAATTTGTCAATCATGGTGCGTTTCCTGTTATATGTCTGTTTATCTGTTATCTGTTGGCTCATCTTTTAGTCTCATACTTTATCAACGGGTGCTTGTATTAGTGTCAAACTTTATCAAAGGTGTTTGTAATCTTGTATCTTCTTGGTAGTCATTTTCTCTGCTGCGGGAACAATCTTGCCCAAATTGGTAATTGAGTTGCGCTGGATTTGTATCTATTTTGCTAAGTGCCAAGTTTCTTACTATTTTCAAGTAATTTTCAGATTAAACTCCTTGACTGTCAAGACACAGTCACAATTTAACTGCCAGCTTGAATGCCGCCCTTTTAATGCTGGTTATGCAGTGCAGTTGCGTTATACTTGTATTTTTCCTGTCATTCTCTTATTGACAAAGAGGAGGAGAAAATATCCCTCTCCCCTCAATCAAATTGGTTACACAGCTAGCCAGCTACTTCATGTCTTAATTGTCTTATTATATTATTATACCTTTCTCTTATTATCATTTCTTGTAAACTATAATTTCTTTCATCTTGATGTGTTCACTTTAATCACATGTAAATATGTAATTTCTACTTACGGAACTTGCAGTTTAAAACTAATTTTAAATTTTCAGGTTTTTCGTTCATTTTATAGGATATTTCATTGTTACTATTATTATTATTATTATTTACATTTTCTTGCATATCTACCAAATTGGTTGTTTTGACGACATAAAAGATTGATGTATGCAGGTCTTCTTCTCTGGAACCAGATAAGGCAACAATGGGTTGGAAATAAAAGGCCTGAGAGTCGGACACAAGTTGTAGAACCCAGAATAAGGTAAATGCATAAGCTTTCTGCAGGAAGGCTTAAGTGTTGTGTTGAAGTTATAAAATGAACATGTTACAAAGGCAAATATCGTATTCCCTTACTTTCAAGCTCTAATTCTGGAGTTCCATGTTTCACAGTTGGAATGCAGCCTGTGAGAATCTCCTTGCGACCAACAAGCCTTTCCCCCAGCGCATTCCTCTGGGAGTAAGTTCTTGTATGCTAACTTGGTTCTCTGTGTGTTGATATTCTTACATAAGGGAGTAAGTACATGCCCCTAACCGACTATGATATTATACGTGACAGGAAATGGTTGACTTTCTTGTTGATATTTGGGAGCTAGAAGGTTTGTATGACTGAACAGGCAATATAGGCTCTTTTTTTCTTTTTTCGTTCTCTTAGTGTTTGCAAGGGAGGGGAGGTGAGATAGAATTCGTCCATCATCCTACCGGATAGTTGTAAATGGTGTAACTCTTCGAAGTTGTTTTATCTTAGATCCGACCAGGTGGAAGCCTTGTACACTAAGCCACCGTTTTAGTGATCCTTTCTATGTGATGTAGATTAATGCTTGTTTGGTTCACATTTCTTTCACCGCAGAAGGAGAAAATGCACATCCTAGTGCACTTTTATCTGAAGTAAAGTTATTGTTACTTCTATCAAAAATTATGTTTGGCTTCTCTCATGAGGTAAAACAAGCAGGCTATACATTACTTGTATAATCCTTCCCGGTTTTCCATCAGAGTGATTCATAGACAATCCATCTGTTACAAAGGGAATGCTATGTTATTTGATGCTTCTGGTGCCGCAAGTTTCTGTCCTAAGCACTGATATTTAAGAGCTGATGTTGTTAAGAACTGACCCAAGACATGTTATCACACACACTTTTATGTTCTTTAACTCATATTTGTTACTTCCCAAATTAAGGTGTGATCCACCCACTGCTATAATGAGAGCACTCTCAACTTGTGCTCCATTCTTTAGCACAAGAGCTTCCTGTTCTCTGCTGTATTGACAATCTGGCAGTAAAGCCCTGCCTAGAGATTCTTTCTCTCTTTTGGGAGGGTGTTCCATGATTCAAGAGAGTGAAGAAACAGAGATATATAATTTTTTTTGTCAAAAAAATAAGGCTAGTGTTTCGTATAAAAAGCCGTAATTATTTAATTAAAAATATTAGTCGTTCTAGCAATTTGTATTATGGTTTAAAGTTTTGTTGTCGCTTACGTAAAGGCATTCGACATAAAAATTTGTATTGGTATTTGCAATGCTGATTTTCTTTTTTAATACAAATTTTCTTTTTTAACTCTTAGTATGATAAAAATGTTAAGCTTCGAAGAAAAAAATAAAGAAAATAGAAATGGATTTAGAAGCATAAAAATAAAATGGTGCCATCAGGAAGTGTGAACGCAGTTTTGCCACTTTGCCTCGATTTTTTCTTTTTTTTTTTTTTCAGGGGAGGGGGGAAGGAATGGGGATTAAATCCCGATATGCTCAATTACGAGGCAGTGATTCTGTCATTTGAGCTAGGCCCCATCCACATTATTTGGCCTTGATTGAAAGTCTGAATAAAAAATATATGATTAAAATAATCTTTATAAATATTTAGTACCTTTCTTTTTTTAAGTTAGTTTTTGCTTGTTGGCCTATAATCTTAAAATAATATTAAAAGCAATTCTGTGATTAGTTTTTAAGGTTTGTTTGAATATGGGGAGAAAGTGAAAAAAAGAAAATAAAATATATATATATATATATATATATATATATATATTTTCTCATCTATTATTTGGTCATGAAAAAAATAAGAAAAAAAATGATAACTTTTTCTTTTTTTGGTTTGGTTATACGAAAAAATGGAAAGAAAAAAATTATAATGATGTAAATAATTTACATACCCATTTAAATGCTCACACTTACATGTGTAAAACAATTTACGTTCGAATAAAATTGTCATTTTCTTGCATAGTACAAGATCCTCACACCCTTCTCCGGTTTTCTGCGCAAGTTGGAGCAGAAATTTTTTCACGTGGGCTCCACTGCACTTTTATATTTTCTCTCTTATTTCTTTGCCCAACCAAATAGAGGAAAACCCATTTTTTACTGCATTTTTTCTCTTCTCAAAATCTGTTGAAACAAATTGGGGGTTAGGTGGAATAGTCTCACAATCTTATGATTTATTTAGATGGAAAGAGAAGATAAAAGAAAAGAAAATAAAAAAATAAAAAAAAATAAAGAGAAAAATTATTTTTCCCTCTTATTGTTTGATTTAGAGGAAAAGTGAAAAGAAAAATGAGAAAAAAAAATATAATTTTATATAATGACTTTTATAACCGCATTATAATTATAATCTTAATTTTTATTTTTATACTTGTAACACATTTTTTATAAATTAAAATAAATACATAAATAAATATTTGTAATGAAAATTAAACATATGTTATTGTCACTGTTATATATTTTTTAAAACCAAGAATAATAGATGGTAAAAATAACAAAAAAAAAAGAAAAAAAAAACAAACGTAAAACATAACAACTGTCAAAACTAATTGAAAATAAGGGAAAATTTGACAAATAATGTCTAAAAGCATTTCATCTCTCTTTTTTACGCATAGGTAAGTAGAAATTGTAACAGTAGGACCTACCGTAATTTCTTCTCTTCTTCCCTCTTTTCACCGCTCATCCAAATGGAATGAAAGGGTAAAATCCTTCTATTTTTTCTTCTTTTATTTTCTTTCCTCTTATTTTCAAACGACGGCTTTTAAGACCAAGTCTCGTTGTCAAATTCTGAAGCCGTAAGGATAAATTTTGTCTTGGTGTGTCTCTTTAGCATAGCTGCGGTATCCATGTGTCAGCTTTGCTCTGCATCTGATTATTTTCAATTTACAGCAAGAAGCCTTCACCATATTATCCCGCTAGGTGTTTGCTCTAAAACAAGATCTCACATGAGATGCTGATAGTAGATCGTGGATTCGATCCTGCTGCCAATTTTTTGTACGATGTTGAAATGAGATAATTCTATCAAACGTTCTTTTTTTTTAATTTTATTTTTGGAAAATAAACAGTTAGACTTTTAAACCTTTAAAGAATGAGTGGCCTTAATTCACTTCTTTAACTTAACCTTTGAATTAATCATGTCAAACTCTGACAATAATTCTATCATAAAATTCCGACTATGAAACATTAATTTTTATTTTCTTTCACTTAAATATGTTTTAAGATCATGTAAATATAGATTGTTTTAATTTTAGTCTTTCTAATTTTTTTTTTGGCTTTTAATCCTTCTTTTTTTTAATATTATTTTTTTGTTTCTATTATTAATCAGCACTATTAAATAATAATATTTATAAAGACTAAAAAAATATTGTTAAAATATTTATAAAAATAAAATAAAATTTTTAATATTTATAATAATTAATTATATGTTTTAAAATAATTTTTTGGATTAAAATTTACAATAACATGAATTAAAAATATAATATTTAAAAAAGAGGTAAAAATTAAGAAATTTTTTTATAAGAATTAAAATCTAAATAATATATATTTATATGAACAAAAAATATATTTAAGTTTTTTTTAACTTAAAAACAAATATTTGTAGCAATTTTGAACCAAGAATTTCTGTATGCGCCGACAGTGACTGTCGATTGCTTAAACTTGAAAGTATTTTCTTGGTGTGTCACAGCGTTACAGTGGCAAGGGATGCTGATGTTGGTTCAAAGGCAGCATGCGCCAAAGCACCTTTGCAGTCATAGAAAATGACATAGGAGTAGGACAAAATAAACGGTAGCAAGCGGCAAAGCAGAGATATGAAAGGAAGGGCCTTTGATATGGTTTGATAGAACAAGGGTTAATAATATAAAATTTAATTGTATAAAAATTAATAAAAATTTAATATTATATAATGATTAGTATATTATTATATAAGATATTATATTATATAAAATATAATAAAAAAATTATAATAAATATATTTTTTTAAATATTAAATTTAAAATTTAAAAATTAATATAATTATTTAAATATTTATGATAATTATTTTAACTATTTTTTATTATATATAAATATAATTTCATATTAAAAATAATTTATTTATTATTTTTTATTTTTTTTATAAACATAAGAAATATGTGAGAGAGAAAAAGAAAGAAATAAAGAGAAAACTTTTATATATCGAAATTTAAGTAAATTTAATATCATATTTTTATATTTGATTATATTTTTTATTATATATAATTAAATTTATATTAAATATTAGTTATTAATATTTATATATTTTAATAATAAATTTTTATTTTTATATTTTTATATTAGTTTGAATAATTATTGTATAATTATTATTTTTTAAGAATATTTATTTATTATTAAATATTTTTATTAAATAGTATTTTTTATTTATATGGTTTTTAATTTTATTATTTATTCAATAATTATTTTTAAATAAAATATATTAAAAAAATTTTAAAAATAAAAGAGCTCTTATACATCAAAAATTAATTAGATCTAATACGATCTCCCTAGACTGGATTAAGTTATCCATCATTTTGACGTATAAGAGAAATTTGATTAATAAATTTATATAATATATTAATTACATCAAATAATTAATAAAATTATAATATATTATATTACCTTATCCCATTATATCTAATACAACATACCAAGCTTAAGCACCTCCGAAATAGAGTCGTGGCTGTGGTCTTAAATTAGACTAATCGCTTATTAGCCGAGTCCAAAAAAAAAAAAACGGAATGGTTTTGATCAATAAATAAAAGGTTAAGAATGGTTCGCGGTTTACACGTGCCTTGACAAAGATAATAAAGTGGGCAAGATCACAAAGTAACGGTGGCGTTTACAATGATCCAAGCCAATTCTTGGTACACTAGTGTACCAGGATTTTAAAACCGTTCAGATATAAATAAATAAAAGATAACGATCTCGATTGGCTGGCATAAATCTTATGTAGTACCAAATATTACAAGACCATCCATACACTAGTAGTCATCCGATGAAATATTAAATAAATAAAAAAGGGCCTATTTCAAATGACTGAAATGGACACGTATAAGCTTGATACGGGAAGCCGGTTGGGTGCAAGCATTTGGTACGATATTTTGGAACATTATACTGTATATGGAAATGGCAAATATGTAGATATTTTGGTTTTTGATTTTTTTTTTTCAGTTGCGAAGCGAGGTAAAATTTAATGAGTTAATATATTTAACTAACAATAAAAAAGAAGTTAATGTATTTGATTTAATAACATAGATAATTGTATAACATTTTAGTTAATATATAAGCCATATTTGTATGAACCAGGAAAAGTTTTCAGCAAGTACTAAGTAAAGTTATATGTGATAAAAATAGTAAACTATTTTTTATAAAATAAGAACAGAGTAATTATTTTTTGATGGAAAAGACCATAAAATAAGTGATGGTAAATTTTGAGGGTTTGAAAGTGGAAATTTTGAGCGAGAAATTTATAATTGGGGGAGGGGGTATAGGGAGATTTGATACCTTCTTATTAGAGAATATTTGAAAAATATTTCTTATCCATTATTTTTCAAAAATTTTTTTAGATATTTTGCCTTATAGTTTATTTCTTAAATAGATTAACTCAACAATTATTTGTTTTCTATTGATTACATTATTTCAAATGATATTTTAACTTGTAAGTAATACACACTTTTTTGAAATTATTTTTTAATATTTACTTTTGCATTGAGGTGGTTGAGTTATTGCTCTTTTTTGTTAAAGACAAAAAACTTTCATTGATTTAGTTGAGAATTCACAATGTTATTGGATGTTTATTAGAGGTGTTCGCGATGCAGTTTAGATCGATTTTAAGTGAAAATTAATTCGATCCAAATAATAAAATATATAGCGATTTGAATTAGATTTATTTAAATAGTTTTTTATAAAAGAAAATATTAAATATAAAATATTATAAATAAAAAGTAACTTGAATTAATAAAATAAATAAATAAAAATAAAAAATAAAAGTGACTCATATAAGATATATAAAATACTATTTAAATGAGAATGATATATAAATATAAAAGATTATATGATAAATTAAAATTATTATAAGTAAAAGTACAAATTTAAAAATAAAAAATTATATTATATAATATTATTCGATTTAGATTGAATTGAATTTGATCGGTTTTGAAAATTAAATCTGAAATTTCATCCGATCCAAGCGGTTTACAAAAAACAAGATCCAAACCAAAACTTTTGCGGTTTTGATCGATTTTCGGCTTAGATTGGATTGATTTGGCGATTTTAATTAGATTGGATTTGAACATTCTTAATGTTCATATTGCAAAAAAAAGGCAGGTATCCTAAACTTTTATTTATTCAAATGAAAGTTTATTGTGTTACGAGGTGTTTAAATTATGAGTAATAGATAAGCTTTTTTAGTGCCAGAAGAAAATGAATTTTGTGATAATTGGGTATTTAAAAAAAAGAGTATATTAGGTATTTCAAAAATGTGCTTTACACATATGGTTTTGATAACAAAGTTTTTTTTTTTTTTACAATTTTCAATGATTTTCTTAGAAAAGATTTTGAGGGAAGGAAATTTGGATGAAAAATTTTCCATCAATATTTTTGAGGACAAATTCCCCGTTTACTCATTGAAGGATATTAACCCCATGTTTAGTTCAATTATATATTAATTTATTTATTTACAAATTTATAATATCTTACTATTATTAAATTAAAATAACAATCCCTAATTAATTTATGTAAAAAAATTATAGATAATCTTGTATATAATATGGGAATTGATGTAATCTATATTATATCCCATGTTATCTATTATATTCAGGGGCTTTGAGTCAACAAACTTCGAGAGGGAAATTTCTCGATTATTTATTGAGAAAAAGTTTCATATCCATTTTTTAAAGATAAGTTTGAATTGATAGTAAGTAATGAAATGGAATGGAATAAAATAATTCTACTCCATTATTTGGATATTCCAGTGAAATGGAATAAAATGTTAATAATTATAAGTTTCTTATTTCTATAATACTCCTGTATTAAATGATGATAATTATAAATTTTTTTTGCTTTGGATTTAGTAATGGTTTAATGGTGGACGAATGATAGAAACAAGGCCATGATAGGGAAGCATATTGAACATGCACGATTGCCATTTGGAAACAGGGTTATGTGGCGATATTGGTTTAAATTGGTATAATTAGAATAAACTCTACAATTAAATAAACTCTGAATTGTGATAATAGTATTATATCTAGAAACATAAGCATATGCATATCTTAGGCTTGAATAATTACAATATTTTACATCACTTGTATTAAAAATTTAAAATTACGATATTATAGGATGTTTGTTTACAATTTCATAACAAAGTTTAGTCCTAATGATAAGCAGAATTATATCTTAGGACTAATAGCAAATAAACTTTGTTTGTTTAAGTAATTAAAAGAATTATGTTAATGTGTAAATAAATGACTATTTACATTGTTACGCAAATGTTGGTGCCTTAATCAATTAACAGTAATACAATGTAGCAATATTCTAATTATATTAGCATGTACGTACTAATAACAACACTAATGCCACATAATATAACTAATGATAATTCTGAAAAAGGTAGATATAAGATTAATGGCTGCACGTGATTTTCATAATGGGTGCACAATATGCCAAAGGCTGTGGTTGCAGAAATTACGCACAAATCTGACCGTCCGTATGAATTCGATAGTTAACCTGACAATCATTGTTGCAGAAATACCAAAAAGCAAGAATATGGGTTAAATCGTCTTTACACAGTGCGAAAAACGAAAAACCGGAGACTTACCGAAAAAATCCTGGTACACTGATGTCCAGGTTTTGGCCTGGACCATTGTAAACGTCGCCCAAAGTAACGTTTGGATACACACCCACCATCCTACACGCGTCTCGTTGGATAAACTCTTATAAAAAAATTTGTATAAGACAATTTATGAATAAAGTATTTTATATTTAAATGCGTTATAATTAATTATAGAAGTACTTATTTTAATTTATAGTATTCGCTACTAGAAAATTATCCAAGATACTTTTTTGATAAACTAGATATTTCAACCTTTTAAACGATATTAAAAATAATTTTTTGAAAAGTGATAAATTATACATCTAATTTGATTCAAACAAGTATAGAGTATCTTTTAATTACTGAAAAGGTTAAAAAAACAAAAAACACAAGTAGAGCTATCCAAATACATCCTAAATGCGTGTCCTTTGAGTAATAATTTATCACTAATCAATTAAATTTAATTAGGTTGATTTGATTTAATTTTTAAAAAAATATTAACAAATTTGAATTATATCAATTTAATTAAAATCGAATTAGTTTAATTTAGGTCATTAGATTGGCGTAAAAAAAATTAATTTTTTAAAGGTTTTAACCGTATGACATCAATAATAGTGTAACGTTAAGTATGTCATACTTAATAATAATGTGAATGCAAAAATGTATCAAAAAATTTGTAAAGAGGATAAAAAGTAACTTAGCCACTAGAAATTTGGTACGGAGAAATAAATAAAAAAATATGGCTAAACAAATGATCAAATTATAGCCTGTTTGTGTACACTGTGGGGAAGCTTTTTATTAGCATAAAAATAAAAATATATAGTAATTAATATATTTGAGTATATAAAAAATTTTTAGAAGAAATATTTTTGAAGTTACTTTTTATAATAAAAAATATTTTTTAAAAAAGAATCTTATTATTACTCTAACATTAATAACCAAAAATAATTTTACTTTATACTATCTAAATAAATATTATCCTCTTAAACTTATTTTTGATATATTTAAATTAAATAAAAATTATTTTTTAAAAATAATTATTCTAAAAGTAATTATTTTTTAAAAGTAATTATTTTAAAATATTTTCTTTCAAAAATTATTTTTCCAAAAATTAAAGTATCTTGTCAAAAAAAATTAGTGTTTAAATAAGTTACTATAAGTGAACTAATGGTAAGAAATTTAGGTAATATATATAATATTATAAGATCAAATTTCATTGTTATCGTTATTAAAAAACAAAAAAGGTTAGTGTGTGAATTTCAAAGAGAATTGATGAATAGAACGAATAGGAAAAGCGCGAATCCTATTGATTGGTTTATTTCTTTCTTTTTAATTAACTACTTCGACCTTTTTCTCAACCGTGCTTACCCTTTTTGCACCTGCTATTCCGCCCAACAACAAAATTTGCACTCAGCTGGTGTTAAAGGCTTCGTACCATTTAGCACTACTGATCTAAAAATTGAGCTAATAATAATTAATTTAATTTAGTTGTCCCTTAAACTAAACCGTCTAACCAAATCAATCTTCACATACTTTAATAATTCAGTTTGAATTTTCGGGTTCGAGTGCAATCCAATGAATACCCTATTATTTTATGAGAGACCTTACCTTCAGATGAAGGTAGGATTCAATCCCAAATATACCCTATTATTTTCCGAGCGACCTTACCTTCAGATGAAGGTAGGATTTAATACCAAGTCAGGCCTTACAAAATATTTTACCAAAACTAATGGACATATAACATGAAAGAACATCTCGTTCCTATTATTATCTACCATTGAATGTCACATGATAAAGGAAAAAATTGGAGGAATAAGGGGAGAATTGTGGGCCATTTCCAGAATGAATATTGATTCGGTCAAATGGGATAAGACATGGGTACCGGGCTGGTGGTAGCCCCCATTAACATTATGAGGTTCAGCCCATAACTCATAATCACCACGTATTGCTGCCTTTTAAAAAGGGACACGCCAACAACAACAATATTATCTAAGGGAACGAATGGCTTAGCCACACTTCAAATAGTCTATGGTTCTCATTAATCTATCTACCTATCTGTACAATGCATACTGCATTATTAATTTTTTGATTTAAATATATTTTTAGTCTTTGTAAATATAAGTTATTTTGATTTTAATTTTTTTTAAAAAAAATTTTGTTTTTAGTTCTTATTTTTTTAATATTATATTTTTAGTCCTTATTATTAGTCAATATTATTAAATAATAATACTTATAAAGATTAAAAGAGAATTATTAAAATATATAAGAATAACAAAAATTTAATATTTATAAAAATTAAACGTATGTTTTAAAATAAATTTTTGAACTTAAATTTGAAATGATAAGGATTAAAAATATAATATTAAAAAATAAAGGACCAAAAATGAAAAAAAATTTTTACAAAGACTAAAATTAAAATAATTTATATTTATAGAGATTAAAAATATACTCAAATCTAATTTTTCCTGTGGATAAGAAGGAAAGGTCTCTACAACAGATTGGTTTCATTTTCTGCGAGATAGACCCAGAGCGACAGTCCCTATTCCTCTCAGACGTCGTTACACTATCAGGGTTCATAAAAATTTTTAGACATACTCAGCAAGCTATTTCTATTTAATAGAAAAATAAGCCACTTTTTTAGCATATAATGGTGACCCTAGCATTTCCCCCATTTGAATTATCTTTTTGTTTTCTACGTCACGTTAAATCCATTTGCCTGTAATGTGATGGAAACAACTTGGCGATTGGATTTGGTCTTGGTTTTCGAATTTGAAATTTGATATTCATTTTAACCCGCAATCTTCCCTTCATATAGGCACATCAACTTTTGCTACTTATAAGATAAGAATCTATAAATATTGATTAAAAAAGATCGAACGTTAGCTTTAGATGTTAAAATTAGGCAAATTGCCTTCAAGCTTAAGCTGGTTACAAGATGGAGCTTTGCTTGAACAATAAATGACGTTCTTAATTGAGGCGAGTTTTGTCGAATTACATCGAATCAAATATAGGAAAGTGCTAGTTGCATATGAATATGATATTGCTGAGCATGATGCCTCATGTATAATCATCATGCACGAGCACAATATATAGTATTTCCAGTTGGGGTTTAGACTTAACCTGAAAAAGCGTGAAGAATAAAATATTTGAATAAATATTTAAGAGTAATATTAAGTGAAACATCTTTTATAGAATATTATGCTAACTTATACTTTATTTATTATTGAATGAAATATAAATCCAATTCAAATAAGTTTTATATCCCATTTAATGATAGATAAAATATAAATTGACATAATATCCCATAAAAATATTTTCACTTATCTTTATTCAATATTTAACGGGGGCATGGGGAATAAAAACAGTGCACAAAAGCAGGGATGATGCGTTAGATAGAGTCAAATAGAGCAGGTACGCAAGGTACACACTTCCAAAATTTGGATGAGTTGGCAGCATCACATAAAGATATATATCGAATCCTAGGTCTAAGGTTACATTTTCAAGAACAAGATAACTGTATGGGTTATCATTCTATCTCTATATTTAACCCAAGTGGACGACAGGCTTCAAGGAAAAGGGAAAAGGGGATCTCTAATTTTTCTGTTTATGTTATGTTATTATTAATCCAAGTACAATGCATGTTCTAAGGCGAGAGAAAGCATGGTTGATAATTAACTACAAGCCTTAATTAGACAGGGTCAAAATCAGCTGGATCGTGAAGGACTCAAAAAAACAAAAGGTGGTGGCGATCTTTAACTTGAAGCAATGAACCTGGAAATGAAGAAGAATACGTGTGCATCTGAGAAAGAACAATCAATCACATTACATCCTCTCTAGTCTCTACAGGGGAAACCCTGCCGCTCTTCGTCATACATAGCTATCTTATATCAGGAAAAGGAATGTTAGGTGATTAAAAACGATTAGTTAGGTTAAAATATAATTTTGATCTCCGTAAATGTGATTGATTTTGAATTTAGCCACTATAAAATAGAAGTTTTTAAAAGTAGTCCCTAAACATACTATTGTTAGTTATAACTTCACTAATGAGTTATCCTACATGACTAACAGAATATGATATGATTATCTTACTTAATTGACTATTATGTGACAAATAACAGACAGTTAAAACACATAATCAGACCAATTAGTCACTTCCTCCAACAAAAGTGTAACAATCTGTTGGCCATATAGGATGACAAATTCACCGAGTTATAACTCTGATTGACGTTGGTAGGAACTTATTTATAAATAATTACATGTCTAGGGACTAGTTTAGAAACTTTCGTATGTAGAGACTAAATTTAAAATTAATGACACATAGAGATATCAAAATTACATTTTAAACTTCCTGCTAATTAGTTAACAATTCAAGGTTAGAGAACGGGTTATTATTATTTTTTATGAAAAAAATTATTATTTTACATCATATTTAGGATAAAGTTTCATTTGTATACCTCACATTTTACAAAGGTTTTAATTTAGTACCAAAAGTTTTTGTTTGTTCTATTTATGTTTCTAATATTTTTAAAATATTTTAATTTTATTCTTTTGATAGATGGTATCCAAATTATAAACCAAAAAAAATTGATGTAAAGATTAAGTTATTTGTTACTTATTTAAGTAAAATAACATTGTTTATCATATTATATTCTCCCTCATATTTTTGTAAAATATGAAAGGTTTTCTCCTCTAATATAAATCCTTTGTAACGCTTAATTAATCTTTCTCTTATTAAAATTTATATATGAAACTTTTTCTTAGAGAATTGAAAGTGAACCATTTTTATTAATAGTATTTAGACATCACTAATATTATAATCAATCCTCCACATAAGTTTTTTTATTTATAATTTAGATGTTATTTATTGAAAAAATAAAATCAAAATATTTTACAAATGATAGAAATATAAATAAAATAAAATAAATTTGGAATTAAATTAAAACCTTAGTAAAATATTAGGGATGTACATGGAACTTTACCCTCATATTTATTATTAAGTTTATAGAGCTATATTAATATATTCTCACGTAAATCCATATTCAATTTGCTGACTTTTGAATTGTGCAATGGTTTCTTATCTACATAGATTGTATTTTTTTAATGTATAAATTATGTAAAGCAGAGCGCGATAGTCCACAAATACAATACATCAACTAGCTAGCAAGTGGATATGTAGTTTTTCGAGAAATTCTTATTTCTTCTAGGAGAAATTTTTTTTTTCTTCGTATATAATATTTACTATTTATCTTTATTTATTTTATTATTTTTTATTTTTTTAATTATTTAATGATACAAGATGAATGTAGAGGAGGAAGTTTCTTCCTCCATAATGGATTCAAAAATTTCTCGTAGTTTTTAACAGTCCGGCTATATTGTTCTGGCTTTGGTTTTGTGCCACCTCACAAACCCTCCCGTCATCATAGTTACACTTCACTTCTATTTTATTGAATTGAAAAAAAAAAATGTCGGCAAATATACGTCCCGCTTGTCCATGAAAATATATAAATATATACAAGTGTTGATGTATTATAAATCTGAATCTAAAGAAAAGAATGAAAATAGAAATGTGAAAAAGTAAGTCATGAAAGAGGTTCAGAATTATATACTAGTAGAGCAATAAGAGTTGTCTTTTTGCCCCATTCAAAAGAGAGGATACGGACAGTTGGTAGCCTTCTAATTAAGGACCCGTCGTTTGACTGTAAGTGGTCCTAATTCCCAAGGGCCAAAGCTTTAGGAGTACAATGTATCTTTCAATTGACCAAAACTTTTTCATTTTAATATTTATGCTCTTTTAAATTTTAAAAATTATTTATTTATGTGAGAATTTACTTACAAGGGATGTATATATATTTGAATGAAAACAATTATTTGACAAAATTGATAAAATATTTTAAACTAAAAATATTTTATAACTGTCTTAATTTTAAAAAGAAAAAGAATTAACTTACTATGAGAACAAATATTATCGCTTTGAATATTTGACCTACCTTATAGATAAATTATAGTGAGCTCTGCTAGGGCTTCGAAAGCATGGCAAATTTTGTATTCTTGGCGGCACTACTTTCCCTTCCACCGAAATCTTCGAATGGGGAGGAAGTGAGTGGCATAATGCAGGATGATATGGTACAGAAGGCATCTATCAAAGGCAAGGTGCTGGGGGGAACCTCGGTCAAGGTTAATACTAAAAGGGGTTGGTTCACTGAAAGACTGTTCCGTGTTGAGTATGAAATTTATAAGGGTGCTCTGTGTGATATTTCATCGTACAATATCACTTAAATTTCAGAGAATATTTGTATATATTTCTATAAATTGAGAGATATTATATATAATATAATCTAATTTCAGAGAGATCAATATAATTTACTCTTGAAGGAAGTAAAACTTATAAAGATTACTTCTTTTAAAATTGAAAAATAAAAGATAACTTTGTGAGAAGGAGAAAGACTAAATATTTACGGTGACCTAACATTAACCATAGGTTTAACTTTGATATTAATAGAATTAAATAGGTATAATTTAACTATTTTTTGTTTAATTTAAGTTATTTGACACTTATTCTTCTTAAATAATGTCATAATTTAAGTTTGGTGAATGAAAAATTAGGGTTGGAATAACTTTATATCTTCATAATCGCTGATCAAACCTGAAGCAAATTAATTGAAGTGTAATAAATTTTGAATACTGATAATTTAGATAAAAGATATAAAAAAGTCTAATTCAATTCAAAAAAATTGAATCAATGGAAGAGGATTATAAAGAGTACTTTGACCATTTGCCTGGTCAATGTGTAAGTTAACAAAAATATATTTAATCTTTAGCTAAATCTTAATAAAGTTATTTATTCTTTTTTCTGTTAACTTTTGAGAAGGTGAGTCTTGTCACCGAAGAAGTATCTAGTTAGTTATGATTTCATGGAATAGGATCTTTTAGTTTAGATTTGTACTTATGTTAAATTCTCGTTCTTATCTATAGGTTCTGTTTAGAAGTTGTTTCTTTGTTCCCATCCTTATGTTTTCTGTTATTATCTTTTCATTATAAATAATATATCCTGCCAAAAGCTCACGTTGAACTTGTTGGTCCTTCCTCCTAAAACCTTTACATGGTATTAGATTTGCCTTTGGCTCATGCTACTCCATCCAGAATATCCACTGCCAATCCTAACTCCTCTCCTTCACCCTATCCTTATCCTGTGCAATTGAATATACGCAACTTTGTGTCCCTTAACCTCAATTCTTCCAATTATGTCCTTTGGCATGCTCAAATGCGCAATCTTATTGAAAGTCAAGACCTTGGTGGCTTTATTTCTAGAGATACTCCGGCTCCTCTCCCTATGATCCCCTCCCCAGTGAACGCACAGTCTCTTGGCTTGAGGTTCGATCAACCTAATCCCGAGTTTCATCGCTGGCGTTGCTCAAATCATCTTGTTTGTGCATGGCTAACGAGCAAATTGACGGAGGAGGCACTTGCTCTTGCTGTGGACCTGGACACTTCCTGTGAGGTTTGGCAAGCCTTGCAAGATGCTTACGCTCACACCTATGTGGAGTGTGAATTTCTTCTTAAGCAAAAATTATCTCTTCTTTCGAAGGAACCTTCTCAGTCAATTCATGACTATATTCGTTATTTTAAGTCTCTTTGTGATGATTTATCACTTATTGGAAAGCCACTTTCGGATCAAGACAAGGTGTTTAATCTACTTCGTTGCCTTGGTCCAGATTATAACCCTTTTACCACCATTATGCTTCGCCCACCCATTCCCTTTTACCAATCCATAATTCCCCAACTCATTAACTATGACACCCGCATCACCGAATTGCCTAAGACTCTTACCCCAGCCTTTGCCGCTCAACCTGAGTCCAAATATCCCTCTAAGCGCACTCCTCCCAACTCAAAAGCACGCTCCAACCGACCCACCTTCACCTCTAAAGGTCATGGTTTCACTCCACACTAATCATCTTCTACTGTTGCGAAATCACCATCACATTCCTTTCCTCCTGGTGTGACTTGTCAAATATGCAAAGGTGCAAATCATGCTGCTCTTAGCTATCCACAATGGTTTAATCATGCATATCAACCGAACTCTATCTCACCAGCTTTGGCAGCTCTTACTCTCAATGCGCCAGATGATTCTAATACTTGGCTTCTTGATACTGGTGTCGGTGCCCATATGAGTATCTAGTCTAATATTCATCCATATACGGGTAATATATGTATTGCTGTTGGCAATGGTGCCTTCTTGATGTTTCTCATATTGGTGATTCCTCTATTCCTTTATCAAGTGGTTCTCATTTACCAATTAAAGATGTTCTGGTTGTTCCTGCCATTCAAAAAAATCTACTATCTATCAATCAGCTTACATCTCAGTATCCTTGTATATGTGAATTTATTGATTCTAGTTTTGTGATAAAGGACAAGAAGACAAGGCTGATTTTGACCAAAAGGATGAGGATGGGGGATGTGTATTCTCTCCCACAGAAGATTAGTGCTCATTTTTCTACTCGGTTCCAATCTATAGATGCTCGAGTATGGCATGCCTGTCTTGGTCATCCTAACATGCGCTTAGTTCATCACATGCATCATAAAGGAGCTATTAAATTTTCCAATAAGGAGCCTTCCCCATTTATTTGTGATCATTGTACTACGACAAAAGCTTCTGAGCTGTCTTTTCTTTCTATAAATAAAAGAACTAGTGTTCATTTGAGTTAATTCACATTGATTTATAGGGACCTTCTCCTGTTATTTCTAGATCTGGTTTTCGCTATTATGCTTGTATTGTTGATGACTTTACATGATTTACCTGGATTATTTTGCTCAAGGCCAAATCAAAGTTCTTTCAACATTATTTATTATTTGAAAAATTTGTGGCTCGTCAATTTAATTCAGAAATCAAAGTTGTTCAATGTGATGGAGGTGGGAAATTCATTAATCAACATTTTATGTCACATCTCTCCTCTAATGGCATTCGCTTGCAAGTGTCTTGTCCAGGAACACCTTAGCAAAATGGTGTAGCTGAAACCAAACACCATCATCTACGCGAACTTGGTTTAACACTCATGTTTGAAAGCAAGGTTCCACTCATTTTCTGGCCAGAGGCATTTCAAACTGCTTGTTTCCTCATCAATAAGCTTCCTTCTTCAGTTCGTGGCTTCTCTAGTCCCTTTTATATTTTGTATAAAGAGCATCTTGATTACTCTTGTCTTAGAACATTTAGCTCTCGGTGTTTCCCGCTATTAAAGGTTTCTTCATCACATAAGCTGGCACCAAAGTCCTTGCCATGCGTGTTCTTGGGCTACTCAGACCGTCACAAGGGGTATAAATGCTTTTATCTTGCAACTAGTAAATTCTTCATTTCACGCAGTGTAGTTTTTGATGAATCATGCTTTCCCTATCATGACCTTCAAACCTTACACAAACCTTCCTCTAACTCTTACCCTACCATCACGCTTTTCTCCAAAATTGCACCACCTATCCGCAACTCTTCCCTTCGTCACCCATCTATATTTGATCATCAGCCATGTCCTGTTTCTGTTACTGATGCCATTTCCTCACCACCCTATGCCAACCACCTTTCCTGCCCTTCTACCACCTCTTTCCCTGACTCACCGTCATGATCCCATACGACTTCTGCTACGTTGTCACCTACGCCCACAACTTCCACCTCACCCACATCTTCTACCATATCTTCTCCTTTACCACCCCACCACAACACTCATTCAATGACAACCCATTCCAAAGCAGGCATCACTCGACCAAATCCTCGTTATATGCTAAGTTGTGAAGCAATACCCAAAGAACCTAAATCCATCAAGACTGCACTGGGTCACTCTGGGTGGAAACAAGCAATGGAAGTTGAGCTTCAAGCCCTCATTGATCAGAACACTTTTCAGCTTGTTTCCAGGAGTCCTACCATGCATGTTCTAAGCACTAAATAGGTTTGGAAAACCAAACCCAAATCTGATGGGTTTTTGGATAAGCTTAAAGCAAGGTATGTTGTTAAATGCTTCAATCAAGTAGCTGGTCTTGATTTTCAAGGGACTTTTTCTCCTGTCGTTACACATAGCACGGCCCGTCTTGGTCTATCCTTGGCTACTATGAACAGCTGGATTCTACGTCAACTCGACATCAAAAATGCGTTTTTGCATGGTTCCCTAGATGAACCAGTGTATGTTTCTCAGCCACCCGAATTTGTCAATTCTTTGTATCCGGATCACGTATGGAAGTTGAACAAGGCATTATACGGGCTCAAGCAGGCACCTCACACATGGTTTAATCGTCTTAGCTCATATTTAGTCTCTTATGGCTTCTTATGTAGCACTGCAAACCCTTCTTTATTTGTGTATCGAGTTTCCAATGTTACCATGCTCTTGTTACTCTATGTTGACGACATTATTCTAACAGGTAATGATTAGGCAACCTTGCAAGCATTCATTCATCAACTCAGTCTTGATTTCGCAATTAAGGACATGGGACTGCTTCACTTTTTCCTTGGTATCGAGGTTCATCACACTTTGTCTGGTTTGTTCCTAACCCAGTCCAAGTATGCTTGTGAAGTTCTTCAGCGTGCTAATATGGATGCATGCAATGCGATTGCCACCCCCATGTAGACATCTCGTTCGTTTGATGATGATGTTGCCTTTTCATATCCTCACCTATACCGGAGTATTGCTGGTGCATTGCAGTATTTAACTATCACTCGTCCTAATCTTAAGTATTGTTTCAATCATTTATGTCACTTTATGCATGCTCCATCAAATGCTAACTGTCGTGAGCTCAAACGGGTGTTATGTTATGTTAAGGGGACAGTGGATTTGGGTATGCACATACACTCTAATTCTAACTCCAATTTGTATGCATTTGCGGACGCCGACTGTAACACCCTCCCAAGTACAGTATTATGCTTAAGTATTATACATAATGTTATCGTTGTCATCTCTAGTTGCTTCGGTTTATTATGAAAAAGGTGATCATGATATACAAGCCGTTTAATTTTATAGTTCAAAAATATATTATCCGAAATAAAGTTCATTTTACTCATATATTTGGCATTTGGGAGAACACACACAAGGTCAATTCATGAATTATATTATGAATATAACTGAAACATAATAAAATACAATAGCATCAATATATTGGAGACATAATGCCTTTACTTGTATTTGAATTTATGCAGATACATAAAATTTACTTTTCTTTCTTTATCTTCCTTTTCATCATAAAATCTTTACATGTCACATTCCAGAGTATGATCACCATGTCATACCCCATCAGAGCGTGATCACCATGTCACGTTCCTTAGAAATATGGGACCTTCATTATATCTTTTATTGTGAATATTTATATGCCACCATAATTTTTCGATATTTATACTAGTTGGGTCATGCCATACCTCATGTAAGCCCTAACCCCTATACTCGCACTAGCTGGGTCGATGCCATATCTCATGTGAATGGGGTACTTGCATATGATTTTAATCTTTAGTCTTTAGTCTTTACTGCCCTTGGGTAGTCTAATCTAGGAGTGAGCTCGTCAGCTCAACTCGTGATCGTCGCCATACAAACTAACCTACAAGGGGATTTACGTGCCTCTAGTCTTGGAGGGATCTTATTTTGGCCACGTGCCTCTAATTGAAGGGATCTCTTATGGTCACATGCCTCAAAATTGAAGGATCTCATCTGACTACGTACCTTCAATATAGAGGGATCTCATCTGGTCACGTGCCTCCAAGGTAGAGAGATCTCATAGTTTTAGCTGCCTTCACAGGGAAGGATTCAATGTGAAATTGCCTCCAAATGAAGGGACCAACATCTTATCTTATTTAACTGTCTTCACAAGGAGGGATTCATTAAGTAATTGCCTCCAAGTGAAGGGATTCACATTTAATATGTTCATATTATTTCATCTTCATACGTAATCATGCAGAATGTACTCATACATATGCTTCATCATTTATTTTTATATACCTCATAGCTCGTATCATACTTAAATCATTCTTGTATATAGAATTTTCACATACATATTCATAATTATATAGCTGCTCATATCATAAATTTTTTGTAATATAAATATTCATAGTTTCATAGACTTTCAGAATTCCAAAGATAACGGATCAGATCCGTTTTCCCATGAATAGTGCCAGTTTTCACAGACAAATCAGTCATAATAGTATAATCAATCTAATATATCTATCAAGGTAAAACTTACAACCGTCAACTCAAGCCTCATATGTTCACTAACACTTGTAAAACCATCAATGTGGTCATTTCTGCCAATTTTATTAAGTTCTGCCCGAATTTTGTCTAATCCACTTTTACTTCTATTCAACTCATTTAAACCTGAATTTTGGATATGTTATAGCCCTATTTGTTTAGTTTTCAACCCTTTGGTCCCATCTCATTTTGATATGTGTAGCTCAAGATATTTAAACTTTGCCTCAGCTTATTCGGTCACTGGTCCAAATTATACTCTTGGAAGTAAAAATTCACTAAAAATCGAAAGCAAATCCAAATTATACAAAATTGGTGTCATATCAAAGCTAACAGAACAATCTTTCATTTGCAATAAGTTTCATTTCATTTGCTTTAGTATAGCTCGAGTTATACGTCCTGGAATTTGACCTTCCTGAACTACCCTATTTTGGCTTATATTGGACATAGGGCAACCACTGGGAACAAATGAGATCATAACAAACTCGGAATTTCATTATAGGATGTTCCCCTATGTGTAAGCTTTCTAACAAAGTTGGTTTTACTCAATTTGGAGTTGTGTAGGGTGAGTTACACCCTTCTCAAGTTACACTGCCCAGATGAAGGTCTTGATTCCTAGGTTAAACTTCAAAAATTCATATCTCTCTCAATATTAATCTAATGTCCTTATATTATATATGTATGGAAATCATTGAATGTCTACTTTCATATAAAAATAGTTTCATCGGATTTAACTGGCTGTAGGCGGAGCCGTATACTCCGCCATCCAGACTGTAGTGGACGTTTTACCTGGATAGCATCCTAATTCTCCACTCCTTCTAGTTTCCTCCTTCTAACTTTAATTCCAACTCAATATTTCATATTAATCCAACCATAATACATCATGTACACCCAATATATCATCAAATGCATGAAGAAGAGTAAAATTCCATGCAGCCACAGTTTAAATAATTTAAGAACAGAAATGGAATCCTACCTCCTTTAGGTGTGATCTTGCTAAATTTGAGTTTGGATTGATGGAACCTTGACCAAGCTTGGAGATTTGATGGAGTAGGTTGAGAGGGGAAGAGAAGAAGAGGGCTGGAGCAAGAGGGAGAGGGAGGCGCAAGTCAGTCAGAAATGAGAAGAAGAGTCTGATTTAAATATACAAGGGTAGTTGGAAATGTAAGTGTTGATTGATTGAAATTTTGTGATTGAAGTTCGGCCATGTCTCCCCCTTTTGTGGCTAAACTATCCTCCACGTCATCCTAGAAGTGGAACTTACTCCCATTCTATTTCAAGTCGGAACTCGTCTCTATTCTGTGTAAGATTGGAACCCGCGTCCATTTTTATCTGAACTTAGAGCTGAAGTCGGATTCCGGAACTCGTGCTCACCTTATTTGAGACTTGAAAATAAATTCTGAGATTGGAACTCGTGTAAATCTTGATCGAACTTGGAGATCAACTCAAAGATCTGAGCTCTTGTCTAATCTAGTTGAGTTCAACTCTAAGGTCAGAATTCGTTATATTAAACCCGGAGGTCGGTACTTGTGATCATTCTGTTAAACTATAACCTCGAGGGTCGGGAACCATGCATACTTTATTTTGAACTATTAAGTCGGAGGTCGGAAATTAGTGAATACATGGTTAAGGTCGGAACTATTTATTAATGTCGGAAATAAAAATCACAAGCACATAAAAAAAAAACACTTTGAAATCGAAAGTCATTGATAAGAATATCAAACCTAAAACACTTAAACCCAGAAGTCGGGATTTTTAAATAAACTTGGAAGTTGGTACCAGAATAGGAAACCTTATACCCGAATCTCGAAAGTCGAAAATTATGTACAACTCGAAGTCAGAGATTGGAACTCGGAAACCACTCATAATAAAATTGAAGACTAAGTCAGAAATCGGATATAAAGTCGGAAATCATGGAAATTCGAAGGTGAAGTCGGAACTCGTGGTGAATGTTACACCGACTAGGCTCGTTGCCCCTTGACTCGTCAGTCTACCACGGGGCACCTTCCTTGGCAGTAACTGCATTTCCTGGTGTGCCAAGAAGCAGCAACCTACTGTTGCTTGCTCTAGTATCGAAGCTGAATATCGTGCCATGGCCTCCGTTGCAGCTGAATTAACTTGGTTGAGCTTCATTCTTTGTGATATTGGTGTTTCTCTTATTGAGCCCCCTCGTCTCTTCTGTGACAATCTAAGTGCTCTTCATCTCACTGTGAACCCAATTTTCCATTCCAGGACTAAACATATTCAGCTTGACTTCCATTTTGTTCGGGAAAAAGTTGCTCAAGGTGCTTTGATTACATACTATGTTCCTTCATCAACCTAGCTTGCAGACTTATTCACGAAGCCATTGCCACATGCTAGCTTCTGTCAACTATGGAGCAAACTCGGTCTAACTGTTCCCATGCCAAGTTTGAGGGGGGCTGAAGAAGTATCTAGTTAGTTATGATTTTATGGGATAGGATCTTTTAGTTTGAATTTGTACTTACATTAAATTCTCATTCTTATCTATAGGTTCTGTTTAGAAGTTATTTTTTTGTTCCTATCCTTATGTTTTCTGTTATTATCTTTTCATTATAAATAATATATCCTGCCAAAAGCTCACGTTAAGGTTGTTGGTCCTTCCTCCTAAAACCTTTACAGTCACAACCATAAGTTTATTGTTTTGTGATTGGAAGTCATGGTTCAAATTCTAAAAACAACATATGTTAACTTTTTTTTTTTTGGTACATCCTTTTTTATGTTAACTTTCTTTAAATTAAATACGATTTAGACCAACATTTTTATTATAATCTTTGACAAAATTTTTAAATGAATGAGAGTAATTTTAACTACTTTATTCATTCATTGTCAAAATTATAGAAGGAGGAGGAGGAAGAAGAAGAAGCAGAAGAAGAAGAAGAAGAAGAAGAAGAAGAGGAGAAGGAGGGGGATTCTAAATATGCAACATTACCAAGCTAACCCCGCACAAGCAAGAATACCTGAATCCACTCGTCAACAATTGGTCGTGCCTCTAAACGAACTATAATTGCACAACTTGTGTGGATCTTTTATTTAAGAATTTAATTTAAATACACTTACAGTGTAAAATAATTTTATACTGTTAGCCAATAGAAAGAGTAAAAAGTGTCAACTCATACAAATTAACACCCATTATAATGAGGGATCCACCATAATTTCTCACTTTTTCCTATTTCTATTGGTTGATAATGTAAAATTATTTTATACTATTAGTACATATCAATTAAATCCTTTATTTAATTATAATTATTATGATGATTATTCTGCTGAAGAATCCATCGATAGATCGAAACAATCGAGTTTGCTGTAGGCACTTGCATGGAAAGTGCTTGGCATAATTATACTTTCCTGCACAAAATTAGTCCCCCTTAAAACAAGCAAACATTAAAATATATTTATACGAATACAATGTCTATAGTAATATATTCACATTATATGCAATATTTCTTTATTTTATGAGAATAATTTTAATATGTTATTAGTATAAAATATTTTATATTTTTAATCAATAGTATCTTATTTCTTACATAACTTTTTAAGTAGTTATATAAAAAGTCAAATTTTGTTAGTAATATGGTTATATATAATTAGCTAGATTAGACAACTATGAAAAAAAAATTTTACACTTACAGCATATCAAAATTAAATCTTTATTTTTTTATTTATCAACAAAGGAGTTATATAGTGATAGAGATATACTACGACTTCAAGACCTTAATTCAATTTGTAATTAGGAGGGCAAGTCTAATTATACCCGAAAGGGATTAATCTTTTTTCGTAATAATAACAAGGGAATACTCCTATAGGAGAAAATCCTTATTTTATTTGATAAGAATGTAATACTTGATTCTCCCTTTTGTGCATTTTTATTAACTATCTTATTAGTTTTTCTTTTGTTTTTCAATGTATGTCAGTGGATTTTTTTTTAATTTTAATTATAAAAATATTGCCTTGTTTTCAACCACTTTCTTATTTTTTGAATTTTGTAAAAGAAATAAAGAAAAAAGAAAATAAAAGTAATAAAAATATTTTTTTATTTTTACTATTTTCTTTGCAAAATCTTAAAAATAAGAAATAAATTAAAAAATAATTGACATTTTTATAATTAGAACTTAAAATCAGAAATAAAAACAAAAACCAAACTGATCCTTAAGTTCGGTAAGCATTGTGTTTCAAGTTTGAGTTAGCTGTATTAAAAAAAAAAAAAAAGATGATGTCGGAACAACTCCCTCATATGAGCTAGAATGTGGATTAAACAAATTGGTCAGACACAGAAAGGGTTTAAGAATACCTGCGATTGGAACAAAATATTATAAAAATTCTTGTAAAATATTATATAACTGTTGTTTTATTTTTGTGATTAAATAAGAATTAGTTTTATAAATAATTTAAATGAATCAAATCAATAGGAAAATCGGTAATTTCATAAAAACAATAGTCAAAGAAAAGTTAAGAAATATTTAAAAGTAATTACAAGTAAATAATAAAAAATTTCGGTAATTATATTTATATTTGAATATTTTATTCAAATGATTAATAATAAACATTTTATTATATTTATTTTTAAATTTAAAAATAATAAATATGATACATTCACTTATTTATTTATTTTTACTTGTATTAAATATTTAAATGAATAATTAAAAATGATAATAAATACTATTTTAATGATATTTGAAAATAATAAGCTATGGACAAAAGAAGTATTTGATCTAAATTTTACCTTCACTTCCGAGAGGATATAAGTTAAAGAGTAAATATTTATTTTTGTTGTTGGAAGATATAAGTGAGATTAATTTATTAGTCTCTGAAATTTTTTTAATATCAAGTAATAGGTTATTAAAAATTAAAATATGATATTATATTAATATTTAAAAATTATTTAATCTTAAATAAATTTTTAAAAATTAAAATATAATATTACTGTTAATCTTTTTAAAAGTAATTTACCATCAAATATGTTTTCAATATATATATATATATATATTCATCGCATGTGATTGAACTATAATCTATTAAAGAGTCTTGTCAGAAGACTTAAATTGAACAGTGAATGAAGGGTTGGTCTTCTGACTCTTGATAGATCGTAATTCAGTCAAGTACGGTGGCTAAGTACTTTCAATTTCAGAATCCTTAGCTCAAAACGCTTCTGCGTTTGTCAAGTCAAGTGACGTGTACAACAGAGTCTGCGATTTTGAATACCCGGCAATTGCAATTCAACCGAAATTAATATTTAAAAAGGAGCACTTAATGGGTTGGACTTCGGTCAACAACTTGTAAATTGCTTTGTTCTTGTGTTGGCTTTGCTGTCCCCCGGTGGGGCATACGGATGAAAAGTGCTTCCTTTGAAGGAAAACCTTAAGGATCCTGTAACTACAATGAATTAACTTTCCTACAATTAATTAATGAAAAATACAAGAGTGAAAAGGCATAAACATTTTATATTATGTTTATATTTTTGAGATTCTCAAAATTTACCTTGAAAAAAATACCTAAACCTTTAAAATGGCAAATCGATAATTTCCTTAATTATCACTAAAGAAACATTGAGGTGTCTAAAAATGCTAGTCTAATATTCCCTCTATTTTTTGGAATAAAAAAACATTCACTCTATTTTTAAATAAGTGTTATTTTTGAAATACACATAAATTATGGATCGAATCACTGTTATGAATGATGTCCATATCTAATATTTGACAGTGTCTCAAAAATGATTTTCTCCATTGGAGTTAGTGTTTAAGTATCAAGAAAAGAAGATTTAGCATTTATGTAATTAAGCAAGAAATAAAATAATTAAAAAGTATGCAGAGATTAATTTTGGTGTATTGTTAATATAAAATAATTTTATATAATGATACAATCACATACTTTTATTTTTAAGGCTTTTAGGATATGTTTGGATTGATAGTAAATAACGGAATGGAATAGAATGGAGCTCAATGGGGTGAAATGAGAGGGAGTGAAGTGCAATAATCATTTCACTTCATTGTTTGGATAAAATAATATTCTATTTCAAATCCCCCAAATTGGGACGAATAAAAAATGAGAAATTTTGGTAGAATATAATGGAATCTATTTTTTCTTTAACTACTTCACTCCATTATAATTTTATCAATCCAAACAATAGAAGCCTATTATATTCTCATGGGCTCCATTCCACTTCACTTCAAACTACCAAACCAAACATACCCTTAAGCTAGAAGGTGATTAAGTTAAACACTTTTACTGAAGAAGTAATGTATGATTGTTTGAATTTTTTTTACATTTATAATGTATCAAAAAATAAATTCATATCTTAAATATTTTGAAATTATGTTTTGTATTTTTATTTTTTTTGTATAAACCACAACTATCAGAAGTCCACTGAACTCCAACTAATCTGATTTGAATTAGGTTAGTCCATTAGGTGTGTAAGTGAGTTGGTTTGGATTGGATTTGAGTAAAAATTAAATTCGAACCAATCAAATTTAATTGGATTGATTTGGTTTTGATTTTAAATTTTTTTCCAACAAATCTGAACCAAACTAATCCAATTAAGATCGGGTTGGTTTGGTTTCGGTCATCTGATTGAAGTAAAAAATAATGAATTATATTTTTTAAAAAAATTTTATTTTTATAACAACTAATAGTAATGTAAAGTTTGATTATGATATACTTAATAATGATGTAAATAGATAAATTTTTTAAATAAATATTAACAAAATGATAAAAGTGATTATGTTACTAAAAAATTAAGTGCAAAACTTTGAAATATTAGAAATTTTAAAAAAAAATTAGTTGATCGGGTGATCGGGTTGGGTGTTTGGGTAATCGGATTAAAAAATCATAAATCCAAAACCGAACCAATAATTATTGGTTTGATTTGGTTCCACATTGAAAATGAACCGATTACCCGAACCGATCCGAATATATTCCATTGGTTTGGTTTGGATCTTCGGGTTTATTGGATCAATTTGATCCGCTTACACCCCTATAGTCCATTATGAAAATAAAATTCTCCAAGTACTATTTTTTTATTCACAAAACTTGAATCCGAGCTCCAACTCTTACTTAAGGGGAATAAGTGTCAGATCACTTGAACCAATTAAACATTAAAACATTTTTAATACTTTATTTCATTTTCGAGTAGTAAAGGAGTTTATTAAATAGATTTATAGATAAATATAACATTTTTAATAAAAGAAAATAGTTATAAAATAGTGAGAGATTTAAAGGTATGCATGAAGTCATAAGTTTAACCTAGTGCTGATCTTGAAAATAAAAATTATAAAGGAATGGAAAATTAGTGCACGAGACATGACTCCAAAATGCATGAACTGCTTTTTTTTTTTTTTTTTTAAGTTTTCTTAAGTTGTCTAAGAAGGCAACTTTTATAAAATGTATAAATGCATAATGCATAAATACATTACTTGTTAAAGTTACAACTAATTAATGAATTGAGATTAATTTGTATACTTTACACTATCAGCCAATAGAAATGCAATGAGGTTCTAAATTATGGTGAGTCCCTTATCATGGTGAGTAGTTATTTAGTATGATTTCACATTTTATTACATTTCTATTGATTGATAGTATAAAATTATTTTATACTATTAGTGCATATAAATTAAATTCGAATGTAATTTATAATTTATAAAGCTCATTTTCAGTTTTAACAAGATTCTAAAACAAAAAGTATTATAAAAATTCCATAAACGTAAAATTAAAATAATTTAATTTAAGTATTGAGATAAATATTAGAAGTTATCTCAGTGATTCAAATTAACATTCTGGATAAAAAAAATTGTTAAATATTTCAAATCCACAAATTAAAGGATAAAAACTTCTACTTGTTTCCAAGAAAAAAAAATTCTACTTATAAATATTGTAAACAAATAAGTAATTATGAATACATGAATTCATAGATGTTCACTATAATTAAAGGGGATTGCTAATCTTTACATCTTTATGTGGAAGTTAGTAAACTTTATATTTTATTTTGGACAAAAAATTTACTCTTTTCTTTTTTTTAATCAAGTAATAATTTTGGATAAATTTATAATTTTATCAAACCTATATTAATTACTCTTTTAATTATTTTTCTTTCCTAATTAATATTTTTCTTCCCTATTTTCTCTACTTGAATAATATTATTCTTTTTCACTTTTCCCTTATCTAAATAACATATAAGTAATTACAAATTTAAGTAATATTAATATGTTGGGTAAATATATACTTGATACTAATTGAATAAATTTTTGTAAAAGATTAAAATCATGCGAGCCCAGGTTGTCTTTTAGATTATATAGGAAAAGAAACATGAATAGTTTATAAGAATTGTTCAAGTAAATTTTTTATATATTATAGATAGATATTGAAGTAATAGTAAAATAATATAAATTCATGTATTATAATTTACACATTTCTTTACAATTCAAATAGTATTAAAACGCATAAAATAAAATAATACTCTTGAAAGATACTCTAGAAACACGTGACGTAAAAAGTATTACTAATGCAATTAATATTAAATGATTAATATATTAAGTAAATTGTTTAAGATTTCTTGAATTTTAATATTTTACAGACTTAATAAAAATATTTTATTGAAGTATAATATTAAATATATTTACCCATCATATATTAATATTACTTAACTTGAATTTTTAATCACTTATATAGAAAATAGAAAAATAGAAAAAAAATATTCAAATAGAGAAAATAAAGGAGAGAGAATATTAATTTGGAAAAAGAAAACGTCAAAAGAATAATTAATCAAAATAGAAAAAAATTATAAATTTATTCATAATTATTACTTGATTAAAAACAAATAAGTTTTATTATTCAAAATAAAATAGTATACAATTTTGCTTATATCCATATAAAAGTGTGGAAGATAACAATCTCCATATTTATAACAATCTCCATATTTAATTTCAGTATAAAGGCTTATGTTGGGATTCATGAATCCTCAACATTAGTTATTGGTAGTTACTTAAGTATATATTCAAAACTTAAAATGGAAAGAGTAATAATATATTCAGAAACATTCTTTAATCATCCTTCTAATTTTTAATAAGAAAATAATGAATTTTTTCACGTTTTCAAGATAAAAATATATTTGTAAAATATTTAATATTTTTTATATTTAATACTTAATAATTAGGAGACTTATTAAGTAAATATTTTAAACGGATATATCATTTTTCAAATGAAAATAGTAGGAGAATAAATGATAAACGTGTTCCTCTTATAATGTTATGTTTTGAAACTTTTGATTGTTCTTTTTTGGTTGAAAAATTAAATACGACCAAATAGGATAGAAACTCAAGGCCTTCTTTAATCTTCATTTACATAATTTTAAAGAAAATTCTTCCCGCTGATTGGTTCAATTATGATACTTTTTCCAAGTTAAAAGCAGATTCGATTTCTACAACGTTATGGGAGGAAAAATGGGGATACTTTCATCCCTGCCAAACACCAGATTGCCCCAGCAACCAAAACAAGGTACTATGAAAATAACAAAAATAACATAATAATATTTAAAACATCATAAATTTAAAAAAATAATAATGATAGAGGCACGTTATATTCCCAGAACTCCAATTTAATTCTTGAAAATAACTTTAATTGGGAGATTAAATTTATTTATATTTAAAAAAAATTTAATTTTTATATATTAATAATATAAAATTATTTTATATTATTTTATAATTATATTTTTTTATATAATTTTTAAAATAATAGAATGAAGGTTATATATATTTATATATAATTATATTTTTTATTTATATAATTTTTAAAATAATAAAATAAAGATTATATATATTTATTTATATAATAAAATATAAATAGATGATAATATAAAAAAATTTTATATTATTAATATATATAAATTAAATTTAAAAAAAATTAATTTTCTTTCTCAATGATAAATAATAGTTGGGGAGATATATTTAAAAAAATCAAATAAAAAACCAATAACTACCGAAAAAGGAAAGAAAAGAAAAACCAGTAGCTGGTTTCTGGTTTTGATTTGGTGGGGAGAATAAAAACAAAGAAACCCCACTTTCAATGCTCAGATACATTGCACTTGGGTCTTGGGGGAGAACCCATCCCATTCAGTGTATTGTGACGTACCCATGTACCTGAATCTGTTCCCACATGTAATAAGAGCTTTCACCCTGTCACAAACCAGAATCCTTCATTCTTTTCAACCCATTCACTCTCTCTCTTCTCTTCTTTTTTGCCCTATCCGATAGGGTTCTCCCATCTTCTTCTTGCTCCCCCTATTCCATCTCATGAAACTGTGCTCCCAACAGCAATACGTCGCCGTTTCAGTTGCAGCCACTTTCTCCTTCGTCTTCGCCGTCTTTTTTGCTCTCTTTGGAGGGTTCTTTTGTGGAGAACAGCGTAGATTTGACGTCCCGGGGTTTTTTGAGCTGTACCCATGTCTCAAGTTTTTGGCTTTACCGGTAAGCTTTTCTATTCATCGCGTTTGGGATTCGATTTTTTTTCATGGGTCTAAATGTTTGTGATTATGTTAGGTTATTTGGAGGTTGCAGTAGATATGAAAATTGAGGTTTTGATTGTTATATACATGTTTTCTTATGCTTGTATGTTTAATTTTTCTGGGTTGGTTTGGTAAAGATTATTATTTTGTGTTTTGGATTAGAAATTCTTGTTATTTATTGGTGGATCTGATAAGAGATATGAACATATTTAGGGTCTGATTATTTGATGAGATAGTGAGATGATTTAACCTTAGATTGGATTTTGAGAATTTGTTTTTGTGGCCAAAAAGGAATTTTGTTCGTAGATGTTCTTAGTCTTTGAGGGAAATTGGATTTTGTTTTGCTATTATTTAGCTGAGGGTTTTACTTTGTGTAATTTATCATGTGTGTCTCTGAGATCAGTAATTTTGATGAGACTTGACTTGAGCCTGGTGTTGACTTCAGAGGGTGCATCGGGTTATGTGGTTTTTATTGTTTGTTCAAGTTTTTCATTCATAGATGATAGAACAGATACATCCTGATGAATTTTTATATGCACAATGTTTTTCCTTTTCTGACCTTGTATATGTTTGGTTTCTCAGGAGGTGACGATTTTTGCTCTGGAGGGTCAGTATACGCGAACCCCAAGGATGCGAGTCTCTTCTTGTCTCTTGGTCATCCAGTTGATTTTTACTATCCTCTTCCTAAGAGGTCTCGCGTCAGTGTTCCATTCGATTTCATTGGAGAATGGTTTGAGCAGAAGCAGAAGACATCTATTGAAGCTTTGCCGGATGAATGCCTCTTTGAGATCCTTAGAAGGTTGCCTACAGGCCAAGATAGGAGTGCTTGTGCTTCTGTGTCCAAGCGCTGGCTTATTCTTCTGAGCAATATTTCTAAGAGTGAAATCTGCAGCAATGAAAGTACCAAAAGTGAAAACGAGATGAGTGAGAAGGAGGGTGATGATCAGGAATTTGGTGATGAAGGATACCTCTCCCGAAGCTTGGAAGGAAAGAAGGCAACTGATGTTAGACTTGCTGCCATTGCTGTGGGGGCATCATATCGAGGAGGACTGGGAAAGCTTTCTATTCGTGGAAGCAATTCAGACCGTGGGGTGACTGATCTAGGTCTCAAGGCTGTTGCTTGTGGATGCCCTTCTCTGAAGGCTTTCTCTCTATGGAATGTTCCTACTGTTAGTGATGAAGGCCTGACTGAGATTGCTGGTGGGTGTCACAAGTTAGAGAAGCTTGACCTTTGCAGGTGCCCTGCAATTTCTGACAAGGCTTTAATTGAAGTTGCGAAGAACTGCCCGAATCTGACTGAGTTATCCATAGAATCATGCCCTAAAATTGGTAATGAAGGTCTACAGGCTGTTGGAAAGTGGTGTCCCAATCTAAGGTCGATATCAATCAAGGATTGCACAGGAGTTGGTGATCAGGGAATAGCTGGCCTTCTATCTTCAACATCTTTTGTTCTGACAAAGGTGAAGCTTGAGTCGCTGACTGTTTCTGATCTCTCTCTAGCAGTTATTGGGCATTACAGCTTTTCGGTTACCGATCTTGTCCTTAATTGCCTCCCCAATGTCAGTGAGAAGGGTTTCTGGGTTATGGGTAATGGTCGTGGACTGCAGAAGCTTACATCACTCACAATTGGATCCTGCCGAGGAATAACAGATATTGGGCTTGAAGCTATTGGAAAGGGTTGTCCAAATGTGAAAAACTTCCATTTCAGCAAGTGTGCATTTCTGTCAGACAACGGGTTGGTGTCATTAGCCAAGGCTGCTCCATCAATTGAGAGCCTACAATTGGAAGAGTGCCACAGGATTACCCAATTTGGGTATTTTGGTGTCCTTTTTAACTGTGGTGCTAAATTGAAGGTTCTTAATCTGGTAAGCTGCTATGGGATCAAAGATCTGAATCTGGGATTGCCAGCTGTATCTCCTTGCCAATCACTTCGCTCATTATCAATCCGTAACTGTCCTGGATTTGGAAATGCTACCCTTGCTGTGCTTGGGAAAATTTGCCCTCAGCTTCAGAATGTTGAATTGAGTGGACTGGCTGGAATAACAGATGCTGGTTTTCTTCCAATGCTTGAGAGCTCCGAGGCTGGTCTGGTTAAAGTCAATCTTAGTGGTTGCATAAATCTGACAGATAGAGTAGTTTTGTCCTTGGCCAATTTGCATGGTTGGACTCTTGAGGTGCTTAACCTTGATGGTTGCAAGAAGATCAGTGATACTAGCTTGAAGGCAGTTGCAGCCAATTGCCCATTGCTCTGTGATCTTGATGTTTCCAAGTGTGCTGTCACTGATGCTGGGATTGCAGCCCTTGCACGTGGAAAGCAGCTCAATCTGGAGATACTTTCTTTGTCAGGTTGCTCTCTGGTTTCGGAGAAGAGCCTGCCCGCTTTGAGAAAATTGGGCCATAGTCTTGCAGGATTAAACATCCAGCATTGCAGCGGAATCAGCAGCCGTGCAGTCGACATGCTTATGGAACACCTCTGGAGGTGTGACATCCTCTCTTAATCAGGAAGCCTTAATCTTGCTGCGAATTAGCGCATCAGGTGCCAGAATTGAACTAAACCAGGGAGGTTTTTTAGACAGCTTTATAGGTAGTGTTGCACAGTTATGTTTTTGGGTCCATCAAGTATGGGTCTTGGTCATCCAGCAGCCGGTTCCCTTTTTCCAGAGAGAACAGCCATTTAATCTTATTTTTTGCGGGTTTCCTTGATGGGAAATCTGTTCCAAGTTTTTGGCATCCTAAAGACTGGATAGCCACTTTTTAAATGGCTGTGTATCTCTGTGAACATAGTTAACCGGGTTCTGGAGTTGTAGGTTATCTTTTCTTTCAGGTGTTGGCACCTGATGTTTTTAGCTATATGCTTTTGCATCGGTTTTGCCACCATGTGTGTCCCAGTCTTTGTTCCTTGTTAAGGAATTTGTTCAAAGTCATTTCCAATGGTGTTTACCAAATCTTTCACATATTTGAACTCTTGTTCTTTTGTGTGAAGTTTGGGTCTCCGTTTTAGTCAAGGGGCATGTTGAAGTTTCCAGTGTATGTGCTGTTGTTATACTTTGGTTGCTTTTGACGGTTCAGAGTTATGATGATGCCTTGTCTTTCAGGGGCTTTGGCCATGGCAGCAAGTTATACAGGTCTGCCATGACAACCTTCTTCCCTTTGGGAAAGGGTTGTTTTTTATTTACCAAGCCCTATTTTTTGAGGCTTCATTTTTTTTTTTTGAACTCGTCATTGTAACTTCTATGTTGTGTAATGATACAGATATATATGCCCTTTGTACTGTATGTTATTTTATGAAAAGTAATGAATAAATTCTTTGTAATATCGTTCCAAGAATCATATGCGTCTCTTTATACTTTATTATTAGATCTTTCAACAATTGTCCCGTTCCTATTGAGTTAACTGCATTCATATGAAGGGAACTTCCGATATGAGCCAACTATGGATTTGGTGGGAGACGCATAGATTTTGTGCTAACGACCGCCCATGCTATTGTCATATTTTATACATGTGATGACAATTCGATTCCGTGTTGTACCCTGCATTCTCTTTTTCCGAGAGGTATATATGTGATGTGAGATTATTTCTTTCAAGAACAATAAAATTACTTTAACATAATTTGGGCATTCTCTTCTAGTTCATCTATTTTAAAATTATTTTGTTTAAAAAAATTTAAGAAAGGATTCATTTTAAGATAATTCTATACGGAGGCAATTTTATTAGTTAAGTTAACCATGATTGACATTTTATTGAGCTAGATGTGTGGTGAGTGTTTGTGTTGCTGTTAAAGCACGTAATTCAAACCGTGGGTTGAGACTGTGCCAAGTGAATTTTGCCGTAGCTGGACTTCAAATCACTCTGGTAAAATTTTGCATAAAATGCTTTGGTTCGAAGACAACATGGTCGTGGCTGAAGCCGCGGTCTAACTGGCAAATCAGTCAAGCCTCTAAAGCACCACATCCAAGGGGCACGACTTCCAGAGATAGAACCTCGTTGCCCCAAACCCCCTCAAAAAATATGCCCCCTCTCTCGACCAAAAATAAAAAATAAAAAAAGGACAATATGGTCAGAGGATCTATAACAGCACATGTACATCACATGCATTGTCTGGTAAAGCAATTATTGATGCATCATTTGAAAAGTCTTCACATGAACGAAGTTTCCTTCTATTTTTGTAGCGTGGCAGCGGCGATTGGCCCCCTTTGAGACAGGCACAGTAGGTTCAGCGTGGAACACACACACATTATATATATATATATATATATATATATATATATATATATATATATATATATATATATATATTGTTCAGATGGCGTTTGATTCGCGACATTATTAAAGTATTAAATAATTAGTAATGTTTTTCAGGATACCTTAGTCAAATATTAAGAGCAAATAATCTATTTAATCGGCAGATTCTATTATATTTGTTATATTAATCTTCTCTGATATTAAATAGTATTACACACAATAATATATCTTGATTTATAGAAATATATACAAATTTTCTTTTTGATTTAAGTATATTATATTCAACATCTTTGTATATTCTATAAAATATGATACTGAGTATTCTTACAAATATAAATCTAAATATCCCTTAAAAAATATCAATATAAATGTCAAATAAAAAATATTATGTATAATATTACTTAATATTCAAAGAAGTTAGTGTAATTTACTTTTTATTATACAAATTCTATCTATAAGGACTTGTACATACTCCTTTTTAAGAGCTTATTTGTGAAGCCACCAAACGCAATTTTAGTGGAAGAAAGTAAATAATTCCTTTGAGAAAACTTGTCTGATAATTTGGGATTTTGCCTGGAAAATAAACAAAAGTCCCGTTTTGGTTTACACCTTGTCGTGCTGTAACCCGTTTTTTTTTTTTTTTTTTTTTTTTTTTTTTTTAAGGTTTACATGAGTCCACCTTAGAGTCATGCTCTACTAGTCCTGTAACTATTTATTATGTGATGGAGATTGATCGCAGGCAAAATATCTCGAGGACTTTGATTATTTAAGCACGTACATACAATTTATTCCACAACCCGATTGATGCCCTTTAGTGGCAAATCTTTGGTGGTTAAGAAAGATATCCAATGAAGTGAAAGCTTTTTAACACTCGACTCCATCTAGGGATTTATCAAGATTTTTTTTTCTCCAGTTTTTTTATTTCCTTTTTAGTTCACTGGAATATATCGCTAGAGTTAGAGCTAATTGGTAGTATTCTTTGAGGGAATTTTTCTATTTATAAAAAATATAAACTAATTTGATAAATAAAAAAATTGATCTGTTTTTACTGTTAATTTTAAAAAATTAAAGGTGTTCTTAAGAGTTTTTATAGAATATTTTTTGAAATTGGATTGTATTCTTTAAAATTTAAAAGATTAATATAATTTTATTATTTTTAATAAGAGTGAAAGCAGGAATTATTTTTTTAATATTTATATATATATTATAATTATTTTAAATTATAAGAATAATTTTATTAAATATTATTTTTATAACTTTTATTTATTAAGAATAATTTTTATATTATTTTATTAAATAATACTGCTATAATTTTTTTAAAATAACTTTTAACAAACACAAAAAAAAAAAAAAAATTTGCCAAGACAGCAACTTTAAAAAATTATATCAATACTAAACCAAATCTTACTCCTTGGAGGTCTCTAAGAAAGATGTCAGAGGAAAGAATGGCAGCTTCATTTTTATTTATTTATATATTAAATCTGGTTGTATGACCGGGGCCTTATGAATTATGATGGATGCGTAATGGATTTGGTGCTAATAATAAAGCCACCATCTCCAACTCAACAGAACAGTAAATTAGATACATGCATTGCATTTCTGACAAAGAAATTGTATTATTAAACACTCAACAGCCTTAAAAGGGCCACAGGCACGAGCACAATATAAATATAGACATACACGTTCCCTCTCTCCTATAACAAACTTCTGGTCAATACACAATTTCGATTCCCATGCTTGTTAACAGAAAATAATATGCATGAATGATGAATGTACACTACCTTGTTCGTATAGCAGAGATTGTTCTATGGTTATAGTGCACGACCGACAGGTCACAAGACAAGCACTATAGCGTTAAAACTGACCCTCCTTATAATAACTTCAAAATATCACTTCTTCTTTTCTCCGAGACGTATTCTCATTTTTGGTTTTTTTTTTTTTGTCATTGGGGGGTCTCATTTCATAGTCAATTTCTCGGAAATTCTCATGTATTATAATTATATATGTAGAACGGCAGTTTTATTTGGTCAATATCACCTGTAGAATTTAATGGTATTGACATGACATTCCAATTCATGATGCCTGAAATAGATAGAACCCCCTACTTGATTTGATTTTATAAAACTTTAGAGAAATAAGTTATAATTTTCCGTCTAGCAGTAAATATTTGATCCAACATGCAACATAATTATATATGTCGTTTGAATTAAATTCAAAACAACCAAAACAAAATTCATGACAAAATCCAAAAATATATGTTTTTTGTCGTGAAAATATTTGTTTATTTTTCGGTCAAGACATGTTTGGTTTGAGGCGTAGCTACTGCCCGAGGTTAGCCCAGCCCATAACCAACATGCAAAAAGGCCAAGAACATACTCCCAACAAACGTTTACCACAGCCAACTTCTGCTGCAAGAACACAACTCTTTCAATTGAGGCAAAACCCAAATTTAACCCGATTCTTTGTGTACGAAAGCAGTTTATCATTGGCCACACTTGCCAATGGCTAAGAGTGTGATTGTGTGGAGCATTCTTAGGGGTAATGTATTTTTTAAGAGGATTTTAATTGTTTTGAATAAAATTTTTTGTTTGAATAATAATACAAAAGAATTTTCAAATTTCAAATATTTGTAGAGGGTATTTTCTAAACTCGAAAGAGGGGATTTCAATTTCTATCTCTCCACAATAAATTCTAAAATTCTCTCTCGTTTTCACGCATTATCTTTTAACTCCTTCCTTCTACAAATCTATAATTACTTGCCTATTGCCCACTGACGACCACCGCCCACCATCGACTGCCCCCTAGTGACCGCCACCCGCTGCCCTCAACCAATCGCTCAAAGAGAATATAATATAATTTTATTATACAAATAATGTATTTTGTAAGCAAAATAATACAATCACTTTATACAAACAAAATTTTAAAAATGAAAAGAATTAAATTGAAGTATTTAAATTTCTTAAAATTTAAGAATATTCTATCCAAACACACTCTAAATTTAAAATTAAAATTCATTCATAGAAGAGGTGCTAGCTAAAGTGGTTGACATGCTATCTCTAAAAGGCGCATCCCGGATTCGATCCAGAGGATTAACCCTCCCCAAGTGTGTGTGAGAGTGTAATGACAAAAAAAAAATCATTCACGACCAAAAAATAATAATAATAATAATAATTGTTCCCTGTTGCAGATCCAAAGAGAAAAGAAAAGTATCATTGTTCCTTGAAATTCAAAAGACCTCACCGACCTACCTCGCACGTTGTCAAAGACGTTTGATTCAACATTCTTTTGTTCTTTTCCTAGTCAAATGTAGATGAATGGTCTCATGCTGGGCTGTTTTTTGGCACAACGGCAGTACAGATATTTGAACCATGGCCTTTGGTAACTACCATAGGCCAAATTGATTATTTATTTAATACCATAAAACAAAATTATACCAATGGCTAGATTTTCGCAAGCGCCACGCACCAAGAACGGAAAATCCGGTGATTTAAGTTGAATGCATCGCCATGCTCGAAATTGAGATCCCTTACTATCATGTTATCTTCATAAGCATATATTTTTCTCAAGTGACATCATTCGGAACTTAATTTAGTGGCAACATAACAACCTTTATTTCCTCATCTCGATTTATTATCGCACAAATTTGTAAAGCTTATTTTAACGCGGTCTGATATATTCACACTACCCGAAAACACATTTCAAGAACAAGATAGAAAGAAGCAACCTCGACCATACAGATTGAAAGGAAAAGAAGAGGGCCAATATATTGAAAACAAATTCTCATTATTGTTATAAGCCCCAAATTAAATAAAGTTAAATGTGGTGGTTAAACTATAAAATTTTTTCATCTAATATATTAGTTTTTTGGATTGAACTCTCTTTTTAGACTTGAGTCATAACAATTAGTATTTTTGTTGGGAGTTAGACAATAGAAAGAGCCTCCTATATCAAGGAGAGAAAACTCTACAATAAACAACCTTCATTCAAATGATTATAATTTATGTGAGTCATTTTAACCATTTAAGGCTTACTTATACAACTATCTAACTATAGGTAATGTTATGTATACAGGTGTTATCAGTCACCCTCTGAAATCGAGCATGGGGAGCAAAAAGTATGTTATTTGCTTGCCTGTGCAGCTGCATATACATATGTGGTTATAGAGTAGAGAGGGGGCTGAAAGTCAATTAAATATATCTTGATGACAATAAAATTTGGACGCCAACGTTGACATTACCTCCAATAAAAGATAATGTGCTGCAACATTTTTTCGAAAATTACAATTTGACACAGAAAAGTTATGACATTGAGATTATTTGTTACATCATAAGTAAAAAGAGCACGGGGAACAAAATGTTATAAAATGCGAGTAATAAGACTTGGCTCACGCTATAACACTATAACGTTCAATAACTAGACTATAACTTTTCAACCATGGGCTAACATTGCACTGTGCTACGTTTATTTATTTTTTTTACGATGTAGTACCAAGATAGGCACCTAGAATTTGACGCATAAAGCAGAGCTGTAAGACAAGCATATGATTCAGAAGAGAGTTCACAACACAAACAGCTTGTTTCATGTGACAATGCCAATTGTACAAAGCAAGGCGTGAACAGAATGTGCTTGAACCACTGATGGAAAACATTCTCAAAATTTCCCTTAACATTTCCACTAAACAGACATGCTGCATAGTAAAATAACATCAACTAGAACAACCTGACAAATAGTTACATAATTGCTGCAACAAGGACAGAGGATCATAGGAACAAAACCAGCAAGCTTTGGGAGTAAACAAATAAGAGAAACAATGCTGCTTGGACAAAATGATATCACAAACCATAATGCAAATCTGCAAGCCTTCATTGTTAAATAATCTCAGTCATACACACTTCTGTAATATTCATGAGATGAATCAACTGCTCTGATAGTTAATATTTGGTTCTGCTCCTGCTGCCTCCTTAATGATCTGCTGCTATGGGTTCTTGTACCAAGGCTAGTTCCGGTTTCTCTTCTTCGAATGTATCACCATTCGTGCACGACTCTGCTTCACTAGGCTTGTCAGAGGGAGCCAGATTCAGAGGCAGAGCTTCACTTGTTTCATCAGACAAGGTATTGTTTTCTTCATTGGCTGCAGCCACCTCAACTTTATCTTCCCCTGTTGCATTGGACGATGTGGTAACTTTAGTTGTTACACTAGATAAGGAGGTCTTTGCATTACTAGCTGCCTTAGCTGGAGTCCGTGCAGTAGCTGAATTGGATGGACTGCTCCTTTCAGAAGCCAGTCGAGGAGGAAGAGATTTTCGTTGTGGCTTCTTTTGATGGACAGGACTAATTCCTTTAGTGGGGTTACTCTGAGACACTTTCTCATCCAGACTTAAACGGCCTAGTCGAGCACTGCTGCTAGTGTTTCCTTCTGACTCTGAATTTGTTGAAGTCTTCCTACGACCAAGCTTGGGAGATTTTGCTCTTGTAGTTGGTATCTACATTAGCAAGTCCAAAGGCACAATAATGTCAATTTCCAAATAACAAGGCCAACCTTGCAAACTCAAGACAAGATCCAGGAAAAGATCAATGGTCAGATATCAGAGGGGAAAAAAAAATAAAACAAAATCAAAACTATGTGCACAAATACAATGACAAGTTCAAATAGCAAAGCGAGGAACAAGACTTCAATTTACCAGTGAAAGAAAACTCGGATTTTGGCATCACTTTCAACGTATTGTGCAGTCCCACAAAACCATCTACTGATATAAGTATTAGGTTTAAAGCAATTGTTCAAGTCTAAGTAAAATCAGTTTAGATGCACCTGATTAGCTTATTCAACGATGGATAAATAATTGAATAGATAAGCGAACAAGCAATCCAGAACAAAAAATTAAAAACTATAAAATATTTTCAACCACATAGAACCTCAAAATCTTGTGGACCTAGAATGGAAACTTAATGAAGCCATCGAAATTTTAAATATCACGACATAATCACCTAATCTAAAGGTTGCTCATGGAGATCAATAAAAGCAATGAAAGCAGGTAACAGCAAAAGTAGATTCAGTATTCTAATTGATAATCTCTAGTTTTGTAAAATGAACCATCAGATTTGTCAATGAGCAACAATATATTAAATATTTTTAACTTATCATATGTATTATATCATATAACAGGCTTATCTTTCATTTCACCTCCCAACTTATGTTGGTCCAACAACCTCAGAAAATACACCTTTGTTACCAATGATATAATTACATATACAGTCTCCATAATAAACACTTTCTTCCAATCTTAATATCCAGAACACCTAAACTGTTTGTTTGCACAGCTAAATAATTCACACCTTAGCTAAATATACCACAACTAGCGAAGTAATTAATAGCCATAAATGCAAGTGAATATTCAAATGATGAATGGAGACCAGCAATTCTGTAATCATAGGGTGTTTGAGAAGAAACAAGACATTTAATTAGACAGACACCAGTTGATGGAGGTAAGTGGGAACAGTAAGAAGAAAGCTCCAATCAGCAGAAGATTGTCATATGTTCTGTCCAAAGACACATGAAATACATAGCTATGCCCACATTTGTCATATGTTTCTGTTGCTATGTGAATGCACAAAGGTGCACATAGCTACATATTTCATGTGGCTTCAGAGAGAACATATGCAATCTTCTGAATACACCTGCACAGGCAGATACATTACATATGGTTTCGTAGCAGGGAAAAAAAATCTTCCAAAAATAATTGGCAGAGCACAAACATTGCACTTGCATGCTATCAGATGCAGAGGCATGCCTGCACACACACACAGAAACTTACCTTCTTTAATTCCACCGTAGGAGGAGGAGGCTCCTGGTAAAAACTTGGCATTGGAGTTGCTTTAAATGCTAGACTCTTCCTGAGCATCTTAATCTCGGCTTCTTGGGTCTCCTACAAAAGGAATGAAAAAAAAAGGCATTGATGTGATTAAAAGGCAACATCTGATAGTTAATTCTCAGCATAGGTATCAAAATATAATAACCTTGGTTTTTGCTTGCTGGTTACTCTCCTCCACTTCCTTTGCATGAATCTTTTCCTCAAGCTTTGTGTAGAACTGGCCATCAAAATATCATTATTCTTTTAACTACAAGCTTATTAAAAAATAAACCTACATGGTAAAACAAAAAGTAGGAGCAAGTAATAATTATTTACCTCTTTTCTTCTCTCAGCTCGCTCATCACACTTGAAGCTGAAACCATAATTTGGAAGTGTCCCCACCCTGCGAGGTTTGGCATCTTCTGCAGTAGGACTTCTAAGTGGATTAAGGAAAGACCATAATCATACACTGCAATGCTCTCAATTCTCAATAATAAACTTACAATATAAAAATAGACATCCCCATTAGTTCCCCACCTCCGCTCACAAGGAAGCAGAAACAACACTCAACCACCAAAATAAATATATAAATAAAAGGATACAAAGAAGATTCTGCTCCTCCTTGAATATTATCAAGGGGCCCTTTCTTCAATGGTCTTGGTTTAATCTTGTCCCTGTATCCAGTAAATTACATTCCACCAATTAGAAATTTAGGAGGACCAATTCTTTATGCCATAATCTTTCTCCAACTAGCATATGATGAAACATTAATAAATACATGCAAAGCATTACATACATCGATACTTCAGAAGACGCTGCATCAGATTTTCCAGGTTGCTGAGAGAAACAAAGAGTAAAAACTATCAGGAATGCCAAAACTACAATTATTACCCAACACCCAAAAGATAAAAGAAGAATAAAGGAAGCACAATTATCCAAATGCCTGAATGGCTGTGTAATCATTTGGTAAAGCAATCAAAGGTAACAACAACATTTACCTTGGACAATCGAGTCTGCTTGTCATTGGATGATCTGACTTTAGTAAGCTGTCTTGGGTGAGAGTCTGAAGCCAAGGTACCATTTGAAACAGCAGATGACACCTGTTCAACTTTTCCATCCTTGCTCCTTTTTACTGAGCTTGCATGAACATCTTTGGGACTTGGGGGCTTTGCAGTCTTAATCTTCACAGTACCAGCTCTTAATTGCTGTGATTGATATATGATTTTCACTTCCTCATCCTAGAATTGAGCAAATACATGAGATTCAAATAATATAAATAAGATAATGAAAATCAGTTCAAGAAAAAAAAAAATCTCTCACATTAGAAGTGTTCACATTGTTGCCATCCCTGCTGTCATTTGACCCTTCCCTGACTACTGCCACAGACAAGTTATCAGTTGCAGCACTATCCAATTGGTTGAAATTTTCAACATGTCCATTTGGAGCTGCCGTCTCTGTAATTTCAGTAACACTGGGGTCTACATCATTCGAAACACCATCGTGTTCATGAACACCATTCTGGTGGACTGCTTCAAGCCCATCAGCAGGCGAAAGTTTATTTGGATCCATCATTCACACCAAGCTACAAGTTACATAGAGCCAATGAAATGCAACTTAGACATAATTTAAAACAGGACCAAAAGGAACATATTATATTCTTACAGAACAAGTTTTACTTACAGAACAAGTTTTACCATTCATGTGTTTATATGAAAATTTCATCATCTTCCCTGTTATTCAGGATGGTTTCGAAAAAATATCTAGACAATCATAGTAATTTTTCTTTTACCATCCAAATGACAAAAAGAGATTACAATCTTTCAGAAAACATAATTTATCAGCCTTTGGGTTTAATGGCAACTTGCCCACTTGAAGAAAAAAGATAAGAACGAGATGGACAAAATAGTAGACCTGTGAGGGGCTGTCATGAGTTATTTACCAGTCAAAAGGGTGTAAGCAACACAACACAATTATCACAATTTTTTTTTTTGGGCACACAATTCATATGTTTCGATAAAATATGATAGGAAAAACAAAGAGGGCGTTAATCAATAATGCAGAGAGCACATTAGTGTAGGATAAAAAGACTGCATCTAATCCCCACTTGGTTGCCAAGTACATGAAGACAAATTGGGAAGATGGAAATATTTTTTTAATTAAAAAAAAGTGTGGAAACATGAGAGTATGAGATTATTTATCAGGCCAGAGACCTAATTAAAGGCTCTAAATTGAACCTGCTTCTGTAGCATTTTATCAGCAACCAAAGGAACCACGAACGATACAAAAGCACTTAGCTATGAACTAACAGCCAAAATACGATGACCACAAGTATAACAAGTCAAGTGAGCAAATCAAATCAAAGTAAAACAAGCAAGACCAGCATACTTCATAGCGTTCACATTTGCAAAGTACAAAACTTTCACCCAACATTGATCACCTCAAACCCAAAACAATGCCACCAAACACCCCAATGAGGAACCAAACTCCCATTTTGGAGCTGAACACAAATCAATAACAAATTACCACAACCTCACTCAAGTAGAAGATTTGTCACTACCCAAAGGAACCCAAAAAGAAAAAGATGAAAAATAAAAAATAAGCCATAGAAATGAAAATGAGATTTTGTTGGGGTTGCCATGAGTAGTAGCAGAAACCCAAGTGAGAATGAAGAGTGGCAGGGTTACCTGAGTGTGTCAAAAGGCGAAGAGCATCCTGGGTAGAGAGATCTGGGAAGAGAGAGAAAGAGAGAGAGAGAGATGAAAATGGAGGATCCGAGCCCGACCAATACGATCCGAAAGATTCAAACTGCAGTCGTAGGTGTTGCTGTTGCCGATGCTTTTATCTTTTTTTTTTTTTTTGAAAAATGAAAATTAGAGGAAAAAAGGAGAAAGAAATATGGAAGAGAGAGAGAGAGAGAGAGAGAGAGAAGTGTCTGACAGGAGACAAAGACAGCGGTTTTCTTTGAAATCCAAATGCTGAAATTTCAATTTTCAATTTCCAGGTCAGTTCTTGTCGCCTCCGACGTAGCAAATGTAAAAAATGGCAGTCCCACAAAATCACAGTCTATCTACGGTTACAATAGGCTATACGATTTTCACCAAAAATACTTAGGTATAGGTGTAAGTTGTTTTAATCCCTTAACAAAAAATTTTGGATCCCAGTTTTAAAAATAGAAAAAAAATTTATTGGAAAATTTTTATCCCTTTCGAGCACCTCCATTGAACAGATCGAATTAGTTGAATTTTTTATGATAAAATTTGAATATTAATAATTCTATTGAGATAAAAAAAAATATAGTCTCAACACACCATAAAATAGTGAGAAGCAAGTCTAATACAAAAGGATAAAAAAATGTGAAAATAGAAACAAATAGAGGAAGAATTAGAAATTAAAATTCTTAATTAATGAAAGAATAAAATTGAATTTTTACTCAAAATTTAAGATTATATTAATTTTTAAATTTTAGAGTGTATAAGTTAATTTTAAAAAATATTTTATAAAAACTTTCAAAAATACTCTCTAACTTTTAAAGGTTAAAAATAAAAATTCATTAATTTTTTTATTTATCATATATAAAAAATTAATTTATACTTTTTATAGATCAAAATATCTCTTAAAAAGTATTATTAAACTAACCCTAACACTGTCACCACTTACAGTTTTCATCTAATTAGTTTTTATAAACATTTTAATTAGACATGACAAATTTTTCTTGTATTAAGCTTCAAAGACTGCCCAAGTTTGGGAATTTTGACCATGAGAAATATATATATATATATATATATGGTCAATATTGTGGTGCACCAAGTGAAGATTGGTGCATCACACAAACGTTATTGGATTTGCATAATATCTCCTATGAGTAATGGTGCACCATAAATTTCCACCCTTTACCGTTCTTCTACCTTCCCATCTACTCCTCCGCTCCTACACCTCGTCCTCCACAAAAACCCTCTGTCGACGGTCAAGCCTCGCCAATTTTGCAAATGCCACTAACTGAGTCTTTACCGTGGCGGCCAATAGAAGAACATGAACAAGTGGATTGTACGCAGACGCACAACCCCTTTCCACCACCTCTCGTGATATAACATTCCAATGGTGAGACTTAATTATCTGTGACTCACCACTCTCCATTACTCCTCTGCGTCAGCACGCGAAGACGGTGCAAGTGGAAGCAAGTTCATTCGTGGCCTCTATCCTATCATTCAACTGACCCATTTGAACAGAGGCAACGAAGGACCATACGCAAGAAAGAATAGGGTGGCTGCTGGAAATGGAGGGAAGGGAGAGCACGATGCTGATAGAGCCACCGTCAGCGTCAAGCATGCTGAGGAGCCAGCGCATGTCACTGATGAAAGGCTTCGAGGTAGGTGAGGACCTTACAAAAGTCGGCAATGCCTTGATGGGGATGACTTACACTTGCGAAGGAGGGCGAGGGCACGGTTGAGCAATGGAGCTTTGGTGGAGTGGGGAAGGGAAGGGAAGGGAAGGGATGGGTGCGGATTATTGTGGCGGTGTCTTTGGAGGGCACCACCAATTATTGGGTGTATAGGTGTTCTAAAGTAATCTAAACAATTGATATTAGGATGAATGGTTGAGATTAAAGTGGTGTGTGGTGCATTATTTTTTATCCCGGTGCACCACAACATTGGCCCCTATATCTTTTAGTTTATGGTTTTTTACTTTTTATGGTGTGATAAAAAAAAAAAAAAAACAGTAGAGATGGCAACAGATTAAACACAACAAGGCAACCCATTTAATTTTTAAAAAAATAATAGGTTGGGTTTAAGCAGGTTATTTTACCATGTCCTGCATAACCCTTAGATTATGACAAGATAGGACGGGTTGACTCGTTAAGTCATTTCTTTAAGGAAATTTTTTTTTTAATTCTCTAAACTATAAGGTATATATATTTTAACTCTTATATTTTAAAAAAGTATAAATTGATCTATTGAACTTTTTTAAATAAGTATTTTAATCAAAATAAATGTATTATATCCCCTAAATTTTGGATTATATATAAATCGATCCCCTAAATTTTTTTAAACATACAACCTAATATCCTAATCATTTTCGGATGTGCACGCTATTTTCATTAACAATTAGTGAAAAAGTTAATACTAAGGATCAATTCACATATTTAAAAAAATTTAGAGAGTTGATTTATATATTTTTAAAATACAAAAGCTAAAATACATACAGCCTATAATTCAAGGTTGTAAAGTACTTTTTAAAAAAAAAATATTTTCTTTATTTTTTGATAAATTATGCGATTCAACCCATAAGTTAATTAGCGACCCATCATTTTTTATTGATGTTTAAGTTAAATTAGGTATGCAGATTAGTGAGTTGACCCGCATAACCTATTAAAAAATAGTGAATTTTTTTTTAATTATAATTAATAAGTTGTTGGGTCAACCTGCCAGCCACACCAAAATTCATAGTTATATGGAACAAGTTAAAATATCTTACTTGATCCACCATTTTTATTCACTTTTAGGCGAGTTGACTATCAACTCATTTTTATAAAATTATTTTTTATATGTAGTAGGGTTTACTCATCAATCCATCATAAAATAAGATGAGTTAGCAGTTCTAACCCGTTCATTAGAATAGTTTAACCTATCTCGGCCTTATTTTTAAGCTAACCCATGGTGGAATAGGATAGATATAAACAAATTGACTTATTTGCTATCCTAAGAATAGTGGTTAAAGTGTCTTAAAATTTTTATAATATAGATGATATATCAAGTGAGATAAATAGTTAATTTTGAGAGTAAGAAAAATAAATTTTAGTCATTAAATCATGTATAAATGATTAAAATTAAAAATTATTTAAAAGTCATATAATTACTTAAAAAAATTGCATAATTTTATATTTTAATTTTGATCATTTATATCAAATCTAATAATAAAGATTTATTTCTCTTACTGTCACAATTAACTATTTTTCCTACTTCATATCTCCTCTTATATAAAAAATGATCACATTTTATTTTAGAATTTAACTTTATATTGAATTTTGTTAAAAAGTCCTGCATAAATAACATAAGCCTATTTTTAAATAAAATGCAGCGTTTCTGTAGCTGCAGTGCAGGCTGCAGCAATGAGTGAGAGTGTGTGAGTAGATGACAAACCGACCAATTAGGGTACGGTGTCGGGGGCCTGAGGGTTCGCCTCAATTTTGTCGTCGGAGATGTTTCTTTTATCCAAATTTTTAGAAATCATTTAATCGTTTAAGTATTTTTGTCAAGGAAAGTGTTGCTTTTATCCGAAGTTTTAGATATCATTTAAATATATTAAGAATTATGTATATTTCAACAATAAATATTTTTTTTAAATTTAACAATAAGATAATTAAAATATCTAATAATTTTTAGAAATAAATTTGTTTGTAATTTAATTAAAATATTTTAGGTATAAACTTTTACGTATCCAAATAATATTTAAAAAAAAAAAAACACAAATAACGGTACTGTCTTGTCAAATACCCATCCAATGCATGCTCCTTGGGCAAATTTTTTGTATAAATACAATTTCAACAACTCGATTTTAGATACATTCATAAAAAAATTGGCAAAACTCATAAATAAATTAGTATATTATAAATAAAGTTGATAAATTTTATTTTTTAAATATATTTAAATATAAAATATTAAAATTATATTTATGTAAGAATATTTCATTATAATAATTGAGCTAATAACTTAATAATTATCTCTTATATATTTTATTAAATTAGAATGTCCTATATTTAACTCTTTTTCTCTCCTCTTTCCCTGCTTTTATTTAAAAAAACGAAAATGGATCTCCCACTGCATATAACTGTACGAAATCTCAAATGTCAAATGTTTACTTGCACGAAATATCGAATTTCAAAACATAAGTTTCAAAATTATTGATTTCTTATTTTAATTGATGTGACAAACCAGCCATGTCCGTATGCTAGGTGTGAACACTCATATCAGGGCAGCTGGGTGGAAATTAACTAGTGCTGTTTATAAAATAATCATCATTAATTTTATTAACCTCGATAAGCTAATGGTATATCATGTATAGCAGAACCTTTTTTTTTTTTTAAGGTACAGCAGAACCGACTACTTATATTCGAGCATTTTGTAATACGAAATACGTCTTGTGTTCAATTACCCCCACTCGAGTACGTGAAATAGCGATTTTACATGTAAGTGAGGATCTGAATCGGCAGTGATCTTGGGGCTGGAATTTGAATAAGGCGTGCTTCTTGTACGGTAAAAACTCTTTAGTTGGATTGCCGTTAGGGATATGTACAGGTAATTTAAATAGTAATTTATATTATCATATTTGATATATAAAAAAGATTAATAGATAATATATGTATTAAATTAATATAATAGTAATGATAAAATAATTAATAATAATAATAAAAATAAAAAATAGTTAATTGTTATTATTATTGTTATTAATTATTAGTTATAATAATAATAATATTATAATATCAATAATTAATAATAATTATTAATTAATAAGAATGATAAAATTTAATTATTAATTATGATATAATAGTTAATTTAATTAATAATAATTATTATTTAATAATAATTAATTATTAATATAATTAATATTTAATCATAATAATAATAATTATTATTATTAATTAATAATAATCATTAGTATTATTTTTAACAACAACAACAACAACAATAATAATAATAAAAAGATTGCCATATTGGTAGTAATCTACATTACCATCTTTCAAAAAGCAATTCATATTATCACATTAGTAATAATTTTCATTATCTTTGAAATCTAAATTACCAGTAATATTGTCCATCCAAATCAGATAATGTTATAGACTCAGATAATTTAATCAAACATTACTAGTAATCTAGGTGAATTACCTCATACTAAACGCTACCTTAGGTTGTCTCTGATGTAACAATTTTTTTTTTAAATTGCATCTGATGTAACAATTAATAGTGACCCTATTTGCAAATTTTAGTTTTTCGTATTTAGTTAATATACTTGGTGATGATATTAAACATTTTATAGAATCTTCTTTTTTACAGAAGAGATAGCCTAGACGAAATAAGTTAGGATGGCGCACTCAAGGAATTAAACAAAGTCAAAGACAAATCAAAACAAAGGGGTCAGGCAAATAAATGTGTTGGACCGAAACTGGATTTGTTCGAGATAAAATTTATCATAAATGCAGGATTACTAATACTAGATGTGTTCTTGTTTTCCTAAATCAACAACATATATTGAATAGAAAGAAATGTTGAATGAAACATCCATATGATGTGGGTTCCATCCAGGCTCCCGTAAGTAAACACCTACATTCATTACTCAGATAGAAAATATGGAGCCAGTTAGGTCGGACAAGGCTTAGACCAAAGTTATTTGCTTTGCTTAATGGACGGTAATACAAGCACGACAAGATAGATATACTTTAAAGCCACGTTGGATACCACAAAGATAAGATTTGTGAATCTTTGATTCTGCCATACAAGGTTTCTGTCTGTCCATTTCAGGCTCAAATGCACCATCACCACCTCTGGTCATGGATTGATTTTATCGTCTTTTTATCCTTAAAGAACTTCTGCTTTAGTGTTTTTTCATTGTTAGATATTAGATAGATACTTAATTTAGAAGTGAGCGTATAAATTCAAACGTATTAATACTGGGGAACAAACAAAAACTTCCAGCAGTACTGATGAACCACATTGGTTGGCGCCTATCCCTCTGCACCTAATAACCTAAATTTTATGATCCATTTAATTTTCGAAATAATAATGTTAGTGCATCAATAATCTAGTGACAAAAGTTGAATCAATAGTTATCCTCATTTTTTTATGCTAAGATTTTAACAAAGTAATACTCACAATGCTTTACATATGTTATGTCTTCACACTTCAAGCGTAGATGACTTTCGCATGAAAATTGAATGCCCAGAAAAACAAGTTGCCCCTGTAGTGGAAGGTTGAACATTCAATTTCTGAATTTATAAGCTATTCCACCTCGCACCAGAGTTCACCAGCTTGACATAAGCATTTTTGAAATCTTCAAAGAACGTATTCTCATTGTCTGCGTATTTCTTAATCCATCTGTCCAGCAAATGAAGTTCTGTTAAGGTTGCACATAAAAGTACACACACAATAAGCAGAAACATGTACATGCGATGCACCAGGAGTTCCAGGACATTTTTTGTCACGTGCAAGTGAATTTTGACTCATTCATTATAAAAGACAAAAGGTTCTTCTCAGCATATCTTTGTTTCCCCCAAAAGAAATTCTTAGGTATTGTCTATCCTGTTCACTATTTGACAACTCAGTCATCTTATTAAAAATATAGTGAAAGTGAAAATGACCTACAAAGCCGAAGTGTCAAATAGTGAACGGACGAGAACAAGACTTTTCTCTTGCTCTAGATGCACTTAACAATTTCTCTTGCTCAAATGGATTTAAGGAATCGGAAATGAGCCCTCAGCCCAACAAAAAAGGGTTGTGTTTGGTTTAGGATTGGGACCTTACTGCTAGAAAACTGAATTCAGATTTCAATTAGAAAAAGGAAAATTCAAGGTTTAGTATTATGTGTAAACTAATACTCCGGGGACAAAGAACTAGTTCACAAAGACAAGAAGCAACGAATCACGAACTATAGTGTCAGAGAGAAAGCTAACCAACTAAACTTGCGCTTAACCAATTGAGATTCACTTGTTATCCTAGGTATTGTTTTCAATTGATGGACTATTTGCATTAACTGTTATTTTCTAGAGTCGTGAAAAATTTTAAAAAATAATTAAAGCTTCTCATTCTAAATTGTTTTACCCGTACATATAATTCAATCTTAATATTAAAGGATTTGCCACTTTTTGTATGGAAATCTTAGTGCTTAGCATAAAATGCAGTGGAACCAATTTCATATAAAGGGGTGATAAGAAGTTGTGAAAAGAAAAAGAACCTTAAGCATTCATCATCCTCAACAAGTGCGTGATCCGAAGGAAGGCCGATCATACTCGACATACCACCTGTATAAAATAGAACCAGCATCTGAGAATGATAACCATTAAAACAATGACGAGAAAAAATAAATGTATTTGGCCTATCCAGAAAAATGAGCATTATCCAGAAAAATGAGCATGCAATCACAGAGATTTATGTCATTTGTATTTTATAATAGTTTATTGCCAAGCAACTGATGTCAAAGAAACTGAAAAGCCTCATTGGAACATTAAAAATCCGGAGCAGAACAGACAAAAATTGTGTAATAAGCGAGTTGCTGAAGCCCAAAGGCATAACATGCCTTCAACTCCTTCATTTCCTTATTGTTTTCATTAAAGAAAGAATTGATTTAGAAAACAATGGCTAGTAGCAAGTTCACTTAAAATGCCAAAGCAAGCTTTTAAATGAGTTATGACTTACCTGAAGTCGTCCAAGGCTTCTCCAATAGAATCTTATAATATGAATTGTCAAAAGAAGTTGGGCTTCCAAAACCTTTACTTCCAAGAGTGTGGGCTCCAGACAAAGCTACAAGTTCTTGTGTACTGTGAAGAAAACCCCAAATGGAAAACAACACATAAGCAAAATTAATTTTGGCAAAATATGCTGAGAATTTATACTGTTAATGAATAGATTTTGTCTCAGCAAACAATAATAATTTTTAGGCCACAGCCCATGTAAATTACCACATTTTTTTGCCTTGATACTCTTCGTTAGAACTAGGACTATAATAAGATTCTTGTGGTAAGTTACGTGGTAAGTTATGGACAATCAAACAGCTCTTAGAATATATAGTTGCAGAAAACTGAAATAAGTACCAAATAATACTTTCCACCACTGAACACAGAAATTGCAGGCAATAAGTCAACATTATAGAGGACAAGTGCAAAATTAAAGGGAATTTTCCTCATACTCACGAAAATCCTTTTCTCTGGAAGCATTTCTTCAAACGAGAAGCATTGAGAGATTCCTCAGGAAGTTTCCCTTCAGGATCAGCTCCCCTACAATCAAAATGAATGGAAATATTATTGGCAAAAGACACAAATCAGGTTTTGATTATTATGTGACAACCAATTAATTAAATCCGTATTGAGCTGCTTCCTTTTTCCAGTAAAATGGTCAATCATTCAACAACAGCCTTAACACAATTAAAAAATTGTTTAATAATATTTTCAGAGAATCTAACACACCAACCTAATATACTACTACTACAGAATTAGCATCTTACGGTGAGTCTAGTCTGCCCAATGAAATTTGGATTGGTGGACCTCCACATAATTCAATTGATTCAGCTCCAGCGACAGCAATCATGTCCGCCCAGGATACTAATAAATGTAAATTTAAATGTGTTGGCCTAGACCAAATCAGCACTTAATATTAGCAGCAATTACTGGATAAAACAAGGACCTGATTGGATAGTATCTATCTGAGTCTTTGCTTTCTGCAGAACCTAAACAACATATTCACTGAGACGTTAGCTGGCAGTTAACTTACAAAACTTGTGTCACCATTATTAAGAAATTTAGAGCATAAAATATACAATCATATGGAGTTCTTCAAATAACAAAATAAAGGAAAGGGGGAAGGAGACTGAGAAAATTAGTGAGATAGAACATACCTTTACTGATTTTTTCAGGCCAGCATTTTCAGGTCTTCCAAGTTCATAGACTATAGAACCATTCATACCGCCTGCAATAACATGAACAATGAAAAATATGTATACATTATGAATTTGAGAAGAATAAGAAAATTATAGTAATTTATCTGAATCCTGAAATGAATAAAAGAAATACACTTTTTACTGGTGATGACACTATCAATTACCAAGGAAACATAATAAAAGGCCACATGTATCCTTTTTAATTTCTTGGTTCATGCCTTGTGTTACATATACAAATCCAATTAATGAGCATGGCATTGACCTACTAATATAACAGCGAGGGAAAAAAAATAGAAAAAGAAAGACATGGCATAAGTCTTAACTTTTCCACATTGACACTTTACACGGGAAAAATAATCCGTGAAACTCACTATATATCTGAAAAAGTGCCATCGCTACTTCACTGGCATGGCTTTGTCTCTATAATAGCAATGTTTATATTTTTCCTACAAGACTAGAGATGCTATTAATATAGAAAAGTTACAAAGATTAGTGTTATGAAAAATCATATTGGCTTGGGAGAGCTCTACATAGTTTAGTTCCACGTGTTTGATGCCAAATCGGGTGATCTAGAAAGCATATGGGTTAGAGGATGCAAGCTTAATTGTTTCAGTCAAAAAGTCAAAACAATGGCACACCAAATGCACAGTGGTTACAGATTTAATTGGTACCTCAAATGAAACTTCAACCAACATAATGTCTTCCCTTGTCACGCAAACATCTTACATCCATTAGACAACAGACTCAAATTTTGACAAGCTTATGCTAGAAAAATAAAAGGACTGTCCAAAAAAATTAAACAGCATTTTTGAGAGATTATGTCTCTCAGATGCATACCTGTATTGTCATCCATGTCAAAGGTTCCTGCATCGTGGAACACCAAACGAAGCACGCCCGCAGCCTTTCCCTTTGACAAGACCTTTCTCACCTCTTCTTTAATGAGAAGATATTCCTTTGCACCTGGCCTTTCCAATGAGGGGCGGAAGCAGCACAGAAATGGCGATACATCAAGCAAGCAAGGCAATGCAACACACAAACATTTTTTCTTTTAAACAGGAATACACAAACTTAAATAGACCACACGTACAAATACAATGAATCATTTTCAGTCAGCCTGACACAGCTAATGTATTCAAGACAAGAACGAAAATGTGCTTAAACATTGTATTTGATTTATGTATCAGTAGCATACGGTTGTTACTAACAGTGACCGATTGAATAGGATTTAGCATTGAATGATACTTACTGCGTGGCGTTGGCTTTGAGACAACCCATGATCTGAGTCAGGGGAACAAGACAGGGCAAAGTGGCTATGCATATTAGCCCTCTCCTTCTAACCACTAGATTTGGACCTACATCTACGATATAAATATGTAATCAACAAAATGTATCGTAAATTTGGAATCATAACCCACTAAATAATCCATGTTGAATATTCACTCGCTTTCTCACTTAAGGTGTGTATTTGAGTTAAGATTTTGGACCCTTCCCTACCGTTCTTTCCAAAATCTCAACTAACAAACATATCCTTATACAAATTCAATTTTAGCAGGGTTCTTTTATTATTATTTTTATTACAAGTACAATAACAATTACGACAACGATAACCAGGCCGGAAGGCCAACGGTTCTAGGTTGTCTCGCTCACCTGAAGAAGCATGGTGGTTGGGGCGAAAGTTGACCTTTGACAAAGATGACCGTTGTGATTTGGCGGGAAAATTGGTATCGGGGTTCGGTTCCTCAGCTGGAGTGGTGGCGATTGAGCACAGTACACGAGGATGGTTGGTCAGAGTTGAACTCATTATCTCTAAACTGTAACGGAGGCCACACAATCCTTTACCCCTTTTTAATATAATAATAATGAAATTTCAATGGTTAAACATTACTAAGACACATGTGACAAAATAAATCTGCGTAAAGTTTAAGTCTATGCTTTAGATGTTTTTCTTGTTCTGAAAATACACTGAAGTTTCAAAAATAAATCGCTGCATGACTTCTTTTACTAATGGGAAACAGGAAAATATACAATTTTTTTTTTCAGGGAGGGAGAACAATAAACTTATTTTCACCGAAAATCATTGTTCATCTACATTATTCACTTATTTTTAAAATTTCTAAATTCAAGGTCAGTACGGCAAAATTATTCATTGAGGTTTAGATAATAAATAATTTTGATTTTTGAAACGATGATACGACTTTAAATTTTACAGAATTAATCGTGAGGAAATTACATAACTTGTGTACTTTGTCTAACAATAATTAAACTTACAAACAGTTCAAATAAATTGGACCTATAAAAATGTTTTGTGATCTTAAAAAGAAAAAAAAATGGTATTCTATTTGAGCTTATAAGCCATCGCTCTGTCCTTGACATCATCCATTGATTAATTGAAATTTGGCATTCTCTTGTACTAGTAAAACTAAGGGAGAAAAATTAACAAAGGTGAAGTGTAGAATTGAGGACGGACAGCCATTCATATTACACAAAATTTGAGTAGCTTGAACAAAATTTACAAGACCGGGTTGCATGAAAGCTCTATACACCAATAACTAATCCTGAGAAACTGCATTAGTACCAATTTTACCTCAACATTATAACACCGAAAAAAAAAGGGTAAAAAAACAAAAACGAAGGTACAGCCACTGTTATCTTGGCCCTGAAAGGCGAACCGCAGAGTGATGTGCATCACTATTACAGTCTGATGGGCCTGAAGAGGTGGTGGCACCTTCACTAGAAGGATTGAACACATTGGAGAAAAGGCGAGAACCCAAGGAAGAACTTGTTGGTGGCATAGGAACAGTGCAAAGACCCTCTAGCATTTGCACAACTTTGGTCATGGAAGGTCTCATAGCCATGTCTTCCTGTATGCACCACAATGCAACTTTGATAGCAGTATGAACCCTGTCATCATTGACATCAGCTATCAACTCTGAATCAAGAATTTCTTTCAGCTTCCCTTCTTCCATCATCTTAAAAGCATAAGTTGGGAAATGGGACTTGCCCGAAGTTTCGCTAGGATCATAGTTTTTCCTTCCTGCAATGATCTCTAGCAACACCATTCCGTAGCTGTAGACATCACTCTTCTCTGATATAGCATAGTTTGTTATCCATTCCGGCGCGAGATACCCTCGCGTTCCCCTCAATGTTGTGAAAACATGGCTTTGTTCTCGGTTCATGAGCTTAGCAAGACCAAAATCGGAGACTTTGGCCATGAAATGATCATCAAGAAGCACATTTTCCGGCTTGATGTCACAATGGACAATCTTTTGATCACAATCTTCATGCAGGTAAGCAAGTCCTTTTGCTGTTCCGAGTGCTATATTAAACCTGGTATCCCAATCCAACTGAAACTCACCTTGGTTTTTGTTGAATATCCATTTATCCAAGGAGCCATTGGCCATGTACTCATAAGCGAGAAGCCTGTGTGTTCCATCGACACAGAATCCTCTAAGCCTCACCAAATGGAGGTGATGAATGCTGCCAATGATGCTAACTTCAGCCCTGAACTCTTTCTTCCCTTGGCCAATACCTTCCAACTTCTTCACGGCTAGTTGAGTCCCATCTGGTAGAACTCCTTTATAAACTGAGCCAAAGCCTCCTTGACCAAGCTTCACAGAGAAGCTATTAGTAGCAGCTTCTAGATCCTTGAAGCTGTAACGGATTGGCATACCAGTTAGATTCTCCAAGAAAGTGTCCTCTTCCGAATTCTCTCGAGGCGACTCGGGCAACTTTTGCTTCCTCCTGTAGTATCTAAATCCCACAAAGAGCAGGAGAGAAATGACAAGCAATGTCACTATGACGATGATCACAATAATTATAGCGTGCTTATTGCTGCTTCCACTGCCCCCAGTGCCAGCTCCTCCAGCACCAGAGACCTTGATGTAAGAAACATAACCAGAATCAGTACTCGACTTCTCAAAGCTTCCTATGCTGTCCAATAGGAAACAGTTCCCTGAACTGAGGTGGAAGAACATGGCGAGGCATGAGCAGTTTCCACTGCAAGATGCTTGGCAACCTGCCAAATTGGTCTTTGAAAAGGGTTGAAGAAATTCAAGTGCAAAGTAATTGAGTCCATCATCAGCTTTCACCAACTTGATGGAGTTTCTTGAGCTATCATCACAAGGAGAGGCGAAGCCCGGCTCGCAACTAGGAAGAACAGAAGGGCAGCTACACTTCTGATTGCCTGTGCATATGTTATATGGATCACAAGCTTCCGGTGTATCACAAGAGCCTTGTGGTATCGTTTTTGGGGAGGGTGCAGTTGACGCGCCTTCGAGATCAAAGAAAGTGATCAAGCCTTCACTTCCCAAGACTGCAACCCAAGTGCCATTGTTACCTGAACCATCAGAGAAAACGAATTGCCATAACAATGATTTGCTCTTGTCATAGAACCTCCAGGAATTGTCATTCAAGGTTGCTGAAGCCACCACACCACCGTTTTGATTGATGATTTTGCGGTTATCGTTCTGCATAGACCAATAAGGCTGTGGAGTTTTGAAACCAGCAGAGAGAATGACATTCCCTGATTTGATCTCAAGGGCATAGGTCAAGTTGTTGGGGCTAGGATCACTGATGAGTTTCATTCCCTCTGTAAAGTCCTGTGTTGGCAACAAGGTATCTGTTGGGTGGCTGAAACTCTGCCATATTATTGTTCTGTTATCATTCCCAAGCAAGACCAAATTGCCAGTGTCTTGCAATTCCATTGAGGAAACACCTTTTCCACTTGTGTTTGTAGACCATACCACAGTTCCACCTTTCTGCAAGAAGGCATTCCCTTTCTCATCAAACACAAATTTGTCAGAATTAGCAACAGGAATCGCTCTATTCGCGGTCCAGACCGGCGTGGCAGTCTTCATGTGGATGATTTGTAGTAGGAACTGTGTGGTGTCATTCGCAGTGGTGACGAAGCCAAAGGCAAATTTTCCATTGTTTGAGACAAGGAACTTGCCATCTTTGTCAATCCAATTCATTTGTGCACCTTCGAAACCCGGGGAGACCTGGCCAATAATCTGAACACCAGCCAAACAGACTTCACACAAGAGGAAGATCCACAACACCAAGGTACACATAATATGAAAGAAAGACCAATGTTTTCCCATTCTTTACTCAACACCCAATTTGCTATTTTGGGAAAATCACATGTACAAGGAGCAAAACTCTGGGAAGTTGTAAAATAGAATTTTGGGTAAAGGATCACACTCACAAAGATTTAACATGATTTTAGGAATTTCCAACCAAAACCATTCAGGAATCTGGCTACATGCCTGCACCAGAGAAAACTGCTAGCTGTGTGAGACCAACAAGGAGATTACAAACGTAAAAAATAGAGAAAACTCTGGAGTTGAATATTTTTCTTACTTTTGGAAACACGGTATGAACACAATCACACACAATGAGAATAAATAAATATTATATAGTGTACCGAAGCCTTGACCAACTCAAAAATCCTACTTTATCCGTTGGAATCTGATGAATCCTGGTTTCACACCTAATGGAATGGATGCAGGCAGCAGAATTTGAAAGGGAAGATAATGCCCAGAAGAAGAAAAAGATTGAATATGAATGTACTTAACACTGAAATATCGGGAATAGGGATGGATATACTCTTGCTTTGGTTCTCGTGGACCACTTGAGAGGAAAAGGCCGATAAGGACTACTAGGCAAGGCACACTACATTTGACCATAACATCAGAAAAATGAGAACAAGTTGCAAATTGGAGGAAAAGCAGAAAGCACGTGAAGTGTGACAACAAGGAATGACCTACATCGAGTAGGAAGCAAGAGAAACCAGTGGTTTTGTAACTGTGAAGACCAAAGGGTGCCTTTGGTCTGGTATTAGCTGTATCTATGTTCCTACGTGCTTCTGATACTGTCATGAAAAGGTGGTTTGAGACTTTTCATCTGACTAAGGTTAACTCTGTCTTCTAAAGGCTGTGAAACACATAAAAAGGATGTGTTTTCTTCTTCTTCTACTAGTTTTTTGTGGTTTGACTAATTGACGGATCCAAGACACCTCTTCTTCTTTTCCATATAGAAAATAACTGTAAGTAGGTGTAAAGTTTAAGATATTATGTTTGGTTCTAATACCATATGTTAAGAGATTGCTTTTACAGGAACAAGAGCAACACACAACACCGTCCAAATTAATTTGGGAAGATGGCATTAACAAGATGTAGGGAAAGCTTTCATTTTATAAGAAAAAAAATATTAGAATAGTAGGGTAAGAAAAAAAGAGGATAACCTATGTCATACTCATACGTACGCATTAACCGACTAAAAAAATTCATAAGAATCAGTGCCTGTATTTTGCTTCTGGAAATGCAGCTAGAAAACAAGCACTGTTTAGATTGGCAGTGTTACATTAATAAGAGCTTTTTCTTTCTGGAACACTTATTAACTATTAAAATATACTCTATCTGATTGAATTTATTTGTATATTTGGATTATTTAGTATATTTTTAAATTAATATATTTTAAAAAAATATTATTTAAATTGATAAATAAATTAAAACAAAAAAATATTATATAATAAGTAAAATTTTTAAAGTTTCAAATAGTCGTTAAAAAATAGATTTAATTTATATATATTGTTAATATAAAATTTTTTTATATAAATATTTAATCATGTATTATTATATTAGTAAAATTTTTTATTCAATTATTTATTATTTTAAAAATCTTATGAATAGAAATATCTAATTAAATAATTATTAGTGCATCAAAATTAATCTTTTAAAATATTATATAATATTTATAGAATTTAATTTATATATATTAATATTCAATCATAAACTGTTGTATAAATAAAAATGGTTGACTTTTATATTTATTATCTACAAAAAAATCACTTTATTTATATAATAATATATAATTTGATATTAATATAAAATATTATTACATGATGCTGATATATACATATTAAACTCATATCTCTAAAACCAGTATTAAGTTTTGTAAAAATACTGGTTAGCAAAAATCTTGTCTGATAGTATGATTTTGACTGTGCAAGTTGGTTTCATTTTTTATTGTTTGTTTTTCTTTTTCTTTGATTTAAGAACAATAATAATTGGTGGCTGGTGGCTGGCGAGTAAGGAAGGTGGGACTGGGCTGGGATTATTAAAGTCATTCAGTGGAACGATTTATTGGTTAATATTTAATGCAGAGTTGGACGAATGTGAGGAAAGCGTCAAACTTTATACAACCATTGCAATGGAAGTTGACACGGTAGGTGGGGTCCCGTTTTTAATTTTAACTTCAAGCTCGCTATTATTGTTAATTTGTTATGCCCTCGTTCCAACGTCACGAAATGTTGTCAAAACTTGTGGCCAAAGATTTAAGATACTCTGTTTATTTATTTATTTATTTTTATAACTATAAATTAACAAAATAATATTAAAATTAAAGAAGTAATTTAATAAATATTTAATTTTAATATATCATGAACATAAAAAAAAAATTGATATATTATTAGTATACAAGAATTTTATACATATATATAACCATGAATTATTATATGAATTTAATTTGAATATATTGTTTATATAAAAAAAATATAAAATTTTTTTATGTAGATATTTAATTATAAATTATCACATCAGTAAAATTCTTTGATATAATTACTAATTATTTGAATAGTCATGTAAATAGAAAATTTTAATTGAATAAGAGTGTAAAAAAATTTTACCTTGTCAATACACCTAAATTAAACTTTTATTATATTATTAAAAATATTTAATTCTTATAATTTCTAAATTAAAAGTCACATAAATAATGATATTTGATTTGTTGATAGTGTAAAATATTATATAGCGATAATATATTAAAGCTAATTTCATTTAATAATTTTTAAAGTTGAGAAAATCATACTAAGAGGTTGAATAATGATTTGATTTAATGAAAAAGATTATTTTAGACTGATAAAAGAGATAATGAAAATGAGGAAAAAAATTTACATTGACAATTATTAATTTTTTTTCTCTCTTTAGTTTTGCTAATGTAATTTTGAGTCTTGGAGTGGTATGGTTGAATAAAACCTTAAAACAACAAATATAAAATTTGAAACTATACCATTACGGATAAAGTTATTAAAAAATTTTAAGAGCTAAACAATTAATATGATAATAAGAAGTAAAGATAAAACTATTATAATACATAAAAGTGACACATTATTAAAAAAGAAAATTTACTTACTTATAGTGTACTTCAAAAGTAAAGTGTATGATGAGAAAAATAAAAAAATAAGTTATTGTACATATATAATTTGTCATACAATTATTTATATCTTAGAAAATTTTTAGATTTTTTATTTTCTTATCAACAATTGAAATTATACATTTTATCTTTTAAAGTGCATCATATACTTTACACAAGTTTACACCAAAAAAATGAGTTTAATTGGTATGCACTGACAGTCAATCAATAAAAATAAGAGAAAATGAAAAATTATGGTGGATCCCTGATTATAATAGGTGGTTATTTGTATGAGTTGGCACTTTTTACTATTTCTATTGGCTGACAGTATAAAACTATATTATACTGTCAGTGTATTTAAATTAAATTCCAAAAAAATGCTTTACAGAAGTCATATTCCATTAAAAAGTAAACATAAGAGTTAATTTGAGTAATATATCGTAAAATTAAAATTATCAGTGAAAAATCACATTTTAGTTTTATAATTTTATGATAAAAACCATTTGAAAAATCTTAATCATAGGTTCTTAAAAAATTGTTACACACATGCACATCTTTCGAATTTTGTATACTTATTTCAGTATTTAAAGTAAGGATGCACTGTGAATTTGGTAATTAAGATTTGAATTCTGGGATCTAGGGTTAGTTTTGTCATTAGCTGAAAGATCCTTGGCTCACGGCAAATTCATTGGACAAACTTAATTAACTAGCTAATTATTTTATTAACCATAAGAAAAAACAAAACCCTCAAATCGAGTGAGACGGTTAATGAACTGTAAGCTGTATGATTCCACCATTACTCCAGTAGTTTAATCTAATAGGCGAAATAAAAAACGTTTAAGGGCTCGGGCACGAGATCATGTGCAATTTTCAAGAGCCCAACAACATAGTTTTCTTTGTCTCGTTGCACCATTATTGAAGCACGTTTCAAAAGTCACGATATGAGCAACAATATGAGTAATTTATTAATATGATAGTTGAAAAAACAGATAATTTCCATGGTGTTTGGTAGAATTATGTAAGATATTTCTATTTTCTATCCTAGCTAATTATTATTAGAGCAAATTACACTCCTCTTCTCTCCTCTAAGAGTCACTTTTATTAAATAATCCTCTTTATTTTAAAAATATACATTTTGGTTCGAAATTTTTTATTATTAAAAATATGTATATAAATTTACTAAATTACCATTATATAAAGTACTTCATTAATTAGTGTTAATATTTTTTTAAGTTTTTATCATTCACTATTTAAAATTATAAAAATTATTTTATCTTTATAAATTCTTAAGAATTGATATGCTAATATTAATGAACACTATATTTATTAAGCTTATTTAATCCTTATCTAATGATTTTAAAAATATAAAATTTATTATAGCATTGACATTTTATTTTCACTTTAATAAATTAGTATCAAAAATATTTTATTAACATTCATATTTCAACATTAATTATTACAAATTATAACCTAAAACTATTAGAAGAATTAAAAAGTACATATTTCTTACTTTTTTAAAAGATAATCATCATAAATTATTGTTAATGTTAATAATTTGTCCTCTTAATATAATAATAGCTAAAAAAATTAGAAAATAAAATATGTATCTGTGTGCGCGCATCCATATTGCTATATTATTATCAATCATATATCTTTTACTTTGAAAAAAAATTTTAATATGTACAATGCTGTTTCAGAGTCAGGTTCTATAAATGCCAAGGAGACAAAGAAAGCAAACTAAGTAAGATCAAATAATGAAATAATAAGAACGTGATAAGAATAATATATAAAATTTCTCTTTTTATTAAATAATACTCCTCTTTGATTACAATAGCGTTTTCTCTTTCTAACTTCTATCTAAAATCAAGAATGAATATATGCTTCTGATGTGAGTAGTATTATCTCATATTTATAGACAAAGCTAGGGGATACAATTATCTTTTCCTATTTTAAGTAATTGGAGCTAAGGTGTGATGCTTTGATTGGTCTTCAATCATTGGTTTATGGGCCTTTAAAGTTAGGTCTGGTCCACTTTGCTAGTTGTCTCTAGCACCTTAGGCACCTCTCTGGAGTGCCCCATCTCTGACGCCTTCCTGGAGTTGCTTGTCTCTAGTGCCTCCTTAGAGCATTCTGTTTTCTGGCTTTCCTTTGGAGCCCCTAGTCTCTAACATCTCTGGCTCCTCTCTTCAACAATCAACTCTAGCACCTCTATAGGTGGCTCTAAAACAAATGCTATAGCTATTAATAAAAGGCATTTTGGTAAAAAAAAAAAAAGATAATAAACATGAAATAATGGAGATTTAACAAAAACTTAAAAGTGAATTAAAATGTAGCACATTTTCATCTTTTAAGGAAAGGAGTGTATATCCTGAAAATAGAGGGGAGGACCATGTAATAAGAATATCTCTCAGGGCAGATGAGTGTGATTTGCTCATATTATTATTATTATTTGGCTAGTTACTAATTACATGCTTAGATTTTTTTGTTGACAAGAAAGAAAATTCCATTCATGAAGAAACCTAACAATACTTACAAATCGAAAAAGATATATTAAATTCAAATTTAATAAGAAACAAATGCAATATATATTCTAAACTAACTAATGATAACTGTGTTTTGCTCCTTGCCTAAAGACAATTAATCTCTAAACATTTTTCATGTCAAAAACCAACATGAAAAGTGATATAACTTGAAAAATGTGTTATGCTTCATTTCAAATAGACCTAAACATCTCTTTTATCTGTAAAACCATTAAAATAGAAATACCTATAAAGAAAACCAATACACTCGCAAAGGGCACCTACAAAGGGGACAAAAAAAATCACCCACAAAGGGGATAATAAAAAAAAAAATAGAGGGACTACCACTAACAAAGAAATATGACAACTCCACTCAATAACACTTACAAAAGGGGAGAACAAAGAAAGAGAGAAGAGAGAAAAAAAAAAAGATTAGGGTAGGCCGTATAAGTAATTATGAGCTTAGTTTACTTACTTTATTTATTTATTAAATTATAAATTTAATTTTTATACACTATCACTATAAAAGTTTTTATATAGTCCTTTAATTATGTACTATCCCATCAAAAAAATATTTAACTTTTATTTTTACTATCTCAATAGTTATATATGTAAATATATATAATTGGATGCCAATTTAATTATTTTTCACCATACTAAGATAACATGTAATTTTTTTGTTTTTTTGGGGGGAAGAAAACAAGAGAAAGATAAAAATTTGCTTATTGGGAAATTCAAATATAGATGGAAGGGTATGCAATTTATGGAAAATTACTTTTATTCTCTTTCCTTCAACTAGCCAGTGTTTTCCGAAAATTCCAATAGAGTGGGAAAAATTATTTTTTTATTCAAATTAAAAATAATTATTGTATATTGGATTTTGTTCCATTCTTTTATAAATTAGTCCTCAAACAAAATAATAGAATTTTGATCTGTTTCTTTATTAAACTTTTAAATAAGAAGAGATATGATCTCTGCATTGAAAAAAAAAAAAGAAATGCCACCTTGTTATATTCATTTCTTTTATTTTTATAATTTTTTTTATGTAAACCATGAACATTTGAAATTTATTAAATTTCAATTAATTTGACAAGAGAGTGATATTTGAATCAATCAACCGCATACATTTACATTTATATATTATATTTCTTTCAATTAATAAAAAAAATCCAAACTCATTGCAAAGAATGACCCAATTTATTTTTAATTTTTTAAATTAAATTATCTTCAATAAATTTTTTTCACTTTAAATTTTTTTTTATTTTTTTATGTTTTCCCCTAACTTAAAATATTGCGATATATAAGAGTAGTAATATTAAGTCACATATGAAAAGAAGAAGTAATATCAATCAATAACAATATATTAACATATCAATCAACCAATATTTATATGATACAAAAAATATTAGGTTTGTAAATTGTAACATCCTCTTTTTCATTAAATACTTTGTGTAGAGTAAATTTGATTCTTTTAAATTATTTAGATATTTGTAGATTTATTTGAGTTAATTTTTTTAGTGAAAATCAAAAAATAAAATAGTTAAGTATTAGATGTTGAATTTTTGAAGTAAGACAATATATTAATAAAAGTAACATTAAAATATGTTCTTATTAAGATTAATAATTAGAATTTTATATAAAAATAGTAACATGATTACAATAATAGAAATATTATAATATTAACAATAAACAACAAACAAAGAAAAAAAAAGAGGAACCAAGAATGGCGTAAAAATTGGGGCATCAAGTCTCTCTCTCAGACATCTAACAAAGAGACTTAGACACAAGACTTAAAAGACTTACAAAGCTGTTTTTTTTTTTTTTTTCAGGGTCTATTACAAAGTTGTCTTTGTAAAAGCTAAATTCCTACCTTCACATATAAGCATATGATAGAAACTTGCAAGAAAGAAGGAAAAGCGAGAGCGAGGATTAAGTTAGAAAGGGTCAGATTTTGAGAGTGTTAAAAAAATATATATAGAGAGAGAGAGAGAGAGAGAGAGAGAGAACGTAGGAAAGGGGAATAGAGAAAGAGAGAGCAAAGTGAAAGAAGAGGAAGTGAGAAAGATACAGAGAAGAATACTTGAGGGTGAAAAAGTCATGTATCAGGGAGAGAAAAAGAATTTGTCCGGGAGAACTAACAATTTAGCCATCGAAAGATCAAAATACAAAAAATTTAGCCCCGAAAAATTACTATATTCGTCTGTAGTACTCGAAAGTAGGGGTGCTCAAAGGACGGGTTGGGCCGGGTTGAGGTAGACCCGAACCCAGCCTGATTTTTTGATCGAGTTATTTTTTAGAACCCAGATCCGACCCGATAATAACCCAAAAAATAATCGGGTCAAACCGGGTCAACATGATATTTATACAATATATGTGAATTTGAATATTATACATAATAAAATTATGAAATTTTAGAAGTTACAAATAAAATTTAAGAGATATTTTACAATACATATTTTAAAACAAACTATGTCAATACAAACATAACATTATGTTATGTAAAACATATTAATAGAGTTATAAAAATATCACAATTTTTGACTAATAATATTAAAAAATATAACTTCTAAATAATTATATGACTTCAGGCCAGGTCGGACCAACCCGAAGTATGATCCGAACCCAACCCAAAAAATACACCGGGTTAAAATTCCAAACTAGAACCCGTCCCAATAACCTTCAGGCCAAGCCGGATCATGAACACCCCTACGCAGAAGATTGCTTTCATGAGACAAATCCATCTAAGCGTCAACTGGCCTCTATTATTGTTAATAAAAGTACCATCTAGCACATTATCTATTAAGTTGGCACTGTTAATATATAACATGGCTCAATCCCAAATTAAAATCACTAAATTAAATCTTAACCTTAAAATAAAACTCCTAATTAAACTTTAAACTCGAAATTAAAACCCCTAACTAAATCTTAAATCCCAAATTAAGAATTTTGGCTTAAATTTCAAAACAAATCCCCAAATCAAAATCCCTAAAAGCATTAAATCAAAACCCAGCCATTATAACCCTTAGATTAGTCAAGTAATATCGGAGAGGCAGACAAACTTCTCCAATGGTTAGGAACGTACAGAGTTATATTTAAATAAATTATAATTTCTTTCACTAGCTTAAAAATATTTAATTTATAGCCAATGACACTTTAATATATTTATGTATATTAATATTCAATTTTTAACATCCTATGTAAATTCTTGTCAGTAGTCTTATATTGAACAGATGTTACAAAAACTTCTATCAAATACCTTGAATTTTGGCAGTAATGCCTCATTAAAATTTTAACATATGTCATATTTTTTTTATGACATAAGTTAGTGAACGTAAGAAATTTGGCCTTTTAGATTTTTATTATTGCTCTATTAAAAATAATTCAAAATTTAAATATTCAAAAATATGAAAATAACTCATTAATCATTATTTTATTACATAATTAAACTTTATTGTTCATTATAAACATTTCAAATTCAAATCTTTATTGATATATTTTTATGAAAATAATTTATTAACATCTTATTTTGTATTTAATTTAAATAATAAAATATTTATCTTTTAAACTCCACGAGTGTTAATCTAGCTACTATACTTTTTTTTTCTAATGGAAATTGCTCATGCAATTTTTGAGCAATGGTAAAATTTAGATAAAGCCTAATTCTCAAATTAAAGATTCTGGGACTCGAAACGGTAGCACTGACGTTGCAAGTAAAGTTTGTGTGAAACCGTAGTCTCCTTGTACTACACCTAACCACTTTTTAGTATTTAATTAATGCACTTATAAAGCTATGATTCTTTGTGGTTCGATTTCCTACGGCCAAAGCGTAGAAAACTATTGCTATTAAAAGCTGAAAGAAAATGTGAGAAATTGATGAGGTATTCAAGCACTGACTTTTTAACCAAGAATTGAGCACCTAAGTTTGTATTGTGAAATTGACGTTTAATTAATTCAAATATTTTGACAATGTTTATTTTAACTAAAATTTTATATTTGACTTTTGGGAATAGAGAAAATTAGTATTGAAATAATTTTATTTATAATGAACTATGCTAACATAAGTTAAATTGATTTAATAGATATTGAATGCTGATAATTTTTTATTTTAAAAAGTTTTTATAGTGAAAACATCATGATGTACTCCTTTCATTCCAAATTAAAAGTCTTTTTTTAAAAAATTCTTTTGTTTTATATTATTTGTTGTTTTACATTTCAACAAAGTATTAAATATTTTATTCAAATTTTATTCTTATCTTTATTAATGATAACTATTTACTCTTTTGAATTTGGATATTTTAAAATAAGGATGGTTACAAAGTAAAAAAGTGAGGAATTTTTTATCCTTACATTAAGAATGTTCATTATGTGTGGATCTTATTAAAATAATCCAATATTGAATAGTCCTCACTTTCTCATTTTACAATTTTTCTCATTTTAGAGAATCCAAATTCTGCTCTCTTTCATCATCTCCTCAATTAGTCTATCATATAATGTATCTTTTCAATAAGTTAAAAGATAATTTAATCTCTCAAAATTATTTTTTTTTTAAATCAAGCTATTAAATTATTTTTTTATTTTTATATTATTACCCTAAACAATTATTATTGTGAAAGAAAAATGTTGTGTAATACAAAAACGAAATTCATACTAGTCTTACGAAGGATGATGATTGGTCATACACTTTTTCTCCCTCTTCTTAGTTAACCTTTACTTTTTTAAACTTTTACCTGCTCTTAATTTGTATAGCATATTCATACAAGTTTTTACGAGATTTCGTACCAAATAGCATAACTGATTGCGATATTATGGACAAAGTTTTTATTTTTTCCTTGATTTTTTGGTAATGTATTGACAACAAAACAAAAAGACAAAACAAACACAATTACATGCGATTGAACATCACACGTTCGCTATCATCATGTAGCAAGGCCAACATTTTTGGGGGTGGGCTTTGCCATTACTTCACTTGAGCAAGCTAGAGACAACCAATCCTCGCCGGTTTATTAGCACACTAATGAGCTTCACACCAAACATGAGTCACTTGAACCTACCAATTTCTCCCAAGTAATACCCGAATATCTTCTAGATCACAGCACACGAATGGAATCGTTGCTAAGAATTACTTGTAATCAAATGCATAGCTTGTTGAGAGTCAAATTCACACTAGATCTTTCAAAAGCTGCAATCCCAAGCTTCCAAAAAGCCCATACTTAATACCTTGAAGTTCTGCAACCAGCATAGAAGTAAAGCCTAAGAAGCTTGAAAAACCACCCAACCATTCTCCATTTTCATTACGCAGCAAACCACTAAAACCAGACTTGATCAAGGACTCCATCTTACTACCATCAGTGTTTATCTTGCCTTCACCAATCTCAGGCTTGCACCATTACACCCAGTTACTTGTAGCCTCCGGAGAGTAATTATGCGCCATCCACACTCTCTCAAAGTCAGCAAGGAAGCTTCTTATCGTGATTACAACATGTTGGAGTAACCAAAGCTCATGAGAAAATATACTCTGATTATGCCATCTCCAACACCAGTATTAAAATGATCCCAGAAATGCACTCTTATCCAAGAGCCAACATCAAGTTCAAAAAACTGAAGGGAGTTAAAGCCAAGAGTGCACCAAACATTTTTTCAATCCTGGCAATCACATAAAGTATGGAGAATATCCTTAACTACCAACATGCATCTTGAGCACCTATCAGAACCTGACAAAAAGCTCTGGAAATGAAAAAGAGGCAAAGGGAAATGGGAAGTGGGAAGTGCTTGGTGCAGAATCAACCAAACAAAAACATGGAACTTTTCAGGACTAGCTAGTTTCCACACCCACTTCCAAGATTGGGTAGCTTCTTGATGCACCATCATATTTATTAACCACTTGTGTCCACTAGATGTGGTATACACCCCACATACAGCCGAATTCCACACCCACACAGGCTTACAAACACCCTAAGATGCAATTTGCATATTGCCCAAAGAAAGCCGAACTTGGGCAAGCAAAGGCATTGATCATCCCACCAAAGATCTCTAACCCGAAGCTTAGTGTCATATATATGAACAAAGTCAACTTGATTACAAGTCAGTCCATCCTCATGCCATCCTCATACCATAATGATAAATCGCCAGAGCAACCATTCCCTAAGAACTTGCAAAGATTTCAAAATGCTATGCCATGTATACAAAGATTTAGCACATATGTTGGATCTAAAAATCGACATGCCTTTCAAGACTCCAAGCAAGGTTAACCAAGAGAGAGGTATTAGTTAGTCTAGCCATTCTAACAAGAAGTCCCCTCCAAAGCCTTAGGGGGTGTTTGGTATGGAGGAATATTTTTATTTTCTTGGGAATGTTAAAACATTCCCATGTTTGGTAGAGAGTTTGAAATAACATTCCCAAGAATGGGCTTTGTTATCTCATTCCACCCTACCAGATGCAACACATAACCCTCCTTATTACCACCCAGATAAAATGTTTAGTACATTTATCACTTTCATCACAGAAACCTTGAGAAAGCCACATGGTTTGCATGGCATAAATCCAGAGAGAGGACAACATAGACTTAGCTAGGCATAGCGTCCTTGCCTTATTCAACAAAACCTTCTTCCATGAAGCTAGCCTAGAAAATATTTTATCTAATACAGGGTAAAATGTTGATTTTCTCACTCTACCCTTCAAAAGGGGCACCCCTAGGTACTTTCCAATGTCATTAACAAATCTAATCAAAGTAAAATTACCCAGCAATTCACATTTTCTAGAAGAAAAATGCTTAAGAGGCCATTGCTCTAGATTTATCAAAACTAATTTGAAGGCCCGACATATTACAAAACTCATTCATCGTATCAAGTACATATTTGACTTGATACTTTTCCTATTACATAATAATAACATATTATCAGCAAATAGGAGATGAGAAATACCAGGACTTCCTCTGGCAATATAAATTGGCTTCCAAAGACCAAGCTCAACAATTATCACTAATAATTTCTCTATACATAGCACAAAAAGATAAGGGGACATAGGATCTCCCGGTCTCAATTCTCCAATCGGTTGGAAAGATTCTGAATGTGAGTCATTTCAAAGAATAGATAATCTTGATGATATCACACAATTCACAATCAACTTAATAATAGAAGGAGGAAAACCAAAATCTTCCATAGTAGCCCGAAGAAAACTCCACTCCATCTGATCATAAGCCTTCTCAAGATCAATCTTGAAAGCCACTGCTCCTTTCTTATTATTAGATTTTTGCATCCAGTGAATAACCTCCTAAGCTACAATAATATTATCTGTTGTGCCATGCCTCGGAATAAAACTCCCCTATAGAGGATTCACTATTCTATTTAAGAATCTTCTAATTCTTTCACCAGAACCTTTGTCACAATTTTATATGGCACATTATAGAGACTAGTTGGTCTATAATTCTTCAAGTGGGTTGGTTATTCCATTTTAGGAATTAAGACAAATAAAGTCTCAACCAAAGAAGGATCAAAGCAACCAATAACAAAAGCTTTCCTAACCAAAAGATAAATATCCTCCTACACCACATCCCAATATTGCTTAAAGAAGAATGCTTGAAAACCATCAGGACTTGGAGCCTTAAGTGGCTGCATCCCCATAACCACTCTTTATACCTCTTCAATAGTGGTAGCCTTAGAAAGAATTCTACACTCTTCTTCAAACAATAAGCACATTCCAACTTCATGACAAGAAGACAAATTTGGCTTCCTCTCAAATGAAAACAACTCCTTATAAAACTTGATTGCCTCCTTCTTCAACAAATCTTGGTCTGTACACTAGATACCATTCTTAATATACAAACCATGAATTCTATTTTGCTTCCTCTTAACTTGGGTTTGAGTATGAAAGAATTTGGTATTCCTATGTCCCAGCTATACCCAATTCTCCTAAGATTTTTGATACCAAAAAATCTCCTCTTAAAGCAACACCTCATCATATTCTTAGCGACATTGAGTCCCAAGTTTGAAGAGTCTGCTGGATACCTCCAATCCTAGCTTCAAGGACCTTCTTCCTATGCAAAATATTACCAAAGACCTCCTTGTTAAATTTCTTCGAAACCTCCTGCACAGAAAATAGGCTTCGCCGCACATTGCCAGCATCGTCTACCCACGAATCTTGCACACGAATCTTGCACAACCTTGCCATACTCAGGATGAGTTGACAAAGCTGCCTGGAAATGGAAGGGTTTATTTCCTTGATGAAATTGACCAAAGCCCATCCTTAATAAATTTGGTGCATGATCAGAGTGCAAACAAGAAAGGTTCTCAAGATAAACTTCATGAAACTTATGTCACTAGCCAACATTAGCCAAAGCTCTATCAAGGCATTTAGCAATCTTCTGTCTACTAGAAGACCTTCTGAATCAAGTGAAAAATTGTCCTATTGCAGCAAGATTCAAAAAATCACAGTCATTTATCCTAGCAGCAAACTTCTCTGCCCTGACAGGAAGAAACACCCCTTATTTGGCCTTCCTTGGATGCAACACCTCATTGAAGTCTCCCAACAACACCCACGGAACATGTAAAGTACTCCCCACACTTTGAAGATACTGCCATAACCCCTTCCGAACCATTGGAATAAGACTAGCATAAATCGGACTGCAAGCCTATTGCTTTTGGCCTATAGTGAAAGCTACTATAACACACTAAGGATGGATATCCACCACACTCACTTGATGAATATCTTTAGCCACCAACACTCAAATACCACCAGAGTGGCCAACTGCATTAGAAAAAGCTGCCATTGAAAAGCCAAGCCTATCCTAGAAGGATTTTGCATTATTGTACTGGTTGTGAATTCCCAGCACAAGAAAAACTTCTGTGTTATATTTCCTGACAAGCTCCTTAACATGTCTTTTTCCTCTTTGATTCATAGCACCCCCTCACATTCCATGAAATCATTTTCCAATCTTTGAACTCCATCATCATTGCACAAAAATGAAGGAATGCACTAGCTAAATGCTAGTCACGCATCATTTAGTGCTAATATCATGCTTTCCAAAATAGACACCACCTCCCTATCAATGCCCTCTTGACCACTATGGTAACCAAGCTTCGTTGTAGGGTTATCTCCATTTACTTCGACCACGGTTTTAGCAACAAGAGAAGACCCAGGTCTTTGGCGTTTCTGTCTAACCATGGGGGACTCACCCCTTCATGCCCTGAAGCTGTTGTTGATGTTTGTTGGATCATGCATCTACCCTTAGCATCTTTTTTGACAATTTTGAAAACCATTAGTTAAATAGGTTTCGACACCCCACCACTAATTAGCCCTAACTTGTGTGTGTCTAGCCCAATCCCATTAGAAGCTCCCCAAGAAATGCACTTTATGAGATTCAGTTTGCATGGTTTTGGTGGTCCCATGTAATGACTTCCTATGCTCCTCACTCTTTGCATTAGGATCCCAATAATTATTAGTCCCTTGATTCTTTCTTTTTGAATTTGATTTTTGTTGCTATTTTTTCTCAACGCTTGGTCCTTATTGATTCCCCCTAATACCTCTTTAACGAATCCTAGGATTTTCTCGTAAAATTTCTCCCCTGTAACCGACATCCTTATAGTTGTTCCTCCTTCACATGCTGCTGCCAGAATATTCATCTCCACTTGGGCTACATTGCCACCTTTAGTAGCTGAGTAGTCATGGTCCTTGTTTTGAGAACAATCACGTGAAACATGACTATAACACCTACAATTAACACAAATGAGATGCAAATTCTTGTACTCTATCACATGCCAATGATCAAGTATCCAAATCTCCATTGCCACTGGCTTGCACAAATCTATCTTTACACAGACCCTGGCATATTTCCCTCTAGACAACACTTGTGTAGTCATGTCAACTTTCACCAGAGTGCCAATACCCAAAGCTACTCTCTTGATGATCTATTCATCATCGTACATTAGGTTGAGGTAAGGAGAATGCACCCAAACTGTCGTCTTCCCAAAACAATCATCAAGAGGATTGAAATCAGAAGTCTATTTTTTCATAGCTAGATAACGATCATTCACCATTCAAGGGCCCTCGCTAATAACCTTCTCTTTATCAGCTTCACAATCAAATTTGATCATAAAATATCCATTACTGACATCCATAATGTCAAAGCCAGTAAAGAGTTTCCACACTGCTCTTACTTTCTTGCACATGGCTGTATAACTTAGAAAAGACCCAGGATTTTAATCACCAAAGCGTCCTTCAAAAGGAGACCCATAGCCTCTACCAATTGCATATCACAGTCCACCATCGGTCTCCTAGGGTTCCTGTTTTCAAACCTAACTTTCATCTTCTCTAGCACCTCCTTCTTCGTGAGCCTTGGCATGACATCACTGGTCCCCCTAGCACCTCATCAAGAAACGAGCTACCCCCGTTCATCCATGGCGTATCACTTCAACTTTTGGCCTTTAATTTCCATCGTTTTGAGCCTCCTTCCCCCTTTCACTGACCTTGCTCGCACCCTTTCTCTCCCTCTCACTCATTTTCTCAATCTTAAACAAGAGTTTTTCTAAATTTTTGATTACATGACATGATACTCTTTTTTTTTTTTTTTTTATAATTCCATACAATGCTCACCCACACAAAACAGGTGAGGAGCAAAATAAAGAGCTGAATTACATCAATACACATAACGCAGAATTCCAAATCCTACACCATGCGTAAGTACCTGAACAGGTATCAACAAGAAAAATACCTGAACACATGCTTACTTACCGGAACAAATAACAATTCTCGGGATATGCTTGGCGAAAGCTCAAGCAATGCCTAACTCAATGAGCTGTGGCACTGATAAAAAATAAAGTTTAGAATAGGATGTAATTAATGGACAATAATTAGAAAAATCTGAGATAAGCTTAACTATAGGGATTCTGTCCACGCGAATGTTGCATATGTTAAGTTTTGAGACCGTGGACGCTTGGAAATGACTAATACTATAACTGTTCGTGGTTCATAGTGCTGCAAATATGAACATGAATGAAGAGGGGTGCCAGTGCTAATTAGACACGCAGGCACACCCATTCAAGGCCAAATCGAAATGAGTTAATACAAGAGTCTGTTTTCCTATGATTTTCTTGAACAACGAGATATTGGACGAACGAGTCACTGATTCGGATAATCCACATATGATGAGGATTTTATTGTTTTTTTTTGCTTAAAAAATTGAAATGACTTGCCATCTAAGTTATAGAAACATTTTTATTATCACATAAATACAATTTAGTCATTTAGATCGGCCTTCGCATCAATTGAGCATGGATACCTTTCAAGATTATACCTAACATATAAGTTTGTTGCATTGAGAATAGTTAATTTTTTTAGGTTTAGATCCAAAATTTAAATATGAACCATTAATGCAATGGACATATTTCCCTGATTAATAAACTAACTTTGAGTCTTCTATAGTACTTTGCCATTTTGTGTTTTCAAACGGTAATTAACATGATTGTACAACAAAATATCTTCATAGTACTACTCTCTCATGCATTTATAGTTTATCAATTCGACGACTCTTCGCATTTGCAGTTAACTAGATCTTACAGCTTCTAAATAATTTAGAGCTGGTTATGTGTGTTTGTGATAGTAACATCGAGATTCCATAGCCAGTGAGCATAACATTCCACTAGTCATTTAAATAATTTTGTCAAGACTAAATGTTTATGTCAAGATTATAATATATCAAAACTTATGCTTTACATGAAGACGTGCTTTCATTAGCAATTAAAAGTGGCTAAATTAATTAGTCCATTAACAATTAATAGTTCTTAGATGTGTTTAATGGACTAATTAATACGAACATAGAACATCGTACTTGTTAGGTGTTGAAAAATAGACACGTTTGGGCCTTTTTTTTTTTTTTTTCCTTATTCATGCTTTTTGCTCCGGTATTTCAACTTCAAGCACTAACGGTACTGGCAGTATTTTCAAAACGCATTACTTCCCTCGCTTTAAAGAATGTGTTAGGTTGTATTGTAGCCTAAAAAAAAGAGAGAATGTGTTAGGTTTGGTAACATTGCCAGCTTCTGAGATCTTACAAAGATAGCCTTTCACCCACACGCAAAAGATTAAAAGGAAGAAAATTAAACCCAAGGGTCAAAATTTGTTGGACACTGTGCTCAAGTTGATTACATATCCGCCGAGTATGCCGCAAGGTAGCTGATAGATAACCCTTCTAAACTTAACCAAGATTTTATATATAATCTTTTTCTTTTTGGGGTACAAGAATTATTATTTTTCAAAATAATTCATTAATCCTTACCGACGCATAGTTGGTTGGAATGGTAAATACCTCTTTCCCTTAATTAGTGATCTTAGATTTGAGTTTTGATATGAAATAATCAATATTAAAAGAATTATACTTTTATGAAATTTCAAATATTTGAATAGGATTGCACCAGCTAAAAAAATTTTATATACCAATTGAATCCAAAAAACCATATTTAAATTACCCACTCTAAGTACGTCTAGAAGACATGTTCATTGTTTACCAAGAAAAAAAAAGAAGGAAGTTTACCTAAAAAAAATAATAAAAGACGTATTCATTGAATTCAATGTCTACAAAATTCAACATGCTGAAGTTAACAATTAACATTACCATCTGAATGAAAATTATTTGAAACGGTTTAGAAAAATTACTATACGCTCAAGCATTCCTCGGTGCTGAACGGAGTGTCACTGTCTTGCATATAAAGTATAGCTAATTTTGACAGCATGACGGAAGGAAAAGAATATAATAGAAACGGAGGAGTGAAACATTCAGAAATGGTGTCTCTTGTTATGCACAAGGGCCAAGCGCACAAGCCAAACATATAATTAACAATACTTGTGTCCTATTCATCTCCTATCATAATGAGGCCACAGCGTACCCTGGTTAACCTCTTCGGATTGCCAAATTTCCAACCTAACCGGCTAACTGTATATATATATATTGACGTGGCTAACCCCAGTATAAATTAAGCGTAACATGTCCAATTGAATGCTACTACTTATTATTGTTGCTCTACCTATAAGATGAATAATTACCTTGCTTAAACGTAAACATCATAACTACTTATGCAAAAAATATTGCATAACAAAAGTTCTTTTTTTTTTTTCAGAAAAAAATTGACAGAATGAGTTGACATAATTTTAACTTTTGGCTACATAATAAGTATCCATACGACTATATCATTTTATTTCGTGCAAAAGTTTTTTAAAGTTCAGTTTCATCATGTTAATATTATGGTGGCATTACTTTTATTACGCTCATACTGTGTTTATTAATTGGTAGATGTTTATGGGGCACGAGCGCGGCTATACTCGAGTCCTTTTCTTTAATGTGACTATAAGGAGTTAATGAACGTTGTTTTGGGCACGGTATGGACTCCGCTACCTCATATCGTCCAGCAACCGTATTGGTCCATTTGCAGCTCACAGCCCAAATTAAGCCCAGACAAAATAGGCTGTGAAGAACCCACCCAAATGACCGAAAGAGACTCACGACCCCAAAAAAAACCAAAGAGACTGAAAGAGACAAGCAAAATGTTCACATAAAAAATAATAATAAATTAAGGCAACATCTTTAATGATCCAAGTTGAAAATCTAAAGGTGAGATAATGGGGTCCATTCGTACGCCAAATCATATAATGTGCATTTATAGTATTCTTCTAAATTAAACAAATTTGAAAAATGTCGTTAAATATATTTTAGGAGTGACAATTTATTTTTTTATATAATACTCCAAAATATTTATTTATTTATAGGATTATACAGATAAGATAAACTTTGATAACTTTTGAATTGATCAAATTTTATTTGTGTACTATTTTTTATATTTTAAAAGTGACCAAATTTTATTTATGTAATATCCAAAAAATTTCAATTAATTTTAGGATCATATAAAAAAAATTTAGCCACTTCTAAAATATATATAACCACATTTTTTTTAAAAAAATCTGACTAAACCAACAAAATATTACCATGCATCACATATAATTTGGTATATGAATTCTCCCTCTTTCTCTCTCTCCCACTGTTAAATTTACCTAATTCATCATGAACCAAGTTTAACTTGGTTTATTGCAGCATTGTGCATAAATTAAAAGTCATCAGTGATGTAGACATTTTTTTCAATAGACATAGTCTTATTCCATCTTTTTCACCTTTCTTGTCTTAGTCTACCCAATTCGCCCCATACCAGGTCTTATGATTAAAATAGAACAAAAAACTTAAGAAATTTTATAATTATACTAAAAAGTGGAATAAAAGTGAGAAAACATATTAGCCAAATTCTTCGAAAGCGAGGAACAAGAAGGCAACAAAAGAAGTAGTAGCATGTGATTCCGTGTACTTCGGGTCAGATTTGGAGGTAAAGGTTGACGTGTCGGCTCCTCACCCATTCATCCAGAAGCCAAATCATCAGTGCCCAACAAGCTGCTGCCACACGATATCATAGCAGGTGTGAATCAGTATGCACAACGTTACACAATCACACTTCCGGACCCCCGAATGACACACGTTCCATTCACACTATTTCAGTCCAAGCGTTCCCTTCAAGCCTTTGCCTTTAAGAAAGCAAAGAATCGTATTTAAACCATGTCAAATTGCATGTTTGTTATGTAGAATTAATTTTAGAGAAAATTAATTTTATAGAATTAATTTAAATAAAATTAATTTTAAGATAAAATAATTTATATTTAATAATTTTTTTAAAAATAATTCTGATAAAAAATAAAAAATTTTTACTTCTCTTATAATCAATTCTAAAAATAAGAATTGATTATAGGAATATATAATCAAACAAACCAAAATTTGATTAAAATCAATTTAAATTAATTTTGGCCATTCAAAATTGATTCTAGTGGTGCTAAAAGTTTTTCCAAACATGCTAAAAGAATAACTATGTAAATATATAAAGTTTGTGGGAATTTATTTGCTCCATGCGTAAGATTTGAATTTCAATAATAACCGATTAGGTTAAGATGAAAGAAACTTGATATTATCATTTCAACTACTGCTCTTGTGAACTATTTTATATATATAGATATATAATAATTAAATAATCAATGCTAATAATTAAATTTTAAAAATTAAGGATGAGTTTGATATGGATGAAAAAAATGAGAGAGAAATTTTTATGATTTAGAGTCATGTGTAATTTTACACATGAATTTAATTCATAAAAATTTTCTCCTCATTTTTACTTAATACCAAATTCATCCTTAAAGGTATTTAATTTTTCTTTAAATAAATGAAATGAATATTAAATAGTATTTTTGAATCCTTGACGTACATTGACAAAACCCATAAAAAATATAAATAATTATGTAAACTCTTTTAAATATTCGATTTGCCACAACAATTCATATATGATTGCTATGTGATTTAAAGGTTAAAAAAGTGAAATTTATATTCTTCTTAATAAAAATTATTAGATTAAGTACATGTAAAGAAAAGACAGCCAAAATAATATGAGCAAATGTGCGACATGATAAACCGTGTAGACTCACACGGAAATTTGGAAACAAGCGTGACTGATTCTCTCTGACCCAAGTGCGCATGGCATTGCACTCCCCACCTCTTTTCTACCGTTTTTCTTTTCCTTTTTTTTTTTTAATTAAACATAATTATATATATAATTAAGTTAAACACAATAGTAGCTATCACTGGCCAAATTAACATTCATTGGAACGTTTGTCTATTCCTATGTTTTTGTTCTTTCTTCTAAAACCCATGGCTTCTTCATCTGAACAAACATAACATTAAGCAACAACAAGAAGCAGAAGACGAAGATGAAATACTGGACTCCAAGGTTGTCGGGTCAGAACCAGAAGCACGCTGTGAAACTGAGCCAATTGAAGCTTGAGATAGGACTATTCGGAGCCAAGGTCGTAGCCACCGCAAATGACAAGGTTGCCATTGAGATTACAGGGACATCTACAAAGAAAGGAAAACCTTCATCATCATCTTCTTCTTCTTCTTCTTCTAAGCCAAAACCCCTCTCATCACTTCTTCCCTTTCATCGCACCACAAAAGGACGATGCACTCACACCACTTCCACCCGTAGATTCCTCAGCGCCAAAGCGCCCTCCCTCACGTGGGATTCACGTGACCTCTGCGGCTTTCATCTTCTCCTCAAAGACGGGCCCGTTGCTGCCTTAGACATGGAATTTCATGTCTTATATGTAAGAACTCCTTGTGTTGTTTATTCCAACCTTTTTATTATTATTCTTTGGTTTTTTAATTATTTGATTTGATACGTATGTGTATTATCTTCATTGATGTGTAAACAAATTTTTGTGAAAATTAATGAAATGCAGGGAGAGGGTGTAGGAGGAGAATCGAAAGCCAAAATGGCGGTGGTCGGAAAAGTTTTCATGAGCGTTGCCGTGGCGGAGCTGCTAGCTAAGGAAGAGATGATGAAGAAGGAGTCCAATTCTCATCATCACCTTCAAAGAAAGCTTCCAATCAAATTGAGGGTCAATGGTTTATTCATCGAAGCTACCCTTTCAGTACGTTCCAAGTTCATTTTCCTCGTTTTTTTTCTTTTTCTATTAATTTTTTTTATGTATTACTATTATTATAATAATCATTTTATACTTAATTGTTCTTTAGTGGTCAATCCCATTTAGTAAGCACACACACACAAAAATGGAAAGCAAAACAAATTTTATAGCTATTTCATTGAATTTTCTGTGCACATATGGATACAAGCTTATAAAAACAAATAGTAACGTCCTATATTGTTGTATGAACTCATTGATTGCATAGCGTCCATCACCCCATCATTTCTCTGCCAAATTATTTTCCAAATAAAGTTTTTTTTGACGGTGGTTATGGAAAACCTTGTCTTTTCTTTTTGTTTTGTTTTGTTTTTTTTTCTTTTTTGGTAATCCTTGTTTGGTAAATTGTATCTTTTCCTTGCAATAAACGTGCGTGTGTACAAAGCAAGGTGCAAATCTATTAGCAAGACTTATTATTCACGACGAAGACTAATAATAATGACTTTTAACAGGTCTCTATGAGGTTAATGAAGCTGAGGAATTCCCGCGATGACTCGGCAACAAGACCGTTTGAAAACTTGGTTGAGTCAACGAAGAGACGCGGAATTATAGGGAGAGTGAAGAATTTGACAAGCTTAACTAATAAGGAAAAAAATAAGAAATTTGATCAAGCGGAACAACCGAGTCCTTATGAGTCAGATGGCTCGCCCGTGTTTGAGTCGGACGATTCGTCGAACGGATCCACCACAAGCAGTGGCAGCAGTAGCAGTAGCGGAAGAATTCACAACGCGGGGTCTGAGAGGTTTACGAGTTCAGAGACAAAGACCCGTTTGGACAACACAGTGAGTAGTAGGAGTTGGTCGCAGCTGTCACGGAATAGAAGCTTCAAGGGATTGAGCTTCAGAACAACCACAACCAAACAAGAAAGTTCACTCACACATTCGAGTCCTTTCACGGTATGTATAACATCATTCGTCTTCTAGGGGTGGTCCCCTTCTTTCTGTTGGTAGAATGCATCAATGGATTTTGGCTATTGCAATAAGCATGGAATGTTACTTTTGTGGAAAAAAAATCTTAGCTAGCGACCGTGTACTAAGTTATTATAGATTCACATTACTCTTTCTATTTCAAAATATTTGTCTATTTTTAATATTAAAATAATATTAAAATTTTTTTAATTATATTCTTAATTTAATTATCATCCACTATTATCGTAATTAGAGTTGAAGAATATGTAAGACTAATCTATTATCTTTATATAAAAATAATTTCGTCTTTCTATACAATTTTATGCAATTATCAAGGTTAATTTCTTTCTTGGTTTGTGCATTTTTTGATTTTGGACAGATATTCAATTTTTTTCTTAATTTATGTATTTTTTATTTTGGACAGATATTTTGAAACGGAAGAAGTATTATTTAGCATGTGTCTAAAGTATTTATAATGATATATACACTTCTATTAGGATTTAATTTTTATATACTAAGAGTATAAAATAATATTATATTATATTAATCAATAAAAATTCAGAAAAATATTAAATCATGGTAAGTAATTATCCACTATAATAATTACCTATCATGATTTATCATTTTTTTTTTGAATTTTTGTTGATTGATAATAAAAAATTTTTTTACATTATTAATGAATAGAAATTATCCTCCTTCTAAAAAAAAAAAATTGTATCATGAACTATTCAATACTTGATATTTTATTAGTTATATTAAAAATATAGCTATAATAGAAGATAATTATAGTAACCAAAATTGAGATGTTAAACATTAAATTATACAAAGTGCAAATTTTATCTTACTACAAGGTACCCAATAATTTTTCGTGTACGTAATCCACTACTTTACACACATCAAATAACGATTTTCATGACTAAAGATAACTAAGAATTACTCATTTTTGTGTAGACTAACTAACAAATGGTCTTGTTAACTCTTTGCAGAAATCACGTGAACTTTCTTCACAATTACACCGTCAAGACAACAATTGCGGTGCAAGCAGATGGAAAATCAAGGAGATTTCAAGCAGAGATGGGCAAGCAAAGCTCAAAACCAACGTGTTTTTCGCTTCCTTTGACCAAATGAGTGAACAAGCCTCTGGTGAGAGTGCTTGCACGGTATTGGTTGCGCTCATAGCACACTGGCTCCATACCAACAAGAACATGCCAACAAGGGCCCAATTTGACAGCCTCGTCACGCAAGGTTCCTATGAATGGAGAAAACTGTGCAACACTGATTACTACCTGAAGCTGTTCCCGGATAAACACTTTGATCTTGAGACAATCATAGAGGCGAATTTGAGACCTCTAATTGTTGTGCCTCAAGAATCATACACGGGGTTTTTCTCCCCCGAGAAGTTCCAATGCTTGAAGGAAGCTATGTCCTTTGATCAAATTTGGGATGAGATAAACACCAAGGTGGTGGCTGATCATGAGCCAAGAATATACATAGTAAGTTGGAATGATCATTTCTTTGTTCTGAAGGTAGAAGCAGATGCTTACTATGTCGTTGACTCTTTGGGGGAAAGACTTTTTGAGGGGTGCCAACAAGCATTCATATTGAAGTTTGATGATTCTAGTGTAATGTATGGGAAAGTAGATAAATCATTGGAGGGCCCTTCAAGGGGAAACAATAGTGCTGGTGCTAAGAGTGCAAAAAGTGATGAAAGACTTGAGGTAGCTTGCCGTGGAAAAGAGTGCTGTAAAGAGTTCATCAAACGCTTTCTTGCTGCCATACCGGTTTGGCAACTAGAGAAGGAAGAGAAGAAAGGGAATGTTTCAAGTTTATTTCTTCACCGGCAATTGCAGATTGATTTCCATTATAGCACTTCATCATCCGTCCCTATTAGGCACTAGTTTTTTCAGTCTTGTGACTAGGGGAGACATATTCACCATGGCCTGGTAACCCAATGAACATGTGTGGTGTAGATACTTGAAGCCCCTGGCCTTGAAGTTGTAGGTTGGTTTTAAGCCTTGGCTGTGTGTCAAATGTCTCATGTACCACACTAGGTAGAGATCATGGGCCCTGGAAAAAATTGCCTCTCGAGAACAAATTGGTGACAGTAATGTTTTGTGCTTGTTGATTCTTGAGCAATTCTTGCATTCGGCAAATTAAGAAATTTCAGCTTTGTCGGTTGCACTATTTCTTGGTGGCAACTACAGAATTAAACCTTTAAAGCAAAGCGATTTAACTGAAGCTGAAGTTCCAGGAGATCGTATATATAAGCATCATAATAAATATTAGGGTAAATTGTACTTACCTTCTCAAAGTTTGAAGAAATTGCAACTAACTCCATTTTTTTTCCTAAATTGTATCATACCTAAAACCCATATAGCATTTAATGGTATTGAAGGAATATTTAAACAGAATATTTTACCTAACCAAAGCAAAATATTAAACTTCAAAGAGGTGCATTCTACAAAACTCACATTGGAACTCGAAACTCGTAGTTCCGAGTTCAACGTGTCAATTAACATGTTTTGTGTTTCGAGTTCCAAGTTCAACGTGGCAGAGTTCACTTTTCCTTGTCCCCTCAAGTTTCCGAGTTCTGAGTTCAATAAAGTGAGTTCATTTCTTTCATGTCATCAATTTTTCGAGCTCCAAGCTCCATAACTCGTAGTTTCGAGTTCAACGTATCACTTAATGTGTTCTTGGTTTTGAGGTTCGAGTTTGATATGACAGAGTTTACTTCTTTCTTGTCTCCATGTTTCCGAGTTCCGTGTTCAATACACCTAATGCCATTAGAAAGTTTCATTGGATCACATGAGTAATTTACCACTGGTAGGTGGAATATTTTTTTCAAATATTTCTTCAACACCATTAAATGCTATATGGGTGTGGGGTAAAATGCAATTTAGGGGGAAGAATGGGTTAGTTGTAATTTCTTCAAATTTGGAGGGGGGTAAGTGTAATTTATCCTAAATATTATATATTTGGAAGGGATGTGAGTGAAAAGGCCAAAAGGGAAAATGTTAGTGCATGCTCGCTTGGTCAAGTATTTGTATGCTTGTATGTTTTTTTACATCCAAATTTTCTCTATCCAACACTTAGAGAAAAAGAAAGAAAAAGTAAAAGCAAATGAATATCAATTAAGGGTGCGTTTGTTTCAACTTCTTTTTACAAAAAATTGATATTTCAATTATAAAAAAATTACTTTTTACATAAACTACTCATTTTAGTGTTTTGATGTTCCATCTATTTATACAAATTTAAGAGTGTAAGGTCATCAAAAACCCTTTAAATTGAACTGATGATACCAGAGGACTTGAGAAGGGGGTTGAATCAAATTATTGATTAGTTAAAACTTTTTCTACATATTTAACACACAATTCAGAAAATTCACACAACTAGATTTTCTAGTGGATAGTTAGTAGAAATCTAGTAAGTACTTATCAGACTTTGTTATCAATTAATTTGAAATATAAGCAGAATATGTAATTCAAACTATTATAACAAGTAGAGTTCAAATTTAATAGATATAACTTAAAAATAGGAACATAAATGATAAGGGATAGAAAAGTTTGCACTTTATATTAGTTTGATCTTTACAACTTAGAGTCTATGTCTAGTCCTCACAACCTTGTGGAATTTTTTACTATGAGTATTGTTTGTTACAACAAGCCTTTCTAAGCTCTATTACAATTTCACTCAATCTTGAGCTACTCTTTTCTCACCCACTAAGAGACCTCTCTCAAACGTGTTTTTCTCACTTGTGTATCTCACAAGATTTTCTCTATTCTCTCAAGCTTCACTTACTTGAGTTACAACAATTTTAGAGTATGACATGAGAAGAAGAAAGTTTGAATACAAGAAGCACAAAACTCTCAAAAGAGTTCACAAAGAACTTGAGTCACAAAGACAATGTCACCAAGATTGTATGTTAAGTTTAGCAAACACATATATATAGAAACTTCAGCTAATGCAGTGAGTTGGGCTCCATCTAAGACTTTTGAACGTTGGGGAGTTTTCCAAAGTGCCTCTGGAGTTGTCTACTCAATCTGTCAAGAGTTGAGCCATGTGCCATGACTTTTTCTCTTTCATGGTACACTTCACTTTTGTTCTTTTCCCTAATTGGCATGTCACCTTTTGCTTCTTCCTTTTGTATTTCCATTTAAGTGCAAGGAAACCTAGGAGAATACAAAAGATGCTATTCATATTAGTCACTTTAGTAGATATAACCATTGAAACACTGCATCAATAAGTCAACTCTTCGGTTAATGTGCTTTCAAATTTCGAACTCAGTAGTATTAATATTTGTTTCTTCTTCAATAGATTGTGCTATAAGATTTTCACTTCATGCTACCAGAAAATCTGGTTCCTGCATATATGAAAATGATTTTTCCAAGATCAAGTAGAGATAGAACATTCAATACACAATTTGCATCATCATTTATAATCAAACTTACTATAGATCCAACATGAACATTTGATGAGTGCTTTGCGTTAGGATTTTTTAGTGTTTGTACTTTTGCATGTTTGATAGTTTGTTTTGGGTTTTATTGTTATCTAAGCATGGGTTTTGATTGGATTTTTAGGCTATGGAACAACTATGATTAGTGAATAAAAGGAAAATATCATTTAGCTATTTAGGTGTTTGGACACCAGCTTCACAACGCCGAAGCATTGGAATCAAAAAATTAAGATTGTTGTCTAACAAGCTAGCGCCCAAGCACTCAACATCTGGCTCTTAGGTGGTGGAGTGAGAATTCAAAGACTCAGCGCCTAGGTGCCAACGGCAAGACTGCTCCATTTTTATTTTGTTTAAATAAGAAAAATATGAGAGGAGGCTGAGCATTTTGAGGTTAGGAGATAAGAGAAAAACACTCTCTAACTTTGGGAGAGGCCGAACAACTAGAGGAAGAGAGATTAAGGAACCGTCACTCTAAATCTTGGGTTTTTATGGTTTCTTCTCCTATTTTCTGGCAGCGGCAAGATTGCTCCATTTTTTTTGTTTAAATATAAACAATATGAGAGGAGGCTGAGCATTTTTAGGTTAGGAGGTAAGAGTAAAACACTCTTTAACTTTGGAAGGAGGCCAAGGAACAACTAGAGGAGGAGATATTAACGAATCGTCACTCCAAATCTTGAGTTTTTATGGTTTCTTCTCCTATTTTTTGGTTTTGTTCTTTTTCTATCATGTGGAGCTAGACTCTTTTGGTTGGGGTGATAAGGTAGCTTGACTTGGATGATGTAATTCAACTTTTCTTGCTTAACATAAGTTTCTATTTCCACAAATTGAGTGTTTACCATAGTTCTTCATGCTTTTCTTGATGTAGCTACTCACGAATTGATCTAAGGTTCACTTATCGAATTGGAAAATTCATGTATGTTCTTGCTCATGTGATAAACATGATAATCTTAACTATAACAAGGAATAGATATTGTTGATTGTATGGTTAAAAATTCATTGTACCTTGTAAAACTCTTTTCTAATTGGAATTTGTCTAAGGGGTTAGAGGATTTCATTTAGTTAAAGGAAGACTAATATACTAAGGAATTGGTTGTTAGTCAAATTGGTAATTTAACTATCAATTGTGGAAATAAGCTTGAGTAAATAGGAATTCTTAGGATCATCGGAAAGTCAAGTGAAGTCGGATCCCTAGCCTTTATTAACATTTCTTCTCCATTGTTTTAGTATTTTCTTTTGTTAAAAATTGAAATTTTAAACATTTGCTCTATTTTCTTTAATTGCTAGTTTAGAACTTCTTTGAATCGAAAAATTTTGTTGTAATCTACATAGAAATTAATTAGTTAATTGTTGTTTGATAACATCAATCCCCGTGGGATAATACTCACTCATTGTAAGCTAATTGAATAATTCAACGCATTTGCAGAGTTATTATCAAGTTTTTGGCACTGTTGCTGAGAATTGAGTGCATGTTTTATCAAAAACATTAGTAGCTAATAAATTTCTAATTTAAATTTTTTTCTATTTTAAATGCTTCTTTTATTTGTCTAATTTGCATACAAATTTTTTTTTAAAAAAATTCTTGTCTTTGCTTACCTTTTCTTAGATGGATGGCTATCATTGTGATATATGTGGAAGTTCTACACATCCAACAAATGTGTGCCCAATCATTTTTCTTTGTTGTGACATATGTTCAAGTGACATGCATCAAACATGTTTGTGTCCATTTTATAAGCTTGAAAGCTAGATGTCATCACTGGATTTATGCTGTGTTTGTTCAAATAGCATGCATCCTACATGTTTATACTCGTATTATGAGTCAAAAGTGCATGATGAATGGGATAATGGAGTAGTAGTAGAAATTGATGCGGAATTAGGAGAGGCATATGTGTTTAGCGATATGAAAAAGCTAGATGAGGACAATTTTGTCAAGTTCAATGCTTTTATCTCTCAAAATGAATTAGAAGTGTGTAAATTGATAGCTGTTAGTTTTCTTTACTTTATGCACAAAGAAGTGGTTTACGTTTTTCATCTCTTTTTTGTTATTCTTGTGCATATTTACAGTAAATATTTGATAATTCTGCTATTTGTAAGGAAAATATATAATTATGATACTTTTGACTAGGATAAAAAAATGTATTTTACAGGTCAAGCTAAGGGCCTTAAATTAGCATTTCTTGGGAGGCAACTCAAGTTTTATTTCCTTTTGTTGCTATATTTGTGCTAGTTAGTGTTTCTTAAGCAAGCTTGAGTGGCTCCCCGAGTTCAGAGCCTTTGTAGGGGGATAATAAATGTCGACTATAAAAATATTTTCTTAATTGGTAGCATGCATTGGAACATTTTTCTTACTCTCATTTTATGTCAATTTGTAATAAGCAAATTTGAGGAATACAATAGATGATTTGGACCAATGCTCATACCATTAAAGTTGATATGGACCAATTTCCTTCCCTTGCAACACCTTCGAATAATGATGGTGATACTGAGCAGTAGGTGATGGTTCGCTATAAGAAAAAAAAATGGAGTTTTATTGCTTTATTTTATTTTTCTTTATTTTGTTTTGTTTGGTTGTTATTAGTTTGCTGCTTTTATTTTCTTTATTCAAGTTTAGATTTTTTCTATGTTTTAGTTTTCTTCATGTAAGTAGAGTTTTTTCAAAAATAAAAATAAAAATAAATAGTAAGTCTCTTAACTTTGCTTGTGTGAAAGTTTTGTTTTAAGAATTGTGTTGAGTGCTCAATGATTGTATGAATTTTCATGAACTTAAAGTATCATGAGCACAATGTCTCTAAAGGATCATGCTTTTACTCACAATTCCTATTAGTACTTTCATCTAAGGCATTTTCTTGGGGATGAATTGGTTTAATTTTATAGAGAAAGCTCATGTGGCGTACTTTGATTGACCTTATCTTAGGACATGTTTGACTTCCTATTGAGGCAAAATTCAAAGGTAGTACATATTGGTGAAATGATTAAGGCATTCTTTGGACCGTTTAAGCCTTTCAAGCTAACCTGATAATATATATCCCTAGGTCCCTTTTGAAGCTAAAAAATGATAAAAGGCCTTTTCTTTTGTTTTAAGCCTCCTTTATACTGCTCTTTTTAACCCAAAAAAAAATAAAAGAAAAAAATTTCCACCTACAATAAATTTTGTTAAGTTTTTGAAATGGTACATTACATGCTTTGTTTATATTATTAATTAATGCCGCATTCTTAGGGAAGTTGTTTTTGTTTTTGTGCTTTCATGAAAGAAAAAAACAAAGAAGTAAAACAAAAAGGAAAAAGGAAAAAAGTGCTAAGTATAAGGGGGAAAAAAAAAGAAAAGAAAGAAAAAAAAAGTAAAAATAAAGAATTGTGGCATTACTTTATTTTTATTTTGGACTATGATGCATGCTTCAATTAATTGAGATAGTTTAAATTTCCTTTACCCTTCTTTCTTAATCTTACCCTTTGGCTTAATGTTACAAGCTTTGAAAGCCCTTTTTGATCACCTTGATGCATTGCTTCTACATTAGTGGAGATGGGGTGAAAAATGTAATCTGAGTTTGGGATAATTTTTGGATGTATTCATAATCTAATTCGGAATGCTAATCTGGGACTAATCCATGATTATGTACATTTTGAGTTGGGTCATACAATTTGCGTGTGTGATAGCATGAATTCCTATCATTCTTGTGCTTCTTTTTAAATTGTGGTGTTAAGGTGTTTTTGAGAGCATGTATGATACACAATTCTTGTTTATGAACTTTTGCTTGGTGTCATAATTTTTTTTTTTTTTTTCTTTTGCTTGGGGATAAGCAACATCTTAGATTTGGGGGTGTGATGTTCCATCTATTTATGCAAATTTAAGAGTGTAAGGTCATTAAAAAAACCCTTTAAATTGAACCTTTGTTGAGTGCTTTATGTTAGGATTTTTAGTGTTTGAATTTTGCATGTTTGATAGTTTGTTTTGATTGGATTTTTAGGCTATGGAACAACTATGGTTAGTGAATAAAAGGAAAACATCATTTAGCCCTTTGGGTGTCTGGACGCTAGCTTCCTAATGCCCAAGCATTGGAATGAAAAATTAGATGTTGCTGCCTAACAAGCTAGTGCCCAGGCGCTCAATACTCGGCGCCTAGGTGGTGGAGTGCGAATTTAGAGTTTGCTGTTAGGTGACTTAGCGCCTAGGCACCTAAGACCCAGCACCTAGGCACCAATGGCAAGACTACTCCATTTTATTTTTTGTTTAAATATGAAAAATAGGAAAGGAGGTTGAGCATTTTTAGGTTAGAAAATAGGAGAAAAACACTCTCTAGCTTTGGAAGAAGCCCAAGGAATAACTAAAGGAGGAGAGATTAATGAATCGTCATTCTAAATCTTGGGTTTTTGTGGTTTCTTCTCCTATTTTCTGGTTTTATTCTTTTTTTATCATGTGTAGCTAGACTTTTTTGGTTGGGGTGATGATGTAGCTTGACTTGGATGCTGTAATTCTGGTTTTCTTTCTTAACATGAGTTTCTATTTTCACAAATTGAGTGTTTATCATAGTTTTTCATACTTTTCTTCATGTGGCCACTCATGAATTGATCTAAGGTTTATGTGTTGAATTGGGAAATTCATATATGTTCTTGCTCATGTGATAAACACTATAATCTTAACTATATCTAGGAATAGATATTGTTGATTGTGTGGTTTGCATGAAATTACATTGTACCTTGTAAAGCCCTTTTCTAATTGGAATTTGTCTAAGGGATTAGAGGATTTCATCTAGTTAAAGGAGGACTAATATACTAAGGAATTGGTTGTTAGTCAAATTGGGAATTTAATCATCAACTATGGAAATAAGCTTGATTAAGTGGGAATTCTTAGAGTCATCAGAAAGTCAAGTGAAGTCAGATCCATAGCCTTTATTAACATTTATTCTTCTTCATTGTTTTAGTATTTTCTTTTGTTAAAGATTGAAATCTTAAACATTTGCTCTATTTTCTTTAATTGCTAGTTTAGAACTTCTTTCAATCCAAAAATTTGTGGTAATCTAAATAGAAATTAATTAGTGAATTGTTGTTTGCTAATATCAATCCTCGTGGGACAATACTCACTCACCGTGTTTACTACTTGAACGATTCGATGTACTTACCAAGTCGTTATCACTTTTACTTAAAAGCTAAAAACAATTTTTTTCAGCTTTTAAGTAAGTTAAAAAGAATAACTTCTATAAAAATAATTTTTCAGTAAAAAAAAAATAAATTTTTTTTTATCCAAAAAAGCCTAACCAGATGCAGTCTAATCCTCATTGAATTCAACTTTTTTTCTCTGTATCTTTGAAGAATAGATATCTCACATGAAAATTTTACATGATTTTATTATGATAAATTTTTACTTTTAATTAAAAAGGTGAAGAAGAATATATCAGAAATATTATCAATAGTAAAAATTTATACATAACTAGATCAAATAAAATCTTTATTTTAGATGATTCATTCTCTTATCAGTCTTTATCTTACTACACTATGTGTCATTCTATGCGTTGGCACCGTAATTAATTTCTAAGTGAAAGGTAATTAGTGAGCTGAGGGTAATTAATTATGGGCTAGAAAATGGCCCAAATTGGGTTTGGTCTGGAAGCTGAAATGGGCGAGGATGAGTGTTTGGGTCCAAGAGAGCAATCATTAGTGGAGGAAATGATTTTGGGCGAAGGATTGAGTCAAGGTCTATTTACAAGAAAAAAGGGGTTAGCTATGGACTTGCGCCAAGTTTGGGTGATGGTTACCACTAACTAAGAACGTGGGTGCATGAGGACCTAGTCAAGAGCCACTATGTTGTATAACTAAGAAGTGGCGAGAATCTAAGAAGGATATAAGAGTTCATACATGCATAATCCAACACACGAGCATTCACATTATGCCAATTTGATTACTCATTTTATCTTTCACTTGTTCACTTTTATTTTCGTTCACATTATGTTTAGACTTTTGCCATTTTCTTTGTTTTAGTATTGAGACTTCAACTTATATGAATTCTTAATATTTCAATCCAAACTCGATTTATATTTAATTTTTCGTTGATTGATCTTGCTCAATACTTGCTTGCATGAGTTGATCAAGTAATCAATTTGCTAAGAGGCAGAATACTCTTCTTGGCATAAATCGCTTAAGTATTGGTAATCTTTGGGATTGTGTTCTCCGATAGATTTCGTAGAGAAGTTTAGTCGATTACATTTTTATCCAATACTATCAAGTATGAATATTCTTTTTAGGATTTTATTAAGGTCCTCTTCACTCATTAATTTACTTGATCATTATTTTACACACAATGCACGGTGGCCGACTAGTTTTTCGGTACTTCCAAGGTGACCGACTAATACGCATGCAAATATTCAAAGAACTCTTGACAAGGTCCTCGCACATATTAGAATTAAGGAAAAATATAGAGAGATAAGATGGTTAATATTTACAAGCTCCATTTGGAAATAATTATCCAATTTTAAATATGCATATGAATTAAGAAAATAATTGAAAAAATATCAATAGTAGAGAAATTTAGGTATATTTTACAAAATTACCCTTACTTAATTCTCTCTCTTCCTTAATTATCTCTTTTTACTTTCTCTTTCTTTCATTTAATAGAGATATAATTAAAAAAAATAATTAATATTGTCTAAATTTTTTAAGTGAATAATTATTTATGAAAAAATAAAATTTTAAAAGTGGACTGTTATTTCTAAAAGGAGGTAGTATGTTTGAATGGTTGTAGTTTTAATATTTTAAACTGAATATTTATATTATTTTAATCATTCAACATTGATGTCACACCATATAAGAAATGTTTGTATGGTCTTAGATCACCATTGCTCATTCTAGTTAATGAATGTCATATATTAATGGGCCTCACATTTAAAATAAAATTTTAATTCTCTAACTCTGGACAAAGTAACTATGGTTAACATGTTTTATTGTTTCTATAAATAAAATAAAATGGAATCCACCACTTAAAAATTGTAATATACATATGGTTAACATGTATTATTGTTTCTATAAAAAAAAATAAAATGGGATCCACCACTTAAAAATTGTAATATATATAGAGGTTGTAGGATTCATCCAGATCGACTTCTTTTGAACTCTTTCAACAAGGTCTTCTTCTTCACCTTGAGGTGCAAATCGCCCTCGGTGTAGTGAGGCGGAGCAACGGCGAGGTGCAGGCGGAGTAGACCAGCGACGCGGTGTAGATTAAGGCAGAGTGGGCAGCGCATTGCATATCAGTGGTGTGGACAGTTGCTGGCAGTGCTAGGCGGCCCGCTCCAACAGGCTTCGGCTTTGTGGGCGGCGACGCAGAGGAGTCTTAACAGAGGTGGCAGCGCAGCAAACTATCACCTTAGTTGCCAAGATAACGCACGGGGTCTGCGAAGGGTGTTGGGGCAAATAAGAATTTTTTAGGTGAAAATACCTTCTCTTGCACTAGATTATGCAGTGTAGGTGAATAAAAATCTTTTTTGTGGGTAAAGAACTCCTTGAGAGCAAGTTCTGTAGAGTAAGTAGAAGAGGAAGAGACACTAGATTATGGTGGAGTTCGCTTATTAAGGACTTTATTGTTTGAAGTGGTGGGTCCCATTTTAATTTTTTTATTTTTTACAGAAACAATAAAACGCGTTAACCATAGTTACTTTGTCGAGAGTTAAAGAATCAAAATTTTATTTCAAGTGTGAATCTCACTAATACATGGCATTCATTGATTGGAATAAGTATAATCTTATGTGGCAACCCTAGACTATAGAAGAATTTCTTCGCACGATATTGATATAATTCCTCCCCATCAATTTTCCTCAAAATCAAGCAAGTATTTAATGGGCCAAATAAATTCTAGGCACACTTCTTCCTTTTCGTTTGCTTAAAGGAAAAATTGCAAGTGGCATTTAAAAAAAAAAAAAATAGAAGTGTTTTTACTCACCAATGCAATGCATATATTAAGTCCTCATGTTTCACAAAATTCAACACATAAAACAAATATGTACCATTCAATTCAACTATTTTATGTTTGTCCGATAGCCAAAAATCAATATCTCTCATCCTTTTCATAAATAAATATTAGCCTAAGTAGACCAAAGACCCACTATCTAAAATATGTGACCTAGATATCGAGAAACCTTACAAAATTTTATTAATCATGATGCTTATGAGTCGATCAACTGTCATCTCATTTTGATGTTGGAGTATCTTTTACAGATATTATCCTTGGCGTTCTAGCATTCAAGGAAATTGGAATGACTATTGTTGACTACCCGATCAACCTAAAACTTAAACGAGAACATGCATAATATAATGGAAGGCTAGCCAAGTCGAATAGACTAGTGAGAACTTTTGGGCCGGGTCTGCTTGATTTCAAAAAATATGTTTATTTTAATTTTCTAATTTTAAAATTAATTATAAAAATATCACATCATTTTTAACTTATTTTCTACTTTTAAAATTTTGTAAAAAAAATAAAAATAACAAATTTTTGTTTTCGATGTCTCCTTTACAAAATTATGGAAAAAGAACACAAATTGAAATCAATGTGACATTTATGTAATTAATTTTGAAAATAAAAAATAAATATAAAAATAAAAATGTTTTCTGAAACTAAATATATTATATGTTCAAATTTCAGCCTTGGATCCCATAGTTCAAGTTTGTTGTATTCGTAAATCTGATACCCTGATACTAAAGGCATGTCCGACTCCCAAGTCCCTTAACTTGAGGGCATATTCGGCATGTTATATTAGATATTATGTGATAAACTAATGCTAGTACAATATGCTACGATTATATTTGTAGTTTGGTGCAAGCATACTATAGATCCATAGTCCAAATACAACACCCAAACTTCGAGAAGAGGACTATTTAATTTTACCATACGACTCTTCTGTTTAGGTACTTCTAGAGTCCTCTTACGCATGGCAGTTAGTGCTGCCAGTCGTTGGCCCACGTACTGATTTCACCAAGCATGCCCTTCGCCTATTTCAACTTGTCCCACTAACCTCATGAGACCTTCACGATTCACGAATAAGCAAGTGAATGAAAATAAAGTTTAGAGGCTTTTACTTTTTATGATGAATAACGCTTGGTACACATATTTGTTTGCATGTCCGCACATCTGCATGAGTGGCAGCAACACAAAGTTTAATATTATTGTATTTTAATTATAAAATTATATTAAAATTCATTCATACAATAATAACTTGACATTCATCGATACTGTGAGCCAACTTAGCGGAGTTAAGATAAAATTCTTCAAAATCTTAGCATCGGCATCATCAAATTAAAGAATAAGTTTCATGTAGTCTTGTGTTTCCTTGTGACAAGATCACCATCTTGTTACTTTTCAACCCGAAATAAAAATTAGCCTACACAACCACTTAACGGCACTTGTTCTTGACATAACCTTCATCATATAATTAATTAATCTAACTGTTGCTACACACAGCATTGGAGAAAGACTCACCAATTCATCCCCCACTAAAATTCAGATTGAAGTTGCTATTTACATAACCCATCAGTACTAAAACATTGCTGAGATGAACCTCCAGAGTACATAACCGCTTAGCCGTTTCAAAAAAGCATAACCAAAGCACAAGTCTAGAAACCTCAATTTCTCAGGTCACCACTACCTTAGAGCTTCATTTTTTTATCCTTCTGGGAAGTCTGAACATTTAACTTGCTACTTATTTCAGCCTCCTGGACCTGACCATTTTCCAAACTAGGGGCTGGTATACTAAGGGGGCCTAACCTCAGGGATAGATCACATTTGTTTGTGCATGGGGTCTGATCAGGCTCACCATTCATAATGAATGATTGGGATCCTTGAATAGAAGGATTTAAGTTACATAGCAGGAGATTCTGAGCAACACCCCCAATGGCAGGTCCAGAAGTGTTGGAAACAGATTTATGTGTGACTTTAAAACCATGTTGTGAGTCATCCAATTGAATGTTGTTGTTCCCATAGTAGTAGAGGGGATAAACTTGAAACACTTTCTGTAGCTGCAAGCACTGTTTTTTACTTGTTGCAGGACCATTCCTAGACACATGCAGTGATTTTGTTGTATTATCCCTTCTATTAGCGTTTTGTGCTGTGTCATAAATAACATTGGGAACCCCTTCAGTGCTGTGACTCAGATAACACCTTGGCTTGTTGCGTTGACTCCTTGAAGTTTTACTTAGGGAGCATCCCAAACTCAGAGCAGCTGAACCATACCAAATAAGAGAAGGAAAATCACCCATAGAACATAATATAATTCGAGCAATTTTCATTAAATAATCCTTTTACTAAGGGAAAAAAAACGTTGCTAGCTTAGTTAATGTATATGGAAGAGACCAAATAGGAGCAGCCATGCACACCTAAAGATTAACGGGATAATACGAAGTGAGAATTGAATCAATACCTTCAATACAAGGCTGCAAATACTGTCCGGTTTCTGTTTGCTCATCGCGTCGAATTATTGTGTCAATGGCATCATTTGTTCTGGCCAAAAGTGTTGTGATGTCCATGTATTCGGCCTATCCAAGAATAAATATGAAAATGCTATACAAATGACAAAGTACAAGATTTCTCAGAATCTAGGATTCAAAAATTGTTTTCATCTTCATCCAATATTTCTCTTTCCAGCTCCTCAACAAATAAATCTCAAACTATGTTTATTATCATATATATATTTTTTCCCGGTAATAGAAAATAGCTGAGTATATAAGCAGCCAAGCAAAAAGAACAAGAGGTTACCTCAGAGTTGGCTTTGGAGTACAGAATTTCTTCTGCCCTGAGCACAACAATAGGGAGCTTCTCTTGGTATTCTTTGTTCTTCTTAGTGGCAGAGCCATGAATCTCATCAACAACTCTATTGAACAGGCAAAAGCAAAGAATCAAGAGTGAAAAGGAAGAAGCCTATGCATATAATATACTGCTGAGAAAAGGAAAGAAGGTGGACCTGAAGATTTCTTGAATAAGAGTTCCTCTAATGGGTTGGTGTGTTTCACTGTGCCAACCTCTTCTCACGCAATCATACTGCCTGGGGCCTGGCCTCCGCATCTTGAGCACTTATTGGAGAGAAACAGGTTGCTCTGTTTCATGAAGAGAAACACCCCAAAACTCAGTCCCAAGATGCTGAACACACACCCTGTGACTATGAGCAAAATGCTGTGCCATCACATGTATAAATGACAAAGATAAAGTAGCATATGAAAAAGGCAAAAATAAATAGCGTTTAAGTGAAATTAAAGAGTTTGGTTTGATGTGTCCCCCACTCATCCACATGCCTGCTTCCCCTTGCCCCAAGAGTCTTTTTCTCTTTTTGGAGGCTTGGCCTCTTGTTTTCTTCTATCTCCTAAGTCACCACCGTTCATTTGTCGTGGGTTTGACCTCTCATCGTGGAGAAATTTCTGTATAATCATAGAGTGTTAAGTTAGATATATTTTTAGGAATTTAATTTATTTGTATTTATAATGTAAAATAATTTTATATTATTAATTAATAAAAAATAAAAAATATTAATTTATATAAATAATTATTTATTATAATAAAAAATTTATTATAATTTATTATTTTTTTTATTTTTATTAATTAATAATATAAAACAATTTTATTTTGATAATATATAATAATTAAACTCTATTTTTAATTGCTTATAAAATAATATTTTAATTTTACACAAAAAAAAATTATAATTAATTATAAAATATCATTTTATAAATAATCACAACATATCTAATTAAATACATTAGAATTACACAAAAATATCTCCTCATCATGACATCAAGGTGGTGGGTGACCCCTTACCAGCGCCCAACCTCTACTTAAACTGTGACAAGTGGAAAAGCTAAGGTCCCTCTTGTTCACTGTGGGGGAAGGAGCTTCCCAGCTCCCAAGCTGCACTGGTACAAGCAGCAGTAAATTCTCGATCTATCGTTTGGATCAGTTTTTGAAAAAAAGTATTTTTTAAAAATTAAAAATTATTTTATATTTAAATATAAAATTAATTTATATTTAAATATAATATTAAAAAATATTTTTTATACTATAAAAAATTTTTAAAAAATAAAAATTATAACTTTTTTTAAAAAAAATTATATCTTTTATAATGATTCTATTTTTATTAAAAAAAATTTTCTAAACATATAAGAAAATGTTAAAAATATACTTTTTATTAAATTTTTTTTATCAAAATAATAACACTCAAACACACATTTAATAGTATTGGCCAAGTCGATCCACTAAATTAAGATTAATAAAACATGCAGAGTGTACTAAAAAAACTGTCTTTAACATTTTGCCTTTAAGATACTCATGAAAAAGAAATGAGAAATGTTTTTTTATTATTGAGATAGGTAGATATTTTGGACATCCAAAAATAGAAAGAAAAAAAATTATAAAAAAAAGTGAAAAGAGTGAAATAATTGATGGAAAGAGAAAAAGTTGAGAGAGAATGTTGAGGTATTAGAGATTTTGGTATATACAAATAATATACCTCAAAATAAATTGATTGATTTTGATACATTAATAAGTATTTATAAATATGATTTAATTTATATATATTGATAGAGTAAAAAATTTTTATATTATCATCCAATTAAATTTTTTTATTTACATGACTTTTGAAATAATATGGGTAGAGATCATATATGTTTACTTATATAATATTGTATAATTGGATAGCAATTTATTCAATATATACAAATTAAACCCAAATAAATAACAATTTTTATATAATATCTTGATTTCTTAACAAATATTTCTATTTTTGTTAGAAAATCTTATCTTTATCTTTTATTTAATTCAACGACCAAAGGACGCAAGGGTCTCAGCTTGTTCCCTTTGTATCCTCGGCATTGCTACGTCACCATTTTACTCTATTAAATGCAACAGGATGGAGAGATGCCTACGGATTCAACTTGAATAAAATAAAAATATAGATTAATTGTTATAAATCACAAAAATGAAAAGTTAATATCTGACAAAACACAAAGTTCTTCTTTCTATTCATCAATTGGTTCACCATCTTGGTTTTAAACTTTTCCTCTTCTCTTCTTCATACGTCACAGCCAAGGATGGATGTTAAATAGTGGACTTCAAATCTTCAAGATCTGAAGAAATTTGAAATAGTGCTAGCTACGTTCAGAATAGAAAGTTAGCAACCAATATTAATGTGTTTGATCCTGCTCTCAAGTTCGTTAAAGTTAATTTTAACTAAAAGTGATTTTAAAATAAAACAATTTATGTTTAATAATTTCATATGAAAAGTAAGTTTAATAAAATTTAATGAATTGACCACAAAAGAAATTTAAAGTCACTTTTGGTCGGAATTAATTATAGAGTTAAGATCTCATTTAAAAGACAAACCAAATTTAAAACCAAACAAATATCTTAATTTTGTAACTTAAATTTTGTAATTGCAAATCTCAATTATTAGGATGCAAAACCAAATATACTATTAAAATTGGGGTTTATTTCGGTATTATTATTAAAAGAGGTAATATAATGCAATGTTTTTAAAAGTTAAAATTTATAATGAAAAAGTTATATTTTAATATAAAATAATTATAATATTAAAAATATTTATTTTAATATAAGTAAAAATATTGTAATACTATACTTTTTCAATTTTATTATTATAACTTTTTTTTGATAAATTGAAACTTTTATATTATAAAATATAACTTCTAATCATCATATAACTTATTAGATTCTTTTTAAGGGATAGATAGAGATTATAATAGGTAAATTTATTTTATATGAAATATTATATTAATTTATATTTTATTTATTTTTAAATGAAATATAGATTTCATTCAAATAAAATTATATTTCATTTAATAATAAATAAGATATAAATTAATATAATATTATCATACAATATGAATTTATCAAATATTTCTCGTCTTAAAATTGATCAACAATTATATACCAAAAAAAGATTAGAAAGAAAAATATTTGGGGGACGCATATTTTAGGACGCAATACAGGACATATACAGAAAAAGTGAATAAAATAACAAAAAATTTGGATAATAGATCCCATATAATTATTATTACTTTTTTCAGTTTTTTTTAATCCAAAAACCTTACTAGCGTTTGTCAACAATACACTGATAAGTTTTGCATAAACGCTAATGCAAAACTTACGCATAAATGCTGATGCAAAACTTACCAGTGTTTATACAAAAGTTACAGTGTATTGTTAAAAAATACTGGTAAATTTTTTTTTATGCAAAACTTACTAATATTTATGTAAAACTTACCAGCTTATTATACAAAACTTATCAGTATTTATGCAAAACTTACCAATGTATTGTTGAAAAATGCTGATAAGTTTTTTTTTTAACAAAATTTACCAATATTTATGCAAAACTTACCAGCATATTATACAAAATTTATCAATATATGCATTGTTCACGATGATAAAATTTTTTTTATAAAATTTATCGGTATAAATAGTACATATATGGGTATATTTTGTATATATTATATAAAACTTATCAATATGTGCATTATTTATGCCTATAAATTTTTGAAAAAAAAAATTAAATAAAAATAATAATAATTATATAAAATTTATATAAATATTTTTATTATTTTCTTATTTTTTTTATACATCACATATACGGTTATAATTTGTGCATCCCTATCAATTCTCGAATGAAAAATCTTAAAAGGCCAAAAAAAAAATCAGGATATTGCTTTGGCTTGACAGCGAGCGTGTGACGTGACAGCCTGTGAAGCGCATGCAAAGCGATGAGATTGGGATGGCAGCCACGTGGCCAACTGATGTGCTACAGTACAAGGGACTCTAATTATCTATACGCCAAATTCTTTGCTTCCATCAGAGGCGAGACCTCTTCGCTCATTCAACGCTCAAGATTCAACGTTGTTTCCACCTTACGGCTGAGATTCACCCATTACTTATTAGTTTTATAACATAGATGAATACATGTGTTTTTTTCGGTAATGTCCAATTACCCAGCTTAGATACCTCCGGAAAAAGGGATACAAAAAATGGAACCTAGGAAGGCGAAAGCATATTGCAAATAATACTTATTTATGGCATGCGATTATTGAGAGGAATCAACTAAATAAATCACCGAGTCCAATGAAATTCAATGCAAGATACAAAATTCATGGCTTTGAATTTGCTTTCCCAGGTTAATTCCGCCATCAATTTAGCAATCTGATCTGTTTCTTCATCCATATTATACTAAACACTCCAATTTCAAACGTCTCATCAACAAAAACACAAAAACCCAGCATCCCTTAAACCTTGAAAATGCTATCACCAAGCCCACTTTCTCTTCTCTGTGCATTACTTCTTTGCTTGCCTTTGGCCATTGTATTCACCACCACCCCGACAACAACCAACACTCCCTCCTCCACCACAACAACAATCAACCAAAACATCACCACCACCCAATTCATTCTTGACCCCAACAACACATCACTGCAACCACCGCCAGCGCCACCGCTTCCTGCGGCGGAGGACGATGACGACGACGAAGAAGAAAAAGAGCTGTTCCGTGTGGCTTCACGTACAAAACGAAAACCCACAAACCCTCGAAAAATAGCGTTCATGTTCCTCACGAACACGCCACTCCCATTCGCACCCTTATGGGAATCATTCTTCAACGAAACCCCCAAAACCCTATTCAACATCTACGTCCACGCCGACCCCACCATCACCTACGACCCACCCTTCTCCGGCGTCTTCGATAACCGCCTCATCCCTTCCAAACCCACCGCCAGATATTCCCCCGCGCTCGCTGCGGCGGCTCGTCGATTGCTCGCACGCGCCCTCGTCCACGACCTGAACAATTACATGTTCCTCCTTCTTTCTCCCTCATGCATCCCTCTACACTCCTTTAATTTCACGTACCGCACGCTCGTTAACTCGCGGAAGAGCTTCATCGAGATCCTCGTCAACGAGACTGGTTATTATGACCGTTGGGCGGCGCGTGGGATTCACGCGATGCTCCCGGAGGTTAGGCTCGAGGAGTTTCGGATTGGGTCCCAGTTTTGGGCATTGACACGTAAGCACGCTAGGCTTGTTGTCGAGGACACGAGGGTTTGGTCAAAGTTCAGGTTGCCGTGCGTGCGATGGGACACGTGTTACCCCGAGGAGAATTACTTTCCTACCCTTTTGGCCATGTGGGACCCGAAGGGGTGCGTGCACGCCACGCTCACGCACGTCGATTGGAGCGGGAGGGAGGACGGGCACCCTCGCACGTACGAGAAGGAGGAGGTTGGGCCCGAGCTGATACGGGCTTTGAGGAGGGATAGGCCCAGGTACGGTGACGGTGACGACGAGGGAGGGCGACGGCGACGGCACGATTCGTTTCTGTTCGCGAGGAAGTTTGCTCCTGATGCGCTTCAGGCGTTGATGGGTATAGCGGACGGCGTTATGTTTCGGGAATAGTACTAATGGGGATGGCACGTGATGTAAATCTTGCGATTTTGATGGGGAAAATGGTATTGCGACGGCTAGGATTTTAGGACTCGTTTTGTGTTGACTCGGTGAGTGATGGGATCGGCAATGGGTATGGACAGTGTGTGATACTATGGGCTAAAGAAGGTAAAACAGGTATTGTGTGGGTGTAATAATGGAGTGGCTCGCTTGAATTTTAGTCTGCCAAAATGGGTAATGTGTATACCGACAACCTATTACTAAACGAAACCCAAATGTACAGAGAAAGAAAGAAAAGGAAAAAGACGGGGAAAAAAAAAACGCAAGTGTAACTAATTTCCTTTGTTAATTTGTAGCCTTTTTCAGCTCCAATTTTTATGGTTCTTTTTGGCGTATTTTGCATTAAGTCTATTTTTTTTTTCGGTTTCTCCGGAATATACATCTTATACTCGAATCTCACGCAATGTTTTAGATTGGCGTTTTGTGAACGCCCACGGGTGCAGGAGGAGTCTATAGCACCTAAAGGAAGAGAGTGCAACTGCCAACTGGCACTTATGACTATCGTTGTGGAATAGAATAGTTGTAGACTTGAAAAGCCCGTTGCTATTTTATTCGTCTTTTAAAGCCATGCTCGGCGACTGTAAGCAGTGGGGGTGCGATTAAAAAACACTATACTCCTCGGCCCAAAACCTAATGAAGTGTACTCCAGGCCCAAAACAAAAAACGAACATGGAACGATGCATTCTCACCGCTGTGACAACTCCATCTTGAATGCGAAGACGTTCAGAAAGCCCAAAGCCATTTTGCTAATGCTTTTATTTTCTCTAATCCAGGAATAGCACAATTCTATAGCTGTAAATGGGAAGGGAAAAAGATATACCACATTTTGGCTCAAACGTTGTCAAATATATGTATGACAAGTTAATTAGAAACATGGGTCACTAGTTTTATTTTCCTATACTTGTCTAACTAGCTAATGCTCGTTGATATACAGTGAATATAGCTTATCGAATTGTTAGGGGAAATGTCCAAGCCCAAGAGGTCTAAGCAGTGACCGCGGTCGATGTATTGCCGAAAAAGTCAATGGCATGAAAGAATAACAGGTAATAGATGGAACTAGGGGATGAACCTATGCACATTGACTAAAAGTAAATGTCAATGTGGAAACAATCCAGCTCTGATACCATGTCATAAATTATCATTTTCAAATCTTAAACTATTTGATAGAGAGATATAAATAATTTTATATATTAATAAATTATAAAAGGGGTCGACAAAGGAAATAGCTAATTACCAAGGTCTCAACTCTTAAGAAGTTTCGATGTTGATAGTAGTTCTTTTGTCCCCAAAAGAAAAGTACAAAAAATGTCTACATGAAGCAAATTGGTAGAAGGGGCAAGATTCAATGGCAACCAATCCAGAAGTTGTTGACTATTGGTCGATCAAAGCAAATGTCCAAGCATGTTCAGAAGCAAATGAGGTCATGGTAGAGAACATGGGTGGTTATTCATCGTGGAAGTTAATTCGAAAAAAGTTCAGGATAAAGCTGCAACATGCTAAACGTGGAAAAACGGTTGATAATCATGCATCTAAGTCATGCCTTCTAAGTATCAAAAATATTTGTAACTAAGACATTTGTCACTTTCTTAAAAATTTAGGCTTGCTTATAAATAGGACCACTAGGATATGAACAATATAGTTGGAAGAAGCTTGAACCACCTTACATATCATGCGAGTTACTTAGACACTCATGGATACACAAGAAACTCAAGTAAGACACCACACAACCCCTTCCCCCCCCCAAAAAAAACAAAAAAAAATTGTTTTTTTTTTTAGTTTGGTTTCCATTTCTTTTCATGTTAATTGTTGTCCATTACGTCGAAACATTAGTCGTTCATTGACAAATTTATCACCACTTTGTCGAACATTAATATTTGATAGTGTGTTTAGACTTCCGTTAGGGCATCCAAAAATTGATTTTAGATTATCAAAATCAATTCTAATTTATTTTGATAATGTTTAATTTAGTAAAATCAAAATTAATTCTTATTTTTAAAATTAATTTTAGAAAAAGTAAAAAAATTTTATTTTATGTCAGAATCACTTTTAAAAAAACTACTAAATATAAATCATCTTATATCAAAATTAATTCTACAAAAATAGAACCAAACATACACCAAATCTCTTGACTTAAGGTCACATATTAGAGGAATCATTTATATTCTTCAAATTAAGATCGAGAAGTAAAGGATAATCAACCATCGATTTTACAAAAATACCCATAAACATGAATAATATCGAAATATGATCAAATCTTACTGGCACACTCGCCATGTTAAATGAATGTGCCAACTTCGTCAGACATAATGAAACATCAGCAAAAACATGCTAGTAGTATTGGAAGCTATTAGGGTGTTGACTAGCAATAATGACTTTAGATAATTTACAATAATTGAAGTCAAAATTTCAGCGCACAAGTAAATACTATTAAAATGGATATTGAAAGCATTGGGGTGGAATATTAATGACAAATTAATAATCCAATGAGAGCAAACCAACCTATATTGGAGGGTGGGGCCTGGGGAGCAGCTTCGGAGTTGGGACTGGTGACCTGCCCTCTCTCAAAATGGCCTAACACAGTTGCAGTTGACCTTTCAATATTCGTCACCTCAGCTGGTACGTTAAGTAGTTTAGTTAGACCATGCTACTCTTAGGGCCCACTGGTTTTAAACTCGGATTGGACCACACTCCTCATGCTCTTTTCTAAAACCAAACTTTATATTAATCGCAGATAATTGAGTAACACGTAAATATTATATCCCAAAAAATGTTCATAAATAAGCCTCACAGCACAGGAAGGAAAAAGGCTAAAATGAAAGAAAAGGCATCAAAGTTATCAAATCATCGTCCAGCAACTATTTATTGGCATTGACAACTGGGGAGGTCGGTGTCATGACTCGTGAGTGGACAATACACACACAAGGGTTGGATTATACCGCACATGTGACAAGGTTCCATTCATCAGTTATTATGCTTTTTATTATTAGATTAGAAAAAGTGTTTTTTTAGTTATAAACTATTCTTTTTGTCAATCCAAGAGTTAAAATAATAATGATCATGACAGGATTCCTGTTCCAGGTCCAGCATAAACAGATCTTAATGCGTAATAACCATCCTTCATCTTTCGTCCAAAACATGTTTAAAAAGCATGAAAATAAATTAAAGATATTTCTATTACACAATTCTTTTAATAAAATATACGCTTTTCTTTTTTGTAAAATGAAAATGTATTATATTTTATTTAATTTTGTATTTTTTATTAAAGTTTTATTAAAATCTATTGTCTTATGTTTGTCATCTTATTTTTTTGACCAAAATTCTTTTTACTAACCTTTATAAATATTGATTTTTCATTTAACAAAACAAACGATATGTGATTGATAATATAATAAAGATATTGATGACAACAATAATTTGTGATGATTATTTAAAAGGTAAGAATTACGTACTTTCTTAATTTTTGACAATATTTTTAAATATAATGTGATAATTATGTTAGAATATGAATACTAAAAAGATATTTTTTGTGTTAATCTATTAAAACAAAAGTAAAATTGAAATTTTATATTAAATTTAATATTTTGAAATTTTATATTAAATTTAATATTTTGAAAATTATTAAATAAGGATTAAATATTATTAATAAATAGAGTGTTATTAATATTAGCATATCAATTTTTAATAATTTTAAAAAATAAATAATTTTAAAAAATATCAATGCTAATTAATAAAATATTTTGTTTAATTGATAGTTTAGTAAACTTACATGTGTATTTTAATTAATAATATTCAAAAAATTTTAGGAAATATTTTGTCAACCGTGTATATATTAAAAACAAATAGATAACTATATAATAAGAATATCTCTCAACAAAAAGGAAGTAACTTACTCAATATATATATATATATATATATATGTGTGTGTGTGTGTGCGTGTGTGTGTGTGTGAATTAATTATTCTATGTTATTAATTTTTTTTAATATAACAACTTTATGCAAATTTTGACCACCCATGATGCTCAACTTAACTTGTGAGTGATGTCTAATTTAGTCCACCCCTTGTTCTGACACTTGTTATGGTTTGGGCAAATATTTGCAAAGAGACCTTTGCATCAATTTTTTAAAATAGATTATCAGGGTTTTAAATATTTTATTTGTAATGAAATCCCTAAATTAATATGACATCTATTTCATTCTCCAGCAACTTAATGGAGGCTTAAAAATCATGAAGGCCCAAATATCTGCATTTTTGTCATTATGATGCAGAGGAAGTGTCAAAGACAAGGGCCCATGCCAGATCTGAATACAATACAAGTGAATCTTGAATGAGCTGTCATAGTTTTCACCTTTTATTTCAGACCATCTCCATATCCAAGAAATAAGTGGGCTTTTGTCAGCGCCGAGTTTTTGGCGGTATAGGAAGGGTTGATGACATTCGAGTGGAGGAAGTAGTGGAAGGAGTGGGCAAAGATAAAAGGTGATGATGGAGGAGGAAGGTGGTGCAACAGAAGCTACAGATGGCATTGTTGATCTTCTTTGGATGTTGCGTCGAGCATAGAGGTGATGGAGCGTGCAAGTGTGACGAAAGCGATGGATTGGGGTTGGGCCTCTGATTCCCATAGCAACGGTTGTTGTTGCTTATCTTCTTTGTTCTTTTTCCATTGTCAATGTCTACTCTCACTCCCAAACACAAAGGGTTTTTTGCTTTTTCTGGGCTTGTTTGAGTTGTTTCTTTTCTTTTCTTTTCTTTTCTTGAAAATATATTTTGAGTTGTTTCTGCTCATTGCATAAGTGCAAACTTCGTGGAGGCCAAAATCAAATTTTTTAGCATAATATTGTTTTATCTTTTAGTAGATAATGTCATTTAAGCATGTTAGATGAATTTCTATACAAAATCAAGTTGGTCCGTATGAATTTCTAAAAGTATTTTAAATATTTTGTTTAAGTTGCTCAACCTCTGCTCAGTTGACTATGTATTACTTTGTATGTCTGAATTGTTGAAAGTGGGAAAAAGGTGTTTATTTGCATTTGTTAAAAATTTCTAAATTTCATGAGGGTGGGTTTTTGAGTTTATGTTACCCACTTTTGCAGTAATGGGAATGTGGTTGAGACTAGTTAAATGGGGATGAGGATTACTTTGCAAAACTAAAGACTAAAGATACCTAACACTAATTTTTAAACAAAAAAGAATGGGAGAAATATAAACTATTCAATCTTTATTAATCAAAATCTAACGATCAAAATAATTGGACCATGAAAAGTGCCAGAAAAGAGGATGGACCAAATTAGACACCACCAAACTTGTGGGATCGAAGAGGTACACATTGCCTATAGTTACATCTAGTCTATGTGTTTAGGCTGAAATGATCGTGTCCTCTGCAACTTGAGATAAGACTTCATATACGTCAGTATGACGAATTTAGTCTAAATTAGAGGTGTTTACGGTCCAATTAGGTTTGGTTATGGGGATAAATTCCAACTAAACCAAATCAATCAGTTTTTATATGAAATCAATCATCAGTTTTGTTTAATGAGAGAAAACTGAATCAAACCAATTCGACTCTTAGTAATTTAGTTTAGCTCAGTTTGGTTTTCTTATTTTTAAAGGGGAAGAAATTTAGAACAAGAATTAAACATAATCTACCTTAGTGCTGCCATCAAAACGAAGTAAAGCACAACTAAACCCATATAAAACAACCCCTAAAATCTAGCATCCATGGAAACAAAACTATTGAAACTAACATCATTTCTCATCCAAAGCAATGCCCAAAATCCAAACTTAGTATGCACAAATTCAAGTGACAAAAATTTTAATTTTTATAAAAGCATACTAAACAAACAGAACATAAATTTTCAAAAAAAAAAAAAAAATCCTTTAGCTTTGTTCTTGAAAATCTTAGCAATGTTTAATGCTGTCAAACTCGCGAGTTTGTCTAAACTCATGGAGTTTAGGTCAACTCAAATAGTAAACTCATAAAAGTTTACTTATTTTAAAAATAATATTAAAAAATATTTATAACATCTAATTATAATAAAATAAATTCATGAAAAAACAAAAATATGTCAATATTTCACTTGCAACACTATTATAAAGTAAAAACAAGTCATAAAATATATGAAATACAAATTAAAATCACAAAAAATGTAACATATTAGGACTTCAAGATGTTAAAAATCAAAAGGCTTAAGTATGTTTTTGATCCCTATAAAATTAGCAAATTTTGGTTTTAGTCCCTAAGAAATTTTTTGTTTTGAGTTTTGATCCAAATATTTTCAAAAGTTTTGATTTTAGTCCCTACCATTAGTCTGCCTCCATTCATTGATGATGTGAATGACAGGAAGCCACATTACCCTTCCCATGTGACTACTTATATGATATTAGTCCCTATGAATTTTGGTTTTAGTCCCTAAAATTTTTTTATTTTTCAATTTTGATCCAAACATTTTCCACAAGTTTTGATTTCAGTCCTTACCCTTAGTCTACTTTTGTTAAGTGATAATGTAAATAACAAAAAGCCACATCACCCTTCCTATATGGTAGTTTAAATATGATTTTAATTCCTATAATTATAAATCATTTTAGTTTTAGTCATTCTGAAAGTTAAAAAAAAATTAAAACCTCTTTTTACACGTCTACCTTCTCCAAGCTCTCGCTTTGCCTTCTAACCCATCGGCAAAGGAGTTTCCATCCAAACTTTATCCAATATATATATATATATAAATCCAAAATACTCCAAGTCTAATCCACACATAATTTCAACACTAATAGAATTAAAAAAAATAAAATGACACAATAAAAATAAAATCTAGGGCAAAATGGGGGTATAGAGCTGAAAATAAGGGAAAGCATGACCGGCGATGGAGAAGACAGAACTGGGGCCACTGCGATGGAGAGATCATGGCGAGATGGTAATTCTGTAGCAATGGAGGTGTGGCACGAGGACATGGTGGTTCACGGCTAAGCTCACACAAGTGGCGCTTGGTGGCTGAGTGATGGTGACTATGGTTGGCAAGGAGCAAAGACAATACGACAAAGGAACAATTTATGGTAATGAGGTGAATTTTGGGTAGACAGTGGCTATCAACGACTTAGCTAGGCAGCAAAAGATGAGTACACAATGAAGGTTTGGGTGGCAATATTATCATAGCAGTGATGGCTATGTACAGGATGTCGCAGTGGTGTTGTGCTCGTAGTCTCTTTATGGAGGAGGAGAAAGTGGTGAAGGAAGGTAGTGGGGGCTGGAAGGAGAAAGGAGTTAGTGGAAGAAGGAAGGGAAGGAAAGGGGAGGGGGAAAGGGTGGGGTTAGAGGAAGGCTATAATAAAAAGAGGTGTTAGTTCTTTTTTTAGAGAAAATTAAAGAAACTAAAACCAAAATGATTTATAATTATAGGGATTAAAAACATATTTAAGTCATTAGTTAATGGAGGCATGCTAATAGTAGGGAGGAAAACCAAAACTTTTGGAAATGTTTGGATTAAAACAAAAAATAAAAATAAAAATTAGGACTAAAATCAAAATTCATAGGAATTAATATCATATTTAAACTACCACATGGGAAATGTGACATGACTCTTCATCATCACTTAACGAAAGTAGACTAACGGCAGGGACAAAAAGTAAAACTTTTGAAAATATTTGGATTAAAAAAAAAAACTTAGGGACTAAATCCAAAATTTGCTAATTTTATAGGGACTAAAAACATGTTTAAGTCCAATCAAAGTAACTTAAGTCAAAATATCATATATTTAATTTTGGAAGGTCTAATTAAAAGAGCTTCTTTAAATATCTGTGTTTTGGTGCTTGAAAGACCAAATTCTAACTTAAATAGTAAGCTCGCAAGTTTACCCAAGTTTATGTGAGTTTATCCGAGTTCACCTAAGTTTACTCATGTTCGAGTTTTCAAGCGAGTTAACTTGATTTGGGGACTAAACTCGTAAGAGTTTACTAGTTAACTCGAGAGTTTGATAATTCTTACTGACTAATTGAACCAAGTTGTGTTGAGCCTTACAATTATTGATCATCTTGTTGGCATAACGGGCAGGGCTACAAAAGGGAAGCACTAAAGTTGACAAGGTTGGCAGCGAGCAAAGAGCAAGGCGGTGACCTAAGGGCTAGGCGATGAGCAAAAGGCAAGCAATTTTGCAGCAAGTACAAAGGCGTCGAACACTGGGGCGACGAGTAGGGGTGTTTAAAACCATGAAAAGTAGAGGGTGACAGGTATGGGTTTGTAGGCAACAACTATAATTTGTGAATACCCTGGCAGTGAGCACAGAATGATTGAGAGGAAAGGCAACAATGAAAGTGATGCAGTGTGACGAGATGAGAGAATGACCAAGGAGACACTTGGTGGCCAAGTAAAAGAATATGATAAAGACTTGAGTTTGGGAGGGGGGAAGGTTGGATAGTTAAATGGGTTAGGGGCATTTTTGTCTTTATAATCAAATAAAGGTATAATAAGACTTTTGTCTATATATATTTGATTCGATTTGGTTCAATTTAGATTTGAATCTAACAACTAAAAATCATACCAAATCAAACAATTTTATTGATTTTATTTGATTCGATTCAGTTTTAAACACCCATAATATTAATGGCATTACAGCTATTTATTTGTGCAATTCATAATTTTTGAATGACAAAAATGCCCCTAATAATTAGAGATTGCCTAATCGCTATGATATAATATGTTATTAAAGAAGTGGCAATTCAAAGAGTATCCAACCTCTTCAATTATTTGGGTTAGTCCAGATGCAACTTAATCATCTTGATCTAAGTATTGGGTCGATCCACAAGCTCGCTAACTCTTAGGTCAATAATTGACTTAATGAGCTATGAATGTTTTTTTATAATGGGTTTAGGTATTGTGTGATCTTCTCATAATTAGCTTCTCCGATCATCTGATGGTTGAGTATTAAGCCGATGCAGTAATTATTTTAAAAGTTAATATATTTTTTGGTTCTTGAAAAAATTGAGATTTAAACAAAATGTAGATAAACTCTTATTTCAATTTTCTTTGAAGAATTTGGATTGAAACAAACTGCCGGTGGAGCCAGATTGGATTTCACATGTTGGATCTGCAAATAAATTGCACCACCGTGACATTGCCAAATGAACATGATTAAGTTACCCGACGATGGCATAATTAAGGCTAAATCTCTGAAACGGCATTCTTCCAAAAAAAAAAAGATTTATAAATTAGTTTATTTAAATTGTAAATTATTCTATTTGTTTTTAATACGATTAATTATATTATAGTTTGTCTAATTATTTTCTTAATATAATAATTATGTAAAAATATATACAGAAAAGTAGAGCTGTAGAAGATAAATTTGTACAAACGATCTACTTCAAAAATAATGCTAGAATTAAAAGTAAAAACACACAAAAATTATAATTAGGCTCAATGAGATGCTAGATAACTACTTATTTTCTAAGCCCATTATATGCAAAGTTTAGTTGTAGCTTGTTAGATGCGTATCTCTCCTTTTTTTTTAATATAAGATTAAATCTGTTCGGAGTACTCGAAATTTTCCTCTCATTAGTGTGCCTCTGTGGGTTTGAATTCTTTACAATACAAAAATCCCTGAACCAGTCAACTCAAGCTTATATAACCTTAATTTGAGTTAGTGTTAGATGTGTTATGCGTATATCTGTTTACTGCTCTCACACTTCTATCATGATAAAAAACTGGTGAAGGATATAAATGATCTTGATGTAAAAGTCGAACTCAAATGAAAAAGGGTGCAAAAAAAAGAAGAAAAAAAAAGAAAACACTCATTTATTAGTTGTTATCACATGAATAACTGTCAAACAGCAAAGCAAAAGCTTATGACTGATTTGGATCTTTTAAGTGATTCTTTTTGTAAAGTAAAAAAATGATGAATTATTTATATTTAAATTATTTGATAAGATATATATAATATAAAATATTAATCTAATAATAATAATTTTTTATTTTCTTATTTTATAATGAAACTCATTTTAAAGAGTCTTTAACATTATGACGGAAGATGTATATGTGTACGGCATGAGGTAAGAATATTTTGATGTAGAACTAAAGATAAATATATTGTGAAGAGAGTAGAAGCACAAAAGAAAATATCGTAAACATGTTAAAGTAGAGGAATGATATAAAAAGAGAATTGATGGGCACGGGCAGCGAACCCCCATTCCCTAAAGCATTGAGACCCGTGTATTAAAAGATGCTTCTGTTTGCTTACAGAGATTAATATAAAAAATCCGCATCAAAGTACATGATAGTGCGAAGTTTAGGTATTTCTTTAGACAGTATAATTTTGTTGTAATCAACTAATCATTCCTCTATTAAACTCATAAAGATAATAATTTGAGTACCATACTTAGTATTAGACCTTATCGTTCTAGCACGTTGCAAGTCGCTCAGATATCACCTCTTAATCCCTGCTAAAGATGCTCAAGAAATAGCTGCGGATGACACCCTTTCTGTCGTTTGAGTTAAGAAATCCAAGGGTAACAAATTAAAAATGAAGATGCCTTCTGAAAGTTTTGGCGAGCAGCCTCACTATTCTAGAAAGAAAAAGGAAAAGGAAACGCCAACTAAATTAGTGCAGCTTGTAAGGATTAAGAACTAATAAGTTTACATTTAATTATCATTTTTTACTTTTTGTTCTCAATGAGGTAACATGTGCAGAACTTAGTTAGAAAAAGATAGCATCTATTATCATTTGTGTATTTATAATTTAAGTTGTATAAAAACTTATAATAAAATGTAAATATTATTTTACCATTTTATAATCATAAAATTATGAAATTAATTTTAATATATTATCAATATACAATACTTTACATAACTAACCAATTATATTTACTCATTTGTCTGATTTTTAAAATAATTATATAAAAATCAAATACATTAAATAATATGATAAAATAATAATATAAAAATAATTATTGCTAACATATCTTAAAATTATATTATAAAAAAATTAAATTTAATATACTAACATAATAAAGTAATTTATATTACCTATCAATCAATCAAGCATATTTATTATTCTTTGTTAAAAAAGAAATAAAAAAGCAGCCACACAAAAGAAAACACGGGCATGAAAGCATGGACAATCGATTGTGCAGTCAGGTTCTCATTCTAAAATTTTGTATGTGCTAGTTTTTATTAGGGTCAATTCTCTTGTATCCTTGTATAAGTTTGTATTTTGTGTATTTTTGTGATAAATGATGAGGATTATATCATATTTTATGATAAAATTATGAGGTGTATCAATATATTAATTATTTATAATATATTATAATAATATTTAATTTTAAAAAAATTTAAAAATATAATTAAATATATTTTAAAAATTAATTATTATATATTAATAATATAAAATTATATTAATAATATAAAATAATTTTATACTGTCAATATAATAAAAAAATTTTACCAGTTTAATTTTAATTATCATATATTGATAGTATAAAATTATATTGACAGTATAAAATAATTTTATACTGTCAGTGTAATTAAAAAATTTTATTAGTATAATTTTAATTATCATACACTGACAGTGTAAAATTATATTGGCAGTACTGTAAAATTACACTGATAAAATTTTTTTACATTGTCAGTGTATGATAATTAAAATTACACTGATAAAATTTTTTGATTACATTGACAGTATAAAATTATTTTATACTGTCAATATAATTTTATACTGTCAGTGTATGATAATTAATTTTTAAAATATATTTAATTATATTTTTAAATTTTCTTAAAATTAGATATTATTATAGTGCATCATAGGTGATTGATGCATTGATGCACCTCACAATCTCACCATAAGACATGGCACGATCCTCACCGTTCATCATAAAAATGCACAAAAATGCACACTTTTGCTATGATACCATAGCATTCACCTTTTATTAGTGGTTAAAAATATGGAGTTAAGTCAATAGTATTTAGACATAATTTTGATGTGTTTATTTGAAATTTTTTCATAAAGAATTATTTTTTATAAAAAATTGATTGTCATATGTTTAAATAATTTTTTAAAAAAACTTATTTTTAATTTATTTATAAAAATTAAAAAAATTAGTTTTAAAAAAAATTAATTTTAACTACATTATAAAACTTTAAATTGAAAGGATCATTTCGGTAACTTATAGGTCATCAGTGAGAAGGAAGGGGAATGGTGGGCCATGGTTGCCAAAAGCTTTGGTAAAAATTTTTTGGTTTTAGATAATTTTTTATAAATAATGAAATTTTGAAAAAAATTAATTTTTAATTTTTTTAAGAGTTTAATTGGAGCGCACTGACAGTGTAAAATTTTTTTACACTGTCATTCAATCAAAATATTCCATTTGCATGACCATTCAAGTAGTAGGTGGTTATATTAAAGACTTTTACTAATGTGGCAATATATGATTGAATGTCTGTGTAAAAAATTTTTACACTGACAGTGTATTCAAATTAAATTATTTTTTTAATTATATATAAAATTTAAATTTTAAAATTATTTTTTAAAAAATTAAAATAAACACACCTTTTATTATATAAAAATTTCAATTGAAAGCATCATTTGGGTAACTTGTATACATGACCATCGGTGCAAAGGAAGGGGTGAATGGTGGGGTCATGGTTGCCAAAAGATTTGAATGAATTTTCGAGAAACATGTTGAGTTGAGCCAGTGCTTTGCCAATTGTGCCCCAGCCCCACAAAATGGACAAGTAATGTCTTTCCATTGAAATGCCGAAGTTATCAAATCTAGTTATCTACGCAGAAATTCGTCTTGGTTCTGTCACCAGTGGGACGTGAATATCCCTTTCTTTTCGGTGCAAGTGGCGTGAATATCTTAATCCAATGGTGTTCGGCAACTGGCATCACCATCACGACAATGTGTTTAAAAATTAAAATCACAAATTCATAATCAGCAGTGCGTACCAGTAAGGTTATCAACTATTTGGGAAATATAAATATATTATAGGAATCCAATGTCGTCGTTTGTAAAGGGGTATTTTCTTGGTTTCAGCCTCAGGCCGCCTTGTGCTTGTGCTGATGACCGAAGAGATTTAATTGGGAACTGGGAGCAAGGTAAAAAACAGAGAGAAGGACAAATCCATAAATTTGTTTACTACAACTAGAACTATGTAGCTGTCAGTCGTTTTCCCAACTCTCCTCTTTGATGAACCTTCAAATCCACAGCATATTATATTTGACTAAAGACCATTATCTCTCAATTTAAAGATTAGTATGATTACTCTATCCGTCATCGAAAGTTCTGAGACGTATTCAAGCGTATAACACTCTCACCTTGTAGACTCTTAATGAGATTGCTGATAAAACTGATTGATTTGAGATAACAATACTTAGTAAAGTTTCACAGATGTTATATTTATCTGCTTAGTGTGAAAAAAGACTAAAAAAATTTAATCACTTCTTCAATCGCTCTAATTAGAGTGTGTTTATTTTATCTTTTTAAAAAAAATTAAAATTAAAATTTTATATATAATTAAAAAAAATTTTGGTAAGTTATTTTTTTCAGCTTCTGTAAAAAAAATTAAAAATAAATTTTTTTGAAAATCTAATTATTTTTAAAAAATTATCTAAATATATAAAAACTAATTTTTTTTATAAAAATAATAATTTTTTACCAAAAAAATCTCAAATAAATACGCTCTTAATTTCACAAAACTTATAAACACTTAATGTAAGACAAGAAATAATATGGGAAGGCTAATGTACTGTTTTTTTTAAAAAAAAAAAAAAAACAGAAATAAAGAGGCATCAGCCTGGCTGCTGATTTGTTAGCTAATAAGGCGGCTTTGGGGGAGCGGTTGTTTGGCTTGAAGAACCCCTACAAGATGATATTTGGTGTGTTTGGTTTTCAGTTGGAGGTTTCAAAATTGATTTTGAGAGAATAGAATTGATTTTGTTATTTTCTCATGTTTTTTGATTTCATGTTATATTTATTCTCCAAAATTAATTTTGAGGCCAAATTAATTCTAGATAAAAGTAAAAAATTGTTACTTCTAAATTTTTACTCAATTAATTCTAATTTTTTACTATCAAAATCACTTATCAAATTAAACTATTAAATACAAATCACTTTATATTAAAATTAATTTTAATCAAATTAATTCTAACAAAGTTAATTTTATCTAAAATCAACTCTCCAATCACAAGAGCCACACACACAATTGTCCCTTCTTTGTTGGCTGTTGCACCGTAATTAGTAAAGTATTTTCCAGATCAAAAAAGAAAAGAAAAAAAGGGTCTAATGATATGTTTTGACGAAAATATAAATATAAAAGTATTAAATTTTGAGGAATTATAAATTTCTGAAAATGCATTTTGTATTGTCAAAAATTTCATAAAAACGCCAATCAAACACATACAGTCATAAACCATTTCAATGTCGGGGTAAAAAATCAATTTCTTCCTCTGGGTGTTTTCTTGGCCTGAACTTTGCCCGTGTTTTTATTTTAAGGTGAACCCAAAATATCCGCCGCCGGAAACAATAATTTATCCCCTCAAGACGGAGAAGCTTACAAACGCGAGTATAGCCTCTGGCCGGGGGACCCTTTCCATACAGCACTGGAGATCAAATCCCTAACTAGATGATTACAAAACACAGCTAGCTGCCCCCTATGCTAGACCTCATGGTTTAACTTTGCCAATTTAAATTTTACAATCTTACTTCCGACTTTTGAGTCACCAAATCAAACCAAGTCCACAGAATAAATGCAGGTTAAGAAATTGTTTCCATAATTCCTTTTAATCCGATTATTTTCGTTAACCACAAGAAAATTGCTCAAATTCTCCCTCGTCACTCTTCTAGCGCAAAATATAAGCCTACCCCGCAAATCCATATTGATTCTTGAACACTGTTAATTTCTTCAGAGAAAAATTTAATGAATTTAGTTAAGTGTAATTCTTATTTTACTTGGTAGTTTCATATTATTTAATCATGAATCATTAACATAAAAAGTTCAATTAACCCACCATTGAATAAAACAGTAATCTACAGCACAACCATACAACAAGAAGCGCCACACCACATCCCCCGCGGGTTACGAACTAGCAGAAAAATTTCACTCGTCCAAACACAAAACTTAAAACAAAATCCATGTTACAATATCCCAAAAACAAGTATTACCTATACCTACTGATTACAATCACAAATGCGCTACCCAACTTTACAGTTTACTTCCCTCTTGACAATTTTTACCCAAAAGATCCAAAATAATAGTTTCAAAGTTCAAATGGAATAGGTGCGAACAATAGCAACTGAAGGGTATGGTACAACCATATATGCCAATGCTGAAAAGACTAAAATAACTTGAAAGCCACGAGAGATGTTACTTTACATCTAATTACGGTCAAATTCGGCAACCAAAAGTAAGAAGAAAACGAAAAATGACCCAAATGAATCCTTACTTCTTAACTCACCCAGCATGTGGCTACTGTTATGAGGAACCACTTCCTGAGTACTGTACACTAGTACAGTTGAAGAATAAGTGGCCACGGCTGTTCCAACAAGATGGAGATATCATTTGGCAAAACCAATCAAGCTCATCAGGATTCAAGACCAGGGTTTAATAAAATTTACAGTGGTTAAAGCGTTTGTCTTTGAGGAGCAAGAATCACTTAAAAAGTACAAAGATGGAGAAGAAAATGCTACTATTACAAAGACAACAGAGACATCACAAACTGAGTTACACACCTCCCACCATCAAAACCCCCAACAAGAAATTTGTATCTTCAACTCAGTCTTCCTCAGCATCCCCATCGTACTAATGAGCATAATCTCAAGAATAAGATGACATCATTTAAAAACAAAGGAAAAAACACTATGTCATAGTACAAAAAATAAACGAAGCAACCTATAGATATGCAGTAGAAAAAAAAGGGGTATGATCAGTAAGGAGTGTGATAATACCCAGTTGGAGGTCCCATTCCATTGACTGGGGGCATTCCATAAGCCATTGTTGGCATTGGAGTTCCAGGATAGTATCCATTGCCACCCAGTTTGGCCAAGCTAGATTGGCCTTGCATTCCATCCCTTGCATACTGCTGCCACAGAACCTGCTCCTGCACAAGCATGTGCTGCTTCTTCTCCATATCCGCCATTTGCACATAGGATGGTGGCGGAATGCTCAATGACGCTGCGAAAGGGTCCTGATTCACCGGCTGCACGGACCCATCTGGGGCTGGGAGGGCCAACACAGGTGTTGCGGTCTTTCCTGGTCCCGGCAATGCCACACTGCTTGCACTCCCTCCACTCAATTGTGCAGTGCTGACATGCTGCCTCACCATTCCTTGATCATACATTCCATTCAACAACAAGGGATCAAACCCTCCACCCAATGTTTGCTCCTGCCTTGACAAATTGCTAGCAGTCTCCACCAATGCCAATTCCCAATCGGCCTTCCCGGGTTCCGCCGCTGGGGTTTGCCAAGCCGAGGTAACTTGCGGCTGCCCATTTGATGGGAATGCTTCCCATGACCCATTTGCATTCTTAATACCAGGCGCACCAGCAAAGAGTGCCAAAGCCAATCTGTTACCCTGATCATCAGCACTAACTGCATCATCTCTCAGATTCACCAAGTCCTCTGTAATCTGCGGCTGCTGCGGCTTAGGCTCCGGCTCAGGGGGCGGCGGCGGGGTATAATTCTCCGGCGGAGGCAGGGCCTTGATCTCATTCATATCCGGCACCGGCTCCTCCTCTTCTTTCTCCGCAGGCGGAGGAGCCTCCTCTTTCCTCTCCGGACTCTTCGGCCTCTTGGCCCTATCCCTCACAAACTCCTCCAGCGTCTCCAGCAATTTACCAGTAATCCTCTGAACTTCAGGGTACTCCGAGGACCTCGCCACGCCGGTATCCTTACACCAATTGTAGAACGCAACCAGCTCATCGATCTGCTTCGCCGCGCTGGCGTAAGCATCGAAGGCCTTAACACAATCAGGGTACTCCATGTCAAAGAATTTGTCAAGCAACACAGCCAAAACCTCACAAATATCAGCGTAAAGCTGAAAGCTCTCCTTCACGACAGGGTACAACGCAATCAGAATCATCCTGCTATTCTTGGCTAAACCAGTAGGCCTACAAGACAAGAACCGATCCAAAAGCCTCTGCAAATGTCCCATCTTACCGAAGATCCTCTCCGGCTTCATGTCCCTCAACGGAGTCACAGCAACAATCCTCTTGTCATCCCTTCCCACCGTTTCCCTCTCAGTCATGTCACCAAACGACCTCGTCCTCCTCATCCCGTTCCCATAACCGTAACCTTCTCCCCTGAATTCCCCTCCGCCGTACTCATACTCATAAGGCCGTGGCGGCGGTGACCGGAAATTGTCCCTTCCTCCCAACCTATCATCGAAACCGAAACCGCCGCCGCCGCCGCCGCCAACGCTGCCGGCTGAGCTTCCGCCGGCAGCGCTGCTGCTCTTCCTATCGAAGAGCATCAGCTCGAGGCGCTGATCGAGGTACATAGCGTAGGTCCTGACGAAAGCAGAGTGGTCCCAGGAGCTGGAGTGAGCCTCGTCCCTGAAATCGGACATGTTGAGGAGCCTGGTTCCTCTGCGTGTGGCGTAGAGGATCTCCTCCTGGAACAGCGGCGGACCTTCGTTCATGAGCCGGTGGACCAGCATAAGCGCCTTGAGGGCCACGATCCAGTCGCGCGTCTTCCCCAACCGCTTCGACACGGCTGAGACGCAGGCGTGGACGTAGCCGCGCGAGTATGACGTGAGGTTCAGGATCTCCCGGACGTACTTCTCGCCGGCGGGATCGTCGTCGTGGCTCGTCGCCTTCACGATCGCCACCTCAAGGTCCGGCGCCATGTTGCTCGCCACCTTCGCTATCCCTATGCTCGTCTGGTCCTTCACGGCCCCAATCGCCTTCCGAATCGTGCTCGGAGCCATCGCTCTCACCACCACACACACCTCCTCCTTCTTCTGCTTTCGATCTGTCACTCGGTAGCTCCAACTCAGTGACTCACCGACTCGGAGCTGCGGCTACCAAGGGCTCGAAAACCGTTGTAACGGATTGTCCCGGATTGGATTTGAGTTAACGGATTTTTCTAACAAAAGTAACCGAAATAGCCGTTGGAGCTCGATTTTGTTAGATCCTCGAGGGTTACCTCTGCTCCTAGATCCGCGTTCGGACCCGAGAAAAACGGGTGCGGATGATCCGATCAGGTTGTGAACGGTGGTCAATGGAAGGTGGAGAACGAAGGGTCAAAGAGGCGCGAACGCTGTGATCTCTTTGGCTCAGATCTGCGCGGAACTGAGAGAGAGAGAGAGAGAGAGAGAGAGAATGTGTGTGAGAGAGAGAGAGAGTTGGACGGTTGAATTACCGGGGGTGTGTCTGAAGACCGGTAGAGGGGCGCGATCGGGTGCGGTGGGAGCTTACTTTATCACCATACGATCGCGTACGGTTTACGATGATGTGGACTTAGTTTCTCTTACGTGATGGTGATTTTTTTCTGGTCGCTCCGGTTCGGTTGGTGACACGTGGAGCCAGGTGGTGTGTTATTGGGGTGGGTCCCGCTGGAGGGGTGGATCTTGGGGTGTAGATTTGAAATCCGGTGTGTAATGTATGGCGTCGGTGGGAGGTTAAATGTGAAATACTTTGTATTTTTGGAAAGCAACGAATATGGGGTGTTTTGTCCTTTTCCCTCCTTATTTATTCTTTTTTTTTAATCATTATTATTGGCTTTAAAAAAGAAATATAAGCTGTACTCTCGTTTCTGATTTAAATTTTTCAGTTGCTTTCAGATTTTTTATTTAAAAAAACAGTAGTTGACATGTCTTTGATTTATTAACATGGATTTGTTAGAGGATATATACACACTTGGAAAATTGTTAGTTGTTACGGATATGTTTTTCTGTTTTTTCACGAAGGCCATATTGTGCTACCACTGGAGAGAGAAAATGGGAATGGATATCTGAATGAAGACACAATTTAATGAAATTAAAAAATATTGTGAATAACTTTCCCAAACTTGCATGCCATCCCTTATCTTTTTTTTTTTTTTTGGAGATCAGTATGCCATGGTTGAATTCAATCCGTTCAGTATACGGAGCAAGCATATATACAGACCGCGCAGTATTTGGCAACATACTGTTGCTCATGTTACAGCTATTCCCCCCCCCCCCCCCGGGCCTCTTTTTTTTTTGGTGCAGTTACAGCTATTTTTATTTCGTACTGTGCATGTTACGGCTATTTTTAATTTTCGACTGTATATGTTACAGCCAACATTAACCACTTTCGATGGCCTTAATATTTTTCCATATTGATAGAACAGAAAGTTAACCCGTAACTCTTATAAGTTACATTTTGCTATACTGATTATAGCGGCTGACATTTTTCATATTAATTCATAAAGTGAAAGCTTAAACTTAATAAGATGTCTATCCAATGTACCAAACCAAACCCAAAAAAAAAAAAAAACAAAAGGATTTTTATGCGGTATATCCGCCTATGCCTTATAGTTTTTTCATTATTATTATTATTATTTTGTTTCATTGTTTTTACAGGGATTGGAATAAGATTTATATGGTTATAGAATAATTTAAATGTATGCATACACACACTATTGATTTAAAAAAAAGGGTACTTTCTCTGGTAAAATGCGTATTTTAGATTTTACCGTGAAGTTAGTAGGTGGTTAAAGAAGAATTACATATAATAAATTAATTCTAAACCGTTTATTTAAAATTTTGTAACAAATTAAAGTCATATATTAAAAAAAACCTGAAATATTATTTTTTAAATATTAAAAAAATTTAAACATTATTCTTTTAAAAGATGTGCTTATGACATTCAACTTCTTCAATTTAAATATTAACAAATCGTGTGACCCTTTTTTAACTACCTACTAGCTTTATGTTAAAGTTTAGGGTGCATATTTTACCAGAGAATGCACCTTAAAAAAAAATGTGTATTTCATCTTCCTACTTGCCTAAAGATTAAGATTTGTAATTTAATGTTTATTAGTAAAAAAAAAAATCATGTAAAGTCGTAAACTCTAAATTGAAAAATGCATAAAAAAAAAAAACTCTAAGTTGAAAATATTCTACTATACCAGCCATATCCTCGATGATTACATGATCAGATACTTTTAAGGTACATAATAAATCTTATATCTATATGCCTACTACAACGAATTTTACTATTTAAGACACCTAATATTTGTAGTTTCATTTTGATTGATTGTTGGGGTAAAAGAAGTTCATAGTACTACGCAATAATGCCTTGTTACATTACTAAAAACAATTAATTTATACAGTCTTTATCACATTAAAAATAAACTTGTGTGATTTGTGCTCACAAAAAAATTTAGGCGACTAAGTGTAAATTTGATTGTCAAAACAATGACAATAATCTTCTCAAATAAAATTTTTATATGACTTGATCATATATAAATTTTTAGTATTAATCAATAAGGTGAGACTTCAAAAATAAGTATATAAAGAGTCTAATCAATTGTGAGAATTTACATATGATCAAATTATATGTAATTTTTACATGAGAATATCTATTTCCTAAAATGATGTTGAAGGTAAGAAAAGATCCTTTTAATAAAAAATTTACACTTGAAAACATATAGAGAAACCTCAAAAATGAAAAAATTTGTGCAATTTAAACTCTCACAAAATAGCTACTCATGCAAAATTTTGAACTTTAGAGGCATTTGTTTTAAGGTATGTAAAATTATTTTTGAGAATAATCATTTAAGAATGATATGTTTCCATGTTTGTTTCAAGTTTAAAAAAAAATTCAAATATTAATTATTCTTAAGAAAGTTACGTTCCGATATTTAGATAGTATTTTATTCCTATTAAAGGGGTTAGGAATAAAAATATTCCTATATCATGGGAATGTATATTATTATAAAAAATATCAAAATATCCTTCAATTATTTTACTTCCCTCAATTATGAAAAATTAAATATATTAGGGGCATTTTAAGAATTATAATATATATTCCTAAAAATATACATTATAAACTAAACAAGTTTTAACTTATTCCTGAAAGTCTGAAAAAATATTCCTAAAAATTTTTAGTACTAAATAAATAAATTTTTTAGATTACTCAAAAATAAAATTTCTAAATATAATATTTTTAAAAATGTGATTTATGGGAATATAATCTCAAATTTCGAAACACCCCTTAGGAGTAGTACATTGTGTTGGTTTGACCGCTTGAGGCTCTCAAATAAAATCAAAAATAAAGAAGATAAAGTTAAAAAAGGAAATTTCACAAAAACCAACAACAATAAAAATGGAACATTTACTCATAAAAATAAAAATAAAAACCTAAGTAAAATCATAAAAATATTAATTGATAGCTAAAGTTTCATCCACTAAAATGATTTTTATTAGAATACAAAATAACTAAAATCAAGCTATTAAGAACGAATTAATAATAAGGGATTCAAATAGGATACATAAGGTTATAGATTTAAATTTAAGTGCTATCAATATACCAAAAAAAAAAGCTAAATCCAGATAAAATATATTTGTATATAAAGTGGAAACTAATTCAGAAAGTAAATATTATGGAATCAGAACAAAATAATGAAAGATTAAAATTAAATTTATTTTCAGATACATTAAGTCATCATTATTGTATATAAATTTACAAGTGATTCAATTACATCATACAATTTTTTTTTCACTCTAAAAACGGTTATTTTTCTAATTTTTTGTTTATATATAAAAAGCGTGGGGTTAATTTTTTTTAAAACTATGATTAAAATAAAAATTTTCATGCACAAGATCAAAGCTCCTACTTGTCTTCCACTGAATCTATCACTGTTAAGGGTATTGTTAGAAGAATAATTAATTTGTTAGAATCTCATCTATACAGGTAACTTTCCATTCAATGAATGAATAAATAAGTAAGATTATTATTCAGCAGGTTTTTTTTTTTTTTTTAATTCTCATGTAGTAGTTAGTTGGCCGAGCTTTTCCCTAATAATGGGTTGGCCAATGATCCACACATATACTTATATGTACATCCAGGCTGTGGTGAATATTGGAATTCGGGTTTTGTTACAAGAGTTCTAAAGTTGCAGTTGTGCAAAAGATTGATTGGATCATCAAACTATTATGAAATTCGGGCTTAATTGCATATAAAAATAAGTGCCATATCATATTCCCCCCCCCCTCCCCCCCAAAAAAACAAAAAAAAAAAGAAAGAGATTGAAGTGCCGTAATAAATCACAATAAATGATTTCATCATAAAAAAATGAATCACATTGATTGAACAGACCTGAAACTTTGTAACACAAGAATAATGATCTTTCTAAAATATCTTTTTAATCATTCTCCTAGTTTTTAAATAAAAAAATAATGCATACTTTTTATATTTTTAAGATAATAAATATATTGATAAAATATTTAATATGTTTCATATTTAATAATTAGGAGGATTGTTAAAAAAAAAATTTTAAAAAGATATATTATTATTTATAACAAAAGTTAGTTGATTAAGAGAATCCTCCTCGTGTATCATGGAAAAAAAGGAGAATCCTCCCCAATCATAATTTATTTGACTCAAATATTTTTTCCCCATAGTTAAATGCAAGTTCATTCATGGTGGGATAAACTAATTTTCTTGCCAGCTCATAAAAAGAGAGGTAATAAAATACTTCGTTATTTCTCATGGGTAGAGGAAATGCTTCTAGAATAGTTGACGATGAATAAGCAATTAGTTGTTGAATCATGAATCCAACGCATGCTTTGAATTCCTTATTGACCCTTCAACGGTTCAACCAATGCCGTCCGAGTTAAAAACGAAAATCGTTTCAGCACACCATACTTATAGAAACCCGGTCTTATGTAGACTTGAAATTCAGTACAAGTTTGAACGACAAATTTCGTCATCTAGTGTGACGTTAACAAATTTAATTTGTCTAAAAATATATACGAGTTAGCAGCATCATCGGTCGCGTGGCCTAATGGATAAGGCGCTCGCCTCCGGAGCGGGAGATTGTGGGTTCGAGTCCCATCGCGATCGATTTTATCTTTATATACTCATTATTCAATTTTTTTTCCCCGATAGGGTTCTTGCAAGAGCTCATTATTCAATTTTCAACTCACAATAATGGAATTCAACCAGTTTTCAACACAAATTGAAACAAGGAAATGGGAAGAAAGAAAATGTTGCTTGTAATGGTCAATTTTGGGTTAGTGAACATTAATTTTCAAATTGAATACAGCACCAAAAGAAATTTTAAAATGAATACTACAAGTTTTTCAGCAAGCTCAAGATACACCTTTTAACAATTTCTAAGGCTGCTAAGGATTAGACGATGCCCCTGTTGGAAAATGCACATGTAGTCAAAGACAAAAAAAAAAAAAAATTATGTTACAGCACGTTGGATTAAGAAGAAGTTGTGTTCACAAAGGGGTAAATAGCAATGCATTAGGTTCACTAGGGACAAAATTCTCCAATCCCCTTCAGATGCCAGGGCTTTAAGAACAAGAACTCTACCATTACAAGGCCAAAGTGCAATTGGGCTTAAATTTATGGGCCACCAACTGTGGGATAAACCTCCAACGCCTTGGTGTAGTGCCATTGCACCATTAGCTGAAACTTGAGAAGTTACCGAGTCGGTCATCTATTTAATTCAATGTGAAAACTCCGTTAAACTAAAAAGCAGCTACACTAACAACCAAAACTACATTATCTATCAAGTCATCAGAGAATGAGATGAGCGTATTTAAGTAGTTCATATATATATATATATATATATATATATATATATATATATATATATATATATATATATATATATATATATATATATGGAGCGTATCACTTTATTTTGAGAGTTGGTGGAGCAAATTGGGACTGTATAACTATACATGGATAGTCAAGATTTAAAGTTGTTTAAAAGTCACATGATCACTTAAAAAAATCTTGTGACTTTATATTTTAATCTTGACCATTTACATAAGATTAAATAGTTAAGATTTACTCCTTTCACTTTCACAATTAATTACTCCTCTCATTTGACACACTCCCTATATATATATATTCAGACCATAAAAATTTCAGGTGTCCTTTATGAAAACCATAGTCAACAAAATTGCATACCAGTGAGTAAGACCCTAGTTCCTTGAATCAGAGAATGGCTGTGACTTCAGCAAACTAACCAGGAAGTGGGTCCTAAAAGAACAAATGACTGGGATTCTGGATTTCAATTACAATGGAAGTTGGAATTATCATAATATGATCCTGATATCATGGAGGATATATGCTCACTTAAGCTATTTTAGATATGCTGATAAGTACAATTAAACCTGATTAAAAACAATCATGGAAATCTTTGGAAATCGGCTCCTTGCACAACAATATCCAATGCTAGCTCATGGATGTCAGCAAATTCTCTCATTCAAACCGCTTTCACAATCACAAGAGCACCAAATCAACAAATTCACACATTGCAGATACAATATTGAATAGTACTATCTTTCAAGGACACAAAAGGCTTAGAAACTAAGGGTACGTTTGGTTTATGAAAATATTTTCTATTTTCATTGTCTGTTTTTATTTTTGGAAAATGATTTTTATTTTCATATTTTCTAAATTTAGGAAATACGTTTGATTTGTCTGTTTTCAAAAAGGGAAAACAATGAAAATATATTTGGTTTGCCTATTTTCAAAATCAGATTTGAGATAATAAAATTATATTTATTATTAAATTATATATATATATATATATATTTAGATAAACTTTATTATTTGTAAATTTGAGATGAACTTAAAAATATTTATTAAAATAAGATAACTCTATAAAATTTTAAGATTAAAAATAAAATAAATTACTCACTTTTAAGTAATTTTATTATTATTATCAATTATTATATAATTAAATACTTCAAAGGAAATTTTAACTAAAAAAATTCCTTGTAATGAGAAAATAAGTTTGGAATATATTTAATTTATAGATAAATTATAATGATACTAAAAAAAGACATAATTAAACAAAATAACTAATACTATCACAAATGATATCTTACACTATGAAATGGAGCAAGATAGCTAGCTATATGAGGAAATCCAGAATCAACAAGATAAAATTGATCTGCCATAGAATCCAAGAACATATTAGATAACTATAACTAATAATGAGAGAAGGTAAAAAAAAAAAGATTGGTTGAGGGAGGAAATACAAGATATTCATCATCGGCTACATTATATAGAACACCTCTTATGTAGAACACAAAGGATGGCAATAGCTAACTAGAGCTTATCTTCATACGACATGGTAGGACTAGGCCTTGCTGTCCACATGCATATAGATTATTACCGCATGGATAAAAATCAAACACTGCATTGATGTGTTCCAACCTTATTAATCCCAAAAAAAAAAAAAAGAAAAAAGAAAAACCAAAACAAATCACCAATCGAATATGAATATAACAATGACTACAGTAATAAAGAACATCAAGTATTGGCAAAACTCAAACTAGCAATACAACAAGAGTACCACACATTTCCTAATCTTAACCAATATTATATGAATCACCAACAAAACAATGCAAAACAGGACATATAAAGATATTCCAAAGCAAAACAAAGGATCAAGGATGCAATAATTATAACCACAGCAGCAGTATGAGGAAATTTGATTTAACATTGAACGCATAACAAAAATAACAACGGAATGAATAGATCAGATCCAAAAATTACAAAAACCCTCATCTCTCAAATGAAGTTCCAATTTTTATCTATCAGTAAATTAACACCAACAAAAATAAGAACAAGCTAATCGATGGTCTGCATGATGTCCTCAGAGGCAAACTTGGTGTCCTTCTCTTATCAACGGCGGCGCAGCCCTTGGCCTTGCAGTCGAGAAGCGATTTGCGGTCCTTGTCGAGGTGGAGCTTGGTGATTACCACCTTGGAAGGGTGGATTTCGATGTTGATGATGCAGCCATTGACCTTTTTCGCTGGTGATGTGCTCGATGTGGATCACCCACTTCCAGTGGCACACCTGCATCACCTTCCCCTTGCAGCCCTTGTAGGTCCCACCCACAACTTGCATCTCGTCCTCCTTGCGCACCAGCATGGAAGGGATGAGGGAAGGGAAGCGTCGAGCGATGAGCGGCGGAACACTAGTTGAGGGAAGGGAGGAAGGCATAATGGAATGATTGAGATTGGAGGGAGGGGTTCCTGCTTTTCCCTAATTAGAGAATTGGGGGAAAGAAAAAATGCATTTCACTTTTCCATTAGATGGTCTTACAAAAGAAAGAGAAAATTGTGTAAAAAAAAAAATTGCACCTTCGCTTGGTGCAGATTCGAACCGTAGACATTGAACCAAAAACGAATAGAAGTTTCGTTTATTACAATTGTGCCACCGCACTTTGGCTGAAAATATTTTCACACGATCAACTGAAAAAGGTGAAAAGGTGGATTTGCTATTTTCAAATTTTCCTTGTTTTCAGGAAATATTTTCTGCTCATATTTTCAAAAATCGTATAACAAATATATTTTGACTTCTATTTTCTATTTTTTGTGAAAATGGCAATAGGAAATGCCAAACCAAACACCACCTAACATTTTCATTTTAGAGTGAAACAAATGGTTCCTCTTCTCTAGTTGACTTTGTCTTTTCTAGTCCTATACACAATTAGACAAGTAAATGAATTTGATCTCTGTGACATTTAATGTTACTCACACCAGTTTGAGAAATTTGCAGGGACTTATTTGCCAGTTTCTTCCATCCACTTGCATCCTAAACACAACTGCAAAACTAATAAGTTTACTGTAATGCTCACATTCATCATAGGACTAGCTGGCCTCCTAACTCCTAAGTCCCCCCACGCCCTGCCTCTTTCATAAGTGCGATGGATCCAGAAAATTTAGATAATGGAGACAAAGATAAAACATATGCATAATAAGAAGTTTCATATAATTTTTATTTTATTATGGAATCAAACTTAATTACATAACGGGGGCAAAATAACTATATACCTATCTACTTTTAAAAGAATTCACAAATTTTAATGGGGCCCATACCCCCACCTTCTTACAAGTGCATCCGTCCCTGCTGCCAGCAACCAACTTAATTGACTCACTTTGGGAATGGATGAAGCCACTTTTGAAATCCTCAGTCTTGACCAATAAGACTAAGGGCTAAGCCTATTCTACTTTTTATAAAGCGTGAGAGAAAAGAAGCAAGGATGGATCCTCTCAAAAAACATGATTTTGTTATTTATTGATTTTTACCATTAATTAGATTCTTTTATGGGTTTCATATTTGGCCTCATCTTATTAATCAATGGTAAAAATCAATACTTGACAAGGTCATGTGAAATATTTACACTAGAAGATCCATTTCCAAAAAGAAGCATAGATTCACATGAATCCATTCAAAAGCCTGTGTGTACATGAGGAAATCAAGCCTCCAGAGTCAATAAGACGAAAGGATGAGGACTGTGAAGGCTGATGTACTGGTCAAGTTGTATATCTAATATTGTCCAACATGACGTACATGCTCTAGAATGACAAGTCAGGGAGGCATATGCTGCTACAAAATTTGAGCTTAAGGCCATCGTTGCTCAGCTTTTAGGATAAGCAGACAAGAGAAGCCAAGAGCACTAGAGTGGACAACAATAAATAGTTCAAACAAAGAACAGCTTCATACTTGGTTTTAGAGGCAGTAAATGAACATGGGGTTTTTTGGGTTAACAAATGTAAGGAATCAGCTCTTTCAAACTTTGAGGAAAAGCCAATAGGCCAGACACGTTAGCGTCTTTTGGTATAAAACCACTAATAATGTGAATATCACATGGTTGATATAAAACCAACTAGAGATTCTAATATTATAAGGTGGACAAAGGTCAAAGGAAGACTTAGATGGCTTCATGCTTTCTTCATCTCCATCTTAATCTTTATAAGCCCCCACACAACCTAATTTATAGGTAGGGTTGCCTTACAGATTACTTAAGTGTTAAATTATTTATCTCAATTTGGTGGTCGTGGGCAAATTTGGTGTAAGGTTCATAGATTTTTTCCATTTTGAATAAATAGAAATGTTTTTTGTGGCAAGTTTTGAAGGTTTGTTCAGGTTACTTACACTTGAAACAAATACAAAATCATTAAAGAATCAAAGTTGAAGCAAGTAGCTTGTAATTTCATTTTTCATCATAGTTTGCTTTTGCTCTGGACAAGTTATTCAAGCAAATACTTTTTACTGAGCCGAACACCATTAAAAAAGATCAAAGTACAAATTATAAGCTATGTCAGATAGTTTCATTTGCATTCCTTAATATCGCCAAACGCCGCGCTGTACCAATGAAGGATCTGCAAAATAATCATTAAGAAAATGTTATTCTTTGGACACCTTACCTTTTTTTTATAATAATATAATAATATTCCTCAATGTTCTTTTGCATTTCCAAGTGATTAATTGTCCTCAAATTTCTGAGGCACAAAGTAGCCAATAAAAGTATGTATAATAAATATAACATATGCACATACCGCCATGGAACATGTCCAGCAAGCAGCCAATCTCCTTGTTCGTTTTGAAAGGTGAGTGTATAACTTGCTCCATCTTCCTCAAAATTTTGGTCTGCGCATATATAACGTGTAGAAACCAAAGCAAAAATCAAATCCACTAAATATACCTCACAACAAACCCACAAGAGAACAGAAAAATATAGCAGTACTCATCATCACTTACATTTAGCAAACATACTAATCAACGTGTTTGTAAGAGTCTGGTAAGAGTTGTAAAGCCTCAAATCAACTTTCCTTCCTATTGTTACACCTTCCATATTAACCTTGACATAAAAAGAGTTTGGCCCTCTATTATGATTCTCATTAGCTTGCATCCTATTGTTCCTGATTTGGCCTCCTCCAGGATGCAGCTGATGCAGTTCTTTCTTTCTCCATGATTTAATTGGTGGCCACCCCACCAAACTGTTTTCTTCTTCTTCATTCCTGTACGTCCATAGAAGTAAAGACACATGTTCTGTATGTTACTTTCTAAGTTTATCTCAGATATATATTATATATTGACCAAGGTGTTGAATGAATCACTAGCAAGTTGAAAGACAACTTACTTGTTTGATGTGTGAATGTTTCTATGCTTCTTTCCACTGCGGTCATCTTCATCATTTGGTTGCCCGCTCCATACTAGTAAAGGCAAAGGTTTCAAAGAATGTCCAAAGGACTCTTCAAAGCTACGCTTGTTTCTGACATGCTTCTTGCTTTCACTACTTCTGCAACCGGGTCTCCACGATTCTGAGCACTCTACCACCTGTTTTGACCTTATTAAGCCACAGTTGATAAGGTCCAACCCTTCTATGGGAACTTGAGTGGGGAGAGCGAGGCCTAAATGAAGCTCCATATGTGGCATAACAGGCTAATTAATTAGCATACACAATAGAGAGACGTAGAACACATATATAGGGCAAGTTTCAAAGTTAGATATGGACTATATATGCTGCTCATTAATTGGAGTTATTTGACCTTTTGGGACTTGTAGCCATATATATGTGTGCATGTGTGAGTGAGGGAGAGGAATGAAAAGACTGTTGTCTTGTAGGAATAGGGATAGGTAGAGACAGCATGGAAGTTGGGTCGGCTAAAAGAGCAACAAACATGATAAGCTAGTTGAGGAATGAGAGCACCAACGTGCCACAGCCACTTTACCCGCTTTTATTTAATTGGTCTCATTTTTCCTACCAATGTGTCCCCACGTATACATATATACACTACTACTCTATCTCTCTCTCAGTGGCTTTTTTTCTCATTGCTTGAGTTTATGATACTTAGATTAATGTTCAAGGAAACTGTCATATTCATTAGCACCATAATTTGGTGAAGGTGATCGATCATTCTGAAATGACATCGGAGATTGAGTTCATTAACCGTAGGAAGAATCTAATCTTGGAAACAACACTTTAAACCGTGTGAAGATAAAGAAGACAGATAAATTGATGCAGATATATAATATTATTTATCAAACTGAATAACTAGTATATGACACGATTGATCATCTACGTTCTTCTTTTTCCCTTTTCTTTTTAAATGGAATCCTTTTCTCGCTTAGCACTGAATGTTAAAATTGTGTGACGTGTCACCACAACCACAATAACTTCTTATTCTGATGAATCACGGTGCACTTGTATAAAACTCTTTAGCCGCTAAATCACAAAAACTCTGCTTGTCCATAAACATGTACCAAAAAAGACACCGTTAATTAAGCTACTAGTTAAATATTATAATAGATCTTCCAAAACAAAAATGAAAGAGAGAAAGAAACTATAGTAGTTCATGCACCTGTTGATTTTGCTTGCTAATATGTCCAATATGTCGGCTGATGCCCCTCAAATGTATCATGATTTTTAGAAGACTCACAAAACTTCCATGTATCCACCGATACACTTAGCTAAAAAATATTCGCTTCATTTCAATTGATTATATATATATAATAACAATGATGTACTTAATTAATTCCCCTAGCTAGTTGCTAACTCTGTACTGTTCCGCTTTAACATTAAACAACTAAATAATGATGATTCTTTCTGTTGGCCTAATTGGCTTTATATTCCACTATTGACTCCACTCCCTGGATGCATGGGAGAACTTTAGTTTAGAGGGATCAGACAAGGGGAAAGAGTAATGTGCACGGCAAGAGTAATGTTATTTATATATTAAAAATGAACATCATTTGTGGACACCATAAAAAAAAAAGACACAAAATATTTAATAATAATAAATAAGCTAAGACTTTGTATATTTCTATAGTATCCTTTTTTAATGTCCATTTTTTATATATACATAACATTACTTAATCATTCGACAAAGCAACCAACAAGATATAGTATAATTAGGTATGTGCTCCAAAATACTAGTGTAGGGTTGGCAATACAACACAAGGTAGTGCTGGTCCAGGGCTTGGCCAAAGGGTAGACCTTGTGAAGGCCACGTGATGTTGCAGTGGTGATGGCAGAGATTATGCTATTCTCTGAGCCCCGCACGAACATTGGAACCAGTTCTTGTAGCTAGCTCTCGTGCGGTGAAGGTTGCAAATTCAACTAGTAGGACCCCAAAAGTTTGATAGGTCTAATTCATTGCTGGCCCTTTACCTGGCATTGATGACTGCAGCCACACCTTATACAACTCACTATATTGATCACTTGGTTAAGTATATGGGATATTGTGTTAGTAAAATGAGACCCCTAGTAACTCTTGGAAAATATTTTTCTTTTGGGAATCTGCATAACTGCATTGACATGTAAAGTTATAGGATGTCACTCTCGAATCTCACTTACCCAAAGAAATGCAAAGCAAAGCAGAGAAATTTTAAGATGCTATGATAGAAGAAAAAAAAAATGTTCATTTTATACCATTCAATAATCAATACTCACAACTTTAACTATTGTATTAAAAATTATATTTAAAGTAAAAGATAATAATAATTTACAAAGATGAAATGTTAAACATTATATGATTACAGAATAATATCTTTTTCTTAGTCTCAAAAAATCTAGGAATTTCTGAGACAAGGCATGGGTTGGTCCTATTCTCAAGTTTGATGGAGGGACCACTGGAAGGAAGTGATATGCTTCAAAGCACTATGGTTTGATTTCCCAAAGGTTTGGCTTTGCTTTTTCTTTTGGGTATTAGTTAGGCTTTGCCTTTGACGATAGGATAAGAAAACTCTGGCCCATTTATGTTCGAAGTGCTTGTTTAATTGATTTTTATTATATCCTTATCAACCTTACCATGTCCTGATATCCCTTTGTTTAGTTGCCACCAAAGCATACACTATTAAATTCAAATCCAGGAAATTTGCTATCCTTAACACATTATCATAAGTTTCGAGTGGTTAAACTCGTCAAATACTCCTTGTAAATATCCATGTCCGATATGCCCTGAACTTGGCAAGTTGGTGCGTTTGTGTGTGTGTGTGTTAATTAACAATCTGATCATGTGAAAACACAATAAGCTCAAGCTGGAATTGAAAGCCCCACTGGTTGTCAAGTTGTCCAGAACATTGACTAAGGTAAAGCATAATTAAATTCTCCATATCTAGACGTTATTATTTGCTAAACATAATTAGTTGGTTTAATTTCTCATAACAAGCCAGAGCAACTTTATTTTTAGAGGGGACAAAGGCAAGACATTTTTTTTTATCTTTGTCTTACGTGTTGTCCAACTAAACCCGTGCAAAAATTGGCATCATTTTAGCTTTCTTACTCGGTATTATTGCAGGTGAAAATGTGTTTTCATTGCTTTTCCCAATCTTAATTAGATAAGGTGAAACTATTTCTTAGTCATTTTCATCCATGGCAAGTCATTGTTTTGAAAGGTGCCAATTACAATGCTTGTCGTTGAAGTCACTTGGCATTCCAAGTTGCAGGCCCAAAGAGAAGGGTAGCTTTTATTGAAGTACGTGTAACTTTGTGAGTTGCTACTGGGTAGACAAGCCAGGCATTCCACACAGATTTCAGTAATATGTGGAACTTCATATAAAATCCTTCTGAATACAGTATGAACACAAATTTTTGTTTTGCGCATGCAAGTTTACTTCAATGACTGATTGAACATTTTTCTGTTTTAAATGGAGTCTTGTCATCTAAAAAAGAAAAAGAGTAAAAAAAAATATTAGTCTCATGTTGGGAAATGGAAATGGAACACTATTAACAACCAGTAGGCTTGACAATGAGGTGAGCTCTTAACTCAATCGGCCTTACATCTTTAAGGATTAAACCTGTCACACACTTGTGATTATGAATGTTTTAACTTCAATTTATATAGTAAATAACAATATCTTTTAAATTAATATATAATCTCATATAAATTTACAATATTTTCAAAAATTAATAAAATAAATAAAATTAATTAAGATTTTTTTTATGATTACCAAACTAATTAAGATAATCAAGTTAATGTTAATATAATTAATATTAGGTTTAAATATATTTTTAGCCACTATAAATATAGGTTGTTTTGATTTTAATCCCTCTAAAATTTTTGCTTTGGTTTTTATCCATTTTTCCCCTTTTTTTTGTTTTTAATTTCAGTTATTCTAAATTTTAGTCTCTATAAGTATTTCAAAATATGTGTTTAGTTCTTATAAATGTTGAAAATTTTATTTTTGGTACTTATAAATATTTAAAAAAATTTCTATTGATCTTTATAAATATTATCACTTAATATTGGGTCTAAACGATAGGGATAAGAAACCTAACGATGAAAAAAAAAAGGTATCAAAATTAAAGTAAAAATTTTAGAAAGATCAAAATCAAAATAATCCATATTTATAAGGATTAAATATTATTAATATTTACTTAGATATAGAGTATAAGTGTTGGGAGGACCTTTAGTCTTATTTGTGATAATGCTCAAGGATAGAAATACCTTAAAAAAAAAAAGGTAGAAGATTAGATAAAATCTATACACCTAAATGTACCTTATCTTATGTAAAGAGTTTCACCAATCAAACGTTTAAGAGATATTTATTAATTACTCACCAATAGAAAAAATTTAAAAATTTAACTCAAGTTATAGAAATACACAAGCAAAAAATCAACCAAAAGAGTCAACTCTTCTCTTTGATATAGCTATAATTTTTTTTTTTTTGAAAGAGCCCCTACTCTTGTTGGCTTAAAATATTTAGTATTTTTTTATAATATCAATTGAAGTGTATTATTATTATTATTATTATTATTATTATTGTATAAATTACCAATATATCCAAAATTTACTAAATTTCAATGAATCTGATTTAATCCCAAAGAAGATACACTAGGCCTATGATTTATTTTCTTAGTTTAGAAAAATATTTGGTGACAAGTTAAATTAATTTTGAAATGGACTTTTTATATTTCTTATTTATATTATCATATTATAAAAATATAAAGAAAAGTAAATAAAAATGCTTTAAATTAGTCTACTCCAATTGATTATGGGTGCCTTTGTTTATAATTTTTTGAGCAAAAATTTACTTATCATATATTTGAATAATTTTTTTAAAATAATCAGAACTTAAAAAAAATTATTTTTAACTTTTTCAACTATATACATGATGCATTTGTTTTACTTTTTTTAAAAAAAATAATTTTAAAACTTAAATTTCATATATAATTAAAAAAATTAAAAATTAATTTTTTTTTTCAAAAATTACTCTTTTCAATTTCTACAAAAAATCTTAAAATAGATTTTTTTAAAAAATTATTCAAATATATAAAAATTAATTTTTAATAAAAAATTAATTTTTTACCCAAAAAATCCCAAACAAACACACCTATATTTAAGTTTTATAATTACTTTTTTCATAAACACACCTATATTTGCTCGTCCAAAGCTCTAAAATGATACTTACAATGTGGGTATTAATATTTTTATTTCACAATTTTAAATTTGTAAATTATAGAAAAATTCACTTAAAAATTAAAAAATAAAAAAAGCAAGAAATATATTTTATTTGTTTAATTGAGCTCACCTCCACAAAAAAAAAAAAAAAAAGAGGCACTTTTCCTTTCATCATAGTTTTTACCTTTTAAGGATCTGAATCGGAAGCGAGACTCCGAGCACGGCAACGGAGCGCGGTGGCCAGAACGTAGACGAAGCGACTCAAATTCCGAGCTGGGAGCTCCGAGTTGCGACTCACTTAACAGCGTTTGTGGAAAAATGTCTCTGAAAGCGTCGTATTCATCGGAGAATCTGATGCTTCCGGTATCGGATCCTCCGATGGATGAAGACAGAGAGTGGCTTTTGAAGGACCACCGTGGTACCGGTGGCGCTAAGTACACCAGAGGCTCCTCCTCCGCCATCACCAAACGCGGAGCCTACGCTGCTCTCTCTTACATGTACTGCGCAGGTGCATTATTATTTCCGAATTTTAGAATTTTATCATCAAATTCTCCAATTATTATTATATTAATCGATCAAATTATGGCCTAAGTTGGTTCCATTCTCCTTCAATTGCATAAGTGCACTGTTTCATTGAGCATGTCAAATTGTGAATGTAACTCTGGCTTTTCAGTTTGTTCGTAATATTATGTATTGTTGTGTATATATAGTAAAATAATAATGCTGATCATTGGATATGTACTGTAGGAGTTTCTTGTCATCAGTAATTTACCTATAAGACTGTGAGATCCGTTTTGCACAACGTGCATTGCGCCCAATATGCATGATGTCTTCGTGTCTCTTCTGGTTGGTTTAAGGGCATAATGAAACATTAAGAAAAACAAGCCTGCAGCTTATATTGAAAACCTGGTGGAGAAGCGTGATTAAAAAACCGAGTGCCTGTTTGCTTTCCGAAAATGTTTTCTAATTTCTATTATTTTCTTCACAAAATCTTGAAAATAGGAAAGAAAACAAGATGATATTTTTTGTAATTAATATTGAAAACACAAAAATGTTTTTCGAAACCAAACATGCCTTTAACTTCCCCCATCCCCCTTCCTCCCTTCCTTATGCTGATGCATTCCCTTTTTCAATAGGTGGTTCAGTGTTAAATGACGTGTCTTGTTTGACATTTTAGGCTTTGATCAATTACTTAATAGTATCTACATTGTTTTGCAGTGCTGTTGGTGATGTTCAACAAGGCTGCTCTTTCATCATACAAATTTCCATCTGCAAATGTCATCACACTTCTGCAGGTTGATCCTTACAGAGGTTTTTCTCTCTTTCTCCACCCCCGCCCCCTTGGATAGTTAATGATTGCATTTCATGCTATTTTTTTTCGGGTGCAATTACAGTTCTCCAATCTGTTCATATATCTTAAGTGATATTAGTTATGTCTACTTTTCCCTTAACATTAATCATTCTCTAAACACAGACAAAGTCTATCTATCTCTGTATTATAAAAACTATAAAAACTGTACTAGAAACTAGCATTTTTTTTGGCTACCTTTTCAAAATTTTTCTTTTGTAGACTATTCAAGCTTAGAAACATTCAAAATTGAACAATATGAACTCCACTGGAATGTTAATAAAGGTAAAATTATTAGAATCAGATTATGATCAGGTTCACAACTTATTGATGGAATGAAAGATCTCTACAAATTTATTTGGAATTAAAGTAGGTTGTTTAATCCTCAATGTGATTTTGTTGTTCATATGGTTCTAATGAGCGAAGACTAGTCTGCTAATTTCTTGTATCAAACTGATAACACTTGTAAGTTTGGACAACTAAAATGGGGTTTTGCTCTATAAATTATAAAATAATAGTGCTGCTGTAAACTTGCATTCTTGATTTCTGTTTTTGTCTTTTTTTTTTTTGGTGTTTTTTTTTGGGGGGGGGGGGGGGGCTGCTATTCTACCTTCTCTTCCTTCTTCTTTGCTCTTTCAATGATGTTGTCCATCTTTCTCAACTTACACTTTGATGCTCCTTACAATTAAATAAAGTCTCTGTATTTTGAAGTTCATCATACTAAGTTATTAGGGATTATTTAGCTTAGCAAAACCAGTAATGCAAAAGTTACATTTCATAAGCTGGCAGTATAAAGAAATGATATTGAATCTAAAATGTTCAGGACGCTATGCGATGTCTATGGGCCTTGCGACTTGAATACCAATCTAGTTGTTCTGAATATTACATGTTATCTATATCACATATTCAAACTTGTTTCTACGCTTCTTTCCACTGCAGATGGTATGTTCATGTTGTTTTCTCTATGCATTGAGGTCCTGGAGGATAATTTCCTTCACAGCAGGTGATTCAGCAATTATAGCAGATTACTCAACAAAGTTTGTGCCATTGAAGACTTTGAAGCACACTATTCCTCTGGCAGGAGCATATTTACTTTATATGGTATGCCCTGTCAAGTCATTTTCTGTTTTTTAGGAAAAATTCTCGATTGTCATTAATATTCTCTTTTATTATGCCATTCACTCCTGTATTTCTCCTTGAAAGCTAGTCACTATGGAGTCTGTTCGTGGAGTAAATGTTCCAATGTATACCACCCTTAGGAGGACCACTGTGGTATTTACAATGCTTGTAGAGTTTTTGCTGGTGAGGCAGAGGTATACACCACCTGTCATTTTCAGGTAAATTAAATTCTTTCCATCGCATGACCTAAGGATGCCATATTTTGTTCAAAGAAATTGATGACTTGTATAACTTAATGTGGGTTTGATCAACTGCCTCATTATATTTATATTCCTTTTACGTGGGATGGAAAATGTTCCATAGGAAAATAGTTGCATTTAAGCATGCAAATTCTTTATTATAAGTGAGCACCTGATTTATTACTTTATCAATTATTCCTGTTGTACTAACAAACTTAGTATATGCATTGTGAATATGGTACGTTGGACATTTAATGTTAAGCCCTTCCAGATGCTCCCCCTGCATGCTCTTTTAGAAGGAGAAATAGATGTGCATTCCATTAAAAATAATATATCTGGTTTTCAAATTGTTATTTGAATGAACATCTCCTGATTCCTTCATAACTGAAATTTGTAAGGTTGTTCTCAGTGTTGGCTTGATTGTCTTTGGTGCAATTATTGCGGGAGCACGGGACCTCTCTTTTGATGCCTACAGCTATGCCATTGTTTTCCTGTCAAACTTCACCACAGCAATATATCTTGCAACAATAGCCCGAGTTGGTTGGATTCCCATTCTCTCTCTCTTTCTCTTTCTCTCGCTCTCTCTCTCTCTCTCACACACACACACACATGGAATTCTTTACCTTTTTCCCCTTGTTGTTAGCCTAGCCTGCATTTTCTTATTTATTAGGTATTATGTCTTTTTTGCAGGTAAAACTAGTGGCCTTAGTAGCTTTGGTCTTATGTGGTGCAACGGTAAGCAGATAGATGATTGCATCAAATGGCATATTTAAACTTTCTTACCTTTCTTTAGTAACAGAAAGCATGCTTATTTTAACTATTTCTGATTTGAAACACACTTTCTATTGTATTATAGGTATCATATGTGGACCACTTCTGCTTATTTGGTCATTAATTCGGGGTGACTTGAAGATGATAATCAATTTTCCATATCTGCTTTCACCTGGGTTTATTGTATGTTCTGCTTGAGCTTTTCTCCTTTGACTAAATAGCAGTTTTCATTCTTGGTTACTGGCCAAAAGAAACTATGCTTTTCTCCTTGGGAGGTTAACTGATTTTGGATGTCTATCTGGATTCTGGAATAAATAATATAAGAGTACAAATAAAATATCCCCTTTTCTGTTTTACCCTCTGCCCCCCTGAGCTATTTTTCATTACATTTTGATGGAAAGAGGATTCTCTGCCAATGTAATAAAACACATAGGGAAAAATGCAAACAGATCTACCCTGATGACTATTCTGTTGACATGTTGCTGGAAATTTGCATATGTAGTATGTAACAAACTATAGGGCCAGTATGGCACATTTTAAGTGTATTGTGACCAAGGTGTAATTGCGCCAAACTACAGGAGGTGTTTGATATTACCCCTGATATAATATATGATAGAATAAATGTTTTCTTTAGACTTAGTTGATCAGTATTTATAGTAATCCAGTTATTTCATTTGAGTTTTTCTTTCTGTCATTCTACAAATTAAAACGCACATAATTTCAGTTTTTGTAGTATATCAGTTGAACTTACACGGTCTATCCTTTGTCAAAATAGTTAAAAAGTATATTATTGTCTGCTATGGAAATTATGACTACATTTCTAATGTTCCATGTCTATCTCATTCTTCTGTTCAATTAATTTGCTTTATTGAGGGGAAGGATTGTATAAGCATTTGTCCTCCACAAGTAATATATTTCTATCAATTCAAATGTCCACATTTTGTTCATAAATAAACAATTGGCTTTCGTCTCTAGAAATTTCTTTTTAATTTTGGTATTTTGGCAATTTGTAACTTTTTGTACATTTCTTTGATTTGGGGGCAGGTTGTTATGCTTTTTTCCTGTATCCTGGCTTTCTTCCTAAATTACAGTATTTTTCTGAACACAACTCTGAATTCAGCTCTGACACAGACGATTTGTGGTAATCTTAAGGTTTGCTCACTTAAATACGATGCTAGTTGTTTTTGCTTAAATGCATGAAAATTAGTGGCTAGTTTGTTTTGCCTTCAATGCATCAGGCACCTATCATTAGTTCATTACAGGTTGGCACCGATGATGTATTAGCATGCTCTTTCACGGTGTATCATAGTGGTTAACTACTGCATGGACTTTGCTCTTCAAGGACTGTTTGTGTTGGGTAGGGTTTTTTTATTATAAATTTTAACAATACTGGGGGAGAAATTGGGGTGCATTAATGCATATCTTGGCTATTAAAACTTGGAATTTTGGGTGCACAAAAAAAAAAACCTTGGAATTTGGGGAGATCTCCTAGTACATTTTGGTTCTACCAGAGACTAAGTATAATAATAAACTATTAATTTTTTGGTGGACATTGATGCAGATGAGAGGGTGCGGGAGATAGAGATGGGGCACACTCATGGAAGTTGGGACTGAGGGCAATGTCAAACTACATACTGTGTATTTATAGGGTTATTAAAATATAGTAGTGGCCGGTTCGCTTGTATGTTTTTGGAAAAGAAGAAATCAGGTTAAACCGATTTTCCTGGGAAATCATTTTCCTTGTCTCAATGTTTAGTCAATTTTGACTCATGAAGGTTTGAACAATTGGGTAAAAATAAATAAAACTTGTTATTTTGATGCAGAATAGTTGATGAGGCTTGGTTATGATACTTAGTTGACATTGGAAACCATTTGTTAGGACATGACCCCAAGACTTATCACCATGTGTTGCTTTTACTTGGATTGATGATGTATCACTTCCACATAATTTCATGGAGTCCAATGTGCACTCTTCTCGACAAAATTATCATTCTTTATGTTCATTTCAGGTTTCAGATCATTGACACAATTGATGGTTGTATGCGGTTTTTATGCATGCATTCTAATTATTCTGAATTGATGATGTCTAGGATCTATTTACTATTTGCCTTGGCTGGATGATTTTTGGCGGCCTACCATTTGATTTTGTGAGTGCTCTAGTCCCCACTGACCGGCACTTCTCATTTGGAGTGTATTTTTACTGTTAATAGAATGTGTTGTGTTTTTGGTTGCAGTGGAATGTGATTGGGCAATTTCTCGGTTTTGTGGGCTCTGGTCTATATGCCTACTTTAAGCTTATTGGCAAATAGCTTGTTCAAAGTCCTTAGTGGATGTCTTTATGAATCAGGAACTACCATTTGTTTTTGGTCATCTGATTTTCACCACATCCCTGTAAAAGGAGAAGAATCTGAATCAATCTTTGGTCTATCGAACACGTGATGAAGCTAATCTAATTTATTTGAAGGTTTTGCTGAGTTAGAAGTGGACATTACCATCATCTGACTAGACAATGCATGGCTTTAACGTGTTCAAACTGCCGACGATCTAGCAATGAGTTCACCCTTGTATTTGATGAATTCCATGCATCCCTCTCTTTGTACCGAACTTTTTACAAGCCCTGTATTTTATTTTTATTAACAATTCCATCTTGGGGAGATTAATTAATTTTTACTTTCTTTTTGTCCAAAGGAGGTATGAAGAGGGAATTATGGCAGGGAATGAGTTAGCCAAAGTGCAGACAAAACAGTTTGAGTGAAATTCAGTTTTAGTATCAAGCAGTCGCTATAGGGAGTCAGGGACCTTGTGCTGCTTGAACTACTGCTGTTTGACCATCTACCTGTTCATTTTATACACCCTAATTCTGCAACTGATAAGACTTTTTTATTGTTCGCAAATGTATCTCAGTATATGGCAATATTAACGCGGGAAAAAAAAACTGCAAGAGAAATCAGAAAAAAAAAAAAATTGTAACCTAATTTGACAAGCATAAGTTTACCATAGTTTCTGGAATGTCTGTAATTGTGGGGTATGTTGTGTTGTTCCTGACTTGCCTACATTTCTGTCAACTATCTTATTTGTTTTGTTAGGAGTCATGAGAAACATAAAGTAGAAATTAATAATGCAATTTGATCCAGGTCAGGAAGAGGAAACAAGAATTACGATATCCCAAAATATGAATTTGATGGAGATTTCTTTGGTATTTTTATGTTACACTGCCATTCAATAAAGATGTCATAAAGTGTTAATTTATATTATGTAGTTATCTATTATAATAAGAGTTTAATTGGGGTGCACTGGCAGTGTAAAATAATTTTACACTATCATCCAATCAAAATCTTCCATTTGCATGATCATTCAAGTAGTGGGTGGTTATATCAAAGATTTTTGTTGATGTGGTAATATATAATTGGATGTCTGTGTAAAAAAGTTTTACATTGACAGTGTATTTAAATTAAATCCTTATAATAAGGGATTCACTATATTTCAGCTTATTTTTTGTATTTCTATTTATTGATAGTGTAAAATTATTTTACATTATAAGTGCATATAAATTATTTTTTTTAATATTAGTTTTGAAAAGCTGGACATTTTAATTAATATTTGTTACTAATTACTAAGAGATATTAGTATATTGCAAAGAGTTATGTTGTACGGTATTAGTCATTTTCTCACCAATTGCATAGCAAAGTTGCAGGACTCCTGTTTTTTATTTTGATTATTCCTCTTGTGCTATTAGGATTATGTGCAACTCAATTAGTTAACGAAAAATAAAAAACACTTTAGAAAATTAATCAATTGAATTTGTAGGGTTCCAAGCATATAAAAAAGAGTTACACTAAAATAAATAATCATCGTGAATATCTATTTTTATGCTCTTGATCAATTTAATTTTTAAGAAATTATTTATTATTATTTTTAATATCTTTTAAAGATTAATTTTAATGCATTATCAGTATAAAAGAATTTTATAATATCATCCAATCATATACTTTTATTTTAAGGTAATAGATAATTAAATCAAATATTTTTACTGATATGATAATATATAATTAGATGTTTATATTAAAAAAATTTTACACTAATAATATATTAAAATTAAATTTTATTTATTTATTTTGGTTCAACTGAACAAAAAAGGTGTTTTTTTTAATAAATTTAATTTGAATATACTGTCAGTGTAAAAAAATTTTACACAAATATCCAATCATATATTGCCACATTAGCAAAAATCTTTGACATAACCGCCCACTACTTGAATGGTCATGCAAATGGAATATTTTGATTGGATGATAATATAAACAAATTTTACACTGTCAGTGCACTCTAATTAAACTCTTTTTTAATATGATATTTTGGTATAAAATAATGATTTCACTACAAGCAAAAAATAAAATATTTTTTTAATTGAATTCAGAATTTTCGAATTCATCTTTTTAGAAATCAGAAACTTTGATTTTAATAAATCCCATATCAATGTAAATTCTTCTCAATTCCTATATGTCGGAATATATATATAACTCAAATACCATATAAAAAATACAATCCCAAACCAAAAATATTGAAAGTTAAAAGAGAAGAAAGGCCTAAACCGCGCCAAAAGTGGAAAGTGAAGAAAGCGGTTGAGACAGTTGGCGGCGGGCATAACGGTAAACACGAGCACGACAGTTGATCACACCTGAGCGTAACCGTCATCACCGTCTCCAAAATCCTCCCCTCTCTCTCTCTCTCTCTCTCTCTCTCTCCCCGTCACAGTTCCCAAAGCGAAGCCCTAACAAACTCCTCCATTCTCACAATGCGTGTTGCTCTGCTGCAAGAACCTCTCTCTTTCCTCCCTCATATATAAACCCCATGGCATGACTCGATCGCTCTCTCTCGCGCCACCATGGAAGATAGGAGGTTGATCGTGGAGGAGGACGACGAAGATTTCCCCTCTCACGAGAGCACTTCACCTTCACCATCACTATCTCTGAGCACGCACTTCTCTTCCCTGATGATCGACGTCGATCACCGCAGCATCGTTTCCACAAAGAGCTTTTCCTACAACAGGCTTCCCTCCGAACCGTTCAGGCTCTCCGTCCTCAAATTGGATGGCTCTTGCTTCCGTAATTCGCTTCCATTCAACGTCTTTTTTGTTCTTCTGTGATCAAGAAAAGTAACGAAATGTTGCTATCACACGCTCGTCACTGGATGTTGAATTGACATACAAGTGTTTGGTTGCAGATGTTGAAGTTGCAAAGATGGCAACTGTTGCGGAACTCAAGCAGGGGGTGGAGGCAGTTTTTACTCACATGCCTCAGGAAGGGCCAGGGAAAATATCATGGTGCGTGTGCTGTTGTTGAAATTGAAGCATTTGCATGATACGTAATTTCACTAATTTGAGTGATTTCGTAAAGCTTCTTGGTTGTCACGCTTAACAACTTGTAAATCTGTTGAGAGTTGAGACGATAGTAATGTGGACTACTTTGTTATTTGTTATGAATTGTTATATGATGATACTGGAATGTTGTTGGAACAAGTATACTTTGATTTTCAACATTTCAATTTAGATATATGCTAAATGGAATTTTTTGATTTGTAAGCCTCATGAAGTAGAAGAGGATGTTACTGTGTTTTGTACTCATGCAGTTCCTACAGTTACTGGATTATTACCATAATCTGTTGCCTTTTTTATTTTTGGTTTCCATTGGTTTGTCGTAGGGCACATGTTTGGGGCCAATTTTGCTTATGCTATGAAGGACAGAAGCTTGTTACTGAAACAGATTATCTTAGAGATTATGGCATCAAGGATGGTGATCAGGTTTGTGACTTAAAGGCTTACAGGTTTATGGAAGAGCCAGCTTGATCTACACGACTACACGTGAATGGTTAATTTATAATCATTGTTATTGAAAAGGAACGTTGATTAAATTTGTATGTGAATCCTCATGATTTTATTCAATTGCGATGCATTGTTACCCTGCTATTTAATCTTGTCTTAACACGTCATTATATGAGTTTGAATCAGTTAACCTTAAATAGTATAACAATACATCATTAGATCCAAGCGTAAATATTTCTACATCAATAACGCATTAACATTAAATTCATGATTTTAATGAGTCTAACACAATCTATCTGACATTAGAAGAGGACTCTCAAGTCCACTAGTTAGTCGCTTGGTTTTAGTTTAATTCTTATAATGTGTTGTCGATTGAACTTTGATGTCCATCGGTCGTGACTCATGAGAACCATATGTTTTGGTCTGTGCAGCTTCGTTTCATACGCCATGTATCTAACGCTTGTGGCTTTCTAAGAAAGAGGTCGAAGAAAAGAGCTGTCAGTTTGAAACAACAAAGGAGGTACGAAATTTCCAATGTAACTATGCAAAGCATGATTTAATTAGGATCAATATTACTCTGTTGGCCATGTTGCTCTAGTTGAATCTTGGCCTTCGTGCTTGCCTATAGAACATTGGCTCTATCTAATATCTACCTTCATGATTTTTATCCCATACAATGATTTGCTGCAATATTGAAAGCCCATTTACTAACGTGTCTTCCAGATGAGTAGAAAAACTTGGTTTTTCATGCAATACATCTGTTTCAGAAATTCACTTAAAAGAAGTCATAATCTGTTTTATCTCTTCTTTCAATTACAAGCCAAATATAGGCGTAAGTAGATGTTATATGTTATTCTTAAAGGTATACAATTAAAAATAAGACAAGACACCAGAGCTCTTTACATCTGGCCGACCCAGAAAATTATAGGAGATATTCGGAGGCTAGCAGCCTCCTATCACTCATGACTATTTTACTAAAATCAATTATTTTCTTTGAATGGGTATGGAACCACTACTAGTATGGTAGAAATATTGATGGGAAATTGGGAACCTCCTTTAGTTGGAGTTCATGCACGTTGATAAAAAATTGTCCTCAATCAAGTCCTTACACTAGCTGGATGATATAAATGGAAGGTGCAGGTCATCATCACAAGTGAATAGATATCAACAGAAGGAACATTATGGAGGTGACGACATTGGTTTGGATGACACGGTCATAGAGAATGGGAAGATCCAGCGTTACAATGAAGAGCAAAATCCCTTTGGCAAGAACAGATTAACTGGCTTTTTGGGAGGTTTGTTCTCGTACAAACGGCTGGCAGTTGTGAGAAGAGCTAGAACTGAAAGCAGGATTTGCTCCTCAACCATTGCCAAAGGTATACTGGGCAGTTTTAGGAACATTAGAAGGATGTTTTGCTTTTGCAGGAAGCGGCAGTACTCTCGGAGACATACATGGAGAGTATAAATTGATAGAGTTTTCAATTAAACGATTTTCACCCTCTTTTGTATGCACACTTAGTGTAAACAGATTTTTCAACCGTGCTTTGGTTCTGTCAGTGGTTGAGGCAGAAATGTCTTTACCGGACAAAATACTTGGCTTATACTTATATATCTGTATCATATATGCTCATTTCATATGCAATATCTTAGCATGAGAATTATGTTGCAGTGAGGTATCTTCAAGCTCTTGTGCACAGCGAATTAGCGATGTCTTGGGAACTGAAGCACCGTCAATCTTGTCTTGCACTGTATAGTCGTTGTGGAATTTTCTAATAACGTTACTTACCCGTATTTATACGCCTTATCACCTTGTTTTTATGATTTGATTAATATCTCACCTTGTTTTTAATATTTTTATTATTTTAACTCACAAATGCAAGGAGGTATAACATCTTAGAGAATCATACCAAGATTTTCATTAAACTAAATGAAACTGTGACTAAAAATTATTTGAAAATACGAAGACAAATAATAAGGAAAGTATTTTGGTATGATTATAACAACATTTTTATTATTTTACCTCACAAATGCAAGGTATAACATCTTATAAAATCTGTTTGTACAGTGTTATTAAGGAAAGTGTCATGCTTACCAAATAAAAAAAGGGGGGAAAGTATCATAGATGGCAATTCAAAAACCTGGGCCTAGGAAGAATGAACCGGGTGGATGTTGAGTTGGACTTGGACAGACAAGCAATGGACCAAGCCCAGACCCAATCAGAAAAACACTTTCAAACTTGTTTGTCAGCGTCCAACCCCCAGAGATTCATCGTCATCAGTGGTCATCGGCCACAAGCGCACAGACACAACACAGCCTCATCAATTTGTGTGGCAAAGAATCCAGATAGCCCTTCTCCCTGATCCTTCTTTTCTGCCCCAACACTCACTCACACTCTGAACCCGCAGGCACAGACATCCTAATCCCTCAATTCTCAAACCCAAGCCATGGCCAACATGATTATGGCTTCCTCCAGATCCTTGATCCCAGTCTCCACCAGCTCCCCTCCTCCCCCAACACCCTCACCCAGACTCCCCATTCTCCACATCACCCTCCCCAGAATCCCAACCCTCAAACTCTCCCTCCCAAAGCCCCAAACCCTCTCCTCCTCCATTCCCACCCTCAAATCCCTCTCCCTCCTCGCAGCCACCTCGCTGGCCTTCGCACCTCCCTCCCTCGCCGAAGAAATGGAGAAAGCCGCACTCTTCGACTTCAACCTCACCCTCCCCATCATCATGGTGGAGTTCCTCCTCCTCATGTTTGCCCTCGACAAGGTGTACTTCACCCCGCTGGGGAAATTCATGGACGAGAGGGACGCCGCCATCAGGGAGAAGCTGAGCAGCGTGAAGGACACCTCGGAGGAGGTGAGGCAGCTGGAGGAGCAGGCCACCGCCATCATGAAGGCGGCGCGTGCGGAGATATCGGCGGCGCTGAACCAGATGAAGAAGGAGACGCAGGCGGAGGTTGAGCAGAAGATCGCTGAGGGGAGGAAGAAGGTGGAGGCGGAGCTGCAGGAGGCTCTGGCTAACTTGGAGAGGCAGAAGGAAGAGACCATTAAGTCCCTTGACTCCCAGATTACCGCTCTTAGCCAGGAGATTGTTAAGAAGGTTCTTCCCACTGTCTAAGTCTAGTCATCACTCGTCCCCCTCACATTAGTTCTCTATAATTCAATCCGCCGGGAAGAAATGATTGTAATTTTCTGTTTGGGATATATGTCAAATGCGTTATGACAATTGTATGCTCAGTGTAAAATCTAAAGTTCCTTTTTGGATCATAGATTGAGTGTCTGAGTTACATTTTTGTTTTCTGTATGTGTTGATACGTTTTGATATGGAACGAGGAACACGGTTCTGAAAGTTGTTTCCTCATCTGGGTGATCAATTCCGCTTTTTTGTTAACCCTCGGCTATCAATAAGGTGTATATAGGATGAGTTTGCTGTAAATCTCTAAATCGAGTTTTTAGCAAAAGCTTTTCCTTTAAAATTTTTGTCCAAACCATTATTTTGAAGTTCAAGAAATCTAAAAACATCTAATGCTCGTTGGGAGTTGCATTGCGCGTAAGCGAGCTGGGTTTTATCATTGTATAATTTATGGATAAATTTTACGTGGCTAGCTTCTCTTCTTAGGAAATATTGCCCATGGAATGAATAAACAATACTTTTTTCTTTGTTTAATTAGAGCAATTAAGAATTTCTCATCCATTAAGGTCCGTTTGGTTTAACTTTTGGGAGGAGATCTTTTTAAAGAAGGCCTTTTAAAAGAAGGCCTTTTAAAAGAAATATTTTTAAAAGAATGATTTTTGTTTTGTTTGAATATGTCAAAAGGCCTTTTAGAAGAATGAGTTTTGTTTAGATAGGATAAAGTAAAATTACTTTTGGTTGTTGATATGAGAGTAATAGTAAGATTTCTTTTCAAAAATCTTTTTCTAGAATGAAAAGTAACCTCAAAGATACTTCTTCCAAAAGACCTTCTGGAAGAAGTTAAACCAAACATTACCATCTTGTCTGAAGTCGTTTCTTTTTCTCACCAAAAGCATTCTGCAAACTTGAATCCAAACGGGCACTAAGCCTGCCGACGACAGTCCTACTTCTCTCCTAGGAGGCAAAAGGGATGGCTCTAGCTCATGCGTAGAGATGTTTAAGTGATTTAGGGTAAGAAAAAGTTTTGTTCTATTATTATTTATAATTTGATATATTAGTCTTTTTAAAAAATGTGGTAAAAGCGGAGAGCAATTGTGGTGTATCAAATTAGTCCAAACTTTTGCAAATCACTGTTGGTGTATAATGTGTCACATTATGTGCCAATGTGATCTCATATTATGTGATAATACTACATATTATATGTTGAAACAAACCCCAAATTGACATTTAAAAGTGTTGTAGAACACTAATTTGATTTTTAAAAGAAGTGAAAATTAATTTTTTAATGACTAAATTGATGTCTTGTAACTTTTTTTATAACCAATATGGGGTTGATCTCGGTAGATGATGTAACACATTATTATACAACATAATATATCAAACATTAGTTAAAGTTTCGTTCATTAAAGCTAACATTTCGACCAACATGAAATAAAAATTAATTTTTGAAATACTAAATTGATATCACAAATCTTGTGATGAGTAATTGGATGTTTTGCAACTTTTTTGAGGATCAATTTGACGTTCTACAACTCTATGGAAGACCAATGTTACGAGCTTTTTCAATAACCAATTTAAAGTTTGACTATGTAATGGAGCAAAACTTTTTTCTTATTTTAAAAGTATTTAAGAATTTCTTGACTCATGTAATTCTCACACACATTAAGAGCCCGTTTAGATTAGTTTTTTTCAAGAAAAAAGTACTTATTTTTTTAAAAAAAGTACTTCTATAAGTTTTTATAGGTGTTTAGATGCAATTTTTAAAAAAAGTGTTTCAATTAAAAAAAGTTAATTTACTACTTTTTTTAAAAGTTAGGAATATCTAGTTTCTAAAAAAAGTAGAAGTAGAAGTGGTTTTTAATAAAATTATTTTTCAAAAGTATCCTTTATCTTTAATTAAAATTACAATACATATCCTTCATTTCTTATCCCTTATCAAACCTTACTTCTCTTTCCTCTTTTTGAAATTTTTTTGTAATTTGACCATAAAAAAGTATTTTTGTTCTATTATATCCAAACAGATTTATAAATATTTTTAATATTTAAAAGTACTTCTCATATGTCTATCCAAATACAAAATAACTTTTACTAAAAATTAAAGTTCTACTAAAAAAATTTAAAAAGAAAAGTTATTTTTTTAAAAGCTTATTTAAACGGATTCTAAATCTCAATTTCCAACTGGTCATTGTTGAAAAAGAGTAATGTATTAAAGTCTTAAGTAACTCTCAATTTAGTCTCTATCAAAAATATCATCTAACAAATTTGACTCTTTAAAAAGAGAATTACCTAGTCTCCAACTATGAAAAACAAGAGACGCATTAATCTCTCATGAATATAATAATAAACTTACAGTAATTGCGAAATTTTTTTGGTTAGTTTAATTAATATAACAACTGAAATTTTTAATTACTAATGCTAATTTGTTATAACTTTAAATCATGTCTATATAACTTGGGCACAAATAGGAGAACTCATATCTAAAATTTTGATTGATATTTGTAGTGGTTTTTTGTGAGTTAAGGCCTACTATATCCCTATATCTTAACCATTTAATTGAAGCCAATGGTCAAGATTTATGATCGTAAAAATTTTGCTAAATACAAAATGGTACCTTATAATTGACAATTAGAGTTCAAGCATTCTAGGAACACCCAATTGGTGAAAAATGGTTATAAAATGACTTATAATTATTTTGTCTTACACATTTTTGCCAAGAAGTCCCAATAAGATGCACAAATATCCATAACATAAAAAAAAAAAAAGCGCACAAATATCATTTCTGTCTAGTATAAGTAGTAATCCCCGGGCACCAAAATCTCCATAGCCAGCCACTGCCGCCTTGGCCTTCTCCCTGCGCCTCCTGGTCCTCCTTTGCGGTCTGCTTCACTAAACTCAGCACAACGCTATGCAGACCCAAAACATGCAACTTGTTCCTCTTCTTCTTCGTCTTCTCATCTCACTGCCACGCAAGAACCTACCTCAGCCACCCCACTTCAATTTTCAAGCTCTGGTCCCTTCATCTTCACCATTCTCGCCTCTCCATTACGCCACACCCACACCTAGAGATACCTCAAATTTTTTTAACCGAAAAAAAAAAGAAAATCTTTCACGGTGAATTAGCTCATCAACAATTGTGGGCTCCTCCTAGAATCCGCTTTGTGGGTTCCAACCAGCGCGCTCCTCCAAGCACGCTACCACGGCGCCTCCATCGCGAGACCAGCACCGCGCCTCCTCTCAAGGTTGGTTCACTCACCCACTGTATTTTCTTTTCTCTTTGTATTTTATTTTTGATATTTGTTCAGATGGTGAAATTTAAGCAAAATGTTAAAGCCGTGGGGGCAACATTGGAGCCTAGGCAGCGGAAAACGGTTTAGGGCTTGGAGGTGGAAGCAAATGGGTAGGGAGTGAAAAGTTAAATCAAACAATTTTCGCTCTTTGTATAAACTAACTCTTTTAATATTTCTTAATAGACAAATTACCAAGACTCAAGGTGGTTCCTAACTTGACCGTTGCTAATAGTTTAATATATAAATTGAAGGCCGGCATGGAATATGGAACAGAGCGGGGCAAACGTGGTTGACTTGTGCAAAGTTGGAAGAGTGTGCTTCTCTGTCTCGGCTCATCTTGTTTTAAGAGACATATATTGAAATTGATATATATCCAAATAACCAAGTACCACGAAATAGCTGGAATTCGATGGACAATCTTTCTTTCATGATTTATATACTTCTTTCCTCTCTCAAATTTTCCATAGCACTTAATTCTATTGGTGATTCTATTAGTGTGTCCCAGCCCCTCAGTGATGGGATGACCTTGGTGTCCAGAGGTGGAAAGTTCGAACTTGGTTTCTTCAGCCCTGGTAATTCCCAGAAACATTACCTAGGGATTTGGTACAAGAATATCCCAGTTCAGACAGTTGTTTGGGTTGCCAACAGGGCCAACCCCATCAATGGTTCCTCAGGAATATTAACAATGAACAGCACAGGCAATCTTTTACTCACACAAAATGACTCTGTTGTTTGGTACACAACCTCTCAAAAACAAGCAAGGAGTGTAATAGCAGAGCTCTTGGACAGTGGCAATCTTGTGGTAAGAAATGATGGAGAAGCAAACCCACAAGCCTATTTGTGGCAAAGCTTTGACTATCCATCAGATACACAATTGGCAGGGATGAAGATGGGAAGGGACCTCCAACATGGTTTCGATTGGCGATTAACATCTTGGAAGAGTCCAGATGATCCTTCCCCTGGATACCTTTCTTATGGTTTAGTGCTTAGTGATTATCCCGAGTTTTCCGTGATGAATGGAACAAAAAAGTTCTCTCGGATTGGACCTTGGAATGGCCTATACTTTAGTGGATATGCAAATCTAAAGTATGAATACATTTTTGAACTCAATTATGTTGCCAACAAGGATGAGATATCCTACGAGTTTAGCTTCAAGGTTGATTCTATCATCACGAGAGTTTTAATAAACGAAACAAGTCATATGCTTAATCACTATGTTTGGGTGGAAAAAGATCAGAATTGGAACCTTTTTGAATCATTGCCAGGTGACGTATGTGATAATTATGGCCTCTGTGGAGCCAATGGGTATTGCATAGCAGCAGAAGCACACATTTGCCAATGTTTAAAAGGGTTCAGTCCAAAGTCACCGCGAGAATGGAACTCATCCAACTGGGCTCAAGGATGCGTCCGCAATGAACCATTAAGCTGCAATGTCACAAGCACTGATGGGTTTCTCAAATATACAGGCTTGAAAGTACCAGATACTACACTTACTCGGCTGGTTGAGAATATTAATTTAGAGAACTGCGAAGTTGTGTGCTTGAATAATTGCTCTTGTATGGCTTATACTAATCCGGACATAAGAGGAGGAGGGAGTGGCTGTGTCATGTGGTTTGGTGATTTGATTGACATCAAACAGCTTCCAGCTGGGCGGCACGATCTATACATCCGAATGTCTGCTTCTGAGATACGTAAGGAATAGAATTACATTTCGCCTTAATGCTTTCATCATTCTATTCATTGAACGTTGCATTACATTTTAGAAAACTCGAGATTACTCTTTCATCTAGGATTTAACTTTGGGTTTTATGTTTGATGAATTTCAACCATGAAGAACTTCAACATCGGCACAAGAAAAAAGTGATCATTGCTACCACCATTGCTGCAGTTTGTGGAATAATTTTACTTTTTAGTTGTGTTATATACAAAGTCCGAAGGAACATTGCTGGTAACTACTAGTTTACTTTCTTTTCACTCACATAGTCTCTAAAACTTAGCAATTTTCCATATAAATCTTTATTAAATTGTAAATTTGTTGAAATGTTGCTAATTCTCAATAAACACTCTTGGTGTGATCATTATTGGACAATCAATTTGAGGCCAAGTGGCATTTTAATGATCTAGATTTTAAACATATATGAGATTGAAGAAATTGAAATCACTGTCTAGATTTTCTGTTTTTTTCTCAAAAAAAAAAAAAATATATATATATATATATATATATTATTCTGTTCCAATCCTCCCATCCTCCCCACCCCCCAGAAAAAAAGTTTTATAATATTGTTGAATGCCTTTTCCCTTTCTTGCATTTCCCAGAAAAGTCAAAGAGAGAAGAACATATTGAAGGATATGTAAATGATACGGATCTACCATTGTTTGATTTATTAACAATTACTACTGCCACCGACAATTTCTTGTTGAATAATAAGATTGGACAAGGTGGATTTGGACCTGTATATAAGGTAATACAATCTTTGAATACTTACAAGAGGATGGACAACTAGAGAACATTTAACTTTGTGAAGAGCATCTACTTATATGAGTGCGATTATGCAGGGAAAATTAGAAAATGGGCAAGAAATTGCTGTGAAAAGACTTTCACATGGCTCTGGACAAGGAATGGTTGAATTCATAACTGAAGTAAAACTGATTGCAAAACTTTAACATCGTAATCTAGTAAAACTTCTTGGTTGTTGCATTCAAGGACAAGAAAAGTTGCTAGTTTATGAATACATGGTTAATGGCAGCCTAGATGCCTTCATTTTTGGTATGCAATATCAAGAAAGCTTAGATTAAGTCTACTGTGTTCTTTTTTCCTTTCCTTTTTTTTTTTTTTTAATTTTCTTTGTAGTAAGCAGCTTATTTAACTTGAATATTCAATGTTGAATAATGGATTTGTTTTCCTAACAATAGATGAAATAAAAAGTAAGTTGCTACAGTGGCCTCAACGCTTCCACATAATACTTGGAGTTGCTAGGGGACTTTTGTATCTTCATCAAGATTCTAGATTGAGAATTATTCATAGAGATCTCAAAGCAAGTAATGTTTTACTCGATGATAAGTTAAATCCAAAAATATCAGATTTTGGAATGGCTAGAGCTTTTGGAGGAGATCAGATTGAAGGAAACACAAATAGAGTTGTTGGGACTTAGTGAGTGTCTGTCTAACTTTGCAGCATCAATTCCTTTTTTTTTTTTAAATTTTTTTTCCGGTCTCAATGTGCCATATTAATATGAATATACTTACTTTAATGGTTTCATGCAGTGGGTACATGGCACCAGAGTATGCTATCGATGGGCAGTTTTCTATAAAATCCGATGTCTTTAGCTTCGGCATATTAGTGATGGAGATTATATGTGGGATAAAAAATAGAGCTCTTTGTCATGCAAATCAGACTCTTAATCTTGTTGGTTATGTAAGCACTTAGATAATTGTTTTGTTTATCAAACTTGCAGCAAATGTTCTTAAGATGATTTTTCATCTTTTATGATCCAGGCTTGGGTGCTTTGGAAAGAGGACAAGGCTTCAGAGTTGGTAGATTCAAACATAAGGGACTCATGTGTCATCCCGGAAGTATTGCGTTGCATCCATGTTAGTCTCTTGTGTGTGCAACAATACCCAGAGGATAGGCCTACAATGACCTCTGTACTTCTCATGTCAGGAAGTGAGATGGACTTGGCTGAGCCTAAAGAGCCTGGTTTCTTTCCCAGGAAGGTGTCAATTGAAGCGAATTCACACTCAAATCAGAATGGAATGATCTCAAATGATGAATTAACCATTACCTCATTAGATGGCCGGTGAAATCACTGAGTCAGCTACACATATTGCATGAACACATGGTTTGTACGTTTGCTATTGAAGGACTAGTTCTTCAAGACTGTTTAGCTCTTCTGTAGTTGAGTAACTGAATATGCAAAGCAAATTTAATCACTAAGATTTGTGAAATGATGAGAAAGCACAAAATGTAGATGTCTATCTTGTTCTACAATATGATGATCATAACAGATACATACATATGGATGATTTCTGTAATTCAGCTTTCGAGTGATGCCCTTTGAAAGTTCTATTATGTTGCATATTACCGCTTAGCCAGGAAATTGTTAAGAAGGTTCTTCCCACTGTCAAGTCAATATTCTTCCCCCTCACATTAGTACTCTCTAATTCAATCCGCCGGGAAGAAATGTTGTATTTTTCTGTTTGTGGTATGTGTCAAATGCGATATGGCAATTGCATGCTCGATCTAAAAACTGAAGTTCCCTTATGGATCATAGATTGAGTGTCTGAGTTACAATTTTTGTTTTCTGCATGTGTTTGATATGTTTTGATATGGAACGAGGAACATGCTTCTGAAAGTTGTTTCCTCATCTGGCGGATGCGGATCAATTCCTTCTTTATGTTAACCTCGGTTATGAATAAAAGTATATACAGCATGTTTAGTTTCGCGTAAATCTCCAAATTATGCTTGAAAATTATGTTTGAGCAAAGGCTTTTCATGTTAACCTCGTTTACTCATAGCAAAGGCTTTTCATTTTAAAATTTTGAGCAAAGGCTTTTCAACAAGGAAATCTGAAACGGCTGATACACGTTGAGTTGTGAGAGTCAGCTGGAGATCCAATTAATTAATTTCTCATTGTACGATTTATGGATAAATTTTAAGTGGTTAGCTTCTCTTCTTAGGAAGTGTTGCGTATGGTATGAGTAAAGGACACTTTTTTCTTTGTTTAATTAGAATAGTTAAGAATTTCTCATCCACTAAACCTGCCGACTGCAGTCAAATGACACAAGACACTTGGTTGCCCCCATCTTTTGGGAGGTAAAAGGGATGGCTCATGCTTATGCATGGAGATTTTTGAGTGATTTTAGGGTTAAAAAAAGTTTTGTTCTATCTTATTTACAAGATGACACATTAGTCATTTTCAAAAAATGAGGTAAAAGTGAAGAGCAATTTTAACTCACAAAATTGAAGTATATCAAATTACACATGTGACGGAGTAAAACCTTTTTTTTTTTTTTTTTTTTGTAAATTTTAGAAGTATTTAAAAATTTCTCGACTTATATAAGTAATTCTCACATACATTAAATCTCTGTTTCCAACTGGTCATTGCTAGAAAAAAGTAATGTATCAAAATTTTGAGTAAATTCTCAATTTGAATTCTATAAAAAATATCATCTAACAAATTCATATCTGAAAAAAGAAAATTATCCTAAGGTCTCTAACTATGAAAAACAAGAGACACATTAATCTCTCTCATGAATCAAATAATGAACTTACAATAACTATGAAATCTTTTCATCAGTTTAACTAATAAAATAGCTGAAAATTTTAATTATTAATACATAATTTGTTATATATCTAAATCATGTATGTAAAACTTGGGCACAAATAGGAGTATTGGGTTTTATTTATTCATTTTTTGGATTAATGGAGTATTGGTATCTAAGGTATGGTTGTTATTTGTAGTGGTTCTTGTGAGTTAAGGCCCACTATCGTTCTGTATCTTAACCATTTAAATTTAAATTAGTGGTCAAGATTTACGATTGTAAAAATTTTGCTAAAATACAAAATGGTCCTGATGTAGAACTTTGTGGATATAAAGATTCAAAAACTTTAGGCACACATTTTGATAGAAAATAAGACTTAAAATAAAGACCCTTCTTACTAAATCTCTAAGAAACCTGTTCTTGGAATATAGATAAGATGGAAAAGATAAAAGATTCTGCATTATACAGAAATAAAATGAAAAAAATCTCACAATTGTATTGGTAGTCAAACCATAATAAACTATATGATAAATTCTCTATTGTCTATAGGCCAAGTTGCCTATTTATACAAAAATCCTAAAAATGAAAATTATCTAATCCTATCTAAAGGATATAGTTTGAAATTAAAATTTAAAAATTAAAGATATGATTCTATCCTAAAAGATTTATCCCTAACAAAATTAAATCAGATTTAATCTTTATAGATTAGATCATATTTGATTTAAATCTTAAAAGATAAAATGATTCAATTTAAATCTAAACAAATCTAGACTAAGTCAAAACAAATAAAAAATGAATCTAGATACAATCTAAATATATTTCCAATATGATCAGATTGCTTGCTCTCCAAATTATTTTAATTAAACTTGATTCCTTGATCTCCAAGTAACTTGAAATGAGCTCTTGGATTACTTGATCTCCAAGGCAGAAACAACTTGCTAGAAACAAACTCTCTTCAGTATTAGAATGACCAAATTATTCTCTTGATCACATATTAAGTACCTACCTACATTTAGCAATGAGTAGAATTCAAGCATTGTTGGAACACCCAATTGGTGAAAGATGGTTATAAAACAACTCTATAATTACCTAGTATTAAACTTTAGTAAAGATGTCCCAACAAAGCTGTATGAGCCAATATCTATCAAAATAAAATAAAAAAAGGATATATGAGCCAATAAGATGCACAAATATTATTTGTGTTTGAAAAATGTTTGGGGAATGTATTTTTTGGGACGCAATATGGGACATATAAAGAAAAAGTGAGTAAAACGACAAAAATGCTTGGATAATGGGTCCCATATAATCATTGTTACTTTTGCTCAATTTTTTTTTTAATCCAAAAACTTACCAGCATATTATTGAAAAATGTTAGTAAGTTTTTTTTTTTTTTTTAACAAAACTTATCAGCGTATGCACTGTTCACGCTAGTAAGTTATTTATTTATTTTTTTTTACAAAACTTATCAGCGTAAATAGTGTACACACTGGTAAGTTTCTAAAAAAAAACTGAACAAAAGTAACAATGATTATGTGGGACCCATCATGTAAGCATTTTTATCGTTTTCTCACTTTTTAGTATGCGTCCTCTGCATGTGCGTCCCCCATCAATTCTCTTTGTGTTTAGTAAATTACTAGCACCAAAATGTTCACAGCCACCGATCCACACCCAAAAAGATTATCTCCACAGCCATTGTCACCTTGCCTCTCCCTGCCGTCCTGGTCCTCCTCGATCCTCTCCCTCCCTAAACCCAGCACAACTCCTCATAACACTATGCATTCCAAAACCATGCAACTTCTTCTTCTTCTTCTCATCTCACAGGCATCGCAAGAACCAACCTCAGCCCCCATTCCCATTTTCAAGCTCTGTTCCCTTCATCTTCACCATTCTCGCCTTACCCGCAGCTCAAATTTTTCTTAAAAAAATCTTTTACGGCGAATTACCTGATCAACAATTGTGGGTTGTTCCTAGAATCGGCATTGTGGGTGCCTCCACCGTCCATCGCCCTCCTCCATGCACGCCTCCACCACGAGATTAGCACTGCGCCTCCTCTCAAGGTTGGTTCACCTCCTCCCAAGCTTTCCTTTTCTTTTCTTTATTTTTTCAAAATTGTTCAGATGGTGAAATTCAAGTGAAAGATTAAAGCCGTGGGGCAACATCGAACCCTGGGCAGCGGAAAAATGGTTTGGGGCTTGGAGGTGGTTGGTAATGATGGGGTAGGAGGAGCAAATAGTTTGGGGGTGAAAATTTAAAATTAAGGATATGTTTGGTTGGTGTTAAATATAAGGGGAAATTGTTCATGGGCGAGTTTTACGCATAATTTTATTTATGTAGTTTATCTATGGAATTTTTTTTATTTTTATCCCTCAATCAAACACACTTTATCAGATTGTTTGGAATGAAAAAATGATACTTGAATTCAATTATATTATGAATTAGATTCTTATGTTTGGAATAAATCAGTAAATTATATAACTGAATCAATCATATTATTTGAAATGTATATGAAAATAAATTGAATTCTTTATTTTGATTATTTTGCCATTCATTAGATATTAGAAATGAGAGAAAAAGAGAAGATATAAGATAAGATTAAGGAAATTTTTGATATATTAATTTTTAACATTAAATCCACTACATCAAGAATTGTAAAAGGTCTGATTTATTTTTAGGTTTTTTTACGGAATTAAATTTTCTTTATATTTTAATTTTATGCTATTACTTGCTTTTAAATTAGAAAATTGAATTTAATTTCTTGAATGAATTCAATTTTAAGGCTTTCCAAACAATCCATAAATTAAACAGTTTTTGCTCTTTTTATAGACTAACTCTGTTAATATTACGCATCACACAAATCACCAAGGCTTATGGTTACTAACTCAATAGGATTGCTAAATATAAATTTGAAAATCTTACTATTTTCGGAAAGCAACAGTTTTTTGAAATAATATATTACAACTTTTGCTTTTTCTATGCTGATATGCATTTAGTGGGCGCGTTTTTTTGAGGGCTCTTGCTCTGGTATATACACCATAAAGATGTAAGATCAAATCAATGAAAATATGATATGTGGGCACTCCAGATGGCTACCCCAACTCTAGAGGTGCACTCTAGTAACTCTACCAAATACTCCGAAATTCTTTTCTCTGACTCACTTTCACTTCCTCCGCTCTATTGCTATCACCTTCCCTCTCCCTTCAACAACTTTAGGAACACGTACCCCATTCACATTCACATTCATCTCCATTTTTCCCACAACTTCGATAACCACAATGACAACTCCCTCCCTGTCTTCTCAAGTTTCTCTCCAAGAACCCTTCAACAACAACAACAACAACTAGATCCAAAATGCGGCGATGACGACGATAAGGGCACCATAAGCAGCAACTTGTGATTTCTACAACAGCGGCGGCAATAGACTATCTTCTTCATCTTTGTCTTACTCAAATTTGCGAAACTCGCGCTTCTTGCATTCTCCAGTGGTGGTGAAGGACTAGCGACAACAAGCAGCACGAAATCGGTGATGTTGTGACTCTGCAACGAACGGTGTCAAGACCCAACGACGGTGGGTGGCTGTCTCTCCTTCTTCACAAGAATGAGGGAAAACGGGAGTTAGGAAATTGACGAAGAATGAAGTAAGATTGGGGTAGATGAGAGAAATAAAAAAATTTATAGTATATCACATTTAATAGAATGCATGATATACCGTTCATACATCATATTTTCATTGATTAGATTTCACATCTTTTTTCCATCTGCACCGGAACAAGGGTCTTTTTTGAGTTTCAATATTTCTTAAGCCAATACAAATTCATTCATGCATAAGATTGGATCTTAGCCATTAAGAATTAATTTTAATTTTAATTAGAATAATAAATGAAATCTATTGTAGAGTTGAAAATGTGAGTATTTTAGTGGCACCTTAATAATATACACTATCTCTACTGTTTTAATATTTTGTTTTTATTTTTCTTACATCAAAATCAACTAAATTAAATTATAATTATAATTATAATTATAATTAAATACTTTTCTTGATGATCCTCATAAATACTAAAGGAAATAATTTACTTTTTAGTTGTTCAATTCTAACTTAAAAAATCAATAATGAGTTATATTTTCAATCCTAACCTAATGTATAGATAAAATGAATTATATTTTTAATTAATAATGAGTTTCTGTAGGGATTGTTTTTATATTAATTTTCCTATAAAATTACTTTAGTAGGATTTTATTTGATATATACTTTAGTAGGAATTTAAAGAAATGGGAGGGAGATGTAAATACAATTATTTTTTTAAAATTATTCCATCTTTACTTAACAATATTAAAAGTAGGTATTCTTATAAATGAATTACACTTTTAATAATGAGTTGCTGTATGAAGTAATTGTGTATAACATTTTACACAAAACTACTTTATTATAAGATTGAAGAAAAAGAATAGAGAAGAAAAATGAATCAATTTTTTTTGTTGTTTGATCACCTCTTAAAAGTTAAAATTACTACTCATATAATATGAATTTCTATTTATTATTGAGTTATTATGTAGAATGGTTCTATAATTTTTTTTTAAAGAGAAAATTATTGTGAAAGAAGACTAATTATTCCATCTTTACTTAACAATTGAAAGTAAGGGTGTGTTTGGTATGCCGTATTAGACATGATAGGATAAAGTAATATAATATATTATAATCTTATTCGTTGTTTGGTGCAGTCAACGTATTGTATAAGTTTATCCATCAAATTTTTCTTATACGTTAAAATGATGAATAACTTAATCCAGTCAGGGGAGGTTGTATTAAGCCTGATTAGTTGTTGATATATAAGAGTTCTTTTACTTTTTTATTTTTTAATATATTTTATTAAAATAAAAATAATTATTAAATAAATAATAAAAAATAAAAAACATACAAACAAAAAAAATATTATTTAATAAAAAATTTAATAATAAACAAAAATTTTTAAAAAATAATAATTATAAAATAACTATTCAAACTAATATAAAAATATAAGAATAAAAATTTATTAATAAAATATATAAATAATATTTAATATAAATTTAATTACATATAATAAAAAATATAACCAAATATAAGAGTATGATATTAGGTTTGTTTAGATTTTAATGTATAAAAAGTCCTTCTCTATTTCTTTCTCTGTCTCTCTCTCTCACACACACACACATATTTTTTATATTATGAAAAAAAATTAAAAATAAATAAATAATTTTTAATATAAAATTATATTTATATATAATAAAAAATAGCTAAAATAATTATAATAAATATTTAAACAATTATATTATTTTTAAATTTTAAATTTAATATTAAAAAATTATATTTATTATAATCTCTTTTTCTAATTATATTGTATATAATATAATATTTTATACAGTAACATACTAAATACTTTATAGTATTAAATTTTTATTAGGCCTTATATTATCAGCCATTATCCTATCAGATTTTATATTATCAGGTACGTCAAATGAGCCCTAAGTATTCTTATAAGTGAAATACACTTTTAATAATGAGTTGTTGTATGAAGTAATTGTATATAACGTTTTCTATAAAAGCTACTTTATTACAGGATTGAAGAAAAAGGATAAAGAAAAATGAATTAATTGTTTTTAGTTGTTTGATCTTCTCTTAAAAATTAAAAATACTACTCTTATAATATGAATGTCTATTTATTAATGAGTTGTTATATAGAATGGTTCTATAGAATTGTTTTTTTTTTTAAAAGTACTGTGATACAAGATTGACAAAAAGGGATGAAGAAAGAAATGGAATAATTTTATTATATTTTTAATTGTTTAATCTTAACTTAAAAATTGAAAGTATGTATTCTTGTAAAATGAATTATACTTTTAATAATGAGTTATTATATAAAGAGAGGTTATATATAATTCTTTTTTTTTTAAATCACAATATAATAAATTCTTAAAAATCTATTATTGCACTAAATCATATTATATGTATTACACACAATGAAACCCATGCAATGCAAGAATATATTTTAGATAAAATTTTAGATTTTATGATTAAAATGTATTCTTTTCAATTTGGTTTTAATAAATTATTATTATTAGTTAATTGAATAAACGGTAGGAGATGGAAATGAAATGAGTTTCATAATAAAAGGGGAAGGAGGGGGAAATAGAATGAATCTTTCATCGATTATTATATCTTCACTTAAAAAATTGGAATGACAATTTCTTATAAAACGAATTACAGTACTTTGAATAAAGGAAAGTGAAAGATAAGAAATAATTATTACCTTTAAAGGAAATATAATAAATAAATTACACTTCCATTATCTTATTATTTAACCAAATTATTTTTTACAACTACTAATAGTTAGAAAACTTTTTTTTTAATCCCTTGCATCGTACGGATTCAAACACGTTAGTTATATATCTTGGCGGTCCATGACCGTGAGTAATAGTTTAATATATAGACTGAATTCCGGCATGAAATATAGGATAGAGCAGGGAAAACGTGTTTGACTTATGGAAAGTAGGAACTAGGAAAGGGTGTTTCTCTGTCTTGGTCATCTTGTTTCAAGAGACATACATTTTGATGGATTGACATCCAAATAGGCAAGCACCACAAAAGTGAGGTGGAATTCAATGGGCATTTTTCCTTCCATGATTATGGTAGCTTATATACTTGTTTCCTCTCCCAGAGTTTCCATAGCAGTTAACGATTCCATTGGTGTGTCCCAGTCCATCAGTGATGGCATGACCTTAGTGTCCCGAGATGGAATGTTTGAACTTGGCTTCTTCAGCCCTGGTAATTCCACAAAACGTTACCTGGGGATTTGGTACAAGAAAGTTTTTACTCACTTTGTATGGGCGGAAGATGAGCAATACTGGATGGTTTATAAGACATACTTCCGAGACCAATGTGACGACTATGGCATTTGTGGAGTATATGGGAATTGCTTAATTGCAGATTCACCAATTTGTCAATGTTTAGAAGGGTTCAGCCCCAAATCACGACGAGAATGGGACGTGAGGGATTGGAGTGGAGGATGTGTCCGGAATAAACCGTTAAACTGCAACGACACTTTTGTCAAATTTGTAGGCTTGAAAGTTCCGGATACTACACGTACTTGGTTGGATGAGAATATGGGTATGGGCCTAGAGGAATGCAGAGTAAAGTGCTTGAATAACTGCTCTTGTATGGCCTATAGTAATTCAGATATAAGAGGACCAGGGAGTGGCTGTGTCATATGGTTTGGTGATCTTATTGATATCAGACAGTTTGACATTAAACAATTTGAATCTGGTGGGCAAGATCTATATATCCGTATGGCTGCTTCAGAATTAGGTGAAAACTTTAACCATGTAGAGCCTCAAACTGGGAGCAAGAAGAACACAAAAACAATAGTTGCTGCAACTATTCCAGCAATTTGTTTAATGTTGTTACTTTGTGTTTATTTTATCTACAGAATCCGGAGGAATGTTATTGGTAAATGATTGTTCACTCTCATTTTCACTAAATCATGGCGTTACTTTCTATATATTCTTTAAGACAGAAAGTACTGCTAATAACACTAGGTGTGTTAACAGTAATAGTTAAGTGGTCTTAACTCATGGCTACTTTATCTAATTAAAATTAAGTGATCTAGAGACATATTTTATTCGTCTTTGTGGCGAAAAAAAAAAACTATTTATGTATTTTAACAACTTTCAATTCCCTGCTCACTTTTTATTACAATGGCTTTTTGCCATTTTACACTTGCAGAGAAGTCAATGACTGAAGACAACATTGAAAGACATGCAGAGGATCTGGATCTCCCCTTGTTTGATCTGCCAACAATTACTACGGCCACTAACAACTTCTGGATGGAGAATAAGATTGGACAAGGGGGTTTTGGACCTGTATATAAGGTATGTCAATATTTTAGTGCTATTACCATAGTAAAAGCAAGTATAGAAGCACTAATATTACAAGTAGCGTCTAATGTTTCTGCTGAAATGAATGTGAGTATGCAGGGAAAATTAGCAAATGGACACGAAATTGCTATAAAGAGACTTTCAAGGAGCTCTGGACAAGGAATTACTGAGTTTGTAAATGAAGTAAAACTAATTGCTAAACTTCAACACAGAAATCTTGTAAGGCTTCTTGGTTGCTGCATTCAGGGACAAAAAAAGTTGCTAATTTATGAATACATGGCTAACGGTAGCCTAGACTCTTTCATTTTTGGTATGGAATATCAACAAAGCTTTGGTTAGGATGCAATAGTGTTTTATGAGTTCAATTATATAATTAGTAGCTTATTAAACTTGACTATTCAATATTGAGTAATAGATTTGCTTTGCAAAATCAGATCATACCAAAGGTAGATTGCTAAATTGGCCTCAGCGCTTCAACATAATATTTGGAATTGCCAGGGGACTTCTATATCTTCATCAAGATTCTCGATTAAGAATCATTCATAGGGATCTCAAAGCAAGTAATGTTTTACTTGATGATAAGTTGAATCCAAAAATATCCGATTTTGGAATGGCTAAAGCTTTCGGAGGAGATCAAATTGAAGGAAACACAAATAGAGTAGTTGGGACTTAGTGAGTGTCTAAATCAGCACCTCATTTATATTTTTATGTGTAGCAAATATTTTTTCTCTAATGATTTCTTGCAGTGGGTATATGGCACCAGAGTATGCTTTTGATGGGCTATTTTCAATAAAATCTGATGTCTTCAACTTTGGTATTTTATTGTTGGAGATTATATGTGGGAATAGGAATAGAGCTCTTTCTCATGCAAACAACACATACAACCTTGTTGGTTATGTAAGCACTCAATAATTTTTTAATTTGTCAATGCTAAAGTGAGTTGAAAAGTTATTAACATCTTTTCTTCTTTTATGATTCAGGCATGGACACTTTGGAAGGAGGGCGAGGCTTTACAATTAATTGACTCAAACATAAAGGACTCGTGCATTGCCTCAGAAGTGCGGCGTTGCATCCATGTTAGTCTTGTTTGCGTGCAGCAATACCCAGAGGATAGGCCTACCATGACCTCAGTGCTTCGAATGTTAGAGAGTGAGATGGAATTGGTTGATCCTAAAGAACCTGGTTTCTTTCCAAGGAAGGTTTCCAATGAAGCAAATGTCATCTCAAATCAGAGTGAAATGAATTCAAACAATGAGCTAACCGTGACCTCTTTAAATGGACGGTGAAAATCATCGAGTTAGACGCACAAATTGCACTGTTGTATTGTAAGTACATTCACTGCTATAGGATTGTGTTCTAAAGCCTCTATAGCTGTTCTATACTTACACAACTGAAAATATTGGGAAAAACCAAATTTAATGATTTCTGTAGTTTAATGTTCGAGTAATGCCATTTGAAAGTTCTATTATGATGCAGGCTGTATTGAAATAGTATATTTGTTAATTTATTGCGTGATAGTGATAACCAACTTCTCTTGCAACTTTACAAAATATTGAAGCATTTGCTATCAGAGGAGTGGTAATATTATGATTACCTTTCAGTTAGTATTCTCTTCAAATTCAATGCTTAATGGCATATCATCTTCTACAGTTGACGCTGTACAAACCAGAGTTTGGTGATGCTGTCCCAATGAATGGTTGCAGTTTGATTTTAATAATCTGGTGTCTTTTCATTTTCTATTATGTGGTAAACTTGGCCTAAGAACATCTTTATTTATATTCAGAACACCAAAGTATGCACCAAGCAGTGTATTATTACACGGCAAGGAGTGACCGTGTGAGAGCTTTTGAACTTTCTAAATCATGCAAGTATTACTAATTCTGTCCCTAAATTATCTTTTGTTTCACTTCTGAATTTTATCCTCAATTTCAAAATAAAAAAATTAGCACTTCTCTTACATAAATTTAATTATAACTTTATAATTAAGATTTTCCTTCACCAACATTTGAGTTGTAAATTAAGTTATAAGTAGATTTGTACATATACAAATAGTCATGTAATTTTCTTTGCATTTTTTTTACTAGTTGCAAGTTGAAGCAATGGACAATTGAGTTAATGAGAAATTCTTACATGGTCTAAAAGAAATATATTATTTTGTACCATTTACAATTCAATATCTTGTACGAGTGGCAATAGGGCGGGTTTTAACTCAACCTAAATCCACCTTGCATCCTATCGAGCATCAATCCATCCTTACCTTACTCATGGATTTTGACATTCAAAATCCAAATCTTATCTGTGTATAATCCATCCCAACTTGTACCCTACCTACTACTTCTTTAAATATAAAAAAAAATATTTTAAATTTTTTTGAGATGAAAAGTACTTTAAAATTTAATTTGTATTTAGAGTGTGATTGGTATAAGAGTAAAAATAAAGTAAAAATTTCTTAGATTAGCTTCATATAAAAAATTACATATTAAACTAATTTATGAAATTTTTGTCTCTATTTTTATGCTCATACTAAATACATATATATAAATTATATGTTAAATTATAAAAATATTATATATCATAAAATTCACATAAAAATATATAAAAATAATATTACATGTGTGTATATATTTATATATATATTCAAATAAAAAAATATAAATATATATATAGTGCAGGTAGGGTAAAGGCAGGTTTGCCTTAAACCCGAAGTCGACTCAACTCGCCCCACTGTAGGGCGGATTCAAAATCTAACCTGACCGGGTTGGGGCGAGTTCAGGATAGATACCTGCAAATTGGATTGTAATTACCACCCCTAATATTTTAGGTATTATATTAAAAATATAATGCAAATTAAAATAAGCTAAGGTATTAAACTGTAAACAATACAAAGTAATATTTTTCATGCCTTAGGAGTACCTAAATAATTTATCTGAACTAATGGTCACAGTCTAGTTGGTGTTGACTTCCTAGCCCAATGAAAAGCGCATGGCGAAGAAATATGAGTATTTGGACTTAATAACATCCTCCACGGTCTCATGTTGAATTTACTCAAAGATAGCTCAGCATCTAGTTTTCTTAGGTTGTAGTGTTTTTTGTTTTTTCGATCTTCTGTTTTCGTAATGAGTGGAAACGTTCGCAAGTGCACAAGTTCTATCTGATTTGGAGTCTGATTTTTATATTGTTCTGTTAAAGTAACACACAGTTTAACTAGAGTTTAATCACTTCAAAATGTGCTTCGATACTTACATTAATTCCAGCGTAAGAGAAACAGGTAAAAAGAAAATCTTTTTGAAAAGTATTTTCTTAAAATTAATATCTTAATTAGTTTAATTAATAAAATGGCCCTATTTGCTGCTCATGATTTTTATTGCAGATACATGTAACAGAAGGGGAAAAAAAAACAAATAAAATACAACATTGCATTAGCCATAAAAAGTTATGTACCTCATTGATGAATAATCCTGCATTACGCTGCTTGTTCCGTGTTTTTCATGTAAACTGAGTAAATTTTTCTACCATACACGGTATCTGGGATGCTTATGGTCTGATCAAGGGAAGAAAGAATCCTTAAATGATAAAAAGAACTAATTCATAATGAATCCAGAAAATTAATTTTCACGGAAAGAGGCAACTATGGCAGGTCCTTATTTTCCAGGTAGCTGCTGACTGGAGAAAGTCTAGTCCATGGTGCTGAGTGGAGAAAATCTAGTTCACGGTGTCCATACTCAGTACTCACTACACGTATAGGTTCATAGGCTTCATGTGGTACGCTTTAAAAAGTTTAAACACAAAAGTAAAGACCATCGATTCGTATCAAGGGGTCTTTCAGATTTTCACCAGCGGCTTCCAATCAAGTAAATTAGCGTTGTCAAATTAACACCAATATTTTGTTTGGAATTTTTTTATTAATAGAACAGAACAGAATTAATAAAAAAATAAATAGAAAGAAAATAAAAGAATGAAACAAATTATCTTCTGCCTTAATCGAGAAAGTAGTAGAAAATAGAATAAAATTTCATTAATCTTGATTAAATATTATGATCAAAATATGAAACACAAGTCTCAAACTATTCCTACTCTATCCTACCTTATCCTACCCTATCCTACCATTAACTTTATATAAAAAAAATTATATATTAAGAAATTTTTATCTCGCTCTTATATCAAATACAATCTTAGAGTAATAAAAATATTTTTAAAAAAAATATCTTATATATATAGATAAATAAAATATAGATATAAGGTATGGATAGAGTAAGGGTGGGTTTGACTTCAAACCGAACCTGACCCTATACGCACTCAAAATCCGCCTCGCGCCTACCCGCTCCTCCATGAGACGGGTTTAAAACCTAACCCGACTGGGTTGGGACAGAATGGATACCCGTAAGTTGAGTTATAATTGCCACCCCAAGTGATAAGGATGTTTTGGTCTTTTTATTATAGCAAATATTTTTTTCTCATTGAAATATTGGATTATCATAATAGAAGATGGTAATATTTAGGAAGTGATTTTCCTTCTCGAGAATACACTATTACCGAAAATAATGATTCAAACCTTCTATTAAATATGGGAGTATTTTTACATTCCTGAGTATAAAAAATATGGCCCATACCAAACACATTATAGCTGACATTGTACAAACCAGAGTTTTGTGATGCTGTCCCAATGACTAGTTGCAGTTTGATTTTAATAACATTGTATCTTTTCATTATCTATGCGTTAAACTTGGCAGTGGAACGTCTTTCTTTATATTCAGAACACTGATGTACGTACTACTGCATTTTAGTATTATACTAAAAAGAGTAAGAGCTTCTGAACTTTCTAAATCATGCAAGAATTACTAATTTCCTCCCCAGATCAGCTCTTGTTTCAATTCTGAATATTGTCATCAATTTCAAAATAAAAAGTAATACTTCTCTTGCATAATATTTGATTATATTTGATATTTTACTCCATTAACATTTGAGCTGTAAGTTAAAATATTAGTAGGGTTTTACATGCTTGTAATTTTCTTGACTTTTTTCTTTGTTAGATGCAAGTTGAAGCAGTGAACAATTAAGTTAACGAGATATTGTTAAATGCTCTGAAAGAATAATTTTTTATTTTGATCAATATGAAAGGAATATGTTGCTTTGTACCATTTGTAGTTCAATGCCTCACCTATTATGTTAAAAATTAATGTAAATAAAAATGAGCTAAGATATTGAACTGTAAATAGTACAAAGTAACATATTTTTTTATGCTTTAGGAGTATCTAAGATTTTAAATAATTGATGTGAATTCGCTGTCACAATCTGGTTTAACTTCATCATTGCAGAGACTAGAATTTTTTTATTTTTTTTGGGTCAACGAGACTGGAATGTTGAGATTCACAATAGTGCTGGCTTCCTAGCCCAGTGAAAAGTGCATGGTGAAGAAATATAAGTACTTGAATGGATCATCCTCCAGGTCTCATGTTGAATTTACTTGAAGATAGCTTTGCATCTACTTTTCTTAGTTTGTAGTGTTTCTTCTTTTTCCAATCTTCTGTATCCGAAAAGAGCGGTAACGTTCGCAAATGCACAAGTTTTGTCTAATTTTGATCAGAAAAATCCATAACCCTTTTATATTGTTCTATAAAAAGTTACACACAATTTAACTACAGTTTAGTCTAGAGTTTAGTCAATTAAAATGTGCATTTTATACTTATATTAATTGTAGGGTAAGAGAAATAGAAAAAAAAATTCTTTATTATATTTTGAGTAAAATATACTTAATCCCTTTGAGGTATTAAGAAATAATATTTTATCTTATTTATTTATAAAATATACACTCTATCCTAATCTACTATGTGTTTGGGTTTTTTTTAGAAAAACATTTTTTAAGTTTTTGTATAAAAAAAGTGCTTTTATAGGATTTAAAAAGCATGTTTAGATATGAGTTTATAAAAAATGCTTGTAAAAAAAAGTCAATTTATAATTTTTTTAAAAGTTAATAATACCTTGCTTTTAAGAAAACATACAAGTAGAAGCAATTTTTGAAAGATGATTTTGAATATATTTGTTTGTGCTTCTAACACAAAAAAAGAACTTTTTTTAAAATTTTTTTAAAAAAATTTACTTATAAAATTTTTTATGTTATTTGTTTGTATTTCTAGAAAATAGTAGAAATAAAAAATAATCAATTTTCTTATTTTTTTTGAGAAGTTGAGATAGAGTTGTTTCTCCTAAAAGAAGTAGTAAAAAAAGAATTTTATTTTTTTAAATTTAGGAACCACTATTTTCTCACTTTATTACAATTTTATTCTTAATTTTTTTTTAAAAATACTATTCTTATTCTCACTCTCTTTCTCTCTCCATGTCCTGAATTACACTTCTTCTATTTCAAAATATCTATAAAAATAAATAAATACAAATTAAGAAGAATAGTAAATTGATCTTGGTAATTACCCCTATTTAAAACAAAAAGTAAGTAAATACATATAATTAATGATTATTCAATCATCGCAATTAGATTAAAGGTATTATTAGAAAAAAAGTAATTAACCCTATCTTGATATTAGTAATGGACAAATATTTTGAAATCATAAAACATCAAAAACTTGACAAATATATTGAGATGGTGAGAGTATAATTTTATTAGGAAAAGTACTTCTATATTTATTATATTTAAATAATTCAACAACTTCTAATTTTGATAAAAAGTATTTATACAATTATATAATCAAATACAAAATATTTTTTTCCTTTTGCTTCTACTTCTAATTATGAAGAAGTTCTTCTCTTAAAATCTTAATCAAATGGGCACATTAAAAATTACTCCTACTTCCACCTCTTTTAAAAGCTAGGTATTATTAATTTGAAAAAAAGTGATAAATTAACCTTTTTTTCCTTTTCTGCAAGCACTCTTTTTTTCTTGAAGTTATATCTAAATGCACTCAAAAACTTATAATTTTTTTTTTGAAAAAAAGTGCTTTTAAAAAAAAAAATCCAATCCAAACTCACTTTTAGTGGACGAAGGTGGAGTGCATATGTTATAAACAAATGAAGTGAAATATTATTTCTTGATACCTCTAAAGTGTTAAGTGTATTTTATTCTTGTTCGGAGGGGGTTACCTGAGGAGCTTCCGAACTAAGAATGGGATCTCAAGCTACTCCGGATAAGTACTTCCACGGTGTTGGGAGTGTACCTGCAAGGACTTCAACGCTTAAGTTAGTGAGTGCAGGAAAGTGTATGAGGAGTAGGTCAGAAAAACATATCTCATATTCGAAGCTGGATCCATATATATATGAGTAAGCAGTTGAGAAATAAAGGGAATTTGATCCCGCCTTTGTAAGGGATAACCCTGGACGTTCATTATCTTGGGGGATAACAGATGGGTCCGAGTTTACCGGCCACATGCGAGGGAAGGATGTTCCGTGCTGTTAGGGAGCAAATGGCCCTAACTCGAGTTTGGGCCTCAACTCGAGTTAATGGCCCGAGGTAGGTCGGACTATTAACAAATCTGAGCTTTATTTGGGCCTTGCTATTGGGCCGAGTTGGGATCCTATACTACTATCCGGAATAGTGCCCCCAACTCAGTATTCGAGGTGAATTCCTCGGGTGCTGAGTTCTTTGTGAGTCTCCTAGTTAATATGCTGCATTCCAATATCGGATTGCCATTTAAGTAATTTAACATTTACCTGTAGCAACGTCCTGAGTCTTCGCGAACTGGTGATGTCCTTTCGCCTCCTAGGTCATGTCTTGTAATCTTGAGCGGACACGTGCTATTTTGGCACCTCGTTCAGAGTGCCTCGTCATTTGAATTGGGACATTATTTCCATTTTTGCCCCCATTCCCTTTATGCGAAAAGACGGGTTACACCCTTGGCGACGTTTGGGTTGCACGGCAGAGGGGTGTTTTCACTCCTATAAGAACAGCTTCGTGCGTTCATCCTCCATTTTCCTAGCCTTACCCATAAGAGTTTGCCGCAAAAGAGAAACGAAGGAGAGGTGTAGAGGCGATCGTTTGTGCCATCATTATCTTGCTAGTAGCAGGTATGTATTATCCCTTTTATTCTCTGCTTCTGCAACTTGTATTGTTTCGTTGGATGGTATGTTAGTGGTGGTTTGGCTTCCACTAGTCCATTTTTGTCTCGTACTTTAGGGCAGTTTCAACCTTTATTCTGCTTAGTTTTTTCGCTTTCGCCGCTCATCGGCGGATTTTTTTGTAAAGAGAAACTATCGTAGGGAGCCTGTCTTTTCGATTTCCATTTCATTTATAAGGGTTTCCGACTTAATCTTTTCCCGAGTTTGTGACATAGGGGTGGTTTCCTGTGTAGGTTGTCTGGGATCACGAAAATGGCCAAAAAGAAAGCTTTAACTTTTCCTCCCAAGATCAACTTCATCTACCGGTGGGTTGATCCCAAGGTCCTTGGGACTCCCTCGGTCGTAACCCGGGAGCTCCTAACTCATTTCAAAAAGGAGAACCTTATCTTGCTAGAGGGCGAGTACAAGGAGGAATACTATTTGGAGGCTCCCAGTCTGAGCGAGAGGGTGAGTGACTTTAACCTTGGAGGGGGACCTCGGTGGATGTGGTGTTACGACGTCCTTATCTCCAAGCAAGGAGTTCGAATTCCGTTTACCCACTTTCAAATGGAGATTTTGCGCCAGACTGAGGCCGCTTCTTCTCAATTGCATCCGAATAGCTGGGCGATGATTCGGGGGTTCGAGATCATTTGCGAATATCTCGAATTAATGCCATCTTCGGACGCTTTCTTTTTCCTATTCACTCTGACCCGTCCTACCTGTGGTGGATTAACCTCGGGATGGTTGTCCTTCCGAGCTCACGCCAATCGGAAGATATTCCTTGTGTAAGAGGAATCCTTCCATAATTTCAACCTTATTTATTTTAAGGTTTTCGGGTGTCCAAACTCGATTCCTTTTTTGGAGACCTTGGAGGGAGAGCTTCGATTTAACATCTTTTAGTGTAACAATTTTAGTGTTCCCTAGATAAAGGAGAGTTCCCTTAAGTCCGAGGAGAAAGCTGTTGTTGACTTCCTTCTCGAATACTTTGAGAAAAATCATCTGAATCTAAAGAACATAGTTGGCATAGAGCCCGGGGAGGCCAGATGATATTTAGGTTGTTTCATTTCTGTTATTGTTGCATATCTTATATCTTCTTTCTTTATTGGATGCTCATTTTTTATGTTTATTTTGCAGACGAGATGGCTCCGAAGTTCGCCCTTGCCGAGTTCCACCGGAGGATACTGAAGAGACTACACGAGGGGGATGGGAGTAATAGCCCGAAATCGGTGGGATCTGGAGAATTGGTGTTCACTCCTGTTCCCGATAAGGCAGCTCCAAAGGCCCAACTTTTGAAGAAACAAAAATCAAAGAATGCGATCAAAGAGAAGTTCGTGGCTACCGACCCCAAGGGTCTTCCCTCGTCGAAGGAGAGGTCCGAAGTCCATGTGATGGATAAGGAGTTGATGATCCCCGCCCTCCTCGAACGCCTAGAAGGTGACAATGAGAACTTGGCTGCAAAATTCCAATGGGCAAGGCGTGCCATGCTGAAGTCGGTGGCCTTACTTAGATACTCGGAGCCAGTTATTACTTCCGGTGTCCAAGCTATGGAGGAGGTAAAGGTCTTGAAGTCCAAGCTCTCTCTTCTTCAAGGTGAGAAGTCGGCTTTAAAGAAGGCCAAGGAGGATGAGATCAACAGATTGAAGGAGGTGCTTGAGTCGAGGGACAAGCAATTGGAGGATTCCTATTCTCGGATGTCGGAACTCTAGAGAGATTGTGCCGATTTTTCAAAGGCTGCTGCTAGAGCGAGGGATGAGGTGGCTTAGGTGGAGCAGCTGTGGGCAAAGTCGGTAGGAGAGATTAAGGAGTCCTTTTTGGAGCAGTGTCAAATTATTTGTCCTGGCGCTGACTTTAGCAAGGTCGGATTAGACAAAATTGTAGTTGATGGTTATATCGTGATAGCTCCAGAAGATGACAATGAAGGCGGCAACAACCCTGAAACTGATTCGAAGAACTAGGCCTCCGACCCTTGTTAGGGGCTCTTGTTGTAAAGAATATCTGTCCGATATCTGAACCTTTTGTAATGAGATTTGTCGTGTATTGTGGTTTTGTTTATTGCCTACTTTATTAATTAATGCGCCTGTTCTTCGCCTAAGTTATACTTTGAAAGGAATATTGGCAGTTTTATTGCTTTACTAAACTGGATGTTATCCGAGTTGGATTTAGCTAGAACTTAAGGTTTTGTTCCTGAAGTTAGCGTGGTGTAGATGACCCGAGGTTTGACATCGTCATTGAGATTACCTGTCCGAGCTATCATACCGGGATCTATTTTTCTCGACTAAGGGGTGATCAATTCCTCAGGAGAATTAAGGCAGGTTGGGATCGTCAATCGTAATGTGTAATAAAAATACTAGGAGTAAAACAATGATAGTAAAAGGAAAGAGATAACAACATAAAAATAACTGAGTAATGTTTGATCAAACAAAATAAAGATAACATGTAAAAGCAAAAAATCGAGAAAAGCTTACTAGTCACTGCTCAGCCTACGGAGTTCTATCTCGTTAAAACCTCCTCGAAAAAACCTAGTGAGACAAAATCCAAGATAAGAAAAAGAGTACAACTATCTCTCGTGGTATATACATTAGATAAAAAATTTTCGGAGGTTGGAAGAGTTCCATGACTTCGGAATCTCTGTGCCCGATAATGTGGAGAATTTGTATGCCCCCTTTCCTAAGATGTCAATAACTTTGTATGGGTTTTCCCAATTTGCGGCTAATTTCCCATGGCCCACATGAGGTTTTCTGATGTCAGCTCGTCGGAGAACCAATTCTCCTTTGTCGAACGTCCGGGGTACTACTTTGATATTGTATCTTTGGGAGATTCAATGTTTAAGGCCTTCTCCCTTAGATGAGCCATTTCTCTTACTTCGTTGGACAGGTCAGACTCTTCCCGAAGTGCTTGTTGCTTTATAAGTTGGAACATGATGCATCGGCTTATCTCCTCGACTTCAATCGGTATTATTGCATCCACCCCGTAAGTCAACTTGAAAGGAGTTTTTCCCATTATTGAATGCGGGGTGGTTCTATAAGACCATAGAATGCTCCCAATCTCATCGGCCCATGCTCCCTTTGCCTCATCGGGTCTCTTCTTCAGTCCTCGTAGAATGACTTTGTTGGCCGCTTCAGCTTGGCCGTTTGCTTGGGGGTGTTCAACAGAGGTAAAGTGGTGCTTGACCTTGTGGCTGGAGAAAAATGCTTGGAACTTCTGATCTATAAACTGGGTTCCGTTGTCAGTAACGATCGAGTCAGGTATTCTGAAGCAAGTAAAGATATTCTTCCATACGAACTTCCGAGGTTGGGCAGCAGTGATGATGGGGAGCGGCTCTGCCTCTATCCACTTCGTAAAATAATTTGTCGCAACAATCAGATACTTGACTTGTCCCGAGGCGAGTGGGAAGGGACCTAGAAGGTTGAGTCCCTACTTGCTGAAGGGTCAGGGGGACATGATCGATGTCAGTTCATCAGAAGGGGCGAGGTGGAAGGTGGTATATTTCTGGCTGCTGGAGCATTTCCGTGCATACTTTATTGAGTCCTTCATCATTGACGGCCAATCGAATCCAGCTTGTAAAACCTTTAATGCGAGCGACTTTCTTTCGAGGTGATGGCAGCAAGATCTTTCATGGACTTCCTCAAGAATGGTGGGAACCTGATCCGATCCCATACACTTTAGCAGTGGTTAGGACAACCTCCTTCTGAATAGTTGATCATTGATGAAGGTGTAGTAGGAGGCTTATCTAGCTAGCCTCTTGGCGTCAACAGGATTTTCTGGTGTAGTTCTATTCCTCAGGTACTGAACGATCAGAGTCATCCAGTTTGGAATCCCGCCTACGAATAAGGTCGGAAGGGTTTTCGTTATCGAGGGAAGCTTCAAAGTCTCTTGGATCAAACTCTGATTGTTTTCTCTGGGCCTAGTGCTTGCCGACTTGGAGAGGATGTCAGCCCTGATGTTCTCTTCTCTTGGAACATGTCAAAATTGTACATTTGAAAATTTTTTCACGAGTTCTTTTACTTTGGTCAGGTATTTCTATAGTAGAACGTCTTTAGCTTGGTACGCCCTAGTGACTTGGGAAGTCACAATTTGAGAGTCGCTGCATACCAAAAGTCGGGATACGCCGACGTCCCTTGCTAACTTAAGGCCAACGATGAGGGCCTCATATTCGGCCTGGTTATTGGAAACTGAGAAGTCGAACTTAATGAAGAGCTCGAGGAATATTTCACCTTCCTTTTCAAGAATCGCCCCAACTCCACTTTCCTTCGAGCTGGAAGCTCCGTCCACGTGCAGTGTCCATCCTGATTCTGGGGTATCCACCTCGTCCCCCGTTTTGGCTAAGAAGTCTGCCAATGCTTGAGATTTAATGGCGGTCCTTGGTTCGTATTGGATGTTGAACTCCGAAAGTTTCACAGGCCATGATACCATCCGTCTTGCCAAATCCGATTTTTGTAGGATTTGCTGGATTGGCTGGTCAGTTCGGACAATGATGGTATGGGTTTGAAAATACTGGCGAAGCTTTCGTGCTGCAATGACTAGGGCCAAGGCAACCTTTTCAATTTTCTGATATCTCGTCTCGGGTCCTTGAAATACTTTGCTAACAAAGTATACCGAGTGCTGTTGTCGGGAATCCTCCCGGACCAGTACCCCGGCAACAGCAGTGTCGCTAAGTGATATATATAAGAACAGCGGTTTTCTGACTTCTGGCTTGCTTGGTATAAGCGGGCGGGATAGATAGTCCTTGAAGTCAGCGAAAGCGGCTTCATATTCCGATGTTTATTCAAAAGTATTCTCCTTTTTCAAGAGAGAAAAGAGGGGAATGACCTTTTTGGCCAACACAGCTATGAATCTCGAAAGAGAGGCAATTCTTCCCATGAGGCATTGTACTTCTTTTACTGTTGTTGGACTTTTTATTTCGAGTATTGCTCGGCATTTGTCGAGGTTTGGCTCGATTTCCCAATGTGTAAGCATGAATCCCAGAAATTTTTTTGCTTCTACGACAAAAGCGCACTTGTGCAGGTTAAGTATCATGTTGTGCTATCAGACTCGATCAAATACTACCTTAAGGTTGGAGAACAGATTTTCTTCTTTACGAGACTTGACCAACATGTCGTCGATATAAACCTCCATGAAATCTCCTGCCAGCTCTGCGAACACTTTATTCATAAGCCTTTGGTATGTTGCTCCCACATTCTTTAATCCGAAAGACATGACTTTATAGTAATAATTGGCTGTTGGGGTTATGAACGCTATTTTTTCTTCATCGAGCTGGAACATCGGGATTTGATTATATCCTGAGTAAGCGTCTATGAAAGTGAGCAGTCTGAAATTGGAAGCAGCGTCTACTAACCCATCAATGCTTGGTAAGGGATACGGGTCCTTTGGGCAGGCTTTGATCAAGTCGGTGCAATCAACGCACATTCGCCATTTTCCATTGGACTTTTTGACCATCACGACATTAGACAACCACGCCGGATATTCGATCTCGCGTATGAAACCAGCTTCCAAGAGGCTTTGGACTTGCTCTTGGACCGCGAGGGCTCTATCTGGGCTCATTTTCCTTTTCTTCTGAGTAACCGATTTTGAACCGGGGAAAACTGAGAGTCAATGGGAGACAAATTCCAAGTTGGTTCCCTGCATATTGGCGGCAGACAATGCAAACAAATCTACATTGGACCTGAAGAGAGTGACTAAGCCTTGTTTTAGTGAGATCAGAAGGTTTTTGTTGATCTGAGTTATTTTTCAGTTTTCCTTCTCGATTTGGATTTTTTCTAACTCGCCGTCTGGCTCTGGTCTCTCTCCTTCAACTTTCCTCGCATCCAAATCTATCATCATTACTTTCGAAGCATTGGGGGTCAGGCATTGGCCTGGGACGTCTCCTTTTGTTACTTTTGGATTTCCAGGCTGGGGTTATAGTATCGCCTAGCCGCAACCTGGTCGGCTTTCACTGTGGTAATTTCTCCTTTGTCTATAAGGAACTTCATGGTGAGGGATGCCGTTGAGATAACAGTGCCTATCTTGTTCAACGTCTCTTCCAAGTATCGCGTTGTAAGCCGAGGGGTAGTCGACAACTAGGAAGTTGACTTTGACAGTCCGGGTTTTAGGTCGAGACCCCAAGGATAGGTTGAAGGTGACGTAACCCTGGGGTTGGATTTTTTCCCCGAAAAACCCGATCAGCTCCTCCACGTGTGTTTGGAGGTCGGCGTTATGTAATCCGAGCTTATCAAATGCATCTCGGAATAGAATGTTGATCGAGCTTCCTTGATCGATGAATACCCTCTTTACTTCAGCATTTACCATGGCTACGGAGATCACCATTGGGTCATCATGTCCCGAGATCACGTCCTCGAAGTTGGAGCTTGAGAAGACAATTTTTGGTATTGGCCGAGATGTCGGTGCTGGCTTTTTTATTTTCCCAGATGACATGTTGAGGACTTCTTGTAAGTGCTTTTTCTGGGCTGACTTTGTGGTTCCGCCGCCCGTAAAACCTCCAGCAATGACGTTGATAGTCTTTGTGATCTGTTCTTCATCATTGCCTTGATTTCCTTCAGGCTCCGAGGTTCTCTGGCTCCTTGGATTCCTTCTTTCCTCATCTTCATGATCGGGGGCTCTCCTTCTCCGTGGACTTCTTTGGGAAGCCACATACTTTGCCAATCTGCCTTCCCTTATCAACTGTGTCTAAAACCGTTATGATACTCACAAAATAAGGACTTATCTGTGTTAGCTCTCGTCTTGAGAACCTTTGACTTGGGGAACCTTTCTACTTGACCGACCTCTCAGAACATCTCGGATAGGGATATGTTGAGGGGGTATACTCATTATATTTACCAGCCCTGGAACGTGCGTCCTTCCTTGGGTATTCGTCTTGGTCGCTGACTTTTCGGTCAGATTGGTGCCTTCCGGGGTTGGCTGTTGCCCTCTCTGTTTCCTCGAGAAAGATGTACTTCTCGGCCCTCATTTATATCTCCTTCGGCGATTCCGATGGTCTTTTGGATAATGAAGTTTTAAATGGCCCAGGTCATAGTCCATTCAGGAGCGTCAGAATTGCTGCCTGGGTCTGTACCTCGTTAACAAGCAAAGATTCGGTGTTATTTCGCTCGAGAAAATCTCGGAGCGACTCATTTTGCCGCTGGTGTATTCCGAGGAGGATGGAAACTGGCTTAGGCTTGAGCCTCTTAGTAGTGAAGTAGGCGAGAAAAAGTTGAGATAAGGTCTGAAAATCGATTGATCGACCTAGGTGGAAGAGAGTTGAACCATTTCAAAGCGGTTTTCTTTAGAGTTATAGGGAAGGCTCGGCTTTTGATGGGATCCGAAACCTCGGCTAACACCATCCTTGACTTGAAAGCGTTTATGTGCTCTTGGGAGTCAGTACTCCCATCGTATGGCTCCATGTCGGATGGGGGTTTGAACCCTTTGGGTAGCTGCATTCCAATAATGAAATCGGAGAACGGTGTGTCATCCCCATCTTTGAGATCCCTGTGCCGTTTGGAGCCGCGCCTAGCATACTTGTTATTGTACCGAAGTTGGGATCGGAGATCGGAATGTTCGAGGTGGCGACGAACACTTCCTACTTGAGGCTCTTTATGGCTGTGGGCTGTACTCCCCACGTGGTGAATCTCCATGGTGACGACGTTCTGTGCTGCGACTACGTCTTGTTGGATTTCGACCTCTGTGATAGTCTGGACTCCTATCGTGATGGCATCGATGTCGTTCCCGACGTCGCTTTCGGTCTGATTCCTTCATGTGGTCCAAGTTTTGTTCCAACTTCTGAATACAGGTGGCTTGCTCCAGCATCAGGGTTAGCATTTCGGCAAGTGGGTCTGTGTTGGCCTGAGGGCGGATTTCGACCTTGGAGGTGACCATGTTTCCCTCGGCCCGGACAATGGAGCGGTTGACAACTGAGTTCTCCTCGTGATGTCGGTCTCCGGCATCCGAAGCCAAATCGAAAGTCGTTCGCCCGTCCATCAGCGGTTGGTTGTTGCTTACGGGGGTGTGCCCAACGGTGCATTCTCTCCTTGGGTGCGAAGACATTCGTGCAACTACGGCCGTGGTATGGTGTCGAGTAGCGTGAAGTTCCCACAGACGGCACCAATGTTCAGAGGGGGTTTACCTGAGAAGCTTCCGAACCAAGAATGGGATCTCAAGCTGCTCTGGATGAGTACTTCCACGGCGTTGGGGGGTGTACCTGCAAGGATTTCGACGCTCAAGTTAGTGAGTGCAAGAAAGTGCATGAGGAGTAGGTCAAAAAAAGATACCTCACGTTCGAAGCTAGACCCCCATATATACGAGTGAGCAGTTGAGAAATAAGGGAGATTTGATCTCACCTTTGTAGGGGATAACCCTGGACGTCCATTATCTTGGGGGATAATGGATGGGTCCGAGTTTACCGGCCACACGTGAGGGAAGGACGTTCCGCGCTGTTAGAGAAAATGACCTTAACTCGAGTTTGGGCCTCAACTCAGGTTAATAGCCAAAGGTAGGCTCGGACTATTAGCAAATCCGAGCTTTATTTGAGCCTAGTCATTGGGCCGAGTTAGGCTCCTATACTACTGTCCAGAACAATTTTATGTTTTATTTTTTCACGATTATTCTTTGTTATCATAAAAATAATGTCTTAGTCAAATAGGTATTTTGGTCTTTTATCCTTACTCAATTTTTTTAATTTAGTCCCTTATTTTTTATTGTTTTCAATTGGATATCCTATATTTTAAATCATTTTTAACTTGATCCCAAATCATTATTCCATCATATAATTGACAAAAAATGCTGATATGGCAGTTGATATGGTACAGTCCATGTCAAATTCACATCTGTGCCATGTCAACATTTCCTGTCAATTATTTGACAAAATAGTGATTTGGAATCAAATTAAAAATAATTTGAAATAGAAGAGACCAAATTGAAGAAAATAAAAGATAAAAGATCAAATTAATAAAGGTAGGATATATTGTAACACCCATTCATAGTAAAGTCAATGGCACAACTTTATATAAAAAGTTCAAAGTTAGACATTAAATATACATAAATATAACATAGAGTTCAAGAGTAGAAGTAAAATTCTTCTCATCATAAGCTGAACATTTTTAGACTAGATAATGAAACTACAATTTATTTAATTATAACTCCATATGTTCATAGTAGTTGGAAGAGTCTACCTTTCTCTAGAGTGTTATTTAACTAATTTGAAACCACTAGAAATAGGATGAGAATTGAAAATTCTCAATAGATATTGAAAAGTTCTAAAATATTTGAACTATGATGGTTACAGCTGTGTCTTAGCACGGAAATTCACAATGCTACAGTATCATAATCTTATCATAATTTACTTATAAACAAATCATGCTTTATAACATTGGTGCAGTAAATGCTGGAAAAGAATATATGCTATGCAATACATAATGCGGCAAGTATTAATATGATTAAAATCTTTTTACTTTAACTTCCACTTTTTTTGTCTGCTTGTGTCACACATATTTGAAAGTCTTTTCTTAATGAATTCCCTTTTTCTGGTGTTATCTTAACATCGTGACAACAAAGTGAAACTTTTACGTCACACTAATTAAGGTAGATAACATAAAAAGGTTCTTAATCTGTATGAGCAATGAGAGAGAGTGAGCGAGAGCACTTGAGAGAGAGAGGGAGAGGAAACGTTGCTTTGTGGGTACAAGATTCAGGTAACTATTTGACATATCTGGAGCCAAGGTTAGGAGTACGAAACTGCATGGTCAATAAGGAGGTAGATTCCATGGACACTAGGAGGCTTGGAGTAGATTGGAAGACGTTTCTTTTTCAGTATTTGTTGACAATCTCCCTGAATCCATAACAAGGGACTAGTTATGGCAATTATTCTCTTACCATGGGAGAATTGTGGATGTCTTTATATCGAGAAAGGTGAGGAGGTCTTCCAATAACCCCTTTGGTTTTGTTAGGTTCATGAAGAAAGATCAAGCTCTAATAGCGGTGGAAAAAAATGAATGGGGTGAAAGTAAGGGGTTGCACGCTATCAGTTTCAATGGCAGAATATAAATGTCGGGCTGAATATAAATGCAAGTGGTATAATCCTCATGCTGGCATCTCATCAAGCAAATTGGAAGCTAGAGAAAGGGCTAGTAACTGCGTCTTAAATTCTGGTAGTGGAGGAAGTTCATATCCAGATGTTCTTGTAAAAGGAAAGCAACCAGAATAAAGGTGTATGAATACAACAGAGACATCGGAGAAAGGAAGAAGGGCTCAGTCCGGGTATGATCGTACGATAATTGTATATGGGGAACTGGATGCTGAGACCATGAAGGAGCTTGCTAGATCAGTGGTTGGTGAAACAGTAAAACCGTTTAATATAGATTCGCTGGCGTCTCAACTTAAGGAGGATTGTTCAAAGATTATTTCGGTGAGGGAAATGGGTCATTATAAAGTTCTTATTACATTTAATTCTAAAGAAGAAATGGAAGGGATCCTTCAGCGAAGAGGGAGTATTTTAACAAAATTTTTCCAAGATATTAGAAGGTGGACAGCAGAAGAAATATGTCAAACCCGAAGGGTTTGGATTGAATGCATGGGCATCCCTCCCCAAGCATGGATAGTTAATAATATGATGAAGATTGGCGAGGTTTAAGGAAAGGTGGTCAGGATGGAGGATAGAACTATGTTGAAACAGGGGTTTGGCGCAGCCAAAATGTTGATAGATACCAATCTCTTCACGTCAATACATGGATGGATCCATTTCTTAGTAAGTGGGGTGGGGTACGATGTCCATGTTAGGGAGATTGCACCTATACAGGGAAAGGAACTAAATGTTGAGTTTGGTCATATTCATGGAGAAAATTGGTGGAAAGAAGCAACGCTCGGGGCCATTAACAGTCTGGTGATGGGCTCGGAGCTGAATGCTCCGTTGACAGCTGTCTAAAAAGAGACAACCATAAGAGTTGAAGATAAAGAGTCACAAAGCTGCAAAAAGGTGGAACTTATTATTAATGATGATATTAATTCTCATGTGATAATGGGTGAAAGTTCCAGTGCAAAAGCGCTCTTCAACAAGGCCGTGGAACCTACATTTGCTCTAACTAAGACATTGGATGATGAACGATTGACAATGGAAGTGCTCCAGGACTTGGGCTTGGTCGAGAATGGGCATGAAGAGATGGATTCTATTATTGGGCCTAAGGATTTGAATGATGTAGAGGGGACTTAATTAGACTTGGGCCAAAAAGTTGGCATGGTGGCGCCAGCCCATTTGGCTAAATCAGTCTATTAATGGTACTTCAAACCAAAATTTTCCACCAGGCTTCGAGAACATAATTAAAACAAGGTCTACCCCTGTACCCGTTTCTGACTCTAAGTACAACCAAGAACAAGACCCCATCGAAAATGAAATTGAGGGGAGTAACTCACCTGTCCCTTCTGAAAGCGATTATGAGCATGAAGCAGAGACAACTTGGGAAACGAGGAAGAACCTTGGACTTACAACATGTGTTGATGCGGTGGCAGTTCAAGCAATCATTGAGGAATTGGTAGAGAGAAAAGGGGTTCGTAGAAGGAAAAAGAGGAAAGGTGTCTCCAAAACAAAGAAATATGGTGAGGTTGGTCAATCAGGTGAGATCATGGTCCCATTATGAATTTAATTTCTTAGAACATTAAGGGTTTGGGGGGTGGTGGTAAACACGGTGTAATAAGGAAATTTGTTAGAGAAAAGAAGGTGTCCTTTTTGGGGCTGATGGAAACTAAATGTGTAGGAATAAGGGAGAGTATGATTAGGAGACTTTGGGGTGATGATGATTTTCAATGGGCTTGTCGATGCAAGTAACATGAGTGGGGGATTACTCTGTGTGTGGGCCAATAATTTCTGGAATGTTGAATCAGTAGAAAAATATTTGTGGTGGCTTTGCATTAGGGGATTCATGCAGGATCTGGACTGCAGTGTTGCTATTATTCTGGTGTATGGGCCCTATTCAGCAGAAGAGAAAAGAGCCTTCTGGAAGGAATTGCTAGAATTAAAAAAACTCATTGGATATCCCTCTCATTGTAATGGGGGACTTAGAGGAGAGGTTGGGTTGCACTTTGATGTCAAGACTGATGACTGAGTTTGTTCAATGGATAGATGAGATGGAGCTGTTAGACCTACCTTTAGCTGAGTGCAAGTTCACATGGTCGCATAATAGTTCGTATAGCAGAATTGATAGAGTCCTAGTGAGTCCTTTTTGGATGGTGAAATTCCAAGCATTAAAATTATGGGGTTTAAAGTGTTCATTATCTGATCATGTACCACTTTTGGTGGAGTCTAAAGCATTAGATTGGGGTCCGAGACCATTTCGATGTTTAGACACGTGGTTTTCACATTCGGGGTTCTCAAAATTGGTGGCGGATGAATGAAGGAACTTGGGGAATTTGGACTTTGTAGACAAACTTACAAAAATCACTGTTCCTATCAAAAAGTGGAACAGGGAGGTGTTTAGCAATATTGACCATAGGATTAAGATTCTTGAAACTGAAGTTGTAGAAATGGTAAGGAATTTAGATGCCAATGGTTTGGATGAAGTGTCTGAAGCTTGTTTAAAAGCACTAAAGGGCTAGCTGAGGTTGTGGTATGATCGTAATGATTGTTATCGGAAACAAATGTCCAGATATCATGTGTTAAAAGCATTAATAGGAACACTAAATATTTCCAGTTGATTGCATCGTGTAGGCGGAGAAGAAAACTTATGGTTGAGATAAAAAAGGGCAGAAGAATATTACGTGATTCGAGGAGTATTAAAGGTGAAGTTAGAAGGTACTTTAAAATGCTATATAGTCAAAAAGAGGCCCCGTTTATAGAATTCGAAGATGGTCTTGTCAACAAAATATGTGAGGAGGATGCTCAATGTCTTGAAATACTTCCTACGGTGGATGAAGTTAGGTAGGCAGTGTGGTCATGTGACCCCTCCAAGGCTCCAGGAGTTGATGGTTTTAACTTGAATTTTGTCAGGAAATGTTGGGAAACACTTGGGGGAGATTTTTCTGCATGTGTTTTAAATTTTTTTACTCCAGGTTGCTTGCCAAAGAAGCTCAATATGACATGGGTGACGCTAACTCCGAAGTTTGAAGGAACAGTAGAGATCAAAGACTATAGGCCGATTAGTATGGTCGGGTGCATCTACAAGGTGATTGCGAAAGTTCTCGCAAACAGGATCAGGAGGGTCATGGGAAATCTAGTTGGTGAGACTTAAACAGCATTTGTTCAAGGTAGATAGATCCTTGATGGTGCACTAATTGCATGTGAAGTTGTCCAATGGTTAAAGAATAAGAGGATAAGTGCTGTGTTATTAAAGTTGGACTTCCACAAGGCCTATGATTCTATCAGATGGGTATTCATTGACCATGTCTTGCAAAGGATGGGATTTGGCAATACTTGGAGATTGTGGATTAGGGGGTGCCTGACAAGTGTTGATATGTCTATCATGGTTAATGGATCCCCGACCAAACCATTTCATATGGAGAGGGGTCTTCGACAAAGGGATTTGTTATCCCCATTTTTATTTGTTTTGGTAGCTAAAGTGCTAAATAGGTTGTTCTACAAAGCGAAACAACAGAATCTGATTGAAGGAGTGCAGATTAGTCGTGCTGCGATTAATATATCACATCTACAGTTTGCTGACGATACAATCCTTTTCTATCCTACAAGGTACGAGACACTTGTTAATTATAGACGCATTTTGGATTATTTTGGGGTAATGTTTGGGTTGCGTATCAATTATGATAAATCTGCATTAGTCCTACTTAATTATGATAGAGAATGGGTGCATCAAGTAAAGAGAGTTCTGTGGTGTTTGGAGGTTTCACTACCTATTACTTACTTGGGAATACAATTGGGTGCTAACCCAAAGCGGGTACAGACATGGTAGCCAGTGTTAAACAAAATCAGGAATAGATTGAGTGGCTGGAAGGCTAATGTTTTATCTAAAGCTGGTCGATTAGTTTTAATTAAATCTATTCTAAACAACCTACCTATGTACTAGTTGGGGATGTTTGCAATGCCAAAAGGGGTAGCCAAGGTGATAATTTCCATGCAAAGGCATTTTTTTTGGGCTAAGGGAGAGGGTGAACAATGTCATCCATTGATGAAATGGGATATTATTCAAATGCGAAAGAAACAAGGAGGGTTGGGCATGGGTGATATGGTCATAAATAATGTAGCGATGTTGTTTAGATGGTGGTGGAGGTTCTTGGACGAAAATAATTCATTATGGAAAAGGGTGGTTTGTTCTTGTAATAATCTTCAGCTGGATAAACCTATAGGTGAACAACTAAATCCTAAAAAGGTTGGACTATGGAGGGAAATCAATAATGTTTGGAAGCTGAATAAGGAGGTTGAGCATTTTGTTGTAATGGTATAAGGACCCAAGTGGGTAATGGCAAAGCTACTTTCATGTGGGAAGATTTGTGGGTTGGTGACTCAACTCTGAAATGTAAGTTTCCTAGGCTATGCTCTGTATCAGTACAAAAGCATATGAAGATAAAAGACTGCGGTATTTGGGATGGGTTCACTTGGTGTTGGAACTTAGTATGGCGTATGGAGTTATTTAGTTAGGAGAAGGATTTAGAAACCCAATTGCAAAGTTTGCTGGAGCAGTCTCGTATACGATAGGATCATATTGATAGGAATATTTGGTGTTACCACAACTCTGGAGCCTTCCCATCAAAATCATTTTCTGAATCTATTCTGAAGATTCAAACTGCTAGTGTTGATTCATTCACATATGCTGCAAAGGTGTGGTGCAAAATGGCCCTTCCAAAGGTGGAGCTCCTTGTCTAGTTTTTGGTTTTGGGGAAACTTAATACCAAGGATCGACTAATCAGGATGAATATTATTCTGGCATTAGAAGGTAATTGTGTTCTCTGCAGTGAACATGTGGAAAGTATTGGTCATTTGTTCTTCTCGTGTAGCTACTCTTGGAAATTATGTTGTTCCTGCCTCATCAAGTGGAAAATGGAATGGGTAATGCCAGAGGATCCCAGGTACGCTTTTGAATCATGGATTGAGGTCAATATCAGGAAGGATGATAGAAAGAAGTGGTGAATATGTTTCTTTAGTATGATTTGGTGAATTTGGGAAGCTAGAAATAAAATTATCTTTCATAGGGAGGCCTTTCCTGTTGACAAATGCATGCAGCTTATGTGGTATAGCTGGCAAATTTGGTCTAATGAAATGTGTTGAATAAGGCTTCTAGGTGGTGACTCAGTTGCAGTTGAATATGAATTCCGCTTCGATCGGCTACTTTCTTCGGCTGTTGGTTTTTGCTTCACTAAGTTGTATGTCTGCAGGGTCTCAGTTTGGTATTGATCAATTGTGCTGCTAGTAGTGTTGGTTTGCTTTTGCATGGGATTTTGTTTTTTATTTCTTTGTATTTTGTTGGTTTTTATTCTGTTCTTGCTGGTGTTTGTTCATAAGTGCTGCCTCTCTTGGAGCTTTAGCCTCTTTTATTCATCAAAAAAAAATATAAAAAGGTTCTTATATCTTATTTCTCTGCCTTCTTGATAGTTAGCGGCAAATTTTAAATATCTTCTTTTCAAATTATTTACTTGCTACTATGCATAACTTATAATTATAGAGATACATAAATGTAGACAATAAATATAACTTAAAGATAATAAATAATGACTTGAATAATATAATTCATCACATAATACATTAAATAATGAAAGATAGAATTAAGCAATAAAATAAATGATAACTTGAATAATCTAAATAGATCAATCACATAATAAAATAATAAAACTTAAAACTTTGCAATAAAATAAAATGAATAAAGTGTAGAAGATACGAATTAATTCATAAACTTAAAAGATAAGATAAGCTTGAGTAAAATAACATAATATCTTAATAAAATTTCTCAAAATATTGAGTTGTCAATTCTAGATATTAATTTCTAAAGGAACCGAATCTAATATCATTATTTATTTATTTTTAATTTTTTTGAATCTTTTTTGTTATGATCCATGAACTTGTTCTTATTATTATGGCGCATTTAGTGTATAATGGTTCTATCCTAATGTCTATAAATCAAGAGTCGTCATATTATTTATAAGTCAAGGTATAAAATTCCAAGCAAAGGTATAAATAATTTAACCGATCATATTCATATATAATAAATTTTACTTATTTTAAGTGTGAGATACAATATTTTACTCTTAATATTGGTCCCCTAAAGAAATCTTCATAAAAATTGACAACCCAATATAATATATCATTATATAAACAATATCTTAATAATAGTAATAATAACAATAAGTAATAGTATAAAAGAATATCAAATAAATTAACTTGAAAGGATAAATAAAATAAATAAGAATGATAATGAGCAACAATATAAATTAATATTAGTGCAAATAATTTGAAATAATAAATAATAAGAAGTAATAATATAAAAGAACAGTAAATAAAATAATTTGGGATGATAAATAGAATAAATTATAACAAGAGTAATATTAAACAACTTTAATAAATAAAAGAATTTGGAATATAAAATAAACTGTGATAATAAATAATACTGAATAATAATATAAAATAACATAACTTATAATAAATAAATATAACTATAATTTTATTTTATAAATAATTTTATTATCTAGTATGGATTTAGTAAGCTCTTTTACTCTCCTTTTATTTCTCTAATTCTGTCTGCTACTATGTCCCTGTCTCTCTCTTTTTTCTCTCCTTTCCTCTCGCTTCTTCTTCTCCCCAACTTATATAACAAATTCTAACTCTCAACTTTTTTTCTTGTCTCTTCACAATTCACCTACCGTAATGCTCCTATTTATAGCTGAAAGAGGACCTCCTTGGGAAGTCTGATCACATGACTTTCAGAAGTTTATTTATTTGTTTATTATTTTTTTCTTCTAATCTTATCTTTCACTTTTACAAACGGTCAAATCAGGTTACGTTATTTTCTACACTTCATCCACTTTTTTCGTTTTTTTTCCTTTATCTACATTTATTGTTGTGAAAATTTTTCTTTGTTGGCCTCTGCTTTTTATAGCTGAAAGAGGACCTCCTTCGGAAGTCTGATCACATGACTTTCAAAAGTTTATTTATTTGTTTATTATTTTTTTTCTTCTAATCTTGTCTTTCACTTTTACAAACGGTCAAATCAGGTTACGTTATTTTCTACACTTCATCCACTTTTTTCGTTTTTTTGCCTGATGTGTTGGCCTCTGCTTTTGACGTGAATATATATATATATATATATATATATATATATATATATATATATATATATATATATATATATATATATATATATATAAGTGTTATTATTTTTTTATTATTACTACTATTGTTATTTTATGAGTTTGTTCTAATAAAAATGTTTAATTACAAAGAATGTTACAATTGTTATTTTCTTATATATATCTTGAAATTATTGTGGCTAATTGTAGTCTTATCTTAAAAATTAATATCTATGATGTAATTGTCTAGATTAATTAATTGTTGTTACAAAAATTAATTCAAATAAATTAAATAAAATTAATTATTTTATAAAATATTTCGTGAAAAGGAGGATGTTACATATATATTATTTGATTTAATTAACTTCAAATATATCTTAAATCAAATTAATAAAGATCAGGTATATCTTAAAAAATTTAAAGACAAATATAAAGATATAATTATGTAAAGATTTAATATAAAATAAAAATTATGGATATATATATATATTATTTGATCTAATTAATTTTATATTATATCATTAGGAGAACTCTTGTGCAGAGGCTAAATTAAGGTGTTGAAGAACAATATATTTTCTATTTCTATTTCTATTTCTATATTTACTATTGATAATTGATTTAATAAAGTATCACTAATTGATAAACATTTTTTTATTTTCAACATCAAATAAGATATGTCTCAAATTTAAATTTATATTTTATATTTGCCTTTAAATTTTTTAAAACCTAATTAATAATGATAACTTTAAAAAATTGCTAAAAAATAACTTAAAATGATATTTTTATATTATTATTATTATTATTATTATTATTATTACTACTAAATGGATGTGTATATGAATATGACTAATTAATTTAATATATTTTCTTGAACATATTTGTCAACATAAAAATAATAATTATCATTATTTAAACTGAATTATAATGATATAATAAAAAATTAATTAAATCAAATAATATATATATATATATATCTCTCTATAATTTCCATTTTATATTAAATCTTAAAATAATTAATTAATAATGATTATTTAAAAAAATTAACTGTTAAAAAATTAACTTAAAAAAATATAATTTAGAAAAAACAATTATTATATTTTGATATAATTATATGATAATAATAAAAATATAAAATATAAAATCTGGTTTTTATGATTCAGTTTTTACATTGATACATATTTTTACGTTGAGTATGTTAAAATCTGGTTTTTATGTTAAAGATTTAGAAAAGATAATTATTATATTCAGATATTAGTAATAGATAGATGCTATAAATAGAAAGTAATTAATAAACTAATAATGTTAATAAAGAGTGAGATATGTAGGTCATCATTTTTACTTGTGTCAAAATATGAATAGAGTGCTTAAATACTTATGTGGTAAGAAGTGCTTACCCAAAAATTTCTCTTCATATGGTACACATTTGTTTGTCTCCTTTAAATTTATGTGATAAAAGAATGGACCTTGACAAGTTATGACTTTTAATTTCCTTCATTTCAGACCAATTTTGAGGAAATAAAAGTGTGCCTTTCAGAACAGAGGAAAAAAAAAAAGGAGGGATAGATTCTTCCCGCGACTTTTTATTTTATAAATCAACATTTAAATTTGTTGTAAAAAAAGAAAAACCAACATTTAAAAAAAATTCTAAACAAGTGAACTGATTTCTTTTGCAATTCTTTCCTTTTTGCTCTAATCTACTGTCATCCAATCATAGTGTAAGCAAAAGTCAGTACGAGCAGCAAAGTCATGTAGCCGCAAAACGTGCTTGACTTCGAAGTTGCCAATTTGCAATGAGGACCAAGTTTACCTATCAGTCTCAGCTCATCTTGAATTATGTGTTTATGATACACTTAGCTACGTTACATATCATCCATATCCGAATAACGAAGCACCGCATATCCGAATAACGAAGCACCGCAAGAGCTATTATTCAATGGACATTCTTTCTTTTATAATAATGCTCACTCACATACTTTTTTCCTCTCTCTGTGTTTCCATAGCAGTTGATTCTATTGGTGTGTCCCAGTCCCTCAGTGATGGCATGACCTTAGTGTCCCAAGGAGGAACGTTTGAATTTGGTTTCTTCAGCCCTGGTAATTCCCAGAAACGTTACCTGGGGATTTGGTACAAGAATATCCCAATTCAGACAGTTGTTTGGGTTGCCAACAGGGCCAACCCCATCAATGGTTCCTCGGGAATATTGACAATGAACAGCACAGGCTGTCTTGTACTCAAACAAAATGACTCGATTATATGGTACACAACAGCCTCTCAAAAACAAGCAAATAATCCAGTGGCTAAGCTCTTGGACGATGGCAATCTTGTGGTAAGAAATGATGGAGAAGCAAACCCAGGAGGAGCCTGTTTGTGGCAAAGCTTTGACTATCCATCGGATACATATTTGTCAGGGATGAAGATCGGAAGGGACCTCAAAAATGGTTTGGATTGGCGATTAACATCTTGGAGGAGTCCAGATGATCCATCCCCTGGACACCTTTCTTGGGTTTTAGTGCTCAGTGATTATGCTGAGTTTTATATGATGAATGGAACAGAAAAGTTCTCTCGGATTGGACCTTGGAATGGCCTATATTTTAGTGGATTACCAAATCTGAAGCCTGACCCTGCTGTTGAATTCAGTTATGTTGCCAGCAAAGACGAGATATCCTACACCACCAGCTCCAAGAATGATTCTATCATCTCCAGACTTGTAATAAACCAAACAAGTATGGTGTTTAATCGCTTTGTCTGGGTGCAAAAAGATCATAATTGGAATGTTTTTGAATCATTACCAAGTGACGTTTGTGATAATTATGGCCTCTGTGGAGCCTACGGGTATTGCACAACAATGGAAGTACACGTCTGCCAATGTTTAAAAGGGTTCAGTCCAAACTCAGCACAAGAATGGAACTCATCCAACTGGGCTCAAGGATGTGTCCGCAATGAACCATTAAGCTGCAATGTCACAAGGACTGATGGATTTGTTAAATATACAGACTTGAAAGTACCAGATACTACACTTACTAGGGTGGTTGAGAATATTAACTTAGAGGACTGCAAAGTTATGTGCTTGAATAATTGCTCTTGTATGGCTTATACTAATTCAGACATAAGAGAAGGAGGTAGTGGCTGTGTCATGTGGTTTGGCGATCTGATTGACATCAAACTATTTCAAGGTGCGGGACAAGATCTCTACATCCGAATGCCTGCTTCCGAGTTAGGTAAGGAATTGAAGTACATTTTCCTTTGAAGCTTCCATCATTCTTCTCATTGTTGGTTTCACAACACTAGTTAGCTAGAAAATTTTCGCTAGAATCCTTGATAGAAACCGTGAGGGTGTCATATTATTCTAGCAATTCAATTTTGACAAAAATTAGATTTTTCCTCTTGGAAAACTCAAGATTACTTTTGCATCTGGGATCTAACTTTGGGTTTTATGTCTCATGAATTTCAACCATGAAGAGCTTCAACATGGGCACAAGAAAAAAGCAATAGTTGCTACCACCATTGCTGCAATTTGTGGGATGCTTTTACTTTGGATTTATGTTATATACAGAGTCCGAAGGAACATTGCTGGTAACTACAATGCACTAGGTGTATTCATCATGTGACAGTAATAGTTAACTGGTCTTAAGGCTACTTTATCTCATTCAAATTAAGTGATCTAGAGATATATTTTGTTTGTCTTTGTGGGGAAAAAAAAAGACACATATTTATGTAATTTAACAACTTTCAATTACCTGCTCACTTTTTATAATATTATAATGGCTTTTTGCCATTTTACACTTTGCAGAGAAGTCAATGACTAAAGATAACATCGAAAGACATGTAGAGGATCTGGATCTCCCATTGTTTGATTTGCCAACAATTACTATGGCTACTAACAACTTCTGGATGGAGAATAAGATTGGACAAGGGGGTTTTGGACCTGTATATAAGGTATGTCAATATTTTAGTGCTATTGCCATAGTACAAACAAGTACACAAGTACTAATATTATGAGCAGTGTCTAATATTTCTGCTAAAATAAATGCGAGCATGCAGGGAAAATTAGCATATGGACAAGAAATTGCTGTGAAAAGACTTTCAAGGAGCTCTGGACAAGGAACAATTGAGTTCATAAATGAAGTAAAACTGATTGCTAAACTTCAGCACAGAAATCTTGTAAGGCTCCTTGGTTGTTGTGTTCAGGGGCAAGAAAAGTTGCTAATTTATGAATACATGGCTAATGGTAGCTTGGACTCTTTCATTTTTGGTATGGAATATTAACAAAGCCTTGGTTAGGATGCAATAGTGTTTTATGAGTTCAATTATATAGTCAGTAGCTTACTAAAATTGACTATTCAATATTGAGTAACAGATTTGCTTTGTAAAAACAGATCATATCAAAGGTAAATTGCTGAATTGGTCTCAGCGCTTCAACATATTACTTGGAATTGCTAGGGGGCTTTTGTATCTTCATCAAGACTCTCGACTAAGAATCATTCATAGGGATCTCAAAGCAAGTAATATTTTACTTGATGATAAGTTGAATCCAAAAATATCCGATTTTGGAATGGCTAAAGCTTTTGGAGGAGATCAAACTGAAGGAAACACAAATAGAGTAGTTGGGACTTAGTGAGTGCCTAAATCAGCACCTCATTTGTTTTTTTATATGTAATGTGTGAATATTTTTGCTCTAATGATTTTTTGCAGTGGGTATATGGCACCAGAGTATGCATTTGATGGGATATTTTCAACAAAATCTGATGTCTTTAGCTTTGGTATTTTATTGTTGGAGACTATACATGGGAATAGGAACAGAGCCCTTTCTCATGCGAAGAACACGTACAACCTTGTTGGTTATGTAAGCCGTTAACAATTTTTAAGTTATCAATGCTAAATTCAGTTGAAAAGTTATTAACTTCTTTTGTTCAATTATGATTCAGGCATGGACACTTTGGAAGGAGGGCAAGGCTTTACAATTAATTGACTCAAGTTTAAAGGACTCGTGCATTGCCTCAGAAGTACTGCGTTGCATCCATGTTAGTCTAATTTGTGTGCAGCAATACCCAGAGGATAGGCCTACCATGACCTTAGTGCTTCGAATGTTAGAGAGTGAGATGGAATTGGTTGATCCTAAAGAACCTGGTTTTTTCCCAAGGAAGGTTTCCAATGAAGCAAATGTCATCTCAAATCAAAATGAAATGAATTCAAACAACGAGCTAACCGTGACCTCTTTAAATGGACGGTGAAAATCATCGAGTCAGTTACTTAGATGCACATATTGCACTCTTTAAATGGACGGTGAAAATCATCAACGAGCTAACCGTGACCTCTATAGCTGTTCTATACTTACACAACTGAAAATATTGGAAAAAACCAAATTTAATGATTTCTGTAATTCAACGTTCGAGTAATGCCGTTTGAAAGTTCTATTATGATGCAGGCTGTATTGGAATAGTATCTTTGTTAATTTATTGTGTTATAGTGACAACCAACTTTTCTACTTCTCTTGCAACTTTACGAAATGTTGAAGCATTTGCTACCAGAGGAGTGGTAATATTATGACTGCCTTTTAGTTACTATTCTCTTCAAATTCAATGCTTAATAGCATATTATCTTCTACATGGGACACTGTACAAACCAGAGTTTGGTGATGCTATCCCAATGAATGGTTGCAGTTTGATTTTAATAACCCGGTGTCTTTTCGTTACGTATGTGGTAAACTTGGCTAAGGAACATCGTTATTTATATTCAGAACACCAAAGCATGCACCAAGCATTGTATTATTACACGCGAAGGTGTGACCGAGTGAGAGCTTCTGAACTTTCTAAATCATGCAAGTATTACTAATTTCGTCCCTAAATTATCTTTTGTTTCAGTTCTGAATTTTGTCGTCAATTTCAAAATAAAAAATTGGCACTTCTCTTTCATAAATTTAATTATACATTTATAATTAATATTTTCCTTCATCAACATTTGAGTTGCAAATTAAGTTAAAAGTAGATTTTTACATATACAAATAGTCATATAATTTTCTTTGCACTGTTTTTTCACTAGTAGCAAGTTGAAGCAGTGAACAATTGAGTTAATAAGAAATGTATTGTTTTGTATCGTTTATAACTCAATATCTTGGTATTATATTAAAAATATAATGCAAATTAAAATAAGCTAAGGTATTAAAATGCAAATAGTACAAAGTAACATTGTAACATTTTTCGTGCCTTAGGAGTACCTAAATAATTTATCTGAATTAGTGGTCACAATCTAGGCGGTGTTGACGTCCTAGCCCAATGAAAAGTGCATGGTGAACAAATATGAGTACTTGGACTTGATAACATCCTCCAGAGTCTCATGTTGAATTTACTTAAAGATAGCTCTGCATCTAGTTTTCTTAGACTGTAGTGTTTTTTCATTTTTCGATCTTCTGTATTGGTAAAGAGTGGAAACGCTCGCAAATGCACAAGTAATATCTGATTTGGAGTCTGATTTTTATATTGTTCTGTTAAAGTAACACACAGTTTAACTAGAGTTTAATCACTTCAAAATGTGCTTCGATACTTATATTAATTCCAGGGTAAGAGAAACAGGTGAAAAAAAGAAAAAACTTTCTGAAAAGTATTTTCTTAAAAATAATATCTTAATTAGTTTAATTAATAAAATGGCCCTATTTGCTGCTCATGATTTTTATTGCAGATACATGTAACTGAAGGGGGAAAAAATAAAATACAGCATTGCATTAGCCATAAAAAGTCATGTATCTCATTGATGAATAATCCTGCATTACGCTGCCTGTTCCTGTTTTTCATGTAAACTAGGTAAATTTTTCCACCAGACATGGTAGCTGGGATGCTTATGGTTTGATCAAGAGAAGAAAGAATCCTAAAATGATAAAAAGAATTAATTCATAATGAACCCAGAAAAATAATTTTGACGGAAAGGGTTACGGGGCAACTATGCCAGGGCCTTATTTTCCAGGTAGGTGCTGACTGGAGAAAGTCTAGTCCATGGTGCTTATTTATCAAGTAATTAAGTGTTGAGTGGAGAAAATCTAGTTCATAGGCTTCATGCGGTACGCTTTGAAAAGTTTAAACACAAAAGTAAAGACCATCAATTCGTATCAAGGGGTCTTATAGATTTTCACAAGCTGCTACCAATCAAGCAAATTAGCGTTGTCAAATTAAAACCAATATTTTGTTTGGAATTTTTTATTAATAGAACAGAATAGAATTAATAAAAAAAATAAATAGAAAGAAAATAAAAGATTGAAACAAAATGATCTTCTCCCTTAATCGAGAAAGTAGTAGAAAATAGAATAAAATTTCATTAATCTTGATTAAATATTATGATCAAAATATGAAACATATATATATAGATGTGTCTTTGAGAAAAGAGGGAAAATTTGGTTCCTTTTCATTTTATTAAATGCTTATGGTTTGGTGCCTTTGCAATTCTTTCCTTTTTCCTGTTACCTATCTTCCAATCAAAGTGCAAGCAAAAGTCAGTGGGAAAGGAGAGAATTAAACATGCAACAAAGTCATGTAGCGGCAAAACGTGCTTGACATGGAAGTTGGAATGAGGACCAAGTCTATTTCTCATTCTCAACTGATCCTGATTTATGTGTTTTCGATACATATAGCTACATTACATATCATCCAGATCTAAATAACGAAGCACCATCATGCTTGCTTGCATGCTTTCTTCCTTTCTTACCATAGCAGTTTATACTATCGGCGTGTCCCAAGTCTCTCAGTGATGGCATGACCTTGGTGTCCCAGGTGGAACGTTTGAACTTGGTTTCTTCAGTCCTGGTAATTCCCAGAGACATTACCCAATCTGAAAGAAATCTGATACATGTTGGGAGTTGCATTGCGTGAAAGTTAGCTGGAGATCCAATTGATTAATTTCTCAGTATAATTCATGGATAAATTATACGTAGCTAGCTTCTCTTTTTAGGAGGTATTGAGCATGGTATAAATAAAACAATTCTTTTTTAGAACAATTGAGAATTTCTCATCCATTAAACCTACCGACTGCAGTCAAAAAACTCGAGTCACTACTTGGTTGGCTACTTCTCTTGGAAAGCAAAAGAAGATGGTTCATGCTCATGCATAGAGATTTTTAAGTGATTTTAGAGTGCCAAAAAAGTTCTGTTCTATCTTATTTGCAATTTATTTGACACATTAATCAGTTTTAAAAATGTCGTAAAAGTGGAAATTAATTGTGATTCACTATCGAATTATATATGTAATGGAGCAAAATTTTTTCTTATTTTATGAGCATTTAAGAATCTTTCGACTCATGCAATTCTCACATGCATTGAATCTCAATTTTCAACTAGTCATTTTCAGAATAATGTATTAAAATCTTGAGTAAAGTTTCAATTTGATCTCTTTCAAAAATATCATTTAACAAATTTGTCTTAAAAAAAAAAAATACCCTAAGGCCTGAAAAAAGAGAGACACATTAGCCTCTTGTGAATATACTAATGTAACTTACACTAGTTGTAAAATCTTTTCACCACTTTAGCCAGTATAATAACTGAAATGTTCAATTTTTAGTACATAATTTGTTACAATCTAAATTATAACATCCTGAAGGACAGTGCATCTAATTAACACTGTTAATTAATTTATTCCGTTGAATTAGAGAAAATAAAAACAATTAGGATTGAAATATAAACATTAGGGTTAAAAAGAGTAAAGTTTATCATGTAGAAAATTTAAGGGAAACTATTGGCAATGTTTTGAAAATTGAAGAAAGACAGTAACGATTTCTGTAACATTTTAAATAGCAGTATGTTTAATTTACGCTGTTAGTTGAATTATTCAATTTTAATGGAAAGGTAAAGTTAATTAGCATTTAATTAGAAGTCAATTAAAGAGATTAGGACTGCAGAAAATTAAGATAGACATGCAGAAAGTTTTAGAAAATGATTGGCAATATTTTGCCAATTTGAAAAAAATCGGTTGAATTTCAGTGTTTCATATTGTATAAACCAAATTAGTAGAATTCTTCAATGAAAAATCCTCAATTCTTTGGCTGAGAATTCAGCCACCATGCCTCTCAAATCAGCGCTATTTGCAGCCAAGAAAAGAGGGAGAGTTGGTTGCATATTAACCATACAAAGGAGCAACGAATCACAAGCCATCATCCTAACTACCCAGTATGAAAATTGCATTATTTCCTTCCAAATCCTCACCACTTGGACGGCTTGGTTATGCTATCTTCTCTCCATATTCTCTTCTCCTATTTCATTCTACTTCATCCCATCTTCAAGCCTTAGTTATTCCTTCCCTCAAGAAAATCCAACTCTAGCTACTTATCTTCTCTATTTGAGGTAGGATTCACCTCTTCTACTTGATTTCTTGTGGCTGGTGGCTATTGGAAAATTCATTTATATACATGTAATTGATGTTTTGTTGAGTTTATGTAAGTGTTCTTGGCTGGATTATTGGATATCTATTGAGTTTTGGGGGATTGATTGATGAAAGAACTAAATAGAAAACAACCAAAGTGAGTTTAACTAAGAAAATCCTACGACATCCGTATTGGCGGAGTGTACGGCTTCACCCATGGCCACCAAAACTTGATGAAACTATTTTTATGTAAAACTAGACATTTAGGGCTTTCCAACCATATAAATTATAAGACCATTGGATTAGTATTAAAAGATATATGAATTTTTGAAATTTGCCCTAAGTTTTTGTCTTTGGATCTGACAAGAGTTGATTGAACAGGGTGTAACTCGCCCTATACTTCTTCAAATTGAATGCAACCAATTTTTTTAGAAAGCTTATACATAGAACAACATTTCATAAAAATTTCACAGTCAAATTCAGTTCTAGTTGCTCCCAGTAATTCGTTGAAGTTGCCCCATATCCTGACCGGGCTAGAATAGGGCAGCCCTAGTTAGCCAACTTCAAGAGCTCATAACTTGAACTCTACTTGCTCAAATAAAATGATGCTTGTTATAGGTTTCGTATAGTTTTATCTAGTTTTTCATTTTTAGTGAATTTTCGCTCTTTAGGGTTCAAATCTACCTAAAATAGGACAGGCTTAGATAAATTTTTAATAACTTGAGTTATATATATCAAAAGTTAATGGAACCAGAGATGTTAAAAACTAGACAAACAACACTTCAAAATAGTAAAAATTCAAAATTTGTTACATTTAGTAAAAATTATGGCATAGATAACAATACCAAGCAAGATTTTTGAAATTAAAGAATTAGGCACCTTAGTGCATAGATGAGTTCAATTGAAGCCTAAGTGATGCAATTCCAAGTTGGTGTTTGAAAGTTAATATTTATATTGGCTTTGTTGCCTTGACTGACTGTCTCTTGAAATTGGCACTATTCATGGGAAAACGGATCTGATCCATTATGTTGCCGAATTTTCGATAGAAGTTTATAGGATTATGACAGTTTATGTTATGACAATCTATAATATGAATATGGAATTCTATGTGCAAGAATGATTGAAGAGAAGTGCACTAGAATTGCATATGAACATTATATAATGATATGATCATGACTCTCTTTATGAAAGTTTGCATATTGGCATGCAAATGAAGAAGATATATGATTATGTAAGATTGAGATCCCTTCACATTGAGGCAGTTATTTGGGTCCCTCCAGGTGAAGGCAATTAAAAGATAAGATGTGGGCCATTTACTCGGAGGCAGTTGCACATTGGGTCCCTCCCTCTGAAGGCAGATAAAACTATTGGATCCCTCTATGTTGGAGGCCGTTGGCCAGCCGAGTCCCTCCAATCTAGAGGCGCATGGGTCCCCTTGCAGATTAGTACTGTGTGGTGACGGCCACGGGTGAGTTCACTCCTAGATTAGGCTACCCAAGGGCAGTAAAGAGAACTAAAGACAAGCTACACTTGAGGACGACGATATGTAACGCTTAAGTTCAGATCCATGAAGGCACCCTACGGACGACGATATGTAATACCTATGTGTGCCAAGAAAGTTAAAGAAAGGAAAGAAAATACAAGTGCATTTGCGTGGATTCAAGTATGAGCATTTACATAATTATATTTCATGTTTATTGATCCTAAGATTGTTCTATCTATTTATGTTTTAATTATTATTCTAAATATGAAATATTGCCAATATGACTTAAGTGTATGAATAAAATGCACTCAGCTTCGAATGATATATTTTTAAACTTTAAAATTGGAAATGTTATATGGCATGTTCACCTTTTTTTTTAATAAATCGAAGCAGCTAGAGATAATAATGATGACACTTTATGTGGTAGTTTAGAGAATCCTATTAAGAATTTTAAATTCTTACTCCTATATTTATTTTTCGTATTATCTCCAAATAGTTTCCAAGAAATTCTAAAGACGGCCTGAGGTTGCTGTTAGTCAAGGTCCATTCAGGTAATAGTAACAACTCTTGAGCGTGGTACTATAACTTAAGTATGGTATTGTGCTTGGGAGAGTCTTACATAAATCACGTCTATAAAATGTAGGTACATACTGGTGTTTTGACATCAAAAACATTGGTTGACATATGTGGGGACTCTTGCGAGTTAAGAACCATCATGATTTCTATATATCTTAGCCATTTAAAATTAAATTAATTGTTAAGAGTTATGATCGAAAAAATTTTGCTAAGTAGAAAAATGACTATATAATTATTTAGTATTGCACTCTAGTAAAGATGTCCCAATACATATGTATGTGCCAACACAAATATCATTTGTGTTTAGTAAATAACCTCCACAGCCGCATCTGACTAGTACGTTAACTTATTTATTTCGATACATTATAAATATATGAATAGCCAATATTGAAATACATCTATTAGGGTTAGATGAATTTGAATTTCTTTGTAGGAGGAATTTCATGAAGGCAAATAGTATTGTCCTGATTGTTTGAGGAAAAATCGATTTTATTTCGGTATCTTGTAATGCAAAAATCAAATCAATAGAAATTCATACTGTAAGATAATGCAATACCAATTTAAACCTTAGAATGAGTGGCTAAAATTTAGCCGCCCACACTTTGTTGTTGGCACAAGAGTAGCCACACAAAGAGAAGCTTAATGAAATTCAAGTTTAATTGAAATCCACCAATTACAATAAATGAGTCATCGCCATTTTTATGCCTCAAGACACAAATTATTTCCAAACTTCTCCTCATAATTTCAGCCCTCCCACCTTATTCCTCTTTCTCTCATTCTCTTCCTCAACTTCATCTCTTCATCCCTATTTCTTCATCTTACTTTTACACCTTCACCAAAACTTACTTCTTTTTAGCTTCTACTTAAGATCTGAGGTAGGATTTCTCAAATTCTATGGACTTTTATGATGTATGTAGTCTGCTAAGATTCTTGTGTCCTCTTTAATATGATGTTGTTTGATGGTTATATGGCTTGTTTCTAATGAATTGATATAGAAATTCTTGGTTAGGGTTGGAAAATTAATTAAAAGCTCAAGGAATTCACTTAAAGAGGGTTGCTGGAATTAAACCATAGAACTTGCCCATACCACGAACAGTGTGTCTTGACCTAAGAGATCAAAAGCTAGTAAAACCATTTTTACATAAAACTAAACATCCAAAGCTTTCTAACTATATAAATTACAAGATCATTGGACTTAAAATGAGAGAGCTACGAATTTTTGAAGTAACCTCTTGAATCTTACTTAGTGTTTTGACCAGTATGGGTTGTAAAAGGCATAACTTGCTCTATACAACTTCAAATTAAGTGCTATTAATTTGGTTAAGAAGCTGACATATAGAGTATTATGCCATAAAAAATTTATATTTAGATCTAAATGGTGCTGCTCTAGTAATTCTTTAAATTTGACCTAAGGCTTTGATCCAGTGAAACAGGGTAGTTCCCTTCAGCCCAATTTGGGAGCCTATTACTTGGGCTTTACTTACCAATTTGAAATGCAACTTATAGGGAATAAAATATGGTTCAATTAACTTTATTTAGATATAAATTTTGGATAAAATTACTGAAAATTGGATTTTTAGTGAATTTTTACATTTAAGTACTTAAGTCTGTCTAATAACAGGACAGCCTTAAGTAAAATTCTAATAATTCTATTTATACTCATCAAAACTTCGTAGGGCCAAAGAGACCTAAAAATAGACTGCTAATGCTACAATGTATGAATTTAAATTAAATAAAATGAAATTATGGTATAATTTATAAAACATGACATATTTAGAAATTTTGAATTGCATTGTCAATGTCAAGTAATTGAGAGCTCTTGAACCATAAATGGCCAATGATTGAGATTTGTTGATGCAATTCTCTACTAAACTGTTGCAATGTTGGTATATGATTATGATGATTCTGGTATCTTGACTGGCTGGCTAAAATTACCTTATTGCATTTTGAGGAAGCATTATGTTACAGTCGTTATGCTGCCGAATTTTCGGCAGAAAATAAGTGAATTATACATTATAGTTTCAAATCATTAAAATATATGATATGTACATGTGAATAGATAGTATAAGATCCCTTCACATAAAAGCAGTTTTGAGGTCCTTCACATGAAGACACTTATGTGAAAGTTATGAGATCCCTCTACTTTGGAGACAGTTGGCCAAAACGAGATCCTTCCAAATCTAGAGACATGTAGATCGCCTTATACATTAGTATTGTGTGATGACAGTCACCAGTTGAGCTTATTCCCCGATCAAACTAAGAAAGAAAAATGAGGAAGTACCAAGTCTTGTAGCCATAGGCATGAAGCATATTTACTTATGTTTATCAGTTGAATTGTTAGGTAAAAATGCATACTTAGCAATTGTGTAATTGTCTTCATGTTATACCCAAGTGCATGAATTAAAAACAATCTGCTTCGGAATGATACAATTTTTGAACTTAATAAATGGACCTTACCACTATGTGTGAGATCACCTTTTCTAACAAACCGAAGCAGTTAGAACGGCAATGATGACATGAATTGTTAGATATGCTAAGAAACCTATTGAGAATATAAAGTTCTTATTCTTATGTGTATGTTTCTGTGTCATTTCCAAACACCCCAAAAGACCCCGAATGGGATCAACCTAGAGGAGTGTGATCAAGACTGGATTAGTTGTTGAAGACATTTTATACATACATACATACATACATACATACATACATATATATATATATATATATATATATATATATATGTATATATATATATACATACATACATACATACATACATACATACATATATATATATATATATATAGGGTTGTCTAGTAACTCCAATATGAGTGGATTGTAAAAAAATACTGTATTATTTTCACGATATATAAGGCAAATAATGAGCTAAGGTCCATTTAATTTATTGTAGCAACTCCTAATGTGATGTTATGACTTAAGTATAATATTATATTTAGGAGGGTGTTACATTTTGGTATCAAAGTAGTTCGATCCTAATCGGACCTGAGAATTAGACTAACTATGCTTTCAGCACACTCTAGAATTCTTAATTAAGGTCATGCTATGATCTTATTTGTTTAGATAGGATATAGGATTAGATATGCATGACCACCTGGATGTGAATGTAATTAACTGCTGTCACACTTAACCCAATATGTGATTAGGAGCTAATGGCTTTTGGCAGGCGTGGTAGGCCGCGAGGCGAGCCTATTCTTGAAGATCTGCTGATTTCATGGGTATGCTACGGGATATGGCATACGCCATGATAGAATAAGTAGTCGTAGTGTAACATCCCCCATTTTCTTAAAAATAGCATAATAGAAATTTTGAATTATTTTCTCTAGATAGTGTGAGACTTTCTCAGGCAGTATTACGCCATGACGATTCTCACACACAAAACTATAGGGTAGCGAACACTGTCATTGAAAATATGGCACTGCCATATATTAAAAATTTGGAAATAATAAAAATGCCCCTGTGAACTTTTGTTATTTGATGTGTTGCCCAAAACTTTTAATTATAGTTTGACCCTAAATGGTTATTTCCACAATGACCATAGAAATTTTTAGGAAATGATGTTTATGTCCTCGCACCTGAAGAATCAGTAGAATGATGGTTTTAAATGAAGCAAAATCACGTGGCAAAACTGTAGAAGTTTAAATCTCTGCCGATTGAGCCATAGAGGTATTCAAGTTTGAAATGACATGGGGTGCCCCTAGACTTGCTCATAACTACAAAAATGCCATTAGTTACAAGAAATAGAAAATGCAGCAAAAAATCTAGTAGAAAATATCAAAAGGCTTCCAAAAGGTTAAAAAGAATGTAACATCCCGAATCTTGAGGACCTTGTGGATAAGCCTAAATAAGAGGAAATTCGGGCCTGAGGCAAGAACAAAAGTATAATTAAGTAACCAGTAGAGAAATCAAGGGCGAGATTGTCACCATTGGATTATAATGGCAAAACCATAATAAAGGCCTTACAGTTGTCAGGAAGGGCAACTATAGAAAATTCCTATTTTCAGATATTGTGTAGGTTTCAAAACATAGATAACTAAAATACTTGTAATAAATTTAAATTAAGGTTTTCTAATGATGGTTTGTACAAGAGTGTTAGATTACTCATACTATATATAGGATAACTCGGGTAACTTAGGATAATAGAATTGATGGCCAGACACTTTAAATTAATCCTCAAGAGTCCTACATTAACTTTGGGCCTGACAAATATAGAAGAAATAACTGATTAGAGACTAGATAGACATGTTCTGAGAGTAGCTAGAGCATGTGGTCCAGGCGGGTCACACTGCTCGAACTACACGACCCAATGTGGGTCATACAATACACTAAGTCACCCTTACTTTTCCCTAAATACCCTTAGGCCCTAGATTTTTGTTCTACACTCTCTTTTCCCCTCATTATTGCACCACCACCACTACCCTTTCTCATCTTTATCTTCTTCTCCAACTCCTCCATGGCTATGAGCTTCAAATTCATAGTTCATGGCCTTCTTGGTCTCAAATCCTCTTGCTTCTTTTATGAAAATTGATCCCCACCTCTTTTTCTACAAAATCCCTTTAATAATTTCATGATTTACCATCAAGTGAAGCCTCTCTACCTTCATGTAAGCTACTGCCATGGTGAAGAAGGAAGGCTAGGATGTTGTTTTTATCTCCCTTGCTTCCATGATTTCATGGATTTTGAGGTAAGTACCTCAAATTCATAGTTATTTGATGAGTTATGTGAATGTATAGCTGTTGTGTTCCTCTTATGCCATCCTTGGTTCATGCTTGCATGATAGTGTTTTAATGTTTTTCTAGTGATTTGAGATAAGAAAACTTAGTTTAAGTTGAGAAATTGATCAAAAACTCAAAAGGAAACTCAAATAGAATTGGCTAGAACTGAAATTTAAGATGCATCTGTACAACAAAAGTGTACAGCTCCACCTACAACCATCAAAATTTTATAAAACTAATTTTAAATGAAGCTAGACATTCAGATCTTTCCAATGATATAAATTATGGACCATTGGATTTGTAATGAATGAGAAATGAATTTTTAAAATTAACCCTAGGATTTTGACCTTGATCCTAACTAGATTAGAATGTAAAAGGCATAACTCATCTTAAAAAGCTCTAAATAGAGTGCAACAAATTTTCTTAGAAAGGTAACACATAGAGTAATATGCCATAAAAATTTTACAGTAAGATTCTTTCCCTTTTTTTTCAGTAATTCACCAAAATTGTCTTAGGTCCTAACTAGGGTGAAATAGGACAGACCATTTTAGCCAATTTTAAGAGCTTATAACTTGAGTTTGTTCACTCAAATGAAATGAAATTTATTGAAAATAAAAGCTGGTTTTGTTATTTTAAAATGATATAAGATTCAAATAAATCCAATAAGATTTCTATTTTTGGTGAATTTTTACATTTTAGAACCCCATTTTGCCTAACAGCAGGGCAAACCTAGGTGAAGCCCTTGTAACTAAATTTATATGTATCAAAACTTAATGGGACTAAAGAGAATAAAAATTAGACAAATAATATTTCAACATATCAAAAATTCAGATTTAAATAAGTTGAATAGAAATTGTGGCAAAAATTATAAAACAGGGCATAATCATAAGCATTAAGACAAGTGTACAATTCTCAAAGGTTGAACATTCTTGCATCATGGATTGCAAATTATTGAGTTTATTTATATAAATTCTTTACTAAATTGCTAATGTGATGACATATAATTATGATATATCTGTTGCTAAGACTAGTTATTAGATTGAATGTGCACTATTTATGGGGAAATGGATATGATCTGTTGTGCTGCCAAAGTTCTGACAGAAGTATGTAGAAGAATATAAATATTATAATCATTTATATTTTATGTTCATGAGATTCATGCATGCAAGAAATGTTGAGAGTAAGTTACAAGGCATAGGCAACGCTTACCCATATTCAAGAATGACGAAAGATGTTAAGAAATTGCAAAAAGAGGCGTACCAAGCCTCCACCTTGCAGTGGGACAGGGCGATACTATCTAAGACTTGGGCTAGCCCCCAACCAGATTTAAGAGGAATAGACTAGTATAAGGTCGGGGAAAGAAAATTTGTCACTCATATATAGGTACGAGTTTAGACCTAAGAAGTATGCTATTACCCAGGGGTGAGGGAGACCATTACCCAAGTACGAAAAAGCAAGATCCAAGTTATGGAAAGAAAAAGATTAGTGAAATCAAGTGCACTTGCATAACATCAAATATAAGTATCTGTATATGCATCTTTAAATATGTCCTTATATCATGGTGTTATTATGAATTCTTATTGGAGCATATTATAGTATTCCTGCTATTATGTCTGCCATTGAGTATGCTAAGTGGTTGTTAAAATATAATCCGCTTCGAGAAATGTGTTTTCAACTTAAAAATTGAACTGTTTATGTGCATGTGCTCACGTTTTCATAAGAAAACAAAGCAGTTGGAATGTTTATGATAATATGTATGAGTGATGGTTTAAGTTTACTTATTGAGAACCTTAGGTTTTCACTACCTGCCTGTATATTTTTCGTAAGCATTTCGGTATCTAAGCTAGAGTTTAAGGACGAGACAAAGTCCTAGAACATTCATTGTGTAAGACCTGGGCATGAGCCAGTCTCGGGAGACTATTGAGGCCGGCTAACGACCAGTGGAAGCGACAACTGCGGTTCTGAAACAAGTTTTGTGTATAATGTTAGTTACAATTTCTTTTAAATTGTAATTATGTTATTTTATAGGTATCAAAGATTTGAAATTTGTGGACTATTATTCAGTAATAAAATATATAGTTAAAGGGCCATATATTACATTTTTTTATTTTAAATATTTCATGACACAGTAGCAACCTCTCAGTGTAACTCCATGACTCGAGCATGACTTATATGATAGAGGTTGTTAAACACAGCACATCAAATGATGGATTAGCTAGGAAGACGACTAAAAGGAGAACACGGAGGAAACCCAAATGGACATGAGGTTGATTTGGAGTATCTTAGGTTTGAAGTGTTCCATAAAGCAAATATGCCTAGCTTTGACCCAGGCAAAGCTGAGGAATTGATTAAGGCGATGGAGAATGTCTTCTCAGTTTTGGCTTGCACTGATTTTTAGAGGGTGGCGTTTACTACCTACATGCTAGAAGCAGATGCTGAATTCTGGTGAAATGGCGTGAGAAGGCTATTGGAAGATTCCCAGACAGAGATTACTTGGGATCTGTTTAAAGTGGCATTTTATCATAAATACTTCCCTGCTTTTGTCTGAAATGCTAAGGAGCTGGAATTTCTGCAACTCTAGCAAGGAGGTACGAGTGTATTAGACTATGTAGCCAAATCTGAAGAACTGTTCAAGTTTTCCACCATCTAACAGCGAAAACTAGATGAGGTCTAGAAGTGTGCCAAATTTGAAGGCGACTTGAGAAAGGACATGCTTGCAGCTATGAGACCAATAGAGATCAAGGACTCTGCCACCCTAGTAAACAAATGTCGACTCGTAGAGGAATAAAACAAGAAGCTCACTGACACCAAGTCAGATATTATTAAGAAGAAGGTAGCACCTGAAAGCTAAGAATTTCAGCATATCCCACCACCAAAGAAGTTGTCTCAATTTAATGGACATGAGAGTAAACAGCCACTGAGGCCAGCCATGAGGCAAGAATGCTCAAATTGTGGAATGGACCATTGGGGGTAGACCCTGTTTGGCCGGTAAAATGTATACTTCAGATATGGGAAGCCAAGACATATAGTCAGAGACTGCCCACATAAGTATCAGCTACCTACTCCTAAGCTGCAACATCTAGGGAGGGTTTTCACCTTGAATGCTGAAGGAACTACTTCTCTAGTGGAGCTGAGGCAAAATTAGAAGTAACTTAGGACAAGGACTTGACTCTTTATCGACTGTGTTGTGCTAAATTATACAAATAGATTTGCTGTATTTTCTTCGAATATACTTATCAAATTTCCATGTCCTTATATGTGAACTCTTTTATTAAACTCTTATAATGATAAATAATTAATTTTATGGATGAAATTTGAGGACAAAATTCTTGCAAGGGGGTAGTGTGTAACATCTCGAAGAATAGTGTGCCTGACTAGTACGTTAACTTATTTATTTCGATACATTATAGATATATGAATAGCCAATATTGAAATACATTTATTAGGGTTAGATGAATTTGAGTTTCTTTGTAAGAGGAATTTCATGAAAGCAAATAGTATTGTCCTGATTGTTTGAGGAAAACTTGATTTTATTTTGATATCTTGTAATAAAAATTGAATCAATAGAAATTATACTGTAAGATAACACAAAACTAGTTTAAACCTTAGAATGAATGGCTAAAATTTAGCCACCCACACCTCTCTTGTTGGCACAAGAGTAGCTACACAAAGAGGAATCTTAATGAAATTCAAGCTTAATTGAAATCCACTAATCACAACATATGAGTCATCTCCATTTTTATACCTCAAGACACAAATTATTTCGATTCTTCTCATCATAATTTCGACCTTCCCGACTCAGATATCTTTGTCTCATATTCTTCCTCAACTTCATCTCGTCATCCCTATTTTTTCACTTCACTTTCACACCTTCACCCAAATTTGCTTCTTTTTAGCTTCAACTTAAAATTTGAGGTAGGATTTCCTGAATTCTATGGACTTTTATGATGTATATAATCTGCTAAGATTCTTGTGTCCTCTTTACTATGATATTTTTTTATGATTGTTCATAATGAATTAATATTGAAATTCTTGGTTTGGATTGAAAAATTGATCAAAAGCTTAAGGAAAACACTTAAACAGGGTTACTGGAATTGAACCCTAGAACCTGTCTACACCACAAATAGTGCGCCTTGACCTATAGAAGCAAAATTTAGTGAAACTATTTTTAGATGAAACTAGACATTTAGAGCTTTCGAATCATACAAATTATAAGACCATTGGACCTGAAATGAGAGAGTTATGAATTTTTAAAATAGCCTTTTGAATCCTGCCTGTGTTCTAACCAGTATGGGTTGTGAAAGGCATAACTCACCCTACACAAATTTAAATTGAGTGCAATTAATTTTGTTAAGAAGTTCACACATAGAGTATTATGCCATAAAAAATTCAGATTTAGATCTAAACTATGTTACTCCCAATAATTCTTTAAATTTGACCTAAGGCTTTATTTGGCTGAAATAGGGCAGCTCCTTTTAGCCCAATTTGGAAGCCTATAACTTGAGTTCTACTTACCCATTCAAAATGAAACTTATGACGAATGAAAGATGGTTCAATTAATTTTATTTGAATATAAGTTTTAGATAAAATGAAAAAAAATTGGATTTTTAGTTAATTTTTATATTTAAGTGCTCAAGTCTATCTAATAACAGGGCAACCTTAAGTAAAATTCCAATAATCATATTTATACTTATCAAAACTTAATAGGACTAAAGAGACCTAAAAATAGATTAATAATGCTACAACATAATGAATTTTTAGATCTAAATGAGCTAAAATGAAATTATGATATAATTTATAATACAGGACAAATTTAGAAATTTTGTAGTGCATTGACAATGTCAAGTAGTTGAGAGCTCTTGAACTATGAATGACCAATGATTGAGGTTTGTTGTTGCAATTCTCTACTAAATTGTTGTAATTTTGGTATATGATTATGATGATTCTGGTATCTTGATTGGTTGGCTGAAATTATCTTATTGCATTTTGGGGAAGCATTATGCTACAGCCGTTATGCTGTCGAATTTTTGGTAGAAAATAAGTGAATAATGTATTATAGTCTCAAACCATTCAAGTATATGATATATACATATGAATAGAAAGTATAAAATCCCTTCACATGAAAGCAGTTTTGAGGTCCATACACATGAAGGCAGTCATATGAAAGTTATGAGATCCCTCTATTATGTCTAATCAAACTACTCAAGGACAGGAATAATTTAAGGCATATGCAAAGTAAGAAAGAAAAATGAAGAAGTACCAAGCCTTAGAACCATAGGCATGAAGCATATTTACTTATGTTTTTTCAGTCGAATTGTTAGGGAAAAAAACATACTTGGCAATTGTGTTATTGTCACCATGTTATATACAAGTGTATGATTCAAAAACAATTTGCTTTGGAAGGATACAGTTTTTTAACCTAATAAATGGACTTTACCATTTTGTGTGAGATTACCTCTTTCTAATAAACCGAATCTATTGGAACGGTGACGATGATGTGAATTGTTAAATATTCTAAGAAACTTATAAAGAATACAAAATTCTCATTCCTATGTTTGTATTTCCGTGTCATCTCTAGATAGCTCAGAAGACTATGAAAGAGATCAACCCAGAGGAGTGCGACTCAGACTGGATTAGTTGCCGAAGATATATATATATATATATATTTGAAGGATTGTCTAGTAATTCCAATATGAGTGGATTGTAAAAGGATACTACATTATTTTCATGATCTATAAGGCAAATAGTGAGCCAAGATCCATTTAATTTGTTATAGTAACTCCTAATGTGATGCTATGACTTAAGTATAATATTGTATTTAGGAGGGTGTTACAATAGAGGTAAAAAATAATTTCTTTTTGGAGAAGTTGATATGGAGCTGTTTCACCTAAAAGACGTAATAAAGAGAGAATTTTGTTCTTTGAATTTAGAAACTACTATCTTCTCACTTTAATACAATTTTATCCTGCAAATTTTTTTAAAAAAATACTATTCTCTTTTTACTCTCATTCTCATTCTCTTTCTCTCTCCATATCCTTAATTACACTTCCTCTATTTCAAAATATCTATCAAAAAATGAAATAAATACAAATTAACAAAAATAGTAAATTGATCTTGGTAATTACCCCTGTATAAAACAAAAGTAAGTAAGGGGTGTTTGGCATGCTGTATTAGGTATGATAGGATAAGGTAATACAATACGTTATGATCTTATCTGTTGTTTGGTGCAGTCAACGTATTGTATAAGTTTATCCATCAAACTTCTCTTATACATTATAATGATGGATAACTTAATACGGCCTAGGGAGACCGTATTTGGCCTGATTAGCTTTTAACATATAAGGGTTCTTTCACTTTTTTATTTTTTAATATATTTTATTAAAATAAAATTAATTATTAAATAAATAATAAAAAATAAAAATATATAAATAAAAATAATATTATTTAATAATAAATAAATATTTTTTAAAAATAATTATAAAATAACTATTCAAACTAAAATAAAAATATAGGAATAAAAATTTATTATTAAAATATATAAATAATAATATTTTATATAAATTTAATTGTATATAATAAAAAATATAACCAAATATAAGAATGTGATACTAAGCCTATTTAGATTTTGATATATAAAAACTTCATATCTATTTCACTCATTCACTCTCTCTCTCTCTCTCTCTCTTATATTTTTTATATTTATAAAAAAAATTAAAAATAAATAAATAAATAATTTTTAATATAAATTATTTTTATATATAATAAAAAATAGCTTAAATAATTATAATAACTATTTAAAAATTATATTTATTATAATATCTTTTTCTGGTTATATTTTATATAATACAATATCTTATACAGTGACATACCAAACACTGTATAAATTTTTATCAAGCCTTATACAATCAAGTCTTATACTATCAGCCCTTATCCTATCTGGCCTTATATTAACAGGCATACCAAACGGGCCCTAAATGCATATGATTAATGGTTATTTAATCATCACAATTACATTAAGGGTATTATTGTAATAAAGTAATTAATGTCACCTTGATATTAGAAATGGACAAATATTTTAAAACCATAAAATACCAAAAACTTGACAAATATATTGAGATAGAGAAAGTATAATTTTGTAAAAAAAAGTACTTCTATATTTATCATAATCAAATAAAATAAAAATGCATTTTATCCTCTTAAAATATAAGTTATGTATACTTTAACCCCTAATGTTTAAAAATATACAATTCGATATCCTGACGTTTCCAAACTATGGAAATGAGACTTTTGTTAACTATGTTATTAAATACCACCATTAGTGATTATGTGCTATTGAACTCAAAACTCGGAACTCACTCACATGTTCCATTAAAGTCGGAACTGACCTAATAAATTTACAAATGTGAAAATAAGGAAGAAGTGAACTATTTGTTAAAATCAAAACTTGAAAACTGGGACAAGGAAGAATTGAACGTTCTCACATTAAGTGGCACATTGAACTTGGAAACTCGAAACCTGAAACTCACACTATTGAAATTGGAACTCATATTTAACAGCAGAGTTAACAGAATGTCTCATTTGCACAATTTGAAAACGTCAGGGAGTTGAACTGCACATTTTTAAATATTAGGGGGTAAAGTACACATGTATTATACATCAAAGAGGTAAAGTGCATAAAAAAACACTTATACAATTATATAATGAAATACAAATTTTTTTGGCTTATGTTTTCTATTTCTAATTCTGAAGAAGTTCTTCTCTTAATATGTTAACTAAATGGGTACTTTATTAAAAATTATCCCTGTTTCAACCCTTTTTAGAAGTTGGATATTACTAATTTTAAAAAAAAGTGATAAATCGACCTTTTTTTTTCTTTTTTGCAAGCACTTTTTTTTTTTTTGAATTAATATCTAAATGCACTCAAAAACTTATAAAAGCACTTTTTGAAAAAGTACTCTTTTCTAAAAAAAAAAAAAATCCAATCCAAACGCACTTTTAGTGGATTTGGGTGGAGTATATATATTGTAAACAAATGAGATAAAGTATTATTTTTTGATACCTCAAAGGTGTTAAGTGTATTTTACTCTAATCTTTTTTGTCTCATGATTATTCTTTGTTATCTTTAAAATAATGTCTTGGTAAAAAAAGTTTTCAGGTCTTTTATCTTTATCTAATTTTTTAATTTGGTCCCTTATTTTTTATTATTTTCAATTCGGCCTTTTATGTTTTAAATTATTTTTAACTTGGTCCCAAATCATTATTCTGTTACATAATTGATAGAAAATACTGATGTCGCATAGTATATGTCAAATTTAGATGTGTGTTATGTCAGCATTTTCTGTCAATTATTTGATAGAATAGTGATATGAAATCAAATTGAAAATAATTTGAAATATAAGAGACCAAATTGAAGAAAATAAAAGATAAAGTATCAAATTAATGAAGATAAGGTATATCTTTAAAAATTTAAAGACAAATATAAAAATATAATTATGTAAAGATTTAACATAAAATAAAAGTTATAGATATATGTTATCTGATTTAATTAATTTTTTATTATATCATTAGGAGAACTCTTGTGCAGTGGCTAGATTGAGTCGTTGAAGAACAATATATTTTCTATTTCTATTTCTATTTGTACTATTGATAATTGATTTAATAAAATATCTCTAATTGGTAAACATATCTTATGTTTTATTTGCAACATCAAATAAGATATATCTCAAATTTAAATTTACATTTTTATATTTGTCTTTAAATTTTTTAAAACTTAATTAATAATGATACTTTTAAAAAAATTGCTAGAAAACAACTTAAAATGATGTTTTTATATTATTATTATTACTACTAAATTGATGTATATATGAATATTAATAATTAGTTTAATATATTTTCTTGAACGCATTTGTTAACATCAAAATAATAATGATCATTATTTAAACTGAATTATGATGATATAATAAAAAAAATAATTAAATCAAATAGTATATATCTATAATTTTTATTTTATATTAAATAGTTAAAATAATTAATTAATAATGTTAATTTAAAAATTAAACTGTTAAAAAATTAACTTTAAAAAAGATAATTTAGAAAAAAATTTATATTTTGATATAATTATATGATAATAATAAAAATACAAAATATAAAATCTGGCTTGTATGATACAGTTTTTACGTTGATACATATTTTTACGTTGAGTATGTTAAAATCTGGTTTTTATGTTAAAGATTTAGAAAAGATAATTATTATATTTAGATATTAGTAATTATTAATAAATAGATATTATAAATAGAAAGTACTAATTAATAAACTAATAGTGTTAATAAATTGTGAGATATGTGAGTCATCATTTTATATGTGTCAAAATATGAATAGAGTATCTAAATAATAAATATTTATGTGATAGAAAGTGCATATCTAAAAATTTCTCTTCATGTGGCAGGCATTCATTTATCTCGTTTAAATTTATAAGATAAAAGAATGGACCAACAATTATATTGTTGCCAAGTTATGACTTTTAATTTCCTCCATTTACACCAATTTTGAGGAAATAAAAGTATGCCTTGGAGGAGAGGGGGAAAAAAAAAGAATAGATTCTTCCCGTGACTTTTTACTTTATAAGTCAACATTTAAATTTGTTGTAAAAAAAGAAAAACCGACATTTAAAATTCTAAACAGGTGAACTGATTTCTTTTGCAATTCTTTTCTTTTTGCTCTTGTCTGTCGTCCAACATAGTGTACGCAAAAGTCAACACAAGCAGCAAAGTCATGTAGCCACAAAACGTGCTTGTCTTCGAAGTCGCCAATTTGGAATGAGAACCAAGTTTACCTATCAGTCTCAGTTCATCTTGAATTATGTGTTTATGATACATTTATCTAAGTTACATATCATCATATCCAAATAACGAAGCACCGCAAGATCTATCATTCAATGGACATTCTTTCTTTTATAATAATGCTCACTCACGTACTTTTTTCCTCTCTGAGTGTTTCCATAGCAGTTGGTACTATTGGTGTTTCCCAGTCCGTCAGGGTGTGTTTGGATAGAGAAAAAAAATTGGAAGAAAGGAAGTTAAGAATAAAGAAGTTGAGTGAAAAAAAATAGAGTAAATTTATATTTTTTATAGGTATATTTGGATGAAAGAAAAATGAGAGAAAAAAAAAATGGAAGGAAAATAATTTTTTTTTATTTATTTGTGTGAAAAAGTGAAAAGAAAGAAAGAGATAATATTGCTAAATGATAATTTTACCTTTTATATTGTTAGAAAAAGTATTTCAACTATATTCATTAATATTAAATAAAAAATTTCACTATTTTTAATTTAATAATTTAAATTAATATCAATATATTAAATCAAACTAATATTAATAAAATAAATTATTCAAAATTATTTAAAATAAACATAATATTTTTAATTAATTTAATATTTCAAAAATATTACTTAAAAATATATTTTATCAATTAAATAATACCAAAAATTTTATTTAACTATTATTTAATATTTTATTTAAAATAAAATATTAACAATTAAAAAATTTTAAAATTTTATATATATTAATATTTATAATATATATTATTATTATTATTATTATATATAACACAACGTGTTATGCTTTTAAAGGGGTATTATTTTATTGCTTTTGTACTGTATTGCGTTCGTTATATATAAATGTATTCGACTATAAGGATATAAGTTGTAATCGATTACAAGCTCAATTGACTTTGTATAAGAGTATTATTGGAAAAAGGTCACTCAGCACTCATTTCCCTCTACTTTCCGTCCAAGTTTGGGCAGAAAAAAAAAATGTGGGTCCTATTAATTATTCTATATTATTTATTCTTTTCTCTTCCAATTTTCTTTACAACCAAATAAAGTAAATTGCTCCCTTTCTATCCAATTTTCTTCCCTTTCCTTTCCTTCCTTCTAATTTCCTCTTAAACAAACAAAGCCTTGGCATGGCCTTAGGGTGTGTTTGAAATTAAAAAAAATTGGAAATGATGTGTCCCAAGGTGAAATTTTTGAATTTGGTTTCTTCAACACTGGTAATTCCTAAAAACGTTACCTGGGGATTTGGTAGAAGGATATCCCAATTCAGACAGTTGTTTGGGTTGCCAACAGGGCCAACCCCATCAATGGCTCCTCAGGAATATTAACAATGAATAGCACAGGCTGTCTTGTACTCAGACAAAATGACTCTATTGTTTGGTACACAACCTCTCAAGAACAAGCATATAATCCAGTGGCTAAGCTCTTGGGCGATGGCAATCTTGTGGTAAGAAAGGACGGAGAAGCAGACCTAGGAGCCTATTTGTGGCAAAGCTTTGACTATCCATCAGATACATATTTATTAGGGATGAAGTTGGGAAGGGACCTCAAAAAAGGTTTGGATTGGCGATTAACATCTTGGAGGAGTCCATATGATCCATCCGCTAGACACCTTTCTTTCTGTTTAGTGTTCAGTGATTATCCTGAGTTTTATATGATGAATGGAATAGAAAAGTTCTTTCGGCTTGGACCTTGGAATGGCCTATATTTTAGTGGATTACCAAATGTGAGGTTTGAACCTCTTTTTGAATTCAGTTATGCCGCCATCAAAGACGAGCCAATCTACACCACCAAAGACGAGCTATTCTACACCACTAGCTCCAAGAATGATTCTATCATCTCCAGAGTTGTAATAAACCAAACAAGTATGGTGGTTAATTGCTATGTCTGGGTGCAAAATGATCATAATTGGATTGTTTTCGGCTCACTACCAAGTGACGTTTGTGATGGTTATGGCCTCTATGGAGCCTACGGGTATTGCACAATGAAAGAAAGACCCATCTGCCAAGTTTGAAAGGGTTCAGTCCAAAGTCACCACAAGAGTGGAACTTATCCAACTGGGCTCAAGGATGTGTCCGCAATGAACCATTAAGCTGCAATGTCACAAGCACTGATGGGTTTGTCAAATATACAGGCTTGAAAGTACCAGATACTACACTTACTAGGCTGACTGAGAATATTAATTTAGAGGACTGCAAAGTTATGTGCTTAAATAATTGCTCTTGTATGGCTTATACTAATTCAGACATAAGAGGAAGAGGTAGTGGCTTTGCCATGTGGTTTGACGATCTGATTGACATCAAGGTGGGGGACAAGATCTCTGCATCCGAATACCTGCTTCCGAGTTAGGTAAGGAATTGAATTACATTTTTCTTTAAAGCTTCCATCATTCTTCTCATTGTTGGTTTCACAATACTACATAGCTAGAAAATTTTTGCTAGAATCCTTGATAGAAACCATGAGGATGTCATATTATTCTAGCAATTCAAAACTCGAGATTACTTTGCATCTGGGATCTAACTGTGGTTTTTATGTCTCATGAATTTCAACCATGAAGAGCTTCAACATGGGCACAAGAAAAAAGCGATAGTTGCTGCTACCGCCATTGCTGCAATTTGTGGGATGCTTTTACTTTGTATTTATGTTATATACAGAGTCCGAAGGAACATTGCTGGTAACTACTTTGCACTAGGTGTATTCATCATGTGAAAGTAATAGTTAAGTGGTCTTAAGGCTATTTTATCTCATTCAAATTAAGTGATCTACAGATATATTTTGTTTGTCTTTGTGGGGAAAAAAAAGACACATATTTATGTAATTTAACAACTTTCAATTACCTGCTCACTTTTTATCATATTACAATGGCTTTTTGCCATGTTACACTTTGCAGAGAAGTCAATGACTAAAGATAACATCGAAGGACATGTAGAGGATCTGGATCTTCCATGGTTTGATCTACTAACAATTACTACGGCCACTAACAACTTCTAGACGGAGAATAAGATTGGACAAGGGGGTTTTGGACCTGTATATAAGGTATGTCAATATTTTAGTGCTATTACCATGGTACAAACAAGTACAGAAGCACTAATATTATGAGCAGTATCTAATGTTTCTGCTAAAATGAATGCGAGCATGCAGGGAAAATTAGCATATGGACAAGAAATTGTTGTGAAGAGACTTTCAAGGAACTCTAGACAAGGAATGATTGAGTTCATAAATGACGTAAAACTGATTGCTAAACTTTAGCACAAAAATCTTGTAAGGCTTCTTGGTTGTAGTGTTCAAGGGCAAGAAAATCTGTTAATTTATGAATACATGGCTACCGGTAGCATGGACTCTTTCATTTTTGGTAGCAATATCAACAAGACTTTGGTTAGGATACAATAGTGTTTTATGAGTTCAATTATATAGTCAGTAGCTTACTAAAATTGACTATTCAATATTTAGTAATAGATTTGCTTTGCAAAAATAGATTATACCAAAGGCAAATTACTGAATTGGCCTCAGTGCTTCAACATAATACTTGAAATTGCACTGTTGTATTATAAGTACATTCGCTGCTATAGGATTGTGTTCTAAAGCCTCTATAGCCGTTCTATACTTACGCAACTAAATATATTGGGAAAACCAAATTTGATGATTTCTGTAATTCAGCTTTCAAGAAATGCCCTCTGAAAGTTCTATTTTGATGCAGGCTGTATTAGAATAGTATTGTGGTTAACTTATTGCGTGTTAGTGATAACCAACTTCTCTACTTTTCTTGCAATTTTACAAAATATTGAAGCCTTTGCTATCGGAGGAGTGGTAATGTTATGACTGCCTGTCAGTTACTATTCTCTTCAACTTCAATGCTCAATGGCATCATCTTCTATTGGTGACATTGTACAAACCAGAGTTTGTTGATGTTGTCCCAATGAATGGTTGCGGTTTGATTTTAATAACACGGTATCTTTTCATTATCTGGGCGGTAAAGTATTTACCACTGCATTATGGTATTACACCGCAAGGTGTGAGAGCTTCTGAACTTTGTAAATCATACAAGAAATACTAGTTACGCCCCTAAATCATCTTTTGTTTCAATTCTGAATTTCGTCATCAATTTCAAAATATTACAAAAAAAAAAGAATATTTCTCCTACATAAATTTGATTATAATTGATATTTTCCTTCGTTAACATTTGAGTTGTAAATTAAGTAGGGTTTTACATACACGATAGTCATATAATTTTCATTTTTTCTTTGCTACTTGCTAGTTGAAGCTGTGAATTGAGTTAAGTGAAATTCTTACATGCTTTAAAAGGAATGTATTGCTCTGTATCATTTATAACTCAATACATCGACTATTACATGAAAAACGTAATGCAAATTAAAACAAGCTAAGGTATTAAACTGTAATAATACAAAGTAACATTTTTCATGCATTAGGGTTACCTATATAATTTATCTGAATTAACGATCACAATCTGGTTGGTGCTGACTTCCTATCCCAGTGAAAAGTGATCGCAAGTGCACAGTTCTATCTCATTGGGAATCTGATTTTATATTGTTTTGTTAAAGTTACACACAATTTAACTAGAGTTTAATCACTTAAAATGTGCTTCGATACTTATATTAATTCCACGATAAGAGAAATAGAAAAAAAATTCTTTTTTAAAAGTATTTTCTTAAAAATAATATCTTAGTTAGTTTAATTAAAAAATGGCCCTATTTGCTTCGTTTAAAGAATCTGGATTGCCCATGATTCCTATCGCACGTACATGTATCGGAAGAGGGGGGGATAAAACACATACACCCCACAACATTGCACTAGCCATAAAAAGTTATATATCTCATTGATGAATAATCCTGCATTACCCTGCTTGGTCCCTGGGTTTTCATGTAAACTAAGTAAATTTTTCTACCATACACGGTAGCTGGGATGCTGATGGTTTGATCAAGAGAATAAAGAATCCTAAAATGATAAAAAGAACTAATTCAAAACGAATCCAGAAAACTAATTTTGACGAAAGGAGAATTATTCCAGGGCCTTATTTTCCGAGTAAGTGCTGAGCGGAGAAAATCTAGCCCATGGTGTCCCTACTCTCTACACGTATAGGTTCATAGGCTTATGCGGTACGCTTCAAAAAGTTTGAACACAAAAATAGTGAAGGCCATCAATTCGCATCATGGGGCACAGATTTTCACAAGCTGCTGCCACCAAACAAGCAAATTAGCATTGTCAGATTAACACCAATATTATGTTTGGAATTTATTAATAGAACGGAACAGAATTAGTAAAAATAAATAAATAAATAGAAAGATAATAAAAGAATGAAACAAAATGATCTTCTCCCTTATTTGAGATAGTAATAGAACAATAGAATAAAATTTGATTATTCTTGATTAAAAACTATGATAAAAAAATGAAACGACAATTATATTGTGATAACTCCATGTAGTGAGTTATATTTTTAGTTAGTTTTTATTTAATTTAGGACGTAATTGTTTAATTTTGTTACTATTTTATTTTATTTTAATTAAGTAGTTTAGACTTGGTGCTATTTTTATTTTCTGTTATTTTCTTATATTTTGGATACTTATTTTGGGCTTTTGGTCTACTTGTTATTAGGTAGAAGCACTCAAGTTAGAATTTGAAGCCATGATAGAGCTTATCTTGCCTAAAATTAAGACCTTTCAGCATTGGAAATTCGATATCTAGCTCTCCAGAAAGCGGATTATGATTATTCAAGATTCTTTGAAAAGAAGAGAAGAAGATCTTCAACTTTGTTGTTGGATACTTTTTCCAGTTCTCAAGTCTTCTAGGAGAAAAAGAAGAAACAAGATTGAAGCTTCATCTCATTTTTTGATGCTGTCAAGTCTGACCTTTCATCACTCTTTCACCTTTATCTTGGGCTATAGAACTCCGATTGAAGTGATTCTTATTATGTTGGAAAGCTTACTTAAAGATCTACAATCGCTATTTCTACTTCGAGGCCAAATTCCCACTATTCTGACCGCTATAGAGCTTGGAAGTGTACAAAAGAGATTAGCACTGTCAAGCAGGCGCACTATAGCGCGCTGCCTTGCGCTATAGCGCGACGCCGCTTATAACAAGTTGCTGATTCGGGCCAAAATTCAAGAAAAGGATCCGTAGACTATAAAAGGCAACACATAAGGTCAGAAAAAGGATCCCTAGAGACACACACACCCTTCCCAAGATAGAAGACTTCTTCTAGAGAGATTGAAAGTGAAGATTCAAGGATTCCAAAGCTCAAGCTCAACACGGAGAAATCCACATTCTTTCGAATCTTTGTCTTTAGCCAGAATTCTCCATGGCTTTTGTTTCTTATATCTTCTCATCTTCATACTCTTTCATTATTTTCTTTTCTTCAGTTATGAACTAGTTTTCTTTTGCTAGGGCGTTAATGGATCCTTTTTGTATGGCAACTTTACTCATGGATTAATGTTAATCTTGTTTTCTATCTCTATTGCTTAGTGTTTTTGTTTGTTATTAATGCTTTTAATTGCTTGATCACCAATTAATTGATTTGGGGATTTACAATAACTCGAGAGAGGGTTTGTGAATAGAGCCTCTTAACATAAACACCATGAGCTGAGCAAAAACTAAAGATAGATAAACGCGGTTCATGCGGTCAATATAAGAACCCATAGAGTTTCAACCTTTACCTAGATTAATTTGTGCTAAGAGATTAGACAATCAATTTAGGGTAAAAAGTATTGCTTGACCTCGAGAGAGGCTAGGAATAAACTAGGGGGAACCGACCGTGAGTCAATTAGGATAGGAACTGATTAACAGAAATTCATAGTAAATGTGTCTACAATAGGTGAAATTAATTAGCCCTAACATCCATCCCATTGCATTTGTTTACCCAGTTAGCATCCGTCTACATTATTAATTTTCTTATTTATTTTATTTTGTTCGAATTTTAATTTCTTTATCCGTGAATTCATTGCATCCAAATAGTCATCCCTTAAATTATCCGGTATTTGATCTATCCTCGTGGGAACGATACTTTTCTCATCACTTTATTACTTGTACGATCCGATATACTTGCTAGAGCCGCATCAAGTTTTTGGCGCCGTTGCTGGGGATAGTATCAATATCATTCTTAGTTGACGGGATACTAGATTGGAATTTTTTGTTTTTATTTTTATTTTATTTTATATTTATTTTTGTCTTGTTTATTTTTTTATTATTTATTTTTCTTTTTATTTTCTTTTTCTTTTGTTATTTATTTTATTTAATTTTATTTTATTTTATTTTATTCCTACTTTCACCTGATCTTGTGTTTTATTTTGCAGTTTATGCGAAGAAGCCAATCCACCGAAGATTTATTCTTTAATCCAGAGATTGAGCGTTCTTTGCATCAACTTAGGAGAGAACAAAGAGCAATTGAAAGAGTCTCTAAAGCTACCATGGCAGATGAAAACGAGCAAAATGATAGGGCCATGAAAGATTATTTGGCACCCACCCTTCAAGGGTGCTCATCTAGCATTGTGAGGCCACCCGTCCAAGCAAACAACTTTGAGCTGAAGACGTCACTCATTCAGTTCGTGCAACAAAATTGCCAATTTGCTGGATTGCCTCGTGAAGATCCTAATGAGCATCTCAGCAACTTTCTGGAGATCTGTGACACCATAAAAATTAATGGTGCCACGGATGATGCTATTCAGTTGAGATTGTTTCACTTCTCATTGAAGGACAAGGCTAGAGCCTGGTTGAAGTCTCTACCATAAGGGACACTCACTGCTTGGGATATGGTGGCTAGAAAATTCTTGGAGAAGTACTTTCCTCCTTCCAAGTTTGCCAAGATAAGGAATGACATTACCTCCTTCACCCAAGCAGATGGTGAATCTTTTTATGAATCATGGGAGAGGTATAAGGAGTTATTGGCCAAGTGTCCACATCACGGCATCCCGCTTTGGATGCAAATCCAAACATTCTACAATGGTCTCCTCATGTCCACACAGAGCATGGTTGATGCAGCAGCTGGCGGCTCTCTAAATAATAAGACACCAGAGCAGTCTTGGGAGCTATTTGAAGTATTGGCTAGCAACAATTACCAGAGGCCTAGTGAGAGAACCCAGAAAAGGGGAGTTTTGGAAGTTGACACCACCACTGCCCTCTTGTCCCAGATGCAAGCCCTTTCTATCCAAAATGCAGCCATTCAGAAGCAATTGGGCTTGCTCAACACCACTTTACCAACACATGTCATGCGTTGTGATTTTTGCCATGGGAATCATCCGAATGGAGAGGGTACTACAGCTCCTTCTTCTGATGAGCAGATTAACTACATGAATGCCCAGAAGCACAACTTCTACTCCAACACCTATATTCCTGGGCAACAGTTCAATCAACCTCCACAAGAGAAGAAGCCGAACTTGGAAGACATGTTTCAGCAGTTCATGAGAAGCCATATGTCCTTTGTAGAGAAGACTGAAGCTTTTATGGAGAGGACAGAGGCTCAATTTAGAGCTCATGATGCTGCAATAAAAAACTTAGAGCATCAAGTGAGGCAAATTTCCAAGCAGTTAGCTGAGAGGCCACTAGGTTCCTTATCTAGCAATACTACTGAGAATCCAAAGGAGCATGTGAATGCAATCATACTGAGAAGTGGTAAAGAATTGGCTGAATCTGAAAAGGAAGAAGTAAGGGTAGAAGAAAAGCCTACTAAAGATTCCAATATGGCACTACCTGAGGAGAAAGGATATGTGGCACCTCCTACTTATGACCCTCCAATTCCTTATCCTCAAAGGCTGAAGCAACAAAAGAAGGAACCAAAAGAGCAGCAATTTCTTAAGGTTCTTGATGTGCATAAAAAGCTCCACATCAATATTCCGTTTGCTGAGGCATTGGAGCAAATGCCAAACTATGCCAAGTTTATAAAGGAGCTACTTTCTAAGAAAAGGAAATTGGATTATGATGAGACTATACCACTCATTGAGGAGTGTTCGGCAATCATTCAGAGGAAATTGCCACCTAAGTTGAAAGACCCTGGGAGCTTCACTATTCCATGCACCATTGGTGATTTGAGGATTGACAAGGCACTATGTGACCTGGGAGCAAGTATCAATCTGATGCCTTTGTCACTTGTGCATAGATTGGGTATTACTGAAGTGAAGCCTACAAGGGTATCTCTGCAGTTGGCTGATAGATCTGTCAAACTTCCCTATGGTATTATTGAAGATGTTTTGGTAAAGGTGGACCGTTTCTTCGTTCCCACTGATTTTTTGATTCTTAATATGGAGGAAGATGTCAATCTCCCTCTAATTCTTGGGCGTCCATTCTTGGCCACTAGCAGAGCCCTGATTGATGTAGAAGAAGGGGAGCTAACTCTAAGATTTCATAACAATAAAGTGAAGTTCAAAGTATTCCAAGCAATGGACTCTACCACAAAGACAGCTCAATGCTATAAAGTGGATGTAGTGGAAGCTAACTTGAGTACTTCAGTACCTGCATCACATGCCACACTCCCTTGGAAGCCTCCATTAACGAAGAGCAAAACAAAGAAGAAAGAGAAAAGGGTGGGGGATGATGATCTTAAGCCACCTGAGAAGCCATTAGAAGCTCTCCACTTGCCATTTGAGCCTAATTCTATCTCATTGGTTTTTGGGAAGAAGAACCAACATCTTGGTGATAAAGCACCAATGAAGAGGAGGAAGGAACCACCTTGAGTGACAAGACCATCTCTAACTTAAGGACATTAAACCAAAGTGCTTGTTAGGAGACAACCCAACTTTTCTAACCTTTCTTTGATTTTAATTTTTCTTATTTAGGATCTTTTTAGTTTTTCTTTTGATTTGGATAAAATTTTAGTTTTGATTAATTTTAATTTATTTAATTTGTTTTGTAGGTTTATTGGAGCAATTAGGAAGTGCATAAGTGGAGGAAAAAGCCACATGGGGCGTGCAGCAGACATACATGCGCTGGGGAGTAACTTTCCTTTCCTTTCCCTCTTGATTTTATTTTCATGCATTAGGGACAATGCATAATTTTAAGTTGGGGATTGGAAAAATCTATTATTGCACTTTCTTATTTGTTCCTGTTTCCTTTTGTTAGTTTTGTTGATTAGGTTGTTAGTGTTTTTTTTAATTTCAATTTTCTGCTAAAAAAAAAAATTTTGTCTTTCTTTTGTAATTTTTTATTTTAGTCAATTGGTTGTTGTTGTCTGTGCCTATGATATGAAATATTGCTCTGTTTGTTAACTCTTAAGTAACTTTGGATCCGGATTTAAGTCTTGAAAATCTTCTTGTGCTTTTACTTTTGAATTGAGAAGGATTATTTTCTTGCACTTTGATAAGAGTTAGCAACTTAGGATAGGTGACCTTTATGCTTTTTATGCTTTATCTAGGTTTAGACATGCATTCTTATTCATATGAATCTCTCTTGAAATATATGTGAGTGAATCTTAGCTTTGGAAGTGATTTGGGCCATGTTTGGTAGCCATATTTAAGCTTTATTGGCACACCCTTTGTCATTGATCCTTAGTCATCCCATTTGATCCTTAAAACCTATTCTTGGATTGAACCATATTATAAGCCTAATGCCCTTCCTTTCTTTCCCCTTTTTGATCCCATGGTTTACCCTCAAGCCTTAGCTTCTAAATTCATTTGAATAGGGTAATATCTCCACTACCACAACCTCATGCTTGCTAAAATCAAAAGGTGGAGTAAGAAAATATGAAAAAAAATGAGGAAAAAAAAGAAAGAAGGAGAAAAAGGGTGAAAGAATGAAGGAATAATGAAAAAAAGGAAAGAAAAAAAATTGGCAATACAAGGAAAATATAATGCCAAGGTTCAACAAGAAAAGCATGATGGTTGCCAAGCAACTAAGTTGGGGGTACCCCAAGGAGAATGAATTAGGGGTGAGGGTTCCTTAAGTTGAGGGGATTAATTGAGCTTAAATGACTATTCCATCATACCCCTTACCTTGGCTTATCGTTACAAGCTAAGAAAAGTCCTTTTGATCTTTGGCTAAGTGACATTCATGTAGAAACAGAGAGAGTGGATCATGGATAGTGTGATATTTTTGTCTTTTCTTAAACATGGCATAAGCATAGGGTGAGTCAATTCTTTGTTGCTTTTCTCTTGTACACACACACTTGATCCATTCTTTTGACAATGTGATTGCACAATTAGATGGTCTTGGTACTTAGACTTTGATCCTTGGTAACTTTTGAGTTAAGTTATGGAGTAGTGATGAGGAATCCCATAGACAACAGCTTCTATTTTGACCATTTTGTTTAGTGAGTTATTTTGTTTTAAGTGTTTTTGGTTGAGTCTTTTGTTTTTCTATTTTTGAGTCCTTGATTTAAGTTTTGCTTGGGGACAAGCAAGTACTTAAATTGGGGGTTGTGATAACTCCTTGTAGTGAGTTATATTTTTAGTTAGTTTTTATTTAATTTAGGACGTAGTTGTTTAATTTTGTTACTATTTTGTTTTATTTTAATTAAGTAGTTTAGACTTGGTGCTATTTTCATTTTCTGTTATTTTCTTATATTTTGGATACTTATTTTGGGCTTTTGGTCTACTTGTTATTAGGTAGAAGCACTCAAGTTAGAATTTGAAGCCATGATAGAGCTTATCTTGCATAAAATCAAGACCTTTCAGCATTGGAAATTCGATATCTAGCTCTCCAGAAAGCGGATTATGATGATTCAAGATTCTTTGGGAAGAAGAGAAGAAGATCTTCAACTTTGTTGTTGGATACTTTTTCCAGTTCTCAAGTCTTCTAGGAGAAAAAGGAGAAACAAGATTGAAGCTTCATCTCATTTTTTGATGCTGTCAAGTCTGACCTTTCATCACTCTTTCACCTTTATCTTGGGCTATAGAACTCCGATTGAAGTGATTCTTGTTGTGTTGGAAAGCTTACTTAAAGATCTACAATCGCTATTTCTACTTCGAGGCCAAATTCCAACTATTCTGACCGTTACAGAGCTTGAAAGTGTCCAAAAGATATTAGCACTGTCAGGTAGGCGTATTTATAGCCTTGACTGCGCTTCTTATTATAAGCGACGCCGTTTGCAGCAAGTTCTTTGATTCGGTAAAATTCGAGAAAAGGATCCGTAGACTATAAAAGGCAACACATAAGGTCAGAAAAAGGATCCCTAGAGACACACACACCCTTCCCAAGATAGAAGACTTCTTCCAGAGATATTGAAGGTGAAGATTCAAGGATTCCAGAGCTCAAGCTCAACACGGAGAGATCCATATTCTTCCGAATCTTTGTCTTTTGCCAGAATTCTCCATGGCTTTTGTTTCTTCTATCTTCTCATCTTCATACTCTTTCATTGTTTTCTTTTCTTCAGTTATGAACTAGTTTTCTTTTGCTAGAGCGTTAATGGACCCTTTTTGTATGGCAACTTTACTCATGGATTAATGTTAATCTTGTTTTCTATCTCTATTGCTCAGTGTTTTTGTTTGTTATTAATGCTTTTAATTGCTTGATTACCAATTAATTGATTTGGGAATTTACAATAACTCAAGAGAGGGTTTGTGAATAGAGCCTCTTAACATAAATACTACGAAATTGAATAAAACTAGAGATAGATAAAGCGGTTCAATGCGGTCGATATAGAACCCATAGAGCTTCAACCTTTATCTAGATTAGTTTGTCTTTAAGAGATTAGGCAATCAGTTTAGGGTAAAGAGTATTGCTTGACCTCGAGAGAGGCTAGGAATAAACTAAGGGGAACCGATCGTGAGTCAATTAGAATAGGAACTGATTAACAAAAATTCATAGTAAATGTGTCTATAATAGGTGAAATTAATTAGCCCTAACATCCATCCCATTGCATTTGTTTACCGAATTAGCATCCGTCTACATTATTAATTTTCTTATTTATTTTTTGTTCGAATTTTAATTTCTTTATCCGTGAATTCATTGCATCCAAATAGTCATATTGCTTATAAATTATAATTTTTTCCCCTTCCACTCCAATTTTGAGGTAATAAATGTGTCTTTGAGAAAAGAGGGAAATTTCGGTTCCTTTTCATTTTATAAAATAATATTTAAATAATACGAGAATTGATAGCCATTGGCCCTTTGCAATTACTTTTTTTTTCCTCTTACCCATCTTCCACTCATAGTGCGAGCAAAAGTCAATGGGACAAGGAACATGCAACAAAGTCCTAAGCGACAAAACGTGCTGGACTTGGAAGTTGGGATGAGGACCAAGTCTATTTCTCAGTCTCAACTCATCTTCAATTATTGTTCAGTTTCAATAGATACATCAATTTAGGAACATGTCAAGTTATCTAAATAGATAAATTGAAACGGAAAAAATATATGTTGATGATACATTTAACTACAAACATATTATCGATATCCGATCCAAATAACGACGCACCACAAGAGCTATTATTCAATTCAATGGGATGCTGATGGTTTGATCAAGAGAAGAAACAGTCCTAAAATGATAAATAGAACTAATTCCCAATGAATCCAGAAAAATAATATTGACGAACAGGGGGCAACTATGGTAGGTGTTATTTTCCAATTAAGTGCTGAGTGGAGAAAATCTAGTCCATGTTGTCCCTACTCACTACATGGATAAGTTCATTGGTTTCATGTGGTAAGCGTTCATCAGTATCGTTTGATATTTATGTGACGAAGGAATGGACCAACAATTATTATTGTTGACAAGTTCAAACTTAGTTTCCTCCATTTCACACCAATTTGGAGGAAATATGCTGGCCTTTGAGGGATTAAAAAAAGAAGGAGGAATAGATTCTACCGTGACTATTTATTTTATAAATCAATATTATATTTGTTGCACCAAAAAAAAAAATAATCAACAAAAAATCAACATTTAAATTTCTAAACAAGTGAACTAATTTCATTTGCAATTATTTCCTACTTCCTGTTATCTATCATCCAATCATAGTGAAAGCAAAAGCCAGCGGGAAATGATAGGATTAAACAAGCAACAAACTGACAAAAGTCATGTAGCGGCATAACGTGCTTGACTTGGAAGTTGGAATGAGGACCAAGTCTATTTCTCAGTCTTAACTTATTCTGATTTATGTGTTTATGATACACTTACCAACATTACATATCATCGATGGCGACCTTTAAAATGGTCCAGGCCAATTCTTGGTACACTGGCGTGCTAGGATTTTGAAACTGAATAAATAAAAGATAATGATTTAGATTGGTTGGGATAAATCTTATGTCGTACCAAATATTACAAGACCATCCATACACTTGCATTCATCCGGTGAAGTATTCAACGAATAATAAAGAGTAAATAACCTTTTTTGTTTTAAGATTTCACAGTTGACATCAATTAGTTCTAAAATAATTTTTGACATCAATCGTTACATTTTAAAATTTGACATCAATACCCAAAGGACAGGCCTCCCATGACCTCAGTGCTTGGAATGTTAGAGAGTGAGATGGAATTGGTTGATCCTAAAGAACCTGAATTTTTTCCAAAAAAGGTTTTTAATGAAGCAAATGTCATCTCAAATCAGGATAAAATGAATTCAAACAACGAGCTAACTGTGACCTCTTTAAATGGACGGTGAAAATCATCGAGTTAGATGCACATATTGCACTGTTGTATTGTAAGTACGTCACTGCTATTGGATTGTGTTCTAAAATCTCTATAGCTGTTCTATACTTACACAACTGAAAATATTGGGAAAAACCAAATTTAATGATTTCTGTAATTCAACATTCGAGTAATGCCTTTTGAAAGTTCTATTATGATGCAGGTTGTATTGGAATAATATCTTTGTTAATTTATTGTGTGACAGTGATAACCAACTTCTCTACTTCTCTTGCAACTTTACGAAATATTGAAGCATTTGCTACCAGAGGAGTGGTAATATTATGATTACCTTTCAGTTACTATTCTCTTCAAATTCAACGCTTAATAGCATATCATCTTCTACAGGTGACATTGTACAAACCAGAGTTTGGTGATACTATCCCAATGAATGGTTGCAGTTTGATTTTAATAACCCAGTGTCGTTTTGTTATGTATGTGGTAAACTTGGCTAAGGAACATCTTTATTTATATTCAGAACACCAAAGTATGCACCAAACATTGTATTATTACACGTGAAGGTGCAATTGTGTGAGAGCCTCTGAACTTTCTAAATCATGCAAGTATTACTAATTTCGTCCTTAAATTATCTTTTGTTTTAGTTCTAAATTTTGTCCTCAATTTCAAAATAAAAAAATTAGCACTTCTCTTACATAAATTTAATTATACATTTATAATAAATATTTTCCTTCATCAACATTTGAGTTTCAAATTAAGTTATAAGTAGATTTTTACATATACAAATAATCATATAATTTTCTTTACATTTTTTTTTATTAGTTGCAAGTTGAAGCTATGAAAATTGAGTTAATGAGAAATTTTTACATGGTCTAAAAGAAAAATATTGTTTTATATCATTTATAACTCAATATCTTGTAGATGCGATAATAGAACGGATTTTAGCTCAACCTGAACTCACTCTGCACCCTATTGAGCATCAATCACTCTTATAGTACTTGTGGATTTTGACATTCAAAATCCGAACCCTATCCGTAGATAATCTATCCCAACATATATCCTACCCACTACTTCTTTAAATATATAAAAAAATTATTTTAAAATTTTTTGAGATAAAAATTATTTTAAAATTTAATTTATACTTATGATGTATTTAGTATGAAAGTAAAAATAAAATAAAATTTTATATATTAGCTTTATATAAAAAAATTATATATTAAGCTAATTTATACAATTTTTATCTTTATTTTTACACTTATACCAAATACATACATATATATATATATATGATAAATTATAAAAATCTTAAATATATAAATGTTAAAAAAGTCTTGTATATATAAATTATATATAGCAAATAAATATCTTAAAATTCATATATATATATATATGTGTGTGTGTGTGTGTGTAGTGCGGGTAGGGTATGGGGTGGGTTTGTCTTGAACCCGCGAATCCAACCCTACCCACCCCATTGCAGGATGGATTCAAAACCCGACCTGATCGGGTTGGGACGGGGTGGATACCAACAGATCAAGTTATAATTACCATCCTTAATATCTTGGGTATTATATTAAAAATGTAATGCAAATTAAAATAAGCTAAGGTATTAAACTCTAAAGAATACAAAGTGACATTTTTCATGCCTTAGGAGTACCTAAATAATTTATCTGAATTAATGGTCACAGTCTAGTTGGTGTTGATTTCCTTGCCCCGTGAAAAGCGCATAGTGAAGAAATATGAGTACTTGGACTTAATAACATCCTCTAGAGTCTCATGTTGAATTTACTCAAAGATAGCTCTGCATCTAGTTTTCTTAGGCTGTAGTGTTTTTTATTTTTTCGATCTTCTGTTTTCGCAAAGAGTGGAAACGTTCGCAAGTGCACAAGTTCTATCTGATTTGGAATCTGATTTTTGTATTGTTCTGTTGAAGTAACACACAATTTAACTGGTGTTTAATCACTTCAAAATGTGCTTCGATACTTATATTAATTGCTGGGTAAGAGAAACAGGTTAAAAAAAAATTCTTTTTGAAAAGTATTTTCTTAAAAATAATATCTTAATTAGTTTAATTAATAAAATGGCCCTATTTGCTGCTCATGATTTTTATTGCAGATACATGTAACAGAAGGGGAAAAAAAAACAAATAAAATACAACATTGCATTAGCCATAAAAAGTTATGTATCTCATTGATGAATAATCCTGCATTACGCTGCTTGTTCCCTGTTTTTCATGTAAATTGGGTAAATTTTTCTACCATACACGGTAGCTGGGATGCTTATGGGTTGATCAAGGGAAGAAAGAATCCGAAAATGATAAAAAGAACTAATTCATAATGAATCCTTATTTTCCATGTAGGCGCTGACTGGAGAAAGTCTAATCCATGGTGCTTATTTTCCAAGTAATTAAGCAAATGTTTGGACCGGCGTTCAAAGCCATCTAACGCAGTCTTAGAGCATTGAAAGTTGTGCTATAAATATTTGGACTTTTTCTGACAAAATTGATTACGGACTCTTTTAGATGCTTGTTCCTTTTGGGTTGAGTGAAAATCTGTTAAGGGTGTGTAGGGATAAAAATATCCTTTAATTTAATATTATATTATATTATTATTTAAATATTATTTAAGAGATTAATTTATATATATTAATAATATAAAATTTATCAATAAAATTGTAAAAAATATATTAAATTATAATAAATTTTTTATTATAATAAATAATTATTTAATATAATTTAATATTTTTTTATATTTTTATTGATTGATAATATAAAATTTTTTATATTATTAATACATATAAATTAAATTAATTATTTAATAAATAAGAGTTAATAATTTTTAAGTTATTAAAATTATATATTTAAAAATAATTTTATTTCATAATACTTAAATAAATTTTAATTGTACAGAAAAATTTCTCCATCAATTTATGTATAATAATTTTTTTAAAATTAGTTTGATTTATTTATAATAATATTGTTAGTATGATTTTATTTACAATATTCATAATCATATTTATGAAATATTTTAAAATAATATTTATATAGTTTTTATAATAATATTAATATAGTCTTTTTAAATATACTAAAAATAAAAAATAAAATAAAAACATAATATTAGAAGTGTAATATAAAATTCATGTCTATTTTAATAACTATATATTCAAAAATAATTTTAATTTATATTGATGCTAACTTATTTTTGATTAAAATTAATTTTATAGAATTAGATTGAAGCAAATCTCGGTAAGTAAACGCTAATCCAAACACAAGTGCTGAGTGGAGAAAATCTAGTTCATGGAGTCCCTACTCGCTACACGGATAGGTTCATATGCTTCATGTGGTACGCTTTGAAAAGTTTAAACACAAAGTAAAGACCGTCAATACGTACCATGGGGTCTTGTAGATTTTCACGGGCAGCTACCAATCAAGCAAACTGGCGTTGTCAAATTAACTGGAATTTTTTTATTAATAGAACGGAGCAGAATTAGTAAAAAAATAAATACAAAGAAAATAAAAGAACGAAACAAAATGATCTTCTCCCTTATTCGAGAAAGTAGTAGAAAAATAGAATAAAACTTCATTAATCTTGATTAAATATTATGATCAAAAAATGAAACGACAATCATATTGCTTTTATATATATATATATATATATATATATATATATATATATATATATATATTGGCCTTTCACTCCAATTTTGAGGAAATAGATGTGCCTTTGAGAAAAGAGGGAAAATTTGGTTCCTTTTCATTTTATAAAATAAAAATATTTACATAATAAGAGAATTGACTGCCTTTGCAATTCTTTCCTTTTTAGTCGTACCAATCTTCCAGTCAAAGTGCAAGCAAAAATCAGTGAAAAAGGACAGAATAAAACATGCAACAAAGTCATGTAGCGCCAAAACGTGCTTGACTTCGGAAGTTGGAATGAGGACCGAGTATGCTTCTCAGTTTTAGTTCATCTTGAATTATGTGTTTATGATACATCTAGCTACACTGCATATCATCCATATCCAAAAAACGAAGCACCACTAAAGTTGTTATTCAATGGATATTCTTTCTTTCACAATCATGCTTGCTTGCATGCTCCCTTCCGCTCTTCCCATAGCAGTCTATACTATCGGTGTGTCCCAGTCTCTCAGTGATGGCATGACCTTAGTGTCCAAAGGTCGAACATTTGAACTTGGTTTCTTCAGCCCTGATAATTCCCTGAGACGTTACCTGGGGATTTGGTACAAGAATATCCCAATTCAAACAGTTGTTTGGGTTGCCAACAGGGCCAACCCCATCAATGGTTCCTCGGGAATATTAACAATGAATAGCACAGGCTGTCTTGTACTCAGACAAAATGACTCGATTATATGGTACACAACAGCCTCTCAAAAACAAGCAAAGAATCCAATGATAGAGCTCTTGAACAGTGGCAATCTTGTGGTAAGAAATGATGGAGAAGCAGACCCAGAAGCCTATTTGTGGCAAAGCTTTGACTATCCATCAGATACATATTTGCCAGGGATGAAGTTGGGAAGGGACCTCAAAAATGGTTTGGATTGGCGACTATCATCTTGGAAGAGTCCAAATGATCCATCCCCTGGACACCTTTCTTGGGGTTTAGCGCTTAGTGATTATCCTGAGTTTTCCATGATGAATGGAACCAAAAAGTTCCTTCGGCTTGGACCTTGGAATGGCCAATACTTTAGTGGATTCCCAAATCTAACGTATCAATACATTTTTGAACTCAGCTATGTCGCCAACAAGGACGAGATATTCTACATGTATCGATCCAAGGTTGATTCTGTCATCACAAGAGTTGTAATAAACGAAACAAGTTTGCTTCAACACTATGTTTGGGTGGAAAAAGATCAGAGTTGGAATGCTTTTGGATCACTGCCAGGTGACGTGTGTGATAATTATGGCCACTGTGGAGCCAATGGGTATTGCATAGCAGCAAAAGCACAAGTCTGCCAATGTTTAAAAGGGTTCAGTCCAAAGTCACCACAAGAATGGAACTCATCCAACTGGGCTCAAGGATGTGTTCGCCATGAACCATTAAGCTGCAATGTCACAAGCACTGATGGGTTTGTCAAATATACAGGCTTGAAAGTACCAGATACTACACTTACTAGGCTGGTTGAGAATATTAATTTAAAGGACTGCAAAGTTAGGTGCTTGAATAATTGCTCTTGTATGGCTTATACTAATTCAGACATAAGAGGAGCAGGTAGTGGCTGTGTTATGTGGTTTGGCGATCTGATTGACATCGCACAATTTCAAGGTAGGGGACAAGATCTATACATCCGAGTGCCTGCTTCCCAGTTAGGTAAGGAATTGAACTACATTTATCTTTAAAGCTTCCATCATTCTTTTCATAGTTGGTTTCACAATACTAGTTAGCCAGAAAATTTTTGCTAGAATCCTTGATAGAAACCATGAGGATGTCATATTATTCTAGCAATTCAATTTTGACAAAAATTAGAATTTTTCTCTTGGGAAACTCGAGATTACTTTTGCATCTGGGATCTAACTTTGGGTTTTATGTCTCATGAATTTCAACCATGAAGAGCTGCCTGCTTTCGAGTTAAGTAAGGAATTGAATTACATTTTTCTTTAAAGCTTCCATCATTCTTTTCATAGTTGGATTCACAATACTAGTTAGCCAGAAAATTTTTGCTAGAATCCTTGATAGAAACCATGAGGATGTCATATTATTCTAGCAATTCAATTTTGACAAAAATTAGAATTTTTCTCTTGGGAAACTCGAGGTTACTTTTGCATCTGGGATCTAACTTTGGGTTTTATGTCTCATGAATTTCAACCATGAAGAGCTTCAACATGGGCACAAGAAAAAAGCTATAGTTGCTACCACCATTGCTGCAATTTGTGGGGTGCTTTTACTTTGTATTTGTGTTCTATACAGAGCCCGAAGGAACGTTGCTGGTAACTACTTTCTTTTCACTCACAATGTCTTCAAAAGGCAGCGCTTTTCTATATAAATCTTTTTTAAATTGAAAATTTGTTGCAATATTGCTAATTCTCAAGAAACACTGTTGGCATAATCATCGCTGCACAATGAATTTGAGGCCAAGTGGAATTATAATGATATAGAGTTTTAATATGCTCGAGATTGAAGAAATTGAAATCTCTGTCCAAATTTTCTATTTTCTTCTCTGGCTTGCATGTTGTATATTTACTTGTTTTAATCAGTTCCTGTCCTCCCCCTTTCCAAAAAATAAGTTTTATAATATTGCTAAATGCCTTTTCCCTTTCTTGCATTTCTTAGGAGAGTCAAAGACAGAAGAATATATTGAAGAATATGTAAATGATGCAGATCTACCACTGTTTGATCTACTAACAATTAGTACTGCCACTGACAACTTCTTGTTGAATAATAAGATTGGACAAGGTGGTTTTGGACCTGTATATTGGGTAATTCAATCTTTGAATACTTACAAGAGCATGAATAACTAGAGAACATTTAACATTATAAAGATCATCTACTTATATGAGATTGGTTATGTAGGGAAAATTAGCAGATGGGCAAGAAATTGCTGTCAAGAGACTTTCACATAGCTCTGGACAAGGAATAGCTGAATTCATTACTGAAGTAAAACTGATTGCAAAACTTCAACATCGTAATCTAGTAAAACTTCTTGGTTGTTGCATTCAAGGACAAGAAAAATTGCTAGTTTATGAATACATGGTTAATGGCAGCCTAGACACCTTCATTTTTGGTATGGAATATCAAGATAGCTTAGATTAGGTCTACTGTGGTTTTTTTTTTTTTTTTACTTTCTTTATTGTAAGCAGCTTATGAAACTTGAATGTTCAATATTGAATAACAGATTTGTTTTCCTAAAATTAGATCAAACAAAGAGTAAGCTACTGGAGTGGTCTCAGCGCTTCCTTATAATATTTGGAGTTGCTAGGGGACTTTTATATCTTCATCAAGATTCTAGATTGAGAGTTATTCATAGAGATCTCAAAGCAAGTAACATTTTACTCGATGAGAAGTTAAATCCAAAAATATCAGATTTTGGAATGGCCAGAGCTTTTGGAGGAGATCAGACTGAAGCAAACACAAATAGAGTTGTTGGGACTTAGTGAGTGTCTATCGAATTTTGCAGAATTAATTATGTATTTTTTTTTCTTAATGTGGCATATGAATATACTTGATTCAATGGTTTCATGCAGTGGATACATGGCACCAGAGTACGCTATTGATGGGCAGTTTTCTATAAAATCCGATGTCTTTAGCTTTGGCATATTAGTGATGGAGATCATATGTGGGAACAAAAATAGAGCTCTTTGTCATGCAAATGAGACTCTTAATCTTGTTGGTCATGTAAGCACTTAGATAATTGTTTTGTTTATCAAAATTGCAACAAATGTTCTTACGATTTTTCATCTTTTATGATCCAGGCTTGGGGGCTCTGGAAAGAGGACAAGGCTTTAGAGTTGATTGATTCAAACATAAAGGACTCATGTGTCATCTCAGAAGTATTGCGTTGCATCCATGTTAGTCTCCTGTGTGTGCAACAATACCCAGAGGATAGGCCTACAATGACCTCTGTACTTCTAATGTTAGGAAGTGAGATGGACTTGATTGACCCTAAAGAGCCTGGTTTCTTTCCAAGGAAGGTTTCAATTGAAGCGAATTCACACTCAAACCAAAGTGAAATGGCTTCAAATGATGAATTAACCATTACCTCGTTAGATGGCCGATGAAATCATTGAGTCAACTGCACATATTGCATGAACAAAAGGTTTGTGCATTCACTATTGAAGGACTAGTTTTTCAAGATTTGTTTTGCTGTTCTATACTTTAGTAACTGAACATAAAAAGCAAATTTAATCACAAAGATTTTCAAAATGATGAGAAAGCACAAAATATTGATGTCCATCTTGTTTTGCAATAGGATGATGATCATGACAGATACACACCTTCTATCCAAGTGGAGGCTCCCATTTCTGAAAGGGTTATATCTTATTTTGGGTTGGATATTTGATTATGGAACAATAATTTGTGATTTGGCAAACCAAATTTGTTGATTGATGTAATTCAGCTTTGAGCTTTTTAAAAGTATTATATTGATGAATGCTGTGTTAGACTAGTAACCTTCTTAATTATTGCGGTGCAATGATAACCAATTTCTCTTCTTAGAGAAATACTTGGTGCTATTCTATAGAAATTTCAAGCATTTGCAAACAATGGAATGATAAAGTTTAGGACTGCCATTGCCAATTAGTATCTGTTTAATTTCAAAGCTTTCTAACATATCACAATATTTCTTATACCATTTCCAAACAATACACTCTTCTTCCAGAGAAATTCTTAATGCTTTAGACCTATGTTGCACGAATACTTCAAAATAGCCATCGTATCTGTATCCAATATGTATCGTGTCAAATACTTTACAGATACTTTTAGATACTTTTAGTTATATTTTAAAAATTTACTTTATTTTTTGGCATTTTTATACCTATATAAATAGAAATTATAAAGCAATCAATAAAATAAATGCATTCTAGTATGTTTATAAAAATTTAAGATAATATTCAAATTATTATTCTTCTATTTTAATTTAAGATTTATGTTTTATGTTAATTTTTACTAATTTTATATGTTATACTATAGCTGTAACGTATCTTATAATTTTTAAACATTATCGTATCCCGGTATCTGTATCCGTATCGTATCACATCTATATCTCATATTTATATCCGTGTTTCATAGTTTTAAACTACCGAGTTTGACTACCTTGTAAGAACCACGACAAGACTATGAAAGTTGTTTCCAGTTCATGGTCTGAACTCATTGCCTAATTGAGCTTGTGGTTATGGTGACCTTTTTATTTATGGTCAAAATATATAACACAGTTTAAGGTTTCTTTTCGCCAAAATAAAAGAGGTTTCTTGGGTATTTCATATTTTTTGACACACCTGGTGTACTTTTATGTTAAATTTTACATTAGAATTTGACAATTTTTTATTAATTGTCTAACATCTATTTAGTTGTACTTGTTCTTTAGCAATATATATGCATTACAAAAATGGCCAAGGATATGATTCGTGGTGGCGGATCCAATGGTTCGATGATGTTTGGGACTATTAGATGGTTGATTTTTTTGGACCATTAGATTTAATTTAATAAAAATCAAATAAGGGTGATTGAATGCATGCATAGATGAGCCCCAAATCATAAGAAGCATTGTATCCCCACCAAGAAAAAAAATCCTCCCTCTGAACACTCTCCCTCTTCATCTTCTAATCCAAGCAACCGCCGCCGCGCCAGCATGAAGAACAACCCTCAACTGCCGTAGTCCCCGCCAATATATGGCCTATGAAACAAGTAATGAAAATGTAGAAGTATGACAACAGTTAGGAAGAGTAAAATTCAGATAATGCATTCCATGCCCTTCTATAAACCCCCACCCTTTCTCTTAAATTTTTTCTTGCTACGTAATATTTGGGCCCACCAAGTCCAAGTGGTACCCCAATGGCTAGATCCTTACACTCATCACACTAGAATCTGGTATGTCTTTTCTCAAGAGAACTTTATGGTTTGCCTTCAATGGTAGAGAGATCTCTTGTTGGAACCCGTGATGTTTCCATGGGAGCTGCAACATAGCAGTTGTGGTCATTCTCTTCCTCCATTGACACTACTATATCGTGCAATTGAGGAAGGTGTTCATCTAAACTGCACAAATCTGATGAAGTGCCTACCCCTATCGCTATGCTAACGACTACTCAGATTAGAAGACAAAGAGGGAGGATTCTTTTTCTTGGAGTGAATACAATGCTTCATGTGATTTAAGGCCTATCTACACATTATTTAACATTGGCCGTTCGATTATCATTAAAATGAATCTGATGGTTCAAAAAAATGGACCATATGGTCCCAAACATCCCCGGACCAATGAATCTACTACCTTGATTGGTCATTAATAGTTTTTGTAAAGCTAGCTTTTAGCTGAAACAAGCATAGGAGTTACATGTATTCAAAGAGCAAGTATATGTTTAAATTTATTTTGAAACATGAAAATCATGATTTAAAAAGAAAATTATGAGAGAGAAACTTTTGCTGAAAATATATTTTAAAATTTTTTTAATAAAAACTAAATATACTTAAAAAAAATTCAACTATAAGTACTTCCCTATTCACTATTGTACATTAGTTTCGTATCAAATGTACTCCTTTCTTAATAGAAATGCCCGCAAAAAAGTACCCATCTTTTTTTTTTATTAGTGTTTTTGTTTTTGGCTACACAATATGAAATTTTAGAAGATTGAATTTTGATTCATATAAGACAATGAAGACATGCCTACATGCCTAGAGTACAACTACAACTTAGAGGACATCTTAAAATGCTAAAATGGATTATGGTTACTTCTTCCAAATATTGTTTGGGTGTGGATGAGTGAATGAGTGAAGTGAGCTATTGAATTTCCATTTTCAAAGTTGTATTGTTGAGCCCTTCCCAAACAATATTTTGGGGGGCTCACTGGGGCATTAGATGAATGTAAGATTGAGACTTTGAGGCTCAGCCATGGGAAATGATTCAAATTGATATTTTATGGCTTGTAGTAGTCCTAGTCAAAGTAATTTTTTCCCCTTCTTTTCCCCTTCATTATTTCAGGTGGTGAAAACACTCAAATTTATGGCGACCTTTTACTTTTTCATTTTTTCCTTTCTCATTCATTTGTTGATTTGTTCTGCTTTTGTGTATATACATGATAAAGAGCGAACTGTATAATCGAACGAATGAGTGGTACATATCTTTAATGGCATGTGTTACGTTACTCCCAATTAAGATTGGGAGTAACTTAGTCTCAACCTTTAAAGTGTGGAATAAAATTACTAAAAAGGTGTCCTTTTTTATTATTTGCAAAACACAACCTTTCCCCTTCCCATCCCCAAGGTTTGTTGTCCAAGTTCTTGGCCAACCCCCTTCTAGTTCCGATCCCAACAACCCACAAACCCCACCAATTTTAATCACCACAACCTACATCTCCCTCCCAAATCAATGGGTCACCCTAAATGCACCACCACCTTAACCTTCACCTTCATCACTACCCTCATCAATCCGTGCCAATGGCACCTCCTGGACCTCGTCACTGCCCTCTTCTTCTTCCTTGTCGTGCTCTTCTTCCTCATGGTTTTCACCCCCCATAGGTGACTCCCTCGCCGCCTTTGCCTTGTGGTGGTAGTTGAGGAAGGACAAAGGAGCCTGGACTAGGTGTCATGTGAGGATCCGAGACTGAATAGGCAATTGAGTAGGTAGATGAACTATTACAGGGAGAGGCACTGCCCTCACCACATCGACATGCCTTTCTACTTGATCCCGTCGCCCAAAAAATAGAACACAGGTTGTATCATTTTCGTGTGTAACTTTTGACTTTTGAGGGGAAGATATGGGAAATAAATATATTCAATTAATTTCAGGTTAGAACACCAATTTTCTCAACTAGGTTAGTGACTCTGAGGCTTGATCTGATTCTATTTCTGTTTCTGACAACACAACACATTCTATTAGCACTTTTAGAAAAGAGTGTGAAGAATTTGGCTCGGGAGCACTCGAAGTGCCACCGCGTATGGTGGCCGAAGGTGGTGGTGCCGGCAGAGAAGACGGTGGATAAGGAGTTGGTGGAAGAGGAGGTGATAGAAGGGCAGCCATTTGCAAGGCCTCTATTTGCAAATAAAAAAATAAGACACCCATTTTACAATATAAATTCTTGAGTTATTATAATTTTACACATTGGAGTAACTAACTCCCAAACAAGAAGCAAAGCAACGTACCAGGAGCCATCTTTCATGTTTCAAAATCAAATAATGTGAAAGGGGGAAAGTACTGTTTCTTATTTTATATTTGTGTGTCTATTTCAAGTGTCAAGAAATAATGTAATGTTTGACATGTGGGTAGACATGTGTTATGCATTTCAAATGCTAATTATCAATTATCACATTTGTAAGTTGCATAGAGGTTTCTGCAATTTGCTAAATTACTTTGTGAATGTTACAATTTCATATTGGGAATGGCTAAACAAGTTGTTGGTACTCCACTAGCTACTTCTTTCGAGTATGAATTCTGACGTAAGTCTTGGCAACCTTAGAACTATCAGCGCCTCATCGGGCAACTTGGATCCATGGATTGAACCTAGAAATTTGAAGCTCAAACACAAAACTGGCGGGGGGGCCTTTGGTGATGTTTGGTTAGTAACTCATCATCAGTCAAGTGAGGATTATGATGAGCATCATGAAGTTGCTGCCAAGATTTTACCTCCAATCAGAGAGGACCATATGAAGATTGTATTAGAGAGATTTCGTGAATCATATTTTCAGTGCCAAGGAAAGTCTAGGGTTTGCTGGATACATGGAATTTCAATTTTAAATGGAAATATTAGACTAAGGCTACTCACTTTACTCACTATATGTTAGCTTCTTCTGTGAGACTTGGGTGTGTAGCTAATATATTTGTTTATGCTCATAGATATGCATCGTTATGAACTTTTATGAGGGTTCACTTGGTGACAAGATGAATAAACTCAGAGAAGGAAGGATTTCATTGCCTGGTGTTTTGAGGAGATATGTTTTTGGTGTGTTCAGTGAAACATGTTTATATATATAGTAAGGGGAAAGAAAACTAGTCAATAACAAGGACAATTTCTTGTTGTAGGTATGGTATCAATCTTGCTCAAGGTATTATCTATCTTTATTCAAAAAGGATCCTAATTCTTAACCTTAAACCATTTAATGCGCTTCTTGATGATAGTGATCAAGCAGTGTTGGGAGATGTTGGTATTCCTAATCTTCTGTTTGGATCCTCATTCCTAAGCTCAAAATGGCTCATAGGCTTGGAACTCCCAATTACATGGCTTTAGAACAATGGGAACCACAAGTCAGAGCCCTTTTATCCTTTGAAACAAATTCATGGGGATTTGCATGTACCATTGTGGAAATGTTAACTGGTAATCAACCATGGTGCCGTTGTCCTGTTGATGAAATATACTGATCGGTTGTTGAAAAGCATGAAAAATCCCATTTTCCAAGTGGCCTTCCTTCTTCAATTAAGAATATCCTTAATGGATGCTTTGAGTATGATTTAAAGAACTGTCCTTTAATGGTAGATATTCTAACTGTCTTTAAAAGGTATGTAAGTTTTTAATATTTTTCTAGAAAGTCTCTATACCTAAGTTGCCCTTTCTTTTCATAGCTTTACAAAGTTGTAGTTCTATTTGGTTACTTAGTTACATTCATTTTGAGTGATTGACCTGTGAGGCAAATGTACATCATTGTGTAAGATGGTGAGATATTCAGTTGAGTTGAAGATACAGTACTACAAAGCATTCATAATATGGGTAGTCAATTAGTTGAAATTAGTGAAAGTAATAAAATAAAAATCTTGATTGACTTTTTAGATAATTTCTATCTGACTGCATGAAGAAAAAGAAAGATATGCTTTTTTTTTTTTTGGATAAAAGATCTGTAAAGTATTGTGCTCTTCTTAATTGTATTGACTACTTTGATTGACTACTTTGCAACTCACTGAATACACTAGCCAATGATGGAGGGTGGAGATGTTAGTCAGGAAATATTTATTATTCTTGTTTCCTATTATACGTATCAATTAGGAATAGAATCAACCTATTAATTATATATATTTAGAATTCCTAATTTGGGTTGTACAAATTAAGTTTGTTATTAATACTATATACAGAGGAGAATAAAATCACAGAAAGCATTAAGCCAAAATTTCTTGACATGGTATCACGAGTCTTCTAGCTTGAGACGTGTGCCCTTCCTTCTGCAATAGAGTGCGTTCCTCTTCTTCGTTTATTGCACACCAACATCATGTGTTCTTGGTCCAGCAATAGCATCTTGCTATTTGCTGGTGTTGCTCGATGCTCGTCTTAGTTTTCTAGTTCGTGCAACTTGGTTTCTGGTTTTGTTGCTTTGGTTCACACCCTTTTTTTTGGCTCCTCGCTCTTGGTCGCATGTCCTATTTCTTGGCCTATGCCATTTGTTTCTAGTTCATGGCTTTGTTTCTGTTGCAACTTTTGTTTGTTGGTTTGCTCCTCATGACAATAGAGAATCTTTGTGTCCACTTTACTGGCAAAAATTATGGAGCCTAAGAGTTTCAATTCAAGATGTTTGTGAAAATGAAAGGCTTGTGGGGCCATGTAGATGGGACATCTACTGCTCTAATAGATAAAATTGCATTGAAGGTATGAATTCTCATTCCCGTTGAGCCTCAAATGGTCAACAATTTACATTCCTTTTCTACTGCTAAAGATATGTGGGATTACCTGAAGCGTGTTTACAATCAGGACAATGCTGCCAAACGGTTTCAATTGGAGCTTGACATAGCTACTTACCATCTGGGGGATCTCTCTATTTAGGACTATTATTTTGGGTTCCTTAATCTATGGGCTGAACATTTAGCTATTTTACATGCTGATGTTTCCAAAGACTCACATATTGTTGTCCAAAAGGTCTATGAAACCAGCAAGACGAATCAATTTCTCATGAAACTTCGACCCAAATTTGAAGTTATGCATGTTGCTCTGCTAAATCAAAATCCAGCCCCTTCTTTGGACGTGTGTCTTGACGAACTACTTCGAGAGGAGTAGAGTCTATTGACTTAAGGGCCATGTCATATGACAACTTCGTTACGAATGCTATTTATGTTACCTATTCTGCACAAAGTAAAGGGAAAGGTTGTGATATAAGACAAATTCAATGCTTCTCCTGCAAGCAATTCAGCTATATTGCTCGCAATTGCAGTAAGAAATTTTGCAACTACTGTAAGTAGCATAGTCATATTATTTTATATTGCCCGACTAGACCAGAACAGGAACCAGTGCAGGCCTTTCATGCCACTACTACTTCAATGGGCCAAACCTTCACTCCGACAATCTCCAATGCCGATGCCTTGACTCTAGAGAGTGTGCAACAAATGGTACCATATCCTTTCTCTGCCTTGGGCATTCAGGGTAAGTCCAAAGTTGTCTCTTAACCTTGTATGTTGATTTTGGGGCCTCCAATCACATGATTGGTTCCCTGCACATTTGCATAATGTTCACACATACACTGGCACCCAAAACATTCATATTGCAGATGGTAATACTCTTTCTATTACTGTTGTTAAAGACATTAATACCTCCTTTCTGGATGTGTTTGTTTCCCCTAGACTTGTTTCGAATTTAATTTCAATTGGCCAATTGGTGGATAACAATTACAATGTTACTTTCTCTCATGCTGGTTATTTTATGCAGGATCAGCCATCAGGAAATGTGATTGCGAGAGAGCCTAAAGTGGGTAGATTATTTCCTCTCCAATTTTCTCTACCTAGTCTTTTGTCTTTTGCTTGTAATGGTGTCCCACATAAGTATGAGGATTGGCATTGAAAGTTAGGTCACCCAAACTCTGTTGTCTTGTCTCACTTATTGAAAAGTGGATTATTGAGTAATAAAACTGTTCTTCCTAATTCCTGATTTGATTGTTTTGTGTGCAAACTTGCTTAAAGCAAAACTTTTCCCTTTTCATCTCCAATTCACTGTGCTGATAAATATTTTGATCTCGTTCATAGTGACGTTTGAGGTATATTGCCAGTCTTATCTCATGCCAAGTATAAATACTTTGTAACATTTATTGATGACTACAGCTGATTTACATGGATATATTTTCTCCGCTCTAAACCTAAGGTTTTTTGCATGTTCAAGAAGTTTTTGGCATATATCGAGAATCAGTTTCACATATGTACCAAGTCTTTGTGTACTAATTCTAGTGGGGAATATATTTCTCATGACTTCTAGGAATTCTTGCAGCAAAAGGGTATTATTTCCCAATGTTCTTGTCCAAATACACCTTAACAAAATGGCATTGCAAGGTGGAAAAATTGACACTTACTTGATGTCACCCGCATGTTACTTCTTCAAGCCTATGTTCCTTCTCAATTTTGGGTTGAAGCTTTGTCCATTGTTGTATACTTGATTAATCACCTTCCATCTCAAGTTCTAGACTTCAATTCATCTCTATAACATACAACCTAGTTATCATGACCTTCACACTTTTGGATGTATATGCTTTGTTCACTTGCCACCTCCAAAGCTTTACAAACTAGGCGCTCAATCAATGCAATTGATTTTATGGGTTTTGTTCCCACTCAGAAAGGGTTCTTGTGTTATGATGCCATTGTCTAGCGCTTGCAAATTTCTAGGAATATGGTTTTCTTTGATAATCAATATTTTTTTCCTTATCTTTCTTCTGCCTCTCCTAGTTTTGTCTCCCTTACTCACTTTCTTGAAGTCCCTCGTCCTATAGAACATTTTAAAATAGGACATATCTTTGCCAGACGATAGCTTACTTCCTCTTCTCTCATCGTTGAACTGTCGCTTGACCCATTACTAATAGAACCATACAGATCTAGTTGCATTCCTCGTCCACCAAAGAGGTATGGGTTCGAACCTATTTCTCTTACTGCCATTTATCTGGTGTATCTATTCCTACATCTTATTCACAGGTAGTTAAAGACTCGATATGGGTAAAAGCAATGCAAGATGAGTTGCAAGCACTTCAGAAGAATTATGCCTGGGATATTGTTCCTTGCCCACCTGATATTAAACCCATTGGCTGCCAATGGGTGTACTCTGTGAAGCTAAATATGGAGTAGACTACGATGAGACATTCGCCCCTGTGACTAAAATGACTACTGTCAGACTTATCCTCTCTATTGCTGCTTCCAAAGGCTAGTCACTCCATCAAATGAATGTGAAGAATGCCTTTCTTCATGGTGACTTGGCAAAAGATATTCATATGACTCCCCTTAGGTTTGTTTTCTTTTTTTAGGTGTGTGCAAATTAAACCGTTCCTTATATGGTTTGCGAAAAGCTTCCTGAGCACGGTTTAAGAAATTTCAGTCCGCTCTTCTTGGATTCTCTTTTAATCAGAGTCAATATGACTCCTTTTTATTCGTTCATCACATGGCAACTAGCATTGTTCTTCTTCTTATTCATGTTGACGACATGGTTATTACAGGGTCCGATTAGGCATCCATCCAACATATTAAGCAGCAGCTCCAGGCTTCCTTTCATATGAAGAATCTTGGTTGTCTTCATTACTTCTTGGGGCTTGAAGTTCATTCTAAGTCCAAGGGTATCTTTCTCAATCAGCACAAATAAACCAAAGATTTAATTTCTCTGGCTGGTCTTCAGTCTGTTGCCCCTATGGATACTCTTCTCGAAGTTAATGTTAAATATCATTGTGATAAGGGTGATCTTTTGCCTGACCCTTTGCTGTATTGTCAATTAGTACATCCCATGATATTTCCTTTGCGGTACAACATGTTACTCAATTCATGCACACTCCTCGTCATCTTCAAATGGCTGCTATTTGCCGCATCATCCATTATTTGAAAGGAACTTCTCATTGAGGTTTATTTTTTCTAACTCGTACATCTCTGACTTTGCTTGCCTATAATGATGCGGATTGGGTGGGTTGTCCAGATACTTGAAGGTCTGCCTCTGGTTGGTGCATGTTCCTTAGTCCTGCCCTGATTTCTTCGAAGAGCAAAAAGCAAGCTCGGGTTTCCAAGTCATCCGCTAAGTCTAAATATTGGGCTATGTCTATAGATTGTTTTGAAATAATTTGACTTCATGGTTTGTTGGCTGAACTTGGAATCTTTTAGACAAATGCCACACCTCTCTATGTTGACAACACCAGTGCCATTTAGATTGCTGCCAATCTGGTTTTTCAAGAGCGCACGAAGCATATTGAGGTAGACTGTCACTCCATTCGTGAGGCTCTTGATGCTTGTGTTATCTCTCTTCCTTACATCACCTCACAACTTCAGCTTGCAGATATCTTTACCAAAGCTATTCCTTCTCCCCATCACCAGTTTCTACTTAGCAAATTGATGCTTCTTGATCAGCTGCATCAATTTGAGGGGGGATGTTAGTCAGGAAATCCGTTATTCTTGTTTCCTATTGTATGTATCAATTAGAAATAGAATTCAACCTATTAATTGTATATATTTAGAATTCCTAATTTAGGTTGTACAAATTAGGTTTGTTATTAATACTATATACAAAGAAGAATAGAATCAGAGAAGGCCTCAAGTCAAAATTTCTTAACAGGTGATATCTTGGAAAATAGAAAGTTCCTGCAAAATCAAGTAGCACTGGCTACACAGAGTGATTCCTCCTGAAGGATCATCTCTAGGTTGGTGACATGGTGTAATCTAGAAAGCCTTCTAACACATGCAAACCTCAAAACATGGATGTCCTAGAAGTAACTGTTGTCAGTTTAGAATGCAATGCAGATCATGGTTTTGTCTTAGTGAGGGTCCATGGTATCCATGACCCTATAACGATTCATGCTTCAACTCTTAAACATGTCACTTTTGGTTTGGTGGTTGGTGATTGGGTGCGCTTGAAGGAAGAATATGAGAAGCACTCACCAGTTGGTATTGTTCACTCCATCAACCGTGATGGCAAAGTTGCTGTTCGGTTTATTGGCCTGCAAACTCTTTTGAAAGGAATTCTTCGGAACTTGAAATGGCTGAATCTTACTGTGTGGGGCAATTTGTTAGGCTGAAAGGCAATATTTTGAGTCCTAGATTCGAATGGCCTCATAAAAGGTGTAGGAGCTGTGCTACAGGTAGGATTTCGTGGAAATGGGTGTCTAGTTGTCAAGTTCCCAAGGATGTTGACTTTTGGGGATGAATCAAACACCTTGTTGGCTGATCCCGCCGAGACTGATGTAGTTTAATTTTAGGACTTGTACAAGGATGATAGAAAAGCATCAACATGTAAAGGATCATCATTAGGCAGTTAGACCTATTCTAATTACATTTGGCCTTCTTAGGGCATTGAAACTAGGGATGTCAATTGGAAAGAAAATAAGGAGGAACATGAATACTAATGCTAATGCCAATGAAAGTCAATATAAAGATAGCCACAATGCTAGCAACCCTAAATGGCCTTTAGTGGCTAACATCATTTTCAGAGGTGTTAACTTGCCCACTGGTCGGTAGGTTTACCCCTTCTAGCTCAATAGAATGGGATAACTTGTGCATTCTAGACTTGTGAAGGATTTCCTCAACTGTTCTAGCATAGTGTAGTTTGAATAAACGTCACTTCAAAATTGTAATTATACATAAATGTGAGCCGGGTTGACTCTGAATATGAAAATTGTATATATGCCTCACTGGATTAGCTAACTTTGTTCATACTTGGTTCCATGCAATGCTGTGATATATTGTTATGGATGAATTGTTTGTCATACATTTTTAAGTTAAACTATGATATATTTCTTTGGGCAAGAAATTTCATTGCAGGCTAATGCTACTTTCCTAACTAATTAGGGGTGGTACAACATTTTCCCAACCAAAGTGTCATATTCCTCTTTGAGTTGTGTTGTGACCTCTTCGTTACTGGAATACTTATCGAGAGCTACATACATTTTCTATACTTGCATGTGAGGTCCTAGCTTTGGTGTTTTGTTTCAAAGGAGGAATGTCATAGAGCTATGAATTCAAGTATAAAGGTTCAAATTCAGGCAGCTAAATAGAAAATTTGCATCCTGCTATGTAGCTTGAAAAACAAGCACCGTATAATTACACTACGAACGTTGCTTAAATAAATGTGGTCGCTCTATATACAAGGTCAAGCATGCAATATATGGATTTTAGGTTTTGGCCTAAAAAACAATTAATTGGTTCTGCACATGCAACTGCCTAATTGGATGCCACTGAATTCAATTCACTTTCATTCTGTCAATTAGATCCATGTTATGGCTTTTAAAAGGAAAGAAGGTTTATATAATTAAAATATTGGATCAATTTAAACATATAACCATTATTTGTACGGCTGTATATTTTTTATATAATGTAATTATGATCATATAAAGTAGATAAATTTGATAAATAGTATTTTTTATACATAAATTATACAGTTGTATGAATCTTAAAATCAAACTTTCTAACATTAACTATGAAAGATATCATGGTCAAAGGAAACTTTAATGAAGAAATTATATTATTATAAAAGTAGATTCATTGAGACACAATTGATAACTTTAATTTGTAATAAGTTAAAACAATAAATCTGTTAAGAATAGTTCATATTATGAGTAGATTAGAAAAATTAATTAACATAAATTTAATTTACTAGTTAAAAAAATTGAACTAATACAACTTTAGAGTATGCTATAAGCTTTAGAGTTTAAATATTTAATTTTAAATTTGATTTCAATTAATAATTATAATATTAATTAATCATTATATATATGATTTGTATATTTGCATCACCCATGTTACATATAATGTCACCTCAAAATACAATTTTTATGTTTGCATCACTCGTATAATATATGTTTAATATCATTTATTTAATGTATCAATATTAGTTAGAAAAATCAACCTATGGCCTTTTTTTCTGCATTTAAAATTTCTTATGTTATTTAAGGATTTTATAAAATTTCAATCTATGGTAATTTTTAAAGAACTTGTAATTAAAATTCTTCATCCCTTGTTTTTAAGACAATTAAATTTATGACATTTTTATTAATAAAAAATAAATAATATTGCATGTTAAAACTTCAAATACCTAATCTTATAGATTATAGATGCAAATACATGATATAGATGTATAATTTAAGTGTTGTAAGATTAGAAAAATTAACTAACAATAATTTTTGTCACTTATTAAAAAAGTTAAATTAATATAATTTTAGAATGTGCTACAAGCTTTAAAATTCAAATATTTAATTCTAATTTAGTTTTAATGGCTAATAATTATAATTTGTCCATGTAATTTATATGTTTGTATTATCCGTATAATATATGTTTAGTATTACCTCAAAGTTTAATTTTTATGTTTGTATCATTCGTACAATACATGTTTAGTATTACTTATTTAAAGTATCAATGTTAGTTAGAAAACCAATCTATGAGTATTCTTTTTTTTTTTTTCATTAAAGTTCCTTTGATTATTTAAGGATGTTATAAAATTTCAATTTATGAGTAAGTTTTAAAGAATTTATAAAATTTTTCATCTTCTATTTTTCAAGCTATTAAATTTGTGACATTTTTATCAATAAAAAATTAATAGAGTTTAATTGGTATGCACTGACAATATAAAATAATTTTACACTGTCAACCAATAGAAATTCTGGAAAAGTGAGAAATCATGGTGGGTCCCTCATTATCATGGGTAGTTATTTGTATGAGTTGGCATTTTTTACTATTTCTATTGGTTAACAGTGTAAAATTATTTTACACTGTCAGTGCATTCAAATTAAATTCAAATTAATAATATTACATATTAAATCTTCAAATATCTAATCTTATAGATATTAATATGTGATATAGATATATAATGTGAGTGTTATAAGATTAGAATAATTAATTAATAGCAATTTAAATTGCTAATGAAAAAATTGAATTAATATAATTTTAGAGTGTACTATAAACTTTAGAGTTCAAATATTTAATTTAAAATTTACTTTTAATTGTCAATAATTATAATATATATTAATCATTATTTATGCAATTATATATTTGTATCACCTATTAATATGTTTTTAGTATCACCTTAAAATATAATTATTATGTTTGCAGCATATGTATAATACATGTTTAATATCGCATATTTGAAACATCAATATTATTTTAAAAAAATCAATTTGCAGATTTTTTTAATGTTATTAAAATTTCTTAGATTATTTAATGATATTATAAAATTCTAATTTATTAGTAAATTTTAAAGAACTCATAAAATTCTTTATTCCTTGTTTTATGAGCCATTAAATCTATGATTTTTTTTATTTACAAAAAAGTTTTTTTATTTACAAAAAAGTCAATAATATTATATATTAAAACTTCAAATATTTAAATTTTACAATATAAATTTATAAATGGATTATTGTAAGATTTTTAAAAAAATTTTAATTAATATTAATTTAAATGTATGTATGTATATATGTATGTAAAATAGATAATAGATATAATATATAACATTATATTAAGATTATTTAATTTTTATTAATGATTTTTAAAAATATAAATTTTAATAATTTTTTGGTAAGTATATAAATTTTAATATAACATTGAGATTTTATTTCATTTTAATAAATTAGTACAAAAATATTTTATTAATATTTATATTTTAACATTAATTATCGATTATAGCCTAAAGATGTTTTAGAAAAATAAAAAGTAAGTAATTTTTACTTTTAAAAAATAATCATCAAATTTCATTTCTATTATTAATAATTTTTCTCTTAATATAATAATAATTAAAAGATATATATATATTGATTAAAAAAAAGATAATAAACATAAATTAATAAAAAAGTATTAAAAAAATTTAAGAATAGATTAAAGTGTAATCCAATTTTATCTTTTAATTGAAGGAAGTATATATTTTAGAAATAAGGGGAGAAATATATGATAAGATCATATTTTACGAAGGGGAACGTAATTTATTTAATATATTTTTACAATTTAATTTTGATACATTTAGTATTAAAAAAATTATACAAATATCTAATAATTTATTGTTAAATCAGAAAAATATTTGACTTAATCTCGCATGATTTTAAATATCTTAAAAGTAGAAACATCCTTTTGGTTGCATTGATATTAGGCTCCATCCATAATGCACCACCTTAAAGACGGTGTTTGAAGCACCTATGTGTTGTTTAAATCTCACTGCTGCAAGTGTATGAATACTTTTCCGTTTTGATACTATAATAATTCTCAACTTCTCCCTCTCTCTCTCTCTCCCCAACTCCATGGGATTTCGGCGGTGGCCACTACCATGTCGTTTGTCTGCCTCCAATCCAGTCATCACTATCGCTCTGCCTCACCACTAATCACTACAGTAACACAAACAAAAACGTTTTCTTCATTCATTAAAAATCGCAACCTCAAAAACACCAAAAACAACAATAGTAACACAAACAAAGAAAAAAAAAACATAAGTCCCCTTTCTTTTTTCTGTTATTTATTATTCACATCATTTATTCATCACTCCGATCACCGTCGTCATGGCATTCCAGCAACATCCACTACCCCCACCATGTCGTCTGGCGACCCCATTGCGAGCTCCTCCAACACCAGCCCAAGGGTCATCATGGGCCCCACCACCACTCAACTGCACATCACCAACACCACTGCCACCAACCTAAACAACATTAGCAACAACCTCGTCCGCATCGACGTCGAAAGGCAAAACCAAAACCAACAACACTAGTACCAACAACAACAACAATTCCTCTCTTCAAACTTCTCCGATTTCTCCGAATCTAACAACTCCTTCGGCTCCAACCCCCACCACCGCCACCACACGCTCCACCCCATCACATGCTACCTCCGCCTCCACACGCGCCTCTTGCTCTACGTCCCCAAATTCGTGTCCCTACATGCCGAGCATACTTTCCATTGGGTCATGATTTCGTTGCAGTCCGCTAAGGAGCAGGAAGAATGTTGAGAGAAAGATCTACAACAACAATAGAGGTCAAGGTAGCAAGGCGGCCCATGGCTAGCTACACGGAGAATAGCGGTGGGGTTGTGGTGTTTGTCAATGAAGGTAGAGAAATACTTATATGGTCTAGGAGCACCACGTGGCTGTGCTCCCCAACCAATCATGTAAGTAAATGTTATATGGGACCTACCACTAACACACAATTCCATGAAAATACACTTATATGATTAGTCGGGAGCACAGCCATATGATGCTCTCGAACCATATAAGAATTTTTCATGAAGGTAGTCGAAGTTGTTAGAGATGTTGCCGGCCAAAATATAAAGGAGAGGGTTTGCTATAGTATATCATAAATAATTAAAATATCGATAGACCATTGATCTTTACCATTTGATTGTCAAATGTGTGGTGCATCATTTTTAAGATAAGGCATAGCAAAACACACCTTGATATTAATGAAGTTCGAATTTATAATCTTACACAATCTATCAAAACTCCTCCTTTCTAAATCATTCTTAATAATTTACAAATAAAAATATCTACTTAAATGCTTTGATCTATAATTATTTATTTGTTTATTTAATGTTACACTTCGGTAAAACGTCCGAAGAAAGCTGTCTTCCAACAAATCACCAGCAGCAAAATCTCCACCGCATCTACTGCCGCAGCCACCACCATCTCCTCCGAGCAGCCGTCGCCTCTTCTGCTTCCCTAAACACCGCACAACTCCTCACAACACTACGCAGACCCAAAACATGCAACTATTTTTCCCTTCTTCTCATCTCACCTGCCTCCCTTCCTCAACCAACATTCTCTCCTCCCACAGTTCCTCCAACCAACCTCACCCCCCATCTCCATTTTCAAGCTCTGTTCCCTTCATCTTCACCATTCTTGGCTCTTCATTACGGCACACCCACACCAACAGACACCTCAAATTTTTTTTAACAAAAATAAAAAAAAATATTTACGGTGAATTACCTCATCCGCAATTGTGGGTTCCTCCTAGAAACCGCTTTGTGGCTTCCAACCACCGCGCTCCTCCACGCATGCTTCCACCGCGCCTCCACTCAAGGTTGGTTCACCTCACCCCATCTTTTTTTTTTTTTTTTGGTGTCAGATGGTGAAATTTATGTAAAATGTTAAAACCGTGGGACAAATTGGAGCCTGGGTAGCGGAAAATGGTTTGGGGCTTGGAGGTGGTTACTGTTTGGTGGTGGAGCAAATGGTTAGGTTGGCAACAAAGCAGGGGAAGCGTGTTTGACTCGTGGAAGGTTGGAGAATGCGCTCCTTTTACTAGACTACCGGAGTGCTAAGTTAGATTATGCTCTGACCACTGTCTGTGTCCACTTATGCAAGTTAGTTACCGATTAATGGTGAAGGTGAAAGATCACTTGTTATGAAGTCGTGCAAAAATTTCGAATCCATTCCGACAAAAGTAAGTGGAGGTAGAGAGTAAAACAGGCAACAACGTCATGTGGCGGCTCGACGTGCTTGACTTGGAAGTTGGAATGAGGGCCAAGTCTATTTCTCAATCTCAGTTCATCTTGTTGGGTTGTGTGTCTATCATACGTTTAGCTAGATCACGTATCATCGATAGCCAAATCGCAAAAGCTGTTACTCAATGGACATTCTTTCTTTTACAATCATGATTGCTTGCATACTTTTTTCCTCTCTCAAAGTTTCCATGGCAGTTGATTCTATTGGTGTATCCGAGTCCCTCAGTGATGGCATGACCTTAGTCTCCCAAGGTGGAACGTTTGAACTTGGTTTCTTCAGCCCTGGTAATTCCCAGAAGCGTTACCTGGGGATTTGGTACAAGAGTATCCCAGTTCAGACAGTTATTTGGGTTGCCAACAGGGCCAACCCCATCAATGGTTCCTCGGGAATATTAACAATGAACAGCACAGGCAATCTTGTACTCAAACAAAATGACTCTATTGTTTGGTACACAACATATGAAAAACTAGCAAAGAATCCAGTGGCAGAACTCTTGGACGGTGGCAATCTTGTGGTAAGAAATGATGGAGAAGCAAACGCAGAAGCCTATTTATGACAAAGCTTTGACTACCCATCTGATACATATTTGCCAGGGATGAAGATGGGAAGGGACCTCAAAAATGGTTTGGATTGGCAACTAACAGCTTGGAAGAGTCCAGATGATCCATCCCCTGGAGACCTTTCTTGGGAATTAGTGCTCAGTGATTATCTTGAGTTTTCTATGATGAATGGAACAAAAAAGTTCTCTCGAATTGGACCTTGGAATGGCCTATATTTTAGTGGATCACCAAATCTAAAGATTGATCCTGTTATTGAATTCCGTTATGTCTCCAACAAGGACGAGATATACTTCACGTCTAGCTCCAAGGATGATTCTGTCATCTCAAGAGTTGTAATAAACCAAACAACTAATGTGTTTAAGAACTATGTTTGGGTGGAAACAGATCAGAATTGGAATGTTTTTGAATCACTGCCAGGTGATGTCTGTGATAATTATGGCCTCTGTGGAGCCAATGGGTATTGCATGACAACAGAGGCACACATCTGCCAATGTTTAAAAGGGTTCAGTCCAAGGTCACCGCAAGCATGGAACTCTTCCAACTGGTCTGAAGGATGTGTCCGCAACAAACCGTTAAGCTGCAATGTCACAAGCACTGATGGGTTTGTCAAATATACTGGCTTGAAAGTCCCAGATACTGCACATACTAGGCTGGTTGAGAATTTTAATTTAGAGGACTGCAAAATTTTGTGCTTGAATAATTGCTCTTGTATGGCTTACACTAATTCAGACCTAAGAGGAGGAGGTAGTGGCTGTGTCATGTGGTTTGGCAATCTGATTGACCTTAAACTGTTTCAAGCTGGGGGACAAGATCTATACATCCGAATGTCTGCATCTGAGTTAGGTAAGGAATAGAATTACATTTTTCCTTGAAGCTTTCATCATTCTTCTCATCACAAGTTTCATTACATTTTAGAAAACTCGAGATTACTCTTTCATTTGGGATTTAACTTTGGTTTTATGTTTGATGAATTTTGAGCATGAAGAGCTTCAACGTCAGCACAAGAGAAAAGCGATAATTGCTACCACCATCGCTGCAATTTGTGGGATGCTTTTACTTTGTATTTATGTTATATACAGAGTTCGAAGGAACATTGCTGGTAGCTACTTTTTTTTTTCTCTCACATTGTCTCTAAAAGGCAGCACTTTTCTGTATAAATCTTTTTTAAATTGAAAATTTGTTACAGTGTTGCTAATTCTCAAGAAACACTGTTGGTATAATCATTCTTGGACAGTGAATTTGAGGCCAAGTGGAATTTTAATGATATAGAGTTTTAATATGCTTGAGATTGAAGAAATTGAAATCTCTGTCCAGATTTTCTATTTTCTTCTCTATCCTACATGTTGTATATTTATATGTTTTAATGAGTCCCAATCCTCCCTGCCCACTCCCCCCCCCCCAACCAAAAAAAAACAAGAAGTTTTATAATATTGCTAAATGCCTTTTCCCTTTCTTGCATTTCCCAGAAAAGTCAAAGACAAAAGAATATATTGAAGAATATGTAAATGATGCAGATCTACCACTGTTTGATCTACTAACAATTACTACTGCCACGACAACTTCTTGCTGAATAATAAGATTGGACAAGGTGGTTTTGGACCTGTATATCGGGTAATTCAATCTTTGAATACTTACTAGAGCATGAACAACTAGAGAACATTTAACATTGTAAAGAGCATCTACTTATATGAGTGTGGTTATGTAGGGAAAATTAGCAGATGGGCAAGAAATTGCTGTCAAGAAACTTTCACATAGCTCTGGACAAGGAATAGCTGAATTCATAACTGAAGTAAAACTGATAGCAAAACTTCAGCATCGTAATCTAGTAAAACTTCTTGGTTGTTGCATTCAAGGACAAGAAAAATTGCTAGTTTATGAATACATGATTAATGGCAGCCTAGACGCCTTCATTTTTGGTATGGAATATCAAGAAAGCTTAGATTAGGTCTATTGTGGTTTTTTTTTTTTTTTTACTTTCTTTATTGTAAGCGCTTATGAAACTTGAATGTTCAATAGTGAATAACGGATTTGTTTTCCTAAAAATAGATCAAACAAAAAGTAAGTTGCTAGAGTGGTCTCAACGCATCCTCATAATATTTGGAGTTGCTAGGGGGCTTTTGTATCTTCATCAAGATTCTAGATTGAGAATTATTCACAGAGATCTCAAAGCAAGTAATATTTTACTCGATGAGAAGTTAAATCCAAAAATATCAGATTTTAGAATGGCTAGAGCTCTTGGAGGAGATCAGACTGAAGGAAACACAAATAGAATTGTTGGGACTTAGTGAGTATCTACCTAATTTTGCAGCATTAAGTATTTATTTATTTATTTATTTCTCAATGTGCTATATGAATATACTTGTTTTAATGGTTTCATGTAGTGGGTACATGGCACCAGAGTATGCTATCGATGGGCTATTTTCTATAAAATCCGACATCTTCAGCTTTGGCATATTAGTGATGGAGATTATATGTGGGAACAAAAATAGAGCTCTTTGTCATGCAAATCAGACTCTTAATCTTGTTGGTTATGTAAGCACTTACATAATTGTTTTGTTTATCGAAGTTGCAACAAATGTTCTTAAGATTTTTCACCTTTTATGATCTAGGCTTGGGCGCTATGGAAAGAGGACAAGGCTTTAGAGTTGGTTGATTCAAACATAAAGGACTCATGTGTCATCTCGGAAGTATTGAGTTGCATCCATGTTAGTCTCTTGTGTGTGCAACAGTACCCAGGGGATAGGCCTACAATGACCTCTGTACTTCTCATGTTAGGAAGTGAGATGGACTTGGTTGAGCCTAAAGAGCCTGGTTTCTTTCCAAGGAGGGTTTTCATTGAAGCGAATTCACACTCAAACCAAAGTGAAATGACTTCAAATGATGAATTAACCGTTACCTCATTAGATGGCCGGTGAAATCATTGAGTCAGTTGCACATACTGCATGAGCAAAAGGTTTGTACGTTCACTATTGAAGGGCTAGTTTTTCAAGATCTGTTTTGCTGTTCTATACTTTAGTAACTGAACATACAAAGCAAATTTAATCACGGATTTTCAAAATGATGGGACGGCACAGAATGTTGATGTCGATCTTGTTCTGCAATAGGATGGTGATAACAGACGCACACATTCTGTCCAAGTAGAGGCTCCCATTTCGGGTTATATCTTATTTTGGGTTGGATATTCGATTAAGGAACAATAATTTGTGATTTGGGAAACCAAATTTGTTGATTGATGTAGTTCACCTTTGAGATAATGCTTTTTAAAAATGTTATATTGATGAATGCTGTGTTAGACTGGTACTTTTCTTAATTATTGCGGTGCAATGATAACCAATTTCCCTCCTATTCTTGGTGCTATTCCACAAAAATTTCAAGCATTTGCAGACAATGGAATGATAAGTTTAGTACTGCCACTGCTAATTAATATCTCTTCAATTTCAATGCTTTCTATCATATCACAATCTTTCTTACATTATTTCCAAACAATGCACTCTTCTTCTAGAGAAATACTTGATGCTTTTGACTACTGAGTCTGACTACCTTGCAAGGACCACGACAAGACTATGATAGCTGTTCCCAGTTCACGATCTAAACTCATTGCCTAATTGAGCTTGTGATTAAGTGTTGTGCTTGTGGTTGTGGTGTCCTTTTTATTTATGGTCAAAAAGTATGGCGCAGGTTAATGTTTCTTTTTGCGAAAATAAAAGAGGTTTCTCGGGTAGTTCATACACACCTATTGTACTTTTATGTTTAAGTTTTACTCTAGAATTTGACAATTTTTTTATCAATCGTCCAACAGGTATTTAGTTGTACCAGTTCTTTATCATTACGATATAATTGTTCATATATATTATATAGAAACATGCATTATGCAAACGGTCAAGGAAGTGATTGATCATTAACAGCTTTTATACAGCTAGCTTTTAACTGAAACAAGCACAAGACTTACGTGTATCCAAGGAGTAAGTGCCGGGGCGGAGCTGGGCGCTTTTTGTGGATGATCGATACTTAATAATTAATTTTATATCAAAGTTAATATATGTCTTGTAATTTACACACACACACACACATATATATATATATATATATATATATATATATATATATATATATATATGCAACATATTATCTATTATAATATTTAAGCATCAACTTAAATTAAGGATTTATAAAAATTAATCTCAAATATCCAAATTATATTTATAATATTCCAAATACTAGTTAATTTTATTTGCAAAATTGTTAAAACTATGACTAAGTTACTGTAATTAACCTCTTTTTTCATCTATAGTGTAAGTATAAAAAAACATTAGAGGGGACCTAATAAAAAAAATGGAAAAATAAATTTACAAAAAGTTAAAATTTTTGGGGGTCCACCGCCCCATGTAGGACACAAGGTGCCGCCCCAAGAGTGCGCGCATGTGTGTGTGTGTTTAGATTTATTTTGAGATATATATATATATATATATATATATATATATATATATATAAAGCTTTTTGTTCAAAATATAATTTAAGTATTTTAAAATAAAAAAAACTAAATATACTTAAAAAAACGACACTCAACTGTTAATAATTCCCTACTGACTATGGTATATTGGTTCGTAAGCTCTTAACAAATGTGCTTTTCTCTTGATATTTCGCCCTTTAGTAACCGCAACAAAGAGTCCCTCTATCCTTTTTTGTCCCCAGTGTTTTGTTTATGGCTACGCAATATGAAATTTAGAAATTTGAATTCTGATTCATACAAGGCGTGCCTACTTGCCTGGAGTATAACTACAGCTTACTAGAGCATCGTAAAATGCTAGAATGGTTTATGGTTGCTTCTTCAAACCAGTGTTATTTTTTAATAGTTTTCGTTCAATTTTTTATTTCTCTAATAAATTTATTTTATTTTTCTTTCTCAACTTTTTTATCAATAAGGCAATAACTGCGACTTGGAGCTTACGTTAATCGTAGATGTCAATTCAACTGGCGTTAGACTCGGAGAAAGGACTCCACTAAAATAAATCACATATTTTTTTCTTACGGGAGAATAAATCATACATATATGGAATAATGCTCAGCGAATATTAACCATATTCATGTTGATTGTTTAATTAAGATTTAATTTTAATGCAAGTGAACTGTTATTTAATTTTGTATTAATATACTTTTAAATTTATTAAATTCTTATCATCAATGTTTAAAAATTATATACTCTAATATTTGATCAATTAAAATATATATATTTACGTCATCTATGTTCTAAAATTAAATTTTAAAATTTATGTATCAGTGTATAAATAATAAAGTAAAAATAATTAAAATTAATAATAAATATGTGTGTGTGTGTGTGTGTGTGTGTATGGATAATATTATTATTTATTTATACATAATTAATATCATTATGACATAATCACCCTGCGTCCCACGTTTGAAATGCCAATCCTGCCCTTGGCCTTGCATGATATCTTTTCTTAATTTAAATAAATGACTCAGCACCTGTTTTTGTTTGGTATGCTCTTGCTCTTCGCTTTCCCAACTCTGTTTGAATTGGATTGAAGTTAACCACTTCTCTCTGTTCTCCAAGCTGTTGGTTCGTCTGTGCTCTCACACTCACACTCACACTCAAGGTTACTTTGTTCTGCTTCTGGTTGAGTTTCTTTCTTTTCTTTTTTTTTTGTTTTTAATGTTTGGTCAGTTTGTGATTATATTCAGTTGCAGTGAACTTGGTACTATTTATGGTTTCTGATCGCCATATTTTCAATTCTGTATAGTTCTTCATAAAAAAAAAAAAAATGTTAATAAATTTACATGCTTTTTGGATTATTGTTCTGGAGTTATCTGAAGGTCAAGGATTGCATATGCTGATGGTGAATATTAGTTGTATGGGTGCACGTGTTGGCTTGTTTGGGTGTGGATGAGTGAGTGAGTAAGGGAGTGAACTGTTGAGTTTCAATTTTCAATGTTGTATTGTTGGGCTCTCCCCAAAGGAGATTTTGGGAGGGTTCATTGGAGCATTAGATGCACGCAAGATTGAGACTTTGAGGCTCGGCAAGGGGAAATGATTCAAATGAATATTTTATGGCCTATATTAATCTTTAGTCATTTTTTTTTTCCCCTTTTTTGGTTCTGGTGATGAAAACACTCAAATTGATGGTGACCCTTTACCTTCTCCTTTCTCATTCATTTGTTGATTTGTTCTGCACTTCTGCTTTTGTGTATATACATGATAAGGAGTGAACTGTGTAATGGAACGAATGAGTGATACATATCTTTCAAATTTCAGAATCAGATAATGTGAAAGAGGGAACAAGTACTGTTTCTCATTTTATATTTTTGTGTCTCTTTCAAGTGTCAAGTAATAATAGACTGTTTGATGCATGTGGGTAGACATGTCTTCTGCAGTTCAAATGTTATTTATCAGTTATGACATCTATAAGTTGTATAGGGGTTTCTGCAATTTGCTGAATTACTTTGTGAATTTTTCAACTTCAGATTGGGGAATGGCTAAACAAGTTGTTGCTACTCCACCAGCTACTTCTTTCAAGTATGAATTCTTTGATGAAAGTCTTGGCAGCCTTAGAACTGTCAGCGCCTCATTGGGCAACATGGATCCATGGATTGAACCTGGAAGTCTGAAGCTCACACACAGAATTGGCCGGGGGCCCTTTGGTGATGTTTGGTTAGCAACTCATCATCAGTCAAGTGAGGATTATGATGAGTATCATGAAGTTGCTGCCAAGATGTTACCTCCAATCAGAAAGGACCATATTAAGACTGTATTAGAGAGATTTCATGAATTATATTTTCAATGCCAAGGAATGTCTAGGGTTTGCTGTCTACATGGAATTTCAGTTTTAAATGGAAGGGTTAGACTTGGAGACTATTCACTTTACTCACTGTATGGGAGATCTTTAGCTTCCTATTTAGACATAGGTGTGTAGCTAATATATTTGTTTATGCTCACAGATATGCGTCATTATGAACTTTTATGAGGGCTCAATTGGTGACAAGATGGCTAGACTCAGAGAGGGAAGGATTTCACTGCCTGATGTTTTGAGGTGATGGGCTTTTGGTGTGTTCAATGAAATATGTTTATCTGTATATATCAAAGGGAAGGGAAAGAAATTGTTAATACTAAGGGCATTTTCTTGCTGCAGGTATGGCATCAATCTAGCTCAAGGTATTATCTATCTTCATTCAAAAGGGATCCTTATTCTCAACCTTAAACCATTTAATGCACTTCTTGATGATAGTGATCAAGCAGTGTTGGGAGATGTTGGTATTCCCAATCTTCTGCTTGGTTCCTCATTCCTAAGCTCAGACACAGATCACAGGCTTGGAACTCCAAATTACATGGCTCCAGAACAATGGCAACCAGAAGTCAGAGGCCCTTTATCCTTTGAAACAGATTCATGGGGATTTGCATGTACCATTGTGGAAATGTTAACTGGTAATCAACCCTGGTATGGCTGTCCTGTTGATAAAATATACCGATCGGTTGTTGAAAAGCATGAGAAACCCCATATTCCAACTGGCCTTCCTTCTTCAATTGAGCATATCCTCAATGGGTGCTTTGAGTATGATTTAAGAAACCGTCCTTTAATGGTAGATATTCTGACTGTCTTTAAAAGGTTTGTAAGTGTTTTATATTTTTCTACAAAGTTTCTGTAAGTGGGTTGCCTTTTTTTATAGCTTCTCAAAGTAGTAGTTCTGTTTGGTCTGACTTAGTTACATTCATTTTGAGTGACTGATGCATGAGACTATGCACATCACTGCATAAGATGGTGAGATATTCAGTTGAGTTGAAGATGCAGTACAACAAAGCATTTGGTGCATATTATTTGGCTGCTTACTTTTGTCACCCAAACTTAAGTTAGCAAGGTCAATCATTGTAGCTGGCTTGTTGTATCTTGTGAGGCTTATTATGAAATCTGAACATTCAGTGTGTTTTTGGATTAACTTATTTTACAATCAAAAAGCTTATAATTAAAAACATTTTGAGATAACTTTTGAAAAAGAAAACAAGCAACTATTTCTCCAAAATAAGTTGTTACAAAAAAATAAAAAAATAAAACATGCCTAATACGGGTAGCCAGTTAGTTGAAGTTAGTGAAAGTATTGAAATAAAAATCTTGGTTGCTTTTTTAGTTAATTTCTATTTGACTGCATGAAGACAAGAAAGATATGCTGTGGATGTGCAATTTTTAATTGTATTGCCTATTTTGCAGCTCACTAAATACACTAGCCAATAATGGAGGATGGAGATATCTTGGAACACAGAGAGCTCCTGCAAAATCAAGTAGCACTGGCTACACAGAGTGGTTCCTCTCGAAGGAACATCTCCAGGTTGGTGACATGGTGCGATCTAGAAAGCCTTCAACCACGTGCAAACCTCAAAACATGGATGTCCCAGAAGGAACTGTTGTTGGTTTAGATCGTAATGCAGATCATGGTTTTGTTTTAGTGAGGGTCCATGGTATTCATGACCCTATAAGGATTCGTTCATCAACTCTTGAATGTGTTACTTATGGTTTGGCAGTCGGTGATTGGGTGCACTTGAAGGAAGAAAATGAGAAGCACTCGCCAGTTGGTATTCTTCATTCCATCAATCGCGATGGCAGAGTTGCTGTTGGGTTTATTGGGCTGCAAACTCTTTGGAATGGAAATTCTTCAGAACTTGAAATGGCTGAATCTTACTGTGTGGGGCAGTTTGTTAGGCTGAAAGGAAATATTTTGAGTCCTAGATTCGAATGGCCTCGTAAAAGGTGTGGGAGCTGGGCTACAGGTAGGATTTTGTGGATCCTACCAAATGGGTGTCTAGTTGTCAAGTTCCCAGGGATGTTGACTTTTGGGGATGAATCAAACACCTTCTTGGCTGATCCCTCCGAGATTGATGTGGTTAATTTTAGGACTTGTCCAAGGATGATAGAAAAGTATCAACATGTAGAGGATCATCACTGGGCAGTAAGACCTATTCTACTTGCGTTTGGCCTTCTTATGGCATTGAAACTAGGGATGTCAATTGGAAAGAAAATAAGGAGGAACATGAATGCTAATGCTAATGTCAATGAAAGTCAACATAAAGATAGCCACAATGCTAGCAACCCTAAATGGAGACCTTCGGTGGCTAACATCATTTTCAGAGGTGTTAACTTGCCCACTGGTCGGTAGGTTTACCCCTTCTAGCTCAATAGAATGGGATAACTTGTGCATTCTGGACTTGTGAAGGATTTCATCAGCTGTTCTAGCGTAGTGTAGTTTGAATAAACATCACTTCAGAATTGTAATTATACATAAATACCAGCAGGTTTGACTCTGAATATGAAAATTGTATATATGCCTCACTGAATTAGCTAACTTTGTTCATACTTGGTTTCCATGCAATGCTGTGCATAGTGATACTAATGTGTATTGTTCTGAATGAATTGTTTGTCATACAGTTTTAAGATAAACTGTGATATATTTCTTTGGGCAAGAAATTTTGTCGCAGGCTAATGCTACTTTGCCAACTAATTAGGCGTGGGGTTGAAGGGGTGTACAACTTTTTCCCAACCAAAGTGTCATATGCCTCTGAGTTGTGTTGTGATCACTCCGTTACTGGAACACTTTTCGAGAGCTACATACATTTTCTATACTTGCACGTGAGGTCCTAGCTTTGGTGTTTTGTTTCAGAGGAGAAATGTCATAGAACTACGAATTCAAGTATAAAGGTTCACATTCAGGTAGCTAAATAGAAATTTTGCATCATGTTATTTGAGAAATATTTGGGTCATGCTCGAGCATCACGCAGCATTTTAGATGGAATTTACTACTAACTTATACTTTTATCGAATTATTGACTGTGAGCATAGCCACGTGGTATTTCAGGACCACCTAAGTATTTCTCCTGTTATGTAGTTTGAAAAACAAGCGCCGTACAATTATCCTACGAATGTTACTTGAATAAATCACTCTATATACAAGGTCAAGCATGCAATATATGGCTTTTAGGTTTTGGCCTAAAAAACAAGTTATTGGTTCTGCACATGCTATTGTCTAAGTGGATGCCACTGATTTCAATTCATTTTCGTTCTGTCAATTATGTCCATGCCATGGCTTAACAGAAAACAACTATAGAAATAAATTCTCTTATGAAAAATTAGGGTATGTTTATTTCAACTTTTAAAAAAAATGATTATAAAATTTAAATTTTATATATAGTTAAAAAAGTTGAAAATCGATAAAAAAAAAGTTAAAAATAGATTTTTTTTAGATTCTAATTATTTTTACAAAAATTATTCTAATATATAAAAACAAATTTTTTTAACAAAAAATGTAAATTTTTATCCAAAAAATACAAATAAATACGCCCTTAACACAACCTGATGATGTATAAAATTTTTACCATTAATTAGATCTCCCATGTGCCTTTTTTGTGGGCCCTATCTTTTTTATCAATAATAAAAATTTATACATGATTACATCATATAAAATTTTCACATACAACAATAGATACCATCTCACTCCTTAAATGAAGAAATAATTTTTCAGATTTTGGAAAGAATTGTTCCATTGCCTAAGGGGAGCTCCAGCCTCCAGGCCTAAACTTGTATGGGCCATGCACCGGCCTAAACTGCTATCCCCTTTCATTTTTCCTTCATCTTTGCTCCTTTGAAGGTATCGAATTAATGTAAATCCACCACTGTTGCTACTCCTAATGCTGACTTCTGAAGGTAAATTTGCATTTTGCAATGTGTTTTAAATGTTTTTGGACAAACACCTAAATTCGTAGGGACCATATTATTGAAAGCTAGGATGTCTCTTTCGTCATCAATGGCAAATTGCTATGAATCTTGTTAGATAACTGTGCGATGAGTCTCCCATGTGGCTTAAGAGAAATACTTATATAATCCGGGAGTACCACGTGGTCATATTTTCTGACCAATTATATAAGTGTATTTCATATAAAATCCACCACTAACATATATTCATATAAAAATACACTTATATAATTGATCGAGAATACAGCCACATAATGCTCCCAGATCATGTAAAAATTTCTCTGTGGCTTAACACACTTGTTGAAATGAGTTAGTCTTCATTGACTGGTGCCTGGTGGTTTGTCTGCTATTGATCTACCGTCAGTAAAGTAACTTTAATACAGTATAAGCGTAAACTGTTATACGCTAATAACTAATCATATTTTATCCTATATGTGACTTTTAAAATAGTTATAATAAAAATCAAATATTAAAAATAAAATAATATAACAATATATAATTAAATGAATATATAAAAAAAATTTATAATAACTATATCAAAATTAAATTCTTCATGAAAAACTATAAAGCTAGAGAAACTGATATTGACAAGGAAGTAGGAAATCAGACAGGGGGTAATAAAAATCAAACTAAGAATGGGCCAGGGCTATAGTAGCACATTGTCCCACACAGATCTGCTAGCATTTCAAAGTTATCAAATATTCGTTAGAATATACGACAGGCACATGTTTATTGTTTAATGCATAGTAAGATCCACAAATTCCATCATTTTGGAAGATACGGAAAGCGTGATAAGGATTTCTAAGAAAAAGAGGAAGAAATGACCACTATCTCATGTGGACTTCCCCAATGAGAACATCTTCCATGATCAACTGACTATTATATTTCACATACAAACATACAATGACACAAACTCCTCACAAATCTAACATGAGAGCTTCTGCATCAGCCATTACCCTGAAGACTAGTGCTGCTTAATGCTTAATCAACTTTCACGCGACACCAATGAAGTGCATTTAATTTTGAAACTACATTCCACAAAGCTTGATTATATAGAAGCATGAAATAAGAAAAATCTGATCTCGATATGCAAGCATGCAAGTCCAAGATCTCCATTTATGGGTGTGTTTAGTTTAATTTTTGGAATATGATCTTTTGAAAGGAGGTCTTTTAAAATAAAATATTTTAGATAAATTATTTTTAAAAGAATAATTTTTATTTTATTTGAATATATCAAAAATAAGTTTAGAAGAATAAATTTTATTTAAATAGGATAAAATAAAATTATTTTTTGTTATTAATATGAGAGTAATAATAAAATTTTTTTTTAAAAAATTTTTTTAGAATAAAAAATAATCTTAAAGATATTTCTCTTAAAAAAATTTAAAAAAAATTACATACTCAAATATATTATTTATTATATATTACCTTTAATAAAACACTTTCTAAGCTTCTTAAGGCATAAATCGTTATCTGTACTAGGTATTTTTAAAATCCACTTGCGACTACTAATGTCCAAAAAAGGATGCAAATAAAAAATACTAAAGAAATGTTTCAGATTATGAAAGGATCTGTGTTAGGCTGTTAAGGTATATTGATGAATACTTTTAATTAAACAAATGAAAGAATCCAGGTAGTATCTGTCAGGTTATGATTAGCCATAAAGTGTAAAACGTAAAATTAAAAGATTTGGTTGGGGTTCGGTGGAATAGGATGGTGCCTCTTTCCACACAAGGGAGAAAAGCTCATTACATAGCCCAATATAGGCCATAGTACGGTCCACCCCTAGACATAAATAAAATAGCAATTGATAAGCAAAATCATGCGCTCACATTAACGTGGGGTCCCCGATCCTAAGAAGATCTAAGTCAATCGCATCTACCATCCCTTAGAGCCTAATTGGTATGCTTCGGTACCATCGACAGCTAGCTAGTGTGATTGCATAATTATAACTAGGGCCAATGTTCCAGTGATGTGGTGAGTTTGTGATTAAATTAGGTTAAATTAATATTATAATAAAAATAAAATAAAATTATTCTAGTATCTTTTGTGTCTTTTTTCATTCTCTACTTCTCTCTTACATCCATCCTCCATTAGACTACTAATGTGCACGCGCCGCCCACCCCACCACCAATGTCCAAATGTTGCCGTCACACTACTAGCTGTTAAGCCGCTGTGACTCCCATTCGCGTCACCGAAATCCAAACGTGCACCGCCTCTAACCACCGCAGGTTTGATCCCAACACTAAATTGACTCCAACGGCAAGGCACTAGCTCCTTTGCACAAGGCAAAGTCGAAGACGTCGAGGTTACGATTTGCCAACAAGTTCATGGTGGAGACCCCTACCCCAATGCTTCCACCACCCCCATCTCAACCATGGAGTCACAATACACCCCTTAGCACCGCCAAAGGGTAAAATAGGTAATGTAATTTTTAATAATATTAAAATATAAATATAATTTATTTTAATATTATTTTTTTACATTAAAAAAATTTAATCTCAACTTTTAAATGAAACTTTAATAGCTGAAATTCAAAAACCAATTTGGTCCTAAATTCACCACCCCCCACCACAGAATTCGCATTATAACTAGGTAGTTACAATTGCTATGCCAAGTATCGATTGAATTTATATATGTCACGATGTGCTTTCATCTCATGGATAATTTTGTGAGCTTCAATGTTGATCTGTAGTGCAGGTGGCAGAAGATCAATGATGGACATGGGAAGGCCCCATTAATCGTTGTGGTGGTTTTTCTGGCTGGATTTTGTCCCTGCTGATATGTCATTATCTGAACCTTGGTTATATGAATATTGCTGATATGTCATTATCCGAGCCTTTGATTATTTAAATGGATAAGCTGTGTGCACATTACTCTACACTTTTGAAAATTCCAATCCGCAAAATCAAATCTGTAAGATGGAAAACCTACATAAAGACAGGTTTAGGTAGGTGCTGCTATGTATCATACAAGGTTGAAAATTAACAAACATGTAACTTTCCAAGGACCTAATAATTTGATTTGATTTTTGAAATCAAACACTAACCTAAATTTATCTAGCCAAACATAATTTTGTTTTTAATTTCATTTTTTATGTCGTTTCGATCTATCTCATCATAGCACATAGAAGATCACATGTTAAGTAATCGAAGCAGAATACCTGCAGCTGAAACAATAACTTAAGTAAGATTACATAAAATATGTAGGGATAATATTTCTCTTATTTTTATCTATGAATGAACTAATAGCTGACAGCTATGATATGATTGTCATTGCATGTATATTTTATATGGTGGACGAGCTAGAGGAAGGAAGGGGAAATGAGAATGATAGGCATTGGAAGATGGGAAAGGAGGGAGGGAAGGAGAGGATATTGTAATCTGAGAGACGTGATAGATGGTCTAAAGGTATTAATGATCATGTTATCATGTTTTCTATAGTACGCTCGCGTGCGCGTGAACAGTGCTTCCTCTGGGCTTACGTCTCGTGGGGCCTCCCACCCCCCGAATCCAATAAAATGACTGCACCCCACCCTCTTTCTGCGCGTCACTCCCAATTCCCGCCACTCGATTAATTCATACATAATTCTATATTAACTATTAACAATAAACAAATCTCACTTATAAATTGTTAAAAATAATTTAATAATTTAGATAATTTATATGAGATTTTAAATTTAAATTTTATCATACTTAATGTACTTGAAAAAAAAATCGTTCTTGTCAAGATAATAGCAAATTTAAACTTGCCTATAAATTATATTTTTTTTTATTGAGTCTATAAATTATATTTTATTTCAACAAACAACAGTTGGGTGTTGTAACAAATATTCTTGATGAGAAAATAAAAGTTTAAACAATGGAGAAGATAAATATTGAAAAGACTTAATAATCATGATTGTGTTTGAAAATAGAGAAATACCATAAAAGTAAATGATATATTTTATTTCAATTTTTTAATGTTGAAATAAAACAGCAAATTATTCAAAATTATAAAAAAAGAGCTTTTTTTATTAATTATTGTGATTTTTATGTTATAATAAATTATTGAGCTTAATTTTATAACTTTTACTTTACAAATTTTATAATTATGAATGTGTGTATAGTGTATATATATGATATATAGTATCGCATGATTGGTTATTAGATGAATAGCTAGTTTTTAAGTTACTAAGCAATATTTTTATTTCGTCACATATTGTATAAAATAATGTACATTGAAAATTGATATTTCTTTTATTATGCTATAAGAATATTCTAAAACAATTTTAAAAAATAATTTAAGAAACTTTATTATGGAGGATAATAATAATAATAATAATAATAATAATAATAACCTTCTTTATAACAATCATCAATTTATATTTATTTCAATTACATATTTAAATTTTTTTAAAATTTCTCACAAATATTCTCCCATTAAAAATCTCATGTTCAAATATTATAAAATACTTAAATTCAGACGACTTCTTCGATTAAAATTTGAATTCTGATTCACCACCTTACGGTATACTAGTCTTACTACAAAATCAAACTTCAATTGCTAATCAAACATTTAAAGTCAAGTTAGTTTTGTGGAAATTGTAAAATCAGTGCTCTAAAATTCTTTTGTCATGACGTAAAGCTTGCTAATGTATCTTTTTCCTTTGGAGAATAACACTGTTGAATTAACAGTTAGTCAATGTCAATGGCAAAGCAAAAAATTAAAAAAAAAAAGTCAAATAAACAGAAGAAGCAGAAAAGAAAAAACGGAGCGCGTGACTCATACTACTAGAACACTAGTGAAGTGACATGGATGAGCGAATGGCAGTAATGAGTTTACGTTAGGTTTCCAGTGTGGTGGGGTGTTCGGTATGAGCATAAATAAGCTCAAACAAAGTGTCCGCACTTGCCAAACCCCTTCTCTCTCCATTCTCATACAACTACACTGCCCACTTTCGGAGGGAAACACTTAAAAAAAAAAAAAAAAACACCCAAAGCAGTTTTTTGGTTTTTACCGAACGCAACACAAACACAGTACGCATCGAAACAACGAACGCGCATAGACACAAACTCCCCAAACCAAAAACGGAGTTCAGAGAAACAAAAAAAAATGTTCGCGGAAGAGAATGGCCTGAAGGGAGACCCAAGGCTGCAAGCCATTTCTCAAGCCATCAGAGTCGTGCCTCACTTTCCTAAACAAGGTTTCTTTTCTCCTTTTTTTTTAAAATATATATATATTTTTTTTAAAAAAAATGATTCCCGTTTGCTGCAGTCTCTGCTCTGTATTGGCATTATCTTGTTGTTGCAGTTTCTTTTTGAACTTTTATCGAACAGATCTGCAGCTATGTCTGGTTTTTTTAATATTGTGTATATTTTTATACTGTGGGTTTATTAAATTAGAAAATATAATTAAATAATAAAGTGAGTGAGATTTGGTTGCATTGGCAGGAATAATGTTTCAAGACATTACGACATTGTTGTTGGATCACAAGGCGTTCAAGGACACGGTCGACATTTTTGTCGATCGTTACAGAGACATGCACATTTCCGTTGTTGCCGGTAAACTTTTCTCTCCTCTGCCTCTTCCACTCTTCTCTTCTTCTACTTTCTTCTTCTTCTTCTTCTTAAGGACAGAAAAAAATGAAGGTGAACTTCAGAAGCTGATTCATCATCATCATCATCATCATCATCATTGTTGTTTTGGTTGTTTCTACTGTCATAGTAAGACTCAAGTTTAGTTTTTTTCTTAATTTATTTTAGGATGAGAACTGAGGGCAACTTTTTTTTTTTTTTTTGGAACAACTTGAGAGGTGGGTACCGTTTGGTGAAGCTCAAAATATTTTCTTGGTCTCTGATTATGATTTTTGATTTATAAAATATAATGATGACATTTAGGCCACTATAGGTCATGTGATAGGCTCTTCTAGAAAACAAGCTGGTTGTTGTCATTCTAAGCAACGATGCATCAGCTGAATTGGATCCTTCTGCACTAAACATAATAATCACTGAGATAGGGGGGTTCATGATGGTTTGAATTTAATGAGAATCCAAATTACTCAATATAGTTTTTTTGATGCCATTGTTTTTGGCTATTGCTAAAAGGTATTGTCTTTGGTTGGTTTACGTGCTAATGTAATTGAGTCACTTTTGTAGGAGTGGAAGCTAGGGGATTTATGTTTGGTCCCTCAATTGCGTTGGGAATTGGTGCAAAGTTTGTTCCTTTACGCAAACCTCGGAAGCTGCCAGGTATACCTCTGTTATGTTAAATGGTAACTTAGAAATTGCTTCTAAACTAAGTTACTAGAAGTTGGCCAGTGGTAAGAGTTTTTCAGTAATTTGCATGTGGTCATAGGTTCAAATACTAGAAGTTGGCTAGTGGTAAGAGTTTTTCAGTAATTTGCATGAGGTCATAAGTTCAAATTCCAATGCCATCGATGTGTAACACCCCAAAAAAGAGAAATTGCTTATGAACTCGATCTGTTTGTTGAAACTTGACAATTGACATAGTACCGAACTCAGGCCAAAACAAGACAACAGAAGCTGAATGTCACTTTCTGTGGAATTCAGTTGGCGGTCCTCTCGGAGTGGAAAGACCTTGTCCTACTTTGGTTGTTCATTAATTAATTTTTTACTGTTAGCGGTGGGTGTTACATCACCTAAGGTCAATTGGCTCCGTCTTTCACAGTTCCTGGTTGCCAGAATGGATTCTAAGTGCTTATAGCAACAAATAACTGTTTATAGGAACCCTTGTAAGTTGAAAATCACCCATCTAAACTGGGTAATAATTGCTAATTCGAGACTAATATCTTTATATCAACAGCTAACGGAAATAAAGAAAGCTCAGCTTTAAGCTTATAATATTCTCATTTTTTCCCTAATTGGCTCCAACTGATAGCTGGATTAAAATCTTAATTTGATTTCAAATAAAAAATTTTAATTCTGGAAGCTTTCTTCGGCCTTCTGAGTTTTGTCTATCTATTTAAAATACAAGTCCCAACGTTGAATTTGGCCTTCACATTGTGCCTAAACTTTGACATTCTTCATGTTTAGGTGAAGTAATTTCAGAAAACTATGCTCTAGAATATGGAACCGATTGTTTGGAGCTGCATGTTGATGCCGTCCACCCTGGCGAACGGGCCATAGTTATTGATGACTTGGTGGCCACAGGTGGAACTCTGTCAGCAGCAATAAGACTTCTAGGTGATTTGCAGGCTTTTTTTCTCCTCCCTCTTCAATTCACTTATAATTGTTCAATTTATGTGGTCCCAAGTAAATGGTTTATTTCAACTTCTTATTTTGTAGAACGATCTGGTGCTGAAGTAGTGGAATGTGCATGTGTGATTGGTGTGCCAGAGGTTAAGGTAATGGCTAAGCTTTTGTAAGTTGTGTGTATTTTGCTAGTTAATAGCAGATATTTCTATCTTGTTATTGGTAATCCAAAAGCTCAAAATTCTCAAACAAAAATGAATGAATAAATAAATAAAATCAAAATGCACGTGTTGTTTCTCATATTGATATTCTATTGGACTATTTTGTACTAAATCAGTTTCTTGTGAATTTAGTTTAAATTTAATGAATTGATAATGTTGTTTGTTCTCTTTGCTGCTTTGATTATGATCATGAGTTACCAATTTATATCCGTGTAATGAGCATGCTTATGGTTAAGACAATCTACTTACTTCTAGATAATTGCAAAATTGTGAGAATGGACTTGTACAGGCCAATATGACTGTGCTAATATGCTATTTGCAGGATGTATTTGATGTATGATGTATCCCTCTTGATTTTAAGAATGGCCTTGAACCCTGTGTATTCATAGAAGCTGAGGACCTTTCTTTTTTCACAAGAGAGCGAATAGTCCTTGTTATTGACATTGCGTGATTTACTCCCTGTCTAGTGTCTACTAGCCCACTCTGTGGCTAGCTTGAAACTTCATGGGTAAATATCATTGGTATATGGAGACAGTACTATGCTTGTTATGTGTGAATTTTTTCTATCGAGTTTGTATATCTGCCATCTATAATTTCTTTTTAGATAACATGAATGTTTTCTTTGTATTTTAATATTGAAAATTGTGCAAATGATATTTTAATTGATCTTGTCTGTTAAGATTCCGCAGACTCAATTGAAGGCCATGAATGTAATTGATGATTGTATTACTGAGTTCTTTATCTACCATGTTAGTTATTTGTTTTAAGATTATCACTGGCAACCATGTTCTGTAATATTTGTATTTTTTTTCCCCCTTTAAATTCTTATTTTCTTGAAATCGTGGAAATGAAATGTAAATTAAGCCTTCTGTTTCAGGGACACTGCAGGCTTATCGGAAAGCCACTCTATGTCCTTGTGGAGCCCCGTCAAGTAGACAAATGCTCAAGGTACGCCACTTTTTCCTCCAATGGAAATTCTGATGGTACATTTGACATAAAATGAACGTTTGGAATGTTTCCATTCATTTTGCTGTGGTCTCATTGTCTAAAAAGGTTTCAACAACTTTATATTTTTCTAATGGCTTTTGAGTCCTATTGGCACCTTTTATGTCAATTGGCTCCACAGTTATTAGTGCGCCTTTATCCATGCCAGCAGAAATAAAAGAAAAGACACATTACTTCGTTTGGTTGTGTCTATTGATTTGTACGAAGGACCAATAATGGTGCCCCAATATGGTTGCTTTTACTCTTTAAAACACCTGTGGAAATCTAACTTCTTTGTTGCTCACTAGTTTTTTTGGATGAAAATCTTCTCTTCCGTTGACTGTTTTGCCAATCAAAGGTTGACATGTAGAAAAAGTCGTATAAAAAAGTGTAAGTATCATGAGCTTCAACAATTTTGAAACTTTAAATCTTTTCTACGTGTCAATCTTTGATTGATGAGACAAGAAATGAGATAGAAATCAGGGAAAGAACATTTTGATCAGTTGGGACGAACCTTTTTCCACCTTTGTGGTGTTTTCCTTCTATATTATGGATCTGGATCATTTAAATTGAGATCTTTTGTAAAGTGAGAAAGAGATAGATTATCCACCTTTAAATCATTTAGATATACAGTGCAATATATTGATTCAAAGGTTAATTACACTCACTTCCCCTAAGATTAGGTGATTTTACATATAACATCCCTCAATTTTCAAAAATATATATTGACCTCCTTTGAGGTATAGGTGATATTACACACGGTATGCTCGTATCTTGTAAAAGGTGACACTAAATGCTGTTGTAAATATAAAGGGAGATCAGTGTATATATAAAAAATCGAGGTATAGCATATATAATATTACCTAGCTTCAGGAGAAGTTAGTGTAATACTCTTAATTCGAGGATGGATAATCTCTCAATTTCTCATTTTATAAGGATACTCAATTTAGAGGATCTTAATAATGCATGGAGATCTCTAAATGCATTAACTCTCATGCAGATGTGATGTTGTTTCGTCCTTTGGCTGACATGCGGAAATACCTTCATCTGAGAAATCAGAGGCCGTAATTTGATCCTCAAGCTTTCGGCTGATTGTGTCGTGCCCTCGCAAAGATCATCCTGGAAAATATTCCCCCCCATCATATCTTTATCTTCTTGTACATGCTAGGCAATTATGTATGGCTAACAATTTCGAACAAGCATTAATGAATGTATTTTTCTGGCATTAAAATGTCAATTTAAAGCCTCATTTTTACCCCAGTCAAACAAAGATAGGAATAATTTCAAAAAATAAGTGAAGAGATCATAAGAAATGTTTTATGTGTATACTACAGACTAACATCTTGACACCTCAGGATTGTTTGTGTCAATGAAATGATCATTTGGTAGCTTTGAAGAGCTACTACAATATAATGCACACAAACAAATAAATCCTTCAATTTTAATCTTTTAAACCCAGTTTATAAACAAATAATTTTCAATTAACTATAACTGTGATGGAATTCACACCGTAAAGGTTAGAGACTTATTAAATTTAAGATATTAAAATTAGTGGATTAACAAGCATCAATATGCTTGTCAATTTACATCTTATATTTTTCATTCATATAATCATATGTATTAATATCAAATTAAGGTGAGCTTGGAATGAGAGTAACAATAAAGGTAAAAATTTATAAGCCTAAGTTTTCATACAATTTTAATCATAAATTTAATTCATGTCACTTTTTCTCATTTTTATGTCATGCTAAATTTATCCTTAGAATAATAATAAGAAAAATGTTTAAAATATTTTATATTATAAATATAAAAAAATAAAAGAGGGAGAAAAGAGGAGCATTTTAAAAGTAGTTTTCAATCATGTAAGAAAATTATTTTATTTAAGATTATAAATATAAGCAAATCATAACGATAAAATAAATAAAATAATATGACAAACTAGCAATTAAAGGGTGAAACCCTTTAAGCTATTTGAAGTAATCTAAGGGATTTGAGTAATATATATGATATCTTAAGTTCAAATTTCATTACTACTAATATATTAATAAAAAGGGGGAAAACCCCCCTTTTTCAAATAATATTGAAAAAAAATGTTTGATCAGTATCTAAATTGTTTAGAATCTAAGGTTTAAGATTCATATATTAATTAATTAGGAGTGCAAGTAAATCAAGTAGACCCAATCAACTTAATCAACTGAACCAATCAAATTGTTTCATGTTGACTCAATCGGGCATAATCTAATCAAACCCGATCATGATTGGTTCAAACATCGAGTATGATAATTCTAAACCCAATGACCTGATAATTCAATCAATCACTAATATATATATATATATATGTTTATATATATATATATATATATATATATATATATATATGTTTATACCTTTCTTAATTATATCATAAATTATGTTATGTTGTTATTTGCTAATTATTGTGATAGAATTTGGCTAAGTATATTATTGACTAGAAGTTTTGGCTAAGTATATTATTGACTATAAATTTATAGATAAAATTAAGAACATTTGTATCAAATTGAAATTTGTGATATTTTGTGGTATTTTTTTTAATGTATTCATTGGCTAAAATTTTTTTCCAAAAATTAAAAAAAAAAAAAAAGAAAAAGTGACTTAACCTCCCGAATTGAACCAACCAAATTTGGTCATTTTTTTTAACCCAAACCAAATCAAATGGATTGGTGTGGATTTGTTTTTTTACCTACACCTAAATAAACTGGACCCAATTACACCCCTAATCAGTAGTAGATTGTTTTCTTTTTTGTCAACAAACACTAGCTAGGTTTTTTCATTTTTGGTCCACAATTAGTAGTTAGAGCTTTTATTTTTTTGGTTTAGGGAAGGTAGAAGGGGGTAAGGTGTGGTGCTTAGGGATCAAACTCTTCTCTAGTGACAGAAATAGGTTAGGTGGCCCATCAAAGCCCTTTAGCCTAGTCCACATTAGGCTAATCCATGGCTTTTCAAAAAGCCTTTTAACCAAAATGGCTATGCTACATACTATAAAAATCCTATTGGGCTTGTATAGAAGTTTTTTAATCTATTTAGAAATAAGTTTTTTTGGCCTATTTAGAAAAATTTTTTACCTATTTAAAAGTCTTTTACTCTATTTAAGAGTAGTTTTTTGGCCTTTTGAAAGACCTTATTATTAAGTAAGCCTCTAAATAGGCTTTTGTGCTTGACCAGACTTTTAAGGAGGACAGACAAGGCCTTAAAAAAAAGTCTATGTTAGGCAACAAACTTATACTTAGGTTGCATATTTAAAACGAGGATCAAATCCCATTTTAGCTAAAGTTTAATCTTACCTATTTCAATCCCTATTCATCTCTTTTCGATGAGGCTCTTAATTTTAATTATTGAGGCATTGGTCTCATCTATAATAGCTAGATTGAACTAGACCTTTCTTGTGTTCTATTGGTCGAATTTAGGGACACATTAATGCACAATTTCCTCAAATATTCGAAAACTCTTTTTTTTCTTTTGGGTAAGGGGAAGGGGTTTAGGGTGGGGGGAAGGGGATGGATGAATCTCTTATTCGAATTTTGAACCCTAGTGATGTGGTTTCTTAAGGCAACAACATATACCAATTTGCCTCATGCCTCAAATACCCTCAAACATTTCAAAACTTAACAAGTTCAATAAGAACTATGCAGCCCCCAAAAACAACCAAACTACAGTGTTGGGTCTGCAACAAACCCTACATATGATTGCAATGACCATTAGATAATGGTGGATGTCATTAACATATTTGTCTAAATTTAAGGTTATGTTTGGCAGGATGACAAGAGAGGGAATTGTATGAAATGGCAAAGATCCAAATTTAAGTAAACCGTATTTTGAAGCAATTTAAAAGGAGGGAATAAAATGACAAGTGAAGAACACTATGTCCCTTCTTTGTCATTCAAAACCACCAAATTTTGTTCCTCCAAGTTGTGGGTTCAAAGAGTGATTTTCATACATTTCTTTTATCATCGCTCATTAAAATTATAGAATTTTAAAACATAAGGATGGCATCATCTATCTCACTTCAACCCTTATTTTTCCATCCTATCATATTATGAGTCACTCCTTTTTTTATCTTCTAAAGTCTCTCAAATACAGCCTAAAGATTATGCTTTCTATGTCACTATGATAAGAGGGTAAATAATTCTACGCGAACACCAATACTAAATGTTCACTTAAATGGAACTATCAAACTATGTCGATAAATTATTTGAAAGCTTTTTTATATTGACATGGCACTTCAACACTCTTGCCCCGACACCCATACAGTCTAGCTTAAAAGACATTTTCAAAGTTTGTTGTTATTTATTTATTTTATTTTATTTTTTGAAAACTTGCCCTTTTAACTGCACGGTGTCCATTATCTTGAACTCGGTTTTTGCTAAAAGTGTTGCTAGAATGGCCAATTCTTAAAAGAAAGGCAATTGCTGCTCTGCTCCGCGAAAACCAGGGAGTCTCAGACGCGATTTAATCTAAGGGAATAGATCTGATGGAGTAGCTATGCACTTAGCCATTGGGGATGCACTACAGTAGCTCCTTCAACCCCCTCTCTTTCGTTTCCAGGCGTTGCTCTCTTCGCTAGTCTTCACTCGTCACCACTCCCAGTGGCGCCACCGCCAAGCAACCCCACCCTGGCGGCAGTGGTCCATGAAGTCGACACCCATCTGGAACCACCACCACCTCGCGAGCTACTCACTTCCAAACATGCCTAAACAGCTTGCAGTGGATGCCATTTGAGGAATATGCGACTCAACAATTTGTGCAAAAAAACATGAGCTTTTGAATTGCATTAAATGATATGACGATATGCTGGATATATTGCTCTATCTAATTCAGCATACGGTGGTGGTTGCGCAATGGTGTGACAGCGTAGGAGATGGTGCGATGAAGTCAATGGCTTGACGAGGATGGTGGTGATTGGCGGGTCATGGCTTCTGGTTGCTGAGTTGTCCGATGTGGCTAGGCTATGGGGTCGCGGCTCCATGGTGGTGTGAGAACGTGGCCGTGTCACGCGCGGCGAGCATGGACGGGGCTGCGGTGGTGTTTGTGCGCCATTGCAGTCGCAGGTCTTTGGTCGGGGTTCGCTGCGGGGTTAAGGTCCATGGCGAAGGACTTGAAGTGCACCCCCAATGACTAGGTGCATAGTTACTCTTAGGGTTGCAAAAGGGGTTTATTTGGATCGAGTTTGAGTGAGAAATAAATTTGTACTGATCAAATTTAATTGGATTGGTTTGATTTAGATTTTAAATTTTTTTTAACAAATCCAAATCAAACCAATCTAATTAAAATCGGGTTGGCTTGGTTTAGATTATTGGATTGAAGTAAAAAATAAAAAATTATACTTTTCTAAAAAAATAATAACTAATAATAATATAAAATTTGATTATGATATACTTAATAATGGTATAAATAGACAAATTTCTTAAATAAATATTAATAAAAAGATAAAAAATGACTATATTACTAGAAACTTAAGTGTAAAACTTTGAAATCGTAAAAATTTAAAAAAAAAAATAGTTAATCGAATAATTGGGTTGGTGTTTGAGTAATCAGGTTGAAAAATCATAAATCTAAAACTAAATCAATAATAATTGGTTTGGTTTGATTCCACCTTAAAAATGAACCGATTACTCGAGTCGATTCAAATCAATTTTATTGATTTGGTTTAGATCTTCAAGTTCGTTGGATCAATCCAACTCGCTTACACCGCTAGTTACTCCCTCATATCCATTCCCTTAGATTAATTAAATGGCATGTGATACTCTTTCTTTCTACCTCCCCTTCAACTAAGAAAAAAATTTCTATGCTACTGTTCCTTTGCACTGTTGATTCACCTTCTTGGTGAGTGATTCATTAGTCCACCCCAAGTTGTGGACTAATGTTACTCCACCCACACCCAACCCAAATCTAGTTGTTAGATTGTGTTTACTTAAAATCCAATGGTCGACGTTTTGCCTGTGTTTATTTGTAAGAAATTGTTAATGATCGTCTTGATTCTTTTACTTTTGTAGATAAGTCCTGTGTGTTTGTCGACTGCCAATCTGGTGGTCACACCATCGGAGTTTTGCGTGGTTTAGGGGGCGGACAAAAACAACCATTGAAGTAATGATCGGGAAAGCAGCAGTTATTGTGACGATAGAAGAAGTGGAACGGAAGAAGTAGTGGACAAAGATGATGATAACCAGTGGTTTGATGGCAAACCCTCATCCCCCAATGAATATCAGTAAAGGAGCGATCGTAAGTGAATAGAGCTTTTCGATGTTTGATTTTTTTTTTTTTTTGGGTAGCTGTTTCCCCCCGTCAAGTAGACTTTCTTTCTGTTGTGGGTATCAAATTTTTGTGTATGTATTTTGATGGTGCTTTTTAGCTGGTTGTGTTGGTGGATGTTAATACGAGTTCTAGCTTTAGGGGAATGAGCAAGTGTCATGCCAAAATCAAGAGCATTCACATAACTAGGTAGCTGGAGCTCAATAGCATTCTTAAGCATCTCATTATTAAGATGCAGAGCGCATTCTCCAGTGCCGATGGGGACAAGCTGACCTAACATAATATTTTTAGTGACACCCCTCAAGTGATTAGTCTCATCGTATACTGCAGTATTAAGGAGAATATCGACTGTCTGTTCACATGAGCATCCCATTATTGGCCCAAAATCATTCCGGTTGATACCATGAGTGTGATCACCATCAAATGCCCACGATAAGTCATGGTATCACGAAGAGTAGCCAAATGCCTGTAATGACATGAAAACCATAAAAAATTTTGAATAATAAAAGTTGCTTTATTATGGAATTCTGAATGTTAGTGTAAGTCAAAATATTGTGATAGGCTGAATTGAAGGCCATACTATGTGGACTAGCTTTTAACAATATAGTGTATTTTGGCAGTGGCTTATACTTAATTCATGTTGTTCTTTTATAATCTTAAGTTGGCCAATGCATATTTCTACATGGTCATTCATATGTTGGAGGGCTTGTAAGAACTCCCTTGAGCAAAAGAACAATGCACTTGATTCCATGAGTGAATGTAGATGAAAAAAATGAGATCTGATGTTAACTAGAGGGGCTGAAAGGATATGATTTGGGTTATTTAATTCTAATTCTAAACCATAAAGTAAAGATAAGCAAGTTTTAGAGTCTTGACTATATTTGATGCACATCACTTTTCTACTTTATAAATGTGTTTTAATACTTTGATTCCCAGTCCTTAGTAATTCTCATTTTATATACATGTCATCTTTCTATGAAAGTAGACCTTTTCTTACCACAAGGAGAAAACAAATGGGGTAGATGCTAGATGTTATCCATTCAATTAGTATGAAATGAGACTAAGCCACTGTTGGTGTTGTCCTCTGCTATATTATAACAATATTGACCAAGTTCTCCATTTCTTTTACCCCTTCATGTTTTTCTTTTTTTTTTTAACTTTTTAATTCAATGCTCTTTATACTTTGCAGTAGTATATATATGCTGAATGATTGTGAATATATGCTCTTTATAATGCTCTTTTTAATAACTCTTTATGAAGAGCTCTTTATAATTTACAATATTATCAAACACATGATTTCAGCATATATACTACTGCAAATTATAAATAATATATGCTCTTTTCAACATTCATTTATAAAATTGCTCGGGATGATAGGCAATTTTGCTAGTTGCTGATGAATGATTGTGAAAGTCGACTAAGTCAAATTCAATATAATGGTAATACTCCCTTGAGCTTGGATGTAAATGGTTCGTGTATTCTTCCAATAAATGTATGCATAGATCTATCTTATCTTTGTATTGCAGTAAATTGACTATTTTCAATGAGTTTTCTACTTAAGTAATGTTCTTTGATCCCACTAGTGGCAAGTGCTTATGTAAGTTTCTACTTTAAGTTGCATCAACATTGATCCTTTAAATTTACATTGCAGACTACCATAAGAAAATTAGTACTGCTACATTCTGAGACAGTCCCCAGCAATTCTCATATAACAATCTAGGTATAAGCATATTAATACCTGTTGAAACTTAGCACCTACCTATTAGTTAGCCTCATCATTTGATGATTGAGTCAAATGACAAATGATGAGGGTAAATTTTTAATCTCCACCTTTTTTTTATTTCACGGAACTAATAAAACCAAGGCATAAAACAAGTTAAATATACCATAACAAGCTAAATACAGGGTATTTGCTTAAATTTTAATCAACAAAACCTAAAGGAAAAAATTTTAAAAAATATCAAATGACGTCAACGCAGTTCCACCAACCTTCACTCCGCCAGCTGTGTTGACTATTTGGTTTGTTGTGCCGGCAACATGCTCTCTAGCATATTCTGTTCAACCTTTTACAAATCAGAAGCCCTTCTTTCTAAACCAAACCCTTGAACCTGATCTCCCAACCAAAGTGTTTTCTGTAGATCCAAAGCCGTGTAGAGTGCAGAACCAACACGACAACCATCTAGACTATCACTAATCCCTCCATCTATCAGCCAGCACTAACACTATCACTCAACCCTATTTCTCCAACTATATGCCAGCACAAAAGAAATACACCCAAACACGAATTAATCCAACGGAAATGACAAACTCAGACAAAGGGGCTATTTGTGAAAAAAAAGAATAAAGGCCCTGTCTTGCAAATGTGCGGCGAGATTTATTTTGTAATTTTCAATTGGGACTAACATTAATCCACAACTTGGGGTGGACTAATGAATCACTCACCCAGCTTCTTGCTCATAGGCTATTTCTTGCCCAGTGTATATCAATTCCCTCCATTATTATTGCTATTACCCTCGTCACATTCCTCTCTCGCTTCCTCCCTCCTTCTTGCCCCATTGTAACTAATCACTGAAATGAATTAACATTTTTTATTATTTATTAATTTTTCATCTAATCTTATTCTTGCTTAATTGTTTCAACTCTAATTTTCTGCACAAAAAACTCCTTCTAACTTTGTCACTAATCTCAACCCATCTTCAACACATTCCCAGACCAACCATATTTTATCCTTTGTAGATTGATTTCTCTGTCCCTTCTCTCTCATTATTGCTTCTTCTTCAGAGCTTTTATTTATTTTATTTTATTTTTAGTTGATCTTGTACATATTTTTTTTTATTTTTGGGGGCTCTAGTTGGGTTTGTGAGAAATTTTAGTTGAAGAAAGGGCTAGATGCTGTTTCTGTGTTTTGCTTTTTGTTCTCCCCCACCACCTCCAATCCCCAAATCATGCCACCCCTTTCTCCAGGTTTGGATTTTTATTTTATTTTTTGCCGAATTACGAGCACCAAGTTCTATTTTTGCTTTATTCTTCCAACGACAGTGCTTCTTTGTGGAATCAAACAAATAAACGAAAGAATTAAAGGATGAGAAAACTGATTCTGCTTTCTCTTCCTAACAATGGATTCGGAGATGGAAAAAAAAAAAAAACGTATATTTATATGATGGAGATGAAAAACAGGCGACTATAGACAGTGTCACCGGCACCATGGACGGAGGGATGGCAGCGCCGGAGCTGACGGGACGGGCAGGGATGGGAAAAGGCTGAGGTAAACAAATTATAAAAGTCGGGATTGAATTATTTTTTATGGTAAAAAATTTAAATCTGAACCAAGCACTATGAATTTAATGGTTAAGATTCAAGTATCCTTATACTCACCAACTCATTGAGGACATAAATAAGATTTTCTCCCCATGAGCGTCTTGTGGTAAACAAAGAAAAACTAAAAGTAAAATCGTTATATATTTAGTTTAGAAGATATAATATTCATCCGTATGATTTTTCATCCGAACACATTCTCATCTATTATTGAATAGGATATAAAATTCAAATTAAATAGAATCTATACTCTATCTAATAATAGATGGAAGTGCTTAAGCACAAAGGTCGAAAAATCAAATATACAAATACCATTTTTTTTAGTTTAGAGTTTGAACTGCCAAATAATATTGATCCATTATAAATATTTAAAAGAATAAGAACTTTATTAAAAAAATTGGTTTCATGATAAAAAATAAATAAATAAATAAATAAATATATTTTTAGTCCTTTAATTTTAATCTTTTCAAAAAATTTTGTTTTGATTTTGGTCTTTTTTTTTTTTTATTATTAAGTTTTTGGTCTCTACCATTTAGATAAGTGTTAAGTGATGATATTTATAAAAATTAAATAAAGATTCAGAAATTATTTATAAGGCCAAAAATAAAATTTCTAATATTTATAAAAATTAAATACATATTTTAAAATATTTATAAAAACTAAAATCTACACCAATGAGGATCAAAAACCAAAAAAATGAAAAAAAAAAAAGAGAGAGTAATCAAAACTAAAGTTAAAATTTTAAAGAAATTAAAATTAAAATGACATATTTATAAAAATTAAAAATATATTTAAGCTGAAAAAAATTATACTATAAAAACATTTAAAAATTTAATAAATTTTATTGATATACAAAGTAGTTCAACCACAAACAAATCTACACGAATATTTTTTATTGTTGATCTGAAATCTACATACGAGTTTCAAAGGTATAAAATGAAACTTTATTAATCTTATATCGAAACTATATTGTAAAAATATGCCAAAATAAACTATATTGTAAAAAAATAATAATAATAACAAAACAATTATATTATTCAAAAGCTATCTTTTTTAATTCTCTTTATTCCACTCCAATTTTAAGAGGAATAAAAAAATTGAGCCTTTAGAGAGAGAGAGAGAGAGAGAAGAAATAGATCCCATAAATTTCTTTCCTTTCTAAACTCTAGAGAAATTACTATATTTTCCTATCATTTCCTTTCTATTCTCCTAGTTACCTATGGCTATCAAACATAGTTTTAAACCTACCAAAAAAATCAAACAAGGTTTTAAGAGTCATGTTACTTATACTCATGACTGACACTCATTTTATGGGCCTCATTAAGGCATCTCTTAATCATTGGGTTAAAGAAAGAATAACCAAAAGAAAGGGTAAAAACCAACAGCTATACTAATGTTATGCTTATACCTTATAGTGCAGACAAAGTCAGTATCCTCTCACAAGAAAACACAGAAGAAAATAGATACAGGCAAGGGCAAACATAGTTTTACCTTTGATGAGTTCCAGCTTTTCATTATTTTAAGTTTACAAAAAAATGTGGTGCAAGGTAAAGGGCTCGTATATCTGTGCAAGGTAAAAACTCGTACAAGTGGAAATACATGAGGGGGAGCTACTTCATTTAGTATAAGATTAAGTCACCTGTTAGTAACAGCAAATGATCATCCACCAGGAAAAGAAACGGTGGGATCTTGGTCAAAAAAGGAAGAACAATATACATTGCCACTCCTTAAATATTTCTAAATACTTGTTACAGTTTCCGTAGAAGGAGAATCATCATTTGCTGTCATGTCCAATTTGAGAGCTTGCCTTGTAACACGGTTTGTCTGTTTTCTCAATCTAACATTGTCCATGAATAAATCTGCCATGATCTTTCTCAGTTCATCATCACAGATTACACCATCTTTAATGTCATTGGTTTTATCTACACTGGAAGTAGCACTTCCGTTGTCCTTCCCCAAGTTTTCTACCTGTTAAAATTTAAATAAAAATTCTGTAATTATGGTGGGGCTGCAGGATACACGATATTGTCTATAAACAATTAAACATGATACATTAAAAATAAATAAATAGCTACATCTTAACTATGTAATTGGTAAAAGCAGGAAACCACAGATAAATATATATCTTGTACCTCTGGTATTAGAATGTCAATTTGGCCATCAGATACTGCTATTTGTTTAAAAGCATCAGTTAATGACGATGAATTCTTCATTGTCCTATCTTCATCTTCAGTAGGAAGATTGACACTGCACTCTTGAAGCTGGTTGAAAAGAAGCCTGCATTTTTGCAGCAATTCTCGCAAAGCAGTTTCTGTCTGCTCCCTCTTCTCTATTTCTTGTTGATAAAGTTTCTAAACACACGAGAAACACAAGCAAAGCATTATATGTCAAGCATTGTGGATACTTAGCTCGATTAAGTCCACATATCAAACAAGAGGAACTTAATGGCGTGCAGGCAATTGCTGCTAGAAAATTTGAGCTTTCCAGATGGTGTAGTGTTCATTACATTCCGTATAACTTCAGACGAGTAGATAGACAAATTATGGAGAAGCTTGGGAAAGGAAAGGAAAGGGAAACTAGTAAATGCATAACATAAATATATTCAAAATACAAGGAAAGGAAATTCTAGAATAATATCTGGAAGCAAGAACAGAAACATGAAGAATATGTTTGTTATGTACCAGGAAAAAAAAAAATACAGAATACATGTCTTAGATTTGTATTAATTTAAAATGTCAAGAAAAGCATAATGAAAAGGCAAATTTTCTGGATAAAAAGTTGATAAAAATATGAACTGTCAAGAGGAAGAACATCTGGCTTGATATGACATGTGCAGGCTGATAACCCACCTCGGCTTCACATTTTTCCTTTACCGACTCACTAAGCTCCTTCTTCAACTCTATTTGGGTGTTACGAAGAGATTTGACCTCTTTAACCAGAACTTTAACATCTGCTTTGGATTTTGCTTCTAGCTCTCCATACTGTTTTGATAAAATTTCCAGCTCCTCTTTAGTAGCATTTAAATTCTGCAACAGCACATCTTTCTCCTGAACAATTGAGTCCTTCGAGAAATTCTGACTTGAATTTCCACCCTGGTATCATGTCATGAGCCATTATCAAAATCAATTGGTCCTACAAAGAGAAAGGTTTAATATATGCAAAGCAAACCAAATGTCATACCGATTCAGACTTCAATTTCATCTCCATTTCCATTGACTTCCGCCGGAGTTCCTCCATATCCCACTGCATTTGGGTAAACCTTTCCCTCTCAATCAGAAGAGCCTGCTGCAAGTTCTCCTTACTTTTCTGTTTGGTAGTTTCAAGTTCTACTTCCAAATCCTTGACCTGAACAGATCCAATCAATAATTATGGTCACATAGTATCTAAAAAAATTCCAAGCTTTTATGCTTACCATGGAACCATAAAGAATCCATTGATTTTCAAGGAGCAAGGACCGCAGATATATTCACTTCAACTCAAGTAGGCTCTAACTATTTTCAGGTACAGATGAATAAAATAAATTAATTTGCAAGGAAATGCCTAATGATTTATACCTTTGTTGTGAGAAAATCCTTTGCAGCTATTTCTTGATTTAATCTGACTATAAGGTCCTCCATATCAATTTTTGCAGTGACTAGCCTTCGCTGCATGGTTAAAAGAATCCTGTTCAATTTATTGCGTTGATCTAGTGGAAGGACTAATTGACCATCACTAGTAAACTGCGACTGTGTTTGGCCCATAATATCTGTTGGTCTTGAAACTGAAGCACGTCCAGGAAGGTCAAGAGAGCCATCGCCAGATGAATTTCGAATACCAGAATTAGACATGTCACTACCTCGTATTGAGCTTCCATCACTTCCAACACTCTCATTTGAAAGCTTTCGAACGTGATCAATAACACTAGCATGCTCAGGTTCAGAGAAAAGCTCCATAGAATTGTTAGCTATAAGTGAAGCATTATAAGAATGACCATTATTTTTGTCCTTCTCTGTAATATAATTGGCATGTCTGGTATTTACTTTATGCCTAGGAAGGCCTTCCAATTGCTCTAGAATAGTCTGACCCATAAACAAACCCTCATCAATATTTGATATGCCATATTTCATAAGCTTTTCTATTGGATTTGTCATCTCTTCATCTAATGTTAGATCATCCGTGCCAACTTCAGAATTATCATCCCGTCCAATTCGTGGAGTTCCTAGATCAGATGGCTCATATGCCGTATCACTACCATAATCTGAGGCAATAGATGAACTGCCAGCAACTAATGATAGGCTTGAATGGCGAGGTGACTGCACTGAATAAGCTTTGTTATTGGAATCTGGATCTGATTCAAAATTCTGCTGGCTTGCATCTTGGAATGCTGAGAAATGATTCAATGGGGTACAACATGTCAAAAAATAACTGCTTAACATAAAACAAAGACAAGTATGAGGCACACTAAATGCAAGATACAGAAGACAACCACATACAAGATCTAGCAGCAGCTTCTAGTTCGAGAAATGATGCCACCGCAGCGCATCTTGATATGTGAATGTCAGACAAAAGTTTGGTGATCCACTCCTCCAAAGAGCACTTTCTCTGTAGCAAAAGTAACTATCTTAAAATCTAATAATCTATGGTACTGATTCAACTCTTGCATTCACACACAATCGTCCACAACTGTACAGGTAGCTCAATCTAGTTTTAGTAAGAAAATTTTAAGTGAAGCAACATAAAATTAGATGGAGCTACCTACCAGTGTAGATAACTCTTAAAAAATAGAAACAACCTTGTTTAAGATTCGATTATTCAAACCTACCCATGAAAATTAAGAAACCCGTTAAATGAATATTTAGAGAAATTCTTCCTAAATAATTGACAATTTCTATAAGTCAATATACATAAGAAAAACATGCAAGTAGTTTTTACCTACGTATTTTATGCTCCAGGAAGTCCATAAGTATACTTATCCCATTCAAGAATTTCTTAAATAACCAAATAAAAATATAAGGCTTACAGATTTAAATTATCTCTGCAAAAATTCTTGATTGTTTATTTAAATGGAAATCCATATTGGAAAGTTATTCTAGCTACAGTGATTAAAAAAAAAATTGACAGTTCTTGCTGTTAGGTTGAAGAGAAAAGAGCAACAATTGAAAAGTTTGAGAGGGAATTCAATGAAAGGATTTGTTGAAAAAGAAAACTTAACTAGTCTTGAATGAATTATCAACTATCCAGCACAAAAATCCAGGCTAGAAGAAATACTCTTATGCTTATTAATTATTATGCATGTTTCAATCTTTTTGGTAAATAAATTAATGGAGTCCATTTTGACAAGACACGACAGATATAATGAACAAAGAAGTACATGCTAGTGATCTTTAGTTGCTATACATCCAAGCATAGTACGTTCTCATAACACTTATTATTAAGTAGACTAAAATTAGAAAATTCAAGCAAGATGCCATAGGCAGGTCCATGATGCAAAAAATGCAACAACTGGTGCCATAGTAAGTGAAGGCATTTCTAACCTCTTCCAACAAAGCTCGGCTTTTCAATCGCATGAGTCCCTTGGGTGGTGCTGGAGGGATATTTTTCCTGGGAAACTCCTTTTTAACCTACAAAGACAACATGTAGCAAAATTAGTCTACATACCAGTATTACCTAAACAGATGCAAAATCTTTATCTAGCTTTCTATCTATCATACAGTGCGCGCACATGCACACACATGCACAGGCACAGAACAGGTACCAAATGTCTTAAATCGTTTATAAGCCATTGCTTCCATTCTGATCACTAAAATTTTTCTCATCGAGAGAAATTCTAGAATTTGAAGTTTTCTACACAAGTCTCTGGCTTTCTTACCCATAGCTACCATTGGTACAAAAAAGAGATGGCTTCCCTCATGTTGTTGTGATGTGACACGTGGTGTGAACCACTGTGGCTGTCCATGAATTGCAAGGCATACTCTGTTTTCAAAACTTCCCATCCATGTCCATTTTGCCCATCAAAACTAAGCATTGATTTTCTTTTAGATCTGGTTCAGTTCCAAATTTGGAACTATGGAAATCAATTTTCCAACAGCAAGATTTCATGCTTTGAAACTTCTACATCACACTCAAAACATTGTTTTTGGATAGATATAACTCTAGAATCTTGATACTCAGTACTCACTATCTTTCAATTGGCATCCCTATCATGTCTAAGAAGTAAATCAGTTAGCCAGCCATTTGTAGATTTGTTAAAGATGTTCATTCATTTACTAAACAAAGCAGAAGTGCCATTTTTATTTTAACAGGCAGTAGAAATGGATATAGCCAATGGACTCTTCCCACCATTGTCTGCATTTTTCCTATTTGTCTTCACTATTAATTTACTGTTAGACTACAATAAATTGAAATGGTTTTATGCATGAAAATAAATCAACGGCTAAAATTGGTGTAAGAGTTAAACACTAAGATGAGTGTCAATATATATATATAAACTAATGATTGAATCAAAATCCAGCTGTCAGAATCAGGGTCAAAGTAAAATTAAATGAAAAAATAATTAAGATGCAATTGGAAAGCATAAACTTACATCGGCAAACAACTTTAGAAAATCATTGAACCTTCTTAGTACTACATGCAGTGTTGTAATCCCTTCTGGTGACTGAATACCAACTTGAACCCTGTAGAACTGTCCCTTAATAATGTTAAAAATGGATGCTCACAAAAATGCTACATTCGAAAATATATTATAAATGAACAGGTTATGGAAAACCTATAAATAATTAACGCTAAGCCACCTCAGTTTATCTTTTCTACAGGACAACATTTCCTCCTTCACAGGCATATGTTCTGCTCTGATTTTACAATCATGTTATTTCAATTTAAACATTTGAATCCACTTTAGTCTTTCTCATAATTAGTTCTACCCATCAGGCATGGACATTAGCAACAGAAAGAAACAACCATCAGGAAGCAGGTTTACTGGAAAATAGAGTCTTAATGATGACAAATTAACAAGTAAAACATACGATGGTGAGCCCAACAAGATGGGAAATGTTGCTAAAACCATCCCCTTATATATTTAGAAGCAAAACCATATCATCAAACTTGATAAAGAAGAAAGCAAATTAGGGATGTAGAATGTGACTATAACAATAAATGCTGCAGTGTTAGGATGCATGTAATATTCTGAAAATAATTGTGGCAAAATTAGACAATTACCACCATTAGATGCAAAGATGGCCTTGATGTTAGGAAGTTTTGTGGTTGATATGGACAGACTCCCACTGTATACTTAAGGTGGTTAAGCCATGCACAATAATTAGAAAAGAGAACAAAAATGACACTATGGTTCCATCTTTCAAATTGAGGGTTATCCTATAATATCTATACAATTACACCAGAAACTCCCAACTCCCAAGTTGGTCAAACATTATAATTTGGTTTTAAAGTTTAGAATTTGCGTGAATTAACTAATTCACTCTTGTACATTTCTCTAACTGCATCTCCTAAAAATAGTGTTAGGTTCCTCACTAATTTTCTTACCCCCTTCAATTTTATAGTCTTACTTACAGTTCAAACTATTTAAACAAAACTTATAAGGTAAGAGTATATGATCATTCCCACTTGCATCAGAAATGTTCATATACTTCTAGTCCTAGCTAATCCAAAGCTGAAAGATCGTACAAATAGTGCATAAATCTGGCCATGAACAAAAAATCAGATATTGATCAACTTTACCACTATAGGATCTGAATTCCTAGACTTTGGAAGGAAGACCCAAGAAGGTATTGTGACACAATAACTCCAACCAGTCCGATGATTGTGTGGCCATACTGTATCTCGCCCATTCTGTGCAATAGGGATTTCTGAATTAGAAAGTAAATCGAATACCCAAAAGAAAATACAACATTTCTAGAACATATATGTTTGTAATGGCAAATGAAGATTGAAGAGAATTCTTTGCAAAGATGAAACCGAAAAAACAAGAAAAAAAGAATTATGAGAAAGAGTCGTTACTGATCCTACTATATGACTACTTTAGATTTTCAAAATAATTGAATACGCATCTTCCTCAAAGATGAAGAAAACACGAATCAATAGCTTTGTTTTCTCTGCACTCCTCTAATCCATTCGAGGAAAAATGGCAAAAGTTTTCAAGAAATTTTTATCTTTGGAAATACTCTATAACTTGCATCTGGTACCAGTAAACTATATAAACCATTACAGACTCAAGTCATTTGCATGACGAAAAATGTGTGTCTAGATCAGTAGATCCTAGCAACATACTGTTCAGTCATTAAGGTTGCTAAACCTGGCTTTCTATTCCATTTCTCTTAAAAGATTATGCTTCCAATTCAGGGAGGAGGAAGTCCATTTTAGACCTAATAAATTTAAAAAATCAACAAAAGTAACCAACCATACAGTTTAGAGGCCTTAATAACTACCAGAAAAAAGATCTGATGAATGCGGTTTTGTTAACTTTTGTAAGGAAAATGATCAAAATAGATTGCAGATATGCAATGAGAGATGAGGATGGCTCGAGAACTCCCAACGACACAACTTAAAAAAAAAAAAACCCAAGATAGAAATGCTTCTTCTACCTCTCCCAAGTCCCGCCAGACACTTCCCCTCCTTTCCCCTCTTCCAAACAAGTTAGAGTAGCTTTTCCCTCCCCTTCCTTCCCTTCCCCTCCTTGCCAATCATGTAAACACTAAATAAGAGACATCATACACACACGTGCTATAAAATGTCACTAAGGGCTAACACACGTTTTTGACAAACTGTTCCAATGTAACTGAACTGAGTAGAGAGTAGTGGGGAATAGAAGTAACGGTATCAAGAGACACTGAATGTGATTAATATATATAGCACAACGCTCAAGTTAACAACATTATAGATGAAGGTTGCATCTTCGCTCAAAAAGAGAAAACTAGGGCACCCAAGTCAAGTCATCAGCTTTCGTTAAGAAACAAGATGGCCCTCCAATCGATCAAGAAGTAGTGAATAAAAAATTCACGCTAATCGATGCTCACAAAAACGCAGTTCATCACCACGATCACACGCACGCCCTCCGCATCAATCGAATCACAACAACACAGACCCAGCGAGAAATCAGAGAACTCGAATCATTAACTCGCGATTGCCACTGATGAAGTTGATCGAACCTCGTCGATACACCCAAAAAAGAAAAAAAATTGCAAAATTGCGTGAATAAAAATTTGCAATTATGCAAGAAAGAAGACGAGAAGCTAACCCATTTTCGAGGTGCGGGGCTCCAATCCATGCCGAGAGGCAGCGGCGAAGTCCCATCGTGCCTGTGCTTCGGAGGACTCCGTCTCTGCATCTTCTTCCTCTACTATTTCTGCACCTTCAATTCGCTTTCTCTTTCTACGATTCGAAGATCACATCACAGTCATCAGAACTCAGAGCTCACTGGAATCGAAATTGAAATCGGAATCGGAATCGAAACTGCAATTGGAATTGGAATTCAAATTGCGATGTTGAAATTGGGATTGGAACTAGGGTTTCGATGATCGGATCGGAGACGGTGGCATATGTGGCGCGGCGGGTACGGCGGGCAGCGCACGTTAAGAGCAGAAGCGGCAGCACGGCTAAGAGAAGCCGCGAGCGCAGTGCATGTGTTTTATGTTTGTGTGTACACGTGTCTGCGCCAATGAAAAACGAACAACTCAATGAATGTGTTGTGCTCCGTATAGTGGATTTGCTTTGGAGCTGCGGAAGGAATGAAAGAATGTGGAAAAAACAATGGATACAACCACACCTAACTGTCTTCTTCAGTAATTGCACTCAGCTCCAGGGAAAGCGAAACTCTCACTTTTTGTTTTCATTTGCATTTTACCCTTTTTGCATTTTTACTTTCCCATTCCGATCGTTTTGCGCGCGCCGATAGGGGAATGGACCTGGGCTTTTTTTGGTTAAAAACTCTCCCTACTTTTTGTTGAGTTTGGGCTCTATGAGCTAGATCTATAAAAACAAGTGCTCAAACAAAATAAGAGTCATCCTATTTTTAAGAGTAAATTAATTATTACTGACCCAAAAAATAAAAGAGTAAATTAATTATCTGATATTTAAAATTATTTTTTGCTTAAAAATAAGATCTAGAGTATAGTTTTAAACAACTTAAGTGCATTCGTTTCAGCTTTTTTTTTTTCAACAAAAAGTGACTTTTCAATTATTAAAAAAATTACTTTTACAAAAATTATTTTTAATTTTTGAGTAAAAGCTGAAATAATTAGATTTTATAAAAAATAATTTTTTTATCAAAAGAATAACTTTTTGTCCAAAAAAAGCTTAATCAAACACAGTCTTAGCTCTTAAGTTTATAAAAATTATTTTTGTTTAAATTTTAAGAAAAGATATCAATTTTAATACCTTATTAATACTAAGAGTTTTATACTATTGATCAATAATGTATTATTATATATGTGATTTTTTTATAGTTATGGTAATAGTTAAATGGTTTTGATGATATAGCAATATATAATTAAATAATTGTGTAAAAAAATTTTATATTGATAGTATATTAAAATTAAAAATTCTTACAAAATATTTTTTATGTTAAAATTTTTTAAAACACTTTCTAGAAGCTACTTTTATAAATTATGAAAAATTAAAATTAATTTTCTTCCTTATAAAAATATAAACAAACATATCTAAATTTCATATCAACTCAATCTTTTTGTTCTCACTTTAATCTTCATGAAACATAAGTTGATATAATATATAAATTCAATAATTAAAATTGATATAATAATCAAATGTAGATATTAATATATATAACCTCTATTTTCATAACCCAACGGAAATAAACAAGATATCAGCATGGTAACAAACAAGATATCAGCAAAGGGTCAAATTCAAGAGTAACGCATAGGTGGCTTAAGGAATAAATAAACCAACAGTGTGACTGAAACGGAACACTGATTCACGAAACTGCTCTAGACTCTAGTGGCCCTGGGGTTGCATTGGGATCAATGGCATCCGAATTTCAGATCATGGAGTCACATCCCCTTTCACACTCACCATCCACTCACAGTTTTGACACTCTCTAAAGCTTCCTTTTTCCAGCGTCGGTGCTCAACTTCTAGTATCAGCATACATGACTTTTTTGGGAAGAATAATGTTGTGGGTAGAAACGAATGAAGTAAATTTTCCCGAAAGATTGATCAGCTTTTGTTGTGAGGTTTTAGATTCAAGTGCCCATACAAAATAACAAACAATCAAATCCGCAATTTACTAACAGTCAACATATGTTACTAATAGGCGCAAGCATTGACTCACACTGTCTCGCTTTGTTTACAAAAGGTCCATCTATTCTCCAACAAACTTTAGAAAAGAACGAACACAAATACAGAAATCTTTTCACCTTTTTTTGCTCTTGAAATGCCAAAAAGAAAAGTTTAATTTTGAATATCATAAACTTGTCTACAGATTTACAAGACATGTCCTCTCCAATTCGGAAGTACGTCGGGCCACGGTGCTTCCTTGTCACTAACAACCAGCATTAAAATAATAATAACAATAATTTCTTTGTAGTAATTCTACATTATATGGTCAATAAAAACTACCAACCACAAAAATCAAAAGAAAAACACACACATACACACACAATGATTCTCATTCATTTGAACGACTTGCTTTTATGTTGGCAATGAGTAAAAACGTACAATTCCATTTACTTCGGGGGAAAACAAAGCCTCCACTTTCCGCCTTCAATCCATGCTCATTGCTCAGCAATTGTCACCTGTGTGCGCGTCATGCCTCTGGTGTTTTTGCTTCCAAACTTGGCAATTCAACAATGCAGAAAAAGACAAACGAGATTGGACCAAAGCCACCAAAGTTTATGGCTTCATAATCGGCACCCACTTGTTTGTTCTTTGCGCAGTGCTATGGAAAAACAAATTTATAAAGAAAAATGAAGAATAAAACATGGGTATGTACCACCGAAGCACGGGTACGTCATTTTCGGAAAAGTACCATACTGGGTACGTTTCAAGTATAGATATGTGTTGGGTATGTCCGGAAATATATTTATTATTCTTTTTTTTTATGAAAAAAATTGAGTATAACCTAGGTACGGATTAGATACTTCTAGATACGGATGTGTTCGACTTTGGGTATTAGATTAATGAAATTATGTCGTTTTGGGTGGTTTTTTTTTTCCTTCCTTTTTCTTTCTCGATGCCTTCCTTCTTTTTCTTTTTTTTCCCCTAATCAAAGCCCTAACCTTTTTTCTTTCATTCAATCCCTACCCCCTTCTCCTCTTCTTTTTTTCATTCAAAATCCCTAACCCCCCCTTCTTCTTTCTTTCATTCTGATTGAGATTCAAAACCCTATCGCTTTTCCCCCTCTTTCTTTCATTCGAAACACACCTCACCCACAGCCACCCCCACTCAATTGCTCCACCAGCGGCGGCAGAGCTCCTCATGACACTGTGGCAGTGTGAGGAAGGCATATGATTGCTCGAACAGGAGAAAGAGCGCATGCGGGAGGTAGTTTGTTCTGTTTTTAATTTTTATCTGAGTTTTGCTGGTTATGTTTCTGTTTTTATCTGATTTAGAGACTGTTCTTTTTCACTAGTGATGGGGAAGGAAATGATGAGATTGAAATTGTTAAAATTTGACTGTTAGTTTTATCTAAATAATTGTTACATACTTGTTTTAAACAATATTTTAAGTATTGTAGTTTTTAATTTTTGTGATGTGATGTTACCAATTTAGATTTATTTTATATTAAAGTTGGTGTGTTTTTTAATTTATCATATGAAATTTTAATTTCTATTTTATGAAATTTTTATAATTTTAAATATATATATATTGTCGTACCCATACCCAATTTTTTTCAAAATTTTCGTACCTCGTACTCATATTCATACCCAGTATGGGTACCGTACTCGTATCCATGCAACATAAGTATGTACTATGTGTAGAAGAACCACGCCTTATTAAGATGATGAAAACCTTGAATTATGAAACCTAATATGCCTATGGATTGCAACGGCAACGAGATTTACCATCTAGCTGTCTAGCCTGATTTGAGGAAGAAGCAAATCATGTCCTTGATTTTTCACAGCTTTCTTGAGTTTTGCTTATGGAAATTCTATGCATGGGATGAACTCCATTTTGGAAAATACCTATACACAGTTCAAGAAAGCTATGGAAGGTCATGAAGATGACCTTTCAAAATTAACGACTATGGAAAATTGATTTCAGAGAGGGGTCGAGAGAGAAAGAGCGAGAGAGGAGCTTAAGATGGATGGGAATAGATTGTAGTTTGTATATATATAGTGTAAAAGTGTTTTATATTGCCATCCAATCAAATTCTTATATTCGTAACACTTTTAAAATAGTAGGTGGTTGAGTCAAATATTTTTATTAATATGATAATATATGATTGAATATCTGTATAATTTTTTTTTTACACTAATAGTACATACAAATTAAATTATATATTTATATATATAAGACGTATCAAATCAGAGAAGTGGTATATATATATATATTAGACATATCAAATCAGAAGGGTGATTTATTAAGAGAGTTTGAGGAGCAAATATTGACCATATAATTATATATAAATAGTTAAAATTAAAAGTTATTTAAAAGTCATATGATTAATTAAAAAATTGCATGATTTTATATTTTAATTTTGATTATTTACATAAGATTTTATGGTCAAAATTTACTCCTTTTACTCTTACAATTAATCTTTCCTTTCATTGTATCCTATATATCATATGAGAGAAGCGGTTAATTGTTAGAATACAAACAGTAAATCTTGACTATTCATGTATCATTATACAACTGAGATTTGCTTTATTCACTTTTTATATAAAAACACCATTCTCACTTGTATACAGATAAGGGACATAAAAAGTCCAAGGGCTGCTTTTATATAATAAGGTAAAGAAACAAATATTGACTATTAAACCATGAGTAGATGATCAAGATAAAAAATAATTCAAAAATCATATGGTTAATTTTAAAAAGTCACAATTTTATGTTTTAAAATTGACCAATGGAAATTTGTGAACTTGACGAGTTTGCAACATGAATAAGAACTAAGTTTCGATTTAGTTTCAATGTGCATAATTGGTTGAGGAAATTGCAAAAGTTTAAGATGTAAGAGAACATGTTTATCGGTGATTCCTAACAATGTGTGCTCCTGGGCTGATTCCTTAGAGTTTACTTGTTGTTGAGAGGGGGTAACTGAAAATTGACCATCTTAAAACAAGATTATTTTTGAAAATAAGTTAACTTTATTTGGGATTAATTGTTGTAGCATTATTTTTATTTTACAACTTCTTCATGTTACAAGTAAACATTGAGAGCCTTTGATATGTTTTTAAACATATCCAATGGTCATAACAAAAAGACTAGTGATGGTCTCTATACACAGACCAACATAAAATAATCCATCATTTAGGGGGTATTTGGCAATTTCAAAAATTAAGTTAATATGATTCAAAATAGAATCAACAATATTAACCATTATAAAAATAAACTATTTTTAATTAAATATTATTTGATTCTATAACTTAAAAATTAGTTTTAATATATATTTTTTTTCTTCTTTTTTGTACCTTTTTTCTTTTTGATTATGTTATCATAAAAACTAATCTAGCATATGGCAACAAAATGGCGGCAGCCGGCGGCAATAGACGGTGACAAACAATGGTGGCCGGCTATGGTGGGCGATGGCAAAACTGTGGCAAGTGGTGGTGGCTGTTGGCGATAGACCATGGTAGCTACGGTGGGATGGAGGTGGCTGGCAGTGACGGTGACGGACGATGGCAACCGGTGGTGACAACAAATGGTGGCGACTAACGGTAGCAAATGGCGGTGGATGAGATCGGCGGTGGTAATCAACAACGATAGTCGGCGACGAATGATAGTGGACCATGGTGTTGAAAGGTGGTGGACAACAAGGAAGAATCATTGACAAGTAATAAAAAAATATAAAATAAAAAGAGAAAATTTTGGATGCAATAAAATTAATTTAAAATTAGTTTTTTTAAAAATTGATTTTAGGTTCAAATTAATTCAAATAAAAATTAGTTTTAAAATACTTAGATAATTACCAAATAACATTTATTAAAAATCAAGCCTTATTATACCTCATTATCCGATTTTTCTAATTTGTCAAATATTCCCTTAATATTTCTATCTCTTCTTCATCGTTTTACCATATCCTCATCCAATTCCCTGCTTCTAATTATTGACCTCTAAGGTCTCAACTACAAGTCATTTTTTTTAATATTATTTACATTGGAAGACCCTAGGCCCAAACAAAAGTAAAACAATTAGGAAGCAGAAACTACTAAACGAGGTGTACATATATGTGACATATGAAGCATGGATATAAATATATGATATAGATATGATATGACATGAATATAGGGATATGTTATTGTTCAAAAATTAAAGGACACCATACTATTATAGTATAACATATAAAACTAATAAAAAATTAACCTAAAAATTAAAAGTGTGGAATAATAAATTTAATATTAACATAAATTATTGTAAAAATAATAAAATGTACTTAACTGTTTCATTGTTATAAAATTTCTATCTATATGGGTACACAATTTCCAAAAAAAAAAATGTAAAATCTTGTAAAATATAATTAAGAGTGTAGAAAGGTACATGTAAAATATTTGACATAATATGTATTCGACAATGACTATTCTAAGGTATACGTACTTCTTAGTCCTTTAGACATATCGAAGAGTATGAGGACGGCGATTTAGGCAGGAGCAGACTCCCAAGTACACATGTTGCTTTTGTTGTTTAGAGCCAAGTTAGCCAACCAATCAGCCACCTTGTTAGCTTTCCCTTAGACATGTCATTCTCATGTTGTATTATCCTCTCCCATTCTTATAACCCTGTTAACCTTTAATAACCACTATCGTTACTCTTCAACTCCTCCAACTACAGACTCTCTATCTCCCTTCGCCCTTTCCATTTCTTTTGTAAATCCTGAAAAATTATTACATACTCTTAAAATATTAAATAAAAATATACTTATTTCATTCCAAATTTAACAACTTAGTTACTATTCATAATAAGGTCTATCATAAATTTATTTATCATCAAAATCTTTTAATTTTTTTAAAGTTAAAAATAATGAATAAGTAGATAAATAATAAATTTCACCATAAATTATAATTTTTTTTCCGTCTTTTTATTTCTATTATTATTGTTATCTTTTTACCGGGAAAGTTTACATCGAATGTTAAACGAGCCCAACAAGTCCGTGGGCAAAAACAACATCACACATTACAGGGCTAAATGCTGGACAAGCAAGAGCGGAGAGCCCACATCAGACAAGGACAATAATCCATGAGGGAAATCTAAGGCTCCAATCAACGAAGACTCCCAGATAAGGACAAGACGGGCACCAAAGAGAGCCACTCATGCAGAACGTGAAGCACGAGCGGAACCATTGCAGCTGCCACTGGGGAAGAGTTTAGATCCTTCTTGCTTTAACTTCTTTTATATATCAGGTTCAAATGAAACTGGATCCAGGAAGCAGAGTTCCTCACAGAACACCCTTCATCAATCTGTACTAGCAAAGTCCCTCGCAGACCAGCTTTCAGCTACAGGCCGATCTGTCTTTGGATGCTAGCTCAATTAAAGGTAAAGGCAATCTATGACACCAATCATAGGGTAGATTACCTGAAAGAGATTGTGAGGCTACTTCATGAGCTACACTGTTCCCTTCCCTTTTGACCCAAAGCCATCCGCAGGAAGAAAATTTCATTCTTCAAGCTTAGAATGTCTTCAACTATATACTATAGCAGCTTCAGGGAGCAATACTCGGTCTCTACAAGCTTCAATTAACTGCAAGCAATCTGATTCCACCAAAATATTATCAATGAAGCAACTACTAGCTAGAACCAACCCCTCCCTTATCGCCAAAGCTTCTACAAGTAAGCTTGACGAGATAACCAGGGAAATATAACCACAGGAAAGGCCCACAGAATTTTTTTTTCCCCGTCTTAACACCAGGGATTATAGTAAATAGAGAATGCAATAATTTCATAAGCCCAATGAGCTCATTTTTCCAAACTAGCTGCAAAGTCCATTGCCCTCCCTTGCTCACCCCCACTCTACTTACTTACCCACAAGCATAATGGGATTTGTTGGATCGGTGCTTAGGATGAGGGTCTTTGAAGGTTCACAAGATGCTACCCAACATGGCCTCCCACATGGTTGTTATTTTCGGATTAATTGGGATCCTCTGGTCTTGTTTAAACATGATCGTATCATATTAGGAGAGAGAGTGATAGACACAAAGATTTTAAAAAAGTGAAACTCCCTCAAAAATTATAGAGCCTAATTTAAAGTGATTGTATATCTTTGTTAACATGATAAGGTCATACTATCAAAATAAATATAAGAGGATCCAAATATGATATTTTTTGGTCTCTTTTGATTACATAAGCCGCGCTGCATGCCCCCTGAACCTCAGTGTCACAAGTTGATGAGGCGTTAGGTAAAGTGATTAATCTTGACCTCGTCAGAAACTTCACCCAGGAGTTTTAGAGGAGTTCAACTCCGAGAGGTCAAAGACCCCATGCCCCAACACTCACCCCTCCCCCTTTCAACTAGCGACCGAATAAAAGGGAAAAAAACCTCGGTATCACAACGAACTTGCTAACTTGCTATGCATCACTATACCTATAAACCGATAAAGAGATGGACCAATTTATTTTGTAATTATTTTGACATTATTTGTAGGAATAAACTATAATTAATTTGAATATTAGCCTTTTCTTTCTTTCTTCCTCTTAATATACTGTTTATGTATTAGCCGCTCCAATTCGGTGCAGAAAACTGCTTAATGATTATTACAAGTCCATCTACTTACACATGGATATGTATACCGTCTTCCATCTGAGCGCTAGTATCTTCGCTTTTCACAGCAAAAGATACAAAGATATACAATCACTTCTCTTTTTTTTTTTCTCCCCATAACTTGATAAACACTGTAAGTGTGAAAAAGAAATAAAATAGAATTGATTTTGGCATTTTGCCTATTAGAATCATTTCTTGTTTGCATGAATGATGTTGATAATAAATACTTGCACTTTATTAATTAAGTGTAAGTATTTATACGGTAGACGTTGCCGATTTGAAAAATACGAAGCTATATATATACACTTACCGACTAAATGATCAAATAAGATATTTTATATAATTCATACAAGAAATGAACAAGGATACTAATTAAGGCAAACAAGCATGCCTAATTAGTAACCTGATGAAGCATGATAAGAAAATAAACCGATATATAGAACACAGTGTTTAGATAGACTCGCAAATAACAATGACAATAATTTCCAACTACACAAAACGGCAACAATTATACAATAATAACACAATGATAATAGTCAAGCAACCACAGCTAAAGAAATTCTTAGATAGATACTTTGTCATGGGATTTTGGTATCTATCCAAAAATTTCTCTTACAACACATGCGACATTTAATTAGCTTGACCTACAATTTGAATCCTAAGGACATTTGAAACCAGGAGGGACAGTTTTTTGACAAGCGCTAAGGATCAAGCTGAGCGTGACGGGCACATTCAAGTTGATCCCTAGCACATTGGCCTTAATTGCAGTGCAAAGGCAAAGTGCTGCCTCCAAATCAGCCAAACCCTTGATCAATGCACAACACTTGCTTGAAGGAGGAGTCCCAACTATAATGTTAACAAGCCCCAAAAGGTCAGCACAAGCCCCTAGCTTTAAGGTGTCCTTGGGGCAGTGTTCTTGTGGTGGGGGTGGTGGACATGATGCCTTGGGTGGAGGTGGGGGTGTTGCTTTTGGTGGTGGTGGAGGAGGTGCCTTTTTTGGTGTTGGTGTGGGGCAATTGGCTTCGGTGAAAGTTGAGTAAGCAAGGAGAGAAAGCACCAAAATGGTGGCAATTAGTTTGTTGGAGGCCATAGCTATAGCAATAAGCTTTGATTGATAGTATTGTTTGAATGGGATGGCCTTGGGGGTTGGACCATTCTTAAAGGCAAATTGTGAGGTGCATGTTGGAAATCTGATTGGGTGGAAGCGAGTGAAGGGTGTGATAACGTTTCCAGTTGGATCTTTTGTATGCTTCTGAAGAAATTGTTTTGTAGTATTTTGGTTGTTAATGCTTAGAGGCTTAGCTGTATTCGGATATTATCTCTCTTACCCACATTGTGATAAAAATTCCAGTCAGGAAGGTGCGTTTTCTCTATAGAGTATTTCAGTAAATAATTGTGGACTAGGTTTACTTTGTAGCACAGTACAGGCTCTCATTCCTCGGGAAGTGATAACATTTTCAAGCCTGATCATGAGAAGGCTAGAAGAAGCACAATTTTCACGTAGTTCGTTTAGCCATGAAAAGGGCAGCTTTGGCTTATATGCATTGTGGGGAAAGTAAAAGTAAAAATGGAATCAAAATGACTACATTCCTTAATTACTATTGAGTGCGAAAAAATTGAAAGATTCACAGATATCATTTTCCTCCTTTACTTGACATTCCCCTACACACATCACATGCAGCTTCTACGAATACTTACGCACTCAAATCACATACAGAGTATTCTCCTAGACTCTTAGTCTGTTCCCTTTTGCATGCCTTCACTAACTGAAAAAATATCCTATTTAATCTACCATCCTCTCACCGTGAATTTGTTGATTTAATTATCTCAGACATTTAGTAAAATGAGTTACATTATAAGTGAGATTAGTTAGGTTTCGTCTCGTTGTGAATAGATATTCTCCAATCCAATTTGAAACTTTTCAATCATTTTGTTCTATTTAAATTAAATTTTTTACTTCTATAGTTATTCTATTTTTCTTTCGTTTTTTTTTTTGGGTCACTTGATTGCAGCCTCCTCTGGACAATTGCAGCAATTGCTTTCTTTAAAGCAATTAAAATATCAATGCAATATGTGATTTCTAACTATAGAATTATCTCTCGTTGTTCCTTAAAATGATATAGATTCAAAATTTCAAGTTATAACTAATTTAAGTTAATTTAGATCTATTTAACAAAATTAAAAAAAGACTTTTAAAAAAGACAAACAGATAAGAATATAAAGACAAATTGCAGTGGGATATTTCCTATTTTATTACTTATTATTGGCTTCCAGATTGTAAATGGCTTCAAATTATAAACTTGTTCGTTTCGGATCCTTTGTCTTGTTTCATGGGCGAGCTAGCTACCAATTAATGGAAACCATAGCAAGAAGGCATTAGACATATATATTGTGAGAAGCACAGAACAAGCACATGCATCATTGCCTCGACTTAACACGTTGCGGGCAAAAACAATGCAAGGATATGGCAGTGGGTAGAGAAGTCAGCATCCCTGACGGAACCTCTTCAGTCCCCATGTTAGGTTGGCAAAATGACCTTTCACAACAAAAATCACCCCAAAATCAAAGTTTCTTTCGTTGTCCTTGTCCCTCATCAATATCAATCAACTAGTGTAGGAACCGTGCGATGCATGGGACAAAAAAAAATGAAAAATTAATGTGTTTGATATTAAATTTAATGAAAATAAAATAAGAGAAGATAAATAATATAAAAATGAGAGTGAATTAAAAAAAAAAAAAAGAAAGTAAATGATACAAAACAAACTTTATGTATGGCGATACATTGCAATATTAATCACCATTTGTGAAGCTACATTAAAATGAAAGAAAATATTAGCAATGATGAAAATATAATTTAATGTATTAAATTTATTTTAGATAATAACTTGTTATTGCAAGTGTAATTTTTTTTAAAAATAAATTCTAATAATTTTTAAATGATGATCAAAAAACAACAGAAAAATTTATTCAATTTTCTTCTCCCTCCATTTTTAGTAAAGTAATTTTAAAAAAATTCTATAAAACCATTTTATATAACAACTTCTTATATAAAGTGTAATTTATTATGTAAGCGAAGATCGAACAACTCCAAAAAAATAATATTTCATTTGTCTTATCCTCATCCTTCTTCAGCCTCGTAGTAAAGTTTTTTTTTTTTGTAAAAATAAATTATATAGAATTATTTCCTGTAAAAACATATTATTGAAACCGTAATTCAATTTATAAGGATATATATATCTCTAGTTTTTAAATAAGGATCAATCAGCTAAAAAAGAATCCATTTTCACCTTGCTCCGTGTCATAGTAAAATAGTTTTAGATATAAAAATATATTTAACCATTTCATACATAAATTATTATTAAAAATGTAATTTATATTATAAAGATAAAATTTTCAAAAAAAATAAATCATTTCATTACTTCAGCCTTCTAGTAAAATAATCCTTTAAAAGAATTATTTAATACAATAACTTATTATTAAAAAGTGTAATTTATATTGTAATGATAATTATCTGCAATTTTTAACTGAGTATCAAACAATTTAAAATAAAAATAATTCTAATTTTTTTTTCATCCTCTTTCTTCAGTCTCTTAATAAAGTAATTTTAAAAAAAATTCATAAAATCATTTTATATAATAACTCATTATTAAGAATATAATTCACGTTATGAGAGTGCCTACTTTCAATTTTTAAGTGAGGATCAAATAACTAAAAAATCACTCTAATTTTATTTCCCCTCCTTTTATTCAACTTCCTAATAACCATTGCTTATAAAGTTAATTTAAGATATTTTCTTCCAATATTTAAGTGAAAATTTTACAACTTCAAAAAACTTTGTTTTCCTCCTTCTCCCTTTTCTTTAATATCCTTATAATGATTTCATAAAGTTTTCAATTTAGTAATAATAATTGCATGTAAAAAATTCTATTACTAATTTTCATAAAGTCTCTGTTATTATTTCTTAAAAAATAATGAAGATAAAGAATAAAATATTTAATAAATAAAAAAAGAAAAGCATAATACCACTTAGATTAGTATTGATCTTCAAGAAGTATTCTTTTATTCTAGCTACTTCATATTATTTCAATGAAAAATTTATTTACATCTCTTATATTCTCTAGCAATAATAAGAATATTACGTAAATTATAATGATCTATAATATTAAGATTAAAAATATTTAAAATAATTTCAATAAAAGGATAAGAAGCATAAAATAAGTGATCAGATAAATAATTTTAATTTTTGATATGATTTATTTAATATTTTATCTTATTATAATAGTAGATGGAGATAATGGAGTAGTGGTAATAAATACTTCATTTTAATTGATGAATAGTGGACAATAGTAATAATATCATAATGAAATAGTGGGGTAGTGGACCAATTATTAAATACTTGGTTAAAAAGAAAAATTTTCAAATATTGGAGGTATTAGGAAGCATAGGAAAGTGCCACTTGGCAAAAGTTTTTAGTTTATTCTTCTAAAATATTATAATAACTAGTGTATTTCATATATATATTTCACATAATTTATACCCATATATATATATATATAATTTATTGTAATAATTTTATTATTGGGATTTTATTTTATTGTACAAATTTAATAAAGAATTATAAAATTTGAATTATAACATGATTATATAAATTAATTTAAAATATTCTAAAATTTAAATTATGCAAAATGAAATAATTATGTAAACAAAAAGTATAATTGTGAAATTTGTATTGAATAAATTATTTTAAACAGTATTTGTAGAAATTTATTTTATATAATAACTCAATATTAAAAATATTATCTTTTTTATAAAGATACGTACTTCTATTTTTTAAATAAAGATAAAATAAATAAAAAATTTTCCCTCTTCCTCCCATTTGTTTAGTAATTCATTATTAAAAATATAATTTATTTTATAAGAATATCTTTATCCAATTTTTGAGTGAGCATTAAACAAACAAAAAAATATGTTCCTTTTTTCTTATCATTCTCTTTCTACAACTTTATAGTAAAGTGACTTAAAAAAAAAATTCAAATAAGTATTCTATTTAACAACTCGTTATTTAAAGTGTAATTTACTTAATAAAGGTTTTACTTTTAATTGTTTAGATATGGATGCGGTTGAGCCTACAGTTTAGTAGTTATTTCTTGTATATCTCATTTGAGCCTAAAATAATGGGATGTCCTATATTCGACTCCTACCCCTTTCCCCCAAAAAAAATCCCCTAGGAATAATTCCCTTCACTAAAAAATAATAATAAAAAATAAAAAAATTGTTTAGGTATGAATAAAACAACTAAAAAAAATCCAGTTGATTTTCATTTATCCTTTCTCCAACCTCTAGTAAAGTAATTTAAGAAAACTATAACAAAATATTTCATATAACTACTCATTATTAAACATGTAACTCAATTATAAGGAACATACTTTCAATTTTTAAGTAAGGATTGAACAATTAAAACTACATTTAGTTTTTCTCTCCCTCCCATAAAGTATTTTTTTTTAAAAAAATTGTATAAAACCATTCCATATAAGAACTGCTTATTAAAAATGTAATTTGTTTTATAAGAATATATACTTTCAACTTTTAAGTGAGGAATAAACAACTAAAAATGATTAATTTCTTTTCCATCTCTCTCCCTTTTATTCAATGAAACTTGTAATAAAATAATTTTAAAGAAAAAAATTTACAAAAATATTTTACATAACTCATTATTGAAAATATAATTGTTTTCATAAGGATACTATGAAATAATTTTTTCACAACGATTGAACTCAAGTAAAATTTAGTCCATTTTATTCTCCTTCCCTATTTTTCAGCCTCATATTAAAGAAATTTTAAATTAAAAAATGCAAAATTTAGTTTCATATAATAACTCATTAGTAAAAATATTATCTTTTTATAAAGATATATACTTCTAATATTTAAATAAGGATAGAACAAATAAAAAAAATTTCCTCTCCCTCCTGTATCTTTAGTGACCCGTTATTAAAAATATAATTTGTTTTATAAAGATATCTATATCTAATTTTCGAGTGAGCATTAAACAAATAAAAAAATAGATTCATCTTTCCTTATGGATCTCTCTATGGCTTTGTAGTAAAGTGACTCCAAAAAAGTGTTCCAAATAAGCATTCTCTTTAACAACTCGTTATTTAAAATGTAATTCATATAATAAATGTTTTACTTCTAATTGTTTAGGTGGATAAAGTAACTAAAAAAAATCCAATTGATTTTCATCTATTCTTTCTCTAACCTCTAGGAAAATAATTTAAGAAAACTATAACAAAATATTTCATACAACAATTCATTATTAAATATATAACTCGATTATAAGGAACACCTTTTCAATTTTTAAGTAAAGATTAAACAATTAAAATTGAATTTAGTTTCCCTCTCTTTCCCATAAAGTAATTTCTTTAAAAAAAATTATATAAAATCATTCCATATAAGTACTATACTTATTAAAAATGTAATTTGTTATATAAGAATATATATTTTCAACTTTTAAGTGAGGAACAAACAACTATAAATAATTAATTTCTTTTCTATCTCCCTTCCTTTTATTTAATGAAACTCTTAATAAAATAATTTGAAAGAAAAATGTTTACAAAAATATTTTATATAACCCATTATTGAAAATATAATTTTTTATAAGGATACTATGAAACAATTTTTTTCACAATGATTAAACTCAAGAAAAATTTAATCCATTTTGTTTTCCCACCCTATTCTTTAGCCTCATATCAAAGTAATTTTAAATAAAAAAATGCAAAATTTAGTTTTATATAATAATTCATTAGGAAAATAATTTGCTACTATAAAATATAGATTATCAATTAGATAGAATTGTCAAAAATAATTTGTTTACTTAATTATTTTTAAGTTAAGTTAATTTGAGAACTAATTAAAAAGGATAAATCACATCAATTTATTATTTTTTATTTATGTTTAGATTATTACATCTCCAAAATAAATTTCTTTCACATCATCATCCAAACCAACAACCATCTACCAATGAGATTTAACATTTTATTGAATTCTTATTTTGATTTGTGAACCTAATGAACAGATTTATGATATTGGCCCTGATTATGGTATACCGTCCAATTAAATGGACATACAGTTAATATCATTTAGTTTCAAAAAAAAACTTTTATATTTTAATTTTAAATTGATAATTTCTTAAATCAAAAAGTTTTTTTAATTGATTATAGAGAAGGGCAACATGTGGCTGCCACATGGTAGACATTTCCCATTTATACATCTACTTTATTATATGTATAAATATAATATATTAAATTTGTGCTTTTTGACAAAATGTATTAAATGTCGTGAAAACAACGACTGTTGTCTTGTTAGAGGAAAACGTATATATCGTGAAATTATTTATTGTTATATTGCATTTCTTTTTTGTCGGCATGAATAATATCTATGCAATAGTGCATGCAGTAAAACTAATGCCGGAAAAAATTCCATACATCAACTGTCATTTATATTGATACTACTTGAATAGTTACTCTTTATCTTGGTGACAAACTTTTCCATTGACACATTAAATTAGTGTTAATTACATAAACATTCAATAGATATGTTAAAGTTAATTTAAGTTTGTCGTTTAAAGGTTAAGATGATATGTGATATATCTAGATATATTTAAGTAATAAAAGAATGATTCCACCAATGGAGTTGGCTTACCTAGATGTCAATTTTCTACTCATATATTACCATAACTTGGATTTGATTTCTAGATTCTTCTATTAGTGGATAAGTATCTTAATGAGCACTCAGTAAGCTTGAAGTATGCTTTGGCCTGGACTAGATGATTGAACAAGCCTTCCCCTTGACATAAACTTTTGCCAGCCAAAAATTAAAATATAATAATTAATGATTCTAATTTACAATTTTTTTAAGAAAAAGGAATTTGACACATATTATTCTCGAATTAAAAAACTATTGAAGGATTCTTTTAGCAATTGTTAACAAGTCTCATATTGACTAAAAGTATAGCATAAATAGCCTTTGTAATCACTTAGAACATTCCCCTTTGAATTAGTTAGCTTTTGAGATAGAGTTAAATCGACAATCTTAAGACAGTACCGAGCCACCCACAAATATTTAGTTCTACAAACTTCACTCTCCAAGCGTCAATTCTTGAGTATGAGACGGGTATGTTAAGAAGTCCTACACATTAGCTAGATGTATGACTTAGCTAGATAGCCTTTATAATCATTTGAAAAATCCTTCCTCTCCTTGAGGTAGCTTTTGGGATTAGATTAGTCCCACAATCTTAAGAACAAGTGTTTTTTGGATTTTTTTTATATAAAAAAAGATAACACCTTAATAGGAATTATTGAAACACATATCATTAATTTACCATTTTCATTGAAAAAAAAAAAAATTCTGATACCTATTCTTATACGAGGAGGCAAGTTCTTTAAACTTACCTTCCCAAAGCCTATAGTGTCTTAATTCTTTTATTCTTTAGTATCTCTTATGTGATTTTATTTAGAGATGACAACATAATCTATTTAGACGGGTACCTGTAAGGATTACCCATGCACAATGGGGGCAGGTATAGGGACGATTTTAGTCCCCGCGGGGATGGGGACTAGGTCCCTATTTACTAAATTGGGTCCCATAGAAATCTACGAAATATATATAACACACCTTGGAAAACTCATCTAGTGTCTATTGGTGGGAGATGGTGGGTTTTAGGGTGCTATCTTGCATAGTAAGTACTTGGGTCCAAATTGTTATTCTAGATTTTTCCTCCTAAGAGAGCCTCTTATCTTTATCCAAGTATTGTTAAAGCTTGGGCATTCTTAAAGGATGGTTTTTGTTGGACCCTTGGGAATGGTTATTCCTCTTTTTGGAATGATGTGTGCTGTGACTTGGGTTGGCTTTGCACTTTGGTTGATTTTGTTCACATCTCGGACTTGGATGCTTTGATTTGTGATGTTTGGCATGAGGGTACCTAGTTCTTTGATAACCTATCCATGATTATTCCTCTTGATCTCTAGCATTGGATTTCGAAAGTTCCTATTCCTGCTGTTGTTGATCGTGATGATGGTTGGATTTGGGGGTCAAATTTGGGTGTTTATTCTATTGCTATTGGTTATCCATGGCTTTTGGAGAGGAGTGCTATTGGTCCTGGCTTTGGAAAGGTATTGCACCTAAGAAGGTTCGAATCTCATTCTAGCTCATGTTACAAGGTGGTATTCCCATCAATTTGTTCCGTTTCTCTCGTAATTTTTGTGCTTCTCCCATTTTCTAGAGGTGTGGGGTGGAGGTTGAATCTCTTTTACATTGTCTGCATGATTGTTCTCTTAGTAGAGATATTTGGTGCATGCTTGGTTTTGGCTATGCTTATTTCTTTTAGATTGATTGGTTATAGGCTTGGTTTCGAGGTTCTTTGCGAAAGAACCCAGGCCACATATTTGTCTCGATTGTTTGGATTCTTTGGTGTTGATGGAATATGGTTGTTTCTGAAGGGGTACTTTGGTCTAACACCCATGCTTTGTAGCTAGTTTATGCTCTTGTAGAGGACATTCAGTATTGCTCCTTGTTTCCCCATTTTCTTCCAACTATTGAGTCTCGTGAATTCTAGTATGCTCCTATTGTAGGTGTTTTGAAGCTTAATATTGATAGTAGTGTCATTGTTTCCTTGTCTTGAGCAGGTTTTGGAGGTATTATCTGAAATCACCTTGGGGATTAGGTGACTAGTTTCTTAGGTTATGTTGCTTCTACAGACATCTTAAGGGTGGAACTGTTAGCCATTTTGAAGGGCTTGGCCTTTTGCTTCGATGGTTGGTGTCTGTAATTTGATTTGCGAAATGGACTCTTTGGAGGCTTTCATATTGTGATTGCCTTGAGAGTTCAATCTAGACATGCTTCTATTGCTATCATCAGGGAAATTCACCTTATGCTCACTAGGGACTAGTTGTAACCTTCTCCCATGTTCTTAGATCGAGCAACGCTTGTGCTGACCACATGGCCCATCATGGGGCTATTCCTGGTATTGGGTTCTTGCCGTGGGACTCACCAAGTTGGGCTTTTTAGCCAAGGATTTAAGGAGACTCCCACTTGGCTTGTTGCTTCTTTTGTTTTCTTTCCCTTGTTTACCAAAAAATATATATGTACACACACATCCAAACCCTAGTGGGGATAATTATGATTTGGGTTTTTGTAATTATCTTTTATATGATTATAATTGTTGTTAAAATTGTTGGATTTTCATCATGTATTTTCATTGTAATTTGGATTGTGTTTTGTTAATTTTGTAATGAATTATAAATATTATATATGCTTTATTTAGGCTTAAGAATATTTTTTTAATGAATTTTATCTTCTTCTTTTTTTTTGCACAAATCCATGAAGACGAATTCAAATTCCATGGGATGGAGATCTGTGATAGGGAAGGGGTAAAGATGGAAGGCAAATTTCCAAACAGGGAAATGGGGCGGGGACATTGTCATCCCTAATTTTATTAATATATCATGCAAAGTGGAAAAATGGTATTAATGTAGATTTTTTCAAAGTAGATTATTCAATTTATTTTGTCCAACTTTAAGTTTTTTCATATCTTTTGAATATAGGACCTTATATTTGAGTCATAGCTAGTCATGTTCATAGAGAGAAACTCTCACTATAGTATATTATCTTTTTCCAATACATATAACTTAAATTCGATATAACATGCTTAAGAAATCTAAATTTCTTCTGTTCGAACTAACAAACATTGGCAAATAGAGTCTTCACACTGTGTGGTTGCACAATTCTTTTTTTTTTAAACCAATGTAAAAAGAGAAAGAAAAAAAAAGTGTCAATGTAATAACTAATCACTCGATAATGTTTAGCTAGGAAATTACCCATATTTGAGAGAAGTTATTACTGGTGAAAGATTTTCTCTTACCATTTGATGTATTCATTATTTGATGCTTTCTAGTGCCACAAAATTTCATCTAAAATGAACAAGGTAAATATTGTTTCAAAATTGCAATTTTATACAAGTAAAAAAACTTATATAATTGGATGAATGTAATTGATAAAGTCACTGACGATTTCAACGCAATTTCGTCAAATCATACGAAAGCAAGCAAAATTTGCCCATGAATAAAGTACACAATTTTGAGTTTCAAAGTTTGGACTTTATGGTTTCAGGTCCAGCCTGGTCGAACTAGACCCTAAAATTGTTTTGGATCAACTAATGGACTTAGAATTCGGCTCTTGATAACACAGTAGGCCCATGAAGAGTTATATTCGGCATGGACATGAAGGGAAGATTGATCATAAGTTCATAACCAATGGGCCTTATCTTAACTGGACAGACATAGCATGAAATCAAGCGTGTTGGCAATGGAAACATAGGATCCAAGTCCAAAAATATGACAAGGAAACTTGGGATAAAGTGCTTTTAATGATCCTTCAGGCAGTAAGAGGGATATAAGGAGTGGATGGATCTCGTTGCTAAAGATGCGAGTTCGGTGTCCTCCCTAAGCCTGGTTACGACAGCCTGGGCACTCCCCTCTTTTCCAATCTGATCCCCATCTTGAAGGACCATATTCATAATTAATTGTGAAGGATTGTTTTTTATCTTTTTGTTTGGTCAATCTCTCTGCTCTCTGGAGGTGCTAAAGAGAAGGTTTGGGAGTCATGTTAGTTTCAAGTTTTTTTTTAAAAAAAAAAATGTGCTCTTAATGGGTCCAAGACTTTCTGCGTCGGTTTTCGCAAACCCTTACCAAGGGAATGCAACAAAACAAAGTGGGATAGAAGTGAGGTTGTCCTTATCATTGGCTCTGCAATGCGGCTCAGCAGATATATTAAAAATAGAATATGGAAATTTAGAACTGCTATCTTCCCCGTTGCAAATATGATGTCCATATGTGGAATCAATCAAAGCATCCAAATCTTGAGGTATCTTTACATGTAAAATAAACAAAATCTTGAGATATCTTATACACGAATACTGATATATTCATCTTAACTGATCATATAGCCTATTTTAAATATAAAGAGGCAACACATGATGCTTTGAGTTATGAATATATATTCATCTCCCCTTACAGGGACGGGAACAGCCCTCGGGCTTTCCTGTTTACACACATGATATATATTCACAAAAAAAATTATGAATATATAATCTAAAGAGTCAATTAATATTGGTAGGCCTGTATAATATTTGACACATATATATTAATTAATAACTTACTAGTTAAAAGGCCGTGCTTTGTATGGGCATTACTTATGTTATAATCAGTTATTGTTTATATTGGGTGAAAAAAAAATCAAATTAATCTAAACATAATTTAGAAATAATTATGTTCATTTAAAATTATTTAGTCAATTAGAAAAGCCAAAAATTTGAAAGGAACATTCCATTAAATTATAGCGAGTGAAAGAGGCTGAAAATATTCAAAAGAATTGAGTTGGGTTTAAAAAATAGAGATAAAAAATAAAAAATATAAAAAAAATTAAACTCAAATTTGATCATGGCGGCCATAGCAGTTGCTCTTTCTTAATGGTGTTCTTCCCAATCTTTATTTTACACTATTGAGAAAAGTGAATATGAAAAGTTATCTTTTGTGTCTTTTTATATCTAATTAGACGGTATCTGTGCACTACACAGAGAAATAATTTTTTAAATTATTATTTAATTTAAAATTATTTAATATTTTATTTTATAAGATATCAGGTTATTTTTTATAATTTTATTTTTGAACATGTTTATTTACATACATATTTGTTATTAGTTATTAGAAAATAAAAAATAAATAAATTAGACACCCTTCTCTTAAGAAATATCTTTATTACACAACTTTTCTCTTTTCTTCAAAATATATACCATATGGCTATAAGATGAATTTTGTTAATGAGTTTATTTTTTTTAAAATGTAGTTAATCTATTTGACAATTTGAATAACTACATAATTTTTCAAAAACAATTGAATACCAATAAAACAATGAATTAGTTGAAATAATGTAACATATAAAGATATAAAAAATTTTAAATTAATTAAATTAAAATTTAGATTATCTTTATTAAGTTAAATTTAACATAAATACATTAGTTATGATTTAGATGATAATTATTGCAACTATTTTAAATTGTCACAATATTATTTATGTATATTATGATCATCTAACAATTGTGCATAACTATTCGCCTAAAGAATTTTGAAATTAATCAAGACAAATTATTGATATTGTGTTTATCAAGTTTAATTTAACATATATCGAACCAATATATAATATAACTATATTAAAATATTACAAAATGTTATATAGTGTATATCTTAAAAAATAATTGAAATCACTTTAATTATTCTCAAGATTTTGATTTTGTCAAGTTTAAATTAACACATATAGCTATATTTTTTATGAGTTAAATTAAATAATATCAAGATATTGATTTTACTAAATAAGATACTCCCAAATATGGTTATAAAATTAATTTTGTTAATGAGGTTAAGTTAAAACAATGAAGGTAATTTATTTGACAATTTGATTAATCACATAATTTAGAAAAAAACAATAAAGATTTTGAATACCCAAGAAAATGATAAATCAGTTGAAATAATATAATATACAAAGATATAAAGATTTGAATTTAATTAAATTAAAATTTAGATATTACCTTCATCAGGATAAATTGAAATATTTTCACTTTTATAAAAAAGCAATAAGTGATATTATTTTAAAGAAAATATATACATGTTCTATAACATGATTAAATCAGATTAAGTTAAAATTTTAAAGTTATAACTACAAAGTAAAGATATAAAATTAAAGTTAGAATTAATGAATATAATTAAAGGTGTATTTGTTTTAATTTTTAAAAAGAGTTATTATAAAACATGAACATTTTATTTCCTATGCATTACGATTTTTTTTGTTTTTAAAAAGTAGTATTTATTTCCTATTGACTATATATATAGTATTGATGGATATTTAAACGAAGCATCTATTGAAGTAAAATATTTTCTTTTACACATAGTTGTTTTAGCTATGCTCCTCCTCTTCTTTTATTTTCCGACAAATTCAACAAATACTTAAAATATGAATTCATAAATTTTTTTTTCTGTTATGAATATATTAATTTTTTTAAAAAAAATGTATTCTTTATTTTTTAATCATTACACTAACAATACCATATAAGAAATCTCTGCAAACATATAGAAATTAATTGATTGAAATTGCATTTGATTTTGAATCAAAAAACATATTTTGGAAAGGCATAAATTAAGGGAAAATTGAAAATTTTGGATTTTAGAATAAAAAAATAAAAGGTTGTCAATGAATGGGTGAAAAAGCCTAAATTTGTTATTGTAGGTATTTAATGCAAGTCTTGGAAGAAGACAAAAATAAAAAGATATTAAATTAAGAGTATCATATATCATATATCTATATCTTAAAGTAATATTATGACTTTTTATATTCTGGATACTAAAAATCTCAATTTTATACTCTAAATTGAATATCTTTTACCTTTATTTTTATCTTTTTCTAGAATCTTGCATTAAATAATTACACCACTAATTTTAAGCTTCTCCACCCATTCATTGATAGCCATTTTTCTTCCCCAAAATCAATTTTTTTCAATTTTCTTATAGCTTATCACTTATTCTATAATTATGGGAATATCTAAATTTATCTAATGAAGGAAATATCTAAATTTTAATTTAATTAATTTCAAAATTTTTGTATCTTTATATGTTATATCATTTTCAACTAATTCATTATTTTATTCAATATTCAAAATCTTTATTTTTTTTTAAAAAGTTATGTGGTTAATCAAATTAATTGTCAAATAAATTATCTTCATTACTTTAATTTAACTTCATAACAGAATTAATTTTATAATCATATTTGCAAGTATCTTATTCTATAAAACTAATATCTTGTTATTATTTAATTTAATTTATAAAAAATATAGTTACATATGTTAGGACAATTTATGTGATTTCAACTATTTATTTTAGGGAAATACTCTATAATATTTTGTAATATTTTAATATACTTACCGTATATATTGGTTCAATCTATGTTAAATTAAACTTGACAAACACAATATCTATAACTTGGCTTGATTGATTTCGAAATTCTTAAGACTAATAATTGTGCACAATCATTAGATAATCATAATATATATAAATATCACTGTTATAGTTTAAAATAATTGTAGTAGTTATCATCAATTCATAACCAATGTATTTATGTTAAATTTAACCGAATAAAGGCAATATTTAAATTTTAATTTAATTAATTATTTTCAAAATCTTTATGTCTTTTTATGTTATATCATTTCAATTAATTTATTATTTTAATGGGAATTCAATTGTTTTTAAAAAATTATGTAGTTAATCAAATTATCAAATAAATTGCCTTCAATTTTTTTAAATTTAAAATGATTAAAAAAATTCATCTTATAACCATGTTTCGGGTGTATGTTTTGTAAAATAGAAGAAAAGTTATGTAATAAAAATATCTCTTAGTGAAGAGATGTCTAATTTACTTTTTTTTTTTAAAATTTTAACTAATAAAAATATATGCATAAAAATGCATATATTCAAAATAAAATTATAAAATTAATTTGTAAACAAAAAATTATAAAAATTAATTTATTATCTTATAAAATAAAATAAATTAATAATAATTTTAAAAATTCTTTTCCAGTGTAATGCATGGATATCATTTAGTTAATTGAGGGACTTATGGTATCCAGAATATGAAAAACTATAGGATTACTTTAAGATATAGATATATAATATATGATATGATATATATGAAATAAAAAATATTAGCAAGATATAATGAGGTAAATTGACGTCATCTTTAGTTTGATTTTGTGTATAATTTGTTAAGTATAATGTGTTAAGAAATTAAATGTAAAAAATATTTTAGTTTAATTAAAAAAGAATTCACATCGCATTTAGTTTTATTTGTTTAACTTATTTAACTATTTCTTCAGAAAGGAAAAGAAGCATGAACCATTTTAATTTTCAATTAATATTTAAGAATAGATAAGTATAGATAATATCTTCAAAGAATTACATTAGTAATTAATGGAAATCAAGAATATGAAAAGTCAAATTTTTATTAGAATTTTTATTGGTGAATAAATATAAGAGTAATTTATTGAGACCTTTCATTTTTAGAATATGAAAAGTCAAGGCTTTTTGTAGTACTACTTTTAGATATGAAAATATATGAAGTATGAACCATTTTAATTTTCAATAAATATTTAAAAATAGATAAGTATAGATAATATCTTCAAAGAGTTACGTTAGTAATTAATGGAAATCAAGAATATGAAAAGTCAATTTTTTATTAGAATTTTTATTGGTGAGTGAATATAAGAGTAATTTATTGAGACCTTTCATTTTTAGAATATGAAAAGTCAAGGTTTTTTGTAGTATTACTTTTAGATATGAACATATGATAAAAGGATATTTAGAGTATAGCAGATAATAATATTAAAAAGATTATGAGATAATGAAATTGCAGTAAATTGTGGGATTATGGGTTCATAGGCTTATGTATTTAGGCAGAGTTGTATCCTAAAATGAGAAAAAGGATACTATTTTAAAAATTTAAAAAATAAGAACAAAAACAAAAATAAAAGCAAATAAAAATTTTACTGCATACATATTTAAAAAGTGGAACTATTATGTGGTGAAAAATTCAAGCGAGTACATATTTGGAGTAGTTCACTTGCAAGAAAATGGATCTCGCATTATAGGAAGGGAGGATTTATCAACAGCTTAAAAAAATAATTTATTTATATAAGAATTGTTTTCGTTCTTGAAAGGGCCTTTCATTTTCGGCGCCGACTTCGGTGCACTTCGCGGTCCAAGGTGCTTAGTGCACCTTGTAAGTCATGCATCCAATTACAGAAATTTGTGAGGTGTATCGATATACTAATTACCTATAATGTATTATAGTAATATATTAATTTTAAAAAAATTAAAAATATAATTAAATATATTTTAAAAATTAATTTTTATACACTAATAATATAAAATTATATTGATAATATAAAATAATTTTATACTATCAATATAATATTATACTGATAGATAGTATAAAATTATATTAACAGAGTAAAATTATACTGATAAAATTTTTATAATTTTTAAAATTTAATTTTTATACATTAATAGTATAAAATTATACTGATAGAGTAAAATTATATTAATAAAATTTTTTGATTATAATGATAGTATAAAATTATTTTATACTCTATCAGTATAAAATTACCCTGACAGAGTAAAATTATATTGATAAAAAATTTTTATTATAATAACAATATAAAATTATTTTATACTGCCAGTATAATTTTATACTGTCAATATATAATAATTAATTTTTAAAATATATTTAATTATATTTTTAAATTTTCTTAAAATTAGATATTACTACAGTGCATCATAGGTGATCGGTGCATTGATGCACCTCACAATCTCACCATCTGATTGCAAGGTGCACCATGCTCCTTGACCAACGAAGAGCACTGTAGATGGCGCCTTCATTTTCATCATTTAATCCAGTGGTAACTTGTGAAATAGTCAGCAAAGTGATAATACACGGCAAGATGACATGATTCATGGTAAGTTGGCAACTTCTCCTATCCAATTCTGTTAGAGAGTTAATCAATAAAATATTTATAGTATCATCCGGTGGCTCAAGTAGTACCTCTATTGATCCTTGTGTCTAGAGTGATAGTGTGATTTGGGGTTGTCTATTCCTTCCCCATTTTCCGTAATAGCTCCACTCCGCTTCCACTAACTATAGCTCCTAAGTGAAAAAAATAAAGTTACGCTCTTCTCCAAAAGCAATTGGGGCTCATAGCCGCATCTAAAGAAATGGTCCAGCTAATGGGAATGGCCAAGAAAAAGCCAAACCTAATTTCAACCTACGATCAATCGACTAGGTTTTTTATCGAACGGTAAGAGATGCGTATCGGGGCTTGTAAAAATATCGTGAGAATCCATGCCATGCGATCCACCCTATTCCCCATTCGGATACACGCCTCCAAAATTAAAACTCTCTCAAACGACGACGTGGCCCCATTTCAACGAAGGGTCCAGATCCTCCCACAACCACGTGCGCTCACCATTGGGCCCCAGCATGGGCCCAGCCCAACCACACCACTCACCAAAATCCAACGGCTCATGCGACCCTTAATCGTAGTCCCTAGTCCATCCGAACCCAAGAGAAGGCGCAAGGTTGCTATCGTGCGCCACATAGCTCGCAAGCGAATAAACAGAGAAACGGCGCAAGGTAACTATCGTGCGCCACCCCCCATTGTCCAAACCTCTCTCTTCTCCTTTCTTTCACGCACCACATCCCTCTCTGCCTCCTTCTCCATCTTCTCTCTCTCTCTCTCTCTCTCTCTCTCTCTGCGTCTCTCTCTGCGTTTGCGTTCGCTTCGATTTTTTTTTTTTTTTCTGGTTTGCAATAACAGACTCCGAAAACAATGAAGCACACTTCGTCCGAGGCAGTGCCTTCTCTACCATCCGCGCCTCCTTCCTCCTCCGACCAATCACAAGCCGCCACGTCATCGTCTGGGCCTCCGTCGGCGTCGCCATCATCCTCATCCGCCGCAGCGACGGAGGACCTAGCTGTGGGGTCGCGAGACGGAGGCGGCGGCGCCGCCGCGCAGGAGACTGTTATCGTCGATCGTCGCGGCGAGCACGCCGCCGTGTGCCGGTGGACAGTGCAGAATTTCCCGCGCGTGAAGGCACGTGCGCTGTGGAGCAAGTACTTCGAGGTCGGAGGCTACGATTGCCGGTTACTGGTTTACCCGAAGGGCGATTCGCAGGCTCTGCCAGGGTACATCTCAATCTACCTCCAAATCATGGACCCTCGCGGCACCTCATCCTCCAAATGGGACTGCTTCGCCAGCTACCGTCTCGCAATCGTGAACCTCGCCGACGATTCCAAAACCATCCACCGCGATTCCTGGCACCGATTCTCCAGCAAGAAGAAATCCCACGGCTGGTGCGATTTCACGCCTTCCTCCACCGTCTTCGATCCGAAACTAGGTTACCTCTTCAACAACGACGCCGTTTTGATCACCGCCGATATCCTCATCCTCAACGAGTCCGTCAATTTCACGCGCGATAACAACGAGGTCCAGTCCTCGTCTTCGTCGGCGCTAGGCTCCGCGGCGGCCTCATCGGTCGTCGCGGGACCGGTTTCCGATGTTTTGAGCGGGAAGTTCACTTGGAAGGTTCATAATTTTAGCTTGTTTAAGGAGATGATTAAGACGCAGAAGATAATGAGCCCCGTTTTCCCCGCTGGGGAGTGTAATTTGAGGATTAGTGTGTATCAGAGTTCGGTGAATGGTGTTGAGTATTTGTCAATGTGTTTGGAGAGTAAGGACACTGATAAGACTGTGATGTTGTCTGACAGGAGTTGCTGGTGTTTGTTTAGGATGTCTGTGTTGAACCAGAAGCCGGGTTCGAATCACATGCATAGGGATTCATATGGGAGGTTTGCAGCTGATAATAAGAGTGGCGATAATACTAGTTTGGGGTGGAATGATTACATGAAGATGTCGGATTTTATAGGGCCTGATTCGGGGTTTTTGGCCGATGATACCGCTGTGTTTAGTACTTCATTTCATGTGATCAAGGAGTTTAGTAGCTTCTCCAAGAATGGGGCTATGATTGCAGGGAGGAGTGGGGGCGGGGCAAGGAAGTCTGATGGACATGTTGGCAAGTTCACCTGGAGGATTGAGAATTTTACGAGGTTGAAGGATTTACTGAAGAAGAGGAAGATTACTGGTCTTTGTATCAAGAGCAGGAGGTTCCAGATTGGTAACAGGGATTGTCGTCTTATTGTTTATCCCCGAGGTGTGCCATTTTCTTGTTCTGCAAATCTTTTTATTAATTTATCTGTTTAGCAACTGCTTGGTTATGGGCTTATAGTTAACTATCAATGATTTGCTGTCTTGTTAGTAAGTTTGTAACTCCTTTAGGTATGATCTTTTTGTGAGCATTCTGGTACAATTCTTACCCATGTTGACTAGTTGAAGGGGCATACTAGGTGCACTTTATACATACACATACACTGTTTTTTTAATTAGCTTTTCATCGCATTCGATACTTCATACTTGCAGTTGTATACTTCATACTTGCAGTTGTATACTTACTGAATCAAGTAGCAAACACACCATGTTTATAGATAACCTAGATCTGGGTTCTTGCTGTACGAGTATAGTCTGGTCCTTACACTCAGGATTGTTTTGATGCAATGAGAAGATGTTTAGGTTGTGATAAAAAATGGTTTCTGATAAATTTTTCTATGGTTTTGGTGCTATCAGGGCAGTCTCAGCCACCATGCCACCTTTCTGTGTTTCTTGAAGTTACGGATTCAAGGAATACTTCCAGTGATTGGAGTTGTTTTGTTAGTCATCGTTTGTCAGTTGTGAACCAGAGGATGGAGGATAAGTCTGTCACCAAGGAGTCTCAGAACCGCTACTCCAAAGCTGCAAAGGATTGGGGCTGGCGTGAATTTGTGACACTTACAAGTCTTTTCGATCAAGATTCAGGGTTTCTTGTCCAGGACACTGTCATATTCTCAGCTGAAGTTCTTATATTGAAAGAGACGTCAATAATGCAGGATTTTACTGATCATGATTCTGAGTTGAGCAACAGTGGTTCCCTAATTGATAGTTATGGGAAAAGAAGTTCGTTTACATGGAAAGTGGAGAATTTCCTGTCTTTCAAGGAAATAATGGAGACTCGAAAAATCTTCAGTAAATTCTTTCAGGCTGGTGGATGCGAACTTCGGATTGGTAGGTGTCTTATTGTGTGGATATTATCTCCATTCTATTCACTGGAAGTAGTAATTGCAAACCTTTGCATTCCTGTTCTTTGATTCAAACCTTATGTTTCCATGTCACAGGTGTGTACGAGTCTTTTGATACCATATGTATTTATTTAGAGAGTGACCAGGCTGTTGGTAGCGATCCTGATAAAAACTTCTGGGTCAGATACAGGATGGCTGTTGTGAATCAAAAGAACCCAGCCAAGACAGTTTGGAAAGAATCTTCTATCTGCACAAAGACATGGAATAATTCCGTTTTGCAATTCATGAAGGTGTCTGATATGCTAGAAGCAGATGCAGGGTTTCTTGTCCGTGACACTGTTGTTTTTGTATGCGAAATTTTGGATTGCTGCCCTTGGTTTGAGTTTTCAGACTTAGAGGTAAGTTCCTGCAGGATTGCCCAGTCTATGTATTACCTTTTATGGACAATTGTTAATTGATTGTACCAATTGTTCTTGCCCTCGCCCCAGCACACACACACACATTGTTTCTATGTCCTTATACTGTCTATAGCATGGCTTATTATTGACTTTCGAATTTAGAAAAAAGACTACATCTATATGCATGGCTATCTATCTGACCCTGGACCTTCTGCCCCTGACATGTCAATAGTTTAACATATAATATATCTGGTCTTCCATCTAACTTATATTCTGTATGGTAAGAATGGAACAAGCAAGTTAGGAAATAAGGCATCTTCCTTGGAATTTTTGCTCGTTATTTGCTGATGCGATGCATGGATCAGGCTGATAAGTGACTCACACGTTACAGAAGTTGATTAATGATTCAGTTCCTAATTTTGCATCCCTTGAACTGCTTAATGTACAATAAAACTTGTAAGTTCAGACCAAAAGAAAACTTGTAAACATATTTCTATCCCATGCCGGAGCCATATGCTGTAATTGTGATTATATATATGTTTCTTCTATCGAAAAAATTGTGATTATATGTTTTACCCCTTAGTTTGTCACATGTTCTGAATTCAAACGTTTTTTTTTTTTTTTTTAATGATTTTATCACAACTACTGGTTGTTTTGAATATGTTTTGCTTTTATGAGAGGTTGCGCTTGCCTCGTCTAATGTAATCTTTAATGTACAGGTTTTAGCTTCAGAGGATGATCAGGATGCATTGACAACTGATCCTGATGAGCTCATCGACTCTGAAGACAGCGAAGGGATAAGTGGAGACGAGGAAGACATTTTCAGAAATCTTCTTTCCAGAGCTGGATTTCATCTAACATATGGAGATAATCCTTCACAGCCACAGGTTACTTTAAGAGAGAAACTTTTAATGGATGCTGGTGCAATTGCTGGGTTTCTGACTGGACTTCGGGTTTATCTTGATGATCCTGCTAAAGTAAAGCGTTTGCTTCTTCCTACCAAGCTTTCTGGTAATTGTGATGGGAATAAGGCCACGAAGGCTGATGAGTCTTCCCCTAGTTTAATGAATTTACTGATGGGAGTTAAAGTATTGCAGCAAGCAATCATTGATTTACTCCTAGATATAATGGTCGAGTGCTGCCAGCCTTCTGAAGGGGTTCCTGTTGCCGATTCTGTTGATGCTTGCTCAAAACCTTCTCCAGACGGCAGCGGTGCTTCTAGTCCTCTTGAATGTGAGAGAGAAAATGGAGCAATAGAGTCTGCCCAAGTTCCTGTTTACGAGAGGTTGGATTCTTTTGTTGAAGAGAGCGGTGGTACATCTGCTGTACAGAGCTCTGATTTAAATAGGAATGGTATTCAGGTAAAAGCTGTTCCTGGACAGCCTATTTGTCCACCAGAAACATCTGCCACTGGTTCAGAAAATGCATCCTTTCGGTCAAAGGTATACTTTTGTGTTCATATGAGGTAATTTTTTGTTAAGTATATCTATGGTTTTGATTGTGCAAATTTGGGATTTCAGACCAAGTGGCCAGAACAGTCTGAGGAGCTCTTAGGTTTGATTGTAAACTCACTAAGAGCTTTGGATGGGGCTGTTCCGCAAGGATGTCCAGAGCCAAGACGGCGACCTCAGTCTGCACAGAAAATTGCTCTTGTATTGGACAAGGCTCCTAAGCATTTACAAGCAGACCTAGTTGCTCTGGTGCCCAAATTGGTTGAGCAGTCAGAACACCCGCTGGCTGCCTGTGCACTTCTTGAGCGACTACAAAAGCCAGATGCAGAACCTGCTTTACGAATACCTGTGAGATACACTATTAATTTTTTCCACAATGCCTTATCTGAATTATTTTGTCATATACACTTAATGTCTTGGGATTTTATTCTTGAATTATAAGTATACCTTGGCTGCATTTCCATCACTACCAACATGATGCTAAGTATGGTTGCATTGTTTTTCTCCTATTGATGGCACCCCCCCTCTCTCTCTCTTAGGTGTTTGGAGCTCTTTGTCAACTGGAGTGTGGCAGTGAAGTGTGGGAACGTATTCTGTTTCAGTCTTTTGAGCTTTTGACAGACTCAAATGATGAACCCCTTACTGCAACAATAGATTTTATATTCAAAGCAGCATCTCAATGTCAACACCTGCCTGAAGCAGTAAGCTTGAAGATAGTTGGAAATTGCACAATGTTTATTTAATATGTTTATGTCATCTTTCCCAAATATTTTATGAAGCATTTGTAACATTATTTTTAACTCTTTATGTAGGTTAGGTCTGTTCGTGTCAGGCTGAAGAATCTTGGTCTTGATGTGTCGCCTTGTGTCCTTGACTTTTTGAGTAAGACTATAAATAGTTGGGGTGATGTTGCTGAAACCATACTTAGGGACATTGATTGTGATGATGACAGTTGCTCAGCTTTGCCTTGTGGGATTTTCTTATTTGGTGAACATGGCACTACTCCCACTGGACTGCATGTGATTGATGAGCAGGCTTTTTGTGCTAGTCGTCATTTTTCTGATATTTATATACTGCTTGAGATGTTATCTATTCCATGTCTTGCTGTAGAAGCTTCTCAAACATTTGAGAGAGCTGTAGCTCGAGGTGCAATAGGTGCTCAGTCTGTAGCCTTAGTATTGGAAAGTCGCCTTTCCCAAAGATTGAATAATAGTGCCAGATATGCTTCTGAAAATTTTCAACATTCAGGGGGTGTATCAGAGGGAGATGCCACTGAGCAACTGGGAGTTCAAAGGGATGATTTTACTTCAGTTCTTGGTCTTGCTGAGACTTTGGCCCTTTCCAAAGACCCATGTGTGAAAGAATTCGTTAAGTTGCTTTACACGATATTGTTTAGATGGTATGCCAATGAATCTTACCGGGGGAGGATGCTGAAGAGGCTTGTTGACCGGGCCACCAGCACAACAGATAATGGTCGTGAAGTAGATTTTGATTTGGATGTCTTAGTTACTTTGGTCTGTGAGGAGCAGGAGATTATTAGGCCTGTTTTGAGTATGATGCGTGAAGTTGCTGAACTTGCAAATGTTGACCGGGCTGCTCTGTGGCACCAGTTATGTGCTAGTGAAGATGAAATTATTCGTGTTCGTGAAGAAAGCAAAATTGAGATTTCTGATATTGCAAGGGAAAAAGCTATTATATCACAAAAGCTGAGTGAATCTGAGGCCACAAGCAACCGTCTCAAGGTATTTCAAATAATTGTTTATATACTGTGGTTATCTCACGTTCATTGCTACTGAAGAATTTAGTACTGATGCACTTCATGACTCAACAGACTGAAATGAGGGCTGAGATGGATCGCTTTTCTCGAGAAAAGAAGGAGCTATTAGAACAGGTTCAAGATGTTGAGAGTCAGCTTGAGTGGCTTCGCTCAGAGCGGGATGAAGAAATAGCAAAGCTCTCTGCAGAGAAGAAGGTTCTGCAGGACCGTTTACATGATGCAGACACACAAATTTCTCAATTGAAGTCTCGGAAACGTGATGAACTAAAGGTATTATAATAAAAATTTCTACATTATAAAATGAAAAAGGCACATAGTTGTGCCAGTGTTAAATGCACAGCATATATTACTGTGCTACAATGATTATGTTTACAAATTTAATGAGCCTGCTTCTTGAATAGAAGGTATTAATGTTTCAGTTAAGTTTTGCTGTGACTTGGCATATATTCATGTATGCTGAGGTTTTCCAAAATATGAAGTATCTTTACCCACAATTCTGGGGAAATGCAACTTTATACTAGTGCTTCAGAATCAAATTTACTATTCCTGTCCTTGCTTTTCTGATTATGCCCTTGATTTTTTTCTGTCTCTTCCTTCTCCCAAGTCCTTAAACTCTCATAGGGGCAAATGTTAATACTGATGCATAGTTTTTGCCAATTTCCGAGGGAAGATAGTCTTCAGCCTTCTGTTTTCACTTCAGCTGTTGGTTACTCCTCTTTTAGTTGAATATTAACTTCAGCACAAAGTATGAGTGGCCTTGTGCATTGTTCCAACCTTCAGGCCCAATATGCTTTTGTGTGAGGGGACATATTAAGTGATACAACTTATTCTTGGGCCTCTACCCAACAGTTTAATCTTTTCAGGAGAGTTGTTCCTTGAGTTGAATCTCAGCTTATATGCTATATAGTTCTCTTTCTGTGCCAGCCTTTATTTCATTTATCAAATTACTCCAAAGAAAACACAAATCTTTCAGGGACCAAAGTGTAGTTTTACCCATTATTTTATGTTCTCATTTACTGGTTTGTATCAGCAATTTCATTGGTAGATCTGAAGCATCATGAGTACTTGAAATAATAATATAGAAACTAGAAAGGATATTTATCTATTATTTGACATGGAGGAAAGGATGTGCTCCATTGTTGGTTCTGCATTGATAATTAGTTTGCCCTTATTTGTTTGAGGGCATCAAGCTGAAAATTAATTTTGACTTGTATTACTATGTACAGAAAGTAGTCAAGGAGAAAAATGCACTGGCGGAAAGATTGAAGAATGCTGAAGCTGCACGCAAGAGATTTGATGAAGAACTGAAGAGATTTGCAACAGAGAATGTGAGTAGGGAAGAAATCCGGCAATCACTTGAGGATGAAGTTCGTAGACTGACTCAAACAGTTGGGCAAACTGAGGGAGAAAAGCGGGAAAAGGAAGAGCAGGTTGCTAGGTGTGAAGCATATATTGATGGCATGGAATCAAAGTTGCAAGCCTGCCAGGTTTGTCTTGACATGGAGATTGTGTACTTACTAGGATATCATGTTATATGTTTACATGTCCAACTCATCTGATGAGGTTAAGCATATTTCAGTTTGGTGCTTCCTCTTTTGAACTACTTTGTGTGTTGCATGTAATATTACCTGTAATGTCAAATTTGTCCAGCCAGCTTTATAGCAGAATTTTGTTGGATGGGCCAAAATAATGTTAATTGTCTGCTTTTCCACAACTAGTAACATTCCAATTATTTCTATATCCTTAGAAGACCAACCTTAATGTTTGTCTGTTGTTTGCCTTCATGTATTCACAAATAATTAGTCTTTATGATTATATACCTGAGAGAAATATGCAAGGTTAATGGCCTTATGCGTTTGTTTTCCTTTTGCAGCAATATATTCACACACTTGAGGCCTCACTCCAGGAGGAAATGTCCCGACATGCTCCACTGTATGGTGCTGGTCTTGAAGCTCTATCAATGAAAGAGTTGGAAACACTATCACGTATTCATGAAGAAGGGCTGAGGCAGATCCATGCCCTTCAGCAGCGTAAGGGGAGTCCTGCCGGGAGTCCGCTTATGAGTCCCCACGGCCATGGTGTCCCACACAACCATGGATTATATCCTGCTGCATCGCCGCCAATGGCTGTGGGGCTGCCTCCCTCAATCATACCAAATGGGGTAGGTATCCATAGCAATGGCCATGTGAATGGTGCAGTTGGACCCTGGTTTAACCACACTTGAATTCTTGGGTCATAGGATGTTATTCTTTTCGAGTTTATTTCTTTGGCATTTTGGCTGGTAGGACTGTTGGAGCAGGATGTTGGGTAGTGTACCGAAGAAGGGTTGGCTGCGATTTTGCCTTACAAATGTTAGGAACCTGAGACCAATGGAACTATCAGTTGCAAATGCCATACTCATTTGCGCCTACTTTTTTGATTTAAAAAAAAAAAAAATTAATTACAGGCCTTTTAAGTTTCCATAGTTATATTTGTTGCTACGTAGTTTAGCTTGGCCGAAGTGGTTGAATCTATTTTATCCTGGCCAGAAGTGAAGCGCTGTAAGAAATCTTCATTGATAGTTTGAATACGAGATCAACAAAGACATCCACTTCCCTCTGATTACACTCATTGCAGATAATGCATTTTAGGTTGGATATGCTAACATTATACTACCCCTCTCATCCAGTTTCAAGATCTAAATATCTTCGATTATATTGTACAAGGTAAATGAATTTTTTATTAGTTTCTTTACACATTTATTCTGTACGCATAGCATGTCAGCTCAGTGATAATATTTACAGCCGTTATGAGAAGGGAGGGCTTTTTCGACATCATTTATTCCCCCGACTAAATTAAAAGGCATCATTTTTTTCAAACAATTTTTTTTTTCAAGAAAAATGGAGACAGTTAACTTCTATTTTTCTGCCTGGTCACTCTTGCTGCTCTGCGGGTGGATCTGGAAACGGCTTTTTCACTGTATTTGTGCAAGTGAACATTTCTCAACTTTTAAAATTGTTTTTTTCTCGATGAATGATAATATTTTTTATTAAATCATTAATATTTAAAATTTATTAAACTCTAATTAGGGTGTGCTTGTTTGATTTTTTTAACAGGAAAAATGATTTTTAACTTTTAAATAAAAATTAAAATAAATAATTTTTCTAAAAAAATAAATTTTTTAATAGTTTAATTATTTTTTATATAAAAACAACTAAAACAAATGCACCCTCAATCTGGTTTGAGAACTTGCCAATACAAATCACGGTTTGTGACAATTTCCACTTTCTTGTACAGAGCCACGACTTTTGCTCATTATTGTTTATTTTATTACAGTGTAAGTCGTACGCAACCGTTCTCACGACTTTTGCTTTTAATTTTCATTCTTTGAGTTCCAGAAATCAGTTAAACCAAAGTAAAAGAAACAAAGCATTTATGAAGCTGGGAGATGCACGGCGCAGCATGTGTTGAATAACCCAATAAATCAATAGAAAGCTATTGCCGTGGAGAAGGCCCAAGATTTCTGCTATCAATCAAAGACTTACTTGAAGTTGAAGCTGGCAGCATAATCAGTGGGAGAAAATTACTTCCACGGTATTGGTTGATGATTTCACAGTATCATCCATAAAGAAAGACTATTAAGCTGTATGTAAAGTAAGTGTGTGTTTTGCGTTTGTAAAATTGATAAAGAAAGACTATTAAGTTATATATAAAGTAAGTGTGCGTTTTACATTTGTAAAATTGATTTTTAATGATATTGATTTTTAAAGTTAATAAAAAAATAATCTCGATTTTAATAAAATTAATTTTAGTGACACGTGATTTTGAAACAAAGTAATTTTTATTTAGTACTTTTACTTAAATTGAAATAACGTTAAATGGAAAAGCAAAAAAAGTATTGCTTTGGACCAAACCTAAGTTTTGAAGTAGTTAGATGAGTGGCCGCAAGCGAAAGCAAATATCATGGAAACCAATAAAAAAAAAAAAAAAAGTCAATTCTATGCTTTCAAATCCTATTTGATGTCTTCCATCGTGTTTCCAAACACACTATAAGAAATAAGACCGAATATATCTTATGTGGCTCATGTTAAGTTCCTCCCAATCAAGTTTGGGAATAATTTAGTCCTACTTTTTTAAAATATAAAATCCCAAATGATATTGCAAAAAAAGTGTTTCTATTTTTTTATTTGTAAAACAAAAGGGCTTGTCTCCTTCCTCCCACCAGAGTTTGCCGGAGGCTTGTCACCCGAATCAGATGGCAAGAATGGCTTAGGTTGCAGAATTGTATTTTTAGTTAAAGTTATGGGTGTTTCTTCTTTTTATCCCAAAAACCCAACACTACCAGCAACCACTGCGACCCATCTCATTCCATCGCGAATCGTCGCGAATCTATGTCGTCGATGTCCTCCTTCGAGCCAAACTGTCGAGCTCCAGCCATCTCGTCAATGGGCCACCGTGACCTAGTCCGCATCTATTACGCAACCCCATCTCGTCCTTAACCCCCGTGCCGCCTCATGTTCGCCGTGCATCTCCGCTAAGGATCGACGTTAGCAGTGGGATAGGGACCTTCGCCATTGCGATGAAGCTCCGCAATGTGACGGTGGTGACGACGACGATAAGCGTCGGCACGCCGTATAGCGAGGCAGTGGTACTGAGGGGGCTTGTGCTGCTATAGCAGTGGCTACCGGTGATTGACGGGGTGGTGGACTTCGTGCGGTACAGGCGCGCCATGAACTGGTGGATTCTGGTGGATTCCAATGACAATGGTGGAGTTTCTATGGTTTGATGTGGATAGATTGTTGAGGGGTGGAGGGTACTTGTCATTGGACAAGACTCTATTTGGAAAGAAAATGTATATAATACCCATTTAGCAATATTGTCTTAAGATACATTCTACTATTTTTAAATGGAGTAAGTTACTCCCAAAGTTAAATAAGAGTAACGTAACATGCACCATCTTATGTTGTCACCACTTTGAAAGAGTTTGCTTTTTCTTGAAGACATTATTAGAAAACGAGATTCACATAGAATACTTCAACAAGTGCTGATCGCAGAATCGAACATTCTTTAAATTTCAGTCAAGAAGGGCTGACCGCATAATGAAACATCTAGTGCATTAAGTTAATAGTTGTATTAAATTCATAGATTGATAGTCCCTCTATTTGACAATATTAGTTGTTTAAGGTTATGGCAGAAAGATGAAGAAAACAACATAATAGTTTTGATTTTAAGGAAAAGGTTTTTCTAACCAATACTATAACACTCGTTCAAGAATTAAGAGTGAAATTTTTTTTTATTAAAAAGTATTCTATCCGATTTAAAATAACTGTCATTTTGACTATTGCATAGATATTAAAAAATTCAAAACTAAGAATTGATTATAAAAATATATACTAGGATACCCTTATTTAATAACTACTTTATTATATTAATATTTTATTATTTGTTGTGCTTACAATTATGTGAAGAGTAAAATTGAAAAAATTTGCAATAAATGTTTCATTAAAAATGTGAGAGTGACAGGTAACATAAACAAAAAAATTTTACTTAAGGTAATAGATAATTTGAATCAACAAGAGTAAAATTAAGTTTTTAATATATTAAATGTATTCAAACACTTTCCATTTTTAATTTCTTAACTGGTTATGACACTAGTTAGAAAAACCCTTATCAAAAGTGTTACAAAATATATTAAATTATCGTTTGACTTATTGACGAGTCACGTTATGTGATAGACCAGTAGAACTACATAGAAGAGGTTGTGAGAAAGAGTGTTTACTTTATTGAAATTCTAAAATGATAAATAATATGGAAAAAAGTTTCTAAAGTGACTATTATTTTGAAATGAAAAGAGTGATATACAATTAATTATAATAAGAAATTATTATGATAATTTATGGTTTATGCAAATATTTTTGATACATAACTAAGCAATGATCATTTGTTACATAAGCACATTAAATAACTTACCCTGTGGGATGGTGTCTTTGCATGTACATATGTATATAATTAAATCAACATGTCAGTCTAATAAGTTTAAGGAATAAATTAAATGGAGCTTTGAAAGTACTAAAAAAGAAAAAAAAAAAAGTTTCCGTTAAATATATAAATGGCCAACTTATGAATTCACTTGTTCCTATTTAGGGTTAGGCTTAGGGATTTGTTATATGTATATCCAGTATTAAACATTTATCGACATACACACATAAACGGTGGTTCCCACCCATCTTGACATTGTTACAATAAAATTTTTTCTTTTCCCACTCTAGAAATCAAGGTGTCTATATTTAAGGAAGGTTACGAATATCTTTTCTTTATACTTAATAATGCTAAAATAACTTTTTTGGGGGAAAAAGTACAAACTATTCGAGTTCTATATTTAATCTCCTTAACCATATAGAGTGCAAGATCATGTGAAAGACATCATATCTCCTAGCTGGCTGATTCAGAGTAAAATGCCTCCTCACAGCCCTCACTCCCTGCTTGAGCTTCCGATACTCTTCCTCTGGGATTGCACTAAGCACCTCTTTCAACCTTGGAATATCAGAAACATCCACCTTCACTGAAAACGCCTCCCATCTAAGCACATCACTGAAGGGCAACATATAATGCTTCGATAGGATCACCGGCACGCATTCGGCATAAATTGACTCCACTATTCTCGGGCTAGCCACTTCATGACCACTTGGACAAAGGCAAAACTTGGAGTTGAGCATGAAAGAATAGTAGTCTAGGTCTTTTGGGAGGTACTCGTAGACAAGAATGTCATTGTCCCGGTTTTTCCAATGGTGGAGGAGGATGGGGCGGATTGGGCCATGCATGCCACCAGCGAAGAAGGCGAGGTGGCGGCGCGGGGCGTTATCCGGTGGAAGTGAAAGGAGTTTGGGGGATACTTCACCTCCGAAAAGGTGGATTTCAGGCAAACTAACATCCTTTCGAGGATTGAAGCCTTCCGAAATGTTGGCATTGCACAACACCCGGATGGAGGTATTGTAGAGAAAAGGGTTGCCCTTTGATGCATGAGGACCCTGCAGAAATAATTAAGGTGAAACAAAAGTGGCTCATTCAAATTCGCACCAGGGACCCATTTTAGCATAAAGGGCTGATAGTGGAAACACAATACATGCTGTGAATAGCAAATTAATTAATGAGCAATATTATTTATATCGCTTTTAGGGATAATTTTTAAAAATATATTAAAATATCTTTTAAATATTTGTTGAAAGTTAATCTTAACTTTTTTTTTAACCAATATTTAAGAAATACCATTGAATTCCTGTTAAAAAAATATTTCAAAAAATAATACAAATAAGATTAATTATTAATTTAATTGTATAAAGAAATACTATTTTATAAACTAAAAATAGAGATCAAACTCTTAGTGGATATCATAAAGAAAGAAACAAAACATTTTGGTAGTGTTGGTGGATCAAGACTGTCTCTTTCCTTCTATAGGGTAGTGTCGATAAAAAGTGTATGTAGAAATACCATTAATTAATTGTATACGAGCATCTTAACATGAAAACTATGCAAATAAAAATCATCAACCTCTAATGAGTGTAGAGGGATGGGAAATATGCATAGAAAAGGGAATTCGAACAAACCCAATCATGACAGGCAAGCATGAAGTGGTCGGCACCATGAGTTCTATTCCAGAAAGGGTACCTTGTAGACACCACTTTCACGTAATCAGAGACAAACTGCTGTAAAGGAGTGAGGTCGTAAGAGAAAGGTGTATAGAGGTACTTGACCATCCATGTCACACTAAATGGAAAAAAGTAAACGTGAGCGGCGTTGGGGTCATTGGTCCTAAACCTCCCAAACCCGTGTTCCATCTCATGGAGGAACCTCCCTTCAATCGAGTATATGTCCTTGCACGGGCCGTCGTGAACAATTGGTAGGTCCCCTTCTGGGTATACGTAAACCTTGAATCTTTTCTCCATCTCCAAGTAGCTCCTGTAATAACAATAAGCGGTAATTAACCATAAGAAATGAATTAACTACTGTGTTCCCTTTCTCAAGAAAACTGAAACTTCCTACAAAAATAAAGGAAATACATGCTCCCATCTAATACTTCGAGAGCATAGCTAGTTGGTTAATAGTAATAATTTGAATAGTATATGTATTATCACTCATTAAGAACTTGAAATTGTTGCAATGATTAGGGCAGCCGAATATGATAAAGCAGTAATCCCTTTCACAATTGCTAAATTAGTATACGTATGATGGTTCGAGTGTTTAATAATCACGCACTTGAGCGTCAAAATTAAGAGTCACATCACATGGCTCCTAATGCAGCGATTGATTCCGTGATAATAATGATGATGGAAAAAACATGTATATAAAGTGAGTGTTATTGTGGACTAATCACGTTAACGGCATTGGATGTTACTTATCGAAATTTATGACAAATTTGGGGAAGCAATCAGACACGCCATCATAGCTAATATTGCTTCAGATTTAATTATGATGATGACTTTGTTAACGATAATGCTTGGAATTAAAGTTTAATTGTTATATATTATTAGTGTAAAATAATTTTAAAATATTATTTAAAATTTAATTTTAATGTACTCTCTTTATACACTTTTTTTACATACTAATTATATATAGTAACATAATTAGAATTGTTTAATTTTTATCTTAATCACTTCAAAAGTCATCTTAAATATATAATTTATATGGACTTTATATAAAAATTAATATCTATTGTTTAAGATATATTACTATATTATTTAATAAATTATGATATAATTAAACTTGTTTTACACTGTCCATATATACGAATTCAATTATTAAGGTAAGGACTACCTTGGTTAACAAGATAGTAATTTTATATAATTTCAACAAGACTAAATTTGGATGGTCTCAAGTAATTATTAAGAATAAATAACAAGCAATTCATGACCACTTTCTTCTTGTTTTTATCTGTATCAATACATGTAGCGAGGTTCTTAGGTGTTCACAAAATAAGAAAAAAATTGTACTCTTAATTATTTAATATTTAATATCTCAATTTTATGAGTTATTATTATTTCTTATTTTAGTTATACCTTAATACAGTTATTAAAGGGTTGAATATTGAATAGTTATAACACAAACTTTTTTGGAATAGCCAAGAATTTTCCATACATATGACTTTCTAGTGAGAGATGAATCACGGGAATTTGTGGTGACCACAAGGCACTAGTCAATGGTCCATAGTCACAATAAAAGTATGCATATAGCAAAAGGTCTTTCGGCATAGGTTGACAGATTCTGATGCGTATATGAAACTCCGAAAGCGAATGAATGTTAGCGCACTTGGCGCACCCTAAGCTATCGTCTATTACAAGGAAAGAAAAATTATGGAGCAAAAGCAATAAGCCATGCTGGCACAAAAATTTACAAAAATATTATTCTTATATCATTTTTATTATATATTTTTATATTTTTTATTTAATAGTATACACAGGGATGAATCCAGAGGGGGCAAGAGGGGGCTCCCCCATCCAAGTATATATATATATATATATATATATATATATATATATGTTTATTTTTTAATAATTTTTGTTTTGGTCCCTACATTTTATATACATAAAAATTAGATAGATAAGTCTTAAGTATATAAAAGAACATGACATGTAAAATAATTGGATTGTATGTAAATTTATATATAAAGGTAATAATGTGATCCCTACATAAATTCAGTTTTATTAAAAAATAATGCTATAATTTTAATTTTTCTTATTTAACATGAATAGAAATTTGTGCTATATTGGACTATTCTCTACTTAAGAAATGCTATTATTCTAATTTCACAATGTAAGTCTAGACTCAATTTAATATAGTCAAAATATGTAAACCTAATACAATTTTATGTATATTTTGAAACATGCATATGCAATTTATCACAAAGAAATCATTTTTACATGATTTCTCGATTTTTTTATTTCAAAATCTTAACTTAACAGAACATAGTGTTTATTGTGTTAAATGCTGCAAAAGTTTACATTTACACATAAATTTTATGTGAATTTAATATGACAAATTTAGTGAAAAAAAGATTGATTAAGATGTCTGAATAAGTAATTAAATAATATAATATTCTTGATAAATATTTAATTTGACTCTACTAACATTATTTCGGATCCGTCCTTGAATATATATATATATATATAGTAACTAATTTTTTGGTTTTTATTTAAATTTAAAAATGTGAAAGGTGATGTAAAATTTAATGATAAGAATATCATTATCCTAAAATTTTACGCTGGCGATGACTTATAAGTAAAGCAGTGAACACTGAACAAAGCTTTCCGCGCTTTAATGTTCACTATCATTATTATTAAAATTATGATATTTGAATTAAATTTTTTTCGATTTTTATACCAATTCACCTGTATTTATCATTGAGAATCCCGCACTTCATCCATTTAATGATGGATAGAATTGAGTCCATACAGAAGTCAAAATTTTTTTAATTTAAATAATATTTTTCTTATTATTATTATCATTATTATTATTATTATTATAATAGAAGAAAAGGCGAGAACGGTTGCCGGTTTACCGGTAAAATAAGCGCGGGTTACGATAAACAGGTCCGGCGGGAATGTGGTGCTGTGCGGTTGCCGAACTGATATTGCTTCTCTCATCTCCTAATGCAGCCCTGCGCATCGATGCTCTCGCTCCCGCCAGTCCTTGTTCTCTTTTGCTCCTCAGTTTTGCTACTTTTCTCTGTTATTGACACATGCACATATATTTTCATTCCGATTCCAGTGATATACATATTCTCGCATCCAGAATTAGAAAAATGGAGAGTACAGATAGCAACACCGATCGCTAATATATAGAAAATCAGAAACGGATGTTGCGTTGGATCGATGCGAAGAAAACGAAAATTTAGCAATACTTTGAGCCTTTTTATATGATCCACCAGCACAAATAGTGCGAGTAGAGAAAGTTATAATAGATCACAGAGAGAGAGAGAGTTGAGCTTACGGTTACGCTGGCATTTGTGTGAGCAACAGCAAGGAGTTGATTCTCGCCGGAAACCTTTCTTCGCAAGTGATGAACTGCCACGGAATATACTGGCTTCGAATCGGTGAATCTCATCAGCTCAAAGAACTGCCATGGAAGCACCATATAAATGACGACGAACGACGCTAGAACGAGCAACAGAATTGCAGAAATCAAGTGTCTAAGAGAAGTAACCTCCATTAAAAAGTAAAAAAATAACTACGCGTATAATTTGGAGCGTTTGGTTGTGGAGAAAACACGAGAAAGGGGGAGAAAATGAAATGAAATGAAATGAAATGATGAGCGATGGATAGACAATGGAGATTGAAGTGTCACACACGCACTCTTTTGTAGGCGAGGTGGAGAGCACCGTCACAAGTGTGAACTCATGCAAGCTGCAATGACGAATTTAACCTTATTGTTATAGTTGTAATGACTATCTTGACCTCGCCAGTGTGAGCAAGCCACGTGATCAACGAAACCCTTGCTAAGCAAATTTGAAAAGGCGATAACTTCTTTTCCCGCTAAAACAAGGGACGGAGCGTTCTGTGCGGATTTGGAGGGGGACTCTCTAAAACTAACGTCAATTCTTTCTTCTCCAATGGGACGGTTGTCTTTTTTTTTTTTTTTTTTTTTTTGCTGTCTCTTTAAACGTCAAGTCCCATGTACATTGTTATTAAAATTTTCAATCACTTCAACATTTTAAGAGAGAAAAAAAAAAATACACATTCGTTCACAATCTCTTGAATATTTAACTCGTAAATGTAAAATTGGCATATGTGATATTGCACATCAGTTCTCCACATAAATGTACACTTTTTCTCGTTAATTATTTGTTTTGGCAGATGATTGATATTTAATATGCGTTTATATCATGTCATCTCAAGGTATATAGGTACATGCATGATACATAATACATGTATCCAATCTTTTGCAAGTGTTATATATAGAGGTGTTCATGGGTCGAGTTGGGTTAGGTTTCTTTTTTTCCCTCAACCCAAAGCACAAATTGGGTTGGTTTGGATCGGGTACTTGGGTTACCACTTCTTTCTTAAAAGAAAAATTATTTTACATCTAGAAACTACAAAACCAGCACTCTAGCAGCAACATTTCTCAAATCTGATCAATTTCCATCACTTTTGTACAATTTTCTTTGGAAAAAAAGAAAAGAAAAAAAGCAATGGCTTCAAGTAACCAAACAAATTAACAATTAACAATTTCAATATCATCCAACCCAAACAAAGAAAGACGCTCCATATCCTAGCAAAAGAAGCAACCCAAACAGAAGGAGCACTTTATCAACAACCCAAAGCTCACCTTCGTGGCTCAAATCTTGTTGATGTTCATGGCGAAAAAAGGCAGCTCAAATCTCGCACTTACAGTCTTGTGGGCACCTGTCTTGGTGGCGTGCATGGCAGAAAAAGGTGCTTTGATGGCTAGCTAGCAACAGGCTTCTTCGTCGCAGTACAGGTGGAAAGGGGGGAAGGAACTTGAGAGTTGTGATTGGGAAGGAGAAGGCAAGAAACACCAATCAAGAAGGATGGATAAATGACGTGGCAGAGAAGCACGGGTTGGAGGCATAGTGGCGGAGGAATGGGGTTGAAGAAGAAGAAGAAGAAGAAGAAGAAGAGTGGCCATGGGAACTGGGTCAGGGATGGGTCTCCTTTCTTCATAAGGAGAATGATTGGGGGTGGGGGTTTGAGTATTAGATGGAAAATATAGATATGGGAGTTTGGATCAATGAGTCAGGTGACAGGTATAATATTTGTACCCGTTACTCAACTCGAGGAGAGAACAGGTTAAACAAATTTTATTCGATCAGAACAGTTTACCACACCCAACCTTGATTTTTGTGTTTGGACCGAGTTGGGTTGATTGGGCACGCGAGTTTACTTGGACCCATGGATACCCCTAATTATATGAGCTTATCTCTTAAAAAATATTTTAAAGTTTGATAAAATGTTGGAAAAAGGTAAATTTAGATGGTGAGAAACTAGTGGAATTGCACTATGTAAAAGAGGTCCATGTTGAATAATGCTAGTTACATATTATTTAAATACACATCATCTACCATTTTATATGACTTATTTAAGCATGTGAGTAGGGGTCATGCATTAAGTTAGGTCAATTTGAGAGAAAAATAAAATCCTACCCAATTATATTGTCACAAGTTAGGCTAGATTGAGTAAAAGAAATTTTTTATTAACCTGATTCGATCTAACTTTGGGTTGGATCGATTCGAGTTATTGGATTATATCTCACTCCTTTTTTTTTTTTTTAATTTTGAACCAGAGAAGCCACCTTAAATAAAATTAAGGGAAACAATAATCAAATAAAAATACGACTATACGAGGGCGAGAATTACTCTATGACAGAGACATTATGTAGTGAGAGGGAAGGAAATTAAAATAATAAGAGGAGAAAAAAATTTGTCATGCACACACTATTTTTCATCTCAGTAAAAATATTAAAGTAGAAAATATGAGGTTATTTGAAAAATAAAACCATGTATACAATTAGTTGCTCATTCCTATTAAACTATTATTAATTTTATTTACTACTCTTTTATATTAAAGCTACTTATTACTATTTTTATTACAATTTATTTATTGTTTTCTTATATTTATGTTACTCATTATTTATTGTAAGTTATTTTATTTATAATTCATTTATATTAAAATTACTCATTTCTATTGTAATTTATTTTATTTATTATTTCTTTATATTTACAATATTTATTATTTATTGCAAGTTATTTTATTTATTATTCCTTTATTCTACTTAAAAACTATTACGAGTTGATTTCCTCTTATCGTTCATTAATTTGGCTATTTTTGTAAAATATTAATTATGTTTAATTTCTTTATAGAATTGATACTAAAGAATAAATTTACTTGGATTTTGCATTGTTATATATGTTGGGAATTTATACATGATAACAAGTATGTGGATTGAAAAAAAAAAATTAAGATTTGCATCTAATCATAAAAAGGCAAAGAGGCAGATGTAAGATCTTGTTTAATTTATTTTAGACAACTAAACTAATAAAGTTGCCAAAGCCTCTAGAGAGAGGGGATTGTATCAAAATTAATGTCCCTAATTTTTTTTTGGTACATTAATAGTAATAAAATTTGAAAATAGAACCTTATATTAACTACTTAAATTTCTCACACCCGATTATATATATATATATATATATAAAGGTGAAATGAGCCATTTAAAAAAAATACTACAAGCTTAACAAGACAAATAAAAATATTCTCAATTCCCTCCCCACAAAAACAAAAAAACAAAAAAAAAAAGAAAAGAATTTGCTGGCTATTGATACACATTTTGCTCTTTTTAATCCCAACCCCGGCAAAATCAAACCGACATACGTTGGCACAAGTATCACATCACAAGTGATACTGAATTGCTAATTCCGTCTCCTAGCATGATCGTTACTTCATATATAAACATTCCTTGCCAATCAACAACGTTGGGTCCGTGTCGGAAATGTGTTGTCAGTTTGTCCCTGGATCATTCTTTTTCCTGTTCAAACAAATAGCAGGGATTATTCTTGGGCTACTGCACATTCCGATTGAATTAAAGTCAGCTTATTATAGGATACATGTCTAAGCTAATTTATTTATATTTTAACTGAAATATGTATCTCTATTAACTCTAAGAAATTAAGGCATAAAAAAGAACGTGATTATTATGGCAATTAAAGAAATTTTTTAGTCATGATGCCCCCTGTGGTTTTAATCAAGAACGAGTTATGCTATTTAATACGAATTTTGGTGATATAAAGAAGGACGACAATTTTAGTTGGTATTTATAAAAATTTAAAAAACATGAAATTATGATAGGCAAAGTATAAGACTAAAAATTTTCAAAAAATTAACCAATCAAATAAATTCATAAAATTACTCAAAAAAATAATTTGTCGTAAGATCTAAAAAATTTAGAATATTAGTGATTTAGATAAAAAAAAAAAAAGAAATCTTGGCAAATATCATTTTTTGGTCGAGCAGACAGTATAAAAAGGGGAACTAATGAAAAAGTAAAAGAAACAATTAAGAGGACGAAAGGAGAAGAAAAGCACATATTACTTACTTTCTTCCCCTGACAATGCTACTCATCAGTTAACCGAGCACATGGATTACTTTAAGAATAATCAATGAATGTTTACTTACTTTATACTAATAAATAACAAAGTTCAATTAGTAATTATATGATTAATTAATGGCCACAAGCTCATGATTCTCTCTTGGTTATGTTACCCGGCCCAATCCTTACACATCCTCACCACAACGTAACTAACTCATCAACAGATACATACACTCTCTCTCTGTTTGAGTGACCAATGAACGTTGGCGTGCTCCCAACAAACATGGCCTGAAAAGTGAAAACCATGCTTGAGCTAAACATCAACAACAACAACAACAACAACAACAGAAGAAGCGAAGCAGATTCATCACAAAATCGCGTTTCTCTTCTCGCTTTTGCTGTAGGATCATGGGATTCATCAGCGGCATGGTCGTCGGCTTCGCCGTCGGTGTCGGATTGATCGTCGCTTTTGCTCGCTACGAAAGCATCCGATCCAAGCGTCGTTCCGATTTGGTAATTCAAATCCAACCTTCATTTCACTTTAATCGTTGCTTCCACATTTCCCATAAGGATTAAGATCACGTGAGAGTTTGAGAAAAACAATATTGATCTATATAAATAACGGTAGATTTTTGTGTATTAAGAGCTTCATGCCTCGAATCAATTTAGTTGGAGTAAAATAACCGTGTCTTTTTCTTCTATGATATGACATTCCCATGTTAGTGAGTAATGTGCGAGGATTCTCGCCATACTAGTAATTGTTACCTTATGCATTGTGGATCTGTCGTGGCTATTAGGCAAAGACGATGGCGGCGTTTGCGAGGATGACGGTGGAAGATTCTAGAAAACTTCTGCCTTCAAAGTTCTACCCGTCATGGGTTGTGTTCACTCGGAGACAGAAGTTGAGTTTCAACATGCTCCCTCACCTTTCATATATATATACACTTACTACTATGGTAGCACCTTCAATTATTGATTCTGATATTGATTTGTTCGTTATGTGCAGTTAAAATGGCTTAATAGCCAGCTAGACAAGATTTGGCCGTACGTTAATGAGGTACTTTGCTTTTGTTTTTTTACATTTATGATGAATTATGACTTCGATGGATCTAGAATTTTTGATGCTACAATAATGCTTACACACATTTACAATTTCATTACCTTATTTTCATAATTTCATTACTAAATGTGATGTGTGTCTAATATTTTTCTTGACGCAATTAATGTGGAAATGTGCTTTGGCGTATGTAGGCAGCTTCGGAGTTGATAAAGAGTAATGTGGAACCCATTCTTGAACAATATAAGCCAGTTATTTTGTCTTCTATGACCTTCTCCAAGTTGACCCTTGGCACAGTGGCTCCACAATTTACAGGTTAGTTACATTGTTCCTTTGGTATTTGGATCTTATTTTCCTTTTATGTCTAATGGGTAGCCTTGGATTTTGTACTTGTATGCCGCATGTAAAGTGCTTTGCTATTATTGGGTTAAGCTTAAATATGGTACGACATTAGTTAATAATGTGAAAATATGAAAGCATTAGAATTAATTCTAGCTCCTGCTATGCTTCTGGATTTCTTGTGTCCCATGGTACTCATAATCGAGTTAAACAGAGTGAACCCGATTATCATGATTTATTAAGATCTTGGTTTTTTTAGTGCCCTTGATATCATGCTGCTACTGAAATATGCAGCTGGAAATATGTAGGAATTTCAATTGTTGAAGAGGACAGTGGTCCCAGTGAAGTTACTATGGAGTTAGAGATGCAGTGGGATGGTAACCCCAACATCGTTCTTGACATCAAAACCAAAGTCGGTATTGTACTTCCTGTGCAGGTGATACACAAATCATTGCCCATTGCCATTTCTGACTTTTCTGCGTGCTGATAATATTTTCATATCTATTGTGCACATTAACTGGCCACTAATTTCAATTTGTATTAGGATGTTTTTGGGCATTAATTTTAATTCTGAACTATCTATCTAAGAGGAGACAGCAAGCAACCTTTTGATTGGTGAAGAAATAATTTATTCACATTACAAATTTACAATACTTGATTGTGTACCTGATTATGTCATTCTGGTAGTTTGTTCACTGAATTTTATGTTGACTTGTTATCAATGATGTACTTCTGCTCAACCTCAAAAAGATACTAATATTGCTTTTCACTGATTGTTATGTAAATGTTCTCTCTCATAGTTTCATAATAAACCACAATTGTGTGCTTTTTATTTTCTGCAAATGAAAAAAGGATGGCTGTCATACCAGTTTTGGTGAATATTAGCAACTTTCTACTATTCATTCATCTGGACAAGTTTGTTTCCCTATGTTGAGAGAAATGTACACTTCAGTGCATATATGTCCCTGTTTACTATTACTAATACACACATCTAAACATCTTCATTTAGGCTTCTGTTATCTTTATTAGCAAAAGATTTGCATTCTTTTCACCGATCAATAAGCTGGGTTGTGCAAGTCAGTCTGTCAATGGCATCATTAATGACTTTCCATTTGTCAACATTTATTTTAAGTTATTCCTTATGATTCTTTTCTTTCTCTCTGCTGGCAACTTGTTTATATAGGTAAAAAATATTGGATTCACTGGGGTTTTCAGGTTGATCTTCAAACCACTAGTGCATGAGTTCCCTACATTTGGAGCTGTTTGTTTTTCATTGAGAGAAAAGGTGAATTGTATTGTCTTGTAACTTATGCTTTTATTGGGATTTTTTTTTCCAAAAAATATATCTGTCAACATGACAACATTTCTTTGTTCATGAAATATTTCAACATGTTGAAGTAAGGATAATTTACATGAGATTACTTAATCATACCTCTGCTCTTTGATGTCATGTAAGTAGAAACAACCATAGCTTCATGGAATGATAGCAACATAATGCAGATTCATACTTATGATACATAGCAGTCAATGAGAGTTTATTCAAATATGTGTAAACTACAAAATCCAACTAATCTAAATTTTCTGTTTTTTCTTTGTTCTGCCAACAGAAAGATCTGGATTTTACTCTAAAAGTTGTTGGTGGTGATATATCATCTATACCAGGGATATCTGATGCTATAGAGGTATAAGCAAATTACATCTTCATAATACTTTTGTTATTCGCTTGATTTTGTGTGATATTAATTTGCGGATGCTAAATTACCATATAGCTAGTCATTCATATAACATCGCATGTAACTGGATTTCCTAGTTGTGTAATAAACTAATAATCAGGCATAATATATAATTTTAAGGTTTCACAAATTTTCATATCAAGTGTTTTTTTAATTATTGAAAGGGAAAGGTTATAGGTATATAGTTTTTGTTGACATGCATAGAAACACCCATAAAAGAGAGTGATGCTAAAGGTAGAAAGAGAAGAAATGGAGGAAAATAAATTATGATGGACCCCACCTTTTTTCTTTAGATGTCAATAACCGATAAGTATGTTGGGTTTGATAGCTACAAATAACAAACCTTTAAAGAAATGTTATTTGTATCTCTCTTTGAGACATTTTTAAAGAGGAGAATTACCAATTTTACATTCTATTTTATCGATACATAGCTTATAGTTGTGTGATGGGATGGGATGCCACTTTAAAAAATTTAAAAGTAATTAAAAATACTTTTTAACGGTGAGATGAAGATATGTCGACCCAAAAAGAGACACCCTTGGTGTGTCTTTTAAACACTAGTTGAGAGTGAGTCCCAAATTTTTTCTCAACCAATAATTACAGGACACCTTACAAATAAACACTACTCCTTTGGCAAATCTCCTATGTTGGTTCTGAAGTTTTCTTAACATCCCTGTGTATGTACGTCCGAGTTTCTAAGGATTGAATACAGAAGGTGCAATGTAGTCCTAATGCATCATGTTATTTATATCATGGAGAAGTATAATCAATTACAAAAGTTAGGCATATTAATCCCTCATTGCATTATCAATAGCTTTCTAACTCATACGGCACTCTCAAACTCCTCTGCTCTTTTATTCAGGAAACAATTCGAGATGCTATTGAAGACTCAATAACTTGGCCAGTACGCAAAATTATACCAATTATACCTGGGGATTACAGGTATGTAAAATTTCAGTCTCATTGTCTCCCAAAGGAAACAGGAAAAAAATTATTAATTTAGTAGTTTATGTTTTAAGAATTTAAATATTGGACGCTGATAATGACGTTAACAGTTAAGGACAACTACTTTTGAAGAAGTTCTCTGCTTGATTTTTTTTTTTTTTTTTCCGGGGTCAATATCCTTTTGCTTTGTTCGAGTTCATAAGATTGTTTTTATGTCCTTTAACAGTAACCTGGAGTTGAAACCAGTTGGAATGCTAGATGTGAAACTAGTGCAAGCAAAGGAATTAACAAATAAAGATGTCATTGGGAAATCAGATCCTTTTGCTGTCATATTTGTACGTCCCCTTCGTGACAGAACCAAAACCAGCAAAACAATCGTAAGACAGCCTTCCTTTCTCAATGGAAAGCTTCCTTTATTTTTATTTATTTTATTATTGTGAGTGTGGTTATAGTCCAACTACTGTGCGTGTTCAGAACAATGACTTGAATCCAGTATGGAATGAACACTTTGAGTTCGTTGTTGAAGATGCGTCTACACAGCACTTGACCATAAGAATTTTCGATGATGAGGGCATTCAGGCTGCTGAGCTTATTGGCTGTGCCCAAATGCCTCTAAAGGAACTTGAACCTGGTAAAGTCAAGGTTGTATGGTTGAAACTGGTTAAGGATTTGGAGGTTCATAGAGATAACAAATACAGGGGTGAGGTAAGATAGTATATGTTCTTAGAGTGTTCGTACCATTCACCTAGCATTTAGTTCATTGATGCCAATTGCCAATATGTGTAGAACTTAGTTCCAGTGGCCTTACGCGTAGAATATTAAACCAAGGTGCTTTCAAGTTTATAAGTACATTCATTTGTGGAATATATATATATACATATGGCCAGAATTTTGCCGGAATATATTTGTTAGAATAACATGGCATGCATGTTGATATTTAGATAGATAAGTGGGTCATATTAATTTATTCCATCGAATTTGGATCCTCTAAAGTGAAAGGATTTGTAACGTGAGAAAATGAGGGGTTAACAACCCTTAGATCAATAACTTTTATTGTGCATGGGACCCACTAAGTGATCAAAGATTGTTAATCCCTCACTTTCTCACATTACAAACTCCCTTACTTTAGAGGATCTAAATCCATGGTAGTGCATAGATCTTCTTGAGCTCCATGTAATCTTCATATATCTATCCCATAGGTGCACTTGGAGCTCTTGTACGTCCCATTTGGAGCAGATAACAGCTTTAAGAACCCTTTTGACCCTGATTTCTCATTAACCACCTTCGAGAAGACCCTTAAGAGTGGAGCTGGTGGTGAGGCAGAGGCTGAGGATGTTACAGGACGGAAGAAAAATGTGATTGTAAGAGGGGTTCTTTCTGTGACAGTGATTTCAGCTGAAGACTTGCCAGCGGTGGACTTAATGGGCAAGGCTGACCCATTTGCTGTCCTTACGTTGAAAAAATCGGAGAAAAAACTCAAGACTAGGGTAAGACTCGAGACATTTTTGAAGTTTCATTTTTGCTTATTAGAGTGTGTAGTTAATTTTAATTTGGTTTAGAATAAGTGAAGGTAAATTCAAATTATTAAATCGTTACCGACTTGAAGTAATTATGAACATGAAATAGTTAAAAAGCACAAGAAAATCTCTATGATTTGATTATACAAGTCAAAGGCTTTAAATTGATTCCATATGTATACATTGACTTCCATATACTTCATGATAAATTAATTATAATTCTTGTATTTTCAGGTCGTAAATGAATCCCTAAATCCAGTTTGGAATCAAACATTTGACTTTGTTGTGGAGGATGGCTTACATGAAATGTTAATTGTTGAAGTATGGGATCACGATACGTTTGGGAAGGTGATATCTCTTGACTTTTGTCTCTTGAATGATGTTTGCTAAGTACGGTTTGAGTCTGAAACCTCATTCAATAACCTTATACATTGATATCATCAAAGATACTTTGATAGCCATTTTCTTGGGCTTGTACAGATCGCAGTTTTTCAGGTGCAATCCTATGGCTTGTACAAAGCAGTTTGATAGCTAACGCTCTTGGTTTTTATAAATTAAGTAACCATTTCCTAAGCCAAAAAGCAAGAAAAAAAATTGGCAATCTTCTGGCATGCCTATCTAAGTGTTTACACTTCAAATGTTATGTATTCATTTGCTTGAAAGTTGCACTAGATCTTTTTGCATTAAGCTTCTGGAATCAATGTTGTGCATACAATTGTATTACTGAACTTATTTATATGTCTTTTCTGACTACACGAGTCCTCATTTGACATCCTCATCTCAATTTTATACTGCTGCTTTTCAAATGAGAGCATCAAATCGAGTGATTTCGATAAACGTATGGAATTTGCAGGACAAAATTGGAAAAGTGATCATGACTCTGACTAAGGTCATCTTAGAAGGGGAATATCAGGAAACATATCCACTAGATGGAGCTAAATCTGGAAAGATAACCTTGCATCTGAGATGGAGTCCGCAGCACAAGTACCGGGATCCTTAATAGACTTCACAGTTGGCTATTGGCACAACACGTTCGACCTGAATCAAGATCAACATCTACAGTACAATTTCTATACTCAAGTTATTTTGACAATTTTGATTTGGCACACCTTTCTGTTTTCTGGTTGAAAACAAAGCCGCAGAAGATTTCAAGAGAAAATGACTACGGTATGAACACGCGAAAGAATTACATTTGCCATGTAAATATAGGGTCCCAAGTTACATTGTTTTTAACCTCTTAAAAGAGAGACAAAAGAATTATAATGTATTCTTTTTCAAAAGGAAAAAAGAGCCTCTAATTCTTTTAAACATTTATTTAATTGCAAATAGCTACTATAAATTATTAAATCTTTCAATAAAATTACTAAATTATAATAATTATTACAATTAAGTCTTTCGTTCAATTCAACTAAGTTCACTAACAGAACACAATGGATAAATGACGTGCCGAACTCTCAGTGCCGTATGTCAAAATTTTTACTGTTCTTTTCTTTTTAATTTTTTCTTTATTATTCCATTTAATATTACTAAAAATCAGGAGGGTACGATTTGGATTGAATTAGTCTATTTTAACTTTTGAATTCAATTTAATCTGATCCAATTAATACCAATTTTGATTGAATGAATTTAATTGACTTTTTAAAAAAGCAATTTTTGAGTTAATGATATCATAAACTAAAAGATGAAATTATAAACTAAAAGTAACTATGTGTACGGATTGGCTTGCCAAGACTTGGGGTTAGAGGGGATGAGTCCGAGGTTTACTGGGGTAATTCCCCCTGGCGGGACTGACACCCTGCTCCTTGTTGATGGCATGGGGTAGCAGGATGCCGCAGAGTGCAAGTTTTGTTTGTGTTAGCAGATAGAAGCAACAAAAAATTAACTAGTTGTTCTGTGAGTTAAGATTTTGAAAAATAAAAAAATAACAAAATAAAGGTTTGAATAGTAATTATAAATTTATTTTATTTTTTAAATTTTTTATTTTTTTTTCTCTTTTAAGATCTCAATTTATAAATACATTTAAAATTAACTTAAATAAAAAAAATTAATAGATACAAATAAAAAATAAAAAATAGCTTATTTAAATATGTATAAAATAATATTTAAATAAAAATAATATATAAATAAAAAAATTTATTTAAAAAATTAAAATTATTATAAGTAAAAATATAAGCTTAAAAATAAAAGATATATTACACAATATTATTTGATTTAAATTAGATTTGATCAATTTTAAAAATTAAATCCAAAATTCGATCTAATCCAAACGATCTAGAAAATAAGACCTAATTTAATCTAATTTTTTGCAATTTTGATTGGTTTCAATTTTTTATCAGTTTAGCAATTTTAATTAAATTAGATTAGATTTAAACACTTTTTCCTAAAAATACATGTTAATATATCAAATAAGTTAAAATAAATTCCAAAAATAAATTAAAATAATTACACATTATCCTGCTAAATGGAATGGGTAAAAGTCATCCTCTTGATACAACAAATAGTCTTACATCCAATTTGGTTATGTAGAAATGGACATAAAATTAGAGTTTAGAATTGGAATTATGTTTCTCAATTTTAATTTTTATATTTGAAGTAACATATAAATTTGGAATTATAATTCCAAATACTAATTCCGTGGAATAAAAAACAAATTAAATAAGCTCTTCTTAATTTCTTTTTTTTTTTTTTTTTTTTGTGGATAGACAAGGCAAAAACGCCCAAAACAAAAAGCTAAACAATTGATCTATGTGGGCTAACACCTACCAAGTCTTCAAGCAAAATAGAAGAAACACAACTAGGAGAAGTAAAATAAAAACAAGCTGTAAGTTGCAAAGAGTGACCCAAGTTCGCCATGCAATCAGCAACACAATTCCCCTCTCTTTCTGAAGATATGACTAATATGAACCAACCAATCTCTACTAAACAACTCTTGAACTTTGGCAATTACCAAAGCATAAGGGTGTTTTCTATCTACCCCCTTCCGAATAAGAGAAATAGCCGAAGTAAAATCTAGCTCAAAGACAACTCTCCTATGCCACTTCCTCCAAGCCATGTCAAGAGTATAGAAGGCACCCCAAATTTCAGCAATTGGAATAAGACATATGCCACGATTAACAAAAAAAACCATGCAAGAAGAGACATGATTTATCACGAGCTAGACCACCACAAGAAGCTTTCCGATTATTAAGGACAGAATTATCACAATTCAACTTAATCCGTACCATAAAAATTATCAATTCCAAACTTTATTAAATATCTCTCTCTTTATTTAAGCCTTAAAGTTTTATGATTATTTCTCTCTCTCATTTATTGCTAGCAATCATATTTATTGAAATATAATAATTTTAAAAATTATGATATAAAAAATTCCTAGATTCTTGTTTACTATTTTATATATGAATAATTTAAAATATTATAATAAAAACTATAATAGTATAAAATTGTTGTTTATTGATATTTTTATTAATTTTAAAATTTTCATTTAAATAATAAAATTAGAATTAAAATTAAAATTTATAATTTATAATTTATATTCTAATTCTTTAACTAATTCAAATATAAAATTTAATATTCTAAATCAATGCCAATTATAAAAGGATTCGAGTTGAAATTGAAATTCTATAATTTAATATTATAATTTATTAGAGCAAATAAAAAGTAACAAATTTAGTTAAATTTAAATCATAATAAAAATTCCATATAGTTATTATTATTTAAAAAAGATAACTATCTAAATTAGAAAATAAACAAATTTTAGGAAAACAAAAGTAGAGAAGTGGGGAAAAAATTTGTAGAGAGATACTTACATGGAATGGCTGGTCCACTGAAGGCTGAACAGTAGCTACGTGCCTAAGTACGACTGGCAGTTAGATTTTGGTTTTCCCCCCATTCTTTCCGTCCACCTGTCTTTCTCTTCTCTTGTCTTCTTCTGATCTCTTCTTCCACGCTTTCCACTTTCCAGTTCTTTCTCGCACTCTCACAGCCCATACCAAACAAAAACGGAACCGAACCGAACCGAACCTCAAACTGTTGTTCCGCCATGGATGACCCTCACAACCACCACCACCACCACAACCGCATCCTAACCCTCCTCGATGCCCTCAAACAAGCATCCATGCACCTCCACACCACCACCAACCCCCTCTCCTCCTTCCTCTTCAAAACCGATCGCTCCAATGCCGCCATTGAAGTCCTCCTCGAGCTCGAACCCAAAGCCCAGGCCCTCTTCTCCGCCGACCCCAACCTCCGAACCCTCTCCCACACTCTGTCCAACCTCAAAACCCTAATCCACAACCACCACCACGGCGGCGGCTTCCTCCGCCGCCAAATCGCCGCCTTCAAGATCTCCAAGCTCGCCCGCTCCCTCGAGTCCGAAATCCAAGCCTACGTGGACCGCGTCACCGTTATGGATCTCGTGAAGACCTTGCTTCGGAAAGAGGCTGACGAGGACGAGAAGATCAACGCTCTCGTCGCGTTCGAGGAGAGGCTCTCGCAGGGTTTCGATCTAGGGTTCCAGGATTTAATCCTAAGGGCGAAGGTTTTCCCCATTCTGGAACAAACGCTGCTTTTGGATCCCTCGAAACGCGTTCGGGAACAATCCGCGTTTGCGATCGAGGCGCTCGTGAAGTTCAACAAGAACGTGTTCGTCGGGTTGGTCCTCATGGGCCCCACCGTCAAAACCCTCGTGGACATGGCCTCGAGCTCTTCGATTCGGGTTCTTTCGTCTCTCGTGAAATTCATCAGGAGCCCGTTGGTGGACGAGATGCTCTGCGGCGGGGAAGTCCCGAGAATTATCAGCTTCTTGAAGACGCGCGATTTCGCGGTTTGCGGTGCGGCGTTGGAGTGCGTTTTGGAGATCGCGTATATTGGGAGGAGGGAAGTGATCGAGGCTATGCTTGAAGAGAATTTGATTAAGATATTAATGGAGTTGCAAAGAAGTGATTCGCGTGATGACGTGGCAGGGGGCTTTGACTTTGGGGGTTGCGTTTCGAGGTTTAGTGTGCAAGTGGAGGTTGGGGAAGGGTTGAGTCCTGAGGAGAAGAGAGAGGTTAAGTTGGAGATTCTGAGGATGGTGAAGGAGGCTTCTCTGTCCGAGGCAGAGGCTGCTTCTGTTAGTGCTGAGATACTGTGGGGTTCTTCGCCTTGAAATTTTGGTTTTGAGTTTTTTGAAACAAAGTCAACGTTTTTCTTTTGGGGCTTTTCTTAGTTAATGGCGATGAGTTAGGCCACGTTTCTGCTTTTTGGGTTGAGTGAGCCTGGTTAGACTAAGCTAGTGTTGAGTGCTGCTGACTTAAACATAGTTTGATACGTGTATAACAATGTATATAAGAAAGGGAGACAGAAAAGTGGATTTCGGAGGTGTTGCATATATTTTGATTGATTCTAAAATCTGATGTAAATATCAGCCGCATTACACCTTTAAAATATTATTTTTATGCTGAGATTTCGGAGACCTCCTATTAATTAAATCACTTGTACAAATTTAAATTGAGATAGTTACACAATGGAACACATAAAGCTCACGAGTTGAATCGCCATCTGTTTTGTTTTGTTTTGTTTTTTTTTTTTTTTTTCTGTCTTTTTCACCTTTTTTATATCTATTGTTCCCACACGAATTATAGCAAACATTTCTTTACTGTCAGAAATTTATACCAGGGCGTATTTAGCTTTTAAAGCTGAAGTTACCCAATCGCTTTGTTGATGGGGTTGCCATGGTTATACGGGGTTGTCGGCATAGAAATTCATTTCCTCTTTTATTTTGGTCTTTATCATAATAACTCTCAAGAAAAATAACACTTACACTAAAAATGTGCATAACATCATATAGGCGTGTGTTTGAATTGGAATTTGAAAATAGGAGTTTGTACTAATTCAATTCTATAGAATTGATTTTAATAAAAAATGAATTGGTGCCGACATAATTTACGTTTAGAAATTTTTATTTTAAAAGTAATTATGATAAAATAAATATTATTTAGAAGATATTAATCAAAATCACTTTTGGTTATATATAGACATAAATTTTATATTATACTTTTAATATTTTTTTGTTATGGATGTTATGCTTTTAATATTACTCCTTAATTTCATTTTTATTTTTTAGATATTTGAATAAGTTATATTAATATTATTATAAATAAAATTATTTTTAAGATATTTGAATAAATCTTAGTGTTAGTATTAAATTATAAATAAAAAAATTTACGACTGATTGTATAAAGAAAATGCATAAAAAGTAATTAAATTAAAATTTAGTTAATGAAATTAATTTAGAAACTCGGGGAAATCTGAAACTTCCAATTCTCAAATTCTTTTGCTTACCTTGCATATGCTTTCGGATACGTACGAGCTCAAAAAGAAGGGTAAATATGAAAAATTAGAATTAAATTCTTGCTTTTGGAATTCGTAATACCTCAAACGCAACTGCTTCTGACCGAACGTGGGTTGAAAGCTAAAATTCTATTGAAATTGCTAAAGTGAAAAAATACCCAAACAAAAAGTATCAGCGTACAGTGAGTTTCAACTGGGGCTTGGGAAGTAATTGGCTGTCTCCGTCACAAGCTATTACTGCACCCACTAGCTGGCTTTCGTGAGACGATGATCTTTCCCTTCTTTTTTAATTTTTGAGAATTTAGTAAGGTGGTGGGTGCTATAATTACCGTATTGGAGCGTGTATGTGACAGGTGACAAAGAAATAAAGTATATTGAAGTATATAAACTACCTAATAACAAACCAACCAATTTAACATTTTCCCTCCTACCCTCTTCCATTCCTTGCAAGAAAATTCATCCTCCTCCGCAGCACCACGACACACACCGTGCCACCTTCTCAACACGCAAGATTTAACCTCTCACGTTCTCCCAAGATCTCCTCGGGCCAAATTTGGGTACTTTGAAGAAGGGTGCTTTCTGAAGACGCTGCAGAACCGTGCGGATCTTGTGGTTTTTTTTCTCAACGTACATTCGTGGGGTGCACGGTTTTTGGTGTATGTGTGTGTGTGTTTGTTGTTTTTGTGTGAGGCGTGACGGTGATGGGTTGGAGATACAGAGCTGGGTTGTTCCTCATAGGCACTGTCGTCATTATTTGGGTCACCTCCGCAGAAGTTACACAGGTACGCTCTTGTTGCTTCCCCGTTACGCATTCTCCTTCTAATGCTGTCTAAAGTTAGTTCTTTAGAATTTGGCAACGTTTTGTAAATGTGCATGTTTGTTTTGGGTGAGGTTGTTTTATTTTATATTTTAAATATTTTTCTAGTATGGTCCTTATGTTTATTTAGTACTAGTTGAATGGGATTAGATGATTCCGGGGCTTTCGTCTTACTGTAGGAACTTATGCTACTAATCATGTAATCAAAATAGGATGCTGTTAATCGGGGATGGGTGCAAGTTAATGCTTTGACTTAATTTGACTTGGTGCTGAAGCTTCCCAAATCCTAGGAATCAGCTTTTTTTTTTTTTTTTTTGGGGCCAACTTTTTGTTTACAAAGGAGTGTTTGGAAGGAGAGGGTCGGCTAAAATGCAGGCAAAGGGGGCTTAAATTGGAATTCAATCATGGGGGCAAGTATTGATGGATGTGGTTCTACTTGAGGTACAGCTCTTGGGCAAAAATCAACCTGTTTTTGATACACCGTTTGAAACTTCGCAAATCACTGTTTAACTGTACAGTTGAGACCAATGTCCATTGGTGGAACAAGTAATACGTAACTATAATGGTAGCTAATCACAAGTAATGTGGAGAGATATGCAGCCAATGAGGGAAGAAGAAGAAGAAGCGTTGCACGGGAGGGGATATAGAGAAAGAACTCACATTTTCCACACACCTCTCTGCCCCCATTTCTTACTCTTTACATTTTTGTTCCTTATATTGGTTTGGGCTGCCACTGATGGCCCATGACACCATGGACTCATTACACTAAACCAACCCATTACATATGCTCATCAGAGGACACTATGCTTGAAGTTCTTTATTTGTAGTTACCAAACAAAATAAGTTCTTTATTTATAAGTTATTAGGTTCGCTTGAAAGATGGCATTCCACTTTGATTTTGTAGTAATGAAACTGCTGATTTCTTATCTGCACACTGGGAGACAATATTTTCTTAAAATACCCTTGTGGTTTTAAATCCTGCTTGGAGGAAATCTTTTTACACGTTATCATGCAGCATGTCAGTATCCATGCTTTACATCTGTGGATGCTTTTCTGATTAAAATCTTTCTTAACAGGATATTTTTACAGATTATAAGCAACCATTTGCAGTGACATATCTTGGAGTTTCTCTTATGGTAGTTTACCTCCCAGTAGCATTCTTTAAGGACTGGTTTGTTGGCTTTCTTAGACGACGGTCTTCTAAAAGTGGTAAAAATGCCGAAAGCGTGGATAAGTTTTATGTCAGGATTACCTCTCCTCTCAAAGGCAATGGAATGGAGAAAAACTTCGAACTGGAACTGGGGAGTGTGATTCGGAAAGATAGCAATTTAGAGATTTCAACTCTTGCAGAAGTCAAGCCATTGGTGGCTAAATATAATGATAATACTAACGTGCTAAAGGCTGAAAGGCGTCTTACTGGCAAGGAAATTGCTACTTATGGCTTTTACATTGCACCTATCTGGTTTATGACAGAGGTAAGCAACTGCAGAATGAGATCACCATTTTGTAGTTAAGAAGGACCAAAGCATGCTGTACAAAAGATATATGTGGTTACTTTTATCCCACAAGAAAAAAGATGTTAAATCCATAATGTAGTATATGATATCTGAGTTCCAAAATTTTACAAATATGTCTATTAGCTTTTAGAGTAATTTGTTTATTTTCTCATAAAGAAACTACACCAGTTAAATTTTGGTATTTTTTAATGCTTGATTATCTGTCCTAAAAAGCAGTTATGGGTTAACAAGATTTGAAACACTATTAAGAACATATCAGTTAAACTCATGGATACATGTCTCCTCCCACAATAGCTGTCATGGTAACTAGCTTGTTACAAATTGAACATTCTTAGCTGTTACAATTAATTGTTTTTCTTCAAGTTGTTAAACATGTCATACATATACACTATGAAAAGGTTTGGCATACCTGACAGGCTGACAGCTTCATCATGCTGCTGGATGTGTTCAGTGTCCTGTAAATAATTCTGTTCCAGTTCTGTATCGAACTGGTTAGACCACAGGATAGATAACTTTTATAGCACCTGAAGCTGACTTGTTATTGTGGCAGTTAAATACCTTGCCATATTGATCTTATTGGTGCAATGAGATGTTTCCATGTTTGTCATACATGTCTGCTTAACTTTGATGCTTGTTCTGTTCCTGACAAAAGTTAGGAAGGTTAGTGGTGGTGCTTTATTAATTCTCTTCTGATGCTTTCAGTACTTCTCAAATGCTGCCCTTGCACGAACAAGTGTTGCAAGTACAACAGTATTATCATCTACTTCAGGACTTTTCACTCTTTTCATTGGTGCATTTATGGGCCAAGACTCTTTAAATGTAGCAAAAGTAGTTGCTGTCTTTGTCAGCATGAGTGGGGTTGTCATGACTACTCTGGGGAAAACTTGGGCTACAGATGATTCACAATCAAGTGCCACGTAAGCCTTTACTTTATCTTTTGATGGTCAAATCACATTTATCATATTTTCTGGTTTTAACTTTCAACCGATCAGTGGTCGATAAAATTTTTGGTAAATGCAGTAGGAGGTAGTTCCCATTCATCCTACTCTCTCTAAGCTAGTTAACAATAACAACAACAAAGCCCTTTTTCCACTATGTGGAGTCGGCTACATAGGTCAAACAATGTCATTGTTCTATTGTAAACTATATACATGGATGAGCCATTTAAATCTAAGTCATTGTTAATGGTTTCATTTTTAGCTCCCTTTTTTTTTTTTGTTTTTTTGTTTGGGGGGGGGGGGGGGAGTTATCCCTACACCTCAAACTATTGGATTATGTTCCATTTGATTTACTCTTCTTATTAGAACTTCTAGAGGTCTTCTCTTCTCCTCACATAACCAAATCACCTAAGGCAAGATTCTATTATCTTTTCCGCAGTAGGTGCTGCTATAGGATGTCTTGCAGAGTGCTGCTTCAACTCACTGTTATAAATAAATATACCATTTCCAGCTTGCTCTTTGTAATGCTTTTTTATGGACATTGACAGTTGATATTTGTGTCCAGCAATGAAGAGCACTCTTTTGTTGGAGATCTTTTTGGCATTCTCTCGGCTATGTCATATGGCCTATTTACAGGTTAGGCAACGTCTTAGCTGTTGTTCTGTTTTTATCAGATAATATGACTCTTAACCACTTCTGTCATGGCTGCTGCAGTTCTTCTTAAGAAGTTTTGTGGTGAAGAAGGAGAAAGGGTTGATTTGCAAAAGCTGTTTGGGTATATTGGATTGTTTACATTAGTAGCGCTGTGGTGGCTTGGTAAGTTGTTACTTAGCAATGCTTCTGTCGTTACTCGTCAATGTCAACTTATGAGGTTATGAGCACACTACTTTCCGTGTGCTCATTTAACTTTGTTCTTTTGTTCTCACACACTTCCCACCAAACCTTTTTATTTTTATCCTTTCTATTACATTTGATACTGTTTTGTTGGGTTCAAAGATGGGTGGTGTGTCTGTTTTCAGAATGAGTGTTATTATTTATAAGTCAAGGATGAAAAATCTAAACATTGTTAGACTAAACTGGCTGCTAATTCTCTTTTATACTTGTTCTCAGTATGGCCTTTGATGGCCCTAGGACTTGAACCCAAGTTTGCTATTCCCCAGTCTGCTAAAATGGATGAAATGGTTCTTGCCAATGGATTTGTTGGAAGTGTGCTCTCAGACTACTTCTGGTACATGAAATAAATCTTATTAATTTACACACTCACTATTACTCAGTATCTTATGTTAAGAGAGTTTATTTCATCTACTCAGGGCACTTTGTGTTGTATGGACAACTCCCCTTGTGGCCACTTTGGGAATGTCACTGACCATTCCTCTTGCTATGGTGGCTGACATGGTGATCCATGGTCGGCATTATTCAGCAGTATACATTCTTGGCTCAGCTCAGGTATTGTTAATTTGTTATCACTAGAGATATCTTCAATTTGATGTTTTCTTAGGTCCTTGTTTCAATTTGGCCAGCAAAAAATTAATCATATGCTTTAAAAATCCTACTTGCATCTTGGTCTTAATGTTTATTAATGTACTGGGCTACCGTCTAGTAACTAATGGAAGTCACAATTATCAAATCATTTTTAACATTTTTGCTGACATATATTAATTTTGAAATTGGTTTGGTATTGTGCTGCAGGTATTTGCAGGCTTTGTTATAGCTAACCTTTCAGATTGGTTGACGAAGAAGTTGAAATTAATCAAATTATAGCATATAGTTCTCTAGATTAGTTTTGGCGAAAATTGATTCTTTCGTTGGTCCATTACCTGTCCACCGTTCTGATTGGGTGCTACCGTGCTATACCACAATAAAATGAATGTCCCCACACCAATGCATGGATCTCGGTTCTTGGTGTTTTCAAGAAGGCAGAAAAGAGCGTGTGCTTTTCCATATACCGTATTTGTTCTGTGTATATGATTGTAGAACGAGGTCTGTGTTGTAGTCATGATCAGGTTAAGCAATTAGCTAGCCATGGACCATGAATATAATGAAGCCTTTTTACACAATTTCTGTATGCAATTTTTTTTTCTCTTTCTTTGTTTGCAGTGTAATGTTAATTTTTTTTCTTTTATTTCATTTCAGTAATGATATAGCTTCTTACTTCTCTCATAATAAGTTTGACATGTATGGTGCAATTGTTAAGGTATCATGAACTACCAAGAAATTGGTATAAAGAATACATGTATACTATGGTATTTTAATGATTTATGTAAATAGATTAATTTTGATACCTTTTACAATTTCCAGTATAATTTTACACAGATAATCAATCACATCTCATTATATGTGTGATTTTTTAAGATAACCATTGTAAAACTCATATATTTATAGTGATGTGATAATACATGATTGGACAATACGTATTAAAAAAAAATTTATATTGACACTATATTGTAATTAGATTCATATATAAATTTTGATATATTATCAGTGTAAAAGTATAATTTTTGAAGTAATCATTATAAAAGTCAAGTATTTATAGTGATACTACAATACATAATTACATGATTATGTAAAAATTTTTACATTAATAATATATTAAAATTCATGTGTTTTTATTATAAAAATATATTAAACTGATTTTAATAATTAATTAGTTGAAGTGGTTTGCACTTATTTTCTCTTAGGAATATTTTTAGTAAGTCTTATGAATAATAATAAAATAAATTAATGTTATGAGGTCTTCATATTTATAGTCTCAAACTTACTCATAATTTTTAAAGTATGAATGGTGATGATTCGTTTGTCTATGGATACCATCAAAACAAGTGTTTGCCTTTGCATAAATTTAATGAAAAATTGTTATTTATATTTAAATTTAATTTAAATATATTGTTAACATAAACAAATTTTATACAAACTTTTAAATATATATTATTATATCAATATAAGTATTTAACTCGAGAAATTCTTATGCGATCGTGTAAGACTAAGTTGAATATACTTTGACCACTCTCCCGTGGCATCCGCTTACAAAGACCACACGTCGGAGGTTTGGTTGCTGTTGGAGGCTCTGAAGAAGAAGATCAAAGGAGCCTCCTTAGTGCTGCTGAATCAACTGAAAAATGCTTCATCCACATCTCACGGGTCCCGTTCCAGATTTGAATTCAACAGGAAGGCCTCTTGGATCAAGTTGGGTATCCATGAAACCTCACAGAAAATCACAAGGCTCGCTCAACGTAACTTAACACCTTCTTCCCTTTTTTTTTTTCCCCTTTCGTTTAGTAGTATTTGTGGTGGTGATTTCTGAGTTTTTACGGTGGCGAAGAAACCGTCGATGTTTAGCGATCCAATTATGGAGATACAAGAATTGATGATGGTGGTTACGAACGACATCACAGCGTTGAACTTGACTCTATTAGGTTCGCAAACCATTCAAAACATGGAGATTGTTGATGGGATGTACTTGTTCATTTCAATGCTATCTGTGATTACTTGAAAAGCAAACTGTCAATTTTTTGAATATGGGATTTAGGTGTTAAAATGACCAGAGTATGGGATAGTAAAGATATCTATGTGAATATGGTATTTTTAGCCAATTCGCCACCACCATATCAACGAATTTAGTTGTGAGAGAACTATAAAAGTAAAAAAAAGGGAAATGGAATCCGTCACCACTCGTAGTGAATTTAGGTGTAAAGAACTAAAAAAAACAAATGGAATTCACCAGTGACCAATTCAATTGTTTAAAAAAAGAAAAAAAGAAAAACTGCAATCCGCCATCACTTGTGACATATTCTACGTCGGATCTCATATTTTAATAAATGTGTCACTCAAATTCTATAAAAAAAAAACATTTTCTTAATTTAGTTCTTGAATTTAATTATTGCACAAGTTAACTTTTGAATATACAAAATTTGTATCAACTCAATTTGTATCATTAGGTTTATTTTGTGAATATGAAAAATTAATGCTAAAAGAGTTTTATTCTATAAGCTAGCCTATCTAATTCGAAATAGATTAGTTGAGATTTAGTAAAATAATACACATATTATCATTTTATTAGAGTATACAATTAGGGGGAGAATTACTATTTTGATACTTAAAAGATTAATGCACTGATAAATTAATTATTAAAAGGTTAATATGTTGACAAATTAATTTTTAAAATATTTCTTGTTAACAATAAAATATTTTTTGTTGAAGTACCATGAACTAATAAAATATTTTTTATGGATTAATTTGTCATCAAATTAGTCTTTTAAAGATTAAAATAATAGTTCTCCCATAATTAGGTGAACTTTTTAAACATACTTGAAGTAAGGGGAAAAAAATCGTATGAACTCTGTCATTTACAATATATACAAATTTATTTCGGTAAGTTATTACTGTATTTTTGCTTTAATAATATTTTTAATGTTATGATTAATATGAAACATAATGAATGATAAAGAGGTTAAGAGGAGCACTTACAAATATTGTCAGATAATTAGTAGTATTATCCAATCCAGTAAAACAACACTATTACGACACCTTATAAACAATTAAATCCTTCCATTTGCATATTCAATCGAGTTGTGTGAATAAGAGTTAATTATATTTTATTAATATGATAATATATGATTAATAAAAAATTAGCATATCAAAATTAAATTTTAAAAAATAAAAAATTTCTTTGATATTCTTATTTTTATATAGATACCTATACTCTTTTTATATATGTAATTTAATTACAAAATTTATAAATCCCAAATACAATTATAAAGTAAGAGTAAACCTATATTTTAGATTTTTTAAAAAATTTTATTTTAAGATTTTAGTTCTTAAAAGATTAAATGCATATACTTTAATTTTTGAAAAAAAATTTGTTTTAGCAAAAAGAATAAATACATACACTTTAATCTTTAAATATATATATATATATATATATATATATATATATATATATATATTCTTAAAAAAAAATTATTTTAACATTTTAGGATATATACATTTAATTTTTTAAAGATTGATATACAAAATATTTTGAGGGATTAAGAGCTCGTTGGGATAAGGTTTTAAAAAAAAATTCTTTTCTTAAATTTTTTTAGAAGAGCTTTAATTTTTAGAAAAAAATTATTTTGTATTTGGATAGATATAAGAGAAGTATTTTTAAATATTAAAAGTACTTATAAATCTGTTTAGATATAAAAGAATAAAAATATTTTTTTATGGCCAAATTAAAAAAAAAATTTAAAAAGAGAAAAAAGAAGTAATATTTGATAAAAAATAAGAAAAAAAAGATATGTATTGTAATTTTAATTAAAAATAAAAAATATTTTTTAAAAAATAATTTTATTAAAAACTACTTCTACTTTTACTTTTTTTTAGAAATTAGGTATTTTTAATTTTTAAAAAAAATGATAAATTTTTTATAATTGAAACAATTTTTTTAAAAATTATATTTAAATACTTATAAAAATTTATAGAAATATTTAAAAAATAAATAAATACTGTTTTATTAAAAAAAGTCAATCCAAACATGTTCTAAATGTATCGGAAGACCCACGCTTTTGCCTATGCTGAGTGCAACCCCAGATCACACCCTACGATTAGCTTCTTCCTCCTTCTTCAACAGTTGAAATCAGAGCAGTGCTTTTTGCCTATCTGAGAAAAACAAAGCTTCAGATCATCTCTGAATCTCCACCATCACGATGCCACCTAAATCACTGTTTCTCCTACAGTTCTTTTGCTTCTCACTCTTACCCTTCTCCTTCGCTCAATCTTCCCCTGGGTATCAATTCTCCCTTATGCCCTTAACCCTAATTTTCCGTTTTCCCCTCAACAATTTATAATTTCTCTCTTATATTGGCATCGATTTTAATTGTATCCAACGAATGTGATTTCTGCAGGTCTGCCGAAGGTTACACCATTTATGGTCGAGTGAAGATCCCCAGTATGTTTTTCTCCGCTGATTTTTTCTCATTTTTTAATTAATTCAAAATCCCAATGATTGGATGGTATTTGATGTGAATTCCAATTCTATCCAAATATGGAGAGCCTAAAAATAAAATCTGCAACAAATTTTAGATGAACTAAAGCAATAGGTTGTGTCGTGTCATCTAAGATTGACTTGGAATTGTTGATAGGACTGGTAATGCGACTTGGGTAATCTTTCAGTTCAAGCTGTTCATATCGTTTTTGGAATTTTACCAAATTAAGTGTGATTCAAAGTTCACCTACTTTGAAAAGCTTTTGCTGGGTTATATTTTGATTTTTTTATTTGAAATATTTTGGCTTGTCAATCGTGCTTTAATGCATCACTTTATGCAGGTTACTGTCGACAATTTAAGATTTGTTCTATCATTGCCAACTTTTTGCTTTTTCTTGCACAGTATGTTTCTTTTCTTTTTGAGATTTCTTGTGAATACCATTGTACTTGACAAAAAAAAAATGTTCATTTTTTGTTGGTGAGGTTTCATGTAGCAAGACCTTAAAAAACTCACATTTGGATTGCAAACGTAGATTGGTTTTGAGCTGGTTAATTGCTCTATAGTAGGAAGATGGTGTTCACAGCCTGTTAGTGTCTCTTGTCATTGGCAAAGTATATATGATGGTGTTAGTTGAGTCAAATTTAGCAAGGTTTTGCATCAGTTAGTGGTTTAGTGTAATTAACTTGGCTGTTAGCATCGGTTTAATAGATGGTAAATCTGTTTTACGATGATTCAAAGTTTATTTTAGTTACCAAACAATTGAAATGTCAAAACTTAAAGGCTTATTATCCTTAGCACACATCTATTCTGTGACTGGTGCATGGGTTTGCTATAGATATTGGTTCTATAATGGTATTGGCAAATCTTTTCGGCAGGTTTGGGAACAAAAGACTATATTCTTCCTGGAAAAGTTTCAAATGTCAAAGTCATACTCAACGGTGGTCAAAGAGTTACTTTTCTGAGGCCTGATGGATATTTCTCATTGTATCCTTTCATTTACAACTCCATTTGAATAACTCTGTTTAATTTGCATGATGAAAAGTTTTAGAATAGTAAGCCCTATTTAATTTGACTCTCTTCGTCTTCTTATTCTTGCATTTGAGAAGTTAGTTAATGCTGGTATGCCATTGTTAAGAGAAAATTGTTTGGTATATCATTGTTATGAGACAAAATAGTTCCTTAACGTCTGTGCTTTAAGCCACAATGTGCCTGCAGGGACTCATCTAATTGAAGTAGCTGCATTAGGCTATTTCTTTTCTCCGGTGGATACTCAATCTGAACATTAAAGCTTAAAATTTTCACCTCATAATTTAGTAATTATTTATCTATGTATGCTCATTTATTGAATTGCCATGTTCATTTAAAAAAGGTACGAGTTGATGTTAGTGCCAGAAACCCTGGAAAGATTCAGGCAGCACTGACAGAAAATAGGAGGGGGCTAAGTGAATTTGTCTTAGAGCCATTGAAGGAGGAACAGTACTATGAGGTTGGTTTAATCTACAAGTTTCTTGAACATGTTCCCCTGTTTCCCTCCCAATTCCTTTCAAATTATCAGATGAATGTCTTCCTGCTGCTATCTTGTTTTGTTACAGATTAGAGAACCATTCTCTATTATGTCCATTGTGAAAAGTCCAATGGGTCTGATGGTGGGATTTATGCTGATTGTTGTCTTCCTCATGCCCAAATTAATGGAGAACATGGGTATGCCATCTAAAGTTTATCTCTAAACTTCTTTCATTTCCTTGGCAGTCTATCTCTTTCGCATGCCTACTTTTATCCTGTCGAGTCTACTTTTACTTTGAGTGACACACCTTCAGAAGTATGCAGTACATTGAGGTGTCTCCTATGTGATTAAATGTACATCCGTCATTTCTTAAACAATCTGCTGGATGGTAGTTGTTTCGTATTGTATAGACCAATAAAGCAGCATATTACGCTAGACTTGGCATAATTTATGCTGATGACTCCATTATATTGTGGTGGCAACAGATCCAGAAGAAATGAGACGTGCACAAGAAGAAATGAGAAATCAAGGAGTTCCAACTTTGGCAAGCCTGTTACCTGGTGCTGCAAGAAGCAACTAGGTGTGTGAGTTATAGGAAACCAGTGAGCAAGTTGATTGCCCTGAGCTGGAGCTGAAGAAATATGGCATACAATGATTACCAAAATTTGTTATTGGCCAATTAGTCCCGAGAGAGATCATTGATTATTTGTATTGTGGAATAGCTTAATTTGGAATATCCAAGAGAGATGTTAACATGCTTGATTTGAACACACAGGAGTAGGCTTCTATGTAACTCCCATTCTTATCAATATCGACAACCAACCACTTATATCGATGGGATTTTTTTTTTTTTTGGTTTGGTTGCAGAAACTCGAATAATTTCCCATTTTAGTCCTTTTGCTTGAGATAAGAATTGAATTTTGATCTCTTTCGGCTGCATTGCTGGAGTTAGTTGTTTTCTCCAAGCTCGGTGCGTTGTTTTTTCTAATTCTTTTGCACCCCTATTGATGTTTGATAGGTCGGAGCGTAAAATATAAATATATATACAACTCTACCAAGTTCAATTTTATTAGAACTTGGAACCAAAGGAAGGAACAGGACTGGACCATATTCTGGGAAATAATATTGTTAAGCAGAGCATGCTGTTAATATAATATCCAATTGGGCCGATATTTTGCAGCGGTCCACGGAGATGTAGATTGATGAAGTATTTCAAAAATCTGAAATAACCACAAAACTAAAAGGATAACTGCATCCATTGGACAGTTCTATGCCATTGGAGCTACTTCGTATTTTCGGAATTGCTTGTATCTTAGTTCTCGTCTGTTATTCGTGTCCATAGGAAACACAAACACAAAGCGTATTGTAGACTTTGTCAAGCAGAAACACACATTAAAACTATGCAGCAAGTCATTTTCTTTTTAACGTATCATTTCTTCTAATGTTTGCTTCTATCAAATACCGGTGGATGTTAAGAGACAATTTCTAGAGATCTCCTTTACGGCTTTCCCCCCGTGATTAAGTAAATATAGAAAAATAGGAAAAAATAAAAAGTGAAATCAAGTGAACAAGAGCTAGGTAGTAGTAGGTACCCAAGTCTTTGTGATGACAATGTTGAAAGTTGATTTTTAATTCAATCACTTAGCTATCATCTCCTATCTAATGTTTGCACCTCTACCAATAAACAAAATAATAAAACATTATAAAATCACTTCAGTGAATAATTGGCACGGTTTGGTTATACTTTTAAAGGTTTCATAAGGTCTTTTATTGTAATAAGAATAAAAATATATAGTAACTAATGTATTTGAGTGTGTGAAGACTTTTTTTTTTAAAATTTCAAAAAGCTTTTTGAGATAAGTATCATTAAATTTACTTTTTATTTTAGAAAAAAGACTTTTTTAAAAAGAATTTTATTATTACTCTTATATCAATAAATAAAAATAATTTTACTTTATTTTGTCCAAACAAAAATTATTCTTTTAAAAGTAATTCTTCTAAAAAGTTTTTTTTTTAAAAAGAAACTCTTTTAAAATTAGGTCTTTTAAAAGAAGATTTTTTAGAGAAATTATTTTTAAAAGATCTCCTCTCAAAAAGAACTTCATCCAAAAATTAAAACAAACACATCATAAACCATTTATTCAAACGAAACAGGCCCAAGTAGCCCTGATTGAAAAAATGCCGAATTTTGTTTTTGGTAAAACCATAAAAATTAAGGACATGCTTGGTTTTTATTTTTATTTATTTATTTTCTGTTTCAATTTGTTTCTTATTTTTTTTAAGATTTTGTAAAAGAAATAATAAAAATAAAAAAAGACTTAAAATAGGAAATAAAAAACATAGCCCTAATTATCTAAAAGAACTTGAATAAACTGAGATGTTAATTTATCTATATCTCCGGAACTCGGATCAACTCGTCCGAGTGAACTCAGAAGTATTCCGCTGGTGGTAAGCCGAGTGAACTCGCTAGCTCAACACTCCTCATAGTCATTGTTGATAAACTGGCAGTGAAGTTACTTGTGAGGGCCAAAACACACCACACACCCCGCGAACCTAAAACGGGGCATCCCCCAAAATGGGTACCCTCTCTCTTCTCAAGTGCTACAGACCCTTCTTCTCTACGCTTCCGCACTCTGCACGACGCATTCTCTCCGGTTCCCCCATCTTCCGCGCGAAGAAGAACCTCCCTTCATCCTTCTGCCTCAGCGTCAGCTGTCTGGGGCCATCACAGCCGTTGACGGCGGACAGGAATCTCGGCAAATCGGACGGCCAGAATCACAAGGGTCCATCACAGGAGGTGTGGCTGCACAACACAATGAGCAAAAGGAGAGAGCTTTTGAAACCCAAAGTGGAATCCAAGGTGGGAATGTACGTGTGCGGTGTAACCGCTTATGATCTCAGCCATATTGGGCACGCTCGCGTCTACGTCAATTTCGACCTTCTTTTCAGGTTCCTCTTTCTCTTTCTCTCACACAGAAAACCCCAAAAAAAAAATTTTTTTTTGGGGTGGGGGGATTTGAAGAAGTTTGAAGCTTACCCTTCTTTTGGTTTTGGTGCTAATTGGTGTTTCCTTGTCTGCTACGTTTGGCAATTAGGCAGATATCTTAAGCATTTGGGATATGAAGTCTGTTATGTTCGCAATTTCACTGACGTAGATGACAAGGTGAGAGTCTAGTTGCTGTTCTGTGTCCCTTTGCTTCTTTTTTCAGAATTAGTTTTCTTTTGTGGTCAGTCACTTGCTATGATTTTAAATTGCCATCGCTGAGGCATTTTCGTTTGATACTTAGGTGTGTTTGTATAAGTTTTTAAAAAATGCTGTTATGATGTAACTTTTATGAGAGTAATTTTTTAGAAGTCACTGTTTTTCTAGTTTATGAAAAAAAAAAAAAAAAAAACACTAAAACGGCTTCTTTTGGGGTTTTAGCTTTTCTAGAAAAGTTTATCCTTTTTTATTAAAATTTTTTATACATGTCTTTTAATTTAAAAAACGCTTTTTTCTGAGGAAAATCTCAAACAAGACGCCTAGTAATACAACTTTCAGCTTATGACTATGCTCCTGTTTTTAACTACTTCGTTGTGGCTGTGGGGTGATTAGGTTAAGCTTTTCACTTGTTGGAGATATTAATAGCAATACAGTTGAAGAAACAAAATTATTCAAAATGCAGATTTTGGAACTAAGTACTCAATGTCACTTTACAATGAGTAGAAGAGGGAAATGAGGTTCTACTTCTAGGGGAATCTGTGATGTATCAATATTCTGTCACGCAGCTTTATTCTTCACTGTTTTATGGTTTAAGATTCCTACTTCTAGTAAGCTTTTTATGTCTTTCCTTGTCTGTTGGCCATTCAATTATCAACCTGTAAATTGTAATTTTAATCGTTGAGACCTTAAGATTTTTATTAGGTATTGAATTTTGATTATATCCTTTTGTTACACTTGCAAAGTACCCACCGCTTTTTAATTGGTATGACAGGATCTGAGTCTGCAATTTTCGAATTCTGTAGATCATTGCTAGAGCAAAGGAGTTAGGAGAAGATCCAATCAGTTTGAGCCGGCGCCACTGCGAAGAGTTCTGTCAAGACATGATAACCCTTAATTGTCTGCCTCCTTCCGTGGAACCAAAAGTCTCAGAGCACATGCCCCAGATCATTGATATGATTGAGAAGGTACTTTTGCTGTCCGTTTTACTATCATTAAAATGAAACATGAGAAGCTTGACGAATTCTAGACTGTCGTTTCATCTGCCACTTCTACGAACGCATATGTTGATATGCCATTGGTGTATGAAATGTTTCTCTTCGTAGTTTATTATCAGTCTATCTTTCCTTAGTGTGCTTAAGAAACACAATGTTGATTCATTGTTGATCAGTTAAAATGTTTGTTGACAGATTCTTAATAATGGCTATGCCTACATTGTAGATGGGGATGTATACTTTAATGTAGAAAAATTTCCAGAATATGGAAAATTATCTGGTCGAGATCTAGAAGATAATCGAGCTGGTGAGAGGGTTGCGGTTGATTCAAGGAAGAAAAATCCTGCTGATTTTGCTCTTTGGAAGGTATAATATATTGGTGACGAATAGTGATAATGCAGATCTGTTAGATAGTTTTTCTCATTGTATATTGAAAACTGATGAATATATAACACACTAAAATCTTAATTTAATTTCGAACTTACTTATTGTGGATTTTCAATGCCATTCTGCAGTCTGCAAAGCCAGAAGAGCCATTTTGGGATAGTCCCTGGGGTCCTGGAAGACCTGGGTGGCATATTGAATGCAGTGCTATGAGTGCAGCTTATCTTGGCTACGCTTTTGACATCCATGGTGGAGGGATCGACCTTGTGTTTCCTCACCATGAAAATGAAATAGCTCAGAGTTGTGCTGCGTGTAGTAAAAGTGATATAAGCCTATGGATACACAATGGCTTTGTTACTGTTGACTCTGAGAAGATGTCTAAATCTCTGGGAAACTTTTTCACAATACGGCAGGTGATGCATTACTGATGGTTTATACTGATCCTGCGTAAGAATGATCTCATCTTTTATCAGACGAAAAGTCTAATATCTTTCAATAAGGACCCACCATTTCTGTTTGTTTATAGATGCCAACTTACCATTCAAATGGTTAAATCCTTAATGCCATAAACATTTTCTGTCATCAGGTCGTAGACATTTACCATCCTCTAGCTTTGAGATATTTTTTGATGCGTGCCCATTATCGATCTCCAATTAACTACTCTCATATACAGCTTGAAAGTGCTTCAGACCGTATTTTCTATATTTATGAGGTACGGCTTCCTTAGGCTATAAATTACCTCCTTTCCCCCTCGTGTGTATACTTGTGTGTCCACGTGGGTTGCATGCTTCATTTTTTATGAATCTGTCTCCTGGACGATCTTAACTGGGCTTGCATATTTGATTGTGTCATTGTATATGTTGCGTGGAGGTAGATTGAAATGTTCATGTGTTTGCAGACATTACATGAATGTGAAAGCTTTCTGAATCAGTATGATCAGACGGTTAGGAAGGATTCCATCCCACCAGCTATTTTGAGCATTATTGATAACTTCCATAATGTTTTTTTGACCTCAATGTCCGATGATCTTCACACTCCAGTTGTATTGTCTGGACTGTCTGACCCATTAAAATCAATCAATGATTTGCTGCATACTCGTCAGGTATGGTATTTTCTCACATGTCTGAAGAAATTATATCGAATTTGGATTGGGTCAAGGTTTTTGAATTAATAATATTCAGGAATTCTTCATCTTTTCAGCCTGCAGTAGATATTCGTTTTAGTTTAATGTTAATATTATTGAACTTCAGGTTTTGGTTATATCTAACAATCCATCTGGGTTCGAGCAGATCTGTATTTCAATTTTTTTAACTTAATATATAATCCCAATGACCCAATCCTAGCAAAGGTTGAAAAGTGTTTTGTGTGGACCTCTTCCTGCTCATTATAGTCTTTTGTTTCAGACTTTCGGTGTTACAAATGCCACTTTAAAACTTATCTTGTGGATGATATCATATGAATGCTTGTTAAAAATACAAATAGAAGATATCACATAAATGCTGCTTATAACACTTCCAAGTTCATAATCTGTTCAGGGGAAAAAACAACAATTTCGAATAGAATCACTTGCAGCTTTGGAGAAGAGCATCAGAAATGTCCTGACTGTTTTAGGACTTTTGCCTGCAAGTTATTCTGAGGTATGAATACATTTGAAGTAGTTGGTTTCTATCACTGTCTTCTAATATTTTGCATTTGAGATAGCATATCCATTAGTTTTGTTGGGAGTACAAATCTGTAATTTATGTGTACTTAACGGAGATCCCAATAAGGGGTAGAAGGTTATTTCCATTATTTTTTTTCTTGGGGGTGTTCAATTGTTAATTTCTTAGGGTTGCGTAAGACTTGTTCAATTAATCGTTTTTAATGGGCCACATATTTGTTTTTGTGTAGATTAACGTCTGCTTCTTCCAGTGTGATGCTTCTGATCAATAATATTTCAGATTTCTCCACACCTTAGTTGAGGATTGGCTCAGTGATTTGTCACCCTCCCAATATTCCCAAATTCCCAATTTTTTCATTCAATTCTGGGCGAGTGTGTTTAAACGGGGCCTTCTATGGCAATTTTTTATGGTACCTCCTGCATTATTGACCATCGGTTTAAACGTTGTAATTCATTCAATAGTCAGTAATACTGCAACCTGGCCAAAAGTTACTACAACAAAAGGGTACCATAAAATTCTCAAAATTTAAAATGATACTGGAGTATCTGTGCTTGGAATAATGCTAAAGAGATAACCTTTTAGAATGGACAAAAACACAAATAGTGTGCAAAGTTGCGTTGTATATGGATTTTCACGGAGAATTGTTGACGTGATCTTTCTTGCATAGATCTAGAGGTGAACCTACTGGTGCAGAAGGGTATGAGTTTTTGTTTGAGTTCTATATGTGTAACATAACCCACATTAGAGTAGATGCTTGATCTTCGAATGTGTAGTCATTGTTTCATTCTGCAGGTTTTGCAGCAGCTTAGGGAAAAAGCTTTAAAGCGTGCGAACTTGACAGAAGACGAAGTCTTGCAGAAAATCGAAGAACGTGCCGCTGCCAGAATACAAAAGGAGTATGCTAAATCCGATGCAATAAGAAAGGATTTGGCTGTTCTTGGTATTGCTCTTATGGACAGTCCTAATGGCACAGCTTGGAGGCCTACCATTCCCCTTCATCTACAAGAGCAACAGATTAATAACGGACCTTGAGGAGCTGCTGGAGCCTGGAGTCAACATAAGCTTCATTTGTGAAACATCTCCAAAGACAAACCAAGAAATGGAGATTACGATTTTGGTATGTAGAATAATTATATGGGATGGCACTGGTGTATTACGGTTTTCAACTGCTCATTATGGGTACAGGCGATCCTTCATTCTTTACTTAAATTTCTAAGTCCTTAAATACGTGAATTGCAAATACGTTTGTTTTGATAGAAATGTCATGAGATTGGTGCAGTTCTCTTGTTGACCAATTGGTGAAATGAAATTTTATGAACATTTTGGGTCCTTTTTTCGGGGGAATATTTTTAGTTGCTGCGAATGGGTCAGTTTTAGCTTAGTATTGAAATTAGCACAATATCAAATGGTAGCTACTTTGAGAATGTCATCTTTTGTAGTGGCAATGAATTCTCCATGCTTTATTTTTTTTTTTCAAAAGAAAGAAAAACCACCCATATTCTAATTTTATTACACTCTAACTAATTTAATTTGAGGCAGGTAGTCCATTATGTGAATAAAATTTTTCTAGCACTAATTTTTTTTCATTCATAAAATTCGAATTAAAAATCTTATCTAAAGGAAATAAGTGACAAATTATTGGAACTAATTAAACGTTGATGAATTTTTTATGCTTTGAGATCATTTATAGCTATTTTCATAAAATGAAGCCCCTGATCATTCCTATATATATTGTATGATAAGTAGCTGATTGGCTCACGAAATTGGTTACCACATTCAACGGAAAAGTGCTAAACTTGGGGCAGCTGTAAATCAAGTACAAAACATTTAGAGTATATTTGGTCCGATGGAAGAAATGGAAAAGAAAGAACCGTAATAGAAAAGAAAATAAAAGAGAGAAAAGGAAAAGTCATCATATCATTTCCTTTATTTAGTATCCTTTAATGGAAAACAAACTATTTATTTTTTTAATGAAATTAATTTTGATGTATTAATAATGTAAAAATATTTTACATTATAATACAATCAAATATAATTATTTATAAGACTTTTAATATAATAAATAGTTAAATAAAATATTTTTACTGATGTGATAATGTATAATTTAATATTAGTATAAATTTTTTTATATTGATAATATATACAAATTAAATACTTTAATTTCATTAGAAAAAGAAAAAGATTTGTGAATAAATGTTAAAATATCTTATTATTATTTATCTAAACAAATTAAAAATGAGAAAAAAAATATGGCGCTCATGAAAAATTCAATTCATCAAACTATTTTCGTCCTTAATAAACAAGAGAAATGAAATTTCCTTTCCTTTTCACCCAAAATTAACATACCAAACAACCCATTAACACATTAATAAAACAAAATTTGAATAATCAAATAGAATAAAAGAAAAGCCGTGGCATAACGAAAACAATACCCACCTAAATTCACCTGAAAGGCTGAGCAGTAATAAAAAAAAAATGTTGAATAATAGAATAAAAGAAAAGCCGTGGCATAATAAAAACAAGAGAAATGTTTTTTGTACCATTTGGTTGGTAGATATCTTTGGACACCTAGAAAGAGAAAAGAGAAAAAAAAATTATAAAAAAAATAAAATAAATGAAATAATTGATAAAAAATAAAAAAATAGAAAAAAGGTGTTGGAGATATCCATCTTTTTGGATTCACAAATAACATGCCTCTAAAAACAAAAGCCACCTAAATTCACCTGAAAGACTGAGCAGTGGTGATGGAGAAGAGCATATCAGGCAGTTTCTGTGCAAAAGTACAAAGCTCGCTATTATAGATGGTGCTGTTGAGGTACGAAGACGGCACTTACGAAGATAAGTCCCCGTGCGTATCAGACAACCAAGTGATAAACCATCGCAATTATCATGCCTATGTGATATGTCCTATGAGGGCGTCCCACGTGGACAAGCAAGACGCCAAGACCTGAGCAGCTGTCAGAAGGTTTTGTTTTCCTCACGCGATGGAAAGCATGTGCCAACACTCTCTATAAAGTTTTATATGGGGTGTTGGTTGGTGGTAAAATATGGTAAAAATTTTTGTGGATAAACTTTATATATAAAGCTCAAAAATAAAAATTTTTATTTTATTTTTATCTTTTGGTCAAACATAACTTATTAGTAATAATATAATCTTCTAAAAATCATTTTAAACGTCTTAAATACTAAATGAAGTAAAAAGTAGATATAATTAATGTCTTAAAATATTAAAAAATAATAAATTATTCCTTTATTTAATAATTAAGAGGATATTTAAGAAGATTTGTTAAGAGGATAAATAAATGAGGATGATTTATTCTCCTAACAAATCCTCTTAAATATTCTCTTAATTATTAAATAAACAAAAAATTGATTACCTTTTAAAATTTTAAAACATCGATTGTAACTACTTTTTATTTTATTTAGTATTTAGGAGGATATTTAGAAAAATTTTTAGAAAAATATATCATTACATTTTATATCATACAATGTTATTAGATCAAAAAATATTAGTAGAATTTTCAACAAAAATTATGATAGTTATTAGGTAAAAAAATGATAAAATCTATTTATTTATCTAACCGTAAATAAACATATCACATTAAATTATACTCTTTTTTGGTCAAAGCATATGATATTTCTTACATTTAGTTTAATTTTGGCATACAAACAAGACAAAAGGTTTAATTTTGATATATTTTTATTATAAAATATTTTATATTATGAATTAATAGATATTATGATTTTCAAAATAATAATTATAAAAGTTAAATATTTTTAATTATATAATAATATATAATAGAATAATAATATAAAAATTATATTTCTAACATATCAAAATTAAATTATATAAGTCATTTTAGATATTTATAAAATTCATAGTTATTCGATCATAAAAGCATAGAATTTATACAATTTTTCCACAAGAATTACATATTTATCATAGAGTTAAAATTAAAATTATTTATTTTCCAAACTAACTTCTCCGAGTTATATTTAATTATTCTTATCATAAATATTCTTATAGTATGTATGTTGATGGTGAAATTAATTTATGCTTTATGATAGCTAGATTGTTTTTACTTAATATTAGCAATATATATATATATATATATATATATTAATCTTTAATATTAACATGTTAAGATTTATGTCTTAACTTCGCCGTGGCCAAACATAAAAATTGGGGTTTAAAACCATATTTTTATGCAACTTTTTAAGTTTGTTAGACCGGCCTATTCATACCTATAGATTATTATATAATTTTAGTCTAACAATTTAACTTGCTTCATTTAAGATTTCAACCTAGGTCTTGGGGAGTATAAAAACATCACCTACCTCCACTAAGCCAAGCTAGCTGATTGAGCTACAATACACATATACACATATTTAATATATTTATATCTTAATTATATTTTTTAACATGATTTAAATCAAGCCATGCCTCCCAAACAGGTTAGATCAAGCAAAAAAATAAGCTATTTAATAGGTAACAGGTCATGTTCAGGCACACTATTTATAACTCAAACCCGACCCATTACCACTTCCAAACACAAACCATGGTTTCATGATTTTGGTCACTTGTTTATGTTTGCTTCTTTTTCTAACCCCAGTTTGAGATTCGAAATAGATTTTGCCCAAAAGAAAGTTTAGGTTGCTTAAGGATGTGTGGTAGTATAATGCCTTAGCGAAGTGGTAGTATAATGTACTAGCGAAATAGATGCTAAGAAAGAAAGTGAGTGAGTTGATGCATGAAGGGACAAGGACAAAATGTGTTAAAAAAATATGACAAGGGGAGCCATCGATAGTCCCAGCCATTAGAGATGGCAAAGTGAGTCAGATCCACCGGATTAACCTGCACAACCCGAAATTTTTGGTGGGATGAGTTGATATTTTTAACTTGTAAAAAAATTTCAACCCGTATGATCTGCCTCGTTTGACCTATAAGTTAAAGCGGAGCAAAGTAGGTTTGGCTTACATGTCACTTATTTTTTTTTTTTTTGCTTATTTTTATCTTTTTTTTACACACAATAGTAAACTCAACATTTGTGCCTTTTGTTCACCTACACACACATGCCCCAAAGGATATTGATAAATTAGGTAATTAGGATTTTTTTAAAAATTTGTGTGGATGTTATTTTCTTGTATTTAAGTAAAAAAAATATTTCTTTTTAAAAAAATTTAGATGAATTAACTCATTTAAACTCTTTTTTTATTTTTTATTTTTTTGCAGGCCACTCACCAACCCGCGTAAAAGAAGGGCGAGTTAGTATATTCATCCCAAATTGTTGAAGCAGATTGGCCCGTCCCACCTTGCTTAAGGTTTGACCCACGGCGGATGGAGGTGGGGCCGGACGGGTTGTGAATTTTGGGTTTTTTATTTGTGGGTTTCTAAATTAGAGAGAATTTTTCATTTTTGATTTCAAGGGAGATAAAAAGTTTTGATTTTTTTGGATTAGCAATTGGGTTCTATGTTGTTGTTTTGCACCTCATTATTGTTTTGGATTGTGTTGCTTCTATAACTGGTCTAGGTTTGAGAGTTTTATCTTGGGTTCAATAAGATGTGAGTAAATTTTTGTGCTGAATGGTTAATTAGATGATGGTGATTTAAGAAAGAATAGGGTAGGCAACGAGACATTACATAGATGAAGGTCAGGCGTGAGTAGAAATGAATGGGGGGCTAATGTTGGTGACTTGCAACTCGCATGATTATCACAAGAGGTTTTTACGCATAGGGTTAATGAGGTTTGCTACATAGGTTTCTGAATACCACATAAGAAGGGTGATATGGCACTCCGTCAGCCACCTTAGCAATTAATAGAGATAAATTAATGATAGGAACTAAAATCAATAGTTTTAGAAATATTTGGATTTAAACAAAAAAAATTACAAAAAATTAAAACCAAAATTTATTAATCTTATAAAGACTAAAAACATATTTAAATCTCATTAAAAACAATATGACAAATATTTTTTAATGTTTTTCAAATCATTAGGCATTATAATGATTAGCTCATTATCACATATATTTATTATTTCTGTTTCATGTAATAACTCTTTTATGCGCTTCGCCATTACATTTTTTATGCGCTTATCGAATAAATAAGTTAATAGGTTCTAATGTTTTGCCTTTTAGGTTTAACTTTTAAAATATATAGAAATTTTAATTATAGATGAAAATTTTAAATATTCATTATTTTAGGTGAGAAACTCGAACAATTATTATTGAAATAGCAAAGACATTTTTTTCTTCAAAGTTTATGCTAGCTCAATAAAAAAATCCTCTTAGAAAATAATAAACAAAAATAAAAAAGAAAACGATAGAAATACAAATGAATTGTTGCTAATCCCCCCCCCCCCTCTCTTTCTTTTTTTTTCATTTGAACATAACATATAGGTAATTCAACTCAATTTCTCTTCTTTTTCTCAACAAAGAAAAGAAAAAGACAATTAAAGGCTTGGCACAAGCGCGTGGTTTGGAAATGGCAGAGAGAAAAGACTGCGACCATGGCTGCTGCTCCATCAAACAACGACATCCTCTTCCCCATTTTGCGCTACCTAGAGGATCGCAACCTCGCCGACACCGCTCGAACGTACGTGGATCTCTCTCTCTCTCTCTCTTTTTAATTATTATTATTATTATTATTTTGGTCGAATCTCTAATTTAATTTTCTGGTCTTCTCCTTTCATACACGATCATGTGTGTGTGTGTGTGTGTGTGTGTGTGTGTTCGGTATATAATTTCAATTGTTTTATGTATTACTGGCGTGATCAATTCATATGTCTGATTCCCTTTATTAATTTTGTGGTAGGCTGGAGCGTGAGAGTGGCGTCCATTTCAACATGAACCACTTTGAAGTCCTGATTCTGAGTGACAAGCTCGACGATGCAGAAGATTATCTCAAAGGCTTCACCTCACTCAACGACAACGTGGAATAGGCAAGAGTCTACTTCCTGCTCAGGCACCTCAAGTTCCTCGAAGCTCTCAGAGTATAACAAAAAACGCTCAAATCAACACTTCAATATGTTTCATTTAATTTGCATGCCATAAATTTTTTTATATTAATTAATTAATTAATCGCTTATATACGCATGTCTAATAACAATAATCTATATATATGCGTATTGTATGTACATTCACAGTGGTTCTAAGAGGCATGCTCAGGACACCGCGGAAAACGAGCTGTGCAGTCTTGAAATGTATTATCCCCAGATTTATGAACGTGCTCGTGAGTTTTTGGCTATCAGTGACCCGAGGTGAGCACATAACATGATGATTAATTTATTTTGAGTTTTTTTTTTTTTTTTTTTGGTTATTAATTAGATGTCTTTAGTTGTTGTGAACATACGATATATATATATATAATCACCTCACTCACAATCACAATCACAATCACAATCACAATTACAACTGCAACCGCAATCATAATTGCAGCAACAACAGTAACCTCAACTAGCTTGCTAACTAGAAGCTTGCAAAAAAAGATGGTGTTATGCGTCCCTAATTGGTATAGGCTCTCTTTAATGTCATGTGTCTGTAATTTGCGTCTAGTTGTTGTTAATTTTCTGGTTATGTTTAGTTGCTTTAATTTGGTTCCGGTTCAGCAGTAGTCAGTGGATATGTAGCACAGTGCAGCTGGAATGTAGGGTGACGTTCTTCCATCTTGCAGATATGTAGTTTTATTTATATATCTGTTTCCTTTGTTTGAACTTCGAATAATGTCTGGTGTTCAATATATTTTCGTTCTTGATTTTCTTTTTCTTTTTTTTTTTCCTACCCCGGAATTGGATAAAAAACAAACTCAGTAATTGGAGCAAAAAGTCGAAAAAGTTAGTGTTGGATTTAAATAAGAGTATAATTGGTATGTACTAATAGTGTAAAACTGTTTTTCTGCTATCCAAATAAAAATAGGAAAAAAGTAAAATCGTGACACTCTCGTTATAATGGGTAATTATTTGTGTGAGTTGACACTTTCTACTATTTTTATTAGCTGACAGTATAAAATTATTTTACACTGTCAGTGCATTTAAATTAAATTCTATAAATAAAGAGAAATAATTTTGAATGAAGATGGGGAGGATAATTTGCATCCTCATTGTGGACTTTTTTTTTCTCTTAATACTTATGACCATCTAAAATGCTCTATTATATCTATGAGATATTTGTTTTCTAATATCTAAATAATATTTCTCTTTTTATAAAAATGTGTTATTTAAATATCTCATTTGGATATCAATATGAGACACCAAAAGGTATATTAAAAATCACAGACAACTTTTTTCTTTCAAAATTTTATTTTATTTGTTTCTTATCCTATTCACATGATATGCCAAGAAAAAGGCCTAATAATAATGTTTAAAAAAAAATTAATGTCTATTAAATTTTATTTTTATAGTTGGCCAATCCAACTTGAATCATGTTATTTGAAGTATAGTAAACTTTAGACACTGATGATTTATATAAAAAAAATCATGTAAAAAAATTTGTTTTTAATATATATCAAGTGTTTCTAGTAATACTTGTTTCCCTTCTCTTTCTTCCTTTGTTGCATCATGCATTCTATTGACGACTAACAAAGTAACAATCAACTTGTACTACAGACTTTTCGCTATACAATTAGTTTAACACCAAATAAATATGGAAAAATTTTACCTGTACATCAAAAAAAGTAAACATCACCTGACATTTATGAATTGACAATAGATATATATATAATAAAAAATTTGGAAAAAAATTATAAATGCCTTTTATCCTTTGTTTGATGGGTATCTTTAAAATGTTTCAAAATAAAATACAAAAATAACATGACCCATAAGTATGCATTCAAGCCTATGTTGATACTTCAATACTCATATTAATAAATTATACCATATAATATGAGTTTAAAAATCATTTCTCTTACTAAATATAGTGCTTTAAATGTGTATACCTTATACTTTAAATTGCAATTAATATAATAATAATTGCAAAAGTGTTGTAGGGCATTAATGTGTGTTTTAATTTAAAACACTTTTTTTTGGTAATAAGTACTTGATATTTTCATTAATATAAATGAACAAATGTTTATAATTATTTAAATCTATTTATATAGCCTTCCACTTTGTTCCAACTCTCTCACCTTACATTTGCCTTTTATTGGCAAGAAAATATAGGTGCCTGATAGGGTTTTTACCTACTCTACTAGGGTTTCTAGCTGAGTGAGTTCTTTTGCCATACAATGGTAGCTTAGAATGGTATGATCATCATATTGTGTCTACTAGGACAAAGGGTGGCTCAAATGGAAGCTGATCAGTCTCATGTTCGAGATCATGATCATGATACTGTCAACGATGTTGTCTTCTTCAATGAAGAAGATATACGTGAAGGGATCAAGAAGTGCTTAAGTAGGTTTGATTGGGAGGATTCTTGCTAATCATTCTTTTAGCATAAGAAAAATGGAGGCAGTGTTGGGCTCAATATGGGGCCAACCAGAGGGTTTTTGAATCCTTGACCATGGTGATAATATCTTTCAATTCTTTTTTATGAATGAGGTGGCCGTGTTATGTGTGGAGAGAGGTGTTCCATGGCTTTTCAAGAACTTCATTTTGAATCTGAAATGATGGAGGGATGATATGAAGATTGATGAAGAAGATTTCACACATGTGCCGATATGAGTGCAACTTTGGGGTAATGCCGGAACAATATAAAACTAAGGAGTTAGGAAAGAAGATTGGAGAAAGGATAGGTCATGTCTTAGATGTGGATTTTTTCTCCATGAAAGGGAAGAAGAATAGATTTCGCAAAGTGAAAGTTGATCTTGATGTCACCCATGTGTTAAAAAGTACGTTACGGATAACAGGTCCAAACAAGAAGGTGGTTGAATTGTTGTTAAAGTATGAAAGAATAGGAAACTTTTACAATTATTGTGGCCATCTAGGGCACGAGGCTAGGGCTTGTAATTCTTTTATGGAAGATACAATGAGTGGGATATAAGGGATGAGAAATGGGATTCATGGTTAAGAGCTAACTAGGTAAGGCGACAGCTAGAATCCACAAAGGAGAATATGAATCCCAACTTGATAAGCCGGGATTCAGGTTCGAGAGATAAGACAAGGAAGCCAAAGCTTGTTAGTCTTTTACAAGGATTTACTAGCCTCTCAGTGAAGGATAACATGGAGGAGGGTGATACAGGAAAGAGGTTGATGAGCATGGAATAGTTAAAGACTAGTCATGAAGGCAAACACCAAGCTATGTGTCACGACCCCACTCAGGACGTGACCGGCGCATAGGGGACACGTCCTCTAGCAAGCCTACACTAGACCTTTTCTAAAAAAAAATTGGGCAGAGTCTCCCTTGTATTTAGGACTATTCCCAAATATGGATCCTCCACCTGTACAACAATCCAAACACACAAAATCATTAGGCATCCAGGCATTCTCCGAATGCATCCCACAGCACACAATATAGGAATTTAAAACGTAATCATACTTATGAAAATATATACATACATATCCATCATGAACATTAACCCATAATCATTAAAAGCAACTTGACTTAACTAAAAACAACATGCTTTTTATTACAAATTAAAACTGATACAGGGAGGACCCTGCCTGTGGATAAATGGAGCACTTCTAGAGATTATACAATTAAGCCTAAATGCTGAATCTTCTAATTAACTGCGGAAGCTTGAGCACAGTCTCGCACTTGTCTAAAAATATAGAGAGAGAGAGAGAAAAGAGTGAGTCATACAGACTTAGTAAAGGATAATATATCTATAACAACAATGGAACAAGTTTTAACATTAACTTTTAGCAAAAGTATAACTTCTACGCTGCTTCAAAAACTTATACATCATCTCTTAAGGAAAGGCCTTGGCTATATGTTAACATACTATAAACTTTTTGGCAAAACATACCTGAAGTATAATCTATCCTTAAAACATCCATTGGATAAAAACTTTTTACAAACATATATATAAACATAACGCTTTTATAACTAGATGTAATAAATCATGTACATAAGAAGGATATAAGAACTGGGCTTAAAGATAGAAATACTTTCTCATAACATGAAAAGTAAATACTTGTTTCAAAATCATCATAAAACTTAAGGGAGGATCCTATTTCAGAAATAGCTGCCTGACTAGATGGCCTTGTGGCCTAACTTCAACAGTAAAAGATAACTTCACGCCTGTGCTTGTCTATATATTCCGGACATGTTGGCCAACATGTTGGGTTAACAATCACCCTGCTGGCTGGGTTATTCAAGGTGCACCAAGGCTAATCACGCTATTAGCAAACAGTCATTCTGCTTCTCCTCAAAATGCACTCACACTTGTTGGGTCTTCGCCATGCCTCATGTGAGTCATTGGTTAAAACTTCTTTGAAACACACTTTCTTCCTTTCAAACATTTCTAGCTTTAAACTAGTTTTAAAACATTACAATTTCTAAAAAAATATGAAACTTCATCTTTTCTAAGTTCTTGTCATTAAGATTCTTCTTTATATTAATTTATGTGAAATTTAACTGTGCTATTAACCATAGGTTAAAGGCATAATTCAAATCTTTCAAGCTTAAAGTATCTAAAGTTCTTTCTCAAAACATTGCAATTTCTATACATATGAAACTCTGTCTTTTTCTATCAAATTACTCAATGTCAGAAATCAATTTCTATAAGAGCTTGTCCCACTTATATATATATGCACATAACTAACATCATCACTTCAAGAATTCTATAAATATAGAGTAAAACACATTGAATCAACTATTTCATAAAACTTCACTAGAATACATTTTAGGCATGTACTTAGGAAATTAAAGATGAGAATAAGCTATAGGTATACTATCACTCATTGTGCTAATCCAAGGGAAGGAACAGCCTTAGCATATTGAACCACGGAGCTACGGTCATCACATAAGTTATCTAGCATCAAAATTATCATTATCCAAACACTAATTAGCCTATAGAACCAAAGATTAACTTGAAATATTTTCAAAGCATAAAAACCCCCAATTTGGAATCCTAGGTTCCCAAACTTAAACGGTAAACTTAATCCTCCAAGAAAATCCTTCCCTACCCATGAAATAGAAGAAGATTTGAGCTTCGAGAGTTATCTTGGATTGCAAAAGAAGGAAGAAACTTGATGGAGGACTTGGGTCTCCTCTACCTTCGTTTCTCTCTCTAAAAGAGATGAGAAAGAGAGCTTCAAGGAAGAAGATTGATGATGATGATGATGAAGATGAGGGATTTGTGGAGGATTTGAGTAGAAAAATGGTGAAGGAGTCATGGCATCCATGAGGAGAGAGAGAGAGAAGAGATAGAAAGAAGAGAGAGAGAGGAGTTGAGAAAGAATGAAGAAGAAGAAATGGAATCCTTCTTTTAAATTTCGTCCCAGGGCACTGGCGCATGATTCGCCGCGCGCCTCGCCACCGCTGAAGCTACATCACTTGCAAGACAATGCCTTGGGCACCTAGGCGCCCAGTCTCTATTTTTTTTTTCATCTACACTTCTCAACTATCATCATATACTTATTTACATTTCTTAATTTTAATTAACTTTAAAACATAAATGTAAATAAAAGAATATCCCCCATTTGAACCCAATAAAAATATTGAAAAAATCAAACTCCTTAAAAATCAAAATCCAACTTTTGGATTTTAGTACAAACTTTCGAAAACTTACATTTTCTTAAACTTCAAGCTTGAAAATGAAAGAGTTAATAACTTCCAAAAATTCGTTAAAAATCGCTCTTCAATTCTTTGATATCTAAGGAACAATTATCGGGACTTTTGATCCCATGAAAATGTCCCAATCCTATAGCCCTCCAACGGGGCATAGGGTCCAAATTTAGAGCTTTCACAGGGTCCGACAGAACAAAGTGTCACAATTCATGTGACTCTTGACCCGGGCATTACACTATGGTGCCTCAACCAAATCTGTTAAGTGCATATCCAAATCATTTAATGGAGTTGGAAGATAATGGCATTTTTATCAATCACCTGTAATGGTAGGATCGTGGAGAAAAGAATAGGGGAATTGGGTCTGAGCTCTAAAAGCAAAGAATGCATGGAGGATAACAAGTTAGAAAAGCCAAATATGCAGAAAAAGATGGAAATGAAGAGTATGGCGAGGCATGTAAATAAGAAGGGTGTGTTTATAAGTGGAGCAAAAAGGAAAACAATGGAGGTGGGGAGGAAGCAAGTATGAAAAAGCAGTGTTTTGAAGATGGAGCTGATTGCATTATGGGGGAGGGTGTCAACCCATAATTGGCACCTTAAGAACCATGAAGATGCTAGTGTGGAATTGTCGGGGTTTAGAGATACCCCAGACAATTCGCAACTTGAAAAGGATTAGTATATCCTATTCCCCTCAAGTGGTGTTTCCATGTGAAACAAAGCACCAAATTTCATTTATGAGGGAGAAGATTGGTAAGTGTGGATTTATGAATTGTTTTTGCACGAATTTGAGGGTTTTGCAGGAGGTTTGATGGTTGGGGGGGAAAATGATGTTCAAATCACCATAAAGGGTTATGAGAAGTTTTACATTCATTTTACATGGGAGCATCAGGCAAAACAAACCACACTGGAGGTATTTGCTATCCATTTTCATAGTGATAAGAGATTGAGATCAAGTCAATATGCCAAGATATTGGAACTTATTGAGCAAGCTGGTGATCACTATTTGGTGAATGGAGACTTTAATGCAATATCAGCTTCCTATGAGGAAGAAGGAGGAAGACCAAAACCTACTTCTTCAATCGAAGGGTTAAATGACTTTTAGTGGCAAATTAGTAGATTTGGGGTTTGTAGGGAAAAAGTTCACATGGTGTAATAGAAGCCATGATGCGAACTTAATTCAAGAAAGAAGTGATAGAAGTCTAGCCTCTTGTCCTTGGAGAATGGCATACGCAATGGCAACTGTAAGCCATTTGAAGGCTAATAGATCAGATCATTTTCCATTACTTCTTGTCTTTAATCCTTGTAATTCTAAGAAGAAAAGGAGATTTTAAGTTTCAGGAAAGATGCTGCAACCATAAGGATGTGAAGATAATAATTAGGGAGGCATGGTCAGTTGATGTAGTGGGATCCCCTATGTTTCAGTTGTTTCAAAAATTGAAACATTGTCCACATAAATTGGTTAAATGGAAGAAAGATCATGCTGTGAATTCCGGGGAGGTTATAAATGATTTGAGGAAGCAACTTGATGAAAAGAAGTCAGCTGTAGTAGTTGCTAATAGAGCTGAAATATTGCAACTTGAGGAGGAATTCATGGATGCTTATTAGCAAGAAAAAAGATGTTGGAAGGAGAAGTTAAGAGTTAATTGGTTAAATTGGGGGGATTAAAATACAAAGTTTTTTCATTCCAAATTCTAGGTTGGAAATAGACAAAACAAGATTTAGAAGATTGAGGATGGCAATGGAGGTTAATGCACTGGGTCTAAAGGTATTGCTTTGAAATCCTGGGAATTTTTTGAAGAGCTATTGTCATTTAGCCACCCTATTGACCCCAGTAATCTTCTGTCAGACATGAGAACAAAGGTATCTAATAATATGAACAGAATGATCACAAGGCCTATTATTGATCAGGAGATTAAAAATGCAGTGTTTTCGATTAATCCTTTTGTTGCACCTAGGATATTATAAAAAAGGATGTATGCAAAGCTATTCATAGTTTCGCTGTAGGTGGGAGAATGCTAAGAAGCTTCAACCACACTCATATTTGCTTGATTCTAAAAATAAAGAATGCCTCCTCTATGTCCCAAGTAAGGCCTATTAGTTTAAGTACATTTTTCTACAAGATTATTTCAAAGATACTTGTACATAGGCTTCAAAAACTCATGAATAAAAACATTAGTGCCAACCAAAGTGCTTTTATCTGAGGGAGGCTAATTAGTGACAATGTGCTTGTGGCTCATGAGTGTATGTATTTTCTCAAAACAAAAGGTTTGGTGCTAATGACTTAGCTCTAAAACTTGATATGAGCAAAGCATATGATAGAGTTAAGTGGGTTTTGTTTGGTTTATTATAAAGAAAATGGGTTTCTATAGAAGTGGATTGGTTGGTTGAAAGAGTGTGTCTCTACTATTTCATATTCTATTGTTGTGGAAGGGTAACCATATGGTTTTTTCAAACCAAACAGAGGATTACGTCAAGTGATCCTCTATCACCTTATCTCTTTCTAATTTGTGCTAAGGTTTATTCTATCTGCTTCACAAATGAAAATAGAATAAAAAGATTTAGGGGTTAAAGCTAAATAGTATATGTCCATTAATTAGTCATCTATTATTTGTAGATGATTCCATTATGTTTTGTAAAGCAAATGTTCATCATTGTCAGAATTTAAAGGAGATTTTGTAGATTTATAGCCAGATAAGTGGGCAGGAAGTCAACCTTAATAAGTCTTCTATTTTCTTCAGTAAGAATACTTCTTAGCAAGAGAGGTCTCGACTTGCTACAATTCTTCATGTTCTGCATGTTGGCACTCAAGACAAATATTTAGGCCTTCGTATAATTGTTCAGCGTTCAAAGAAGTCAACATTCAATTTCATCAAAGATAAAGTTGCAAAGAAATTGAATCACTGGAAGAGGTCTTTATTCTCGACAAGTGGAAAGGAAATTCTTTTTAAAGCAATAGGTTTAGTAGTACCTATTTACACTCTTGGGTGCTTTAAATTGCCAAAAACTTCAATAAATGAATTGCGTAAAATGATCATGCAATTCTGGTCGGGGTAGAAGCAAAATGAGAAGAAGATACAATGGATTGGTTGGGATACTCTCTGCAGGTAGGAAATACATGGTGGTATGAGATTCAAAGATCTTAAGGCATTTGACTTGGCCATGCTTGGAAAGCAAGGATGGAGACTAGTTACTAAGGACAACTAACTATTTTCTAAGTCTCTCAAAAAAAATATGGAGCATAATTTCTATTAATATTTTTAAATGAATTATTAAATGAACTTGCCTTAGTAGAACTAAATCCATATAAGTACATGGAGAAGTGAAGGAAATAAGTAATAACTAAAGGAGCTTCAAGCTTAGCTTAAAAACTATTAGAAGTACTAACAATGAGTCTCCATTTTTGAAGTGTGAGATGTGACTTTACCAAATCAAGTAAGTATTAGACTAAATATTTTATTCAAGTTGATATATTGAAAGCAGATATAGAAATATTATTAATTTTCAAATTTTAAATGATTTTTTGAAAAAAAAATGTCACATTGTGTTTGAAATATGTCTAAATAAAAGAAAATTATTTTCTTAATTAGACAAGTATGAATACATATCTAACACTTGTAATGCAAGTATGCATGTTTAACACGTGCCAATCCATCGATGCTTGCTAGCTTGTGCTACTTATTGCAAGACCATATGTCCATGTGGGACCCACCTTCTCAAGCATGGACACATGTTGTTGTATTGAAAGTAGATTTAGAAATACCATTAACTTTCAAATTTAGATGGTAAATAAATAATTTGTTCACCATGTATTTGAAATGTGTTTAAACTAAAAGTGTATTTCTTAATTAGGCATGTATAAACGTACATCTAACACTTGTTATGCAAGTTTGTCTATCAAACACGTTTATCATGCAAGTATGTGTATTCAACACATGGTGGTCACGCGAACACACATATTCAATGCTTGCTAGATTGTGTTACTTAGTGGAAGATCATCTATTCATGTGGGACCCACCTTCTCAAATATGGACATGTGTTGCTGTATTGAAAGTATGTATAGAAATGTTATTAATTTTCAAATTTTAAATGGCTATAACAAAAGGAATAAATAATGTGCCCATGCTGTGTTTATAATATGTTTTAAAAAAAAGGTAATAATTTTTAATTAAACATGTATTATCGTATATCAAAAACTTGTAATACAGGTATACGTGTCGTGTAGGTAGTTTATCATACACATATGTCATGCAAGTATGTGTGTTCAACACATGCCGGACATGCGAAGACATATCGTTAGTGCTTGCTAGCTTGTGCTACTTATTGCAAGACCATCTATCCATGTGGGACCCACCTTCTTAAGCATGGACACATGTTGCTATATTGAGAGTAGATTTAAAAATACTATTAATTTTCAAATTTTGAATGGTTATCATTAAAGAAATAAATAATTTGTCTACAAAAGTGTTTGAAATGTGTTTAGACTAAAAAAACATTTTTTAATTAGACACATGAATGTACATCTAACACTTGTTCTATAAGTATGCGTGTTGAACACTATGTCATGCAAGTATGTTTATCAAATATGTTTGTCATGCAAGTATGTGTGTTCAACATATGGTGAACAGGCAAACACACATAGTCAATGCTTGCTAGCTTGTGGTACTTAGTGGAAGATCATCTGTTCATATGGGACCTAGCTTCTAAAAGAAAGTAATATTTGTTAATTAAACACATATTATCGTATATCTAACACTTGTTATACAAGTATACGTCATGCATGTAAGTCTATAAGACACGTATATCATCCAAATATGTGTGTTTAACACATGATAAACACGTGGATACACATAGTCAATGCTTGCTAGCTTGTGCTACTTAGCATAAGGTCATTTGTTTATGTAGAACCTATCTTCTCAAATATAGACATATCTTGCTATATTGAAAATAGGTATAAAAATACTATTAATTCTCAAATTTTGAATGGTTGTAATAAAAGAAATAAATAATGTGTTCCAATGCATTTAAAATATATTCAAACAAAAAAGATAATAATTTTTAATTAAGCATATATTATCTTATATCTAACACTTGTTATACATGTACATGTGTCATGCAGTTATGCCTATTGAGCACGTCTGTCTTGCAAGCATGCGTGTTTGACACGTGGTGGACGCGCAGACACACATCGTCATGCTTGCTAGCTTGTGCTACTTAGCGGAAGTCCATGTGGGGCCCACCTTCTTATACATGGACACGTGTACAAACATGGATAAGTCGAGGCACTTATCATGAGTTTTGTGGGTTACTTATCTTCTCCTCGATCATATGTCAGTCAGCCTCAGCGGTCACATCTGCATTTCTTGCATAAAGGCTAAGGTGGACACTGCAGAGAAACTTCTTCGTTTCAAACGCCAAAAGTTTTTCTTTTCGATTCATCGTTGTTGATCTTTTACAGGATAGCTTTTCAGGCATTTTTTTCCTGCGTGTTACTTTCCTGTTCATTGTTTGCTTTCTTTTTTCAGTGTAGAATCCTTTCGTGGTTATATTTAGCTCTTCAATAATGGAAGCACAATATGTGTTTTATTTTTATTCTCTTTTCGGATATTTTCAATTATAAATGTGATGGAAGTGGTTGCGGAGGAAATACCATTATACCATGAGCTGTGCCATTTCTTAACCCTTATGTTTTTTGTTTCAGGTTCAGTTGTTAATGGCCCCAACCTTCCTTCCTTTTTTTCTTTTCATTTTTTTAATTTGATCGTTCAATAGCAACGTTTTGGTATCTGATTGGACTTTGGAGCTTTTCTCACTTTACCTTTACTAGCTGTATGATTGTGTAATCCATTTTCATGATCAGAAGCCTAAGGTCTGTTGTTCTGAGGTTGAAAGTTGGAAAACAAGAGAAAAGGACTGAGATTATAAAGAACACCATTCTTATCAGTTTTGTGTACTCATTTTGTTTTATACTTATTAAATTAGAGTAATTTTTGGATAGAATTTGGTATGCGATTCACAGTACGAGGAATTTGGCATGCTATACACAGGGAAATCGAGAATATCCGATAACTGTGATCTCTCATTTGTTTTCATAAAAGCAAAGTTGTAGTGATTGCATCTATTATTATTTGATTTAGATGATGATCATGATTTGGTTTCTCTGTGATATATTCTGATTGTGCTCGGTTGGAAGTCTGGAAGACAAACAGGACTGCTGCAGAAATGTCTACCGTGCGTAAAGAGCTTGTCTTCTTAATCTTGCAGTTTCTAGATGAGGAGGGTTTCAAGGAAACTGCTCACAAGTATGTGTCCCTCCCTATCTAAACTCAGGCTTCTTAGTTTTGATTTGATCATTATGCTTTTGGTATTAATTTACTTTCCTTCAATCTTCTGATTCATAGGCTTGAGTGTGAAAGTGGGTTCTACTTTAACATGAAGTATTTCGAGGACATGGTGCTTGCTGGGAAATGGGATGATGCTGAAAGCTACCTTTCTGGGTTCACAAGGTTTGATGACAATAGGCACTCAACCAAAATATACTTTGAATTGAGGAAACAAAAATTCCTTGAGGCATTGGACAAGTAAGTTTTCCCAGGACTACTTAGTTGTTTTTATGCAGGTATGCTGTTCACAGTTATTCCAATCTCAAATCGTTTGTCTTATTTCATCAGTAACGATCGTGCCAAGGCTTTAGATATCCTCATCAAGGATCTGAAAGTTTTTTCCCTGGGGCATGAACAGTTGTTCAAAGAAATGACTCAGCTTTTGACAATTAACAATATAAGGTCTGACTCAATTGCCAATCTACTAATTTTAGATATGGAGTTAGTGACATCCTTAGAAAAGCTTAACTTCTTTTTTCTGGGTCTAAACAGGGAACATGAATCACTTTCAACATATGAAGATGCAAATTCTGTGAGGAAGATTGTGATGGACGATCTTAAGCTAATCATTATGGAAAATCCAATGTTCGATGGAAGGTTGAAATTTCCTGCCATTAAACGCCAGAGGTTACATCATCTTCTAAACCAAAGGTTTCATTCTTTTTTCTCATTTAGAAGTTGATATTATATGTATAAGCAAATTTTTTATTCATGATTGCCTCCACATTTTCTTTGGTTAATTGTGCCATAGCCTAAGTGCATTGGTTACACTGTTCACTGCTGTTCTTGATAACCTTTCTTATTAGCTACCGGCAGAAAACTTATTCGTTATCCTGTTTGTCAGCTTAAATTGGCAGCATCTATTTTGTAAAGATTCAGTTGCAGATCCTGTTATACAAACCGTCTTAGAGGATCATGTTTGCAAACCATGTTTGAACCTTTTATCTCTGCAATCAGAAGAAGGTAGTTCATTTCAAAAGTCCGATACACATTTGTCCACCAGTAGTAATGCCGATCCATCTCTTATAACTGATGCTGCAAGCTTTTCTGCTGCTCTAACAAACCAAGGTATGAGCTTTATTCGTGCATTTTTTCTTTTGGGTTTTAAGTAATCATTTTAATTCTTTCTTCTGATGGGCATTTCTGTCGAAACAGCAGTGGAGAAACCTGAGGATCCTAATGTAATAGGAAGCCCTTGCGAGGCTTCCATTGAGGTCAGTTGGATGTAACTTTTTCTGTTTAGCCTAGCTATAAGATTTCCTGTCTTATCTATAAAATGAAATAGGTGGTTTGCCTTCATCTGTAGGTGACGTCAGCCATAGCACATGACCTTCCTGCAAATGTTGTTCAAACATTGAAAGAGGATTCGCTTCCTAGTAGCATGGATTTTCATCCTGTTTCGCATACAGTTCTTCTAGGTTGGTTACTAGAATATGCTTTTTATTTTTTTTTTGAAAATTGTTTCATTCCTGATGTATTTTGATGAACTTGATAACAAAAATCAGAACAGCTAATCTATAGCTACTGCTATGTTTCTTCAGTTGGAACAGATGTTGGCAGTATAGGACTTTGGGATGTTAATTCTGGAAAGAAATTGTTCTCTAGGAATTTTAGAGTTTGGGACATTGAAGCATGCTGCACCAATTTCAAGGTATGTCCACTTCCAGACTAGGTTGTACTTTGCTGAGTATTTATCGTCAAGTCACTGATCTAAATAGTATTTACTGAACCACTGCCAACTATGTTCAGGATCAGGTAGCTCTAGAGAAGGACTTGTGTGTTGCAGTTAAGAGAATTATGTGGAGCCCTGATGGTTCATTGTTTGGTAAGGATATTCAACTACTTAAAGGGTAAGTCTAGTTGGCGATGATTACAAATTTTTATTGCTACTAACTACTTGTTCTTCTGTTACACAGGGGTTGCATTTTCTGAACATATTGTACAATTATATAGATATCATGGTGGCAATAACATTGGCCAGCATTTAGAAGTAATATATTTTGTTTTCACCCCGTAAATCTCTAGTTACATGGATATAATATATAATTCTCAGTTTAACTTCTCAAATACTTTCTTCTCAGATTGATGCTCATGATGGCAGTGTCAATGATCTAGCATTTTCCCCTCACAGAGAGCAATTGTTAGTCTTAACATGTGGAGATGACATGAAAATAATGGTCAGTTTTATGAAAGACCATTAATTCTTCATTCACTAACATACACCACCTCTCTCTCTCCCAAAAAATAAAGAAAGAAAGAAAATGACCAAATGTTTATTACTGCTTTTCAGGTCTGGGATGCTGTTAGTGGTGTCAAATGTTATACTTTTGAAGGTCACGATGCTCCTGTTTGTTCTATCTGTCCTCATGTGAAGGAATATGTTCACGTAAGAATGCTTTATTATAGTGTCTTTGATTTGATCACTGGTTGCATTTATTTCTCATTCTTGTTATGTTATATGATTCTTGTGCATCCACACCTCAGTCTATCTTTTCAACTTCGATCGACGGAAGGATTAAGGCATGGTTATATGATACTGGGGGAGCAAGAGTTGATTTTGATGGCCCTTGTCATGGACACTCTATATTGGCTTACAGTGCTGATGGTCAAAGGTTGTGAACCACTAGCTGCAATGCAGTTGCAATAATTTGTTTCCTGTTAATAATTAGTAGGTGATTGTAATCTAACTAATTTTGATATACCTTTTTAGGCTTGTTTCATGTGGAAATGGTAAAGATAGAGAGCCATATCTTGTGGAATGGGATGAAAGTGAAGGATATATAAAAAGAGCTTACAAGGGACTTAAGAAGCCATGTTTTTCAACCATCCAGTTTGATTCAACCCCAAATCGACTTTTGGCCGCTGGTGATGACCATATGATTAAATTTTGGGATATGGACAATGTTGAGCTTTGGACAAGCACTGATGCCAATGGAGAATTACTGGTAAGTTCCTCACTCTTCAGTTGGTCTTTTTGTTTTCTAGATGCTATTTTGGAAATTGCGTGTAGTGTTTTGAAGAAGTCCAAAATTTGAAAATCTATTTGATCGAAGATCTTATTTCTCTGGGGTGTTAGTTTTAGTTAAATATAATAAAATTTCAGCTCTGAAAAGGCACTTTAAGTCGTGATTCCTTTTTTCAGGAAAATCCATGCGTTCACTTCAACAAAGTGGGCACATTACTGGCTGTTTCTGCAAAAGAAAACAAAATCAAAATTTTAGCGAATAACGATGGCATTTCACTTATATTGAGTGAAATTCATTCAGTTCACTCTCCCAGTGTTCACCTTGAAACCTTGGGAAAGGTAAGCATACGTAACTTTACACTTGCTATGTTACCGAGTTAGAGCCCTGAGCTTTTAATGCATCAAGTCCAATTTTAGTTGATGCTACTGCTGGAATCACAGATAAAGGCATTCTTGTGTTTTGTTGTAATACAAACTATGAAATACTCATGTACTATGCATAGAATAGCAAATTTAAGGTTCATTTATCTGATTCAGTTACCTACGTAAACATGATACATACAAATATCTGTTCCTATCTTACTTCAGTGTAGGCTTGATTTCTTGACATCTTTTTTTTTTTTTTTTGTCTTCAAATAACTCGGGAACCATCCTTTCAACATGATTATATATATATATATATAGAATGTGTGCGACTCCAAGGATGTGAGATCTAATTCAACTGAAGAGTCCCATAGCAAGTCAACGATTTGGAATGTCTATGAAATTTGTAAGCCATCTCAGTGCCAGTTTTTGCAGCTGCCTGTTCAGTCCGAAGTAAACAAGGTAATTGCATTCATATGCTTTACTGGTAATATTACTAATAATGCATGTCTTATCAGTCGTTCTAACAATAATTGAGCATGATATATTACTGGGAATATTACTATAGTGCTTCTCTATGGCACAAAACAAAAAATGACGAAAAGGAATAACACTAGCAGAGGGTATAAATGACCATTCAAATTGGGTCAAATTTAGACAATAACAACCACCAAAATCAAGGCACGCCACTTTCATACAGTTTCGTATAAATTTTTTTCCGTGCCAATTAGCTTTTCCCATATTACTAATGTGTAGCTATCATCGGATTACTTAATAATGTGTTGAGCTCTCCTTTACATGAAAGTTTAGCAATCCAGTTGAAACCATAAAATGACAGTTGCTACTGGATCTCATGGATTGGTGCCTCTTAGAAACGCACCAGCAAATGGAAGTTTATATTTTGGTGTATTCAAAGTGCAAGTTTTAATCCATATAATATGATTGAGGAATGATCCTTGGCCAGACACTGTATGCCCGACTCCTGCTGCCGGAACTATGTGCCATAATAGTGGAGTGGACACCTCATATTTTTCCCTAGCCATGATTTTTGTATTTCTACTCTGCCTTGATACATCATTATGGCACATCACATTCTGGCACAAATTTTGGCTCTCCAGCATTGTTGGTATGTATTTTGCACAAACAAACATAAGATGGGATGTAAGAGATAACAAACAACCTAGCAACTAGGTTAGGGTTCATAGAATAAAAATCATAATTAGTTTCCCTCTGATGAAACAGATTGATAGACTGGCTTACAACCATGCTGGAAATGCAATTTTGGCATTAGCATCAAATGGTAATCATGTACTTTGGAAATGGCCACATGACAGCCTCAACTTGGATGGCAAGGTGAGTTGGATTATGAAATTCACTTTTGTTTGATATCCGCCACACCCCCCCCCCCCCGGCCGCAAAAAAAAAAAAAAAAGAACACAATGTGTTTTCTTGCTTTGTCTGAATTCGAGCTTTGGTTATTGAATGTACTAAGAAAAAAGAGGAAATACATGTAGGTAACTACACAAGTTTCCCCAGTCATCTGGCGGCCAAGGAGTGGCTTGCAATTTATGAGCAATGACCTTACAAGAGCCAACAGTGGAGACCAAGCTTCCTGCTTTGCTTTATCGAAGAACGATTCATATCTCATGTCAACATCAGGGGGGACAATCTCCTTGTTCAACATGTTGACATTTAAGGTAACCCCAGAAGATAGAGGCCTGCTGTACTGAAGAAATCTCCTTTATTTCTATGGAATTGTTTGATGCTAATATTTTGATATCACTTTGGAAGTTTCCTTTTAATTCATATATTCATAAACATTTAAAAGAAAAACATTATACAAACCAACCATATGCTTCAACATTTAACGTGAGATCACGTTACTTGTAATTATTTAGGTACTAGTTGTTATAATGATGTTATGATTTAACTAATCATATATCACATATTCCCTGATGAGTATAGACTTTGACGACTTTCATGTCACCACCGCCTATGGCAACATGTCTTGCTTTCTACCCTCGGGATAATAACATAGTTGCTCTTGGCATGGATAATTCCAGTATACTTATATACAATGTCCGCACAAATAAGGTATTTCTCTTCCTTCATTTGAGGAAGATATCCATCATTGCCTGCTATAAGGAGGCTGAAGCTAGTTTTCTGTTCCTTACACTTGTTCAGGTTTTATGCAAGCTCAAGGGCCACTCCAAAAGAGTTACAGCCCTTGCCTTCTCAAGTAATTTTAACATTCTTGTTTCTGGTGATCTAAATGCTCAGGTTAGTAAATAATATTCATTACATGCATCATGTTGACTTAATTTGATCCCATTTTATTGACAAATATTAGCCTGATTCCTTTTACATATGAACAATTTTTATATTGAGCTGTTTTCTCATTATTTTAATATCTCTTGTAGATTTGTGTATGGAATACCAATGGATGGGAAAAACAGAAAGATAGGTACCTGCAACTACATGGACAGCAGTTGCCAGAAGTACTATCTGAAACTTACATTCAGTTTAACCATGATCAGACACACTTCCTTGCTGTACATAATACTAACCTTGCAATTTATGAAGCTATGGAGCTAAAATGTGTCAACCAGGTTCTCTCTTCTTCCCCTCACCTATGATGTGGATATTTTCTTCCAAGATTCGCTATTTCTTACGAAACAAGTATATACTTTTTACCAGTTGGCTCCAGAAGTTTCAGTGGTTATCTCCCAGGCAACTTTCTCATCTGATGGCAAGAATGTGTGTGCCAGTTTAGCTGATGGAACTGTGGCAATATTCGATGCTTTGAATTTGCAAATGCATTGCAGGATTAATCCCTCTGCTTATCTTTTTCCAGCTCCAAGGTATGATTCTGTTCTCAAGGGTTGCAATATCAAGGCTTCCCAAAAGAAACCATAAGAAAGTATGCAACTGTCAAGATAAACAATGTCAATTTTCACAATAATGCATCTTAGAAGAGAAATGTTGTTAGTTTATACTTGTTAGATATTGCTTTGAATTATTATCATCAATATAGACATGGTTTTATTAGTTCACTGTTGATTACATTTATTACTCTCTATATCACGGTCCAAATAGCCTCGAGACTGGATGCACGGATAAGTAGTATTCTAAAGCTTATTATGGATTGTAGTTTTTTTCACTATATATATTATGTTGCTGCGAATTGTAATTATAAATTTTGTTTATTCCAGTTTGAGCATCTATCCGGTAGCCATTGCTGCAAATCCACAGAAGCCAACCCAGTTTGCTGTGGGGCTCACAGATGGTAGTGTTTATGTGTTTGAGCCTCAGAAGCCAGGAGGTGAATGGAGTAGCTTTGCACTTGAGTGAACACCATGGTTGCGGGAGCGAGTGAAGTCTGAGATAAGTAAAAGTGAAAAAGACCAAAAGAAACTGTGTGTGAAAAGTTTATGTGAAATATTTGTTGGCACCTTCGAAGTATATAGTATAGTCTATAGACCTTACAAATTAAGGATATGATGATCCATGTGCATCTTATACAGTGGAGTGGCATTTGCCCTTAATATTTTGTTATTTTGAAAATTATTCTTAACTATTAAGACCCTCTGCAATTAGATTTAAGGAAGAAATCCTCATGAAATTAATGTTAGGCACTATTTTCTGCAAGGTGGGACTCAACATAGCAAAGTCCAAGCACATGGGGAAAGCGAAACAAGTTGATCACACTTACTTGTGCACCTCTTACACCCAAAAGAAAATAAAAGATCTCCCAAGATATTTTCAATCACTATATATGATGGCTAACAGGCTTAAGATGATAATAGACTTCACGCATTATGCACAATGTCTTTGCAAATCATTAATTCCCAGTACCAAAGAACGTGTCCTTTCTCCCTTGAAGAAAGAAAAACACCTTAAGGGGAGCTTTGTCGCCAGTTTACCATGCTTTATTATTAGGGTTTTTTTCTAATGGGTGCTCATAAAGATTAAGGGTATTTATTTCAGCTTTTAAAAAAATAATTATGAAATTTAAATTTTATATATAATTAAAAAAGATAAAAATTGATTTTTTAAAGAAATTAATCTTTTCAGTATTTATAAAAAATTTAAAAATAAATTATTTTAATATTCTAATTATATTTAAAAAATTATCCAAATATATAAAAAATAATTTTTTAATAAAAAAATAATTTTTTACTCAAATAATCATAAACAAACACACTCTAAGAGTGATAATTTTTTTAATTTTCTAATGCATTTACCGTATTAAAAACTTAAAAATATTACTCTTCAATCAAAAACTTTCTACTGTTGGTTTAGAAAAGCCCTTATTATTATTTTTTTCTTGGCAAAAGACAAAACATGTATCTACGCTGTGTAATTGTAAAATGATTATTTCTTTCTCTTCTTATAAGCATCTGTTAAAGAACTTGAGATAATTGAAAATTTACGCCAATCAATATGACCTGTAAACTTTCGTACCCAAAAAATAGAATCTGACTCACTCATCGTATTCCAATAGCCCAAATCTGCGAAATATTTAAATGAATCATACTCCATTTTCTTTTTCTTTTGCTTTCTTTCTTTTTGCTTTTTTTTTTTTGGTGATGCGGAATCATACTCCATTTTTATCTTTACTAACAAACTATATTTTAATTTTCATTTTAAACTTATAACTCCACGCCTTACTTTTTCCGATTTCTTCGTTATCAGATCAGATGGATGGAGAATCTATTTTGACTTCAATTTCCCTTTCTTCGTTATCAGATCAGATGGATGGAGAATCTATTTCGACTTCAATTTCCCTTTGTTTCTTCTGTTAAAAAACTTTAGAAGTATCCAGAAGCGAATGACGAAACGCCACAAGTCTATTGAATACCTCCAAGAATACAGATTAAAATTCTCATACTTTTAATACCATAGAGGGAAATAAACATAAACACTCAAATTAAACTCTCTAAATTTTAAGAAAACTCTACCTATTTATAGTTTATGCCTATCTCTCTTTGAACATAATATAATCATATTAAAAATAAACATCAGAAAATCCTAACCCCCAAGAATACTTACAATTAACCTATCATTACCAATGGAAATCTTCCACGAATCAAACCCAAACTTGATAATTGCTTTTAAGCTTTCCATACTCAGCGTTAACCAACATATTCATGACGACATGCCATGTTAAACTAACCATTACACGCTGATCCATGTTGTCTGGTTGATTTAATCGCAAATGACGGGGAAAAAAATTAACCACAAATTCCATGAACGTGATGAAATAGTGTTGACGGAATAAATTATAGCACTTACGCAGCTAAGCAGGCAATATATGTTATAGAGACAGTGAGCTATAAACAAGGAACCTGATACCATGTTGTTTGCATCTTAAATTAAATGTAAATAGTCAATTTAGAGAAAATGAAATTGATAAATGCATGTAAAGGCTTCATTCGGAGCTTGAACCATTAATCTTTGTTGCTGCTGCAGATGCATAACTGACACTGCTATCCCTTGTACTTTTGCACTGACTCGACTGCTCATAGCGAAGAAATTTTATTGCTATCCTTGTTGAGCAGTTCCCCAGCATCTGATACAATAGCAAAATTTTGAAATATACGATTAGCTTCGATGGAAAAACACTCATTTCATGTGGTAAGTAGTAACATGTAATGGATCACGGAAACCACGTGGATAAATATCCTCATCAACTTGGTTGAAGCTCAGATTAAAAAACACATCCTTTTAACTTTCACCAAATACATGGAACCTTTAGTATATTATAATTCTAATCATGCTATTTTTGAACAATTTGTTAGAGTCCTACATCGTTTAAGAATATGGCCAAGATAGCCTTTGATTGATGGAATTTCAGTCCGTTTTATCAGGGCTTAGGAAAATCACTACAACGTGTGTCGTAGGAATCTTAAGACCACTTGTTATTAATGATGATACAATAATAATATTGTTCTTTGCTAAAGGATGTAGTGGGATGATCAAACTTAATGAGAAGTAATACTGACAATTTTATAAGGCACTTACATGGAGAAAAACACTAATTGGATGACGTCCACAGATTGTATTGTCATATTCCAACAGGTATTTTTTGAATGCATCTGGATCTCCTGTTTCTATGATATCCATGCCCATCTTGTCTAAGGCCTCAATAGATTTGTATATAGGTCCATGCTTCTTGTCATAGTGCATGTAATTGAATCTGACACAAAACAGCAGTCACCATACAGGAGGTTATAGGACAAAACAATAAGATACAATAGACAGCTATCAATACCGGCTTCAAAACTAGCAAGAAACACAAGGTGTGCATCAGAATACGTAAGGCATCGACAGTAGATAGAAATAGGTAATATCAAGATAGTGGAAAGAAACGGTCAAAAACATTGAAGCATATCTCAACAAAAGTTTCAACGTAAGTTACCCGTGAAGTATATTATCTACACATGAACCAGACTTCAAATATTTACTTTGTGTGTGTCCGAGCGTGTGTGTTCTGTGTTATATCTGATCTTGTTTTCAGATAATTAATATACCAGTAAAAACTTTACATACCGGGATCCCCAATGACAAAAATCTGATGACACACAGAAAAAATTATTCGGATCATCCACGTATTTGGAAAGTATCTGCCCATACATGGCTTCATTCTCAGCACTAAGAGCTCCAACTAAAATAGGAACAATTTTTACAGGTCGCCTGCATCAATATTTCAAACTGAGTCTCTATTGTGAAGTTTCAGAACAGAAATCTCTGTATTAACAAAAATTACCCCTCAAATACTTTAGCAAGATATGGCAAGTGCATTTCCATGCTATGTTCAGCCTCATCAACGCGAATATCCATCATTTCAAATTTCCCTGTAGCTCTAAGCTCCTCATTTACTGGTAAAATAACAAAGAATTAAAATTGGCTAATATGTGATGGAAAGACAAGCCAATATCAAAGTAAAAATTCTAATCAATTTAGCTTGACAACTAGGTTCAAATGATCCACTTATCTTCACAACTCACAAAAATTTGAATTTACTTATGCATATCATAATTTCTATTTCGGACATAGATTACACTTTCTCATAATGGAAAGTCCACATTAATAAGTAATTCTCATAATGTCATGGCAAGAATTACCAAAACTATATAATCGGTACCTTCTAAATCAATAGGCAAGTCCCCTATGGGTGTCTTGTAGACTGTTGCAGTTGAAAGAGCACATTTAGGAGTGTAATAGTGATGAGAAGGACCAAGAAGAAACACGCGTGTACTGAAACCACAAAAATTAAAAAAAAAAAAAAAAGAGGCAAAATTCCAATAATTAGCAGTGAGATAGAAAGAGAGGAGGAGGAGGAGGAAGAGAGAGAAGGGGGGGGGGGCAAAAAAGGAAATAGAGGAAAAGAGGGCATAAGAATGAAGCATAGAGGATCAAACAAGAAAAGAACACACATGCTAGTTGGATCAATGTTTCCAAAGGCATAGGCAGCAGCTCGTCCAGAATAGGAATAACCTGCATGCCTAACACAAACATTCCAGTGGACACCCCAATCAGCACAATTGCACCAAATATATCTCAAATCACAAAAACAGAAAAATTAAAAAAATTAAAAATAAAAAGGGGTCTCAAGTGCACTAAAATGGTCCAACTCACGGTGCTATTACTCCTCGTACATTAGGAGACTTAGTAAGACCAGATGATTTGAGCCATCCTTCGAGTTCATCTGATAGCTGCTTAGCTGAAAAATATATCAATTCACATTCAAGTCAAAAACAGCACATAGAGTGGCTCATGAACTTAAAGAATAAAAAACTTTATGATCCTCTGGAATTCAGTGATGAAAACATGTGGAATTGGGGTGTTACTGCTTCACATTAATTTTTCAGAGAATCAAACGAATGATTGGGGATTCAATTGAAATTTCATTGTAACACAGAGGTACACTTACGATTGTCGGTGTACCAAGAACCAGCATGGGATGCTTTCCTTGCCTTCTCCATAATGGAATATATCTTTTTGAGTTTGGGAATTAGAATTTGATAAGTGATGATGAAACCCTAGAATGGGAAGAATCGGTGTTACTACTTCGCGTGTTTGATTCTACTTTGCCTTACTTTGCCCACAAGCTGTCTTCGAAGTTTTTTATATATACGATGATTATTTTTTTTTTTTGAATAGTACTAAACGATGATGTTTTATTTTAACGAAAATGATTAAATCCCATTATTTGTTGCACACCATCATCCAAAGAGTTTAAATTTTGAATTAAGAACAATAAGATTATTGTAACTGCATAGAGCATTTACAAATTTTCTGTTGCTGTGAATTGAAGTTTAAATATTCGAATCGATAGTAAACAGTAGTAAAAACTTTCTCAATTAATTTTTTTTGTTACATTAAAATGGAATATTTTATATTTAATTGTAAAATAATCTTTTTTAAAAGAATTTTTAATGTTTATTTTTTTTAGATATTATTATGGAAATTAATTTTGAGATATATATATATATATATATATATATATATATATATATATGATAATATATAATTAAATATTTATATAATTTTTTAATATATAAATAGAACTTTAAAAATAAATTTATTATTATATTTTCTAAATTTTTAATTTTTTTTAGTGTGGATGAGGGAGGATTGTGGTGGGAATCGATCCCCAAGGGGCATTGATTTCAAGGTATGTAAAATTATTACTGGAAAATTATTACTTGATAATAATATATTCCTATACTTATTTCAAGTTTTCAAAAAAAAAAAATTTCCCATATATTCACCATTTTCAAGAAAATTATATTTCCATATTTAGATAATATTTTATTTTTATCACTGGAGTTAGGAATGAAACATTCTTATATCATGGAAATAAAAATTACTATAAAAAATATCAAAATATCCCCAATTGTGAAAAATTAAATATATTGGAGATATTTTAAGAATTATCATATATATTCTAAGAAATATGCATTATAAACTAAACAAATTTTCACTTATTGTCTGGAGTCTCAAAAAATATTTCCAAAAATTTTTAATGCTAAATAAACAAATTTTTTAAAATATCTAAAAATGACATTCTTAGAGATACATTCGTAGGAATCACATAGAATACCCATAAATTGTTACACTTATACATAGCACTTGTATGCAATGTTATCTGTTACATTTTTATTGGACCGGTATACTTGATGTTACTGGACTGATCTAGAATTCAGAAGGTATAATAACATAACAACTAGTCAACGGAGAACAACTTCCATTTCATGCGGCATCTACCTGTATACACCTTCAACTAATTTAGCTGAATCGGTCGGTCTACCATGGTTTAACCGCATAAATTAATTTAAAGCTTCGTCTACATGATCTTCAATTTACAGTGTAGTTTCTTTTGCTCCATCATATGTGATGATTCCAATGTAGCTATGGAGACATGCAAAGGTCGGTTACTACTAATTAGTTATTCAAACATGAAATGAAAGGGATAAAGATGCATGAGGGGAACATAGAATATGATAAAAATGAATAATGCAATCTGCTATATAATACCCACAAATTGTTACACTTATATAAACAACAATCTGACAACATCCAAGCCTCCAATTAACTAGAAGACTGAACAAATATCCCCCCAAAAAAAAAAAAAAAAGTTGCAAACTGAACAAATCAAATCGCCCAAAAGTCAAAACAGCAAATAGAATCATATACTCGTTACAACACAAAAGAATGACAACCTCCCAGCAAATCACTCCTAGCAGAAAATAAATATAACCAGGCTTTCTAGCATAAGAACCCCAATCTCGTACAAAACTGGCATCAGAAAAAATAGTAGCACCAATGAGCTAAACAAAGCAGTATGGAGAAAAAAAAAAATATATCCCTGCAATCAAAAGGCAAGAAATCCGCTCAGGTCAACCACCTGGATTCAACATTGATAAAGATATATAATTTTAAAAGTATATAATAAAAAATATAAGAAAAAGTTTTAAACGAACTAAACCAGTAAAAGATGGAAACACTGACTATACCAAGGGAAACTACAAACTTGTTATCAAAGGCTACAAATTAGTCAACCCAGTATTCTTACGTAACCCAACTACCCAAGCTTTCTAATGTTGCCATTACATACTGTAAAGACAATAAACATATGGCAGAATAGGAGTAAACATCCAAATTAATCCTTTAAAGATACAGAAGACATCAACTTAGTTCTTTAAGATTTTGAACATTAATTTGCTTCCTCAATATTTAAACTGGACACCAATTTAGTCCTCCAATATATATTTGGACAAAAATTTGATCCTTAAATTGATGTTTATTTTACATTATGAAGGACCAGAACGATAAATCAAATTTTTGAAGCACCAATTTGACGTCCCATAAATCTTGTAGGAACTAATTTGAAGATTTACTCAACAAATTACCACACGATTAATGTCATCTTCAGTCAACCAGTTTCAATCCCAAGCCTAACGCCAAAAACCAACGGTTTCTTCTAGGGAGGGAAGCCAATCAGAACAGGGGAAAATCTTGTCTTAAAAATTAACTACTTTCCAGAGCCACTCATCCAAAAAAGTCAGTTCCCATCGGCCATCATGAATCATGATATCAATCAAACATGCTAACTCAAACCATCAAACTTCATTAATCCCAAAATGTGCAACAATACAAAAGCAAATAAACGAGAGACCACAATCCCACTAAATTTCTATTTTAGGCTATTGGCTGAACAATCTGACCATTAATATGGCCCTCATCAAACGTGGATCAAAACAAGTCATTGCCTCTGGCATAGCCAAAACTCCTCAAAGTCACTCCGCTTCAGATATAATACGCATGCTTGAACCCTTGTGCATAAGCTTGACTAGAAATATATTTCATGAAATGAAATAAGAGTTGACTAGGAATAAGAAAAACAGAAAGAAAAGACCACCTCAGTATTTAAAATCAACTAGTTTTTGCCTTTTCTAATTTCTCTCTGAAATTTACTCTTTCTGTTTGTGATTGATATTCTTTCTTTCATATGGCTTCCTTCCATCTTATGAAAGTGTGCCATCATATCAAAATTTATTGGCAATGCCATTCAATCACCAATTATTCTAGGAAAGATTCTTCCACTCCCCACAAGCCTTTCATTTAATGTATTCCCTCAACTATATCATACAAGATCCATTTCTCACACAATCTCCCTTGAAAATTAACACAAACTCAGACATGATAATCCTTTCCCCAGCAATAAAATGCCTATCATGTCTTAGCAACCTGACCAGTCTATCCTAAGGTATTTTTTTCTGGCTATGATCAATCCCATGAGTTGATTCTATCAAACCACAGAAACATCTCTGACAGTACTGAAGAGTAAAGACATCAGCATCAGACTTATGAAGCTAAGCATCAAGCAGCTATCGTTATCTATTAGTCATAGTTATTCAGCGAACCAGTATTGATACCTTTTGAGTTTGTTGCTAATTACGAAAGGCAGCTAAGGTTTGGCATACATCCAAACTTATATAGATGAAAATGACTAAAATCTCCACTAAGATCTTTTCTACCACAAGTATAAATACTCTAAATTAATCTCTCAATAGTATTCTGAAACAGAAATCATGATTTCAACTCTGTTATTTGGGTCGGGAGTAAAGATTTAGGAATAGACAAAGTTTTATACTGACGATTGTATCCTAAAAAAAAAATCATAGCAACAGAAAGCACTTAGCCTAGTCCATTGCTGATGAAACTGAAACTTTAGTTGAAATTTTCAGAACTTTCAAATGGTATTGGAAGATCTTCTGTCATAAAAGCATGGAAAACAAAACTGTAGTACATGTATAATCTTACTTACCTGTCATAGAATGTGATGAAGCAGCCTTCAAAATTATGAAGATAATGGAAGCATTAATGATTCCTCTAAAGAATTGCAAACTCAATAAGAAAACTTAAAATTGCTCCAAGATGTAATGGAGTTTAGGAACCCGCCGACGAAACAATGGTTCAAGTTGAAATGATGGAACACGAAACAGCCACCCTTGAGCATCATACATCTCATTCCATGCCTGGACTATCTCATCAATTTTGAACCCTGCAGTTATGTAAACTGGTTTGTTAGTTGTCCACAATCATGATGTATGCATATATATATATATATATGAGAAATACACGGTGGATCGGATTTTTCCAGCCCATACCTTCAAGTGCTGTTTCATTAGAGCAATGATTCTTTATAATGACGGCAACATCTGTTGCAGAAGCTCCAGCTAGCTCAAACTTTTCGACGGCAACCTCCAAACATTCCTCCCATGTTGGTAGGCCTAGCTTATATTCCACAACAGAACGTTCATACAGTAAGGTACCCCAGTAAAGATATATCTGCGACTTCATCTTTGCCGCCTTCTCTGAAGCTTGATCCGAAGAAATATCCTTGAAAAGCCTATCCAAGCCCATTTTCTCTAACTGTGCTCTATATTTATCGGATTTGGATAGTCCATTTAAACGCTGCTCCTCAATCTCCTCCCACATCAAGATGCCTTTCTCCATGCTGTCCTCTGCCTTGTTATATAGCTGCAGAACCTCATCAGAAGGGCCAGCTTCTAAATCCACCTTGCATGCCAATGCATAACACCAGCAGAGCCTTGCTTGCTCAAACTGCTGATGCCCAAGAGCAAGATATCCTTCAAAGAAGTCTGGCTTGATTTTCAAGGCCTCTTCATACCTCACTTCTGCTTTCTTGTACTCCTTTTGCGCCCACTCATACGCAGCCTTAACATGCTCAAAAGAAGGTTCTCTTGACCCATCCTCCGCAAAGAAGGCCCTGTTCCTTGCCCTGGACATGTGAACATTCCCCCAATTAAACAATGCCAAAGCTGCCATCTCTTGAAATTTGTCTCCAGCAATTTCGAAAAGCTCTTGAGCATCATCACTCGTTACAGTATCCTCCATCGCCTCTGCATACAGCTTCATCGCAAGCTCATGAATATCTAGATAAGAATCAGAGTCAAACCCAACATGGTTCTTGAACAGCCTCGCAAACTGCACAATCCATTCCTCCACAGCTGTCATCTTATTATTCTCTACATCGTTATATTCTTCCACACCCCCACTCTCAACACTATCATCTGGTTTCCCTTTCCTACCATCTTCTCGCACCTCAACCTCATCTGTTACTCCATCATAACAAGGCTCATGATCTGAATCGACCTCAGCAATATAAAGCCGAATCGAGCCATGCTCATGACCACAAGATTCAGCCAACCTAAGCTCATCAGTAGTAGTGATCGTAACCAAATCACCTTCTTCATCCCTATACTTCACAAGAACACCCTTCAAACCCGGAAACCGATCCTTAACAACATCCCTCACCAATCTCACACTACAATTCGCCGGCAATTGCGCCCACCTTATATCCTCTCCAAACACCAACTTCACCGTTCTCGCAACGCCCTTCTCTTCCTCCACAAGCTTCTCTTCTTTCACAACCTTCTCTTCCTTAACCGTCTTCGTCACCACTTCCTTGTCCTCCACGGCATCATCCACAACAACAACCTTATCCACCGCCTTCTCCTCCTCGACCCTCTTCCCCTTCTTCTTCTTCACTTTCTCTTTCACAACTTTCTTCGAACACGTGGAAGTTGCCTCCCTTACACCACTCAAATCAAGCTCCTTCTCCTCAAAAACAACCCCTTTTTCTTCCATCGCCTTCTTCAAGATCTCCAAGAACTCCAACGCCGCGAGATTATTGGGCTCGAGGCCCAAAACGGCCCGAACATCCCTCAACGCCAAATCCAACCGGTTCAGCGCCTCGTAGCACTTGGCCCTCTTCAACAGAGCCTTGGTGTATTTCGGCGACACCTCGAGTGCGAGACTGCACTGGTGGATGGCGCGTGGGTACTCGCCGAGGCCCAACTGCATGTAACATTGGGCCATGCTGGTGCGGAGGTTGGCCACGTCGATGTGGTTGCGGGGGAGGAGGTTGAGGGCTTTCTCGTACTTTAACATGGCGCCCTCGTGGTCCTTCTTGTGGAAGAGCCGGTTGCCTTCTTCACGGAGCTCCTGCGACATGGTGATGAACATCGCGGTGTCTTCGTCGAAGGCCTTGGGCTTGGCGGTGGGCTTCGCGTTTGGGCCGGCCCGGGAAGTCGCGGGAGGCTGCTGCTGTGGCTTCTTCTTCCCTGTGGGCTTCCCCATCGATGATAGTTAAGTTGATGATCCCCTTGGATTAATCAGAGTCACGAAAGGTAGAGGAAGCACCGAATGAAATGAATTTGAACGGTTGTTTTGAGGGGTTGAATATGGAGGAGAGAAGAGTGGACGGCAATGGCGTCTGCGGCTGTAGATTAGATAGAGGAATATGTGTATTCCGAAATGGAATACCTCTTTTCCCTCCCTTTTCGGCTAGGGTACCCTTGGTCCGAAGTCAACGCTGGCACCAATTCCACTACACCGCCAACGCGCCTGTAAAGTTCGGTAAAAGATTATATATTTACTTAATATTTTATGGATCAAATCCAGCTGTTTGATTAATTAGTTAACCTAGCTGAACGGTGTTGATTTAATAAAAACATATGCATTGAAGGGGGAAATAAGAAGACATGTGCATGCCTATCTTAGATTTTAATATTATTAAAATTTAAAAAGAAAATTATTTAATTATTAAATATTAAATATCATTTTTGATATATTATTAATATAAAAGATTTTTATATGATTATTTAATTATATATTTTAATTTATAAAATTTTAAAAGCAATAGATGATTTAATTAAATATTTTTATTAATATAATAATATGTAATAAGATATAAGAAGAGTGATTTATTATAAAAAGAGTTTAATTTAAATGCACTGCTGTCATCCAATTAAAATTTTCTATTTACATGATCATTCAAATAGTGAGTAATTATGTCAAAGAATTTTATCGATGTGACAATTTATAATTAGATGTTTATATAAAAAAAAATTTATACTAACAATATATTCCAATTAAATTCTTATAAAATTAAGAGAATAAGTTTGAATCATTGAATTTTTTTATAAATAATTAAAATTAAAATATAAAATTAATAATTTTTTAAATAATTATATAATTTTTAAATTAATTTAAATTTTAATCACCTAAATATAATTATGTAATTTATATTTATTCTCTTTATTTTTATAATAAATTATTCTTCTTATTTTATATGCCCTTATCAAAATTAAATTAATTTTTATAAAATGAGATATAATTTTTTCAGCGGTGTGTGTCGCACGCGCCTTGCAGAGATCAGGAATTGAGGGTTTGCAAGTTAGACAAAGTCTGTGGAAGGGGTGAAATGATTAGATTATCCACCTGTAATTGAGCAATTAAAACGCAGTTTGGTCCCACTTCAGAGATATTCCTCGATGGATGTACTTTTCCGTTTAATTCCAGGTTGATTTTAACACGTGCACTGTTTTTCCTTCAGCGTCTTCTCTTTACCTGGAGACTTGGCTCTCTTGTAACGAGACAACACAATTACACAAGACATATGATATGGGAGTATCTTGTGACCGTAGTTTTTAAATCAATTATATAAATATATTTTATATAAAATTTATTATTAATATAAAATTTTATAAAAATATATTTATATAATTGATCGTGTGATACTTTCGAATTCTATAAATATTTATCCTAACAAACACAGTCGTTATTGTTTTTGTCGGCAGGGCTTTGGTTGATGCTAGCCAAGTAGTACTGTCGCATACTTGGACATTCCACATCACAATAGAGTTAGATGAAAACACTAGTGGGAACCTGGATAGATGTTACTCGTCCCACTCCTTTTTTCACATCTTTACAAGGACAGAATGGAATAATTCTAAAGAGAAATATCGCTCATAATCGAGGTTTCGAAAATAGGATCGAATTAGATATTAAATCGATCAAGGTTAGAGTTTAAAGATTCAAAAATTTAATTAGGATATATATATATATCCGTTTATATTTATATTTTAAGTATATAGAAAATAAACATAATAAAAGAATCAAAATTTTAAAAGAAATAAATTTTTATTTTAATTGAATTTTTTTTAATAAAAGAAATAATAGTATTTTTATCAAAATTTTTGTAAAAAAAAAAAAACAAACTAGTAAATTGATTTGACCGATCCGATTCACACCGGTTCACCAATTTTTCCCTATTTTGACTGATTCTTGATTGGTTTTTATCGCATCCGATTTAATGATGAAGACCAGACCGGCCTGAGATCCAATTCCGAGTTAGACCAGTCCAAACGATTAGTCCGATCCTGTTCTCTTAACTATGCTTATAGTAAAATTTTCTTGACTTTCACACCAACTCACTATTATTTATTACAGGATGAAATATGAATCTTATTCGATTTAAATTTCACACTCCATCTAATAATAAATGGAAATGAATTGACGCGAAAATTCAAACAAATTTAATATAAATCATATAACCTAATCCTTCAATATTAGTTAGCAATGATTGATAATTTTCTTTTAGTAAAATAAATTTTAAAAAATAATACAAATAATACTACTCATAATTCTGCAACTTGCAAAGCTGAGGCGCGGTCAATGTCGACATGGCAAAGCAAAACAGTTCCAAATATCACACTGCCACTATTGACACACATTGACACGGATTTCACTTGTGGATTGGATTAACTTGAGGTGAGGGTACGAGGAATACAGTTCCAGCAGCAAGACAAGAAACGCAGGATCCCTGTCTCCACAGGTTGAGCAATGTCCCTTCCTCGGTTGTGCAGCACTCTCACAAACTCATCTGAACTCAGGTTTCCATCCCCATTTGTGTCAAACAAATGGTAAACAATCTCAACCACATTGTCAGACAGAGATAAACCGCAAACCTGAAATTGAAAACAATCAAATAAATTAATTTGTTGTACACTACATACTAAAAAAATGGGGAGGGAAGAGGAATCAGATAGACATAATTCGTGATGACAAAACAATGTTTATAATAATGGTTCAGTGATTTCAAAAATCTTGTCCTCCAAAAGGAAATGTCTAATCCTCAATGAGAATATCAATGACTTAAAAACATTTTTTTTATATCCTCGATGTAGAATAAGCTATTGTGAAGCAAACCTTGTTTCACATGTGCAATAAGGTCAGATTTCGGAGCAGAGTCCCACAACTACTACCAGAAAGTTTGCAGAGCACTCAATTTTTTAGCATTTTCTTGACAGAATGAGGTAGAATGTTGAGGAACCATTCCAATATTCGTTTTACATAAGCTATGAACTTGATTTTGATGTGAAGTCCCCACAATCATATGATTTAATAGGAAAAATATATATCATAAACGACCAAAGTTTCAGGCTTTTCTTGTTTCACCAGAAACAGAATTTTGTAAGAATGGGGATAAAAAGTTGCACCAAAATGAGCAAGAAATCTAAGATAAATGCCGTACATGTGATGCGGCTCGCTGAAAATCATCTCTTGTTAACAGGCCATGTACTTTTGTAAAACTGATAAGGGCCAATGAAAATGGTAATAATTTTTTCCTCAGCTCTGCAAAATTTTTGAACTCCTCAAATGTGATGCGTACATCCCTAAAGCGTGGATCATTGTCCATTTCATCAACCCGATCTAGCAACCTGCCCAGATGACTCAGGTCAGCAGAAGCAACTATTGAGAGTGCAAAGTCCTTGGCCGATATGGTCTTTCTAGCTTTGTAGTCATAATGAGCAAACTCCAACCTCAGAATCTACATAAAATATTGTAATTAGTTGTCACACATAACCACTTCTAAGGTCACTAAAGGAAATGAAACTTTTCCAGAAAGTGAAAAAGAAGCCATCCTTAATCTATTATGGTAGGAGCTCGAGTCCACAGAATATTTTATTTAGAAGCATGAATTTCAAGTTAGCATGTTAAATCACAAGCTTATATATCAGGCACCACACCAACACCAAGCAGACTTCTGTTCATTTTGTTAACCATGTCATTGCTTTCCCTTTTGAAGATCAAAATACTGAAAAAAGTTCTACAAGATAGCATGCCAAACCAACAAGTGTAGTACCATAAAAGACAAACATGTTGACAAGAGAGAACTAGCCTGCAATGCTTATTTTTGTAATTAATGTGTATAAGGAGCTTAAATATGAGAGCATTTAAAGTTTTTGAAACTCAAGACTGCATACATAAGCAGATATGGTTTTCCTCAGTTCTACTGCTACTATTACAATTTACAACTACCACCACATAATTATGCAATATATCAAAAATATTTAGATTAAATTTGTTGTGAGTGTCAAGTGTTGCTATTGCTGCAGTGAGTGAAAAACACTATTGATCAATTAGAGACCATTATTTTGGCAGAAAAAATATGCAGTAGTGACAAGCAACCATTTATCAATTATACTTTATACCAAAATACAAGAAACCAGAAATGATGATTCTGTCAATCCCCGCAGAATTAAAATCAATCAAGTCCGATAATGACTTATGCTGGCAATTAAAGACATACTTCATTATGCAAGTCTCTCATAAATTGCAGGAATCTATCAAGTCTGAGGCGTCCTTTTCCATCTTTACCAAAAAAGTATTCCACCACGCCTCCATTTTCTACAGAATCATTGACCTTTAGGCCAGTTCGTAGTCCATCACTGTGGTGAACACCTTGTCTGTTATGAGATCGCATCAATGCCATCATTTTTTTGAATTCTTCCTTATCTATCTCCCTTTAGATTGAAAAAACTAATTAAGGTCATTAGGAGTGAAGACCAAGAAGACCAAGAAACCACAAAGCATCAAATCCAATTCAAGATGTAGCTAGAATTTCAATACTACAATTTATGTAGCCTTATATCCAATTAAAGAAGTAGCTAGAATTACAATACTACAATAGTACAATTTATGCAGCTTTGAATTTGATGCCACTGATAAGCAGATTAATAATAATGTCCTAGTGTTTAACAGATGTCTAACCAGTATAATTAGAAGTGAATGGTACGGTTTCAAACAAGTAGAAGGAAGGACTTGCTGTAGAAGAAAGAAAGAAATAATCACAATATACAAAATACCAACTCAGGAAGCCTAATTCATCAGGTCTATTAATGAATTACCATAAATTCAAATGAGGTAACATGAGCACTGACCCATCATTATCCATGTCAAACATTTTAAATGCTGCAGAAAAGCTCGATTCTGGGATGCTAAGTAGCGTTACAAAAAATATATACCTGTTTCAGAGAAAAATAAGGCCATTATGCACACACACACACTTTACAGACAGACATAAAAAGAGAGGGAATTAAGCAGGCTAATAAACACACACCCTGTTCTAAGATCGAAAAATTCTTCACATGCGCACAACAAATTTATAATCATAGAGAGTACTACAGACAACTCACTCTTTGAAAGATATAAGCTCATCGCTATTCACATCAAAAAGCATGAAAAATTCTGAAGGAGGACAACGTAACTGGCCAGGTCTTCTTTCACCTTTCAAGTATCCATCTCTAACAAGGTTTGATTCGGATGGAGGGAAAACCGGAACAACTGCGCGCATTAGGTCTGCTGGCTTCATCAGCAGTTCTCCTTCCGGAGTACGACAAGATGCAAAGTACTCGTAAACCTTAATGCAATAGAGTAAACATTGTTTCAGTGTAGTGTGATCGTCCTTAAAAAAGGGTTTTATACCCTTAATCAACATAATGTAATTAACTTGAAGTTTAAAGTACTGACTTTTTATTATCGTTCTCACAGAACAAACCAAAGAGATCACTAGTCATTAGATATTTAGATTGCTTGAATTTTCAAATCACCGAAAATAAACTATTTTATCATGATGCAGAAACAGTTTTGTGTTACAACGCTGGCAAGGTACGTAACTTATCATGGTATGCTAGATGCATCGCAATCTTAGCTACGTTATTTCAAGTACAACTATATTAATAATTAAATTATTCTGGTATACATCACGTGCTTTATTTGTTTATTAACGATTAAATTACTCTGGTATACATCACTAGTTTTTTAAACACCGTCGTATCGTATAGATAACTAGAAGTGAATCTGGTTATGGAAAAATACATAGAAATCAAGGGTTAATGAACAGTGATTTCAGTTATTTTACTTCTACTTATTACTTATTACTTATCTTATTAAAAAATTTGTTATTTGTGCTATTTTTGGAACTCATTATAGACACACAATAAAAGAGCACAAGTTGGTAAGTGTTAAAAAGTCAAAAGGGCTAAAACCATCACTTTATATCTTTCCCTCTCATTATATATGTATAATGAGATACAAAAATAAGTACAAACAATATATCTCGGCCTTTTACATTACCACATTTACCATAAATCTAACTGAAATATCTTATTATTTACCCATCGAGGTATGTCTAGAGTGGAGTGGTGTTAATGTTATATAAAGACAAGTTGATGCGGTTGAAAGGTAAGAGAGAATAAATACCTTTTCCGGAGGACTAAGCAACCGTATGCGCTTCTCATAATTGAAGAAAACTTTTCTCCTGTACGCATCTGCAGCAAAACATAACATAGACAATGTTTATTCCGGTAGAACAATGCTTCGAATAGCTTTGATCCATCACAATTCACAGAAATTAAGCTACACATAATTTGAAAAACTTGCCTCCAAAGATCAAGCTGTGAGTAGTTTCTGGAAGGGACGGTTTTCTGAACAAATGCTGCGAAGAACTGCGGGTGGCATCATCACAAGGTGCACCTTCAGTGGCGGAGGACTTGCTTAACGAAGCAGAATTGGTTGCAGAGAAGCAACACAGAAGGCCCAAAGCAGAGGCCACGACAATGGCCGAAGCCCACTTCTTATTCGGAGAGAAGAACCCAAAAAAGGGGTTGCGGTGTGGGTTGGCATTGTTATTGGGTTGCGATGGTGCCGAGGGTTGTGATGAAGTTGAAGAGTGGAAGCGTTGGATTGAGAAATGTTGGGTGAAGAGTGAGGATCTCCTGAGAGTAGAAAACGAAGACATGGCGCGCTCTCAGAATAATGTCACAGTGTGAAACCACTTGGGAAGAATAAATGAAGACGAACGAGAAAATTTCTCACTGTAATTCAATCGATTAATACTCAATATGTCTTAATTTTTCATTGAAAGTATAAGTAGAGTGGAAAATGAAACTAAGGTATTGAGTACTGAAATGTACCAAGAAAGAAAAAAAAAAATTTCCTTGCTTTGAGGATACTTAAAGAATATCTTTAGGAATTTAATTTAAATATATTGATAGTGTAAAATAATTTTAATAGAAATAATAAAAAATATCAACTTACATAAATAATTATTTATTATAATGAGGGGTCTACTATAATTTATCACTTTTCAATATTTTTATTGGTTGACAGTATAAAACTGGTTTATACTATCAATACATATTAATTAAACTATATCTTTAAAAGATGTTATGTTTTAGTTGGAGGTATTATACTTAAAACAATTATATTCCCATAATAAAAAAATCCACACAATTTCCATATTTGATTAATTGTGTATAAAATTTTTATTTATATATATAATCATTAACGTGACAAAAATTAATAATTAGTATTACATAATTGTTGTATTTATTATAAAATTTATTGATTAATTAAAAATTTTATATACTATTAATATATATCATAACAATTACATATATATATATAAAGCAAGTGGAAAAAAAATTGGTGAGGAATGGCTATCTTCTTTTTTTTTTTTTTTTTTGTCTAAAGAAATGGCCATTTTTGTTAAGCATATAAAAGCATAACAAATGTGGCCAAAATAAGATGGGAAAGTAGACAGTACCAGACATAGAGTTTTTCTTTTGGGTTGTAATATCTATACTCACTCCTTAAGATGAGTTTGACATATTATATTAGGTATGATAAGATGAGATAATATAATATAATATATTATAACTTTATTTGTTATTTGGAGCAGTCAATATATTATATAAACATATCTATTAAACCTTTCTTATATGTCGAAATGAAGAATAATTAAACCTAATCAACAAAGATGATAATAGACCTGATTAGTTTTTATTAAGAATTTTTTCACTTTTTATCTTTTAATATATTTTTGAAAGAAAAGTAATTATTAAATAAAAATTAAAAAATATATAAATAAAAAATAATATTATTTAATAAAAAAATCATAATAAATAAATATTTTTAAAAATAATACTTATAAAATAACTATTCAAACTAATATAAAAATATAAAAATAAAAATTTATTATTAAAATATATAAATAATAATAAATAATATTTAATATAAATTTAATTATATATAATAAAAATAATAATATATAATATATAATATAATCAAATATAGGAATATAATATTCGATCTATTAAAATTCTAATGTATAAAAATTTTTTCTTTATCTATCTATCTCTCTTTCTCTTATTTTTTATATTTATGAATAAATATTAAAAATATATAAATAATTTTTAATATAAAATTATATTTATATGTAATACAAAAAAAATAAAATAATTATAATAAAAATAATATATATTTAAATAATTATATCAATTTTAAATTTAATATTTAAAAAATTATATTTATTATAATTTTTTATTATATTTTATATTATATTAATAACCTACCAAATATTACATAATATTAAAATTTTATTAGATCTTATATAATGGCGTCTTATACTAAACAAATACACTTCCCGACATCCCCCCTCAAATCCACCATTAAAAGCACTTAATCTTTTGTTTTGAAATTTTTTATTTATCATCTGCTATTAGTCAAAGCACTGATCGAGTAGTATATCGATCAACTTTTTTGCAGCTTGCTCTTTTTCTGGCCAACTTGTTGCTGCTTGCTGGGTTTGAACCACAGACAGGCCTACATTTTGGGTGGGGCGGGATAATATTTAATTGGGGCAAATTTGTAGCCCATAATGACCCAAAAATTTTGAACAAGGCCCAACGATAAACTTAATATAAACTTTTGACCAAAAGAAAAACTTAATATAAACTTTCGTAACGTGTCAATATGTTGACCCAGAAGAAATTATGGCAGCAATATAAAAATTTTCGCACTATATAGATCAAAAGAGAAATGAAAATTTTCACATTCTATTAGAAATATTAAAAACAATGAATATTTTGCATGAATCGTATTACTTTTTAAAATCTAGTTGTTTTTTTGCCTTTGAGCTATTCTTAATTATATTTTGTTGGTTTTCCCACTTTAAGTGTTTTTCTATTTTGTTAAATAAAATCATGTTTTGAATTTTGATTAAAAAAACTCAGCAGCACTGAATATAAATTAAAAATTGCCCGAGGCAAAAAAATCTGATCTCAAAAGTGACGGTAAGTTTTATTTTTTGGACTACTTGATACTATAATCGATTTGACTGCTATGCTTTAACTTCTTTCTATAAGTCAAAAACTTTCTTTTTTTTCTTTGCTTTAACTTTTGCTTATCCCCTTCCTTCTCACTTCATTTTAGAACTCAATTATAACAAACAAAAATTAAAAATAAAAGGTTGAGGTTAGATTGAAGATTCAATTCTAATATACACCAAACTAAATATGGTGTATAATGCATTGTTTAATATTTGGTAATGCATTATAAACTTAAAACTCATCTAAACCATTTGTTAGGTTACGTTAATATTGGATGGTTGGAGATTAGAAATTGGTCATCGGTGGACCACATCAAAAACTATTGGACCCTATTAAAGAGATATCATTGTCTCTCTTTTCTCCTCGCCCACCCCAACTCCACCCCCTTCTCTCTTCCACGTCCTTTTGCCACTTTCATTATTTTTCATTAGTGTTTCGAACTTGTTTTTATCTTAGTAAGAGTTTGTGCTCTAACTAAGATTAAAGATCTAGATTCGTAAGCTTTGGAGGAATAGTGTGAGTAAAATGGGATTAAGAGGAACTCTCCGTCCTGTAAACTTGGAAGAAAATGAATGCTGTCACCACCCTCAGCCCTTTAGGGGATGAATGGATGCCGTCTCCGAATTGTAGGACACCCTCGGTATCAGAAAGCATATTCTGGGTACTGGTTTCGATGTTTTTGGCTTGGGGGTGTGTGTTTCAGATCAGAGAGGTGATTTTTCCGTGTGTATCTTGGACTCGGTCGTTGGTATGGCTTTTGGGTACGTGAATTGTGGTCGTGAGTAAGAGGGAGAGGTTCTCTAGAATGTGTCTCTCATCCTTTTGCTTTTCCTCCTGTTACAGTTTTCTTACTGAGACCTTGGGAGCCAAGATATTCACATGGTCCAAGACAGCAGCATAGTAGAGCTTCTTCGTCAGCATGAAAGGTACCTTTCCCTATCCCTAGGGACAAGTAAATCACCTTTTTCATTGCTGCCACTTGTCAGATAATCTCATTTGGTTATAGCAAAAGGTGGATAGGGAAAGTACGCTTTTAGGAATCTTTTCTTTCTAGTATAAGTCTGGTGTAGGTTTTTCTGGTTTCTTGGGCTTGGAGGGTGACGGGTCAGAGGGCGTCATTGTGGAGCGTCAACTATCCTTGCCAACGGCTGAAGACAATGTCCCTTTTTCAGAGATTTCACCTCCAAAGGCACTACAATATCCCAAATTCCTTCCAATCCACAGCACAAATGGTTTCCAAAAGGGAATATGGTTATAATCTTAGGGATTTACTAGTCAGTGTGTCATCTCGTGCACCCCATATCCCTAAATAACCACATTCTCCCTTTTTAATCCCTTTTTATATTATAATTAAATAGTTAATAAATACAATTAATTATTTCCTAACTTAATATTGATTTTGGGTTACCATCATAAGCCCCCTTGCATACTGAGAATGCTAGGTGTCTGTTCCAGGCACACAACTCAGGACAGCATCTTCTCAAGATGCAAAACATGGGACGATGTCTTCTCTGCATGGCTCTTCATTCCCCATGTAGTCTCTTTATTGTCTCATCAGTGGGTAGTTAACACTTCTCAGAAAAATCCTTTCTTTTAATTCCTTTTCTTCACAACTCCCACTCAATCCTTAACTTTACCAATTTCTTTTCATCTTTCATACTTCCTTTTGCATTCCTCTATCGCGCTCTTGTCCATCTTCTCCTCCTCCACAGCTTACACCAAGATGACAGCATATCATCCTATGCGTCCGCCACCGGCGAAGACTCCTCACGAACCCGAAGAGGAACCGTTGGATACTGAAGAGGAAGCAGAGGATTTTGCCGAGGCGGAAGATAAGGGCATAATCCCCCGAGTAATTTCATTCACAGACTCGCTAATGCTTCCTTTTCCAAGGGCCGAACCAGTGGTAGATCCCAAACGGCAATGGGCAAAAAATCCAGGCTATCCTGTATGCGACTTCCCTGCTCCTCCTTCTTCTGGCATTTTGTTCTCTGATGTGGGGATAATAGGGACCCGATGCCTAGGGCCGAGCTACGCGTCAGGTATCCCCCTTCCGAAAAACCTAGCTTCTTCTTGGCGAACTCTCTATTTCGCTCTCGCCTACTGCATCAAAAGTTTCCTTGGGTCCCCATCAATTTCCCTGTCCTTATATTGATTAATAAGACCCAGGGTTCCTGGGTGGATCATGTATTTGTTAGAGACCTGCCGTTTGTTGAGGTGTTGAAGAAGGTGGGCATTGCAGATGCTATTTAAGCGTCCAAGAAATTGGCTGTTTAGAGATGCCCTGGAGACGCTATAGTTTGAAGTCAACGTTGAAGTTCCATGACTTATACATTCGTGACGGCTTGGGGAGAGCTTTCCCCCACCTTGGAGGATGTTGTTGTCTTGTTAAAGCTCCCTATTTTTGGCAAACTAGACCTAGCATCATATACCCCGGAGCGTCACCTTATGGACATGGCGAAGGCGTTAAGACAAAGCATAGTGGATGCTGCAAATTATTCTAGGAGGCTATTCACCGCCCGCCACGCTCAGCAAGGGAAGGGGAGTTCTTCCAAGAAGGCCTCTAGCTCTGCCCAATCAGTGCTCTCTACCAAGAAGAAAACGCCACGATCCACCCTGAAGTATACCTATGCTGGGTGGTTACACTACTTTTACGGAGAATTTCCCACTAAAGAGAGCCCCTTTGTGCCAGGCCCTCCCGTTCTCCATCCTTTGAGGCGTACTGCCTTTTTAACTTTCTGGTTAAGTAGGTACATGTTCATTGGCCCTCCTGCTGATTCTATTAGTACTGGTGTCTGTATCTTCGCTAATTTACTTGCTGAAGGAAGGAGACTCCCTCTAGCTCCTCTCTATTTGGGAAGCCTGTATGCTTGCTTGGACTGGACTCAAGAACAAATGCGCATCTCCTTTGGGCGCTTTTCAATGAATTATTATGTAGATGAGGTCTTTCTACAATACTTTTTGTTTGAGGACTTTCCAGCTTTTGGTCCCACCCTAGTTGTACCAGCTGTGGTGGCTGAAAAGGAGCATCCTCTAGAGCCACGTTCATGGAGCTAGTCTGGTGGGCGTACTTGGCTACCCTTAGCAGACTGCATCGACAGAGAGGAAGCCTTCTACTTCAGGCCCTACATGAAATGCCACTAAATTGGCACGGAGGGGCTTCATCCCATTTATAAGGAGGCGCTCTAGAGTACCCGGAATGACAAAGCTAAGTGCGTCGAAGGTGTATACGACTTTTGGGCTTTGTGTGCTACCCTGGGTGCCTTACCTAGTTTCGTGATTACAAACCCTTTCTCGCCCAGTGGAGGCTTGCTGTGACCTGCCGTCTATCAGCCTGATCGGGCATGTAGGCAATTGGGTTGGGATCAGCCCCCTCATGAGGTTACTTGGCCTTTTGTTTCTATTGGGGAGGCCATGGAGGCAGTGCTTATCAAGGACAATCTTCCTTCTTATGATCCTACCCTCCTTATCCCCTACACTCGCCAAGGAGTTATTACTGATGACTACCCTGCCTATCACCATGCTCTGAAAACCGCTGCCTAGAGATACGAAAACGGGAGGGATACCAGTACTCCCCTTTTTATTGACATCATGCTTAGGGATCCCTACTATGCTGCTTCTTCTTCTCTTGAGGCCAACAAACTCGGTATTTAGGACTTCCTCTTTTGTTCTGTTTTTACTTCTTGTTCTTGCCCATACTCCTTTTGAGCTTGTACATTAATTCTTGTTGAGTATTGTCTTTCCACACTTTCTTCTTCTTTTCTCTTTCTTTCTCTCTTTTTTTTTTTTCAACCGCCGCATCTGGGGCTTCCCCTCAGAAAAGGAAACAACCCCAAATTGAAAAGGCCCCGGTTCCTAAAAAGGCTAAAGTCCCCAAGGCTTCTCCTCCTAAGAAGGTGAGTTCCTCCAAGGCTTATAAAATCCACCACAGAAATCTACTTCTTCTGCTCCTTTAAGCAGTCTTCGCAGATCTGCACGCCTCCGTACGGTGGTCCGGCCTCATTCTACTCCCACCTCTTCACATGTCGATTTGGGGTAAGATACCACTAAGGACGAGGATGGGGCTTTTGACGCTGCATCTGCGGGTGGATTGACACATGATGCTGTCCCTGACCCTGTTGAGGAAGAGATAATCCTTGACACTGAAGAGAAGGGGCACGATCGTGATACTGATATCGGGAATGTTGGGCCAAACATTCTCGCACAACCCGTGTCTCCCCTAAAGGACCCTATTCATCACACAGAGTAAGTCCTTGACACCCTCATCCATGATGCCCGCATGCATACTGGCTCTCCACTTGCACAGCCTACTACCTTAGATGCCCATTCACCAGAGCATCCTGGGGCCCCTAAACAGGACAGTCTGCCTTTCTTGAGCCCTTCAGCTCCAGATTGCTCGGTTGAGCGAGTAAAACAACCCTCATGTCTTCCAGTCTACCCAGAAAAGGCACTCGACCCTGCTTTCATGACTCCGCCTCTCTATGCTGTTAAGGAGCCAAACTCAAGTCACACAACAGTTATAGGTTCCACACCTAGTTCTCTTCAATCCACTCAACCCTTCAAGGCTCAATTCTCTATGTTTCCAGATAATAAAGACCTTGAAGGTATCATGACACTGCATGACCTATTGTGTTCTTGAGGTATTCTTGTATTATTGCCATGTCTTGTACTACAAGTCTTATACTTTTGTACTTCATCATCTCCCAATTGCAGGTGATAATGATATCTTAACAGTCTTGCCAACCGGGGCAAAAGCTGATCTTTCTTATATACACATTCCAGGCAAATCTCTTTCATTTCGTCTCGTGTTCTATTTATTATGCATGCCTTTTACTAACTTATTTATCTTTCTTACGCTCCAGACATGTTTTAGGAGTTTTCTTCCTTCCTTCCTACTGAAGATGTAGCCTTGGTAGCCAACTTCGTAGCTTTCCACGAGGGCTTCACACTTCCTCTGACTATTCCTCAACTATACAGGCAAATGGCCTATCAGTCCTTTGCCGTTGTATGGAGATTCCTCTCTTCGCATTCATTGCTCGAGCTGCTCATTGGTCATAAGGAATCTGTAGCCTTGTACTTGCAGTCTCTTACTTGTTTGGGGTTCAAAGGCCCTTGGTTCGAAAAGATGTCAACCATCCTCCAGCAGCCTGCCCCTACGAATTCTTCTGCGAAATTGGGGAAGTTACTTGCTGAGGAGCACGCAGTCGCTACCCGTGCCACGGAGTTGCAGAGCGAGACTTTCCAGCTTTTAGAATGCTTTTCCACTGCCAAGTCCCAACTTGAGGTCGTTTAAGCTTATTTGGTTTCGTTGGCTGCCCGTAGAAGGACAATGGAGAAGGCCCAAGATGCTTTCAGGGCCCCCCTTTCCTTATAGTTGCTGCTTGGTCTTAGTTGCAACAAGAGCCTTGTAGTATTTGGTTTAAAGCTTTTGTGTCTTGTATTTTGTTGCGACGTTAGAGTAGTCTGGCTTGTAATAGGTTGGAGCCTTGTAAACTCTAATTGGTTTGATATTTCTTTAATTTCTGTGGCTCCTCTGTTTACTTTGACTTGGTTTATCTTTGCATTGCTACGTAATTATATTTTGCAGAATTTTAGGACGCTCTATTAGGTTTTTCTCTTGTTTGACACTTTTCCTTTCTCTTGTTTCTGTGCTTTCATTATGTATTCCTTATTTGTGCTTTCTTGCCTGTGATACTGGGTCGTGCATGTAATGTCTTCCCCTCCTTATGAAAGCTTGTTAAGCCAACATGAGGTTTTTGTTCATGGTTCATGGTACCTCCACTTTAGAATTCACAAGGGATTTTTCTTTTACATTGCCCAATATTAATCAATTCAGAGTCATTAGGGCATTAAGTCTGATTCTTTACTTCTTCGCCCTTTTGGAGCCACTAAGGACTCCCTCTTTGCATTATCATGTTCATCATTAGTTTCAGTCCGTATTCTTTCAGACATTTTACACCTTTAGAATTATCCAGTGTCCTCTTTCACGGCTCATGCCCTTTTGCACTTTTAGGACTGTTAAGGGTCCTCTTTTTACTTAATCAGTCATTTTGCCTTTTTAGGACCGTCAAAAGTCCTTTTTCGCTTTCCTTTAGCATGATTCTTTTGCATACAGGCTTAGTTATCATTCTTTTTCATGCATTTTCCTGATTTGGCATGCACCGTAGGCATATATTCACTGCTTTACATTTTGAGTCCTTTCATAATCCTGTATGCATCTTTTTTATACTTTGCCCTGTGCGGAGAGCGTCTTGCACCTTGGGGCGTCTCTTGCTTTGAGTCCTTATGCTCTGCTCCTAGCATCTTGAGGACTCTTATGTCCCTATGCTCCTAACCTTGCACCTTGAGGGATTAGTGTTATATTTTCTCCTTCGTGCTTCGTTCCTAGCACCATGGAAGGAGAGGAACCATATGAACATGCCTTTGGTATCCCTTGCCCCGAACCCAAAGTGCCACGATGTTCATATGTTGAGACTATGAACCAGACCTCCTTTGGCTAATTTCTTGGTCCCAAATTGCTAAACTAGAGGTTGCCAATTATTAGGGGCATGAGGCTCTAAACATGTTTTAAGGGTGTCCCTTGCGCCTTGGATCCCTCAAATACCGAGACGTTTAGGCAATATAGATGGGCTCCTGTAAGAAGGTGCTTACAGAATTTCTTGGGCCCTGAAATTCCATATACCGGTAACTGAACCTTCTTACGTTTAGGGTGGGTAAGTGTGTTTTGCAAATTTTTTGTCCCCAAATTTTCAAATACCGCACGACGCTTTCACGTAACACTTACCCGTAATGGGCACTGGTTATTGCTTCTTCTCTCTCATTCAAGTTGATATTTTTTTTTATTATGCATATCTATCACGATCATGATTCTTTCTCTTTTTTCTTCTCTTTTCTCTCTTTTTCTATTACATCACTCTTTCTTTTTGTCTCTTTCTTTTCTTCTTTGGTCCATCACCATTCCCTTTTCTCTCCACCCTTTTTTTTCCCTCTTATTATTATTCTTTTCTTCGAAGAAGCAATCCATAGGAGGTGAACATAGGATCCCCCTTTCAGCCAAGGGATGCTATGTACCGAGACCACCCTATGTTTGGGGTTGGCATAGGGGTGCTTCCATGGGCCTCTTGCCCCTAAACCCACAGAATACCATCGATAGCCTTGCCAAGTGGGCTTTAAATTCTAGGAGGGGGCGTCATTGCCCTACGCCGTCCTTCCCTTATTGTATTTCCTGTTAATCTTTTGTGCATAGTGCACCTTTTTGAGGATCTACACCATGCACCATACCTTGTACCTTTGGGGTTTTTATATCAGAAGTTCCTTCGTGCACCTTACCTTTGCACCTTGGAAGGAATCTTTTCTATGTAAGTATGTGTTATTGGTACTTCCCTATCCTTGGAGCCAAGACGCATTGGTGTTTACATGTTGGGCAACCGTGATAGCATGCTCCTAAAGTCCCCTTGGCCCCAGGACTCTAAGTACCAAAATGCATATCATGTTGGGCATGCGGGTGAGTATGCTTCATGAGTCCCTTAGCCCTGGACTTCATGAATACCGAAACACTAATCCTTGTAAGCGCTTACTTCCAGAATTCCTAAACCTTTTCTTTATTATCCCTATTTTTCTTGACCTCTCCATTTATGACTTTACTTATTCAGACCATGGCCATACTCTCTTAACTTTACTTGTCTCATTATGCTATGTCTATCTAGATCATGTCATGCTAGTCATATTGCTATAAATATCATAAGTCTTCTACTTTATGGTTTTATCAGAAGCATTGCATAACTGCATTTATAATATTAAATATGATATTTTTAACACACTTAATGTCCATGGAAGGAAGGGAATGCATGTTCATGTGAGAAATGTAATGCACGTTCATGTGAAGGATGAAGTGCATGTGTAATGTTAAACAAGGTATCCTTAACATACTTAAAACTGATGGGTCATAACCTTCTTTACCTTTAGATTTAGCAAAAGACAACAGCTATTTGTGCAAGCTTTGATCCCAATGAGTGGCTCTTGTACTTGAGCGTCCGTTTAATCATGGATTACATTTTCACTATAGCATCTACCATTTTGTCACACCATCAGTCACTTTCATCACATTTTAGCACAGCGTCTATGACTCTCAACAAAACACGCAGCACATGTCATTCTCATCAGAACATCATGGCATCCTTTGCTCCCATCACGGCATCATAGCGTTTGGCGTCCTCATCACGGCATCGTAACATCCATCACTCATATCATAGTATCATAACGTCTTGTTGCTCTTGTCCATTGTCTTCGTCCGAGCGTCTTATTCCTCTTAGTAAATGCGTGAGCATCCAGAACCATGTCATATTTACTAGCACTTGTCATATTCCTTCTCATAGCATTCGCTGCCTTTTCTATTATTCCATCGCTAAAATCAATTTGTCAAATAAAGATGTTCACTTAACTTTTTCAGTTCACACTTAACATTAAAGCCTTTATAGCAATACGTTGTATCAGTTCATGAAGTATAAGTTACGCTACATGAACAAAATTCATACTTACACGAAAAGCTATGAAAGGAGTAATTAACCATTTATTGTTAGAGGCCAAGAAAGATAAAACATCATAGCCAACTCATGATAGAACAATAATATGGTAGAAAGGCAATAAAACTAACATCAAAATTTTTTCTGCTATAAAAGACGCTCTGGTTATCCATGATGGATTTAACATTGGTCCTGACAAGCTTTTTGAAATGATGTCAACTTAAGAGAAGTTCCTATCATTTATATGTCCTTATATGTGATCCTCTACTTTAGAAATCCTATTACTTTTTATAGAGCTATTTTTCATTTCTTTAGCATCAAAAGATTAGTTTCCCATTACATTGAAAATGCTCAAGAATAGGTGTTCTAAAGACTTTCACTTGGATACTTTAAATTTTATTGTATTAATGCAGTCCACACAATGTCAAAAAGAAAGATTCATGTGTTACAACCTCTAAATATTCCTCAAACTCTAACTTACACACAAGTATTCACACAATTTTCTTACTTTCGCACAAGAATTCACACAAGCATTTATGTACAGATTTTATGACTAGCAATAACAGCAAAAGCAAGAATCAATGTGTAGCATTATAATCATTATGCAAGCAGTTATCTCTTTCTTTTTTTTGAACCATATCAATAATAATTATAATGTAATATTAGCTCTAAATGCAAGCATCAAATATGCAGCAGCTATCATGAATATGTTCTATTAATAACCAATGTAAAGCTATAAAATGGTAATGAAACCACATAAAGACTATATAACAAGTAAGAATAATGTCTGAGGCATAAGTTAAAGTCTTGGTTATCATGTTTTCCTTCTTTTAAAACAAAAATAAAATCAAGAGTCTTGTATACTTAGCTTTCTTGTAGACCTAATATGACAACAATTATGCCTAAGCCTTGTTAGTAGCTGATTTGCTCAACTGCAAACTGGGTGTCCTACTATGGACGCCTTGCATTTGGTTTTCTCTTCTCCCCTATATCAATTGCTTGCAGTAAACTTCTTGGAAGGACTTGATTGTCTTATGCAGTTGCTTTCAAGATCCCCCTTTTTTTTTCTTATTTTCTGCTCTTACGTTTGGGTGTTTATTCTACTATGTCCCCTTTTCTATCACAACGTCTTCCATCAAGAATCATCTCAAGCCTTACTCATCCATCTTAGTACTCTTTCATTTTTTCAATAACTACCCTTCTCCTTATTTTTGACTCTCCCTCTTGGTCCAGCGTCATGCTAACTGATCATTCCAACATTGTCTTTTCACTAACTCTCCTTCCAACTTTTCTTCCTTCTGTTTTGATTGCAAGACCTCTTCCCTCTTTCTTAATTAGTGGCTTTAGCATCCCGTTATTGAGTTATCCCTCTCCTAGCTTTTGCTTGACATGTCTTAGATCTGCAACTAGGAATTGATGGGAGCGTCTTCACTTGTGACGCCCTCCACTCATAACTTCACACCCTCCCAGAAGCAAAGCTTCCCCTCAGCTCTGTCACCCCCGGCGATGCCGCTCCTACGTCAAAGACCACCTTCTATGACTCTCCATCGACAGGCAACTACTTCATCCTCGATGATGCTGATGCTGCGTCAAACACCACTTTTTGTGACTTCTCACCTGACATCTTCGAACTTTTTCACTCAGTTGGTGGTGTTGATCATCACAGAGTGCTATTGCTCACAAGTGCTCCCCATTGGAGTCAGCAAATGTTCCAAACCCATTTTTATCTTAGTAAGAGTTTGTGCTCTAATCAAGATTAGAGATCTAGATTCGAAAGCTTTGGAGGAATAGTGTGAGTAAAATGGGATTAAAAGGAACTATCCATCCTGTAAACTTGGAAGAAAACGAATGTTGTCACCACCCTCAACCCTTTAGGGGATGAATGGACGCCGTCTTTGAATTGTAGGATGCCCTCCGTATTAGAAAGCGGATTATGGGCACTGGTTTTGGTGTTTTTGGGTTGGGGTGTGTGTTTCAGATCAGAAAACGTAGTCTTTCCATGTGTATCTTGGACTTGGTCGTTGGTGTGGCCTTTGGGTATGTGAATCGTGGTCGTGAGTGAGAGGGAAAGGTTCTCTAAAGTGTGTTTCTCGTCCCTTTGCTTTTCCTCTATTACCGTTTTCTTATTGAGACCTTGGGAGCCAAGACATTCACATGGTCCAAGACAACAGCATAACAGAGCTTCTTGGTCAGTGTGAAAGGGACCTTTCCCTATCCCTAAGGACAAGTAAATCACCTTTTTCATTACTGCTACTTATCAGATAACCTCATTTGGTTATAGCAAAAGGTGGATAAGGGAAGTAAGCTTTTAGAAATCTTTCCTTTCTAGTATAAGTTTGGTGTAGGCTTTTCTGGTTTCTTGGGCTTGGAGGGCGACGGGTCAGATGGCATCATCGTGGAGCGTTAACTATCCTTGCCAAGGGCTGAAGACAATGTCCCTTTTTCAGAGGTTTCACCTCCAAGGGCACTATAACATCCCAAAATTCTTCCAATCCACAGCATAAATAGTTTCCAGGGGGGAATATGGATATAATCTTAGGGATTTACCAGTCAGGGTATCATCCCATGCACCCCATATCCCTAAATAACCACATTCTCCCTTTTAATCCTTTTTTATATTATAATTAAATAGTTAATAAATACAATTAATTATTTCCTAATTTAATATTAATTTTGGGTTACCAACAATTAGTGAGTGGCATTACTTGAATGCAAAAAATCTTCAACAATTGCCACTCTTTTTTTGTGTTAGAGTTGATTCAATGTTCTGGTGATACTAAACCAAATAATAATTTTTGAGATTTAGTGATACTTTTCTTAATTTCTCATTATTTTGTAAATATTTTATTATTTAATTTAATTTAATACCCAATAATAGCTGACAAATATTGATCCAGATGACAAGGTTGGGCAAATCTGCACCAGTATATACCAAAAATAAAAAAGTAAAAAGAATGGTGTGTGGGGGAAGAAGGAGTGAAGTTTGTTAAATTAACGAAAATGGAGGCAGCTAACACTTAACAAACACATCAAAAATCAAACCATCAATGAAGTTTGCTGACTCAAGCTTGTTCCCCTATTGGAGGCTATGACCTATGCAAGAAGCACCAAGGTTGGAATCATAGCTTAAGACATAACATGAAACCGTAGTGTTGCCTTACAGGTTGGGGTCAGAGCTAGTGTAGAAAAAACACTGGTGGGTGATGCAGAAGGAAAGTGATGGTGAAGTGTAGAGGTGGTAGATTGAAGGAGAGAGTTTTGAGTTTGATTGGGGCATGAGAAGAAGAGTGGGTTGGGTTGGAAAAGGTGAAGAGAGAGAGAGAGAGAGAGAGAGAGAAAGAGAAAAGGAGAGAGAAAAGAATTGATACTTCCACCTCTAATTCAAGATGCTTTTCCACTATGCACCACCAAATTTTAAATGATGTATCACACACCATATTTAATTTGGTGCATATTAGAACTAGCCTAGGTTCGAGTGTTTGTGAATATAATGTGGCTCATTGTAAGAGAATCAATAAGTTACAAGCAAATGTGTGATTAGCAAAGATCTCAGAAAGAAAACTAATGTCCATTGATCTAAAACTTCTGTACAACCACCTGTTGCTGTATCAAAATCATCTAGGTCTAAAACCATTACACCACCAGCACCTGCACCATTTTCCAATCCAATCCCTCTTGTCACCAATGATCACCTTATGACCACAAGGGCCAAGGTTAGGATAAGAAAACTAAAGGTCTATTCTGTTTCCCTTGAACCCAAAACTGCCAAGCAAGCTCTCTCTCTTCCTCATTGAAAGCAAGCCATGGATGAGGAATATGCAGCCTTAATGAGAAACAAAACATGGGAACTTGTGGAGTTGCCCCCTAACAAAAGTGCAATTGGAAGAAAATGGGTGTTTAGAACCAAATTCCACCCTGATGGTTCTATTCAGAAATACAAAGCACAGTTAGTAGCTCAAGGCTTCAACCAGAGGTAGGGGTTCGATTATACTAAAACATTTAGTCCTATAATCAAACCTACCACAATCAGGTTGATTCTGTCTTTAGTTTTAACAAAAGGCTGGGCAATTCACCAGATTGATTTCAATAATGCCTTTCTAAATGGAGATTTGCATGAGGATGTCTTTATGATGCAGCCCCAAGGATATAAAGTTGGTAATGGGAATTTGGTATGTAAGCTCACCAAAGCCTTGTATGGGGCCTAGTTTTCGAAACTTTCTTTTGTACTACATCAGCTTGGGTTCCATGCTACCAACTTTGATGTATCACTCTTTACCAAGGCTACTGCTGCTTCTACATTGTACATCTTGATACATGTTGATGACATAATCATTACAGGAAGCTCAAATTCTGATATTAGCTCTCTAATTTAGCATCTCAATACATCCTTCTCTTTGAAAGATATGGGGCCTTTCCATTATTTTCTTGGCATCGAATTGCTCAGAACTTCTCAAGGAGGTCTCTTACTATCTCAAGCTAAATACATTCATGATTTGTTGGAGAAAACCAACATGGCTGACTGTAAGCCCTTGCCCATGCCCATGGTTTCTAGTGTAAAACTTTCAACTACTGATGGTTCTCCCTTTGAAAATACAAGCCTGTATAGAAGCATTGTGGGCAGTCTTCAATATGTGACAATAACCAGACTTGAATTGGCATTTCCTATCAACAAGGTTTGCCAATTCATGCACTCTCCTTTGGATACACATTGGAAGGCTGTCAAACGCATTCTCTAGTACTTGAGTGGCACCAAATCCCTTGGGCTCCATCTCAAGCAACCTTCTTCTCTCCAACTTAATGGTTATTCAGACTTAGATTGGGGATCAGACCCTAACGATAGAAAGTCTACAGCTAGCTATTGTGTTTATTTGGGCCAAAATTTGATCTCATGGTTTTCCAAGAAACAGCACTCAGTCTCTAGAAGCAGCACTGAGGCTGAATATAGAAGGATGGCTTCCCTTATTGCTGAGCTCCTTTGGATTTGGTCATTGTTATCTGAACTGCAAATTCATCTTCCTGTTCCCTTGGTGTATTGTGACAATATGGGAGTTGTATTGCTTACTGCTAACCCAGTTCTGCACTCCCGATCCAAGCATTTTGAGCTGGATCTTTACTTTGTTCGAGATCATGTAGCCAAGGGTCGAATCAGGATCAGCCACATTCCTGCTAATGTTCAAATTGCAGATGTCCTCACCAAAGCCATTTCTTCCTCAAAGTTCATCCATTTACGAACCAAACTCAGCATTGCAGACTCTTAAACGCTGAGTTTGAGGGGGGATGAAAGAGAGAAAAGATGAGTTGAGTCAGTTAGGAGTTAGTTATAGTTAGTCACAATTTGTTATGGTAGTTATGTTAGTTGTGATCTGATGCTTGCACCACAAGTAAGTGCAGCTTAGACTATAAATACTATTTTGAATCACTTGAAACTTTGATCAATCAATTCCATCATTTACACCATCACTTGCATTTCGTTTTTCTCTCTTCTCTCAACCTTTTGGCCCTGATACCTTTCAGTGGGCAAAGATGCCAATTGCCCCTAGCACATTCGTTGCTTTTGTATGTGTCTTGTTAGTTAGCCCACTAGTTTATTCGCATGCCAAATGTTCCAGTCTTCTAATTTACTCTCCAGTCTTCCACAAATGCACATGGTTAGAAGTTGTGGATATCCCCTATCCTGCCATCCACCAACGGTATGGTCATCTAAATTCTTAGTCACATTTTTCCAATTCAAAATGTTTAATACGAAAATCAAAATGCACTATCTTCTCTTCAAACTTTCATAGTATATACCTAAAAAGCTAAACTCTCTCATAGCAGACACAAAAATGATAACAGAGTTCTAACGTGCTTTTCTATTCCTTTTTTTATCTAATTGGTGATTTTTATTAGCAATGATATCAATACAGATGGTTCTGTATGTAAGTTAAACATCCTTTGTGTCATTCTATTGTTAAATTCTATAAACGATTTTGTTTAATTGTCAAAGTTGTAAAGAGAAACTTACATAAGTTTTTGAAAAAATAAATAAATAACTACCAACATTAGGGTGAGTTTACTAAGAAGTAAAAGATTTTTCATTGCTAGTTTTTATTCATTCATAAGATTATAATTTAAGACTTTATTCAAAAAGAGTAAGTAGTAAACTATTTGAATCAACTAAGTGTTAGTGGAACTTATATAAGTTTAACATCTTTTATGTGATTCTCTTATAGTTCTATAAAATATTTTGTCTAATTGTTAAAAGATATAAAGAGAAACAAAATTGAGTAGCGATTTTCGTCATTGTTTTTCTCATTGTGTTGGTGTTGTTCATTACACTTATAATAGCTTGCTAGTTTTTTATTTGAACTTTTGTTTATTACTGAACGACAATGGGCAAGACCAGATGTCCACCTCGGGGGGAATATGGAAGAGAATGCTACTATGCTAGAGAAATATTGTCAAAATTTTAACAGAAAATAAGGGTGATTATTTGATGAAATAAAAGTGATATATCCACCTATCCATTCCAGAGTCAATATGCATGTTATATCATTCTAGCAAATAAATTTGGACAAAAATATTGGATATCTAATATTTTCTAATCTGGAGACATATTCAAGTCCAAGGTGGGGCTATAAAGTTTTATTATTTTATCATATTGTACATACATTATTGCACTAGATTTTTTTCTACGAATGTGTGGTAAATTTGAATGCACGGGTACTTCTATATAGTTGTTCTGCGCATATTCAATGCATATTTGATGTGAGCTACACATAAAGTATGCACGAAAATTGAACACATATTTGGCATGATTGGATTTTTAAAAGAATTTTTAGTATCAGGCTTATCTGGGTAAGGCTTGACCCACGAATATGCCCTACAATGAATCTGGTATGGAGGACAACGCTCAACCATGTGAAACGGAACATTTTGCTGCTAAATTTTGTAGTTTAATAGCACTGAATATAATTAGCCGGGTGTTTAAGGTTCCTACTTTATCCGACCGAATATGAAAACAGAAAAGCATTTCAGAGATTGTGTATTTTTCATTTTATTTTATGTGGTCTTTAACCTTTCCCTGATTTAATCTTGGGTGCTAGGTTAACAGAGAAGATTAAGTGAATCTAAGCTTGAGTATATTTTACTCTTAAAATAATGTGCACACGAAGCTTTGAGATAAACTTGTAGTTGATATGCTTTGGAAACAATATTTTCTTACTCGTTATTTCATTATTTTATGATATTTACTCTTTTTAATATTTTCATATAACATATCTTCAACACGATGGCGTGTAATATCTAAGATTTTATGACATCTGATGCCGACAATCTCATGTCATTGGGTACTCAAATGCTAGGATTTGAATCCTCTAGATTTCTTACATAATTGGAGATGCAATTTCAAGAATCCCAACCGTATATTTTCCTTAAAATACATCTTTCCCATTCCCATGACTATAAGGCAAGATAAACTGGCACATCATTTAATCAGTAGAGTAATTTTGAAGAAGCGGGCTTTACATGTGTCGTTGTCAACTCATTCCCTCTAGAGAGAGTCACTTCAACCTCCCGTGATGATATGTTCTGGGTCTATCATTTCCATTGGTGAAAACTGGAAAAGTTCTGGGTCATTCTCTCTCACTTTCCCTCTGCTAAGAGATTAAATGACAAAATATCTAAAAACAAGTGAACTAACTTTGAAAACACGGATTTTTTAAAACTAACTTTATAATATGAAAGCCTCAAGCGAGACATTGCACGACACAAACGCCGTTGATGAGCTTCTCAATGCTTTCAGCACGTAATTCCTTGAATAAAACAAAAGCCGCTGTGCAGAAGGTTACATGTTTGAAGCGAATTAGTCGTTCAACAACTTGGGCGACGCGTAGCATTTTTCTCAATTGTTAAGCGATAATAACTCAACTCAACTCAACTCTTTAACTTCATAGTGTCTACATAACAACATAGGTGTCAGGAATTTCTAGAATTGCACTCCTATAATTTCAAATAACTCCGAAGGTTCCCGATCCTACTAGATTGAATGATTGATGATTATGGCCACCCATAATATCCACCTCTACCCAAAAATGTGGTCGAAGCAAAAGCCGAAAGCCACTAGTGTTTCGGATTTTATGTACCAGCTAGAAAACTGGTGAAACTGGTGCAAAACGGTTATTTAGTGGCCCACAATTCTGGTTGAAAATAAGGATGTGACATCTCAATGCCCCACCAATAGACTAAAATGCTGCACATATATAGTGACGCCACAATGCCACATGTAAAGAATCCGGTAATTCATAGCTGTGTGGATCTGGTCCAGCTTTGACGCGTTGCGCACGTCTGTTACAAGTCCGCTTAGCGGAGATGAACGTGTGATCCAACCGTGCGTCGGGTCCAAGCAACCTAGGCTGTGGGTTCTGTCTCGGTCTCCTCTTTTAAAATACTGGATAATTCACAATTCATAATTAGGAGTCCCAATTTTTTTTTTTATTTTTTTCGCAAAATTAGGAGTCCAATTTTCTAGAGTACGACCTCCTCCTCGCTGCTGTTTTTCTATTTAATATTTTTGGGCCTCCATAAAGTACAGCGGAATGACCAAAATTAACAAATCAATTGTTGTTGATCTGGGTCAATTAGGAAGATTTAAAATAATGTTTTTGAATAACTTAATTCTCATAATATAAAAAATCTTTTTGTTTATCAATCCTTATAAAGTACTTGGTTTTTATGTAATTCTACCGAAAATTATTGGGTATTATTGGTTTGAAGGTAGCAATGAATCATGAAAGCACATGGCTGGCAAACGGCAATGTCTCGAGAACAAGTATCCGTCATCTTCAACAATTCCTTACCGAATTTAAATTTAATAATTTTCCAACTGTGAATTTTCTTTCTTCCATGATTGGGCAATCGAGACTTTTCAAATGGGAATTCCTCTCTTACGTTTTCTTTTTTAATTTTGGGCTTTTTTGTCCACTATAAATCTTTAAGGTTCAAAAGTGTCCTTCCTCCACTGTCCTCTGCAAACCTTCCAAATTACCTTCCACTATTCCTTCCACATTTTTCAATTTATGAAGTTTCCAACCTTGTTTTCCCTTTCCTTGATAATAGGGTCCCACTTAGGATTTTAGATTTTTTTTTTCACTTTAATCAACTTTCTCCTAATGTGAATGTGAAATTAATTCTTATAATTTTTTTGTCCCATTTTTGTCCTGCATTTTATCTTCAAACAAGAGACTCCTTCCTGCACAGGAGCGTGTGTCCACAAATGTGAATAACTCCTCGCCGCTTTAATAATAATAATAATAATAATAATAATAATAATGTCAACTTCACAATTGAGAGTCAAGAGAAGAAACGCCTCCCACATCCAGCCGCCCAACCAACCTGCAATTAAACAAATTAAAAACATAAAAAAAAAAAATGTAACATTAAAAAATCAATAAAGTTAAACAAAATATAAAAATAAAATAAAATAAAAATACCTGGCACCAAACGCAAAGCAACTTGACGTACGTAACGGCGACACGGGTAACGGAACGGTCCCCGACGACGGAATCAACCACACGGAAACGATGCCAACAACGGAATGCATAACGGAATGGCAACAACGCTGCGAAGAGACCAAGGACGGTTCACGTAACTCTATGTCAATGGAGAAGCTCGTAGATACCAAATAGACCGTTCTTAGGGTTTTCACGTTTACTTTCAATTTGATTTTCAATTTAGATGAAAATTAAGTTAATCCTGAGAAGTGGATTCAACTTTAATTATGTTTGTTTTCCAGAATCATTTTTTTTTTCAGTTTAGACAAAAAGAAAAATTGTCCAGAACTCCGCTTCCATAGCAAATGTTATGTACAAAAACCAATTTCCTGTGTCTCACAGATCTACGCCGGAAATCTTCAACGGTTCCCGGTGACAGGTGACAACTCATCAACACGCTCCAGCCGACCGAATTCAAAACTCGCCGGAGATCACTCTCGTCGCCGCAACCGCCCGTCTCCGATGCCAGATCACGGCGGAAGAAATTGCACGAACTCAACAACCTGTAAAGGAAAGAGAAAATCAAAGATCTTCGGCCTTGGACATAATACAGAGTCGACTCGGTCGCGGTTCAAACGCCGCTCTTCTCCTCTGCTGATGCGACGAGGGACGAATCAGCGCCGTTAAGGCGCGTTTCACCCACTCGCCCTCGACTCCTCCGATCCGAACCAGCGAGTTCTTCATCGCGGATCTGCGCATGTTGAGGCGGTTCGACGGGTACGAATCTGCGTGGTGGTGGTGGTTCCCTCCGCCGTTCGCGGCAGCGTTCTTGTGGAGGCTGCATCGAAACGAGCCAGGATGCGTCGTCGGCGAGCACATACAGGTCTTCTTCTGGATCGAGATCGGACGGTTGTTCTTCGTGATGATCTGGTTCGATATGGACCGGTTTGGTGAAATGGACCGGGCGTCGATGGAGAACCGGACGCCAGAAGAAAGCGGGCCAGGTCCGCATAAATTGACACGCGTCGGCGACGCAGAACGGTGATGAGTGTGGTGGTGTAAAGTGGATGAGGGGGCCGAAAAGCTAGAGCCCGTGGACAAGGCAAAAGCCGAAGAGGGTGAAGAAAAGGGGGTTTTGGATGTGGTGTATGAACAGAACCTACTAGAAGAAGGTGAGAGTGACCGAAGAACCGGTCCGCTCGATTTTGTTCTCGAAGATGAGTGAGCCATCTTTTGGATGCAAAAGAGAGAAATTAGGAAGAATTAGAGAAATTGTAGGGAAGAAGACGAGACACTTTTTTTTTTAATCCCTCAAAGATCTCCTTTGGGGCGTTGGTTTGGCAAACCTAGCGACTCTCGGAGGCTGGTTATATAGATGGGAAGGGGGAGAGAGTGAAGGGTGATTAACCGCAAGGTGCAAGGGTGTTCTTGACCTGGGGTTGAGCTGGGTTAGTTAACCTAACCATGGTTGACTGTGGGTTAGGGTTAGGATTCGGATCCAACGGCTGGTGCGATGTGGACCTTGCGAGAACAATGAAAAGGTTGAGTCGTTCTGCCCGTTCGTCTAACAGCTTTCCTGGGAAACCGTAGAGGCTGCCACGTATACGATTTTTGGGAAACGGTCAAATTTGAATTTACGAGAATGCCCACGTTCTTTTGTCGGTATTAAACAGTACCCAATGCCTATTCAAGCCATTCCACTCAAGAATTTTTCTTTTGCTTCTGTTGTCCCCGGATCTTTTCAGAAATGACGATTGTATCCCTACACGGAATTAAATATGTGGTGACCTTCCTCGCCGTGCCGGTGGCTACGACCTAAAGTTCTTCCTTGCTTCGCACATTAGTGTTTTCTAATTATACAATATTTTATACACTGCTATTCCTAGTTAGATACGGCCATCTGATTTTGTACCATACTTGTGCCGGTATATCTTGTGTATATAACAATGTATTTACTACATTAATTTCTTGAACAATTTTATTTATAAGTTTAATTATTATCACTAACAACGTAAAAAAATTTTACACTATTATCCAATCAAATATTTATATTTATAACATATTTAAAGTAAGAATTTAATTTAAATGGTATTAAATTTTATACTATCAATTAATAAAAAAGTTAAAAAATATCAACTCATATAAATAATTACTCATTAATGAGGGATCTACTATAATTTCTCACTTTCTAATATTTTTATTGACTAACGACAGTATAAAACAATTTTACACTGTCAGTACATCCTAATTAAACCCTTAAAGTAATGGCTTAGTTTAGTATTACTGTGATTTTTTTAGAGCTGCTAAGTATTTTAGATTCTCTAAAAGCTGCTATAAAAAAGCTATAATAATATCATTTAATAAAATAATATAAAAATTACTCTCAATAAATAGAAGATACAAAAATGGTATTTGGTATAGTTACTTTTAAAATCTAAAATTATTATAATAGACATAAATATTGAAGAGAATAATTTATATTTTTAATATTATAAAAGAGAGTAAAATTATATTAATCTATTAAATTTTAAAAAACATAAATTAGCTCTAAAAAGCATTTCATGAATGCTCCCAACAGCATCCTTTGGCTTTTAAAAGCCAGAAGTAAAAATACCTCAATTTTTTTATTTATCAAACAAAAAAAAAAATTAACTTATACTTTTTATAAGTCAAAATACCCTTTCAAAGAATATTATCAAATTAGGTCTAAGTAATTGAATTAAATATTTTTATTAATATAATAATATATAATTAAATATATATGTAAAATATTTTTACACTAATATTACATACAAATTAAATCCACTTATATCGTGTTAATTTATAAACATCTATGTATTTTTCAAATTTAAAAACATTCCTAGCCTTAAATGCAAAAGGTGGGACATATGTAAGTGACAAATTGGATAACTACGTGCTGAATAAACTCCAGGTCTTCAAATCAATTGTGTTAATAGTTTTTCTTGTTTTTGGTAGACCGTTTTAGTAGTTTTTAAATAATTAAAATATTATACAAAAAATAATTAAAATATGTTTTTTAGTAAAAAAGATTTAGTTAAAATATAAAAGTTAAAGCTAATTTTCTGTCCTCATACGTCTCCCAAATTTTGGTTTTAGTTTCTATATTAAAAAAAAAAATGGTTTATATACCTACAATAGTATTTCATTAAGGAATAAGTCTCTGTCATTAGAAAATTGCTAGACGGTATTAATCTTTATTAATGTGGTTAACCGAATCTAATATAGGCATGGTATGTTATTAATTTAATTTTGAAATGATCTCTTTTAGATCTTTTTTACCCTAGAAATGACCTTTTTTTTTTCAAAAATAGAAAAGTGATCGAAATAGTATTAAAACAATCTTTTTTGAGCCTAAACGACTTCAATTAAGCTTCACCATGTTCTATATCAACTATAATTAGTCATGTCTACAAAAATTGACACTGTCTTGTAATTTTTTAATAGTAGGGATTAGATCATTATCATTATAGGGACCAAAACCAATTTTTTTTAGTGTATAGTTTAAAACCAAAATTTATAACACGCATAGGGACCAAAATCTAATTTTATCCAAATAAAAATTACTAATATTTTAAAATGTACAAAATCAAAACGAATGTTGAAAGGTTTTAAATTTTGTTCTAGACTAGACCCAAGGGCCCAGCAACAAGGATAACCCATTAAGGCCTAATCTTTGTAAGGTCCAAAGGCCCAAATCGGAGACCATTGAGGACGATGTAACGGATGTTATTTCAGTTACTTAGACCCAGATTCTGTAATGCATGAGCTCGGATTCCATAACGCACACAAAGTCATTATGAATCCAAGGCCGTTACTTGAGAATCTCGAAAATTCGTTAATGACCATTATTATTAAATCTCCTCTATAAATAAGAGAAAACACACTAAAATTAGGTACGCAGATAATCTCTAAAACTTGTACCTCTTGCATTCATTGACTTTAGCGTTAGAGTCCTTGCAGGTACCCTACCTCTTCTTGTCGTGGAATTCAACCTATTCGCAAACCGCCACCGTGAACAGCCACTTATAAATTCCATCTTCGGTTCGGAGAATCTCATTTCCCAGATCCGGTGACCTGTCTCTAAACATTAGTGCCATCTGTGGGAAACTTCTAAGTTGCTACTCCTTCTTCACAGCATCTCAATTAATCATGTCCACCCATCGCCGATAGGAACTCACGGCGATCCACTGTCTCGTGAACGAAATACAGCCACCTTTACAAGAGCATATGGATGGCCGAATCGCTTCAGAATCAACGTCTGATGATGGAAATTGGCAAAACACCACTACCCGCTCTTTAGGACCACCACAAAGGAATACCTTAGCATGCAAAGTAGAATGAGCTCCAAGAGGCCAAAACCCATTCGAGGAAATTGTATCCATAATGAGGAGCCAAGCCAAGTGCATCCAGGAACTAGAATGGAACTTACAGCATATGGGAGGAGCTGCAGATGAATGAGGCTATCAAAATGATCATCACCCAGTGCAAGGATGTAAGGAATTGCATCAGCGTCAGGCTCGAGGCTGTCGGGACGAATTAAACTCCCAACGTGAAGTTCAACCTTGGGAGAAGGAGCGCATGCATTATAGAGAACCCCTAGGGTGAGCACTCACATCTCGAGGATCATACTAAGTCACGAACATCACGAATGAGAAGCCTAGATTGCCAATCCATGCATCACCTAGATCAATATGATAATTCAGACGAAGACAATGAGATGCTTTTCTCAGACTCTATCATGAGTGTCAAACTCCCCAAGGGATTTAAGCCTCCAATTGATATGGAGCCTTATGATGGGAAACCCCCAAGAGCATATAGATACTTTCAAGTATAGGATGACATTGGCAGGAGCTTTAGATCCCGTAAAGTGCAAAGCTTTCTCGATCACTTTGAAGAAGACAGTATTAAAATGGTTCAATTCTCTACCATCAAGGTGCATCAATAAGTTTCAGACCTCCAATCTCACTTCTTAGCTCATTTCACAACCTAAAGGTTTAAATCAAAGCCAGTTACTGGTCTCTTGGCATTATCTCAATGATAAGAAGAACTGCTCGGAGATTTCCTCTAGTGTTTTAATGCAGAAACATTATTGGTAGAAGAATTAAAAACTCAAGTAGCGATGCTCACCATGGTAAATGGGCTCCAACCTGGGACATTTAAGACTCTTTGTCCAAGTGACCTACAAAAACCATAGATGAAATCCAATTGAGGGTGGAAAGATATATTTACCTCGAGAAAACACATAAGGCTATGGCAAACACGACAAGGAATCAAGCAGAAAAGAAGTCAAGTTCACAACAAGAAGACTGTTAGAGGAAGGAATCTAGGACACTGAGGGTCAGAAGGTATCATGACTATACTCCCCTCACTATGTCCCTAGCAGATTCATACAAGGAAATCGGTCAAGGGGAATGATTCCCAAAGCCAAAAACACTCTGAGTAAGGGCAAATACGAATAGATTCTTATTTTGCGAGTACCATAATGGCTTTGGACAAAAGCAAAAGATTGCTACGATCTCTGCGATGCCATGGAACAGTTAATCCAAGAAGTAAGGTTGGCCAGGTATATTGCCTCCCAACAAAGTCCAAGGAAAAGAAAGGCATCCCCTATTAAGGAAGATGAAAGAAGGAAACCTCGATCTTGGAGAATCTCGGTATGAAACTGAAGTTAAGAAGATTGGGAGGAGGAGACGATTATGAGAACAATCAATGTCATAGTTGGAGGCTTCGTAGGAGGAGGCAAAACTAAGTCGACTTGTAAGAATACTTCCAAGAGGTCTTGAGCTCATCTGCAGCAAAGACAAAGAAGGCCTACAAACCATCATCCACTCTCAAGATTGTGTTCTTAAGTTCCGATTTGAAGGAAGTGGTTCCCGGACATGATGATCCCATGGTTATTTCAGCTATGATGGTTAATGCCGAAGTTAAAAGAATATTTATTGATCAGGGAAGTTCGGCTGACATTATCGTTCGGGAAGCATTCGATAAACTTGGATTAAAGTATTCTGACCTCTAGAGTTATAAGGAAGAACTCATTGGTTTCTCTGGCGAAAAGGTCCATCCATTTGGGTTCATTACCCTTCACATGAGTCTTGGAAATTGAACTGAAACCCGGATTGTTAAGGTTGATTTTTTTGCTATCGATTACCCTTCAACATACAATGTTATTCTCGGAAGACCGACCTTGAACAAGATCATAGCCATAATTTCTATAGCATGCTTAACGATGAAGTTCTTCACAAATGATGGAGAAATAGCCATTGTAAGGGTGGATCAAATTGCAACTCGCAAATGTTATAATGTGAGTTTAGAAATAACCAAGAAGAAGAAGGAAGATAATGAGGAATTCCAACCTCTAAGTTCATCGAAGGTCATGTTAATAGACCTCAATGCACGAGGACGGCAATAAGCGAAAAGACCCGAGCCAAATGAAGAGCTTGAAGCCATTCAAATTGGTTCAAAGGATAACTAGACAACTCGTAAAAGCAAGAACCTCTTGAGCCAGTTGAAAGAGGAGCTTGTGACTTTCTTAAGAAAGAATGTTGATTTGTTCGATTGGACAACAGCAAACATTCCCAGAATTGACTTGAGATTCATGAACCATCGCTTCGCAACCTTTCCTGATGTTCGGCTAGTAGCTTAAAAGAGGAGAAAGATGAGCCCTGATAGAGTTTAAGAAGTTTAAAGACAAGTTCAAGCTTTATTAGACGATGGATTTATTAGCGAAGTAATGTATCCAACCTGGTTATCTAATGTTGTTATGGTAAAATAGTCTAATGGGAAGTGACAGATGTGTGTCGATTACATCAACCTCAACAAAAGTCTACCCAGAGGATTCTTACCCCTTTCAAAGCATAAGTGGATTGGTTGATGCGGCATCCAAATTCTGATTTCTTTCTTTCATGGATGCATAGTTAGGATATAATCAAATCCTGATGCATCTGTTGGATAGGTGAAGACCACATTCATCACCCTAATAGTTAATTATTGTTATAAGGTCATGCCTTTCAGGTTGAAGAATATAGGAGCCACATACCAAAGGTTGGTGAATAAGGTTTTTGCTGATCACATTGAAACCTTAATGGAAGTCTACATCGACGATATGTTGGTCAAGATGATGGAAAAGAAGGAGCTTTTGCTGAACCTTGAAATCATTTTCAAGTGCTTACATAAGCATAGGATGAGATTAAATCCTCAAAAGTACGCCTTCGCCATCAAAGCTGGAAAATTTATGGGCTTCATGCTTACACATCGAGGAATTGAGATGAATCCTGACAAGTGTCAAGCAATCTTAGAGATGAAAAGTCCGACTTCTGTTAAAGAAGTTCAATGATTAAAGGGAAGGATAACCCATTAAGGCTTGATCTTCATAAGGCCCAAATCGGAGACTGTTGAAGATAATGTAATGGACGCTATTTTGGTTACTTAAACCTTATGCCCAGATTTTGTAATGCATGACCTTGGATTCCGTAATGTACGCAAAGTCATTACGAATACGAAGCCGTTACCTAAGAATCTAGGAAATGTGATAATGATAGTTATTGTTAAATCTCCTCTATAAATAAGAGAACACACTCTAAAATTAAGTACGCAGATACTCTCTAAAACTTGTGCATTTTGCACTCACTAACTTGAGCGTCGGAATCCTTACAAGTACCCCACCTATTCTCGCCATGGAATTCAACCTATTCCCAAGCTGCCGCCGTGAATAGCCACTTAGAAGTTTTATCTTCGGTTTAGAGCATCTCATTTCCCAGATCCAGTGAACCATCTCAAAACAAATTTTTATAAAATCAAGTATCATAATGATTAAAAATATAAATTATTAAATAATTTGAAATTTTTTAGATATTTAAGATTCTATTTTTGTTTATAATTCTTTAATGTAAATCATAATGATTTATGTTAATAAAACCCCTCGTAATTTATATATTAATTATTTAACATGTTCTCCAAAATTGCACGTTAATAAAAATAATAAAATAATTGAAAATTTAGAGAAAAAATATTTATAAAATATAACATTACACACATGTGGAGAGTTTTTTTTTTTTTTTTTGAAAAGAGGAGAGAAGTAATTTATTATAAGTGGTCAAAGAAGCAAATTTTAATATTCAAAATATACATAAATAATTAATATTAAAAGTTATTTAAATCACATAATTGCTTAAAATTCAAAATGTTTAGTCAAAAGACTTATTTAATATTTTGAAAATTACATACGTTTAATGTTTTGAAATGAATAAATGATGATAAATTGAATTATATTATTTATTATATAATAAATTATTAAATAATTTTATAATTTTTAAGATGTTAAATATTAGCATATCCTCCAAAATTACACATTGATAAGTGGACTAAATAGATTTTCTGGCCTTATTATTCTTATTATTAGGATAAAGTATATTGACTTTCCACAAAAATTAAATATTATTACACAAAATACTTTTTGATTTATCATGCCTACGCTAACGCACTCTATTATTCCATTTCTTATGCATGAAGAACAATAGAGGTCATGCAAATCCTTGACCAAAGATGAGCGACTTCGTCACCTCGATAGGGACCTCTACGAGCACTCTAGTGTTCATGCCAATGTCTAGAATGAGCAAAATGATGTTAAGAGGGTATGTATGTCGTACCCAACCATGAGAGGGAACTCATAATTAAAAATAATGGGAACTAGCCGCTTTATGGGTTGTTGTGGAGGGATTTTGAGTATTTCAAGATATCTCTATAAAAGGTAGAGTATTTGAATTCAATCGTCAACCCTTTCTTAGTGTGAATAATATCGGATCATAATAGCTCGGAGTAACTCAGTCTAAGCTCTTCTATAAACCTCTGAGAAGTGGGTATTTGAGCTGAGTAAAGGATCAAAAGATGAGTCAAGTTCATTTGTACAAATATAAATATTTTTTTAATTATAAAATATTATCTCAATAATAAAAATTCTAAATTTTTTAAAAAGCAAATATTATAAATATATAATTTAATAGTTAACATTTATTTACATATGAAAATGTTGTTCTATGGTAAAATAAATATATTACAATAAAGTATAATAAAAATTTATAAAAAATTTAATTTTAATATAGTGTTAGTCTAAGATTTTTTAACAATTAATTAATCATATATCATTAAGTGTTTTAATTTTGATATAACTTTTATAAAAATCAATGTACTTAATGATGTCAAAGTATATAGTTAAACAAAAATATAAAGTAATTTACATTGACAATTGTATAAAAAAAATAACTCTTCGTGTTTTTTTTTTTCCTAATATTATTAGTATACCCTACAAGCTATTATGCTAAATCCGTAGCTCGAAAAATGTTGTGACTTTCAATATATAGATCCTTGCTATTACGAATAACTGAATACGCGAGAATATATTTATTTTTAAATTATCTAGTAAATTAATATTTCACTTGAAAATTTGTTTCAACATTTTTTCCTTCTCATCCAAGGAGAAGGCCGTTTACGTACTTCCCGCTGCTAACTATAATTGAAATTGTAGTAGTTAATAAAGATAGCAAAACAATAATAGTTGACAAAGAGGTAGCATCATTTCTAGGTTTTAGGTTAGCCAGACGTAAAGAAGTCAGCAGCACAGATTGCGTTGCTTAAATTTGAAGATTGAAGAATACTACCCTCACCCATTCACAATAATTGTTAATTTAAATAAAATATTTTTATTTTTCAATTTAAATAATTTTTAATATATTAATTTAAATATATATTAAATTATTTAAATTAATAGATAAATTAAAATAGATAAAATATTATTTTTATATATTAATATAATATTTATTATTAATTTTTTAATTTTATCTTTTATCCTTATTAATTGAAAGAAATGATTATTTTTTATCATATAATAAAGTCAAAATTTTTATTATACAATAAAATTTAATAAAAATATTATAATAAATTTATATCATAATTATATGAATTTAATTTAAATACACTGACAGTATAAAACAGTTTTATATTATCAATTAATAGAAATAGTAAAAAGTGCCAACTCATACAAATAACCACTCATTATAATGAAAGGCCCATCATAATTTCTCACTTTCTCCTATTTTTATTGGTTAATAGTATAAAATTATTTTATATTATCAATATATACCAATTAAACTCTAATTATATATAAATTTAAGATTTCTAATTTATATGAAAATAATCAAATTAATAACTATTATAAAAAAAATAGTATTTATGAATGATTGACCTTCTCAAATCTTAACTGGTCAGTGGCGGTTTTGTCAGAGACTAATTCAATTTTAGTAGCTAGTAGTAGGTCCTCCAATTCAATTATTCAAGCACTGGGCTTTTATTCGTCCTAGTTTCGTTGAGACTTTTAGAATTTGGATGGGAAAGTAAATTACAAAGGTTGACCAGACAAAGTAAATTATATGAGAAAAGAATCAGAACAAGCGGCTTCAATTTTCTCATTTTCTTTGCTAGAATTTCATAACTCGTCACTATTTTCTTTTCGTCTAACAAACAATTTAAGCTTGCGCATCTTGAAGAAAGGAAAAGACAATCTAAAATTAATTATATATTCTTATTATTTTATATTATTTAAAAATTTTAATTAGTTTTTCACATTTTAAAAATGAATAATTAATTAATGATATCTTTATAATTTTAAAAAAGTATAATATTTTTTATAAAATAAAAATATATTTTAAATTATTTACATTATTCATAAAATTAATTTTAATCTAATCATGAAAGCAAGATAATTACATAATTTATTTACAATAAATACTTTTTAAAATGTTTTTAAAAAGTCAAATTATTTATTATCTTAATTCATTTTTTATAAATTTTTTTATAACATTATTTAACTCCATGATAAAAAGCAGGGACAAATTTAAAAAAAAAAAAAAAAGCTTGTAAGCTACATTAGCTAATGGCAAATCTTTTGAGTCTTCTTGACTTCAGCAGCATCATGCTAATAAGACTTAACTAAATGAATTTGAATTATCAATGTTATAATTATGAAATTTTAAAATATTAAAGTATAATTTAAAAGTATAAAAATAATACTATAAGAACTTGATGTATAATTTTTTTAGAAAATCCTAATTGGTAATCACTGTCCTTCTCGGTCAGCTCCACCACATTTTAAAAGTCAAAATCAAAACCGCGGCTTTCATATTTCTGTGGGCCAAACCAAGAAGCCTGCCAAATGAAACTTCCCGCTATTGCAATTGAAGGTTAGCGCTCGTTACCTTTCGCTCTTTTGTCAGTTCACCATAAATTCATAAATTGTCTTACCTGTCCAACGGAAGGATTTAATTATTTAGGTTAATAATACTCCCTTCACCCACAAACAATTATTATTTTGATAAAATTGATATATTCTTAAATTAATATATTTAAATATAAATAAGTATATTAATTTAAGGATATGCCAATTTTGTTAAAGTGATAATGATTTGTGAATAGAGTAAATAACAAGTAATAATATCTAAAGCCACTTTTATTTAACTAGGATAGAACAATAACAATAAAAACATGCTATTACTAAGTAGGATAAGCTCTATCAATTACACAAAAATATCATTGTATTATATATAAAAAATATATTTTTAAAAAATCATTTAAATTAATTATTTTTTAAAGTTGTCTTTCTCTTCTCAACATTTTGTTTTACATTGACTCTTGTTCTTCTCCTTGCATGATAAAAAGAAAATGATTGATTAATTTGACAAATGAATATTTCCTTGTCACTTCATTAAAATGTTTGTACAAAATTCGTTTATGAAAATAACATTTCTCTTTATGACTCGACGTCTTCGTACAGTCAGTAACAACTTACTTTAAAATACTATGACTATTATTATTATTATTATTATTTTATTGAATTTGGCAGCATTTCCACCAATTCCTGAACTGCTTTAACATAAACAGACACATTTTGGTTATAAACAATGAACTGAAATTGACACGCTAACCTCCTCGTCTTCAAAATTAAGTCCCTAACGAAATTTAAAAAAGTTTGACATAAAATTAAGTCGCTGCCGGGGTAATATTCACGAAATATTGAAATCTGCATCATTTAAAGGAGTTATAGTAGTATAGTCTCGATTTCACATAAATTTTGCACGAAACAAGATCTCTGCCATTCAAATATAATTTATAATTATAATATATAGATATTAGAAAAATTACTAGTTGATATATTACCATATGGTAGGTTCACTATAAATTTGAGTTTATATTAACATTTTTATTTTAAAGGAAAGCTATGGAGGGTCGTCTTTGGATTTATCTTGAGCAAATTGGATTTTGTTTAGATTTTTTCTTTTTTTTTTTTTGGGCTTCCCATATAAATATTTTTCTATTAAAGGTAGTCTTATTTAAACATTTTATATCCTATAAGGGACATGGTTATCTAAATATTGATTACTTTATATCCAAGATTTGAATCAAAAACCACTAATTAAAAAAAAAAAGAATATTTACTACTTCAACCGACCATATATTAGTTGATTTCTGTTTAGATAAATTTGGTAAAATGGAACTTGCAATCAACATTTTACCCATTTTTTGTTTTTTGCAGTAACTTGTTTGTAATCTCTATATTGAGTTGATCCAATTCAAACTAAATTAACTAACATCTAAATGAATTTTAAATACTAATAGTTTAGAAGAAAACAAAATTACTTGAGAATCAGAGTCCTAATCTCCCCCGGTTGCCCTTCATGCTTTCTCTTTGTAACTTCTTTTTTCCTCTTTGCTCATAATTAAGATGCAGTAGTGTAGGAAATTCCTTACCCCAATCTACACGTCCCAGCTTGTTTCGTTTTTATTCTTTCTTGGGCCCTTGGCCCCAGTGTCCTTAGCAAAACAGCTTAAATTTGGCTAGTGCTGCTGCGCTTTCCATTTAGGCAGAGCCAATTATGATTAGTTGAAATATTTACGTTGATCTGAACTAAAGATAAAGGAAGTACCTAAACCGGAAAAAAAAAATGGAAAAAAGGAAGGAAAGATCTTAGGTACTTTGATTTGCTAGAAAAATCAAGGAAGTTGTGTGGATTCAATTTGCTAGAAAATTTAGGAAAAAAGAGCAGCAATAACTGAGGAAATATATGTGCTTTAGGTGCAATACAGTACGCTTTATTTCGTGCCTTATTCCTTAAGCTGTCCGATTTGTCTGATGGTGAAAGTATCCAAAAAATAGATAATAGTTAGTTCATCACAAGGAATCTTATATATAATCACAAGTAATCTTGGAAAATAAGCACTTGTCCCTTTTATAAGTAGGGGTGTAAAAAGGTTGGTTTGGATCGAGTTTGAGTGAAAAATAAATTTTAATCGATTAAATTTAATTAAATTGATTTGGTTTGGATTTTAAATTTTTTTTCATCAAATCTGAACCAAACCAATTTGATCAAAACTGAATTGGTTTGATTCGAGTAATCGGATTGAAGTAAAAAATAAAGAATTGAATTTTTTTAAAAAATATATTTTTATAACAACTAATAATAATATAAAATTTGATTACAATATACTTAATAATAATATAAATAAACAAATTTCTTAAATAAATATTAACAAAAAGAAAAAAATGATTATATTACTAGAAATTTAAGTACAAAACTTTGAAATATTAGAAATTTTAAAAAAAATTAATTAATTGAGTGATCGAGTTAGGTGTTTAGATAATCAAATTAAAAAATTATAAATCCAAAATCGAATCAATAATAATTGGTTTGATTTGGTTTTATCTTAAAAATAAACTGATTATCCAAACTAATCCAAACTAATTTCATTAATTTAATTTAAATCTTTAAATTTATTTAATCAATCTAATCCACCTACATCCTTATTTATAAGTATCTATTAATGCCCGTTAATTTAATATTTATCTTCAGATAATTCGCTCAGTTACAAAATGCCTCGGGGCAAGTGACTGTGTCTTTCATTTATTGGTAGAAAATAGTTACACCATCGATCGACAAGTGGCAATTAACCAAAATTGTAGACAGTACCCTATGTTATACCTTACTTATAAATTACTATATTGAACGCTACATCTATTAAATATTTGGCAATTTAACAGTGCGTTTAAATTAAATAGTTGATAGCAAACCCGATGGCGCTGAGAAAGCACTAGCGGTTTGCTCTTTGCACTTGATGTATCTTCAGTCATTTACATGTCCAGAAAAATGGGAAAATATGTTTGAATTAAAGATTGTAATAATGAAGAAGGACAGCTGTGATGTGAGGATAAAAGGAGTTTTAAATAAACCGAGATTTGTCATATAAAGTTGGTTGATTTTAATTGGAAGGGATGAATAATTGAGAGTGATTGATTGTTGACTCAATAACTCAACCATCTTGTTTTGAACGTGCAAGCTGTTGAAGTTTGATTTCTTTATTTGTTTCGCTATTATACATAAATAAAGAATCGTCTCGATGCGAAATATATAAACAAACTCATTTTACGGTGATTTCTATAACTAGTAATTCAACATTAAATCTAAATTAAATAAGCTCTGATATTATATTAGATTTGGACTTAATTTATCTCCAAAAATTTATTTAAGACAAAAAAAAAATTAATCAAAGTATTATAAGATATATTTTGATTCTATCTATATCCAATTGATATGGGACTTCACAAAGATGGAAGGCATGAAAAATATAGTCAAACAGCCACCATCCAAACAACCATCACTTAGGAAGTTTGTCTTCCTCTTAAGAAGTATTGTACTTGAGCAGATACAAAAGGCCAATTTAGTGACTGTTTCCTATCTGTATTTAGTTGGCAAAAATGGAAATCTTCTTTGGAAATGCTTCCCTGACAATGACTCTATGATTTCAATATGCTGAATACTGCTCTTAATTTTTATACATATTAGGCAAATAAGGCATCTGCATGGTGATATTTATTTTATTTTGGAGGAGTGGGTAAGCTGAAATAAGATATCTTTAATTTCACCCGAAGTTAATGAGATAATTAAATATTAGCCACCTATAGAACGGTCGAGATAACCAAAGATAGTAATTGATCATAGCTGGCTAGGGAAAGGGACAGTGGTAATGATTGTGGAACAACCTATGTCGATGGTTGGCTGAAGGGGAAACATAGTAGCTCGTGGGGTTGCGGATGACTCAAGTTTTGCGTGCGAAGGTATATAGCATAGCATGGAGACAAATCACTCGAGCACCATAAAAGGAGAGCAAACTTCCATTACATTTTAATTAGTTGGGGTATTGAATAAGCTAATTAATTTATATTATTCTTACTTATCCTCCATTATTTTAATAACCATAGAGAGAAAAATATATATGATGCACTTCCGTGAGTGCCAATAATACATGGATGAATATATGTGCGCATATGTATATATAAAAATATAGGTGTACAAATTTTTGGGAGATCTTTCACATAGAAATATAATACGGGAGAAAAAATTATAGCCCGTAGTACCAGAGAATACGGGAGACAATAAACAAGTAGTAACAGGGCACTAGGATGCATGTATATAATGTATATAGTCATTAGTCAACTAGCTTTAGAATAAACTAAAGTGACCTTTCCAGAGAAATAAAAGCAATTACACAGATTAAGAAGCGAGTGATAGTGGGAAAGGAATACACCTATTCAAGTTAATTGTAGGTACAGTAACCAGACTACAACTGAAGTCCAAGAACCTTCACTACAATACTAAAAAATAACTGTTCAGTGGAAAGATAAATTAAAAAAAATTTCGTTGTCTTTCTATCACACTCGGTATATATATATTGTGCCCATTTTTTAATCGTGCCCATTTTTTAATCGTTTTGTGTTGTTTCATATACAAATTCAGGAGTTTTTGACAATAAATATTATGGGACCATATTCTAGATAGATGTTGTTTGGAAATTAACAAAAAAATTTTAAAATTAATTTTTATAAAGCTAGTTAGGTTTTAGCCAAATGCTATTTAATTATAAGGTAATTTATTTTTAACATAAATTAATATAATTAGTTTCATTTTGAACCATATTAAGTTGATTGTTTAATTTCTCAAATAACTGTTCTTCAATTAATTCATCTCTTCTTGACTTAATTAATGTTGGAACAAAAAAAGCCTAGGATAGTAATATTTTAGCTACTGTGATAAATAAAATAGAATAATAAAAACAATAATAGTAGTAAAACAGTTTCCACTCTACCTAGAGCTATGCTCAGTGGAATGATATTGACAGGTAACCCTCCAAAATTAGACATGAGTTTCCGCATGAATTCGTCCACATGATGCTCCTAGTATGTTGAGTAGCAAATATCTCATCACAGAAGGAAGAAGATGCAATAGAAATAGTGGGTGAACTTCTGTGCGCAGAGGAAATGAAGAGGGGATTAGATTTCTCTGTGTTTTTGTTCGGGATATGAAAAAGGCTTCATATAGAGTCAGGAAAAGTGAAGTTGAAAAACAGCCATTGCAAAAGAGCAGTTAGAGCTTTCTATAATAGTAAGAAAAAGAGCTGTTCGACTCATTAAAGATCTACAATGATAAAAAGGAATTTGGCCCAAAAAACTAAATAAAATAGACATGGGTAGTAAAAACTTGGCAAGCCCACACATGTGCGGATGAGACGCAACAGGATGGGGTATGGCACACGTGTGTGTATTTAACTAAAATTCAAATCCACAATATTACCTCAATATCATAAGGTATCTACTCATTAAGTGATATATAAATGCTTGTTGGAAGCTCTTCCTAAATAATGTGGGACTTCTTCCTTATCCAAGATACACATATGCAAACAAAGTTTGAAATACACAAAGATCGACATATACAACAATTAAAGGGTAGGTTATTCACATTGAAATGATGAAATTCACAAGGGGATCGTTTATAATTTAACATCTTGTAATTAGTATAATTAGAACTCAAACATATGAGATTTGGTTCTCAATTTTAATCAAGTTAGCCTCGATAATTTCACTTTGATATATTTTCAATGCTCCTAAGTTTATGATTAGGGTTTTTTTTTTTTTTTCCTTTTATTTCGAGAACAATTGTACCTGGCACATACACTATATCATGTTTGGTTATGCTTTGGGGGAACTCCAAGCCATGGTTTGTCCAAAAGCTTGTCTCTAGTAACTTTTGCATAAACCATAAATTTGGAGTTGCAAAAACAAAACCAAATGTGCTATTAATTATCATACCAACGTGCTTTTGAATTTTTGTGCGCCATCGTGACTCCTTTATGTCTAAGGAATTCTTAGAGTTGTCTGCTTTTGAGAAACATTACTCCCAATCACACTCTGGGGATAAGTTCCTAAGTCCGATTACAAGATTTTCAGATGCACAATGGCAATATATTCTTCATGAATTCGTCATTACCTAACTTCGGCGCAACGCAATATTTTTTCTTGTTTAAATGCTAATCAACGTGGTTAAATATAGCCTAATGGCTATAAGATATCACAACTCAGCAGCTTTGATTTGAAGCTAAACTTTACTTTTCTTTTTCTGAAGCTTTGATCGGCATGCGATTCGGAGTTAAAGGGATTGTGTATATGAATTTTTGTGCTATGCTCTTTCTTTATGCGTGATTTTATGTATCGTCGTGGGCAAACATATAGCAAAGAATCGTCAATAAGAGCAATCGAATCTATTCTTCACGAAAAGCTTGATTTTTAAATTTATTTATAAATACAAATTAGAATTTATAATTATAAAATTTTGTTAAGTTAACCATTCTTACGAATTATAGTAGAGTATAACTGCACTTTTAATAAACATGTTTTTATATTATCAATCAAGTATATATTATTTTTATATGACTTTTGAATTTTGATATTGTTATTGTAAAAATCAAGTATTTTTAATGATATAATAATATATGATTAAAAGATAATATAAAAAGTTTACAATAATAATGTATCAAAATTAAATTTATTATAATAAAATAAAAATAAAAATAATATGAATTTTATGAATTCAATAATCAAGTTATTGATTTACTCATACAAAAATATATAACAATAATAATTAAGCATTGTCCCATTAGATGGAGTCAACTACATAAATTAGATAACGTCATAATATCCCGTCATAAACATACAAAAATATATGAGGACAAAAATATAAAAAAGTAAAGTGCATTGCCTTGATGAATTTACATATGTATATGCCCTTGTGTAATATAGTTTCTATGTGTAGATAAAACGTCCCTATATTTATCTGTGTTTTTTCTTTCCTTTTCTTTTCTTTTTCATTCTAGAGAGCTCCCAGTGGAGCAAGAGGAGCTAGGGAAGTCAGGAAAGGGATAGGCAAATGGAAATAGAATCCCTAACCTAATACCAACAAATTCCTAGTCACTTTGATTAAGAAAAATACCATTTGAGCTACTCCTTATTGGCAACTTAAATAGGTATTTAATTTCTATAAATATAGGTCTTTGTTATTTTAATCCCTCTATTATTTTTTTTTTAATTTTGGTCCCTCTGGTTGCTATCATTAGGTTTTTGATCCATTTTGCATTAGCCTAGCAGTTAACTAATAATATTTATAAGGACAAAAAAAAAGGTTATTAAAATATTTATAAAAATCAAAACAAAATTTTTAATATTTCTAAAAACTAAATATATATTTTTAAATATTTATAAGGACCAAAATTCAAAATAATAAGGACCAAAAACAAAAGCTTTGGAAAAAAGAAGAACCAAAAGTCAAGAAAAAATTTTAAAAAAATTAGAATCAACTATTTTTATAAGTAAAAACATATTTAAGCATTTTTTTGCCGTCTAAGTTTTGTTTTCGGCTAGTCGAAAGGGATTCGGGTAGTTTCCTTTTTTTACTTTCCTTTAGCCTGGCCCTTTGGATTTATTAAAAAATAAAAAATAAAAAAATGGAGATTTCTCTTGTACCCCAAGGGAGAGTTTGGTAGGGGATTTCAATTTTCATTCTTAGGAATCTTAATCCCAAAAATATTACTCTTGGAAATAGTTTTTCTAGACATGTGTACTTTGAGATGTTTGGTAGATCAATTAAATTCCTAGAAAAATTTTGTTCATTTCCAAAAATATCCTTGGCAGTCCGACGACAAACGGCGATGGTCCGGTGGTGGTCGATGATGGTCGGTGGTGGTCCGGCGGAAAACAACAATGGTCCGGCAGCAAATGATGGTGGTTGGCGGCAGTCGTCGATGGTCCGGCCATGACCGGTGGTGGTTCATGGTGGTCGGTAGTGGTCTGGTGGCAAACGACAATGGTCCAGTGGTGGTCCGACGGTGATCGGTGGTGGTCTGGTGGCTATCCGATGGTGGTTGGCGACAGCTTGCGATGGTTCGCGGTGGTCGGTGGTGGTCCGGCGACAGTCAGTGATGGTCTAGCGGTGGAGGGTGATGGTAGAGGGTAATTGGTGGTGAGTGACAACAGGAGTAATTTGATCTTTTCATATGGAAAAATATTCTCATAGCATGGGAATGTTACAATCCCATATATGAGATGGAATTATTTTAAGGGGAGTCTTACCCCAAAATCAATCCCAGGAATATTATATTCCCGAAAATATTTTTCCAAAACTTGTACCAAATATAGGCATCTTTATGAAATTCTCGGGAATCCTATTCTAAACCCTCTACCAAATGCCTCGCAAGCGTTTTTTGGGTACTGGTGTCCTTAGGCTTTAATACTTATAGTTTTAACAGGTTAAAGTTTTCTGTCGATTTTTTCTTTTTTAAAATTTAAAATATCTTTCTCAAAATTATATAATATTTTAGATTTAGATTTGGCTCCAAACGATGGCTACTTCATTGTCATTCTTCTCCATCATCTTATGTGATTCTTATCTTTCTTCGTTCCTGCAACAGCGTATCTATTTTTACTGTGATAATATTGTCACCAACCCACTTCATTATCTCTGGAAAAATTTCTACAATACATTATTTTCCTTTCCCATTTCTTTTATTCCTTTGTTTGATGTGCAGTAGCCCCTACACTCTGCATTTCTTTCATGGACACTGGGACAAGATCTTGAAGCAATATGTGTGGAGAGGGAGGTGTGTTGAGATGTAAATGTCAGAGAAGTTGTGGAGGAAAATTTCAAGGAGGGAGGCTTGGGTGTAGAAGACTTGAATATTGTTTAGTAAAGTGGGCATATTTTTTAAATTAAAAAAAAATTGAGAATAATGTTATAATTTTAGATAGATGCATATTTTTAACCTATTCAGCAAGTTATTAGTTTATTTTCAAAATTTATATTAAATGACACATATACAAGGGTACCTATAACCATATAAAGGCAAGGGTTCCGAAGGAAGAACTAAAAAAAACACTTGTCCATTCTCAATCTCTCGTCACTTCGGCTCGCCAGTCACTGATCTTTATAACTGTCCTTTGCCTTCGGCTGAAGCAGCCGAGAGAATCTAACCATAATGCCTTTAACTAAAGCAGGAGTTTTAAAAACAAAGATACAATCATAAGACATGATTCAGTGGGAAAACTATTTCAAGTCAGAAACTACTTTTTTAGCAAGCACTAATTACGTGTTTCATTCTGTTTATGTAAAATTGATTATAGATAGAATTGATTTTATTAAAATTAATTTGGTTAAAATTGATTTTAAAGTAAAATAATTTATATTTATTAATTCTTTTAAAAGTAATTATGATAGAAGGTAAAAAAATTTTATTTTTCTCAATATCAATTCTAAAAACAAAAATTAATTCTGAGAATGGAAAATCAAACATCATAAAGAATGGTTAGGATCGATTTTGACATTTCAAAATTAATTCTAACCTTCCAAACATACTATAAGTGCTTTATTTTTTTAGTGGAGAGACACCTTAAGCCCTTTAAAAACTAGAACAAAAAAAAAGATGGAATGATAGAATGGGAAGAGACAGTGTCACTCATTCTTTCGCACGAGTTCATTGTTCCTTTTTCTTTCCCCTACATTTTCTTGTGGGCTTACTCATGGCCCCAAAGGGTGGGGACTCAGCTCCTTCTCCCTACACATCCCGAACAAAATCATTAAGCATTTCTTAGCATTATTTAGCTGACCTTCACAATGAAAGGGGAAGCTAGGCAAGTTGGGTCCACGAGTCATTGTTCACTAATCAGGCTTTTCCTAATTCGGAGGAACATTTTATTTTTGGTCGTGAAATTCGGACGAACATGTTGGGTTAACCCTTATGTTGCAATGCTGTTTATGGGCTGGGTGGGTCTTAACATAAAACCTGTCCAAAATCTACTCGAAAACCTGCCACCTTGATCTCACATTTTTTGCCCCACATGTTGCCCAAATCCTCTCTGTGCATTCTGCATGTTCTTTTTTTTTGGTCTTCTTCTGACTTATCTACCGTCTGATTCCTCATCCTCCTCTTCTTTTATGGGCACCTTGCCAGCAATGTTACATGCACATATTTATATTCATCATTTTATATATTTAGATACTTTTTATCTATATAATTGTTGTGATCAATCCTTAATTAATTCAAGTAGTTCAACACTTTTTGTATACCGACTGATAGACAGGAGAGAAAAAAAGAACTATATAATTGTTGTGAGATATTTTGACCTTTTTAATACATCTACCTTTTAATTTTGTCACATACAAACAATTTTAAATTTTTATACATCTACATTGCTAGCATCTTTCTTCGAAGACATGTAAAGTGATGACGTCCCATTAAAAATTCGTACTAGTGTCATACAAAGATGCTACAACATTACACACCCAACACTAGAAAAAGCTAAACTGGGTTCAGACAAGTTCATCCACCCTACTTCTAGGACATGGAACTAACATGAATGAGTTTTTCTTAATTATCCTTGTCCCCATTCAGGGATGTGGGCTAGTTCAAGTGCATGTGTTGATGGTGCTGGTAGTGCTGGTCTTGGTGCTGGTGCTGGTAGTGCTGATCTTGGTGCTGGTCCTGGCAGTGATCTGGGTGCTGGTCGTCGTCGTGGTGGCATTGGCGCTGGTGCTGGTGCTGGTGCCCGTGCTGGTGTTGGTGCAGGAGTTGAGCCTTTAGATTCTTTGGCATGTAGACGATGCCGCCGCTCTCTCCCATACACAAACCAGAAGATCAAGGAGAACATCACAGCAAAAGAGACCATCACCAATCCAATGTAGATCCATTTAGTGTAACGGCGTAGATCAGGACAATGGTTCATAGATACATCACTTAAAGTTTCCCGAACAAATGTGCAGTCTTGTACCTGAACCAGCGATGGAGCATAATTGTACAAGGCGTTTCCCACGTTTATTCCAGCTGAAACTTGGTTATAGAAGGTAGGGGTCAAACGCCCCTGGGTTGTGCATACGTCAGATGGTGAAACCTGGCACACGAAGTTGCCATACACCTGCATAACATACAAACTAATATTAAGGTCAACTTCAACTCAATTGCTCGTAGATACTCATTAGATTTAGTCTTAATAACAATAAATACAGCATGTTTGAAAGAAATGAGCATCTTTATGAGTTTAGGCCTTCTTCACGTGGCCACAATGTAGTTGAGGAAGTGTATACATGTATGTATGTATATTGATATTAATGAACCCAATTTATGTGGCAAGTAGTGTTTTTGTGTTTTATGAAGGTTCAGCTAAAGGTGTGCTTATGAGTTCAGGTTTTGGAGGAGAGGGGAGGGTCAAACCCTTTCCTTCCCTCCCTTTTCCTCCAAAATCTCAATTGACAAACACACCCTTAGAGTAAAATTACATTTTAGCGTCTGAAAGTATTGGCTTTTAACATAGTAGTCCATTGAAGAAAAGTCACATGCGCATTAGTACCTGAAGCAGCTTTTGGTTTTTAACATATTAGTCCCTCTTGGGAAATAACGTATATACAGCTTTCTTTGAGGGACTAATCTGTTAAGACTTGATACTTCCAAGGACTAAAATGTAGTGTTGCTATTCGATTAATCTACCTGTGTTGCATTGCTTAGGCCCACTTCACCAGCATCACATTGTCTATCTGTGAGGTCAGGATGGAATGGATTGCAGAGGAGCGGCATCAAGGGACCAGATTGATTATAGTAAAGTGGTGTGAAATTAGGAGCGAAATTTATGTTGGAGACATTTGTGATGACCTGGTTGACCAAATTGACTAGTTCAGAAGTTACTTCTTTGCTTCGTAACAATGTTTGTTGTGCAGCAGCTTTGTCCACACATGGCAGAATCTCATCCATGGCTGTATTAGCGGTGGGAAGCTCGATCCACTGATTCATTGCTACACAAGTGTCTGTTGTCACACTAGCAAATGCAAAACAAAGAAAGATTAGCTCTAAACATAGAAAGGCAAGTTCCCAAGTAGCATGCATGTTATAAACATAACATACGGAAAAATTTAAGAGCCTGGGAAATCAAGGATAGACCAAAACCTCGAGTCTAGCATAATTCCAAGAGATATCTGAAGAGATGCTCAAAATTGAAAGCTAGAAGACAAATTAGAGATGCTATGGCATGACCAAGTAATGTTAATGATGTGATGACTCAACATGAAGAACATAAATCTCTGCTACCAACATTGGTCTCTATCAGCAAGACATCAAAAAAAATATATGCAAAAGCATTGAATTAATTTTGACTATTTTAGGCGAGGGGGAGGCAAACTTACGTATGAAGAAGAAGGAACAACCCACATAATATAAAGGTACCGGTGACAAGAATCCATCCTGCGATTATCAAGCTGCAATTATGATAAGTGGAGTCATGTTTGCTAGCAAAGAAATCACAACTGATATGACAGTAGATGATATCTCACTTACATATACACAAGGAGCTGTACACCAAATATTGAGAACACTGAAGAAACAAGTCAGAACATCAATTAGCACCACAACAAATAAGAAATTCAGCATCTGAATTGGGAGATAGAAGGGACTCACAAAATCCAAGAAATGTCAAGACTAGCATAACAGCAGCTATTACAATAAGTGCTATCCTCCTGTATCAGTGTCACCATATTCAGGTTATACAGCAAAAAATACTAAAAAAGGAATATGTGGAACAAATTCCTAATAATCAATCATTACACAGAATCTAAGAGATCTTGTATGTTGTCTGAGTTCTCCTTTGTTTGATCAGCAAGCGTGCCAGCCGAGGTAAAGATCTTTGTTTCTGCCTCATCAATATCACTTTGAACATTAGCAGGGAGAAAAACTCGATCAATTCCAACCTGCTTAGCTTGAGCAAGATAATCTGACACACTCTTAAGTTTATCCACAACTGAATTGGCTTGATCTACAACATACTGCAATGTTGTTGTAGTGCTATGATGAAAACTTCCCTGCCCAATATAGAGAACTGCACAGCCAATCCTGTTAATGCATAAAAACATGTAATTTGTAATACACATCCAACTAAACCTGAAACCAGCAAATCAGAGGATAATAGAGAGATGTGTACATTGCTGTAAATGTGAATAGTATCAGGAGAATAAGGGAGAGAACATAGCATGTTCCAGAATAACCATGAGGCTCTCTTTTACGACATAAGTAAGAAGAAATGAAGAGCAGCAAGCACAAGCCAAAGCCCAAGAACCAGATTGCTGCAATGATGAACAGAGGAACTGCAGTATATGCTGCGGACTGCATTTTACAGAAAAAGAAAAGTAGTAAGTGCGATTTGGCTTTTGAACTTCAATGCTGCATAGCGAACCAAAAAGCTTATTAAGGTTGTAGATAGGTGTGAAGTACCAAAAACAGAAGGAAACAAAATTAAAACAACTAAACCATAGACAACAGAAACCAACGGGTCAGAAATGACCAATTATCACTAAAAATATCATTTAATTAGACCAACTCAAATTCAAACAATTAAATTTGCAGCATATTGCAGGACTCATTCAAAAAAAGTGTGAAATCAAGGTGGACAAATTCAGTGACTCACTGACTTGTGTTTTCCTTTCATGTAAAATTTCAGTGATTTGACCATCTTAGTTTTTTTGTGTAAAATGCATATGTTTAAAGTTCAGAGAAATATATACAAAGATTGATTGTCACCCGCTCAAAATCTAAAACCAGACTTTAGCTCTATAGCACTTCGTTCTTTATCTTCAACTTTTTTTCCTTTCTTTATTTTTATTTTTATTTTTATTTCACATGAAGCATTCTGGCACTGTTGTTGCAGGAACATCTTGGAGCATATATCTCTTATCCACTTCAGCTTCATGAACTAATAAAGACACAGAATAGAACTAGAGACCTATCATCATCCAAAATCAGCTTGCTCCTCCAAACAACAGCAGCTCCACCTTCAGGCCACAATACCACAATTTTTATCTTACGTTTTTATTTTTAATGAATAACACAAAATGATGACTTCATGCCTCATCCAGTCATCCTGTAAACATATTGATAGAGCATAATATGACCATGGAGTCACAGACAAATATTAATGTTACTTAAGATTACATGCAGTACAGAAGAAATCACCGGGGGTGTGTTTGTGAGGTAGATTTAGGAGAAGTGAAGAAAAACATTTCTATAATTATATTTTAAACTTCTCTCAAAATGGGAGTTCTAAGGGGATAAAAATTAAAATTACAGTTTTATCCTTATTAAAATATTGAAATGAAATTTTTATATTTCATTTGTAATTATGTTACCTTAACAAAGGGTAAAATTGTAAAAATAATCATAAACCATCTATTTCCTTCCTTTTATCTATATAAACATGGACAAAGTTAAACACTATATTCCCAATCTTTCCCTACCTTTCCTTCCCCCTTATACCTCCCTTTTACTTTCCTTCCTATCTCCCACAAACACCCCAAAAATGATGCACAGCTTTTTAATAAAGCCCATCTAGACACTCAGATTTTGCATAAAGCTACCGAAGGCTTCAAAGACAATACTGTTATGATTCCAAATAGCACTTTCAAAGGCAAGAATGATCCTTTCTTACTCACTTTTCCTAAAGCTCCACCTTTTGGCAAATAATCCAAAACTGAAAACTCGTGATCCAAGTCCCAGAACTAGAACTTAAGCTCAAAATTTTTAAACCTTAACGAAATACAATGCTTAGCAGACTATAAAACTAAGGGTTTGATGAGCTTACACCCCAATAATGATGGTCACTGATATTCCATCCATTTGTATAAACTTTGAAGCCGTCAAGAGGGTCTTTCCTTCGTGTTCGCTCTGCAGCTAAGGGAAAGGGTGAGCTCTCAAATGGTTCAGCAGCAATTTCATCCGGAATATACCTCTCAGGCCTAGTCCCCCAAGAAACGCCTACAGCATTTCCTTCATTTCCTGGCCCTGCAAAAACACAAGAAAGTTTCAAGAGAAATTAAGGTAAGAGTGAGGGTAGAAACAATCATTTGAAACATCACCCTACATTGTCATAGTGGTTCTATATCTATTTTTCTTTCCCACTGAACTTAAAAGTTAAACTAAGTAAAAACATCTAAAAAAATAAAAAATAAAAACCAAAAACTTGTTTTAGTTCTAAATTTGGTTGGCTTCTTGGTTAGCTTCCAAACAGCGAAGTAGAGTATGAAAAGGCAAAAGAGAGAGGTGTAAGTGAAATGTAACCTGAAGTGAGTTGTGTCCGAACAGTTGGTAAGTAAGGCTCGTCGTATGACAGCGACAACGAAGTGGAAGAGTGGAAAAGGAAAAATGTGACCAAAACACAACAATGCAGTTGCAGATAACTAGTTGACATCATGTGAGAGCAACGAACGAAAACGAAGTTGTTGCGAGCTGGAGAGAAACTAAGAAGAGGGTGGTGTGGTTACTGTTAACGGTTCACTTACTTCACTGCCACTGGCAAATGGCAATCTCTCTCTCTGCCAGTGAGTGTGGGACAGAGCGAAGGAGAAACTCACGAAAGAGCTTCAACAGTTTGACGATGGAAAATATCGGGTTGGGAAACCGGCGGGGTGAGTTGGACATTAACCTCGTTACTATTTACGGCCTGCCCTACCATTACTATATGCCGGGAAAATAATCAAAAGCATATATTATGATGAGATTAGCATTTTATTATTTAAAATGGTGGCTGTTAATGTTTTTGGTTAATGGGACACAGAAAATTATCAACATAGTACTAGTTCTTTACCATTACCAACAGCTCATCAAGTTTAACAATTAAGGAGAAATTGTTAGGTACTCTACGAGTATGGGAAAAATATTGCTGTTTTATTTATCATCTGACATTCAAACTTTGTGTGTAATTGTTATTTCTTATTTTTATTGTATTTTAATTAAATGATAAATGTGTCAAATAGTGAAAAAAAATAGAACAAAACTCTTTTCTTATTCTAAAAATACTTAGGAATTTTTCATCAATTAAGGAGGTAAACAAGTTGTTCTATAAACAAGAAAGATGAGAGATTACGTAATCAACCCAAAACTTTTTGCATCATGCTTTAAAGTTAGACAATAAATTTTAGCTAGGGATTAAACTAAAATTATTAATCACATTCACATGATTTATATGTGTTCATTAGTGCATAATATATTTATTCATTTGCCTATATGAAAAAAAGTTATTTTTGTAATTTGATTTTTACTTTAAAGAACAAAAATTGATGGGTAATTAACTTTAAAAATATATAAATAAATAAGAACATACTGGGGGCTGGGCTGATTCCCCATTTAGAGCGTGACAACAGTCAAAAGTGGAAGATGGGTAAGAGTGAGATGTAAACCAAAATGGAGATAAGGAGAGAGTGGGGCCAGAAAAAGCGTGTAAAGTTAATCGATTGGGCTCGTTCCCCGAAGTAATTTCCCAACACTTACTGTGCCCCTTTTGACTTTAATGCGACTGTGGACCACCATCTCGGCCGGTTTTTCTGGCATTGCATTTTTTTCCCTCCTTTTCATGCTCAAGCACAAGAAAATACATTTGATTTCGGTGAAATGTATTTTCACACCATTGTTTAATATTTTTTATAAGTTTTATTTGGATATAATAATAATATAAAATATTTTTAACTATTTTATTTTATTTTATTTTATTTTATTTATATAATTATTTAAATAATAAATATGAAATTTAATTATATTTATTAATATAATAAAATATAATTAAATAATAATATAAAAAATTTATATTATTAATATATATAAATCAAATTTTATATTTAAAATAAAATAAGATAAAAATATATATTGTGTTATAATATGTGTTTCCCTTTTTTTTTGGGGATTGTGTTTCCCCTTTTTTTTATAACTAAATAAATCATACCAAGAAAAAGAGTTGCCATAATTTGAGATTAAAACATTTTAAGATTTGGTCAATGAAATAATAATTAAGTCTTACCCCATTAATTATGGTTGATTATATGAATTAAATTATGCTATAGTGTTTTACACTTTAAGGTTTAGCCAATAGTTAAAAAAAATATTTATATATAGAATTTAATTTATATATATTAATAATATAATATAATTATAAAATAATTTTATATTAATAACTAATAAAAATATAAAAAACATCAAATTATAGTAGATTCCTTATTAAAATGAGTAATTACTTAATATAATTTATTACTTTCTTATATTTTTATTAAATAATAATATAAAATTATTTTATATTATTAATACATACAAATTAATCTCTTATATATTTCACTCACCAATAAATGAGATAGGAATTCAATCTAATAAAAATTAGTATAATAATAATAATAATATTGTTATATGTGTCTATCTCAAGGTCAATAATAAGCAAGAGTAAAAAATATTTTACAAAAATAATATTAATTTATTTTCAAAAGGTTAAAATTAATTTACTCATTCAACTTCAAAACAATTATTTTAGTTTATATAGTTCCCAATTATTTTATACACAATAAAAGTTTTTAATGTTACTTTATATTGTAAGGAGATTAAATTGATACTAAAATTACTTGAAAGACTATAAAGATGGCACTTTATTAATTAGGAGTTGATTCTTAAGAAAAATTCGATATCCTAGGTTAGCATAACAATTTTTAATTACATGACGAATAAAACGTTAAATATTTTTTGAAGTTTTAAAATATTGAGAATATATATTTGATCATTTAATATTTTTCATTGTTACTGATAAAGAGACTTTGTTATGAATATAGAATATTCTTCAATGATCAAGCTATCAAATTAATAACTTAGACTTTCATATAAGATAAAGATAAAAATTTTAAATTATTAAAATATTATTGGCAATTTACCTTTTCATAAGCACTGCAAGATGTCTATATAAGTTAAGAGATCAATTTTAATGCATTATTTGTATAAAAAAGTTTTATATTATTTTTTAATTATATGTTTTTATTTATAAAATTTTTAAAATAATAAATAATAGAACTAAATATTTTTATTAATATTGCAATACAAATTAAATGTTTGGAACAAAAAATTTTATATTGACAACACATTAAAAATTAAATTTTACAAACTAATTTCCAATATTGGTTTAGTCCTAATTCAACGTGTCTAGAGAGTTTGGAACGTGACAGAGGATTAGTTAGTTACTCTACCTTTCAAACATCGTTAGATTTAATACTAAAATAAATGAATGGCACAGATTTAATATAAAAAATAAATAAATTTAATTTAAAAACTTAAATAAATTTATAGAATTTCAAATCTGTCCCTCTTCTTCCTCCTCCCTCCTTTCTCTTCTATCCCTCCTTGCTATCTTCGGATAGACCCAAACACATGTATGCTCTTCTTCTTCATTCATCCATGGCTTGTGTTGAGATCAGACACAACCATTGATTGCATCATTATCGGTTTTGGGTTTCTTCTGGTTCGTCCAATATGACCATGGTTCCTTGTCAAAACGGCAAGCATCAACAAACTTTCAAAGTTCAGATCTAACTCCAGTTAATAAAACAAGCCAAAATACGATGAAAAAAACAAAAGCAAACCGTAAAGATTGATAAAAACATAGATTAATAGTATACATATGCCACGGACTCAACTTCAAACAAAATGAAAAATAAGATCCAATATCAAGCATCGTTTACCTGAAAAATAGATCAACACAGTACTAAAGAGAGTGTTCAACCAAACTACAGTTTCTTCTTCTTCTGCTAGCTGCACAGTGTTCAACTTCAACCTCGCGCTTTTTCCGGTAAAGCTTCCAACTTTAACGATCACCGACCCGTTCCTTCATCTGGGTCAATCGCAGAATCTTCCGGGCATGTCTACATAGCAGCAAAACATAGAATCTCCACAAAAAAAAAAAAAAAATGTCGGTTTCAACACGATCTTGGATGACACCGAACCCGGTTCAGGACGAGCCGAACTGGGCAATGCAACAACTGAGGAACGTTAGATCGGCGTAGTAGTTCAGCCAGGGCTCGGGTCCGCTCCCGCCATCATGTGACGCAACCCACTAGAGCGTGGCCCAGCTGTCCTTGTAGCAAGCTGGTAAGATTGTGGTACACGGCGGCGCCGGCAGTGGGGCAGCGACAATGGTGGTTGCTGCTGTTAAGGGTAGCACTGCCTGTTGCTAAGAGGAATGGTGCTTTGCAGAGGGAAAGAGAGAAAAAGATTAGGGACTTTTTAGTAAATTTAAGGGTGGAGTAACGTTAATCCCAAATGTAAAGGGACTAACGAATCCTCCCCCTTCAAACGTTGCATGGCAAGTAAAATCTGACCAAGTAAAAGCTGCAATTAACTTGCTATTTGAGCCACACTCCATGATTTTATCGTTTATACTTTATTTATTAAAACCGCCTTTTAATTAAAAAAAAATTAATTTGAATGTATTATTAATATAAATTTTTTTTTATATAAATATTTAATCATAAATTATTATATTAATAAAAAAAATTTATAAAAATTCAAAATACAATAATTAGCTCTGTGTGTGTGTGTGTGTGTGTGTGTGTGTGTAAGGGTCTTAATTTTTTTTCTTTTTATGTCGTTGGTACTTCCATAAGAGTAATCATGATTTTAGGCTACAAATTCCGTAGATAATTTTCAAGAAGAAATACATATTGTTACAAAATATTCAGCAAAATTTATTGCCATGTGTTCATATTTAATTTTTTTTATATTGGAGCAATTAATTTAAATAAATTTGATTATTTGATTAATGTGATTTTCATTTGTATAACTAGTATAGTATTCTTTAGTAATATAGACAGATATGGTAGGATATATTTGGATTAATTTTTGGGAGAAATACTTTTAAAAAAATTATTTTTTGGAGATTTATTTTTAAAATAATTATTTATATTTAGTTTAAATATATTAAAAATAAATTTAAGAGAATAATTTTTATTTAAATATAATAAAATAAAATTACTTTTAATTATTAATATAAAAATAATTGTAAAATTTTCTTTTAAAAGATCTTTTCTTAAAATAAAAAATAACTATAAAAATATTTCTTCTAAAAAATATTCTAAAATTCCAAAAATAAATTTAAAAAAAAATTATAACCTAAATACATTCAAATAATGTGTATTTTCATCTTCACACTAAAAAAAAACTTTTTGGAGCCTCAAATTGCAACGCAACAAGGCTCATTCATCTTAGAAATCAAAAACTCATAGACATCATTTACGACCTCAATTTTTCTTTTCTTTTATTTTATTTAGGATATATTTTGGTAGTATCTCTAAAAAAAAAATTTACAATATGATATTTTTAAAAGTTATAACTTGTAATAAAAAGTTATATTTTGATATAGAATAATTATAATGTTACAATATTTGTTATAATACAAATTAAAATAAATTTAATTTAAATATATTGACAGTGTAAAACTGTTTTACATTATCAACCGATAGAAATAGTAAAAAGTGACAACCTATATAAATAATCATATATTATAATAAGAGGTCCACCATAATTTTTCACTTTCCAGTATTTTTATTAATTGATAGTATTAAACTATTTTACACTATCAATATATACTAATTAAATTTAATTAAAATATATACAATAAAACAAAATTTTAATAAAAAAATGTGATAAAAATCAATTATACTGTAATATTGTAAGTTTTTAATAATATATTGTAATTTTTCTATCATAATTTGTAATTTTTTTCATTATAAATTGTAACTTCTAATAAATATTGTATCATCCTATTTTTTGTTGGATGTAGTATTGAAATAGCCCCTATTTTATTTTATTTTATCGCTAATCTGTACCTCAAATTGATTCCCGGTGGGGTAGCACAAATATCGTACAAAGAGAAAGCAATGTCAATAGTTCACACTATCTAGGATTCTTGCACTTGCTGCCGCTGCTAGTCTGCAAACGTAGGTTATCGACGTTTACGCAGGCCTGGAGGATAGCATACTAAAAATACAAGGTACCAACGAATTTATTTCACTTCATTTCTATCACTTGAATTATTTTAGTAACTGGGTACAATTACCAGTTGCTAGCGAATTCTTTTGGAATAAATTTTGTGATGATTAATAAAGGTATTGCATGATAATTTTGATGTATGTGCTTAATTTGTTGAATTGAATGTATGTACTTATTTTTTATTAAAGATACTATGCATTACATTAAATAATCATATTTAGACAAGTAAGAATAATATAATCAATACATGAGATGCTATAAGCTATGGCCTATCGGGCAAGATGAAAGAGAAGACGCTAAGAAGATGAGGCCAGACTCTTGATAAACTATTAGATGCACCAACAAGTGAAAAAACTCAAAAATCAGGACCTACAAGGAGCAATGATTAAAAGAGTATTAGTGTTCTAATCTTTTAAGACCCATGAGATCTATTTAATAACCCATGAAAGCATGGAGTATTTGTCGAAGAAATATCAAGTTGAAGAAGCTCTACAAAGAAAAAAAAAAAAAACTAAGGACTTACATTTGATCAAAGTGTTGTCCCATTTGATGAAAGCTTATTTTTTTAGAATATGTTTGGTTTAATTTTTAAAAAAATTATTTTTGAAATAAAATTTTTTAAAATAATTACTTTTAAAAGAATGATTTCATGTTTAATTTGAGTATGTCAAAAGTAAGTTTAAGAAAATAATTTTTATTTGAATAATGTAACATAAAATTACTTTTAGATATCAAATAACTAAAAAGACAAAGTTAAATTTTAAAAAAGAGTAAAGTGAAATGTTAATAGAGGTAATATAGTAAAATAATATCTTATTATGATAGAAGAAGAATGAAAAATAAGTTTTTACTCACTTTCATTGAGCTTACTTTTTCTCATTGAAGAATTAGATTTTGTTCATTAGATTGGTAGCCAAACGATTTCAATTCTCCCTTTTTTTCATTTTCAGTTAGACGAAAGTACTTTTGAAGTGGCCCAACAGATAGCCAAACGGGCTCTTAGTTGTTCGCCAAAGAAGAAGAGACCTTTTTTTTTTTTTTTTAAGGAAGAATGCTCAACCCCGTAGAGTAAGAGAACCCAAAACAGGAAAGTAGAGAATCAATAAACTTAGTACAGAAGCAGACAAATACAAGAAAAATAAGAGCATAATAAAGATAAAAGCAAACTCAAACAGGAAACAACAAATATAACTCCACAAAACTCCACAATGAACCCATGATAGTAGCTGTAATCAACCATGAAAATGCTGTGGTGTTTTATATTCTAGCCATCAATTGATTAGCATTTTAGGCTATTAACAAACTGGTCCGTTGAAAAAGGTAAATCATGGCACCACCTTTTTCCTAATATCCAAACCAAGTCTTGACCATTTGAATTTGTAGTTCCCAATTTGGCTTATAGTGCTTAAGTATAACCTTGTTCTAATTCCCCAAATTGTCGACAGCATCACATACATAAGAGATATCCAAACCTTGCTCTCAAAACCCAAAAAATGGTGCACCCTCCCATGCTTTGAAAAACATAATTGGGTCTTTAGGATAACACCATATAACCCCCCACCATTGAAAGCATTTATACCACAAAAATCAAGTAGCAGGACATGTGAAAAAAAAAATGTGCAATTGAATCAACACTATCAAAGCATAGAACACAATTCATATCATTCACAAATCTACAATTATACCTACTCAACCTGTCATTTGTGCCAAGTTTTTTCGGCAAGATGAGCCAAACCAGCATATCCACTTTTGATGGGGCAAGATTCTTCCAAACCATTCTGACTTGAGGAAGCACGTACATGGATGAAACTATATTTCGAATCACTTGCAAAGAGAATGATCTAACAGAAAATATTTCAATTGAACCAAATTTCCATAACAAGCCATCATCAAGGCCCTCAGCAAAGCTATGCTAATTGATGACATTCAAGAGATCATGCATCATATCTTGCTCTCAAGAAAATAGATTCCTTCTCCAAGTAAAGCTCCAGTGGTACATATTATTCTACCATTGCCCCATTTATGCTACCAGGCTTTTATGCTGGGTTGAGATTGAGAACAACCTAGTTGCCATTTAACACAAATTTTATAAGAATCAAATGACTAGCTCTTTATATAAGCTTTGCCTTCCATAAAGCTAGCCTCTTTTCAATCTTGTTTAAGACAAGCTGCCAAGTTGATACCTGCTTCGAATTGGCACCAAGTGGGATTCCTAAGTATGTTATAAGTAATTGAACCGCTAAACATCTTAAGAGCCCGTTTGAATAAGCTTTTAAAAAAAGAATATTTTTTTTAACTTTTTTTAGTAGAGTTTTAATTTTCAAAAAAAGTTATTTTGGATATGGATAAATAAATGAGAAATACTTTTAAATATTAAAAGTACTTATAAATCTGTTTAGATACAAAAGAATAAAAGTATTTTTTTAATGGTCAAATTACAAAAAGACATCAAAAAGAGGAAAGAGAATTAAAATTTGATAAGGGATAAGAAAGGAAGGATATGTATTATAATTTTAATTAAAGATAAATGATATTTTTCAAAAATAATTTTATTAAAAATCACTTCTGCTTCTATTTTTTTTAAAAGTTAGGTATTCCTAACTTTTAAAAAAAGTGATAAATTAATTTTTTTTTAATTGAAGCACTTTTTTAAAAAGTTATATCTAAACATCTATAAAAACTTACAAAAGTATTTTTTTTAAAAAAATAAATATTTTTTTCTTAAAAAAAGTCAACCCAAACGAGCTCTAAGTCAATTTTAACTTCTTCAATCCAACTCTCCTCGCATCTACATGGGATCAAGGTGGATTTATTGTAATTAATTTGGAGCTCAAATATAATAGAAAAACACATCAGTAGTCTTCTATAATTTGGTTAGACACTCCCTTTTATTCGGACACAGCACCTGGGTGTAATCCAAATGTTTGGACAATAACTCATCTGAATTTCTTGAATCCAAATGTTTTCATAACGTGTCGGCATGTTCTCAAAGCATCACAAGGAACCTAAACTTTCGGAATAATATAAGAAAAAACAAAATACAAATCGACTGGTAAATAGAATGATTTTTCTATAAATATCTAGCAAGAGCTCAACCCATAATGAACTGACCTAATTTAGATTAGTCGAAAATAAATAGATTCTGAATATTGTTGATTTATTATATTGAGAAACAATATCCTACATTTGACACATAGATAGTTTTGAGATGTAATCTAATTGGTTCTCAGGTACAACGTATCACTACAAACAGAGCGCGACTTGTTTACCGCCATATTTATCATTATTGGCGGTTAATTAAATGTATTTTATGCTTTTTATTTTTATTTTTAAATATTTAAACAATTGATAAGCTATATTTAAATTTTTATTATAATTATACTTTTCCTCTAATCATTAGAAGATTGAAAATTTAAAAGTAAACATAAAAATAAAAATTAATTTTGTTCAAAACTACACATCACATAGAATTTGACACTTGTGCATTTCTGACACTCATTTGCCACTTGTGCATCTGTATAATATCACTCATATTTCTTCTCAAATTATTTTTTTTCAAAACTACACATCAGTTTCCATGTAACAATTTTTGATTGAGGGAAACAATAAACGGAAAAATGAGATAGAAGAACTGAAATTGAACTTAAGCTGATAATGCATATGACTAACTTGAAATTGTTCTTAAGATGATAATGCACAAGACTATTAGATTAGTTACTGCTTAGTGTGCGTTTGGTGGGCCGAATCTTAGATTATTTGGGCTCGGTAACACGGAGCAACGTAGCCCAACCTCCTGACAGCATAACGAGGTCCAAATAGGTCGCAGCCTCCGACCAAAAAAATAAAAAAATGAGTCATAACGGTTGAGTATTCATAATTCATAATTCCTAGTTCTTGGGTTTTTCCGTTTTGTAGCTGGAAGCTTGTAGGCATTTACCTTGAGGCTTGAGCTCATAACAACAATGGCGGAGCAGGTTCTGATCTTCCCTTCAAACATTCACTTGTGCAACTTCCTGTTTCACTCATAGTGTTGTTTTTATTATTTATTTATTTATTGTGTTTTGCAGACGGAGAAGGCCTTCTTGAAGCAACCTAAGGTGTTTCTCTGGTATGCATAATTTCCTGCGATTCATTCGTATGGGCTTGCTATTAGTATTAGGTCTTATTTTCACTTCCGCATGTTGTTGATGTTCTGTTATTGATGACCCTTGAATTTCTCAGCTCGAAAAAGTCCGGGGAAGGGAAGAGGTCTGGGAAGGGAGGAACAGGTTCTGGAAAAGCATTGGCTTGGGTTTCAAGACCCCCAGAGAGGCCATTGAAGGTTCATAATACATGTCTTCAATACTTGGTTGAACGTGCTTATATTGCTGTTTGATTTATAGCAACTGTCTCTCATCATGCTTGTTTTGGTGGATTCATTTTTGTACGGATTTTCTGTATTTTTTCATGAGGCGCCTGATTTGTATTTTTATTGATGCAGTCTAGCTCTATGGTTTTGTAGCATGTATTATTAACCTACTCAAATCCCATGTTCTGGCCCTACTTTTCAGGGCTATATTATTTCTAAGAATGTATTTTATCTTCTGGCTTGTCTTGACTATAGGGTTTCTGAATTTTTTGTTACTTCGTAAAAACTTATCTGTTTAGCTTTGATTTTATATCTGCAAACTTATGCAGTTACCATGTTATCTCCCTTGGAGAATGGGAGTGTAGAGATGGAAGTTTGATTAGTGAAAGCAGGGTTCTGGATGTTCTACTGGTTTCTTGTCAGTGTTACTGTTTAACTAAGCAGCACATGTTAAACTATAGTGGTAATATTCTAAACTGAATTTGTTACAATTTGAAATGAATATGATATGAAATCATATGCAAAAATGCTCTGAGTTACGGTCGGAATGTCGACCATCATACGTAAGACTTTGGGCCTATCTCTAGCTCTAGATAAAGGCTCTCTCTATCTAAAAGCATAGTGAATTACTGTCGAGGTGTCAAGCCTTTCCAATTGATCAAATTTATTCGTTATGTCTGGCTGTGATATAGTTAGGGTGTCCCAATCCTCTCAAAATATGGGACTGGGACAGACTGTTAGGAGATTGGCAAGGTTGTTACAACTTGAAATGAAAATGGTATTAGGTCATAGACAAAAAATGGTTTGAACTTTGAATCAAGGTTGGAATATTGGATAACACAAAAGAAAAGAAAAATCTAGGATTGGGACAAACAATAAGGAAATAGGCAGGAAACACTCCACTCCTAGGCCTCACCTCTTAAGGATAATTATAGGATTGTATCTGCATTCTTAGGTACAACAAGCCGAGGGATATATTATACTGATTTGTATGATTGTGTTCTGATGATCCTGTGTACTGCCAATCATGGATTGTCTGTTATTTTACATAGATAAGAAATGCCCATTTAGCGGCAATGTTTCCATTCGAGGTCGCATTCTTGCTGGTACTTGTCATAGTGCCAAGATGACAAGGACAATCGTTGTTCAGCGCAACTACCTTCCCTTTATTAGGAAATACCAAAGGTAAGGCTCATTCTTCCTTTAATAAATTGAGTTGCCTAGTTCTTGTATTGTGTTTTCTGGAAAGCTCACAAATTGATTTGATTCTCTTAGATATGAAAAGCGACACTCAAATATTCCAGCACATATATCTCCATGTTTCCGTGTGAAGGAGGGAGACCATGTTATTATTGGGCAGTGCAGGTTGGTAACTGGCTCTTGATTCTTGTTAGAATACAGCTTGTACAAGCTTAGCCCAAAAACACTGCTAACAGAATAGGAATCATCAAATTCTAACAAACCGCATTAATTTGTAGCTTCAGAGACGGTATATTATTCACCAGTTCTATTGATTTTATTATTTACTTTCCCGCCAGCAGGCCTTTGTCAAACACTGTAAGGTTTAATGTGCTGAAAGTGATTCCAGCCGGCTCTTCTGCAGGTGTTAAGAAGGCTTTTTACAGGAATGTGAACCCTATAGTGGTTTTCTGTTAACAGATGATGTTAGATTTAGCAACCTTTGTTATGTGTGACATTCACTCTTGATGTACTTTTAAAGGAAAAAAATTTTGAATGGTTTTAGCGTTGAGTTGTTCCTACTTCCCCCATGCTAATATATCATATACGGATCATTATTATTTTCAAGAGATGATGCACTCAATATTTGTTTCCATGGCTTATCCTATTCTTTGTTGTATCCATGGTCTCCTTGTCTTTTTGTGATGCTATTTAGCACAGATGCTAGAAAATACTAGTGCAATTTTATTTTATTTTTTTGTTATACCTTCTCTAAGGCTATACTGGTTGTCACTGGTCATTTTCAGAAAATAGGAATGTTAATTGGTGTGGGTTTGGTTTTCTTGCATTCTAGTCCAGTAGTCCTCACATGAATGGCTAAAAAAGAAATTGCTTGAGTTAATTATTGGTCTCCTCTGGCTCCTGTTTTAAATTAGATTTAGTTTGGTAAAAGGAGAGGTTGCCAGGAATTAAACACTTCTTTATCGACGATGTTTAATCCTTCTTCTAGTTGAGCCAATGTCCATTGGAGTCTGGTTCATGATTACATGGATGAAGGTTATTTTGTAAAACACAAATCTTTTGTGGACAAGGTTTAGTGATAAGTGAGTTATATTCTTAGGGACAGGATTAATCTCTGCAGAAAGTAACTGCTGGAAGAGTCTTGTAGTTGCAACGTTATCTTAGGAGTTTATTGAACTTCCACATCAGTTTTGTACTTTTGTATAAACGAATTTATATTTATTTATTTTTGGCCATATTCCTTTTTAATTTCGTCGTCGGGGCAATAGGCCATGCAGATTGCATATAGAGGAAAGACTCGTAAAACTTTCCATGCGTGGTCAAAAATATCTGAAAGATGGTGCAAGTCCAATCTGCAATACGACAGAAAAAAGCCATTAACAGGACAAAGGAAGCGTATTATCAAAGGATTTTGGAATACAGGCAATCAAACTTTACATATCTTGCAAGGTTATTTGGTTAATTTTTTTTTTTTAACGTCTCTCTCTTCTTTTACTCTCATTCCCTTTTTTGAAAAATAAAATAAAAGATTATAAAGTGTGGGAAAAATACTTTATCTAAGCAAATAATATTTCTTTATTGGAAATTCCAACCTTTCTGCACTTCCTCCAGCTCCTTGAGCACCAAATAATCGCAAAGAGCTGTCGCATGATTGAATGAGGAGTTGTTTTATTATTATTATTATTATTATTTATCTCAAATCAATTTGCTAAGTCTTTTTTCAAAGGAAACTTTACATTGTTAATTAAGAACGCCAAGTTTAATTGGCGTTTCTCATAACTGCGGAGACTCAAAATGCCGTGAATTACAAGACATCTTCTAATTTGTTCAATAGATTTGATCTGCTAATTTGTTCAAGATATGTAAAGTTTGGCTTTTCCTATATGGGATTTAGACAATGTATCACTACAGAAACCAGCTCTCCTATAGTTTAATGTAATTAAAAAAAATAGTGGAGTTGTATCTTTCGTATTCATTAAGTGTCAATCCATTTATTTATTGTTAATTTTAACAGTAGAATATTTTGAATCTATAAAATACAACCAATAATAAAAAAATATTTCACAATTAAATAAAATAATGCAATTATAAGGGGAAAAAAAAAAAAAAGAGTCCGGGAGACATATTTCTTCCTTCGCATTCATTGCAATCGTGCAAGTACGTCCTAGTCATCATACGAAAGGTTTTACAATCGAAAAAGCATAACTACATACAAACAGATAATTTAATGAGAAATTTTAAATGTTTCAGAATAAAAAATAGTATTTTATATTATTAACATTTTAACATCCCAGTTTTGTGGGTTAATACTATTACTTACTTTAATTACATTTCTACTCTTATTTGGATGATTTTTTATGCGATAGAATAAAGGGTAAAGGGATTCTCCTCCTTTATAAAACTTAAAAATTATCTCTCTTGAAGACGAAAATGATCTAGGAGGATTTTTGAGTTCATTTATCTCATAATAGCCATGCTTTTTGAAAAATAAAATAATTAAAGGAGGATTGTATCTCCTTAAAATCTCTCCATATAGAAGAACAAATAGATAAAAGGTAAAATTTCGTCAAATTTTTTATGATATCAATCAATTCTTAATAAGAGAGAAACAAGGTCTTAGATGGATTACTCTCAAAGCAATCACCTAGCTCTTTATATAAAGGATTTGACAATCATATATTTTCTACTCTTTAGTCTTTGTGCCACCCCTAATTTAAATGTTGGAATCCCTTTGCAAGTGCCTTTGCCTTGGCTACATTCAGGTACACTCTTTCCCTTCATCTCTTGGATAAAACAGTTTATACCATATCCTTCTATTTTTTTTTTTTTTTACCAAAGATAGGTAATGCATTTCATTACTGAAAAACATGAGTCCATCCAAATGGACACAGGCATTACATCAGAGGGGTTACCCAAGGTCACTACAACAATCAGTAGGACAAGAAATAAAGCGAACAAAGTACTATATTTAAAATTCAATGTATAGCTAATCCTTTCCTCTCTTTTATTTTTATCTTTTAAACAAAAAGAGCCAATTTGGCAACCTGTAAAAACCTAATATCTAAACAAATTTAAGCTAAACAACTTTTATATTAAAACTAGTTTTGAAAAGACCAATTTTAAGTTAGTTTTATTTAATTTTAAATTTTCTCTCTCTTTATCTAATTTCATTTTTTAAGGTTAATTTTAAATCAAATACTATTTAAATTTAAACTAATTTATTTTTATAAAGATTAACATGATTAGTTCTATCTTTTATCTTATTAAATCAATTGTTTAAGCTGCCAAACAGCTTCAAGGATATTCCCTTCCCAACAATATTCCTCCCTTATATAAGTACAAGCTCCTACACAGAAAATCATTCCTTCAAGTCTTTCATCCTAGCTTTTTCCATCTTACGTAACATCTTCACATCATTCCGTTGCAGTTAAAACTTAATACCAGAAAAACCATGTTCAAGGTAGCAAAGGCGTCCGAACACCTGGCGATCACCGGTGCCGGAATCAAAGACATAAAGCTTGCAAAGAAAGCATGGGTCTTCCCGGGCCAATCTTGCACCGTCTTGGACCTCTCTCCGGTGAACTACACCTTCGAGGTGCAAGCCATGAGCGCCGAGAAGCTTCCTTTCAAGCTCCCTTCGGTCTTCACCATCGGACCCAGGGTGGATGATGAGGAAAGCCTCCTCAGGTACGCCCAGCTCCTTTCCTCCCACGACAAGCTCTCCCTCCACGTCCACGACCTCGTCCAGGGAGTCATTGAGGGCGAAACACGTGTCCTCGCCGCCTCCATGACCATGGAGGAGATCTTCAAAGGCACAAAGGATTTCAAGAAAGGTATTGAATGAAAATCAAAACTGAACTTGCACTTTTTCTTTTTTGGGTAATCTAAATCTCTTGGCACTATTACGCTTAAGAAGCAATGCTAACAATTATATTCTCTAAGATGACTTTGGTTGAAAGTAAAAATTAGGGAAAAGCTTTTATGAATAAAATCTCATTTATAAAAATTTTTCCTCAATTTTTATTCTTATATCAAATTTATTCTAGTGTTTGAACTTTGGGTGCATGTTATATGAGATAAAAATGAGAAGTAAAATTTTAAGAATAGACTCTATATATGATTTTATACATAAAATTTATTCACAAAATTTTACCTCCTATTTTTTATTGCATATTAAACACGTCCTAAGAGTGTAGCAAGCTTAAGAGGACATCCAACTTTTGTTGGTAAACTGTACTTGCATTGTAAATTAGTTATGGTTAAGTTAGCGTTTAATATACACAAGGTTATGATCTTATTCATGAGTAACAGAAATAAGAGAATCCAACTAATTGTAACCAATTGTAACGGCCATTTGAAGGGGTATTTGAGATGGTTCAGCTAGAGCTCAACCAGTTCGGCCTCCTGATCTACAACGCCAACGTGAAGCAGCTTGTGGACGTGCCGGGCCATGAGTACTTCTCTTACTTGGGAAAGAAGACGCAGATGGAGGCAGCAAACCAGGCCAAGGTGGACGTCGCGGAGGCGAAGAAAAAAGGGGAGGTGGGGGCAAAGCTGAGAGAAGGGGAGACGCTCCAAAACGCGGCGAGGATCGACGCGGAGACAAAGATCATAGCGACGCAGAGGCGAGGGGAGGGGGAGAAGGAGGAGATAAAGGTAATCACCATAACAACAGAAAACGTTTACGTTAGTTTGTTGGCTACACGATTAATTAGTTATACTGGGATATGTTAGTGTATGTGCACAATGCACATGTACGTATAGTTTCTGATCTACACCTACTGTCATACATGTATATCAGTTTAAAGTTAATGATTATGATTATTCTCATCTCGCTCACAAACACACTGAGTGTATTAGGTGAGGACAGCGGTGACGGTGTTTGAGAATGAGAAGAAGGCGGAGGTTGCTAAGGCGAATGCAGAGCTGGCGACGAAGAAGGCTTCGTGGGTGAAGGCGGCGCAGGTGGCGGAGGTGGAGGCCGCCAAGGCCGTGGCGCTGAGGGAGGCGGAGCTGCAGGGGGAGGTTGAGAGGATGAATGCCACGACCATGACGGAGAAGCTTAGAGCTGATTTCCTCACCAAAGCAAGCGTTGAGTATGAAACCAAGGTTAGTTGGTTCATTTGTTACTGTTCTTCATCTACTGCATATACAAATTAGTCTAATTGTATCAGTCAGTTTGCACGCACTCATTAACCACACTAATCAGTGTGTTTGCTTGTCTTAATTATCATATACACAAGTTTGTGAACCCAGCATGTTTCGTCCTTGTTGAGTCACATCTAGTTATCTATGTATGCTTTCTGCGCATATTAATTTGGTTTGATCAACCTCTTTGACAAATCAATATAGAGCAATTTTACAGCTTGAAAAAACTTTAAAGGTAATATCCACTTGGTTATAGAAGAGTTTATCTACTTATTACATAAGAGTAGGTAAATAAATTCTGACTCTTTAATTTTTTTTTTTTTTTTTTGTCATTATAGCAATATCTGCGCTTTTTACTCCTTTGATATAAGTTAGCTTCAATAATCTCCATAGGGATGAAATATGAGTACTTAAGTGAATAGTAGCTTATTAACATTAACGGAAACTCTACAATAATTTGTATACTTCAAGGAATCATCTTACTTTTTTCTTTCTCCATTTTTTACAAGTATCCTCCACCAGAAATAATTTTGTACAAAGAATTATCTTACTTGAGATACATATACATTAATTACTGACAAATTTTTAAAAATTGGTTAGTCATCAAGATTGTAAGTTCAATGTCTTTTAAAAAAGGTGAATTTATCTTTTAAAGTGAAAAAATAAAATTATATCTAATTTTGTAATATGTAATATTAGATACAGTTACAATAAATTGTATTCATCTAAAAGTAAATATAATCTTATCTTCTTATTTTTTTTTTAAAAAATCACTTTTAAGATTTTTATGCAATCACTTGACATTGTTTTTCAGAAAAAAAATTTAAAATAAGTAATAATAATTTTATTCTTTAATACGTATCTGTAGAATCTTATAATTTCAATATAACTATGGGATATTAAAAATTTAAAATGGGGTGCTTAAAGAAAAAGATGAAGTCAAGAAAAAGTCAGTAACGTACACCTACTAGTACTTATGCTACGAAACATGTGTCGCATATAATAATTTAAAAAAAGAAAATCTCCATAATAGGATGTTCCTGAAAGGCTGAAAACCAAGTAAAATTCTGTGACAGGTGCAAGAGGCCAATTGGGAGCTGTACAAGAAACAAAAAGCAGCGGAAGCAATTCTGTTCCAGAAGGAGAAAGAGGCTGAAGCACAAAAAGCATTAGCCGAGGCAGCATTTTTCTCTCGCCAGCAAGAAGCTGAAGCGGAGTTCTACGCAAAGAAAAAGGAGGCAGAGGGGCTTGTGGCACTTGGGCAAGCCCAGGGTACATATTTAAGGACACTCCTTGAAGCACTTGGAGGCAACTATGCAGCTCTGAGGGACTACTTGATGATAAATGGTGGCATGTTTCAAGAGATTGCCAAGGTTAATGCCGAGGCAATACGTGGACTTGAGCCTAAGATTAGTATTTGGACGAATGGTAATGGTGGTGGTGAATTAACTGATGGGGGTGCTGTGGGTTTGAAGGAGGTTGCTGGTGTGTATAAGATGTTGCCACCTCTGTTTAAGACAGTCCATGAACAAACTGGTATGATGCCTCCGGCTTGGATGGGAACCTTGCCTGACAAAAATTCTTAGCCACTTGTCATATATGAACCGCATAAAATATATAAAAATAATGTGCGTGCTCATCTATGGGCATTATCTTATACTTATGTTAAATGATTTTGTTTTGTTTTCTTGTTCTTAGACTATTTTAATTTGACAAATGTTTTTTCCTTGTTTTTTTTTTTTTTAAACATATGTGTTAGACCCTCTTTTAGAAGATTGATGTATAAATACGATGGAAACTCCTCAAAATAAGAAAAATGCCATTGGCAAGACACAGGAAGCGTATTATCACAGGATTTTGGAAGCGGTTATGTTTTGGTTAATTTATTTGTTAATGTTAATATATCTCTCCTCTTTCTCTCTTGTTCCTATTTTGTAAAAAAAAAAAAAAATAATAAGCTTATGAAGTGTGGAAAAACATTTTATCTATGCAAATAACATTTCTTGTTTTAAAAAATTTCAACCACTCTGCACTTTCTCCAGCTCCTTGAACACCAAATAATCCCAAAAAGCTATCGGATAATTGAATGAATTGTTTTTATTTTCTTTTTTGTTTTGTTTTTGTTTTTCTCAAATCAATTTGCTAAGTATTGTTTTAAAGGAAACTTAAGATTAATAATTAAGGATGCCTAGTCTAATTCACATTTCTAATAATGGCGGGGGCTCAAAATACTATGAATTTTACTAGGAGTGGGATAATGATGGGAGATTTGAATAGTTCACATGATATTATAAATTTAGATTTTATTACCACTCCCATTTATGTAAAAGAAACAAAAAGGGACAAAAATGCCATCTTCTAATTTGATCGGTAGAATTGATATGCTAATTTAACTTGCGCTGGTAGTTTGGCTTTTCCTATATGGCATTTAGACAATGTATCACGATAGAGCACAGCTCACATACAGCAATGTAATGGGAAAAAAAAATAATGGAGCAGCCATAGTACTGGCTTTTTAATTGTCAAGCTATTTATCTATTGTTAATTATTACTGTAAAATATTTTGAATAATAATCAAAAAATATTTCACATTTAAATAAGGCACTGCAATTATGAGAAGAAAAACATGAGTCCGGGAAAATATTTCTACCCTCCATTCATTGCAATCCTACAAGTATTAGGGGTGACAGCGGAGCAGGTTGAGACGAGTTTTAACCCAATCCGACCCCATCCGGCACCTTATCCGCTGATTTTAATAATCAAAGCTCAAATCCTACTTATAAAAAATTCATCTCAACCATATCCTATCTGCCCCTATTTGCTGCTTTTCCCTTTCCTTTTATCCTCAACTCAAATTCAACTAAAAAGGAATCATAATAAATGTAACAAGCATGAAAAATTGAAAATATAGGGGTTTGGAAAAGATGACATGAACTATTGAATTTTATATAATATAATATCTATGGTGTCAAATATTCATGGACATTTTCATATGCTTTTAATTATATCTTCTAAGTTTTTACTTTAATTTATTTATCGAATTTTCATACTTGTATAAATGAAAATTCTATAACAATTAAATAGATAAGCATATTTTATTTTATTTACAATGCTTTATACAGAAATTGAAATTATTATTTTTCTCTATTTTTACGTTAATTTTATACTGATCCTATATATTTATATTAGACCCATATCGTGTCTTACGATTTTTAAGCATTCTCGTAATCCTGTGCTTCATATGTTGATATACACAAGGTTATGATCATATCCATAAGCAACAGAAATAAAGCTAACTAATTCCAAGTTCCAACTAATGCTAACTAATAAAAACTGACTGTAACCTTCATTACAACGGGTGTTTGAGAAGGTTCAGCTGGAGGTCAACCAGTTCGGCCTCCTGATCTACAACGCCAACGTGAGCAGCTCGTGGACGTGCCCGGACATGAATACTTCTCTTACTTGGGGAAGAAGACGCAGATGGAGGCAGCGAACCAGGCCGAGGTGGACATTGCGGAGGCGAAGAAGAAAGGGGAGGTGGAGGCGACGGTGAGGGAAGGGTAGACGCTGCAGAACGTGGCCAAGATCGACGCAGAGACCAAGATCATAGCGACGCAGAGGCAGGGGGAGGGTGAGAAGGAGGAGATAAAGGTAATCGCAGAAATAACAGAAAACAGTTATGCTAGTTGGTTGGCTAGATGATTAGTTATACTGTGATATGTTAGTGTATGAGCACATGTATAGCTTCTGATTTACACGTACTGTAATATATGTATATCAGTTTAAGTTAATGATCGTGATGATTCTCATTTTGCTCAACACACTGAATGCATTAGGTGAAGACTGAGGTGAAAGTGTTTGAGAATGAGAGGGTGGCGGAGGCGAATTCGGAGCTGGCGAAGAAGAAGGCCGTGTAGGCGAAGGCGGCACAGTTGGCAGAGGTGGAAACCGCAAAGGCGGTGTCTCTGAGGGAGGCGGAGCTGCAGGGGGAGGTTGAGAGGATGAATGCTAAGGCAAGGACGGAGAAGCTTAGGGCTGAGTTCCTCACCAAAGCAAGCGTTGAGTATGAAACCAAGGTTAGTCGGTTCATCTCTTCTTCATTTACTGCTAGTTAACTATATTTGTCAGTTTGCATTCATTAATCAGGCTAATTAGTATGTTTGCTTTTCTATAGTTATATAAAAAAGTTCTCAACCCAACATTTTTCGTCCTTTTTGATTGATATGATGATATCAATATTATCTAGATATGCTTTCTGCATTTTTGCGGGGTACTAGTCCTTGTTTGATCAGACTCATTGACAAATCATGATAAAGTAATTTAGTTGTTGGACGAAATAAAGCCATACAACCAGTTTATTTATGTAAGAGTCAACATATAACTTATATTGCCGTTGCAAATAAATTTGGAGAAAAGTTCTGACTCTCTAAATTTTTCATTATCATAATAATATTTGTGCTTTTTATATATCTCTCATTTAATTTAGCTCAAATAATATCCGGTAATCAAATGTGAATATAAAGTGAATATAATATGAGTAATGTTATTTATATATTAAAAGTAAACGCTAAAGATAAATACTATCGAGAAAAAAAAAAAGACATAAAGTATTTAGTTATGATGAACAAACTTTCTCAACTTATATATGCCTATATGATAAAAACAACCTTTATCTTTCAGAAAAAGGTGGTCATGAAGATTGTAAGTTCAACATCCTTACTTGGTAACGCTTCTATAAAGAAAAGACTCCATTTAAAGAGTTATAATTAAAAGAAAATAAAATAGCATCTATCCTTGATGAGTCATAATTAGATTAAACTTTTTATTAGTCTAAGAGTAAATACAGTCTTATTTTCTTTTATGTTTTAAAGAAAAATTCCAGGTTTTTTATTCAAACACATGATAGCCTGGTCCTGAAACCCAATAAAATTCTGTGATAGGTACAAGAGGCCAACTGGGAGCTGTACAAGAAACAAAAAGCAGCGGAAGCAATTCTGTTCCAGAAGGAGAAAGAGGCTGAAGCACAAAAAGCATTAGCCGAGGCAGCATTTTTCTCCCGCCAACAAGAAGCTGAAGCGGAGCTCTACGCAAAGAAAAAGGAGGCAGAGGGGCTTGTGGCACTTGGGCAAGCCCAGGGTGCATATTTAAGGACACTCCTTGAAGCACTTGGAGGCAACTATGCAGCTCTGAGGGACTACTTGATGATAAATGGTGGCATGTTTCAAGAGATTGCCAAGGTTAATGCCGAGGCAATACGTAGACTCGAGCCTAAGATTAGCATTTGGACGAATGGTAATGGTGGTGGTGAATTAACTGATGGGGGTGCTGTGGGCTTGAAGGAGGTTGCTGGTGTGTATAAGATGTTGCCACCTCTGTTTAAGACAGTCCGCGAGCAAACTAGCATGCTGCCTCCGGCTTGGATGGGAACCTTGCCTGACAAAAATTCTTAGTCGCTTATCATATATATACCACATAACTTAATGTGTGTGTGCTTATCTATGGGCATTAATTTCTATACTTATGTTCAATAGGTTATTTTCTTTTCTTGTTATTAGACTATTTTTATTTGAGAAATGTTTTTTTAACCCGTGTGTTAGACACTATTCTAGGCATATAGATATCAGTATATAAATTATTGGAGATTTTAATCGCATTTATGTTAGTTTATATTAATTTTATATTTTACATTATAATCATGTCGTGTCTTAACATTATTGTATCTCTATATCTGTATTCCATCATATATCTATTTCCATATATCCATGCTTCATACTACATACCCTGTTATATCAGTAGAATAAGTGCAGCCTTAAGAGGGCGGCTGCCACTGACGGTGTTCAATGTATAAAGTTGACTGTAGTGTATCTGACTCCATGACACTAGTGAATGAAGTGATCGATAACCTTACATCAGAGCTGACTCAACAAACACATCCAAATTCCATTTTTTTTTTTTTTTGGTCGGGATCCAAATTCCTTTTATAATTTAAGTTTTTGAACTATATTTGATATACCTGATCACAGCAATGCCAAGCATTTATATGTATCTAGGTTATCTTCAATGAAAGATATATCGAGGGCTAATGTGGTGTCTAAAGCAGGGAAAAACAAGAACGAAATAAAGATTTTCAATTTAACATATCAAACAACCACCCATTCAACAATTTATCATATGCAGCATCGCATTTCCTTTCTTCAATAGCGGCAACCCACACCACATACAATGAAGTCACGCTAAGGAATAATGAAGACAAACCAAAATATAAGCATCCAAATTCATTACTAATTGAAGAAAAAAAAATCACTGCAAAAAACTTCAGAGTCAGTTTCATTTGGGAGAGACAAACCTTTGTGTATGGAAAAAATTACTTGTACTTAAAATTCCGACACACACATAACACCGTAAAATGAGAGAAGGAAGCAGGATGCATTTGGAGAAGATAAATAGAAAAAGTATAGGGTGAATGAGTACCAATGAGTATGTGTCACATATGAGTCGGATTTTTTTAGTATAAATAACACACCTTTTGCAAATGTTAGTGTCTTAGGGAATTCGGATGCCCCCGTTGCAAATGTCAAGGTATAGTGCTAGGAAATATTAAAAGTAGGCTTTATGTAGCAATCCATTTCAAAAATCAAAACTAGACTAGCTTGCTAGAAAATATTAAAACTTTGAAATGATACTGCAAATTGATAATTAAAATAGAAATTAGTTGTTAATAGGGATTGATAATTCTTCCGTATATGCTCTCCGTATCGTCCTTGATGTAATTCAATAGAAGGGTCCTAGATTTATTTGTTGGATTGAGTCATGGCAGTTATATCTAGTGCATCAAGAGCGAGTCGGAGGGGGTTTCAGTTTCACTAGTGAAAACCAACGGTACCCTATTTTTTTTTTTTTTAAATTTAAATTGCACTCTCCCTTCTTACATGCCTATTTTTGTGCCTCTCTTTCATTTCATCTTTACAATTTCTAATCTCAAGCTCGTACCTGTCACTCTAAGATCAATGGAAGATGAAAGCAATAGCAATTTATCAAATGGGTTCATCAAAGGAAGCCCTGAAAGCCCTTGCTTAAAGACAAACAACAACACCACCACCACCACCAACAACAATAATAGCAACAAAGAACAAGATCGCTTTCTCCCTATAGCCAATGTCGGTAGAATCATGAAAAAGGCCATCCCTGCCAATGGGAAAATCTCAAAGGATGCTAAAGAGACGGTTCAAGAATGTGTCTCAGAGTTCATTAGCTTTGTCACTGGGGAAGCCTCTGACAAATGCCAAAGAGAAAAGAGGAAGACCATCAATGGGGATGACATCATATGGGCCATCACGACCTTAGGATTTGAGGATTATGTGGACCCATTAAAATCCTATCTCCAGAAGTATAGAGAGATAGAAGGAGAGAAGCTTAACATCCCAAAGCAACAACGTTCCGAACAAAGGCTACATCAACAGCAACATCACCACCACCTAGACCAAAATATTAATCCATCTTTAAGTAATGTATATTCCTCAACAAATCTCATTTCTCAGCCTCCCTATATGGCCACAGATCAATTATTTTCCTTACCATTCTCTCCAAACTCAATTCAGAAACAGTTACAGCCGCAGGACCAGATTGATTCAGTGGGGCAATGGTAAGAGTAAGGATATTATGTTGGGGCCAATTGCTCATTTTCAACCATATGGTAATTTTATGTAAAAGTTGGGGGTGATGCCTTGTGTGTTATGAGGATTGACACCCCGTCAAATTCCTTCGAACTTTATTACATTTTTCATGGATATTATTTTATTATCTTCTATTCTTAAACACGGTCCTCTCTAACAAAAAGAATTTTAATGTTTAGCTCCACCTGTATATAGTCATGCGTGTATATGAAAATAATGCAACCTTTATTATATACTCATATTATATGCGATTTTGGTTTATTTCTTCAAAGAGAGAGCACAGAGTTTCTGGTGTGTACTTGTTTAGTGACACACATTCATGTCTACTTCATCCATCTCGCTATCCTTGATTTAGCTTTTGCTTTTAGATAAGCTGCTGATGATCGGTTGTTTAAAAGAAAGACTGTGGCTATAGAAAAGACTAGGAAGAAATTCAATTAATTAGTGCTACAATTAGCGGACAAAATTATTAATACAATAACATTTCTGGCGAGAGAAAGAGCCTGTACTTATTATCTTGGGGCGTTCGGTCGGAGGTTTGAATTCTCATTTCTGATAATAGGATTTTCGGGAGTGTTATTCTCGAAAATAGCTTCTCAAGGTATGTATTTTTTAGAACGTTTGATAGAAGAATTGAAATTTCTGAAATATTTTGCATATTTTTAAAAATACCCTTCATGGCAGTCGGCGATGGTCCAACAATGGTGAAGGGTAATTGGCAGTGGATGACAATAGGAGATAATAGGGATAATTTAATCTTTTCACAAGAAAAAAATATTATCATTCCATAAGAATATTGTAATTCCGTATATGAGATGAGAATGTTTTGGTAAAATCTTAACCCAAAATCAATACTAAAAATGCAATATTTTCGAAATTATTTTTGTAAATCTTCTACTAAATAGAGGAATATTTTTACATTTCTCCTACCAAACACTCCCTTAGAGTTTAACTCTAAATTTTATCACTAAATTTTACAATATATAAGAATCAAACTTGAGATCTTGTTTTAAAAATTTAAGTATTAAATCACTTAAATTACTTGAAAATCATACGTACTTTTTGTTGGGGGTAAATATCATTATGTTTCAAATACAACTTTTCTGTTTTGGCCTCGAGTAAAACCAGTCTTGACAAATAAAACACAGCAGAAAATCGAACATCGTTACATGCGTCCGTACATCATCATTACATACGTTCGTACATCACTTGTAGTTAAGTAAGTGAAAGCACCGTACGGCGGAACAGGGATATAATTTAGCCAGTAAACACAAGATAATTATTGATAGAAGAAGCCGCTGGTATATACACCAACCTCGACATAATATGCAGAAGGAAATTAAAGATAACTAAAGTAAAATAAAAATGCCATTTGCACAATTCTTTAAATCACTTTTAAAGGAATATTCTGAATATTTCTTAAATATTAGTTAAGATTAGATTTTAATTTTTTTTTAATTAATATTTGAGAGACATCTAAGCATATCCCTCCAAGAATTTCTCCCTTCTAAATAATACAAATAACATTACTTAAAGTATTATTTTACTAATGAGGGATGACATCAGCCAAAAGCAATCATCATAAGTAGCCAAATTGCTGATTAATTAGAGCTTGCATTGGAATAGAAACGCCACTCGAGGAAGCTTTGGAGCGTAGCATCATCAGCCCTATAATGCTTTTGTGTGAACTCAAATAAATTGGACCATGTGAAATCCGGATACTTCCTGGGTTCTTTTGCGCTTAACAAATTGTGTGGGGGTCTCACTGTTTTGTCATCTCTTGGACACACAAAGAAAGCCAGTGATTTCCTCTCCATGTGGGAATTAACCAATGCCCTATGCAAACAACTCTTGTATTTCCCATTTGACAGCGCCTAAGACACCAAAAAGACCAATGTATTCAACGACTCTTGTATCTCGCCTAACACTTTGAACTTTCAGATGTTAAACTGGAATTAGTATGTTTTCTGTTTATTTTTTCAATCAGTATACAGGAATTCCATATGTAATGAAAAATATTTCTTACATATTTTTTTTTCACACCTTTCTCTACAGCTGCTTGTTCGATTGGGGGGGGGGGGGGGAAGGTAAAATTTATTGAATTCTGTGTTTTTCTTATTTTGTTATCACATGGTGATGAAAATCATTTGCAAATAGATATTGTAAAATTTCTCTATCCTTTTTTACACAATATATAGGTGTAAAAAGAAAGAATTTAATTTAAATGCACTTACAGTGTAAAATAGTTTTACACTGTCAGCCAATAGAAATAGTAGAAAGTGCCAACTTATACAAATAACTATCTATTATAATGAGGAACCCACCATGATTTTTCACTTTTCCCTATTTCTATTGGTTGACAATATAAAATTATTTTATATTATCAGTGCATACCAATTAAACTCAAAAAGAAAATGTGAAAACAAATGTAATGTAGAAGATACATTTCCGACGACATTCCACTTGCATACTGAAGGCACATATTACATCAAAACTGTTAGTTAAGATTTTGATTTTAGGTAAATTTTAACATGGTCTTTGATGAGTTATGATCAAGATAATCCTTGAATCCTATCCATAGAAAAAAATTATCAATGATTATTTTATTATATAAAAATTCAATAAATAGGATTCAAGAACCATTTTGATCCTTGACCATTTTAATAATATCCTTGATTCTATAGTTTTCACTCATTTAGGTTTGATTTTAATAAATTATTTTTTATATTAATTTTTTATATCTTGACTTATTCTAGCTTTAGTCCTTTAAAGACTATAATACCTTAATAAGTAAAATAATAGGGACTAAAACTCAGATGCACAACAAATTTAGGAATCAAAAATTTAATAGTAAAAACTACAATTCAAATAAGTAAAATAAAGAGACTAATACCCAAAAAAATAAACTATAAAATGCTAAAACTTAAAGAGATAAAAATTATTATAAGGATGAAAATCTTGTTAAAAATTTAAAATTCTTCATAAAGATACATTATTTTAGTTAATTATTAAAGTTTCGAGATAAAATGACTTATATAAAACCAATGTGTATATTTTTTTTAGGCAAAAAATTACTAATAAAAAATTAAAAAAATTATATTACTTCTAAAAATAGAAATTATTGTATTATTTTATATTAAATATTAAATATATAATTTTATATAAAAATACGTAATTGACCAAAAATATATTAATCAAATAGTAAAAAATATTAAAATATGATATTTTAAAAATGTAGGAAGGTGAAAAATTATATAGGTTCATGTAAAAATTCAATAATACAATATTAAAAAAACTAAATTTATTAACTCTTTCACATAAAAAAAATGATTCTTGAGAACAGAAAATTTTATTATATATGCAATTTTTTATTAAATAAAATACATAAAATTGTACATAAAGATACATTATTTTAGTTAATTATTAAAATTTCAATATTTCGAGAAATAACTTATATAAGACCAATGTGTATATATAATTTTAAGTCAGTTTTGTCTAAATGATAAGAGAATAGTTGTCAAGATATAAACTTTGAGTCAAAATTATTAATCAAAAATGAAAAATTATATATAGTTTTATGTCACAGAAACATTAATGCGATATCATAATAAAATTAAATTACTTTTGAGAATAGAAAATATTATATTATGATTATTATATATCAACTATTAAGTGTGTGTTTGGAAAATTTATTAAAATAGCTTTAAAAAAAACTGTTGTTAAAAAATCTATTATGTGTGAATAAAAATAAAAATGAATTATAACCAAAAACTATAGTTTTAAGCAAAAAAAATAACTTATAATTATAAGCAACTTTTTAAAGTTTTCAATTATAAATAGAAGTTGATTATTTTAGGATGTTTTTACCACATTAACCCTAAGTATAACTATTATTATAATATAAACAATCATTCTATACCCTTTTTTTTTGTCAATGAGTGCAAATAAATTGTATACACTCATATAATTTGTGCGAGTAGTTATTTTTCATATGTCAATATCAATCTATTAATTTGTTGGAGCATCCTTGATTAGTACTCTCTTTATAAAATAAGGTAATCTTACAACAAATACTTAAAATAAACCACTAAAATACTCTAGCAAATTACTTATCATGTACCTAGAAGACTAGATAATATAAGTAAAAATATTTACATGAAACATTAATATCAATGGAAAAGTTCATCATCTGATTTGAAATAAAAATAGTTACTAATAAAAATGTGTTATGCAATGACAATAAATAAAAGTTAAAGTCAATTATTAAACTATATGGGTTTATATTTTTTTCAAAACCTATATTTTGTAATGTATAATCGTATATAGCGGAGGATGAGAAATATAGCAAGTATACTAAATCTGTTGGAAGCAATGAAAATCACCGTTAGGAATTGCCGTGGTCTGGCGGCACCACAAGCAATTCCTGCACTTCACTTTCTCGTAAGGCAACATTATCCTAACGTCATGTTCTTGTGTGAAACAAAACTCGCAAGACATGAGATGGAGAGGGTGAAAGAAAAGGTGGGATTATCCTCTGGCATAGCAGTAAATAGCATTGATAGAAAGAGTAGTTTAGCATTGCTACGGAAAAATGATATCCAAGTCACTCTAAGTTCATATAATGACCACATGATAGATGTGAAAATAAATGAAAGGGATAGTAGGCCTCCATGGCAATTCACAGGCTTTTACGGGCACCCAGTTGTAGCAGATATATCTTTTTCATGGCAGCTTCTCAAAAGTCTTCATGACAATGATGATGAAGCATGGTTGGTGTGGGGCAATTTCAATGAAATTCTCTAGGGCAATAAGAAGAAAAGGAAGACCCCCAAGACAGCAATGGCAGATGGATAATATCAAGGAGGCTATGAGCTATTGCGGCTTACATGATTTGCAATTTACAGGCCTTGAATTTACATCGTCCAATGGGAGAGGAGGGGATCAAAACATCCAGTGCCGCTTGGATAGGTTCCTTGCAAATCTGAATTGGATGGAAGGGTGGAGTAATGCAAAGGTAGCTCATTTAATAGCATCACATTCAGATCATTCCCTAATTCTATTCGATTTGTGTGCTTTGAATGAGGACTTACCTTCTACTCGAAAAGAGAAGCCTTTTCGTTATGAAAAAATGTGGTGCAAGGAATAAACTTTTTGAGACTTAATATCCCCAGCGTAAAGTCACATGGGCCCAAATAACTCCATTGAATCCATGGCAAATGTAGTAGAGATTCTTGAGCGAGACCTAAAAGTTTGGAATAAGCACAATTTTGGCAACATGAATATTTAGATTAAGGGAGCAACCGAAAAATTGAAAGAGTTGCAAAAACAACCACCAACAGTAGTCAAGGTAGAGGCTTTGCACAAGGAGAAACAAGACCTAAATGAGTTTTTGCAAAGACATGAAATCATGTGGAGACAGAGATCTAGAGTGGATTGGCTTAAGGAAGGAGATTCCAACACTAGTTTTTTTCATGGGAGAGCTACAACAAGAAAGAAGAAAAACGAAATCACAAGGCTGAAGAAAGATAATGGAGAATAGGCTTGTGACATGAAGACCATAGAAGACATGGCAAACAAGTATGTCATGGAGTTATTCACAACCACCAATTTAACCAAACAGGCCATGAAGGAAGCCTTGGTGGGAGTAGATGCTCGCATTTTAGAAGAAATGAGTTTGTTCTTGGATGCTTCATATACGGCTCTTGAAGTCAAGGAGGCTTTACTCCAAATGGGTCCTACCAAAGCTCCGAGCTTGGATGGAATGTTGGCCCTCTTTTATCAAAAGTATTGGAGTATTATGGGCGAAGATGTTACCATGGTAGCCCTCGAATTCCTCAATGGAAAAGGGGACTTGAAGATAATAAACGAAACTTTCATTGTACTAATTCCCAAGATTAAAGCTCCATAGGGCCTCACTCACTTCAGATCAATATCATTATGCAATGTGCTCTACAAAATTATAAATAAAGTTCTTGCTAACATATTGAAGGTGATTCTCTTGAGCATCATATCTCAATCTCAAAGTGCTTTTGTGCGGAATAGACTTATCTTGAATAATGTTTTCATTACGTATGAGCTCACCCATGCTCTAAGGTGCAAGAGATCAGGTAAAGAGGGTTTATTGGCTATGAAGTTAGACATGAACAACGCTTATGATAGAGTGGAGTGGCAATTTCTTTTGAAGATTATGCAAAAAATGGGTTTTAGTGATAGATAGGTCCAGATGATTCAAAAAATGCATCTCCTTAGTTTCATATTCTATTTTACTAAATGGCTACCCATGTGACTCTTTCTCCCCAAATAGGGGACTCAGGCAATATGACCCTTTTATCCTCATATCTTTTTGTGATATGTGTAGAAGGACTATCCACACTTATTCAAAGAGAAGAAGATGAGGGGAGAATCTTAGGGATTAGAGTATATAGAGTGGTGCCAAAGATTTCTCATCTTTTCTTTGCAGGCGATACTCTGATTTTCTCAAAGGCCAGAGAGAAGGATGGCTTGGCAATTATTGAGATTTTGAATAGGTATGACTCAACATCAAGACAAAAAATTAATTTTGATAGGTTGTGCCTTCTATTTAGCCCAAATACTAGCACTGATATGAAGAATAGGCTGTCCTAGATTTGCAACATCATGTCCAAAGCATTTTCAGAGAAATATTTGGGATTGCCATCAATGGTTGGGAGGTCAAAGATCAACACTTCCTAATCTTTGAAAGACATAGTTTGGAAGAGAATTCAAAGAGGTAAGAAAGTCCCAGTTAAAGCTATAGCCCAGGCTATTCCCGTTTATTCTATGTCATGTTTTAAAATTTCCTCTACCTTATGTAAGGAGATAGGGACTATGATGGCTAAATTTTGGTGGAGTGATCAAATGGATGCAAGGAAAATATATCGGATCAATTGGGATAAGTTATGTTGGCCTAAGCAAGCGAGTGGCATGGGATTTAGAGACTTGCACACTTTCAATCTTGCAATGCTAGTTAAGCAAGGTTGGTGGTTGCTACATAATCCTGATACCCTAGTAGCTAGGATTTTGAAAGCTAAATATTACTTGCATGATGATTTGTTGCATGCCCAAACAGGTAATAATCCCTCCTATACATGGCATAGTATTCTTGATGGCGTGAAGCTTTTTAGATTGGGTGCATTTGATGTGTCGGAGATAGAACTCAGATTTATGTGTGCCATGATCCATGGATACCTAACCTGCTAAAGTTTATAGTTGAAATTCCCAACACACAGTTTAGCCATATTGAGAAGGTGTCATAGTTAATCCTCTATGGGCCGTGAAGATGGAATAAAGAGTTAATCCAGGTTTGTTTTGAGACAGATACTATTGAGGCCATACTTTACATTCCCTTAGCCCAAACTGAGTTGCAAGATGTTATTACTTGGCAGTGGGACAACAAGGGCCTGTATACGGTTAAAGAGGGCTACAAGTGTGCATGGAATAATAGGCTCAAGGAGTTTGAGACATTGGAGCAACAAATTAAGCCATCCAAATTGAGGGATTTTCGGGTGCTATGGAAAACTATATGGAGAATGGATATATAGCCAAAGGCTAAAGTATTTCTCTGGATGCAAGCAAGGAACATCTTGCCTATGAGACAAAGGCTTGCATCCAAGGGTATTGATGTGGGAAATAGAGGCTATTTATGTGATGCTCATGATGAATCGGTTTGTCACCTATTTTTTAATTGCCATCCATAGTGGAAGTCCTTAAGATACTGGATATAGCGCTCCCTATAGCACTAGAACCGATAGATGTATGGGAATGGCTCTAATTGATTCAATCCACGTAATTATCCTTATAGCCAGACCAAAGGAGCATTATGGCAATTGGCTTGAGTTTTTTATGGTCCTGCAGAATAAAGTTTGGCAAGGAAAGAATGCTAAATCCCCGAGGTTCTTTGCCTGAGTGTGGCCAATGCTCAGCATGAATTTTGTAGAGTAAAAGGCTTTGAAACCATCTGGAATCCACTGGATGTAAGGCTGAGGAAGTGGCAAGCTCCGTCAAAAAACATGGTCAAAATCAATGTTGATGCATTAATCTTCATGGATCAAAGGGAGTTTGGCATTGGTATAGTAATTAGAAACTTCATCAAAGGTCATGTCTTGGTTGCTAAAGTACAATGGTATCCAGGGGACATTGATGCTAAACATGTAAAGACTATAGCTGCGAAAGAAGGACCCCTTATGGCTGGGAATTGGGCTTCAAATCAATCATATTGGAAGGAGATGCCAAGGAAGTTTTCTCTAATTTAAAGACCTGGAATCATGGCTTATCTCACATCGGTACTATAATGCATGATGCCATTCACATTGCTACTTGGTTCTCTTATTTCAAGGCTTGTTATGTTCCTAGACATTGTAATGAAGTTGCAGATTGTTTAGCTTCTCTTACTAGATTTTCATATGCTAAATTATGGATAGGGGAATCCCCAATTGTATTGAAGATTTTGTAATTTTGGATTTTCCTTCTGAACAAATTTCGAAGTTCCCTAAACAAAAATAATTATACTAAAATATTTTCTACAATGAAGTATTTAACAAACTCCCTTAATGTGATTATCTTTGACTTGTTTTAGGTGTAGAATAATTGAAGAAAATTTCTCAATATATTATGTCATATATAATTTTTAATTGCTATCACAATTTGCTTCTAAAAGTATTATAATTAAAAGTAATTGTAAAAAATATAATCAAATCTATGCAATGCACATGTATTATCTCTAGTTGTAGAATTGATTTTAACTTTAATTATTTGGATTTGTGATTTTTTCTTTACCACAATCAACATGGAGCAAAAATCCAAATATACACTGAATATCTTATCTATTGCTTATAAAATTAAAAGAGAGAAATCATTTTTTGTTTTCACAAATTGAGAGAGAGCTTTTTTTTTTGGGTAAGGGAGAGGAAGGGAGATAGATAAATAATAAGGAAAAAAAAAGGTACTTTATCCTCTGAATTATAAGCTATATGTACTTTGCTTTTTACATTTTGAAAATGTGCAAATTGATCTCTAAATATTTTTGAATCCATTGTTAACGGAAAAACAAGTGCATTATATCCTCTTAAACTTTAAGTCACGTGCACTTTAATCTCGAGACTTATAAATAATGTGTAACTCGATACTCTAAATTTTCTTGAATGTATATTATTTCTATTAACAATAAATGAAAAAATTAACAAAATAATCGATTTGTATACCTTTTTAAAATATAAGGGATAAAGTATACATAACTTATAATTAAGAGGGTAAATATTTTTTTTTCTAAATAATATTATTTTATGCAAAGGCAATAAGATAAAATTAATTCATCTTTGAGACTTCGACATGTTTTAAACTCAAACTTTAATTGGATTTATAAAATGATTTTAACTTATAATTTTATAATAAGTTTGAAACTCAAGTTAAACTAATTTTTGTTCTATTTTTCAAGTAATTCCAAACAAAGTAACAATTAGGGTTTGCTCCAAGGCAATGTTTGGATTTTATGATGAGCAGAATGTAATGGAATGTGATAAAATGGTATGAAGTAAAATGGAATCAAAAATAGTTTTTCATCCCATTGTTTAGAGAAATACGATAGAATGGTGTAAAGTTTTTACATTGTATATGCTTTTAATCTATTCATTTCATTCCATTGGAGGGAGAAAAAAGTAAGGGTATTGCATAGAATGGATTGGAATGGACTTCATTCAATATTATTTCATTCTTTCCTATTATAAGATATTCAATTAACAAATCTAATATTATTTTATTTCATTTCATTCCATTTCAAACAATGATTTTGTACATTAAAAAGTTATAAAAACTAATTTTTATTAAAAACTATATTAATTTAATAAGTTTAAAAAATCATAATTTTATAATTTGACTTTTGGCCCTCTAATACTTTATGTTGCCACTTGTTATTACTATATCTTAATTAAGTATAAAAAATAAATAATCTGTCTTTCATTGCATGTTATTGGTACTAATTGTGAGTCATTTTCCTTCTGCCAGCTAATATGATGTATAACCTTAGGGTAAAGCTGGCCCTTTAATTAGATGAATGAAAGATCAGAAGACGAGATGATAATGAAGTGAAAAAAAAAAAATGCAAGAAGATGAGATGATAGTAAGAAAAAATATGTTTACATACCGTGAAAGTGTCACCTATGTTTATTACTAGGGCTTCAGCTCGAGGGCGAACAGCCAGCCATTTGTTATCTGCAAAAACTTCTAGACCTCCAACTTGGTCTTGATGAAGAATGGTTAGTGAGGTTGGATCAGTGTGAGGGCCAGTGCCAAGGGTGAGGCAGGAGTTGATGCAAGGTGGATAATAGTTGCACCTCATTATTGAGCCACCATCTTGGAAAAACTTACGATAATGCAAACGATCGACGCCTAAACTAATGGCCAGGAGCTCCATAATTACCAAAGCTAATCCCATCATTGCTTCGCAGTACTTTTGATACACCTGCCTATTCCAATTTTGAAAAAGGGTAAGAGATCTAAGTCCAGGGAAATTTGTTGAATACTGTGTCTCTTGGCTAATTAAGTTAATTGTGCTGCATTTAACTTGCAATAATTGTGATATATAAAATGAGTTTATTTAGGTTACCAGTTAAGGAATTAATAAAGAAAATTTTTCATTAAGAAAGTAAGGGCTTCTTTAGTTTTTTTTTTTTAAGGATTTTGTTAAAAAAATTATGAAAACAGTACAAATTCCTATTTTTATTATTTTCTTCACAAAATCCTAAAAATAAAAAAATATAAGAAATAAAAATAAAAACCATACAAATTCTCAGTACATTGAAAATTTCAAAACATAAATAATTATAGGTTGAATTGGGTGGAATTAGAAGAATTTTTTTTATCAACCAAAACGATCCATCTCAATCATAACCGAGTTGGATGATTGAATTAGCATTTTTATTTTTATTTTTTTAATTCTGCCAAAATAGCTTCGGCTTATATTAAATTTTTAAAATAAATAAAACGATACTATTTTACATTAAAATGCTTTTAAAATATTAAAAAAAGATAATTGGATTAATTTCAGATTTTCATAAAAAGAAAGAACAATATTCGATATTCCAACCAGTTCAAATTAAGTTAATTTGAGTTGGGTCACAATTAACCGACTACTGAACCTAACCGTTTTCTATGATTCGGCTTGGGTGAGACCATTGGGTCTAATTAAACCCATGATATTTAGGTTAGGTTCTATTACCTCTTATCTACAATTTTAGTTTGTTCAATTAAGCAAAAACGAAAAAATAGATTTCTAATTTAACCAGTTGATTGAACAATTTGATTTGATTTGATTTTTAAAACATTGATTCGACCCTAATAAACTCGATCTTCACTTACCTCGCATAAAAGGAAAGAAAAATTTTTAACTGCTTTTAAAATAAGAAAAAGTTTTTATTGAATGGTTAACACTTTTACTTTGAGGTTATTATTATTTTTCATTATAGTTATATTTTTAATATAATTGGTAAAGTGTCAAATATTAAATAGTTTAAAGTAAAAACTTTCTCGCCTTCAGAGTACTGTGGCCGTGCAAGTTTAGTTATAGTCTCAACTCAACTTGCCAAGTTGCCATTTTTATTTTTACCTAATAAAGAAATTTTTTTTCCTAATAAAGAAATTTGTAGAGGACAAAGTGGGACACGTAAAAAGTTGACTTGACGCAAACTTTTGGTTACCTTAATTATAAGCGGCTGTATGCATACTGTCACTTAAATTAAATTAGTTGGGATTTAATAAATTTTAAATATTAATAATTAAAAATAATTAATATGACAAAAATAAAAGGAAAAATTATCAAATGTCCTCGTAATAAGAAAACTAAAGTTTATACTCTATTTTATTTATTTTTTAGCACCTCAACTTGGAGAGAAATTTTTGTACATTATAAGAATAAGAAGTTTCTCGTATTTTAATTTATTCATTGCTCGACATTAGCATTAAGAGTTATCTTTACTTTCTTAATCATCTACTATTATTTTTTAAATCACCGCAATACTGATTTATCAAGTAATAAACAGAAAAAATCAAGAGAACTTTCTTATTTTCAAAGCATATAAGATTTTTTTATTTTTTATTTTTTGGTTTTGTACTCATTGCTCCCAGTTCCTAATGTGATAACTATAATTTTTTATACAGTTGAATGTTCAAAGTGGAAGTTCCCATAATAAGGATGAAATCAATTTGTCGTCCAACTTACCCTGTGTGTAGAAAGTCTTGTCCCAAGACAGAAATGAAGTAGTCAACAATCTGCTGGGAGTTGGAGTTGTTTTGGTGATTGTATAGGAAAGAGAATGTCTCTTTCCACGGCAACTTGGAAGAGTAGCGATCTGCATGAGCACCTGAGTAGCCCGAGACCTCACCATGTTTCCTCCCAGCACTGACCTTCTTGCTCTTGGGGAGCTTGAAAATGGAGTCCATTTCGTTGTGAGCGGCATCGATGAGGTCTCGGTCGACGCCATGGTTGATCACCTGGAAGAAGCCATGCTTCGAGCATGCGTTCCTCACGAGCTCTGCAGCACTTGCAACGGCTTCACCATCGTTGCCCTTCATCATGATGCCCAGGTCTATAAGGGGCTCCTTGAGTTCCTCTTGGGAAGTGATGGCCAATTCCTCCGATGACCAATGGAACTCTTTGGGCATGCACCCTTGCTTCTGCGGCAAATTTGAGTTAAAATCCAAAACCCCATTCTTATCTTTGGGCTGTGATGGAGGGTATTGCTCAGGAGTGGAAGTGTTTGATTCCTTTAGGGAAGACATTATATATTTGTACGAGGACTGAGACTACTAAATTTGGCTACATAAGGAGGCTATATAAAGGGAGATGTTTTAGACCTTTGATATAGTGTCATTGTAGATATTTTAGGTAACATATGATTTTTTTTTAGTTAGTTATGGTAAGAGTTAAATATTTGTAATAATATAATAAAATATAAATGGATATACATGTGAAAAATTTTTACACTAACGATATATTAATATAAATCCAGTGGTTTCTACATAGTATGAGAAAAAATTTAATTATAAACATTATTATAATTAAGTCCCATACCATTGCATCCCATACTCATTTAAATTGTAGCTGATTCATTTAATGTGCCCATTTTATGTCAAAATACCATAACTCTCTTAGATTGCTACGAATTAAGAAGGATATTTTTCTTTTCTTTTTTTTTCTTTTTCTTTGGTACTAAGAAGCTCCTAAAGAAGTGATTAAGGAAAATTGGGAAGAAAATGGGCAAATGGGATCCAAACTCCTGATCCAAAGCCAACAACTTTTTAGTCACACGGATTAAGGAATATGCCACTTAAACTATAGCTCATTTGTAGAGAAACATAAATATAAAAATAAAATTATTTTAAAGAAAAGTATTTAACAAAGAATAATGATATAATTCTATTTAAGATTGTTAATCCAATGATATTTCAGTCATGACCGATTAAAGAATTTACTATTAATCTATGAATTTAATTTAAATATATTGACAGTGTAAAACAATTTTATATTATCAGCCAATAAAAATAGTGGAAAATATCAATTCACATAAATAACTACCCATTATAATGAGGGACCCACCATAATTTCTCACTTTTCCCTATTTCTATTGATTGACAATGTAAAATAGTTTTACACTGTCAGTGCATACCAATTAAACTCTTAATCTATATATTTTTATTTATTTTTTAAAACTATAAAAAATGATATTTAAATAACAAATATATAATTAGTAATAAATCTTGTCATTAATATATATATATATATGGTTTAGGGGTATGTAATAATTTCTTGTATGTAAATACGACAATAAGTTCTTGTGACATGTTGTAGCGTGAAAATGTAGTATTAGTGTAATGCCCTCCCTTCAACGTTAATTACAACACCGAAAAGATTTTTTCCTATATGGTGAAAGTCAAAAACAATTTCTAAAATTAGATAAAGGCTTTGTTTGGATGAGCTTATAATTTTTCTTTTAAATAATTTGTTTTCAAAATATCTTTTAAAAAGTAAAAGTTATTTATTATTTGGATGTAAAATTAATTTATATTTAATATTTTTATAAAAAAATCTTTTTTTAGAAGATGAAAATGGTAACTTTTTAAAAAAAAAGTTTGTACTTTTCTAATGATTTTATTTTTGCTAAAAAAATTAACCCAAATATACCAAAATACACAAAAAAAAAACATTTTTAATTAAAAAATTATTTTTTATCAAAATAATGGCACGCAAACAAGCCTAAAGTATAATTAGTTGCATCAATTTTGTTGCTTAGTATTTAATGATTCAAAGATCAATCATCATGCTTTTTTTTTTGCTAATAATCGTCATGCTCTGCAACTGAATAAATAGGAAAATACTATTTTTCCAAAAAAATTGCCCTACTTCTTATGCCAGACAAATTTGGCAATCAAGTGGATAATCAAGTGAAATTTAATAATTTACCTTCGTTTGTAACCGTGGCTTCTTCTTCTTTTATTTATTTATTTATTTATGTTTTTCTCTCTTTCAACCTTTTTTATCTTATCTCGAACAGGTTAGTTTTCTTAGCCGCCTTTAAAACTTTTCTTTTTCTTTCCAAACTTGATGCTCTAGGCCATCTTGCCCATGCTACCTCTGTCAATCTCAACAACATGCCATCGATAGCAACATGACAGCCGCCATTATATGCTCCAAAACTCAAATTTGAGCACCCAACAACTAAGACTTGATTTAGTATTGTTGTGACTTTTTAAAAACTGTTGACCTTTCTTGGTTCTCTAAAAATTACTTTCAAAAAATTATAATAGTGTCGTTTGATAAAATAATGTAAAAGTTGATCTCAATAAGCATAAGCTATAAAAATAGTCTATGGTAAAGTAACTCTTAAAATCTAAAATAACTATAATGGATATAAATACTAAATAGAATAATTTTTACTTTTAATGTCATTAATGAGAATAAGGTTATATTAGTCTTTTAAATTTTAGACAGTATAAGCTAATTCTGAAAATCACCTCATGAGTGCTTTCGTTAGCATCTCTTGGCTTTTAAAAGCCAGGAGTAAAAGCACTCTAGTTTTTTTATTTATCAAACAGAAAAAAATTATCTAATACTTTTCATAAGTCAGAACACTTTTTCATAGAGCATTACCAAACTATACCTAAGGCTTGTAAATGATTTGGATGAACTACAATAGGCTTGTCTTCAAATGAATGATGATGGCACTTTCAGTTTGGATTCTCTTGGCATGTATTTGTTAGTTGAGATTTTAGAAGAGAACGGAGAAAAATGAAAGATTTGAAGAGTAAAATAAATTCATAATTATTCTTCAAATTCCTCCCTACCTTTTTAAAACCTCAACTCCTAAATATACCCTTGTATACCTAGCCGCTAGAATTAGAAGCAGCCGATGACACACATGCAAAGCTATTGCTAAACAATTTAATTTGAATGATATGAATAGAACAATGGCAAACCATTACATGCTCCTGAGAAAAAATTGGCAAAATCTGAGTAGATAGTCTATGAGACCTATATTCACCCAGTTTAATCTTTTTGCAGATACCTTTGCTTGCATTTTTTTTTTTTTATCTAAATATGTTCTGTGACATGGAAAATAATCAGTCATATAGAAGCAAGTGGTATAACTGGCATTTTTATCTAAATATGAAAATAATTAGTCATAGAAGCAAGTGGGAATAAGGAATTAAACGACAAATAGGAAGAAGGAGACGGCAAGTAGTGTCAGCATTCTCACTAATTTTTCATCAAGTGATTGCATAACTTCCACAGATTTACTTTTAACATTTATTCTTAAAAAAATATAAATTTATATTATGATGTGGGCATAAAATTATTGTTAGTATGCCAACTCGCTATACAACTAATTCTGGCCGTCCAAATTTGGAAAATAATTCTGACTTAATAGCAGCACTCGAATAAGTATAAATAGTGGTAGAAGGTGTGGAGGATGTGAGAAGAGAGAAGGCCAAGGCGTCGAATCTAATTAACGTTTTGGACGAGAGCCGCCAGCAGAGCACAAACTGTCTTTTTTCATAGTTAAAGCCTATTGGTTTGTGATTGAAGCGTGGATAATATATGCAAGTAGTGTATGTAGTCACCAGTGTTTTAAATTACGGTTGCGGCTATGGATGCGATCGCGGTTGCGATTGTTGGGATTGCGGGCATTGCGACTATCGCAATGCATATTACAGCCGTTGCGGTGTGATTTTTTTTTTTAAGTTTGTCATTTGAAATTAAGCTCGTTGTGGCTGTGCGGCATTGCCTTCGATCTTCTGGTTGCGGCTCAGATCTTGATTACGTTGTGGTCAATTTACGTGAATAGACGAAACATCGTAATTGCGGTATGATCTGATTCGGTTGTGATCGCTTTGCGATAATCACGCGTCGTGATGCGGTCCGCAATTTAAAACAATGGTAGTCACTATACTTGTACAAGAAATGTGTGTGTGTATATATATATATTTAAAAAAAAAATAAGGGCAACGAAGACTGAAGACCACCTAAAACTCCAAAATCATGGTTTATACAAAAAGTTGCAAGAAAATAAAGAAATTTTTGACCAAATCGTGATTTAGAGGGTTCAAACGGAAACCAAATACACTATTAGTCATCAAAAAACTCAATTGTGTTGTGGGAAACTGGCTGAATTGGTTGCACTGGTGATGGATGGTTTTGAGGCTTGTTTGGACTGATGAATTTTGACGTTTGACGCATTGAGTTTTTGGGTCCATCTAACTCCATGGAGGCCATTAGGCCGATAACGCGTACTCACGATTGAAGCATCAATAAAATATAGTTATTACAGGGATCGAACAGTGGTTGACTACGGATTGGCGCACAATATTTCCGTGGAGCCCAAGGATCTGATCTGATCTTTGGGCTAGAAAGAACTAGAAATTAAGCTCTCCCACTAAGATCGCTCTTTGTTGCTCTGGGAGCCGCCCCTACTACAAGATGGAGTACGACAATCTGCTTTGGCAGACACATAATGGGTGTGGCGTTTGAGGGGGCCCGCTCTCGCTTGTTTTACTTATTTATTTTATTCTTCGTTTAGAGTATTCTTTTTCGTTCTATTCTGCATACATCGGAGATTTCGGATACTTGTTGGGATTTGGTCTCGTTTTTGGCTTTCAGGAACAGTTCTTACGATGTTGCTGTTATCATAAGTGAAAGATACCCTTAGTCCGTTTCAAAATAATCGTTAAAATTTTAGGATTTTAGAATATTTATCAAATTTAAAATATTAAGGTAATATTAAATTTTTTTCGAGTAATACATTTAATTTAATTATGATAGTATTTATCACCATACAATCCGAGCAAATAGAATATTGTAATATTTATTGAATTAGTAGAACTAATATAGGGTTGGTCAAGGTAATGCAGACCTTGAGCCCTTAACTAGTGATCTCGAGTTCAAATTTTAGGAATGAAAAAAATTTTTGTTAGAAGATCTCTACCCCTTACAAGAGGTCTACAGTTGGATCGAACTGAATTAGTTAGATTTCTGGTAATAAAATCCGGATATCGGTGATTCAATCAATCGAGTCCAAAAGAATTAGTAGAAATATATTTTTTTAGTTAATGGCGATAATTTTATCCACTAAATTTATTTTATAGCATTTTCAAGATCATTTGTTGTTTGTCTTACTTTGTGTGTTAAACCTATTTTGATAGTTATTTTGAAATAAAAGAATACGATATTTTCGTTTGTTTTGTTTGGGACCAATGCTTGTTTGATTGTTGGCTACATCTAAATGAATTGAATTGAGTTTAGGATTGTCCAAAAAAATCTGCCCCCACGGATACCCGCGGATAATACCTGCAACAGGGCGGATATGGGGGAAAGATTTTGCCTCCAAGGGTAATGAGAATGGGGATTTTAAATACCCGCGGGTACTGGATATAAAATTACTATTTTACCCTTAAATTATTAACTTAGTTAGGCTAATATTGTTGTTATTTAAATTGTTTGGATTAATATTTAAATTTAGAAGTTAAATTTATTTGTATTTATTATATGTTAGACTGATAGTTAGATTATTATTATTATTATGTATTTATTTTTATTTTAATTTGTTGAAATTTAGATTGAAAAATTAGATTATTGTGTTTATTTTTATTTTAAATATATTAAGTTGTTAGAATTCAAATGATAGAATTAGATTAGTATTTGTACTTATTTTAAGTATTTTATGATATTAGAATTTTTATATTTAATTTAAACTTTTTGAATTTTTTTATATTCTAATGAGTATTCATAGATATCTACGAATACCCGTAAATACGCGAAAAATTTAAAAGTGAGTACCCGTACAGATACAGGGCGGATATTCATCCACGAGGACGTGGCTATCCTCGCCTCCCTCACCCCGCCAAATTTCCCATCCCCCGCCCCGCCTTGCCCCATTTACATCCCTAATTGAGTTTTGGACTATCATATCCAGATAATCTATTGGTGGATGGAACGGGGCGTATTCATACACTTTCAACGTGTTGTGTTGTGCTATTTTTTTACTTTAAACTTTTTTTAAAAAAAGTGGTTAAATATATTTTAGAAATGATTAAATTTTTTCTATCCTAGTATTTTGTGGCCCATGTAATACACAGGTTTAAAAATTTTATTTCAATCAGAAAAATTATAAAACTTAATTTGATTAAGTTGTAAGATAGAGCAAGTAATTTAGTTTTACTATAAAATAACTAACTATTTTTTTTTTTTTTTGATGAAAAGTAACTAACTATTATTTAAATAGAAAAGGGATATGCGTTGACATAATAAATGAATTAACTGTAAACGTAAAGTATAAATAAGTTTTAATAATAAGGAAAAGATAAGTACAAATTTAATAAGGTATTTGTAATTTCACATTTATTTAAAATCTTCAATGTCTTATATTACATTGCATAATATAAAAGTATAAATATCAAAAAATAACAGCATATAATGTTCAATTATAAACTAAAAATTAAAATTAAAATAGAAATCATTATTAGACAAATGTATTTTGTAATAGAAAATAAAAGTACTAAGTTAAAATTTATTATCTCAATATTAAATCTTCTATAATACCTTTTGGTAAACTACATTTCTTGTTTTGTTGCATGAATTTCTATTGTCATCTAATATCAAAATCTTCAAGTCACTCATAGATTTGACTCTTGAAATAGCTATATAAAATTATCTATGAGTGAAAATAGATTTTAGCAAAAATAATCCAACATATGATAGTGATTGTCCTTGACTCTTATCAATAGTTGTAGCAAAGCAAAGTGTAACTGAAAATTATCTTATTTGAAATCTTAAAGAAATTCTATAATAAGATTAAATTATATTCATTCGATGAATATAAACTTTCTTACTAATATTTTTGGAGTGATTGGAGCAATAATATATTATTTTTATGCAACTCTAAGAACTCCAAGAAGCATAGAGAACTCATTTCTTCCGCCTATCTAGAAAAATATTGAGATCGTCTAAAAATAAATATATGAATTCAGACTGTGTTACTATATATCAGTTTCCAGTCAAAGATACAATTTCAAACTATATGAATTGACACTAAGGATCACAATGTTTTTTGTTTCCACTTTCCCATTTTTCTTTTTTTTTTGAAATGTGGGTTCAATAAAAAAAAAGTTGACATTTTAAGAAGAAAATAAAATTTGAAATTATACAAAAATAAATATTGTAAAGAAATTATATAATTTTTTGTTCATAATTAAATAAGAATTAAAATTATAACCATTAATATCTATATTATATATAAAGGGGTTTCCCCCTCATGACTATTTTTTGTCTCTCCTCATTATTTTGAACTTTTTTTTCAAGTCCATTAACATATTATTTATAAAAAATAACTATATAAACAATTAAAAAAAATAGAATGCTATGAGACTATTAGCCCACTTCATCCAAGTAACAACGTTACTTTTCATCTATCACCAACACCCAAATTTCACATCTTCTTGAACAAAGTAACTACCCTGTCTTTGTTTCTTCCTTTTTTTTTTTTTTGTTCATTTGAATTGAAAGAGCTACACTCTTTTCTTAAATGAAATTTAGTAATAGTCTGGCTTTAAAAAAATATTAATACAATATATTTTTATTAGATAAAAAATATTTTATTCAATATATTTTTATCAAATAAAAAATAAAAAATTATTTTATACTGCCAATATATAAGAATTAATCTTCAATTATTTTAAATATCTCAAAAATATAAAATGCAGCTTAACAAGCACGAGTATGAAATAAAACTGTGACTGAAACAAATTTAACTAAATAAAAAATAAATCAAATTTATTGGTTTTCTTTATTTGTGTTCTTTGTATGCTTCTTTATTAAAACAGTAACCGAGTCAATTTTTTGAATGTTTTCCCCTTTTTTTTATTAATTATAAATACACTCAATCTATTTCCTTAATTAGAAATTTTTTAAATAAAAATAGGTAGAATTCATCAGGTTTTGAGAGATATAAAATTTTCCATGTAATATCTTTTTTTTTAATTAATAGTATGGATGATATCCCAAAATATTTTATTTATTTTTAGGATTATACAGATAAAAATATAATCACTTCAAAAATGGTCATATTTTATTTGTATAATATCTTTTATATTTTAAAAATGATTAGATTTTATTGATGTGATAATACAAAAGTTATCTATATGATATCCAAAAAAATTCAGTTAATTATAAAATCACAGAAAAAAAAATTCAATTCTAAAATATATTTAATTATATTTTTTAAATTTGGCTAAACCAAAAAGAACACTACAATGCTCCATATGAAAGGTATACATTAATATACCACAACCATCAACCGTTAGATTGTCTGGCCCATGATGCTCTAAAACTCAAGCCCGCTCCGTGTTAGCGTTTGCCTTGATTGTTTGATCGATATATTTAGGACCAGTCCTTTTATTTTGCTTTCTAACTTTGATGTACAGGCTCTTCACTGTTACGTGGGTTGAGTTGAATGAATAAATTATCGAAAAAAAAATCTTTTCATTTTATAATATTTGTCATATTAGGATATCATGTAAGTTATATATATATATATAGGGAGTAGTTACTGCCACACCATTTTATCTATTGCCATTCCTTATTTAATGTACTTTAATTTAATTGTTCTAAAATACTCTTCATATATTCTTTTTCAAAATTAAACTAATGTTCTATTATTATTTTTAGTTTTATTCATACTTAATATTATTAATATTTTTCTTCAATTTTTTTTTTGTTTTTGTAGTATTTTATTTTATGAAAATCTTTTCATTTTTGACTCATTTTCTCATCAAACATATTAAATTTATATTTTTACATAAAGACAAAAAAATATAATTATGTAACAAATTAATTCTCTTATTCTTAAATATATTTTTCAAATTGAATTAAGTTTGTTACTTCACATAACTTTATTAATCATAATAGCATTTTTTTTTTCATTCTAATATTCTACAAATATGATATGAAATAAAATTAAGTCAAGAAAATTATTGTTACACATAATAAATTTTGAGTTAAATAAAATAATTATTAATAATAATTTTAAAATTTAACTAATATTCACCATCAATGTAAAAAAAAAAATACTATCATCCAATAATTATTTTACTTAATGAGTTTAATATCTCATACTTTGTTGAAACACATTAAATATTGTAAAAATATATCATCAAATGTTAGTATAAAATTTTTATTCTAATAGTGCATATACTTATCAAGTAAATAACTAATTAAATATATCAAGTTACCTTAATATTTAATAATAAAAATGAAAAATAAAAATTATAATAAAATTGATTGATTGAGATGCAACAAATGCTAATATAATATATTTATTTAATATTAGATTAAATTATAAACACAAGATAAAAAACCTTGGATATATATGTTCAAAGGTGGATCTACTTAAAAGGAGTTTTGGACACATGCCCCCACTAAATTTTGAGATTTTTTTTTAGTAGTATATAGATATGCATATATTTTGTCATCATTATTTTATTAACTTTGACTCCACATGCAGTAATATAAAAATTATATAAAATTTCTAATTATATTTATATATATTTTTGCCTTCATTGCCTAAATTTTCTGGCTCCATGAGTGTATATGTTGTATATTACAATTTATTTGTTCACGTTTATATTATTTTTTATCTAACATACTTACTATTATGTTCTATAGATAATTATTACATTATAAAAATTTTAAAAAGTAATTTAATATTTATATCTAAATAATTATATTAAATAAATTAATTGTAAATACTTATAATATTTAGTGGTCATATAAAAATAAAAACATAATCAGCATTAAACATTTTTAAATTAAATTAATTATTATTTAATAAAATTTATATAAAATTGTTATGAAATTTTTCACAAAATAAAAAATACAAAAACACAAATAATGATATATTAAAAGAAGATTTATTTAAATATATTAATAATAATAGGTTTGAGTAATATTGAATTAATAATAGATTATTAGTTTAATAATAAAAGAGAAGGAAGGATATTTTAATACAATTGAACAAAAACTCATTAAATAGGGAGCAGCAATAGACAAAAAAGTGTGACAATAGCCACTCCCATATATATATATATATATATATGCATGCAAAGATGATTAATAAATTGTTTAGTAATAATAAAACATAAGATAATTTTATAAAGTTATTCCTATATTAAAAGCATAAGTTTATTTATATTTTTTATTTATTCAATTTGTAACATCTTCTTTTTATAAAAATACTATGTAAAGTGACTTTGATTAATTAGCTATCACGACCCACCCTGGAGTCATGATTGGTGCTTAGAGGTAACGGATCTCCAGCAAGTCTAAGATGTCAATTTTTTCATGACAAAATTTTCCCTGTTTTCTAGCTTCTCCGTAATCGCCAGACCTGTATCAACCAGCATATATCTAAAACTGAGGATTTAAGAGCACTCTCAAGTAATTTACATATATATTTGGTATTCCTTTCTGATAATAGCAATATATTTACATATATCCCTTCATTTCCATATATATATATATATATATATCCATTACACCACATATACTAAGGGAACATGGTTCCAAAATAGAAAGGCTCATATATAAATATCCTATCCAAAAAGAATCATCAAGTCACAGGATCGTGGAACAACTCTAAAGTAGCAACTCTAAAGGAATTGAGTTAGGGGCGGCGCTGGAATTTGAAATATGAAGGGAAGGTGGATGAGTCCAATCAACTCAATGAGCAATGATAAAACTATAATATATAAGGACAGACTTCAGAAGTAAAACAAACTACATATAAATAAGAATTGATAATATGAACTAAACATAAATAAAGATTCATCATTTTTAAATAATGTATAAATATACAATCAACATTATAAACTATGCACGTATATGGAAACTTAATCTTGCTTTATAAATTTGAAAGCATATTTCTCAAACACAAATATCGAAATAGGGAAGCTTCTAATTCAGAAAAACTTTTTAACAAGGGTTAGCCCTTTCAAGTTCAATTGAGTCAACAGTGTGCATTGACCTCACACACACACAAAGTTGGCAACAGCCCTGCTAGCTGGGTTCGGATCACAGTGTATTGAGGCTAGCATCAACGACCATTAGCTATCATTAAATTGTGATTCCTCCCCCAGTATATATAAAAACCAAAGTAATACATATTAATAAAAAGCTAAAGTAATAAATAGCAAATCAAATTTCCAATATACAGAAGTAATAAGCAAAGTTTGGAAATCCATAATATAATTTACTCAATAATTTAGTTTAGTGACCCAAACAATTATTTATCGAGCTTGCCCTTTCATATTTAAGAAATTTGTTTTCAAAGAAATTCTTCCAACATGCAATAAAATCATTTTTTTTCCCAAAATTAAAACAAGTGTGCAAAATTAATTACGCATATAAATATATATAGAAACTCAAATAACACTAAACAATTATTCATAAATGACTAATTACCTAGCAATAAATTCTCAAATTAATTCAAACTCAAGAATAAAGTTGTTACTTTAGAGTGCATATGCCATAGTATCATTGTTCACTCACAGAATGTCAAGGAATGTACAATTTACATTCTAGGATTGCTAAACCCATGGGTTGACCTCCTAAGAAATCTAAAATTACACATAAGTGATTATTCCTAATTTAATCATAAATTACGGCTTAGGACCCTTTTCTTTATTCAACCTTATAAAATGAAATTTAGATTTCTTATCATTTATTAAAATTTACTTTTAATTTATTTCAAAATCAAGTGAAATATCATTTAGTTATTTTTAATGTTACAACTAATTAATTTTTCATAATACATGAATATAAACCATAACATGTCTCCAATTAGGATATAAGGTTTAAATACTTTAATAGTAAGAATTAGGATAGTGCTAGTTTAGTGTAGTAAAATTAATTTATTTGTGGATACCCATTGTATTTAAGGGGGCGTTTGGCATGTTGTATTAGGCATGATAGGATAAGGTAATACAATACGTTATGATCTTATCCGTTGTTTGGTGCAGTCAACGTATTGTATAAACTTATCCATCAAACCTCCCTTATACGTTATAATGATGGATAACTTAATACGGCATAGGGAGGGCATATTAGGCCTGATTAGCTTTTAATGTATAAGGATTCTTTCACTTTTTTTATTTTTTAATATATTTTATTTAAAAAAATTAATTATTAAATAAATAATAAATAAATATTTTTTAAAAAATAATTGTAAAATAACTATTCAAATTGAAATAAAAATACAAAAATAAAAATTTATTATTAAAATATATAAATAATAATATTTAATATAAATTTAGTTATATATAATAAAAAATACAACCCAATATAGAAATATGATACTAACCCTATTTAGATTTTGATGTATAAAAATTCCATCTCTATTTCACTCATTCCTCTCTCTCTCATATTTTTTATATTTATAAAAAAATATTAAAAATAAATAAGTAAATAATTTTTAATATAAAATTATTTTTATATATAATAAAAATTAGCTTAAATAATTATAATAACTATTTAAAAATTATATTTATTAAAATCTCTTCTTCTGGTTATATTTTATATAATACAATATCTTATACAGTGACATACCAAACACTGTATAGTATTAAATTTTTATCAGGTCTTATACAATCAGGCCTTATACTATCAGCCCTTATCGTATCAGGCCTTATACTATCAGGTATACCAAACGGGCCCTAAGAATTAAATTTAACCAAAGGCTACCAACATAAATACCTTAAATAACATTATAAATTTTCAAACTATATAACATAAGAATTTTAAATTTATATGTTACTTTCTTATTGAGTAAAATACTTAAACCACTCCATATCATAATCCACAAATTTAAATTTTAAGCATTTTTCCACTCATCCCTCCACCCTCACAAGACCCAAAAATCTAAGTACCCATCAAATTCAATTCCAATTGTGAACGAAACAAAACCACCACCTAGCTTCAAAGGAGGGAAGCTCACCAAGTGTGGGTTGATTTTGAAAGGAAGTAAGAGAAGAACCGAGCTGCCCACAAGAAGCAGAACATGGATGGAGGGAGGCGTGACTAAGTGAGAGAGAGACATAGACAAGGGAGAGGCGGACGAGAGAGAGAGAGAGAGAGGCCGCGAGATAGTGACGGCCCGGTGGAGGGAGAGGGTCACATGGTGGTGGTGGTGATGTGAGGTTGAGAGAGAGAAACAATGAGATGCGAAAGTGAGAGAGGAAGTGAGGGAGAGAATCTATGAGAGAAAGAGAGAAAGGCAATGAGACTATAAAGAAACAAAAGAATCGGTGAGAGAGATCATTGTGGAAGAAGATAGAAGAAAAGGGGGGTTTAGGATGCACAACACCACTTAAGGTTGCATGGTCCCTCCCCTCTTTTATCTGTTTTTTTTTTTTAACAAACACTTCAAAAAAAACTTTATCTAAACAATTTTAATACCTCTATCACTATATTCTTAAAAGTGAATAGGGAAAATACTCAAAGACATAAACTATGTAACATTTTAAAAAGTCCCAGTTACCAACATCTTATTTTAAACAAGCATTTTATTTTATATAGGGTATTACATTAGTTGACTTGTTTCAATTGATTTTGAAACAATAATTAATCAAGTAGTTAAATCTTAAACATTAATGTAAGTCTATACAATAGTAATGTTAGTTCCAAGTATAACAAAGATAACAATAAATTCTAATAGATAATATTATTGGTATTAAAAATTGTAATAATAATTGTAGTATAACTTTAAAAATACTAATACTAATACTAATACAAATAATAATAAGTAAATAATCACGTCAATGACAAACTTGAAGTCAAGTCTTTGGAAGTAAAGTCTATTAATTTTAGTACATGATGTTTAAGATATAAAAGATTTAAAAAAAAAAAAATGTAGAAAGAATTTTTATTGTGATGGATGGTCGAAAAGAAAAGTAAAACATTAAAAATAATCACTTTACTAAGCATGATGATCATAGAGTCATCTAGAAAATGTTCCGGGGATTTTGTGGAAATTAGAAGTAAGATGTTCAAAAAGTCATATGGGAAAAAAAAAATGACAGCAGTGGAAATTGCACTACACCTTCATCCAATTTTTTCATTGCAAATCACTTCATATGCAAAAAGAAAAGGAAAGAAGCAAATAAAGTAATTTTACCATTCATGAGTGTTGGCAATGAGAGAAAAGAGAGAGGAAAACAGAGAGGGAGAGTAGCGAGAAGCGAAAGAAAGAGAGAGGGAATTAAGAAAGAAAAGTCAGAGATTACCAAATAACTTAATAGGAATATGTCATTTTTATCCTTATAAAATATAAAGTTAGAATATGAAGTTATTTACGAAATAAAATTATGGCTACTATTATTTGTTTATTCTTATTTAACTATTATTAATTTTAATTGCTGATCTTCTATATTAAAGTTATTCATTACTATATATTATTACAACTTATCTATGGTTCCCTTATATATTTACGTGACTCATTATTTAAGAATGTACCAATTTGGTGAAAGTAACAATTATTTTGAAATGGTTGAAATAAATAAAAACAAGCATTATGTCTTTTGTGAAATATTAGGCATAATGAAACCAACAAATCAAATTCAGCAACCAGTAAGCATAAACAAAATACTAAAAAGAATAGATTAATAAATAGTATTTTAAATTTTAATCGAGAAAAATAAAACAAAAATATATAATTATTAACAAAATTTCTAAACAAAAATGTGAACATTTTAAGGATTAGTAACTAGGAGAACAGTATCTTGAACAACTTTTAAAAGAATACTAAATTAAAAAAATTCCTAATAAAAAAGAATGAACATCTTCAGCACACCAACCTTTGAATGAATATTAAATAGGGAAAAGATGGTTTTGCCTACGGTCCTCCCAAAGTTGAGAGGATCCAATACTCACAAAATTTATTTTGGAAAGGATTGGTAATAAGTAGTAACATGGGGAGTAAAGACCATTTTTGGAGAGACTTTTAGTTATATAATAAAGAGTAAAAAAACATATTTTCTTTACAATTTATAATTATCTTCTTTCCATCTTTTCTATCATATTATTAATTAAGGGAGGATTTATATATAAAATTTGAGAGATTTTTAGTTGAAGAGTGAAAATTTTTAGTTCAAAAAACATCATTACTCGAATAAGTATTCGAGTACAAGCTTGTTTGCAAACTCCCTATTGCATAATTATAAATATCTCTAAACATTTAAAGAGTTAAAATACACTCACACCCCTTGAGGTTTTAGAAAAAAACATTTTATTCCATTTGCTCATAAAATATACACTCCACCCCACACACTAACACCCACTTAACAATGTTGGAATATTCTAATGGAATATTTAGTAAATCATGGTAAATAATTTTGTTAATATAAGAATTAACAAGTTGTTTCACCCCAGTCATTTGGTCCCCAACACGGCATGGTGTTGAACCTAAGAAAAGCATTGTATAACCCATATCCCCTCTTTTTTTTCCAGTACCCGAGTAGATGTGTCTTGCCATGTTACGACCAAATCACCTAATTTCTTTTTCATTCGTGTTCATGTACTGTTTGGTTTTTTTAATGCTTGGCATCTCTCTCATCATTAAAAATATACACCTCCAGTATATAAAACTTCTCAAGTGACCAATACCAAAATATTTTGCTTTAATTTCTTTGTCAATTTTTATTGATATCAAACCTTCAGTAATTTAGTTAAAGTGTAGTGAAGATAGAACTAGCATAGATGTTGGTGCTACACACTATATGGGATAGTTCTTGTGCACACTTTGCTGGTTCAAGCATCTATCAAAACGATTGCCATACTCAAGTGTAACTTTCACATTGTCAATAAAATTCACTGCCACAATATATTAACCAAATCGATACAAGGAGAATAGATACTAAAAGCCCAATTTAAGAGAACGAAAAGCATGACAGAAACTAGAAACCCAATTCAAGAAACCCAAAACTATAATAGAAATAGAAACATAAAGACGAGGATCGGGACAGGAAAGGCAAGAGCCAGACAAGAAAACAGGAAAGAAAGAAGAGGAACCTGAACACGAGGATCAAAGTGGAGGACCTTGTTGATGGTGTGCTTCTCATGGGAGTAGTGGTGAAGAGGCTAAGACTTTCCAGTTCCCACATATTACTGCCAGGGTAGGTGAAATTCTATTTACTGTTATGAGGTTTAATTTAGGTTATGGAAATAAAGGAGACTAATGGTGTTAAGTGGATAGTATATGGGGTGAAGTGTATATTTTATGTATAAATGGTGTAAAATGTTTTTTTTTTTATAAAATCTCAAGGAATGTGAGTGTATTTTAGTCAAATTTAAAAATTGATTCTCATTATGTCTCTTTAAAATTTTATCTTTCTTCTAATTAAAAGTTGGATGGAGAAAACTTTTCAATCTCCATTACATAATTATAAATTCCCCCAAGAATTATTCATGAACCCTCCATATTACTGTTCATTATCAATCATTACAAAAAAAAAATGTTTTGAGTTTCCGATTCTCTAAACATATTGTGAGGACTGTAGCTTTATATATATATAAAAAAAAAATTATAACATCATGACTTTAAGGATGCTAGGATGCTGAATTTTCGTAAAGCTTGCATATTAAATTACATTTTTTTTAAAAAATTAAACAACAATATAGCACGGTGGTGGTCAGACTTCAATCTGGAAAACTTTTTAACAAAGTCTTGGTTCAACGTATTTATTCATTAGGCCAGATGTAATATATAGGTGGCATGTTCGTATCCCTATCCATAGCGCATGATACATCCTTAGATGCTATGGTGCATGTTGTCAACTTGTATGCATTATGCATTTTTATTTAACCACAATTTTAAAGTGTGGCCAAATATATTTTAAGTGTGACTGAATATATTCAGTCATATCCATCAAAATGTGATTAAATGCACTATTATCTATCCATACTCTTCTAAATGTGATTAAATGCATCTAGTAACACTTTTAAGTATATTTAATCACATCTCAAAATATGGTTAAATAAAGGTACATGATACACCTTAGTTGATCAAGATGCATTTAACACTGGCCCGCATTCTCGTATGAATAGTTCATACTTCATAGAAGATTTGGAAAGCCGAAAATGCTTGGAAGGAAAGAATTCTAAAGCGGAGGAAAATGACGAGAAAGAAGGAAGAAGAATCTTTGATTCAGATGGGTAACGCAAACCTTTGCGCCACCCTCATCTATTTTTCAAACCCAACGTGCAGCACGTGAAGCAAATTGACAAATGAAACAAGTTCTTTTACTTTTTCGACGAGTGCACGCATCCAAAAGGCCGCCATCTCTGTCCAAGTCTAACAAACAAACGGCGCCCAAAAAATAATGGAACTTAATGAAACTTATTTTTTTAAGTTTATAAACTCTAAAAATAGATTATAAAAAAAAAAGACTCTAAAAATAGAAAATAATTCATATACTTTCATCAATGAAATTTTATTTAAGAATAATTCACACATACCGTCCATACAAGTTAAATCCTAATTTTATTCTGTCAAATTATTATCTTCATGTTTAATGAAAAAGTCTGATTAATTTTCTAATTATGAAACACTATTCAGAAAAAAAAAATACACGAACAAGTCATAATAATATTCTTTTTTCTAACCCGAAAAAGTGGCTATTGCCTTTCTCTTCCCTCCCTTTTTTCACTTTTCTCGCACCTTTATCTTCTCTAAAAGGTCAACCGAAACTCTGCAACAAGCTTTCAAGTCCACCGCGAAAAGCACCACCCTAGTAACACCCAAAGGAAATCAACAAGGTGATATATGTGAATTGGATGCAATTGCGATTGTAGAATTCTCGATCCTAGTTTCTTTTCTTTATATATATATATGCTGTTTTTGAAAGCCATCGTGATTTTGGCTTCGATGTCTTGGGAACAAGATTCAGCTGCGATCGTGTCGAAAATCTAACGTTGGACACAAACGGCTTTTGGTTGTTCGGACAAGTAGTGTTTGCGGCGTGTGTTATATTGTTAGTTGTAGCCATTGACCTGTTATGACTTATGAACTAGTTCCGGTTTTTCCTCTGTGTTGTTGTGTTTGTTGTAAATGATAGCTTTAAGAGAAGAACTATGTTACTTTGCGTTCTGATTTCAGTTCGTAAACGAAATAATTTACAGTTAGCTATTACATGAGGATGCACAATTGTTTATGATATTTGGTCCAAGGTGATTGTGGTCTCATCTTAAGGTTTAATTTATTTATAATTTATTTCGTAATTAATGCTATAGTTGGCTGCTGCAATGTTTTGTGATTTGACGTTAAGAGTCATGGCCAGAATTTGGCTTTGCCTTGACATGAAGCATAACATAATATAAATGCCAAATGTTTTTACTTGAGCTGTGATAAGTTTAGTATTTACAATGAACTGTTGTCACTTCTGGTGCTATGGTTTTTGTTTTAATTCACTTTAGCCTTATCTTTTTACTTCTATTGTCTATTTATTTATTTATTTTTGATATAGGTGAAGGAAGGCCTCTAAGTCATGGGAAATGCTGAGTCAACGGATGAATCTCAAGATAATTTTTACCAACAACCACCTTATTATGATGGGAGTTCGGCATATCCTAGTTATCATCAATCCTCTTCTTATGATAGTTCAGTGAATACTACCTATCATCAACCCTCTTCGTATGCTGGGAGTTCGGTGGATGGTAGCCACCATCAGCCTGCTTCTTATGCTGGAAGTTCGGTGAATACTAGACATCGTCAACCCACTTCTCATGCTAGGAGTTCGGTCAATACTCATCATCAATATAAGCAGCATCCCACATATATAGCTGACAATTTCAGCTCTTTGGATGAGGTTTTGGCCACTATTTTCGCTTTGTGATTTGGAGAGAATGCTCAGTATTAATCTTAGCATAACAAGGATAGTCACTATTGGTGAACTGGATTTCACTATCTGTGCAGATGTTTTAAATCTACTTAGCTCTATAGTATTAGACATGACTTCATGTTTGGCACTTATATTTCAGGTTGTTTCTGCTCTAAGAGAAGCTGGCCTGGAGTCTTCAAATTTAATACTTGGCATTGACTTCACGAAAAGCAATGAGTGGACAGGTTATTTCTTATAAATATGAAACTAATATTGTACATGCATATTAGCATATATGTACAGTGAATGTAGAAAAGTCACACCTTGATAATTGCAGGCAAGCAATCATTCCACCGAAAAAGCCTTCATCATATTGGAAACACTCCTAATCCATATGAGCAAGCAATATCTATAATTGGCCGTACTCTGTCTTCTTTTGATGAAGATAATCTGATACCCTGTTTTGGATTTGGGGATGGTGAGTAGCTGTTTCTAACTTTAGAGAAATTTTATTTGTTTCCTCTTCTATTGATTTCAGTGAATTTACTTTTGTAGCTTCTACACATGATCAGAATGTGTTCAATTTTTATCCTGATGGTAGATATTGTAATGGTTTTGAGGAGGCACTTGCACGTTACAAAGAGATTGTTCCACACTTAAAACTTTCAGGTTCGTCTTACTATATTATCTTCCTTGCTGACCAGATGTTACAATGTTATTAAAGGTATTTGTCACAAATATATCTGACTTTTTTTTTTGACAAATAAGCTTACCATAGTTATTCTATAGAGAGATATAGAGAGAGGATTTCAATAAGAGTTAGTGCATGTCACTAAGCATACCATGTGTTTAAAAAACAAAATTCCTCTGAACCTAAGGTCTGTTGGCATCTAATCCTTGTTAAGAACAATGATTGGTGTGAGATACTGGTTTAAGACTTGTTTGAAGCTCTCCCAGTGGGAGTTGTTGATACAATAGAAAAAACTATGAGGGATTTTCTTTAGTTCGGTGCGATGTATATTAGACGGGAACCAGATCGCTTGGTGAGTTGTAAGGTGTGTTGTTGTCCTAAGAAGGATGGGAGTTTGGATCTTGGTAATGTGGTGTCTAAAAACATAGCTTTGGCACGACAACAGCTATGTTGTTTTAATTTGGAACCTCATCTTGGCATTAGATTATCGGGAGTAAGTTTAGCCTAAACCAAAATGAGTGAGATGCTAATGTAGGAAGCTGAGTTTCTCATTTTAGTCTACAAAACTTTATCTCACATGGTTTCATTTCCCTTCAAGTTTTTACTTTCCTTGAAGGTTGTTAATGTCTTCTTGTATCAACTTTTGGGAAGACCATTGGGTCAAAGATTCTTCTCAGTTTTGTTTTCCCAAGACATTATCATCTATTTTATTGGAAAAGAATCCTCTAAAATGAGGGTGATTGTAAAGTGAAAAAGTGAGGGGTTATTCACCATTGGATCAATAACTTCTATTACAGGTGGATCCTACCAAAATGATCCAATGGTGAGTGGTGTCTCACTTTCTCACTTTACAACCATCTTCACTCTAGAGGATCCAATTCCTATTTTCTTATACTATTCTGCTATACACAATTTGTAGTGTTCAATACTTTGCTTTTTTGTAGGATTTTCATTTCTTTCATGACTAAAATGACAGGGGATCTTCTGAATCAAAGATTCTCTTGGATCTCAATGACTTTGTTCTCTTGTCATCTAGTCTAGATAAAAGGATTTGGTCTAGGTATTCCTAACTCATATTTTGAGTATAGTGTATTCCATCTTGACAAACCTATTAGTTAAGCCTTTTATTTGGACAGTAGTACTTAATGGAATTAACACTAATGACACGCAGATTTCTTAGAATCAGTCCCCCGCTTCTTATATTGTTTTGTAGAGTGTCTCTTCATGAAATTCTTCATTTGACATTTTCGGAGAGTGTTGAGTGTGCCCTAGATCCTTGGACCAGCTTTTTGTTGACCGGCTTTGCTGGTTTTGGATAAAGGTAATGGAGCCAAAATTTTGTAACAATGTGCAATCTATGCGATGCTTTCGTTTATTTTGTTGGAGTGCAATTCTAGCGTCTTTTAGGAGAGTTCATTTAACGAGCGGCTTCTCTGGGATAAGATTAGGCATATGAGTTCTACTTGATGTAAAAGTAAAACACATGGTCTTTTCAAATGGGGTGGAGGGTGGTGGAAGAGGTTTGTTTCTATTGTTAGCTTTGCTTCATTGATGTTTCCTTTGTTCTCTCTTTTTGTTTCCCCAGATGGAGTATCTCTTATTAAAAGGAATGTGTGATGCTGAGAAATGAAAGAAACAGAGAGAAAATAAAGGAGAAAGTGTTAAAGGAGAAAACAGAGATAGAGAAACTTTCTGAAGCCAAGTTACTGAATTTTATTAATTAAGGCAAAATGATTTTACAACATAGGACTTATATTTGTAGCTGTCTGTGCAGCTAAGAGACTTTGTGGCAGTTAATGACAGCAGACATCAAACTGACTTTTCTACAACAGCTGTCACTTAGCTGTTGTTACAAAGTACTGCAATATTTTAGAGTATTCCTATAGAACACTGGATACGCATGCAATTATACAACGACTCCAACTCATCTTAACATGCTAACGTATACTCTTAATACTTTTTCTCATAATTCTCTGTAATCTTCTTCTCTTTGTCTAAACAGTTTTTTCATATATATATATATATAAACTGTACATTTTTTGCTTCATAAGCTGAGAGTGCTCTCTGACTGCAGAAGGAGCTGTTTCCCAATTTCTAACTGTAAGCCTTCTCCTTGAAACTCAGCCTTGACAAGCTGTTTTTTTGGGGTTCACCATAGCTTCTTCATGTTTGTGTTTGTTTGGGCAGTGGTACATAACAGGATTAACATTAATGAGTTGTTAAGGTGTATGAGCTTTATACGGCCCTTTCTCCTGATATTTGGTGTTATAAGCTCAAGATTTTGAAATAAATAGTCATCTTTTGAATTGTAAATTAACTTGGAATTTGTAAAGTAGTTTATGTTGTTTGGAGATCGTTGAATCTGTGCACCTGATTTGTTATTTTTCATTTTTATACAGTATGGAGGTTTAGGCAGTAGAAATGAGAGCAATGTGGTTTGAAATTGCTCTTTCAGCTTGGGCGTGGTGCATTTTGCTGAAGAGCAATTCCGAAATCTTTAGGAGGAGATCACTTCCTACTTAGCCTTTGTAGGATAGGCTTGTTCTTAAGCCTTCTAGTAGGGTTCAGCTCATGGGGTGTATTGAGTGAGTTTCCTTGTTTGATACACAAGGGGACTAGTTTGCTTTCTAACCTGATGCATCTTCTTTGTTTTCTTTTTTTCCCCTAATCCTGTTTAATAATCCTCCTTAATTTTGTTCCTTTTCTATGTTGATTCTTCTTTTATTTTGAAAAGGAAAAATCCCCTATGAGATGAAGATTAGATTATAGAAGTTCCTTCCTTATTTATAGGTCCAACATCATTTGCACCTGTAATCGATGCAGCAATTGACATTGTGGAGAGAAGCAATGGTCAATATCACGTTCTTGTCATTGTTGCTGACGGACAGGTTCTATCTACTTATTTTCTCCGATTATTTTCTTTTCACGGCATGATGTAATTGTATTTTCCTACTTCTCCTGTTCTAGAGTATTTTTTTCATTCTCTTTAGGTTAGCAGAAATCCAGATGCAACAAACAGAAAGCTTAGTCCACAAGAACAGGCAACTATTAGTTCTATCGTAGCTGCAAGGTAAAGCGATTTCTTTTGTAATCTTCTGCTATTTTTTTATGGTATCTGTCTTTTACATGAAGCTATTCTGACTGTCAGTCACTATCCTCTCTCAATAATTTTGGTTGGTGTTGGAGATGGACCATGGGATGAGATGCAGCAATTTGACGATAACATTCCTGAGCGCTTATTTGACAACTTTCAGGTACTTGATAGTAATTAAATATTCGAGTACTGTCTGCTTTTATAGTAACTTCTACATTTATAGTAGGAGATTCGAAGGCCTGGATTTTTACATATTAATGACAAAGGGGATAGTACATTAGCCAATTCCAAAATTAAGCTGAGTCTGTTATTAGTTGGCCATAATGTTTTGTGAATCTATTCTCTTGGTCGAGACAGATACAGTCTAGATTTCTACTATCTCAATATCAATAAATGTAAGATGGCTGGCAAGCAGGTTTACCCAATGTCTAATATGGATTAAGGAGGTTCTGGGGTTAAATGTGGAGATAGACCTTTTGTCACAAATTTAGCATTTTAAAATCCCATCTGGATTTTCTCTGTGGCTTTTTCTGCAAGGATCAAACATTCATTGGTATGTGATTTAGTAGTAATCACTTTGAAAAATGCATAAATGACTGCTTAATCCCAAAAAGGGGCTGGAGAATTTTCGGTGTTGCATGTTTTAGAATACCGCGCTTAATTTCATTATAATGAATTTTTTTTTTCCTTTTTTTAATTGATGAAATTGATATATAATCTACCATGTTCCTTTTTATCCCCCCAGTTTGTGAACTTCACAAAGATCATGGCTGAGAACACAGAAGTATCAAAGAAGGAAACAGCATTTGCACTTGCTGCCCTTATGGAAATTCCATTTCAATACCGAGCAGCCCAAAATATACAGCGTAACAAGTAAGCCAAGAACCACGGTTATGATAGTTCTAAATTATATTCAGGGAAAACTGAGTGTCAAATCCTTCTGATGCAGTGGAGAATCGCGAGGTTATCAAAATATAAGGCCTCTCCCTCCACCCAAGGCAGTGATAGATCATGATAAGGCACTTCTAGCTGTTCCACCGAAGACAAATTTTGAATCAGTTGAGCCAATAGCTCCGGCAGCTGCGGAGCCAGTATGTTTCCTTGCTCCTCTCTCTCTCTCTCTCTCTCTCTCTCTCTCTCCGGGTTTAGATTCATGTTGAGGTCACATTATGTTCATGAGCTAATTCTCTTTCTCCTGTTCAAGGTATGCCCTGTTTGCCTGACAAACCCGAGGGACATGGCTTTTGGATGTGGTCATACAGTAAGTCTCGTTAATAAACTTGTTCTTGTTTAATGCTTATGTCAATGTGCCCTAGAACCTTTGAGCTCTGTTAGTGTCAGTTAAAAATCTTACGAATTAGATTATAATTTCCACACTGAAGTATCCTTATTATCACAACAATAAAAGCATTTTTAATGCTTATGTCAATGTGCCCTAGAACTTTTGAGCTCTGTTAGTGTCAATTAAAAATCTTACGAATTAGATTATAATTTCCACACTGAAGTATCCATATTATCACAACAATAAAAGTATTTTTCCCATTAGCTGAAGTTAGCTGCATGCATCAAATAATGTCATCATGTTCTGTTATAAACTAGGTTTTTCGTAAAAGCCATTTAGATTTTAGATCAAGGCCTTTTTAAATAGAACTTATACTTCTTTACAAGTAATGATATTTTAAGGGAAAATGACCAAGAGGGCCATCCACTGCTCCAAGTCGGATAAATATTCCCAACATTAATAGACATTTGAAAAACAGTATCTTATAAAATTTTGTTACTACAAATTCAGAAAATGACCCGTAAACGCATTCTGTTTTCATCTGTTGTGTATAACATGCATGTTTGAGTATAATTTCATTAATATGCATGTAAAAATGTGTACGGTATTTATTTGCCCTTTGTTTTTTTTGTTTTTCTTAGACTTGCAAAGAGTGTGGCGTGCCATTATCTTCATGCCCTTTGTGCCGACAGCAAATTACAACTCGTCTGAGATTGTACACTTGAGCCGGAGATTCTTTAATTGCTGATTTATTCTATATTGCATTGTTGCTATGATCCTATGTACATAGTTACAACACTGTACCATTATTTTGACATCTCGGTTTAATGGTGAGATGTAAGGAAAGGTTGAAGCTGATTAAACGAAATGCTCATTGATTAAAGTGTATATAAAAAACGTTGAGATATATTACAACGTACTTAATAGTCTTTGTCTAAATTAGTTTGGAAACAACAGAATAAGCCCAGCGTCTGTCCTGGAACATTTTACATAATCAAATTTTTTTTTTTTGGTCCAAAACAAATGAATATTACCTAGTTCATCGAGATTTGTCTTCAAAATTGGAGAAAACGATGTGATTTTATATGTAAATGGGGGAAAAATGCCACAATTTTATTAAACAAGGGAGGTAAATGTTATTCACTGTAAACTTATGGCATTTTATTATATTTTAGAATGTCAATTCTACCTTAAACGTTTCCTTTCCAACAAACGCGTCCTAATAATATTATCACATTGGGAGTGTTTGGTATGCATGCATCTTTTCATATTCTCGAAAATGTGAAAATATTCCCATACTTGGTAGAAAGTTTGAAACAACATTTTCGGAAATATTACATTCTCGGGAATGAATCACTCCCAAAACATTACTACTTCTCTTCATGGGAATTCAATATCTCCATGGGAAAGAAATGTTTGATATTATGAAAAGACCAAAATACCCTTATCGCCATCTAAAGTCACCTACCACCGATCACCGGCCGCCACCGTCCACCGTCCATCATCCACTGCCTACCACTTTCCGGCGCCGGCCGCTGCCGCTATTAGCTATCCATTGCCTGCCTGCCGCCGTCGTGCGCCACCTTCCCACCGCTGATGTCCACCACCTTCCTGTGCCGTTTGCTGGCCACTGACGACCCAACCGGTGCTGTTGCTGGCCAGCCATTTGCCACCACCTCCATCAAGGGTATTTTGGAAAATTTATTAAATATTCCCGGAAATTTAATTTGTATACCAAACACTTTAAAATATTATATCTAAAAAAATTATTCCTGAAAATAGTATTCTTGGGAATCCTATTCCAAACAATGAAAATTCATTTCGTCTACCAAACACCACCATAAGGCAGCAATCCCGTCCATTGCTTGGACAAAAATTGGAATTTGAAATTGCATATAGAATTATTTAGCTTATTATTAAGAGAAAGAACACACCTGACTACCCTCTTTCCAGGCGACTTATTAAAATAAATCTTTACTTTAGTCCTCAAAAGAATTTCAAAACATCAATTTGATCCCTCGAATTATCCTTATCCTTATATCAATGTAGTTCTTAAATTATATATTTAGTTGTTAATAATAGCCTTTTACAATAAAATAGTTTAAAAATTTATCATTTAAAGCCTAATTAATATCACTTGGGCCAAATAAATGCCACTGGTCCTTTGAGAAACTAACCTTTTGCTTGAATAACATGAAAATAAGAGAAAGAAATTGAAAGAGACAACTATAAGCAAAGATTTATCTATTTATTTATCTCTTGACTATAATGGGAGCAAGTTTGAAAAATGATTTTAGAATGTCTAGAATAGAGCTAAAAGGATCTCTTAATGCCTTCCTTTTACTTCTCATCAGAGTTATATCAAAACTTAATCACAATAAGGAAGAAAGGGGAACAGGCACACTTGAAGAGTACAACACAATGGATAGTTGTATGCAACGTTCGGGAATGATAAATTGCTCCCACAAAACGAATCTATTGATTCTTTCCCAATTGGTTGGACCATAGATGCAATGATTTATTTCACAGGCAAGATCTCTTAAGTCCAAGATGGCCCGGCTATGCCAAGAAAAAGAATAGAAAACTGACTCCTTAAATGTATGCTCCACTTGACTAGGGGAAAACAAAGAAGAAAAGGGGGAAAAAAAGAGCGTGCCACAACAAAAAATTCTCTTCCTAGAGAGAAAATGAGAGAGAAGGATAGTAATTTACATTTACCACTTTGTAATTTAATCTTTTCTTTAGTTATATAAAACAAATTAATAAAACCATCTTTTACATATAATTACATTTTCTTTCTTTCCATTTTTATTTTTAACCAATTAACAGAAAAGAAAATGCACTTTTTTCTTTATTCTCTCTTCTCTTCATTTTCTTCTTCTCATTTTCATTTTTCATCCAATCAAAGGGTAAATGTTCCAAAAATCTTCTGTTAACCATAATTAAGCTTTCCTTTTACACTACGCATGCCAGAATTGCTGAACAAAGATTACCTCTATTAGCTTCAGGAACCGCAAGCTTACATTCTATACTAAATGATCCTTCTAGTAAATTCGTATCTAAACTAGATCATACAGAAAATTAGGCCCGTCGCTACATTTACTTTCCTTCCAGCAATAAGAATACGGCCAGAAGTGCATGTCATAGGATTCCAAGTCGCGGAGGTTCTCCTTCAGTTCCCAATTCAGCAAATTTAATGATGCCTACAATTGTAAACATCTATTTATGTCAACCCCGATTACAGACTTGGATATATGCATCTGCACGCATATGTAATTCTTCAAAAGTATAGAATCTTACAGGAAGTTCATATGATACTTAAACCAATTCAGTCCAGTTATGATTAACTCTGGAAAATTAATAATAAAGGTCGCTAACAAGGGTTATTTAATTTTAAGGGATAAATTACATCAAAATTATTTAAGACGACCGAAGAATTATTTAAGGAAAAGGATACAATAATTTTAAACAGTAGACAATAATACTCTTAATGAAATTAGGAACAAATTTACAAATGACCATTTCTTTTTATTGAATAGTCATTTGTACTAAGTGGTTAACAAATGAATATAAATAGCTACAAAATATTTAATTAGAAAGAAATTTGTTATTGGCTACTGATCTTTATAAAGTGATCATTTGTTAGCAATGAAAATAACATTCTATTTATTTTTGAGTAAGTTTTTCTTTTCATGGAGAAGACATTTGTTATCACTAAATGGCTTGACAGTGTAAATAAAGTTCATTTTATACATAAAATTAGATAACAATCTTTGACTAGCTATTTCTTTATTGAGGGTTCATTTGTTACCACTAAACGATTATCACTGAAATTAAATACAATTATGAACAAATTTGTGAATGTATGTTGAGTGATCCTTTGTTAATAAGGTGTGATTATTTCTTTATATTGATGTTTGAAACATTATTATATATTTTGATTTTTTTTAATATAAATAATAATTAATATTTTTTATATAAAATTATTATCATGATGCTTAAAAAAATTGAGGCATAAAACCCTTGCTTTCCCGCTCTGGGTTGGAGTTAGCTACGAAAATTAGATCAAAATTTGTTATTGACTATTAATTTTTATAGTGATTAATTGTTACTACCGAGTGACTAATAGTATAAGTAACATTCTTACGGTTAAAGGTATTATTGTCTACTGATTAAAAGTATTTGATCTTTTTTGCTTAAATAATTTTTATTAAGTGTTTTTTTAATAATTTTAACGTATTCAATTCTTCTGCTTAAATAATAATAGTCATTAATATAAATTTTCCTAACTTTAAAAGCCCATAAACCCGAACTTTATTTTTAGAAAAAATACATAATATTTGATACATGTACAAATTCTTTGCATTGCAATTCTTGAATACATTAATGGGTGAAATTCCTACCAGCCAGTGATTAGATCATTATGAAGACTGAAGAGTGAAAAGCATTGAGAAATAGCTTAAAATGCAAGTAAATACGGACCTTGACAAAATCTTAGAAGTTCCATCGGTCCAATTGCAGCTTTGCTTCAGCCATATCTTTCTGTGCCTTTTTTCGTCGATAAAAAATTGGACAATCACGACTGTAACACAATGTGCAGTATAAATCAGTGATAACAGTGAGTAGCAGCAGTCATAATGCAAGTTCTTGAATGAATACACAACAGCAGTCGTGGAGACATGAGTAAGAAGAAACCAAGGCACCAAGAAAATTTCATTAAAAGAGAAGAGGGGTGTTGGACTGATAATGATAATCTGGTGCCTAATTGAGCATAACTCCAGCCCAAAATCAATCCCTTAATAATATAAAATTTCACAGAAATATAAAATACCTCGTGCAGAGAACATCCTGATGAAGCGAACCTTGGCACTCCTGACACTGTGTCCACAACCTCCCGAAAAGCATCTCTAGCTCAGACACTGCAGCCACACCATCACTCATTTTGTCAAATAAAAAACAGCATGAACCATTCATTACAACGTAAACATCAGAAATTGAACATAGGGTACTCAAGAAATACCTACCATGAGCCACTGTTTTGCAGTACAGTTCGGCTTCCCTTCCCTTGCAATGTGAGCAAAGAGTGCGATCTCCACTGCTGAGCCAAATGCCACAATAGTATTATTATTATTAGGCCTTTGTAAATACACACAAATGAACCTCCATTTTTTTTTTTTTGGATAAAATAAACCTTCATATTACATTATTTAAATGCAAGACCTATGTATTATCAGGTATAGAACTAGTGGAAATATAAATTGCAAGCTAAAGGCGCAAAAAGTCTTAATATCAAGCACTGGACAACATTTGGTCGTATGATTCCTATTACACCTGAAAAGCCTTGTTTTCCAGTTAAGAGAAAATCATAATAAATTCTCCCAGAAAATGGCATCAAGGAGAAGATTCAAGATTCCATAATAGCTCAAAATGGGACCTCCTCTGCACAAGGATATCTCACTGGTGGCAACTACAGAAACATATTATTGAAAAGTGAGAGTAATTTACAGAGGATATAAATTCAAATGGTTGACTATTCTTCGTCCCTTAGATCCTCAAAATCTCTCAAATGTTCATTATAATGATGTCCCAAGGTCTCTTGAGTGCTGGACTATGTTTCTTATACAGTTCAATTCAGTAGAAAATCTCTTAAATATGCAGGCAGGGTAATGAAAAAGTTAGCAGGTGTATCAATGGCAAGTCTTCATATTTCTAGAGTCTAGTTCCTATAAATCTTATTGCTTACTAGAACCAAAAGAAGCAACCACTATAATGGGAAAACATAAAGACAAAATTGACCGGGAAAATATTAGAGCCTAAAGAAAACACAATACAAAAGGAAAAAATTGGATACCTAAGTAAAGCTTTGCAACCGATGCAAGTAAGCCGTTTCTTAGCAAATTTCATTATGCCACTGTTTGATGGAGTTGAAATAGAAATAGATCTTGTGTGGCTTCCATGGAGGAGTTCCTTGCTAGCATTCTTCAGAATTGGCTCAAAAATCCTTAGAATTGGCTGTAACATGAATGAAGCTAATCAAGAACAGTAAATATTGGAGAAAATCTATAACATTTATTAAACCGACCTTGCTAATTTGATTCTCAAGATAGTATTGGGGGTCTATGGGTATGTTGTTCTCCAGCACATATATTGGATCCTCTGATCTCTCGTAAGCCTAATTTTCTTACAGATGTTAGTTAGGAAAATCTCAAAAATACTTAAAAAAATTTACCAAAAAACAAGGAGGGGGCAATGTGAATACCTTGGCACCTTTTGCAGCTTTAATAATAACATACGGTACTCTATCCCCAACATTTGGAGCAGTGGCAGCATCTCGCTGTCAATTAAAAATAAATAGAATAGAGTTATGGCCCCGAAAACAGAAACATCACAAACTCAGTATGCTGAAAACAATAAATATAAATTTTATTGTTGTAATAAACAATTCATGGTTTCACAAATAGTTTACCAACATTAGGAAACATCATCATATGGGATATAAGCAAACAAAATGCCAGCATCTACATTAAATTATGATTCGTAGCTCTCTTTTTAATATGCTTTTTCATGTTTGAGTATGACACATTGTGCATGTGATCACATATTATAATAACACTTATTTATTCTTGGCCAAATGAATCTAATTTAAAAAGAGAGAAAGGGGGGGGGGGGGAAGCATTGCATTTAATTATCACACCCGACCTTGCGCATCCTTTCAGCAAGTTCAACATGAGCTGCCTTTACTTCATAATCATCTCCTGTCTTCGTCAAACCCTACTAAAGCAACAAGTTAATGCAAGTTTATAGCAATTATACAACTAGTACACTCACATCAAATATTTGAATGCTCCACAAGAAGCAATCAATTAGCAATGTAAAAAATCTTTAGAGGCTCTGTAGAGCCAGAAATTCCCACCTTTGTAATAACCAAAAGTGATAAATCCATTCGGTTCATAAGAAGATCTGAAATTGCATTTTTAACATACTGAACTGCCCCTGGGATGTCCCTGTCAATCAGTATTTTGTGAAGGCAATCGTTCACCAGGTTTTTGACCAATAAACAATTGTCTCTCCGAACAGTTTCAATACCTGTTGAATGCAAGGGTAGTTTAAGAGGCATTTCAACAAAGCAACAGGAGCAACTAGTTGATAGATACCAACGTTTACCTTTAGTGTCCATTTTGTCGAAATTGTCTGGTTTAGTCCAAAACAAACCAGCATATCTCTTCTTGCTAATCAGGAGATATGGATAGTAAACCTTCTCAAACTCTAGTTTGATGGGCTTCACAAGAAAATGGTAACAAATACATAAGGAAATAGTTAAAATAACAAATAAATGAATCAAATAATTTCAAACACATTTTAAACAAAAATGAAAGCAAATCTATATTTTGGGATTTCATGTCTGTTTTTGATTGGTTAATAGAATTAAGTTTGGAGCTTTTGAAGGTGCAACTTAAGACTCCAGCAGACAAATCACTACAACTTCAATATCTAGAGTTACAAGACATTGGATGCAATATCAATTACAATGTTGTTATCCATCTCTATACACAATAACCCTAGCAGTACTAGCTTGCAAATTTTATGAAGTAATCAATGATAGCTTTTGCCATGTATATGAATGTCATATATAAAATTAACACTGTAATCGCTTTAAGTAAAATAATTGAAATAACTTTTGTTCTGACTATAAGAGAAATAGTGATGGTGGGAAGACTCAAAGTGATAATGTTTTGTTTTGTAAGCTTGGGCACCTCATGTTTATTGCAAACTTGTGCCCAAAAAATAAAAATCAGGACCAATCATTACTTCATTGTTTGGAGATTTATTTTTTTTTTTGAAAAAAAAAAGGTGTGTACAACTATCATACAAGATTTTATTGCTTCAATCAGCATTCACAAGAAAATAACATGAAAGAACAGCTTCCAAGCTCAAGATTTCATCACTTTCACAAGCTACCATACAAGGAACTAAAGCAAAAAGATAAAGTAATCCAGACTGTTACTTTCGTGAAAGTTCCACTAATATATTCAGCAGCTTCTCTCCCCAATTTCATAGCCTCTTCTACAGCAGAAACACCAAATTGTACCATGACCGAATCTGTGTCCCCATATATTACCTGTAGGAAGAATTGCATTTCTTTGTAAGACATCAGGCATTAAAATCTGTCTAATCATTTATGGCAGAAAATCTCATACATACATTAAATATAAGAAAACAGATGCATAACCAGAAATGTGAAATTTATTTGCAAGGCTGAAAAGTCTTAAGCTTTTGGCACAATGTTAAAAGTTTCGATGCCAAGATGTAGCACCGTAGGACTAGAAAAGGATCATACTTGCTGTAAAGTAGATAAAATACAGTAACCAAATTGAAGCAAAAGTAGACCACTGTACTTTCAGGGACCAAGTCATTAACTTTTCTTCTGATTGGCAACTGCAGCCCATACATGATAAGTAACAAGGGAAAATTGTCATCTTACCTACGAAGTTTGAATAAGGGTCAAGGCACCTAGAGAGCTTCAACAACTGAACCAAGAAACCACATATAGTGCAAAACAGGCAGCAAAAACAATAAATTTTCTAAGTATAATACCTCAGCATTGTTTTCATAGCCATTAAGAGTTGTAAATTTGTCTTCCACAAGTTTTTTTGTGTGCTCGATCATTTGTCGGCCTTTTCAACAAATCCAATGCATGCAATAATAGGAAGTCAATGGAGATATTTTATTTAAAAAGAAGCATGATATTCAGACTATAAAGCACCGCGAACTAATAGTTTAGAGCAATACCGTAGCTTGTTACACTTGATGATATCTCTAAGCACGGTAACTGACCAATAGTAGCCCCTGTAAACCCATATACAGAATTTGCACTAATCTGGAAAAAAAAGAAATATATAGAAATGAAATTTAAGATGTTACCAAGAACTAGTACAGTGATTGAACAAGTATCAAAAGAGAAGCCAAGGGAAAAAGACAAAATCATGCACAGCTTACCTTAAGGGCCAGTTGTCGACCATCGAGCACAGCCTTCTCAAGGGGATCCTTTGCCTCCTAAAGTAGAAACAAGGAAGATAGAAATCATGTACAAGCAGAGAGAAGATATAGAATTCAAAATATTAAAATTTAAAATATATTTAAAAAAAAAATTCAGCAGAACAGCTGATAGAAAAACAATCTAAATCCAGAGTCAGTATTCACAGTAAGTACAGAAAGGATACCTTTAAATCTGCTTTTGCCCTTTTACGGGCTGCTAGTAGCTCTTCAAGAATTTCAGGAAGTATTCCCTACATGTATCCCCATTATGTCAGGGCCTGAACTTCATATAAGCATAAACTTCTAAAATGAAATCAGTGTTGAACCTTAGGAAAAAAAAAGAAGACAAAATAGCATATTCAACAACATTTTACAACTAACAGACCTTCTGTAAATTTGATTTAACAAATGTTTCCCCGGATGGAGTTTTGTTCACTGACTCTGGAGGGAGGTTGAGTTTGCGAGCATCTTCAGGGGTCACCTTCACGAACAGCAAACATAAAATTTCTCACAACTGTTGCCCCATAAGAATTTAATGAAGCCAATGAATTAAAGAGAGAGACAGAGAGAGAGAGGATAAGAAAGCTCAGAAGCTCTAGGTAGTAACTAGAAACAGTGGTGAAGATTTACCAGAGTGCAATAACATAAATTATAGGCCATCATAATAGATGGATACAAAGATGCAAAATCTAAAGTAGCAATTGGCTTTTCATAAAATCCAGCCTTTGCCTCCAATACCTGCATGTTGTAAAGTTCAAAAATCATGATCTCCTGGTCAACAAGCAAAAGTTGGACAACTAAAATATCCAAAAGGAAAATAGGGAAAACGTATACCAACATTTTCTCCAAAACTAACATACACCTCCATGCATAGAGATACTTAAAATCATGCTTTCATTTTTTTTTTTAGGTTTTTTTTTTTGTTTTTTTTTTGGGGGGGGGGGGGGGGGGGAAGGTATTTAAAGAGGAACAAGACAAGGGAAAAGTATTTAAGACCAACTCCAAAGTGCAAATGCATAAAATACTTCAACGTTAGCAAGAACAGCCCATAATATATAATATATAATATATAATATATAAACCTCTAACAACAGCACAAATCACTATTAGTAGCTAAACAATTTCCTATAAGAATAAGACCCAGCACAAAAAATGGCTGAAATGCAAGTCAAAGTCCAATCTACCGTATTTTTCCAACATATCTGAAAGTATGCCTAAACTAATACGGAGATTTAGGATATGTTTGGTTTGTGAAAATATTTCTTATTTTCATTTTCTGTTTTCATTTTCTGAAAAGGATTTTCATTTTCAGATTTTATGAATTTAGGAAATACGTTTGGTTTGTCTGTTTCCAAAAAGAAAAAATAATGAAAATATGTTTGGTTTGCCTGGTTTTTAAAATATATTTTTAAAATCAAATTTGAGATAATAAAATTATATTTATTATTAAATAATGAAATTGATATATATATTTGATATTAGTATTTTGTTCATCTATTAAAAATATTTATTAAAATAATAAATAACTCTATAAAATATTAAGAATAAAATAAGTTACTTACTTTTTAAGTTATTTTTTTATTATTATCAATTATTATATTTTGATTTATACATAAATAATATTTAAATATTATAGTTAATATTATTTTATTATATATACTGTCAATATAAAGTATAGGCATTTAATTATATATTACCATATCAACAAAAATATTTGATTCATTACTTTAAGAATAATACAAATATAAGTATACAGTGCCTTTTTCCTCTCTTGTTTTGTCTTTTTTTTTTTCTTTTTTTCCTTTTGAAAAAAAATTAAATGATTGGTAAAAATAAAAAAATGGGTAATAGGTTTTAAACACACACCACAAGATTTTTAGGCTCAACATAGAGCCAACTAAACTACAAACTTCTTTTTGTGCATTTTGTCCTTTTTGTTTCTTTTATCTCTTTAAAAAATTAAATGGTAGACAAAAATTGTGAAAATTGAGTGAAGAGGGATTCGAACCCTCACCCTCGGGCATGCAAGCCAACGTGCAAGCCACTGCACTACCAGCACGCAGATGTCAAAGTCGCTCATTAATAATATATAACAAAATTCCTGCGAAAGTGTGTTTAAAAAAACCAAAAAATCCTCCGTTAGGATCGAACACGGGTTGTGCAGGGTGAAAGTAGCAGAATCCCATTTATTTACCACCATGCCACCGCGTTTTTGATGAAAATATTTTCAACTTTCAGCATCAAATACTTTGAAAATGCTGAAAACATGAATTCAGCATTTTCAATTTGTGTGTGTTTTCAGCATTATTTTCAATGAAAATATTTTCAATCATATAACACCAAACATATTTTCAAGCCTAATTTTCATTTTTACTGAAAATGAAAATGAAAATCATCAAACCAAACACCACCTTAACTTTTTTGTAATTAAGAGCTCTTAACCACTGGAGACTTAATGAACTGAAAGAGCTCAGTTGAGATAAAATTACTATCAATATTTAATAACATATTATACAACTGGCACAAAACAAAGATAACTGAAGAAAGTAATATGGGGTAGGGGACAATGTCTCTATTAATGTACAAGCTATGGATGTCATACTCACTTGACCTTCCAGCATTAGGTACTCCAAGTAGAATTTCTTTCAACCCAACTCCACTTAAAGAAAATTTCTAACAACCCCAGAAGATGGCACTCTTTCAAGCCAAATATTACCGAAGATCATTTTTCAAAACTAATTACAAATCACATGCAGAGGACTTTGTAAAACTTCTGCTACATCTTTTTCTGACTGTAAAAATATGGCACAAGGACTTTCTCCCAAAAAAATACAAACAAAAGAAAACAGTCTTTACACAGAATGCAGCTACTAGAAGAGACCCACTGACAACATTATTAAGTTATAAACAGCATTTCAATTCCACAAACAACATATCAGCAACTATTTAAACCGAACAGTGATGCTAGGTGGCACTGTGGCAGCAATGCCCTAATTTGCAACAGCTGTAATGTGGAAATACAATACACACACACACACACACAAAAGAGAGAATTATGTAATGCAGCCTTAGAGTCTAGATGGCTATAAGCCTTCAAACCTCTAACTTTGATAACTCCACACATGTCGTATGTCAATTCAGTATCTAATTTAATCCGTGGTGGCAAAAATGTAAATAGAACTCTTAGAGAAAACAAGTCATTAAATAATTATACCATCAGGCAGCTAATTCAGCATCATATTTTCACCTCACATTTGGAGAAATGTCGAAAAGCAAACATGCATTTATATACATTGATGGACGATAGAACCTACAAATAATCACCAATGACCATTTAAAAGAATGGATCTGAAAAGGCAATGAATAAACTTACAGTGGCACCTTCAAATGTTCCTTGTTCTGAACCTGCCTGTTTTACATTAGGAATAACCAGGTTCTTCTGCTTTGCCTTCCTGAGAAGTTGAGAAAGTACCTGGAAGGAAAGAAAAAAGAAGCAGTTACTTCTTCAAATTCATGTGCCAAATATTTTTCATATTTCCAACAATTGATCTGAACAGAGTTTTAATGCTTACCTTAATACTTTGGCCCCTGGCAAGCAGAAAAGAAATTGGGACGCCTGTTACTCGAGCCATCTCCACATAATTGTAAATGAACATCAATTTATCCAAAAGCCGTTGAGGAAGATAAGCATCCTGCACAAAGAAGATCAGAATCTATTGATGCATCAATTCTTTTCAAACTCAACAATATGAAATCATCTGTAATGTTGCCATAATGGATTCACGACATTTGGTTCATATAACTTTGATGAGTAAAAGAACCATAAGCATTGCAACTTTTAGAGTAATAACCTACCTGGGTTACTGAGGATTTTAAGATATTTAGACACCAATTTGTCACTCCTTTCCACATGTTAGACGTCATCCATGTGACTTAACCTAACAGCTTAAACTTTGGGAAGAAATGGTTCAACTACATGGTCGTAGTATCAAAACCTCAATGACCAAGTGGTCTAGAGACTTATCAGTCAGATACTCAGATGCTGAACCCTAACAGAAGTATATAGAAAACTAACAATGCAAACCAAAAATGCTACACTTCTCAGTCAGATACCCAGATCATAAGATGAATTTGCAAACTATTTATCTTGATCGATAACTCTCATCAGTCAATACTTTCGAAACTAAAGTGATTTAACATCTTAATCATGGCATAACTATAATTAACTCCAACTTTTATCTCCACATAAGTTTACCTATCAATGAGAACTTAATGGGAAAAAACTGAGAAGACTGGACGGTTAACATTTGAACAAAAGGTAGCGGCAGAGAGCAGCCCAAGGCAAAAAGGAACCAAAATATGAACCTTTAAACAATACACAGCAAGGCGCCTCCTAGTTTCTGCATTTCCATTCTGAAGATCAGATATAATTGAATGATGAACATCCTCTTTCTGCAGTATACAAACATGTAGTGACTTGTTAAATTGATATGCTTTATAATTTTGCCATACAAATAAGAAAGAAAAAAATTTCAAGCAAAAGAAGGCAACTTGGAAGTGTAACAATTCACATATTTTTATATTTTATGATAGCCATAAGAATAGACCAAAAATGCAGAAAAAAAAAAAGCACATAAAAACACACACACACAAACATGCAAAACAGTACATAAGATAACCATTGGAAATTTATTTTGCTAAGTTATTATAACTCCATTGTAATCCATGTCGTCACAGCCAATAGCAAAAAGCCAAGGCAAAATAGATTTGTCAATTGTTGCTTACACCAACAATTAAGTCCTATAAACAGTTCCAAGATGTATTAGAATCAGAAAATAAAGTAAGAAAAATAATAGCATGGAATGACATCAAAAGATTGGCCTTACCTGCTCCGAAAGGAAGTGTGCTGAAACAGAATTCAAAGAATAAGAACTTAATTTGTAGTCTCTTTGCATAACCTGCAAAAAAAAAAAAAACAAAACCAACAAACTTATTCAGCAATAAAGTTGGATTATCAAAGCACAAGGAAATTAAGGAAAAGCAATATCGACAGAACCTGGAGCAAATCAAACTGAACTCTCCCTTCTACAGTAACTTCTTTACTTTCCCTGGTTCCATACTGTCTACAACACCATCAAGTATCACCAAGGAAGATGGTCAAAATGATTGAAAAGTCAAAAAATAAAAGGGTGAACAAGGTAATTTTAAAATTCATAGAAAATGCTGAGGACATAAAATGTTGCAATCACTTTTGAAACCAAGTTTCTGTTTCTTTATAAAAGTTGATCAAACCATATGAAACCCACCCACCCATCACAATTCCAGAAATTCAACTACTGCAAAAATAATGAGAGTGAAACTACAGAATACTTGGTTATTTCTTTTCTTTACCTTGATGAGAAAGTTGTATCCTTTACTCGAACCCTACTATTCCTGATACGGCCCAGAATTGGAAATTCTGCTATTTTCAGGGCCTGAGCTCTCTGAAAACAAGAAAAGCATAAAGTAAATATATAATAAAACAGTAGCCACAACCAGATGCTCAGAACCTTCCAATTATTAACTCTGAGTCTATTGTTGAATCTCAAAGTTAAGTCAACACCTCAATAAGATATGGCAGGTCAAATTTGCAGATGTTATATCCAATTATAACATCAGGGTCAACTTCACGGATAAAATCCTGCAAAAAAAATCATTCTTCATTAGACTATATTAAGATAATAAAGGGTTATAGTTCATTCAACAGTTGCATTATATCCAGTAGACTCCATGATGTACAAGTTCAAGACACAAATGATGATATTTGATAGTATTAACCACTAATACAGTTAAAGGCACTAAAGAACTTCATACTATACAATGAAACGCACGACATATCAGATATTTAATTAGCACATCTCAAAAACTCCTACTTTGTATAGTGGGCAATGGTGAATCAAATTCAGAGGTTTTATTAAAATTCCTATGCCTAATAACTAAGAATCAGGGTTTACTATGATAAAAAGAAATATAAACTATGCAGATACAATATGAATACCCTCCAAGCCAGCAGGACTTCTCTTTCTGTATCAAACGACATCACATCAACACCAACAATAGGAGAACATGAATCAAGGGTCATCACATTACGAATAAATGGCTGATCTTCTCCTTGTAACGTAACCAGATTTGCAATCTGCAAGAAAATGAAATTTTCAGTTCAAAAACAATAACATTGTGAATGGTTGTTCAGGTGGGACAAGAGAAGGCATTGGACCTGGATAACGGGATCATGGGTAGGCTCAGGAAAATGACCTTTACGACCAGCACACTCAATGTCAAAACTCAATATGCGAAATGGAGCCATCTTTGAATATTCACCTTCTGGAGCATGACTAATTAATTCTGAATACCTATAACATTGTTAAGGAGATAGAAGAAAAATCTAAAGGTTTGTTATGCAAATAAATAACCCTCTTATGGGGAGGATATTTGACGGTATCACACAAAAGAGGATACAAGCAATCAAACTCTAACTGGCAGTAAGACAAGCTCCTTGCTGTCTTCTTATATTTTCCAGCAGGAATTTCGATCCAATTACCACCAACTATATTGCAATCAATCATGAAGCGAAGGGCAAAAAGTACATTGCTTTCATAAGTCATGAAGCTCTTCATGCCCAGACCATTGAGCTGAATGCCTCTATCAAGAATACCTGCCCAGTTTTGAAATTTTGGCAAGAAACAAATTAACTCATGACTAAGTGCCGTTGAGAAGCATAACAATTGTCAAAACAAAAATGCCTACACATTAGTGTACAGATGCAAGAAAATAAAATTAAATGCTCAACCCAATGTGTAGGCCATGGTCATACCACAACATAACATTGCATAATAATACAGCCAATGAGAAGTAAGGATATAGTTTAAACATTAATCAGGTAACAATGGTCTCCTATGAGTTTATATAAGATGATTAATATAATGGACATATAAAGTCTACTGATAATATCTAATATACCACGGCAGCTGGCAACCATTGTAGGGAGTGCAACTACAATTTTGAGAAAGGGATGAGAATTGGACTGCTGATAATACATAATGCTCCTTCTCTGCACCAATTCAATACGACGAACCAATTTTCCCACATTACTGTTTCTATTGGCCTCTCTCATCCTTCCCTGAAGCATCACAAGACACAAACACAAGTAAATTAAGGCAATTTATAACTTACAAAAAAAAAGTCCCTTTTCTTAATTAAAAACTAGAAAATATTTTTTATCCTCAAGCACTAAGCCAATTACCTCAAGAATTTGATGAAAATTGGAGATATCATCCGGACCCATTCCAGGCGGACAGCTGATGTAGAAATATGGTTCAAACCCATGAACATTGCAGCAAACACTGTGTCCTAACAAACAAACAACATAAGAGCTTATTATACAATCCTACAAGGAACCACACACTTGAGAGCCACGATCATTAAGTATTATAATAGATTATATATAATTTTACAGCAACTTTTTTAATACACAGTTCATGAGCTCTATTGAAAATAGATGATGTCTGGGCAATTATATTAATACAGGTAACTAGAAAATTATAACTTGAAGTATGAAGAAGGAAACTGCGTATGAAAAAAAGTAAAATCCTTTCACGGATGCCAACAGTTATGCAAAATATACCTATAGATCTTCAAAAATTACAACTTAAATTTCAGAAGTCTTATCATCTTGTCACAGTTAGAGTCTTTTTATGAAAAGAGTTCTAAATCATGTAGTTGGCTTCAACTTCAGGTATGACAAATATATTCAACACAAGTATGTCAGACGATCAATGTACCACTTTCTGAAGTATTGATAACTGCATGTCTATAATTTTTCTATTATAGATAATTACAACTAAGCCTATGAAGTTATTATTTGTGGAGGCTTGTAAATCTTGATTAGCACCCAAAATATATATATATATATATATATAAACAAGGCAAGTCCACCAAAATAAATGCACCTTCTTCTGAAGTATCATAATGGCTATACATCTAGACTTTAAAAATTATATATAATGAAAGTTGAATTTGAATAACTGTTAAATGGGTGGGCTTCCAAATTTGAATGCGCATAAAATCTGAGTCCAATTCATGTCATATTTTCCACAGAGGAATATCAAAGAGTTTTTTCTTCTGGATCAAAGACCAATAATCCAAAAAGCTTAAGCTCCTCATGCAAGCTCCTTCGGGCTTGAAGAGTTGCACAGGCTGACTTTTACTTAGTGTGAAAAATAATTTAGTTATAAAATAAATATGGGGACACAAGGACCAAAGTCTTTTCACTCGGTCCAGGGTACTTTAATATCATGTCAAGGACCAACAATCCAAAATCTTAAATTGTTACATGGAGGCCCAATAATAATTTACATAATTAACAGTCTAATCAAATGATAATCTAGTACATTTGCTTATAAAAAAGCACAAGCAGATAAGTATGAATTTATAGAAATTATACAACTCTCAAATCTTACCCATAAGAAAGACAACAATCGACTAATAGTAGAGAGACTGACACACAGCATCTTGTGCTGTAGAGTAAGTGACAGCATAAGATAAGTACTATGCGACAACAGAAATGCTCAAATGTACCTTCAACTACAATTATTCTCTTTAATACTTCTAATTCCTAAACCAATCAATCATTCCCTCGTCAAGTTATACATTCAAGTTCTCTTCGCGAAAAACTTTTAACGCTAAAGTGCAATGCAACACTATAAACAGATAATTCTCCAATTGTTGATTTCAAATGTTTTTGCAGTACGAAAAGTAAACGCAAGCACGAGCTAACCTTCCTTAGTAACTCCGAACATTCTAATAATGGCAGCGGGTCCAGAAGAATTCGGCATCAACTCTTTGTGGCTCTCTCCAATCACATAATCAATCTCCAGCTGCTGAAAAACTAAGAACCAAAATCCGGAAAGAAAAAAAAACACAATAATCAAATTCCACAGAAAAACCCAAACCTAAAACCCTAGTGAAAAAAATTTTCAAGAGAAATTGCGACGGCGCGAATTACTCACGAACACTGCGAGATTGCGAGAGGTAGTCGTGGGAGAGAGGAGGGCGGGTCCACTTGGAGAGGCGAGCGGCGAGGGACTGGCGCTGCTCGATGTCGCGGAGGATGAGGGACTCTTCGTCCTCCGAGATCAGGGTTTCGTCGAGGAACACATCCTCGTCGACGAAATCGTCTTCCTGTGAGAGTGCCTGGCTCTTAGGCTGGATCGCCGCAGAGGGCTGCGACGGCGGCGGCGGGCGCTTCCGAGCGCCGGTGCTCATGGCTGTGACTGTGATCGGAGGAGGGCTTCGGAAAGAGAGGAGAGAGAAAGAGAAGTGGCGTTGGGAGAGTGAGTGTGAGAATGAGATTCCCGCCAGTTTTTGTTGGGCGAGTTCTTAGCGCAATGGGGTTTTCCCGCCACGGAGGGCACGCGACGACCTAATTTGGTGTTGGGTTAGGACCTGGAAATCATCCGAATGACCAAAAAGCCCATTGGTGTCATTTATTTTTACTTTCTTTTTTGTTGTACAAAGTTCAGTTTGTTGGCTTCTCGCAGGCATGAGGTATCTATCATTTAGGGGTCATTTGGTAGGGGATTTTAATTTTCATTTACGAGAATCTTAATCCTAGGAATATTATTCCTGGAAATAGTTTTTCCAGGCATATATACTTTGAGGCGTTTGGTAGACGGGTTAAAATCTCAGGAAAATTTTGCTCATTTCCAAAAATACCCTTGGCGGTCAAGAACAAGCGGTGGCCGGTCCGACGGTGGTTGACGGTGGCTCGCGGTGGTCGATGGTGGTGCAGCGGTGGCGCGGTGGTTGGTGGTGGTCGGTAGCGGACACCGACGATTTGTGATGGTTAGTCTTTGGTGCGGTGGCGGTCTGCGGTGGTCCGGTGACGATCGGTGGTGGTCGGTGGTTGATGGTGGTCCGGCGGTGAATGGCGATGGCGGCCCAAGCAAACGATGGTTCGGCGGCGCGATGGTGGTTCGACGGCAAACAATGGTGGTTCAGTGGCGGTTGATGGTGGTTCGGCGACGACTGATGGTGGTCTGCCTGCAAACGATGATGGTTGGCGGCGGTCGGCGGTGGTCCGGCCATGTTCGGTGGTGGTTCACGGTGGCGGTTCGGCGGCAAATGACGATGGTCTATCGGTGATCGATGTTGGTCCTATGGTCGCCGATGGTGGTTAGCGATAGCAAGCGGTGGTTTGCGGTGGTCTGCGGCTACCGTGATGGTCCGACGGCGGTCGATGGCAGTTTGGTGATGGGGGCGGTAGTGGAGGGTAACTGGTGGTGGGTGGTAGCAGGGGTAATTTGGTCTTTTCACATAGAAAAATATTCCTATGCTATGGGAATGTTATAATCCCATGTGTGAGATGGGAATATTTTGGGGGGAATGTTACCCCAAAATCAATCCCGGGAATGTAACATTTCCGGGAATATTTTTCCAAAACTTGTACCAAACATAGGCATATCCATGAGATTCCCGGGAATCCTATTCTAAACCCTCTACCAAACGCCCCTTTAGGGGCAATCGCAGTTGGAGGCCAACATATTCGTAGTATGCACTGCCTGTAATAAAATCTGTACCAGGGAATGCGAGAAGTGGGTTTCGATTCCTCCCTACTCAACTATTGTCGGACATGTAAATATGGATAACTATCCAATTGAGATTTAAATTGTGATTCATCATATTTAGAGATGGATCTAAGTATAAAAGGGTGGGTATATTGTCCCCACCAAAATTTTATATATATATATATATATATATAATCTTGATTATTTTAATATATTTGATCCCACACTAAGATAAAAAATATGTAACACTTCTTGTTATGTTGATTATTATCTTTACCCTCCTTACCAAAATTTTTTTGATCTATCATTGGCCATATTGTGGTGTAGTAGCCCCTTACCACTAAACTAGTCATCATTGATGTCTATGTTTTTGATATAGAGCTCACTCATGGTGTCTAGGTTTTAAAAGTGTCTTTTTGGTTGCATAAAGAAAATATTACTATTACCCCCAAACAAAGGAGTTTCGAAACCACCAATAAAAGTTAGTGCAATTGATAAGGAGCAGCTTCATATCTCGTAAATATGTAGGGGTGTATATGGGTATGGGTCGACACGCGAATCCGAAGATCTGACCAAACCCATGTGCAAAAAAAAAATCGGGTAGGGTCGGGTAATCGAGTAAAACTTGATTGACCTATTCAATATTCAATTCGGGTAACGAGTTTAAAAATTAAATCCGTTATCTGACACGAACCCCAACCCCAACTTCTTTTTTTAAAAAAAAATAATGACTCATTCACTTATATATTAATATAGAAAAATATAATCATAAATATTGACTCTTAAACTCTATTAATATATTACTGTATAATTAAATTTATTGATGATTGATATTATATAATGCATGATGTATAATATATTTCATGGTTATGATTATAGAATTAGCAATTATGTATGTAATTTTTTTTAAATATATTTGATTATATTCAAATTTTAAAAACACGATTTAAAGGTTTCAAAATGTCACAAAATAGGGTATTTCAATATATTTTTCATTCAAAAAAAAAAAAAAAAGAAGTTGGTTATCTACCCAAATACCCGACTCGATCCAACTCGAAAGTGTTCAGGTTGGGGGCAAAAAAAACTAAAAACCCAACCCAACCTGACCTTACTATATTTGATTGATTTAGATATTTTTTTCCCCTAAACCCGACCCAACCTGACCCGTGCACACCTCTATAAATATGCGAGCTGGGTTTACTAGAAAGGACTAATATCTTATATATGACAAATTACGATTCGAGTTCCAACTAAGAGAGATGTCCACATTTAATATCCAACCGTATCTCAAACAACTTCTAATGGAGGATACTAGTAAGAAACCAAAATAAATAAATAAAGAAGTTTTGAATAAAAAATTGCAAGAATTGATTTCTTCTTCTTTCTTCCTCCTTCTTCCTCCTTCTCTACCTTTCTTTACAAATTCCTGATGTTTGACAGTTTGATTTGAATTAGAAAAACTTCAAGCTAATGTAATCAATTTTTTAATATTGAAAACCAATTGATATTTTCTAATCGAGTGAAAAAAAAATCAAACTTGTTTTAGCTGGTTTATGTAAAATATTTTCATAAAAATAAGTTCATATTTAGCCTTTTTTTTTTACATTTCATGACTTGATAAAAACTTTATGAAACAATAATAGATTGATACCTATAATCACCTATGAAATTGTAAACTCTAATGATAATATATGTGTTGAATTACTCATTAATTGTCGTTAATAACAATTAAGTTGTTAATAACTATAATTATATTAAATATATGTTCTTACATGAAAAACTAAGAGGTCCGGTAGAATCAAATCTGAGGTCATACCACACTTTTTGTGGGGATTTGTAAAGAAAATATAATGCTCAAATAAGCAATTGATTGAGCAAATAAGTTTCAAAAGAATCTCAACCATATAATAAAAGCTAGCTCGGACCAGTTGATTGGAGCAGTGTACAAGTGAACTGCCCAACTAGCTAGTCCGAGTTGCTCTATAGATTGAATTTGTCACAAAACTAGTGTGAACTAATTTGACTTAGCTGGTTTTGATTAAAACTAGTGACCCAACCAATTTAATTAACCGACAGGTCATGCTTATTTTAAAAATTTTTAACTTTATTAGAAAATAGTATATGACTTTCCCAAATTATCATTCAATCACATGGGCCTTGAAGTGAGAGTTATATCAAAGACTTTAATCATTTTATAACTAACAGTGTGTTTAGATAATAAGTAATTCGAGGAAAGGAAGGGAATGACGAGGAAGGGAAATCCTTCCCTTACTTGGGAGTATAATAATAGGTATGAAAGGAAAGGAATTCAAGGTGACTGTCCCGTTATTCTCCGTCAATAGTTCATTTTCTCTCCCCCCAAATTTATGATAAAATGAGGGGAACAAAAAGTCCTTTTAGGTTAAAAATAAGTGTTTTACATTTTTCTCTCTCATTATATTTATAAAGTTCTATGTTGCACAAGTGCGAATACTAGTATTAAATATAATATAATGCCATATGTAAATAAAAAAATTCTGAAAATATAAAATATAAATAATATATATTAAATATTTTAATAATCTTAATAAAATATTTATTATAATTATTCTCGATATGATAATCTGTCCCGTGATTAAAAAAGAAAAAGACAATTTGCATTTGTTGTTTACTTAGGTATGTATATTAGAATTGATGGCTAAAGAAAATATGATATCCACATTGATAATATTACGAAATTTGTTTCATATGACAATTATATGACTTGTGTCTTTTACTTGTATTGTATGATTAAAAAATTAGTTAAGATAAATTCAAATCCCATGTAACACAAGGGAACAAAAAGAGAGGGTTCAAAATGAAATAATAAAACAAATTATTGATATTGAGAGATGTTACGATATAATTTGCATAGGTCATGAAACTTTTGTAAACTTGCATATCTTATTAAGAGATCGTGGTAGGCTTCAACCTACACAACAAGTAACAATTGAGGAACACTTTACAAAGTTTCTTTGATGTAAAGTATTGCCTGGTAAATTTCTTTTTTTGAAGATTTGGTGAGACTAGTAGTCACCACTTCCATAATGTGATAGTAACTATAATAGAGTTAGAAGAAATTTTTTTAAAGTAGTCCAATGGAGTAGAAGTTCTCAAAAAAATACTCAACAAGGATAGGTTTTACTCATATTTCAAGCAAAATGCAATCTTATTGAATTCTAAATTAAGCTTATAAAAATTTAAAATTACATAAATTTTAATCAAATTTTTGAAACCTAGAATTTAAAATTCTTATGGATTTATATAGTCTTATAAATTCTTTTTTACTGAAACTTATTATAAATATTAAGTAATTATGTAAAAAAATATTTTATAGTTATTTTGAGCTTCAGTTGAAAGTTTTAGATAATTTTTTAATTATTAGTTGAACATTTAGTTTTTGTAAATATACGAAAACTACATAAAGTGCTTAAAAGTACTAGTTGGGAAGTTAATAATTATAAGTATTTAATCCTTTGTAATGTAACTTCCAAATATGATTTAATGAATTTTCGTTTTATTCCCTTATTAATCTTTTGAACAAGCGAGAAGGGAAGAAAATTCCCTTCCCTTTCCAATTCTTTTCTGCCTTTTACAATTTGTTCCGTTAATGAAAAAACATCCAAATATACAATAAACATTCAATTTTCAACTTCTTTACTATTCAATGTAGGACTAAAATAGTGTAAGTCATTTTATAACTAAATATTTGGCTTCCAATTTCTCATTTATTCAATATGAGACTAAAATAGTGGGAGTTATTTTATAATTAAATACTTGGTTTTCAAGTCCTTCACTATTTGATGTAAGACTAAAATAATGAGAAGTAAGATATATATATATTTTCTATAGAAGCTTTCAATATAAGTGACACACCTTTCATTTTACAATTTATATATTTTTATATATTTATTTAATTATATTTGACTCAATCAATGATCGAGTTACCTAGTACTTTGGCCGAGTCAAGTATCGGGTCGAGTTTTATAGTTATGATATCAACAGCTTGAAACAACTCATTTTATACTTTTCTAAATGAATTCAAGAATTGAGTTTCTGGACCAAGTTATGATCCCAGAATAATTATTTAATCGCTTATCTCACCTTTATATTAGAATATTTACACTTTTTCTTTATTAAAGAATATTTAAATTATTATATAAAGGGAATTGTTTCTCAAGTCTATTTTAATAATATATATTGCTATCATAGTTGTCATTATTAATTATTTATTTAAATATATTATTATTGGAATAGTATCTATTACTATTATAGTTATTGCAGTTAATTATTGATTTAAATATTAAAAAAATAGAAATAATAATAAAACTATTAAATAATCTTATGAAACTATTAAATATTTAAAGATAAATATAATAAAATTAAAACGTGCTATCAATCATTTTAAGTAAAAAATTTTAAAATAAATACATACATGAATTATTTTTTATTTTGATTATGATTATCGTCAGATATTTTGAACTTTTAGTTATTAAATCATAATTTATTTTAAAATATTCTTTTATCTGTTGTTATTAGTAAAATAAATAAATGCAAAAAATAATTAACAGGCACATAGTGACGATGAATTCACTTTGAATAATAATAGTTATTAACACATAATGAATTATTAATACGCTATCATATTATTTAATGAATTTGAATTTTCAAATAGTTTTTTTATTGAATTTTCAAATAGCTGTTAATGTAATTAAACTTATTAAATATTATATCAGTACATTATTGGGTGATAGTTTAATAAAAAAAAGTTTACATACTATGCATTATCTATTTCCTATAAATAAAATTTCGAATTTGAATTTTGTGACTGGAAAAGGAAAACAAAAAAAAAAGGTCAAAAGAGTTTTTTCTCATAGTAGCTGACCAGCTCAAATCATTAGGTTGCCTATAAAGTTAGGTTTTAAATAAATTAAAAATTTATTACAACCGAGAACTATAAACAATAGACAAGGTTAGTTAATATGATCGAATGAGGTGATGGATAATTCCACTTTTTTTTTTTTGTCAAGAGATATATATTCATTAACTAAATGGCAATAGCCTACATATAGCAAAGAAAATCTATGCAACAAAATATGATAATTACTAGCTAAGTCTACAATTACATCAAATAAAAACTACACAAATTCAAATAAAAAGTGTCAGAAATTGACTGATTTTTCATCACACTATATGCACATAAGAGCATTTGTGAGCTCGCAGAATCTCTAATCTTAATTCCAATGCAACTTCTAAATGCTAGTTGTATAGTAAGAGAGGACAGTGCTCGCACATAGTTTAAACTAATTGTTAAAGCATTACACCTATGGACAACACAGATCCAAGCACTGAACACAAGAGCATTAAGCCTGTGTTATGGTACACATTAGCACGCAAACAACGATAAATATAGTTGAACTCGCAAAATAGAGACATATCACCTAACCATCACCTCTACAACGACGCGTTTAGAAGATGCGACTGCCACAGAACCAACCAAGTCCCAACTAGAGGCTGCAATGATCTTTCACTGTCATAAGCACAATACTCAGATGCTGTCTAATGCGTTGACAACCATAAGAAATACAAAAATGGGAGTTTGTCTTACACCATTTTTCACAATCCAGACATTACTCCATGCATTGCAGAGGTGGGCAAACAGGAAAAAAAAAAAAAGAAAAAAATTGTGTCATCAAAAGGAATGGGTCACTAAAACCACCATGGACAGAATAATAAGCCACCTCCATGAGGCCAACTCTTCCCTAAGCTCGTTTTGTCATATGAAGGACGCATGTACAAAAAGACAGTGGTGACACTAAGGTTTTCCCATAGTCTTTAAGCAAATAGTTAGATACTTGTGTTAATAGTTAAGTCGATAAGAGTTAAGGGCATCCAAGTAGTGAGATTCAATCTTCATAAATCTTCTCCATCCAAATTTTCTTTCCCTCATCCCATATCCCCCTCTTATGCCCTATTAACGGCACGTTTGCAAGAGTTTGGTTTAGAAGGAAAATGGAAGGAGGGAAAGAAAATATTTATAGGGATTTTACTTCACTCACAAGTTTTATTTTTTGGGGTGGAAAAATATTTGGGGATTTTAACTAACTCTCTCAAAGCTCTCAAAAACCCTTATTTCACGATTTACCAAATTAGGGGGTTTTGATGAGATTTAAATTTAATTTACTATCATATATATTCCTATTAAAATATTAAAATAACATTTTTATCAATCCATTATAATTTCATTTCAATTTTTTGTAGAAATTATATTTTTTCCTAATTTTTTATCAGCTTCTATTGAAATTTATTTCCTCTTAAAAAGCATTTTTGAGAAAGAATTTTTTTAAAATTTACAAAATATATTATATTTTCTGAAATTTTTAAATTAATATTATTATAAAACATATTAATCATACTAAATTAATTTAGTAAAGGGTAAAATTATAGAAATACATTATAAACCCGCCATTTCCTTTCTGTCATCAATTTTAAAATCGTGAACAAAGGTGACTAAAATCCTCTAAACTCCTTCATTCCCTTGCTGTTCCTTCTCATTTGATATTTTCTCTTTCCCTTTCCTCGTTACTCTAAAACACAAAGGACTTCATAAAGTCTCACTAGGAGACCTTCCACTAGGCCCAAGGTGGGTGATGGGCATTGTAAAAAACTAAAATGGTGAAATTAGGGATGTTCATGACCAAGCTTGACCTAATAACCCATCCTGGCCTAAACTTCTTGGGCTAGGTTTAGGTGTTAAAAATTTGACCCAGTGCATTTTCAGGCTGGGTTTGAGTTATACTTCAAGTTGATTTAGTTTGATCTAACCCGAAGTTACATAATTCTTTAAATTATCAATAAATCATGAAATATTTATACTTTAATTAATATGTTTTACATAACATAGTATTATTTTTGTATTGAAATAAGTTGTTTTGAAATATGTATTGTTAAATATCTCTTGAATTTTGCTTCCAACTTCTAAAGTTTCATAACTTTAATATGCATAATATTTTAATTTATATATGTTGTCTAAATTTTTGGGTTATTATTGAGCTAAGTCTGGGTTATAAAAAACAACCCGATTAAAAAATAGGGCCGAATTTGGGACTAGTTCAACTTGGCCTAACTCATGCCTTTGAACACCCCTAAGTGTGAGGTGAATGGTATTATAGAACTAGGGTCTGTTGGGACTACGAGTATAGACATATTATAATTTGACAAAAAAAGGGTAAATTTTGTTTAAAAAATTAAATTTTGATCATATTAAAATAGTTATAAATTGTAGAAAATTATCTTATATAGAGTGAGTATATAATTTTCATGTTTTCGCATTTTAATAATAATTAGATTTAGAGGTGTTCGTGGTGTGGTTTGGATCAATTTTGAATGAAAAATCAAACCAATTCAAATAATATAATTTATAGTTGTTTGGATTTGATCAAATTAATTTAAATTTTGAATCTAATCTAATATGGTCCAAATTTTTATTAATTTGAATTGGATTGGTTTAATCGGTTATTAACAAAAAAAAATTTAAATTTAGAATATTATAAACTAAAAATAACTTAAGTTAATAAAATAGATAAATAAAAATAAAAAAATAGAAATAACATATTTAATATATATAAAATAATATTTAAGTGAGAGTGATACACACAAGTAAAAAAAATTATGTAATATAAACTAAAATCATTATAAGGAAAAAATATAAACTCAACGTTATGTTTGATTTTAAAAATTAAATATGAAATTCAATTAAATCTAAGCAATTTTTAGATTATAAAAGCTAATCCAATCTAAACTTTTGCATCCCTCCATTTAGCTATTTTGATTATATTGAATTGGATTTACCCCTCTAATTAAATTTGAGATTCAAATTGTTCGAACCCATAAAGATATCTTATATTTTAAAGAGAAAAACTCAACATAAATAGTCCAAATATTCTATTAATGATACAAGTTTGAGTAATTTGTGCATGTTATATTCCATCATTGTAAAATACCAAAACAAAAAAACTTTTAAAACTCTTGAATAAAAAAATTAATGCACTAATAATATACAAGAAATTGAAAGACAATGTCAGAAATACAAATTAAACTCAAAAAACAAAACAAAACAGAACAAAAAGAAGAGTAAAAACACTCCTAATCTACAGATAGCCTTTCTAGTACCCTCCTATGATAATTGGAATGTTTAGTGCCATCAAAGGTGGGACTAGTTGCTGGACGATACTCAGGCACCAAGCGACCAGACCTAAACCGCACCCCACAAGCATTGCATAGCGTCTTAGGCCCCAAAGGCCCATTCCTCCATAAAGGTGTCTCCTCCGTTTGGCAATGACTACATCTCTTTCTCGCAAACGTAACTCTCCATCTTGGCTTCCTATGATTTTTCGTCCTAGCTTTTTTTCTTGCAGTGCCAATAAAACCATGCAGCAAAGATTCAATCCCATTATGTTTTTCCATCTCCTTGCGGTTTTGGTTTGCCTTGATCTCTTTTCGTTGCTCTGGAGTAACCGGCAAATCCACAAAGTGTTGGCTTTCATGAGGTTTGTTGAAGAGGTCATTGATAAAACAATGGCTTGGGTATTGTGGCATCAACCCCACATCCTTCAAAGATACAAAATCATCTTGGAAATTTGGAAACAATTCCAAGTCCTCTATTGGGTCAGGTGGGACACACAGTTGGCTCTCGGGCATTGGCAATTCATAGGCAAAACAATGACTTTGCTCCTGTGGCATTAACCCCACATCGTTCAAAGACATAAGATCATCATGGAAATTTGGGAACAATTCCAAGTCCTCTATTGGGTCAGGTGGGACACATAGTTGGCTCTCGCGCACCGACAATTCATTGAAGCTCCTTGGCCACCCTGCATTATAACTAGAAGGCCCTTTTTCTACCTTATCAAAAATAAGGTCTTGGAGGTTCCCGGTGTCTAAATTGCAATCATCCACAGCCATTAGAAAGTGCAAGTTTATGAGTAGAGAGGGAAAAAAAAAAAGGAACGATGATGTAGATAGGGGAAAACGGAGTGATGAATATTTATACACTGTGGGGATGAACTAATTAATGAGTATTTAAGGGTTACCAGAACGAAGAGGTATATTTGCTTCGTTGATAAGTTTATAATCATAATATAAAACCGAGGCAAGCGGGGTTCTGAGAAAAGTCTGCATCCGCTTTTAAATTTTAATTATTTAACGCGTACGTGACGTGGTATCACGGTGATGCGCATTTTGATTGGTTAAGGTGACAGAATTCTCGCTTGAATCTACATCTACATATTAATCTTCATAGATTCAGACTTTGTGCAAATTATATTCAAATTTAAATGGTGTATTATTGTGAAAATATAATCTACATATACAAAAAAAAAAATACATAATCCGCAAGAATTTATTGGTGTACCCCCTTAACTTTTATGATATATTAATTTTGATATACTAGTATAAATAATTTTATATTATTATCTAATTATATTTATATATATTGTATTATTATGTGTATGACTTTTGAAATAATAATTATGAGAGTAAAATATTTTTACTAATATATAATAAGATATAATTGATTGACTATATGAAAATAAATTTTATACAAACATTATATCAAAATTAATTTCTAATTATTATAAAGTAAATGAATAATGATTATTTAGCATTTAGCCCCTGGAGACTGGAGACTGGAGACTGGAGACTGGAGACTCGGATAGCCGGCAGAGCTGCAGAGGACTATTCAAATTAATCAACCTTAATTCTTTTTATCATAATTTGATTTAAAAATATAAATTACCATGTTTAGTCAAGATAATTAAGAGCAAATTGCGGAAATTTAATAACGAGGAGCCAAAATAAACCCTAGAATCCCCACGAGTCGTAATTGAGGTTATATACGTTACTGTTTTTCAGAAAAAAGAAAGGTTATATATCTATGGTTCTGTTACTTTTTGCTATTAGATGAACAAGTTAATATTTTATTATTCATAAAAAAGTTTTAAAAAAGTTAAGAGGTGTACAAAAAAAAGTTATGATTTTGAATTTTTTTTTGGAGAGGGAAAGATTTTGAGCACTGATAACATGCATTCTTTTGATTACATACATATTCTATATATCTAAGAGGCGTACGTTTTAAGGTATATAAAATTATTCTCGAAAATAATTTATTCTCATGTTTTAAGATGTTTTGCTAATATATTCTCATGTTTGTTCTTTAAAAAAATATTCCTGGATATTAACTATTTCAAGAAAAGTTACATTCTCGTATTTAAATAATATTTTATTCACATAGTAGGGATTGAGAATGAAACATTCCTATTATAGGGATTGGGATAGGAATGAAAATTATTATAAAAAATTTTAAAATATCCATAAGTTATCTTACTTTTCTCATTTATACAAAATTAAATATATCAGGGATATTTTGAGAATTATCACATATGTTCATAGAAATATATTATAAACTAAATAAGTTTTAACTTATTTTTAGAAGTATCAGAAAAATTTTCTCAGAAATTTTAATGCTAAGCAAACAAACTTTTTAAAATATTAAGGAATGATATTCCTGAATATGACATTCACATAAATAAAATTCCACAAAATAAAATTTTAAATCTTAAAACAAACATTCAAAAAAGTCACATAATCATTGTAGTCTCCCGGCGGAACGAAGCCTTTTATAGTTTCTTTTTTTTTTGGGATAAACGTAGCCGTTTATAGATAAAACCTAGATAAATATGTCATAGTTTTTAAAGAAAAATATGCACTAATAATAATTGCTTTAGTTGCTGTTAACTTCTAAATGTCCATCTCTCATTTTTATGATCTTCTAAATATCCATCTCTGTTAACTTCTCCTTTAGTTGCTGTTAAACCAAAACGCGTAGATTGCTGTCCATGTCTCCAAGAGCTGTTTGTGAAGACTTTTATTCTTAAGTAGCGTAAAACCTAAACCATATCTTCCTTAACATACGGGAAAACTCATTATGCAGGTGTACGTAGATAAGAGGCATCAATATTTCTTGAAACATCCAGAAGGTTCAAACAACTATTATACATAGAACACATTAAAAATAAAATATTTTTTAAATGCAAAACAAAATGGCGCTGTAGGGGTGCCAAGGTAGGATAGAATATTTCTTTGATTTTCTGACAGTTGACAGAATGTTTGGCTAGACGTACATAATCTGTAAATACACATCAAATAAGCACATTAACGTCCCAATTTATGCTGATAACTCATTTTTTTCTTAAACGATATCGAATTAATTAGTCCATATAAAATAATTAAATTGACGTACTAATGTGAGGACAAAAGTATATATGTATTTGTTCTTAAATGATATCAAATTGATGACGCGTATATTTAAAGACTATAATAAATCATTGTTCTTGAAGTAACAGAAAATGCTCTGAAAAGCTTCAAATTTTACTGCATAAATTTGAATAGTTATTCTTATAATAAAAAAAAACCAGTTATAAATAAGGATTTTTTATACATGAGAAATCAATAACTTAAAAAATTAGAATTTTGCCAATTGAGATTAATGTTAAGTGATATATCTTTTTAAAAATAAAATACAAGTTATAAATTTTAACATATGAAAAGTATTTGAGATAACTTTTTAAAAGTTTTAATTTTTTTAAAAAATGATTTTTTATCTTAAAATTTTTATGTATATCTTTTCATTAGAAATATTTCTTCTTAAAATAGCTAAAACAAGCTCTTACTCATTTTTTCAAGTGATTTTTTTTTTGTTTTGTTCAAACCATCAATATCCAAACCCTATTATCAGGAATTTGACTAATCCAATTTGATCTAATAAAGATCTCAAAAGGGAGTAGGGGTTTCTCAACAAATATTTTTTCCAGTCCCAAAATTTGAATCTAAATCTCTAATTAAAGAGACAAAACACCTATCACTTTAACCAATCTCACATTAATTTTTTTTTCAAATGATTTTAGCGGTATTTCCTTTACATCAGCTCAATGAGAGGACATTTATTTACTTTTTTAATTGTGGTTTTGTAGTATTCAGGCGAGCCACTTCATTAATCTACTTTATCAGTATTTTTTTGTGTCGGTGCTACATAAAATGAAAAACAAAAAATGGACTGGCGGTCAGAAACTGTGAGTGCATTTGTTTATGTTTTTTTGGTAAAAAATTACTTTTTTTTATTAAAAAATTAATTTTTATATATTTAAATAATTTTTAAAAAATAATCAAATTTTTAAAAATTTTATTTTAAACTTTTTTTAGAAAAATTGAAAAAAAATCCACAAAAATTAATTTTTATTTTTTTAATTATATATAAAATTTAAATTTTAAAATTACTATTTTCAAAATCTAAAATAAACACATCTTATGTCTAATAAAGCATCTGCTACGAACGGGCCATGCAATGCAAGTCAGCCGTAGACGAGTTTAGTGTGACCAAATCTTCGCCCTGACGCACGCCTGTCTCTGCAAGGTAGTCAGCACATTGGTTTCCCTCGCACTATGCGTGCTGAAGTGACAGAGTCCAACTCCTAGTTTCCTACCCATTAAGGCCTTGAATTCACTATAGCTGCAAACTCGTTAAACTTATCCTCGCCTCTGTGCACCAAATCAACCACCAACTTAGAGTCAGAGGCACAATCCAGGGGTCGAAAGCCACGGTCCCATGCTTTGGATATGGAGCTTGTTAATATCAGATTCAAACATTGAAAAAAAAAACTAAAAAAAGACATGAATATTTTTTTTATTTTTGACAACAAAGAAAATTTCATTCAAGAAAAAAACTAACAACACTTACAAATCGAAAAATATATATTAAATTTAAATTTAATAAAAAATAAATATATTTTATATTCTAAACTAACTAATTATCTATAATTTTGTTCCTTATCTAAAGATTATCGATATTTAAGTATCTTTTACATTAAAAATTAATATAAAAAATGCTACAACTTAAAAATGTATTACATCTTTTTTCAAAAGTGATTTAAATATTGATCTTTGACATATGAAATATCATCAAAATAAAATACCCACAAGTGGAAACTAAAACACCCACAAGGTAGATAGCATAAATAATCACAACAGGGCAATGAAAACATCTGGAAAGAGGACAAATAAAAACACTACATAGGGGACAACAAAAAACAAAATAAAAAATATAAAACCATAAGGAACAAGAAGAAAAGAAAACGATGGGCTACCATTAAAGAAGAAAAATAGCAATCTTCTCTCAACAACATTTGCATAAGAAGAGATAAGGGAAAGAGACATGGGCGGTTTTTATCAAATAAATATAATTAATTTTATTTATATATATGTATATACTTAAAAAATTTGAAAATTTGTTCTGTATTTTATTTTAAAATATAATAATGTTTAACTTATGTTAAATTGATCATTTAGATTTAACATTTATAAATAAATTTGATAATTTGTTATTTGATGAAATATCATAACTCTAAATTTTAAAAAAAATAATAAATTAGAATTTAAAAAGTAAAATAATCTCTTTAACTTTTTTTTTAATTAAGGGTATATAAACAAATTGAAATGCCTTATATGTAATATGTACAAGACTAATTTGATAATATTATGTGTGATTTATTATTAGATAAACGTTATTTCACATTTTTTTAGTATTTAAATGTAAAAAATTTCAACTTACATCTATTTAATAGTAATAGTCATCAAAATTTTGGAATTTTCGTATGTTTTTCAAAATATATAAATGAAATATAAGTTAAGCTATTTAACAAAAAATATATATTTAAAACTCTATATTTAATAAATATATGTTTTTCAAAATATAATTATTAATTATTAATAAAATTATATATTCATTTAAGAAATGTGAGATTAAAATTAGATATAATTAATATTTTTTTATTTTACTACTTACTTTAATTTATTCCCTGCAATATTCATTTTTTAGATTTGTCCCTAATGTAAGTGTGATTGCTGGTAAAGAATTTGAATAACATATATAAGATCAAAGATTCAAATATGATTATTGTTGATATGCCAAAAAAAAAAAAAATGGTCCTTAATACGAAGCACTTATCAATTTCTTCTACTTTACTTTAATCCTATTGTTTACATTTTTTTTTTTTAATTTTCCTTGTCCATTGAAGTCAATTATTGGGAAATGAATGATTATTGGTCTTACATTTTTTTAATAAAAATTTTAAAATAAAAATAAAAAATGTTTTTTATATAATTAATAAACCTATTAATTGCAAATGAAAATTGAAAACAATTCTAATAAATTCATCGAGTAAAATTTCAAATTGATCATTGAAAAAGTTGTGCGATATCAATTTGATTCACGAAAAACTTGCAATATTAATTTAATTCTCGAAAGATTTGTAACATTAATCTGATTTTTAAAAGATTAAAATTCATTTTAAATTGGTCAAAATTTTTTTAAATCTTTTAGACTAATTTAAGATGTATTTTAATTTTTTGAGGACCAAATTAATATTACCCATCTTCAAAAATCTAATTGATGCCATAACTCTTTTGAGGCAACTTTTTTGAGAACCAATTTGAGGTTTTACTCAATATTTGTTGTTTCAAAAATAGAAACTAGAAAGTAGTAAGAGTGCATTTGGATGAACTTCTATAAAAAGAATTTTTTTGGCTAAATTTTTTTAATAAAGTTTTATTTTTTATAAAAATTTATTTTATATTTGAATAGACTATCTAAAAAGAACTTTTAATTATTAAAATTATTATAAATCCGTTTTGATAAAAAAATAAAACCATTTTTTTATAACCAAATTACAAAAATTGACATTCAAAAAGATGGAAGAGAATTATGATTTGATAAGAAATAAAAAAATAAAACATCTATATTGTAATTTTAAATAAAAGTGAATGATTTTTTAGAAGATATTTTTATTAAAAATCTCTACTTCTTTTTTTTTAAGCTGATTATTTCTAATTTTTTAAAATAGTGGTCAATTAATTTTTTTGATTAAAACTAGTTTTTGATTTCTACATGTGTCTTAGATTTTGATTTTAGTTCTTATATTAAAATTTTTTTAGTTTAGAACCCTACCGTGGTATTGAGTTAATTCTTACAATTAAAAATTATTAAATAATATTAATTTTTGTTAACGTGGTTACGAGGAGCTAATATTGGACATGATGAAACTCAATTAAGATTGTTTTAGTTTAAAAAAAAGTTATTTCAATGTTTGTTTCAGTCATTTTTTCTATTTTTGCAAGCCTAAAATTACCTAAAACATGATTATTTTAGAGTTATATTAACATATTATACCTATATCAGATTTTACTAACTATATCTATAAAAAATAATACTATCTAATAATTTTTTAAGGTCGGATACTAATTCTTTAACGAAATATTATTATAAGGGCCTAAATTAAAATTTTTTTAGTATAGGATTAAAAATAAAATCTGAGACACCTGCAAGGACGAAAAAACTAGCTTTAACCTAACTTTTTTTTTTATTACCAACATTATTTTTAAAAGTTGCATTTACGCACCTTTAAAAATTTATAAAAGTATTTTTCTCTGCGGAAAAAAATGCGTTTTTCTTGAGGGGAAAAAAAGATCCAGAGTTCCAGACGGCTCTTTTGACAGTGCAGTCCGCAGTAGCACAGTAGAGAGAGCGACCAACGGATAACAAAGGAAACAATAGCAGCAGCATCGAGCTGCTTTCAGCTTTCTCCCGCCAAAACGAAGGCGGAGTGCCCCCAGTGGCAACGACGTCGTTCTCCCTCCATCTCTGTCGTCTTGCCCATCACTGCAGCACCAGGACGCTCTTTAACACTCCTCTTCGGAGTCCCCGCGACGTCACATTCCGCCGCAAGCCTCGCCGGCGCTCTCCTCCTCCTCCTGCACACTCTCCTGGCGGTTCTTCGCCGCTTCCACCTCTCAAGGTACGATGATTCGGCCTTGGAAAATCGAAATTTGTAGTCTCCTGAACGAGTTCTTGAATTCTGAGATATTTTGCAGAGCCGGACAATGGTGTCGTAGAAGACGAAGCTGATGAAAGATACGACGTGATTGTAGTTGGAGGAGGACACGCAGGGTGCGAAGCAGCCCTTGCGTCTGCGCGTTTAGGCGCGAAAACTCTTCTTCTTCCGCTCAACATTGACCGCATTGCGTGGCAGGTTCGCACCACTTGCTAATTGCTATTTTCTTCATCTATTGATTGCCTGTGTCAATGTTGAATGCATTGCTTCCAGATTTTGCAATTTGAATTTATGTTCCCTTATAAGAACGAAAGCAAGACAATGCAAAATAGTGGCCGTGCCAACCCTGTCAAACACACTTCCATACACCTATAATCATTTCATAAGTTTTAATTTTAATTTCTTGAACTTTTATTTGAGATTAACTTTGATGCACCGACAGTGAAAAACTCTTTTACACTGTCATTCAATTAGATTCTTTTATTTATAAAACTTTCAAGGTAGTGGAGTGTATGGTTGAGTCAAATATTTTTACTGATGTGATAATATATGATTGGATATCTATGTAAAATTCTCTTTACACGATAGTGCATATAAAAAGTACCTTTTATATTTATATAGATGGAAATACTCTAATAATTAAATAGATAACTCTATATATGTTCTTTTTGTATATTTACTTATTTAGAATGATTTATGCTAGCTTTTAAATTATTGTATCTCTCTTCTAATTTAAGATTTATGCTTTTATATTAATTTTATACTAACTTTATACATTATAGTATAACCGTGTTATGTGCTATAATTTTATCTTTATTTTTTCAAATTTCTGTATCTCCATGTATATATCGTTTTGTATTGAACCATATGCACAAGATCTGAGGTGTGTGATTCGATATTAAACTTGAAGAGTTTTGTAAAGTGTAACTATGGTTAAGTTTGGTGCAGCCTTGCAATCCAGCAGTTGGTGGAGCTGCTAATTCTCAGCTGGTTCATGAAGTGGATGCACTCAGTGGCGAAATAGGGAAGATTGCTGATAGGTAATGTGAACTGTGAAAGACTTATGCAGTTGCAATTCTAGTTCTTTGGCATGAGATTAGTTGTGATTGGCATAGATTCGGTGGTTGCAGTTCAGTATTATCATTATGTGGCTTGTAGATCAGTATGCCTTGTAGGCTGGCCAATGAATTTACAATATTGTTCTTCTTACGCCAGTCGACACTACATAGAATTTAATAAATTTCATTCCTATTTTATTACCCCCACACCTGAATGATGGATCTTTTATGATATGAAGATATTTACTGTTTGTTTAGTGTAACTCTGCTATGTGCTATCTTCTGGAGATTCTGGAGTATATGTGCTTATTGTAATTATACTTGTTATACAATCTACTTTGAAGAGTGGCTTTCTGGGTATTTTATGCTCACATTCGTGTTTATTTTCATTTACAGGTGTTACTTACAAAAGCATGTACTCAATGTCTCAAGAGGTCCTGCAGCCTGTGCATTATGTGCTCAGACTGATAAAAGGGAATATAACTTGCAAATGAAAAATGTAGTAGAAAGGCAAGTTCATATACATAATTTTTCTTTTTGTTTGTCATTTCCTCTAATTTTTTTCTTTTATTTATTTATTTATTTTTGTTGCTATAGTCATCACCTTTCACAAGTGCTCTACGATAGAGTAATTTTTCTAAGTAATGTTCTACTTGCTCCATCGAGTAAAGATGGCCAGCTGTATGACCATGTCAACGCAAATATGAGTTCAGTGGAGATTCATGTACTTGGTATACCATAAAATACACTTCTGCTTTTTAAATTTTGGATATAGAACTTTTTTAAGATTTACCATACTACTTATTCATCCACAATGGATAGAACAAAATAGTAGTGTGATCACAGTACTTTGCTTAAAAAAATCGGAAACTGCAAATCTTCTTCTGTATGATAGTGCATCATTTTTCAGCATTTGAGCTTATGTGCTTTAAAACTGAAATTCGGTGTTTTCACTTATATTAAGAAATGCATTAAAGTTATACAAAAGGTCAGTACTTGTTCTATTTGAATTACTATCAAAGTTCTCTCCTTTACAATGATTGTGACAACGTGATATGTAACCCACAGCAAGCAGGGAGAATAAACATACCTCAAGTTCAGAAGGGAGAGAATTGATACAATTAGGAGATATTATTCTTCTGTCTTACCATTCCTTGATGTGATGCTCTCATAAATACTCATATTAGCTTACAGAACTACCCTTATTTTCAGGCATGAATAGAAGCATTGGTTTTAAAATGCTTCCTATCTATTGAATAAGTGGCAAAGTTTGTAAAAGCAATATTTAAGCATTGAGGATAGGATTTTGAACAATGAATTCTCCAAACTTACCTTGGCCAGCTCCCTGAATTTCTGTCACATGCTTTATGCTTCTGCTCTTGTTTGATACTTCCCATTATGATTTGTTTGAGTTTTGACTATGTTTTTTAACTCTTTTTTTTTTTTTTTGGCAGCACTCCAAACCTTTCTATGCGAGAGGCTATGGTCACAGATATTTTACTAGGGAAGAATGACAGCATGGAAGGTGCTTGTATATTTTTTGGAATTCTATGCTCCATCAGTTGTTCTCACAACAGAACTTTTATGAGTGGTAAAATCTGGGTTGGTAGAACTTCTATGCCTGCCGGAAGAGCTGGTGAGTCTGCTTCACATGGATTAACTGAGAACTTACAGAGCCTTGGTTTTGAAACTAGTCGGCTGAAAACTGGAACCCCAGCCCCAGTGGACATTCATACTGTAGATTTCTCAAGATTAGAACCTCAGCATGGAGATGAAGAGGTCCTTCCATTTAAACCTATGTGTTGGTTTAGTAGATTCAATGTTGAAAGAAAATTTTTGGTTTGTGGTTTTTACATGGTTATGTCCCAATTCATTGTAAGTGTTATTATTGTCAATAAATTACACATCTTCAGTTCATGTCACTCATTAGTATCTTCATGATCTTAGTACAAATTCAAATGTGCTTAGTAATTTGCTAGTTGAAAAGAATTATGTCTTTCGAGTTCCTGGATGTTTCCTAAGTTGATTCTCTGATTGACTTGGTTGATAGTATGCTACTGAGCTTAGTTGACAATGCAATAATTTGGGTTTCCTCAGTGTCTCTTCGTAATTGACAGGTCAACTGGTTTAGTTTTGATTCTGATGTCCACATTGAAAGAGAACAAATGTGCTGCTACCTAGCCCATACTACAAGTAGTACTCACCAGATAATTATAGAGAATTTGCATGAAACTCCCACTTATGGAGGATGGGTTGAAGCTAAAGGACCTAGATACTGCCCTTCCACTGAAGATACGGTGTGTTTCTAAATATTTACTCACTGGACTTAAAGAAAAAGTTGTTACCTTGACTCTGTTCATATCAATCTAATATATGCATAGTTACCAGTTCCTTCCAAATTCATCCATAAAACCTTTTGGAAAAAATGGGTATGCTTTGAGTATCAGATCAGCTGTATTTGGAACTATTTTCATTAATTTGGATGCAATATCTTTTTCACTTTTAGGTTGTAAGATTCCGAGATAAAGAGTCCCATCAAATATTTCTTGAACCAGAGGGTCAACATGTACCTGATCTTTATGTGCAGGTAAGTTGTGCCTTTCCTGTTTTCCTTCCTTATCTGCAATCTAAATGAAATTTGGCAAAAGATTTTTCCTGGGGTGCCTTATCATAAACAATTATATAGCAAAGATTCATCTGTATTTGCAAACTTGATTTTTGATGACCTTAATTTTGCTAAAACTGATTTTAGTTAACAGTGATTTTAAAGTGCAGTGATATTTGGTACTTTCATATGAAAAGTGATTTTGACATAATTTGGTGAACTAACCACAAAAGCAACTCTGGTGAGAATCAATTCTTGAGCCAGAATCCCATTTGTGAAAAAGCCAAATTTGAAATCAAACATGTTTGCAAAACGGGCAAACTTGATTTTGTGATTGCAAACCTCTGTTTGACCTATTCGAATGCAGAACCAAATTTTACTGATTATTTTTTTGAATAAAAATAACAAGCAGCAAAAATGGTTATAAAAAATATATTTACTTGCTTAAGATGCGGTGATATGTGCAATAAATATAAGGAGTACTCAAATTGTCATACTTTAATATTCAGAAAAAATGTACAAAGATGAACCCTGGAATTCTGGGTTCAGCTGACTGCTAGTTTAACAACAAAAAGAAAAGTATAAACTCATGGGAAATCTGGAAGCTTATTAACGTTGAAAAGGTTTAATAGTTTGAAAAATTCTAATCTACTCGTGATTGTAGTTTTTTAAGTTATCAGTTTTTTCATGAGTTGGTACTTTTCTTTTTGTTGTTAAATTAGTAGTTGGATGAGCCCTATTATTCTACTTACAAAATAACGAAATGCCCATGGTTAAACTTTTATATCTTACCAGGGTTCTCGACTGGTTTGCCTGAGAGACTACAGTTACCTTTGCTGAGAACTTTGCCTGGACTTGAGAACTGTTCAATGCTGAGGCATATGCCGTGGAAGATGATTTTTTACCTGCTCATCAATGTGCTAGGTCTCTTATGACAAAGAAAATAGAAGGATTGTTCTTCTCTGGACAGATAAATGGAACTACAAGCTATGAAGAAGCTGCAGCACAGGTACCTTTTTGAAGTTCATTTGTGCTTCTAAATCTAATATGCTGTTTTTCGCTTGATTTTGAGTTGCATCAACTATCAAGGATAAGTATTACTCTTGATTATCTGGGCTTCCTGCTAATCTAGCAAGTCTTCAGCTAACAGGCTGCAAATTTTCCCAATGTAGGGCATTATTTCTGGCATCAATGCTGCTAGAAATGCAGATGGTAAGCCACTCATTGTTCTTGAGAGGGAGAGCAGTTATATAGGGACATTAAATGATGATCTAGTTACCAAGGACCTGTGAGAGCCTTACTGCATGTTAACAAGGTTTGCTAACCAAAGTTCTAATTTCTATCCTTATAGATGCATGCATGCTGCAACGTTCTGTTTTTCATCACTTGTCAATTACATCTTAAACAATTTGTTTTCTGCATCTTAGCCACTCAGAGCATCGACTACGTTTGAGATCTGATAATGCTGATAGCTGTCTCACTCCTCTGGCTTGTGATGTTGGGTTGATAGATGATAGACACTGCAAACTCTACCAGGAGAAGCAGGCTCAAATATCTGAGGAAAAGAAGCAATTGAAAAGCATCAGGGTAGCTGACTGTTGGAAGCTGTTTCTTATAAGAGGAAGAAGCTCATCCCTTAGGGAAAATCATATTCTGTGTATAAGAACAAAATCATATGAATGTTAATGCCTGTCTAGCCAAATACAATGATATCTGGCTTGCTTTTTGTTGTTAACTTGAGCCCAATTGTTTAAAAACCATGTTTAAAACTTTAATGATTGGCATATGAGCATGATTATGTATGGGGTGGGGAAAATGGGGCTTATTTAGCGTGAATCACTTCTGATATGCATCTTTGATTTAACATGAGCTTAAGCTATGTCTTTAATCTGAAGCTAACATATGGGTGCCCATAGTAATAATACAAAGGATATAGTATAAGACAGCAGAGAAGGGATGGTGTGAAATTTTGAGCTTGAGAAAGGGATAATGTAACATTTCGAGCCTTTAAATCTTTATAATCATCTGCCTCTTGCTGTCAGGAAACATTATTTAAGGATTACAGCGGAAGCTACTCTTCTATATAATCTAGGCACGTTCATGATCCATGCTATTGTTAAGTAGAAGTCTAAATTATTTGTCTACATTTTGTTGTTATTCTTGGCAAAATGCCTGCCTTTTTTTATGTTTATTTTTCCTTTCAGGTCTCCATTACTTTACTTGTCCTCTGATCTTGTCCTTTCTCTCATTGTAATAAAGCCTCTTTCTGATTTGGCTGCTGATGTTACTCATCTGTCTGGTCAGCCAGTGAAGGACTCTTCAACATTGGAAAGTCTTCTTAAGAAACCACACATACAATATGGAATTCTTGATAAGCATGGTTTTGGTAACAAGAACTTAACAAGAATGGAGAAAGAATGTGTTGAGATTGATATCAAATATGAAGGCTTCATCTTCCGTCAACAAAACCAACTTCAACAGGTATGGGTGATATGTTTTAATGCTTCCTTCACTCCTTCTGTCCATGTATATCTTGAACCATTGTAACCTTCTACACATTCTGGCATGTCAAAGGTGTATTTAATGTCAGGTCTCATTGTTGTGTTGGATTACTTGTAGATGGTTATTCAACAACATAGACCTCTTCCTGAAGACTTGGATTACTATGCAATGACAAATTTGTCTCATGAAGCACGTGAAAAACTTTCCAAGGTTTGCAACATGTATATGTCTATCAAACATAGATATTTGGGTCGTTGCATTTACCGTTATGGATGGTGTACTCCCTGAAATGCATCCTTGGATGGATCTACAGTTTCACTTTACTAATTTTAATTAAATTTGCAATGTCACATTACTTTAGTGTAAAGTTTCAGCCATTATAGCCGCATTGTATTTTCTAGGACTCAATCATAATTAGCTCTATCGATGATTTTAGGTGAGGCCACAAACCATTAGTCAGGCAAGCAGAATTGGTGGGGTGGGCCCTGCTGATATCACTGTTCTACTCATTATACTTGAAACTAATAGGAGGAAAGCTCAAGAGCAGAGGATGTATCGAATTCTGAATGCCATGTGAAGAAATATCGAAGAAGAGGTGTCTGAAATTCCTTACACTTTGTTACGAGTATAAGTTCTTGGGAGAACCACACCCTAAAAGTTAGTTATTGGAGTGGGAGAGTCTAAGTCCTTATAAGGCCTTTTTTTCAAGGTAACCTTCCCGATGTGGGACTCGTAACATTGCCTCCCCCTTCGGAAGTCGGCGTCCTGACGGCTGCACTTTGCAACACTTCACTCAACGGCACTTCACTTGATCACGGTCAGCCCCTCCACTGGTCAAAACCCTCAGCAGGTAGCCTTTTCCGCTTGGCCAGCTCTCAACGAAAGTATCATTTGTTACGAGCATAAGTCCTTGGGACAACCATACCCTAAAAGTTAACTATTGGAGTGAGAGAGTCTAAATCCTTATAAGGCCTCCCTTTCAAGGTGACCTCCTCAATGTGGGACTCGTAACACACCTCTAGATAAATTTTCATGCGACTTGATTGCATAGCATTTTTTTTTTAATCAATTTTTAAAGTTAGCTGTGCCTACTGGCAAAGCATGTCCCCTAATGGTTGCTACAATATTGTACATGAACTGCTTGTTAGAAGTCATGACACCCCATTTTCACCTTGCTTCGACAACTCTCGGCCGATGCTTGTCCTTACCTGACAACTGTGACAAAATATCGGAAGTTCAATGAATGTATTATGTTCATGAAAAGGGGTCTAACTTGTAGGTTAAAGGAAGATGTGCATGTATTCAAGTTTGCAGTTGTGTCACATCCAGTGCATACTGGTAGTTTCGTCATTATTTCTTAGTAGCCTCGTTATTATTTGTTAGTAGTACTTTGCACCTTTAGTGCTCGAGCTTGCTATGGTGGACCACATCAACATAAATAAAGATGTGGCCTTATGGCTTCAGCTAGTCGAGCTTTGTTCCGATATGTCGGTCAAACCTCTTTTCTTTTCTTTTCCTTTCCTAATGAAAAATGTTATTTGTCTATTAATATAAAAATAGACAGTGTTAATATAAAAAAAGAAAGAAAGATACAAAAGCAATAGGTATTGAAAGAGAGAATGATAAATCTACTGCCTTTGTATCTTATGTCAATTTTCTATATAGAAATAATATTCCACTTCCTAATTCAGGTTCAAGGGAGCAACAAACAGACACATGCATGTCTCTACTTATGAAATTATAAACTCATCAAGAAATATTCTTGAATGTAAATGACAAATCCTTCTGTTAATGAGAGAAAAAAGGTGAAAAAAATCCTGAAAACTGAAAAAAAAAAAAAGAAGTTTCAATAGAAAAATATCACGTCTATCTTCATTCATTGCTGGCTACTATGTAATACATACCTTCCATGAATGTCCAGAGATATATGCATGGTGAGGACTACGAATTGCTTCTAGGATTTAAGGCAAAGGCCATGATCAAGATGATATATATATATATGTGTGTGTGTGTGTGTGTGTGTGTGTGTGTGTTATTTGAGCGTATATTTGGGACGCATCTTCGCCTTGTTATCAATCTTTTTTTTTAAAGTTATTAACTTTTTGAATTAAAGTTACCAACTTTTTTGATTGAGTTATCAACCAGTTACAGCGTATAAATACCAATCTTTTTTCTTAGTTACCAACTTATTCGACTGAATTACTATCTAGTTGAATGCAAAATGTCCTAACTTAGTCGAATAAGTTAGTAATTTTAATTTAAAAAGTTGATAACTGAAAAAAAAAGTTAGTAATGCATCGAATACATCCATTTTTGTACGTTCAAATAACACAACTCTCTCTCTCTCTCTCTCTCTCTCTCTCTCTCTATATATATATATATAATAACCACACATAAAACTACATAAACACAATGTGACAAGAAATGGGAATCATTAGCACCCCCGTGAATAGTAAAACCCAACATGAAGGTGTGCAATGCAAAATTTTGGGAGAAAAACCCACCAAAGCCTAACCCAAATTCCAATTTGATCTCAGGAAACCATTGATATTGCCAATGGCATTTCACTTTCATGTGAAGCAACAGATAATGTCCTCGGCATCCCACCATTATTTGCTTGAGCCACAGCATTCACATTTGCATTCCCAGCCAGGTGCATTTGAAGCACTTGCTCCCCCTCTTCCACCTCCACCTCCACCATTGGCAATACCAGCTCTAATTCTACATCAACAACAACTTGAGAAGATTTTGTATAAGAAAGTGAAATAGACAAAACGCCCATGGTAGACAAACCAATGTCACCCCAACACGTGATGAGCCATATGAAGGTGTGCCCTGAACTATGCTCAGATACAGGCATGTGTCCAGCAGAAGAAGGTGAAGAATGATCAAACATGTGAACCCCAAATCAAGATTTCTTCTTTGTCATCATCCATTTTAACGTTCATAAAATGGGTTTAATGTTTGAGGTTTGAGGGAGAAAAATTGGCACGGCATGGTGTGAGAAGAGGGTTCCATTTGGAGCTGGATTATTTTTTCCCCCGTTGTATGAGCAGTGAAGCCTGAAAATGGGGGAGTTCTTAAATGGCAGAAATATTCAGAAGTTGTTCACCCTAAAGGTGGATAATGTTTAAACAAACATGCCCACAAAGAGAGAAAGAGAGAGGGAAGCGGGTTCCATTTGGGGTTTAACCTGGCTTGAATTTGATATGTGTGTCATCTTTTTGTTGTTGTGATACGTCCTACATGTCTGAATTTAATTTAAGAATAAACAAAAGCAAAACAAACAATACTTTAAAATCAAAATGTAAAACAATGCTTAACGAAAAAACCAACTGATAGTAATATCATTTTTCTCATGTTTCAATTTGTTTGTAGTTAAGAATGAATCAACTTTCATAATACAATTTTGACTTTCAACAATTATTATTATTATTTTTTGTCTTTAGCTATCTACATTAGTGTGAGATTAAACTCTTGAGCTCTATTTTAGTTAAGGAATTCTCCTAATAATTGCCTTGTCTTGTGTTTAAACATCGGTCCTCTCTTTAACATTATAGCTCACCAATGCACACAATCTTTGTACTCCCAAAAATTACTTTAATAAGCTGAACTTTTAAATATGTAACACAAATATTTAATAGAATCTAATTTTGTTCTACCATGAATATGACACTATCATTATTATTGTAATTTTTTTTTAATAATATGATAGTGTATATTCATTTAGGTGAGCGTTACGGTACATCTTATAATCAAAGGATACCTAAACATATTATCACATGACAAAATTTTATTGGTTTATTTATACATGTCAATATCTAGTCAGCTTATTTAGAGTATTGAAAGTGCTAATTTTTATATATAAATATGGTCCAAGGTTCTATTAATAATTAAAAATAAAATCAAATTAAAGTTTTTAAATTCTAATAAATATGTGAATTGCCTGGCTCATTCATCGCAGATGATTTTGTGGATACCACGATAGCAGTGTTCAGGAGATACATTTTGCCATTGGAACAATCAGATGAATTCAAAGAAGACCTTATATTTATGGTTTCATTGTGCACCTTGACACCAGTGCCTGCAAAATGAAACAAGATACACTGTTCGTAATTGGTTACAACTAAATTATGAATCTACTTCTTTATATAATGAACTTGTACATTACGTATCGCTATCTTTTCAATGGACTAGACCTGTTCTTCAACGAAACAAAACTTTTGTTAGCTGGCTATCTAACCTAGCATTGGAATCAAAGTAACTGCAGAAAATTTTACTTTTGCAGATCGATGATTCTTCTTGAAAATCCTTACTTCTATCATGAAAAATCTTGCAGAGAATGTCACGTAAAAAAGGAGGATTTTTTGTCTTTCTCCTCCAATGGTGGCGCCTTGTTCAACAGAATTACCAGTATATTTCTTCTTTCTCCAAGATTTGAACAATCTCTAGGGTGGAGGCCTTGCATTGATTGGGTGAAAAATAGGATTAGAGTTCTTGTTGAAATTTGATTATTTGGATAATTTTGGTTACAAGATTAGTATTATTTGGATATTTGAATTGTTTACTTAGAGTGTTTATCCTTTTGTACTGTTAATTGCTAAAAGAACCTTCGGACTATTTTTTTAAATAGAAAAATTAACAGTCTCAATACCTCAAATAAACTACTAACATGAATAAATAAACTAATAAAATTTTGTCATGTCATAGTATGTTTAGAGACTATCTAATTATAAGATGTATCATACCATTTACCTGTAAAAAATTATATTGATAATAAATTAAAATAAATTCTTTTATAAAAAAACTTTATATTAACATGAATATTAAAGATCTTTTAGGGACATATAGAAATATCAATAAATTATACAGGTTTTCTCTAAAATTAAATGATATTACATATAATATCTCTTTATATGTCATGCTTACACTGAAACCTCCTACAGGAGTACTCAGTGTTATGTTTATAAGGATGTATAGTATCATATTTCATAAAATATAATGATATTAGATGTAATATCACCTAAATCTCAAGGGAGATTAGTATATACTTTTATAAATCAAAGAGTATCATATGTTATATCGCCTAATCTTAAGGGAGGTAAGTACACTTATTCTTAAAAATATAGTTTCAAGTTTCGCAAAACTTCTTTGAAACTACATGGACTAATATTTGAAAACTTTTATTCACTTTGTCGCAAACATTTTTAAGCTCTACACCTTATAGTTTTTGGGATGGCAACGTAAAGTTAGTGATAAAAAGACATGTCTTCCAAGTACTATAGAATAAATCAACGTCATAAAAGAATAGATCTTGACTCTAATTGATAGCGATAACAAAGAGATAATTTACATAGGAAATTGTTAGCTTTAGGAATAGTTAAAGGATACATAGAATGCGATGAGTTCAAATTTTGAAGTCATGCCAAAAATTAAAATATCATCTCCTAGGTTGTGTCTAAAGTAACGTTTTTTTGTCCTAGTGTTGTCAATTTGGTATGGACTAGAAACATAAGAGTAAAAAAGTTCAATTATTATATGTTCTCTCTATCTTAATATTCGTTTCTGTGTCTCTTATTTCCTCTCTTATGTCTTATTAGAGGACTTCTTAGGACCTCACTAAGAGAATAATCCACCAGATCCGTAAGGTGAGACTTGGGTCTCATAAAAAGAAATACTATCCTTTAATCGTTTTTGTTCAATAATAAGTGATCACTAAACTAATGTCATTACACAGTTGACAGGGAAGGCGATGAGTTTCTTAGCAAAAGCTGTGAATATTTTTATCTGATTTCATCATTCTCATGCCGTTATAGCTTCTATTTGTCACAAAATAACAACTTTTCCCTCATTCACTACACACGCTTTGACTTACACAACCAGTTTAGAATATTCCCAATCAATTACTAATTCCTATCAAGAGTCAAGAGTATCGGCCTGTGTTTCTCATCAAGATTATAGGAACATCATTTTTTAGCTTGACACATTCATTTGGGACACAAGAACACTAAATAATACAGTTCAGGTTTATAAATTTTCGTTAGTCCAAATGTGCATCTATCGTTTATTCATTGGCCAGTTCTCCACAAGTTCAATAGCGGGAGCGGATTAAGCCGAAGCGTATCTTAGGGGTGCATCTCTTTATAAGTACATCATTTATATGCTCGCACATATAGTAAGAGCACTAAATAGAATGAAATTTACACTTAAACTACATTTACATCGTTCATCGTTTTTCACACCTCAAGAAGGCAGCCAAAAAAAAGAGAGAGCCCGCCATGTCATGAGAAGAAAACAAGTCATAACGCTCTTAGACGTGACACCTTCAACCAAGAAGCAAGAGGCCAATCTCATCATGGAATATACACTTGCACTTCTCTCAAATCTACACAATTTTGCCCGTTAGAATTTGCTCCAAAAAGCACAAACGCTCAAAAACATGAGGGCTCCCGTTGAAACCTTTCCACAGGAATATGAACTGAGATGTAGGTACAAAGTCAAGGAGGGGGCCAGACTTTTTGCACCTCTCTTCCAAGACCTAATCTGTGCTACCGCAGTGCAGAATTTTGAAAATCTAACCTAGGAAAACAAAATATGTATAGAGCACAACATTTTGCTTCCAAGATGGTACCGTGATGAACTGGTTAGTTGAAACTCGAAGTGCGACTCCATCTTCCCTGCAAATAGTCCTCCAATGAGACAGCCTGCTCAGTGCTACTGACAGAAACTGAATCATCCTCCACGTCCAGCAAAGCAAGATTTAGATGGGACTGTATATTAGTTGGAACTGATTCCCCATCAAGTCCATCATCAAGATCCTCTGGTGCATTAACTTCTTGTTCTGCCCATCTTGTCACTTCTTCATCACCATGCAGAAGTTTCAATATCTGCAATGAAGAAACATGACTAATATTAAAAAGGACATAAGAGGCAGGGCAAATGGAATGAGTGAATTTCACAGGCAAAACACTTACGAGGCTGATTTGAGGTCGCAATCTAGGTGATCGTCTAATGCACAGAGTCGCAGCCAAAACCATCCTGTTGATCTGGCAATGGTCGCATTCACTGCCTATGCTTGGATCAAGCAAATGGGATAGCTTCCCATCTTTCAAAATTGGTGTTGCCTGGATATTGTCGTCAACCACATTGACATCCGACTCTTAGGATACACATCTTGTAGGAAGCTCAGTTCTAATATTGGTACATATTTCTTTTATTGATATACAGTGTTGTAGGTGCTGAATTTATAACACTGGAAAAAAAAGAACTTACCCACATAACAAGGCTCTCCTTGCCCTTTGGACTTTCATTGCTAATGGGCTTCCTATTTGAGAGAAGCTCAAGGAGTACAACACCAAATGCGTATACATCAATTTTGTCTGTCACTCTACCATGCATAAAGTATTCAGGAGCTAGGTATCTGCCAGATAAAAATTGTTCAGACTTCAGAGCAAATTAGAAGCTAAGGCAAACAAGCCAAAGGAAGAACAAGAGGGCATGATACTCACCCAAAAGTTCCGGCCACATCAGTAGAAATAATATGGGAAGACGAAGAATCCCAGCTAGCCAGTCCAAAATCCGAGAGCTGAATACATAAAACACAGGGCTTGAGGGATACAGATGAATGCTATCAAGTATTAAAAGTTTCAAAAGGTAACAGGCGTCTAACCGAAAATATGGAGAAAATAAATTACAACACCTGAGGCTCAAAATCATCGGAAAGAAGGATATTCGAAGATTTTACATCCCTATGGATCACAGCCTGTGTACAGCCGTTGTGCAGATAGTCCAGTGCTTCAGCTACACCCACAGCCACCTTGTACCTCTCTTGCCAACCCAATGCATTACAGTCCTTCTTATTGCCTTTGCCAGAAAGCACACGGAAGAAAGACAAATTAGAGAATGTAAAGATCTAGGCAGTACCTAGCAGACAAGGCCAAAACTAAATATCTACCATGAAGGTTTTCTTCTAGGCTTCCCCTTGACAAAAAATTATAAACCAGTAGTAAATGGTTGTCCTCAAAACAAAATCCAGATAAAGATATTATGTTCTTGTGATCCAAAGTTGTAAGGATCTCAATTTCCTGAACAAACTCTTTTACCACATCTTCAGATGGCTTCAAAATCTTCACAGCCAATTCCTTGCCATCTGGAAGACATCCTTTGTAAACATAACTACTTCCACCTCTGCCAACCAAATTTTCTGATAGATAACACAGTTATAAAAACTTGTCACAAGATATCCCAAGCAACTGACCAGAACAAAAAACTGGGAAATGAAATTTGGAGAAAGGAAAGCAAACCGGGTGAGAAGTTAGCGGTTGCAGATGCAAGTTCCTGCAAACTATACAATCTGCATGAAGACGAGTACTTGTCGTTTAAGTCCTCCAACAATTCTGCAGAAATGCTACTCAAGTCACTGCAAAGGGAGGGAATAGGAAAGGTAGCAGCAGATCCAAATGGCACAATGGCACCACTCTCCCCATCAAGGGTGGAACTGGAATCATCATTCTGGTCAATATTTGTCTGTTTCTGATCAGGGTGGACTACAGCTGAAGAATGCCAACCGGGCTGTCGCAAAGGTCTTTGGAAAACAATTGTATTTTTCAGTGAAGACCTGGGGTTATGCTTTCTGGGGTGAAACACATGGCGAAGGAGCGACCAACCAGGTTTCGAGTGGTTTGAACTCCTCACCACAATTGAATAACAAGGAGGAGGAGCATCATCAACTTTTTGATACGGCACCAAAGCCAGAGAATATTCCTTTTCAGGATCCTCAGGCAACCCTTGCTTAGGTTCATCTTTTCCAGAACCCTCTTCCAGTGCACAACTCTCACAAATCTTCTGGTTTTTCTTACCACAAGCCACCAACGATATTGGTGACAAGTTTGGAACTTCATGTAATTTCTCTGCCATGATAGTAACAATTTTGTATTATTCTCAATTTATTAATTTTTCTTAGCAAAACATTAAACAATTCTACACCTCACAAAAGTAAAACATACATGATCATTGATCAAAAGCATATTCATATCAGAGTAACTAAAGCAGAAAAAACCTTGATCACTGCATGTTCTGGAAGCTTCTCTGCAGAACGCGATTTTGCTATTATTATCAACAGCGAAGACAGAGACACACTTTGGCAATTTCTTCGCGCAGTACTTGGCAACTGATACCGATGATCGTATTGCGTGGTGCGTCTTGGAAGTTCCGAGAATCACCGTATCGACGCCAAACGACGTCGCTTGCTGCACCAGAGCCTTCCGCGCCGAAGCGCCTCTACACACTTTCAGCTTCAGATCAATCTGCAGAAAAAATGGAACCACTCACCGATTCAGTTTCCAAAACCTTTCGAAAATCGAAAGAGAATAAGATTACGTTACAGTCAACAACCGTAACGGTAACGGCTCGTTCAGTTTTTCCAACCGTTTTCTCGGCATCGTAACAAGCGATTGAGAAAATGTAACCGAAACAGCGAAAACGGACCTGCTTTAAATTGCAGAAGCCTTCGTATCCCGAGAGAACGGAATTGAAGGTCTTCACGAGAGACAGCAACGATGCTGTACCTTCTGCAACGAAATTCCACGTTCTCGATTAAGCGTAACGTTACAAACCCAAGCGAAATCGAAGCGTATATATACATAGAGAGAGAGGTACCAGTGACGGTGTCGAGGACGTGAAGCGCAATGACGAGGTCGCCGGGCTCCGCCAACTTGACGAGCGCCCACGTCAGCAATTGCCGGCTCTGAGGGTCCAATCTCACTCCGACCAACAGTTTCCGGCCACCGGCGCCGCAGTCGTCGCCGCCGATCAACTTCATCGGAACACTCGTTTCTCTCTCTAACTACTACTACTCTCTCTCTCTCTCTCTCTGCGCTTTGTGTTGGGAAATGTGCGCGGAACGAATCGTGCTCGAAGATCGCAATGGCGAACTGTCTTCTTAGAGAGAGAAGAGAGAGGGGGGGGGGGGATGTTACGGTGCTTCTCGGTTGGCTTTCTTGATGCAGTGGTGGGCGTGGAGATAAGAGATTCGATCTGGACCGTTGCTTGTTTGGAGCGTGATTGGGTTTATGTGTGTTGGGTGTTGGTGAATGCAATTTTAATCACATCAATAGTCAATTATGAATGTCTTAGTGGACGGTGGCTGACGTGTAAAATGCTTAGTCACCATGGCAATGATAGGATGTGACGAGGCGCATGGAGTTACTGTAGACTGTCGAGTCCACTTTCCACTCGTTGTTGAACGCTGTGGAGCTCTTGCACAATCTGATTTTTTTTTTTTTGGTTTTATTGAATAAGGTACGTAATGATTTTATCTTCTATATATTTTTTAAAAGAGTTATTGATAAATACACCGATGGAAATAACTAGGAGTTAGATTTATTTATTTTTATTTATTTAATTTTTAACAAAAGTAGGAGAGAGAAAAATGAAAATCGAATATAGGATATCATAATCTTAATGAAATATGCAGGAATTAACAATTAAATTATAGGTTTAATTGTATTTATTTTTATTTTTCACTTAATATTTTATAACAATTTGTTTTTCATGCACTTTAAAAGAAATTTTTTTTATGAGAATATTATTGACTCTTGTTAGATTTTGTAACACACTTGGTAACAATTATTCTTAAATTATTAAATAATTGCTTTTCGAAAGGATAAAGAGTAACCACGATTTCGATAAAAAAAACAAAGAAAGAGTAACCACGGTTAAAAATAAATGATCAACTTATTAAAAATGTGAGATAGCCATTTATTTAATTATATTAATTTTTTTACTGTAGTTATTAAATGAAAGAAATGATGTGTCAAATCAGATATTAAAGCACAAGATATAATTAATTAGACGTCAATGCACCAAAAAAAAATTAATTAGACGTCAAAATTTTTCAATTTTTTATGAAATTAAAATTTGGGAAATAGATCGCTGTCTTAATCTCTGAAATTTTCAAAATAGGGAGCCATGATTCAAAGTATTAATAAACATACGGAATAGGGTATGCCCTTCAATTGGCGTAAACATGTTCCATATGAAGGTTGGCTAAGATATTGTGTGAAGAGCCATCTCAAATAAATACATTAAAAAAAAATTGTGTTACAAATAATAATGTTGGAGGTCAAGTCACCCATAGGAAACGTCAATGTGAGATATTCTTGTCTACTTAGAATTATTGTGCTTTCTCGTCCATTCATTTACAATGTTAAAGGTTAATTAGTTTATGTTGATGTTAAATGATTGAACGTGCAGACACTTAATGTTTAATCTTTGTTTTGTTTGTTTGTTTTTTTTTTCAAAAAAAATGAGGGATTTATAATTCAGTTGTATAACTTTTTTTTATTATTTTTTTATTTAAATCACTATTGTTTAAAATTTACTGGACTTCAATTAATTTGGTTTGAGTCGGGTCGATTTATTATAAAAGTAAAACTCTTTTAGTATCAATTTTTTTAATCTATAAGACTCAAATTCAAAATTTATTTAGGCCTAGTTTAATAGTATTTTCTGCAATGCAAAGATATTCTGACTTATAAAAAGTATAAATCAATTTTTTTTATTTGGTAAATAAAAAAGTCGAGGTGGTTTTGCTCTTAACTTTTAAAAGCCAGGTGATGCTCTCAAGATCTCTCATAGAATACCTTTTAGAGCTGACTTGTGCTCTTCAAAATTTAAAAAATTAATATAACTTTACTCTATTTAATGACATTAAAATTAAAAATTATTCTCTTTAGTATTTATAACTATTGTAGTCATTTTAAATATTAAGAGTAATTTTATCAAATATTACTTTTGTGACTTCTGCTTACTGAGAGTAATTTTTACATTGTTTTACCAAATAATACTATTATAACGTTTTAAGAATAATTTTTAGACAACCGAGCGAGCTCAACAATTTTTAAAAAGTCACAACAATATCAAATTAAACTTTGAAGAGAACAAATATTAAACTATTTAAATCAACTAAATATTAGTTGCCTTTTTAATTATTGTACCATGCAAGACTCAAGTATAATTTGGCTCGACATATCTTGAGACTCACCCTAATTAATTAATGAATAGGAGATTGCTTCAGAACAAATATTGGGATATAGTGCAAAATATCTTGATTGTCTCCTTATTCGTTTAGTATCACATGTCCTCTGGCGCATTTGCCATAATAATTTAATCGAAATGTGCTATGGTATTTTCTTTTTTTTTGGTCTTTTTTCTTATTTCCTAAGGGCGTATGTGTTATATGATTTTCAGAAAACTATAAATTTCATAGTTAAGATATTTTGGATAAGTGATGAGGTAGATGATATATGTACTTTAACAAAATTTACAGGAAAAGTGCAATTTAATCCATTGCTAATGTCACCTTACTAATATCAGGTAAACTCTTGCATTGGAGATCCTCTCCAAGATTTCCCTAATGTCAATATCATCCTAAATTCAGGGTGCTCGGAGTCCAAAACTTGCTGATACTATTATGACTTTTATGCTATAATAATAAACGCAACATCACTGAAAGAAAAAACACACACCCAAGTTAAAATTGTAGCCAAAGCCAAAGTATTTCGTGCATATCAAGAAAAATGAGGCGTGGGAAGAAATGATGTGTGCCTGCTAATGAAAAGGAATATGCCATTCCAAGTGAAGGAGAGGCCACTAAAAAGCAAGTGCTGAACACTATACTTGCCATCACTTATTTTGTTAATAGAAGAAGGGACCCATTTAATACTAGCCGTTCTAAAAGCGAACTAAAAGGCAAAAAATTGTGTGGGAGAACAGGGATTGCTTATGCAGTCAGTGATACCCTGAAAATCAAAAGTTTGATTCTTTTCCCCAAGCAATCAATTATGTTTGAGTATTCGGTTTTAATTATGCTAATTTAACCGGTGTTAGGAAGAGTTTGCGGATAACTCACAACATTTCGTTTTTATCATATAATTTTAGAAATGTGTAAGTGCAATAAAATAAGAGTTTAATTGGTATGTATTGACAGTATAAAGTTCTTTTACACTGTCAACCAATTAAAATAGGGGAAAGTGAGAAATCATGGTAGGTCCTTCATTATAATGGGTAGTTATTTATGTGAGTTGGCATTTTTTACTATTTCTATTGGCTGACAATGTAAAATTATTTTATATTATCAATGTATTTAAATTAAATTTATAAGATAATGGAATACGTAAAAATTTAAAGATAATTTAGTAAATAAAAGAACATAACTTTCGACAATCTCCTAGTTAACTCATCATTTGAAAAACTGTTTTATAAATGTATCTATGTCACTTACAATGATAGCATAACAATGATAGCATAATTATGTTCCATGTAAACGTAATGATGAAAATGGTCATACTAATGGTAGGCATGTGAATAAAGGTAATTCATTGAATAAAAAAAATTAAATTGTGTTTCTGTGCATCATAGGACCATAGGAGAGATGTGTAAATGCTGATTTTCTTGCCTTTTTGATATCAATAAAGTCAAGGAGAGTAAATTCTAAAACATTATTTTATTAAGTGGAAGGGTTTATAATTTAATTACGACATTAAGTTCTTATATTTTAATACAATAAATTCTTATATTTCATTCAGTAAATTATGAATACGATAGATTTTATTGATTAAAAAATAAATACATTTTTAATTTTTTACTTTGAAACCAACTGACTTCAGAGGAAATATTCAGAGGAAATATAGATTCATTTTGTTCTTATCACTTATTTTTAAGTAACCAGTTTTACATTATTTGACTCTTAATGAAAATGCTTTGAGCCCATAATAAGAACCCAAAAGACAGTTTAAGTGCTAAATTAATTTCTTATATTTGTTTCTTGTGATACATAACTTGTTGCATTACATGCTTAGAAATTTATTAGCAGTATAAATTTTACATGATTTTATATTTTAATTATAATTATAATAACTATTCATGTAAGATTTAGTCATGATTTATCATTCTTCCCCCTTAATCTCTAAAACTAATTATTCCTTTTAATTGACTCAACATAGACGTTCCCGAGTTTAGAATCATTACGCATGCAAATCAGAATAAATTTAACACTGATAAATAATTTTTATAAAAATGAATTTCTGACAAGTATTTATCACTAAATCACAAGTTTGTCACGTCACCTTCATAAAAAGATCAATCCAAACTTAAACAAAAATAGATTTCTCCGATGCCATACCACAATTGTATCCAAAGGTTTCAAACCTACTATGGGGTTGGAATGAAGTAAACTTTTCCCCCCCTTATGGAGCCCCTCAACTATGTGTATTTATTTTTATTGTAAAAATAAAACAAAGTGAACTTTGTATTTGTTTATTTCATGTGTTAGAAGTGCGCACATGTAGCGGGATATTATTTGTCCTCTGTAAACCTGGTGAAACCATGTACATAAGTACCTAACATGGGTGGTGGTGGGTTTCATTTCATGCCTTCTCCCTATCTTAAAATTCTATGCCCCACTATTGAAGTCAAGCTTAAAATAATAAAAAGCAAGAGAACCTTTTGTCGTGGAGGATACAGAAGGTAAAGGAAAATTTAAAAATATTCTCACAAAAGAACACAAGGGAAAGACTTTATGCTCTTTCTGGTAGAAAAGTACGCCTCCACATTACCCATTGGCTGTAGAGAAATGTTATTTTGACACTCTCAAAGTCGACACATACGGATGACACCATATGAAAAGACAAAAAACGACAAAATAAGTATAGAGAGAGTCAAATATACATACGGTGCTGTAAACGTGAAAATGAATGTAAATTTTTTTTTTTTTGAAGAAAAGAAGGACGCTAACCCGCGTCTATCTCCCTCTCTCACTTTGAAATCTGAATCTGAAACTCTGAAGACAGAAGTAGGGGCTCACACATTGGTTTTGATTTTCCAGTTCCAACTCCACAAAATGAAATTCTTTGCACTCTCACTTCCCTTGGGTAAGCTTTTGCTACTGCTTCTTCTCTTTGATTTGAAGCTACTGCCTCTTTGTCAGAGAAGATCGCCCAAAGGATGTGAGAAGTTCGAACTTCACAAAAGCCACATCGTGTTACTATCCTATCACCACTTTGTTTTCAGCATTTCCATTTGTTAAGTGGCATCGTTTGCTGCAACTTTTTAACCAAAACCCAGAAAACTAAGTAGAACCCACATCGTGTTTTCATTGGATAGATGTTCTGGTTTTTGGAATGGCTTCTTTGTTATCAACCTAGTTTATATAACATTTCATAGACCTCGAGTTTCTTCAGCTTTTCTATTACATAGAAGGATTCCAAGTTCAACAAGTTGTTATTATGGCTTGATCAAGGCTCGGGCACTTCAAGTTGAGGCTAAAGGCTCATCAAGCTTTGTGTTTTCTCCATTGGTGGAAGGTGGGAAGAAGAAGCATGTGGTGCCATCGTAGCTTGTGTAGTTTGGGAAGGCCTTGGGCTCAAGCATGTTGTTTGGTTAGTGTTAAAGCTGAGACAAAGAAGGTTTCATATTATGGCAGCCTTAGCAGCAGATGCTGATGATGACGGTGAAATCGAAATCTTAAAGAGGTTAGTGTTACACACTTCAATTATTTTGTGTTTTCGATTAGCTTATTTTGAGTTATAAACAAAACTCTCATAGATCGCTTTTTTACAATAAGCAATTATATCTTCTAAAATAATCTTTCATAACTATGCCTCTAGTTTGATTCAGTAATGAAAAGAAAAAAGAGTAACCTTTGTTTTACTTCTTGCTTGCATGAGGACAAATTGAGTGGGTAAAAGCCATTGACTTTTATTAGAGGAGGGAAAAATAGTTAAATGTTGTTTATGCTAAGACCTTAAGGTCTTTTTTCTCCTTCCTCTTTTGGGGACAGACGTGTTGGGGTGAATAGAATTTGGAGTGAAGTTCTAATAATGTATGTGTTTAGTACTTTTCTACTTTTTACTGATATTTCTTTTTTCTTTTTCCTTTTTCAATTTCTTTGGTAATCGATACCCAATTACAAGTCTATTAAGCACTCAAAGAGTTTTGGTGAGAAATTTCCAACATTGTTTACTAATTCCTTTTTCCTTATCTGGTAAGAATTCCCCTCTTTTTTAAATTGATTTTTAAGTGTGTTAAGAAATCTATATATAACAGGGAATAGTAGTGGCTAGATACTGCTAAATTTCTACTACCATCTATGAAAAATACTCCCATCTCTTACAAGCACAAAAAGTAAGGGGGAAAAAAATCTAAACCTCAGATGATGAACATTAAAGATAATGAGACCATGCATTTATATGATAATATAGGCTTCAATGTTGCAATTTGTATTTTGACATTGTCCTTCTTCCATGCAGGTACTTCTTAAATATGATTTTCAACATACAAAACAAGAAAGTTTACAACTATTTTCCATATCCCTAGTATTTTTTCTTTCAGAGATGACTCTTTTCTTATTTTATACACAAGTTTTATCATTGTATCAACATAACTAGGCCTAGATAACTGCTCTTTGGTTTCTTATTTATCTCATAATGTGATTTTTTTAGCTTTTGAAACATTCCATCTATTGTAACATAAAAATCTTTTCAAATCCTTTGCAGCTTTATTTCCATTGTACATTTCCTTATGGGGGTGGGATATTACTTGGTTTCCTAGGTTTTAGGTCTACCAAAATGCGCATTGAGTTATAATTCCTTTATGTTATCTTTTATCCTCAAGGCATATTGCACATTTTCACTAAAAAGTCTTTTTTTTTCTCCTCTTACTAGCCAATCAATAAAGAGCTCTTATTACTGGTGACCGTAGTTGCATTTTGTCATGCCCTTGGTCACGTCATGTCCAATGTATTATTTGTGCATGTTCAATGATATGACCATATGGTGAACATTTTTAAGAAGAGCCAAAATCACTTATCTACTGCAGGAAGCACTTCATAATTTTGTTTTACAAATTTTGTGTATGATTAATGATGTATAACTTATCTCTAGGAGTTCAAGAAGTTACTGATAATCCCTTGCCTTATGCATTCAATCATATGTCATTTTGTTGTCAAGCCATAATGATTCCTGTTGAACATTATGTCGCATGTTAAATATTTAGGAGACATAGGATTGTTTCTGATTATTCAACTTGTTTCGATGGGCAGCAATGTAGGCTTACATGTATGTGGCCCCATTTTCTAGCCTCCAAATAATTTGGTAAGATTGAAGATTAATATGTGCTATTTGCAGCCATGGTTGGTGATGTGAATATATTCATGAATGATTTGGATAATCCTCACATGGCAGAGATTGAAATAATGATTGCTAAACCAAATAGGTAACTAATTTGACTTTCATGTCATAAACTAGTTTTTGAATTGTTCCTTTGTTGCCATTATCATAATTTGCTCACCTATTGTATTGGAGTCCTCATTGCTAGCTGTGTTTCATATATCATTATCAAATTGAAACTAAATGTCCTTCCTTTGCTTTTTTTTTTTAATAAAAAAAGATAATAACAATAATAATTGGAGGGGATGGGGGTGCAACCATGCAAGTGCTGGGGAAATTTAGAAATATTAAGATCATAGCCTGTTAAAGTAATTTGAGATTGTATAGTAGCACTCTCTTTGTATAATCTTTGGTCTATGGCTTTATAGATATCTGAACAAAAGTCAGAGGTGGCAGCAATAGGAGAACGTAGATGAAAGCAAGTTATATATAGGCCTTTTTGAGTCAGGTAGAGTACATTATTTAGTTTATTGATCTCTATTAGTGTGAACCTTTTGTCCTACTTGTAAATTAGCATCTCTAGAACTTCTAAAGAAATGCTTAAAATTAGTTTTTCTTCTAAATTAGTTGTAAGATTTGCTCTCTTATTTTTGCTTATGCCTAGGTTTTTTTACTGGTGAAATTAGGAGTTTCCATTGCCATTTATTGACACTTATATTCAGCTATTTGCCTTATGATGAACCTAGTATATAAAACATATTAGACCAGGAACAAACTTTTTAGAAATTTTGTATTATTTGTTAGTTGTATCCTCTAGGCTCTAGCATCTTTGCTTTAGCTTTTAGTTCACATGATTATGCAAGTTCTAGCAATAAAAACTATTGCTGGGCCTGCATGGAACAGCGTAAGGTTTTGGTTTGATTTGGTCCTTTGACAACAAGATTTAAATCACCTCATTTTCACTTTTTATCTCTTTGCTCTTTGCTAGCATAGCCGTGGAAAAGGACTTGGAAAAGAGTTTGTTCTAATGATGATGGCCTTTGCTATTGAGAAGTTAGGGATCAATATCTTTCTGGTTAAAATTGGAGAATAAAATGGAGCATCGGTTAACCTGTTCAAAAAATTGGTTTGTGTGCTGCTTCTCTATCTTTGCTTTTTACTAAATGCATGATGTGTTTTACCACCATGCATTTAACTTATTCTGAGTTATACCAAAAAAAAAAAAAGGAAACTTACTCTTAGTTGTCATACAACATTATGCTTTTGGTAGGCCAAATTTTCAGTGTTGCACGTAGTTCAAGGAATATATGGATCATATTTGAGTCTGCTTATCAAACATACTAAAATAGTGTTCCTCTTATTTTATCACCTCACTCCCTCTTTTGATTCAAGACTTTTGCCCAAAATGGTTGAATTAACAAATTAATGTTGGTTAATGGAGAAGAAAAATGAAGTATACTTGTATTGTTAGAATTTATAAACTTTCTTCTTTTTCTTCTTTTTCCTTTTTTTATTTAAAAAAAATCCCCTTAGAAAAATGGCCATTATATAAACTGATTTAGTATGCTTATATTTTAGTATTGAGAAGTGCTTCTCTCGCTTTCTTTGTAGCTTCAAATGTTTGTTAATTCTCTTAGATTGACTTAGCTCTTGGATTTGGTGTAGGGATCTATGCAAACTTCATATAGCAATATCTTTAATGAGGTGAGCATATTTATTATTTAATTCCTATCGGCACCCTAACTAACTAGTTGGCTAAAATACATGTGCTTTGTATTTATTAAGTAGTACAAGTTTAAGTTATTATTGTGCATTAAGGTAAGCTAAGGAATGTATGTTTCCTGTTTTTCAAATCAACCTTATTCTGAATTAAAACAAACTTATAGCCATGCTCAAACTTTTGAGTTCATCTCATTTTCTCTAGAAAAATAAGCACCATCTTTCAAGTCCTTCTGATTTTATAAAAAGTTGCTGTTATTGCTTTGTACTCTTAAACGTTCATGTAACATTTTCATCATATACAAATGATCAAAGTTTTAATTAAAATAGACCGTGCATTGGTTGAAGAAAGTTTTGAGAAACAAGGCATTGCTTAATGTATGATCATTAATTTGTTTTAATAATTTTTAAGAGCATTATAAATGTTCTAATGATTAATTGAAAACTCTAGTGCATGTATGTTCTTACTATAGATTAGAAAGTTCTTCCTTCAAAGTTCATAGAAAGGAGTAGAATAGATTTTGTATTTAAGTTGTTGATTGGGGTTTTGTTCCAATATTATGGACTGCCTTCTTTTTTTGCCCTGCTCCTGAATAGTATTCATTAATTTCTTATTCGTAGTTTTTTTTTTTTTTTTTTGATAGGTGACTTTAGAGTTGCAAGTATCAGAGCTTAAGAATGGGGAGATGGCTGGTTTGCCAGGTATTATGATCAAACATACATAAATCTAAGCAACATGTCATTGCATCTTATTTATTTTGATAGAATAATCTCTTTTGTCAGTTTTCCTTGTTTTATGATATGTGTCTTCGAATTATCTAAACTGTACAAGATTCTTACACCACCCATCTATCTATTTTTGCCTATAGAATAAAGTAACCAATATATGTAATGAGCTTCTTTCACCCTATCCCGTTTGACCTTTTTTATCTTTATTAATGAAATGAAGGGGGTGCTTCAAAGGAAGCAAATAGGAGGTTGTGTAGACGACCAAATAGTATAGAACTTGAGCATGTAAGTGGGCTGTAGAGGAAGAAATAGCATGTTCTGTAAAAGATTACTTTTGGGGATTTTTTTTTAATTATTATCAAAATCTATCTCAAGAAGCTTTTGATTAATTATCAGTTGTTTTTAAGTTCATAATAAACTAAAGAAGCAATTGAATGTTTGAAGGCTCTCTTTCATTAGCTAGTACATAATTTTACTCATTTATGCTTCGTTGATAATGATAGATAATGATAAAGATTTTTTTTTAGTTAAACTATTTGTTTTGTGCTATTGCCACTTATCTAGATAGTGTTAGCTACTCCAAAGAATAAGTTTCATTATACCATCACTGAGTTATCAAAGGATTATGAAGTCATAAGGAATTATGATAATGACTAATATTTTTTTTTTTGATGAATTATTCAATAAAAATGAAAGAACTTAAGTTGCAAAGGAGGGTATTCTTTCATCTTGTAGTAGAGCCTAGTTAATTTTCTTTTCTTATTTTGTGTAGATTGGTCCATCATTTGCAACAAAACTGCATGGAAGATGCAAACGATGGTGATGTGGACCGGGTTGTTAAGGGCAATATTGAAATAGTTGAGCCAAGTATTTAGATGATATTTTATTAGACTAAAGAAATAAAAACATTTTACCAGAAGTATGAAAATGTGATGGGTTTTGAATGGAAGATAAGGAATTCGAAAAAAGGAGTTGATGAAGAGCTGAATTATTTGATACTTGCTTGCACATGAGAAGGAAGTCGGGTGCCAAAAGTTCCAGCAATGTTGAAGACACTACCTACACAAGTGGAATAGAATAAAGGGATTATTTGCTGGCATATGAGTTGTTAGCAATTATCTATTCTTGGTAGTAGCATGTGGTGCAGAAAAGTTTTATGGTCGATGTTGCATAATATTCATGTGCCTTCAAATATACTATTTACAATTTTAATTGGGTATGTAATAAAAATGAATATTGTATAAAAAAATATGATTTGGATTATGAAGCATTTGTTGGTATCTGGTAGTGGATTTGTGCATTGCATGTTTAATTTATTTGCTACCTTAAAAAGTAACCTTTAAAGAGCAAAATTGGATGGGAGCCTACAAGTTGTTGGGAAAAGGCTTGAACTATAGTCCAATAAATTGCTTATCCAAATGCTGATCTTATTGTTTGTAAATTTCCTGAATTAGGTGGCAAAGCAAGCTAAATGGGTTGGCGATTTTGGTAAAAGTGTAGACTTTTGGGTTATATAAATTTGTAGGGGTTTTAGCTTCTTTGCTAAATTTATGTAAGGATATAGGTTGAGAGATATCATTTGTACTATACATTTTCTCAAGAAGCTACCAAATCTTTTAGGTCCATGGTAACTTTTCAGATGTTGCAAAATTGTGGAAGTACATTGATTTGTAAATAAACTTGCCTCACTGAACAAGATTTGAGAACCCCCCTTTTTTAGGCTTTGCAAATCACTCTCCAAGTGGGGTTGAGACTCCCCTCACCAATGTAGCATAAAGGGATGTGGTCTTAACTTGTTTGGATGCACCAATCCATTCCGCAAGACCACTAAAACTAAAACAACAATTAACTGATAAGTTATCAGCTTATTGAAGAAAAGTTACCAACTTTTGGGTGTAGTAACCAATCAAATGCAAGTGCTAACTTAGGCTTTGCAAGTCACTCCCCATGTGGGGATGAGACTTTCCTCACCCATATAGCATGACGGGATGTGGTCTTAACTTTTTTAGATGCACTAATCCATTTCGCAAGCCTAATAAAATCGAAACTCCAAGTACTTGATAAGTTACCAGCTTTTTCAAAAAGTTACCAACTTATTGAACTAAAGTTGCTAGCTTTTTTATCCCAGTTACCAACCATGTGTAGGACCCAAATTTCCTCTAAATTACCAGCTTTTCGAAAATGTTACTGGCTTATTAAACTGAAGTTACCAGCTTTTTGGCCCAAGTTACCAACCAAGGGTAGAATCGACAAGTGCTCACTTTGAATTTGAAAGTCTCTCCCCATGTGATATAATATCCTAGGGTATGATCTTAACGTGTTTACTTACACCAACCTATTCGTCAAGGCCAATAAAACCAAAATCCAAATTTTCTTATAAGTTACCAGCTTCTTGAAAAAGTTATCAGCTTATTGAACTGAAATTACTAGCTTTTTGACCCAAGTTACCAACCAAGGGCAAGATTGACACGTGCTCACTTTGGCTTCGGAAGTCTCTCCTCATGTGCTCTAATATCTTAGGATGTGATCTTAACATATTTGGTTGCACCAATGTATTCCCCAAGGCCAATAAAAACAAAATTCAAATTTCCTGATATGTTACCAGCTTATTGAACTGAAATTACCAGTTTTTTGGCCCAAATTACCAACCAAGGACAGGATCGACAAGTGCTCACTTTGGCTTTGGAAGTCTCTCTCCATGTAATCTAATATCCTAGAGTGTGATCTTAACATATTTGGTTAACCCGATGTATTCCCCAAGACCAATAAAAACAAAATCCAAATTTCCTGATACCTTACCAGCTTTTCCAGATAGTTACCAGTTTATTGAACTGAAATTACCAACTTTTTGGCCCAAATTACCAACCAAGGACAGGATTGACAAGTGCTCACTTTGGCTTTGAAAGTCGCTCCCCATGTGATTTAATATCCTAGGGTGTGATCTTAACATGTTTGGTTACACCAATATATTCCCAAAGGCCAATAAAATCAAAATCCAAATTTTTCGATGAGTTACCAGCTTTTTCAAAAAATTACCAGTTTATTGAACTGAAGTTACCAGCTTTTTAACTCAAGTTACCAATCAAGGTCAGGACTGACAAATGCTCACTTTGGCTTTGGAAGTCTCTCCCCATGTGATCTAATATCCTAAGGTGTGATCTTAACATGTTTGGTTGCACCGATGTATTCCCCAAGGCAAATAAAAACAAAATTCAAATTTCCTGATATGTTACCAGCTTTTCTAAAAAGTTACCAGCTTATTGAACTGAAATTATCAATTTTTTGGCCCAAATTACCAACCAAGGACAGGATCGACAAGTGCTCACTTTGGCTTTGGAAGTCTCTCTCCATGTGATCTAATATCCTAGAGTATGATCTTAACATGTTTGGTTGACCCGATGTATTCCCCAAGGCCAATAAAAACAAAATCCAAATTTCCTAATACGTTATAAGCTTTTCCAGATAGTTACCAGCTTATTAAACTGAAATTACCAGTTTTTTGGCCCAAATTACCAACCAAGGACGAAATTGACAAGTGCTCACTTTGGCTTTGGAAGTCGCTCACCATGTGATCTAATATCCTAGGGTGCAATCTTAATGTGTTTGGTTGTACTAATCTATTTCCCAAGGCCAATAAAACCAAAATCCAAATTTTCCAATAAATTACTAGCTTTTTGAAAAAGTTATCAGCCTTTTGACCCAAATTACCAATTAAGGGTAGGATCGATAGGTGCTCACTTTGACTTTAGAATGTAATCTAATATCCTAAGGTGTGATCTTAATGTGTTTGGTTGCACTATTCTATTCCCCAAGGCCAATAAAACCAAAATCCGAATTTCTCGATAAGTTACCAGCTTTTTGAAAAAATTATCAGCTTATTGAACCGAAGTTACCAACTTCTTAGTCCAAGTTACCAACTTCTTGGTCCAAGTTACCAACCAAGGGCATGATCGACTGGTGCTCACTATGGCTTTGAAAGTCTCTCCCTATGTGTTCAGGCTCCATTTATCAATATATAATCATAGGGAGTCCTTCAAACTTGTTCAATCACACGAATTTATCCGAGAACCCTAATACTTCATAAATTCCCATGATCTGAAAAGTTACTAGCTTATTCAATTAAAGATTTTTGAACCCAAATCGACCCAGAGCAAGAAAAAAAAGTTTGCTTCTTAGGTATTGCATCTCTATTTCCATGTTATGTTCAGGCTCCAATTATCAATATATAATCATAGGGGGTCCTTCAAACTTGTTTGGTCACACAAATTTTTCTAAGAACCCCAATATTTTCTAAATTCCTATGACGTGAAAAGTTAGTAGCTTTTTGAAATAAAGTTACTAACTTTTGAGCCCAAGTTACTAACTAAGTGCAAGAAAAAAAAATTATATTTCTTAGATATTGCACCTCTATTTTCCTGTTGTATTCAAGCTTCCTTTATCAATATATAGTCATAGGGAGTCTTTCAAAATTATTCAATCACACAAATTATATTTAAGTTCACTTTATTAATTTAGTGCTAAAGAGTTCTTTTAACTTGTTTCCTAACACCTTTTGAATTTTGAGAACCTGACATGTTACTAATGTTCTCAATGAGTTGCCAACACTCTAAACTAAAATTACCACATTTGTAACAAGATTACCATCTGAGTGCACAATAATGAAGAGTAACTTGTCTAATGTAACACTAATTCTGTCTTGTATTTAGGTTCACTTGAACAAATTTTACTACCAATGAACCATTTGTTACCTATAAATATGTAATTAAAACTAATTATTGCATAACTATAATCTTTATAAAGATTATATTGACTACCTTAATCTTTGATATATGATTGGTCTATAAAAATTTCAATAATATATTTCATGGCACGTGTGAATTATACAATAGCGTTCACAAAAATATTATCTACTACATACTACTACCTAAGGTAGATAGTTGTCGACCAATCATGTACAATCAAATAAACATCTATTCTATGTCAATAGTACAACTAAGAAAAATAGAAAATGTTAATCCTCCAAATCCTTCTCCTATAAAACATTGGGATTTTCTTTCTCACTTGTGAATTCTATTATCATAATCACACAACACATCTTTTGACGAAAATATAATATACATTTTGACCATAACTTTCTATGTCACAAAAGTGCATTAAAAATGTGTAACAATCATCCTGCACAAAAAGAAATTTACAAAAAGAAGGTTAAGTTCTTTCAAAAGTCCTGTATAAATATGTAACAATCATTATAAGGACTCATTGGCTCAAGTTCTTTGAGAAATTGTTGCAATGTAGATACTAAAATTTGCCTTTGTGTTTCTGCCTTTGTCTCCATATGTGTTGTGGGAGAAAATGGCAATTTAACATTTCTCAACAGAGAATACACGACAACACCTGCAATTGCTATAGCAGTTCCAATGCCAATTTGTGTGGACATCTTACTGCCTGTATATGTTTGCAAATGTTGCAATAGAATAGGGAAACATTAAAATATAATGTAAATGAAAATTATCCTTTCAACTTCAACCCTTTGCCAAATAATCCTCCAAAGTCATTAACCTGCTCAAACTTTCAACATAGGCCTTTGGTTTCAAATAACCCCATGTGGTCAATTGCCAAACCGAAACCATAGAGTAGCAAATCAACAGTGGACTATTTGCCAAAAGATCAGAGTTGAAGGGGTAATTTGCATTTTTACCTAAATTAAATACACAATTGCACTCTAATTTACTAGTATTTTAGCAATAATGATGATTTGCATTTTAAATTATATGCAGATGAAAGTAATTACCAAACACCACTGTAGAGAATCCAATGACAAAAACTCGCTTCAACACATTTCCAACTGCATGTGTCAATGGTGCAACCCATTCCAATGTATTAGTGGCAAACTACAATTATAACATAAAAAAAATTGTGGAAAGTTCATTCTTTGCACATCGAGTCGAGTTTGCAGACAGGAAAAGATCCTACAATATAGAAATCAACTTTTACTTTAATTGGAGCATAAGGATACTTGATTGCAAAAAAGCTATCTATGAGAGTTTTGTTTACAACTCAAAATAAGCTAATCCAAAACACAAAATAATTGAAGTGTGTAACACTAACCTGTCTAAGATTTCGATTTCACCATCATCATCAGCATCTGCTGCGAAGGCTGCCACAATAGGAAACCTTCTTTGTCTCAGCTCTGACACCAACCAAACAACATGCTTGAGCCCAAGGCCTTCCTAGACTGCACAACCTACGGTGGCACCACATGCTTCTTCTTCTGACCTTCCACTAATGGAGAAAACGCAAAGCTTGATGAGCCTTTGGCCTCAACTTGAAGTGCTTGAGCTTTGATCAAGCCATAATAACAACTCGTTAAACTTGGAATCCTTCTATGTAATAGAAAAGCTGAAGAAACCCGAGGTCTATGAAGTGTTATGTAAACTAGGTTGATAACAGAGAAGCCATTCCAAAAACCAGAACATCTATCCAATGAAAACACGATGTGGGTTCTGCTTAATTTTCTGGGTTTTGGTTAAAAAGTTGCAGCAAACAATGCCATTAAACAAATGGAAAAGTTGAAAACAAAGTGGTGATGGGAGAATAACACGATGTGGCTTTTGTAAAGTTCAAACGTCTACTGTCACTGGACGAAATTCTACAGCAAAGAGAAGCAGTAGCTACAAACCAAAGAGAAGAAGAAGCAGTAACAAAAGCTTACCAAAGAGAAGTGAGAGTGCAAAGGGTTTCGTTTTGTAGAGTTGGAACTGGAAACTCAAAGCCAATGTGTGAGCCCCTGCTTCTGCCTTCAGAGTTTTCGATTCAGATTTCAAAGTGAGAGAGGGAGATAGACGCGGGTTAATGTCTTTCTTTTCTTAAAAAAAAAAAAAGAAAAATTAACATTCATTTTCACGTTAACAGCACCGTATGTATATTTGACTCTCTCTATACTTATTTTGTCATTTTTTGTCTTTTCATACGGTGTCATCCGTATGTGTCGACTTTGAGAGTGTCAAAATAACATTTCTCTTGGCTGTATGGTCGAAATTGCATTCTATGAAGCCAACGGGCATTACTTTTTCGCTTTTCAGGCTATAGAATATGCCAATTTAATCTTCATCGGTTCCCTCCTATGAAGAATAATAGTTTGGACATCGGTTTCGGATGTTAAAAATAAGAGAAATGATATCTATACATAATTTTGTTTGGGGCATTTATTGATGTAGGAAATTAATGTATAAATAATTAGGGATCTTATGTTTATAATTGAATAATCGGATAATTACAAATGATAAGTGATAACATTATCATCCATTGAGAATTTATATACAAATAAATAAAAAATTCACGTACATGAGTAGAGAATTAGGTGATGACATTATCACTTAACACTTGCAGTTACTCAATTCCTTAATTATAAATATGAAATGGCTAATTATTTACATACGATCCCTTATGTCAAGGAAAACCCCAAAACTCTTGTCCAAATATCATGTCATCTAGGCAAAATGCAAGTAGCTGTCCTCGTTCATAAACCATGTTTGTATCATAAAATAATATTAAAAATAGAATAACGTTAAAATTTTCCTATCAGAAAACAAACTTGTATTGTGACGCCCCCAAAGTTGAATTGTCAATTATCCTTGTCAAGTAGTCATTACCCAAGAAACAGCCAGTATATTTGTTTTGTTTTTGTTTTTGTTTTTTTTCTATAATAGCATCTTTGTATTTATTTATCAAATGATAATTGCGCACCATTAACGGCAATTCATGTAAATGGCTTTAGAAAATTCATACCGTAAACCATATGGATGAAAAAATAAGGAAAATTATATTTTTAGGAAAGATCAAGTCAAATTACATTGATATTTTTATTTAGTTTTTTAAGGGTATTTCCTCTCTCTATTAATAGGGAAGAATCACCTTCAAATATAATCAGACTTATCCTCTTAATTGATGTTCTTTTCAAAAATTGAATCAAAATCCTCTCTAAAGTTATAATTTGCCTTTATCATTATACCAACTCTCTTGATTCAAAACAAGTCAAATTACATTGATGTAACTTTAAGCATATTATACTATTTAATAACTTTTTATAAGATATAATTATTATCTTTTTTTTAATATGAATCAGATATAATTATTATCAATCTAACTATTAAGTTACAATTACATTTTATGTAGGTCATTTATGTTAATTTTTTTTAAAAATTAAACATTAATAAAAAAAATGCAATCAAATAACTCTTATTTTAATAGTTTTTCAAAATGAGAAAAATAAAATAACAAGTTATCACATAACCTTTCAATCACTCTTCCTTTTTACTAAAACATTGTATCACTCTTTTAATTCAGAAATTAAAAACAAAAAAAACAAAAAACAAAAAACAAAATTCCCCTCCAGGCCCTGAGCTGAAAAATTAATCACCTGGGACTATAAAACAAAATATGGTGAGGGAAAAACAGAAGGCAAAGAGACTCTAAAGTGAATTTTAGTCGCTATAATTTATAACTCTTTTTTTTTGGACAGAATTCTATACCCATTCAACCTTTGGTTCTTATACTATCTCTTTTTGGGTACCAATCCCCACCTTTTTACCCATTTATTTAGATTATGATACTTACTCTTAAGGTATTAATTCTTATATTTTTATTCATTATATCTTAATCTTATAAATTCTATTCATTGAGATATTTGATCTCTGGTTGCATATAATTCACTTATAAAGGTTATTACCTTTGTGGTACCAAATCTCACAGTGAAACTACAAGCCATAACGGAAAAGTAAAACATGCCAGAACTCAAATGAACGAAAAACTACAAACACCAATAATACTTAAACTAAAATAACGAGTCGTCGCGAACATTTGAACCTCTGCTTGCTTCTCATCTGGAGAATTAGCTACATGGTTATGTAGCCCAAAAATGACTAAAAAAAGGTGCAAAGCGCCGCAGGTGAGGCAGTAGTACAGATAGTTGGATCCATTGCCTTACAAATGCACCAGGGAGCAGCAGCAGGGATCATGTTTGATCCCAGGGGTCACACACCCTCGCCCCAAAACAAAAATGACCAAAAAAAAAAAAAAAGAGGTGTAAAGCTCCTATGCCCATCATCTTCAAATATACAACAAAGACTTGTCAAACTTTGGCTTGAAAAATAAAAATTCATATATACAGAAAAACAATTCAATAAATTTGATTTTAGTAGAGTATTATAGAATTAGTTTAATGATAGACTCAATTTCTATGGCACTTATATTTTGATTAGATTGATGCATTCACAAGAATTTAATAACTAGTTCACCAAATATAAAATTAAAAAAAATATATCGACAAGTTGATACAGACCAAGAAAATTGAGACATGATGTTGGGATACCGTACTGAGTATTATGGTTTGATTCATCCCTCCTTACATGCAGTCAAACAATTGTTATGATCTCGGCCTCGCACATGCTCCTGCAGACTTAGCAAATGGACTGTTTCGTCACAGCACACCTACCATGTGCTCGACTAATGGACGGTGTGACTCTGTTTTCTGTAGTTGAAAACGATTGGACTAACATTACAAAACAGAGTCCATGATGCCAATGGAACAATACTATATAACCTTTATCATCAATGTAACTGTAGTGAACGTGAAGTTCTCACCCCCATCCAAATAAATAAAACGCAAACATTAAGCCTCGACAAAAGCTAGATAATGGCCTACCAATGAACGATCATTAACAGATATTAAGCCCATGCATGTATCTCCACGCGTCATGCAATTATGTCGTTGTGTGAAAAAAAAAGGGTAATTTATCAACCTATATGTTTACGAGCTATAACGCAAACTTTTTTTGTCCTGGTTCAGTGGTATCTACTTCATATTTTAATTGTGGCTTAAATAATTTGAAAACATAATGTGAGAGAGATCAAGGGTCAAAGAAACGTCAAAAAAGGAAATTATTTTAGTTTCATTCTATACTGTAATTTTGATTCATCTTATGCACTCAAATAATATCCAACTGAAAATAATTCTTCAACGATTTTCAGTTTTGCATAAGCAAATGCTAAATGGCATAAACTCCTTTATGCCAAATATAAAATAAAAAAATGACAGTTAACAGTGGCATTTTAGAACCTGCAGAAGTTATGGTAATTCATGCTAAAATGTTTGACATAACTACTTTACTATTGCTCAACTAAACACATGCAAAACTGAAAAGTTCTGGATGCCAAACCTAGTTTTCCCTCTATAAGGAGGATATGCATCATTGAGGAGACATATCAGCCTCCTCGATTGGGGCAGACATTAGCGAAGTGAGATGGATCACCACACACAAAGCACCTTCTGCCAGAAATAGGATCGCCCGTGGCTGACACAACAGTCGTGTTAGCAGCATTAGATCCATTCCGTCTACCTCTACCACGACATCCACGACCACCATTTCTGCCAGGGTTGGATGCTGGAATACTATTTGAACGTGTAAAACTTCTTCCTCCAGTGCCATTGTTGAGGCTATCCTCCCATCTGTAATTGAGGTCATAAGACTTAAACAAATAGCCATATCAAAAGCATGCAAAATGTTCTCTATACTCCTTGTGACATCATCCATCTTATAATCGAAAAAAGAGCTGATGCCTACTCAAAAATTGGATTCTTTGATTACATGACGGTATTCATAATTAAATCCCATTGTATTAAAGTTGAGTTGTGCTATTTTTGGATGTAAAAGCAGACAAGGGGAAAGACGTTGACGAGTTAACCATTATGTTGTCTAAATATTATTAAGTGTGAAGTGCAAACTATGTGATAGTCACAACATTTTTGGCATAGAGAATGAATGCCAATCCCCTTTCCCTACTTAAAAACAAGAAAAACTCCCCAGATAAGGAACTATGCAAACACGGAAAACAAGGCTAGTGAAATCAAAGTATTCCCAACATACTAATTATTGTTGAAATTATATGGTTTAGGGAGGGAAGGAGGAACACAGAAACAATGGGAAGATATTAGACTAATACAATTTATTATGACTTATGATTATGATGCGAATAAAACACTAACACAAATGGTCCATTTTATACTAATAATTAAGTCTAGTACTGGTGAAGCACTCGTAGTAGAGCCCAAGCCCACAAATACAATAAGATTACTAACCCTTATTAAATAAGGAAAAAAATCAGGAATTATAAATGGAAAGGAAATAACTCCTAATATTTGTTACTCAATTAGATAACTAATAGATTACACAATAAATTCTATGGATATTCTAAGATAATGCAGAGATATTTTAAAATATCTAAGATACCATAAAGACATTATGAGATATATTTTTCTAGATATTCAAACAATTATATCATAAGAAACTGATAAAAGATCACAAGGTCACGTACACAAAAAAGTTACACTCCTGTGATTGACATGAGTAGAACTTTCTTCCCCTGTTATTTTCTGTATGTGCAGTCCGCAAAACACATGGTGCTCCACAGGAACTGCATGAAACAGAAGCTTCCCCTGCATTGTTTAAAGGTCTATAAGAGCATTGCTGTACAATTCAATTTTGACAGCTACTTGACAATCACAACAAAATGCATGATCAATGAAGACCAAGAATTTCGAGATGATGATAAGAGTTAAGAAGCTTCACTATTGTTGGCAGAATGAGCCAGTTCTCAGTTTTAACATCCCAATAAAACATTGACATACCAACCGACAAATCATAACCTGAGCTTGAGCAGTAATTTCATACAGAACTAAGTAAATCATATATTTTTAACAAACTGCAACATTGTTATATTTATCATCACATCAAGTATAATCTATGACATAGGTTGGGCTGGATTGGACAAATTTTTTGTTTCTCTAGACTCTAAACTGGTATGGAACTTTCGAAATTCCAGAGACCTTACCACTTTGTTGGCTTATTCCACGTCGTCGGACATTCCTCTGTGAAGGACAATCATTAGAAGAATGCCCTGTTTCTTGACAGTTCATACAAACAGCTTGTCTTGTGTTACTTTGGTGGACATTGCTGGTTGGTGCAGCTGGTCCACGAGCTCTTGCTACAAAACAGGCGAAGGTACAATCAGAGGATTCCAAGATTTATTAATGAAGACAATGGGAACAGTACCAAACAAGTCAAAACAGGTATTCTATTCTGTCACCGACTTGAGACCACAATTTTCTAACACTTATTTTATGTTGAAGATCAAAGGAAAGGGGGAAAAGGTCTAAATACCTGTGTAAAGACAGTACAAATATCCATAAAATAAACTTTAATATCTCTTCTAAAAATCAAATTACAAAACCTGTATTGAATATACACATAGATTCTCTGGCATTAATCAAATTACAAAACCTGGATTGAATATACACATAGATTCTCTGGCAAAAAAATATTGCATTAAATGCTTTCAAACACTGTTCAACTTAAATGCAGTTTGCGTAGAACCAGCAATTCATATGAAACAATAGGTACCATCCGGCTCTATTTTAAAAGTATTTCCAGTAACAATACAGCTGTTCATACAGACCTGCCATGCGAGGGCCAGTGCCACATATTTCTGTCAACTGTGTAAGAATCTCGTCACAGCCACCAATGCAACCTATCATATATCATAACGCATGAATTCATGAAACATAATGCTTCAAGTAAAAAGGGCTTGAGTAGTCATCGTATGATCATAAGAATGAACTAATATGCTAAAGAACCAATACTAAAACAAGCCATTTTCATTTTGTGTTTTTAGGTTTTCTTTTGGTCTTTTGGCAGATGCTAAAAGGTTAATAGAATTTTATCTTACAGATCAAGAAGAATTACATGAATTTTGTTATCAGATTTGGTTTTTAAAACTGCAAAGCTCCTTGCCTACCTCAAATAAGTAGAGAAAGGAATCTGGCAACACTAAAATGTACACATAATTCATCATAAAAAGGAGGAGCACCTACCCAAATGGTTGACATTGTAGTTTGGTGGTATCTCCAGCTGCCGAAACTTGAATTGAATCAGGTAAACTGGACCTATAATATTTTATACAACCAGTGATGGAAAAAATACGAAACAAGACAAAAACCAAGCTCACTGAAATGGGAAAATTAAAGAATATTTCACCAGCTTCCAATCACAAATATACAAGTGTTGTACTCCAATCAAACACAATCATGAGTATAAACCTGGAAACAAATAAAGAGGACAGGAATATTCCCAATAGTAGAGTCTCTAAAGAGGGTAGCACAGTAACTAGAGGTACAGAGAGACCAAGAAAAATTATAGGTGAAATCATCAAGAAAAATTTAGATTTTAATGATTTGACTATAGACATTGTTTAAGCTAGGACGCTATGGCATCCTCTATATAGCTGACCCCACTTAGTAGAATAAGACTTGGTTGTTGTTACTGTTGTTGAATTTATCATGATGCATAAAAGATTGAAAAGGAATACTAATTAGCCATAAGAGACCAAACTGCACAAAACGGTAAATACCCATAGAAAGGGGGAACAGACAAATTCTAGTTCTAGACAATAAAGCTGTGTCCCCTTAAGTGCTCAAAGCCCTAAAATTCTAGAATTTCTGTCTTATTTAAAAAAGAAAAAAAAATGCATTAGCATGCAAGCCAATGATGTATCTTGTTTCTCAGCAAGAAGCTACTGAAATCTTAATACTAATTTTTGAGTCACAAACCAGGAGTACAAATGTTGCAAGTATTGGTAGTCACAGTCGCTTCTGATACTGATCCAGGAAGCCAGACAGCACTCCTACACTGTTCACCCAGAGATCAGATTTATTTTAGTGCCAGTCAGTCATGACTCAGAGAGATAGAGAGGGGATGGCAAGGGAGAAAAACCACACAGAACTTTCAAAATTCAATTAACCTAAAATCAGAGAGAAGAGAGAAAAATTAGTTATATAACTGAATGAGTACTTAAGCAACTGCTTTTCACTAATAACTACTTCAAAAGAATTAGAAAAATTTATCTAAGATAGTTAACATGTCAAAGAGAACAAGATTTGCTTCAAAGGCTTCAAATAAAAGGGACCTAAACTTAAAATTCAAACGAAACCTCTCCAGTGATGCAATATGTATGAGAGAACAATTAGCACAGCATTGATTTATTATTGCCACATTTCACCAAATGATTAACTTCCCTTTAGGGAACATTGTCTATAATTTATAAAATTCAAAAAATGACTACAAGTCAAATACAAACACAAGAAAACTTTAGAAGATTTGGAAGAAGAAAGAAGGGCAAAACTTTATGGCAGCATGCTGTTTTTACAGTTAATTGGCACATATGATTGAAGTAGAATGCTCATATTCTTGGAGGTGCTCTGTTAGCCTTAGCACTGTTATGGGACAGGATTGTTTTTACAGCTTTTCTTTGGTGCTGCCTATGGTTTGTTTAAGGGAGACTCCATATCAGATCGGTGACCAGTATTGCACTAATAGGCTTGTTTGTTGTCCTTGTTTTCTCTCTCTTTTCCAGTGTCATCATCTCTGCTAAAGAGGAATTCTTATCCTCCTTTTTTTTCACTTGTAGTCTTGTACCTAGTCTTTTTCTCTCTAATAATATTTCTTATTTCATCAGGGATGCAGGAGCAACCATGACATATTGGCAACGCCATAGGTAGATAGGTTGTAACTTTTGTATAATAAAGCAGTAAACAGGGAAATGAAAAACCAAGAGATCTAACCTGAGGGAAACCCAAACATCCAACCATAAAATTCCCATCCTGGTAAATGATAAATATAAAATTTAATTAGATAAAATTTTATTCCTATATTCATTACAAAAATCTAAGTTACACATAGTATTATGATTATTATTAAGCATGCCCTCGTACACATCAGCACTGAAAATCAACAAGTATAAACGTGAGAAATATACACCCGTAATTTAAGTAGATAAGATTAAAAACTTAAAATTTATATGAACCAGATAAAGCCCACTTTGTCTCTCTTCTCCCCCCCCCCCCTTTTTTTCCTTCTGGTTTCATGCTCCAAAGCATAAAAACATCTGCTAGCAACAACCTAGCTTCCAAACTGCATTCCAACCAAACTTCTACAACTACATTCATTCCTGTCCCATGCTCACATTGTGGTCGATTAACTGCCACATCCTCCAGCATGAATGGCACATAATTGAGCCATTTATCTGATTCCCAGATATGTCACTACCTGTAACTCACTATAAATGAGTAAAAAAATCACTGAAAAAATCCCCAAAGTTTGTTCGTGAGATGGCTATCATTTCCTTGTCAGTGATACCATAAATACCTAAAACACATACTCGATTTTTCTTTAGCACCATATCTGATCCTTGGCAAAGTCCACATCGCCGAACAACTTCTCCAGTTGCATGCAGCTCGTCACCACCAGATCGGTTAGATCTGCATGAGTGGTTGAAGATCTATTAACATTTTATATAAGGAATCCATGAGGCTCGAGGTGGGGGAGACAATCACCTTTCGAAAAATATTGCCATGGCTTCTAAAAGTTTCACTTTATTCAATCTTGCCTGCATACAATTCAAGTTATCATCCATTAGAGTTCACAATCTCGGAAATCAGATAAACTTATTCAGATAAATAACATTCAACCAAAAGTTAGATCGAATGGAGAACCTACTCATGTGAATACTAAATTAAGTACCAAACATTAGCATGCGTTTTCTTATACAAAAATTGCTGGAAATGCAAAGGATGACAAGATATTAGAAATTTGGAAAGCCCTGTTTTTGCAGGAAGCATCAGGAGGTTATGGTCTTTGTCAACCCCAACCAAGAAGGTTAGATGTTCAAACAGCACATCATGCCATACCAAATGACATCCTAGGGAGTGGGAGTTAATAATAGTTCAAAAAGTATCAGATACACAATAAATAACAAATTGCTATGATAGTTAAACTGAATTATTTCATAGGTTGATGACATTCATATCTATAAATTTAGTTCATACAGCTTACAGAATTATTGTGTTCAACTAATCATGTCACTTCTTACAATTTCAGCTTCAAATTAAAGGCACTAAGCTATACTCATTATCATTTCTTGAAAATAAAGGGCTACCCAACTGGTGCCTGAGGTTTATTTCCATGGGGTCTCAATAAGAAAAATTTCAACATAACCAACACATGGCCAATGTGGGTGGGGTCATGAGTTGTTTTCTCTTAACAAAAGTTCCTCACTGGCCTTTTTTACTTGCCATTGACCCTATTGTTGCCTGTAAGGAATAAATTTATATAACATAATGACAACACAAAAAAAGAGCATCTGATTACAGTCAGCCAAAACATATAAAAGGAGATTAAGATATTCACAACAGAAGCAGAAATATATCTTAATTCTTGAAGCAGAAATAAGTTTATGAAATATATGAGCAATTCTTATTAACTTCACATGTAATTATCATAAGCCAAGCAACCTACCTGAATAAGCTACAATTGCTGCAAAATACAGTCCATATAAATGTGTGCCACCCCAATGTAAAAATAGATAGCATATTTTTAGATAATAGTTCAAAAGATGCAATATTAAGATTAACTGCATGGGATTGCAGATCTTCTGAATAAACAAACCATGGTAATAAATAATAATAAGAAGCAAGCACCAAATATCGGCTTACATCAAGGAAACAAGCTTTCATCTGCTGCAAGCTAGTTACCAAAACTTCAGCTTTGCTTTTTGTCCCTTCACTGACTGATTTCATGTCCCGTTCCATAGCCGCTCTAAGATATGGTTTCCAAAGTTTATAACTGAAAGCTCAAAGGAAGAATAAGACAAATGCACAATAGAATCTGCATCAGGTTAATGGTATTTTTAATGCAAATGAAACCTCTTAGCCTAGTCACTAGGTAGAATACTGATAGGGAAAAGAACAGTGCATGCCCAGTCAGAGCCAAAGAGGAAGCATGAAAGCCAAAAATCACATTTCAGATTCTAACAAAAACTTCAGCCTTTTTTGACTAACTTATCTGGGTAGCAAAGCAATGTATAATATGCAAGACAAATTATGTAATTACAATAATCAGGCTTCCACACTATACTCAACCTTTTATTTAATGACAATATACCTTTCTAGGTTCTCGAAAAAGATCAGATTTAAACTTATCACAGAGGATTAAAGTCAACTCATTTTGCAACATGTTTAATACAATTTTGCAAGCCAACTAATTTCATCTAGATGATTAAAGTTTAAGAATGTTGAAAAAAAAAAAAAACCCCCTCCAATTTGGGAACAATTAACCACCCAATGATTAAGACAATTACTTGCTAAATATTAACCACTCTTTGAACATCATTAACTATCTGAATGGTTCCTGAACTGGAAATATCTTTACCAGAGAATTCCTCTTTTGTAAATTGTTACAAAAATTTATTGCAGCAAGCTGACAGATCGTATCATTAAGAGTTTATAAACATACAGACATCCACTTAATTGAGATAAAGAATATACTAAGATCAGAGGTGAGACTATAGACGCTTTTAAAATAAAGGGAATTACTTACCCCATGTCATCGTATCCCATAACAAGTGCCTCACCCTACAATGAGTCAAACTTGTGATCAATAAAAATATTGATGTGTTTTTCTTCTTTTATAATATTGATATGCTCTACTTTCTATGCAAATAAAAGAGCATAAGGATACAGCTACAGTATATCTACAAAATTAATAATTTATAATAGTGTCCATGTCACTCTGTTGTGCAGCTTTATAGAAAATAAAATTAACAGAGATAGACGATAGGATGACTCGATACCACGATATGGTGAACAAATACTATTAAGCAGGTTTCCCATGATATCTTATTTCCTCTTTGCTCTTGTAACAGCATATTTAGTTTTCTCAAAATTAATGCAGATCACATATCAGATTCTAACAGCCATAAGTTAACATATGTAGTAATTATTTTCCCCATAGGGGTCATGTTCATCTCCATGCTCTTAGAAATGCAGCTCTCCTAACTGTCATCTAAACAAGATGGTCGAAAACTTGACACGGTGCAATTAATCAGCTTTCCCATAACATAACAAAATCACTTGTGTTAGAGAAAAAATCTTCACATAACAGCTCATAAATATTGCTTGCTAGATCCTGTTCCAACCTTACGTAGTAACTCTTCTTAACAGCAGTGAAATATAAATCAAGTGAACCCGAGATAAATATCTTAAGACATGGAGATCGGTCACAAGAAAGAGAAAAATATATATGTTTCTTCAGAATTAAAAATAAGCTTACAAGATTAGTTGGTGTGAAACGAGTGCTGCCATCCTTAGTTGCATAAAATCGATCAAGCAACTTCTTTATGTGATCATGCATAGTAGCATCTGTACCAATACCCTCCTTTTGGGATGAAATCAAAAAGACAAAACAAATATACAACTGTCAACTGTAATTTGGCTTACAGGCAAGAAAGTATCACATTTATAATTAAACGGTTCAGTCTGTCAGATTCTATGTCATCTGCAAATCTCACCTTGTCCATACAACTCAGCAGATCAGCTTCACTCAGAAGCGGTGGTGGCCGGGTTACTCCTGAATCAAGGGTCAATGTTGTTGGAATGAACTGCAATTATCAATAGCACTGCCGTGAATATCTATTCTTCTGACTTAGGTGCAATTCGCATATGGTTCAACCGCTCAAGCATAAAATACAATGATAAAAAACAAAAGCGACCAAATGCACAAGGCTCCCGCCTGATAAGTTCTAGGAAGAGTAGATGTATGCAGTCTTACCCCCACAAGTAGAGAGGTTATTTCCAAGATTTGAATCCGTAATCTCCAAGTCGCAACTTACAAGGCAGCAACCTTAGTTGCGCCAATGCTCACTCTCTCAAATTTAAAATATGAGGATAATAACATTTAGAAAAGTATCTAAAAACTTATGTCTAGAATTGGATTGAAAGATGAATATGTTCCGAATCCCAACCCTCTCATTCATCAAATCACGGAATATGTTTCAACAATTGAAACTTGTCCATGTAGTGGATTGATGGGTGCCATTCTGCACAGATTTTGCCCAATTATAATGTTAGTATGCTTAATAATGATAGTCTTTTCTTTGATAGCCTTGATTTAAATTATATTCATAAGCGACAAGTATAAAACGTGGATTAAATTTTACAAACCAAACGCATCCTTAAGTCATATTGATTGGGGAAAAGGGCAACAGTAAAGAAAAAAGGAACTAAACATTAGCTTTGTCAGATTTATTGGCACAGTAAAATGGATACTAAGGTAACTAGTTGCAACTTGCAATATTTTATATTTGGATCATTTTCTCTTCATTTCCATCACAAAGGAAGACAAAAGTTGTCAAATTTCCCAACCTTCAGCCTCAAACGAGGCACTAAATACAACAGTGAGGCTTACACGAGATAATTAGTACTTATAATAATCTATCAAACCAAGGATAGCAGGATTTATTTTGTGTGATGGTCCATCAAGAATCTGACAGGACAATGAACAACTTGTGAGGGAATTGGGAAACGGCAACCGTCAGATAAAATGTGAAGAAAAACACAACAAAATAATCAACCCCAAATAAAAGATTGCCGTATATAATGTGATGCTCTAATTCGAAGCAAACCTGTTGACCGACAGTATATGTTGGAAGCATTGATCCACCCCAAGATTCAAAGGGATAAACATCCAAGTAGTTTTTCTGATAACATTAAGGCCAAACAATAGCATATAATCAGAACATTTGCAGCTTGCCCCAAACATTTATCAGAAGATGATTGGTAGAAAATCAACAAGCAAGAAAATCCATACATGCAGTAACATGTACTATGTGAACCATTCCCTGATGTAATTCAATGCTAAAATCATAATTATATAGGTTCAAGGTTGCAAAAAAGGAAAAAAGTGGTAGTTTGATGGTTCCTACCACTACCACAAAATTTTATAGGTTTCAAATAATAATAAACAATAAAGGCTATGGGAGTAAGCAGTTCCTGTAACTATTGACAGAGAAATTTTGAATAATTTAAATAGCAGTAAACCAAAAATGAAGAACAAAATCCAGTTCTAAAGAGGTGAGACATAACAATTAAGATCAAAGTGGAGTTAGATGGTTGTATCTTTAAGGGGATGTTTTCAATTTTGGACTGATAATCTGCAAATCACTATTACTGGTTGAACTGCAATTCACTCTCTTTTATTATTCAAAGGGGAAAAGGATTTGTTTTCATTTTTATTTCAAGATAGTGAGTTTTGGTAATAAAATTTTAAAGGTTGAGAGGAAATGGGGATAGAGATAGCCAGACAATTTAGATAGGCAGGAGAAAATTCAAATGTAAGTAAATAATGAATGCAAGCACATCAATTTAGACTTCATTTTTTTTTGTGGTTTTTTTGTTGTTTTTTTTTGGGGGGGGGGGGGGGGTGGGGGGAGACTTCATGGGAAGCACCAGTAAGAAAATCCACACAAGAGCAACCAACTACAGTCTGTTCTCTAAAGACTAAAAATGATAGAAGAAATTGTTGGGAACGTGATTGAAGAATTTGGGGGAACAAATACAAGAGATTCCTCAAGTATTAGCATATCAAATCATGGTTTTAAATTATGACCCCTTAATTTTGTAATTACCATTTCCTTTTCTACACAATTTACTGAAAACAGTGTTTGGTATCAAAACAGATAAAATATTTGTCTGGCCGTTCAAACTCCAAAGCATGAATATGAAATCAGAACCAATTCGAAACAAATGAAAAATATAATATGTGACAGAGAAAAAATAGCTTGATAGAGAAAATCTCACCTCTAGAATCACCCTTCCAGATGCAGAAAATAGTTCACCAGCAATATCAATTTCAACTGTGGTTTCAGCTCCTACGGCAGGCTTTGAGACACAAGCCAGGAAGTGGCGAACAACCAGCTCATACAACTTCTGTGGTGATTTGAGAAATAATATGAATATAAAGATCAAAGCAAAAAATGTGGATTTCAAACCAAATAGAGTGGTAAGCAATCATGTCTGACACGGTGGTCTTGGCTCCAGCTGGGTTCTCCGGCAGAAAATTTTGTGGGGTGAATGGGTGGATGGGCCTTGTCATCATGTCCACCACCACGAGGATTTCTCCAAAGTCCTGCCCCAGGGTCCAACAGCCGCTGTGCATATGCTCCCCACTCAGGATGCGCTTGTTGTTCTTGCACAATTGTCTACAATTAAAGAAAAACAAGAAGAAAAGTAGAAGGCCAGTCACTAGGGGGAAAAAAAAACAAAAGATGATTAAGGGTGTAAAATACATTTAACTCAGTACAAGTTGAGCAATGCAAGTGAAAAAATCTTAAAGTGTAATAATTAAGCATAGTGGCATCCAAAGTCAGATCTTTTTCACTTAAAACAATATATAATATTATCAGATATTACAAAAGAAACATGGCTCACATTTATAAAACAATCATATAAACTTTACAACATTCACACATGTACCCACATTATACTAAAACCATATTACATGAGTTCTATGCAACATTCAAGGTGATAAACAATATATTCCTTTGTTTTTCCTAAATTATAACATTAACACTTTGAAGACATATTTCCTTCGTCTTTTCTCTTTTATTTCTAATATATAACACATCAAAATAGGCAGACATTACACAACATCCATGTCAAATAGCATGTTCACCAAAGTCAGGAAAATGGGGGCGTGTTCCCCCCCCCCCTTCCCAAACTGTAGTTGATGCTTTCCCACCATGTGCAACATAGCAATAATTCTAGCCCTTTCCTATCTCTTTAAAGTCCAAATCCATGTGAGATGGCTACAACTGTAATAATTATTCATGCTTGGACAGAAGACAAAAGTTACTCACATGCAAATCAGTCCTTGAAGAAAAGCTATCTGTTTCTGTACGAGGATAACTGATGAAACCAGCTTGGTAAAGTTCTTCTGCAACCTATAAATAATTAAATAAGGCCGAAGCTAGAGATGCGTATAAAGACATCAATCCTGTAAAACTATGCAAAACAGAAGAAAGTCGGAATTGAAAAAACAAAAGTCCAAATGTGCATTGAAGAGAAATAAGCATTTATAGATATTACCCACAGTATATGAATCATATGAATTATGATCATGTCACCGTGAATTTTGTCTGCACCCTAGGTTCACTAGCTAATTCACAAGGCATGTGAAGAGTGGTCTAAATATATTTGTTCATTCACCACAGTGACCATAGGTTGGCAATCGGAAAAACATGTAATTGTAAACAGTAACAAAAAAGCATTTAGGCATACTGGTGGACTACAGTCCATACCTCATACATTGCACATATGCATGCACAAACAGTTCTCATATATGATATACACAGAGAACCATAGATCAAAAGTTTTATTTCAAACTTGTCCATGCCAAGGTGTAGATTTTTTCAGCTTTTGCTTTGGCATCATCAAGAAGTGCATTCTTTTATTTTATATACTCCAAAGTTAGAAAATTGAAAAATATCACTCATCAGTATAAAGCACACAAAGAAATGGTTTCCCAACATTTACTCACCTTCATTGTGTGCTCAGAACTCATCCGAAAATATCGTGAAGCACGTTTCTCAAGCTCAATGGTATTCAGAGGATGTGGAGGATACTTCAATTTTTCTTGTTGTTTAACATCTGTAACCTGAACAATAATGAACATCAGAATATGTATAATAATAAAAAAAAAATACTCTGAATTCAGAGTATGCCCAGTCACAAGCTTAAAATAAGACTCACAGTTGCAGTTGGTTCCTCAATGCACATCTCATATATGACTATTGCACAAGTATAATCAAACAGATGGCCCCGCCTGCCAAATGAATTGAGATTATATCCTAAGCTTGCGGTTAGTAAAACTCAACAAGAATTTTGAGTGCACCAAAAGCTTTGTATCTTACATCCAGCTGAAATTAGCAATGCCTTCATCTGATCTATGAGAACAATTGATTGACCAAAACTCTTCTGGCTCATGTGCTTGTATCTCCCAATATCTTTCCACAACAAATCCAAGTGTAGGGAACTGTATTTCAAAAAATGAAGGTAAAAAGGAAAGTCATCATAGGACCCAAACATCTGCTTAAGCATTAAAACCAGACACCTTTGACACATCATCATGTTTTCAACAGAAGCACACCTGGCAAGGGCCATAACTTAAGACAAGATTTCTGTCATCGGAAGCAGTGTCAATTATAAAAGCATCTCTCATTAACATGGTCTGGAATCTGGTGAAAGAAGCACCAATACGAAGATCTATCTCCTGCAGAAAATTAAATAACCATCAACAAGCCCCACAAAGTGGCAATACCAAACAGCATCATTATACAATTATATTAGCTATTAAATAAAACAAAACGACAAACATCAAATTCTTGTTTCAATTGCGCCAAGCAAACAGAAGCGGGGAATTACAAAAGCTCAGCTCCATCTACGTTAGAAAATTTCAACTCACTTGCCTAGCATCCACAGCATCCGCAAACCACTTATTCGGCTCAACAAGATTCTGTACCGCCTGATGAATTTCCCTGACATCATGCACATCAAAAATCAAACAAGACCAGTAAAAATTGACCACAACAACCACAATTCGCAACCATCACAACATCAAACCTGTCAATCAATGCAGAAAATCGAGCCCTCTTTATAGTAAGATGCCGATTCACTGCAGTGCAAACATCAACCACCTCAAATGCAATGTTTTCACCTTCTCTATCACAATCGAGCCACAGAACAAGCCACTGGCACTTCCTCGCTTCCTCCTCCAGCGTCCTCTTGATATCCTTCTTGTCCTAAACATAACACACAAAATATATCATTAGAAAAAAGGCCGCAAAATCATACTTCGTAATAACAAGCCAATTAGCTTATTCAAATGAACGTTCTAAGGAAAAACACAAACAGATTCTAGAAGATCCTAGTTAGTTAGTTAGATCAGTAAGGTTTGCTGTTGTTACTAACTTGTAGTTTTGATATACTACAACCAGATGTATAGTGCTCAGTTGCTACCTAGCTTCATGTACGCATAATCCGTAAACTTACTCAGATCAACCATTTCTGAAATTCGTTCTGTTCATTTTTCTTCTCTGTTCTACAATATGAACGAATCTCACCGAAAATTGGAAAGCGAAATAGATAGATAGATAGATAGAGAGAGAGAGAGAGAGAGAGAGAGAGAGAGAGAGTTAACGAGAAGAAGAAGAAGAAGAAGAAGAAGAATAAGAATGAGAAAGTGGATTTCACCTCGGGAACGAATTTATGGACGGAAGCGTGGTAGAGATCGGCGGGGTCGCAGGAGTGCCACTTGCGGAAGCGTTCTTCGAACTCGAGCTCCATGAGGTGGCCGATGACGGAGGTGAAGAGCATGTGGCAGGGTTGGCCGCGGATGGAGTACGAGAACTCGAAGATCTTGTTGTAGCGGGAGCGACCGTCCCTCACTCGGAGGCCCTGGCTCCGGGACAGGATGGTGGAGACGGACTTCGCCACCGAGGGCTTCTCCGCCACGTTCAGCACCGTGACGGCGCGCCCACCCATTGGGGTCTTCCGGTGTGGGTGGATTGGTTAGGGGTGTAGGGTTTTGGGCTTTTGGCGATGGGGGAATTGAGAGAGTGTGACTGTGAGGTAGGGATCTTCCCGCCCAGTTGCGCGAGTGTGAAGTGACTGAGAGCTCAGAGCTGCGAGGCAGGGGCAGTGCCCGATTTTTCAAATTCAATTAATTTAACGGGAAAGTTTGCCAAGTTAGTGGAATTTTGAAAGAGATTAATTTTGAAATTAGTGCGAATTTTGTTTTAATAAAAGATTTAGTTTGTATACATGATTAGTTTAAAATAACTTTATACATATATTCAATTATATATTAATATATTAATAAAAATATTTGATTTAATTATTTATTATCAATATATAATTGGATGATAATATAAAAAAATTTTATATTATCAATATATTAAAATTAATCTCTTAAAAAAAATTGTATAATTTTGGCGTAATTATGCTTTTTTTCTAATAATATCACCTTTTTTTCTATTTGGTCCCATTTAAAAAAAATCATTTAATCTTCAAAAAATTAATTTCATTTTTGCTTGGTCCACCCATTAGCTTTTCATTATCTTTCAATTCACAAAAAATAAAAAATAAAAACTTTCATTATCTTTATTGTTAAGTGTTAATGTGGCAACTTATATAAATGCTGACATGGATTAAAGACCAAAGACAAAAAATTTGAGATGTTTTGGGAATTAAACAGAAAATTGATATTGGAGAATACTAATATCATAATTAAGCCAAAAGAAATCATCTTTTCTCACTATTTTCTATTTCCACACACCAAATTTTGCAAAAACTCTTCACTTACTTCAAACTTATTTGTATACATATATAACCATTTGTTGAAGCAGTACAATTAACTAATTATTATTTGTTGAATGTATTTAATTATTAAATATTTATATAAATATTAATTGCTCGGAGGTAGGTGCCGAACATAGGAAATCAGAGATGCTCCAAACAAGGTTGAGACTCTGAAGCTACTGAACGAAGATGGAAATTGTTGAATGACTCGAGTTCCAATTCTGGTGGGGTGTACTTACAAAGACTACGATACTCAAGTTAGAGAATGCAAAGAGATACGAGTGTATGGGCATGATAATGAACTTGATTTTTAAGATTTTATCACTTACTTATAGCCTGAAGTAGATGAGGATGAATGCGATCAGTTCCACGATTTAAGGAGGCCACTTCGAACTCTTAGCAATGGTTCTACATGTCGTATAGGGTCTGAGATTTGCGACCTCATGATACGAGTGCGTGACCTTCTCCCCTAGTGGATTCTGAGTTGAGCCTTGGCCCTTTTTCCTCAAGGGTTCTAAGATGGGCTATGTTGGACCTATATGATTTTAGGCCTTAGCAACAGTTCAGAACAGTGCCCCCAACTCGGTTCCAAGGTTATAACCTCGAATGCCGAGTGAGGCACTAGTTCTTGGAAACCAGATGTCAAACTTAAGGCTTCGAGTGAGGCTTCTAAGAGACATGACCTTTCTTCTTTTGTCATAATGTCTCACTATCAAGTCGCATCATTTTCCCCTGAGTAGCCATGTGGCGAATTGGTGCCTCGATTTAAGAGCCCCCATCATTTGAATTTTGGACTTTTTTCCCAAATTAACCTCAACTAAGGGGCAAAAAGACATCGCCTTACCTCTCGCAACTTTGGGTTTGCGTGGTAAAGGATGCAGGGGTCTCTTTAAATACCCTTCTCTCCTTCTTCCCCATTTTTCGCTTTCTTACCATTTTGTGCAAAATTTGTGTGAGTTACCAAAAGGAGAAAAGGAACGTGAAAGGAGAAGAAAATACCATCTTCCATTTCATCTTCTTACTCTTATTTTCATGTTCCTGCAATATTATTGCTCTACTTAGTGCATATATGTATTTTTTATCATTTACTACATGCATTCAATTTGGGGGTTATTAGAACCACCTTTTTTCTTCTTTCCACTACTTGCTTACAGCGGTGATGTTCCTTGGTAGAAGAAATCACCGTTGGATTTTTATAGCCTCTATTCTAGTAAAACTATTTTCCCTATATCATAATTTAGTGGTGGTTTCCGTTGTAAGTTCACCCTAGAGACGAAAACAGGTAAAAAACAAGCTCCCAAAATACTCCAATTTCCAACTTCGATCAACTTTATATACCAATAGACAAAATAGAAGGTGTTAGAAACCCCCTCACAGGTGACTTCCGAGTTCCCAAGATCCTATAAGACAGAAATAACCTCGGAAGGTGAGTACGAGGAGGACTATATCCTCGAAGTTCCTGATGTGGATGAAAGAGTCTACTACATAAACCATGGGAGTAGACCTAATTGGATGTGGATGTACAATGTCTTTATCTCGAAATTCGATATCCAAATTTGGTTCATCAATTTTCAATTCACTGTCCTGTTGCAAACCCTAGTTGCCCTTCACCAGCTTCATCCAAATAGTTGGATGGTGATGAGGGGTTTTTAAATCATCTACAAATATCTGGGAGTTTCGCCTTCCTCTACATTTTCTTCTACATCTTTACTCTTACCCACCCCAATAGTAAGGGAGCGATGACATGTTGGCTTTCCTTCCAAGCTCATGTAAATCAAAAGGTTTTCCTTTTGTAAACAAAGTCCTTTTATAACTTCAAGCTGGTATATTTCAAGGTTTTTGGGGCTTTGGGAATAACCTCTTTTAGCAAACCCAAGAAGGGGAATTCCAAATAAATTGTTACTGGAATAAGAATTTTGAGGTACCTCAGGTGGACAGGGATGATCTTTCATCCGAGAAATGGGTAGTCGCTGAGTTCTTCCTAGTGAGTTTCAAGATAAACCATCTAAACTTAGAAAATATTGTCGGCGTCAACGCCAACGTAGCCAAGAGGAATTTAGGTTGCTCCATACCTTTGTCATTTTTCTCACTTTATCTTGCATTTATGTTTATACTTTATCATTGACTTTTATTTTCTTTGTAGCGAGATGGCTCCCAAAAGTGCATGGTCGAGTTCTATCATAGGATGCAGAAGAGGCCTCATGAGGAAGACTGGAGCAACAGCCCCGAGTTAGTGGGTTCCAAAGACCCAAAGTTCTCTCTAGCTCTGGGGTCCTCTGGCCTCGAGTTTCAGCCTCAAAGAAAGCAAAAGGGGAGGAAGGTGGAGTTTATGGATTAGGTGTTAATGACTCTAATCAACCTTGAACAATTCTACAGGGTCAAGGATGACCTCGTGGAGAAGCTCCAATGGGGCCGACCGCGATTTATTAAAGTTGGTGGCCGTGTGCTGGTACTCGGAGTTAGTGGTTTCTTCTGAGATCCAAGCCTGCAAGGAAATAAAGGACTTGGAGGAAAGGGTGACTCTTCTTCAAAATGAAAAAGCAGCCTGAAACAAGGCCAAGTAGGACCTTACTTCCAAGGCCGAGTGATTGAAGGAGTAGGTCAAGACCAAGGACCCGCTATTGGAAGAACTGAAGGGCTAGCTGGAGAAGTCCAAGAAGGCTCGCACTAAGTCGGCCAAAAAGAATTCTGAACTCAAGCATGAGATCAAATATGTAGGGGACTAGTAGGCAAAGTTGGCTACTAAGATAGAGGAAAATTTCCTACCCTAGGCCAAGGTTATTTGTCCCAAGGCCAATTTCAGTGGGATCAGGCTCCACCACCATGTCGTGGGTGCCTAGATCATAGATATTCTTGTTAAAGATGATAGTGCCAACCCGAAGTCCAACCCCATCAACCCAAAGACTGATCCTTAGGCTTCTACTTTTGTATTTTTTATTTTTCATGTATTTTATATATGCCCTTATATGGGCTTTTGTAATGAACTGGTTACCCGATCTCTGGGTTTAGTTAATATTAGGAACCTTAATGCTTTTGTTCTTTGCATGCGTCCCATCATTTTCACGCTTAAGTTAAATAACTCTAAGGGAATTTGCCATGTTTGATTTATGAGATCATGCAAAACTTGGATTTATATTCTACTTAAGTTAGATACTTAAGGATTAAGATTATTCCGAGATTGTTAGTAACCTGGGTACTTCCGAGATTGTTTGCAACCTAGATTTTAAACTGAATTGTGCCTGATGTTTCAGTCTTGGGCTTCATATATTTCAACTAAAGGGTGATCAATCCCTTAGGATTTAAACCATAATAAATAAGAATAGGTGTAACATCCCCATATAACGTAATAGGAAATAATAAAAATACACTTTTATTATTTACAACTTTGCCCATAAACTTTTTAAAAAATAACATTTAAGTCCCTATATCAATAGAATTAGCAGAATAAGGTTTTAAACGTAGAAATCACGAGTGAGCGTAGAAACTAAAAGCTGACCGATTGAGCCGCAGAGATGTCCATATGTGAAATGACATGGGATGCCCCTAGATTTGCCCATAATTATGAAAATGTCATTAGTTACAAAACCAAACAAAAAGTATTAAAGGGTTTACGAAAAAGCGAAAAGATAACAATTCTAAAAGAAATGGTGCAATTGATTTGTGTTGTTAATCAATTTATCAGAAAAATAAGAGAAATTAGGGGTGAACTATAAATACTAAGGTTCAAGAAAATTTAGATTGTAATGTAAAACACTGTGAGATATTATTTAGTACAATATTCAAAATTACGCTAAGTTTAACGTACGTTATCAATCGATTTATCCGACTTTATTGAATGTGTATAATTAATTAGAAGTTAATGAAAGATTAATTAGGAGTTAATTAGATGTTAATTAAAGAGAATTGGATTAGAAACAATTAAAATAGAAGCATAGTAAACCTCATAAAATTCTTCCTAATCATTTTGCCGGTTTAGAGAAAATCGGGTAGAATTCGGTATTTTAAACTGTTGGAACCAAACTAATAGAATTTCAACTCATCAACCCTACTTTAAGTGGCTGAGAACTCAGCCACTTAACACCTAAAAGTGGCGCCACTTTGGCCACAAAAATGAGGAAGCTTGGCTGAATTTCAGCCTCTTATGTTTCAACCAACCAAAGCCTTGGAAGCCAACTACCTTCTACTCCTTTAAATCAGATTTTGTTCCTTCTCTCTCCACCCAATTTTCGAGCTCCCTCTTCCAGCATCCTTCCTCTCCTCTTTTCTTCATCCTCTTCATCTCATTCTTTCACTTTCAGCCTCCCTCAAGCTTCTTGCATCCATATCCTTCACTAGAACTCAAGACTAGCTAGTTGTTTTATCAAAATAAAGGTATAGGTTCAAATCTTGTCTTGCTATTCTGATTATGGATGGCTGTTGGTAACTTTATTTTCTCAATTCTTGATGAGATAATTGAATGATTATGATGTTATTTGGCTGGTTTGTTGGCTGTTGTTGATGTTAGATTCGTTTAGGAGGTAAGAAAAGGTGAAAGAATGCAGATGTGAGAAGCCAGAAACCTAGAATCCCTCGGCAGTCCGTAGGGCAGAGTGTATAGCTCCGCCTATAGCTGATTAAATTTGATGAAACTATTTTTAGATGAAACTAGACATTCAGGGCTTTCCATACATATATCATATAAGGCCATTGGATTAGTAATGAGTGAGATATGAATTTTGGAAGTTTGACCTAGGTTTTTGACTTTGATTCTGGGCAGACTGGGTTGTTCAGGGTAGAACTCGACCTATACTACTTGGAATTGAGTGAAACTAACTTTGTTAGAAAGCTAACACATATGAGAATGTCCTATAAAAATTTCAGAGTCAAATAAAATCCCGTTTGCTCTCAGTGTTCCAAGAAAGTTGCCCTATGTCTAAACCAAGCCAAAACAGGGCAGTTCAGGAAGGTCAGATTTCGAGGCTTATAACTCGAGCCCTACTAAGTCAAATGGAATGGAAATTTTGCAAATGAAATTTTGTCCTGTTAGCTTTAATATGAGACTAATTTTCTATGATTTGAACTAGTCTTCGATTTTTAGTGGATTTTTACTTTTAAGTATGCAATTCTAGCTAGCTTCAGGGCAGGCCGGGATAAAACTTAAATAACTTGAACTACACTTATCAAAATTAGGTGGGACCAAAGAGGTTAGAAAATAGCCACATAACACTTCAACATATCCAAAATTCAGGTCTAAATGAGTTAAAATGAATTTAAGGCTTCATTTCTAAAAATCGGGCAGAGTTGATATAATGGGCAAGAATGATCATAAGGGTCCAATTTCTACATGGTTGATATTATTATGATATATAAGGGTCCAATCCCTACATAATTGACATTATTGTGATATGTTTGCTACTCTATGTTGAACTTTTGCTTGATTGATTTTACTGGTAGTCTGGCACTATTCACGAAAAAACGGATCTAATCCGTTATGCTGCCGAATTTTCGGTAGAATTGTGAGAAGGTTATGAACACTTGTATGTTATGAATAGGTATGTAGAAAATATGTATGCAAGGATATATGAACGTAAGTGATGAAACATGTGCATAAGTGCATTCAACATGTCTATGTATGATTATGTATGCGAATGAAAGAATATAAATATATAAAATGAGATCCCTCCAAGACTAGAGGCACGTGAAACCCCTTGTGGGTCAGTACTGTGTGACGAATCAGACTACCCAAGGATAGTAAAGAATAAAGATTAAAGTATATGCAAGCATCCCACTCACATGAGGCACGGCATAGACCTAGCTAGTGTGAGTATAGGGAATAGAACTCACATGAGGCATGGCATCGACCCAGCTAGTGTGAGTATCGGAGACAGAACTTACATGAGGCATGGCATGACCTAGCTGGTGTAAGTACCGAATGAAGGTCCCACATTTCTAAGGAACGTGACATGGCGATCATATCCCAATGGGGTATGACATGGCGATCATACTCTGGAATGTGGCGTGTAAAGATATGATGATGAATCTATATTCCTAAGGAACGTGACATGGCGATCACGCTCTGATAGGGTATGACATGGCAATCATACTCTGGAATGTAGCATGATGATCCCACACCCTAAGGAATATGACATGGCGATCACATTCTGATGGAGTATGACATGGCGATCATACTCTGGGACATGGCAGGAAGAATATATTCCTAAGAAATGTGACATGGCGATCACATCCCAATGGGGTATCACATGGCGATCATATTCTGGAATATGGCATGATAAGCAGAAAATAAAGAAAAATGAAGAAAGAAAAGTAAATGTTATGTATATGCATAAAATTCAAGTATAATTAAAGTTATGTGCAGATTTTATGTGTTCAGTATATTTATGCTATTGTATTTTATTATGTTTCAGTTATTATTCATAATATAATTCATGAATCGACGTTGTATGGGTTCTCCCAAAAGCCAAGTGTATGACTAAAATAAATTTTGCTTCGGATGATATATTTTCGAACTATAAAATTAAACAGATTGTATATCATGTTCACCTTTCTCATAATAAACCGAAGCAAACTGGAGATGACAAACATGACATTATGTATGATAATTAGAGGATCTTACTGAGAATTTATAATTCTCACTCCTATTTTCGTGTTATCTCCAGATAGTTCAAGAAGTTTCGAAGACAGCTGAAGTTGCTGTCAGATAAGGTCTGCTAAGGTAACAGTAATAACTCCAGGGTATGATACTATGACTTAAGCATAGTACTATACTTGGGAGGGTGTTACAATAGAGAAATAATAACTTTATTGATAATAAATCAAAACTTACAAATAATTCAAAATTTGAACAATCAAAAACCAAGCGGCAGTGTATAAATTCTACTCAGCTTATCAAAGCCACATCTCGTTAAAATCTCCATGAAAAAATCCAGTGGGACAAAACCCGAGGTATGAAAAAGAGTATATTAACTTTGTGTGGTTTACATCATATGTAAAATTTTCTAAGATTCAAGGTATTCCATGATCTCGGAACCTGACAAAATAGCAAGCTTACTTGCCCATTTAATGACCCGATATGGATCTTCCTAATTCGCTACAAGCTTGACATGCTCAGTCGGTGGTGGTCCGATATTAGCACATTGGAGTACCAAGTCCCCCTCTTGAAATTTCCAAGGAATTATGGTAGAATTATACCTTCTGACAATTCTTTACTTCAAGGCTTTTTCCACAAATATGTGCCATTTTTTTGGCTTCATTGGAAAGAACAACTTCCTCTCGGAGGGCCTCAGAATTCGTTGTCCAGAAAACAACTCTCAGACTAGGCTCTTTGACTTCTATCGGGATCATGGCATCTACCATGGATGTTAGCTTGAAGGGGGTTTCATTTGTAATTGACTAGAGAGTCATCCGGTATGACCATAAGACACTTCCAAACTCATTGACCAATGCTCCATTAGCTTCATCAAGTCTCTTATTCAGACCTCAATGAACAATCTTATTGGCGGTTTCAACTTGGCCATTAGCCTAGGGGCTCTCCACTGAGGTGAAATGATGCTTTACCTTATAATTGGCAAGGAAACCTTGGAACTTCTGATCACCGTTGTCAGTGAACATCGATTTTAGTATCTCGAAGCAGGTGAAGATATTTCTCTACACGAATTTTTGAGCTTGAGCTACACTGATGGTAGACAATGGCTCTATTTCCACCTACTTAGTGAAGTAGTCGATTACCACGATCAGATAATTCACTTGCCCTGAGGCGAGTGGGAAAGGACCAAGAGGTTAATTCCTCACTTACTGAACTGCTATGGGGACATGATTGTTGTGAGCTCTTCAGTTGGGGTGACATGCAAGTGGGCATGCTGTTGGCATTTCAAATACTTTTTCACAAATTCAAGGAAGTCTTTGACCATAATAGGTTAGTAATATCTAGCCCATAAGACCTTCAAGGCCACTGCTTTCCCACCCAGGTGATGGCCACAAGACCCTTCATGGATCTCTTCAAGGATGAAGGAAATCCAGGCCGGGCTTAGGCATTTCAAAAGTGGTTGAGACAATCCTCTCCTATATAACTATCCTCCAATGATAGTGTCATAGGAGTATTCTTTTGCCATCATTTTCGCTTCCATGGGATCACCTAGAAGAGTTCAGTTATGCAGATATTGGAAGATTGAAGTCATACAGCTCGAAGGCTCTTTAATAGGTAAAGTCGGAACTCCTTCCGCTATGGAGGGGGTCTTTAATTTTTCTTAGATCAAACTCTTATTATTTCCCCTCGACTTAGTGCTTGTTTGAAAGGATATTAGTGCTTGTTTGAAAGGATATTAGCTCGGGCGTTTTCTTCTCTAGGGATATGTCAGATCTCGCAAGCTTCACACTTCTCCATTAATCCTTTCACCTTGACCAAGTGTCTTTGTAGCAACATGTCCTTGGCCTAATATGCTCTTGTTACCTCCATTGTTATGATTTGGGAATCATTACAAATTGTAAGCCATGTTGCCCGACATTAGCGGCTAGGTGGAGTCTTGCAATCAATGCTTCATATTTAGCCTAGTTGTTAGATAATGGGAAGTTGAATTTTACTGACAACTCTATTACGATCTTCCCCTCTTTCTCAAGTATGACTCCAGCTCCATTACCCTTAAAATTACAAGCTCCATCAATGTGAAGCATCCAATTCGAGGCTTCGCCTTTGGAGTTCTCATTAACTATCTTAACCAAGAAATCTGCCAATGCTTATGTCTTTATATCTATTTTGAGCTCATATCAGACCTCATATTCTAATAACTCAACTGACTAGGCAACCATTCTGCCTGCCAGGTCCAGCTTCGGCAATATTTGTCGCACAAGCTGGTCAATCCTGACAACTATTGGGTGCACTCAGAAGTACTGATAGAGTTGTCGAGCTATTATGAACAACGCGAAATCTACTTCTTCCAACTTCTAGTATCTAATTTCCGGTCCATAAAGTGCCTTACTCACAAAGTAGACCAAGTATTGTGCTCGACTATCTTCTTAAACTAGTGTGCTAATGAACGAAACATTGCTTATGGACAAATACAGATAGAGTGGTTGGTCAGGTTCCTGTTTACTCAAAATCAAGATATTCCTTAAAAGAAATGAGAAAAAGGGGAAGCACTTTTCGAGTTGATGTTACTAGCAAACAGGATAGGGATACTATTCTTCCTGTCAAACGTTGGACCTCCTTAATAGAGATCAGATTCTTCATCTCTAAAATTACTCGACAATTATCAAGGTTAACTTCAATTCCTCGATATATGAGCATGAAACCCAAGAATTTTCTAGCTTTGACGACAAAGGCATACTTCTGCGGATTCAACCTCATATGATGCTTATGTAAGCAGTTGAAGATGGTCTCAAGGTCAAAGAGAGTTTGCCGTCTTTTGTTGTCTTTACGAGCATATCATCAATGTAGATTTCTATTAGGTTTCCGATGTGGTCAGCAATGATCTTGTTCATTAATCTCTAGTAGGTGACCCCTGTATTCTTTAGTTTGAATGTCATAACTTTATAACAGTAGTTAGCCATCGGAGTAATAAATGCTATTTTTTTCTTCATTATAAGGGTGCATTGGGATCTGATTGTATCCCAAGTATGCATCCATGAATGATAGAAATCGAAAATCAAATGCAGCATCCACCAAATAGTCTATACTTGGCAATGGGTAGGAATTCTTTGGGTAGGCTTTATTAAGGTTGGAGTAGTCAACACACACATAAAGGATATAAAATGAGGTTTTATCCGGGAGAAAATTTACTTTATGTCACAAGGCAAACCCAATGCTTTTCATTTACGAATTTCTATGTCCTTTTTCAAAATTTCTTTTGTATTATTTAGATATTTTTTTATAAATAACAATAGATACTATTGTAAAAAAAAAAAAATGTGTTTTTCTTTTTCATATGAGATAACATAAATGGATCCTAATCCAAAATTATTAAATTTATTATGCTTCCAAAATGATTGGAGATCGGTATGAGTAGTTTGGGTGGATGCCAAGAATTGTGTATCAAGAAAAAATTATTACATAAATACAAGTTTAACAACTCGATCATATCTAAACATATTTATAATAAAGTTAGTAAGAGCTACAAACAAGTGAATTATTATTAAAAAAAAAGTTGATGGCCCTACTTTTATTATGAGTGTACATAAATATGAATGGTTAAACTTATACTAATGCAAAATTCTCTCGTCTCGTGTAGCAAGGTCTATCTATACAGCTTTTGATGCAAAGATTTTCAAGACGATATTAATGTTTTCAGCGTTAGGTGCAACCAAAATTGACTAGGAATTTCAGCACATGCACGGAGTCCTTTTTGGTTATTGTATAACAATCGGTTTGTATTAAAGGCAAGTTTTTTTTGTCTTTTGCCTGAAAACAAGCTACCATAGTAACGCTCATATGTTGACAAGAAAAGGTCCTAAACTGCATGGTTTTCATTTTACAATTTTTAATAATGGCTGACCTTACAGACGATCTAATATCATCTCGATCTTAAAACGCTTTGCAACACACTCCTCATTATGTTTCCACCACAATCTCAAAGAAGCAAAGGTGAAAAGCAAGTTGAATGCCTTTCCTAATAGGCAAAACCTCTGCCATATAGCAACCAATCGAGGAGATATTCTAGGGGGAGCATAAGTTCGACAATTTTGATTTACATATATTCACATAAAAAGGAGTGTAAATCAGTATCAATCACCAATAGTGTATATAAATTCAAGGTATAAAACTTATGCTTACCCAATTCCCTATTGAATCACAAGGACGTAAAGGGGCCCTATATCCGTAATATATTCCCTCATGATATTTGATGATGTCGTTCCCATTGTGACTCATACCTCATAATCATAGCAATGATGCCATTGTCACCAGCAAATATGTTAATCCTTCAAATTAGCGCTCCAATAAAATTCATCCCACACTCATTAGCTTTGGCCAGCACCACCTCCGCTAAGATGTACAAGTCTTGAAAGGAAAATTTGTACCTTGTACACAAATCTAATGGAGAGTCAAACGATACTCAACAACCTCATCTTGGCAATTGTAGCCATTGAATAATGGTAATGGAGCCAAAGCATTAGCATATATCCAAATCCCATTGGAGGATTGGAACCAAAATGTTTTGATCCAAGAGCAGTCTCACAATGTGTGTCAGCATCATTGGGTTAACACCGAAACCGAACCATTGGCATCATTACTCGTTCTAGCCTGTTACCAAAAAAATGAAAAAGTAGACTTTCTAATACACTTTTTTACAGGATAATTTCATGCCAATTTCAAGCAAACTTACGTTTGGCCCACCTCTACCATAAAAACAAGCAAGCCCTTAATTACTCTAGATCGATCTTTAGGTTTAAGTAAGACTTGCCTCATAAATACCATCAGCTCATATAAAGTATTAATTTTTAAAACTTCTATGAGTCAACAAAAATAATTGGAACAAAATGTGAATGACGGATGCACTGTACGTTATAGTAATACCTTTTCAAATGATTTTTTTATATTATCATTTTTAATAATATTTTAATATATAAGTCAGAAAGTTGATTCTTTTATTTTATTTTTTAACATGGGAGGGCCCGAAGCCCAGAGACATTTGAGCTTTACAAATGCCAAATCAATGTAGTCTAAACTACATTCAAAATCAAATCCATTCAAATACGATAGTCAAAGTCCACTTAAAATTACATCAATCATGAAGCCACCCTAATTAGATATTTAGAATTATCAATTACGATAAAATAATAATAATAATAATAATAATAATACATTCTCCTTAAATATCTTCTTAACAACCTTTTCAATTATTAAATATAAAAAATAATGAATAATTTTTATATTTTTAAAATAATAAATATATTTGTAAAACATTTAATATTTTTCATGAGTAATAATTAGGAAGATTATTAGAAAGATGTTTAACGGCAGTATATCATTTCTTCAAAAAAAATATGACACATATCTAAAAGATTAAAGGTATGTTTGGGTAAATAGTTTATTTAAATATTTATGTATAAATAATTTTTGAAAATTAATTTATAAATAAATTATTTTATATTTAAATATATAATAAATAAAAGTATTTGTTTAAAATATTTTAAAAAATATTTTTCAAAAATTAGATTTTCAATTTCCTCAAAAGAATTTTAAAATAATTTTTTAAGAAATAATAAATTATATAATTAAATAATATAAAAAATTTAAAATATAAATTTTAATTTTTAAAAATTCTAAATAGAGTTATCCAAACGAATTCAAAAATTTGCTGTCTTTTTATTTTTATTTTTATTTACATTGTATGCTGCCTTTGATGAGTATCTTTCTAAACCTGAAAAAAATATTAAATATGGAATTACGTGGTGTCATCCACCTCCGCGCATCCAAGCCGAGACGGAAGAATCTTAACACGGGTTGTCAAATGTGGGCCATTTTATTTTCTGTCCCCTTAAAGTCAATAATGCACGTGGGCCACCCCAACATGGAACTACAACAGCTTCCATATTGGGCACAGTGAAATTAACTTGATTACCCATATGGCCATATCCCTTTGGGAATAACGTAATGGTCTTGAAAATATCGGTGCATTTAAAAAAATAAAAAAATACACGACCGAAAAAAAAAATTAAGACCAAAAAAGAGGTCTCTTTTTAATATGGGATTTAATTTACAAAAATATTGAAATATAGAATTTGGAAGAATTTTATGATTTTCGTACAAAATCAAAATTTAATAAAAAATTTCAATAAATAGAAATCAAAATTTTTTATTTCAACTTAACTAAAATTAAATTTTTTCGATTTTATTACATACCATATTTTTGTAAATACTGCTTGAATCTCGTAATACTCAAAATACTCAACTCAAATCTCATATTAAAAATAAAAAAATGAAAAGACCCATTATTACATAATTAATTATATATTATTATATCTAATTATTTAATTATATTTTATTATATTATTAAAAATATTTAATTCTTATATTTTATTTCAAAAATTTATATGTATAAACGATTATGATAGATTTAAAATATAAAATAGTTTACATAATAATATATAATTAAATTTTAATATACTATTAATATAAAAATTTTTATATAAGTATTTAATTATTTATTATCACATTAATAAAAATTTTTGATTTAATTATCTATTCTTTTAAAAATTTTACAAATATAAATATATGATTGAATGATAATATTAAACTCTATTATATTTTTAATACATCAAAATTAATGTATAATTAGATAATGATATTAAACTCTTTTATATTATTAGTACATCAAAATTAATTTTAGTATAATATTATTGTAAAATAAATTTTATGATCATTTATCACATAAGCAAAAAAAAAAATTTCTCATAATAATATCTTAAAAAATTATACATATAATAACATTAATACTATAAAAAAATCTTATATTAATAATGCATGAAAATTAAATTACATAACATAAATAGAAAATATGAAGGAGCTGGCTTTGATTTCGTTTTGTTGAGGGGGAGTGAGGGTGAGGGTGTGTGGGGACCGTCCTTGCTTGGACTTTCAGGGGCTTGGCATCTACTTTAAGCCGAATTCAACATTGGTTGGCAGAAACAGAAGAAAAAGACAACGATACAACCAAAGCCAGTTCCTCTTGGAACCTTGCACTTGCACAACTCTACCTTTTGTTGCCTTCATCATCATCATCATCGTTGTACCAATGCAAAATACCAAACAGTTCCCTCTTTTGAAAGTAGCCTCTGTTCTGTTCTGTTCTGTTCTGATGGCTTGACCTCGTTTTGAACTACTAGGTTGTTTTTTTCCACTCCTTCTGCTCTTTTTGCTTCCTAACTCCCACACCCCATTTCAACTTTGTGAGTTTTTTTTTTTTCTTTCTTTTTTTTAAAGATTTTTTTTGGCTAAATTTTTGCAATTCAATCAAGATTCAATTGGGTCAGTGTCTGCAATATCCGACACAACCCGATTCATTTCTGGCAAAGTGTCTCTATCAATTTGTATTGGTTATATCCAATAATTGAAGTCAGGAAACACGTTTAACTGGCAGGATTAGACACCCCTTTTCACTTTACTCCTGTGAAGTGCAGGGTTTTCCACTTTGGAGAACTAGTTTTCAGGGTGTGTTGTTATTTCAGCTGAATTTCTAGTTTTTGATTGTTTGGGAATTGTGGGTATGCGTTGAAATGTGCAAATTTTGTGGATAATCTTTCAAAGTTCATTTTTTTAATTAACCGTAAGATTTCAGTTGGATCAGCATGTTACTTGAGCGCTGTGATTCAAGCTTGCTTCTGTCTCTCCCTGATGATGTGTTTACCATCGTTTCTCGGTTCCTATCACCGAGAGATGTGTGTAACTTGGGCCTGTGCTGTAAAAGCTTGAATGCTCTTGTGGCCTGTGAAAAAATCTGGCTCATTCAATGTGATGTTTTGGGCATAGTGCCCCATAAGGACCTTGTTGAGTGGAGAAAGGGTGTGTCTTCTTACAAGGCACTTTGCCGTTTTCTTCTGAGTGTTCAGCCATTGATTGGATTATGGGTTCATCAGAATCCAGAGCTCGGCAACGTGGTGTATGTCATGCCTGGTTTCGTTTCGGTTGTTGGTTGCAGGATAATTCCTCAGGAGCTTGGCCCATTGGGTATTGAAGATGGTCCAATTCTATGGGCATCTGTCTTTGAAGTTATTGGTGATTATGATGGTTCAACTACATTTTTCCTTCATGGAAGGGAGGAGGGTACCAACTATATTTATCCTGGTTCGGTCAAGCCTATACAGAAATCTTGCAATGTACTGTTGCTTGAGGTTGAACCCGGCCAACAAAAGAATATTAGTACTTTGTTGCAGAGTAAAAGCTTTGTGCATAACTCGGGTGTGGAGTTATCAAGGAAGGTTTGCAGGTCAAACAGTGATCTTTCTAGGTCACAAAGGGTGAATGGAAATAGTGAGGCAATTGTTCCCTTCAGCAAATTAGCATTTAGTGATAGAAGAAAGTTGTTGGAGGTCACTACTAGCCAAGTTCGACAAAAGGTTCCTGATACAGTGATTGGACCGTTATTTCCTAGTCTAAGGGATGATGAGGAGAACTTTCAGAAGGATTTGGTCCTCTTGTGGGAAAGAATATCTTTCCTTAGTCAAATGTACGAGCTTGGTAGTAATCAGATGGACAATAAGGCAAGTTCTCAAGAGGGAGTTGGTCCAATGCACTTAGAGCTCAATGATATCAGAAAGAGTCTTGATTGTTCAAGGGCGATCTGTAATCCTTTGCCTGAGGAGGATAGTCGCATCAAAAGAAAAGGTTTTCGTGGATATTTCTGGGATGGCCTTAAACATATGCTTGGAAGATCTAATTCGGTTAATGGCAATCATTCAATTTCCAAGAAGCTTACGTCAAGCAGTGAGATGAGGCATGCACGCCTGCAAGAATTTCTTAGATCAATGGACACAATAAGACTAACATTAAATGCCTCAACTATGAAGTTATCTTCTTATCGAGCATGGCCAAATATGCATGACAGCCGGTTTGCGCTTTACAAGTTACCATTGCGTGTTCCCCGAGCTGACCAAGAATATGCTGGTTTATGGGGAGGGACTTTTGGTTGGCCTCCTGGAAAGCCTTCCGAAGACAAGCCTGGAAAGGCTTTATTCTTTCTTCTGCTCTCTTATGAGGAGTCCCAGGGACAACAGCTTCTCATTGCAACCAAAATATTAGAAGGCACCCACTATGTCTTGCATCCTAATGGTTCAGCAATGTTTATAGTGAATATCAATGAGCATTCATCCGAGCCCTTTCCTTGGGGCACCGATGCAGACTCATTTCCAGTGGATATCAAGCATGCTTTCATGGGAGAGGGTATTGCAAGTGGTTATGGGTTCAGATACCCTGGATCAAAGCCTGGTTCTCTCTTTGTTTTTCAAAATGGTGTCCTTGCCTTCATTTGGAAGGAGTCAAGGGTTGTTTTGACCTTGCAAAGACTTAACTTGCAAGAGCTTTTGAAGAAGGGTGAAAGGGTGCCTTCTCTGCCTCCTGTTGCCAACTTTTCATATCTGACAAAGTCCTACTCAAACGTGTTTGCTGGCTTTCCAAACGCTTCGAATTGGTTGTCTTCACCAAGGTTTGCCTTAACCCTGACATGTCTGATTCTTTTACTTTTCGAAATTTCCCCTCAGTCTTAGCAAATCTTGGTTGTGATATGGTCTGCTATAACTATTGGAGATCTAAAGTTATTTTTGTATTAAATTGCTTAGTAGATATTTAGATATCATGTCTTTTTGGTGATCACTGCCTGCTAGTTTGGCGTAGCAGTATATCTGACCGTGGAGCTAAGTATTTTGTATGAAGTTACAGGTACAATGAAGCATAGGCTGATGCACAACCAACTCCAATTAGTTTGAATTTGGGACTTTTGCTCTTGTTAGTTGAAGGACTAATAGAAAATTACTGCACTTTCTTTCCTCCAATGAGTGTCATTCTCCAAGTTAGCAACTTGAAAAAAATAATAGCTTACACTAACCATCCGTTTTTTTTTTTTTAAATGTTTATGATGTTGAAAAGTTAGTAGGATCTTGACTAATAATTCATACAGCAATTTTATTTTATAAATATGGTTTTAGGAGTTATAGGAGAAGCTAAAGCTTATTAATGGTTCTGGAAAGTAATACCCTGCTTGTGAGAATTGGTGGCATTTTAGCAGCATGAAATTATTGAGAGTTGCAGATGGATTGTCAGTTTGTTATTTGCTATTATGACTTGTGGATGTAACATTATTTTAGATTTTTTATTTTGAGAATGTGTTGTGCCTTGTTCTCTTGTTGTTGTTTGATTCTATATGCAATAACATTCACAAACTAGGGGAAATTTACAGTTACTAGAATAGGGATCACCTGAATACTGAAAATTACTGGAAATTAAAAATGTGTATTTGGTGCAAGATTTTTGGGAATCAGGTTTTATATCTCTATCAATTTGATCTATCTGGCTAGTAGAGAAAGATGTCCACAAATCTGACAGCATGGCCAGCACCAATGTACCATTCTGTCAATATCATGAAATGCATTGTAACATCATTTACATATGACTACTTTATTTGCTCCTTTTTGTTATAAAACTGCTCCTGTTTGGATTATTTTGTAGATATTAATTTTGATTCACTGTCAGTATAAATAAATTTAAACAGTCAACTAATCATATTATATACTATTTTGTGTGAAACATTTAAGATGGTGGATGTGAGAGTTAAAGACTTTTAGTGGTATGACAATACTTGATTAAATGTTTGTGTAAAATACTTTTATATTAGGAGTGCATCAAAATTAAATCCTACTTTTTATCGTGCAAGTATGTAATAATGCTAGAAGATTTGAAAATGTATGCAATCAAAATCTTTGGAAGATTTATCTTAATTGCTAATCACTGTGCAATGTCGCCCCCACTTTTTAGAGTTACCCAATGGAGGGGAATTCTAAGCCAGTGTGCATGTTTCTGTACAGGCAAGGACAACACTAGATTGTTGCAGAATGTTTCTGGCCGCTGTTGTTGGTTGCCGGAGTTGCATTGCTTCTGGTTGTCACAGAATACACTTGCTGCTGTTATGTTTTCATTTTGCTGCTTCTTGAGGCCAATGATGAATGCAATCTTTGTCAAGCAATGTATTATAAATTATGGCTTATCATGTTTATTTTTCTATAGGCATATCATGTTTGTTGTAGTATAAACGGGGAGAAAATATACATTAAGGAGCCTAATGAAGTTCTTCTGTACATTTGATATATAAATTGACATTATGATTGCCCTTGTGTGCCAGGCGGAATAAATTTCCTGAACATAATAGCACATGGGAATTGATTCCCTTATGTGAAATTTCACATGGCCAGCAAAATTTCACTACTCTGCCTAGTGCTGTGGCCAATTATAAGTTTGAGGAAATGCTAGTTGAATTGTTTAAAAAAATTTGAAAAATAAATAAAGTATTTGCTTAAATATGTTTTTCTTTTGTCTTTTTAAATGTTATGATTTTAATTTTGGTCTTTACATTTATTGAATTTGAGAAGTGATCTTTGTCAAATTTCCTTTTCTCATATGATCTTTTTTTATTTCTCGGTCAATACTTCACAATTATCTGTTCATATGGAGAAGCATCTTTCTAGGTGAATGTTGAGGTGCTAGAGCTATCCACCATGGAATCTTCAAGTTATAAAATGAAAGTTAATGAATCTTAATAGAGTACAATGTAGGAATTTAAAATAAAGCTTTTTTAACGTGGCGATTAAAATTGTGTAGGGATTACAAAGTGATTTTACCCTGAAATGAATTTTAAATCCTAAAATTTATTGTTAGTTTCGTTCATCCTAACACTATCCTAATCTATATTGAGATTTGTAGAGTATCCATGCAACCGTGAATACTATATCAATTGTGTAGGACGATCCCTAGTCTTGAATGTGGAGTATTCTAATTTTAATGAGGCAACTGGAAACAAACAAGTGAAATTAGAGAAAACAGCTGCCAACAAACCAGAACTACATCAACGTAATTAGACAACCAGTGGGAGCAGTTTGATTTTCTATTCCTTTCTCATTACACTCTCTATTGCTTCTGAAAGTCGCAACCAACGGGTACGATCCCTGTTTCCCATTACATTATATTGTTAATTACTCCTCTATCAATTAAGAAACAGCCGCTATCCTTGCTAAAGCTGATAAAACATATAAAAGAGGGGAAAAAATGCAAAACTTGATAGTGTTTTTTTTTTTATGAGCAAATATTACATAGGTTTTTTTTAACAAAATATTATTGCATATATTTTTGTGAGGCTTTTGTTAAATTTTTAAGCTTCAAGCTTTCATGTGAATAAAAGACTTAATTAACAAAATGACTATATTTTTTAAAGCTTAAATTTTAATTTTTGCTCTAACTTATTTTCTATTTCATTCAAGTCTAATAAGTTTGTAAAATATAATCTTTTTTGCGATAAAATTTAAATTGAAGAAAAAACACATTCAAATTTTATAGTTATCACATGTCCTTAAGTTAATCAAGTGCTAATACCAATACTACTTACAAATGAGGTTTTATAAATTGTTTATTGTAATTGAAATGAATATTTAGTGATTTATTGTATTTGAAAAAATATTAGTGAGATATGGTGATTGTATTACTGAATTTGTGTCTGGGCTGGATGTTATAGAACTTCGCGGTATGGGGGCATGGAGCATGTGAACTACATAACCTTTCATCAATTTCACCAAAAATGTGGCGATGTGTTGCGAGTTCTCCATCTACAGTTTTCCACGTTTTATTATATATTCAATGCATCAGTAATGATAATTGAACCACACCTCACGATAATTGGGACAGACACTATATTATAGGACAATAATGAAGCATTTCACCAATTGAATAGTCCTAATATATAGTAACTTACCTTTCTATAAATAGCTTCATCATAATGCACATCGATAATTTGAGAATTCAATGTGAGGGAAAGAGAATTGAGAGTTAGTTGTAAAGAGTTGTGAAAGTGAGTTAAATTGATTCAATAAAAAAATATTTTTTTAGAAAAAATGGCAGAAGATAAGACAATAAGAGCACAAAATCACATTTTGGAGAAGATTCATATTGAAGGAGTAATATTTAGTTGTTATTATTGTTATTATTATTATTATGATATTATTGTTGGTAAACTTTGGTTATATAAGATATAAAGTATGCTCTATATTTGCCTCTTACAAGGATCCTGTGTATCAGAAATATATCTGCTATATATATATATATATTAAAAGTAATTATATTGGGTGGAACAGTAATGAAATATTATTATTTTTTATACTTATTATTATAATTATTATTATTACTATTATTATTATTTAATATTGTTATTATCTTATAATCGTAATATAATATTAATTTTATTATGTAATTATTATTAACATAATTATTATTATTATTATGATTATTTAGTTTTATGATGATTATTGTTATTATTAATCTTGTTATTATATTGTTTAAGAAATTTTAATTAATAGTTTTAACTAAAGATTAAGACTTTAGTTTATTGTTGTTGTTGGTAAACCTTGGTTATATAAGATATAAAATATGCTCTACATTTGCCTTTTATGAGGATCTTATGCATCAGAAATATATCTGCTATATATTAAAAATAGTTATATAGGGTGGAGTAGTAATGAAATATTATTATTCTTTTATACTTATTGTTATGATATTATTATTATTATTATTATTTAGTATTGTTATTATCTTATAATTGTAATATAATCTAGATTTTATTATGTAATTACTATTAACGTAATTATTATTATTATTATTATGATTATTTAGTTTTATTTAGTTTTATGATTATTATTATTATTATTATTATTATTAATCTTGTTATTATATCGTTTAAGAAATTTTAATTAATAATTTTAACTAAAGATTAAGATTTCAGTTTATTATTATTGGTAAACTTTGGTTATATAAAATATAAAGTATGCTCTACACTTGCCTCTTATAAGAATCTTGCGTATCAGAAATATATCTGATATATATTTTTTAAGAAATTTAGACATTATAAATAAATATAAAATGAAAACCTAAATTATCAATTTATCAATAGTTAATATTATCGTTGTTATAATAATATTATTATTTTTGATAATATCTGTGTTTTCTTTTGTTTATATATTGCTTTATTTATTAGTAATGTTTTATTATTATTGATATATCTTAATTCTTTTATTTTTATGTTTTTGCAAATCGTAATAGAAAATGAGAGTACTGCAACCTCGAGTCTTGCATTTAGAGAAACCACCATCCAAAATATATAACTATTTACGAAATGTCGGATTACTAGATATTTCTATGATGGACCAGTTTAAATCAAATGACCAACTTATTAGTGCATACATGACTTCAAGATCTAAAGTATGCATGAAAGATGGAAGATCATAGAATCTTTTGAATAATAAGCTTATGTATTTGGTATTTCATCATCATCTTCTGCACCATCATTCTAACTTCATGTTCCTTTCCAGTAATGTCGCTATCAACTTTGGTGTCTACAATTTCACGATTCACCTCTTTTACTGGAAATGGGTTTATGAGACCTTAACCATAGTCTTTGATCTTAACAATTAATATTTATAAACATAAAAAATCGTTAATTTGATACATTTCTGATACACAGGATCCTTAAAAAGAGGCAAGTGTAGAGCATATTTTGTATCTCATATAATAATATAATTAATAATAATGATATAATAATAATAATAATAATAATGATAAAAGGAATAATAATTAGTAAAAATCATTAACCATATACATTTCTGATACACAGAATCCTCACCAAGAGATAAGTGTAGAGCATACTTTGCATATAGTAATAATAATAATAATAATAATAATAATAATATTATAATAATAATAATAATAATAATAATAATAATAATAGTATTAGTAGTAGTCTATTAATAATATTAATAATAATTGTAATATTAATAATCGTAATAATAATACAAATATTAATAACGACAACAATAATAATAATAACAATAGAAATAATAATATAAAATTAATAATAAAATTAATAATAATATCTACTATAATAATAACAAAGTAATAATAATAATAGAAATAATGATAATAATAAAGCATATTTTGTATCTAATATTATTAATATCTAATATATTAAAATAATAATAATAATACTAATATTAATAATAGTAATAATTATAGAAATATTAATAACAACAATAATAACAATTATAACAATAAAAATAATAATATAGGATTAATAATAATACTAATAATAATATCTACTATAATAATAATTAATAGAAATGATAATAATAATATAGCTACTTTGTATATAACAATAATAATAATAATAATAATAATAATAATAATAATAATAATAATAATAATAGTAGTAGTAGTAATAATAATATTATTATTATGTAATATAATAAAAATAATAATACTAATACTACTACTACTAATAATAATAATAATCATAGAAATATTAATAATAATAATAATAATAACAATAATAGTAATATAAATAATAATAACAACAATAATAAAAATCATAATAATTAATAAAGATCATTATAATACATATTTACGATACGTAGGATCTTGATAGAGAGAGTAAGTGTAAGCGTATTTTTTATATGTCATATAACAATAACAATAAATAATAATAATTATAATAAAATAAAATACATATTAATTTTAGAATAAAAATTAGGACACCAAATTATAATAGCACTTACCGGGTATGAATTGGGAACAAATTCATCGTAATGTCAGTTAATCAGGGATATGTAGGCAGAGAACTTCAACAATAATTTTTTGAAGTCATCATTTCGTATTGCGTTGAAAGTTTAATATTGGCGATACATCCTGCATTACTTTACCATATCTCTATCATCATTAATTAGCTAATCGAAATTTTAGATTCCTATTAACATTTGAAATTGGACACCTATATTGTATTTTTTCCACTTTTTTCTCAAAACCGATATTTATACTTTGACAAAGCTCCACTTTTAGTTCCTCTAATGATATAGTATTTGGAAGATATACCCATATAGGATAATGCTTTAAATATTACGCTTTAATCGAGATATTCTGATAGAACCGTTAAAATATATAATAGTAGTAACTATATTATTATCCATATTTTTTCATTTCACTTTTTCAAACTATCTTATACTTTCTTAAATCTTTCAAATCTTTATGGTATCCATCAGAGGAATATTGAGAAACTCTTTGCAAATAATTCAGTAGAATGCCATGCTATTTATAAGCGAGCTTAGTTAATTTTTTATTTTATTTTTTTCTGAAATCGCAATAAGGGGGAGATAAAACATTGAACTCATAATACTACACCACAAATTCTAAGAATTTGTTGGACTTTACTATGAGTTCTATTAGAATTCACAACAGTAACCCACAAATTCTTAGAATTTGTGGTGCAATGTTGAGAGTTCTTCCTTTTTTTTTTTTTTCAAAATATCATATTTTACTAAATCTATTAAAATTATAATATATCTCTATTTCCTTCACTAAAACACAATATACATCTCTTTGACCCTACAAATGATCTAGACATAAAAGAAGGTGAGATTAAAGTCATGATGAGCGGATGAGCCAATTACTTAGTGGTAGAACTACGTATGAGTGTTTGCATGAAGTTGAGTTTGATTCTTAGGGTGTATTTATTTAGGATTATTTAAATAAATAGTCACTTTTTTCACCAAAAAAGAAATAATTTTTATATATTTGGATAATTTTTTAAAAATAATTAAAATTTAAAAAAAAATTATTTTCAACTCTTTTGTAAAAATTAAAAAGAATAACTTCTAAAAAAATTCAATTTTTTACTTTTTTAACCATATATAAAATTTAAATTCCAAAATCATTTTTTTTAACTTAAACAAACGAACCCTTAAAGATCAATGTTACTCCTATAACCAAAAAAAAGTCATGATGCAGGGTAGTGGATCTGTATTTCACTTATATATATTTTTCATACTGAAAAGTTCTTATAAATTTTTAGGATAAGAAAAAAGTTGTGTTTTTATACATCTTTAGTATTTTTACTATATCAAATGAGTGCTGAATTTGGCATTACCTCAGAAAAATGAAGGTTGTACACTGTAAGATTCGAACATGACATTACGGCTAATATTCGTATGAAATCACGGCACACTTCCATTATAATCAACTAATATTAAGTAATTTGGTTATTATTTGTATTGCTTGCCACCAGTTATTTTTAATCCATAAAAAAAATGCTATATATATGTAAATGAAATAAAATGTCAACACGTGACTGCAGAACAAGTAGCCAAAAACATCGTGGATCGTGTCCATGATGATACTCCCTCTGCTGTTCACCTTCCTTGTCCTGTCCCAAGCTCAACCACCCTCCGATGCTCCGTCTTCGGCTTCACCCACCGTCTGCGTCGTCGGCGCCGGCATCGGCGGCTCCTCCGTCGCCCACTTCCTCCGCAAGTACTACCCGGACTCCACTCCCGCCGCCAAAATCCTCGTCTTCGAGCGCCGCCGCGCCGTCGGCGGCCGTATGGCCACCGTGACGGTTGCCGGCGAGACCTTCGAGGCCGGAGCCTCCGTCCTCCACCCTAAGAACCTCCACGCCGTGAATTACACCAAGCTCCTCAACCTCAGCGTGAAGCCTCCGTCATCGGAATCCAGCTCCATCGGGATTTGGAACGGGAAAAGGTTCGTTTTCAAAACGGTTAAGATCGGTTCCAATATTCCGCTCGTCGATAAGCTCCTCAAGTTGCCGTTCATCGATTATCTCGTCTCCAATCTCGTCTCGTTTGTTAATTCGGTGCTCTTGTTCTTTCGCTACGGTTTCTCGCTTCTGAAGATGCAGAACTTCGTTGAGGTATTTGCCCTCAGATCTTTTTCTTTTTTTAAAATATATTTTTGTTCCTATACATTATGTTAATTCTCAATTTAGTCTTTTACAAGTATGATTATTGTTAACTCTGTAGTTGCTGTTTTTTGCCGTTAATGTGATACATTAAGTTATAAGTGACATTTCATTTTTGGTGAAAAATTGTTGGAAATACTACTCTCGCAATTTCGGAGATAAAACATTTTCGGTTACGACCCTCCAAGCTAGTAGAGTCGAACTTGCGTTTTTTATCCATACGGGAGCTCAGTTGCTTACCAGTCATACAAAGCTCGTTGGTTATAAATGACATTTCCAATTTAGTTTACAATGACAACAAAGAGCACTAGCTGGGACTATATTAAAAATATTTGTTTGTATACGAACTCAATACAATTTTTTTTTTTTTCAGAAATCAAATTTAAAATAAGTGCTACATATAGTGTGAAAAATGTGTTTTATTATTATTATTTTAAAATAAAGTCAAAATGGAATGTGATTTGCTTTCTGATGAAGTTGTGATTTTTAGAGTGCTGTGGATAGGTTCTTGAAGTTTTACGATCAGCCTGGTTCGAGGCCTGTTTTTGAGACAGTGGATGAGATGCTGAAATGGGCTGGTTTGTATAATCTTACTACCAGGACTTTGCAGGATGAACTGACTGATGCTGGGTTGTCTCCTTTGTTGATCAATGAACTTGTCACGGTGAGAATTGTTACTGTCCTTTCTGAACAAAAGTCACAATTAATCTTTTGGCAATTCAGCTGATTGCGTTAATAACAGTATTTTGGTGTGACGGGATTGTCTCATCATTAAGGGTCTACAAGCCTGCTTTTCGTGAATTGCGATCATATACATACAACTATTTTATGGTGAACAATTTGATGAGTTCTTCAAACATAGAAGCTGAAGCTGATGAGTTTTTCAGGGTTTGTTTGTGTTTTTTTTTTTTTTTTTTGTTACTTGTTTGTTTGTTTCAAACACGTACCAATTTAACATTGATGGTCAGTTTTATTTGGAAGTATTATGTGAGAACAAATGACCTGTTTGTTCTATTAAGATGTCTAGCTTCCTCTTGGGAAACCATTGTTATTGTCATGACAATAAAGAGATGTTTCGGTTTATTAAATTAGAGGCTTAGAGGTAGGCCTCTTCTTCCCTTTTGTCATCATGACTGGTTGCAAACTTTAGATCAATTAAAATTTTTCGACCCTTTGCCTGCTTGTTGAGGGATTTTATTGCTAGTGTAGTTGATTTCAGTCAATACTAAGTTGTCCAAGAAAGAAAGTGTCCGAGATTTAGAATAACTCATCAGAACATGGACTTGTGTTCTGTTTGCATATGCAGGTCATCACACGTATAAATTATGGCCAGAGTGTCTTAATGAGTGGGCTGGCTGGTGCAGTTTCTCTGGCAGGATCAGGTGCAGGACTATGGTCCATTGAAGGGGGAAACTGGCAAATGGCTGCTGGACTGATCAATCAGTCGGATGTTGCATTGCACTTGCATGAAGAAATAATATCCGTTGCTGACCTTGGAGATTACTATGAACTCAACTCCACAAAAGGAAACAGTTACACCTGTGAAGTTGCAGTGGTTGCTACACCATTGGACGAGTTAAATATTCAATTTATTCCCCCAATTTCAGTTCCTGAAAGAAAATTACAGCACACGCATACAACTTTTGTTCGGGGCCTTCTGAACCCTGTGAGTATTGTATTCTGAGAGATAAAAGGCCCCAATAGTCATATTCTTACCGACATTATGTAGTAAATATTTGAAATTTAATCCTTGTCACAATCTGATATATCTTCTCTTTTTATTTTGGTTGGTGCTACTTCTAATGGTGATGCTTTGTTGTGCACTAGGCATATTTTGGTCTCAAGCATGTGACAAACATTCCAGAACTTGTGGGCACACTGGAGGATCCTAACCTTCCGTTTTCAAGCATTTCAGTTCTCAAGAAGCACAATGAAAAAGAATCCACTTATAAAATATTCTCTCGTCAACCAATGGCAGACACATTACTGGATAGAATCTTCAGGTAATAATATCATCTAGTTGGTTAATTTTTTAAACTTAAGTTATACTGCATATTCGTGCACACAAAATCCATTTTAGAAATCTTCTCACTTCCAGTAAGAAGAGAGGCTAGCCCATAATTTGGGTTAGCCATGGTTCACACCTCAAACCCAATAACAATGTGAACTCTGATTAGTGATTAATCATTTGGCCCTAAGGTGAAAATGGGATGCATCAGGGTTGGAACTTAATGTTGACATTTACTTGTTGAGCTTTGGATTTAAGTGCTGTCAATCCCCATCCCTCCCCACCAAAATACGAAAATAAAAAGAGAAATATTATTTGTTCTTACAAAGTAGACTTATTGTGGACATACAAGGAGAGAGAAAGAGACAGTGGTAGTTGGTATATTATTCTTTCTCTTTCAACACCCATCACCTTTGTGTCTTTTTCTATCCTTGTATAATTTCTGAAAGAAAAATTCGAACTAGTTTGTGACTTTTGTGGATTGCTGACACTGGCAGTGTGAGGAACGAGACTATTCGGATAGACTGGGCTGCATACCCTCATTACAAACCCCCAGAAGTATTTGCACCATTTATATTGGATGGGCGGCATTTGTACTATGTCAATGCATTTGAGAATGCAGCTAGCACTATGGAGACAAGTGCTGTGGCAGCTGAGAATATTGCCCGGCTCATACTCTCAAGATATTTTGACAAAGTTATTGGGTATCCGTCTAAAATAACTGCTAGTTCTCAAGGAGAGGATGCTCATTTAGATTTGTGAATTACAATTATTGTAAGGCATCGATAGGTGGCTAAACTTAATCAAGTTTGAGTTATTTTGAAAGGTTTTGTATATTCTGCTCTGAAAAACCAGGAAAGCAAATGAAGCATTGTATGAAGACTGGACAAGACGGAATAATACAGAGTCACTCTCTCCGCTTTGTATTTTCTCATATAATAATGAATAGTGCCTGTGTTTTGCCGGCTTCATAGACACACTAAAGTGGAAAGTGGCAAGTTACTGCTATTAACAGGGCAGGGGCATGTATGTGTAATAAGATGTCCATTCGATTGGAAACATTCTTTTACCAGAACTAGGACAGAAGTTAGAAATAGGAAGTGGCACACGTCACACGCGGTTTAGCGGATTGGTGGAAATAGCAGTGAAAAGGCACACAGAAGAGACGATAAGATAAAAATGTGTATGCTTTTGAAAATACTTCTATAACATTATAATTTTATCATTTTATTTTATTTGAATTAGACAATATTTATTTCAAAATTTTTGTGGGAATATATATTAACAGTCTTCCGCAAAATATATGTACGATTGTGTGAAATATGTTCAAACATGTTTTTAAAAGATAATTTTATATACATACACAATGCCGAATATCTCTCTAGTGGCCATCTGTTTTGCAGCAAGCGTAAATTTAATCTAATTAGAATTAGAGTGTGTTTATTTTAACTTTTAAAAAAAATGATTATACAACTTAAATTTTATATATAATTAAAAAAATTAAAAATAGATTTTTTTAAAATTTTAATTATTTTTTAAAAATTATTTAAATATATAAGAAGTAATTTTTTTAATAAAAAATATTTTTTTACCCAAAAATCATAACTGTGTGCATCGAAAATAAATTACTTCCAAGCTGACTTTTTCACGCTAAAGTTAAAGTAACCAAAATGAACAATGATGTCATGGTCTAGCGGTCAGGACATTGGACTCTGAAGCCAGAAACCCAAGTTCAAATCTCGGTGGGACCTTTACTTCCCATTAATAGCTTTTAGTTCTTTTTATTTTTCAAATGTATCCGGAAAAAATTAAATAAAATAAAATCACCAAAACCATATTGGTGCTGTTCAATTTTCATTTTTTTCTTTCGAACATCAACCATTATATAGACAAAAATTTACCTTAACATGCTGTGCAATCATCTCCCCTAGCTAAAGCTAGTAGTAAATCCTTCACGCACAACATTGTAGCTGATGAATGCGAAGCCTTTCTTCCTCCACAAGGAAAGAAATGGCAGTGCAACCATACCGACCATTGTTCGGGATGTTATTTGCCAATTTTATAATTTGACTAAATGCTAAAACTTTAACGTAAACAATGTGTCCAAGAGAAAATAATATGGTTTTCTCAGTATATGATTCATGTTAAAATTGAACTATCATATATGTACAAATTAAATATCACTTCAAATACAAAACCAATGAAAACTCCATTAACTGCATGAAATTTGCAACAGAATTTGTAATGGTACAGACAGACATGAAGGCCAGATGCTTCCCCTTAGTTTGCATAGCAGTTGACTTGTTGCAATCACAATGTTCTTCAAGCTGCCAATGGTTCCTCCAGAGCTGTCACACCATAAGTCATTAGCAGTTAGCCAATTTCTTTTCTACTTTCATTTTTTTCACCTTTTTTTTTTTTTCATTTTTTGGAAGGGAGTGGTGGTGAGAGGATAGAGAAGAGGCGAGATACCTTTTCTTTTCGTAGATACTTCGGCATCACTGGCAGCTGGTGCCCTGGTTGGGACATCAGGAAGGTCCAGCTTTTCATCTTCAGGCGCCGAGGCAGGAACTTCAGGAAGATCTTGGACTGTAAGCTGATGGCAAAAAAATGAATTCTGTCAATTACCATTAGGAATCAAAAATAATAATAATAATAACAACTTACAGGAGCATAATGTATTGCACATGCATTGCCTCTTTGCAGATGCATTCCCTTTATACTGTATCCTAATTTTGAATTCATAATCTCTGCAGTCTATCACTACCTTAAAAATTTGCCAAGAGGCAGACACACAGTTGAATTCTATGTTTGCACTTGCAGCCAGTTAGACTATGCAACTAATTACATTACACATGTCACTTCATCACTAGATGCCATGCCACAAAGAATGTTACATACTCATTTATCTTATAAAAAACCAAAACAAATTTAACCTACAAATGAAGAATCTCCATGAAACTTGGCTAATATGCCATTCCTCCATCCACGAGGTACAGTAAGTGAAAGGGTTAAATTGAAGCATTATAGTATATATCCCTTCCCTACTATTGTGATTAAACCAGTATTTCAATTGGAACAATTTGAGTGGAGTAGACTAGAAGTTAACACAAAAATTGAAAATTCATATACCTGGGTTTCCAAGTTCTCAAGTTCTGCTAAAATCTCCTCCTCATCCTCTGCTGATAACTTCTCTCCTAGCATTGCATTAATTTCCTTCAAATTCGACAAAATTATGGCAACCATCAGCAAGCGTTGAATACAAACAGAAAACAAATATTAATTGCCAACACCACTTAAAGCTCAATCAAACCAGAACAACCCTAGTGCAATAAATCAAGACATGAAAATCAGTTTCCAAAAGCAGCAATAGTAAGCATAATAGTGAAGTCAAGCTCACATCTTGATAAGCTTTAGCTTCAGCTGTATCATCCATAAGTTTCTGAACATCCTCCATGTTTATCTCACTTTGTATGGCTTTCATTGCATCATTACCAGCCTTCAAACTTTCAAACACAGCCTTCTGCTTGCTTGCCAGTTCAATATCTGCTAACTGAAGCAAAGGAATAAGTATAAGAATTTGTTTTAGGAGTATAATCATGTTAAAAGAAAGCAGCATTGATGCACAGTTATCTCTTCTGAATATGACACCAGAAGGGGAAAAGACTGAATTGGCACCACTAACGCAGACAATTGTAAAAAGGCCATCAAAAGATTCAAACAGGTAATGGTTTAATTATTACTAGTGGATAAAAAGAAACAAAAACAAGAAAATCAAAATAAAAAACGAAACAGAATAATAAATTCGGTATTAAAATATTACCTGTTGCTCAACATTTATAACCCAGGCATCAACTTGCTTCAACAATTCTTCTTGTGCCTTTTTTTTCTTTAATGCTAACAAGGCCCTGTCCTTCTTCTTTTCATGAATCAAGTCTCTTGCTGCTTGCTTTTCTGCTTCAATAACAGCTTCAAGCTGGAAAAAGAAAAATGCAGAAAGTGAAATAACTCAAGAAAGGCAACATATCCTATAAGGTACCACATAATACTTATGTTCTAACAAAAATGCTATATTATCATCGAACAGACTGCCAAGATAACACCAACAGATCCTGAACTTGTTCAGACATAGAGACATTAATTCATTCAATCCCTGTTGATAAAAAAAGTAAGTATCATCAATGTTCAGCTAATTCATTTTCAAGCATCACTTGCAGAGGATCAAGAGATGAAGTCTAATTTAAATGACTATACTAACTATCAGACATCTTAGCATTTTATATAAGTTTATTTATTTGCAAGCCAATTTGATGCGTGCACCTAGGCAAGTCAGAATACTTACTTAAGGGTCATTGAGTAAGACTTGACAAATGAAAAAGGAATGCAAAGGGATACAGTTGATAAAGGAAAACCCTACAATAACATTTTGACTAAAAGTGTGGTTTATATATGTTTAAGTACAAAACATGCTAATGATTAGAAAGTGCATTGGTCAAGCTTAGATACCTCAGCTCATACATTCTTACACTACCCAGCGACCACTGTTATCAGAATAATTAAAATGGAACTTTTTTAAGGATGCAATCATCTTTTCAGAGGTGTTATAAGACAAATTTCTTTTGTCTTTTCACTGGAGCTCTTCCCATGGCTTTTTAAGGGAGTCACTCTTCCAGATATGCAGGGAATGGAGAGCCCTTCTTCATCATTGAGTTTACTTTCTGTTGCATTCTTTATTTATTTTTTAGACAGATAGCTTATTATGTCCTATTCTTGTACTCTTTCTCTTTTCTTTTCAATAAAACTTATTCTTTTATGAGAAAAAACGTGCAAAGGTAACACAAGTTTTATATTCATAGGATGAATTGTAACAACCTCTGTCATCATGTACTCAAGATCACAGCACTTGCAAAAGCTCTGCACTTCTGAGCCGGTTTTGCTCATCTCATGGCCTAAGGCATATTCAAGCAAAAGCATTCAAGAGAAAAAAAAAGGAAAGGGTTGGGAGGAAAAGATGGAAAGGATCTACCAAGACAAACGCTCCTCCCCTTAAAATAGAAAATGCCCATCTTTGCATTCATATCTGCCTTGCTTTCTAAACAGTCAAAGTCCATCTAAGTCATGAAAAACTTCAGCAACATAAAGCCAAGGTATCTCATCTTTCCATTCATTAATTAGGATCTCCGACGAAAATCCTAAACTCCAAAATCTCACTAATTCAATCTCACAGACAGTCCAGGAAGTATGGCCAAACTGCAATCTGCCCCAAGGCAGTTCTAAAGAGTGGTAAACCGGCACCTCATTCAATCTCAGCAGCAAAGAAGCAAATTTGTTTAACCATTTCCAAAATATTAAGTATTCTGGATTCACCATTCGCATTGAAATCCATTTACCACAGCAAAAACCACTAAATTATCACGTATCCACACAAAGCATTCTGCTAAGACTAAGAGCCGAGTAGGAAGCTAAGCTAGGAAAGGGAAATTCACAATCCAAATCAGATAATATATGAAAATTGATTCTCTTTCAAACTCCAAATGGAGACTGAAATAATCCATAAAGTATTTACTCATCTTTTTCTATGAAAAAAGAAAAGTAACCTCTTATGTCACAAAATCAAATGATCTAATTCAAAATGTAAAAGACATAACAAACTGCCTTCTCGTTTGATTAAAAAGAAAAAAAAAAAAAAGAATCCCCATTGGAGAAATTAATATAAGAAAAGTGAAGAGGGTGTTGAACCGACCTTTTGTTGATATTGAGCAAGCTTGCGTCTCTGGGTCTTGAGATCGAGAATTGCTCGATCGACATCTGTGACCTTCGGCTTCTTCACAAATAAATTTCCCATCAATCAATCACTTTATCTGATTCTGTCACTGTCCTCTACTGCTGCTAAGGTTTTACGACGACAAGGTTGGATTGAAAGTGTGCCTCGATCATCGAAGAAAGCAGGGATTCGCAGCAGCTTCTAAGCCCATCGACGATGAATTTCAAGGTGCCTGGGTTTTTCCTTCTTTTTCTTTTTCTTTTTTTTTTTAAAGTTTTGTGTTTGGAGAGAGGGAGAGAGACCAAACACCAACGGCGACAATGACTGCCACTGGGTTTCGGTTTTGGTCGTTCGCGGAGCACAGCGGACAACCTGGCCACTGTAGGAAATAACTCGTCCCATAAACCCATTAAAATTTGTAACGAAAATAATAATAATAATAATAATAATAATAATAATAGTTGTTTAATTGCTATTGGGATGAAAGTCAGTCGAGATAAGTTGAACTTGCACAAAATAGGCCTATTTTTTAAGCTACAATTCAGCTCATTAAAAATTTATCGGATTTGAATTAGTTCATTCATTATTTAAATTTAATAAAATAATTTAAGTTAGATATAAAGTAAATTTTTTTAATTTAATAAATTAAAATATTTAATTATAAAAATATAATCTCAATAATAATAATAATAAAATAAATATACTAAAAAGTAATAACAAAATATGATTTTATATATAAAAATAAAAATATATATGTATATATAGATATCAAGACAGCTTACAAGTTAATGAGTTGAATATAATAAAAATCAAACTTGGCTCATTAAATAAACATGTTCAAATATCTAACTCAAGTTCGGCTCCAAGTTCATGAACCTAACTTATTGAGTTATTAATGAACCGAGTCAAAAATAGCTAATGAGGTGACTTGATTCACTTCCAGCCTTAATTGCTATACAATAAAAATGTAAAATTCCTTTACATTATTACTTAATTAAATATTTATATTTATAAGACTTTTAAAATAATAAGTGATTAAGTTAAATATTTTTATTGATATATTAATATATAATTAAATATTTATATAAAAAAAATTCACTGACAACACTACAGATTAAATAATAATAATAATAACAATAACAAACCATTAAATTAACCCTCAACTTCCATTCCTTGCAAAATTTAACGGTATAGATATTATCATATGGTGAAATTGGTGTATGGAAAATTTGTTTTTCTATTTTTTTACTCCCATAATAAACTCGCTTTAAATGTAATTTTAATATAGTCTTGTTATAAAAAATTTAAATGTAATTTATAATAATAAAATGAAATTTGTTAATAAATTTTTTAAATTAATTTTGATTTACTATCCATGTAATTTTATATTATCAGTTAATTATGTACTTTTATTTATAAATTTTTTTAAATAATAAATAATTAAATTAAATATTTTTATTAATATAATAATACATAATTAAATATTTATATAAAAAAATATACCAATCGTGCATCAAAATTAAATTTATATACTAATATTTTATCTAATATGAATAAATTTTATTACTTCATAAATCCTTATAATTTTACAGGAAATTCGAGTAGACTTTTATAATAATAGTATTTAAGTCTCCAGGCCACTCACACGCATTACTAAATGTGTGTTTGAGCAAGTTATAAAATAAAAATTATTTTAATAATTATTTATTTGTATAATTATTTTTTAATATAATTAATTATATGAAAATTAATTCATATTTTTTAGTTAAAAAATAATTTTAAAATAATCTGTTTTATTTAGATTATATAAGAAAAATTATTTTTTTATGATAAAATTATTAAAAAAAGTATGAAATAATTATTTATATTATATAATATTTGATATCTATGATTAATTTAATAAAAATATAACAATTCTAAATTAAACAGATTCTACTTATAATCATAAACTTCAAAAAAATTGTTTATGATTACATATTATTTTTTAATTTAAAATTATTAATTTTTTATTAGTATCTAATTCTTAACCCTTATCAAACATGATTTTTTTTTAAAATAGCTTTTTCTATTTTTTGTTAAAAAAAGCTATTTATTGCATGTTCCATGCTCTAAATATAATATTTGGTTAACCGAAGGTTGATTTAGGAATTCAATTGCAAAATTGTTATTGTTACTATAAAAACTTTATTATAAACTTTTAAATACTAAAGACCTACTTAAATTTTAAGTAAAATTATAATGACTTACACATCAATTAAATCAACAATTTTTAAATGATTATTTTTTATTTTGCTTCAATAATGATTTTTTTTTCAACAATGATTAATTTTTTTTCTTAATGACTCACGCACCTAACTCATGCACACAACCACTAAGGACTCAGCCTGGAGGATCGAACATGCGACCCTTGATATACGCTTCTTGTTTTTTGGGTCAAACACACACATACTTGAGGAAGGGGGGAAGAAAGACCAGTCTTAGACTATAGAGTCGAGCCTGTGACTCAAGACTCCCTTGGTGCACTTCTTGCAAAGGCATGGTCTGAGACCATCTATGTTGGCCTCACAATGGCTAATATGCACTTCTTAAAGAGATATGTTATTTGAACATACCAAAATCTCCAACACCCCAACATTCTCTCTCAGTTTTTTCTCTCTCCATCAATCATTTCACTCTTTTCACTTTCTTTTACAATTTTTTTTTCTCTTTTCTATCTCCTGTCAAGGTTTACCTACTCAAAGGTGAGACAAAAAATATTTCTCCTTCTTAAAAGGCCAACATTACCTTTGGACTAACGGTAAGTGTGCAACAATGATTAATTGATATGGTGAATGCTATGGTGTCCCTTTCTTGCAAGGGGTATCATGTAGCTTGTAAAGGTGTAATATGATGAATAAGTGTCATTTGAAGGTGTATTCAAATACTAAACATCTATATTGTATTATAGTAAATTTTAATTTTTAGTCAATCTTTAAAATTGTGATTAACTATGGTTAAAAAATGACCAAAATTTATTTATGTGATCTTGAAATATTCCCATAAATACCTATTTAATTTTAAAATTATACAAATAAAATTTTATTTAATTTTAATATCACATAGATAAATTTAAAAATTATTATAATACATCATAATTATTTTAAAAATAATTAAAATTTATTTATATAATTCTAAAATATCTCCCAAAATTCTATTTAATTTTGGATAGTATAAATAAATTTTAAAAATTATTATAATATATTATAAATAATTAATGTATCAATATACCAACAAATTTTGTATGTTAGATTGACAAATTACACGGTGAAATTTGGAAGTGTGTTGGAGCTAAGAACTCGCCACTAGGTATTCAACTAGTAGGCAAATTTTCTCAACGAGGATCCGAAAAAAAAGAAAAAAAAAAGAAAAAGAAATACACCGAAACGCATGCGTTTTTGAAACACAGTGAAGTGAATATCGTTTACTTAACGCTACCGCGCCCACACCACATCGGGCCTTATTAGTAGTAGTAGTAGCAGCAGCAGCTTCCGAAGCAAGTCTGTGACTGTTGAGTTGGATTACCATTTTCCATTATTTCCATTTGGGCGCCAAAATTGTCTTGCAGGTTTTGATTTTTGGCTCTCAATTAGCCTATCTGTCTATCTATCTATTTCATTCCTCTCTCTATAAATATATAAATCTTCTTATCTTTTCAAATTTCACTTTCACACACTCACTCACAGATCAGAGAGAAAGAAGGAAAGAGAAAAAGCGAAGAAGAAAATAAGAAATGTCTGGAAAGGGGAAGAGGAAGGAGGATCAGGACTACGCTTCCGACGGCGACTCTGAAGGCCACGCGCCTCCCAAGAAATCCTCCAAGACCACCGATTCCGACGACTCCGACAACATCGTCGTCTGCGAGGTGAACTTCGCCATCTTAGTCTTCTTCCTATTACTCTATTAGGGTTTGTCCTCTTTTTCATTTTTCATTTTTCATTTTTTTTTTCTATAATGCGCTGATTTTTTAATATGAAAAATTATTTGTAGATTTCGAAGAACAGGAGGGTGGCCGTTAGGAACTGGCAAGGCAGGATCATGGTCGACATTCGTGAATTTTACGTCAAAGATGGCAAGCAACTCCCTGGAAAAAAGGGTTACACTTCATCTCTTATTCACTCCATGATTTCGTTTTATAATTTTCTGTGTTTTCAATTTTTATCCCCTTTTTTTTAACGGCGTTTTCACTTTCTGTTCGTTCAAATTTATTTGTGGTTTAAGATATTTGTCAGGGGCCTAGTTCGTATTTGATTGATTTTATATTGGGGTTCAACGGGTGTGGTTCTTGTCAAGTGTTGGTGAACTTAGAGCTCAGTCCATTGTAGTGGGTAGATTCTGGAAATAAGGAGGAGGCCTTTGTGTATGTATTTTTAATACTGTAAATGGTTGTTTGATTCTTGGGTTGAATAGTTCATACTAGTATCCCACTTTTTGGATATCTTGTTGATCCGTCGTTCATTGTTCGAGGAAGTACCCACACTAACGAATAGGATATATGGTGTTCGATGTTGCTGATAGCTGCAGTTCCAGCTCTTACATTTGTGTTGCGTGAAACTCACAGAAGCTGAATCATTGATCATGATGATATAACCATATGCTGTGGGATGATTATTGATGGTTTTGTTGAATCGTGTCTCCATAATTTGCCTTGAGCACTACAAGGTTGCGCGTCTAAAGTTGTCAACGTTTTAGCTCTTGATTACCACCTTTATGGTCCTTGAAAATATTATAACATGTAGTACTGACATGTGATATGTGATGTTTGGTAACATGAGTGACCCAAATTGATAACTGTGAAGTCGTGTTAATTTGCGTTGAATAGATAACCATTAACCTAATTTTCCATTAGCTTCTAATGGGACAATGGTGACTAACATATACTGATGTTTATTTTTTATTTTTTGGTGAGCTTTAAGTTACAGGGCTCGTATAGATCTTGGGAGATTGAGATAAAGTAGAATACATAAATTTATTTTGCTGTCTTCTATTTGCCTTTACTGAGTCATTGGTTGTTGATGGAGCTCAAGGGCTTGACTGATCCATGTAGTCAACCCTATTTGGTGGCATGATGCTTGGCGGTCGTTGTGTTAGATAATGATTTATAAACATGAGCTACAGCCTACAATGACGTTCTTTATGCTTGTTTTTCAGGTATCTCATTGACCATGGATCAGGTACATGTTGAAACTATATGGCTGCTGTCCATTTATAAGTTCATTTTTTATTTTTTATTCCTGCCTCTGTTCTGTTGGTCGGGCTAAAAATCTAGAACAGATGATTTTGAAGCCCTTATTATTCAACCATTAACTCCTTTCTTGTATGTGCAGTGGAATGTACTTCGCAATCACATTGAAGAAATTGATAAGGCAGTTAATGAGAATTCTTAAGAAATGGCCATCAAGTGGATTTCCTAGGCCAAATGCTAGCTTGTAGGCTTCTTTTGTTTTTTTGGGATATTAGCACAGATACCCCACTATGAAGAGCTTGAGTTTGAAATCTAGGGATTTGGATATTAAGCTCTGGATACTAAATGCATGTAAAGTGATAGACCAGTTATAAATATGGTAGTATTCAGATGCGCTTTTGACATTCAGTAATGCGTTGTTCTTATTGTTTGGTGCAAGTGCAATTTGCTCCCGGTTCTCTCCCTGCTAGTCAATTTTGGTGGCTTAAAAATTTAGTTTATAGTTCCTGGTAGTTATGAAAGTATGTATTAAGTTCATTAAAAATAAAAAAATAAAAAATTGTCACATAGAAAACGCTATGTGCTATATATAATATTTGCTTTATTTAATTAAAATTACCCATCTCAATGAAATGGTTGCTCATTAAAGCTGAAAATATCATTGTTAAATTTATTCAGAAGTGAAAAGCGTCGACATTAACCTGTATATATAATTTGAGAGTAATGAGCATAAATTTTGTTAATACGTAATATCATTCGTATTTTTCAGGAGAATGCCGTGAGATACATCTTACAATTAAGGCATCTCTAAATCAGCAGGTAAGTACACTTTTTCATCTACTCTCTGGTAAGACAATGGGAAAATATAAGCAGATTACATTCCGTTTATAAAATGTTGTTCCAGCAAAGGGAACATATCAATTACATCTTCATTGAATCCCTCCGTCAATATCATTACACTACAGAGGACGAATGACAAGATAAAATACAAGTCCCTGAATTTAGAACCAACTTTTTGGTAGGGCGTAAGTGAAAATGTAATAACTCTTTTAATCAATGAAACGGGAACTACTACTAACCAACATAATCTCCTGCAGAAATTATTTCTGCAAACTTAGCACGACAAACTTAGACGGTCATCTGCACGTGTATCCAAATTCTAGCAACGGCATGGTTGATACTTTTTTACTCAATGCAGTCAAATTAATGGGTGATTCGGATGTGAAAGTGGCATATGTAGAATTTGCAAATTGTTAGGAGAGGGATGTCTCAGATTGATGCCTGAACAACGCAAAGGATTAAGAATGAGGCGGGGCAGAGTGGACTCAAGGATTAAAACAAATACAACTTGATACATCTTGTCATCTATTATCACTACACAGCAGGTATGCTTATGGATCCCATGTCAAGTACTCTCGGCAGAATCTGCAATAATGCAATGCTTGTAAGATTTGGGGTTGTAAACATGCAATATTCAGAATTGCCAGTTAAGATAAACTCGAGCCATACCTCACCCAACCGTGCATCGATTTTCAAGGGTACAAAATCATCAGCACGTGTCACGCCTACATTTACAATTGCAGTGGCAGCACCAGCTTCATGAGCTGCCCTGTGAAAATTTTAAAAATCCAATGGTGTCAGATATGTAGCCAGTCAATAGAACACATGCCAAGGGAAAACATTTTCATCAATTGAAGTTCAAGAATGATTTCCTCTTTCTAACTTGTAGTATTGAATTTTGATTCTGAACACTACTAAATTTTTCCTCAGAAATGAAAAGCAACTCGTTCTCAATAGCAACAGCCAACAAGAAGGGGGAAAAAAAACTAAATTGATAAAAAATCATCTTATTTATTTATTACTATATTAACAGAAAATAGCACAGCTACTTCGACCACTTTGTAGGATGCATGTGAATTACTCTGGTTTTCAGTTATCTAATTCAAAAGGTTTCAGTATATCTATACAATTAAAGATTTGCTCCACCCCATGTAAAACTTGATAGACTAATATCATTGCATGCATAAATGCTACAAGCGGTATCATCACATATTTGTTCATTCTCATGTAAAAGGCATGGAAACACACACAAAAAAAGGCATATCTACTGCGAAAGGACCTACACAATTTTGAATCTACCTGACAAGTCGAAAAGCAGACATGGTCATCAGAGACGATCCTAGTACAAGAAAAGCATCACATCTTCTAGATGCTTCCATTGCCATATCAGCTCTGTCCTTGGGAACATTATCACCAAAGAAGACAACCTATATAATTATTTACAACGAGAACACAACATGTAAGCATTTCGCATTTGATTTACTTAGACAGGAGTTTACATGTCGCTAGCAAATAAGACACAAATCAAAATGATCAGAGACAATTATATACATGGTTGACCAAATATGATTTCACTTTTCATGGAATAACTTAATTTGTTTTGGGGGGGGAAAAATTCCTGTTTCCAGCTAAATCATGATATATCTCAAATCCTAATAACACACCATGAACTTATGCAAGAAGGAATATGCCAACATCAAAGTATAAAAGAGACAGCAGAGCACACATCAAGGTTTGTCACATAAAACAGAATTAAGCAAAAGAATTCACAACGTAAATGGCAATCACATTCGAAAGTTTGATCTGATTCCTCTGAGCCAAAATGGAGAATATCAGTTGCCCAGGATTACAAGCATAGCACATAATGACAACAGAAAACATAAATCTCCTGCAAACTAGTATACACTGAACTGCCAGTCAAAACATCCACAACAAAGCAACTGAATAAACAGGTCCATTCACGTTCATTGCATGTCAAGACATGCAACCTTTGAAGACAATTTCTTATTTTGTTTTACCTTACCTTTTTGTGCAGAGTGTGGGGGGGGGGGGGGGGAGTGGGGTGCTTATATATTCACCCTTTCAGATATGTAAATTATTTAGAAAGCAAAAATTCATATCTGTTATGCTTCTCTACTCCCCACTCAACACCAGCTATAATAATGAAGAACAATAATTCTGTACAAAACCAGCAAACTGAAGTATCCACAGTTCCACACAAGAAACAGCCAAATAATTCAACTAAAAGAAGCAAGATGGCCTACATCAGGCTTGAGAACTCCATTGCACTTCTGACAGGTTGGGATGATAAAATCTTCCTCCCAAAATTTGTCATCAATCTCAATATCACCATCGGGTCTTTGTTTCATGCCAAAGCTCTTGTCCGAACCAGGGTCTCCATGGTCCAAATTTTCAATTGCTTCTGCCCACTGTTGTATAACATCAATTTTGCAAAAATTAAAGACTCATTTCAAAAAGGGAAAATCAGAACAGATGTATACAGTCCTATTGTTTTGAGAAACAAAAACTCCAACTACTACATTAAAGGATTGATCAAATGAACCATCAGTTTAGGATGAAGCAATTAGTTTTCTTTTATTTTCTTTTAGATCCACAGTCTTGACACAAGTCATGTCCTACTTTCAGTACAAGGAACACATATTACTATATTAGCGTAATAAAAAATGATATAAATGATTGAAACATACAAAACATAATCGGATCAGATTTCATCTTAGACCTATAAACCATATAATGGGATCATTGCTCTCTCCATGTCACATGCTAGATGGATGGGCATCCAACTGCATCATTGTTCTTCACTTAAGACTTCTCCCTTCCTCAGATTTAAGAAAATAGAAAAGAAGAGGGGAAATTCTCTCACCAGAAACCCGACCCAAACAAACGATCACCATCTCTAGTCAAATAGTGTTTACAGAGATAATAAAATTGTCAACCAGCGAGCTGTTAGGTCCCCTAGTGATGCAAATGTTACGCCTAGCACTAATATTTATCCTAAGGTAAAAGTATATGTGAGGGAAAAAATAGAAAGGGTGCTACTAATGTATGTGGGGGCGTATTGTAAAGGCGTGGGTGTGGGGTTTTGTAACTAACCTTGCCAGCTAGGCAAGGCTAGACAGGGGAGAGAAATATTCTGAATAGGTGGGAAGGTGGTTAGAGCTATATAGGCAGAGGGAGGAATACTGAGGGGTGTATCTCAGAATTGGACAAGCTTGGAATTGGGAGAGCTCTAGGTCTCTCGAATACATAGAAACCATTGTATCCTTTTAGGAGACTAATATCACACTGATATTATCTTCTTCAGTGAATTAATACAATAATTTCCTTCTATTTCTATCTCCTATGGCCAAGTTCCTATCACGAGCCATTATGTCTTTGTTACGGACCGCAAGTTTGGTAAGGTCCATACTAGGAGAAAGAATAAAGTGAGTAGGCTAACTTTAGGTCCATTAGGAGGATAAGGACAAAATTGAGGTTTGTTGTGCTGAGCTAGAGAGAGAGAAAAGTGAATCATGAGGGATTTGCTATTGAAGTAATTCTAACACCCTTTTCAAGTGTTCCCCATGCTGTCTCACATCCTCACTATATGCAAGGATGGCATCAAACAAGGCCAGAGTGAACTTCCTCAAGAAGGGTTTCAGAATTCTATTCATTAGGGATTGGAATGTTGATGGAGCATTAGTCAAGCCAAAGGGCATAACTAGAAACTCATAATGCCCTTCATGAGTTCTAAAAGCTGTTTTAGGCACATCTTGAGCCCTCATGCGTATTTGATGGTACCCAAACTTTAAGTCTAACTTGGAAAAGATCTGAGCATTCCCCAACTCATCCAAGAACTCTTCTATGACAGGAATAGGGAATTTATTGGGTATAGTTACCTTGTTAAGTGCCCTATAGTCAACACAAAATCTCCACCCCCTATCCTTTTTCTTGACTAATATAATAGGGCTACAATACGGACTAACACTATGCTGGATAGCGCCAGCCTACAATATCTCATTAACAATTCTTTCTATTTCAGTTCTTTGATAACAAGGGTACCTAGAGGGGTTGATATTGGGTATGGCAGCACCTTCCTTCAACACAATTGAGTGGTCACACTCACTGCTTGGTGGTAAACCATTTGAAGCTTGGAAAACTACAGGAAACTCCTTCAGAACCTCACTTCTTTCATGGGGTACCCCATCTTGTTCATTCACAATGGGGTCATCCTGCCATGGGGTTATCACATACCCCTCTCCATCTTCATTCAACACTTGCATAGTTGCTTTCCACGAGGCTCTAGCCTTGCACAATGAAGGATCACCCACAATCTCCACAACTTCCCTCCATCCCTCCATTGCAATGTCATCTCCTTGAAATCAGTTTGAATCCTCCCAAGACTGGACAACCAGTCCATACCCAACACTTACTCCGTTCCTCCCATCTCCATGAGGAAGAAATTTTGAATTATGATGATTCCTTGTACCTTCAATTCGAGCCCACAACAAACTCCTTCTTTCTGCCCATTTCCTACTTCAATGGTGAGAATCTTCTTCACATTTAGCTGCAATTCCTTAGCCACCCTTGCAGCTAACCAATTCCCAGAAGCTCCACTATCCACCAATACTAACACATCCTTCCCCTAAATTTCACCCTTCACTTTCAATGATTTGTTCGAAGTGAGTCCAGCCAAACTATTGAGGGAAATCCACATACTCTTCAAGCCAGCTTCCTCTCCACCTTCTTTGACGGTTCCCCCCAACATTCTCCTCATTTGCCTCCTGCTCCTCCTCTTCTTCTTCCACTAACATTAGCTGTATTCGCCTCATGGGACACACATGTTCGCAGTCCCAATGGCCTCCACATTTAAAACATAGTCCTCATCGCTGCCTTTCTTGCCATTCATCTTGACATAGCCTCCTAGGCTCCGTTTGGACCCTATCACCTCTCCCCTCTTGCACTACTCTTCCTCCTCTCTCCCCATAGGCTGTCGCACCTGAGCTTTCACCTTGTCTAGCTATTCTCGGGGCCTATACGTTGGATTAACCTTGGAGTTGCCTCCCCCTTTCACAAATTTGCTCACTCCACCTTCTCTCCAAGCCCCATTCCTTTCTTCCAACTCAAGAGCCTTGTCCACCACTGCTGACAAAGTCTTGAATTGGCCCACCTTCAAATTAGCTTGAATCTCTTCCTTTAACCCACTATGGAAGATACACATCATCACCTTTGGGTCTAGATCTTTCTTTGCACTCGTAGCCCTCTCAAATTCCCTCCGGTATTGAAGGACTGAACCTGTTTGCCTCAGCTTCAGCAATGGTCCCATCAGGTTCCTAGCCACCCTTGGTTGGAACCTCTTAATGAGGTCCTCCTTGAATTCTCTCCAAGTGGGGAAAGGAACTTGGTCCTCCCACCATTGATACCAAATAAGGGCATCACCTTCCATTGCCACCATAACCAACTCCATATTATCATAGTCTTCCACCACATTGAGCCTAAAGAAACATTCCGCCCTAGCCAACCACCCTTAGGCATCTTCCCCAGAAAACAGGGGAAGCTCAATCTTCCTTCTGAGTTCCGGTCTCCGTGGTGTTTGGTCCAGCTCCCATCAATCATTCAAAGGTTCTTAGCATCGTGGGTTCGTCCTTCAGAGTTCCAGCCTTCCGAGTTCCCGTCTTAGCGGTGTTCGGTCCCGCTCCCATGAGTCATTTAAAGGTTCTTGGCATCATGGGTTCCTTCCGAGTTCCGGCGTGTACTCGCGCTCCAGGTTCCGATGTTCCGGTCTGCCTTCAGGTGAGGGGCTCTTGCATCGCTCCCTGAGCAGCTGTCCCAAGTGTTGTGCAATGAGCTCCATGACCTTAACCATTTTTTCTTGATGTCGCTCAATGGCAGAAAGGTCGTGCTTCATCTCCTCATTCTCACCTCCATAGTTGCATGTGGTGAAGCCATTCACAGAGCCCTCTTGAATCAAATGGCTCTTATACCAGTTGTTAAAACTAGTACCAAACAAATGAAAAATAGAAGAATAGAACACTAAATATGCCTTAGACTAAGATTCCAGAGTGAAATCTAGCCTAGGACTTGATTGAATTCAAATATGAACAAAAGAGAAATGCAAGAGATAGGATAAAAGTTTCTGGGCATAGAAGAGCACTTCAACCTCTCAAAATCTGCTCTCAAAATATCTAAATGAGCTCACCTTCTCTCCCTAACAGAAATATATCACTCCCCACTATAGCAATTCCCTCATGATTCACTTTTCTCTCTCTCCAGCTCAACACAACAAACCTCAGTTTTGTCCTTATCCTCCTAATGGGCCTAAAATCAGCCCACTCACTGTATTCTTTCTCCTAGTATAGACCTTACCAAACTTAAGGTCCATAACAGTCTCATATCAAATTGTTACAGCTTTCAAAGTGATATTATACTTCACCTCTGGAATAAAGGGTATCTACAAATATCATCAGTGTCAGTCCTAAACTCAATTCATCATCATTTTTTTATTATAGAATCACTTCTTTAGCATTTATTAATTGAAGAGATAAATTTCTTTGGAAGACAAGTCCATAATACAAACCTTTGGATTAAGCTCCTTCAACTGGTCCTGAAATAAGCTCCGAGAAAAGGAATGTCCACAATCTGTACAAATTGCAGTGTATACAGTCCCATGTAACTCTAATGGGTTGCTACCAGCACGATGATGGAGCCTGAGAACAAGATGCATCAAAATTCCTTGGTAGGCTTGCCACTAATATCTAAAGTTTTCCAAGTAATCCTATTCATGACTAATAAATTACTAGATACCTGTCAACATTTTGGGTAATCATAAAATCAATGTGGCCGGCCTTCTCAAATGCTGCCAAAGCACGATGGGCAGCACCAGGTTGAGCTGCTGTAAAACGCCTCCACCCAGCATAGCTCCTTGCCCAATATCGCCTCCGGGCTCGAATTGAACGGAGAAACTCCTTTTTAAATGTTGAAAGAAAGGAGGACTTAAGGCAGATACTAAGATGAAATGGCAAAAAGAATATCGAGACAATGCAGTCAATACTTGAATTACTGAGTTCTCATTACTAATTTTAGCACAAATATAGAGCTGTGTTTCAAGTTTTCTCCACAGTCATTGCCATAAATCTTCATTGAAATATGCACACGCTATTGGCAAATTCTTAATGATTTATCAATAGTTTAAGCTTTTCTTCATTTGTAGATGGAGAGAATATAGGTGCCCTATGTTTTTCTTGCTTGGCTTTCCTGAAGTCAAGTTAGAAATATCCTATTCTGTTGACTCAATCACTAAAACAATAGCTTTTCTTCTCCTTCAAAGAACTCAACCATAGATACTACAGAGATTGCGGGTAATTTTTCTTTGGCCGATAATATTTAAGGTATTAGAAGGTGATACCGTGATAGGAAATTCCAAGTCCTTAAAGCAACCAACTGGAACCTGATATCTAAATGAAAGAGATTTATGTTTTCCTACCCTTAAGTTTTTATTTCTTTGGGCCATATTTTCCTATCTTACTTAGGCACTACCACAGCACAATAAAAGAAGCAAATCAGCTAGAACATGCCTTTAGATCACCTGATGGGTTATTGGACGGAAACCAGAACTATAAGCTCCATTGGGGCTGCAATAAACAATAAATTGCTATCAGCAATGAAGAAGAAGAACCAAAAAATGAAAAGTACTAAGCATCTTGAGTAATAAATATTAGTAATTCACTCCATATTCTCAAGATACCAAACTCAATAAGGATGAAGCATATATAACCTTTACACATCACACATCTCTTTTCCACATATGCATATTGATGCAACATTGTTAGTATTAAATTAAAAGTTGAACCCCAAAGAGGCCTAGAGATTTCCTTTTCTTTAGGATTGACAGGAAATACATAACACCAATCACCAAAAATCACAGACTACATATTAAGCAAACAAAGTTTTGGGCAAAAACAACAACAAAGCTTTTTCCAACTATATTGTGCTTTGTTGCAAATCTTTACATAGTCGGTTCTAAGTTCCAATAAAAGAGGAGTCATGTGTTATGAAATCTACAGCCAACTTAAAACTTTGTCAAATCTTCATGACATGAAAAAAAGTCTTGAGCAATCTTTGAAAATTTTACAGCTCCTACACATATCACAATTTGTAATAAAGAAGATGTAAGCTCCTAGTAATCAGCAGGAAATGATATGATATCAATGAACATGTAATGAAATACATTAATAATTATTGGTCTAAGCACAGTATCAGTGACAGCATAGCCAAAAAAAAAAAAAAGCAAGTGAACCATTTAATCATCTTTCATTGCCAGTGGGTTATGAATGCTACAATCACAAAGTTTACCGACATATATGATAATAAATAGTGAACAAAATTTCAATACAAAAAACAAATACTAAGTTTTATCCAACTTGGTGGTGTCAGCTATATGGGTCAGATGATACTATAGTGTCCAATCGTAAACCATATCTATGGTTGATGAACAAAATTTCAATACAACAACAACAACAACCAAGCCATATCACACTAAATGGGGTCAGCTATGTAGATCAAACGACACCATAATGTTCTATTGTAAAATTGAACAAAATTTCAATATCATCAAAAAAAAAAAAAAAGCAAGTGGAAATTCCGAGCATAACTACATCTGTTACTGTTTCCCAATAAACAGTTTGGTCAACCTCATAATATTAGTAAGTAGTATACAAAAGAATCGAAACCTTCTATAGTCGGGGATCCCGCATTCTGTGCTAATTCCAGCTCCAGTCAATACCATGAGCTTGGTACTGTACATTAGAATTGCAATCCAGTTAGGAAGCTGTTAAACCTTGCAAAATTAAATTATCAAAGCATTGATATTTTATCTACAATATGGAGCTCTAAAATAGAATTATAACTGAAATGATAACCTTTGGTCAAAAAATTGATACAAAAGGTTAACGTCTTGGATACTGGGAGGATCCGCATCAGGAACTGCCTTCTTATCCCTGAAGCTATTAGATGGGGGTCTGTCATCATTTCTTGGTGAGGTACCAGGGACGGAGATTCGGCATGTTGTTTGCACGAACTTCACACAACCCTTGAATGATATTAGTCTTCCACCTCTTCTTGTTAAGTGCCAATTTCCAATCCTTGGTTGAAAAAAGTCTATGAGCATGAAAATTTTTTTCAGGAATACAGTACCAAATTCAGTAAATAAACCGCAATCATAAGTCGCTCAATAGTCAAGGCTCTCTGTACAGCAGAAGAAGCTTGTAAGTAAAAGGAAGCATACTTGCCTGTTACAATACTCCCTAGAACGTTCCTTGCAATCCTAAGAGACTGCATGTTCAAATAAAAATCACACTTATCAAGTAATTTCAGCCATAATACAGAAAAATCGCAGAGTTAAGTCAAAGATATGACATTACTTGAATTCTCAGAGACATGCTAGTTAAAGTGAAAAAAGAAAAGTGCATTTCCTAGAACAGTTAGAAGCTAATTACCATAATACTACAATGCAATTTGAGAGGGGGTGAAAAGAAAAATAGTTGAGATTAACATGAAATTCTCCTGAAATTTTCGCGAGGTTGATAAATTGGAAGTGAATATTTTTGAGTCTGCTACTATGTTGTTGCAGTAAACTACAATGAAGAGCGGCACGAGCTAAAACGATATCAATCAGAAGATACAGTATTAAATGTGGAACAGCGAATTTGCTCATAGAAGAAGAGCGTCAAAATTTAATTTATTTTTGTTTCGTTAATTTTAAGGGAGCTTAAATGTTGAATGAAAGAGAGAAAAGTGGAACTCACGGTCACAGAGAGAGAGGATGACGGGTGGGAATGGAAACGCAGAGACAGGGCCATGTCTTTACTTTATGCGTCGAAACGATGCATGCAATGGAATGAAATGAAATGAAGAGATTGTTACTTTGGGAATCGTTGTTGATGTCTCTGCGTTCCGACCATCGGTAACATCGGCCAATGCCTGTGCTCTCAAATCAATTATGGTCCATTGCATTGCGTTTACACCTACTCCTCCACGTTGCTCGCTTCTCCGCCGCCTGTACTGTTCCTCACATATCTTATTAACAAAAAACAAAAAAATGACTAAGGAATTGACAAAAATTAATGTTATATGTATTTTACCAAACCAAAAAAAGAAAAACCTCAATTTGGTCTCTATAAAAAATAGCCTCACACAAATTGGTTCCTCAAGAAAAAAATAAAAATTTTGTAGTCCCTTATCACAAAAAATGTAAGACAGATTTGTTCCTTTCCAGTATTTTGATAGATTTATAATGTGTTTGATTTTATATATTAATATTGAATAGAATTAATTTTGAGGTAATTTAATACTTTTATCTAATAAGTAATTTTATTAATAATTAAGGGTGTATTTATTTCAGCTTTTGAAAAAAATAATTTTAAAATTTAAATTTATATATAATTAAAAAAATTGAAAATAGATTTTTTTTTCATAAATTACTTTTTTTAATTTCTATAAAAAATTAAAAATAGATTTTTTTTAAATTTTGATTATTTTTAAAAATTATTCAAAGATACAAAAACTAATTTTTTTCGATAAAAAAAATAAACTTTTGCCAAAAAAATCTGAAACAAACACACTTTAACATAGTAAGAATGCATTTGTTTGTGATTTTTTGGCAAAAAAATCACATTTTTCTATTAAAAAATTAATTTCATATATTTGGATAATTTTTTAAAAATAATCCAAATATAAAAAAAATATGTTTTCAACTTTTTTTTGTAGCAGTTAAAAAAAGTAGTTTGTAAAAAAAAAATTAATTTTCAATTTTTTCAATTTATATAAAATTTAAGTTTCATAATCACTTTTTTTAAAAATTTGAAACAAACACACCCTAAAAAACCTAGAAGCAACAATTTTTCACTCCCTTCTAAAATTGATTTTGAATCCAAAATTGATTTTAGAGAATGGATCCAACAGAAAATCAAAGAAAATGAGAAAAAATACAAAATTGATTCTGGTGGCCCAAAATTAATTCCACTATCCTATTCGTGTTTTTATTAGGGACAAATTTGAACTATTTTATAAATTGTTAGAGATCAATTTGTCATATGAATCATTCAAAAATATTAAAGAGTGACCAACTTGTCTAACCATGAAATGTATCTACTTTCTTGATAAACCAATTTATCCAGCATTATTTTTATTATAGTCCAAATTTTTTGGAGGGGGGTCTTGTCTTTTTTTCTTTTTTTCTGACAAAAACTCTATTTTGGTTCCTAACGAAAATTTTGGAAGATAAATTAATTATTTAGAATTTAAAAATCCAACAATAATCTCTTATTATTAAAAAAAAAAGGACACGTTAGTCCCTCTGTGAAGTTGCCGTTTCAACACTTAATGGAGTTGTATACATGTCTTGTTAAGTCGCCGAGCTGTCTCCGTTAAGCGTCATAGTGTCATGTTATTGCGACTTCGTTTTGGTCTTCTTCATTAATGAGTTGCAACATTGATCTTCTCCGAATCCCTAATTCTTCCTAAATCCCCAAATCTAAAGTATGAAATTCCTGATCTTCCTCAAGTCTTAGACCCAAATTTAAAATTTGTCTTTTCTCTTGAACCCTAAACAAGGAAAGGGGAGACCCAAATCTCAAACTCATCTTCCCCCTTCAACCCCAAATAAGGAAAAGGGAGAAGGAAGAAAGAAAGGGAAGAATGATTATTTCCCATAAGATCAAAGGAAATAAGCAAGGAGGCATAAAGAGGTGATGAAAATTGGAGCTCCAACAATCATTATACTTGCAGTAAGGAACTTTACTAGTGACTAGTTTTATGAGCTCAACAAGTGCTGATGCAGTGTTCTGAAAATCAGAGACTAAATTAATAGGTGGTTGTTTATGCATAATGTAATAAGAATAAATGTTGCTCATAGGGGAACAAACATAAGCAAGAGAAGTAAAGTTATGCTAACTATAAAGTTATCAAGGAGTTCCGATATATGCATCCAAAGATGATATCACCTCTGGCGGCTGCTATAAGACTTGCAATGGAAATGAAAATAACTAGCATTACATACTTTAAATACTAGAGAATTAGTGAAGAGGGATTTTCAGATTTGGGTTTAGGGTTGCAGGAAAATAACAAGTTACATATTTCAAATTTAGGGATTTAGGAAGAATTAGTGAATTGGGGAGGTTAGGATAGATAGATTTTGCAACTTGTTAACGAAGAAGAAGACAAAACATCATTGTTTTGAAGGAACATGACACCATGACACTTAATGGAACAACTCAGCGACTTAACAAGACACATACGCAACTTTGTTAAGTGTTGAAACTGTGACTTTATGGAGGAACTAACGTGTTAATGTTGAGGGATTGATATTAGACTTTTAAATTTTGAGGGACTAATTTGCTTCCTGAAATTTTTTTGTCAGGAATCAAAATGGAGTTTTTTGTCCTTTTTTTTTTTGGATACATGAGCCAATAAAAAGAAAATGAAATAGAGAAATTATCTCAAGAAAAGCACACCAGAGACATTAGCCAAAAGGATGTGCTCCATGCCCATAGGAGGGATCTCCCACACACAATCAATCCCAGTAGAGTTTGCTCCCGACTTAGCTAAGTAATCAGCGGCCTGATTTCCTTCTCTAAACACATGCCAAACAATGCATACCCACTCATGCCTCATCGGTCTTTGAATGTCCCTGATAATTGCAACATACACATGAAGAGTAATTGGAGGGCCAGAGACAAGAAGACCAACTTTAGTGTAATCCACCTCACACTTAACCTTTCTAAAACCCATAGACCACACCAATAATAGATCTCTCCATAACGCCAAGAGCTCAACACACAAGTTATCAGCTCGAGGAACATGCCCAGAAAACCCAACAACCGAATCTCCATCAAAGCATTGCAAGAGGCCAACATAACTTGTTATCCTTAAGTTCCCCAAAGAACTCCTGTCTGAGTTCATCTTAGTGAAGCTTGAGGGAGGCAGAGACCAGATCAGCCAACCCACATAGGATCATGCACCATGGGATTCTTCACAGAAATCGAAGAGCAAACATTAGCCAAATGAGTAAGTTTGGGGGGTCATGTCTTAACCAATGTAAATAAGAGAGATATTATTTGTACCACTCTCAACTCTAGACACTCCCAACACTCACTCACATATTTGGAAAAAAATTATAAAAGAAAAAGGAAAAATGAAGAAGTAAAAGGAGAGAGGAAAGAGATAGAGGTAAGGGTGTTGGGTGTTTGAAGGAAAAAGTGATACAAAATTTTTTTCTCTATAAATCATTATTAGAGAATAATTTTTATATATTGATAGTCTAAAATAATTTCATATTATTAATTAATAGAAATTCAGAACAATGACAAATTATAATGGATAGTTATCATAGTGGGAAGTTATTCATCATGATCTGACACTTTCCTAAATTTTTATTGGCTAACATTGTAAAATTATTTTATACTATTAGTGAATAAAAATTAAAATATAATTATTATATCTTACAATCTTACAATAACTTAAAAATTTTTTGCAACTCCTCTTTTCAATAAGAGTTTAATTGATATGCACTGACAATGTAAAACAGTTTTATACTGTCAATCAATAAAAATACTGAAAAGTAAGAAATTATGGTGGGTTTCTCATGATAATGGATAGTTATTTGTATGAATTGATATTTTTTACTATTTCTATTGGCTTATAGTGTAAATTATTTTTTAATTATTTCTATTGGTTTAAAATTATTTTATACTATTAGTGTATTTAAATTAAATCCTTTCAAAATAAATTAAAATCTCTATTCTTCTCCCTTTTCAAGCTTGAGAACCACAAATAAATTTATTTATTTATTTATTAGAGCACAATTTTTTTAAAAAAATATTTTAGTTGTGTATTTTGAAATTATATTTAAGCTAACAAATAATTTACATAAAATAATATTTATAATTTTAACAAATATATAGCCAAGAATCATTTAAATACATTGTACAGTTCTCAAAAGAGCATTTTTGTGTATAGATTCAATAACAAAAAATTGTGTATATTTGTTTAAATTATTTTCATAAAAATTAAATTAAACATAGTATTATACAAATAAAAATGTATGTTTGCTTATTTTTATTTATTTTTAATTTTCTTGTAATCGGGGACAAAATAGTGAAGTGGAACTGTGCAAGAAAGTGAGGAAAATGCTAGATGAATAGCATATTTGGATTTGCATTTGGGAGTTTAAAATTTATTTTATTAATTTTTTTTTTGTTACTTAGTTTGAAGAGTTGAAAATGAATTTTTGTCTTTAAAATTAATTTTAGAAGAAGTAAATTGTTTTTTATATGAGAATAACTACCATATATATAGGATTAGTTTGGTTAAAATTTTATAAGAAATATTTCTTAAGAAGCAGAAGTAGAAGTAGAAGTATAAGTAGAAGTAGAAGCAAAAACAGAAAATTAGTTTATATTTTGATATAATTATATAAGTAATTTTTGTCAAAATTAGAATTTATTAAATTATTTAGATGTAATAAATATAAAAATACTTTATTTAATAAAATTATAATTAAAGATATGAAGAAAGAGAATGAGACATAAGAGTGAGAAGAGAGTAATAATTTTTAAAAATTTTAATGATAAAATTATAATTGAGTGGAAAAAAAAATAGTTACTAATTTTAATGAACAAAATTCTCTCTCTTCCATTACTTCTATTTTTAAAAATATAAAAAAATTAATTTTTTTCTACTTCTATTTTTTTAAAAAAATACAAATAAATAATATTAAAAATTTTATAAATATTTTTTTGTAAAATTTTTTTAAAAAAAATACTTTTTTAATAAAAAACATAAATAAAAATATTCATAAATTATTTTATATTAAAATTAATTTCAATAAAATTAACTCCATCTAAAATTAATTCTGCTCAATCATAAACAAACACGCGAGAACTATGTTAATCTGCAATCCATTTGTATGGATAACGATTAACGAACGCTTACGTTCTCATCTCCCAAGTCGCAAACGGTTCATCCTATGACCATGAAATCCAACATATGAAATCGCTAACTTTGCCTTTCAGTGCCCGTCGAAAAATGGCTTTGAAAACTTGCTTCACCCTTCTACACAACACCCTCTCCCACCACCACCACCAACAACTACATTCTGAGTTCACTCACGCTTCTTCCAAAACCTTCGTCTCAATCTCGTTCCCCCATTCAACACGTAGCTGCATTATTCATGAACCCCACAAAGACATGCACCTATCACCACCCTCTTTAACTAAGAGAGAGCTCAACCTTACCCTTATTCTGACAACGTTTCTGTGGAGCAATTTGACTAACACGCGTGATGCATTGTTGTTGGCTGAAGAGTTGGAGCTTCAGAGGTACACGGATTCGAAGGAAGGTTTCACTCTTCTTAGACCCTCTTCTTGGACTAAGGTAAAGTACCCATTTTTGAATTCAAACTTATTACCTTAATCTTTGATGAGCTTGTCTACCCAGAAGAATAAAAAAGGTTACTGTGAATAATTAAGCGTGTTTTTCTCTATGTTTGAATTGATGGATTGGAATGGAAAGTGATTTAATAGAGTGAAAGAAAAGCAATGAAATGGTATTAGGATTTAGGATGCATTGATTAGATATTTTAAAATAGGATGAAATGAAATAGTATTGAAATAGAATGAATTCGGAGTACATAACTTAAAAATCTTATCTTTCCACCCCTTTCATTATAGATGAAAATTTCTTCCAAATCCAACATTTGATTTCCAAACAATGGAACGGAACATTTATTTCATTCGATTCTATTCCATTCCGTTGCATTCTATTTCATTCGCCTCACCATGAAACACCTAAATGAACAATCTTTGCTAATGTGGTTAAAATTGAACAGATTGATAAAGCAGGGGCAACTGTCTTGTTTCAAGATGCAGATATGGGGAGTAACAATATTGGGGTTGTGGTGAACCCAGTTCGTCTTGCAAGTCTTGGAGAATTTGGGAGCCCTCAGTTTGTAGCTGATAAGCTTTTACAAGCAGAAAGGCGTAAGGTAAGCTTTTGTTTCCATTGGTGCTGCTATTTGTGACCCCGGTAAAATCTGAGCCAAGTGGTGATGATGTGGTGACTCTAGACTTGGTTTTGACTAGAAGAATTTCCTCATATTTGAAGAGATTTTACTAAAAAGTGCTCGGAGTCTTGTAAAAGTAAAGCGTAGAAGCACAGATGTTACATACTGTAAAGAATATGATTTAAAAATAATCCCTGTACTTATTTTTACTAATATGTAAGTATTTTTTTAAGTCACATTGGAGTCTAAAAATCACACAAATTTGATAACTTAGCATAATAACAATTCACAAGTAATAGAAAATGACCATTTTTAAAATGACATGATGCAACCTCTTCCTCTCGAGCGCAACATGATGCAGCCCAGCCTCTAGGTGCATTGTATGAATTCGTGATGCAGGATGAAGCCTTCTAGACGAAAGCAACAAAAGGGTGGAGTGGATGTCACAGATTAGAGATCGGGATAACATCTCAAATCTAAATAGGGTTTTGATCTAAAAATGGGTCAAACCATAGCCTATCTGAGGCATTAAGACAGAATTCTAGCTTCTATGGTTAAATGTGAGCTTTTATGGCTTTAAAGCGTAAAGCGTTTCGCTTTTACTCGATATCGGTTTTAAGTAACATCTTAAGCATTTGTAGGTGTTGAGAATTTAACAAGATAATAGAAAGCAAAAAGTTTATCTCTCTGAAATGTACCTTGTGTGCTCATAAAAGTGTCTTTGTCTTCTTAGAATAGACCGATAGATATCAAATGTCTGTGTGATTGAATATCATTTTAACTTCCGTGTACTATTCTCTTCACATTCAGGAAAGTACGAAGGAAGCTGAATTAATTACAGCTGCAGAAAGATCAGGGGAGGGAGGTTTACAAATTTATGAATTTGAATACATGGTTGATAGTACTCGGGGAGGAATGAAGACGATATTTTCTGCAGCATTTGTGGCCTCAAAGAAGCTCTATCTTCTAAACATTGCTCACTCTGATAAACCAGAGAGTCCTCTTGACCCACATAAAAGAATGATTTTAGAACAAGTTCTTCATTCCTTTGATGCAGCAACTTAAACTTCGGAGTGAAAATTTCAGTTCTTCTGATTCTTCTCCCTCTCGAGTTTTGATTCTTACGATATGGCTACCGACGTATGTTCAATGTTACTTTGAAAGCCGTAAAAAATAAGCAGACAAAAAAATGTAAGTGCATATTGAACAACTTCCACTGTACATTTTATATATCTTTATGTTTTAAACTACATAGCTACATATTATTTAAAGGTGATAGTTTTTTTTTTTTTTTGGTACATTGATGGCAATGAAGTCTGAATCTAGGATCACATGTTAACTACCCAAATTTCTCACCACTAGACCCATCCCAATGGTAATAGTTTTTCAAAAGGGAAGAAACAAAATAAGGTGTGTGTAATATACATGCATGATCTATCAAAAGATTTTTTTTTTTTTTGGGATATACATGCATGACATGTGCACATAAATACTCCTCAAGACCCTTGCAGCCTTTTTTCACATATTAACTCTTGTTTCGATGTCAAATCCTTTTCCAAAATTTATAAGATTTAACATTACATAATTACTTGTGCATTAACAGAACTTAAAATAGAAAACCATCCAGCTCTACTATCAAGAAATTAATGTTGCTGTTAAAAGCAATCAAAATGTAATATTAATGCACCCAATTGCTGAAAGAATTCATGTTTAAACTCTAAAGCAGGTTTGTCCAGGACCGTGAGATTCATGATGCACTTATTCTCCCCCAATATCGTTCAGATTTCAGACAATGTTACAGACAGATCATGCGTTTTTGCTATCCACGTGGCTCTGCCCCAGCATATGGGTGACATTTGGAGGAGATCATTCTTCGGCTATCTTCCTCTTTGAGACATTGTGAATGGCATGCAAAATTGAAAGTCGGCACTTTCATCTTTTTGTATCTGACATGCCATTTACTCATTTGGTCGGTCATTCCAAATTGATCATGGGTTAGTTCTGCATTGTTACACCTATCCATTAGGTGGATGCTTAAGTGTTGATTGTATCAGCAATTATTTTGAAGAGCTTACAGTTACTGAGATCTCTACAAAGTCTTATTATTCTTGGGATAACACTCAATAGATTCTTTTCCCTTTCCACTTTTCCCTGTTACCCTATAGCTCTTCTACAAAGAAAAAGAGAAAAAAAAAAAAAAAAGTTATAACGTATAGTTGTGCACTGAATTTCACAGCAGTATTCTTGGTCAACATATTCCTATCTCCTGCTATCATAGTCTGGATTTTGGATATCGTGCAAGCCCCAGAATTCATCATCCTTAGTTAGTCCTACTTAATTCCTTGTCAGTTGGGCGTGTCAAATTATTCTTGTCTTTCTTTGTGGCAATGGTTCTGATGATTTCTTCTAGTTTAATGTGCGGTAATTATGATGGTAAGTTATGATTTTCACCTATGGCTTGGACCCTTGACCAAAAGTTGGAGGCTCTAAGAGTTGCTTCTTGCGCGTGTCCTTCTCATACATTGTGGGGGTCACTTTTATTTGTAGATATATTGGACATAAACATCAAATCAGGTGGCCCCTTTATGGCCTTATTGTTTGTAATGATCTTCTTTTTTATGGTATTTTCTCTGAAAAAATGGGTTAACAAGGTAACATGTTAAAGTGTTTGTAGAACCCTACTGCTTCGGGTATATGAAAATTGGTAAGTGGATCTTTACCTTTATTTTCAATCATAAACCAAACTCACCAAATTTTCAGGCGACAGATTTGCCAGACGTATAAGTTAAAATTTAAAACCGAAAGAAAAAAAGGGGAGATATTCTTAAGTGTTCTAAGAATAAAAAAGATTTTTTTGCTCTAAATAATTCAATACTTAATATTTTAGCAATTATATTAAATAAAAATATAGCTACAGTGGGAGACAATAATAGTTCATAAAATTGGGATGTTAAACATTAAATAAAATAGAACAAAATCTTTTTTAAAAAAAAAAAAAATTCTAAAGCCACCGAAGAACATTTTTTGGAAAAAGGGAAATAGTTGATAACGTGTGATAAAGTCAACGAGTTTGTTGTTGCTTGTAATTAACTATTTCCATTTGCATCCAACCGAGGCCTATCATCATTACCTAGCTAGCATGCATGCTATTTTGTTAACCACATAAAATATGTATATCATGAGGAATGGATAAGTGATGGATCCTCACGTTAAACAGAATAATCCCCGAGTGCTATATCAAACTCCATCTCCATCTCTTTCATCGTCCACTTCCCTAGCAAATTGTCAACAAAGGAATATATATATATATATATATAGAAGCAGATGCAATCAATCAAATAGTATGATGTATATAATGGAAAAACGACAAATTACACAAAATTGAGTTGGCTGTTTCAAACGAACCAATTATAAGTTGGCTTATTTATTGAGGCTCGAAGCAGATGCATTCACATGCAACTTGCAAGTTGAAGCAACAGATAAAAAAAGTCTAAAAGATTTTTAACATTTTAGTTGAGTGTGTGCGTAAGAAAGAGAGAAAACGGTGATGCATGAGTTGAAAATAAGCATGAGAAAATATCGGAACTACCTTGAATGCGACTATTAAAATATTCCACAAGTTCGACGCATTTGAGCCGAAGTACCGAGTTTGAAATTTTCAACTAAGACAGTGGAGGGACTACCCCAACCACCTTCTCTAACTTAATCATTCCTTATGTTTATGACATTTTTGAACTCTGCTGCAAAGTTATTTTGCCTTTGTTTTGGTTCATATTGCGTGCAAAACTCCCCAACAGAATCCTGGTTCCATGGGGAGTGAAGGCAGCTTTGCAGAAGTCACAGGAAACAACACTATGGATGCAGCAGAGAAGAGGCTCAATGAGCTTGGTTACAAGCAAGAACTTAGAAGAGAAATGGTTAGTTATTTATTTTTTGCTATCTTGTTCTTCATGGAGTTGATTCTTGATCCTATTTTTCTGAACATGAATTAACTTTTCTTGTGTTTAACTATGTTTAATTTTTCCATTTACGGTGCAGACTATGTTCAAAACTCTGGCAATATCATTTTCAACAATGAGCCTTTTCACCGGAATCACTCCTCTTTATGGTTCTAGCCTTCGATACGCAGGCCCTGCACCCCTTGTCTGGGGGTGGGTAGTGGTTTCTTTCTTCACTTGGTTTGTTGGGATTGCAATGGCTGAGATATGCTCATCTTTCCCGGTTTGTCCCTTCCCATGAAATTTCCTTGTACGATTCATGATTTATGTCTAGTGGTAGTAGTATTTAATTGTAATTTCTTGCTTCACTTGGTTCTTTGGGATTGCAATAGCTTAAACCATCATGATACATCTGTTTAATTAATTAGGGAATTTTCACTTAAATCAAACTCCTCAAAGCATAGATCCCTGATTCCCTCCAGTAAGTCTTGAGTCTTATATCTATCTCTATAGAAACTTCAAATACATCAAACTAGTTAAGAGGGGTTTGATAAAAGCTAATTTCTGATGGTCATTAGTTCAGCATTTCAGCCTCGTAAAACTAGACATAACTGAAATCTACAGATTACAGATCCAGAAATTCCCAATTTCAGTCTTGGAACTGAATCAATTATGTTTGAACGGACTAAATATGCCTTTTTCATGAATGAAATAGAGAGTCAAAAATAGACGCTTGCCTTAAGGAAAGGAAACTTTACATCGCAAAAATACTCGATTCCTGCTGCGCACAATTGAGTAAATGAATTTCCAGAACTAACTTTCACCTCCAATGCAATCTCACAGACAACTGGTTCTTTGTACTTTTGGGCTGCTCATTTAGCCGGTCCGAAATGGGGACCATTTTCTTCATGGTGCTGTGCTTGGCTTGAGACCATAGGGCTTATTGCTGGGATTGGGACTCAGGTACTTACACTTTAGTGAAATTTCTACTCAATGTTATCACTTATCAGAGAATGTTTACATCATAACGCATGCTTTTCATGGTTGAAAAGGCATATGCAGGATCACAGACATTACAGAGTATAATCCTAATCTCAACAGGCACAAATAAAGGTGGAGGGTACTTTGCTCCAAAATGGCTATTCTTATGTATGTACATTGGCCTCACAGTCATATGGGCAGCACTGAACACATTCGCATTAGAAGTGATTGCCTTCATAGATATAATTTCAATATGGTGGCAGGTACTTTTGCTTCCTTGTATATTCATAATTGCCATAGGATGGCTCAAGCTTGCTTATTCTGTGATTAGAAGACAAGAGAATAGAAAAGGAAGAAAAGGTGGTATTTCAGGATGTGTTTGTTTGCGCTCTTTTATATATAAATATATACTTCGTAAATTTATATTGCCTGTTTGGATAAGCTTATCCAAAAAAGCTGAATAAAAAAATAATCAGTTTTCTATGATTTTTAGAAGCACATACTTCTGCATCTGCTTCTAAGTATTGTTTTAAAACTATTTTTTTAAAAGTTTATCCAAACACGCCCTTAATTTGATTAAACGTAAATCTACTTCTGGGACTGCATATGTTTTAAGCTAATGATAGTTCATTTCTATCACAAAATATTCTGAAATGCATTTCACCATATGCGCGATAATTTTAAGATTTTATGGTGCTTTAGGAGGTAACTCACTTATTTATTCGTTGTCAGGTTATTGGTGGAGTGGTGATAGTCATAATGTTACCTCTGGTAGCACTGACTACTCAATCTGCTTCGTATGTATTCGCACACTTGGAGTTGGCCCCTCAATCAACAGGAATATCAAGCAAACCATATGCAGTCATTCTATCATTTCTTGTGAGCCAGTATTCCCTGTATGGATATGATGCTGCAGCACATCTAACTGAAGAAACTAAAGGTGCAGACAAGAATGGACCTATTGCAATACTAGGCAGTATTGGGATCATTTCAATATTTGGATGGGCATATATATTGGCACTTACATTCAGCATTCAGGTATGCATTCATAAGTTGAAGTTAGCAATGAACATCATGAGCATACAATTGAGCAATTTAAACACTTCTTTTTCTCTCACTCACAAGGAAAATGACTTTTGAAGCATGGTTAGGACTCAATGCATCCTTGATTGCTAAGGAAATAAGAAAAAACACTTTGAAGTTTTTTAGTAGAATCAGTGTTTCAAATCCAAATTTGTAAGATTTCCTGGCGTCTTAGGGATCTTGTTTTTGTTCTGTTTTATTTTTATTTTTATTTTCATTTTTACCTTTTTGGAATGTGTATTGTCCGTGGGGCTAGATAGTACTTTTAGCTGGCCTGTCTGTTGTTGACTTAGAATAAACTAAACAGCTTTGATCCAAAGGATGGTAGTAATGCCAGTTCTCAACTCTCTTTCAGAATTTCAGTTACCTTTATGATACAAACAATGAGACCGCTGGAGCATTTGTGCCAGCACAAATACTCTATGATGCTTTCCATGGAAGATATCACAATTCTGTTGGAGCAATCATTCTACTATTTGTCATTTGGGGTTCATTCTTCTTTGCTGGACTTTCAATCACTACAAGTGCTGCCAGAGTTGTAAGTACAGTATTTTGTATTTTTGTTGATTAGATTCGGGGAAAGTGGGGTATCAAGCCTCCACAATAAACTTACATGTTTTTTTACAATTCCTTGAAGTTATCATATGAGAGAAGAAAGTAAGCATTAGAGCATCCTTTTTTAGCTATGATTAATAATGCCTTGAAAACATAGAGAGAGAACTACAAAAACTATAGGTAATTAAAAGAAATTTAGATGTTAATGGCTTAAATATAAATATGATTTATAACAGGCTACTATGGTATCGTCTGTTTTATGTAGCCGACCCCACCTAGTGGGATAAAGCTTTGAGATGCAATGGGGTAGGGTCTGAGCCAAAATGACATGGGCGAATAATGCCTCCATAGTTCTTACCATTGTTGCTTACCTCAAACAATTTTCAGGTTTATGCTCTGTCAAGAGATAATGGAGTTCCTTTTTCATTCTTATGGAGGCAGCTTCACCCAAAGTACAAGGTTCCCTCAAATGCTGTATGGTTATGTGCAGCAATCTGTGTCCTTCTTGGTCTCCCAATTTTGAAGGTCGATGTAGTCTTTACTGCCATAACTTCAATATGTACAATTGGATGGGTTGGTGGCTATGCAGTTCCAATATTTGCGAGGATGGTGATGTCTGAGAAGAGCTTCAAGCCTGGGCCATTTTATTTAGGAAAAGCAAGAAGACCAGTCTGCCTAGTGGCATTTCTATGGATTTGTTACACATGTTCTGTGTTCCTTTTGCCAACTCTGTACCCAATCACTTGGGATACTTTCAATTATGCACCAGCTGCTTTGGGGGTGGCTTTGGGCCTTATAATGCTTTGGTGGCTTTTAGATGCAAGAAAATGGTTCAAGGGACCAGTTAGGAATATTGATATTCAAAATGGCAAGGTATAATTCCTAAGAAGTCTGGAGAATAATAGATGGAATATCCTTTTGTCTCTAAGTCCTCATGTGTGTTGCTTTGACTTGTACTTACTATGGTCAACAAGATTTTTCAAACTTGCCATGTTATTGAGAAAATGTTAAGTCATTCATGTCAAAAGATAAGGATGATAATTGATTCTTTTTTGTCCTGTTTTTTTACATGTACTTAAGTAAAATATCAACACTTAGGGTATGTTTGGTTCGAGTGATTTAGGAAGACAGACAAGAAAGAGAAATGAAATAAGAAGAAAAAAGGGTCTATTTTTATTGTTTAGTTGGAGTGAAAAGTTGAGAAGGAAATGATGTACAATATCTAAAATTTCATGGGCCCCATCTAAATAGTAGCAATTTTTTTTTCCTTCTGCTTATAGGCGAAAACTCTTGGGGGAAAAGGTTGAATTTTTTTTCCCTTCTTGCCCTCCTCGCCTCAAATAGGTGAGTTCAGAGAGAGAAGAGAATGAGATAATGGGGAGGGTTTTGGGATGAACAACACTACTAAAAGTGTTGCGTTGTCGCTACCCTCTTTTTAAAAAAAAAATATTTTTAAAAATTTCATCTAAACAATTTTAATTTCTCTATTATTATATTATTAAAAATAAATACAAAAAGATACCCAAAGTACAAGCTATATAAAATTTTAAATTTTATCAATTACTAACATTTTATTCTAAATAGATATTTTATTTTAAACAAAGTATCATGTAAGTTTTATTTTCTTTTGTGCCATATTAAGAGTTTAAATAATAGCTAAATAATATTTTTAATATTGTTTATTTGGTAAAACATTGTTGAAATATTAGATTAACTAAAAATATTTGTTCTATTTTAAATACTTTATTTTTATTAATATTAATTTGATTTAATAGGTTGATATTATTTTAAACTATTAAATTAAAAGTTGTGAAATTTTTTATTTGATATTAATTAATATAGTTGAAATACCTTTTATAACAACATAAGGATTAAATTATCATTTGGTAGCATCATCTCTTTATTTCCTTTCACTTTTCGACACAAACAAATAAGAGAAAATTGTTTTCCTTCCATTTTTCTTTCCACTTATTTTCCTTTCATCCAAATATATCTATAGAAAATATAAATCTACTCTATTTTTTTTTCACTCAACTTCTTTCCTCTCAACTTCCTTCCTTCCAATTTCTTTCCTCTATCCAAACAAAACCTTAGTTTACATTTGTTTCTCTTAAACAACATAACAAAAACTTGTTTCTTTTAAATAACATAGTGCATCAACCCAACTTGAGCTAGGCTAGTTGGACTTTTGTGACTCCGGATACATAACTGGTTTACACCAAGAAAAAAAAAAGTATTTTAAGTAACAACGCAGCAAAGTCATAAGCAAACTGCAAACGAGGCATTACGCAAACGAGAGCAGTTCTTAGACAAGTTATAAGCTTATTTATTACAAAAAAAATTACTAAGGATCCACTTCCCCATCCAGAAAAGGGTTAAAGTGGTTTGGAAACCTCTGCTGCTTCGCTTTCAGCTCTCTCAGTTCTCTTAAATCTTCCACCCATAAACTGTAACTTGAGTTCTTAGCAAGAACATCAAGGGATACCTCCTTATTTTCAATAAGCTCCATGGCATACTTCTCAAACTTCTCATTGTTATGCCACAGCACAGCCAACTTGCTTGTGTCACTCCCACTTCTAATGCTATTCAAGCAGTCCCTTGCTTCCTCCACCCTTGCCCAAAAACATGAATCTTGGGTCAAACTTGCAAACTTGCTCCTCTTATTATTTTCTTCCTTAGCAGCAATATTATCCTTCCACCACCTATCAAAAATATCATATCTCCTGTCCCTACCATGCTGTATGTAATGGCCCTTGGTTTTGTGCATCCCCTTGCCATAATATTCTGCAGTATCTAATGGCTCCACCAGTAGCTTATAGAAATGTGGAGCATTGATCCATTTAGCTCGCATTACGAAATCATGAGTTTACACAGATAATATGGGTTAACAACCTAACGTGTTAAAGTGTTTGTAGAACCCTACTGCTTCGGGTATATGAAAATTGGTCAATGGATCTTCACCTTTATTTTTAATCATAAACCAAACTCACTAAATTTCCCGGCGGCAAGTTTGTTAAGCATGTGTAAGTTAAAACCGAAAAGAAAAGAGGGAGATATGCTTTTAAAGTTAAAAAAAAAAAAAAGATTTTTTTATTTTAAATTATTCAATATTTAATATTTTAGTAATTATATTAAAAATATAGTTATAGTAGGAGATAATAATAATTTATAAAATTAAAATATTAAATATTAAATAAAATAGAGAAAAATATATTTTTTTAAAATTCTAAAGCCACCTAAGAAATTGTTTAGAAAAAGGGAAATAGCTAATGACACGAGGATAAAGTCAACGAGTTTAGATATATTTGGTTTAATTTTTGGAAGAAGGTGTTTTAAAAAAAAATTTAAAAGAAGGTTTTTTTAGAGAAATTGCTTCTAAAAGTATGATTTTTATTTGGTTTGAATATGCCAAAAATAAATTTAAAAGAATAAATTTTGTTTGAATAAAATAAAATAAAATTATTTTTAGTTGTTAATATACGAATAATAGCAAAATTTCTTTTTAAAAGATCTTTTTCTAGAATAAAAAATAACCTCAAAAATACTTCTCTTAAAAGACCTTTACATACTAAACATATTAATTACTGTATATTTTTATTCTTATTCCAATAAAATGCCTTCTAGGCCTTATAGAAGTATAACCAAACGGGCACTTTGTTGTTGCTTGTGATTAACTATTTCATATGCATCCAATGAAATTTAAGGATGTACAAAGGACAGATTAAACCAAACCCAAACTCGATCCAATTTTAAGATCAGATCAATTCTTTTAACCCAAACTCAACCCAACAATAACCCAATTAATGGTTGGGCAAATCGGGCCAACTCAATTTTGAGAAACCATATAAAAAGTTAGATATTATATATAATACAGTTATAAGATTTTAGAAGTAAAAAATAAAATTCAAAATATATTTTACAATACATATTTAAAAACAAATCATATCAATATTAAATAACATCAAAATATGTAAAATATATTAATTATAGTATAAAATTTTATAATTTATTATTAATTATTTCTAAAAGATATAATCTTTAAAAAATTATTTGATTTTGAGTCAGGTCGGATTAACCCAAAATATGACCTGAAAAATATAATAGATCAAATTTTACAACCCAAACTCAGCCAAGGCTTTCGATCGGATTGGGCCAACCTGAATCCAACCTGAAATATTCATTAGATCAAATTTCATAATCCGAATCCGGCCAAATAACCTTCCTGGCTGGCCAGGTCATTGGGCCTAAGACATGAACACTCTTATCGAGGCCTATCACCATTACCTAGCTAGCATGCATGCTATTTTATATTTATATCATGAGGAATGGATAGGTGTTGGATCCTCATTAGCTTAACACGTCAAGCAGAATAATCCCTGAGTACTATGTTAAACTCCATCTCCGTCTCGTTCATTGTCCACTTCCATAGCAAATTGTCAACAAAGGATATATATATATATATTGGAAATATATATAATTGGAATATAGAATATTCTATTTATATATATTTTCTATACTCCATTTATATTATATAATTGGAATATAGAATATTCTATTTATATATATTTTCTATACTCCATTTATATATATTGTTCATATATATTTCCAATATATATATTCCATGGGAAGTGAAGGCAGCTTTGCAGAAGTCACAGGAAACAACACTATGGATGCAGCAGAGAAGAGGCTCGATGAGCTTGGTTACAAGCAAGAACTTAGAAGAGAAATGGTTGGTTATTTAGTTTTTGCTATCTTGATCTTCATGGAGTTGATTCTTGATCCTATTTTTCTGAACATGAATTAACTTTTCTTGTATTTAACTATGTTTAATTTTTCCATTTATGGTGCAGACTATGATCAAAACTCTGGCAATATCATTTTCAACAATGACCCTTTTCACTGGAATCACTCCTCTTTATGGTTCTAGCCTTCAATATGCAGGCCCTGCAACCCTTGTCTGGGGATGGATAGTGGTGCCTTTCTTCACTTGTTTTGTTGGGATTGCAATGGCAGAGATATGCTCATCTTTCCCGGTTTGTCCCTTCCCAGGAAATTTCCTTGTATGATTCATCATTTATGTCTAGTGGTAGTAGTATCTACTTGTAATTTCTTTCTTCACTTGGTTCTTTGGGATTGCAATAGCTTAAACTATAATTATACATCTGTTTAAATAATTATGGGAAGCCTTTCCATTTCACTTAAATCAAACTCCTCAAAGCACAGATTCCCGACTCCCTGGATTAAGTCTTGACTCTTATATCTATCTCTATAGGAACTTCAAATATATCAGACTAGTTAAGATGGGTTCGATAAAAGCTAATTTCTGATGGCCATTAGTTCAGCATTTCAGCCATGTAAAACTAGAAATAACTTATATCTACAGATTACAGATCAAGCAATTCCCAACTTCAGTCTTGGAACTGAATCAATTATTTTTTAACAGACTAAGTATACCTTTTTCATTAATGAAATAGAGAGTCAAAAATAGACTCTTGCCTTAAGCAAACTTTACACCCTAAAAATACTTGATTCCTGCCACGCACAATTGAGTACATGAATTTACAGAACTAACTTTCACTTCCAATGCAATCTAACAGACAACTGGTTCTTTGTACTTTTGGGCCGCTCATTTAGCCGGTCCGAAATGGGGATCATTTTCTTCATGGTGCTGTGCTTGACTTGAGACCATAGGGCTTATTGCTGGGATTGGGACTCAGGTACTTACACCTTGGTGAAATTTCTACTCAATGTTATCACTTATCAGAGAATGTTTACATAGTAACTCATGCTTTTCATGGTTGAAAAGGCATATGCAGGATCACAGACATTACAGAGTATAATCCTACTCTCAACAGGCACAACTAAAGGTGGAGGGTACCTTGCTCCAAAATGGCTATTCTTATGTATGTACATTGGCCTCACAGCCATATGGGCAGCACTGAACACATTTGCATTAGAAGTTATTGCCTTGATAGATATAATTTCAATATGGTGGCAGGTACTTTTGCTTCCTTGTATATTCATTATTGCCATAGGATGGCTCTAGTTTGCTTATTCTGTGATTAGGAGACAAGAGAATAGAAGAGGAAGAAAAGGTGGTATTTCAAGATGTGTTTGTTTGTGCTCTTTTATTGAATACTTTTTTTGATTTAAAAAAAAAAAAAAAAAAAACTTCTTAAATTTATGTTCCTGTTTGGATAAGCTTATCCAAAAAAGCTGAATAAAAAATAATCAGTTTTCTACGATTTTTAGAAGCACATACTTCTGCATATGCTTCTAAGTATTGTTTTAAAACTATTTTTTCAAAAGTTTATCCAAACAGGCCCTTAATTTGATTAAACGTAAATCTACTTCCAGATCTGTATATGTTTTAAACTAATGATAGTTCATTTCTATCACAAAATTTTCTGAAATGCACTTCACCATATGCTCGATAATTTTAAGGTTTTATGGTGCTTTAGGAAGTAACTCACTTATTTATTCGGTGTCAGGTTATTGGTGGAGTGGTGATAGTCATAATGTTACCTCTGGTAGCACTCTACTCAATCTGCTTCGTATGTATTCACACACTTAGAGTTGGCCCCTCAATCAACAGGAATATCAAGCAAACCATATGCAGTCATTCTATCATTTCTTGTGAGCCAGTATTCCCTGTATGGATATGATGCTGCAGCACATCTGACTGAAGAAACCAAAGGTGCAGACAAGAATGGACCTATTGCAATACTAGGCAGTATTGGGATCATTTCAATATTTGGATGGGCTTATATATTGGCACTTGCATTCAGCATTCAGGTATGCATTCATAAGTTGAAGTTAGCAATAAACATCTTGAACATATAATTGAGCAATTTAAGCACTTATTTTTCTCTCAATCACAAGGAAAATGACTTCTGAAGCATGGTTAGAACTCAATGCATGCTTGATTGCTAAGGAAACAAGGAAAAACACTTTGAAGTTTTTAGTAGAATCAGTGTTTCAAATCCAAATTTGTAAGATTTCCTGGTGTCTTAGGGATCTTGTTTTTGTTCTGTTTTATTTTTATTTTTATTTTCATTTTTACCTTTTTGGAATGTGTATTGTCTGAGGGGCTAGATAGTACTTTTAGTTGGCTTGTCTGTTGTTGACTTAGAATAAACTAAACAGCTTTGATCCAAATGATGGTAGTAACGCCAGTTTTCAACTCTCTTTCAGAATTTCAGCTACTTTTATGATATAAACAATGAGACTGCTGGAGCATTTGTGCCAGCAAAAATACTCTATGATGCTTTCCATGGAAGATATCACAATTCTGTTGGAGCAATCATTCTACTATTTGTCATTTGGGGTTCATTCTTCTTTGCTGGACTTTCAATCACGACAAGTGCTGCCAGAGTTGTAAGTACAGTATTTTGTCTTTTTGTTGATTAGATTCGGGGAAAGTGGGGTATCAAGCCTCCACAATAAACTTACATGTTTTTTGACAATTCCTTGAAGTTATCATATGAGAAGAAAGTAAGTATTAGAGCATCCTTTTTTAGCTATGATTAATAATGCTTTGAAAACATAGAGAGAGACCTACAAAAACTATAGGTAATTAAAAGAATTTAGGTGTTAATGGCTTAAATGTAAATATAATTTATAACAGGCCACTATAGCTTCGTTTGATCTATGTAGCCGACCCCAACTAATGGGACAAAACTTAGTTGTTGTATTAATAATGCTTTGAGATGCAATGGGGTTTTGTATACTATAGGGTCTAAACCAAAACGACATGGGCGAATAATGCCTACATAGTCCTTACCATTGTTGTTTACCTCAAACAATTTTCAGGTTTATGCTCTGTCAAGAGATAATGGAGTTCCTTTTTCATTCTTATGGAGACAGCTGCACCCAAAGTACAAGGTTCCCTCAAATGCTGTGTGGTTATGTGCAGCAATATGTGTCCTTCTTGGTCTCCCAATTTTGAAGGTCAATGTAGTCTTTACTGCCATAACTTCAATATGTACAATTGGATGGGTTGGTGGCTATGCAGTTCCAATATTTGCAAGAATGGTGATCTCTGACAAGAACTTCAAGCCTGGGCCATTTTATTTAGGAAAAGCAAGAAGACCAGTCTGCCTAGTGGCATTTCTATGGATTTGTTACACATGTTCTGTGTTCCTTTTGCCAACTCTGTGCCCAATCACTTGGGATACTTACAATTATGCACCAGTTGCTTTGGGGGTGGTGGCTTTCTGCCTTATAATGCTTTGGTGGCTTTTAGATGCAAGAAAATGGTTCAAGGGACCAGTTAGGAATATTGATATTCAAAATGGCACGGTATAATTCCTCAGAAGTTTGAAGAATAATAAATGGAATATCCTTTATCTCTTGGTCCTCGTGTGTTGCTTTGACTTCTACTTACAATGGTCAACAATATTTTTGAAAATTGCCATGTTATTGAGAAAATGTTAAGTCATTCAGGTCAAAAAGATAAGGACGATAATTGATTCTTTTCTGTCCTGCATCTCACATATACTTAAGTAAGATATCAGCACTTAATTGGCACTTATTCCTCTTAAACATCATGGTGGGCCAACCCAACTTGAGGTAGGCTAGTTGGACTTTTGTGGACTACGGATATATAGGTGGTTTAAACCAAAAAAAAAAGGGTATTTAAGTAAAATCCTAATGCAGCAAAGTCATAAGCAAGCTGCAAACAAGACACTGCGCAAAGGAGCAGTTCTTAGACAAAGTTAAAAGCTTATTTATTACAAAAAAATTACTAAGGAACCACTTCCCCATCCAGAAAAGGGTTAAAGTGGTTTGGAAACCTCTGCTCCTTCGCTCTCAGTTCTCTCAGTTCTCTTAAATCTTCAACCCATAGACTATAACTTGAGTTCTTAGCAAGAACATCAAGGGATACCTCCTTATTTTCAATAAGCTCCATGGCATACTTCTCAAACTTCTCAATGTTATGCCACAGCACAGCCAACTTGCTTGTGTCACTCTCACTTCTAATGCTATTCAAGCAGTCCCTTGCTTCCTCCACCCTTGCCCAAAAACATGAATCTTGGGTCAAACTTGCAAACTTGCTCCTCTCCTTATTTTCTTCCTTAGCAGCCATATTATCCTTCCACCACCTATCAAAAACCTCATATCTCCTCTCCCTACCGTGCTGTAAGTAATGGCCCTTGGTTCTGTGCATCCCCTTGCCGTAATATTCTGCAATATCTAATGGCTCCACCAGTAGCTTATAGAAATGTGGAGCATTGATCCATTTAGCTCGCATTACGAAATCATGAGGCAGCTCATTCCTCTCCAGCATATCAATCACATTGTTCCAAAACCTTGCAAGCTTGTGACGATTCATGTTGACTTTCATGTCCCTTTTTGAAGAGCCCCTCCTTTTGAAGAAGTCATAGTATCCCATTTGATCAATTTGCTGATCACACCAAGCTTTGTAACATTGTATTTCTGCCCTATAAGGTACATACTTGGACAAGGTTATTGCTAGCCTAGCAGCATTCAGGGCTGGTGATGGACCCGTTCTCCTTGCCTTCTTAAGGCACTCCTTTGCAAGTTCAAAAGCCGATTCCTATTAGTTGAATAAAAATAATTTTTCAGTGAAATGATCTTCTTCCAATGGAAACTATTAATCATGCTACATTGCCAATTAGTGTGCAATATGAAAAAGGATTTAATTTTGATAACACTAACATCCAATTATGTATTGCTACATCTCCAAAAGTGTTTGACTTTTGCACCTACTATCTCAAAAGTCTCACATATGCTAGCATATGATTGGATGATAGTATAAACTATATTAGCATTTTAGTGTAAGGTGACAAACATAGAGAGAAAGAAATATTACATTTGTAATCAGATGAGACAGTACAATTACCTGGTGTGCTATCCCTGAAGACTGGACCGCCAATTCAAGCCCTGCTTCATAGCTCGAATCCGGAACTTTTCCCTGAATGGAATTTTTCTGGTTCAAGAATTGCAATGACAATTTACTGACATAGTCTCCATACTTTAGATGGTCTTCAATACTACAAGCTGGAGAACTTGTTTCAAACATCAGGTGCATCATATTTATAACTGTGGTTGAACTATCCACACATACTGCTCCCTCTTCTGAAACAAAAAAGTAGCTCCCAAATGGGTGAAACAAAGTTGGCGCAGACCCTTCTTCTTCTTGTGTGGCTGCATGCAAGTAACTCAACACAAAGTTGAACAACTCAGCTTTCTCTTTGTCAGATATTTGAGCTGCAAGCTTGCCAAAGCTTGGAGCAGTCATGGACAATTGCCAAAACTGAAGCAGGAAATTGAGCTGAGCAGTATGTGGCGTTATAGGGGCAAAGAGAAGCCTTGGCATTATGTCATGCTTTGAGACCACATGACAGAAGTTGCCACCCCATCTTTCTCTGAGAATGGCACGGGAAAAAGACTCATTCCCTAGCATTGGTGAACCAAAAGTGATGCACAAGACTGACACAGAAGAAGATATGTGTTGGAGATAGGCCAAAAGCCAAAGAGTACATAGAGAGGCAGTGGCTCCTCCTATGGAATGGCCTGTGATAACAATTGATTTGGTGTTGGTATCTCCCAGAATTGCCAACATCTGAATAGTAACATTAATTTTGAACTGTTAGTTGGGAAAAACATTCTAGGAAAACAAATTTAAGGAGCCGTAAAAAAAAGTTTTAAGATTGCAAATATGGATCATTAAATTAATGAAGAAAACAACAACAATAACAACAAAGAGTGTTTGACTCTTTGTAATAATTACTTTAAATGTCACACACATGATAATATATAATTAGTTGATAGTATAAATTACTTTACACTTACAGTGTATTAAAATTAATTTCCTTTCTTAATAGGTTGTGAAATTGATGAATGAAAAAAAGATTTTAATTTCATATGGTCTGCACTCAAATGAAGAAGCACGAATTGAGAAACTGAAACATTTCTTTTCAGTCAAGAAACGTTTCTTTATTTTTATTCATTTTCCCGTGAAGTAGGCATGGCGGCATGATATTGGCCAATACGGCACGACTTTTGATCATATTGTGTTAACAACTTAATATCTTGATGACTCGAGTCTTGGAGTCTTGCTACCGAAATATTGAACAAAGACTAATGCTACTTGTAATTTTGTAGACCAGAAAGGTCATTGTCCCTACCTTGACATGACAATTGATGAAGGGAAATCAACTCATTGTTCTGTGATAATTTAAGACTAAACAATCAGATTATTGAAAGAAAAGTTGGATCAAACCAAACGTGCCCGCAATCACTATGGGAAAATTTCTCACTAGGATATTATCTAACAATTTTAATGGATAAACATGTCAAAATCCGTGTACCACCAAAATATAATCATTTCAAATCCCACCGGATCAGGCTGTATCAAAGCATGAATCATGATCAATTATATGACTTCCACGCATCAAACTGCAATAGTTTTTTTTTAGTTTTCTAAATTCAGATGTTAGCCTTTTGATCATTGAACCCCCACAAAAATAAAATAAAGTGATGCTAGATTATTTTAAATTGGTAAATGAGTCATGCTATTTTATTTCATTTAATGTTACTAAAAATTCTGACAATTTTTTACATTCAGCGTAGCATTGCTCTTAATCATTCAATGGATTTTTATTCTTTTCCGGATTTCACAGGTCAACCGGCAGTGCTTTTTCCCTATTAATAAATGCCATCATATATAATGATGATGAAGGCCTCAAATTAGAATATTTGGAAGGTTTAATAATTTCTATCCTTGACTCAGAAAATTGATCCCACTACGAGTCGCTGATATAGCATTATCTTCTACTTGATGATGGAGGCAAATGTTGTCTGAAAGTCAAAGTCTACGGTCTACCCTTTCAAATTAGATACAATAATTGGGTGGGTTTGTTTGTGATTTTTTGGTAAAAAAATTATTTTTTATTTAAAAAATTATTTTTCATATACTTAGATAATTTTTAAAAAATAATCAAAATCTTAAAAAAATCTGTTTTTAGTATTTTTAAAAATTAAAAAAAATAACTTCTACAAAAATTATTTTTTAATTTTTTTAATTATATTTAAAATTTAAGTCCCATAATTATTTAAAAAAAAATATATGAAACAGAGGTACCAATGTCTAGTAGTAACTTATATTATGTTTAAGGCACTAATCAAGGTGGCTTGGTTGGTGGCACTCGGTGAAAATGATAGCTTTCTGTTTGATTGTGAGGGGATCCATGCGTCCAACATTTTAGGCTGTCGGTTTAAGGCTTTATCCACGGGAGCGGTCCACACGGCAAAAATCTTCTTTGCTTTTCGTACCTTATTTTGTAATATATACTGAATAATTAAAGAAAGAAACAAAGAAAATTGAGAATTTCTCGAGTGAAACACCCACCATAGCCACCACCACAATACAAACGAACAATAAAAGCAACTTTTGGGTGCTCAAATCCAATTCAAAGTCGTTCTTCTTCACAGAGGTGATTGATTTCAAGAGAGAACAAAAGGACAATTGGTGTTATTCGTGCAAGCCTTGGCCTATATATTTACAATTTTATGTGATCACTGAATTTCATTAAATCAATATATGGTATTACTTTTGTCTCTTATTAAATCTAATAAATAAATAAATAAATATCAAGTATTTTTTTAAAGAAAAAAATTTTGAGAATTACTATTTTTTAAAAAAATTTAAATTTAATTTATATATATTATTAATATAAATTTTTTTTTTATACAAATATCTAATTATCTTATTTATTATCTTAAAAATTTTAAAAATATAAATATTTAATTAAATAATAATATAAAATCTTCCTATACTGCCAATATGTATAGTAATTAAACTCAACTTTTTGTATGTTTGTTCCCTTTTTTATAGAATTCCACTTTCTTCTTTCACAATCAACTTTTCTCAGCTTCACTAGTATACCCACTAAACACGAACACCGGGAATTGGTGTGAAAGCGAGATGGGAGTGACCATGTTAACTTATGACTTATCTATCCAATTTCACTTTTAGCTTTTTCTTTCCACTTTAAACCTGATTTAAATTCCAGTTTTGTAGTTTTCTTTATGCTTAATAATCAGCTTAGTATTCTATCAATCAGCTCTGCCACTAGCTCGTTCGGATAAAGCAGCATTGGCCATCAACCACGTCACATAAGCAATCCAACAAGATGACACTAGGAAAAAATCGTTCGATTCCATCAACATTCAACAACCATACCCTCAAAAATAAACCAAAAACATCCCATGACAAAACACCCCCAAGAAAAGATAAGCACTGCCACAAATGGTACACTGCCAATGTTCAATTATAATTCATGTAATTATATATTTGCGCTTTATTTAATATACTCCCTATACAACCCACCCTCTGCTTCTTCATCTGTATATAAGCAATGATGAGGAGCCCCCTCTCCTAATTTTTGGTTCTTTATCAAATAGAGATAGTGAAGTGTTTCATCATATAATTCATGCACGCCACTGTATATAATAAATATCAATATTCAAAACATGCACATAAGAAGAAGAGAAATTTTTTTTTTCTTTTTTGCCAAGTATGCAGACACTCAAATTAAAATATTTATGCTGATTAGTTATGTAAGTGTTAAATATAATTTTAACAAATAATAAATATATACTACTGTAATATATTGATTTGATATTTATTTAACTAAAATTTATACCGATTTTCATTGTCTAAATCATTATATTCTGGCTCTGTTAATAGAACTGTGAAAGAAAAATGATCATAAAACATGTTTTAAGGCCATGAAATAAATATAGAGAGATCAAGGAACATAAGAAACAAATTAACCTGGCTTTGGAATGAGTTGAAAAAGGACCAAAAGAGATTTAGCATGCCAGCATGCACCATCACAGGGTCCTGGTTCTCTTCTCTGTCGCGATGCCTCGAGAACAGTGGCACCTCGCCAATGCTCTCCAACGGCACCAAGCTTCTCCAGCTAGAGTCCGATCCACCCGCCATCTGGACGCCGGAGAAGGCAACATACACGACGCCGCCGCCGCGCTCCGTCACGAAACTCGGCGGTGCGGTGGCGTTGGCGACGGTGCACAGCCTCCATGACTCCGACAACAGCGGCGTCGATGCAAGGAACGTTGCAAGAACCTCGCTGGTCTCAAACCTGACACGGCAAATTCATGGTACGCGAAATTCGCAACGACATAATAAGATGATTATAATAATTAATTAGCGTACCTTATTCTTCGAATGTTCTAAGGTAATAATTAATTTGGAAGTTATTAAAAAATGGAAATTGAAATTGTGTGGGAAATTGTGATAGTGTGAATTAGTGAGTGGCGAGAGAAGAGTGAGTACATACGGTGAAGCTTCGTCGGGAACCATGGAATGGTCGTGTGGTGTTCTTCGTTGTTTCCAACGTTGGAGTCTTGGGGAGAGGGAGAATAAGCTTTGAACCTATTGAGAATTGAATGTGAAGTTGGCTTTTAAAATGCATTCAATAACCTGCACGTTAACTGCCAAGTGTCTCTCTCTCTCTCTCTCTCTCTCGCCTTGATTATTAGCAATGTTAAGATAATCGGACCGGATTTCTCGGTGGGACCGGTTCAATCGAGAATTGGACCCCAGATCAGTCCGCTCTTTACTATCAAATCGGATGTGGTCAAAATTAGTCAACAATCAGTCAAAATTGGGAAAAATCGATAAATCGATGTGAACTGAATCAATCAAACTAGTTGACCAATTTGTTATTTTTTTTTAAATTTTGGTAAAAATACTATTTTTCTTTTATTAAAAAAAAGTTTAGTTAGAACAAAAATTCATTTTTTTATAATCTTGATTCTTTTAGTATGCTTATTTATTATATATTCTTAAATTAATTTAAAAATAAAAAATTAAAAATAATTCTTATACTGTCTGTGAGTACTTTTTAAAAGAAATGTAAGTGAAAATTAAAATAAATAAATTTTAAATTTAAGATATTTGATAAAGAACTTCATAATAAATATTATTTTGTATTAGTTATGTTATTGTTAATAATTTAATATAATTTTTTATTTTTTAATTAATCATTTGTATATATATATATATATATATATATATATATATATATATATATATATATATCGGTTGAACCTCTAAATCCCTGTCTTGACTGGTTCGATGTCCGGTCCGATTTTCTTAACCTTGATTATTACATAAATCTGTGACTAACGATTATTAATTTTATGAATTTAATTTTGATATATGGTTTAGTATTTAATTTATATTCATTGTTAGTATAAAAAAAATTTATATAGATATTTAATTATATATTACTATATCAACAAAATTATTTGACTTAATTATCTATTATCTTAAAAATTTTATAAATATAAATATCTAATTAGATGATAATATAAAATTATTTTATACTGTCAATATATATTAATTAAAAATATTTTTATATAAATATTTAATAATATATTATTATATTAATAAAAATATTTGATTCAATTATCTAGTACCTTAAAAATTTTATAGTACATATTGAAAAAACAAAAAAACAGCACGTGAGGATTTGTTTTGAATCAATAAAAAGACTATATGTGTCTAAGTGTTAGTGGCAAGGAAAATTTTAAAATAGTATTCACACTTTAAGGACCACCATGGTTCTCATAACTTTTTTTTATACTCCTGTACACCCTTTCTCATTAGTGATGGTGCCCCAAGCTCTTCTAGTTCCACTCGATCTGTTAACACCCACTGCCGGAGAAGGAATTCATGAACTGATGATGTTGATGGTGATGAGATGATGATGACCATTTTGTTGTTGACATTGTTTATGATAGTCTATGTGTGAGGGAAACACTGAATTGGATTGTTTTGAGTTTTGGGATGTGAAAAAAGTTTGGTTTTTATGAGTGACTTTGTGTGCATGTGTGCGCGCGCACGCGTGTATGTATCTGGGCTTCTTTTATGAATTTGTTTGAGATTTGGTTGGTGTGTAAAGTTATGGCTTTTTTGGTTTTTAGGTCTCAATGTCTTTTGTTTCTTTTTGAGTTTGGGATTTGTAGAATGAATGATTATTGATTGTGGGGAATTGAGGAAGAAGGTGAAGATGAAGATGGTTGAATGAATTTACAGATTGGGGTTTTTGGGTGCTACTGTAGATGCTTCACCATTGCGGGTGGGTGGTGGGTGCTCTTGCTCAACATCAATTGCCCCATAGGGATGTCAAAAATCTCCATGTAGTGGGGATCCCCATAGGGATCGCTCCATTTGGGGTCCGCGGCTGGGGACTTTTACCCACAAGGATGGGAGCGGGGATCATCTCCCAGTTCCGTGGGGACCCCGCATTTATGAAAAGATCATATTACTTTTAATAAATATTTACTATATTTATATATGACTATACTTTTATGATAGTTCACATCTATTTAATTTAATTTAATAATTAAAAATATGTTTAAATTCATCTAACTCCAACCCATTTCCTCTTTTGACATCAAAAATTAGATTGAAAGAAGGGCTGCATTGTTCCCCTCTTCTTTTTCTTTTTCTCCACAACACAAGACAGTATTGCCCTTTCAACCCTCACGACGCGCTAACACTAGCAACAATGTCGTTCCCCTCTTCTTCTTCTTCGTAACCAAATCGCCCTCAGCCCTCGCGATGTGCCAATGCCAGCAGTAGCCCCATTCCCTTCTTTTTCTTCTTTTCTCCGCAACCGCAAGGCCACATCGCCCTTAGCCTTCGTGATGTGCTGACGCCAGCAACAACATAGCAACTCGCCTCCCCTCGCCTCGCCAAATCACATTTCTAATTGCCACTGCAACTCGCTCGTGACGCCAACACAGCCCACCACCGCACGCAGCACTAGACGGCGAACCTCCTCCTTGTGACTCACAACGCCTCAGCCTCTGCTTCTCCTTCACTCTCACCACGCGCAACACTTTTCAATTTTTTTTCCATTTTCTCGAGATCCCCGCGGCGACCTGCCGAGAGGCGGGGAACAAGGATGGGGAAAAAACATTCCCAGATGGCGGGGATTGGGGATAAAGGCGAGGAGGGTTTGGGTGGCAGGGACGAGGAGTGAGGAGCGAGAAGACACTCTCCGCCCTGCCCCACGCAAGTGACATCTCTACTGCCCCACCACACTACAATATATTATGGATAAAAAGAAAAAAAAATTAAAGGTTGTGATTCATCATAATCCATAAATTAATAAATCCTATCATAGAATATTTCAACAAATATCTTATTTCACTAGCGTCCAAAATACACCTCCACCTCACTCAAACAATTCCATATGCCATGCATTCATTTGATCCACTATATATCTTCACATGTAGATTTTTTTTTTCAACTGCACTAAAAAAGGCATAAAATAAAAATATCTAATTGAATGATAATACAAAATTATTTTACACTCAAAATTTATTAAAATTAATCTTTAATTTTAATTAGTATGCACTAAAGACAAGCACAATGTTTTGAGAAAAAAGACAAAAGGACTTCGGTTGATATAGTGCTAATATGATTAAGTTCATGAACTTGGTCACGTCAAAAAAAAAAAAAAGAAAAATAATAATAATGAAATTGGTGTCTTATGATATCTCGCTCCCGAGTTATTAAGTAACTTGAGACAATTCTTATCCAATAAACTTAGAAAATGTGAAGAAAATAAAGTGAACACTATTTTTTTATTTAATTTATATATATTATTAGTGTAAAATTTTTTATATAAATGTTCAATTATATATTACCATATCAATAAAAATATTTAATTCAATCACTTTCTATTTTAAAAATCGTATAAATATAATCATCTAATTAAATAATAATAATATAAAATTCTTTTATACTATCAATATATCAAAATTAATCTCTATTATTTTTAGACTTTGATAAAAATATCTTACAAACGTTATCTTAACACTAACTTCTACCCATCAAAACACAAAATACACTAACTCCTAGAGCATTGTTGCATTTTTTAAATTTAAAAGTTGGTTTTTTATTAGGAGTGCAGTTGACTTATTTACACCTAACTTTTATTAATAGAAATTAATATAAATATAAATATAAAATTTAATTTTAATATGTTTTATTAATATAAAAAAATTATATTATCATCTAATTATATATTAGATATTATTAAAATTAATTAATTTTTATAATAATTATTTTAAAAATTATATATATAATAATATATAACTATTAGTAATATGAAATATTTCATATTAATAATCACCAAACTTAATCTTATAATACAAATAAGTACTAACAATAAGTTAACAATAAAGGTTTAAATAATTTGTATAAAATTATAGATTCATATTTTATTACTGCGTATAATATACATGCATATTGTGATCAAATTTGGATTCTCAAAATCCGCGTGTCAGAGGGGCTGCGTTGCTGTGGGGCAGTATATAATATACTCCACCAGTGTTCCCTGGTTTTTAGTCGTTGTCTTTTTCAGTCTTTCCCGTTGAACGCGTTTGCGATTGACACTTTAAAATTGAGGATGCTTACCTCTTCATGTTGATATATCTCTTGTGCACGATGAGAACATATTGTACATAGTAATAATGTATAAGCTGCAAACTAATTGAATATTCATGAAGCATGGGTACCCTATTTTAACGAAAGTATCCATACTGAATATATTTGGAATACGAGTATGCTTAGATACATATCCATTATTATTATTATTTTTAAAATAAATATTGGATATAATTTAGGTGAGGTTCGAGTATGACTAGGTACTACTCAAGTACGCGTCTAAATAAAATTATATTGTTTTGGCCTTTTTTTTTTTTCCTTTCTTTTCTTTTTTGATTTTCCCAAATCAGAACTCTAAACCCACCCTTCTTTTTTTCATTCGCACACTTTCAAATTTCTCACCCACTAGCCACCACCACTCAACTGCTCCGCTATCGGCAATAGCCCAATGGTGGTGGCGCTCCTCACGGCACAACGGGGCGGCAGCGAGAAAAACACAACAACATCGTTGTGTAGTGTGCATGAAAAACAGAACAATAATGGCACCAGCCAACACTTGGCTTCTCGCTCCGGTCTTTGGCAACGACAGTTGCCCAACAGGTGGCTTCCTTCTCTTGCTTCTCTCTTGTAATAGTGAGATAGCTATGTTCTTCAATTTGAGTTTTGTTTTTGTTTAGTCTACTGTTGATTTTTTTTTTTTGGCTAAAATTATTCCTAGAAGTAGCTTGAGATATGAGATTTGTTGGTAACTTGAGTGTTTCTTTATGTTGTTGTTGCCTTTTTTTATGTTTGCTCATGTTGAATGTTGTGGAAAATGAGAGGAATAGTGTTGGTGTTTTAATTCTTTGTTCTTTATCATCTAAATAAGTAATTAAAATAAGAGGCTTGTTTATGTTGAAGTTGGTATTTTTTCTAATTTATCATGTGAAATTTTAATTTTTATTTTATAAAATTTATGAAACATATATATATATATATATATACCCCAATTTTAACAAATTTTTCGCACTTCATACATGTATATGTACCCATATTCGTGTAACATAATGAACAATTATCATAAGAGAAATGTTTTGTGTATTCATTTTTTATGGAATACCGTATTGACTCATACTCCATTTATTATAGGATGAGGTGTGGATCTCACTTGAATGGGACTCACATCTTATCTAATGGTGGATAGAATGTGAATCGATATAATATTTCATAAAAAATGAGTACCCTGTCATACTCTTATCATAATACTCGCTTTTCTTCTTTGTTATTAACGTACTTTTTAACTTTTCTGTTCAGTTGGTTAGCAAGTAGACAAACTCAAAACGCACAGATAGAGTGATCAATTTGTGAAGCACATAAAATATTATAAACGCAAACGCGTTACACGCAATTGGTTGCATGTGAGCAAAATTATTTGAAAAAAAAAAAAATTAAAGAATGTTTTCTCCAAGAATGAATGAATCAATTAAGAAATTATGGCTAATTGAAGTCTACATGAGCCGGATCTATTTTGTATATGTACTCTCAGATACCGTAATATGTCCTTACCAAAAGAATATGGTTATATTATATGAAGCCGTGCCTTTATGGAGGAACAATAACAACTTTATCATTTGATTTCTTTCTTTACGGCTATATTAACATTTTAACAACCAGTACGGTTGAATCATTCAACGCTTACATTCTATGAATCTGTTCTGCACACATAAAGAATCTAAAAGACTATCCATAGTAAGGATTGATTGCTCAAATGAAAGTGAGGAACTATAGAATCTGAGAGAAAATGGAAATTGATGAATTGAGAGAATGTGAAACTCTGGTTAATCACTAGTGGTTCCTAGTTTTCTATATACAAGGAAGGTGGGAGCAAAGTTCTTATTCAACACCCTAATACCGAGAATAACTAGCTCCCTTAGATGACTAATTCAACTCACTCAGTACCGACTCCCCAACAGCTTTAATTGTCATCTCCCCCAATTCCAGGTTGGCCTGCGGATTCAGCGTCAGTGAGTCCACCAGCTCAGCCTCAGTATCAGCATTGATTTGCTCTTTATGTTCTGATAATTGTCACTCAACAACCAGAGTAGACTTTTCAAACAATTTAGTGAGCAATTAATTAAGTAATAAAATTTAATATACACGTTATTGTTAGCTTTACAGTGTTTTTGATAATGATTACAAATATAATATTCTAATGATTTGATCTTGGCAAGAAGAAATATTCCATAGGATAAATGAATGAGCCACAAAGTGGAATAAAGAGAACTCTTATGCAACATAAAACATGACGAATAATAGTGGTTGCAGACAAGTATCAGGTAGATTGTGATAAGACAAGCCAAGAACAGATTACTGAACCGCAGTCTCAAAGCACAAAAGGCTGGGTGGAACATAGACCCAGCCTAATGGGTACATTAAAAATAAAGCTGCAACAAGGATAGCACAAACTTTAATGTGTATGTAATAAATTAAACAAAGCAAAAAGTAGAAATACAAGAAGAGCAAAATGATTAATTACTTTTTATACTATGATAGAGAAAATCATCAACGCCCAAGAATAAAAGTGTTGCAAATGAAGACGTCAGCACAAGAGAAAGGATTGCAACGTTTACATAGTCTTGGTATTAGAAGAAGAAGGAGTGCTTCAAAGAGGATTAAATATATACAAGAACAAGCAAGCCATAACACAATCGAGAAAAAGAAAAGAGAAGGGGTGTGTGAGCTCTTCATGGCTTTTTTTATCTAAATAAAATAAAAAAATATATTATTATCGTAAATATTCTACTTTATTTTTATTTTTTAGAATATCCTGATTTAATTATTTATAAGAAAATTATGTAAAACTGATATAATTTATAATTAGTTTAAAATGACTAGAAATCATATCAAATTCATATAATTTACAAATTAACAAAACTTTAATTATAAATTGTGTAACACTCACACGATTTAAGTTCAATTAAAACGCACAAAAATCAAGTGAGCGAAATGCATTAAATCACTGGAGCAATAATATGATGGTCTTGAGTTGCTGTAATAATTTATAGTCTCGAGCATAAGTGAAGGACACTAAAGCAATGTAAACAAACTTGAGTACATGTGTTCTGCCAAATCAGTTTCTATACATTTACCAAAAAAAATATAATATCTACCAAAAACTTATTTCTAGGCACACAAAACTTTTTTTATTTAATTTTTTTTAGTTACGTGTAACCGTAGTTACATATAAAACTTTTTATAGTTATTATATAAAACCAAATTATAACGTATTATTTTTTATTTGACAAACGTTGTCATTTAGAAGCAATATTATATCAATAAAAAATTAATATTACTGATATTCATATTTATAAGTGGAATAAATTAATAAATAATTTTTAAAAAAATTAGAAACTACTGATAAACTATATTTACTTTTAAAAGACTCTAAATTTTTAAATATCAAGAATGATTTCATATAACTTTATATACCTTAATTACAAAAAAAAAATTTAAAGTTTTATTATGTATTTTCTTTCTCACAATTTTATAATTTTCTGCAATTAAGTTTATAATTATTTCTTATTTATGCAATTAAGTTTATTGCTTATTATTGAGTAAATATTTATTTTTATTGAATCAATAATAAATAACATTTTTATAAAGATAGATGACATCGTGGATAAATTTAATATTTTATATGTAATTATTTATTTTATTTGATTAGAAAATAATTTTACAAAAAGTTTTGTATTAGATCTATGGCTAAAAATAATTTTATAAATAGCTGCTAATTATTATTGAATAATTGTTTGTTCTTAACACTTAGTTAATGAAAATAAGTAATTTTTTTTCTTGTAATTAAGGTATATAAAGTTATATGAAATCGTTCTTGATATTTAAAAATTTAGAGTCTTTTAAAAGTAAATATTCTTTATTAGTAGTTTCTAATTTTTTAATATTACTTTTAAATGGCAACATTCGTCGAATAAAAAATAACAAATTATAATTTGTTTTTATATAATAACTATAAAAATATTTATATGTAACTACGGTTACACGTAATTTTAAAAAAAAATTATATAAAAAAAGTTTTATGTGTATAAAAATAAGTTTTTGGTAGATATTATATTTTTTTGGTAAATGTATAGAAAATAATTTGGCATCTATTTAAGTTTGTTTGCATTGCTTTAGCATACTTGAGACTATAAATTGTACGGCAACTCAAGACCACCGTATCATTGCTCCAATGATTGAATGCATTTCTCTCGCATGATTTTATGCGTTTTAATTGCATTGAAATCGTGTGAGAGTTATACAATTTATAGTTTGAGCTTTGTCAATTCATAAATCATGTGAACCTGACACGATTTCTAGTTATTTTAAATCAGTTATAAATTGTGTCAATCTCACATAATTTTTCTATAAACAACTAAATCAAGATATTTTAAAAAATAAAGATAAAATAGGGCATTTACGATAATAATATATTATTTTATTTTATTTGGGTAAAAAAGCCACTCTTCATTGTAAGAGCTGTGTGCTCAAGTTCTCATGTGCCTAATAATTTGTGAGGTGTGTGTTGAGAGTTTCTCTATGTGAGAAAAATTATTGTATCACCCATTGTGTGCAGTTTGAAAAGGTTAATGAAAAAAGACTATTCGTTATTAATTTGAAGAGGTTATCATTGTAAAGGTTACTTATAATAGTAGAAAACTCCCATTATGGGTGGAGACTAAATGTAGACTTCGGATTCAAACTAGGATAAATTATGTTCGTAAACTGCTCTCTACCCTTCTTATTTATATTTAAAGATCACATTTTATACTTTGTTATAAATCTGCTTCTGCACTGACTTAACATCTTGGTGATTCACATTGCCTATTTTATAGACTTTGAAATTATTCTGAGAACAACTTCATTGATTTAAGTTTATCTGTCTTACCTTGTGATGGTAGATGTCATATTTGTTGCCAATAAACATTCATTGTACAGCGCACTTTGATCTAGTTTTTGTTTTGTGGAAAAAGTTCGCTTCAGAACTTGAGTCAATCACTCCTTTTCAAGTTTTCTCGTAGTCTAGTAGCATCAATACAACTACCACCCTCGCTTGCCGGTGACCAATATGGACATGTGTAATAAATTTACAATATAGTATAAATTTAATTTCATATTGTTAATGTAAAATAATATAAAAACATTTGATTCTTATAATAATTATTTAAAAAATCATACGTAAGATAATATGTAATTGATTATATTGAAGTTTATCAAGATTAATTTGATATAATATACATATATTCTTTATACAAATGTGACTCATTTAATTTGTATACTGGATTATAAAAAAAAAATAGTTACTTACATGGTATTACTCAAACTTAAAGTTGCTAATTAACTGTTATTTATAATTGATCTAGTGTACAAATTTCAACATATATTACGTGTTACCGATATTTTTTAAATTTTGATTTGATTTTAATATATTGTTAATATTAAAATAATTATATTTTCATTTAATTATGCATTAACATGTTAAAAGTGTTTGAGTATCACAATAATTATACTAAAAATCTTATATATAATAATATATGATTCACTAATAGTGTAAAAAGTTTTACATTTATAGTGTATCAAAATGAAACTCATTTTTCAATATATATACTAATATAAAAATACAATGGAAAAAAATTGGATTTTTTGTATTCATTTTTTCTCACAATAGACATTCTAAAATATATGAAGATATATGTCGTTAGTGTTATTATTCTTGTTTCCTTGTTCTTTTAAATCAAAAAATAAGTGAAATAGATCCACAATTAAACAAGTGAAATCTTTCTTAAAATTTTTTTAATTTTTATTTAAAATTAAAACGAAGTAAAACGAAAGGAAGAAAATGACAATGATTAACTAAACTTGGCAAGCTATTGTACCGATAAAAATAAAAATTGCGTGCTTTGGTGTATATATTTGTTTTGGGGGTCAATCTTGTGTCATGTATATGTTTTTGTGTGGATCAAATTAGTCTTCTTAATTTTTTGGGACTACGATCTAAGTTGTCTAAAAAGTCCAATACTCTTTTTCTTGATGAAATATGCCGAATTCTACTATCATATGCAAAACAACCATAAAAAGCCCAAACACCTATTTTCTGGGTATTAAAAGCAACTCCCCAGGACTAAGATTGAAAATGGATAAGATGTGTGCGCTGGCCCGTCTTTGATCTAACTTGTGCAACGATGAAAGTGGATGGTTCCGGGGGAAAAAAAAATGTGGATGGTTATGTGGGTAATCAATTTTATATAGGATTTTGTGAAAAAAATTTGAAAAGTAAAATATTTTTTATAAAATTATAAAATCGTGGTCTTTTATCTCTTTCTTTCTTTCTTTTTTCTCTTTTTTTTTTTTTATTTTTTTCTCTCCTTTGTCTTCTATTTTTCTCTTTTTTCTTTCTTCTCACTTCTTTTCTTCTCTCTCTCCTCTCCCATTTCTCTAGCCCTCACATTCTTTCACACACACATTCATTTTTTTATTTTTTCTTAATTTGATATATATTTTAGTAGATTCTTGATACATCCTTCTTTTTTCCTTTTTTGAATCGACTAAAAATTCTAGCAAATCGTATAAAAATCTTATATTCTCCTAATTTTTGCAAAAAAATCCACATTCCATTAATTATTTTACCAAAATCTCATTTCATATATTAAAAAATAGCCTGATTTATGTCTTTATTGTTAAAAATAAAGAAATTAATTTTTATATATTGATAATATAAAATAATTTTTTTTATAAAACATTTATCTGAAAAATAATGTTTTGTTTAAAAAGATATTTATTATTAATTCATTAATAATGAGAAAGGCTATAAAAGATAACATATTATTCTTTAAGTGTCTTAGTGTTTTTTATTAGCTCGACCTCCCCCAAATTTAGAAAATTTATTTTATAATCTACCAAAAAGGGAGAAATTTTATATTATCAAGAAGCTAAGTAAGATTAAATATGTACTAATTTAATTGGCCCCGCTCCATAATTTTAATGATAACTGAATATACCATAAATTATAAGATTTTTGTATAAAGAAAGCTTTATGTACTACTTAACCTTTTAAATAAGTAGATAACTCCCAAATGTTATGTTATGCATAACACTAATTGATAATCAAAACATTTCAACAATATTTTCATTATAATGTATTATTAATACAAAGATTTTTTTACAATTAGTTAATTGTTTATTATTATATTATAAATTTGAAAAAATTATTGTAAAAACTAAATATTTTTAATAATATAATATTACTTAATCAATTGATGGAGTAAAAAAATTGTATAATAATTAGAATTTAATTTAGATATATTTATGATTTAAAATATTTTTATATAATTAACTAATCATATTATTTTATTTATATGATTATTTAAGTAATTGGTGATTGAGATAAATATTTTTATTAATATAATAATATATAATCAAATATATGTATAAAAAAATTTTATATTGATAGTACATATAAATTAAATTCTAACAATCAAATTAAATTATTTTAATAATGTATCGAAATATCATTAAATCAATTTTAAACCCTTCACAACTTATTTAGACATCCAAATCCGGTAGTTACGTGTACAGTTCTTGCGATTGTAGCGTCCGAACGCAAGTGGACTGTGGCAAATTTACACACGGCATATGATATCTGTCATTTGTCCATCTCACTGGGCTTTATGATTGTGAACTTTTTCTTTCTTAATTTTTTTCTTTTAAATAAATTCCCAGTAAAGATGATTGCGAAGATTTTATCATCACTGTAGTATTTCCTTTTCAAAATTTAATTTTGATGTAAAATGAGTGTAAAAAAGTTTTCTATGTATATTTAACGATGTATTACATATGATTCAATGAAATTGATGTATTATATATAATTATTCATTTATTATACAACTTCTTTTAACTTTTACTAGTAATATATTTAAATTAATGGGAATGCAATGTCAGTGAAATGGGTTTTAAACATTATCCACTTGGCTTAATGGCTTTTACGGTGGCATCTTCAAAGATGCAATCATTCATTCTGTAGTTGTCCTTTTTCTCTTTTCATTTATTTATTTATTTTATGTGTTCTTGTCCTTTCTCTTAATTAGTAGTTTCATAGTTGATTAATTATGTTAAACCTATGATAACTGGTTCTTATTCCTTGATATTATGGAAAGTCGCAATCGGTGGAGAACAGTAAGTTGACTTGTCAAGATTATCGAGATCACGTAGGACCACACTGGAAAGTCACATATGATCAAACATTTATATATTTGTCTTGGAACCTCCAGATCAGACTCCTCCAGGAACTTTTGATTCATGAATGTGAAGCCAAAATTGGACGTTGATGTGAGAAACTGGGAGGGGGATTCTAGGCATTATTTATTAATTACTCAAAATGGCAGGCAAAGCTCTATCATTTAGGGATCATTTGGTATATCTGATAGTATGAGGTCTGATAGAATAACGGTTGATAATATAAGACCTAATTATATAAAGTTTGATAAAAATTTAATATTATACAATGTCTAATTATATAAAGAAAAAAAGATTATAATAAATATAATTTTAAATATTAAAATTAAAAATTAAAAATTAATATAATTATTTAAATAGTTATTATAATTATTTTAGCTATTTTTTATTATATATAAAAATAATTTTATATTAAAAATTATTTATTTATTTATAATATTATTTCATAAATATAAAAAATATGAGTGAGAGAGAGAGAGAGAGAGAAATAAAGAGAAAGTTTTTATACATCGAAATCTAAGCAGACATAATATTATATTCCTATATTTAGTTATATTTTTATTATATATAATTAAATTTATATTAAATATTAGTTATTATTATTTATATATTTTAATAATAAATTTTTATTCCTATATTTTTATATTAGTTTGACTAGTTATTTTATAATTATTTTTAAAAATATTTATTTATTATTAAATGTTTTTATTAAATAATATTATTTTTTATTTATATGGCTTTTATTTTTATTATGTATTTATAATTATTTTTTTAATAAAACATATTAAAAAATAAAAAGGTAAAAAAATCCTTATATATCAAAAGCTAATCATGTCTAATACGGCCTCTCTATGCTGGATTAAGTTATCTATCATTTTAACGTATAAGATAGGGTTGACAGATAAACTTATACAATACATTAACTACACTAAATAACGGATAATATCGTAATATATTATATTACCTTATCCTATCATGCCTAATACGGTATGCCAAACACCCCCTTATTGTTTTGTATAGACTTGTATTCATGTAGGATAAAATTCTTATATTCTAATAACATAAAAAAATCAAGATACATAATATTAAAATACCAAAATACAAAGTAAGGATGCATATTTTTTAAGACTTCTTAATACAAGGAAGAGGTCACTTTAGTAGTGTTTGAAATAGTTAAAATTATGATTTGATTTTATTTAATTTAATTTATAAGTTAAATATTACGTATGGAATGGTTATATGAACTAGGATTCGAATTAATTTATAAATCAATTCTAATGTTTAAAATAGATAATATTTGAAATTATTAAAAACAGGAATTGATTTTATTTTAATATAAATTTTAAAATCAAATCATTTTTATCAAATCTTATCCAATTTGATAGGATTTTAAATTCAAAGCAATGAAATCCCGTAGAATTTTGAAATTATGTTTTATTTTTTAAATATTTAAATATAAAATTTAATTTATAAATCAAATCAATTCTTAATTTTTCTTATTCCAAATATTACTTTCAAGAAATACGAAAAATATACATACACAGTGTGAATGTAAGGCAAGGGTGGATCTATTTACATAGACTTAGGGGTAGATGCCCCCCACTAAATTTTGAGATTTTTTTTTAATAGTATATAGGTCACATATATTTTATCCTTATTATTTTATTAAGTTTGATCCTATACGAAGATAAAAATTGAAACTTTTTGTTATGTTTATACAATATTTTTTCCCTTACTATTTAAATTTTTAAGATCCACTAGTGATGTCAAGAATAAGATTTTTCCCACTATCTCCTTTAGAATTTAATGGGGCAATATGAAGCAATAGTTACAAAAATGGTGTTTAGCATTATTAAGAGACACACATATTTATAGAGGGAGTAGTAAGTGGATTTGCCTTTTGGTAACATGTTGTCTTGTTTTACCCATTATAAAATAAGCAACTAGACTAGCACATTTTCAAGAACACTAATATATTTGTGTTCAAATCCTAATATGTGATTTCCAAATATCAATTCAATAATAAATAATTCTATAGTAATACATCTCATTAGGAACTATCAGGTGATTATTCAACCAATTTTATAAATAAATCAATGAAAGTCCAATAAATTTTCAATAGTCCGACCCACTTTGCGTGTATTACTGATTAATTTCTTCAGTCTAGATAAAGAGAGAGGTCTACACCAAGAAAAAAAAAGACAAAGATATGTCATGTAGTTAAAATTTAAGAGAATTTATGATATTATTCTTTACCACTTGTCTTTGAATAATCAATATAATTAGAATTTAAAAATGTGAGTTTACATTTCATTCATGTGTCCTATTCTGTTATACTAGATTATACTTGATGAACTCGATGTATGTACACTTTTAAATTAAGTTGATCGATACAACTTTTTCATTCACGCATTCAAGAGTAAGGCATTAGTAAGTTTTGCATATAAATTGTTTTACGAATGTTATTGGCTATTGGATTTTAACTTCACCTCTCTCATATATAGGAATGCGACGCACAGATTGGTCATTTTTTCCTTCATCACTTTGCGTACTCATTATTTTTTTACTATTTGCATAGCTGTTTTAAAAATTTCACACACATTAATACATATTTACTCTTGAATGAGTGAATGAAAAAGTTGTATTGATCAACTTAATCTAAAGTGTAAATACATTATGTTCATCAAGTATAGTCTAGTATAGCAGAATGGGATATAATGAACGGAATGTAAACTCACACTTTTAAATTCTAATTACAATAGTGCAAATAAGGCGAACACAATGAGTACCAAAAGTGACAGAAGAAAAAAAATGACCAATTAGCGTGTTGCATTACTACTATACATGAGAGAGGTGAAGTTAAAATCCAAACGGCCATAACATTCGTATGCAAATCTTTGGTACCATTATCACTATTGTTTTTCAAAATAGATTTTTTTGGAGCAAAAATAGATAATTTATTCCTCAAAATGAATAAGGAATGAATTGTACTTAAAATATTTTCCTTTAAAGACTTTGAAAAATAGAGAATGCTCCCTAGATAGAAATCTCTAGCATTGTTAGAGATGACAAACGGGCCATCCCGTCCCGCTGCGGGTTAAACCTTAAACGAAGTGGAGCGGGCCAACCCACCACAATAAAATGGGTTGAATATGTCAATTCGCGCTCCTTTTGCGTGAGTTGGTAGGTTAGCCCGCTTAAAAAATAAAAAATAAAAAAATATTTTTTGATAATGAAAAACTATAGAAATGGAAGCATGTGCAGTAATATATCTAAAACATAATACATGTGTAGTAAAACAACCTAAATTCTAACAAACAATTATCACAAACTTTTAAGTTAGATTTATAAAAATGAATCCAACCTTCAAATTAAGTGCAGAATCGATATATTAAAAACTCCTAGTTGACATCGATCTGTGAATGGAAACAAATCAAATAATGATAATAGTAATGAAAAAACTACAGAAATAGAAGCATGCTTGGGCACATAACTATAGTAATGAAATAACTATAGTAACGCATGCATGCTTCATCTTAGTCGTTGATAGTAACCTTGCTTCTGTTTACACTCTTGCAGCACAGCAAGGCCAAATAACGATAAAGAATAGGTGAAAGACACATATATCTAGAGTTATAAACAAACGCAAGACAACATGCATAATTATTGCAAATCTTTAATGCTTTACTACGAGTTTATGTTATCCATGCATGCACATTAAGATCCCTTCGGCCATGGATGCCCGTGACAGGTTCATAGGTGTGCATAGAATAAAAAGAAAGTGATGCTATATTTCTTCCGCAGTTCAAGAATTAAGGGATGGGCTTGGGTACATCACGTACACATTGCTCACTCATTGACTAACATAATTGCTTTTTTTTTTTTTTTTTTTTGGGTATCTGACACAGTACTAAGGGTTGGCGGCAATGGCATGTGTGTTGTGACTGTAAGGCCCCAAATAGGAGTTTATTTTGTAGAAAAAAATGAAAAAAGAAAAAAAAAAGAGTGTGACCGGCGGGTCAAACTCGCCCTGCCCCGCTTTAATCCGCGAGTTATGCGGGGCGGGTCATGCTAGTTAAAAAATTTTTGCAGGTTAAAAATATCAACCATCCCACCAAAAAATGTTGGGTTATGTGGGTTAACCCGGCGGTTCAACTCATTTTGCCATCTCTAAGCATTGTTTGCTTAGCATGGCTAAATTGAAGGCCTTCAAGTCTTTATAGCCTAGACCACCCTCCATCTTATTCCTACCTAATTTGTCCCACCTTATCCGTGCCTTTTTCCTCTCATTCTGCTTTTGACCTGCTAGAAATTTACCATCGTACTGTGTAACTCATCAAGCAAGGAATCTGGGAGTTTAAAGCAGCTCAGTGTATAAATAGGAATTGCAGTGTCCACGACTTTGACTAGAACTTCTCTTTTACTAGTTGACTGAAAGGATCTCTTCTAGTGACTTAGTTTCTTATTAACTTTCTCTTTGATGCTGCTAAAAGTTTCTTTCTTGGGCTTCTAAACCAGTGCAAGTAGACCTAAATACTTTATATTGGGTACCAATATGACGAACTTGCAGCATATTTGGTAGTTGAACCAAAACTTGCTATGGAGTGTTGCAACTGAAAAACACTAAAGGATTTATTCAAATTTACCACCTGACAACTCAATTGGCTGTAAGTATTCAATACTTCTAGCAAATTTTCACAATGCTGAGTAGAAGCTTTGTTCAATAGAATAGAGTCATTTGCAAATAATAAGTGACTAATGGTTGGACGTCTACTCTTAATTCTAATCCCATGCATCTTTGATTCTGTTCTGCTGTGTGGAGTAGATGGGATAAACCTTTTGCACAAAAAAGAAATACATATGGAGATAGTGTCTCCTTGCTTGAAACCTCTATTTGGTTTGAAAAAACTAATTGGTTGACTTTCCACCACAATAGAGAATGATACAGTAGAGATACATTCTTTTAATCAGTTGATCCATTATCATAAAAATCCAGCTTCCTCATAATAAACCACACAAAATTCCACTCCACTCCTATCATACGCCTTGCCCATATCTGATTTTAAAGCCAAATCAAAAGCATTACTCAGCCTTTTATTTTTTAGGAAGTGCATGAATTCATGAGCTATTAATATATTATCACTTATTAGTCTCCCCTTAATAAAAGCACTCTGATTAGCACTTATTAATTTATTCATGTACTGCTGCAACCTATGCACAAGTATTTTTGACATAATCTTGTAAAATACTATGCACAAACTTATTGGTCTTACCAGATCCATTGAGGAGGCATTCTGCACTTTTGGATTTAAACAAATCTGAGTGTGGTTGAAACTTTTCAACATTCTTCCACTAACAAAAAAAACTCCTTGCTACTTGAACCACATTCCCTTTAACAATTTCCCAATAAAACTAATAAAATTTGGCATTGAAACCATCATCACTAGGGACACTAAATGGGTGAATTGAGAAGATTGCTCTTTTAACTTCATTCTCAGAAATTGGTATTGCAAGGTTCGTATTTTTCAAAATACAGCTTGATGATAAAGAAAAAAAAATGTATAAAGAATATAGTTATGTGAAAAAAAATGAACCGCTTGTTCCGTTAGAAAATATGATAATTTTGATATTTTAAACGTAAAAAAAAAAAGTTTTCTCAATTAGATTTATGTGAATAATGATTTTGTAATATATTATATTTTTTAAATGTATGCATAGGGTATTTGAACTTTAAATTTAAAAGTGGAGAATCACCTACCTGTTCTATTATAAGTTGAGTGAACACCTAACTATTTGATAAGAAAGTACATCAAGCTGAATAAACATTTAGTTATATTATGTGGGTGTTTTTTTTTTTATATGATATTTGAATGAAAAATGTACAAAAATATAGAAATTGAGAGGAATTTATGCTGATATGGAATCTGACAAAATCGAAATTTCCGATTTCAAAAAAAGCGAATTCGAAATTTCCGAATTCAATTAAAATAATATTTTATTTTTTGTCTGTAGTAAAATCAAAATTTTCGAATTCACTTTTTTTGAAATCGAAAATTCCGATTTTATCATATCCCATATCAGCGTAAATTCCTCCCAATTTCCATATTTTAGTATATATACCATTCAAATACCATATAAAATATAAAATCCCATTATGTAGATTTTTTTTTTTTGTCTTGATTATGTAGGTTTTCTGTGATGAATACAGAAAGGGGCAATTCAACAAATGTAACTGAGCTTATGACGCTACTGTACTTATTTGTCTTCAAACGCTTGGAAACTACTTTTTTTTTTTATTATTATTAAAACGTTTGGAAACTATTATACTTTGATTTTATGTATATTTTGTGCGTGAAAGTTTAAGTTAATTTTAGCTAAAATACAATGCATAAGTCAAAGTTCATCGCCCTTTGGCTTCTGTTGAATATAACTTTGTCACCACTCACAACAACCCGATTGATTGCGCAGTGTTAAAGTCAAAAAGAAAAAGACAACATGGTTGTGCTGTGCTGATTTGATTGGTTGTTCAGCTTTGAAAAATAAAGGCCTTGTGTGAAATTGTTTTATTTTTTAGTTTTTTAAAACAAATTTTAAAAGTTGTTTTTAGTTTTTAGTTTCTTAAAACTGGTTTTAAAAATAAATAGATACATCTTGTTTTATTTTTGCTAAATTTGAAGAGTGTGCAAAAATTAAAAAAATAACCTCTTTACAAAAATTATCACCATATTTGGATAATTTTCTCAAAATAAAAAACCAAAAACATTTTCAGTTGTTTTCTATCTTCTATTTTTAAAACATAAAAATTGTTTTTTTGATTTTAAAACCAACATAAAAAAATAACTTTCTAAATAAGTTCTTTTATTCTTTTGTTTTCAAATATAAAAAACAGTTTTTAAAAACACTTTTCAAACAACCCCAAATATTTTTCATCTATACTTTTTTCATATAAACATATGTTGTGAAAAAAATATATATAAGTATTTACCGTGCTGTTTGTTCTAGCTTTTTTTCAAAAAAAAATTTTCAATTTAAAAGTTATATAAAAATTTAAAATAATTAAATATTTTCAAAAAATTAAATTAAAAATTTTAATATTTTTTATAACATAATAATAGAAGTTTTGTAGAAAGTTTTAAAAAGATTACATCGCAAGATTATTATTTTTTTCTAAACTTAAATATACATATCTTAAATTAATGTCTACAATTTTCAAATAAACTACACTTAGTAAACATATTTATATTTATTTATCTCTTTAAATAATATAATTACGTAACTAAGAAAAAATGATATATTCCCTTCTTTAAGGATCTCCCAAAAAGTCTAAGACAAGATGTTCATGCGAGCTGCAATGAAACAGATGTTCATCCGAATTTTAATGTTGTCGGCAAAGGCTTTGTCTTGGTAAGGGACCAACACGGACAGTAAATCAATGAACAGTTTCAAAACCTTCGAATTGAAATGTGTTTTAAAGTTATTTTATTACAAATTAAATTTTAATGTATTTACGGTACAAGAGCTTTTTACACAAAGGTTTACGGTATAATTGGCTTAATTTTTGATATAATTATTTTTGAAAGAAGATTTTTTAAAGTAATTAATTTTAGAGAAATTATTTTTAAAAAAATAATTTTTAATAAGTTTAAGAAAATAATTTTTATTTAGATAATATAAAATAAAATTATTTTTGATTATTGATATTAGAGGAATAATAAAAATTTTAAAATTTTTTTTTTTAAAAATAAAAAATAATTTTAAAGATACTTCTCTCAAAAATTTTTTTTTGAATTCTAAATAATCTTTTAAATAAAAATTTTTATACATCTAAATATATTAATTATTATATATTTTTATTCTTATAATAATAAAAAAATCTTTTATCCCTAATCAAAGAGACTTTTAATATGTTGACGTATTATTAAAATATTTAGTTCTTACAATAATTATTTTAAAAATATAAATATTATGTTATATAATTAATTAACAGTGAAAAATATTTTACAAAAATAATGTACAAAATTAATCTTTTTATTAATTAATACATAAAATTAGTGCAGGAAATTAATCTAAAAAATATAAACATTTCTTCATAAAAAATGAAAAGTGGACTTTTATTATGTAATGCGTAATACTAATAATTCGACGAGACACTTAATATATTATTCTAGAATATTGTAAATAATAATCACGTTTCAATATATTATTATATTTATGTATCAAAAGCATATATTAGTTTACCGTTTTTACGTACCCCTGTCGCCGTGCATGGGCTGTCAGCGGTGATGTTAAAATAAAAAAAATTAACATAGATATTTTAAAATAATTTTTTAAAGAGTTTAGTTATTTGGACATATAAAAATGGATAAATTTGACGTATTATTAATTTTTTTTTAAGTTATTAATTTTTAAAATTAAATTTATTAATTTATTTAATTAAGTTATTAATTAATTATAATATAATATTATAAAAAATTTTATATACAATTAATTGGTAATTTAATTAAATAAATTGATAATTTTTTTTTCAATTGAGAAAAAAAATTGGTTAATAATTCAACCAAAAAAATTGATAATTTTAATTTAAAATATTAATAACAAAAAAATGTTGATAATGTGCCGTAATTGCACCTAGAAATAAACTCTCTCTTTTAAAAAAAGTATGCAATTTCTGATAAGACAAAAAGAAAGTCTCACTCTAGCGCTGATGTTCATTATTCGTTCTTGAAAAAAAAAATCTTATTTGTTCTCAACATAGTAATTTTTCCTTCAAGAATTCTAAAACAATAGTCCTAATTGAAATTCAACTTACTTTATTTGCTTAAAAGCTAATTACAATTACATCATAATATTTATGAATTTATAGGTGTTAAGAGTCAAACAATATTGATAATGTGATAATATATAATTAAATAATTATATAAAAAATTTATATTAATAATATATTAAAATTAAGTCATTTTTAATTCCTTAAAAGATAAAAAATGATATCAAATTAATCATCTAAATAAATTAAAATAAATTAAATTTCTCAATAATTAAAAAATAAAATATATTCAGTCGCTGAATTATAGAAGGTTTACATCAACTTAACTCTCAATGCTAATGAACAACTTTGATTGAATTCCTTAATCCTATATGAGTTTAATTGGTATGTACTGATAGTGTAAAATTATTTTACACTGTCAACCAATAGAAATAGGGGAAAGTGAGAAATCATGATGGATAGTTATTTGTATGAGTTGGCATTTTTTATTATTTTTATTGGCTGATAGTGTAAAACTATTTTATACTATCAGTGCATTTAAATTAAATTCATCCTATATATTGTAAATTGATGTTATATAACTATAATTATTTTTCAAATTATCGTTAGAATTTATCAATAATAAAAGGAGGATGATTGAACAAGTCAATGGAGTGAAATTATACATGTATCTAAAAACTAAAAATAATGACTTCTTTTTTTTTGGTTTTCTAAGAGTACTTTTTCATAGAAATTAATTTTTTGGGGATATAGTGAGACGTTTATGCAAAAGTACCTCTCAATAGTAAATTTTTTTTTTCATTCACATAAATTTCAAGACAAATCTAAAATCACATGCTTAAAGAATTTAAATTCCTTCTATTCGAATCAGCACCTTATTGATTAATGAGATATCATTTTAACTGCTTATTTTGTATAAGATTTTCTATAAAACATGATTTTAATGTCATTTTTATAATTAGATAACTAAATTAATGGTAACGATCTTTCAAAAATTAAATCAATGTTAACTTTTCAATGATCAAAATGGTAATCTACCTTAACTTTTTAAGTCACTTGTTTGAATGCATTACTTAATTATCATTTAAATATCTTTTAAATTTGATTCCATATATGGGTATAGGTTCAAGATTTACTAATGCAACTTTTTATACAAAAGAGTTGTGGCATATGAATAATCAAAAGAGTGAATTTATATGGCATATGCAACTTTTATACAAAAGATTTACTAATAATAATATTATTTTAAAATTTATTTTTAAAAAATATATTATAATATCTCTTAATTATTAATTATAAAAAATGAAATCCACTTCTAATTAATAATCAAAGGATATCTTAACATATTCTTTCAAAATAAATATAAATAATATTTTTCATTAACCCTTTTTTTTCCCAATTTTTTCTCTCCCTTTATCTCTCTTCCTATCTTTTCATCCAATGTATCAGGGTGTTTATCATTTCAAACTGTGCAAAAAAAACATTTTTATGTATAAAAACACCTCTCCCACTAGAGTCGGCGTCCCGGATGTAGAAAGAACATGCGTACTAGTGTTAGTGGTGACCACGAGAAGGATATATAGATTGGACAACAGGCAGATGATGAAGGAAGGAAAAAGAAGAGGGAAAAATGGTTGGTGGCACTGGCACAACAGGTTGCTGGGTCCCCCACACATTCAATGCCGTTGTTTCTGCAGTTACCTGCCTCCCTCCCTCCCCTGACCCTACCTTCACCTCAGGCCCCATATTGTCCTTTGGTCTGGTCTCTTCTCTGTGCCCTTCTCTTCTCTGATTCGACTTCACTCTCACTCGCTCACTTGTCCCATCCTCATCAACATTGCTTCAAAACCATTCTCCCTGAGATCTCACTCGTCTTTTTTCTTCTATCTCTTTCCTTCTTTTGTCACCACTCAACAGCCCCTTGAAGCTTGACATTTTTACCTGATACTGATTGAGCCATTGAGAGAGCACAGTGAGTGAGTGAGTGAGTGAACGAATATCATGGAGGGGGAGGTTCAGGGTGAAGTCACAGCCGCACCTGCACCTCCATCTCGCCGTGTTCTTCTCATATCCGCAGGTGCCAGCCACACCGTTGCCCTTCTCTGTAAGCTCACTCTCTTCTCTTAATGGTTGCTGTTTCTGAAAAATACTTCATTTGGGTACTCAAAACTGCCATCAAGTTTGCATCTTTGATCGAAAACTGGAAACCCCAAAACAGCCGGCGTTCTCAAAAGTGGCGTAAATGCTCGAAGCTAATGTTTTTAACATCACGGTCACTTGCCCTGTTGTTAAATTTTGTGGCTTTTGGTGTCTTGGGCAGCAATTCTTTGTAAGATCGTGATTGTTAAGTGTGCGTACACACACACGCACACCTGAGTTTGGCTTGTGTGGTTGTTGATTGGTTTTGATCCTGTTTTACAGCTGAGAATGTTGTTTGCTCGTGGGGAAGAGGAGAGGATGGGCAGTTAGGACATGGTGACACTAATGATAGGCTTTTGCCTACACAACTCAGTGCATTGGATGGCCAAGAAATAGTATCTGTTACTTGTGGAGCTGATCATACCATTGCATATTCAGAGTCACGCGGGGAAGTATATAGTTGGGGATGGTCTGCTCTAAATCTTTGAACATTTTTTTTTTCTTCTTGTTGAAAGTTCACTATACTGAGAAATGCACTATTTATTTTTCTCTATTGTGTTCTGTCGTAAATCATAATTGAAGTCTCATTTGGAAGTTGTGTTAGAATGGGACTAGACAGGTTCATAAATGCCTAGATGCAGTATTAGATTCTCGATTTTATGATAGTCATGACTCTATGGTGTTGGATATTTAATATTTTCCCTTGTTGCTGTGAAAACTTTTGTATGGCACCTAGACCTAATTGTACCTTGTAACTATTATAACGTCAGTCTTTTGGAAGAGAGGGATGTCATCCTGGGATTAATATCCGCGTTCTTCCTCAGTTATATCATATATCAGCTCTTGTGAGTAGTTACCTAAATACAAGGGCTAGCACATGTTATTTTCTTGGTCTTCCTATTGATGGATATTTTTGCTATTTTTTAGCGGTCTCTTAGTACTCAAAATAATTTATCCCAATGAATGGCGAGTCCAGCTCTCATTTAGGTGGCAGCAAGATACTGGGCATCTTATGTTAGACTGTATAAAACTGATCATGCAGTTTTTCAACCACCATGCTATTTCTGAAACATTTTTGTTCACATAAAAAATAATAAATATTGTTTTGATACAAATTGTTTTGATATATGGTTATCTGAGGTCATATTGAGTTTTCAAGCAGATCATATTCTGATTTTCCAGGGGTGACTTTGGAAGGTTGGGTCATGGTAATTCCAGTGACTTATTCATTCCTCAGCCTATTATAGCATTACAAGGTCATAGGATAAAGGAAATTGCTTGTGGGGATAGCCATTGTTTGGCAGTTTCCATGGAAGGGCAGGTGCAGAGGTTTGTAGTTCTTGACCAAATTTTTATCTTTCACTGTTCTGACCTTTCTCCCCCACTTACTAATTCCTATTCTCACATCAATAAAGGTTGAGTTCCTTGATTGACTCTATATATAGAAACTGATAGTGCAATCCCAGATAATTGATTTGTAATGCAAGCTGATTCTTGGGCCTGATCTTTTTAATTTCGTCCCCTTCTCTTCTCTGTTTGCTGAAAGAAGAGTTGAACAGAATCTTTGACACTGGAACAGAAGGAGATTGCTTTGAATTACCCCATTTGTTTCTGGGGATAGACTCTTATTATATTCTTGTTTAAAAGACACTTCCTACACAATATTCCATTTATTGATTAGATCCAGTGTCTTGCCCATGGTACGTGCAGCTAGTTTAGTTTCAACTCTCTGACAACCTAACTGCACTTTCTAATTTACATTCCATTTTAAAGGTATCAATGGATATAGAAATCCTTGTTTTAAGGGTGAAGGGCATTCTTCTGTTTATTGTTTGCAAACATAAGCACTAGATAGCATAGAAATGCTTGCCCATGTAGTCTGGTTCATAAAATTCGTTGTTTCATTCTCATTTCATCTGACCTTTGTATTTGTTCCTCGTTATCTCTCCTTATTGAAGTTGGGGTCGGAATCAAAATGGTCAACTTGGACTTGGCACCACAGAAGACTCTCTTGTGCCACGGAAGATTGAAACATTTCAGGTACACTTTCAGCATTCATCAAGGTTATCTATAATAAGTAATACTAGATGAGCCAGTAATCAAATATCAATACACAACGGTTACTTTTACCATATATTTAATTGCCATTTCATCCGCCCATTCTAAAATCAATTTTGAAAAAGGGTACATAGGCTGCATTTGTTTCAGCTTTTTAAAAATGTAATTATGAAACTTAAATAGATGAAAAAGTTGAAAGCTAATTTTTTTTCAAAAGCTACTTTTTTTAGCTTCTATAAAAATGCTGAAAATAATTTTTTTGAGATCTTGATTATTTTTAAAAAATTATCCAAATATGTAAGAAGTGATTTTTTTTAGTGAAAAAAATGATTTTTTGCCTGCATAATCACAAACAAAAGCACCCATAGTCTCTCCCTTAATCCCTTCCTCCCTCTCTCTCTCTCTCTCTCTCTCTCTCTCTCTCCAACAAAAAAAAAAACAAAAAATCATATATACTTCACATCTTATTTTGGACAAAAAACCCACCCCATAGTCAATGGCAATTTTGCAGTGTTATTTTATTAGCATAGGTGAGAGATAAAATAAAGGGTAGATCAATGCACGAGGCTCTCACTTGATGGGGCGCCCACAAGTGAAGAAGTTATTTTGAGGATTTGAAGCCATGACCTCTAGGTCATAAGGCAGCAACTTTACTGTTGTGCTGAGCAAGGTAGCTAGACTTGCGATATACATTGTGAAATCGCACGATTTCACTTTCCTGCAACAAATGAGCGATCTCGATTCCACCCCTCGAGTCACCTCTGTGGGATTGCCGAGCAAATGTGTGGAAGCGGTGGAATCGGCGATTTTCCCTCGTGTTTTCCGCATCCAGGATCGGGTGGGCTCCAACCCGTTTCAACAAGAGACCCAGCCCACCATCGCACATTGACTTGCAATGGAGCCCTACGTGAGTGCTTTTCCACGTGATTCTCACTACCCTCTCCTTCTCACACACCGCTCTACTTCTGCTTCTCCATCCCCATCTCTCTGCTTCTGCCATAGATCTCTTTCCTCTCACACACTGCTCTGCTTCTGCTTCTCCATCTCCATCTCTCTGCTTCTGCCATAGATCTCTCTCCCTCATGCTCTGGCTTCCCTCTCTCGAGCTCCCTCTCTCGAACCTTGCTTCTTAGTCTTGTGGAGCTCTTTCTCTCCAAGCTCACTCTGCGGCCAACCACCACCATTGCTGTTCGGTGAAACTGTGAAGGTGGTGTTCCTCTTTCTTCCTTAAGTTTTTGTTCGGTTTCTTTTTCAGGTAGCACATTGTCCTTTTTTCTTTTTTTCCTTATTTCTCTTTTCTGGTTGCTGTTGGCTACTTGTTGGTCTTTTAATTAGATTATCATTTAGGGTAAAAAGATGTCTACAAGTGCTGCTAGTGGTGAGGGGCATGTTGGTCCTACATCTACTCCTCAATCTGAAAGTGGAAGTGTTGCTGGTGGAAGCAGTTCAAATAAGAAGCTTCCTAGGAATGCTCCTGGAAACAGAAGTGATATAGCCTGGAATCATTGAATTTCTATTGATGGAAATACTAAAAAAATAAAGTGTAAATATTGTAAGAAGTTGATAACAGGGGGGGTCTATGGACTAAAGCATCACTTGGCTGGAACACAAAAGGATGTTGGAGCTTGTAGAGCTGTTAGTGATGAGGTAAGAAAAGAGATGTGGGATATTGTAGTTGGTTTGCAACAAAATTTGATCAAGAAAACAAAAGCTAGTGGGGAAGTAGGAGAAGAAGCAACCAACAATGTCAGTGATGATTCTTTGGTTGGTGAGAAAAGAAAAGGAAAATAAGTGGAGACACTTGGTAATCTCTTCAAGAAGAGGTGTATTAGCACCCAAGCCACAATTAATACTATATTTAAGAAGAATTTGAGGGAGGAAGTATGTGAAGATATTGCTTTACTTTTCTACAACAATGCAATACCCTTCAATGTGGCAAGGAGTGAGGAATATAGTAGTATGTTTGGGAAGGTTGCTCGGCATGGATTAGGAGTCAAGCCATCATCTTACACGCAATTAAGGGTCAAATATTTGAAGAAAAAGGTAGATTCAACCATGCAAACACTAGAGGAGCATAGAGTTTATTGGAAGAAGATAGGATGCACCATTATGATAGATGGGTGGACAGATAAGAGAAGGAGGACTATATTGAATTTTCTAGTGAATAGCCCTAAGAGGACTATTTTCTTGAAGTCTATTGATGCCTCTCATATTTGCAAAACGGTTGATAAGATATTTAAAATGATAGATGAGGTTGTTGAGGAGGTTAGTGAAGAGAATGTTGTGCAAGTTGTAACAGATAATGTAGCAAATTACAAAGTTGCAGGAGAGATGCTGATGGCAAAGAGGAAGAAGCTTTATTGGACACCTTGTGCAGATCATTGCATTGATCTGATACTAGAGGATTTTGAGAAGAAATTGGAGGTTCATAGAGAGACAATTTCCAAGGGAAGAAGAATCACTTCTTACATTTATTTAAGGACTTCTCTCATTTCCTTGTTACAACACCACACCAAAGGAAAAGATTTGGTGAGACCAGGAATGACTCGCTTTGTTGCATCCTACCTCACTTTGGGTTGCCTTAATAAGAAGAAGGGAGCATTGATAAGAATGTTCACTTCTGATGAGTGGAAATCGAGCAAATGTGCAAAGACAGCGGATAGGAAGTTTGTTGAGAATGTGGTTTTGGATAGATTGTATTGGAGAGACATCGTCCTTTGCTTAAGAGGTGCTTATCATCTTCTCCATATGCTTCGTTTAGTGGATTCAGATGAAAATCCAGCCATGGGGTATATTTATGAAGAAATGGATCGTGCTAAGGAGAAAATACAAAATGCCTTTCAAGATGTTCAAAAGAGGTAAATTGTTCAATATTTCTCATTCATACATAGTCAAGATTAATTTAAATTAGAATATTCTGGTGTCTGTTTAGTGTCTAATTGCCTAAGTTTTCTATTCTTTAGTTACATGCCTTTGTGGGAGATCATTGATTAGAGATAGGACAACCAACTCCATAGTCCTTTGCATACTGTAGGCTACTACTTGAATCCTCAATTATATTATGGGCCTAGATTTAAGGTTGACTATGAGGTTAAAAGAGGATTATATGATTGTATGGAAAGAATTGTGGAAGACAAGGATGAAATAACTAAGATTGATGCTCGACTTGAAGATTTCAAGAGTCGATCTAAGTTTTTTGGTAGGCATGTAGCCGAGGCTGCACTTGACACCAAAACTCCAGCACAATGGTGGGATTCTTATGGGGATGAGCATCCAGAGCTTCAGAGATTTGCCATTCGCGTGTTGAGTTTGACTTGTAGTTCATCAGGATGTGAATGTAATTGGAGTGCATTTGAGATGGTAAATTTTCAACTTGCAACTAATAAGATTTGTATTTCACTTTTAGAATAATAGAATTAGTTGCCAATTGGGAGATGTTGATTGCTTTTGCATTTGTTTAGGTCCACATAAAGAGGAGAAATCATTTGAAACAAAAAACAATGAATGATGTTGTCTTTGTGATGACCAATTCAAGATTGACAAAGAAGAAGAAATCAAGAAATCCTATTGAGTATAACCTTGAGGACTTGGACTCTGATGAAGAATGGATTGTGAAAAATGAAGATGTGTTGGAAAATCTAGAGGAGTTAGATATTCTTGATGATCTTAACTTGGTCCCTGGAGAAGGTGGTGGTAGAGTAGGGGACCGTTCAGATTATCTGGATATTCCTTCTCTTGATGATGACGACTTCGATGAGGTTCTTCGAAGAGATGGCAATGAATATGGTGGAGACCATATAGAAGATGAGGAATATGATGATCATGGCTTTAATGATTTGCTTTAGATGTCATTCTAGTAGTTTAGTTATTTTCTTTAATGTTTTAGTTTATATGATGTCAAGAACCTTGTGAGTTGTGAGTGTTTGTGTCTTTTGCATTATGAGTTATGAATGATGGACTTGTAGGCTTGTAGCTATGTTATCTTTGAATTCTAAGTTGTGAGTAGTAACTTTATGCATATTTGGTTGAAGTTTAATTCTGTTGGTTGTGACTTATTTGCTAATTTATGTTGTGTTATGTGATATATACATTTATATAATTGTCATTATGTATTCTAGTAGAATCTTACGATCCGTGTTACGATTCTACATTTTACGATTTTGTATCTCCCTTCCGATTCTAAGTAGAATCTCGATTCTAGCTACCTTGGTGCTGAGGCAAGTGAGAGATAAAATAAAACTACAACATTATTGACGACTGAATGTTGATTTAGAGAAAAAGGGGGTTGTTCTTTGTCCAAAAGAAAATGTAGAGGTTAGTAATCCTCTATATATATGCACTTGATTAATGAAGACGGTTTCGTATCTCTTGTTTATTATTAACATATGATGGATTCGATTCTTTACTTTAGTAGTCGGGCTCAATTGTTTTTGATTTGTTACTTATTTCCTTCTTTGAAGTTTAAAGCTAGAATCCGTTGAATTTTATCATGAAAAACAAAGGAGAAGCTAGAATGCATTGATAATTCCTCATTGGTGCTGACCAAAACATTCTAGCTGGTTAGCACACCTCAGGAAATATATTATTCCATTAATTGGACATTAAAAATATAATGCATCAAAAGAATTATTCCATTAACTATTTGGGCGCATGTAAACTTTATATTGTTGTAGGGAGTACCTGTCAAAATGGTTGCTGCTGGTGCTGAACATAGCGTAGCCATTACTGAAGATGGAGAACTGTATGGCTGGGGTTGGGGCCGATATGGAAACTTGGGATTGGGAGACAGAAACGATCGCTGGACCCCTGAGAAAGTTTCTTCTGTTGATGTATGTCTTCAAACTGGTATCATCTTACCTTTCCAGATTAGACTGTGATTATATCAATTAAAATTTGGAAGATATGCAACTTATACATTGCTTGATTGACAAAAGAGTTTGATTTTTTGATTACTTTAATGGAAACCATTTTAAGGTGTTAACTTCTAAGCGTCATAAATGTCAACATACCTAGAAATTATCAAAATTCACGAGTAACTGGTTGCATGCATACTAATGAATAATGATGGGATATTTGTTTTACTGCCCCCTCTACTGCCTAATGCTTTCTTGTTTAAAGTTGCAGTGTGACAAGATGGTCATGGTTGCTTGTGGCTGGCGGCATACAATATCTGTTCCATCTTCTGGTGGCTTATACACATATGGATGGAGCAAATATGGCCAGCTAGGACATGGAGATCACGAGGATTACCTTGTGCCTCACAAGCTTCAAGCCTTGAGTGATAAGTCAATTTGTCAGGTGGTCCTTTAATTTAATTTTGACTTGGTGTCTATATGACAATTTCTATGTCACTTGGATGCACTATCGTTTCCCTTCACTCTGCTTGTTTAGTAGGTTGTATCTTCGCGCTGTCCCATTTTGAAATGCTGGATTTTTTCTGGAGGGGGATGGATTTCTTCTCATATAAGGGTTCCATCATATGTGTTGTTTGTCACATTAATTTATGCTCCCACCTTTTTATTGGAATTTGATTTCTGCTGGTTGTTAAAAACAAGCAAAAATTGATGAAACAGAATCTTGTCCTACTCTAAAAGTAAAACCTACAAACGGGGGGCAATATATTTGGTGTTAGATATAGTGAATATGGTTTTTTTTCCCTGAACTTTGCTTTGACTTCTTTCAGGTATCAGGTGGTTGGAGGCATAGTATGGCACTCACATCTAGTGGAGTACTTTATGGATGGGGCTGGAATAAGGTTGGCATTAATTTTTATTCTCCCTGTATGTTCATATGACATTTTGTATAATATCAACAGGAAATACTTGTTGATTTATGAACACAACAGAGGATAACAATCTGTGGTTGATAAAGAATGCACATGAATGTGTGCTTAGAACTATATATATGCTACTTTTCTAAGAAAAGTTGATGCAAGACTTATATTCAATATCTATACCAGTACAAGTATTTCACTTGTTGTCACTTGTTTGGGAAATTCTTACCTATTTCTCTGTCAATTGTAGTTTGGACAGGTTGGAGTTGGTGACAATGTTGATCGCTCCGCTCCTGTGCAAGTGAAGTTTCCCCATGATGAGGTACTTGAAACTGCAACAGATTCTGTTTTTTTTTTTTTTTTTTTTAATCTTTTGGAAATTTTGAACTCTGTATCTGAATATCTCAATCGATCAATTCTTCAAATAATAACCATTATTTTATTCTTCTTTCTGCATGCTTTTGTTTGGCCTGGCAGAAAGTAGTTCAGGTCTCATGTGGGTGGAGACACACAATTGCTGTTACTGAAAGACAAAATGTATATTCTTGGGGAAGAGGCACAAATGGGCAGCTTGGACATGGAGAAACGGTGGACCGGTAATTGCTTGTTCAACCTGAATATATTGTTGTTTGGAATGTCAGTCAGGCATTCACCTTTCATGCTATTGTTTTATCTCTTTCAAATGTTTGCTGAAGCCATTTAGGGGATATTCTTTGTTTTTTTGATGACCACATAATTTTAAGTAATGGGTGCATCTCATTTTAAGTCTTTGGTTCATGATATAATTTATGGGACTTGTAGGAATCTTCCAAAGATTATTGAAGCGTTGAGTGTTGATGGATCTTGTGGGCAGCACATAGAATCCTCAAACACCGATTCACTATCAGGTGCTTTATTCTGCATATCAGTAATATTCTCTGTTTTCCGTACTGATTATGTGATTTGATAGTATAACTTAGAATAATATCTTTTATTTTATTTTTTCCCATTTTGTTTATACAATTGGCATCATGCTGGATGTTTTATACTCTTATTTTTCCTTTCAACAGGGAAAACCTTAGCCTCCCTATCCGAGAGATATGCAGTTGTACCAGATGAAACTGTAAGTATCTTTGTTTTAGCAGAACATTACAATTGTTATTTGTTAGTACTTGAGTGAAGGGTGACTCAAAATATGTTGGGAATAATATGGATCTTTGCTTATAGATTAGGAAACCTTAAAAAAAATGGTATAATTCCAGCCTGTGAGGACTTTCTTTAGGAAGAGTGTAAATGGTCATTTGACATAGCATGAGAGCTATGCATTTCATGAAAATGCTGATTAGGTTGCTGACTTCCATGGTTTGGCAGGTCTCAGGACCAGCTGCTAATTCAGACAGAGGGGATAGGCTCGATGTTAGCGTCCCGGAAAGCGATGTCAAACGGATCCGAGTTTGATAATACCAAATTTGCATTAGACGAGAATGGTGCATCCTCTCGGTGTGCCTTTTTACTACTACTACTACTACTACTACTACTACCACTACTAATAACTTGGCTTTCAGCATGATGATTGTTAATTATAGCATGAGAAATGTTACATGTGCTTTCCCTTTTTTTCTATATATTATCAATTAGCAAGGATACACTTAGCATATCCTAGTTTGAAAATTTTATTTCAAGCTGTTTCTAGATGCTGCGATTTACTTGTTAAGGGCGCTGGTTACAAAACCAGGGTTGGAAAGTTTTACTCGTAGAAAGTTTTTACTTTCCACTCTTGGTTTCTTAACTGGTACATTAATGGCACTTGTTAGAAAAATGCTTATTTGTTTCTTGCAATAAAAAGTTTATGGTCTACATTAGTACAAGGGGAGATATAGGGCTTAGCATAGAAAGTAGCTAAAGCTGAGAGGATGAAGACTTACAAAGCAAGCAGTTGCTGACTTGAGTTTACTAGACCTGTTCAAAGTCTTGGCAGGGTCTTGGACTCGGAATTGGTCTGTGAATTAGGCTACATGACTGGTGGATGGTTACGTAGTTGTATTGGACTTTTCAGACTAGTTACAAAATAGCTAAATGTAAATATATCCTTTTTTAGATTAACTTTAGATTAGTTTTTAAAATTAATTTGAATAGGGTTTGGTCCATAAAAGTATGCTGACGTGGTCAACGATACACCTGCATCTTATAAGTTGATTTTGATTCCCTTCTGAATCTATTCTTGATCAATTGATATGGAAAGTATCCATAATTTGAGTGGACTGCATGGCGTCATATCATATATTTGAAAATTGTTAAAAGGTTTTGACAATAAATAAATTAGTCATTGCAATATTGTCATATTTAATTATTTTAAATTATGTAAAAAAAATTTATCAATGTTATTTTGTGCTAAATATTACTTTTAGTTTATTTGCAATTGATATAATTTTTCAATATTTATTTTTATCTGACTTTTGCTTACTTATTTGGATATAGAATTGGGTCGCATGTTCTGTAAACAAAGTATGTGTACGGGGATAAAATTGGTGCTGACAATTTTACTTAATTAAATGTGAGGCGTATACACTTTTTTTTTTCTTAATTCCTTTCTTATGCTCGAGCTCCTAGTGGAGCTAGTAAGGAAAGTAGGGAGGGGATGAAAAAATAGGGAATCGATTCCCCAACCTAAAGTCACAACATCTCGTGGACACAAAAATTAGATAAGATGTTATTTGAGCTATAAGTTATTGGTAAAATATGTACGCTTAGAGTATGTACACCGTAGAATAAAAAAGTGCATAAAAATGACATCATGATTGTATAGTCTCGTACCAGCTTAAAATAGAAATCTTGGTATGTCATCTTTTGAACAACAATTAATTTAGGTTAAGTAAACTAATCTAGACTTGAACATGTTTTTGGTTTTCATCAAATATTTATAGAGATATTTATGGATGGCCCTTTAAAGAGAGAATAAAAAATGAATTCAAGTTTTTATCAAAAAAAAAAAAAAAGAATTCAAGTTATGATAAAGCATGAATGGATAATCAACCAAGAGAGCTAACTTGAAGTGGTGGAAATTATAGTATATCAAGCCACTTGGAGTTATAGGTGTTCACGGTGCAATTTGAATTAATTTTGAATAAAAAATTTATTCAATCCAAATAATAAAATATATATAACGATTTGAATTGGATCAATTATAATTTTAAATTCAATGCAATTTGAACCAAAATTTTATGGTTTGGATTAGGTTGGTTTAATTGGTTTTTAATATTAAAAAAAGTTTTAAGTTTAAAATATTATAAATAAAAATAGATTGAATCAATAAACTAAATAAATAAAAATAAAAGGTAAATAATGACTTATGTAATATGCATAAAATTATATGTAAGTAAGAACGACACATCTATACATATAGAAAGGGGATTTCTTTTCGTAACTACTTTTTGGTCTCTCTAAATTAGATTGAAATAAATTTTGAGTTCCATAAACATATTTAAATAATATTTATGCATAATCAATTAAATATAAATTAAAAAATAGATAAAATTGTAAACAAAACTACCCATTAAATTAATTGATCAACTCCCATTATATGTATTTTAAAACTACTCACTAACTGCTACAAACCACTAACATTTTTGTTCTCTCTTAATTTTAGTTTATTTTTCAAATAAATAAATAAAAATTTATTTTGAAATCTACTCTAAAAATAAAAAAAATGTGGATTGATAAGCACGTAAGTGCTATCAATCCACTAGTAAATATAAAAAGAATGTGATAAATTGAAATTATTTTAAGTAAAAATATAATTTAATGATAAAAATCATATTATATAATATTAGTTAATTTGGATTAAATTGAATCGATTTTGAAAATTAAATAAAAAATTTGATCCAATCCAAGCGATTTTTAAAAAATAAGAACCAATTCAATTGAAATTTTTGCGATTTTGATCAATTTTTAATTTTTTTAATCGGTTTATTTATGTTAATAAGGTTGGATTAAATTTGAACGCCCCTATTATAAGTGGTTTAATAGTGAGGAGTTTCGATAATATACATGAAGTTAAGAGTTCGAATCTTATTATTGCTGATGTACGTAAAAAAGAAACTACGGTATATCTTATGGAAATATGGAACATCTTATGTACCAAAAAATGTATTGCATGCTCGCATTTTTCTTAATTGTTGGATTAAAATCAAATATGGAATAATAATAATAATAATAATAATAAAAGATGAAATTAATTGTAAATTTATTCATTTAAAATTGATATAAGTAACCCCAAGTAGTTAGACAAATTATTTAAAAAGAAATTTCTTCAAAAGTGTTGAATAGGCTTTCCATTGATACTGTTCAAGTGAATGAAATTTACCCAGCTTCCTGTCCATTTCCCTGAGGTATGCAAATGGATTCACCGGCAATGATGGCTCACCAAAGATTTTCATGGTCGACCTAAATCAACCACTTTCCTGTGTTCTGTAGTTTGACAAAGATAAAGGAGACCGACAAAAGTAGGGTAATATGGGCCTTATTGTCAATTAACATTATTAATCTATGGCAAAGATTTCTGGTCCATTGATTGTGGATTTCCAGGTTGGTAATGCTGATTTTGTTTTTAAATAATTTCGATTGACGAGGAATAATCTCTTGTCTTCTGTTATCAAATAATGTTTGTTATTAACTTATTATCGTTTGTGTACAACTAATTTTATTTTATTTTATTTTATTTTTTTGACTGGTTACAACTTATTTTAGTTTAACTTCAGAAGAAATATATCATTTTCTTACAATGGATCTAATTCCCGAATTCTTTTATCTAAATTACAATATTAAAAGCATGCTTGAATAAAAGTTTTTATAAAAAAAGTTACTTTTTTTTTATTTATTTTTATTTTGTTTGAGAGTAAAAATGATAAAGTAATTACAAACTAACGCGAGTTTGACATATTGACTTTGTCAAGAATTGTGGCAGGGACTTATCGAAAAATATCAGAAGATACATGAAGTTAATAGTCAGAATGTTACAATGACAGTGCTGGTTGGCTCAATAATTTCCAAAATTTTGAAGGTTCTATTACTGGTGAAGCTAATGATCTCGTTTGTTGTTACCCTTTCTAGGAGATTTTCCACGAAGGCGTCAACGTGTTTTCAATGTCTAATTTTTGCTTAGGATATTGGTCTTATTGTTTTTTATAAATGCTTTCTTACATATACAAGGGCACTTAGTCACTTCATTGTAAAAATTTTTAATCGCAGAGCCTTTTATTTTTTAATATATTAATGGTAATAAAATTTAAATTTAGGATTTTATGTAAATTATTTAAATTTTTTATTATTATATTACTTCTAATAATTTTTCAATCGCAAAGCTAAGTTTACTGTAACTAAAATTACTCATCATATAAGTTTTTTTTTCATTTATTGTACATATAATTTATAATTTTAAAAACAAGAATATTTTCTCTCTAACTTAGCGAGAAAAGTTTTGACAATTTTTTTTTTAAATTATTCTCTCTCCACTTACAATAAGTGCATTAAAAATATGGATTTATGTTTTATGCAATGGAGCAACAGTTGTAAATATTATTAGGATTGAATTTGAAAAATTATTCAATATATTGCTGATAAAACTTAGTTTCATTATTAAAAAAATTATACTGTCATGTAATAATATATTATATATTTATTTAATTATTAACATAATCAAATCATTAGATACATGCTTGTATTAGAGCAATTTTTAGGAAAAAATATTTATTTTTTGAAATGTAAATATTTAATTATAAATTATTTTCAATAAAAAGCTATATAAATTGAATAAAAATATATTGAAAAAATATATAAAATTTTAAACATGTTTTACTTTTATCCCACTACTTTAAGAGTGTGTTTATAAATTTTAATTTTGGAGGAAAAGGGAGAAAAGAGAATATTTTAAAAATGTGTTTGTGAGTTTTAATTTTAAGGGGGAGGAGAATGGTTTCCAGAGTTCTTTTCCCTCCAAAATAAAATTTATAAATATATCCTAATAGTCTTGTAAATAGAAGAATGTGATTAATAGCAGTATAAAACAGTTTTACATTAAAAATGCATATAAATTAAATCTATTTATAAAATATGTCAATTTTTTTCCTCTGACAAATAAGCCCTGGGATTTCAGAATTAAACGCAGATTCGATCCCAAAAATAGAGAAGAAAAGTAAATAGAAATTGAAGGAAGGTTCATTCATCCCCCCAGGCAAATTCTCTAACAAGGCAAAGAAGCCGAGGACACCAAAAAATAAAAAAGGGAAGAAGGGGGTTAGTTAATGAAAGAAACAAACACAAGCAAAGCACAGCAAAAGAAGCAACAAACAAAAACCGTAACCAGACCAAATGGCAATAATAATCAATTAATCACTAACCAAGCCTAACACACGCAACACCCCCAAAAAAAAAAAAAAAGCGAAAACAATAAAAATTTAAAGGACCACACGGGTGAGACTCCACCATTTCCTTCCCTGTATCCTCTCACACCCCACCCCCTCCACCCTGTTTCACCACCACCACCACCACCACCACCGCACTCGGAGGATACCACCGCCGCCGCCACCACCAGATCCTCTCTCTCTCTCTCTCTCTCACACACACACACACACACACACACAATTTTTCAAACACCCTTTCGCGATGAACGATTTCGATGGCCTCTTAGCTACCGATTTCGGGTTCAAACCCCAGGGTAAATCGGCTCCAATGGCCGCATCTAAAGGATCTTCGAATTTCGCAACCACAACCTCTTCGCTCAACTTTGACTTAGGGTCCAAACCATCTCGCGCCTCCAATTCCTTCTCCGGCAGTGCCGATTCCCTCTTCTCCGGCCACAAGAGCCAGGATTCCGGCGGCGTTGGCGACCTCTTCGGCGGCTCCGCCAAATCGGACGGCCGCGGAGCCTCTGACGCGGCGTTCAATCTGGACTCCATGTTCTCCAGCTCCAGGTCCGTGAATTTGCCGCCGGTTTACGACAAGCCGGTGTACGACGACGACATTTTCGATGGCGTCCCCGGCCTGAAGAGCACCTCGTCGAAGGTCGCGTACGACGACGTTTTTGCGTCGGTTGGTTCGGGCGCCGGTGGCGCGTTCGATGATCTGCTCGTAGGGTTCGGCAAGGCGGAGCGCGAATCGAAGAGTTCCGGTGGGAGGAGATCGGAGAAGGAGGAGAAAAGTGTGGCCGATTTTGGTGATTTGTTACCTGGATTCGGGAGCAGGAAGAGCTCTAGTGATAGGTATGGTTACAGTGTGTGTGTTTCGTTTGGGATTGAAGGTGCATTATTTTGAGCTTGTTTGTAATTTTGTGCATCATGGAATGGATTCTTTACTTGATATGAGCTTGTGGATATTGGTGGAGTGACTAGTGAGGCATGAGGTTTAGTGATTTGTGGAGGGGGAAAAAAAACCTATTCAAGTGTTTAGAATAACATGTGAAACTGTGAGATTATATTAAACTGGGTAGATGAGTGAGAATCGCTGAAAATTAATGCGCAACTGACCAAGCACTGGTCTTTCCTTCCACAGGGAGTTTCAAATTCTCCTAAGTCTGAATGTAGTAACATGAACAGACCCTTCCATTGAAGGGTTTAAAAGCTTTTGGCGAGTTATTGACAAGTCATTTTAGAATAACAATGGCCTGATTTTGTTTGTAAAATTAGACAATTGAATGAAACTCAAATGAGTTCGGAAGAGGTTGTAGAGGCACCAATGAACTGATTCTCTTCAGTGGTTTAGTTTTTTTGTGTGGCATTCTCGAATTGGGTTGTTATAGCTGGAAAGCCTTGAGTCACATATGAATTTTTTAATACGAAAGAGTATATGAGTGATTGTAATAAAATCTTGTTACTAAATTAAAGAGTTTGACAATGCCTCGTTTCCTGTGAAGATTAAGTTCGATGCTTTTGTTTCTAGCTCAAGGTGTTGTCCTTTCAGTTGTAGTAAGTTTTGGGATGTTATCACTTTATCTGTTTGTCACTAAATTACTTAAAGAGTTGACATATGCATTTCCTTTGTTGAGGGTCTTATGAATTTGTTGCAGCTAATAGAGGGAGGGACAATCGTCACAATCCAATCCCTTATTTTCTCATATTGGTTGATGTATTCATAATCATTTTACATATTGTTTTATTTGCAGGCCCACTCCTGATATTGGTTTGTCTTCAGAACCAACTGTCAGCGCATCTAAAACAGCTTCCACTGCAACAGAAGACCCATTCAAAGTATTTGAATCAGCTTCACCCCCAATGGATTCAACTTCAGGCCACTTTACTGACCCATTGGAAGAAATTAGTAAATTTAGTAGTTCTAGAAGCACAAAAAATGATAGCTCATCAAATTCTAATGGTGGAGTTTATGATGATATTGATCCCTTTGATGGACTTGGACAATCTGTGCCTGCATTCTCATCGGAGAGAAGTAGCAGGAAGGGTAGCAGTTCCCCACCCCCAAGGTCAAATACAAGCACTAGTTGGACTAGAGATAAAGAATCACTTGAGAAATCATCTGTGAGGAGCCCTGATAGACACTCACAAAGCAAGATTCCTGTTGAACAGGATAAGGAGTTTCAGCAAGCTCCATTTGAAGTGCCTACTTATTCATCTGATTCTACTCAACCAGTACGCCACAGGTCTACGTCCCCTTCATATGATAATGGTGGTTTTAGACAGACCAATATTCAGGCAGATATGTCTCCAAAATATGAAGAAAATTTGGAATCCAATGATGATATATGGCTAACGGTATCAGAGATTCCCCTTTTTACACAACCAACTGCTGCTCCACCACCTTCAAGACCACCTCCTCCACGTCCAGTACATATCCCCAAGTCAGGAACAGGTTCACCTGCTTCCACCAATGTCAGAAAGAAGGATAGCGAATTTTCTTCTTTTCCAAGTTCTGCTCGATTTTCTCAGGGTCCTAAATCTGCTTCTGCTGCAGCAAAGTTATCTCCTACGTCCCGGTTTGATGAACTTGAAGATTTTGCCATGGGCAGGAGTCCTGGTAATGATGATGACTGTGGAAATGGTTTTCCTGATGAAGAACTAGAGATGAACTCAGCTGCTGCAGCTATGAAGGAGGCTATGGACAGAGCTGAAGCTAAATTTAGGCATGCAAAAGAAGTTAGGGAGAGAGAAAGTACAAAGGCTGCTAGAAGCAAAGAAACTGTGCAAATGGAAAAAGATGACAGAGCTGTGCAAGAGGAGAGAGAAAGACAGGAAAGGTTAGACCTTGAGCGGCAGCAAAAGGAGAGGGAGGAAAAGGAGCAAAAAAGACTTGAAAGGGAAAGGGAGGAGAAAGAAAGAGAACGACAGAGGCTTGAGAGGGAAAGAGAAAAGGCAAGACAAGCTGTTGAAAGAGCTACTAGAGAAGCACGTGAAAGGGCTGCTGCTGAAGCTCGCCAAAGGGTTGCTACTGAAGCTCGCCAAAGGGCTGAGAGGGCTGCTGTTGGGAAAGCAAATGCTGAAGCTCGAGAGCGTGCTGAAAGGGCTGCAGTTCAGAGGGCACAAGCTGAAGCCCGTGAAAGGGCTGCTGCTGAGGCAAAGGATAGGGCTGAAAAGGCTGCTGCTGAGGCAAAGGAAAGGGCTGAAAAGGAGGCAAGGGAGAAGGCTGCACGGGAAAGAGCTGCAGCTGCAAGAGCTGAAGCTGAGGCAAGAGTTAAAGCAGAACGTGCTGCAGTAGAAAGGGCTGCTGCTGAGGCTCGGGAAAGGGCTGCTGCAGAGGCTCGAGATAGAGCTGCAGCTGCTGCAAGGATGAACCAACAAAATAATGAAAATGATCTTGAATCGTTCTTCAGCATGGGTGCGCGAGCCAACAGTACACCAAGGCCTCCTAGGGCTAGCTCTTCAGTGAGTACCCTTTTTTTATTTAATATTATTTAGATTAATATATAGTGGCTATTAAATATTATACATAGTGGGATTGTTGTTTCATTCTTGCCTTTTTATTCTAGACAAAAATGAAATATGTAAAATGTTGGCTAGTTATATTCATTGTGTTATGTAGTATTTAAAGTTCTAAAATCATTTTTGTGTTTTAAATAATTAAAAAAAAAAAGTTGGATTGGCATACACATTAATGCTAGCATGATACCATTGCAAAGTTTTATATTAATTTTCTGTGCTTGTTTGCTTACAGGACTCTGTATTTGATGCCCAATATCAGTCAGATGTAACTAGAAAATCAACAAGTGCATCTTCAAGCATGAAGAAAGCATCATCATCCACTAACATTGTTGATGATCTTTCCTCAATTTTTGGAAGTAGGTTTGCATGTTCAATATTTTTTTCAGTGATGCAGAGATCGTTTGAATTCTTTTGCTTTTATGCTTACTTGGCTCTTTTTTCTCCCTATTCTTTTATGGTTTGAAGATGCTCCGTCATCTGGAGAATTTCAGGAAGTTGAAGGAGAAAGTGAAGAAAGACGAAGAGCCAGGTTGGAACGCCACCAGAGGGCTCAGGAGCGTGCAGTATGTGTTACTGTATTTTGCTAATTAATTTGATTTATTTGGTGTTCGTGATACAAATAATAGTGAAGAATGTGCTTTTTTTGAAGCAACTTGACTTGAATTTATGTGGAAGTGTGTGCATTCTTGAAAAACCTCTCTCTCTCTCTCTCTCTCTCTCTCTCTACACATTGTTCGTCTATTTTACCTATGACCATTTATTTAATGGTAGGCAAAAGCATTGGCTGAGAAGAATCAACGGGATCTACAAACTCAGAGAGAGCAAGCTGAGAGACATGTGAGTTGTTGCTTTTGTTGTTGTTGTTTTTTTTTTTTTGTACATATATTTATTTGAGAGGGGAGAGTGTTATGCTACTTGCATTGCACTTGCGCCTTCATCCTTGATATCTAGTAGATGCCACATGAGTCAGATTATTGTCCAACTTTCTGATTGAGAAATAATATGCGAACTCACTTTGTTGTGGACTCACTTTGCGACTCATATGGTACAAGTAGCGGTTTAAGTGAGTGGGAGAAAGGACAAAGTGTACAGTGGGGTCTTTTCCCACTTTTGGCCATGAGTCGCAAAAATGAGTTCACGTATCATTTCTCCCTATTAAGTTCTGTTTTCTTGTTTTTCTGTTTCTACTTTATAGGTTATGATAAAATTAACCTAGAGCTTGGGCTTGGTAGGCCTAAGGTTTTGTTAAGTACCATCCACTATATCTCTGCTATTTTCCCTCCAAAGTTTTTTTTGGTTTTGGGGTGGGGCAGGGGTTACACGGCCTTGTCATTGCTCCTTTGTTTACCTTTTTGTATTAATTGATGCAGGGGTTCTTTTATGTTTGCTTTTATGACAATTTTTTTTTTTCAATTTTCTTATCTTAAATTTATCTTTCATTTTATTTCAGAGGCTCGCTGAGACACTGGATTTTGAAATTAAACGCTGGGCTGCAGGAAAAGAGGGGAACTTGCGTGCTTTGCTCTCCACCTTGCAATATGTATGTACCTTGTATATGCACTTTGTATAATATCTCTGAATTTTCTCTATTCCAGATCCATATAATGCCCATAAGTATATAGACTTAAATTATCTCCCATCATTTTCGTATTTTTAAAATGCTTTGATATTCTCGTGTATCATGTCTGGTCATCAATCTACCACCTGGGGCTAGAAGTCTGTAGGTATGCTAACTCTAATATCGTGAAATTGTTTTTATTGATGTCATTTGCTCTGCTCATTACAGGTTTACCTAGTATTTCAATTTCCTCCGATAGGTTTATCCATATTAGCAATTTCAGTTATTCACTAACAGAGGGCACACATCTTTAGGAAACAAGCATGATTTTGCAGAAGATTTTAATTATGCAGTTGTTATTAATTGCTGTGAGCAAAAGCAAGTTGTTTCTATACTTGAATACACCCTGGAAAGTTCCTTCATGTTAACCTTGAACCAGCCAAACCGTCCCTTAGTTTTTAGTGCTTTTAAGGTGCTATTGTTTTCTATGTAATTTGTTATATTATGATAACTTGTTTTTCCTTTATGAATGATGATCAGGTGCTGTGGCCTGAGTGTGGCTGGCAACCAGCTTCTTTGACTGATTTAATTACAGCTGCTGCTGTTAAAAAGGCTTATAGGAAAGCTACATTGTGCATTCATCCTGATAAAGTGCAGCAGAAGGGTGCCACTCTTCAACAGAAATATATTGCGGAGAAGGTGTTTGATCTACTCAAGGTATTTCAGGCTCTTTTATATTACTTTTATACGCACTGTAATCAATGCTTTATGATGAAAGTAGTAGTTGCCAATGGCAATCAAGTCAGACTGAAGGTTTGGCTACTGTTATTTTGAAGTGGCTACTAAATGTGGGTTTCTCCATAACATTTTGTGGTCAAATGCCCTGCATGTAAAGACGGGCATTCCAATGGCTATTTTGTTTCTTATCCAGTACTGTCCTCACGAATAATAGGATACTGGGTTTGGTTTTCCATGATGTGCTGCCACTGCAGCTTATCAGTTTCTTACCCAGTTATATCATCGCAAACAAATATGTACCATTTCATAATTTTCCTTTGTCTTCTTTCCTTGGTCTCACCTTCATTCATGAACCTTCGGGTGGTTTCCTCCTGCTGGTGAGTGGTGAGCGTCCACATTTTTGTTTTTGTTTTTGTTTTTTTTATATCTTTAATCCATAAATCTGTTTATGTTAGAATCAAAGTTGTGTAATCTTGAGCTTATTTACGGATGTTGTACCTATTAAATGGGTGTCAAGTCCTGTCAAATGATATGGCTGATTATTCTGAAGGAATGACCGAATTGATTTTGTATCCTGGGGCATTTTCTGTCATGTCTCCATTTTTGGGTTACATGTGTCATGTCTTTGGAAATGCTAATTGCTAACTTGTTTAAAATAGAAAAACAAAATATGATTAAAATAGTCCTGTTGATATGGTGCACAAACAGAATGGTGCATCGGATTCTCAATTTTTTAAATCTTCTAGATTGAATAAAAAAAAAAAAATGATTGACATGCACTCGAGTTCGTGCCAAGAAACTAGTGGCCTGGTGTATGATTTTGCTTTTGCTAAGTCCAGGTACTATGTTGCCTTCATTTTTGTCTAAAATCTTGATAATTTATAACAGGAAGCATGGAATAAATTCAATTCAGAGGAGCTTTTCTAATCTCTTCATGGACTTAAACTACATCAAGTAGTTTGCTCAGCCCATTCTGTTGAGAAGGGACAACAACCCTGTTTCAGCTGCCTCCTCCACTGCATATTGTTTCGATTCAAGTTGTATTGCATTGGTGGTGAAATATTGCTTTCTTTGCATAGCCTCGGGTTGCCCGAAGATTCAACAGGGGAGTAGTGTTTGGTGTAATTGATGCTCTTCCGCGGGGGCATGTTTTGTTGGTGTAAAATATTTTTTTCAATTTTATTTTTTTGTGGGCATCTCTCAATTTAATTCATTATTTCTATCAAGTGAGAGCTCGTGAGCGGTCTTTTTTCCTATTTCTCATTTTTATTACTTTGTGATATAGTACGGTCCACTGAATATATGCTATACCATCTTGTGGATTGATATCAAAATGTGGAAATGCATTGCAATGTATGATTGAGCTGAAACATATCCATGGATCTTCTTTGTATAAGCTTATGTATTTTTAATGGCTAACATTGTTATACATCGAACGTCTTCAACTATGACGCTGATTGCGTATGGAATAGTTTTGTACTATTTTCATTTGATATGGCATTTTTTTTTTCTTTTGAAAAATTCAATTGAATCATTGTTTGAATGTTAGAAAGGAGAAGGAAAGGAAGGGTGAAAAATGATCCTTATCTTTGCAAGATTTTTAATGAGGCGAACCGAGTAGAAATGAGGGAGGAGTGTTCATTCTACTTTTTTTCAAAACTCAAAGGTTCTTCTCCATTAATATAGGGGATAAAGAAGAGGGAAGAATATTTTTTAATTAAAAAATTATATTTATATCATGTGCTTTTATCATAAGATTAATAATAAAAGAGTTATATTGAAAATTTAATATTCTCTTTTAATTTATCAAACAAAGATAAAGGGATTCTTATTCTTCTTTTTACTTAAATATCAATATAATGATGAATAAGTCCTCTCCATTATCTTCCTTTCCCTTCCGTTTTCATCTCTGTGCGTCTCTCAAACAAAGGGCTATGGGGAAAGGCGAAGAAGAAATTAAAAAAAAGGAAAGATACAAGTAATTCAAGAGAAAGGTAATTCAAACTTTTGTATAGTGGGTTTTTTTTTTCTTTTTTTAATTACGGTTTCTCTTCTGGGATTGCTTTTAAGGTTAATTCATTGAATTAGGTTGTGACTAAGAGATTCTCTTAACACTTAAATTTTGTATAACAGGTTTCAAAGGTCAGAAATGGAAGCACAAGGAAGACTTATCTTATCAAACTTTTGTATAATAGTTAGTAGTTTTTCCTTTTGAGGTATGTTATTTGAACATATTTATTAGATACCAATTATGAATATCATATAGGATATTTGTTTTTAAAAAACACTCATTTTTCTTTTTCAAATTTTTATATTATGTCTATTTTTCATCTAATTCATAGGGGGGTCTAAAAAGATATCTAATGATGGTATACAAAAATTATTTCCCTTTTATTTACAAGTCTACTATCAAGGTATGAGCCTAATTCTTTAATTTTAATTGTGATTAACAAGCTCTACCTATAATAGGTCTTTTTTCAGCAGCTTTTAAAAGAGGGAAATGGAAGTAAGCGGGAGAAGAGTTGTTCAATAAGAAAATTACATATAAAGGGACAATATTGTAACCTAATGATAATATTCAAACAGCAGTTCTCATGATAATAATGAATAATACACAAACCAAAACCATCAGCGCCCACTGCATTGTGATACATACATACTCAAGGAGGCAATAGATGTTGTATGGGGCTTATAAGCTTGAGCTGAATGGTTTGTATGTCTTAAGGTTAAGCACCACCCCTACCACTGAGCCAACAGCAGCCACAACTGTTACTATGAGGCAAACCAAACTCAGCATTTGCAGATTAATCCATCTCCTACTCCATTTTGGTATCCTCTTCTGTATGATATACATCTCCACAGGAAAATAAACTGTTAAAGGCCAAAACCCCATTGCTCCAAGCACTCCCAAAATGTCATTAAAGAATGGAATCAACATTGATATAAAAGTGGTTATGATAACAAACACTGTTCTCCAAACTAATCTAAATATGTTTAGATTGTAAGGAGGTAAAAATGGAATTAGGATTTTGTGTTCCTTTCCAAGCATAGGCCATCTTTCTGCTGCCCCTCTCTCAACAATGGCAAAGATGGGTTGGGAAAACACTTGGTATGCTCCCACAAGGTGAATTACTATAGCTGCATTGGCAATATCAATAAGCCAATATGGGTTATCAAATGCAGTGAGCAAGTTCCCTGGTGCTGAGTCTCCAAATGCAGCATAACCCATGCAGCCACAAAGCATATAAAATATTGTGGTGGTTACAATACTTATCCTTGTAGCTTTCTTCATCGTTTTTAGTTCAGATGGTGGAGATTTTATGGTGTCCTGTTTAGTCAGAACATTGTATACTAATTAGTTTGTATGATGAAACTGTTTTTTTTTTTTTTAACCATTACTCATGCGAGTGTTATTTCTATATAATAATTAGGCATTTTGTAGACATAGTTTGAGAGAGAAATATACAAAGGAGATAAGCATCACCTTTTTTCTTTCAACAGTTACCATCTTTGTATCTTTTTTTCTCTCCGTCTCAAAGATGTCTAATTGTCATATACAAATATCATTTCTCAGTATAAACAGGTAAAAAAAGGTGTACCTGAATTTCAATGAGAATTTGAGAAAATGAATAAGCAAAGGCTATGTTACCAAGAGCTTGAAACATCCCCCATACTTTTTCGGCCTTTGTCACTGTTCCAATGCTTACTCCTGTGAGGGTGCCCTTGAAAGTACCATTTTCTGTTTAAGAACCAACTAAACAAAATATCAGCCAAGAATTGAAAGATAACTTGTATCAAAATTGATGCTGGAACATAACCTGAAACTTTGGCAATTCCAAGAGCTAGACCAATTATGGAATAGGTGAAAGACATGACTGCAGCAAGTATTGAGAGCCACCACATTTTATGAAAATCTGGAATTTGAGAAAAGATAATTTGGATTGCGCCAAAACTGATTATATATGGGTTGCTTGAAACATGACATGGGTCTTTTCCACCAGAGGAATGTAAACAGTCAGTCTTTTTTATTGTCCTGCCAACCAAAACCAGTTAATGGAATATGAAACAAATCCATCAATCATACATTGTGCGTAAAAATTGAGATTAATTTTGATATATTGGCATTCTAAATTATCTTACATCGTGGACTAATTACATTTTATACTACCAAAAAGACTAATTACATCTTATATTTTATACCATTCTTTTTTTGGGTCAAGACAACATATGTGTATTTTTTTATCAGAGGCAATACTGCTTGAGTTGGGTAGGACCTCTATAGGTTATAAAAAGCTCTCTTTTCCAAGTTTTCACATTGTTGCATACTCAAGGCTTATATTCGAGACCTTTGATTAAATTAGGATAGGCTCTTTGGCTAATCTATTTGCTTGTTGGTATATTTTATATGATCTAAGGTGATTATATTAAGATTGTAACAATTTTAATGATGCAACTATACATAAGTGGACTGCGTACAAATATTTTATGTTGATAATATATCAAAATTAAATTTATAAAAATGAATAACTTTAAATAAACTATCATTTAACATGTTTCAAAGTGTTTTGTACATTTTAATAAACACAGAAATCAAATGCAACTTTACCATCAATAGAATTAATTTAATTTAAATCCATTAAGAAATTAATTTATCCCCACCGTTATAAAAAATATTATTTAAATTGATTTGCAAGTGATACCTATATTTAGAATATATTAATATGTAAGTGCTCTTTTAAGCCTTAAGATTTTGCCCGAACCTTAATAAGATACTCAGTACTGTACTCACCTAAACATTTGATCATTAAAGGATATATAAGATGTATTTTAAAATGCATTTTATTGCAGTAATATATTATTCTCTTTACTTAAAACTGCTGAACAAGATAAATTAATATGGACACAGTTGTCAATTTAAATAATTTACAAATCAAAATCAAATAATATCCACTGGGATTTGCTTTCTATATTTACACAGATAAAATAAGATGATTTTAAAATTAAATTAGTTATTATTTTATTACTTTTCAAAAGCGGAGTTTATTTACAGATCAAACCAATTTCCAAATTTTAATGATTTCAAGATACAATAAGTGTGAACTCACATCATGCCAATGGAAGCCGCGATTGTATATCCTATTGCAGTGCCATAAAGATTTGCGTACTGAATTATCCCACAAAGCGAAACATTGTACCCCCCTGCAGAGTACATTATATTGCATGTTATATGGCACATCAAATCAAATATGCAATATATTATTTTATAAAGATTCTGCTTGTCAATTATATATATATATACATTATATTGCATGTTATATGGTACATCAAATCAAATATGCAATATATTATTTTATAAAGATTCTGCTTGTCAATTATATATATATATATATATATATATATATATATATATATATATATGGATTTAATTTAAATATATTGTCAGTATAAAATTTTTTTATACAGACATCTAATCATATATTGTCACATCAGTAAAAGTCTTTGATATAACTATTCATTACTTGAATGGTCATACAAATGAAAAGTTTTAATTAAATGACAGTATAAAAAAATTTTACACTATCAATATATCCTAATTAAATTATATATATATATATATATATATATACAAAAACAGAGATGTTATTTATATTTACCTTTTCTCAGCCTTTATATTAATTACTCCTATCCATCCTTGGATAAGGTTAGGGTATAAACCCACTTGTTATATATACGCAGAACCTTCGCATATAGAAATTATACAGATTTAGTTTCCTTCATTCCTTTCCCTTTCTCTTTCTCTCTTCTTCTTTTCCAATTTACGAGCCATCGTTTTTTTTGTTTTTTTTTTGTTTTTTTTTGTTTGGGGATGACGTTGAGCCTTGACTTCTGTTTGCTCGTATGAAAAAGAAAAAAAAAGAAACAGGATAACGCAAATTATCATACACAAATGTTAATTCACACGGACCTTTTTCTAATAAATTCAACTACAAACGTGTTAAAACTTTGAAGGGACGGTGCATGCCAAAATCATGTTGATTGTAAACCAGAAAACCATGTCATTGGTACTTGAATTCCTAAAAAACATATGATTTTTAAGGATTTAGTTTCATAAGAATTAAAGATGATACCAAATAGATTTAAATATAAATTATCTAATAATTAAATTATCCTTTCTATCTTTCTCTGTTAATAGTTTCTCTCTCTTATATTAATGTTTCTTAGCAACTCTCAAATAATTACTGTATTTTTTATAATTTTAAGAATATCTAATTATATATTATCACATCAATAAACATATTTTATTCCCATACTCACTACTTCAAATATCATGCAAATAAGGGAGTTTAATTAGATGGCAGTATAAAAAAATTTTTATAATATCAATACATACAAATTAAATCCTCTTTGTAGGTTACGGAAAAATTGAGGTAATATATATATATTTAAAGAATCACTTATATAAAATAAACAAAATAGTATTAGTAATTTAATGTTCATATATATATTTTACCGAGAATGGTGCTAACCGCGTCCATGAACGTGTAGTTCCTCTTCCCGGTATTGGGGTCTCCGACGCGATAGCAATCAGCCAGAAAATATGAAGTATAGAATGTGACAACGCTGAAGAATATCATCACAGCTGGACCAGCCACCCAACCTAACTGAGCAATGCCCCATGCTAATGACAACACCCCAGATCCTATAACTGCTGTTATTATGTGCGAGCTGCTTGTCCAAACGGTTCCTGCGATGCCTCATACAATTATTATATCATATAATCATATATGATTTCATTTGATCGATCTAACAACAAATACATAATGTAAAATCCAACAACAACATGAAAGAGGTATTTTTATACAGATATATATATCTAAAAGCATTTTATGTTTGGGTAGATTCACAATATAATATCTGGGTTTCGTTAACGTTATTTAAGATATATTCATTTATTCATGTGTCCCGTCAATTTTGTTGTGAAATGTTGAATTAAAATGATGCAAGAGTTTTTATTTTTATTTTTCTAACATGAATTAATTTGTACCTGTTCGTTTTGGAAGGCCATCATCGTCGTAGGATTTGGAGTCAGTTTGTGAAGGCACACCACCATCTTTGGCGTTTTCAATCATCTTTTTTTTTTTTTTTTTTTTCATGGATTGATAGAACAAATATGAGTTATCCTCTCCCAGAAAATGCTTTGCATTTCAGAATCAGAACTCACAAAGAAGATGCAAAAACTTGCACGAAAGAAAGAGGTTTGGTTGAATTATAGGAAGCACAATTATTGTGTGAGAATGGAAGGCATTTATAGGGGTTTAGGTTTCGAAGAAATGAAATTGTTAAAGAAAATTTGTAATGCCACATACCAAAATCATCTGCCAGAAAAAAGATAAGTTGACGAAATTGTTCTCTCTTCTTTAATAACTGCTATTATATGTTTATATGAAGGTAACCGAAAAAAAAAAAATGTAGATAGTTATGGGAAGAACAGTGGCATACTCATACCCAGATAATATCAAAACTGAATTTATTCGGAATTCTGGAATCTGGATGGTCGCAAAAACAGGAAGTTGGTCCTACGATGAAAATGAAATTGACTCGCCATAAATAATAGGACACCCAAATTTACAAGTATGATGGACGGGGTAAATTTTATGGGGATTGTTGTGGATTAATAACCTATCGATATCATAGCTCTTGAATCTCGACCATTGATGTTATTTAATAATTTAAATGAATAGTGGAGAACTAGTTATTTATTCCGTGAGTTGCACTTATTATGTAAGTTAATTATTTATGGTTACATTTTTCATTAAATAAATAATTTTTTAATATATATTTTTATTTATTTATTTTTATTGAAATTTTTAAATAAAATATTTAGTTAAGATTTTCACTTAAAATAAAGTGAGTTAAAGTAAATATATTCATAATATTTTAAAATAAAACAAAAAAGAAGCATATCTAAAATTTAATAGTTATTTGTATGAATTTTTATTATTTATTTTGAATAATATTTATATGTTTTTCAACTTTACATAAATAAATAAAATAAAATATTATTATATTTATTTTAATAATTTAAGTAAATTCTTTTATGGTGTAAATTTTTTTTACATTTGTTATTCTTTATTTTTTATTTTATAAAACTTGATCTTAATTGTATTTTGATAACATTTTTTCAAAAAACATCTAAACAAAATTCTGATAATTAATATAGAATATGAAAAATCAAGAAAGATTTATTGAGGGAAAAGAAAGGTTAAAATAAAATAAATTTAAATAAATCAAATTAATAATAATTAAAATATACTTAAGATAAATATTGCATAATAATTATAATAAAAAATGTTAATGAAAGAAATGAGAAATTAACGAATAATTATAAAATATACAAATAAAATTATTTAGTCAAAACGTTTATTTAACAAAGAAATACATTTATATTAACAAAATTATAATATTTTAAAGTATAATAAAAACATCTTATATTTGAATTTGATAATTATTTAAATGAATTTATTTTAAAATAAAAATTTAATTGATATGTATTGATAATATAAAATAGTTTTATACTATCATTTAATTATATATTTCTATTTATAAGACTTGAAAGATAATAGATAATTGAAGCAAATATTTTTACTGATATAATAATACATAATTAAATATCTATATAAAAATATTTTATATTATCAATCAATAAAAATGTTGGAAAGTGCCAATTCATATAAATAATCACTCACTATAAAGAGGGACCTACCATGATTTCTCACTTTCTCCTATTTCTATTGATTGACAATGTAAAACTATTTTATACTGTCCGTGCATACCAATTAAACTCTAATAATATATATAAAATAAATTCTTAAAATAATATTATCTATATTTTTCAACTTTTACACACATAAATTAAATGAAAAAATCATATATTTATTTAAGTGAATTTTTTAATTATAATAAAATCAAATCAAATTAAAATAAAAATTATTATTTAAATTGATTTAAATTTTGGCTCAAAATCGTATCAAGTCAAACCCCAAAACACCCCTGAGCCAAAAATATCCGAGGAAGTAAAGTATAGTTCTCCCTATTCATCGACACAACAAATATATTTAAACCTGAAGTATTTCTCTAGGATGGTTCATGAACGGAGAAGACGGTGTTAAAACTGAAAGAGGCGAGGTTGCATTGCACAAGGGAAACCAGAAATGGCGGCACCAACGTTGAACTTGAAGTGTTTTCCCTCCATCTCCGCCACCACACTCGAATTCCGCTCTCACCTTCACCTTCACCTTCACCTTCACCTTCACCCATTCTCAGCTTCATTTCCAATCCCTAGTAGGCCCACCCTCCGCCCTATCCTCTGCCACGCCGCCAAAAACCCTTCCTCTTCCGCCGCTTCCACCACCACCACCACCACCACCACTGACAGAAAAAACAACAAGAATAAGAACAAGAACAAAAGGAGTAAGGGTAACGGTGTCGCTCGAGATTCCAAGTCCTTCAACGGCGAGGCCACTTCCACTTCCACTTCTACTTCTTCTTCTTCTTCTCTGCCGAAACCGCCCGCCGGATTCGTCGTTGACGACCGCGGCAAGCTTCTCTCCGCTTCCAAAGACCGCCTCGCCACTCTTGTCAGTTTTTCCTCTTTTCTCACTTTCAATCATGGTTCCACGTGTGTATTCAAATGACCAGTGTGATTGACGATTTCATGTCATAGTAGAATTTTGGTGTAATTGAGATTTTAATTTTAATGTCTAGGGTTCTGATTGCTGTGTTATTGAGTTGAACTTGCGCTTGTTAGTAATATAAATAGGAGTGTTAGAGAGTTTGAACAATTTGTTGTCAACAGGTTGATCCAGCAAACAACCTTCCGTTGGAGTGCGTCATAAGGAGAATGTTCACAAGCTCTCAAGGACATGAATGCGTGCTGCTCTGCCCGGTTGACATGTCCGTAAAACGTTTCTACTGTCATATTTCGGTGGCTATGCGATTTATTTTTGTTGTTTACTGATGATGGACTACGGAATTTTTCACTGCAGGCCTGTCCAAATATTAAGGAGCACTGGTGTTGGATGGTCGGATGTAAGTTTCCGTTCCACATTCTAAGTCTCGATTTGTTTGTATAATCATCGGTTGCTGCTATGGCTATTAACTATTCCATCGAGTAAAATTTCTTGATATATTATTTGATTAAGCTTTTGAAATTAGGATCCATGCTTTGTTAGATTTCACAACCCTGAACTAGTTTGGAAGTAACTGCCTATCTTCACTAATAAAATTTCTTTACTAATTACGGTGGAAAAGGTATTTCATTTGTTTTGTTTACCTTGCTGAAGCTCCGTTCCAAATATTTTGTTTCTATGCTTTAGGTCAGTGATGAGGAACTTGAATCTATTCTGCCTGCTGCTGCTTATGCACTTGCCAAGATACGCATGTATCTGGTTTATAGTGGGTATGTTTGTCTCCTTTCGTGATTCAGAAAGTTATGGAACTTCGTTTGATCATTAAATATTTATGTATGTCCATCTCAGATACTGTTACACAGCTCGTGGTGGTTTTTGTTACTCAGAAGAGAACATATTTGACTTCCATGCTGGTAAGGAGTTCTTTGCTTGTCCTTTGCTTAACCTTAAATACTAATATCTGATGTTTCTGACATGAGAAATTAAACAAAACAAGAGATAAAGGGATAATATGCTGCAGAACTATTTGAGTTACTGCTAAAGTGATAAAATTGTCCTTATTTTGCTCCTTTTGTCTCCTCCGTGTGGTATTTTGGGATGATGATCTACTCATTACAATTAGGGAATTACTGCTGGAGTTATAATATGCTGCACAACTATTTGAATTGGATGCCCAAAATTTAACGAATTATGCTTTTCATTTTGCAGATGATAAAGAAGCAGATAACTTGCCAACTGAAGGCGTAGAAATTACACATTTCAATCAGGTAATTTAATTACCTTCAATTGCACAAGCATGTTATGTACTTTTGTTGTCTTTTTGAAATGTTTATCTTGAACAGAAACAAAGCTGGCCATATTTGTGTTTTTTTTATTATTTTATTTTATTTTTTTTTCCTGTGTGGGTTTGGTTGTAAATTACGGTTATATTTTGATGCTAGTGCTAGCTTGTTGTTTTGTTTATCTTACATGTTTTCCACATTAATTCATTTGATCACCTGGTTACAGAGGTTGTATATCATGAATTATTTAAGATGCATTTTTTTCCTAATCCAATCCTTTTATTTAAGTTTGCTAAAGTGACCTCTAGCCTGTTACTAACCTAATTAGAATTATGGGCATTAAAATTTAGTGTATGCTAATTTGTAGCAATGTTGTTGCAGGAAGGGGAACACTACATGATTTATACGCCATCTGATCCACTACTTTTTGTTGCCGTCAAGGTAAGCTACCATGTGCAAGTTTGGAGCAACTATTGCCTCTGTTGAACCGTGGCAGCACACTTCTATCTGTGACTTTTTCTCTTTATGTAATGCATTCTATGGTTGGTTGGAACTTTCCAGAGTATTAAATACCAATGTGAACGTAGTATTAAAGTACTCCTGGTTCCCCCAGTTTATCTAATTGGCATGAGAAATAGGTATTCTAAAGCAGAATATAATTAATTTATGTTTCATTCTGCAGGATCAGAACGGGATGTTGCAAATTGCTGATGATGTAAGTTGGCACTCCTTACAGAAGTTGGACACTTTCCTTTCTCAGCTTCTATATGTTGCTTACAATTGGTTTTCACTGACAATAAGAACTTCCAAATAATCTCACATAGCTCATTTAGTCTAACGGTCATTATTTTCATTGCACTAGTGCACCCTAATTGAAGGGATGCACCATAGACTTTCTCATTATCTGATGCCTATTATCAGCATTATTATCCAAGTATGGCGGATACAAGTTCTGATTTCATGACCATAAGAGATTGCTAATCTCAACTTCTGTGAGTAGGAACTGCTTGAGGATCCTGCTGTCACTAGTGCCATAGATGAAGAGACTGAATTTAATGCCTTGGTGGTATGTGGTTTCATTCTTCCAAACTTACATTTTCTTTGGTTATTAACTTGGACTCTACTCATTTGTGTTATTTGTGCTGTCATATAAACAGGAGGAAGAAGCCGCACTACTTGACTCACTGTTGGGTAAAAGATAACCAGATATACTTTTTGCAGTGGAGAGATTTTCCAATGTTTTTCTCTGGAATGTCACCACGTCCTTGTCTGACTGCAGATCAGCAAATATCTAGGGATAGAATAGCCCCCCTCTTCTGTATATGGTCAATTTTGTATGTATGCATATGCTATATTTTGGCAAGGACTGAGGGCTGCATCATTTTTTGAAGGCTCTTCTTTTTAGCACGTATGTTAACAGTAACAATCCCTTCACTAGTTTATTAAAAAGTAAAATATTAAGATTTCGATTTCACTTAGACATGAGCTTGGGGTCATATCGAGTTTGTAGGCTATTGAGTACAAAACCGTTGCTGAAAAAGGCCAAAAATACAGATCGGCAAGAAAGACCAAAAGTTAAGTTGACCAAAGGTACAGCAAAAACTGTGCCAAAAATTCAGTTGACCAAAAACAGACCCCCAAAAAAAAAAATGGACTGGCAACAAAAATAAAAACATAAATAATGTGTATATAGACCCAAAAAAAGAAAAGTAAATTATATTGATATCTTTTGAAATTAGGTAATATTATACACTATAGTTCTTGATTTACATAAATATATATTAATTTTTGTTAAAATTTAGGTGATATTATAATTGAGATTTTATATTTTGTGTAATATTATATTAAGTATTTCTATAAATATGGTATTAAGAACTTCTTAAAGAGTTTCAATATCGGTGTTACAAATTAATAGATATTATATATAATATTGCTTAATTTTAGAGTAGTTAAGTGGAATTTATCCAAAATACAACATGTATGCCTTATTGCTTCTTTTACACTTGTGATTGGTTTTTACACGGGATTCTCATAAATGATCGATGTTTAATAAAAGAAATAAATTGGGTCGATCCTACCCTAAGAAAAATGGAATGGTGGGAGAGTGATTGTATCAAAATAATGGTCAAAAAGATGTAGGGATCGTTGCGGGAGTAAAATCTGAAATACAGGGATGTACCGGTTACCAAACGATTTTATTTTGCAGTGAAGTTTTGAATAATCGGCAGTGCTACATTACTAGCACCAAAGCTCAGCTAAAAATGGACACAAGCCCAAACTACTCTCCCAAAAACAAAAAACTGCCCATCACTGAGTGGGAGTGATTCACTGCAACTACCGCCATAGAAGCCTTCACTCCTGTACGCACACACGCTTCCCTCTTCTCCATCCTCCATTTCCATGCCTATGATCTGAACAACAACAACAACAACAACTACTACAACATGAAGAAGAAGACCCAAGCCCTCCCTCTTCTGCTCCTTCTGCTCTTGTGCTCCCACCTCACCTCCGTCCTCTCCTGGAAGAAGGAAGAGTTCCGAACCTGCCACCAAACCCCCTTCTGCAAGCGCGCCCGTTCCCGAACCCCAGGCTCCTCCACCCTCATCGCCACCGACGCCTCCGTCTCGAACGGCGACCTCGTCGCAAAGCTCATCCCAAAACACCAGCCCCAATCCGAATCCGAAACAACCCCAAACAAGCCCTTACTCCTCTCCCTCTCCGTCCACCAAAACGGCATCGTTCGCCTCAAGATCGACGAGGACCCTTCCCTCAACCCTCCCAAGAAGCGCTTCGAGGTCCCCGACGTCGTCGTTTCGGAGTTCCCTAACACCAAGCTCTGGCTCCAGCGCCTCAACCAGGAAATCCTAGACGGCGACGCTGAACCTTCCTCCGTCGTCTACGTCTCCGACGGATACGACGCCGTACTCCGCCATGACCCCTTCGAGGTCTTCGTCCGGGACAAATCGAACGGGAACAGTCGCGTGGTGTCGCTGAACTCTCACGGATTGTTCGATTTCGAGCAATTGAGGGAGAAGAACGAAGGTGGCGACTGGGAAGAGAGTTTCCGAAGCCACACCGATAAGCGACCCCATGGTCCCCAATCGATCAGCTTCGATGTCACGTTCCACGGCGCGGATTTCGTGTACGGTATCCCCGAACGCGCCACGAGCCTCGCGTTGAAGCCAACGAAGGGACCGGGTGTTGAAGAATCTGAACCCTATAGGTTGTTCAATTTGGATGTTTTCGAGTACATTCACGATTCGCCTTTCGGGATCTATGGATCGGTTCCTTTCATGATTTCGCATGGAAAAGCGAGGGGAAGTTCAGGGTTTTTCTGGTTGAATGCTGCTGAGATGCAAATTGATGTTCTTGGATCGGGTTGGGATGCAGAGAATGGGATTTCGATGCTGCCGAAGAATAGGGTTGATACCTTTTGGATGAGTGAAGCTGGTGTTGTCGATGCATTCTTTTTTGTGGGTCCTACCCCTAAGGATGTGTTGAGGCAGTACACGAGCGTTACCGGTATGCCGGCGATGCCGCAACTGTTTTCGATAGCTTATCATCAGTGTAGATGGAACTACAGGGATGAGGAGGATGTGGAGCATGTGGATTCCAAGTTTGATGAGTTTGATATCCCTTATGATGTGTTGTGGCTTGATATTGAGCACACTGATGGGAAGAAGTATTTCACTTGGGATAGTGTTCTGTTCCCACACCCTGAGGAGATGCAGAGGAAGCTGGCTGGGAAGGGCAGGCACATGGTTACCATTGTGGATCCTCATATTAAGCGGGACGAGTCGTTTCATTTGCATAAGGAGGCGTCTGAGAAAGGGTATTATGTTAAGGATGCTAGTGGCAATGATTTTGATGGATGGTGCTGGCCTGGCTCGTCGTCGTACCCTGATATGTTGAACCTGGAGATTAGGTCTTGGTGGGCTGATAAGTTCTCTTATGAGAATTATGTTGGTTCGACTCCTTCGCTTTATATATGGAATGATATGAATGAGCCTTCTGTCTTCAATGGTCCAGAGGTATGTAAGTTATTTCAAGGATGCATCTTTGCTTTCAGTTTTGAGGTTTTGATCGTGATTTGGAAATTGGTAATGTACCTTTGCAAATGTTTTCAAGGTACATTGATCTTCATGCATTTGGATTTGGGAAAAGGAAAATAAATCATATTCTTGTAAGGAACTCACCCATCAATATCCATTTCCATGATAATTATGAATGATATGCATTAAAGATCTTATGAACTACTTAAAGATGAATACTAACGTTTATTGTATATGCTAGTGACATCAATAATATATGTAGCAGTTTACACAACCATAGACTTTTAATCATCAATGACCTCATATTTTAGGATTGTTACCTATCTAGCAAATGTTATCTCCAAAGTATAAAGTCCAACAAAAGTTGATACTTGATATATATATGTCAAAAGTAGTAGAGGCCAATATCTTCCCATTTTTCGTCCCACCATGGTTCTTAATATCTTTAGTCATTGTGGCACTGCAATGACAGCTTAGCTTCTTTAGCAAATTGCACTTAAGGAGAAGGGGGAGGAGTATGGGAGGAGGACGAATAGAAGTAAAACATCCCTTTCTGAATGAGGAGACAGCCAATATAGGATCATATGAGGGGTAAAATTGTCGTAGACTCTGTGATTCTGAATTACCCAGCAATATCCTGGAAGTATATAGCAATCCAACTTCTGGGAACTGTTTCCTTATGTGTGTACTTATGAATGCTCATTTCTCATGATGTCTATTTTATGTGCTATAAGGTTTTATGTCCCTCAAGAAGCAGAGATGGATCTGTGGGTTCCTTGTAATCCACATGTCCAACTCCACCGTGCTTTTGTAACATTTCCCTTGATTTTTAAAACATATAATGTCCACCCCGGAGATAGGGAAACTGAGGTCATGGTTGCTTGCATTGTATCCAGTTGACAATGCCTAGAGATGCTTTACATATTGGAGGTGTGGAACATCGGGAGTTGCACAATGCCTATGGGTACTACTTCCACATGGCAACATCTGAAGGGCTACTGAAGCGTGGTGATGGGAAAGACAGGCCATTTGTTTTGTCAAGAGCATTATTTGCTGGAACTCAAAGGTATGGGGCAATTTGGACTGGGGATAACTCTGCTGAGTGGGATCACCTGAGAGTTTCTGTTCCAATGGTTTTGACCCTTGGTCTTACTGGGGTATCATTCTCTGGTTGGTATCATCCTTCTCATGATGTATTAATTATTTCTATATTCTTTTCTTCAGATATTGATGCTCAATATTCAGATGTTACCCCCCTATGTCATTCAGATGATCATATCTCATGTACGTTATGCAGGTGCTGATGTTGGTGGTTTTTTCGGGAATCCTGAGCCCGAGTTATTGGTTCGCTGGTATCAGTTAGGAGCTTACTATCCTTTCTTTAGGGCCCATGCCCATCATGATACCAAAAGACGAGAACCATGGTTGTTTGGGTAGGACTGCATTACTTTAAGACTTTGTTCCTAAGTAAAAAGTCACTGTGTTTTTTTTCTTTTTTGTGGGTACTCATTCAACAAAGATAAAACAGTAATTTTTTTTACCTTCCTTTTCCTTGATTAAGAGCTGCCTGCAGCTTAAGAATTAGTGAAAGTTGTTTCTAAAAGGATACATATTAAATCAGGCTATACCCTATAGGAATGATTATCCACAGAGTAATATCTACTATGCCACTTTAGACATCAAATGAATTGGAGGCAGCTACATTATATATCTAAATTATAATTACATAATAGTATCACATGTTCACTAAAATCCATAGCAACTCCCATATGGCTACACCTCCCTCACATGTGCAGGGGGTTTAATAAGTAGCAATATTGATTGAATTTATAAGAGTTAAATGCATTGCAGCTGCACTGGAGTTAACTATTGCAAGCCTTGACTATCAAATCCTGCCTGAACTGTTTTGAAATCTATTTGTCAACATTGTGAACTAATGATCCTTGTGTTATTGCAGGGAACGAAACACGGAATTGATTAGGGATTCAATACATGTTCGTTATGCACTGCTTCCATATTTCTACACATTATTCAGGGAGGCTAACACTACTGGTGTTCCTGTCATGCGTCCATTGTGGTTGGAATTCCCATCTGAGGAAGCTACATTTAGCAATGACGAAGCTTTCATGGTTGGAAACAGTCTATTAGTGCAAGGGATCTATGCTGAGGTGCTTTAGTCAATTTCTAGCTACTTATATGTTTTCTTTCAGGAAATAATTTCATTCCTTCTTTTTTGTGGTCCTTGACTGAAGGTTTATAATGCTTTATTGCTGGCAGCGAGCTAAGCACACATCAGTCTATTTGCCCGGAAAACAATCCTGGTATGACTTAAAAACTGGAACTGTGTACAAGGGAGGGGTGACACACAAGTTGGAGGTTACAGAAGAGAGCATTCCTGTTTTCCAGAGAGGTGGAACCATTCTAACAAGGAAAGACCGGTTTAGGCGAAGTTCCACTCAGATGACGAATGATCCGTATACTCTGGTATGTATTCATGCTGATTTGCTGTAATTCTTGTGAATATGCTTGAATGCTGGAGATGCATGCCTAATTTTATCTCTGCAAACATCTTTCTTACCTTTTCTGTTTGTTTTCATATTACTAAGTCCAGGACTATTACCTTTCTATCCAAGCTCTTTGCTTCCTATATATGTGTTATAATAGTTTATGCTAGTCAACTCCTCATGTTGCTTGGCATCAACAGGCCCACTTTGAACATTGAATGGCATCTTGAGAAAATATATTGCAGTGCGATTTTTGTATTGCCTACCTATTTATGATGTAGAACTAACATGTTGAATGGGCTATGTGTGCAATTGTTATTCTTGTATTTTATTCTATAATTAGGAAGATGCATGTACTAGTACTAGAACTAGGAAACTGAATGACTTAATGCATGGCAAAATAAAAAAGATGTGAATGCTAAACGAAAGACAAGACAATCATTTCCAACTGGAAAATGGCAGGGTGTTAGAGTGAGTTGGGACATGCTGTGCTGCTTTACCTTTTTTGAACCAGTGACAATAGTGGAAAATAGATTACTAGTTTTCCTAATGATAAAATTGCTATGGTTGTCTCTTTGACAGGTAATAGCTCTGAATAGTTCTCAAGCAGCCGAAGGTGAACTATACATTGATGACGGCAGCAGCTTTAATTTTCTGCAAGGTGCCTATATCCATAGGCGTTTTATTTTCAAAGATGGGAAGCTTACATCCTTAGACCTGGCGCCTGCTTCCAACGGGTATCCGTTAGATGCTGTCATTGAGAGGATTATTCTATTAGGACATCCATCTGGCTCAAAGATTGCACTGATTGAACCATCAAATCAAAAGGTCGATATTGAACTTGGCCCACTCTGGGTTCAAAGGGCACGCTCACCGGCAGTCATGACCATCCGTAAGCCTAATGTCCGTGTTGCGGATGATTGGACCATAAAAATTTTGTGATGCAATCGAGTTTCTTCTTTGAGGGAGGAATGTAATGTTCAATCTTACTTTGTAGTGCAAAAGCAGATTTGTTTCTGTAGTTGATAGAAGTTGAAGCAAGAAAGAAAAACAATATTCTTGGATAATGCCTGTGCTTCAATACAGTTGGGCTTGGGCGGATTGTTTAATGACTTAGGATTTGAAACTCTGTTGTTGGCTACGGGAATTAATGTGATAAGGAGAAATTTTTATCCTCAGGAATGGTGCTCTCTTGGTCGTGGTCTGTCTGTGTGTCTTGAGACAACTTGATGCGATGAATTTAGAACTTGGTTAGTTGGTTTAGATTGACTGCAAAGTTAATCATCTATGGTAAATGGATTGTTATTTAAAATTTTTGGTTGTTAGATTAAAATAAATTGACGTGACTTGTCAATATATCTAAGGCCACCAAGTTTGTGCTAATTGAGGAAAAATATCAAGATAACATAAAAAAGCAGTGTAAGTAACATTATGGTACTATAAACTTTTTACATGATTTTGCAATTCATTTTTAATTTATATTTTATTACACCTATGAAATGGAGAGAGAAGAGATGACAGTGAATATATTTTTTTCCATTAAAGAAAAACATATAAAGTAGAAATATAAAAATGAAACGTAGGAATAATAATACATCTAATGATAGACTTCACATATTTTGTGTTAGCTTGATAATATTTTTGATGATGATTACATAGCGTTCCAATAACTTGATGTTGGCAAGAAGGGAATGTTTTACAAGAACAAATGAATGAACTACAAGGTAGAACAAAGAGAAATCATATGCAAGAGGGAGCACAAAGGAGGATAATAACAGCTGCAGCTAAGTATCTATTGAATGCCCGCAAAGTCAATGGATAGGCTGGTAGTAGGAAAGCTCAAAAACTGCGAACGTTGACCCAACCAAAGAAGAGGTACAACGGCCATTGCAGGATACTTCTGATTTTTTGTTTATTTTTTTGGTCATTACACACACTCACTCACACACACTTTTTTGTTGTTTTATTAGGGGGGAGGGTTGATTCTCTTAATCGAATTCGGGGTGCGGCTTTTTAGAGGTATCAACCACTTTTGCGGATACTTCTGATTAAAGACGCAAGAAAGGATAGCATAATATTTGATGTTTAGAAATTCCAGCACAAAAAAAAAAAGCCCAATACAAAAATGCCAAAAGGCAAATCACTTTTGTACCGTGAAAGAGAAAAGTCATATGACATAATAACAAATATATTTTCACAAAATAAAAAGTATAAAAAGATAAATTATTTTTTATATCATGAGAAAGAAAAGTCATATGGTACAATATCAAATATATTTCTAGAAGATCATGGCAATTGCTTGGTGGAAAGCATAACAACAATTAAAAATGATAGAAGAAAGAAAGCTTCAATGAAGAGTATACATACAAGAGCAAGCGAACCATAGCATTTTGAAAAACAGAAAAGAGAAGAGTTGTCTGCTCAAGAACTCTTTATTCTAAGAGATGTCTGCTTAAGTTCTTTATTTTAAGGGCTATGTACCTAAGTCTTTGTAAGTTATGTGCTTTAAGAGTATTGAGCTTTAAATAGTTGTGTGGTGAGAATTTATGTGCGTGAGAAAATTATTGTATCACCCATATAGAACACTATACTCTTAGTAAAAGAGATTGGTCTAGCTTGAGAGGCAAAGTGAGGAAAATTACTCGAGTTCTAAATTGGAGAGACTTGTGAGAAAAACTATTTAGTTCTAACTTAGAAAAGTTAATGAGAAAATATTATTCATTTTTAATTTGAAGAGACTAGTGTGAAAATGATACTTAGTGTTAGTTTAGAGGGGCTAATACTGTAAAGACTACTTGATATAGTAAAAAAAATTTCCACAAATCATTGGATATAGATTCTGAATTTGGAGATCAAACCAAAATAAATTTTATTCACAAATTTCTCTTTACTCTTCACTATTTAAAGTTTTCATTTTATATCTTATTATAAATCTGATTCCCCTAACTTAACATCTTACCAAATCATATTGCATATTTAACAAACACTAAAATTATACTGTGGATGACTTAATTGGTTAAATTCATTTATTTAACTTTGTGACAGCAGATATCTTATCAGTTTCGATAAACATTCATTGTACATTGCATTTTGATTTGATTTCTGTTTTATGAAAAGAGAACTTTTATTATTAAAAGACTTGATTCAGCCCCTTTTTAAATCTTCTATCAAGTCCTTTGTTACCATCATTTTTGTCCCCTCAAATACAATGATACAAGTACATACTAGACTATAATATGAAAAGTAATAAAATATAGAATACTCTGCGAAATTCATGCGGTGTATATACTAGAACAATATAAATATTACTTTTAACCCGAAAAATACTAAATATCAAAATATTTTATTTATTATTGTCCTATATTTCACTTCAATTTTAATAATTCTTTAATATTAGTTTGTTTTTTCTTAATTTGCTTATTTATCTTAAACTTTTTTCTGCATATATTTTGCTTTAAAAAAAAAACTTTTTCTTTAAATAAAAAGATAAACAAACGAAGAGCCTTATTTACATGGACAAGCATAAATAGTACCTATAATAAACTTCACACATATTTTGGTCTTAAATACTGTACAAGATTAGACAATGAAAAGTTAAATAGACAATGAAAATCATTAGCTTCTCCAGGTCCGACAAACTTGTGTTTTTCGTTTCCGTAACAGCAGCTACAAGAGGAGTTCAATGTGGGTTTAAAGAAGAATCAATAATATAAGTGCCAAATGGCAAATGCCAATGTATCAGAAAGATATATCAGTTGAGACATTTTAAGATGGTTATTACTATTATTAATTATTCAAGCAAGGGAAAGCGTTAAATAAATCTCTACATTTGGATTAACCTGTATGATGTATAAGATTCATTCAAAAGGACCAAAACCAATGTCATATAGTTTCACTAATGTAATGGAGAGCCACATTTAAGTCCAGGCTATATCATGAACACATCCATTATCATTTTTCTAAAGGGAAAAAAAAAAGGATGCTATAACTGTTTGAAATTTAAAGTCAAGCGAAATTGGCTAAAGCTCTTAATCGGTCTTCTTCTCTGATAATTGGGGCTTGTTGATGGGTGCAGACCTCTTCTCCTCTGCTGCCTTAGCATAGATCTCTCCCCTCTGTTGGAAATACCTCTCAAAGGCTCTGGGAAGGAACCTTGGTATCAAGAACCCAAACAGATTGATGGAGAAATAAGCCAAGTTGGCCACTGCCAGACCCTTCCCAAACAAATACCATGCTGTGTCCTGCATGCAACAGTTGCAATTCATTTCCCCATATACATACATATCAGAAAACAATCACAGGCCTAGTCCTAAGTAAAGTAATTTAAATGTTATATGCCAAGGGGAAAAAAGGTTAAACTTTTGAAAGAACTCAACTAGATTCTAGAGTGATTGTTGTGGATGAAATAAATGATAAGAACAACTAGTCCATCCAAAAATCCACAAGCATGTCAGTTCATTTCTGTCAAAAACTTGTAACTTTTCTTTTTCTTTTTTTTTTTCTTTTTTTTGACAGTTTAGATTAAGGGAAAGGCTCGTTTCAGTCTGGGGTCAAGGCATGCACCGTAGCTCATCAAACACTTACAAAAGTATTTATAGATTATCTACCAACAAAAAAACCTAGGAATTAAATCTAAATTATAATAATACAAGAGCGGAAAACAAACTAAGAAAACCAACTTCCATTGCTCTAACTACAAATTTCTAACTAGCTAGCCCATTTCTTATCTTTTTGTGCTTAGTTGAATTAGCTTATTTTGGGTTCAAAATAGTTTATAATCAAAACTTATAATCAAAAGCTTGCTGAGCTAGATTTTGATGGAAAAGAAAAGCAATTCAACCGAGCACAAAGAAATGAAAATTAATCTAATCCCAAACATGCCTAGATATGTCTTGAAGAGTGAAGAAATGAAAATTACCTGGAGGCTTGCATTAGCAGGCAAAGTCTTGTTGAGCCACACATCATGTATCCAGTCAATATCCACAAAGATCCTCCTTATTGTGTATATCATTGGCACCAATGCCCTCACTGGTGGTGAAAACAAGGACAACCCACTGATGATGTTCTCAGTCAATATCTGAAATGAGAGCAAGAACAGGTGCGGTGTTGCTGACCTCACAGCATGCTCATCCCCTCTAGCAAACCCTCCAAGCACATAGGCCAATGGCAAGAACAGCCCCACTGTGGTTCCAACAATCACATACATCCTGAACCACCTGCTCCCTTTGAAGATCTCTTGCTGGGATGATGAGGGGCCTGAAGAAGAAGATGTGGTGTCATGTGATGGGAATGCAAAGTGTGAGAGTGCCAAGATGTATGCAGATGCAAGTGCTGGGAAGACTAGATCAAGGAGCGGGACAAGGCCACTTGCTGAGAACACCAATATGAATGCCACAAGCTGAAGCTCTATCATGCGCAGTGACCCCATCATGCCCCCAGAAGGTGGTGCATTTTGTTCTTGCACTCCTTGTTTCTGCTTTGTGCCTTGTGGAGGAGGCACTGTTTGGTTTGACACTGAAGGCGCAGCAAGAGACACACCTGACATGTTTCTTTATCCTTAATGTATGTCACCGAGGTTGATTTGTCAGAGGTTAGTTAGTTCCTGTGTTCCTTGGCACCAAATCTGGGAACAAAAGGGGCTGTTACATAAACATATATATGTGTTTGTGACATGACATCATTAAAGATAACAGTAACACTACTCAGAAAATTTATGGCAGAATCATTAACAGGAGTCATGGAGTGGTTAAAAAATATAAAGTGGTAGGATAAACTCGTTCATTCAAAAATCAATAAAATGTCGGATCACTTTAACAACTCAATTCTGACAAAAATTTTCTGAAGATAATTATAACAATGCATGTATTTTAGATAACCATCAATTCAGTTTCAATCAAGGTACGTAAAAATTAAATGGGTTGCTGACTTGATAACATGCAATTAAGACTAAGAATACAAATGTGTATGCAGCAAGTGCAATATGATGACCATACATACCCAAAAGGTATGATGAAAAAAATGACGAGTTGAGAAGGAGAATTCAAGATTGATTGTTGCTATTGGCAAATATTTTCAGATGAAAATTTAATGAAGCTAAAAAAAGGAATGTAAAAGAGACACAGAAAAATTTAGGGAACCTGGTCTTACTACTGAAATGGTCAGAAGAGAAGAGAAGAAGAGGCAGAACTATTGATTCAAAATTCAAGCGTTGCCGTAGGTGATGACAGAGGCGAAGAGAGATGAGTGGATGGTTCCAATTTGATGCTACAAAACATAGACATAGAACCGCCTCATCTAACGCAACGTTGTAACGTGTAATGTAGCATGCATGACACTTGTTCCTCTTCCACGTTCGGAGTGGCTAATGATCTGCACGTGTTACATTCTAGTTCTACTTGATTTCATCACTCTATTAGCTAGTTTTCCCCCCTTTTTTGTCTTTTGATCACGTCAAAATATAAAGAATAAAAAAAAGAGTTTTGATATATTTATGATGATTAGTCGGTGTTTGAATTTTATATCTAAGGAGTAACATTATATTTGAGGAGGTAAATGGTAGATATGAACTTTTTTTTTCAATGTGATTAAATGGTTTTTTTTTTTTAGATAACTTTTCACTTGAAGCAATTATGATCGAGTATTGTCAAATACTTAAATATTTCGTAGTAATCTCCAATGCCACTTGTATCAAACATATGGACATACCATCAAATATGTGTTTGGATTGGTGCTTGTAATCTGGGGTTTATATTAATTTGATTCTATCATAATTGATTTTGAATAAAAGTGAATTGATGTCAATATAATTTATGTTTAGATACTTTCATCTTAAAAATGATTATGATAGAATAAATATTATTTAGATGATAACAATTAAAATCACTTTTGGATATGTAATTACCAAAAAAGGCATAAGTTCTATACTACACTTTTAAGAATTTAATTTAAATGTACTGAATTTTATACTGTCAACTAATAAAAATAGTAAAAAGTATCAACTCACATAAATAACTATCTATTATAATAAGAAACTCACCATAATTTTTTATTTTTTCTTATTTTCTTATTTTTTTTATTTTTATTGATTAACAATCAATATATATCAATTAAATTCTATTTTTAATATTACCTTTTTATTCCATTTTTATTTTTAAGATATCTATACCATTATATGAAAAGGACTTTTTGATAACTATCTTTGGTCTCTCCTGGCTCAATTTAAACTTTTTTCAAGTCCGGACCTACGTTAGACTAATATGACGATGATCTATATTATTTTATTCTATAAAGGATTTAGAACACTTTAACTGCTCTCACAGCACTTGCTGCTCCAACTCACTCCAATTAATCATTCGCTAAAAACCCGTCCCAGCCCCAACGTTCCCAATCTCTGCACCCATTTCAGCCATCCTTTCTCGGAAGCCTTAGGCACGGAGTTCCTCCTTTTTTGGTAAATTGCTTTGGTCTAACCGACTCCAAGCTTTTCCCATTTCATCCACCATTCTAGTGCATTTTGCACTTTTCTATTGTTGTATTCTTTGTTTATCTTCTGCAAGGATCACCTGTTCCAAACATAAATTTGGCCACGCTCTGTTGCTCTGTGATTCCATCACCCATCACAAGGACCCTTGCTTTTGAGAAATCTGTCAGTATCTACCGTTACAAGTTTTGCCTTTGATGTCTCGACCGCAAAAGTTGATGTTTTTTCCATACCTGCTGGTGGATGTGCTGCATTTTGATTTCGGATGTTGACGTATTTTTTTTTTTTTTTCAACTTTTTTCCAAATTTTGAATATGATAGGTCCTTTTTTTATTTTTCTTTTTTCGTAAAACACTGCTGAGAAGTCACTATATAACTGTAAGTTTGTCACACATTTTGTGTCAATTTCATTTCTTGGAATTTTATGTATAATTTGGTCAGTAAAATGAGACTTTGGTTATGCGTAAATATTCTACCATATTCTCATGGGCAACCAATTTTTTTATTTTTTTTTTAATTTTGAAATTTAATTTAAGATTATTGGTTAAGATCGTGATTGTAGCATCTATGCAAGCCATAATGGTTCGCTTAACCGAATACTTCTTCCCTTCTCTCATACCCTTTTCAATTCTTTTTAAAGTTTATTTTGTTTTCAAATTATGTTTGCCTTTCAACGATTATATAGGTGAAGTATTTGTCGAAAGTTCTGCTAGAGGAGGCAAGGTTCTTTTTTCGGCTACTAAATCTCGCTATTCATTGCAGAGGGTGTAACAAGCTTTGATGTTATTCATATTAACTGTTGACTAGAACAGGTTGACTTCTTATGTCTCACCCACTGCTACGATATATCATATCTGGTTCTCAAGTGCATTATACTATTTTTTTTTGGGTGCTACTTAGCGTGTTTCATGTTGGTTATAGAATTTAATTTCTGATTCTTATTTTGTATGTTTTATAGTTAATTATATTTTCAGGCTTGGAGAAAGCAACAAGCCACTGGTAACAAGGTTGTTGCTCTTACCAAGAGCCTCTCTAACATATCAAGAACTTCCTACTGTGAGCTGGTAATATAATTTTGTCAAAGCTCTTAAGTTTAATGCTTTATTCTTTGTTTTTAGAGGTTATTGTTTTCTTCCTATACATTTTGCTACCATTTGCTTGCCTTCATGTAAGTCATAGTTTTTCCATCCTTCCTATAATAAATAATATATCACTTAATTTCCATAAAATTGTGGACACAAACTTCTTTTAACCGCTTTCAGCGATCCAGGAGCTTTACAGATTGGGAATGCGAAAATTGCAGCATTTGTCCTTCAAATGGCAGAGTCATGCTCATCGATGGTACTTCAATAATTCATGGGGCATACTTACAAGCTTTTAGTTATGTCATATTCTTATTCAGTTATTTGCGTTGATGTGTTTTTTTTTAATAATTATTTGAATAATTATATTAATATTATTATAAATAAAATTATACAAATATTATTTCGAAAATTATAAATAAATTACATAAATATTTTTAAGATGTTATATAATTGATGTGACTTTGTCATAAATAATATCAAATTTACATGTAAGAATATTAACATTTTAGAAGCCGAAACTCGTTAACATTCTATAAATATAAGGTGTAACATATAAAATAGATAAAAAAAAAATAGAAAATCAGTCTTCAGTTTTTGTATATGACGAGCGCAACAAATAAATATTAAAAGCAATAAATTTATGAATTCAATTATAATATTTTCAGTTCAAAACAAGGAATACAAAATCCACAATTAGTTATTGCCCACCAAAAACAATTCATTAATTGTTCTCTTTGCTGTCCCATGTAGCACAGGCGGTGGTTTCACCTCACTTCCCGAATACGAATCACATAGCAACAAATTTGAGGAGGCATTGTCGTCAACATATCATATTGGAAAGCATAAGCTCAACGTACATAGTCTGTTCAGAGAGGAGAAAAGTCATAACCCAGAACTCATCTACAAATCTCATCCCAGAGCTCATTTGTTGGTCGCCGGCATCCATCATCTATCTCGATAAGGAATAGTGAAAGCTTGTTTTCTTGTATCTTCAGTTGGTGGAAGATAAGGGCAATCAAGACTTTGTCTTTTGTCATCAATTTTGAATGGGAGAAACTCAATGCAGAAATGACATGGAGTTGCTTCAGCCCAAATCATGGTGGAGGATCAAAAACCCAGTGAAAGACTTCAAACGCAAAAACACCCAAATTATCTTATTATTGCGTTCGAGGAAATTAAACGTGCGTTCAGTGTTTCAAACGCTGAAACAAACACCCACCAAATTGGTTTGTTCGTGCTTCATAGGGTATGCGGCATCCATAGGGCTTTTAACATTTTAAGGGGAACCTTTTCTTTGAAGTGTTAATTTGAACTAGGTACGAGATGTTGGGCACTGAAGCGCTTGTGCTCCTAGCGTGCCCTAAGGCATCTAGGAGCTCCACAAGGGCACTTGGGCGCTTTGGAGCTATTAAGATCGCCCTAACATATCTGGAGGTGCCTTTGAGGGACTCCAAAGTGAGTGCTCTAGAGTGGTCATGGATGCCTTGGCACACATCTTAGGACACTCTAGCTATTAGGGCGCCTTGCTAAGTTGGATGTGCCCTACACGTCTAGAGGGCACCTATGTTTACTATTTGATATATTTCACTCGAAACATGTATATTTATGAGTTTTTCCAACTTGTTTTGAATTTAGCGAAAAGTTTAAGGATGTATTTGAATTGGAGTTTACAAAATTGATTTTGAAGCAATTTGATTTTCTAAACTTGATTTTGATCAAAAATAAATTTGTTATAATTTGATTTATGTCTGAAAATTTTTAACCTAAAAATGAGTTTGACAAGATGAATAGTATTTAAATGATATTGATTAAAATTGCTTTTATATATAAAATTATTGAAAGGGACATTTTTTATATTATAATAAACTGTCATTCATTTTCCAAATGAAAATTATAAAGGCTACAAAAGTCAAAAAGGTGTCAATCAAGAGGCAATGTGATCTCTTTGAACTGAAAAGCAACAATTTGTTGCTTTGGGTCAAGCCGCCGTTCAAACCCAAAAAATCACCGTGAAATCTCACCGAGAAATTGCCAAACATGTATTTTATCCACCAAAATCCTGTCTGCAGTCACTCAACCCCCCGTTTATCAATGTACAAAGCCAATCCAAACAGGAGTGTTACCTCTCACATGAGTAGTGAGCCAAAATGTTACCACTAATTAAGGTGCAGTTCCGTAGCCTCATGCTAAAACCGAACATATGTTGGTTTCAATAGCAATGATTTGTGATCTTAGGCTTACATTGGTTGAGCAATTGCTTGAAATAATAATTGAAAAAAACTCCTGATACAGAGAAAACGCATTAATTCTGAATGGCTTACATGCCCATGTGTTCAAACCCAATTAATTATTTGATAAAACACTGACAACAGATTTCCCTACAATAAATTATACATCAGATTAAGCTGATAGTGCATATTTCTTTTACCAACTTATTCAAAATAGGCTAGCTAATAATATAAATATAAGCAAAATTGTCATCTACATCTTTGATGAAGCCAAGCTAGTACAAATAAATGGTGTAATGCAATGTTCCAATTAACTCTTCCGGAATTGATATTATCATTATCAGCTACAGACAGCTTCGACCGCTAGTTTCCTTGATAAACCAGTGCACAAGTTGGTTTTGAAATTCTCTTCAGTTAATTTTATGACACATTCGCTTTTGTTTATGCATGCCTGCAACAACAATCAAATGTTTAAAGATTTATCAGTATAATAACCCTTAAAAATGAAAAGGAAAAAAAAAAAGGGGAAAAAAGGGGACTAAACACTGGAAAGATGCATGAAGTATCTTCTAGTAGAAGAAAAAGACTGATAACTGAGGTGACCAACATAAGCTGGACTTTTGCTTTAAATATCAAATCAAGAAACAAGCGATAGTCAATTTGATAATGGGTCCGTTTGATTTAATTTTTGGGAGATGATTTTTTGAAAGAAGGTCTTTTAAAAAAATTATTTTTAAAAGAATAATTTTTATTTGGTTTGAATATGCCAAAAGTAAGTTTAGGAAAATGAGTTTTGTTTAGATAGGATAAAGTAAAATTACTTTTGGTTGTTGATGTGAGAGTAATAGTAAGATTCTTAGAATGAAAAGTAACTTCAAAGATACTTCTTTCAAAAGGCTTTTTAAAATTTCAAAAGGCCTTTTAAAAGTAAAAAATTAAACCAAATACTACCATATACAAAGTCATTTTCCTTTTTCTATAAGTTGACTTATGGATTATGATATTTCACGCAACAAGTATTTGAAATGCCGGAAACAAATTGGATCCAATGTGGGATTCGTGATGATCTTGTTGTCTACTTCACTAATAACATGAATAAAATGAGGTTCATAATCATCCTCGTCATACTGAAAACAAAGCATACAGAAAAGAAGAAATTATGAATACCACCCAAGAGTTAGTGTTCTAATATTTATTGATGACAAGGTGCTTCGGCATTGTTAATATGCACATAGAAATATGACATCTCTTAATTTAATAACAACTAAGCCTTTTCCCACTAAATGAGATCGATTAAATGAATCAACTAGCACCAATGCATCATATTATAAACCATGTCTACAAACCATGATATCCCTTAATTATGCAACAAATTTTGACAAAGAAAATCTCAGTAGATATGTGGAGAAGAAAACTCAAATGCAAAAGAAAATAAATTACAAAAATACATACCTTTTCAACAGCTATGCTAGAATTGGGATCATGGCAATCTCCCTTCAGGTAAGATCCACATGTTCCAGTGGGGGTTCCAAAGCTAGCAAATTTTACAACAGATATAACTGTGTTACTTGGGCACGTTAGACGAGCAAGAGGGGTGTTTTTGTTATTCTCTATTTTATCTTGACCCTGAGAATCAAGTTTGGCAGAGGGGTAATCCTCGGCAACAGGGGCACATACTCCAGACACTTTACGTCTTAGGAATCTAATTTTTGTGGGATCTCCACCTTTCTCCTCAAATATAACGAGAATATTTCCAGATGGCTTGAACGAAGATCGTGGAACATGATACCTGATCCATAGGAGTTACAAAATGTTTTATTAAAACAAAAGAATGGTATATGAGAATCTACCAAATAAACTTTTAATTCTTTATAGTTATCATGGATGCTTTCTACTCTAGACCACTTCTCAGATAAGCATATGATGTAGAAAGAGCTACAAAGTAACTATATCACAACTGTACAAGTGCACTATGGATTTTAATTCACTATAGAAATTGAGAATAGCCTCTTGAAAACCTAAACACGACATACATAACTTACTAAGTCTTCAAATATACCCTATGAAAAGTCCTTGTCATGATTTGACAAAATAAAGAACCTGTCAAGGAACTGACCTGCGCCATCAACTGCATCAATTTGTATATAAAAACTTATTTTAGTATTTTTTCTTTGTCTATTTCAAATAGTTAATGAAGTTCGGCACAAAACTTTTTCACCCACTTTAAGTTCACATATCTAAGGTAAATTTTTTTTTTTTTTGTAATATAAGGTGGGGAAAAAAAAGACAGTGCATTTCAATTTATCAACTTCACTTAAAACATTAATGCACATAATTTTACCATTCCTGTGTAGGTTCTCCACAACCATTGGCACATTTTTCGGGACGGAATTTGCCTCTGTAGTCACATTCTTGAGCACACTTTCCAACACTTTTCTCAGGCCAAAATCTTCCAATTTCTTTTCCATTTAACCAAGCTAGACCTTTTCCAATCTGCGACATATCCAATGCAACTGGTTCGTCCCCAGGCGGAGCAACCACAACAGCCTACATGGCCAAGAGTTATATTTTAAGCTGCTTAAAACACAATACTTAATGGAAGATATATTGATTCCCATAATCCATGCCAGACAAAAACATCATTACCTTGTACCATGTCAACGGCTGCCCTTTTGGTGGTTCCAAAGTAGATGTCCAGTTCACTCTATTCAACCCATTTCCCCGGTATATCTTAAGGTGCTCTCCTTCCACTCCAATCTGACAAAGCAAGAAATAGAAGAGATCAAAGGATAGATGCTAACAAACAATTTTCATGGTTAATACCATCCTAAAGTTTCTTTAAAAAATTAAGTATGAGGTAGCAGGAGCTGTCAATATACTTTGTAAGTCCAGGCATAAGAAGACAAGTATATTGTACCATTGTTGAATCCATTAATCTTTACACTTGTTATGCCTGCTTCTATGAAGTCATAAAATGCTCCAGCAGTCTAATAGCATAATAAGAAAATAGAAATGAGAGTTGAACTCATTTAAGGGGGACGAGGAAAAAAAAAAAACACTCATTACATTCAACAATGTCTGCATTACTCACGATTTTGTAGGTATCTGTATCTATCTGTCTTCTGAAAAAACATTAAAGTCGTGAAGAATAGTTTCCTTGTTGGTGCAATGATGAATGAATTTAAATTAAGCATTACTCTCGAATGAATTCTTCACATTTCTACTGACATTTTTTAAAATTCCATGAATAAGGGGAAAAACACATAATTGACTCGGAGCTCAAAAAGAAGCACAACTTGGAAGAAGTGCTTTTCTCTTTGTCCCAATGTGTGATTGATAAAACTGACAACTTAGTACTGAAATTTTCAGGGAAAAAGAAAAAAACTGAAACTGGATTAGTATGTATAAAAGTTTTATTTTAGGTGCTGAATCCATTACAAGAAACTATCTGCACTTATAAATGATCCAACATTAAAGGAAAGTATTATCGCTTATTTAAGTAATTATGTTAGAAAATGTTTAATGATAAATGTATTTAGTGGCCTTCGTTTTCTGAATGCTTTTGGTACTTCAGCACTAAATTTCACTTGTGGAAGGTATTTAATAAAACCCATGAAATCAATCTAAGTGCTGAAAAAGTTTCAGCATTGAATAGATTTTTCAAATGACCCGTAAGTCATTGATCAGAACATAGCTCAGCATACTTGAAAAGATGAGGGAGTGTATTAGATTTATATAATTCAAAGCAAATATATCTTGGGGTTTCTGTATTGGGTTAACAGAATTCAGTCCAGTTTTGAATGCCAAAAGCCAACTATAAGCCTTTTATGATCTGGACTCTGGACTTCACATGATGAAATGCATGCGCACTATGAGGTGTAGTGACAGAATACATCAGACAAAACCAGGTAGTAAAAATGTTGGGAAATACATAATAGATTGTATGGTATTTGATGTTATGAAATAAAATCATTCAAAATTCTGGATGGCAAAGATATAGGCCTAGATGGCAACAGATTACCAGACAGCAATTTGTAGATGGTGATGATGTTTGTTATTGAAAATTAAATTCAATTATGAGCACAGAGATCAATCCGAAACATTTCCCATAATAGAAGTCCTTCTTTTCCACTTATTAGGCCCATATTATGATAGGAAAGTTGTGTTTCCTTTTGAGTTATTATGAGCACTTAAAGTCTCAAGGAAAATGGATGTTCTAATTCCGTACAGAGCAACTCACTCACCGGTAAGCCAACTACTAAGCTCAACAAAGCGATATCATTGTTCCCTGCCTTGAGAGAGATGGGATTATCAAAAGTGAGTGGTACTCCAGATGCAGTACCTAGAAGACAAAAGTTAAAATTATGAAAAATATAGGAGAATATAAAGCATATGTAAGAGCTTGTGTTAATCTTTATTCATAACTATCCTCATCTACATTTTGGAATTCTTTATCATCATCTCCATAAAATTATTCTTCGATAAAAAAAAAAAAAAAAATATATATATATATATATATATATATAAACTCTACTCATCTAAAATGACACAATTCATTAGTTTCAAGAGTCCATATACAATACATATCTCAGGCTTCACTATCCAGCAAAAAAATGAAGGCATTTAACAATATTGTATCCGATATATGACAGGGCAATTGAAAATCCTTGTAATCCATTTCGTTTCCTTTCTTTTCTTTTCTTACTTCTCATCTTCCTTTTTCCTTCATTGGACCTAATAGCTTGTACTGAATTTCATAATGTCTACAATTCTCAATCCTTATATGATCACGTGAGGATAATTGATTAACAAAACATAAAGTAATGTGATTACTATCTGTCAGAGGATAACCTTGATAATCCTGATTCACAAAAGCATGAAGAGCATGACCCATGGATTCTACTATGAGAACTGGTTTGCTTCCGTTCTTTAGAAACTCCTCATTTTCAGCAACAAATATACTGCCATCAATGGGAAAATTAGCTTTAATCAACAACTGATCTACTTTACAAATACACTTAATTATTATACATGTCTATGTCTGTCACATTGTATATAATGAGCTTATAATTTATTATGAAAAGAATAAGAATGCACAATATAGCAAATACCCAAACTAAAATCGTAGCAACCCACCTGGGCCTTTTGAAGAACACCATATCAGATTCATAAAATATTTGAGATTCCTATAGCCGAAGCCTATAGCATACTGAATGTCACAGTGGCGATATTCATCAACTATATTCAGAATATTTGTCACAGTGGACAATGTTACTTATCAATCGGGGAAGGATAATAGCATAAAAAGAAAGAACACTTGATCCTCACCGACAAATAGATCACAAGAAGTAAGGTCATTGCATCCAGATTAGTTTTTTGCAGGTTGGAATTCTGGCTGTGGCAGTTAGTGGATTGAAAACAAGGGAGATTGAGGAAGTGAGCTTTCGTCTTTAACTGCTAGGAACATTAAAATTCCTTGAAGACTACCTCTTTCTAAGTCTCTTAGCTTGCTAACTATTTCATTTTCATAACAGTATTCCTTGTATGTTGTATGCTTTGTACAGTGCAGGGTCTTCTCAATTGGAATCTGCCGAATCTGTTGATTACATCTTACATTTTCCTTCACCCCGAATCCACCCAAAAGGAGGGGAAAAAAATTCATTCATTAAAAAAGAGAACGAATATTAGCTGCAATTTATGGAAACTGGAGAGATTTTTAGATTGAGTGTAATTACATTCTCCAGTTCTTCAACATGACAATCCAACAGATAATATGAACATATATTGAAACAGAAAATGCTCCGATATTGCCACAAAAGGCAAACAAAAACCAGAAAAAGCTCTGAAGCATTTTATACTTATAAAATCAACTCATCACGTTTTGGCCACATAAAAAATATTTACCAACATTTTCTTGATGAATGACGCAGGTAAACCGGTGGAAAATATATGAAGCATGACTCTATCTACATCTACATTTTTATACAAACTATTACTCAAAGTAAAGAAAGTACATAGGATACCCGCACAGTATTATGCAGAGGCACATGTTTCATTCCTTTATCATCTTAATTGATCAATATATGCTCTTAATTGTTTTTTTACCTTGTTGTCTGCCACAAGTAGTCAGTGGTATCTTTGGTGGTACTGATGTGGTCGACAAAGCCGTTTTTGACAAAGTCTGCATTCCCCCATATCCCTACCTTCTCCTTGAATACATCCCATTTGAAAGTTTTTACACCTTTACCTGATTGCTGCAAATTCTCAGGAATCATTGCAACTATATTTGTTTGGGAAGTAACCTGTTGAAGACTTCATGACTAAGTGTAAGGATAATAAAAAGAAAAAAAAAAAAAAAAGTAAATAGTCAGGTTAATAAAATCATTGTTTTACGTTTATTTAATGAGTTTAAGTTTAATATAGAGTTAGTGTGGAACTTCTATACACTATCATCAATTCTTGTGTTGTAACCTCTTTGAGTTAACAACCACATGAAGTGTCAAACAAGTTAAATGATGTGGCACTACATCTAACTCATTAAATGATGTGTCAATATATCATTGGATGCGTGTGTAAAATTTATTATATTGACAGTACATCAAAATTAAATGCTCATTTCATTCCTTTATCATGAAATTAATTATTATTACTATTATTATAGTGAGAAGAAAAAATGAAATTAACTTAAATTATAACTTCTATTGTAGAAAAAAATTTCCATTATGACTGATTTTGGCCATGCTACAAGTATCAATTTCAGTTTGACAGGGTTGGCACTCGCATATATCTAAACACCAAGATTTTAAGGATGATAATCATAGTGTTGATATGATTTTCTCTGGGTGTATGCCAAACTCAGTTCTTGTTCACGACCTCCCAAATTTGCATTACTTCTGAAAACACTTCTGCACTTATTTCCTATGTAATATTCAACATCACTGAAATTTTGAGCAATATTGCAAATCTGAACCCCTTGATGCTGATTTTAGTGTATCCTTAAGACAAGGTTACATTGTGAAGGAAAGATTTCAGTGGAATGAAGGAACAACAATAACGTACCTTTGCTGTGTTGAACACTACATTCTTGCAATCAGGAAGAATGCTAACTGACCATGCCGGCAGGTAATATGATAAAGGCTGCACATGCTCCTGATGAGTCAGTATAGACATCAGCCTGCAGAACAGTAGTTACAATATGATAAAGCTAAAATTTATTTCCTTGAAACAAATTGTAGACAGTCTGGTCTCAAAAACTCTGCTGCCTCCCTTATCAATAAAATGAGACAAGCATGAGGGATCAATATCATAGGTGACCACTTGAACCGTGTTAAGTCAGTCTAGCTTATAATCATTCTTGCAGAAAATGCAGAACTTGCCAATAAAAGCAACCACCGTCCCCTCTCCCAGAAAGCCTTGTAAGTAACATTAAATAAATCAAAAGGAGAGCGAAAAAATGTTCTGCTGTTCTGAAACAGATGAATTGACATTATAGTATTTATAATTTTAATTGTAATACATGCAGTATCTAGCAGCATGACAAGAAGGTCTACAATAAAGAATAAGCAACAATGCAAGCTTTATGGTTTGGATGTGGGGTAGGATTGATGACTAAACAAAAGGCAATCTGTTTGTTCTAACCATGAAAGTCAAATGTTTGAAGGAAGGAAAATACCTCCACGGAAGGACCGAGGGAGATATTAACCGATTTACCATTAAGCATACATGCTCACATAACTTGATAGCACTGTGAAGTTCCTTAAGATGTCCCCATTTTGGGGATCTGCGTAACCCTGTGATTATATGATAAATTTAGTCATCAGTAAAATTTCAGAATTGACTATGAAGAATATTTTCTTTTTGACACAGTAAACAGACTTATCGACAAATTGTGTTACAAAATAAAAACTTTGGATGGCTTACCATACTCATCTATAGGGGCATCATAGTCATAACTTGTAGCAGTGAATGGACCTCCTGTACGCCCAAAATTTGTTCCTCCATGATACTAAGCCACAGGGATGAGACAACGAGGTCAAGACAAGAGAAAAATAAACTAACATATGGTGTATCATTTACATCAAGGTCCTTTTTTAATGGTTTCTCCTAGTAAAATAAAATGTTTAGTACCTGCAAACATAATAAATTGAAACCAAAGGAAAAAATAAAAAAAAAATCAATACCAGTAGTAGTTCTGTACACTTCCACCTTTCTGGAAGAAACGTGCAACAGCATATGCGACATCTTCAGGTGGCCTATGAGGAGTTGCGCCCCCAAAACTTTTAAACCTTCAAATAGCAGAAAATCCCAGCACGAAAGAACATTAAACGTTAGATACATTGCATAATGCAAGATCGAAAGCAAAAATTAAACTTGTGCATACTTTTAACTCCTTACAGTCTTGGTTCTAAGTAAACTGAAAAGGCTAAATTTTCAAAATTGACATGCTTATTATTTTTGCCTAGGCTTGAGTCTAGTAGATGCATTTAGTGTGTCTTTGCACCCTTGCAGAGGCAGATAAATTAAAATCCATGAACTATTCTTTCAATGATAACACACTCAACAATTTGCAATAAAATAACTATTTTAGTTATTACGGTTAAGAAATTAGTTATAACTCATAAGCTTAGTTAGTTATACTGTTAGGGATGTTAGTTACTAACTAACTACCTTCTGCTTGTATATAAACTGATAAGGTAAGAGAGATAACTCAATTCTTTCATTCTTCTCAGAATTAACTACAGTAATTTTCAGTTTTACATCTTACATAATTGTCCAACAAAGCCAATGAAGCATGACACATGTGGTAAAGGCTCGGGACGGACCCAAAAGGGTATGGATTCGAGTCCTCCCTGGCGCTATGAGGCCTTTGTTGATGGATAATCACGTAAGCACCTCCATGTATTTCAGTTGAGCCGTGCTTTGGCCCTGGTGGGATGTCTGGTGCCTAACCCACCTAAAATTTTGTTAATAAAATAAAAAAATAAATAAATAAAAAAATAATTGTCAAACAAAAATGGATAAAGATAATTTCTGACTTATTCTCAACAAATAAATTATTATTATTATTATCATCATTATTATTATCCAGAATTTTCATCACCATGAAAAAAAAAATTAATGCTATTTTCTCTTTTAGTGTCATTTTACCTAGTAATAATTGCAGCTTTCTAGTGACAAATGATTTTCAATGTTATTTTGATAATTAAAGATTGCTTCTTTATTTTGTTTGCTAATAAATTATCAATTAAGGATGTGTTTGTTTGAGGTTTTTTTGGGTAAAAAATTATTTTTTTCATCAAAAAAGTCAATTTTTATATATTTAGATAATTTTTAAAAATAATCAGATTCTAAAAAAAAAATATTTTCAACTTTTTAAAGAAATTAAAAATAGTAATTTTTGAAAAAAATTAATTTTTAATTTTTTTAATTATATATAAAATTTAATCTTTAAAATTATTTTTTTAAAACTGAAATAAACACACCCTAAATAAAGTTCAATTCCGGATTTGGAGAAGAAGGTGGTGTTGGAACCTGAAACCGAGGCTGATGTTGCATTCGCGAAGGGGGCTTGGCGGTTTCCGGTCACTCAAGAACCTATGTCATGCTTTCTTTGTGTATTTGAATATTCTGCGTGGATTAACCGCAAAGCTGCCCTTCGAGTTTCTAGCAGCTGCACTCATTTTTTTTTTATTGTAATTATTTTAAAGGAATTAATTTGGGTAAAAAAATTTAACATTTTTATCCAATTATCTGTACCTATGCATGTAGCGTTGGATATAATAAATACAAGAATTATATATTTGGGATTGCCATAATATTCTCTTATTTAATAGGTGAGAGATTAAATTTTTAAGTATTCAGAATCATATGTTTAACGTTTCTTTCATTCAAATCAACATTTTATTGATATTTACTTCGGTGGTAAAATTTTTCCTTCCTAATTTTAATACAACTGTATATTCAAAGCTCAAATCCAAAACCTTTAATTAAGCTAGCATAGCCTCGCATTTTTTGAGCTGCGTTCGTTGGTATAAGAATTAAGTATTTTTATGGTAATATATAATTAAATGTTTATATAAAAAATTTCATAATAATAATATATTAAAATTATATTTTATTTTATCTTTATATGGAATGAAAATATAAGTAAAATTTAAAAATAATTCAGTAAACATTTAATTCAGTAAACAGTTTCAATCTTAATTACGTCACAATTCCATTATTGACTTATCAACAATTGGACAATTGGATAAAAAATTATCAAAAGACTAGATTATCAGGGGACTAGTTGGAACATCTAAAAAATTTATCATAATTGTTAACAAAATGAAAAATGTTTAAGGGTCTATACTATTTTTCTAATTATTAGCAGAGCCTCCATGAAAAAAAAAAATATTATAATTATTGGCAGAGTCCCCAGGCATTACTCTCAGAACAGCTACATTATGAGCTTGTAAAATAAACTTCCAGGAGTGCTACTTAGCATGAAAGTTAATTCGTGCAAGTGCTAGAAACGGCTAATAAAAAATGTTAGATATCCAAATTTTTGCCAGAATTTTAGTGCCAAAATAACGTGGTATTATTATTAATCTTTGGATCCCATTATTTTATATCATTTAATCACTATTATGATTTCTAACAAAAATTGTGGTTACATTTTTCTGGCTTTGTAGTATTGCTCAAGGCTAATAACCAATCACAAGCGGATTTACATGATGGTTATATGATTAGATGAGGAGAGAGAAAATTAATTAAAAAACATAACGCAAAACTTTAACATTCCTGTATTAACATTTGTACATCGGATCACGAAAACCATTTTGTACCTTCCACATTCTCCATAAACTTTTTGACGAAGAATATGAATAATGGACTTCAGGAAGCAAAGGTTAAAAGGTGAATCCAACTTACCATCCAGGCCAGTTCTCGGTCCAAATTTTGGGCCTATTTGGAGACGTAGGTGTAAATTGGTTTACAAGTATCAATCTGCAAAAGAATCATGAATATTCAAGTTATCATCTAATTATGATTGGCAATTTTCAATATATTCTTGTAAATAGCACGTTACGAATCTAAGTTAATTCAATTTGAGTTTACAATATTAATAACAACCCCTAGTTAATTATAATCTTACCACAGGATCTGGAGCATCCCATTGTTGGCACATTATCCAAGGAACACCTGTGTTTTGAGAAACTGCCATTTTTGCAGCCCACATTGCATATTTCTTACCTCCTTCTCTATAAAATCTTTCGTAGAGTCCATATTCATTTTCTATCTGCAATATTTTGAAGATGCTAGAATTATTGGATCATATATGTTCAGAGGACAAAGTAGACAAGCATATTGAAAAAAAAAAAGCTACCAAAGCATATCTATACTTGCCTGGGATAAGATGACGGGACCCCCTTGTGAGGCAAAAAGCTTCTCTTGTTTCATAAGGTTCACTATATACGTAGTAAAGTTCTGCATATGATACTGAACCCCAATAGCTGACTAACTTAGTGCTACAGTTAAATAAATGAAGATGGTAATTGAATAATTGAATCTTAGTATGAATTACAATTCAAAGTCCTCCTGACATACCATAAAAGGCTCATTGTAAGAACGGAATACGGTGCCTGGAATAAAATGCAACCACACTGGTACACCACTGTAACATACAGCTCTGGTTTAAGAATTATGAACAAAAATGTACCTCCCACACTTATTTTTCACACGATTACTCTACTGGTTAATGATATGTAAATGATTAATATGGTTTGTTATATAATAAATTCAACAATAGTTAATTAATATTATGTAAGTGGCTATCTATACGCAAATTTTTAGTTAAGCATAGTTTTTTTTTTTTTTTTTGGGTTTCAAAGAGCACCTAATAGAGCTAACTGATGTAGAAATTGAATTTCGACCCAACACTAATAACTCTTTGGCACAAGGATTAGTAAAAGTATCATTTGAGGGGTAACTCATTTGTCTTAATTATGAATTTTAATTCAATAAAAATCAATATTATCGTATTAATTATAAAAAATACACATACAGCCTACCTACTACTGGTTTTCCTATAACAAAAATCATAGCAAAGGCAATAATTACATACCCAAAATTCCATTCTGCAGCAACATGTGGGCCTATTCGAAGAATCAGATACATTCCAGCCCTCCGGACAATCTTCGCAAACTTGACAAGATTGAACCGTCCTCCAAAGTAATACTAACATTTCATCATGTATAAATAGTAGAAAGAAAAAAGTCTTAAATTTTCATCTCACACTATAAGGTCCTAGACTAGGAGCACGTTAAGCTAACAAGTACTGCATCTAAACTACTTAATGTTACTCACTTTGCGTGGAGAAAGTTCATGGCCATTCCAAAAAACATAGGTTTCGATCACATCAGCTCCTCCTTCCTTAGCTGCTTGAACAAGTCCCGGCCACATCAACCACATAACAACGTATCACACAAACAAATTAATTATCACTTATTAGTTATCAAAATCCAAAACATAAAAGGAAAAAAAAAACAAAAAAAAAGAAACCACACTAGTTGTTAGGAGACATTGGCACCCAATGCCAACGCGAATGAAGCAGATAGGAATAAGAAGAACAAGACAATATTGAAACACAGCTTCATTTTGAGACATGGAAAAGCGAAGCTATGTATATTTGCAGGGTCTTTTATAGGAGCGGAATAAGAAAAGCAAAGCTAGCTAAAGCGCATGCGTGTTAGTGTAATTCATTATTCAGTGTCACACATGCGTGTTTTGTTGCCATTGTGGTCACCAAAACTGGAAACTGACTAGGACAGAGATAAGCAACATATTTCTAACATGAATTTTTTATAATAATGTTAAGCATGGTACTACTTATATTATCTTATATTTATATATATGTTATTATTTAATTACTATTAAATTTATTTCATTTGTTATACATTTATACTTTGATTTTGTTACATAAATGTATATAAAAGATAACATATCCAAAAAAGTGAAAAACACTTATCTAGCATTTTTTTCCATTCTTGGTGTATTTAATATAATAGTAATTAAGTTAAGTGTATTAAATTAATAAACTATTAGCATAACATTATAAATGAATGCTACGTTAATTATTTATTTATTTATTTAATAAATTTTACTTGAATATATTAGATTAAATAAGATTTTTTACTCTATTAAGTTTGAGACAAGCATTGACCACATAATTAAAGTAATATACATTTAATAATATAGAGTAAAAAAAATTTCTACAACTACTTGTTTCATGCACAAAAGCAAATTATATTTTGCCTTTCATTTAGAATAAAGAAACATACATAATACCAACAAAGAAATAAAGGATTAATGTAACAATGAGTTTTCTTTTTTTCCTCCGGTTCTTTATCTTCATCTATAATTTCACTTATCTCTCTTTATTTAGTTATCCTTAGTGTTGGGAAAAATACGGGGGTTTGGAGATATTTGGTTAACACTACGGTAAATCCTACGACACATCATTCGTGGTCGGGACTAAGGTTACCCTTTAACGCTGTTGTACAGTCCTCCAAGAAAATTCACAAAACCATCTACCAATTACTTGGTGTAGTTACTGCATAACTATTTTAATTTTGTGATCAATTAAAATCATAAAGAATGGGGAAAAAATATATTCCAACGGTGATTTGCATTCATGAAATGATCGTGGACTTCCATCCATGTCATTCAGCACTATTTTATAACGATTTAAAAATATTAAATAAAAATAAATCTTTAACAACCTCTATTTTTTAGTTAATATATTTTATTATTGCAGGAATGCCATTAAAATACTAATTAGTTAAATTCCAAAAACATTTAAAATAGTAATTGCAAACAATATTTAATAACTTAGTAACATCAAATCTAGAATAAAAAAGACCAAAAATATATCATATCAAAAAAACTTAGTAACATATAAAAAAGAAAAAAAAACATGTAATATCCCCTTATTTAGTAATTAAAAAGATTTTTCGAAAATTAGTTAAAACGTATAAGGATTTAGAATTATTCTTTAAAAGTAATTCTATATCTACCAAAAATATTCTGCTAATGATTCTCAAAATAGTTAGTATCAAAAGAAAAATAAGTAAATACATTTATATGTATTCTTTGAAGTATTAAAATATTCAATACTTTTCTCGTTTAATAATTAGGAAGGTTAGTTAAAAGACATTGAAATTTTACAAGAAACAAGATAATACTTATCATTCTAAACAAGTGTTCCAATGATTCTTAAAAATGTTAACGAATCAGAATGTTTTGTCGGAAATATAAGTATTAGAATGAATTGGGATGAAGCCACTAAAAGTGGTGTAATAATAAAAGATTCAAGTGATATGTATAAAATCAGGGGTTTATATCTCATTGTTACTGATGTACCTAAAAAAAGAATGAATTAACATGATTAATAATCTTTGAATGAACAAGTAGATCCTACCATTGTATTTTATTTAATAATCATCATGATTTATTTTTCAAAAAATCTGGTTAATTATCTGACTTTATAGCATTGTTGATTTTTAATATTTGATTTTAAAAAAAAAGTGTTAAATGAAAAAATATGTTTAAAATGTTATGAACATATGGATCAATTCTGAGAATCTAAAACAATAGAACTAAAGAGGAACAATATTAGACCACTGCCATGTCTCAATTGATTCCGTGACAATACTCGTGCAGTTTTACCACACAAAGTGATTGATCAAAAATAGGCTAGAGTTTAAGAGGAATTAGAATCCATACAAAGTTACGCAAACCAAAGAAAGGACTATTTTAGAAGTTCTTAGCTAAAGAAGATCTAACAGGTCAGAGAATAGAGAGACACATCTCTTGACCACTCCCTCAATGAAAAACAAAAAACTACTTGAGGGTATTGTTTCAATTTAGAGATGCTATTCAGAAGAAGCAAGAAAACCATATAACTTTATAATTGCCCGGATTATGAATAAAGCCATATAATTTGACCCTAGGGATGGTTAAAGATGTTGTGGAACTTGACGGCTCAATCTGTTTAACCCATTAAAAATAGTGGTTGAGTTCTATTTTGTAACTCATTTTTTTAAGCATGTTACTTAAATTTGCCCCACATAATTTGCGGGTTATGGCAATATGAGGCAAGTTGATTTGTCAGATGATTTATATATTTATTTTGACATATTGAACTGGTTGACTTATTTAACTCTTTTTTTTCATTTTTTTTAAGTTAGGCCAATTAGCTGGTTAATGAATTAACCCACTTAATCATTATTTTTCTTCATTTTTAGGTAGGTTGATCCACCAACTTGTTAACTTATTTATTTCTTACTTTTTAGTGGGTTTCACTTCAACCCATTTTCAAATAAAAAAGTGAACTTGGTTTTCCCTATTTCTAAACTAACCCATGGGGGCCTGAATAGGATGGGTCAAAGTGGTTTGACCCATTTACCCTCTCTATTTGACTCCATTTACATTGGTTACAAAACTTTGTATCATTAATAACACTAAAAAAGATAGTAATTGATCCGCAACAACCGCCTTTCTTCCAATGTTATCGCTTAGTGTTTTCTCCATTGTGATAACTTAATGTTTGTTTGGTGTAAATTCTTCTAACAGAACCAAATAAAAAATTTAGGGTTTGTTTTATTTCAGAAAATATTTTTTGTTTTCATTTTTATTTTCAATTTTAATTATGAGAATACCACCTTAATTTTAATATGTTTTCAAGATTTTATAAAGGAATCAATAAAAACAGCACAAAATGCTTCTCTTGTCTGTGTTCACATATTTTTTGGTCTGTATATATAATCATTTGAAACTTGTTTCTATACTTGTGGATCATCTTTGCCCGAATTCTTAAAATTGTTGTGTCCCTCGCTGATTATATGTCAAATCAAAATCTAACAATTGAAACCAGTGAATCGATTCATCAGTATAGGGTAACTACGCAAACTCATTAGGAGATTCCTGCAGCTGTCCATTAATATTCACATAATTCGTATGCCAACTAACATATTCATTTTCGCCTTTATACATACCAATTATTTAAGGGTAAGCCATTAAAACCACTCCTAGGAAGTGCTTTATGGGCCTTTAGAAGTCAGTGGAAACCATAACAAACATTAACATTGGCTAATATCTATGAGCTGAGATACTACTAGAATTGATCATGAATTGTTTTGATTAATGATAATATTTTAATGAATTATCTTTCTGAGGTTGTAATGGAACCACATTTTAGATTTTAGCTTACACTTGGTCTCACTCCCATGATACCATTCTATCAAATCAATTCAAATGCAAAGAAACAGCTGGGCTGATTTCACCTGTGATACATTTTGTATTGTACTTGTAAATATTTTAGCCAGCTTGCTTACAATGTAGCACATAACATGAAGCAAAATCTAAAGGAGTGACCTCCCACATTACTAATGATTCAAAATGTTACAACTAATGTGCAGTTTCAGAGCCTCGTGCTAAGAAAATGCATTGATTCTGAATGGCTTACACGCCCACATGTGGAAACTCACGTAATTAATTGATAGCACATTACAGCAGATTTCCCTGCCGTCAATTATACATTAGAACTAGCTTATATTTTAATAAAAGCAAAATTGCTTCTGCTTCTTTGATGCAGCCAAGCTGGTAAAAAGAAATGGTGTAATGCAATGTTCCAGTTAACTCTCCAGGAATTGATAGCACTACTATCAGCTACAGACCGCTTCCACTGCAAGTTTCCTTAATAAACCAGGACAAAAGTTGGTTTTGAAATTCTCCTCAGTTAACTTTATGACACAATCGTTTTTGTTTAAGCATGCCTGCAACAACAATAAACCATATAAAGATCCACATTATAATCCTTTAAATAAGAAGATCAAAGATTGGAACATTCCATGAAGAATTTTCTTGTAGAAGAAAAAGGTACAGATAGCTGAGGTTGGCCTGCATGAGCTAAATTTTTGCTTTAAATATCAAAAAGCAAGAACCAAGGGATCGCCATTTAGATTGGTAATAATCCATTATTTTTCTAATATTTATGATAAGGTGCTTTGGCGTTGTTATAATGCACTCATAGCAAAACTAACATGATTACTAGACAGCCAATCACAAACTCATAAGAACCATGGCTTTCCTTAATTGTTTAACTAATTTTGACAATGAAAATCTCACTAGACATGTGGAGAGAATAACTGAAATGCAAAACAAAAGACAAAATATCTATTTTGGTCCCTGACGAAAATTTCGGGAGACAAATTAGTCTCTCAAAATTTGGAAATCCACAAATAGTCCCTCATCATTAAAAAAGGGAGACATATTAGTCCTTCCGTACAGAAATTTTAAGCATTTTTGTTTATACGAATCTGTACGGAGGAACTAATATGTCCCCCTTTTTGAATAGCGAGGAACTACCCATGGATTTTCAAATTCTGAGAGACTAATTTGTACCCCGAAATTTTTGTCAAGGACCAAAATGGATATTTTGTCAAAACAAAATAAATTGCCAAAATACATACCTTTTCAACAACTGTGCTAGTATTGGGATCATGGCAATTTCCCTGAAGGTAAGATCCGCATGTTCCAGTAGGGGTACCAAAGCTAGCAAATTTTACAGCAGATATAATTGTGTTGCTGGGGCACGTTAAACGAGCAAAAGGAGTGTTATTCTCTATTTTATCTTCACCCTGAGAATCAAGTCCAACAGAGGGGTAATCCTCAGCAACATGGGCACACACTCCAGACACTCTACGTCTTAGGAACTTAACTTCTGCTGGATCTCCACCTTTCTCCTCGAAAATAACTAGAATATTTCCAGCTGGCTTGAACCAAGACCGTGGAACATGATACCTGATCAGTAGGAAATACAGAATGTCTTTTAAAACAAGAATAATGGTATATAGCTCGGTGACTTATCGAATAAATTGTTAGTTGTTTATAATTATGACAAATCGTGAATGCTTTGTATCACATGAGCTACGATGTAGAAAGAACTACAAAGGAAACTAGGTCTATCCAAATTGTAAAGGTGTAGTATGGATTTCTAATTCACTTTAGAAATCGAGGACAGCTACTTAAAAACCTACGAAACACATACAGAACATACTAATTTTTCAGATATGCTATTTCTGTCTGCTATTTATGAACAGTACTTGCCAATATTTTTCATATAATAAAGAATCTGTCAAGGATCTAACCTGCACGATCAATTGCATCAATTTGCACATAAAATCTTATGTTAATAGTTTCTTAGCCTATGTCTAATACTAATGAAGTTTGGCACAAAACTCTTCCATCCACTTTTAGTTAACAAATCTAAGGCAAATTTTTTTCTACATAACAAAAGGAAAAGAGAGTGAATTTAAATTTACCAATTTCACTTAAATCATGAATGCATATAGTTTTACCATTTCTGTGTAGGTTTTCCACAACCGGTGTCACATTTGTCAGGATTGAATTTGCCTCTGTAGTCGCATTCTTGAACACAGTCTTTTCCCGTGAACTCACTGTTCCTAGGCCAATATCTTCCAATTTCTTCGCCATTTAACCAGGCTAGACCTTTTCCCATATGCAACATATCCAATCCAATTGGCTCGTCCCCAGGTGGAACATCCACAACGGCCTGCATGGCCAAGTGTTTTATTTTAAGATACTTCACCGAAAAACACAATACTAAATGAAAGATATATTGATAACTTCAATGAGTGAGGCCAAAAAACAAGGAAGGCAGGCCATTACCTTGTACCATGTCAATGGCTGCCCTTTTGGTGGTTCTGAAGTAGATGTCCAGTTCACATTATTCAACCCATCTCCCTGGTATATCTTGAGGTGCTCTCCTTGCACTCCAATCTGAGAAAGCAATAAATAGCGGAGATCAGAGGATAAAGGCTAATAAAAATTCTCATGATTAATATTATCCTCATGTGTCCATAAAAGACTGAGCAACATTCTCAAGGTAGTAGGAGCTGCTATACATATCCATTTCAAATGATAATCAGATAATGCAAAAGAAAAAAGCACCTTGTAAGTCCAGGCATAAGAAGACAAGTCTACTGTCCCATTGTTGAATCCCTTAATCTTTACACTTGTCAATCCTGCTCCTATGAAGTCGTAAAATGGTCCAGCAGTCTAAACAAAATAAGAAAATCATAATGAGAGTTCATGTCATTTAAAGGGGATGAGAAAAAGAGACACCCCACGACAAGTCATTCTACAATCTCTAACTGATGTCCCACAGGTAGGTATCTGTATCTATCTAGTGAAAAACTTTAAAATCATGAAGCATAAATTTAAATTAAGTATTACTCTCAACTGAACTTTTTCAATTTCTACAGACATTTTTTTTTTAACCCTGAATTCCATGCATAATGGGGGAAAATAACATATACTTGACTTGGAGCACAGAAAGAAAAATGGACATTCTAAATCTACATGAAGCAAGTCACTCACTTGTAAGCCAACGGTCAAGCACAATAAAGCAATTTCATTCTTCCCTGCCCTCAAAGGGATAGGATTCTTAAAAGTGAATGGCGAATGTGTACCATTTCCAGTTCCAGTACCTGAAAGAAAAAGGTTTAAATTATGAGAAATAAAGAGAGGGAAAATATCATTTGTAAGAGCTTGTGTTGATCCTATTTTATGACAATACACACAAAATATGTGGCAACTCAATAGTTTCATGAGTCCATATACATAATTTAGGTTTCAGTATTCAACAAAAAATGAATGCATATAACAATAAAATACTTGAAATCAAATGGCATACCAGGCAAGTCACAGATATTCATACTTTGAAGTGACTGACTGGATTAAAAGGAAAAAGTGCATGAAAACTCTTCTCTCTCTCTCTCTCTCTCTCTCTTTTTGTTGGTAGATTACTGAAGTGTTATCTTCCAAGTATCCAAGAGACAGGAGCAACATGTTAAAAGCAAGAAAAGCAAACTTTTTTTTTTGGCCTTTATTTTGTTTCTTTTCTTTCCTTTCTTCCTTCCTGTCTTCCGTTTTCTTTTCAATAATGAATTTTTCTCCACTTAATGCAAATGAGAAACAAAGGCTTGAATTACCTGTTCACTCTGATAAATTAAGACATGATTATCGTTTCACATGACAAGTATGTCTTGTCATTCCGTCAGTATTATAATGTCTGCTTTTTCTTTGTGCAATAGATAGTTGAATACAAGACATGTTATATGGCAGCAAAGGGAAAGGACGTTCATATAAAGTAAACATAAGACACGCGTCTTCGAATTGGTGGTTCATAACAATAAAATCAACTTTAAATTAGGCCAAGGAAGTAGCCCGTGTCCAAATCACATCGATCCCCCTGAGGTCTGACAAAATATGCAGGCCTCCTTACTTGTTCCTAAAACTTCATATTGCATCCTTTTTAAAAATTTAACACACGAGATTCCATTTATGTGCAAACTTAAAATAAGTGATATTTAATATAATTTTGGGGGGGGAAAATAAAAGAGAAATCCCTGTAACTTCATTTTACTTTGGGATGTCTATGTAATTAACTCTTAAGAAATAACATCATAACACTTAATTTGCAAGCGAATGATAATACGATTGCAGAAAGAAGATATGAAACCTAGTGACATATGCTGAATTTTATTATGATCTACAATTCTCAAATTTCATATGATCACATGATGATAATTGATTAAGCAATGCGATTACTATCTATCAGAGGATAACCTTGATATTCCTGATTCACAAAAGCATGGAGAGCATGACCCTTGGATTCTATTACAAGAACTGGTTTGCTTCCCTTCTTTAAGAACTCTTCATTTTCACCAACTAATATACTGCCATCAACAGAAAAATTAGCTTAATGGACATCACAACTACTTTACAAATACACTTCAATTTATTATACATGTCTATATCCATTACATTATATATAATTTATTATGAAAAGAAGCAGCATGCATAATATAGCCAATACCATAAAACAGGGCAACCGACCTAGGCTTTAGAAGAGCACAAAATCAGATTCATAAAATATATAAGAATCCTAATGCTTATAGCACACTGAATGTCTCAGTGGTGATATTCATCGATTATGTTCAGTGACATCACCACTGAGACTATGTTCAGTGACTAACGCTTAAGTCACTGGCATCTAGAATTGTTTCATGCAGTCAGCAATTGTGGCAGTTAGTGGACTGACAAGAAGTGAGAATGGAGGACTGACAGCTTTTAACTGCTAGGAATACTAAAATTCATTGAAGGCTACCTCTTTGAGTCTCTTAGCTAGCTAACTATTTGATTATAGCATTCTGTGTAAATTGTATATGTTGTGCACTATCCAGGTTTTTTTTTTTTCCAATTGGAATCTGAGCATGTGTTGACTGCACCATACATTTTCCTTCACCCCAAAACCACCCAAAGGAAGGGGGACAATCATTCATGAAAGAAGAGAGTGAATATTATGTAGAAAATATGGACAGATTTTCAGACTGAAAGAAGAGTAGAATTTACATACATTCTCTGGTTATTCGACATGAAAATCCTACAGTTCCTCGAAAAAAAAAAATAAGAAAAAGGAAAAACCATCCTACAGATTATATGAACATATATTGAATTAGAAAACTCTCCAACATCTATTATCTATCTATCTATCTATTATAATATATTAAAGCTGAGACCAAGGTTGTGACACAATAAGGCATTGCCACCTTACATGGTCCATAACCTTGCCACATCAGCTTCTTAGCATTCTCTAACTTAACCTAACTGTCACATCAAACATGGTACCATAATTTAGTTGAATAATTCTATTTACATACTTGATATGGATTAACCATCCAAGACTCTGCAAATTGTAATATTGGGTTTAATGACAAAAACTATTATGAAGTGACTAAACTCTTAGTCATTAATACAAATTAATGGGAGATTTACACCTTAGTTATGATAAGAGATATTAACCTATCAACATTAAGACAATAGAAACACCATTTATTCTATTAAAACCAATTTAACAATAAAATAAAACTGAAAATTCATTAGAAATAATTACCACTTATTGTCTATTGGCTACACCATACGGTCATAGAAATCAAGATGCATCCAACTCAGACATCATGTCATTTTCTAACTATTCTACATTAAACCTCTATATTTCACAGAAAAAGTTCCACAAAAATTAAACTGGAACATCAATTTCTTTGCAATTTCAATATGTTACATTTTTAGTTTACCATTAAGAAAATTTTATATTGTTAAAAAACTAAAATTTTCAAATTAAAATTTCTATTAGCACTAACATTTCTCTTTCTATATAGATATCAATTTGCTAATTTAAGTTAGCATTCTCAAACACAACTAATTGTGTATGTAATTATGGGTCATAAACACAAATATAAGATAACACATTAATTTTTTATTTTTAACAATGCATGCATAATTAGCAACGACAAGTCTATCAAGAGGACATTTATGAAGGAAGAAAAAAGGCATTAATGGAAATAAAGGACACATCATTATCAAATGAAAAGTCAATCTTATTTAGAAACATAAGGAGTAGCGGATCCAAACAAATATAACCTCCAACCAGTTCAACTAAAAAAGGTGATACAAGTGCAAAAAAGGAGGCGAGTACCAACAAGCGTAAACACAAACATGGAGCCAAAATGAGAAAACTTATTTGAACATCATATATTTATATGAATTCAATATATTCAAAATGGCCCCATATATCTTTATTTTACCTATATTACTATCCTATCACTTTTTAATAAATAAATAATATTTTCCTTCTATTACATGATTATTAGGCTTTACAATATTGACATAGCATCTACTAATTTATATCTATAGTAGATTAAATAATATCACATATCTCTCTTTTTTAACAGAAAAATATATTTACTTTGGTAACTTTATTTTCTCGCGTATCGCGTAGGTCTAAATCTAGTTGCCACAAAAAGGAAGCAAAACCAGAAAATGTTATAAAACATTTAATAATTATAAAATCAACTTCATCACATTTTGTCCACATAAAACATGTTTAGTAATCTTTTATATGGTAAATAAATTATGCACAACTCTATATACATCTACACTTTTATAGAAACTACTTATCAAAGTAAAGGAAAAATATGACACCTATACAATATTATGCAAAGGCACATGTTTCAAACTATTTTCATTTAAATTGATTGATATGTGCGCTTAATAGTTTTTTATACTAAGCCAAACCTTGTTGTGTGCCACAGATAGTCAGTGGTATCTTTGGTGGTATTTATGAGGTCGACAAATCCATTTTTGACAAAGTCTGCCGCCCCCCAGATGCCTGCGTTCTCCTTGAATACATCCCATTTGAAAGCTGTTGTACCTTTATCTGATTGCTGCAAATTCTCAGTAATCATTGAAACTATATTTGTCTGGGAAGCAACCTGTTGAAGATTTCATGGCTAAGTGTAAGGACCAGAAAAAGAAGTCCATAAAAAGATTAATAAGGTCATATCTTTTACATTTAACTTATTCCTTTATAAGTAAATTAATTATTATCACTGTGAACAGAAACAAGGAAATTAATTAAGATGACAACTTTCCATTGTAGAAAAAAGTTGTCATTATGACAGTGATTTTGGCCATACTGTGAGTATCAATTTCAGTTTTATGGGGTTACCACTTCCATACATCATACACCAAGATTTTTAGGAAGATAATCCTAGGATTGATATGAATTTGTCTAGATTCATGCCAAATTCTGTTATTGTCCATGAACTTCAAAATTTTCTACTTTTAAGGACACTTCAGAACTGAGTTCCTATGTAATATTCAACACCACTGAAATTTTGAGCAATGCTTCAAACTTGAACTGAGCCCTTGATGTAAGCATTTGTGAATCCTTATACAAAACAAGGTTACATTGTTAAGGAAATATGTCAGTGGAATTCCTTAACAGTAACAACATACCTTTGCCGTGTTGAACACTACATTCTTGCAATCAGGAAGGATGCTAACTGACCATGCTGGCAGGTGATATGATGCATTCCGAAATTCCACTGTCCTATCATTTTTATCATCAACATTAGCAATAAAGGCAGCACATGCTCCTGATGAGTCAGTATAGACATCGGCCTGCAATACAGTGGTTACCACATAATGGCTTATAATTCCAGACGTTTATATTATTAAGTGTCCCATGAGCACTTTCAGGCTGAACACATGGTAATTTAAATAACAAAGTCCTACAAAATTTGCTTAACGAGTTTGACCATTCGCAGAATAAAACTTCACTGAACAACTTGAAAAGGAAATGAAGACAAAGAAAAGAATGGGCAGGGTTAGATCTCCTACCACCCCACCAAAATATGCCTTCTAAACCCTTTAGGTCTCTGGCCTTTCAGGTTACTACAAATACATATAAGTTTATTATCAGCCATGATATAGATCCTTTATAGTTTCTCCTTTCTTTTCACCTTCATTATTGATCATTCACTCTGAAACTATAATTAAGTGTAAAACTGCTTCTCCTTCACAAGATATCAACACCTCAGGCAATGAAAAATAGAAGTGTCACAATCCCTGCACTACCCTCCGGTGACTGTGATTAGAAAGAACAGTTATCCTCCCATTATAGTGACAAGGTGGTCAGCTGATCAAATGTGGAATTGTTTAAGCCAAACTAGATTGTTCTACCAAAACATAAACTATAACAAATTACCAAAATAAAAACTCCAATAATTTGGTGCTATGACTAATTTGGTCACAGAGTCTCCATACCATGGAAGTCAAATGTTTAAAGGAAGGGAAATACCTCCACAGAAGGACCAAGGGAGATATTAACCGATGTTCCATGAAGCAAAACATGCTCACATAACTTGATACCTCTGTGAAGCTCTTTAAGATGTCCCCATTTGGGAAATCTAGGTAACCCTGTGATTATATGATAAATCGTATTAATCAGTAAAATTATATCAAGGACATCTTTTTAACGAGGCTTAAGCATAAACTACATGCATTTGGATAAACATAGAAACAAAGTAATTCCAAGATAAAAACCCAGAAGCAGCTCTTTATCTACTTCTAAAAAAAGGTACTACAAACTTATTATTTTCTGATTCTACTTTTTTTGAGAAGCTTATCCAAACAAGCTGCACAAACTTCAAAAGTACTTTTTATTCAAAAAGGAGGTACTTTTCTTGAAGAAAAAAAAAAGCATAAACAAATGCACCCAAGAACTATGGATGGCTTACCATACTCATCTACTGGGGCATCGTAGTCATAACTTGTAGTAATGAATGGACCACCTGCTGTACGCCCAAAATTTGTTCCCCCATGATACTAGCCCACCCCACATGGATGAGACAAAGGTCAAGATCAGAGGCAAAATAAACTATACGGCATATCATTTATATGAAGATCTTTTTAATGGTTTCTCCCAATAAATAAAATGTTTAGTACTGACAATCATAACAAGTTTAATTTTTAAATTTATTATGATTGTTGGTACTAAAAAATATTTAAAAAGAAAAAAAAAATCATCTATACCATGTAGTAATTCTGCACACTTCCACCTTTTTGGAAGAAACGAGCAACAGAAAATGCAACATCTTCAGGTGGCCTGTGAGGATCTCTGCCCCCAAAAGTTTTAAACCTTAAAATAGTAGAAAACCCAACACAGAAGATCATTAAACATGAAATATTTTCCCTATTGCAAGATCATTAAACATGAAATACTTTCACTATTGCAAGATCAAAAGCAAGCTTAACTCCTCTAACATGGGGAAAAAAGAAGGCTAAAGGAAAAACATCCTCACATTTTGGTTCTAAATAAACGCAATGGGCAAAATAGTCAACAATTGAACATGATTATTATTTACCTAGTTCTAAGTCTAGCAGATGCATTTAGTGTATCTTCTTGCCTTTTGCAGAAGCAGATAATTTAAAATCCATGAACTATTCTTTGAATGATAATACACTAAAACATTTTGTAATAATATAACTATTTTAGTCGCTGCACTAATTTTCAGTTTTACTTGATACATAATTGTCAATAAGAATAAAGAGCACTTCCGAATTATGCCCAACAAATAAATTAACTATCAGCTGACAGTCACCATACAATAGTTTGATGACAGACACATTATCACATGGTAAAATGTACTTCTCTATGAAAAATATGAATAACAGACTACAGGAAGCAAAGGTTAAAACTTAATCCAACATACCATCCAGGCCAGTTCTCAGTCCAAATTTTGGGCCTATTTGGAGAAGTAGGTTTAAATTGGTCACAGTAGAACGAGTTACAAGTATCTATCTGCAAATGAATCATGGATAGTCAGGTTATCGCTTAAATGTGACCAGCTATATAAAAATTTAAAAGAAAAGAAGACATGTATTCATATAAATATAAAGAATTAAGAATTTTGAAGCACAAGCAAGATGAATCACAAAGCCACATGTACTGATTCAAGATAATGTATTGACATTTCCTACTTATGATTGGCAATTTTTGACAACATCTTGTAACAAGCATGAATCCAAGTTGATCTTATTTTAGTTTACAATATTAACAATTCTTAAGAATTTATAGTCTTACCACAGGATCTGGAGCATCCCATTGTTGGCACATTATCCAAGGGACACCTGTATTCTGAGAAACAGCCATCTTTGCAGCCCACATGGCATATTTCTTACCATCCTCTTTATAGAAACTTTCATAGTATCCATATTCATTTTCTATCTGCAATATTGTGAAGAGTCTAAATGAAGTCATTGGATCGCATATGTTCAAAGGACAAAGTAGACAAGCATATTGATGGAAAGCTACCAAAATATAGCAGTTTCATGTGCAAATCCATCTGAAAACCCTCTGCAACCTTTAGTGCCACCCCAAGATACAGGCAAACCACCGAGAACAAATTGAAATGTTTATGGCTATACTTGCCTGGGATAAGATGATGGGACCCCCTTGTGAGGCAAATAGCTTCTCTTGTTTCATAAGGTTCACTATATATGTTGTAAAGTTCTGCATATGAGACTGAACCCCAAGAAATAGTCAACTAAGTTAGATAGATCTCTTTTGCTGCAATTAAATAAATGAAGACAGTATTTGAGTTACAATTCAAAGTCCTCCTCCTCACATACCATAAAAGGCTGATTGTATGTCCGAAATACCGTGCCTGGAATATAATGCAACCATACTGGTACACCACTGTAAGAAACAGTTATGTTTAGTTCTGTTTTTTATACTACCTCTCCAAAACAAAAGTCATAGCAAAGATAATCGTTACATACCCATAATTCCATTCTGCAGCAACAAATGGGCCTATTCGAAGAATCAAGTACATTCCAGCCTGCTGGACAATCTTCACAAACTTGACTAGATCGAATCGCCCTCCAAAGTAATACTAACATTTCATCATAAGTGGGAGAAAAGAAAGTCTTAAAATTTTTACCTCAATATAAGCTCTAGGACTAGGAATATGTTGCAGCTAACAACTACTGCATCTAAATTACTTCATCTTACTCACATTGCCTGGAGAAAGCTCATGGCCATTCCAGAAAACATAGGTTTCTATCACATCTACGCCTCCTTCCTTAGCTGTTTGAACAAGACTCGGCCACATCTGCCACACACACAACATGTCACACACACACATGAATTACTCATCACAATCCCAAAAACAAAAGAAAAGGGAAAAAAAAAAAACACTAGTTGTTGGGAACAAGGATCCAAAATGCTTATCCATAATAATAACCAGAATTCAACTACAGATTAATAAACACCAAATGTGCATAAACTGACATATAAACATACTTCAAAAGCTGCATTACACTGTCGTTCCCTCCAAATTCTCACCAAGCAAACAGTAGGAGAGGATATCCAGCAAATAAACAACACTAGTAACTACTACAAGATATTAGATATCTCAAAGACCCACAAAGCTTATTTCAATGAACAGTGTGACTTTGACTGAAAAAACATTTTTTTAATTACAAAAAAAAAAAATTCCAATTCCTTCTTTGTCTTATCCTTTTCCCCAGTTTTACGATGAAATCAGAAGCAAAGTAACAAACTTTACAAGTTGGGATGTTTAACAGAGTCGTTGATGACGTCTCACCGCAGGAACACTTCGAGGGTAGTGAATGGAAGCAGAGATAAGGAGCTTCCTCTGGCCATCAATGATGAGGGAGCGACCATCGTAGCTGACATTGGCAGCAAATGCCAATGTGAATGAAGAAAACAAGAAGAAAAGGAAACACAGCTTCATATTTTGCTGTGTGCGCGCCTCTCTCTCTCTCTGAGCTTGCGATGTGCAAAAGCTATCTACGGTTGCAGGGTCTTTAATAGGACCTTGGAAGAAGGAAGAAGGAAGAAGGAAGCAGGAAGCTAAGGTAGGCTTAAGCAAGTGGGAGCGGTTAGTGTAATTAGTGAGAAACAGAGCATGTGTTAATGTAATTAATTATACATACGTACGTGGTTTGTTGCCATTTGGGTCACCGAAACTGGACACCACTGTCTCGGACCAGACAGATATTGCCAGTTTGTATACAACTAACTGTGCGGGGAGGAGAGCTATTTCAGACAAACGAGAAATTTTTGGTGTAGTTAATTGTAGTTGTAATTAAGATGGGTGTATTAAATTTATGGATTATTGATGTAACTTTAATCATTATGATTAATTATCAGTTTAATCATTATTATCTCCCATCTACTTTATTTGTCATTTGAAAAGATATTTTTAGTTCATTTTATATGTTATTTTTACATATTAATAAAAATATTTATTATTAGTTTTTCTATTTTATCCTTTATATAATTCTATGTGTATTATTAATTGAGAAATATAGTACGAGATTATATGATCAATCAATTAGATATTGAAAATTAAATAAATGTACTTTAATAATTATCTTAATTTTGAATTCTTTAATTTTTGTAGATATAGCTAAAATGATAAATAAAATAAACTGTTTATAATAAATTTTTAGAGAATAAAAGGAGATGAGAAGCCAACTCCATACTTTTTAGTAGGGTAATAAAAGATTAAAGCCTAAACTACCAATTTGATTTTTTAAAGATCTATGAGATATAAATTTAGCTTTGTCAAGAATTGTAATATCAAAAAAGTTATCCAAAAATGTTAAGTGACTACAAGTTAGTTATATCGTCAACTTTCATGTACTAACTATTATTATAATATCTATATATCACATTATTTTTTATTATAATAGAATTAATTTAATATCACTTAAAATTTTTAAAGGATTAATTTGATATTAAAATTTTTTGAAAAACTCATTTGATACTATAAATCTTTTAAAGATTAAATTGTTGCCACATATATATTTAGAGAATCAAATCAGTAGTTTAGTCAACATTAAAAAAATTTAGAGTTCAATTATCTCCTCCGAGATTTTATAATAATCGAGAAAACGAGCTTCGCTAGTTGGGTTTATTAGGCCATCAGCAAGTCCATAAGCATATAATAATACTATATACATATAGCACACACATTACTTTATACAATTCTTATCACCTCAAATTAGTTAATCCCTCTTTACTTTTATATACTTATAATTTGTCATTTATACATGATGTGAGAAAATATATGAACACTAATCTATATGAGAAAATGCATGATGACAAATTTATACAAAGTGTATAAATGCTCCATGGTATCTATTTGTTTAGAATTCGTTCATCCCAACTCAGTATTAATAAAAATAAACTTTAATTACTTTTAATAAAAGCTTTTAAAAAATGTGTAAACGCTATTTAACACCAGCAAAAATTTAAAAGTAACATCGCATAACTCTTTTGGCACAAAAAGTCATAAGAATGTCAAAATTATTGCAAACGAAGAAGGATACGTTGATATGCCAAAACGAGGAGGTAGATATCGATGTGATGTTAACAGATATACAATTCTCCAGCTGATTTAAGCTCCATGAATCAGAATACTGCGTGTAACGAACATCCATATTTGGACTTATAACACAAATTTATATGGACCGACATTATATTTTACTATTATTTTTTATTCTGAAAATCAAAGACGGTGCACGCCTAGCCCCACTTCTCATCCTCAAATCTCAACATTAATACTTTGCTTTGGGAGGATGCTATGATACTATCAAGTAAAGTGCACCACGCACTTTTTTTAATCACACTTTAAAGTGTTGCTAAATATATTCAAAGTTTGGTTGAATATATTTAGTCACATTTCAAAAGTGTGTAATATACTTTATTTGAGTAAGGTGCATTTTAAACAACCCTTTGCTATGATAGGTTATAATAAATGGAGGATACTATAATATATCTTATTAAGTAAGATGCACCATATATTTTTATTTAATCACACTTTTAAAATATGGCTAAATACATTCAAAATGTGGTTAAATATATTGACATATTTAACTACGCTTTTGATATATTTAGCCACACTTTATAAGTATGATTAAATAAAAATATGTGATATATCTTATTTGATCAAGATTAATTTTGGATAGTTCCATACTAAATTATTACTTTTACTAAGATATATTAGTGCACCAAATCTGATTGGGATCAAATTCCTAAATCTCAATTGACTAGTGTATGCATGAAAACAGTGGCAGTGGGGTCATGACAATGTGCCTCATTAATTTATCATGGATCCAGCATATCTCTAATCTCTGTTATCCAACAACCTGACCAATGTTTCGACAACATCGACAGCACGCACGTTCTTCTTCTAGTTAAAAGGATAAACCCTCTTCTAAGTTCTATATTAGGTGTGCATGGGTCAATTATTATTATATAATATAAGTTATATATACAAGTACAAATGATTTGTATATAAATATACGTATGCAGTAGTATTCTTTCTACAGTATCCTAACATAATTAAAGTTCATGCTTATGCAAGCTTCGAGGATATCATAAACTATACTGTTCATATCAACATCGATTTGTATTCTTTTGAGTCTTGAATGAATTCTATCAAATTAATTAATTTTAAACAAAATTCTTTCAGATTGAAAATTTCACTTCCCAGTTCTATTTAGATGGGAGATCAAATGAGATTTCGTAAATTTGTTCTTCTATCACGCATAAGAAATGCTGGATTAGTGAATTTTTCACGTCTAACCTATGAAGATTTACTTCTTGTGATGAATTTGTGCGCCTACTCTTCAGTCCGAATTGGTCATTCGCTTTCATGCCGTTTCCTCTGTTGCCGTCTCTGAAAAAACACAAGGCTCTTGTGGCCTTGTCTTGAATCTTGGAGCAATATTTGATACTGATTTCTCCCCCATGACCAAAACGTGAAAGACCAACAAATTAATCACATCATTGTTTTACCTTTTCCCTGAATTTTGGAGCAACTTTTGATGTTGATCTCAAAAAATCTCATCACCAGAGCGTTAAAAGACAACAAACCGATCACATCACTATTTTACCTCTTTTGAGAGGCGTTGGTCTCAATATGCAGGAGACCAAAATTCGAGCAAGTGTGAGTGAAAAATGTATTACACGTTACGTTAAGGAGAGACCCATTTATAAGCTGCGCGACGCGGTGGCAGTGAGTTTCGTAGATAAAACAGCGAGATTTAGATCACCACTTCACCGACATGGGTTTTTTATTCTCAAAATAAATTTCTAATCTTATATATATAATATGAGTTAATATTTTAAAATAATAGACGAACTGTAGTATTATTATTATCAGTGGTTTGATATGCAATATGTGGAGGTTAATGTATATTTTTTATATTATTCTATAATAAATAGTTTATTCAAAGTGAATAATGCATAATATATGTGATAAAGACGAATTACTTAAATTTTATAATTTATATATTTATGTGTAAATATTTGATAATGTGTGATTAAAATTACATTTTTAAAAGATAAAATTGACTTTTTGACCCCTTAACATTTTTTTGTATTTTATTTTAGTTTCTTAAATAATTTTTTATTTGTTTGGTCCTCTAATTATTAATTATTTGTTTATTTTAGTCTCCTAATTAATTTTACTTAATAGTGAAGAGTTAAGAGACTAAAATGAACATAAAATTATGAGAGTAAATAATGAGATGAAATGATGGATCATTATAAAAGAAATTATCATTATGAAAAATATGTGTACGTAGTTACAAAAAGACAAAGTAGCATGTTTACAAATTTATTCTTATAGAATTATTAAATACCAAAAGCAATCTAAATTATTAGGATTTAATTGCGATTAAGATGTCCTTCAAACAATTGCCCTCTCTAGGATTGGAACTGATGTCCTCTTTCTGAGAGTTTAATTTACTTACCACTGCACCTAACACTTGTTGGTCTATCCATTACTCTTTAGAAACTGTATTACTTTAAATTTAAGATTAAATTTTCTTTTTGTTATTAGCAAATATACACACGAATATATGCACAAAATAAAAATTTAAAATTTAATAATTTATAAAATTTTATTTTTCACTACATAAATTATATTTTATTTACTTTTAAATAAATTAATAATTACAAAAGTAATAATAAACACTACTAGAAATAACAAATAACTGACGAAACTTACCGATGGAAAAATTCCGTCAAAAATATTGGCAGATATGCCATTGGTAAAATTCAAAAAAAAAATAAAATTGACGTGGTATTTTACTAACGGACGCAGAATCCGTTGGTAAAGACCTCGATAAATATTCGCGCCTAATAGCACCACAGTTTGGCGTCGGCAAGTGTTTGCATTTTAATTTTATTTTATTTTTTAAATCTAAAAATCTACCAATGAACATTCTATCAGTAAATTAAAAATTTACCGATGAAAAGTCCGTAGGTATTGAATTATTTATTCATCTTATAATTTTTTAAAAATAAAAATGTTATCTACAGAACATCTATTAGTAAATAAATTAATTTGCTTCCTTTACCGAAAAAGTATCCATAAGTAATTATTTTATTATTTTATTTTATTTTTATTTTTTCTTAAATATTATCGATGGATTTTCCATCCGTATTTAAAATTTTGAATTAACCACACGAGGCTCTTTGGTTTCCATACTACCGACGGCAAATCCATTGGTAATGGTTGATTAATGAAATGATTCGTTTCATTACCTTATTATCAACAGAAAATTCGTCAATAAAATGGAATTAATGAAATGAATTGTTTTATTAATTCATTAATGATGAAAAATTCGTCGATAATATTAATACCGATTGTTACAACATGAGCCTCCTTCTTCTTCTTGGTCATTCGAATATTCTCTCTCTACTCCCCCTCCCCCCGCATGACCATTGGTCATATCACCACCACTGGATCTTCTATTTCGCTGCCAAAGACTGTCATCGTGTTTGTGGTATATTAATGAGTATTTTAATCAGTTTAATTTTCTTATTTAACCTCTTTTTTTATGCATTTTTTTGCTCAAAGTTTTTAGTTTCTAAGTTAGGTAACTAGCTTAATTTGTCGTGTTGATTGTTAAAGATCACATTTTGCAGCACTTAGAGGGCTTCCATTCTAGTGTATCTAGTGATTGGAGCATTTTGGGTATTAGGTAGGTACTTTGTACTCTTACGATAAACTACATATATTTTGAAATATTAGAGACTTAAACTTTTTAAGATAGAGTTGCAGGATGGAAGAAGGAGAATGAGATTGCATGATTGGGGAAAAACTTAAAGTTCTTTTCCATTGTTTGAATTATATGTTGTAGTACTATGTGTTTATATGATGTGAAGTAAGGGGAAGTGCTCTAAAATGATTTTTAGGATTAATTGATTAATTTGTATGACTGCATGTGTTTGTTATTTATATTTGATTAGTGAAACAGTTTTTTTGGAGGCTCCTAAATTAAGGGGAGACTCTGCCTAAATATTTTTTTATCATTTAGAATTATTTTCAATTAAATAATTATTATTATGTAATAAATAATTGTTATTTATGTTGAATTGCTAAATTAATTTTTGTGAGGCTTCTAATTTAACGAGACTCTACCTAAAATTTTTTCAACATTTACAATATTGCTTCAATTAAATAAATATTGTAAATGTTGACTAAAATATTAATGTGGACTAAAAAATTATTGTATAAATAATTAGTAAGGACTCCTAATTTACAAGAAGACTTCGTCCAATTTTTTTTATTGACATATGATTATATTACTCTGTAGATGTGTGATATTGTTGAGATACAATATTTTTTCCAAATTGAGCATGAATATACGATAAATTACACTCAGGTCAGGGGGATTAAGCTAGAATTTTATGAGGGGTTGAAAAATTCATAATGGTCTGTATTCAAACAGAGTAGTTTACACGTGAAGGGCAATTAGGTGTCCTTGTCATAAATATAAAAGTAGGAGATTTTTAGATATTGAGTTCATTAGATATCACCTGTACAAGAACAAGCAGGGGTGTTCAAGACTCAGCCCGGCCTGATAACCTGTCCCGACCCAAAGCTTATGGGGCCGAGTTCAGGTTCTAAAATTTGACCCGATGCATTTTTTGGGCCGGGTTTGGGTTATACTTTGGGTTGGCCTAACTTGGTCCAAAGTCAAATAATTCTTCATAGATTATATTTTTTTAAAATATTTAGTGATAAATTATAAGATTTTATACTTTAATTAGTACATTTACATAACTTGATGCTATTTTTATATTGATATAATTTGTTTTAAAATATGTATTATATAATATCTTTTAAATTTTATGTCTTACTTTTAAATTTTTATGATTTTACTATGTATAATTTTCAAATCTTTATATGTTATTTACAATTCGTGTTGACCCGATATGACCTAATTAGACCAATCTCTAATTAGGTCATTATCAAATCGGGTTCAAGCTTAAAAAAATAACTCGGTTCCAAAATCGGGTCGGGTCTGGTTTGATTCAACTCGGCCTAACCCATCCTTTGAACACCCCTAAGAACAAGTTTAAGTCTGATTATTGGATTTTGACTGAATATGGGGAAGTACTCTAGGCACTCAAGGCATACTGGGACTTGCCCGAGTACAAGGCGAAGCAGGTAAAGGATTGGACGAGCAGAGAATCAGCCTGAGGTGATTCAATGCACACTAAAGGCTCCACCAAAGTTGAGATCACGCGGCTGAGGATATTAAATATACTCCTTTACGCTCATTTAGTTATTCAATTTTTGCATTAAATATTATACGATCACGTGAATGTATTTGAAAAGTAGGATAAGATGATGAACAGACTGTTGACTCTTGGGAGGAGCAATTCCATGAGACCCACACCCGAAAACAAGACAAGTTCCAGTGAGTTGATACTCGGTCAAAGAATATATACGTAAGTACTTAACATTTCAGTTTCCAATACTTTTAATTTATTATAATTTAATTTGTTTTATTTGCTCCAATTGTAGCATAAGTTGACCTAGCGACTAACCGAGGCCTGATCGCAACAGAGGGATGGGAACACTCCTATCGGCCCACTTGTTAGTGATAACGAAATATGGGCTCAAACAATTGGCAGTCGCTACAAGGGGCAGATTTACAGTATAGGGACTACTTATAGTAGGTCATATTCTCTACCTTTTTATTTCTAACTGGGTTTGCTAGGACCGATGTGGAGAACATCTGCGATCTGGTGTATGCATTAAATGAGTCAATGTAAAGGCAGCTCAAGGAGATCAATAGAAGGTACATGGAGCTACATGAGCAGCATGAGAAGGATAAGGACCAGTAAATGCAACAAATGTAGTCCATGGAACAAAGGATGATAACTATATACATTTATTTCAAACATGTGCAAAGTGATGGTTCATTGTTTAGTGCACAACCTCCACCACCTCCGCCTCTACCACCTCCACATTCTCCACATAACCACACACTCGAGGGCTCATAGGGCATTTCGAATATTGATGATGATTAGTATTCATAGTTTTAAAGATTTTTTATATTCTTAGAATTATACATTGACAGTTTTATTTTATTTCTTCTGTTATTGACAGTTTTTATTTTAGTTGATATTTTATTGTATTTTTAATTATATGGATTTATGGATAATTAAAACAATAATTTGAAATATTTAAATACTAATTTCAAATTTTAATAATACAAACTTGAAAAAATTAAAATAAAAATCTTAACTTATCGATGAAATTTTCGTTAGTAATATTCAACAGGAAAATTATTATTTTTCATAATTAGTGACAAATTTTTCGTCGGTACTTTAATAAAAATAAAAATTATTTACTTAAATTATTGATGAATATTCCATTGGTAATTATTAGTAATTTCTCGATATAAATGTCTTTTTGATAGTTTTTGACATTTATTTACCAATGTTTTCGTACCTTTTTGTCAGTAGAATTATCAATATTATCGACGAGATCCTTCATTCGTCGGTAATATTCAATTTTCTTTTTTCCGATGCACAAGTCACCAATAGACAAAATCCATCGATGATTCCGTTGGTAAAATTATTACCTACAGATTTTATGGACGTTTTCGTCAATAATTTCGTCGGTTTTTTACGTATTTCTAGTAGAGAAATAAAAAATGTGGAGTGACAAATAGAAATATAGATATACACTGGTTTTAAATAAAACTCTTTTAGATTGAAAATCTCAATTCCCAAATTCTATTTAGATGAGAGATCAAATGAGATTTGTTTTAAATAAAAAACCGTCTCCTGTCATGTAGTTAGTTAGATCCAAAGAGTACTTGCAATGTATCAATCCCGATCGGCAGAGGTCTCTAGAAATTTTTATTTTTTATTCTGTAAAATAATCAAATATTTATTGTCATTTGCTACAAGCCAAGTAAAATGTTCCCATTTCCCACCCCATAAAGTAAACAGAAGCTGTATGTAGTATTTTCTGTACGTATGTGTTGATTACTTGATCTCTTCTTTCCAGTATTAAGCAGAGGAAGGGAATGATAATTTAGATATGCTTTCTTCTAAATCTGTGACTGTAACAGTGTCCAAGGATATACCAAGGGGATTCCCACCACCTTCATCCACCAAAACCAGAACGTTTCCATAGTCTTTAAGGAAAGACCGGGGCACATGATACCTGAGGAAACGTAATGTGCATAGCATTAATTAGTATCTGAATCTCGTTATTGTAGCTAAGCGTCTTTTCTTTCCTTTAATTATCTATGCAGCATCAGCCTGAACAAGAACATATAATATATATTCCCTCTGATTGATAAAATTCATCATCCTAATCATTTGTCCAGGTATTAAGAAACCCAAAATCAAGGGTTAATTTTAAAATTATTTATTAAAATATTTTTATTTAATAATTAATTTATTATATTAATATTTTATTATTTATTGTATTTAGAATTATATAAAGAGTATAATTAAAAAGTATATAATAAATTTTTTATAAAAATATGAGAATAATAGATAAATTGAACAAAAAAATTAATCAAAAATAAAAGATATTGTGAACTGAATGGAGTAATGAATAACATAGAAATAAATGGTGCCTGGGTTCGTTCACTTACAGTGATTGCGAGGGCCTGCCTTTGGAATCATGGAATAAGATCCAATACCGACCAATGCTTTGTCCATTTACCCAAGCTTCACCTTTTCCCATCGAGCTTAGGTCCAATGCAACAGGGTCATCACCTTCGGGTGTGTCAAATGTAGTCTACCAAATCAAATTGTCATTGTCGCACTATAATTTTATATGCAAAAATGGTGGTACGTTATTGTTGTGAAAAAGTTACGACTTCGTAATTGACCATTCAAGATAAACATGACCATATATGACTAGTTGAAGATAAAAGATGTTTTTTAATAAATCTTTCAGAGGTAGATTCTTGTGAGATTCGCATGATTTTTAACATCATTCATACACAAACAAATTATGAGTTTTGTGCAATCGTCATTTTATTTAATGAACGTTGTATGCTACCTATTTAGTAGTGTCATTTAGATCACAGGCACAACTATCTGTTGGAAATTTTGACATTGAATTATTTGGGCTTAAATGATTTGAATTGTATTAGAGTTTGGCATTAGGGAGGCGGATACTCTCAACAAGCCAAAAAAAAGAGCTTGGCATTAGGAGGTGTTAGACTCTTGACTAAAAAGCTACCTTATGTCCTAAGGATTTGCTTCCATGACAGATTGAGTGTGGTATTAGGGAGTGTTGGACTCATTTTAGGATTTTGTTGTGGATTGAAGTCTTGATAAAAAACCCAGCTTTCAATTGTTCAAGCCAATACTTTATAAATTTTTCTCTCTTCGTTAATTCATCCGATGTGGGGGTTTTGTTATTACCACTTTCCTCTCTTCCTTAACTCATCCAACGCGGAACTTTTGTTATCACCACTTTCTTATACACATGTTTTTCCAACACTTACTGCATAATTTTACCTTGTACCAAGTGAGCGTCTCATCGGTAATATTTTCGAGTTGATTCCATTCAACATCGATGCTATTTTGCTCGTTATATACTTCTAATTGTTCTCCCAATAATCCAACCTGTTTTGCGCGAAATAAATGATAAAAAATAAATTATTTTCATGTTATATCTATATATGTGCGTATGAAATTATTTAACAGGCAAAAGAATGAAGTCAATAGGGTATTAGAAGAGAAACAATACCTGATATCCCCAAGTAGAATTGGTCAAATTAAGAGACTCATCCTCGCTGCACTGAAGTTCCACGCTGGTTAAGCCAGCAAATCTTCTTTCAAGAAATGCCCCTGAATCCTTTTAATCAACACAATCTCACACAATTGTTAGAATTTAATTTTCTCAAAGACAAAGGAAAATATGTATAAAATCAACTCCTTAGAAACGTACCGGTAGTCCAACCATAACGCTGAGTATAGAAAGGTTGTTTGTCCCTTCATTTACTGTAACCGGGAGCTCTAAGCTGAATGACTTCACATCATGACTTCCATGTGCCGCACCTAGCACATTTAATTAGAATAAAGTAATAAATTAACCATACATTCAAGGTAGGTTCATATACAAACACATATATACATAGTGTGTGTGTGTGTGTGTGTGTGTGTGTGTGTGTGTTTGTGTAATTTGTACCTAAGTATGTGTTGTTCACAAAAGCATGGGCAACATGAGCCACTGACTGAACAAGAAGTGTTGGCTCGCTGCAAGATAAATTATATTCAAACCTGTAGTCATAAAATTAAATAATTTAGTTATAAGTTCAAATTTTATGAACACCACTAATGAGATATAATTAAAAATATAATAGATGGTAAGGAATGACTGATATATCCGGCATATTTTTAGAGAGAAGTGAAGCCTGATAACTAACCTAACAGTATACCAAAGGTAATCCGATTTGTCTTTGGTTGTATTCATATGTTCAAGTAATGAATTTGATCTCAGAGAGGCGTCATCAAAGTTTGGAATGACATCTTCAAATTGCTCCCAATCATCCACTGAGCTGAAGTTTTGTCTAGGAGTTATGATTCTTCTGTTGCTTGTAGTATTTACCTATGCATAGACATATATAAAATGGCTAATCACCAGATTTGATGTATATATCTTTAATTAAAACTAAAGAAGTTATACCAGTAAAAAAAAACAAAAAAAAAAAATTTAAAGAAGTTATAACTTACATTTGCAGTATTGAATGTCACATTTTGACAATCTGGTAAGATACTTATTGACTTAGGGAGCAATTCATATGATCTGTTGCGGAATTGGACAGTAACGTTATTCCCTCCATCATTGTTTATGAGGAATGCAACACATCCTCCATTTTCTTCTTCGAAAACATAACCCTGATCAAAATGAAACCAAAACCGATCGAATATTTGGATTTTAGTTTGTGAAAATAAACCTTTTGGAGAAAGAAAATGATAGCACTCACCTCCTGCAGTTGACCTAAAGAGGAATTACTCTGCACTCCTTGCAATAAAGTGGAAGAGCAAGACTTTATTGCAGCGTGCAACTCCTTAAGATGTCCCCACTTGGGTTGCCTGAACAAACCTAACAAGAAAATTTGCAAAATTTAAGCTTCAAATGGGGTCAATTGAGGTAGCAAAATAGTTAGTGTTGTACACTCACCATATTCATCTAGTGGAGCTTGATCATAATAGCCTGTTATAACATAAGCAGAGGCCGTTCTCCCAAAATTGGTTCCACCATGGTACTAATTCAGTTTGCAAACAACGCTAATTAGATGCATATTCTACAAGATTAATTAAGATGGTTGAAAAGGGTGTCTTTGGATGACACAAAATGTCCAGTGAAAATCTTATCTTTAACTTAATTTGTATGTTAACCTAGAATATTATTTTGGGACAAACTTTGTGAACTGGGATGATAACAAATATAATACACAATGACTTTGAAGTGTGCGCTTGATTTTGTCAAAAAACGATGTATGCAGAACTTTTGTGAATCACGTGGAGTATCAAGTAGGAAAAAGTCGAGCTAAAGAAAGAGATAGTGGTTGCAGCCAAGTATTTAGTAGATTATGATAAGATATTACTAGACAAGCCAATAGCAGAAGTTGAAACCTCAAAGCATTAAGGCCGAGAACAACTTGACATAGACATCAAACGGCTATTGCAAAGCACTTTTGATTGAAGTTTCAAAAAGGACAACACAACTTTAAATGTGTGGAAAGCAAAAAGAAAAGTTAGGTGAAAGGAGAAAGAAAAAGAACAAAAAGACAAATTACTTTTTGTATCATGAGAGAGAAAAGTCATGTGACACAATATCAAATATACTTTAAAAAAGACATGACAAATGCACATTAAAAAGGATGGCAATATTAAAACATTGATGAAGACAATAGAAAAGAGCTTCAAGAAGCATTATATATACAAGAACAACAAAGCCATAACACCACCAAAATTGAGGAAAAGAAAAGTGCAGTGTTTTGTGCTCAAGAATTGTTCTAAGAGCTGTGAACTCTTATACTTTCTGTTCTTTCTCTATCCTTCACTCTTTATATTTAAAATTTGCATTTTATATCTTGTTATAAATCTGGTTCCGGACTAATTTAGCATCTTACTGAATCATATTGCATATTTGAGAGACTTTGAAATCATCCTGCAAACGCCTAAATTGGTTAAGTTCATTTATCTAATCTTGTGACAGTAAATATCTAACAAGTTGTTAGTAGACATTTCCTATACAAAGCATTTTGATCAATTTCTGTTTTGCAGAAAAAAAAAAAAGAAAAAGGAAAAGTTATATTGCAGTATAAATGTGCAACAAAAAAGCTTGATTAATTTGTTATTTCTAGTTCTAGGTACAGAATGCACAGAGTCGACCCCGTCAAATCCAAATAGAGTTTAAAAGTAACAATACCATATAATAGTTGACATAGCTTCCATTTCTTGCAATAAAAAGAGTGACGTGAAATGCAATGTCTTCAGCAGACCTTATATATGGCAGTCCACCATACACTTGATAGCTTCAAGAGCGAGAAAAAGGAAAATAAAAGGCAAACAGTTAATGATGTTGCAAAATATTTTTTTTTCAATATTATATATTTGCAATTTGCCTAAAATAATTCATTTGTATAAGTATACATCAATCGAAAATGATGTTCAGTTATTTTTGCTAGGATATCATGCGGCTATTAATAAGAAATCATACAATTACAGCAATGAATGTTTTCTCTGCAACAATATATCACATTTGATTAAGAAATGAACGATTATGTAGAGAACTGAGGAACCTACAAAGATGTCCAGTTTTCAGTCCACAACTTGGGCTTATTGGGGGAGTTTGGTCCGGGAAAGGTTTCTCCACATCTCATGCCGTTGCATGTATTGATCTGCATGAATAGAAATCCCACAAGAGAGGTAAGCATAAGCAACCGATAATTGAGAAATCTTCTTAGCCAATTGGCAATGGCACCCAGAAAGATTTCTTAACTAATTTCTTTGGCATTTGCTTCTGAACACTAGAGTATTTTAACACTCAATTGCTTCCACGGTTAGATAATATCTTAATTTTTGAGATCAACACGTTTTTTTTTTTAAATTTATTTTCAAAAGGTTCATTTTAATACATACAACACACTCGAGCGTTAAATGCTCAAGTATCTCTCAATAATGTCTTATTTATTTGTTGCGTTTAATTTAATTCGTACTTTTTAAAACACTTTATTCCGTGATTTATCAATTATATTTAATAGAAACTTGTTTATATCTGTATCACTTGAAATGCACGTATTAACATGTGTTTGATACGTCACCATTTAATATAATAATTTAGAGGAAAATTCATCATATATATAATATTTGGAACTTTCTTTGGTACCCTTCTTTTTATAAAGGTAGCAGTATCCTTTTATATTCAATAAGTGTAAAATTATAAACTGAATAAATTGTAAAATTGAGGGCTAAAATAAACGTGTAAAATTACATGAAAGGAAAACTTAATTAAATCAGTATTTTTTTTTTGGGTCAGAGTATTTGAATTTGTTATCTTATAAACTAATAACTTGGGTTGAGAGAACTGACCACAGGATCAGGAGCATCAGTTTGCTTGCACATAACCCATGGTACGCCCGTCTGAAGGCCCACAGCCATTTTTGCAGCCCACTGAACATACTGATATCCTGCTGCGCTAAATGCTTTTTCGACGTTTTCATATTCATTCTCAATCTATATTATGGGATACATACATGATCAAATATAATTATGATTAATTACTAAGAAAATTCATTAAATTAAAATATATAATAATTTGATGACTATCGGTCATCTCATTTGGCACGAAACCTACCTGTGACAATATAATTGGGCCTCCTTGCGAAGCATATAAGCCCTCTTCTTTCATCATGTTCACTATTTTTGTCGTAAAATTTTGCATGTAGAACTAACATAGAACATTGGAATATACATTCATTAAAGAAAACCCAAAAAAAAAGAAGAATAAAGTAAACACATTAATGTATAATATAATGTTGTCTTAGCCCTATGTAGCATGTACCTTGAATGGCTCATTGTCCGTTCGGTAGACAATGCCAGGGACATCGTGTAACCAAAATGGGAATCCCCTACAAGTTTAGCATTAACTGTTAGGCTACAGGTTCCAATTTTGGCTCAGTAGTTGGGAGCAATTTACAAATTTTATAACTTCGTTGATTCAGTTTGATCCAAAAATGGTGACTAGCATGAACTGTAAAAATTTGTTCTTTTGGGTACTATGGCATTTTATAGATGGGCCAAATAATCAAGCTGATCCAACCCAAGAAAAAATGTATGGCCCAAAGAAGGGAAAGTACCCGTATGTCCATTCACTCTCGATGAAAGGTCCAATCCTGAGGCAAACATACAACCCTTGTGCTTGGATTTCCTTTATGAATCTCACCAAGTCATATCTGCCGCTGAAATCATACTGTTGTATGTATTTACATGCTAATTAATTACTTAGAATATGTAAAGAGATATGTGTATATAACCAAGAGTAAGTCTTCATACAAATTACTCCATTGAATGAATTTCTATATGAAAATATGTTTCGTCTATATAACCCTTGAATTGAAGTTACACACATACACACACAAACACACACACATATGTGATACATGAGAATCGGAAATACCTGTCCAGGTTGAGGCTCATGTAGATTCCAAAACACATAGGTCTGAATCACGTCCAATCCTCCTTGTTTTGCTTTCGCTATCAAATCTGGCCACATCTGCAACAACGGTTTAATTGTCAAATTCCCTACCGTCCTCTTGTCTTTTTCTTTCTCTTGTTGTTAATTGATGTATAACCCTTTAAGTCTACTCGTGACAACTTTTGGACGGTTACTTGCTTATTCCCTAATTACTTGCTTTTCAATCATAATTTTAATTTATTGTCAAATAGTTATCCAATTGTTTAGTAGCATATCATTAAATCGCAATGCAAAACTCTTTATATTCACAGTATATTTTTCTTTAGTAAATTAGAGATGTTTAAATTATATTAATATTATTATTCTTAGACCCAGCTCCAAAGAAATAAATAAATAAATTTTATAATTGGGTACTTAAAGTACCACCTTTTAAAACTTATTTAAGTTATAATTGAAATCACAACTTCTATTGAGGCTAGTATGCGGAAGAATATGCATGCAATACAACCACGCTTTATCTCTGGTGTGCTATGCCAATGAACATACGATTGGAATTGGTTCACACCCCCCAAATTGCGAACCTAATAAATCTTGACTAACCAACCAAAAAATACAAAAAGCTTTTGGAAAGAACTTACTCTATCATATATTCATGCCCGTGATGCAATAGTAAAAACTTCAACTATAAACGCATTAATTCTGTGGATGAAAAGAGATTGCATGCTAGCTACAGGACAGCTTTGGTAGTTGTAAAAAGGGGCATTTTATTAATTAAATACTATAGTCAGCTAGCATGGCAGTGAGACAGAATAGCCATGATTACATGGAGGAGATGGAAGGATGGAAGGGGGGATAACGAATCATCATAACATTGAAAATTTGGGCAAATTTTTAAATATTTAAATATGAAAATTACAATTTATTCCCTCATTTTCTTCGTTTTATATCTACTTTTTTTCTTGTTTGTTTACTATCTTTTCTCTTCCAAGATTCAAACATATTCTACCAACATATAACAAAATGAGGGTGAAAATTGTAAACAATGGACTTCAACTATAGTTCACAAGTTTAAGGCGGAACTAGGTGCTTTAAGTTACGACCTTACCTACCCGGAAAAATGCAAAATAAGCATGAGCTTCTGATTCACAATTACAATATATTCCTGCTGCTACCTACACTTCTGTTCTGGGGGTTCTAATGCCAACAGTTAATTAAGTGACATCAATTAGTCAATTAGTTTATCAATTGTTCAGACCCAACCAAATATCCAAAAATGTGGCTTCATATTAACATATCCATAAAGGACATCATCACTTTGAGGCCAACTTTTATCAGAAGCCAAGCCTTTATGGAAGGCCAATGGATGAAGACATCAAGTTTCATCCCCTTGAGATATATAAATGCAGAAAAGGTTTGAAATGCGCCTATAGATTATGTCATTCCATGAACAGATGGAGATGGATATTGAATGATAGGGTGCTGGAAATTGGAAATTGAATGAAATACATAGGTCACATTTTGTCTCCTTTTGTGTAGTTTGATTACCTGAGGAGTGCTGCGAGGATAATGAATTGAACCCGAGAAGAGAAGTTTTCTCTGGCCGTCAATGATTAGAGACCTTCCATCGTATGTGACATCTTCTGCTTTGACACCAAGTTCTTCCATTAATGTCAATGACGCCACCAGCATCACCAAAGCCAGCCATTTTTCCATCTCCATTAACTCAATTGTCACAGCTCATAAGCTCTTTCTCTTCCTCTCTGACCCTCTCACGCACACACTGTGTACATACATATATAGCAAATATGCGGCAGGTACAAAATCTTTTAGAACATTGCTTGTTTGGCCAATAAATACAAAGGTGTGCTAGTTATAGGGAGAAACTTAGGAGACATGTGAGAGTCACAATTGAAGTGGGTGACCAGAAATATTGTGAGGGTGGCACTAGTTTTCTTTCCAATGTGACACACCAAATTCCCGAGTCTTATTCAGGTGCACAGCACTTGCCAACAACAAAGGAGGACACGAGGAACAGTTGCAACAATTCCTTTATGCAAAATGCAAACACACTGCTAACACACATTGGTTGGTTCAAATGGCCCATTTCTAAAATTCGAGTATGGTTATATATATATTAAATGAGTTTTATCTTATAATAAGCATTTTAATTCGAGCCAAATTAACAAGTCTATAAAACTCTTGATATTAGTTATTAAGGAGGGGGGCATATTGGTAATTCCAGTAACTTGGCCTTTTTTTCATAAGAAGATGAGACTGATGAAGTCCCTTATGTTGCTACTATTGTAGGTGAGCTGCAGACGGCAACCTAGTCTTATTGTTTTACACGTTATGTTACTATGTTGGCGTGCCTGGAGTTGCAAGGGTCACATTAAGGGTCATCCCACGTTAACATAGTGCAAAAATAAATTAAATTTATGGTGTTATATACCCGTGATCCCTCACTCAAGCCCAAATAATCTTAAGCATAATTGGACAAATGGTCAAGTGTCAATTATCAGATTCGGATAATCAATCGAGCTTTTCTTGCAGATTCTCAAAAGAAGAAATCAATCACTCCCATTTTCAGAGTAATATTAATATACGATGATATGTGACATAGACGTCAAATTTATATGGCCAAATTAATTTTGAAGCAAAAGTAAGAAAATTTCGTCCGAGTTAGCTTCACGCATAGACCAAGGCTTTCCCATATTTCTTACTGGAAAGGTTGGCACCCTAAACAAAATGCTCATCAACGTGAGTCTCATGTGATGAGTCTAGGCCCAAGTTGAAGGCCCATAGAGCCTGAGCCCAATTGAGTCCATGGGCCAACGCAGACATTTAAAATACTAGCGGCAAGTACGCATGTTTGGTCCCCTAGATACGCTAAGGGACACGAAGCTGAAGTCAAGATTGGCAGCTAGTATTAAGGATGCAGAACCTTCCCAGAAAGTGGCACATTTAATAGAGGCCGAAGACGTTCATTTCACTTGGACCTGCTGCTGGTTGCTACATCCCAAGTAGATTTCACAGCTGATAGTGATGTTTCGGAACTATATTCACTAACTTTTATTACTTTTCAATTTTCATATTAAACAATTAACTTACAATCAGACTACTTTACAAAATTGGTTGAAATAGCAGACTTGATGCCCAAGTAAGGCCTAGCTGCCATATAATACTATGAAAAAAACTTAAAATCCAATTACCAAAAGATGGGATAAGAAAATTTTAAATATATCAACAAGAATTGAGTCTAAGGAAAAAAAATGGATTCTCTATATATGTCAAAGCATGGCTCCAATCCTAATTAAAATTTTTTTTCATAATTAGTACTCAACCATAATTCGAAGCATTGGCTCCAGCAGAATATACATGTGGCAAACAAACAAAAAAGATTAAATAGTTTAGAAGTTGATATATTAGCACGGGGATTTGATAATTTAGAACAGTTCATTTTCAACTTGATAATTTGGCAGATAAATTCTTATGTGTACAGAATATTCACACTTAACTATAAACCCTGACATGTGATTTAAAATTTAAAATTTAGATTATTATTTTAAAAGCTTTGAGTAATTAGTATATTAGGCTGGTCTATGCGAGAACTAACAGGCCGGGGCTGTGAATACGAAAAAAAAAAAATTAGGAGTCAAAGGAATTTCAAAAGGGATTGCGATCCAAGTTGGCCAAACTGAAAAAGAAAAGGACAAATATTTGACAGGAAGAATAAAAAAGTGTTCAACTCAATCTCAATTCATGGAAAAGCTTACCTACCTACCTTAACAACTGGCCCTACTGTGTCCATATAAATCTTTATGCTCGGTAACATCCAGGTAGCTTCCACATTATACCAATGTCCTTATCCACACAGGCGTAGATATCATCGGCCACGTCGCATGAACTCCCTTGCTAGATTTCAATCCTTATTACAATGTGCAATTCCATCTTTCTATCCCCTATTGTTGATTATATACCATAAGAATATTCTCTCCATATGCGCGCTCCATCTTTTTACATTTTCCAGTTACCTTTCTTGTCGAGTGAACCTGGGTCAAAAGGAAGCATAATTCAGTCACCTACCCATAAAATAAAACATGCTGGGTCGACGTAATTAGTAGTGAAGAGAGCAATAAATAATTAAAAGAAATGGCCAACCAAACCAATTGGAAAGCTTTTTATAAAGGGGTGGTGGCGTATTTAGAGTTTGTTTGGTTGTGATTTTTTTATTAAAAAATTTAATTTTTATGTATTTAAATAATTTTTTAAAAATAATTAGAATATTAAAAAATTTATTTTTAATTTTTTTACATAAATTGAAAAGAATAATTTTTAAAAAATTTAATTTTTAATTTTTTTAATGATATATAAAATTTAAATTTTATAATAATTTTTTTTAAAAGTCAAAATAATGCATCCTTATATATCCAATGTCCTCTTTTTTTTTTTTTAAATAAAATTTATCCAATGTTTTGGACTACATGCCTGCGCTTGGTGTTGGTGCTACAACATTTCAATATTGGTATCATCGCGCCTAAAAAGCACGAGAGGCTAAAAGAATAGTTTTATATGAGTTTTCAATTTCGATTCAGATTGGATGGATAATTTTACATTTCCCGAAGAAAAACTGTGAAATGATCAATCAACCACATGAAAAAAAAAGGTCAAAAATGAATAATAATTAGTGGTTTAAAATTATCCGGGGAAGAATAATATTCATCTTTATCCAGTATCAACAAAATTAAGTAGTGCAGAAGAAAAAGTAATTAGCGAAAATGGATATCAATGTTCCGAATTTGAAATTAATGGGGCTACGACTAATATTGGTGGCGCGATGTTGATTTTTCGCATAATATAGGCCACATAGGACCATGAACTGAACATTCATTAATGCCTACATTCCAAATAGCAGATGACTGTTGTGTTATCTCTGCTTACAAAATTAACGTAGGTGTTTACTATTCTTCTCCTTGGTTTTTTGTTAAATTTCTTGCAAGACAAGAACTCGAAAGCAATGCGAAATTGGTTGGCGGGCTGCAGATGAATTAAACGCTAGACCCACCTAGCTGATGACGCTGTTTGGCTTACGTGGGCCCCGTAGAACTTGACGTAATCTAAGATCCTTTGCAGCTTAAGTTTATCACATTCCAGGAGAGAATTTTATACGTTCTTTAGATAAGAAAGCTATCTCCCGACTAGGGATGTCTATGGGCGGGGCGGGGGAGGTAAGAAAGCTATCTCCCGATCAGGGACGTCAACGCCTCACCCCCGTCTCGCGGATAAATATCTGTCCTCGTTCCTCATCCCATATTTATATGGATATCTTTTTTTGATTTTTTTTGTAGGTTTACTCATATCCATAAATATCAGTAGATATTTGTTAGAATATTAAAAATTTAAATTAAATATAAAATTTTTAATATCATAAAATATTTAAAATAAATATAAATAATAATCTAATTCCACAATTCAAATTCTAACAATTTAATATACTTAAAATAAAGATAAAGGCATAAAACAAATATAAAATAAGTACAATAATCTAATTTTATAATCTAAATTTTAGCAACTTAAACTACTTGAAATAAAAATAAACACATAATAGTAATTCAACTATTAATCTAACACATAATAAGTACAAATAAATTTAATTTCTAAATTTAAACTTTAGTCCAATCAGTTTAAGTAACAACAATATTAGCCTAACTAAGCTAATAACTTAACGATAAAATAGTAATTTCATATCGGGTATTCGCAGATATGGGGATTGTGATTCCCGCTCCATTTAACATGCGGATATTTAAAATTTCCATCTCTATTATTCATGGGGGCAAAATCTTTCCCCATATCCATCCCATTGTAGGTATTATCCGCGAGTATCCGTGGGGACAGATTTTTTTAACATCCCTAGTCTTTTTTCCCCCTTATGAAGGGTACCAATGATGATATATGTGTAATTTTTGAGGTACAAAAATAACAAGAATTAAATATTTTATTGTAATATCAACACTTGATTAATTTAAGTGGTTAATTTTAATTTATAGTGAGTTAATTCGATTCAAATTATATTAATTGGAGTTTAATAAATTTTAAATACAGATAGTTTAAATAAAAAAAATTGTAGCAAAATTTAATTTATAATACATATAGATTTAATTTATATATACTATCAGAATAAAAAATTATTACATAGACATCTAGTTATATATTATCATATCAATAAAAATATTTAATTTAACTACTATTACTTTAAAAGCCTTATAAACACAAATATTGATTGAGTAACATGACTGTAAAACTCTTTTATACTATTAATAAATAGGGATGTAAACGGATTGATTTGAATCGGATTTGAGTGAAAAATAAATCGGAACGATCAAATTTAATTGGATTGGTTTGGTTTGGATTTCAAATTTTTTTTTCAATAAATCCGAATCAAACCAATCTGATTAAGACCAGATTAGTTTGGTTTGGATCATTAGATTAAAGTAAAAAAATAAAGAATTACATTTTTTTTAAAAATTATTTTTATAATAACTAATAATAATATAAAATTTGATTATAATATACTTAATAATGGTGTAAATAGACAAATTTTTTAAATAAATATTAACAAAAAAATAAAAAGTGACTATATTACTAAAAACTTAAGTGCACAACTTTGAATATTAGAAATTTAAAAAAAAATAGTTGATCGGGTGATATGATTGGATGTTTACATAATCGGATTGAAAAATCATAAATCTGAAACCGAACTAATAATAATTGGTTGGGTTTGGTTTCATTTTGAAAATGAACCGATTATCCGAACCGATCAGAACCAATTCCATTAGTTTGGTTTGGATATTCAGTTTATTAGATCAATCCGATCTATTTACACCTCTATTAATACATACCCCCTCTCTCTCTCTCTCTATATATATATAATGGTAGGAATAGAAACTATATGATTAATTAAGAAAAATAAATTTTTTTAATAGCAATACTTTTAAAGACTTTGACAATAGATATTCAAAGTCTATTAAATATAATAAAAAGTAAAAACCGATAAAAGTTTAGCGACAAAAGGAGATCACTACACTTAAAAATATATATTTACTATCTTATAAATATAAACAAATAATTCACATATTTTCATATTGCAATTAAAAATTATTAATGAGATTAGATGGTAAGATATAAAATTAATTTATATTTAATAAATACCTTATTACAAAATATTTATTACTTTATATTAAACATTTATAATTATTTAAAAATCATTAAATCTTTCTAAAATTAGTAGTATAACCAGTAAAAAAATCTTACAAAATTATTCTTTCAATCATGTCTTTCATTTTTTTTAAAATAAAATTTGACTCTTCTTATTCAATGAAAATGACTCACTTAATTGAATTTTCAGTTATACATTATTATGATTTGAGTTAGATTCTTTAGTTTTTATAATTTTTATAATAAAAGAATAATGGGTTAGTAATCTATTTTGAGCTTGAATTAAGATAAGATTTTCTCTTAACATAAAATTTAAATTACAAAAAAAAATTATGAGTTATTTTTTTTTTTACTTTTAGCACAAAGTATAGAACTATTAAGGAATGTTAGAAGCCACAACCATTTCCTTAATTAGAGTTAATTCTTGCATAATTATAAAATATTTATATAAATTATGCTCTATTTAATAATAAAATAATATTTTAATATTAATTATAATAATACTCATGGTTTTATTTAAAATATAATTTTATTATTAAATGAAATATAACTCATTTAAATACTCCATATCATACAAAAATTTTCGTTATCGAATGGAGACGACCAGCATGCATCGGAGACAGTCAACTATTACCCCCATAACTATTGAGCCGACGTTTTGACAACAACACCAACCCCAAAAAAAAAAAAAAAAATTGAAAAAAGAGTACGTGAAACCAGAGAAAGGTGACGCAAGCAGTGACAGAATCACAAAAGTGGAGCCGTCACACTTGTCGACCTCCCACTGAAGCACCGCCACGTGGACGCAGCGGTCAGCACGAGAATGGTGGCTGAGCAAGTAGCTGGAACAACACCCCGCCTTCACCACGTTTTACTCCAATTAATTAAGTCACACGCAGATACAGCCTCCGCAACATTCACTCACGCACGTGCCTAAATTCTCTCTCTCTCTCTCTGTTGTGTTCCATTCACCGCTATAAAAGACCCGCCTTCTGACTCTCTCATGCGTTTCAACTCGGAAAGAAGAAACAAATCATCATCAACAACAACTAGCAGGAGGAGAAACAGAGAGAGAGAGGGAGAGAGAGAGATTCCAGAGCGAAGGTTGAAGTTTTGAGCGGATCCAGATTCCAGCAGCATCTAATTAAGGGAGAAGGAAGAGGAAAAAGAAGAGGTAGGGGGAATATGATGCAGGGTGATTTAGTGTTGCCCCCTGGTTTCAGATTCCACCCCACCGACGACGAATTGGTGAACCACTATCTGTGTAGGAAATGCGCTGCACAATCAATCGCTGCTCCTATCATCAAAGAGATCGATTTGTACAAGTTTGATCCATGGCAGCTTCCAGGTACTAATTGCAAATTTACTACTATTCAAATTGATTTTTCTTTTAATTCTTTTTTAGTTTGAATATTAATTAAGGATTGATTGTTGTGTGGATTATGTATGCAGAGATGGCTGTTTACGGAGAGAAGGAGTGGTACTTCTTTTCGCCGCGGGACAGGAAGTACCCGAACGGGTCGCGGCCGAACAGGGCGGCGGGGAGCGGGTACTGGAAGGCGACGGGGGCGGACAAGCCCATAGGGAAGCCGAAGGCGCTGGGGATAAAGAAGGCGCTGGTGTTCTACGCTGGGAAAGCCCCCAAAGGCGTCAAGACCAATTGGATCATGCACGAGTATCGCCTCGCCAATGTCGACAGATCCGCCGCCAACAAAAACAACAACCTAAGGGTATGCCCCTCCCCCTACCTTCAATTTTCTCTTGTTTTCTCACCCAATTTACTTATAAAATTAATAATAATGAAAAAATAGGTTTTAAAAAAAAAAAGACTAAAAAAATGAAATTGTGTTCCTACTTCCTATATTCATATTCTTATTATTATTTTTTTTTAAAAAACATCATATCGATTGGAATTGAGTGTAATGATAATTTACTTATGTTTTTCTAAATAAGGTTTACAACTTCAAAAAATAATTGTTTTTGAGAGTTTTTTCTATTACGATAATATTTGAAGAAGGGGTTTGATAATAAACTTTATAAAATTATTCTGATTAAAAATAAAAAAACGATAATTTTAATAATAATTCAATTATAACACAGTTTATTTTGTACATCTACATTCTTTTTTTCTTTTTTTTTTTTCCCTTAAAAACATAAATATATAAGAGAGACACATCTTGAAATGTGTAGCTGATTTTTATTTGTTATTTGGTGCAGCTTGATGATTGGGTGTTGTGCCGGATTTACAACAAGAAAGGGAAGATTGAGAAATACAACAGCAGCACCACGGTGGTGGATCAGAAAGCACCAAAGTTTTCATCAGAGGAGGAGGTTCACTATGAGCATGAGGCCAAGCCACAGATCCACAAATTCTCCAATGACCACCACCAATTGTACATGGACACGTCGGATTCGGTGCCCAGGTTGCACACTGACTCCAGCTGCTCGGAGCACGTGCTTTCCCCGGATGTCACGTGCGAGAAGGAGGTGGAGAGCAACCCCAAGTGGAATAATGAGCTAGACATGCAGCTATTTGATGCCTTTGATTTTCAGTTGAACTATGGGGATAACACCAATACTAATAGCCTCTCGGTAGATGATCCTTTTGGGCTTCAAGATCAGTTCCAGATGAACCAGCTCATGTCATTCCAGGACATGTTCATGTTCCAACAGAAGCCATTTTAATTCTTTTGACCACTACGAATGAGGATTGAAAAAATGAACCCTTTTCTGGGAGGGGGTGGAGGGTGGTGCCAATGAGATGGGACCCAGACATATGTTTATTTTTTGTAGTCAAAGTCAGCATTTACACAATTTACACCTACCTGCATTTGGACCATTGGACTACCAGAATGGTGCACGTGTGGTGGCTGTTCTTTGTTCTAGGGAGATTAGGCCATTAGGGACATGTTGAATGCACATGGTCCTTTTGATTGGACCTTGGTGTGAAGAAAAGAAAAAGGAAATGGAAAAGGGGATCGGGTGTTGCAGTCTGTAAGAAAAAAATAAGCAGCAGAATGATCTCTCAACTGGGGTGAAGATCCTATGGGCCATGTCAGGATATTGTTAGTGTGTTGATGTGTAAGTGTTAGGACTCTCGTAGGAAAATTCTTGTTCCATTGATATTGTAGTTGGATTTTTTCATATATTTGTAACATATAAATTTCCACATTTCAATTCAAAGGTAGCAGTTCAAAGAAAATTTTCCTTTAGTGAAACAGATGTATATAAGCATCACTGAGAAAGGGTAGCTATTCTTTGTCAAAGGAAAAAAAAAACAAAGGAAAAGAAAAAAAGTATTCCATTATATGAGTGAATCTGGAAGTTATGAATATGTTTTGGAATTCTTTATCTCATATGGATTCTTATCTTCAGAAACCTGAAATATAGCAAGAAGTTCGTGTGGATCAAGTAAATTTGTTTTCTACAGTCAAATTTGAACAGATAAAAAAAATGTTGAGAAAGAAGATGAATTGATAATATATTATTGTATGAAATCTGCCAAACACAATCGAGAGGTACATGTAATCACTGATTAACTTTCATTGCTCGGCCTTTCCGTTCTAAAATCCTCACAGCCGTGCAGTAAAACTAATGTAATAAAATTATGACTAATTACTTCGCAAGTTGTAACTAGTCGGAAATACACTACAAACAGTAATAATCAGGGTAAATCTTTATACCGAGTACCAATATATTATACATTATACACTACACAAAGCTATCTTTACAGCCAGATTAACATTCATATGATACAATCGTCCTGCTCTATAGACAGCAAGACAATAGGTACTATCTGATTATAACAAGGATATAGGGGATAAGATATCTTTTTGTAATCAAATGCTGGCATCTCTTGATTTTGGAACCCTGTCACAGTCTGACGATGCCCAACCAATCAACAGCTTCTCATTGTCAAATACCATCACTTTGTCTAGCATGGATATGTCTGCACAAACAAGACAAGGGCTTTTACAATGCAGAGTTCTTAAAAGTGTTTTGGTGAAAACTGCTAAAGATGTGAAGAATGCTTAACAAGTGCCAATGTCCATTATCCAAAATGAACATCAGAAAGAAAAGAGACAATAACATTCATACCTCCGATTAGGTTCAGATCCCCCATCCCTACTTCAGAGCCGTTTAGGATGCCCAAGCAAACATTTCCCATGCTCTGGCACAAAGAACAATTAATTAACACTCACATATGAAATGCACGTGTTACTTGTGACAGCAATGAAAAAGTCAATCTGGAAGGAACTGGTTATTTGTGACTCACTGATATTATCAGGTAAGCCTCAGGAGGGATTTCGAACTGAGCTTTACTTCTGCCATTGCTGCCGGTGAAACTAAGCACCAAAGGCTTGAAGTATTTTCTGACATCATATATGCTTCTGAAAGGTCTTCTACCTTGCCAACATAGAGGGACAGTATGGTCATCAGGTGCTTCTTTTATAGACTTTCCAGCTAATTCCTTCCTCAACTGAATATTAATATCGAACAAAAAGAACCACGTTAAGTAACATGTCAATACTTTCTAGTATTAATGAAAGAAGCTAACAATTCAAATCTTGCATGATGAAATTGACATGAACTTAGTAATGCCTAATGCTTGTTGAAATATGCTTGAAATTGGGGAGTGTTGTGAAAATTGATTTCAACTGACCCAAGAAACAACAGCTTGGTAAGTCCTAGAGTTGAAGTAAGTGTACGAACTCCCAGTGTCAAAAACAGCATAAAGACTGCCAACCCCAGCCTTCTTCCCTCCAAATATGAGTTCAGCTGGCCCTGCTGAATAATGTTTGCTGAAACAAATCACAACGATGGGACTTCAGTCGGGAGAAAGAATTATGATTAATCGCAATAAATGTGGAAAATGCAAAATGAGGATCTGATTTTTCTGAATATTAATTTACTTACTAATCTGTGGATGACATTGGAGTCCAAGTGAGTCTAGAAGAATCAAAAACATCCCCAAAGAATATATACCCTCCTCCATGTGCACTCAAACAGTGTCCAACTACATTTCGCACCAAACCCTGACTATTCAGCTGTGATACCAAGCTGGATCTTCCCCTGCCAAGGCCAAGCATTCCATCCAAAGGATGGTAAGAATCTGGAAAAATCTGATCATATCCACATCTGCATAAAAATAAAGAACCAGAAATAAATGTATTAGATAACTATTTTTTTTTTTTTTTTAACTTCTTAATAAAATACATATGGTATAATCATCATATCATAAGCCAACTCAGATCATGCAAATTTAAAGAGAATATACACATGGACTGAGGAAGTAAAAATAATTCAATGTGGCAAGGAAAAGTTGCAGGTTTACTAACCCAAGTGCCATTCTAACTCTGAGTTGGTTTCCATTGGTAAAGTTGAGAAGGTAGACATCATTGACAAGTACACCAAGGGATGAGTAATGATCCGCATACTCAACTTCATAGTCACATTGATGGGGTTGTTCACAGTCATAGTCATCAGTCTGGTGCAAGGATGCACATAAGGGATCCCTGCAGGCCACCAAGTCATTGCTGGGCCGGTAAAGCGGATGGGGTGTCTGAAAAACAACAAGCAACACATATTCAAAGTTTAATTTATAGGACTTCGTATAAAACAATAATAATACATTTATCTATCCGCAAAGATGAGCTCCAATTGTGTTCTTCCATTATTATTTTGTATGAATTGAAGAAAGAATTTTGTGCTTCAAGCTGTTTTCCTGCTAATAATAGTTGGTGATTTTGGATATTGGGAGTGAATACCTGAGAGCAATGAGAACAAGGGGCATCACATTGAAGCCATGTGAGGTCACTACCCGTATCAATGTCAAGAAAATAAGGCCTAGGTGGGTGGCCTATGCTGAGAGTAACATTATAAAACCTGTAAATTTGAAAGTATCAGTGACATATCATCATCGTTATATCTATCAACTCAAAAAAAGGTACAAAGGGATTTTCCTCGTAACTATTTTTGGTCTCTCCTTATTATATTGATTTTTTTTTTTCAGGTTCATTAACATATCTTTTATAGTATTTATAAAAAAAATAAAAATTATTTATAAAAAAATAAACAATTAAGATTGAAATAACTGCTATCTCACGATTAACCACCCGCGGGTCCATCCCCCGTTGCACTTTTTACGGCTTCACTGGCTTACATTTCAAAACTTGACCCTTAATTGTTATTAATAATTAAAAATATAAAAATACATGTTTCCATTTATATTTAGTTATCTTAACTTTTTACAAATTTAAAATTAAAAATAAAAAAGTGTGAATTGATAGGTACATAAATGCTTTTCAATTCAAGAGATTAATTTTGATAAACTTTTAATATAACACTCTCAACTAATCACATCTCATCATATGTGTTTCGAGTGATTATTATAAAAATCAAACACTTATAACAATAAGATAATATATAATTGAATGACTATGTAAAAAAATTTTGTACTGAAAATGTATCAAAATTAGATCCATGTATAAATGTCACACAAAAAGCATACCATAAGATATAATTATAATACAATGCAACTATTTTTACACTACCATCTATCTTGTATTATCATATTATTAAAAACATTTAATTTTTATAATAACATATTTTTTGACCATGTAACAATATACTAAAATTAAATTAGAAAGAAACCCCACAATGATTTATTTTTTAAAATTCAAATTCGTTATCTCATTATTAATCTTTTCAAGAATTTAAAACATTAAAAGAAAGGTATAAATCGAGAGTGATGAAAAAAAAAAAGAATAAAAAGAAAGAGAGAAAATGAAGGTTCTTTATACGAACCCAACAGGATAAACATTGCCATAAATCGGGAAGACGAGAGATGAGCTGGCACGATAACGGTTAAGAAATGAATATGTTGATGATGGTGATGACCGCGATGAGGAGGAGGAGGTGGAAGGTTCATCTTGAGGAATAGAGTTCCTTCCATTTCCGTTGGAACTACTCTTGTGTTTACTACTACCAAACCAAGCTGAACAAGAGGAGCAGCATAACAAGAGTAGCACGAACAATCCCGCTAACTTCGTTTGCCTCATCTTATAATGTCAATTGAAGCTCAAAGGAAATAATAATATGATATGATTTGCATGTATGATATTTGATTGATAGAAGAGAAGACTGTGTCTTATGTATATGGGTACGTTGCGTGTTTGATGAAATGCATGAAACGACGTTTAAAACTTTAAGTGTCCAGAAAAGCATTGCTTCAATAATTAGAAGTGGGATTTCTTCTAATGTGCGGGGTTCTTATTCCTTCCTTACTCGCATCAAGCATGCTCTGCAGCAGATACCCATATATATATATGTACGGCACTTGTGATTTAGTGGTTCATTGGAAGTGGAAGGCCTGAAGCATAATTATGATTGTCACGTAATTTATTTTTATATTGGTATTACTCTTTTCAAAAATAAAAAAATAAAAAAAATAGACGTGTTATACTTCAAATCAAGTAATGATGTTGAGATAAAGAAATTAACAAATAGTAATTGGTCAGTTAAGTCATGTAATTGGTATAATAATTGCACGATAATTAGTAAATTAAATCATGAAATACATAATTTAAGAGTTAAGTCATCAAATTATTGAAAAGAGTGGCTTACATTGATACATGTATTTGAATATCCAATATCGGCATCAATATTTTACAAATCGAATTAAATTGTCCAGTTGCAACGACTGATCATAAACTAACTATGTTTCTAATTTGAATGTTTTCTAGTTTAATTATTCCTTAATTATAAATTTAAATAATTGAATTATAAATTAAAAGCGCTACCAAATTGATTTTCAGTTTAACTTGTAAATTATTGATCTGAGTACACATTTGTATCTTTAAGACTTGAGGAATCGATCACGGAAACTATGCAGAAATCTATTGATATCTGAATTATGGGCCAATGTCGGTTGCTTTGGGCTGGTCCTACGATTTTCACGAGAATGGACCATTTTCGGCCTTTTTCCCAGTTATTCCATGACGACATTAATAATGTGGTAGGTACTTTATTTGTCTTACTTGAAGAGTAATCTCCGAGCGTCTTTTTGGTATACTTCTTTGGAAGAATGGATTACTCTGATATGAGGCAATGAGACAGTCAGCATAGTTCACAAATTAATAAAATATAATAATAATATAATCTATAATAAAAACTTAATTTTTTTTTTTTAAAAATACTCTTGTACCTAAAAAAAAAAAAGAGCTACTCTTGGCTCACATGACCAACTCGTCCCTACCGTCAAAGCCTCATGAGTTAAAGCAGTAGAAATATTTTGGCTAGCTAAATATATCCCAACCTATTATTTTTGGCAGGTTTGGTGGGCTAACTCGGCAGATTGAACCCTTAATGATATCTCTAATTTGACAGAAGTTAGTGCCACAAAAACAACTGGCTTAGTCTATGTGAAAAGAGCACCCCATCAAGGGCGGGCGAGAAAATAACATGTCCCTTCTGTTTTATTCTTTAGACCATCCAATCAAAGTAAGAATTATGCGAAAAATATTGCCACTTATAAGAGCCTTCAACATTTATTGCTTTTCAGGTGTATATGGGGAATACCTTAAGGATGAATCAGCTTCAAAACTTCTATATAGGACTGCTTTCTTATGGCTGAAATCATCAAAGGAGAACTTGCCATGGTAGGAACCCATTCCACTCTTTCCAACTCCTCCAAATTGCATACCACGAGTTGCAACCTATGTGAACATTGTTGTAAATGTGATAGGTCAATAAATCAAGACATGATTATGCCTTCATACATGCATATAATGTACAAGCGAGAGAGCCAATACAAAGACAAGTGGATTTATAACATAATAAAATAAGGCTGGCATAGGATTAATCTTTCTCTGAATAATTTTCAGGAAAAGAGTTACATGTATAATAGTGTCATTGATGAGCATCCCTCCAGAAGATATGTTTTCCACATAATTCTTCTTCAGCTGTTCATTGTTTGTGAGGACATATGCTGCTAGAGGTTTTGGCTTTGATTTGATAATATTAAAGCTATCTTCTATGTTGTCAACCTGCAACTATGCTAGGGAAAAACAAAACAACTTTTATTCATATGAAATATGGAAAAATACTTAAGTCCTTCCAAAAAATAATTTCATCAAGCGGCTACATGTTGGAAATAAGGAGGGAAGCAAAAGGGAGTAAGGAACACTAAGTCATGAGCAGTAGTAGATGGTATAGAAGTATCCCGTTAAAAATGAAGATGAAAAATTCGGGGAAGAACTTTTTATGAAAAACTCATCCCTGAATTTTTCACCCTCAATTTGAAGAGTTTACTATACTGAATCAAAGAGTAAAAACTTTCTGGAGAAAACATTTGAAGCCTTGAGGGAAATAAAAACTTGACCATATTCCTGCTACGGGTTGGAAAATAAAAAAAAACTTGTCATAAATGAGACATGACATGTCCCTGCATCAAGAACATAGTTATTCCCTTGGCCATATTCCTTGTCAACAAGTCCTAAATGTAATATTCCTTGTGATCTATAACTCTCGGTGACAATTGGCATTATTGGCCCAAATATCTCCTCTTGTGTTACCAAAGAATCATCTGGAGCATCCAATATGATGGTTGGAGCAATCTTTCTACAATAAGGAGGAAGAATTGATGTTGTGGTATTGTTAAAAATGACTATTACAGATCTTAATGAACAAGATAAATGCAACTCACAAGTGCTTCTCATCCTTCTGACCTCCTAGAACAATTTTGCCAAATACCTTATCCAAGAGCTTCACGATCCGTGCAAAGTGGGATGGAGACATAAAACGTGACATGTGCCTAGATTCCATTGGATCTTTCCCATAAGCTTGCTCCAATTCCTCTTTTACAGCATTTATCTGTCAAGTGAGAATTTATCAATATATTTGAATAGCACACTTAATTTTGTATTTTTGAGGCAATCTTACCAGTGTTGGAGCAAATTCTTTTTTCGTGATGATATAATCAACAGAAATGCATGCTTGTTCATTATTGCATGCCCACTTTCCAGCTATGATTCTCCTAGCAGTAACCTGAAATTTCCAATGGTTATGTACATGAAGATACGTTATTCAGATGCCTAAATATGTTACTTTTAAGTTGACATTTGAATCAACAACAGCCGGGCACTTTCCTCCAAGTTCCGGAATTACTGGGGTAAGGTCTTTGCAGCAGCAGCCATGACAATGTGGCCTACTCTAGCACTACCTGCATAAAACTGGCGGAACTTTACAGTAAAGTTGGCATGCTCAATATAAGCTAATTGGGTTAAAAGCCACTTGCCTTAGCTCTAAACGTTTTGATGCAAGTTGTAATAATTATTAGATTTTGAAATTTGTTAGAGACAACTCAAAATGGAGCCAATTTCTAGCTGCACATCATGGAGGTGGTAATTCATAATAGTTGAATCTTATCCAGAGGTTTATAAATGGAAAGTGAATGCTTTCTCATTAATGATATAGATGGCCAGAATAAAGGCAAAAATTAAGGAATAAAGAAACATTTCAAGATTTAAAATTAAAAAAAAAAAGGAAGAAAACTTGGATGTAAATAATTGAACTGTCTGTTTTATAATGCAAAATTTCCACGTTACATGTTTTATAGGCTAATTGATGAATCGGTTTGACATACTAGGATCTTGTGGTATACTGTTATAACATATTGAAGACAAATTACCTGTTTATAGTATCTTATCCCACTTCTGCTCCAAGAGTGCAGTTGTTTCAGGAACAACCCCTTAAATAACTCTTATGGCAGAGTTGTCTAGATAATTTTTGAGCAAATTTGCAAGTAGTGACAATGATGCTGAAGCAATTTCCGATGGTTTCAGAACCACTGCATTACCTACTGAGATTGCACCGAGGACTGGATCAAGTGACAACATTGAAGACAGGAAATTGTTGCCTTATATAAATTATATTTATGTATAGCTATTATTATTCTTTTGTATTACTATGTACAACTGTTATTATTCTATTGTATTACCATAAATAGGATAGAATCAGCCATTAATAGAATAGATTAGAATCTTCTCATAATAGTCTAGGAATCCCTGTAATTTAGCCTAGATTTCAGTATATTATTCTTTGTACCTAGCTTTATATATTGAATGAAAACTCAAGCAATATATATCTTTTGCCATTCAAAATAAACTTTGATATGGTATCAGAGCTTGCATTCTAGGTTTCTGTTTTTTTCTTTGATATTCTAGCATAGGAAATTTTTTTTCCTATTTTAGCCTGTTGTTCGACATCTTGGTCTTGCCTTTGATCTTCTTGGATTCTCTTCATTCTGTTCCTTTGCGGTTGCATCAGAATTTTTCTCTCCTTCTTCCTGGTTTGTTCTTGTCATTTCTTTCCCATCATGGCTGGTTTCACTTCTGAGTTCTGTGTCAAATTTACTAGGAAGAATTATTCTCTATGTGAATTTCAATTCAGGTTGTTTGTTACTGGAAAGGAATTATGGGGTCATATAGATGGCACTGTACCAGCCCCTCAGGTTCCTACACAACTGCTCAATGGAGTGTCAAGGATGCTAGAGTGATGTCTTGGATCACTGGGTCTTGTGATCAACAAATTGTTCTTCATCTACACTCCCATAAAACTGCCAAATCTATGTGGGGGTATTTGAAGAAGGTTTACCATCAAACTAATTCAGCCAGAAGATTTCAATTGGAGTGTGAGATCGCTAACTACACTCAGGGCAGCTTGTCTATTCAGCATTATTACTCTAGTTTTCAAAATCTTCAGGCTAAATTTTCTGATATTGTGTGTGCTTCGGTTTCTAAAGAATCTCTTCTTACTGTGTTGGAAGTCCATGAGACCAGCCAGAGTGATCGGTTTATGATGAAACTGCGTTCAAAATTTGAAAACGTCCGCTCTAATCTGATAAGTCGTGATCCTACTCCATCCCTAGATACTTGTTTTGCTGAATTGCTTTGTGAAGAGCAACGTATTTTCAGCCAAGCCACTCTTGAACAAGACACTTTGATTGCTTCCCAGGTGGCTTTTGCAGCCCAAGGAAGAGGCAGCAATAGGGATATGAGTAAGGTTCAATGCTTCAGCTGTAAGAACTATGGCCATATTGTTGCAAATTGTACAAAAAAATTCTATAATTACTGCAAAAAGCCAGGCCATATCATCAAAGAGTGCTCTATTCGCCCTCTAAGACGTCAACCCACTGCCTTTCAAGCCAATGTTGTCCCTTCCTCTACTGGTCAGCATGAAAACGTGGCCACACTTGAACCTGTTTCTACTCATATTCCTACACCTGCTGCTCTTATGCCTGAAATGGTGCAACAGATGATTATCTCAGCTTTTTCAGCTTTGGGGATTCAAGGTAAAAAGTCTTTCACAAACTAAGTCTTGGCTTCTTGATTTTGCTGCATCCAATCATATGACCAGTTCCAACAATTTCCTTAAAAATGTCCTTCCATATCATGGTTCTAACCATATTCAGGTTGCTAATGGTAATATTATTCCAATTTTTGTTGTTGTAGATATTACCCCTACTTTCAACAATATTCTTGTATTACTTGGGCTCTCACATAATCTTCTTTCTGTTGGTCAATTGGTAGACAATCACTATGATGTCCATTTTTCTTGTGATGGTTGTTCTGTGCAGGATCATGTGTCTAGGACAATGATCACAAAGGGCCCTAAAGTTGGATGACTCTTTCTGCTGCATATTCCTAGTCATGTTGCTTTGTCTTCTTCAGTTACCAATAAAAGTGAAGTGTGGCATAAACGCTTGGGGCATCCTAATCTAGCTATTTTGTCTCACTTGTTCACCTCTGGTTTATTAGGACAATTTGATCAGGCTTCTTCGTTTCATCCTTATTTTGATTGTTCAACTTGTAAATTGGGAAAGAGTAAAATTCTTCCTTTTCCAACTTCGAGTAGTCGTGCAACAAGTTGTTTTGAGGTCATTCATAGTGATGTTTGGGGATCTCTCCTGTTATTTCTCATGCACAATATAAATACTTTGTGATGTTCATTGATGACTATAGTAGATTTACATGGATTTATTTTCTTCAATCCAAATCTAAAGTGCTTCAAGTGTTTAAAACATTTCTTGTTTATGTTGAAACTCAATTTGCTGCAATTATTAAGGTTCTTCGATCAAATTCTGGTAAATATATATCTAATGAATTTCATGTTTTTTTGAATCAAAAAGGCATTCTCTTACAGCGTTCTTGTCCATATACACCTCAACAAAACAGCCTGGCTGAACGGAAAAATCAGCATCTCTTGGATGTGGTTCGCACCTTGTTACTTGAATCCTCCGTTCCACCTACATTTTAGGTAGAAGCTCTCTCCACTGTACTTTACCTAATTAATCGATTGCCTTCTCAAAATTCAAATCTTGACTTTCCTTATTTTCGTCTTTATGGTCAATATCCTGAATACAAGCATCTGCATCCCTTTGGCTGTGTGTGTTGTGTTCACTTGTCTTCTCATGAATGCCACAAGCTGTCTGCTTAATCTGTTAAATGTGCATTTATGGGGTACATCACTAATCACAAAGGATTTGTTTGTTATGATCCTGCTTCTACAAGAATCCGTATTTCTCAAAATGTTATTTTCTTTGAGAATCAGTATTTTTTTCCATCTTATGATAGCTCCTCCCTTGAAATGGCTCTTCGTACACAATTTGATGATCCCTCAGTGCCTGCCCAACACTTCAAGCCTGACTTTGTGTATCAACGACATTCTTCAACTACAGCCACTCCCACTGATCCTACTCCTATTGCACCAAGACGGTCTACTCGAGTTTCTTGCCCTCCCGACCCAGATACCTCTGTGTCTTTGCTACGTTATCTAATATTTCTGTTCCCTCTTGTTATTCACATGCAGCCAAACATGAGTGCTGGCGAAGAGCAATGCAGGAGGAGCTTTAGGCGCTTCACGATAATCAGACATCGGACATTGTTCAATGTCCAAGTCATGTCAAACCCATTGGCTGTAAGTAGGTTTATTCAATTAAGCTTTGCTTTGATGGGTCTTTGGATCATTACAAGGCTCACTTAGTTGCCTTAGGTTACCGACAAGAATATGGGATAGACTATGAGGAGACATTTGCTCCCGTAGCCAAAATGACTATGGTTCGAACAATTCTTGCTATTGCTGCCTCACAAGGTTGGTCCCTTCAACAATTTGATGTCAAGAATGCTTTTTTGCATGGTGATCTCAAAGAGGAAATATACATGATGCCTCCTCCTGGTTTGTTTTTCTCTTCTACCAAAAAAGTTTGTAAGTTGAATTGCTCCTTATATGGTCTCAAACAGGTTCCTTATGCATGGTTTGAGAAATTTCGCTCCACTTTGCTTCAATTTAACCTTATGCAAAGTAAATATGACTCCTCTTTGTTTATTCGAACAACTGCTGCTGGAATTGTCATTCTTTTGGTGTATGTGGATAATATTGTTATCACAGGGACTAATTCTTCATTAATTGCGCAGTTACAGCAGCATCTTCAGGAGTCTTTTCACATGAAAGATCTTGGTAACCTTACTTATTTTTTGGGATTGGAGGTACATAGGGACCCTTCTAGCATTTTCTTACATCAGCATAAGTATACACAGGAATTAATTCAATTAGTTGGTCTTCAAGAATCTTCCTCTGCTGATACTCCTCTTGAGGTGAATGTTAAGTATCATGTTGATGAGGGCGAGCAACTTTCTAACCTTTTGCTATATCAGCAATTAGTAGGAAGTCTCAACTACTTAACCATTACACGGCCTGATCTCTCTTTTCCTATACAGCAAGTTAGTTAATTTATGCATTCTCCTTGACATCTTCACATGGCTGTTGTCCGTCGCATCATTAGATACCTCAAGGGTACTACTTCTCGTGGTTTATGTTTTTTGGCTGGTTCTTCTATCCAACTCGTTGCATATAATGATGCAAATTGGGTGGCCTGTCCTAATACTTGTAGATTTGTCACTAGTTGGTGCATGTTCCTTGGGGACTCCCTGAGCTGATATCATGGAAAAGTAAGAAGCAAGATCGTGTCTCCAAATCCTCCACCGAGTTTGAATATTGTGCCATGTCTGTTGCATGTTCTGAAATCACTTGGCTTTAGGGATTGTTGGCTGAACTTGGCTTTCCACAGTCTAAACCCACATCTCTTCATGCAGATAACACAAGTGCAATTCAAATTGCTACTAACCCGGTTTACCATGAGCATATGAAACATATTGAAGTGGACTATCATTACATACACGAAGTTATTGCTACATGTCTCGTTTCTCTCTCACATGTTCCAACCACTTTGCAAGTTGCTGATCTATTCACAAGTCTCATACTCGACAATGCCATCAATTTCTTGTAAGCAAATTGATGCTTCTCGATAAACCAACATCAATTTGAGGGGGGATGTTGCCTTATATAGATTACATTTATGTACAGCTATTATTATTCTTTTGTATTACTATGTATAGTTGTTATTATTCTGTTGTATTACCATAAATAGGATAAAATCAACCATTAATAAAACATATTAGAATCATCTCATAATAGTCTAGGAATCCTTGTAATTTAGCCTAGATTTTAGCATATTATTCTCTGTACCTAACTTTATATATCAAATGAAAACTCAGGCAATATATATTTTTTGCCATTCAGAGTAAACTTTGATAGAAATAAGAACTCATCAATGGAAAAGGAAAGCATAGGGAGAAGATGAAAAGCCATCAAATAGCGTAGCATCTCAAAGAAATGATATGAATACTAAGAACTCATTAGATACTGTAAAATCATGACATCAAAAGCTTTGGAGAAGATGCAAAAGTATTAATAGACAATTCAAATTTATTGAAAGTTTAGGCATGTCATGACTAGAAACTATTGGTCAACTTCCTATACAGAGAATACACAGAATTTTTAGAAGGCATGGTTATTTAAGGGGAATACGGACTTTTGCTATTTGAGGGTCAATTAACTAGTAAACTTTGAATTTTTTCATAGCAAAAAAATGAGTTCAAAAGGAGGACTTGAATTGTCTTGTCTATAGAGATGATAGGATGCAATGGTGGTGTTTGATATATGTAGCCAACCCCATTTAGTGGGAAAATACTTATTTGTTGTTGTTGTAATAATATGAGTTCAAAAGGGCTTGTATTGAAGAGATAATACATCCCAATAAATGAGATTCGTATATATGTATGTTATATGAATAGGAGAGCTCAACAGTAATGATGATGGATGAGATGCAGAAAAGCTGTTCTCTGTTATAAACCATTGCAGTTAAGATATGTGAAAATGTGTGAAAACACAAACGTATTTAACATACAGAAAGGGAAGTTCCACGTCGAGATGACCAGCACAACCCCCAGCGGTTCTGACATGATCTCTGCTGATGATGGATGTGTTGTAATTGAAGTTTTCACCTAAAAGGGATAAACTTATGGGTAGATTGAAGTTGATTATTACAAATCCAGGTTGGAACTTACTGTCATTGTTGTTCTTGCTAATTACCTTTTCAGGCTCCATCCAGTGATGCAGTTCTTTAAGTGCTTCACTACATGAGGATTTTGCCTGAGAAACCTGCATTAAGAAGCGCACACGTACAGTTTGTGACCAAAATTTGTAAGGACAAATGGAAAATTCAAATGTCACCATGACAAATGTGAACAGAATAGTCCTAGAAAGAATTCACCTTAAAGTATATGACAAAAGAAAAATATGAAGCATAATAAATCATGTATTCTTGAAGCATAGAAAAAAAAAATGGAAATTGGTGGCTCAGATATAAATGCTTCAAATCCAGGTTTAGAACGGTCCTTATCCAGTGCTGTATTATGTCCTTCTCCCTCTCTTCTAGCATCTTAGCTACGGCCTCCAACTGGGAAATCCTCCATTTGTAGCTTCTTGTCTTGCCTGAATCAATGCTCTTTCTGAGCTCTTTATCTCTCCATCAAAAATAGGATTCTCTTCTACCTCTTCCATTACTGATAGAGCTGCAGAACCTCTTCACAAGATAATCCACACATGCATGCAAGCAAAGCAATACACGTAAAAGAACATCAAACTTGAACAATTAAAAAAATTGAAAAAAAAAAGCCACCAAATTGCAAGAGGAGAGAAAGTTTACAAGTATGAAGAGAAAACAAGGCAGCGTGAATGGAAGTGTAGTTACTTCGTAAAGCTCTTTCTGTTTAAATGGTCTGAAAAGACTCTGCTGCTAACCGGGGCACTGTTACTCATAAATCATAATGAAGAACTGAAGTAAGAGTCATCAATTATGATGAACTGTAGTTTTTGCTTGCACCATGTTTTGGCAATTCGATTATTCTTGTGGGTGATTTTGCATTCTAGCTACTTTCATTGAGCATCGTCATATTGTATCATAGAAATGACAAACATATGAACAACCATTGGCTTCACTTGTGAAAAAAGTAGCAGTAAATAAGCAGATAAGTAGTAAACTAAGTAGCTGCAGGAAGAAACAGCCCAAGACATGTACATTTCATGGCAGAACCAGAATGAGCTTTGGCAGAAAGTGGAGTCCAAAATTGTGGATTGCAATTTATCCCTATCTAGACCTGGGGTGAGTTATCAGCTATGTTGCACGGATACAGGTACGGGTATGAGGTACGAAAATTTTGTAAAAATTGGGATAAGATAACAATATATATATATATATATATATATATATATATATATATATATATATATATATATATATATATATATATTAAAAGTTATAAAAATTTCACAAAGTTTGTAAAGTAAGAATTGAAATTTTATATGATAAATAATTACTTATTCGAATGATAAACCAACACCATCACAAGCTATCTTTTGACAGTAACAACAAAGAAAAAAAAAAAGGCAATGTGAAAGAAAAGGAAAAAAAGAAAAAAAGGGAAGAAAAAAGAAAAAAGGAAAAAACAGGAGACACCGAGAAAAAGAAAAAAAAAGATAAAAAAAAATAATGAAATAATTTTAATAAATTCCGTACTCAGAGCCATACCCAATTGTATCTGAGCCGTATCCAATTTTTTTTTTCAAAAAAAAAAATAGATATATATAGATGTACTCAAGATATATCCATATCCCAAAAATATCTGGTATGAGTACTTTTGTTAAGACGGAGTATCCATGCTTGTTATCAGCCATTAAAAAAACAAGGAAAATGCTGTACGCATTTGATCACTTTTGCATTGACAATAAGTGAAAAAGCACAGCGAAAGATTAGAAAAATCCTTTTACGAACAATGATGGACGTGCCTCAATCACAGTTAATAGCCGAAGAAGTATCGAGACAAATCTCATACACAACACACAATTGTTTGTTTACTCTGCCAGTCCAAGAAAAATTGTCACAATACAGAAGAGAGAGTTGTTTTGTTTTGGGAAAGCGTCAAAATGATGTTTGTATGTCATTTTCACATACACTAAAATACCTTGTGAAAAATATGTTGACAATTAAAAATGCTGGTTATCTTAATTGTTGATATAATTATGTGTCAGAGAATTGTTATTTTTGCACCCGTTATTGTTATCTAATCGACATCTCATTACTGACACATGATTTCCTATATATACTCTAAACTTAGATTTACAAGTAAAATAACTAAATTCTCATTTGTTCGCCTAGCCAGACACGCTACACAGCATAATTAGCACGTAGAAATTGGGTGGTATCCACCAAGTAATTCCAACCAAAATCTCATAACTCATGTAAGTCATTCAACCGATAAGATATTTCAAGGGGTCAACTAGAGACAAGTAAGATATCCATTCATCGACTTAGAAACCCACTCTTTCAATTGTTAAACCAGCATAATTATTAGCTTATGCCGTCCTCTATTGCTACTACTATTGTATGTAAGCACGCAGCAGCAATTCCTTCCGTTCAATGAGGGAATTGATACTAACTTTCGGTTTGGTATTATACCACAACTTCAACTAACATTCAAAAGGTGCAGAAAGAGACACGCCTGTGAGTCACAACGTGTTTTCCGTGCCATTAAAAAAATAAAGATGCGTCTCATTCTAAGAAGATGAAAGACGATATGTATACAAGTATATGCTCGAAATTAAAAAAAAAAAAAAAAGTTTATGCAATAATTGATGTTATATTTAGTTGTAAATTGAATAGGGCATTAATTTTTTCAGATAAGCCAACTTCTAAAAATTTATCTGTAAATATTTATATGTAGCATTTTTTTCAGAAATTACAAAAAAAAAATACCGAGCGTGTAATGTTGGAGTACTAAGGAGTGTAGGAGACGAAAAAAGATTTGGATTCATCATTCATTCAAACTCAAAGGGTTACTTTACCAAAAGTCAAGTAAGGAAATCAACATAAACCGAGTAGCCTAGATTTCGTCAAAAAGGAAGAATGAAAGAGACAAGACTTGCCTTGTGTTGAGAGTAGCACTGGGTCGTGGTTCGTGACACTAGGCAACCGAAGAAAGGAAAAAAAAAGAAAGCAAAGATGCTTCCACTAAAGCTGGTTCGTTCTCTGGTGTTAGGGGCAACCATCAACAACCACCCTCACATGATCCTATCCCAAAATCACCACCACACCTATCAGCATGATCATCATCACGAAACCGATGATGATGATGATGATGATGACTATGATGATGATGATGAAAATGAAGAAACAAATGAAGCCCAACATCAAACAAGTAGAATGAGAAGAAAAATGAGAAGAAGAAGAAGAAGAATGCGAAGAAGAAGATCCAAAACCCCGGGTCTGCTATTCCTTCCAACAAAAGAGATCATCACGGACACATACAGGCTTGCCACCATAGCAAGGGAATTGGGCATGGACTTGATCCCAACACCATCACTCTCACACATCATCTTCTCCAACCCACCACCACCATCACCAACCCCATTATCATCATCTTCACAACCTTCGACCCCTTCCACTTCCTTCCCCTCCACCACCACAACGTGTTCCTTCTCTTCCTCTTCATCTTCATGGCCCCTCCAAAACGACGCCGTTCCGATCCCTTTCCCTTCCCTCGCCGCAGCCCCACTCACCCACCTCCGCTACTTCGTCAATCTCACGGCACCCGCCTTCAAGCTCGTCTTTTTCAGCTCCGGCGATGGCGGTGCCCCCGCCGCTCCCGCCGGCGGAAACTGGGATTGCTGCTCCTTGTCTCTGTATTCCCGGGTCAGCGGAGAGAGGGTCGATGACATGGAAGGGTTTTGCCGGGTTCTCGCCGGAACAGGTTGGACCTTTTTCAAGACCCAGAAACGGCCGGCGCCGGCGGCGGATCGGCGGGTTTGTGGTGGTGGTGCCGGTGCTGTTTACCTGTTTAGGAAGGTTGATGTGAACCGGGTTCGGGTGGGTCGGGTAATTGGAGGACCCGGTGGGGCGTGTAGAGTGAGGGAGCTGAGGTTGCCGCATTTGGATTTTGGGAATGCACCTTTGAGGATTTTGCAGTATATTTTGCTGATGACTGATGACATCTTCTGTCTTGCGTGAATTGGTGAGTCAGTGTTTGATCAATTTTGATTTTTCTCTGCTCCGTCCTTATATTTTCCTAGTTAAGGAAAAAAAAAAAAAAAGAATAGATGCTGAATGGAATTAGCCCTTCTAATATTCTTTACATTAGTTTAGTCTTTTACAGTATAAGATGACCATCAATTTGAAGATTAAATTGATATTTATGTGTACAATGATAAACTAAATTGATGTCAAATTTTCAAAGATTAACTTCATGTGATGAAACTCCTAATTTGAGTAGAATGCAATGTGTTAATTGTTGTTGAATTTGGGGTTGGTAGATGATGGCAAGAGATGGTGAAGGAATGTGGCATCTGGTTTGGTCTTGCAACATGTGGTGCTCTCGCAGGTTGAAGTGATGTTATCTGAAGCTTGGAAAGTGATTGAAGGCACAAGACTCTTGTGTTGTTGGAGGGGGCAAAGTGATTCAACCTATTCATCCCATCATCTGTTGTGTTGGATTCTTCATGACGTTTAGGCAGATGGTGAAAGGAAGGGGAGTTGAAGGGATTTACCCATGCAGAAGGGAGAAAGTGCTCAAATCCTTTTGAATGGTAAGGGTGACACCATTCTTTTCCTTGTAATTACTTGTTCACTGAGAAGCCAAAACCTTCTGGGATGCCTTTTACTCTGCCACTACCAAAACAAACTAATAGTGGAAGGTTGGTGCTGCCCTGGATACATTGAACATATATATGGTTGTGCCGAAGTTTAATTCTCATGGCTGGTAGAGAGGAATGAATACAGAGGAAATTAAGCAGAAGAGTTTAGTGAAAATCTGAAGAGCCACAATTCTGTTAGTATCTTGACAGCATCTGATTGTAGGGGCTGCTGCATAATTGGTATGTCATATTCAAATCAAATTCAGACTGGCGGATCCATTATTTCAGTGGTGAATTTGATAGAAAGTGTAATTGTCAAAAATAAGGATTATTATGTGACTCCACCTTTGAGGCTAATAACAAAGTAGCATCAGCAGTGCTGAAACATCTATAGATTTTGACTGTTATCATAATAACAACCTCCTCCTAGCCATCTCTGCCAACATATTTGAGGCAGCACTTGCCTTCCCTAATTTCCTGTAAGCATAAGCGAAACTGGTGTAAGTAACACTGTCACCTGATATACCCTTCCCTTCCCTATGATTCAATAACTTTTTCAGCACATACATTCTTTTCTAGCTTGCTCCAGTTCATTTGTTTTACGATACCCATCGATCGATGTAGTATATGTCTAGTGCGAAAAAATACGGAGCATTCATGACATGTGTCTTTTGCCAATACTTGTTATTTCTAATTTCCTTCCAAAAGAAATGTACCACAAAAAAATTAACTAAAATGATTATCTAAATATTTTAACTACTTAAGTCAGTCAAGGTATGTCTCCCATGTGTCCAAATCATATTTAAAGTGTGTCCAAGATGAAAAGAAAAAAACATATATCTTTTGTTAATTGAATACATATGGACAGGTATTGTGTGGGTGTTCTCTGAGTGTCAATATTTGATACATGGCGGACACATGGCCATGCACCCTGTTTTCTAGATTGGAATTTGCGTTTTTTTTATCTCACAAAACATTGTCATGGCTTCTCTCATCTTACCTTCTCAACAAAATCCATAAATAAGCGAATTGTAACTAACAATATCAAGATTTATTCCCTCACTTTCCATTTTCTCCTAGATGGATAAAGCCTTATAGTGCATACCTTTATTGCAATATAATGATATCAAAGTATTGTATGTGAAAATATCAGGAAGCACACCCTTTACTTCCATCTCATTTAGTAATTGTTGTGCCCTCTCCACATCACGTGATCTGGAACAAGCATGCATCCAACAATTGTAAATGTGGATATTAGTAACAACCCCAACTTGAACCATTCGCTTATGAATCTTCCACACCATGTTAGTAACCCCGTTCTTGACCAAAGAATTCAGCAACACAATACAAGCATGCAAATGAGGCTTGACCCTACACAATCTCATGTGTCCAAAAACTATGATCGACGCGGTCCATCATTTGATGTAGAGACATTAATGAGTTATACAAATACGCAACATAGCTTTTCGGTGCTATGCTTGTTTTTATCAAAATAATAATAATAATAATAATAATAATAACAATAATTACTCACAACCTTGGGTCATGAGTCATGTCTTATGTCTCATGAGGAAGTGGCACATCGTATATCATACAACAATTCTGGAGTACTTTAATCGCTGAAATTGTATGTGGTTCATTTTGGCATCTGAAATTGGGAAGTTAATTTTCTAGTCTTTCAAATTAATATATGTCACATTAGTTCTTGACTCAATTTCTGTTATTGTACTGTAAGAAATTAGCTCATGTTAGAACAAATTAATCCTTTTGAGGACTCTTCTATTAAACTTAAGGACCTGTACGTGTCTTCTAATTCAAGGATGAATTTGTTATAATCCCAATGTTTCATAAATGAAATTGTAGTTTTTGTCTAATTTTCACTATTTAATTTTAATATAATAAAAATGTACTTTTATTTATATATTTTTAAATTTTACAGTACATATTTGAATAGTTAGTTGTAATTTGTTATTGTAACATTATATGATGTGAGAAATGAGTAAGATTATAGGATTTGTTAAGAAAAATTGCCTTTTCATCCAATTAGGGGTGGCTCCTCCTTCATTAGAAGGGGGCAGTGGCCTCCCCAGAAATTGTAATTTTTTGTAAATATATGTTTTTTTTTCATTTGGTTCCCTTCAAAAATTTTTACTTGGTTAGTTCTTATAAGCCTTTTACTTAATTAGATGTTCAAATATTATAAATAGATAATATGTTCTCATGTTGTGAATATATTTGTCTTTTGAGTTTGATTGTAAAATGTTTATTTTTTTTATATATTTCAACTTTTATTTAAATTTTTATGTAAGAATAAAAATTAATGAGTGTATCAAGTAAGAGGAATGGTTTATTATGAGAGTATTATCAATATTAGAAGTTATTTAAAAATTATGTGATTATTTTAAAAAGTTACATGACTTTATGTGTTAATCATGACTATTAATGTAAAATCTAATAATTAAAATTATTCATTTTACTATTACAATTAACCACTCTTCTCACTTAATTCTCTTCCGAAAAATTAGAAGATATATATTATTCTCTATATGAAAATTAACTATTAAGTATTGACCTCTTCTATGAAAAACATCTAGCTCTGCCCTTGCCTCCAATAGTATCATTTTTAAGAGAATTGGGTCTTATTGATTTTTTTTTATATGAAAACTTTCCACATATAAGCCACGTGAGTTTTGATAAATGAGTCATGACATTTTATATTGAGGTTTTTAAGATGGTGGTGTTCCATGAAAGTTTTTGTGGAACATTTTCTGCAAAATGTAAATGAGATAAAGTGAAAGGTTAATTAAATAATATGGATATTTGATTATTATTATTTTTAAATATGTACTTAGTTATATAGAGTTGTGAAGGTACGAATAGTGGACTGATGAGCAGTATGTGATATGCCTTGTAATGTGGCTTACTTAATTAAATTTTTAATGAATTTATAGCAATATTTTATTCTTAAATTGAATTTAAGACAATAAATTGTGTTGATGATGGGAATAAAAATTGAAAAAATTGTATAGATTAAAAAATTGAGTACAAGTGTTACTTATTAGTTTTGATAATTTTTAAAGCTTGGTATCACTTATATAAGACATGACTAATGATCACTATCTTTATAGGTGATAACTAGGGGCAAAAGTAAGTTAGGCTAGGTTAGCTCTTAATTTTAACGGGTCTATCTTGCATTTCAAATATATAGCCCAAATTTGGACCTATTACTTGACATAAACATTTCCTAAAGGCCTAACTTGATTTTTTTTTAAAAATCTGGTCTAGCCTAAAAATCTATTTATAAACTTATTTGAAAATAAAATTTTTGAGTAAACCAAAAACCTTTCTTTTAAATGGGCTAAAAATATATTCCTAAATAGACCAAAAAGTTTCTTAAATATACCGAAAAGTCTATTTCTAAATATACTAAAATTAAAGGCTTATATTATTATTATTATTAGGTTTTTAAAATAAAAATATAATATAATTTACATGATTTATATAATAATAATAATAATAGTATAATATAAAATGCCAGCTTGTCAAGTCTAATAGATTTTTTGCATAGCCTATAACCAAATCTTTGTAGTTAAAATGGTTTTTTTTAAAGCCTTGACCTGACTTATTTACTAAATAAGTTAGGTCAAGAAAGACTTAATATAGGCTAAGCTGAAGACCCCTAGAGCTGCCTAACCTATCCTCTCATGATGTTGCCATATCAATGTATAATGCAACATTAAAAAATTAATGTTGTTATATGCAACAATATCAAGTAATATGGTTATGGAGTGAATTTTAATCATAAAATACGATGAGCAATGTAATAATTGAAAATGAGAGCGAATTTTAATTTTAATAATAATCTTCCTAACATATGAAATAATTTAGAAGTAAAAATATTTTATTTTCTCTTGTTTTAAATAAATTTAATTTTATATTTTTTAAAAAATTAAGCATATTAATTATCAAAATTCAAATTACAAAAATAATGTTATCATGAACTAACATATTAATGTAATTATTTTAATTTAAAATTATGAAAGTCAAAGATAAAAGATTAATATTATTATGTGTAACTAAATAAAGTGTTACATAAAACTAACATTTTAGGATGTTAAGCTTGTTTCTTCCTTTAATATTGACTGTAAAACAGTTCAAAAGTAAAAAAGTTTTGTTTGTCTACTTTAACGATAAATTTAAAATTTTAGACAAATTAATTATTAAGATTAAAAACCATAGAAATTAAGTTGTAATGAGCTAACAATATTAAATTTTAACGTAATTTCATTCAAAGATTAAACAAAAAATTAATATTGCTATATGCAATAATATTAAGTAATATTATTTTGTAGAGTTTAATTGATATGCAGTAACAGTGTAAAATAGTTTTACATTGTCAATCAATAGAAATACTGGAAGGTGGAAAATCATAATGGGTCCCTCGTTATAATAGGTGATTATTTGTATGAGTTGACATTTTCTACTATTTATAGTGGCTCACAGTTTTACACTGTCAGTGCATTTAAATTAAATTGTATTTTGTAACTATTGTAAATTATATTACTACTTGAATTATGTAACAAGATCAAATTAGAATGATTTTTTCTATAAAAAGGTTAGAATGAATTAATTATAAAATATGGTGAATCGTTAATTACAAGATAGAGTGAATTTATGAGTGATTAATTACAAGAAGGAGTGAATTTTACCTATATATATATATATATATATATATATATATATATATATATGAATTATTTTGAGATTCAACCTTTTTTTATGTTTAATTAGTTCTTCGCACCTACTTCATTCCGAGCCTTGCGAGTCAAGTCAACATATATGTGTTGTCTTTTCCCATATAAATTGCGTCCAATAAACTCCATTCAAAAAGTGTGTATATGTTAGTTTTCACAACTATTTCCCCGCATTTATTGGCTAGATACATGATATCCGATACATGCAATGTTTCCCTTTTTACCTTACTCGTACAATAAATATTTGTTTCTTAAATCGTCACTTGTCTCAGAAAAGCCTTTCTTTGATTTGTTACTTGTTTTGTATTTGATTGTATCTGATCTTAACTTAGGATTTGGACTAAGGGTTGTTCGATGTTGTCCATTGGTTTTGCTAGGCGATATGGCCAAAGGAGCAACAAAGTTGCATGCTTCACCATTAGTGAGTCTATGTAGAGAGAGGAAGGAGTTTATCAAAGCCGCTAAGTATTGTAGGTATGACTTTGTTACTTCCTTTGTGGTGTATTTAGAGTCTCTTTTGGAGCTAGGCAATGCCCTCAACCATTATGTGGAGAATGAGTTGGTGATTTGTGCTGATTTTTCAAATTCTCACCATCTTTCTGTGTCTGATTTTGATCCATCTGAAGAAGATTCCTTCTTGGAATCTACCACCTTTGACTTTGAGCCTGATTTGAGCTCAATATGTCATCACTCTCACGGTGAGGAGGAAGAATCAATAGGCCTTCATGATGGCGCTGAAGTGCAAGAAGAATGTTCCACTTGTAAACAACAATCTGAAGCATATGTGGATATGAACAACATGAGAAACAGAGGGTCTTCCACTTTGTCCTCTTGTAGTACTCATCATCATAGCAACCAAGAGAATGCTCATATTAAAGTGGACATGTCAAGTGAAGATCATGGACACCACGAGCATAATCAAAGGGTGCCTTTTGGTAATAAATGGGAGACTTCACAGAGCGGCCATTGGTTTCCACAGCACATGAATCAGGAGTCTTTTGGAGCACCAATGTATTTTTCCAATTCCTACCATAATTATAGGTTTGTGCATAATGGTGCACAGGCATTTCCAATGCATGTAGCCACCTGTTATGAAGAGCCCCAGATGCAGCAAAACAACCCTGCCAATATCTTTCCTACTACTCCTCCTCCACCACCTCAAGTATCTACATGGGATTTCTTGTATCCACTTAGCATGAATTATGATGATTTTCCCTATGACCATGATCATGATGTGAGTGAAGTAAGGGAGAGAGAAGGTATTCCTGATTTAGAAGATGAAAATGAAACTGAGCAACAAAGTTCAACAGTGTCGGTGTTTGATGAGAAGGAAATGGAAAGTGGGGTGAGGCATGATGGCTCATGTGATCGCACTTCCAATGTTACACAGTTAAATTCTCACGAAGATGCATTGTCAACCAATGGTAGAGGGCACAGAATTTGTAAAGAAGAGCCTAAGACAGGAAAAGATGTGTGGTCTGAGGCAGAAGAAGCAGCAGTACAGGACAGTAACCGTCTTGGAACCAGTAGTGTTTCTACACCGGTTGCTAATTGCAAAATAGGTCTTAAGGAAGCAGTACTAGAAATCAAGAATGAATTCAAATGTCTATTTGACTGTGGCAAAGAATTCTCATCACTGATGGAGGAGGGCAAGCTACCATATCACCCTACAAGCAACAAATTAAGGGGTAGGATCTCTGGCCTGGGTGTATTTATCAGCTATATTCAACTTATAATTGTGGATGAATTTTGTCTTTTTTATGCCTGTGATTGAAAAAATCTGACATAGCAACATTACTATAGTATTTGATTCTTTTTTTCTCCCCCCCTTGGTTAGAAATATTAGAAATTACTTTATAGAAAGTAAGGAAAAGTGTTCATAAAATATGATTGTAAGATATGTTTCTTACACATTATCACACATGGACTGAACAAGAACTTGATCATGATTTACATTATAGTTTGATCCAAATATGAATGGGACAAAAGAAACATATAGATGGGAAGAGAAAGAACTTGATCTTGATTTACATTACTGCCTTGCAGCCTTCGCTTCGTGTGTCCTGGGGCCGATATTCCCTTCAGTAAAGACCAGTTTGATCCTTTCATACTTGTTATACAAACCAGCTTCTAGGGCAAGGCTGTTGTCCAATGCTGCCATGAGAAACAACCTTTCAGCCACTTTGGAGGAACTCTTTGTGTGGGAAGAGAAACTTTATGGGGAAGTCATGGTAAGCAATAACTTGATTTTATCACGGAATATGCCTTCTGTGATAGTTTAAAAACTTGATGTTGGACTTCTTGTTCTCCTTAATAATATTGATGACAGGTTGAAGAAAAACTTCGAATTCCCTATGGTAAGCAGTGCAAGAGGCTAAAAGAATTGGATGATAAAGGTTCTGAGTTTGAAAAGATCGATGATATTTTTGCTTCTATCAAACTTCTATACTTAGAAATTAATGTAGCTGTTGCATCAATCAGTGCAATATCAAGAGAGATAGATGGGTTACGGGATAACAAGCTGCTTCCTGAACTGAACAAATTGATTGAAGGGTATGCTAATTTGCTCTCTTTCTTTTAATATTCGTGTGGAGTCCTATCACTTATGTTATATTGTCATTAACAATTGGTGCTACCAAATACCAATATCATTAATGAATTTGTTGAAGAATTTGATGTCATTGCCTCATCTCTAGGCAAGTAGGCATAAAAGACTATAGTTTTCCCACGTTTCTACTTCAATGAGATATTAGGGACTTCCTGGATGTTCTCTGTAAGACTTTCCTCTGAGATGGATTTTGATGCATCTCAACGTTTATGCATATTAACTGGTTTAGATGCCTCTTGTTTTTTGAGGATCCATCAGAGTTATCCATGTGTATAAAACTTTCACTGGTCCATGGAGTCATTTATCCTATATTATAATGGAAAATCAAAGTGCATCGTGATTTTTAAGATAAAAAGGCAGGATCTCAATATATGTCAAATTGATCATTGAAAGCCAGATTCATGTAAAAAGAACTTATTTTCTGAACTTGAAGAATGGAGGAATAATTCTGCTTCCACTGAAATGGTTTTAGTTAGTTCTGACATTCGATAATTATACTTACACAGCATCCTTTTTTGTAGCTTAATTAGATTGTGGAAGGTCATGAGTGATTGTCACCAAAAACAATTCCAAGCTATCTCCAATGCCAAAAGTCATGTACATATATTAGATCCTGGGAAAAGGAAAAAGAAAAGCTTAAAAGCTACTCTCAGACTGGAAAAGGTGACACTGAATTGGGGCATGTGCTTTAGTAATTTCATCAACATACAGAAGGCCTTGGTGAAACACTTGAATGACTGGCTTATGAGGCACATTCTCCTAGAAGAAACAGAAAAATCTGAAGATGGGATTGGTCCTTTTTCACTAAGTGATATAGGAGCACCACCTATTTTCAGAGTTTGTAATGATTGGTACCATGCAATTCACAAGATTTCAGAAACTGGAGTCTCTAAAGCCATTAGTACTTTTGCCTCAAGCTTGCACCAGTTATATGAGAAGCAAATAGAGGAACAGTTACTGAAAGTTAAAGTGGAACACCTTCTCAAGGATTATAAACACAGGCTTAAATACTCGTGCAAGAAGAATGGCATCAAGTCGCACCACTGTTCCTCATTTTTCAATATGAAGAACTCAGAAGATTTCATGGAAGCTGAAGTTCCCCTGCTTAGAGTATCCGATGAGAAATTAGCAACTTCAAGGGAAAGACTGGTTGAAGAGAAAACGAGACACAAACAAGTTATCAAACATATTAATGACCTTGCTTCAAGTTGCTTTCAAGAGGGTCTATCTCCCATTTTTGAGGCTTTGAGGAGCTTTTGTTTGGAAAATCTGAAAATTTATGAGCAGCTTAGACTTCCAAACACTAGCCCCCATGAATAAGTAATCTTGTGGTAGAACCTATAAAACATAGTGGAATCTTGAGAATAACACATTTTTGTCACATAGATAGAAATTGTAAATAAATTAAGCGGAACCTCTTTCTGAGCTTGACAGTTATCCAGAAGATAATGGATCTTTGTTTTTTTGCTGACCCTTTCATTGTAAAGACTAAACGATAACATTTTCCTGTTCTCATTGCAATTGCTCAATATGGTTTATGCATTCTTACTATAGATATTTGCATGTAACTCTAGATTGCCTTTCGAATGGATTGTTAAACAAAGATTGCCAACGAAAAAAATGTGGAGGATTTAGTGATGGTCTGATATGATATGATATTGTAGTCGCGGATATGATCTCAAACCGAAGTGTAGTTGAAACATGATATTGAACTGACAGCCATAATAATGTCTATTTATCTATCTATTATAATATATTAAAATTGATATCAAAATTGTGCTGCAATGAGCTATTGCCATCTTAAATGGTTTATAACCTTGCCACATAGTTGATATTTTCTAACTTAACCTTATTGTCACATCAGACATAATGCCATAATTTTAGTTGAATAATTCTATTTACATATTTAATATGGATTAACCACTCAAGACCCTGCAAATTGTAATATTGGTTTTAATGACAAAAATTGTTATGAAGTGACTAAACTCTCAGTCATCAATACAAATAATGGGAGATTTACACGTTAGTGATGATAGGAGATACTGACCTATAAATATTAAAACAATAGAAAGACTATTTATTCTATTAAAACCAATTTAACAATAAAATAAAACTAAAAATTTATTAGAAATAATTAACACTTATCATTATCCATTGGTTACACTATACAGTCACAAAAATCAACATGCATCTAACTTAGATATTATGTCATTCTCTAACTATTCTACATTAAACCTCTATATTCATAAAAAATGTTCCACAAAAATTAAACTGGAATATCAGTTTCTTTACAATTTCAATATGTTACATTTTTAGTTTACTATTAAGAAAATTTTATATTATTAAAAAACTAACATTTTCAAATTATAATTTCTATTAGCACTAACATTTCTCTTTCGATACAAAAATCAATTTGCTAATTTCAGTTAGTTTTCTCAAACATAACTAATTGTGTATGTAATTATGGTCTTAAACACAAATATAAGATAACACATTAATTTTTTTATTTTTAACAATGCATGAACAATTAGCAACCAAAAGACTATTCTAAACCTATACTAAAGAACAAGAATTCAAAGTATTGCCCAAGTAAGTACTTCTATTCCTAATTACTTTAACCTATATTAATTTCTCTATTGGCTTATTTTATGAAGTGAAATTTCTTTCGATATCACAAAATCATATATCAGTTTTTGGTTGATTAGACCAAAAATAGCATCAAGAATACGAAAAATTAAGTAATTATTAAAAAGAGAATTAAAGTATAAAAGAAATACAAAATTAATTCCCTAAAATTATATCTCCCTTACACCTAAAAAAACTAAAAAAATATAGAAAAATAAAAGAACCTCAACGCTAGAGAAGTGTACCTTTTTCTCTACCTCCTGCTTTGTTCTCTTCTATTAAAAATTATGATTATTTGTAAAAGAAGAAAAAAAAAAGAATCATATCTCTAGAATCCTAGATTTTCTCTTCAAATCAAATCTTTATTTGCTTCTCTTTCAAATCATTTTCAAATCTTCAAATTCAAATGTTCAAATGTTCAAATTTTCATCAGAATCTTTTTCTCTTTATCTTTTTATTTTATTTTTTTTCAAAACGTAAAAATTGGACCCAGTACATCTGCCAAGTGCTCTATCCACCTAAGTATTTATTAAGATCCACTAATTTCAAGATTATCACCATCCCTTTCAAAAATTTTCCATCGATATCTTTAATAAAATCACAAACATCACCGTCCAACTTAAATTTCTTTTTGCTTATTATTTAATAATTAAAAATGCTTACAATTTTAAACTATTGAAACTTTGCATTTTAATTATTGAATTTTCACTTAAATATTACAAGAATATGTTTCACAATAAGTATTAATTTTTATTATGAATATATACTCTCTTCATTTTGGTTTTAATAAATCAAATATTACAAGGTTGAATAAATGGGAGGGGGAGGGAAATTGAATGTATTTTTTAATTAAGAGGAGGGGAAATGAAACGATTTTTTTTAGCAATTTGATCTTCACTTAAAAAGTGAAAGAAAAATATAAAACAAATTATATTTTTAATAATAAATTATTACATGGAATTATATACAATTTTTGCTTCAAATGACTTACTTTCTTCAATAGTAGTACCACAACTATATTTTTTAATTTACATAATATTTAATTTAAGTTTTTTATGACAATTATTTCCTTTAAAGTTGAACACACAAAGGTGTATTATGTAATCTTTTATAAAGATATATGTTTTGTTATGTAATATTTAGACTATTTATATTATTATACATGAGGTTAAAAATTTCACTGGAGATATAATCAAATTAAAAAGGTATGAGGTTAATCTAAAAAGTTATTTATTTATATAAATATTATGGTGATGGGGTTATATTCAATTCCTCCTAAAGAATTTGTAAATTGATATTATGGTTGTGCTTTAGTTTGATTTTAAGATTTTGCTATGAGGATAATAAAGAAAATGGAAGAAGTGGGAAAGCAAATGGATTTTTTTTTTCTTTTAATTACTATATATCTACTTAAATGTTGCAAAGAATATATCATAAATTAAATTTTAATTTTCATGATTAATATATATTCTTTTTAGTTTGGTTATAATAAAACGGTATTAGGAGATTGAATAATTGGGAAAAAGAAGAAAATGAAATGGAATGAATATTTTTTTGTTCAGTTATTCAATCTTCATTTAAAAATTAAAAATAAAATCTTATAAAACGGATTACACTTTTAATAATGGACTATTATATGAAATTGATTTATACATTTATTCTTTAATTTCTATAATTATTCTTTAAAATGACATGTTATTTCTTTCTTCAAAAACAATTTATAGCATGTTTTTATTCTATTTTTATAGAATATAGAATTGATTTTATTAGAATTTATTTTGATATAAAATAATTTATATTTAGTAATTTGATCTAAGAAATAATTTATATTTAGATAATATTGATCAAAATCACTTTTAGATATATAATTTACAAATAAATGCCAAATCAATTCTGGTGGAATTAAAAAGTGAAATTTTTTTACTTTTAACTAAAATCAATTTTGATATCATAATTGATTTTGACATGAAAAATTAAACAAGAACAAAAAAAAAAACATAATTGATTTTGGCCTCTCAAAATCAATTCTTACACACCTAAACAGGTATCCAAACACACTATTAATTGTTTTATATTATACATATATTATAGTATATATTTATTATACATAGAACCGAACTCATACCCGTGGTCAAAAATAGCAGTACTATAAAATATTGGGCCATAAATGCCAGCAATGTGTAATGACATAAAACATGGTTTTTCAGTATAAACTATGAGAATGACTTTAATCCAACACTTCTACTATACAGCCTTTGACATCGTTTCCTTTCTGTTCTCACCCAAAAGAGAGGAAGAAATAGAACAGAGAACCAATAGTGGACAGTGAATAATATAGAAAACAGGGAAGGTAGAATGTTTTCACTCCTATAATATTCGTTAGATGCAAATTACAAATATATAGGCAAAGAGGATGTTGAGAAGAGACAATATCTCAAACTCCTCATATAACAAACAGAATCCTGTCCTATTTCATCAAACAAACAAAATCCTTTTCTACCAGAAATTTAATTTAAATTTACAAAAACAGAAACGGAACAAATCCTAACCTCTAGATTCTCTCCACGGCTGTCAACAAACAATTTCGATACACCATCATAGTATTGCGTTTTTTAAATTCAAGTTTTAAGGTTCCTTCCTAGTATCTTTACGGTCCCTGTTATCTTGCTGTTAAATCTTTTCTCATCATATGTACGAGACTTAATATTTAATAAAGCCTTCATGTCATCAACTCATTTGAGTTTTGAGCACTCCTCAGTTTACAAACTTCTCTACACAGCACATTCGAAGAGCTTCAGTGCTTCACGTCCGTCACTGATACGCTGGTTTTCTTGCAACCCAACTCTACCTGCTACGCCCAAACAAAAGAACAGTAAGATAGCGTAACGCTACTGCGTTCATGTTCTGTTTATCAATTGAATTCTTGTTTATATATGAGAATACAGAGAAAGTAAACGGTAGTTCTGAGAGATTTCTCATATTTGTTATGTAAAGAGTTTTGAGTCAAGATGTTAGTTCGATGGGTTCCACCGTCCGAAGGGGCTGTCAAACTCAACGTTGATGGAAGCTCGAGAGGGAATCCGGGGAGAGCGGGATGCGGTGGTTTGCTCAGAGATGAAAATGGCAACTGCATTGCTGGATTTGTGAGTCATATTGGCATTGCCGGAAGCCTTCTAGCTGAACTGATAGCCATTCGACACGGTTTGTCGTTAGCATGGCAGCATGGGTTTAGAAGGGTGGAGTGTGAAAGTGATTGTTTGGACGCAGTGCAGATTATTCATAGCAACGCAGGAGATTTTCCCTGCTTTGAAAGCATTGTTGAAGAAATAAATCAACTCCTGCTTCTTGATTGGGATGTCAAGGTCTACCATGTTCTGCGAGAAGCAAATTCATGTGCAGATTACTTGGCCAAGATCGGATCTTGTACAAATACGGCATTTGCTATTATGATCAACCCTCCCACTGATCTTTCTCGACTTCTTCTAGCAGACTCGAAGGGAGTTTTTTATTCTAGAGCTTAGTTCTTTTGTGTATCTCTGATGTAGCAACAAGAATTGAGTTCTTGTTTGTACTCCTTAAATTATGTATGGTAGGCGTACTCTTTTTCCTTCACCGAATTTTTCAACGGAGGTTTTAACAAGGCATAACCTCTTTAAGCCGAGTATCTATAAACCTCGGTAGAAATCTTGATGTATTATTCAGTTTTAGTAAAATCATGAACTTTTACATTTGATAATGAAGTTTATATTTGTTGTTAAACTTTATATTTTCATCGCCAAGAGACTAGGCATAAGTGAATAAAGTCAAGAAAAAAACTCGTCATTGATCAAAATTAAATGGAACCTTAAAGAACACAATTAAAAGTAACTGTCTTTATCTTCTATAGCAAATCTTAAATAGACAAATTGCGACAATCTGTTGCAAGCAGGACAAATAAAGTGATGTCTCTTGACATATGCATTATGTCTGTCACTAGCTTCGAAGTAGCCGTGCAACTAATTTGACACTGCACTAAAACCTTAATTTGGAAAAGTCTTTTACCTATAAGTTTGGAGCAACATCTTTTAGTAAGCTTAGGAGGCGGTGGAACAATAAGAAGCATAAATTTGCATGATGATGTGCGATTTAGGCTCTTATTTTTTGTATATGGAAAGAGCAGAATGCTTGAATTTTCAAGCAGAAAATATGTTCTTATACTTTTTAATTATATAAATATAAATTGAGTACCTTTTTTTCTTTGGTGCAGAACATGAATTTCATTAAGGAATATTCCTCGACAAATATACATACGAATTAGAGAGTTTCTTTTTTTTTTTTTTTTCCATTACTGTGTTAATTTTTGCCGTATTTCCGGTATGAGTCTTAACTTGGAAAACTTCTTTCAAATAAGCAGTCTTTGACTTGCTGTGTTTCAAGTTTGAGGATTCTGTCCTCTTAGAATTTATTTATGAATCATTGGATTCGGCTTAATACTTGAATATTCACTTGCCCAGCAGAGGCCAGTTAAATAATGAGAAAAGAAAAAATTTGCCAGTTTACCTGATACATTGCTACATTTCATTTCTGCTAACTACTACAGCACCTCTTAATTAACTCGTAGCTCACATGTCCCTTACAGAAAGCTTTAACAATTAATAATGCATAGTTATAAAATGTTTCTCATAAAATTAGTCAAAACTCCAAAGTAATCTGATTCCACAAACCTAAAAAGAAAAATCAAAAGGGAAAAAGATTATGAGCTCTTTTGGTTGTGCTTTTTAAAAAAATATTAATAATTTTCAACTAAAAATATTATATTCTTTAAAAGTAATTAGATAAAATTTCAAAAGAGCTTAAAACAAAAACAAACCAGCTTATTATTTTTTATAAACTAGGAAGAATAAGTTTTGAAAAAAAGAAAACCTAAAAAATATATCACAAAATAAAATTATTTAAACAATCGCCCCTTCTAATAATAAACTTCAGGCAAGTGACCTTTAGCCTTTTTCAATTGAGTGAGGCAATATTCTACATTGAGTACAGCAATACTCTACAATGAGTACAGCATAGATACATATATTATCAGTTTAATCCCTAAAAGTTCAATTTTGGTGAAAACCTATACCATGTCTAACATTTGATCTTGCCTAAAAGCTGTGAAAATGCAAGAAAATTATACAGCTATAAGCATGATCTACACATGCCTCCATTAGCTAAACCATCTCCCCTGTTATCCCTTGCAAGGGCTTCATAGGTGTTCCAGCAGTACAGAACAGTTCATATTATAGCATCCAGATTCTTGTGCCCACTGCAACAAAACTTTGACTGCAATATGAAGAAGAGAAGTCCGCAAGCATGAAGGCAAACCATCTGAACATTGGGGTCACGAATTGTCCTAAATGAGCTCAAGTTCCAGGGGTGTTGACCCCAAATCTATCGTGACTTGATCTCTACCAGCACAACCTAACCATGAGACCCGGTATCTCAGCTTTATTGCAAATATAGGAGTCGTCTCAAGTATGCCAACAGGTCCAAGAATGCCGACAGGAAACTATAGGAGATGAATATTGATACACAATTTGATGTTTGCCACAACCCAAAAAACCACAAGTGACTAATGAAGAGGTGAATAAGGTGATGTTTGATTTGCAGTTTCTCAAATAGTTTACAAGAATCCCAGTACAAGAATATAAGAATGCCATGTTTAATTCAAAATTTCACATAGAACTCTCATGAATCCTACTTGCACATTAAAATATCTCCTGAAAAATGAGAGAAAATTGGTAAAGCATCCTGATTGACCACATCAACGGAATTCTTCCAGTTTTATGAAAAGCCAAGTTTATCTTTGTGACAGACACCACTACCACCACCACTGCTACTAATACATGGTGGAAGAACTGTATTTACCTTATATACGTCTTGACTTCTGCTGAGGAGGGTATCCTGGCATCCCCATTTGGTCTTTCCTTCTCAACTGCTCGCAAAGAAATCAGGAATATTAAATCCACTGAAGAAAAAGGACGAGAATTTAAAACCCCCTTACCCCTATTAAAAAAATTTAAAAAAAAAAAAAAATTCCAAATAAACACCAAACCTGCTGCTGCTGATGGGGCTGTGGAACACCTCTTTGCATTGGGATGCCACCAGGATTCATTCCACCACCCATCCCTGCCTGAGATGTAAGATTATAAGCTTGCATTGCCTGATGAGGCATTCTTTGCATGCCAGTAACATTCATTGGCCGAGGGACAGATCTATTTGAAACGTGACCAGCAGGCATGCTGTTCGAAACTGCAGCTCCTGATGAAACCTGACTCGAGAGTAAGAAATACACAGATTCAAAATCATGAAGTGGAGAACATTTATGCAAGTATATGCTTTATGCATGTGCAAGTATGTAAGTACAAAACCATTATTTACCAATAGCCACTAACAAGGCCTTTTTATTTTTTTCTCTCTTTCAAGAGAGAGAGAAAGAGAAAGAAGGGGGGGGGGGGGAGAAGCATACAATTTCAGTAAGTAATCATGACAGAAGCAACCCAGCATATTATTCATACACAGTTATGTAAATAGTTCCTATTAAACATAGCAAAACCATTGCAAATGTTTGTAACATCATGGCACAACGTAAATAAACTTTATTAATTACAATTATCACCCAGATTTCTCAATGCCATTATCTGAAAGTTTCATAAAACAGTCAAAAATTCATGGGTAAGCCAAGGTTATTTGTTCTATCATCTCTCTAAATACCACACACAGTTATAATGTTCATTTTCTGCTATAAATTTGAAGGCAAAAAGAAAATCTAAAGTTAGGTCGTTATTTTGTTAGAAGGAGAAGGAAGGTTTCATAGAAGTACACAGAAGGTGACCCTGATTAACCTTAAAATGTTCATACAATTTCAGTGATAAATAAGTCTGCACAATTTCAGTTTAGAATAATATAGTTTCAATGCGATTTTCAATTATCATTGCATACCGGCTGTGAAGGTTGCATACTGGTTGTCCCTTCAAAATCAGTTGTTGTGTCCACTGGACGTGTGGGATAATTCACAAATGTCTCTCCCGGTTGGCAGGGTACAAGTGCACTGAGCATTAATTTTACAGACACGTCTAGTTAATGAAAGCAAATATTCAAGGAATACATGCTTCAGGAAGACAACTACAATTCTCACAAAAAAAAATAGACCATGAAAACAACTCGGCGAACACTGTTTATTTGTAGATCTTCCGAGCAATGAAAAAGTAACCAACAGAAAAGAAAAAGTTTTATCCAATGAAAACAAAGGAGAAAGACCAAACCAGAATAGCAAAAAGAGGAAGGAAGGAGGAAAAAGCCTTACTTCCGCCCAGGTTGTGGTTCAATTTTGAAATACCTGGCAAACAAAGGGTAAGGATGCTTAAAGATGACATCTGAATGATACAAGGAACTAATTATATAACCAGTATTGATTGACATAATTTTTTTTTTTGGTTGGTTTATTTTTTTTGTTTTTTTTTTGTTGGGGGGGGGGGGGTCATACATGAAATATTGCCAAATATATAAAACAATTAACAGTGACTAACAAGAAGTTGTCATTCCGTCAAAAGTCACAGTGAACATCCCTAATGTAATTAAACAATCTTTGCATCAAATGCAACAGAATAACTAATCTACTAAGTTTTCTCTAGCATACATCCGAGCCACATTGATAAAGTAGACCGCATCAACATCAAATCTCGAGTACTATCAAAATCAGTGATCCAGCAGCTGTTTGCAAGCCATCAAAATTTAGTATATATGACAAAAATGAAGGCAAGTTACTCACAATTCTGAAACAATCAGAAGAATACCACCTCTATGGACACAAGATGGAATGTCGGATATGACCAATAGTGCCCTTAGAGGAATCGACTGAGGAAGAGCCAGGCAGACAGGCCACTTCCCCCGGAAAAATAAAGGACTATATTTCGTTGATGAACAATACTCACTAAACTGACTATTGGTTGAAGCATTGATATTGAGAAAATAACTATTATACCCCAAGGTCAAAAGGAAGTCGGATACATATGAAGATCTATTGTGACTGAAACCTAAGTGGACAAAACAATGCATTCAAACAAAATTCTCTAACTCAGAAGCAGCTGGACAGCCTCAGTACTTTTTTTTTTTTTTTTGGGTTACTAAATTAGTTTAGGGAAAGCTTCTGGACTTGTTCTGTGGATGACTACAACATCATCTTCAATAACTACTGCAACTTCTAATCAGAACCATTTTCAGTACACCTTCATAAGTAAGCCATAACAAGGAACCAAAAAAAAAAAAAATTCTCGGAATGAAAAATGTGAAATCTTGTCAAATTATCTACAGACAGAACGACAACCATTAATCAAAGAAATGTTAAATCATTGTTTGTTATCATTAGGTACGCAGCTTTCATGCAAGAATAAAGGATAATAAAAGGAGTCTTACTCATGCTCCAAAGCTTGTGCTGCTGTTATACGTTTTCGAGGATCATATCTGCAAATAAATACACAAGCCATATTATCATTAAACAAGAAAAGATTAGGAAAAAAGACAGCAATTTCATCAAAACAGAAACAAACGCATCACATTCACATATCCACAAATACTAGAAGATGAAATATTTATAGGGCAAATTCCATATGTTATGAAACTGAATGAGGTCGATTCAGTTCACTAGAATGATGGTAATTACAATGAGAATAGAATAATAATTCCCAGTGGCATGCCTGGCATTAAAAATTTGAATGAATACTCCATTCGATCCATACATGGTATGTCAATTCAGGAAGGAACAGGATGAGGAAAAAATGGCCAGTGGAATATTTCTGTTAGCACTGGTATCACAGTAGAATAAGAGTAGAAGAACAATAGAATAGAAATGCAGAAACTGAGCTTTAGTCTGAAGAACTCAGTTCTGAAATAGTATATTCACAATGAAAGAAGATGAACAATAACAAAGAAAATATCCTGGGCATAGAGGAGCCCTTCAACCTCTCAGTGTTTTCTCTCAAAAATGTCTGAATTCTATCCCTAACTGAATATATCATTCCCCCCCACTACCATAATTCCTCATGATGCCTTTTCTCTCTCTACAGCTCAGCAAAACCACCCTCAAATTTGTCCTTATCCTCCTATTAGGCCTGAGTCAGCCCACTCACTCTATTTCTTCTTCTAGTATAGAACTTGCCAAATTTGGGGTCCGTAACAATACCCCCTCCTTCAAGAATCACCTTGTCCTCAAGGTGATGCAATAGAAAGCAAAACATTACTGTTGGAAATGCTTCCTCCTGGGTCCCAAATCTTGAAAGAAGAGGAAGAAAGTATGCTTGCAGTGTAGTACCCTCCACCCGGGTCCCATATATCCATTCTCAGTCCCATATTTATAAGTTGTCGATGTTCCCCAAATCCTGCAGGCATCCTTGCAGCTTGGCAATCACTAAAATAATCAGCAAAGTTCCAGTCGAGCCAAGAATCAATTTCCTTTTCTTCAACCGCTTCCTCACCTTTCTCTTTGATAGCCAATAAAGCTGTTGCAGGAATGAGTTCTACTATCGTGATGGCATCAAATGTCGTCCTCATGGCAAGGCAAATCTTCAATCTGCGTTCTTCAGCTATAGGATGAAATACACATACCAAGCAGCATCCAATAAGAATTGACATATATGCAATCCAGCAGTACTGATTTTCAATCTCAACACATGCTCTCCTGCAGAAATCTATCCTGGGTGCATAATAATGTCCACCCTCTAGCCTGTCTTGGCTGTCAGTAAATTGCAGCAAATAGCTTTCCTGTTCACCAAGTCTAACAGCCTGCATACTTTCAAAACCATCAATGATAACAGCACCATCTACTTCGAGGCCTTCAATATTTCCTGTTGTATATCCCATTAAAAAGGGCCTTGAGAGCATCAAATGTACAATTTTAAAGATATCTTCAGCCTGTTGCTCAAGAAATTCACCATTTGTGAAAGCTTGCTCAGCATAATATATATCCTCCGCAGCTTCAAAGAGATCAATGCTTTTGTCCCATCCTGGAGGTCCTTTAACCCGTAACACGCCCAACCTTATCCTAGGGACAGGATCTAACATCTCTAAGTAATGTGGTTTTTTCGCGGCTAATTGTCCCTGTTTTCCTTGAGCGCTGAAAATGCCGGTCAACCGAAGCATTAGGACACACATTGTAGAGATCCTATCAGCAACAAGAGACCTCTCAATGTACTCCGGTCTTGCTATAATTAAGTCTGAACTTGAACCCACCCTTCCAACAGACAAGACAATATAAATTCCCAATTCCTCAGCTTGTAGTTCAACACTAATCATCAGTGATAGACAAACAATGCATCCATATTGTGTTTTAGAAACTGAATTAGTATCTAAACAAGGCCATAACAGCACTGTTTCGATCATCCTTTTGATTGTATTCATAGAAGGATGAGAAAAAGACATCCAGCCTCTGACCATACGAGATGTGCATATCGAGAAATAACAAACCTTTATCTTCATTACATACTTATTATCAACAGCCTGCTCTAATTTGGAATGAAGAACTGGGAGTAAAATCTCTTTAGCAATGTGTCGATGCTTAAGAGAATAATAAATTGAACCGAGTGCTCTGTTCCTTGCATAATCAACTTTCTTTTCTACAACTAGTACATATGCATATTCAGTTGCTAGGAAAAGCAAATAGGGAGTTACCTCAGGACCATGAAAACCTTGCAAATGATGCCAGACATTTGAAAGGGTATTAAAGTCTCCGGATCCAATATTTAACTCATGAGTTTTGGGTGGCCCCCCATCTCTTTTCTTCATGGCACCACCATACTTACTCTCCCTCATCAACGGATTCACTTTGATGTTGCTATCATTGTTGTCGGGTCTTGGGTTATCTGTGGAAGCTGCTAAACCCACCAAATCAGCGTCCGCATACCTGTGGGGTCTGGTTGCCTCAATTTTACGTTGATCTAAACTTAAACAATTTTTCTTTGAACCCCATATATTCTCCTTGGTACTGTGGGCCTCACTAGAAAATGGGCTCATGAAATAAAATTTCAGCTCAGCATTCTACTCCCTATCATTCTCCCTAACCCTTTGGGCTTGATCCCTTGGGTCTAATTTTTGACCCGACCCTTGGAATGCTCCACTTCTTGTTTTGTTGTCCTTTCTTCCGACGCAGCTCATGAGTGATCGATCAATGGCCATCATCTCTGACAACATCTCTGCTGCGATCATTGTTGTCAAAATCGCGATTCAAGTCGTAGAATCGTACGATTTTACGTGTTTTTCTTGCTTCTCCGATCCCGTTCCTAGCTCTGAACACGTTTTAGTGGGATCGGTGGTGAATCGCGTGCTAGCTCGTAAAAGCGTTGAACGCGTGCGTCTTCAACGCTCCAAACTTCTCTTGCTAGATGCGGATGTTGGGTCGGGCAAAATCGGGTTGCGCCGCTTCGTCGCTACGCCTCAACCTCCTCTCTTTTCATCGCCTATTCTCTATTTGTTGTCTCTGTTCCTCCGTTGCTCACCGCGACGCCCTCAAGGTGGAACGACACGACAAGATGGTGAGAATATTTGTGGGGTGGATTAGGAGAAGCGAACCGCCAAAGACCTCGCCGGTAGTTCGGATCTGGGCAGCATCAAAGCGATCTTGACAATCTGAACCAAAGGTTGCAGTTTCACATACGTTGACATCCTCCTCTCCCTTCACGCGGCGCTGTGCAGCCATGCTTTATTGTTAGGGGTTTTTTTTTTCTGATTTACAGCTGAAACAATTTTTTGGGCTGGGTTTTGTTTTCTTCTTTATTTTGCTACGTCCTTAGTTAAAAGAAACTGTTGGGCCTTTCCTTGAATTTCTTGAATTTTTTGGCTTTGGGTGTGTGTTGGTTTTGTTACTTGGTAGGGAGCTCATCAGCTTTTATCCTCTGCCATTTGGGCCTGTAGGGTATTGTCTGATGTGTGCTTGTGGTTTCTACCATTTTCTAAATTTAAAAGGGTCATTCTGGAAGCCATTATTTTTATATAAGGCTTGATTTATTTATGAGAAGTTAAGACTTAAGAGGCCTTTATTTTTGTTATAAGACTTACAAAACAATAAAAAAACTCACAACCCCAGTGCCCACATGACAATATTTTGAAATAGAATATAATTACATGTTTGTAATTTTGATTTTGTTATCATATATATATATATATATATATATATATATATATATATATTTTGTTGAATTTAATTTTATACAATAGGTAGAAACTTCCGTCTCGTGTTACGATCTCACGTTTTACGTTTCTACCTTCCTTGTCCGATCCAAGGTAGGATCTACGAGTTTGACAACCTTGGCTGCGATGGTCGACGCTGCCTTAAGATCAAGCGGCTCCAAGAAAGTGCCAAAGAATCAACCAGTGTTCGGGAAAACCAGAGCTCGACCTCAATCGTATACTCCTTGCTCCTCTGCCTCTTCCCTCTTGCGTAGCCGCCATCGGGGCTTGTTCAAGAATACCTCCGCCAGAATCTGGCCGACGGCCCACGGATCCGGTGGTTCTAGCAGCATGAGGGGGGTCAACATGCATGAAGGCTCTATCTCTGGCCACACCTCCCCCATGACGGCCATTGCGGCCCTCGGGTCTAGTGGTTCTGGTGGCGGAAGCGACGGTGCAATTGGTTCCAGCCACTTTGGCGACTCCAGCCACGAGAGTTTGGCCAGTTTTCTCAACTCCCACTACCGTGAGCTCTACTACCTTCGCTTGCGGGCTTGACACTCTGGCAACCCACTTCAAAAGCGGCCCAAACTCCTTCGCTTCAGGGACGTTACAACGTCGCTCCACATGACTCAAAGCGCCAGCTTCCCACACATTCACTTCTTCCCCCTTTAGTGGTTCCTTCTCAGTTTCCTCCTCGTGGATATGAGTTTGTTTTTGTCTATGCTCCACCATGGGGAATAGATCGACCTTCATTTCCCCTTCTTCCACTAATTCCTCTGTCTCAATCGAATCTGAGCATGGAAAATGGTGATCAACCCCCACCTCCTCCACTCCATATGCAGCCTCCTTATCATCACTCACATCTTCGCCTTCATCACTATGTTCCTCTTCCTCCTCCTCAACCTGCTTAATTTCAGGAAAAGCAGGAAACTCAAGAATCCATAGTTGTGTAGTAGATCTCCTTCTTCTCCTCCACCACCTAGCTTCATCGTCCTCCCAAACCGGTAGTCGACGTCGCCTGGCCCTTCTTTTCCTCAACTTCCTATCAATTTCCTTCAACATCCGCTTTATCCTCTTCATGCGCTCTTCCCAATCGGACTCCATTGCAACTTGCGTGGATACCCTTCACAGAGCCCTCAAGATCGTGGGCTCTGATACCAGTTGTTAGCACTGGTATCACAGTAGAATAAGAGTAGAAGAACAATAGAATAGAAATGTAGAAACTGAGCTTTAGTGTGAAGAACTCAGTTCTGAAATAGTATATTCACAATGAAAGAAGATGAACAATAACAAAGAAAATATCCTGGGCATAGAGGAGCCCTTCAACCTCTTAGTGTTTTCTCTCAAAAATGTCTGAATGAATGCCTCCCTTCTATCCCTAACTGAATATATCATTCCCCCCCACTACCATAATTCCTCATGATGCCTTTTCTCTCTCTACAGCTCAGCAAAACCACCCTCAAATTTGTCCTTATCCTCCTATTGGGCCTGAGTCAGCCCACTCACTCTATTTCTTCTTCTAGTATAGAACTTGCCAAATTTGGGGTCCGTAACAATTTCCCTAGGTGGTGGCAGTAGTAGTATTGGTGAGTGGTGGCAACAATGGCACAGGCAGTAGAGGTGATTGACAACCGTGACTAGTGGCAACGGCAGTGACATTTATCATGGTAGTGGAAGGACTGGCCATTAACTCATTCCCTTTTCCCTTTCCATAAAAACTACCAAGCAAATTCCCTTTACCACCACTCTCTTTCCAGTGAACTAAACAAAACTTAAGTTCTTGATGACTGAAAAAAGGAAAAATCAGACTTCTTAGATTGCCACCTTTATCAAATGGCATAAGGTGGGAAAAGTTCTTGACGCAGCAACCATTATCAAATGGGAAGATTGCCACATAGCTTTATTGATGAGATTGATTATCGTAACAAGAAATTAAAATAACTCAAACAGCATAGAAAGAGGTAGGTAGGGCTAGATTGAAGCCGATGAACTTTTGCACCAAAACTATAAAAGCAACAATAACATGGACAACAGGCGAGGATTATAAAGTTAGAAGTCAAAACAAAAATCACAAACCCATTGTTGACATAGTATCAGTATCACCTCAACAAGGAAACAATATACTGTAGTTTATTTACCACACTATCACAACATTAGGAAGGGGGTATCACTACAAAACTAAAGTATATAAGATGGAATTCAGTTTTACATCACTCAAATGGAAAAAGAAATACAGCATCTTTTAGTATAGGCGTACCAAAAATTTTCTGAAAAGCTTCGAAGGAAAAACTCACTCAAGCATCTTTGACAAGAGGTCATATGCAGGACCTTTTGGAGATAGGTGAACAACATTATGGAGGCTGTTGTTGTCACTGTTTGCAAAAAGCAGAAGAACAAATCCATTAATTTCGGAAAGGAGAAAACAAAGTACTCATTCACTATGGGTCTATCCTGCCCATATTTGTATAAACACATTAAATAATGTTCTTACTATTTGTGTCCTTGTATATGTTGCACATCTTGTTGCCAATGGGGAAGATTTGCTAAGGAAGGCCACTTTTCTAATGTGGGATGACCTGGCACAGTATGAATGTCCACTGATGTAGGTCTGGAATATTCATCAAGAGAAAGAACATCCCCCAGCAGGGAGAAAGAAAAATATAAGCATATAAATTACCTAAAACCTTGAATATCTTGTCAAGTTGATCAAGCTGCACAAGTGGAATAAGGATTATTTAAAACCTGAAAATGACAAGGCAATACTAATATCGAAACTACAGCTTCAACTATAGAACCATAAAGCTGTATAAGTCATAGCATCAAGTACCTGAAATGGATTTGGTGTAGCTTTGACTTCCGCACCTTGAAATAGTGGCTTCAAGGTCAGCAACTCAGCAAAAATGCATCCCACAGCCCACATATCTAAATGTCTATTAGGGGAAAATGACTAGACCAAATTTAGAATTATATTTTACAGACACATATTCTACACAGTTGACAACATATCCTTGGATTATATATATCCACTGTCCACATCATCAAGATGGAAATTTTCAAATTTTTGGTTTATTCAGTTATGCCATGTCAACCTTTCTTGGAGACCCTCGATATTTTGACATCGAAGATTCAATGAAAGCCAAAACTTATTCAAGCAACAACCTCAAGTCAAAACAGGGATAGCAAATGTACCAAGAATCTTGTCACAAAATTGGTATATGGTTAAAATACTTGAGAAATACCATGAGAATTAAGATATTAATAAAGTATAGCTCTGAAGTTAACTATAATTACATGAGCACACACAAAGTTGTAATCACTTGACTATAAAATATTACAAAAACACACCACAACACGCACACACAAGCTTAATTACCCAGTGCATAAAAGAAAGTAAAACTTAGATAAAAGGATACCAACAGCGCTCGTATAATGTTTTGCTCCAAGAAGCAGCTCAGGTGCACGATACCAAATGGTTACAACAACCTGCATGTTAAAATTTCACAAATTCAGATATCAAAATACATGCAGCTGCCAGAAGACTAGACAGTTCAAGAAACTAAACTTGAAATCAATAATAATATCCATCATTCAGCTTATAGCAGAAAGATAAAATAATGCAAGCCTTTAATGTACTCCTCCTGTCTATGTTATATGACTGCCAAGACTTCGGCTTCTTATATCCGAAGAATACCATAATTACATGAAGAATATACATGAAGATTTCTCAAATGCCCAGACAATCGACACAATATAGGTGGATGACAATGAAAAGGATGCTCATACCCCATTTTCTGATAGCGGCTTCAAAGGGGCTTGATATATCCTTGCAAGTCCAAAGTCAGCAATTTTAACCACTCCATGTTCCTCCCCTTCACCCATAACCTGGTCATGGAAAATTCATTAAAGAAACTGGTTCAGTAATCAAAAGCAGACAAATAAATTTGAACCCAAATATCTACATATAGAAGTAAAAACACTAGTCACATACAAGGATAAGGTGGGCAAAGTCATACCAGTATATTTGATGGCTTTAAATCTCGATGTATTATCCAATTACTACAAGAAAAAAAATATAATATATTAAGTCAACATATAAAGAAAGGTAAGAAAAGGAGTCATCATCTTCTTTACAAAAAGGACTCACCTGTGCAGATAATTTAGTCCATTGAGCAACTGCCAGAGTAATGATTTAACAGTGTACTGATTAATGGAATGGTTGACTTTGTCCCTATGATGTCTAATTATTTCCTGCAATTCAAGATTGCAACTTTTGCACTCAGCTAACTAGAACAATCAATTCCAGCTACATATATGTTTCTTCCCATAGAAAATTAACAAGATTTCCTAAGATGCCGAAACAAACCCTTTTATGATAGCATAAAATTCATTGAAAAACCTATAATTATTTCCCGCCATTCAAGATTACAATTTTTATACTCAAACAACTAGAACATGAATTCCTTAATACATATATGTCTCTTTCCATAGAAAATTCACAAAACTTCCCAAGACTCTGAAACAAACCATTATAGTACGATAGCATAAAATCCATTGAAAAGCACATAATATATGTGTATAACAAAAGATACAACTAACAACTAAACCTTATCTCGCTAAGTTTGAATGTTAAAATGCAAAATAACAAAATTATTTTTTTTATTAAAAAAAAAATCCTTGAAAATCCAGATATCAGAAAGATAGAAACTACACATTTTCATGGAAAATTAACTAAGGGCAAGTTTTACAATGAAACTCACATAAAGGTCGTGCTCGGCGTAATCAAAAGCAAGATACAGAGACATGTCTGCGTGATTGATGTGCACATTCACAAGCTTCACAACATTCTCGTGCGTTATCTCCCTCAGCAGCTGCACCAATCAACAAGTTGAAAAAGTGGCCCAGAATCAACCCAAACCCCCCCCCCCCCGCGCTAGGGTTCCAAAAACCTAAAACTACACACAGAAACAGTTCACTTCCCACATTCCAACAGCTGCATTACCTTAATCATCACCATCACAAAAATTATACCCCCAAAAAAAAAATCTTCAAAAGTCGAAATTGAGAAAAAAAAAATTCAATAATTTCAGCGACTTGAATTCCAAATTTCACAACTTCCTTAGCTAGCAACTAAGCAGAAAATCTTTTTAAAATGATTAAAAATTTTAAAAAGATAAAAGATAGAGAGAGAGAGGAAGAAACACCATGATTTCGCGAATTGCGGTGGGAGAGACACCGTCGCCATCTTTGGACTGCTTAAATTTCTTGATGGCGATGGATTTGCCGCGATTGGTTTGGGACTTGATGCGCGCGAGGAAGACGAGGCCGTAGGTGCCTTCTCCGATCTTCCCGATGAGATCGTACTGCTGAAGCCACTCCGGCTTGTTGCCGCTGCTGCTGTTATTGCTGTTCCCGCGGTTGCCGGCACTGCCGTCTCCCATGGCTGCGTTCCCACCGTGATCTCTCGCTTTTGCTTGGACAATGGAGCCAGGAAGCGCAAGCTTAAGACCCTGTTTGGGTGCTGTGTTTCACATAACCCCTGCATAAGTACCCACTTTTATTTTATTTTATTTTATTTTATTGTATTTTATTTTATCACGTGAAAAACTTTTAATTTTTGGCATGTTATCACGAAGAGTGGCTAAATCAATGAAATTTTTTTGACTTTAGATAATAATATGAAAAAATTTTAAAATTTAAAATATTTTAAGGAGGTATTTTCTAAATTTTAAAAGAGTAACTTTTAATTTCTAATTTTATACATGAAATTCTAAATTCTTCATATTCTCTACCCATTATTTCTAAATCTCTTCCTTCTACATGTCTACCATCATTAATCGACCGCCTCTTGATTACTGCCGACCACCAATTGCTCACTAGTGATCGCCAACTGATAATCGCCCCTCAGCGACCACCCACTACCCAATAGCAACCCGCGGTTGCTGGTCGATGGTAGCCGTTCATTAATAATGAAGGGAATTAAATTGAAATATTTAGACTTCTTTGTATTTTAAATCCCTGAAACTTGAGAATACTCTATCCAAATACATTCTAGAGGTTCACTTTAATCCTTAAAGTTGTAAGCGTGCTTCACTTTAATTTTTGAAATTAAAAAAAAATAATTATTTAGTTCTTGAAGTTGTAAATTATGTGTCACTTTAATCATTGAGTTGATAGACATTATTATGTCGTCAAGTTTTTCTCATGTGTCACGATAAGTGACATAGTGGCATGCCATATGGCGGTCTTAGGTGGCATCAATTTTAAATAGATTCAAATTAATCCCTAAAAATTATTTAAATGTGTTAAAAAGGTTTTTGAAATTTCTAAAATATGTAAAAAAAGAAGTGAAAAATAGAAGAAGAAAAAAAAAGGGAAAATTGAAGAAATGATCTTATAATTAAGTAATATTAATATTAGCCATGAACTTTATGGGGTACCTGAATGTTATTGGTAGACCAAAAAATTTTAATTAATTGGGAGTCCTAAATTGTTTATTTTGGTAAATAGAAAAGAGAAAGAGTGGGTGTCATGATCCTAGCTCAAGACTATTCCCGATGATAGTGTTTGTAATTGAACAGTAATTGACATTTGGTAATATGAAGTATTCTTTTAGAAGTATTATTGTTTCTCTTCTCACATTACTATTGAGATATTAGAGTTATATTATTTTTGATTTTTTCATGAAAATAGTATCTAATTTATTTACCAAAAAAAAAAAAAACTAACATGTGTGAGCCCCTAAGAACTAATTCCTATTTTTTATTAAAAACAATTTAAAATTTTGATTATATATGTTTAACAAAAAGTGTGAAAGAATCATTTGCTTTTAAAGACAAATAAAAAATGTCATCGATTGTTGATTTGTAATTGTAATATATACATCATATCTGAATCCCAACTTGGAAAATAAAATTGGTGTTGAAAGCATATATAGGTTAAACTAAAAATTATATCTCATTATTTAGTTGCAAAATATATACATTAGTACATTAATTAATACAATAATATGAAGAGAATATGTTAGACTAGATCTATTGCAAGGATATTTGCATTAATTATTATATTTCATTATCTCATTTTTATACATCTGTTTTTATTATTTTATGTAAAAAGGATCTGTTTTAGGTAAGTGTGAAAGTAGAAAAAAAATTAGTGAGTTTAAAAAATACTACAGGTGTAGGGTTAATGAAGGGAAAGAGAAGAAATTCAAGAATTTGGGACTTTTTTAATACACTTTAAAATTTTTGGGGATTTTTTTTATATATTTTAAAAATTTTAGGAACTAATTTGAACATATTTGAAATCGATGCCACGTGGCATGCCACACATCAACAAAATCTTGATGGCACAATAATGTCCGTCAACTCTAGGACTAAAGTGATATAGGATTTGCAATTTTAAAGACTAAATAGTTAATTTTTTAATTTCAGATAATAAAGTAAAACATACCTACAACTTCAACGACTAAAGTGAACATTTTTAATGAAAGTTTTTTTATATATTGTCCTCTAATTATATGTTACTATGTCATTAAAAATATGAATTTAACTTTGATATATTGGTCATATAAAATTTTTATGTTATCATTTAAATATAGAGGTCCTATTCGGCTCGAGGAGGATTACCTCCAATAAGAGGATACATGTAATTTCGATTAAAATAATATATATATCATATAATTGAAAATGTCCGACTATAATAATAATTATCTTAAATATTGCACAAAAAGTTAAAGAATTTAATTTAATGCACTATCAAAGTAAAATATTTTTATACACTCGTCCAAATATGGATTATCATGTTAATTAAAGTGTGAGACTTTTACAATAATTGTTTCAAAAGTTATATAATAGATAAAATAGGATTAATTGACAAATATAATTAATTTATACTAATAATATAGTAAAATTAATCTAATACTATCATATAATTAGTTGATAAAGTTATTTCTCATGAAATTGCAAGGTATGAAACTCAGTGTCTTTTAATTCATGAACATTGTTCTGTAGACCGATAGAGCGAACGGAGTAAAGGATTTTTAAAGTTAGTTAGTGATTTATCTGCTAGGTAAAAAGCAGATTTCTTTGTGCTGTTTGAAACTCATATCCTAGGGGTTAAGTTCTGGCACGATTGTTGGATTTCTAGAATTCATAAACTGGAGGACTTTGCACTAGATAATATGAATAATGAGATTTTTGTAAGTACTGTTGCTGATTATATGACTGAGGGAGGAAGTTGGAATGGGGATGAATTAAAAAAGTCATTCCCAATATTATGTAGATCCCTTCCATGTTATAAATGCCCTTGAGGTTGCTTTAGACCAAGACTCTATTGCTTGGCTACACAATTCATCTGGGGACTTTTTCTATTACACTATTTACAAATGTTGGGGAAATAGTATAGGGGATTCACATAAAGGTTTGTATAAGAAGATTTAGAAGTTAAGAGCTCCAAAACGGTTGCGATCCCTTATGTGGCTTGTAGGTTATGAAGTTCTTCTCACAAACCAGGCTCGTGTTAGAAGGGGATTGGCAAATGATGATTGTTGCTCTCTATGTGGTGTTGCAATCTTGCAATTGAAGCAGTGCTCCCCTGCTTGTGCAATTGTATAGCGGATGAGCATCAAATCTAGTTTTATCCAGGAGGATTTCTTTGGGCAGCCACTAGAAACATGGATGAAGGTTGGGTATGTTGGCCTCTTTATTTTGCTATTATTTGTAGCTCCCTTTGGCATCATAGAAAGGTGGTGCATCTTTGAAGGGAATAATGTAGATACTCATGGACTCTCTTTGAAAGTGAGGAAGATTGCAAAAGACTACAGCCAAGCTATTGATGTAACTTATAAAGCCAAGAAACCGGCTTCTGATTTTACAATCAGACGTATAGCATGGTCTCCACCCCTATAAAGATTAGGTCAAAATTAATACAGATGGTTCCTTTATTATGGATACCAACATGGCTACTTGTGGAGGTATCACTTAGAACCATGCAGGAGACTTTGTTGCTACCTTTTTGTACATGTAAATCTAGGTACTTGTTCCATTACTATTGTAGAGCTCTAGGATGCCTTTTAGGGCATGTGGTTAGGTTGACAATTGGGTTCTAGAAGAGTAAGGTTAGAATTGGATTCAACATGTGCTCTTCATCACCAAAGGAGCTCCATACTAACATGTTTGTGTCCCTGGTTAGTTCAATTAGGAACATGCTTGTAAAGGATTGGATGGTAGATATTCATCATATATACTGTGAAGGAAAAAGACGTGCAGACGGTGTTGCAAAACATGGCTTTGGCTGTGAACTTAGATTTCACCTGTTTGCTGGCCTCCCCCTTTATGTCTTTAATTTTTCTTGCTGATGTAATCTAGCCAAAGAACTATAGCTGGTTGGTTTGGGCGTTTTGTCCCAAAATTCTCACAAAAAAGAAGTATAAAATATTTTACATAGATTTCACCTGTTTGCTGGCCTCCCCCTTTATGTCTTTAATTTTTCTTGCTGATGTAATCTAGCCAAAGAACTATAGCTGGTTGGTTTGGGCGTTTTGTCCCAAAATTCTCACAAAAAAGAAGTATAAAATATTTTACATTAATTTTGTATCAAAATTAAAGTGATAAATTATTTAACTCTTACAATAAATAAATAACTATTTCAAAAATCATCCATAAAGTAATATATACTACTGATAGTCTAAGATACTTTTCATTATAATGTATCAAACTTAATATCTTATTTATTAAAAAATTATGTTTGCTTTAATTTTTATAAATCTTATAAATAAAATTCTTACTTGAAAAAGATATATGCTAGATACACATATTTATGCATTTAAAGTCATACTTTTACTTAAATTCATATCATTTTATATTTCCAATAAAAAAATTAATGTACAAATAGAATTAATTCCTAAAATTTATGATTTCAATTACATAATTCTTCATCTTGCACTTCTTTTCGTACTTGAATAAAATAAAGAACAATAGGATTGAGCTTTTCTATTTTTGCAGCAAGGACTCTAGCACATTTGATTAGGCTACCAAGACTTGGTTAAAGTGCAGGCGCTGATGGCTATAAAAGTAACTTCACCAATTTCATATCAGGCTCGTTGCTCACTCACATCGAACTTTGCAGCATTCCCTGCTCACGGTCGAGCTTTTCTATGTAAAGGCCAGAGACTGCAGAATATTATCATCTTTAGATTAGTCTTGGCATGGCTCAAATAGAATTTTGGAGTTCAAACATGATTTTATTTTTATTTTGTTATTGTTCGGAACAAGGGAATTAGGATATTGATTTACCTGGTTCCCTTAATTTCTAGTGAATATAAGTGTGGGCTGGGGGACACAAAATTATTACAATCCTCACCTCTAAACAGTGGTATAAATGTATGTGCAAGGACTCTAATGGTTAACTTAGCATGAGATCGAGAGGCATAAATATGAGTGAATGATACTTACTTGAACTTTTTGTTTAATGAGTATTATATAAGGATTATTCAAAATGGAGAATTGGGGATAGAAGTAGGCTACGCCTTTCTTGGGACGCAATCCTCACATGAGTGTTCATGCCAACATCTTCCAAATTCATGAGAATTATATGGGAATAGATAAAGAGAAACCCCACCAAACTCATATTCGATGATTGGCTGGTTAGAACTATAGACTTCATCCCTCCGACTTTGGGTTGACCGCTTGGTTCTTTAAACCCATTTGGCTTTTGGGTTGATAATTTTATTTCATAATAATTATGTATGGTTTTATATTTTTTTTCTCCATTCAAACTTGATTATACTACAAAATTATGATTTTGTTAAAAGTAAGAAGTTCTTCCTTTTACGTGAGGTATTATTCCAACAACATTAATGTTGTCAAAATCATTTTTGAAACAAAAGTATAAAACATAAATTATTTTACTTCAAAATTACTTTCAACTAAAATTAATTATAACAAAATTAATATTATCAAAAATTAAGTTTGCAAACGTAGAAGGAAACATACACTAAGCCATGCTTCATTGCTTGTATAACAAAGGACTGTTTGTAAGATAGGCATCGATATCATGGCTGTCTCTCTTTTTTCAACACATTAGCCAAGTTCACATTCCATGATTCCAATTCTATTGGAGGAGCAAGCGAATATATTCAATGATGTCTCTATATAAGTGACATGAAGGGAAACTCTTCCAGTGAGATGCAATGCCTCTTAAAAATTAGAGGCTACAAAAATATGAGATTGGATGTTCTCATGAAATTTGAAAGAAAAAAGATTTAAAAGACATTAACAGAGTACCACAAAATATAAAAATATATGTGTAGATGAATGGTTTGTATTCTAGGGCCTGTGGTGCAATCATCTCTTTTGGTTTCTTTTTGGGGTGGTGGGTCAATGTGGTGGAATCAACTATGTATACTGGGAATTTGATAACGATTATTGTTGGGCCTATGTGTAATCGAAGATAAATTACAAACAGTGAGCCCAATTTTTGTTGGATCTTAGCATAATTGTATTGATTGTTCAAACAAAAAAAATAATTGTGTTGAGTTTTGATGTTCAGTTAGCAATTACAACAGTTGACGCATTGGCTTAACGATAAATCTATCAATCTTTCACTAATTATACCCAAATTTGATATCAGGTAAAGTTTAATTTGTGGTATATAAATCTTCTCCCTTCTTGTGTGTGCATTGACCTCCAAAAAAAAAAGTTAGCACATTAATGGTTCAAATAAATTAAAATAAACTATATATATATGAGATTAATTCCTAGAACTTGTCGTGACATTACTGTGAGATTTATTCTATATCATTTTAAATTGACGTATGAGGGAATTTGACTTTATTTAACTGAACACAAAAATACAAATCATTGATATAGAATGAAAACTTTGAACTAAATGAAAAAAGTTGTTATTGGTCCAGTCTTTTTTCTCTTTCTACTGTATCAATATATAGCTGATTATATTTTTTTTTAGATAAATTATTATTTTTCTTGTATATTCAAAAGTTTAAGTTGAGAGAAAGATTTGCATTAATCCAAGGTCAAAATATCCTTTAAATTTATTAAATATTTATAAAAATATTTATATATTACCCAGATAAACCTAAAAATTGATAGTAGTTTTATTCATATATCTCACCAATACAATTTTCATACTGAACAAATATTAAATATTTTGATAGTACTTTATCCTCATTGAATGTACTTTAAACTATGAGAGAAAATTTATACTTTACTCCTCAAAATTCTTTTTTGTTTTAATATTTTAATTTTTAAAAGATTAAATAATACAATTTAATTCTCAAAAGATTTCATTAAAGTAGCATAGAAGAATAACATATTATTATTCAAGAATAACATATCACGTTAATCTTCATCATACTTAATAAATTTTAAATATTTTGATAGTATTTTACTCTGATATATGGCACATTCTTTAAGTGTGAACTCATTGTCACTCAAAGTGTTGACGTAATCCTTTCAACAAATAGTTTTTTCAAGGAGTTGACATTATAGAAATATCTTAACTGCTAAATTAATTAAAGCTATTTGTTTGTCATTTAGATCATTAGCGATAAAATGACCCTAGAGGAGACAGTGACCTTATAGGAGATAGTGACTACGGAGGAGAGCTTGTTTGTAACAAGTTTAAAACCTAGTAAGTTATTTTTAGATTAAAAGAGAGTGTTATAATATACGAAAATATTTCATACCATATTTATCATATATTCAAATACTATAGGGTATATTAAATTATATCTTAAAATACTAAAAATATATATGATATCTTTGGATGAATTTTATATTTTTTATATTTCATAATTTTTTTTTGCGAGATAATTTGTTTTTCTAATTATTTAAGTAGGATTAGGACTTTTGAATCATGCATTATAATTAGAGATTTGATGCTTTGTATTTTGAATGATATATATATATATATATATATATATATATATATATATATATATATATATATATATATATATATATATATATATATATATATCATATGTCCTGTCATATTTAATCTATATTATCTTCTTTTCCCTTCATATATCTAAAACCCATAATTTCATTAATTAGTTGCGAGTGTTTTGATAGTATTTATTTACAATCTGTGTGATTTTTTTAATCATAAACAAAGGTGTACTCACCACCGCCCCCACATAATAATAATAATAATAATAATAATAATAATAACGCTAGCCAAAAAGGAGGTACACATTAACGATTTTCTCTTGTACAAGGCATCAATGACGGAGCCTAAAGAAAATTTTTATGGGTGTCAACAAATTTGACTTGTAAATTAAATAATGATAATTAAATTAAAACTAAATATATGAGGTCTTAGGTTTAAATTTTATTACTATTAATATACCAAAAAATTAAAATAAAGTGTTTATCACATATATAAACTTTAAAATAAATAATTAACACAATAACAAAAATTTTAAAGGCAAATTATTTTTCTCCTATTTAGTGAAGTTTATAGGATAGTATTTATCAAAAAAAATACAAATGCTAATATGTTTGAATTAGTTATGAGATTAAAATTATCTCAATAATTAATTATAAGTAGTTGAAAATAAATTTTATGTTTAGATATATTAGCTTAAAGAAATTTTAAAGTAGTGTATTGTATTTGAATTGTATGAAAATAATTGGTTTTATATGACAAATTACTAAAAAAAGATATGAAATGATTTATTTATATTTTATAATATTTGATACTTATGGTTATTTTAGTAAAAATATTATAATTATAAAATGATCAACTTTTACTTATAATAAAAAAATTTTAAAAATCTGCTTTCACTTATAAGCATATTTTAAACTTAAAATTAGATTTTTTTTTCTTTTCTTTTAGTTGATAATCCATTCAAACTGTTTATCTAAACATGTAAAATTATTTTAAAACAAATTTTATTGAAAAAAAATATTTTCTTATATTCCCAAATACACACCTAACAATATAAAAAATTTTATAAATATTTTTAGGAATTAAAGCAGATTTTAGAGTTAATAAATATATTACTTGATTATTGATCATGCTATTCAACTCTTGTGATTACTTATCTATTATAACAAATATTATTTTCACTTTAAAATGATGCTCAATTATAATGTGTTTTTTTTTTTTTAAGTTTTTAGTTCTTTTAATCAAAACTTAAAATGATAAACTTTTAAATTGAAGAAGCCATCATTTATATAGAGAAGAATATTTAAACTTAAGCTTATTTATAAAACAAAATTTCTATATATATATATATATATATAAAGAAATTTTGTATGATAAATAGACTTGAATTAATATATATGTATATAAATTAATTCTTTTCATATAGATTTAATTTTATATATGTATGTATATTAATTTTTTGAGAAAATCCCCCAAAAGCCAAAAAAAAAAACAATTGTCTTCAAGAAGCTCCGCGAAGGCATTGCGGATATTGAACAATTCGAGTGAAGTAAGCGAGACGGATGCTAGTTTAGTTTGATTTCATTTTCAATATTAAAGAGATATTTTCACGCACCATTATGTCGAGATGCTACGTGCTAATTAGCGTTGTCTTGTCTCAAGGGCATTGTCGCGAAAGAAGATTCCGCTAAAAGTCGCAGTCATCCTTAATTATTTTCCACAACCGTGCTTGCCTTTTCAAGCGGGAACAGATCGCATCCTCGTAAATGATCAACCTAGAACACTAATTCAATCGATTTCTTCTAAGTCAAGGTGTTTGTTATCAACAATAATAACAACTCTACCAGTCCGAGCCATCAATGCAATTACCGATCTCTCTCGACATTCAACATCTTCTATCTTCTTGTAGGCATCTTTGCTTTCATCTACAGAACAAAGCTTCGTGTCTTGTTCTTAAGCAAGCTTTTCTTGTCTTGTACCTAAGCAAGCTTCTTGTCTTGCACGCAATTCAGAATTAAAATTCCAAAATTATATCGACCCTAGTCCTCACTTCTCATCGATGAATGCCAACTTCCAAAGAAAGCTCAAATTCTTATAATTTAAGCTTTTCTCTCGACAATCATATCATAATCTCCTCTATGATTTCCCTTTTTTTGTTTTTATTAGCATTTTCTTTATTAGTTGTTGCTTGTTTCTTTGGTATGGCAAGGAATATCTTCAAACTAAATTTTAAATACCCAAAAGTGGTTGGTATATAATAGAAGTAAATTGTAATCTCAAACGTACTTTACATGTAATATTAGGTATTTAAATCTTGGAGTTGTTGATTTAGAGAGTCTTATCTAACTAATATTGTCTGAGCATTTTCTTTTAAAAAATAAATTCTAAATTATTTGAAACAGAAAATGGCATATGATATGAATAAACCAAGTACATAAATACCGATGAATTTTATTCACCGTCCGATCATAATTGTCCCACACTCATGATTAGTTATGCACAATCATCATCGGCCAACGGTTGATTCATCACTTTCCGTACCACTTTTCATACTTAATTAGCATACTGCCGCGTGCAGTGCACGGTTTATAATTATAATTATAAAATTAATTTAAATAAAAATAAAATAAAATAACTAAAATATAACAATTTTTTAAAAAATACTTTAATATAAATTATTGTTTATAACATCTTAAAATAAAACACTAACATAAATCTATAAATTTGAATATATTAGAATAAAAAATTGTACTAAATCAAAAGTTGATAATTAGTTAATTTTCTTTAATGTTCATGAAAAAAAAAATGAGAAACTCTTGTTGAACAAAACATAAATTTTAAATTAAAAAGGAATTATATATCCATAGTTGAAATTCACTTTATTCGAATATATATTATTAATTTTCATGTTGTGATTTAACAATTCAAAAAAATTCTTACCTTTTTTCTTATATCTTCTATATAGTTGTATTGTATGCAACGCTCATAATATCATAACATGTAACACAGGAAGTTCAAATTTTACGAAACAAAATATATATTTTTATAGAAATAATTATGTAAAAATATTTAGTATAATAATTTAATTTTGTAGATATAAATATTTTTCATAAAATTTTCTAACATATGAAAAATATTCAAGTATCCAATTATAAAATAGTAGAATTATTAATTTTCATACTATCATATCACCAAAAATAAATTACTTGACATGTTATTTTTTAAATTACTAAAGCCTATATTTACGTAAATGACTATTTTAAAACAATTACTTTTAAAATTTATATATAAATTGATGAAATTAAAAGATTATCATCTTCAACACATTCATAAATATAAATATATTAATAGGACGTCCAACTCACACATGGTATAACATATTAATCAATTTATCATTATAATAGTTAATTAACAGAAAATCCAATAACAATATTTATAAAAAATACTTTACTTGTGTGACCTCTTAACATCTATAACTACTAAATCAAAATTAACCTCTTAACAAATAAAATAGTATTAATGAAAGTATTAAAGCACAACTGGAGAAAAAAAGAATAAATTAAACTTTAATAGTGATAATAGTAAGTAAAAATTAAAGAGTTGTTTCTCTAATAATTATTTTTAATAATGCATAGTAATCCTGAAATTATTAACTAGGTAGTAAAAAGAGAAATTTCTTCCTAGTAATTTTTTGTTTGATAAATTTTAAGTTTTTTAAATTTAAATAACATAAGTGATTTCTTGTAAAAAACTAGTAAAAAATGAAATTAATTAATAGCTTTTATGAAATGTTGGTATACAAAATAATGACCTTTTAGTTTTTCAAAAAAATTATTTTCAAAATAAGATATATAAGATCCACTTAACGTATGACAAATATCAAAACAATTTTCCAAATGACAATGTCAAAATCTACATGACAGAATTAAATCAAGGTTTTACTTTTATATATTATATTAGATGTTTTCACACCAATTAGTATAGCTCTACTTAAAAATAAGTCTCCTCCCGCAACGTTGTTATATAATAGCGCATGATATATTTTAAAAAAATTAAATTATCGTTGCTGCTGTATATGCTAAACATAAATAATCAAATTGTGGAGCATAGTACTCAACTCTGGTTGTAACTTGTAAGGTTGGTTATGCATTACATCAGACTGTACTGATGGATGGATCCATCTAATCTGATTGTGAGGGGACTCACATTATATGCATGCATAGTATCATCATATCATGAACATCTTTTCGAACCCTTTTTCTTATCTTTGAATCGGTGATTACTTGTCAAGTTGTTATCAGTTGCCATGTGTATTTGAAAATTAGAATGCTTCTGGAATCATGCAATCGAGCTTAGAAATTTTCGCTTTGCCAAACCGGCACCAAATTTTTGTACTACCAACATTTATGGCAATTCCCCACAAACGTGGGGATGGAACTGCCTCCCTCACAGTCACAGTGCCTTTAATTGAATGGTTCAAGTACATGTGGACCACCAATCTTTCCTTCGTCATCTGGGCTATTTATCTCCATGATTGGAAAGACCTTTATTCTTGAGGACGTAAACTACTAGCAAAAGCAGAAGCAGCACTTGATTTATTACTCCCTCTCTTTTACAATGTCTATCAATATATATAGATTCTTTTTTCATATTTCAAATTATTTATACATTTTAAATATTAAGAAATTATTTTTTTTCAATTTTATTCTTATATTAGTTATGCTTAGTAATATAATAAATAAAAAATATAAATAGAATTATAATTTGATACAAGAATAATTTTATAAAATTAATTTATTTTTTTGTCATTAAAATAATTATTAACTTTCTTAATATGTGTATATACTTAAAAATAATACATATTATAAAAAATTTAATTTGGATGCAATATAGTATCAAACTTTTTTAATATTTTTATATAAATATATCTTTCTACATCAATAAATATGATTAAATTTTAAATCCATTATTTGAATAATTATATAAATAAAATAATATAATTAATTAACTATATAAATTTTTTTTATATTTTTAATACATTAAAATTAAACTCTATTATAAAATCGAAGGAGTGACTAAAATTCTCTTAAAAATAGTTACATATACTGCGGTCATTAATTAATAATCATGTAGTTTTGGAATGGATGTGCTGGACACGTGACACTTCCCAAAAGGTTGGACAAAACCTGCTCTAAATTTGCAGTAAATTGCAACGTTCATTATATGTGAAAAAAATTAGGTGCTGGACTGCCCGTAGAGTAAGAAATTTATTGATCTAATCGTTAACGTTCAATATTTCTGTTACATTAAGGATATAGTTAAAATAAAAAATAATGATGACTTACAAAATTAAAGTGTTAAAAATTTAATAATACAGAGAGTTATTTTTTAATGTTAAGAATACATACTTTATTCTATCTTGTAATGGATTGAGCTGAACCTAACGCATGTTTGTCATAGGCTTGGGCTTGGAATAATTCCAACCTAATAGGTTGAGTTAATTCAATTCACTGGTTTGGTGCACCTACTGCAAGAAAAGGGGCATTTTTCTTATCCAATATATCTTGACCTGGATTAAAATCTCTCCTAATCGGGAGGCTTGGAATGGTAAATTAATCTTTACAAAACCTGCATAATGAGTTTTACGATGTGTTTGGTTTGGAGTTTTCACACCTAAACCCATACTGAAACTCAATGAACGTAGATGATTTTTGTTTGGGTGTTTTTTCAGTTGACTAATTTAAATGGATTTTTGGCTTTCAACCTGAAACAACATATTGTTGCTTTTCCATTGCATTTTAGCCATTGCAAATTCCAAAGTTAGAATTTAATTTTCATCTATCATGTTAATCCTTCTTATTGAACTGATAAATGAGAGCATATGCAAGGTAGATAAAAGAGTTTGTGGGTTGAAAGTTTCAAATTTCAAATTTCACTGAACTTGTAAATTAATCCTATAGTTAAAATTTTAATTTAATTATTTTTTTTATGTATTTTTTTTATATATTTAGTTGTAAATTTTTTTCCTTATAATTTAATACTAACACTAAGAGTTATTCAAGTATCTTAAAAATAATTTTATTTATAATAATATTAAAATAATTTTATTTAAAATATATAATATTTTACTAGTAATATTTATATAATATCTTAAAATAAAATTCATATAATTTTCTTTATAATATTAATATAGTTTATTCAAATATCTAAAAAAGAAAATTGAAATAAAGAGATAATATTAAAGTATAATATAAAATTCATATTTTTTTTTAATAATTACACATCTAAAAGTGATTTGAATTAATATTATCTAAATAATATTTATTCTATTATAATCACTTTTAAAATAAATATTTTTAAACATAAATCACATTAACATCAACCCATAAAATTAAACTAGTGCAAACCCTTGTTTACAAACTTTAGGTTATGTTTGAGAATTTTATGGATGATAGAAGAGAATGGTCATTAATAAGGAAAAAGAAAGGTGGAGAGTGAAGTCGAATAGAGCATATCAAACCCTCATTTGGATGTTTAACAAATTTAATCAGAGAAGAAAAGAGAAATGAGAATTAATTCTTCCTTAACTTCCCAATTTGAAGGGTCAAAAAATAAAGGTTTTGAGTTGTAAGAAAGTTACCCGTTAACCTTTCCTAATCATTCCATATCCTCTTCTTAAGTTATTTCCAAATATTGTTTGTTAAAATTTAACCATATCACTCCTTACTCTTCCAAACATAGCCTTAAACCAAACAGATACTTACTATTTAGCCATCTTCAAAGTTCAAATTACTCAAAGAACAACTTCTCTGCAGCATCCAGAACATGCAAGGCATATAGTAAATGAACAACCGTCACCGGGGACAAAGTCATTTAGGAGTTAGGACTGCTGGAGTATCAAATTAATTTGCTGATATCTATGGGCCCTACAAGTCCAACGTGCAATGAAACTTTTCAGGAGATGGCAGAAGTAGTTACAATATGTAACATTTTAAAGACTACTACTTTTAAAACTTTTGTAAACAATTCATGGTGGCCTTTAATTGGCCGAAATCGTTGGATCATATTTATACTTTATGACCCTCCAAGCTGCTCCTAGAATATAAACAATGCATGTCCATAGAAAGATTTTTATCATTAATTTAAAGTTGATAACCTAATTTTATTTTAAAAAGAAACTTGTTTGGAATTAATAATAAAGGATTCTTTATTGAAGCTTATCCTATTTCTGCTGCATAGACCTATGTTAAGTTTTTTTTATCCTACTATTTTTGTTGGCTTTTATTATGTCAATATTACCTTTAAGATTTGATGGGTTCAACATTCTAGCTATAATAATTGTAATGAGTATAACTCCTTATACTTAATGTAATTCTGAAAAATTTTAAGCAAATAAAATTACATCTTTACTAACAACTATAATTTTTAGTCTAGTAGTAAATATTAATTCTTCAACTTACACTAGAGAAGATTGTTGGCCTTATGTAACTAACATCACCTTTTATGATTAGATGAGCTTAATACTATAACTCATGGTTTTTGTAATGTGTACAACCCTTTATGTTTGATGTAATTTTGATAAACATTAAGAAAATAGAGTTACATCCTTACCAACAACTCCTAGTGATAAGCATTTGATTTAACGTTATTTAGTGTGAACAAAAAATGAAAGTAAAGAAAATAAAAAGAAAAATATATTTTTCTATACTATTATTAGGTTAAAAAGAAAAGAGATAAAAAAAATAATTATATTTAAATAACTTTATTTGTTATTCAATCTTACTTAAAACTAAATACAAATTTGTCACTTTAAATCATTTTTCTTATTCCTTTATTAGAATTAAATGAGTCTAACTCAACTCCAAAAAGCTACCTCAAGAAAGAGGGATGCTCAATGACTTTTAGAGACTAATTTGGTCATATCCTTAAATAATGTGAGACTTAATATATCTCATCACATTCATGATTGAATATCTGAAGTGTGAAATTTACATGACTGAATATTTGTGAATGGATTAATAACTATAAGATAGACTCTGATATTAGAAGAGAATATTTTTTTCTCTTAAAAGAGGAGAAATCCTTTTTTCATGAGCCCACAAGAAAACTTCCCCCTAGTTTTCTTCGCTCAGCTAGATCAGAAATCTGATGAGCTCACCTTTGTTGTTATGTATATTTGTGGTGTGATGGGAAATCATTTTCATGTTCTGATATAGTATTTAAAACTATATAGTTTTTATTGGCTATAGTCTTAAGACTTAATTAGCTTATGTTAATCAGATTCTATTGTATCAATTTCTTTGTTATAAACAAGTTTTACCTTTGATTATTAATCAATGAAGCTTTGTTAAAAATAAAAATAAATAAAAAATGGTTTGACGTAATCTTCTTCTTCCTCTTCTTCTTCTTTATTATTCCTATTACTTATATCCTCACCCCACCAAACAATTACATAAGTTAGGAGTGGAAGACCAGGCACTGGATAGGCAACAATTTAATTTGTGGGCTTCACGAGTTGTGTGAGTTCCAATCAGGAGGATGAAAGAGATTCCACTGTTCCCCTGAATTGCTGTAAGTGTCCTTGCATTATAATATTAGTTATCAACAGTAGTTGTATCATAATAATGATGGAACCTTGGTATTTTACTATTTTCGCATCAGTTGTCTTCACTTTCTTTTTCTCCATTTTAATTAGGGGAAAAAAATGAAAAAGATACTGTGCATATGAGAATATGTATTTTTTTAACGAAAAAAATGTGAAGATGTGTAAAAATATTGTATCAATAGCATTTTTCATTTTAATATACTTTTAATAATAATGCCATATAGCTAGAATTTTCTTTTTGAATATTTTTAGGAATTTTTTTTAAATGAAAATAAAATAATATATCTCATTTATCCATCAATCAATATGCATATTATATTGTAATTTAACAAATAAATTCGGACAAAATCATGGATTTTGTAGTAATTTTTCTTAGTAACCACTCAGGCTCGCTCCCGAGGAAACTTGATAATTCATGATCATGAAAGTTTAAAATTCATGCGTTCTTTTTCTTTTTTTTTTCACCAAAAGTTACTGATTCTTTCATGCAATTCCACCGAGCCAGCGTCATGTGAAGCAACTTGACTTGCGGTGGCGGTGGACCAGGCCACTATTAATGCAGTAAATTGCATTAACTTAGATTGTGCGTGCTACCACAACAACAATAAAATAAAAAGAGTTGTGAACAAAAAGAACCTCGTAGTCATGGAGACTAAACTTGAGAGCCAGAAGCAGAACACCACTCATAAATTGGCAGCACTGAACACTCCATCGAGAGGAAATAATTAAGAAAATGATGACATGACCGAATCTGTCTTCTAGTTATCAATAATTTCTTTAAGTGAGTAAAAGTAAATACAACGCAAGAATTTTTGTTGTAAATTGTTTTTGTAATCTGCTTCCTTGAAAGCATTAATTTAAAAAAAAAATTCTGGTATTGGAGTTTTAAGATGAATACATGAATTTAAATTTTATAGAAATAACTCTTGTGAATGAAAAATTATTAGTTGTTTATGGATCACCAAGTTAGATTATATTTTTACTATTTATGTATAAAGTAACATTTTGGATACATATATAAGTTAGTGGCGGTCATCCCATCATTTGAACTGAAATATCACTCTATAAGTTATCAGAATATAATCCAAATATTTTATATGTAGCTAATAATTTTTTGTTGTGAAGGCACTTTATAATCTTTGTAATCCTATAATTGAGCAAAAATTAGTTTTATGGTTGATTTGAATTTTAATTTATATACACTGTCAGTGTAAAAAAATTTTGCATAAATATCTAATCATCATATATTGTCATATCAGTAAAAATATTTGACTCAACCACTCACTACTTTAAAAATCTTCCAAATACAAATATTTGATTAGAAAATAGTGTGAGCATATAGCAATTACTCTCTCTCTCTCTCTCTATATATATATATATATATTAAAATTTAAATTTGAACTTTTTCTTACCAATATTTTTGGAGACACCAGTCAGGCAGTCACCACTTGTCCTGGACTTTTGTTTTACTTGGAATGTAAATTCCATCCTTTTGATGTCTAGTTAGACCCTATGCTACCCATCAACATGACAGTTAAGAAATTCGAATATCTGGTTAAGAAACACATTGGGTTACTACTTACCACATTGTTTGTTCCTCTTGCAATCTCCGCCTACTCTTCCTATAATTTTGTAATCTGCTTCTGCTGATAACCATCTTGCCCTGCTCTCTCCTTCCACTTTGTCCTACTTCCAAACACCACCCTCTCTTGGCTAATGGGTTTGTTCAAAACCAAGGGAACAGTTTACAAGCCCGTGAAGGATGTTGACTTAGGCCCCTATAGCAGTGAATACTATCTCCAAGCCAATGTCAAAGGTTCACAAATGCATTGTCTTTTCCACCATTTCTAGCTTCTTTGTTTTATCTTGATTTCTTACTCTCTTGGTTTGGTTTTTCATTGAAAACTAGTTATGGTTCGGTTTCTTAATTGTGATATTTATGACCTTCTCTGGTGGAGACCAGAGGAGTATCAGGTTTACAGACGGTTACTTCTGAATATGCTGTGTGTTGTTTCTGTTAGTTAACAATTGATATGTTTTCCAGTTTTGTGACAAAAAAAAAAAAGTTGCTTTGAATGCTAGTGATTTCTCTAGTTCAGAATTTGATATTTGTATCAGAATCTTAGGTTGTAAGTAAGCCTTGACCTTTAATGGATGACAATTATGCACATTTAGAAAATACTAAGGATCTTTTCAATCGCAGCTCCCCGCATGACTGGACTGTTGATCAAGATTTTCACTGTTCTTTTGGAGTGTCCGATACTTGGAACCTTGCTATTGTACATATTGAAGGGAAACAATCTTATTCACGAGGTATGTTGTTGGCCCATGATCACTTGCATTCCACTTTATGTGGTTCTGTTCCATGAAGGCTGAACTTTAGAATCTGATTTTTTCATATATTTTTCTACAACATCCGAAGTTTTGTATTGCAAGGAGCTAGCCAGGTGTATACAACTTATAATAGCAGTCCCCCCCCCCTCTTTTCTCTCTCTCTCTCTCTCTCAATTCTCATACAAATTTTTTTTTTCTAATTTCTGCAGCTTATTACAAATGCTGATTTACAAGAGTCACCTCTCTATGTTCCTTTACATCATTTTGAAGGTTGGTTATTTTTCAATGAGATTCTTCTAGTAGGTGTGATATAATGGACATGGATGTTATTCATTCATTTGGATTGCAGTTTTGGCCATATGTCAGGGTAGCCTTAATAGATAGTGGATTGCTGATTTCAGTTTATTCTTGCAGACAACAAAGAAAAAGAAGTCAAATGCTTAGATTCTTCTTCGTCTCCACCTGAGAAAGTTCAACTTGCAATTGATTGCTTGCCTTTATCCTCAGAAGACACACTTGATGGAACAAAACCTTCGTTCAGTCGGTGGACAATAATGGATTATTACAAAGCCTACAGCTCGGGGAATATAACACCAACCGCGGTATTTAATCTTTTAGATTTCACATGTTCATTATTGTGTTTGCTCATTAACACTTAGAAGTTAGCATGCATAAGTTTTTATTGTTCAAAATGTTACATTGAATAATTTACTTTTTCAAGGCCATGGATACTGATATGATTGCTGCCACTAGTACATCATATTTCTAGCTCTGAATTCCTGTGTGTGATTCCATTCATTAGCTTTCTTTTCATTTGAACAGGTTGCAGAACGATTTATTGCTGCTGTTAATGAATCTGTAAAACCTCCACTCCAAATGGGATTCTTTATTGACTATAACCCTGATGATATACGAAGACAAGCAAAGGAATCAACTCTTAGATATAAAGCAGGTATTTTATAGCAACTCAAGTCTAAATTTGAAACTGAAAAGGCTTATTTTTCAAACACATGGACCTTTAAATGGTGCCATCAAGCCAAGTGATAATATTACTGAAGCTCATAATCCTAAATTCTTTACTTGTGGCACTGTTTGCTTGTTCTTCTTTTGGTTTTCTCTTCATTCATGTGTGTATGTTGGTGTGTTCAGATGCTCATTTGATGCATGCTATTTTTCAGGGGAACCTATCTCTGTGCTAGATGGAGTTCCTGTTGCTATCAAGGATGAAATAGATTGTTTGCCATATCCCACAACAGGTAGTGTAAAGTGTTATTTTTTTTCCTTTAAGATGCTGTATATTAAAATGATTTTAAGCTGCAGATTTCATAATTCACTTAAGCATCTAAAACTGGTGTCCACAAGGAGGTACAAGGTGGCTGCACAAAGAAAGGCCTTGCAAAGATGATGCTTGCTGTGTTAAGCGTCTAAGATTATGCGGTGCCATAATTGTTGGGAAAACAAATATGCATGAACTTGGGGCTGGAACCAGTGGGATCAATCCACATTACGGGTAAGACTGTAAGATTACCATCTGTTACATTTACATTGTGTCACACCTTTGGTGTATTCTGAACTATGTATTAGGAAATTTACACAGAATTGGTTGATGACAAGAGCATGTTTGTGTATATACTTCTGCAGGCCTGCTAGAAACCCATATGATAGGAATAAGATTGCAGGAGGTTCTTCTAGTGGATCTGCTGCTGTGGTGTCTGCAGGACTGTGCCCTGTTGCCCTTGGTGTTGATGGTGGAGGTAATTTATTTATGTGTACATGAAAGACCAGAGAAATCAGCATTCATTATTGCTTAATAGCATTGCACATGTATCTGCTACCAACATTTGGTTAGTTTAAGTGGTTCAACACTTATTCTTCTTAAGTAAGATCTCGACTTCAAATCTTATGAATAGAAAAATTTAGCATTGGATGAACTTTACTGCTATAATGGGTCGACCCGGCTCAAATCAGATTAACTAGAGTCTATCTACTTCCGCCAAAGTGATATATATGAATTTACTAAATAAATCTATCTCGGCTGTGCATGAATATTTATAGTACACATTAGAGAAAGTTAGTGAATTGCTACGATATTTGTACACCTGTTCAGGATCTGTAAGGATGCCTGCAGCTCTTTGTGGTGTCGTTGGTCTGAAACCAACTTTTGCGCGTGTACCTCATGCTGGGTGGGTATTCATTTTTGTTTTCTCATGTTTAAATACTGAGAGGATTGTAATGATTTAGAAGACTAATCTACTGCTACATTCAGAGTTCTTCCCCTAAACTGGACAGTTGGGATGGTTGGAATACTAGGAGGCACTGTTGAGGATGCGATGATTGTGTTAGTAATCCTTTCTGTGGTCATTCTTTTTTCATGTAATTCTGAGATTGGTTTTAAAGATTCTTGTGTTCCACTGTTTGTAGTTATGCAGCTATCAGTGGTGAAATTCCATCCCATCAGCCCTCCAGTACACCGGTAAGAAATTGTCTTCCAAATTACTAATGATTTTTATCACTGATTAGCCTTTCCATGTTTCAAATATCACATTAATTTCTAATGGTTCTGATTAGATTCACACTTTCAAGTTCAACAGACTGATTCTGAATTTAACCTTTTTGTAATCTGTTTGAACTTTTAAAACCATTGTGTAATATTTCCAGCCCAAGATAAACCTTCCACTGCTGAGTTTGACAAAGGGCATATCTGACATCAAGTTGGCGAAATACGGGAAGGTTAGAAACTTGTTTCTTAGCTTTAAATATATGCATGATTCATTCCCCTATATTGAAACTAACATCATTTATGTTCATCAACCACCAATTCCATCAATTAGTGGTTTGATGATTGCAGTGATGATGTCAGAATATGCTGCTCCCAAGCTTTGCACAAGCTTCAGGATCATTGTGGTTGGAAGGTATGCAAAATATATAAATGCTTTTAAATTAAACGGTGAGTTGGTGACTAGATTATCATGGCTGCTAAGTTCCCTGCTGTAGCAAATCTTAGCTGATTTGACTATTTGATGTGAATTTGAAAGAAAACAATCTTTTAAAGGTAGAAAATTCCCAAAGCATTTCTAGATTCTAAGACAAATATTAAACTCATCATTGAGAAACATCAGAGTTATTAGGCCTATTATAGTTATTAGCCCTATTACTTACTAACCTGCTAACATTTTTGTTCAAACATACAAGACTGTGAATGTCACCATACCAGAAATAGAGGTGATGCGCTTGGCACATTATACAACAATCGGATCTGAGTGTTCCACCGCGCTTGGCTCTTTGAGAGAAAAGTATGCCATCTTGTAAACTCTTTACGTTCCTCTTCATTGCCCTCTACATTGAGGGGTATGATAACTGACATCACCAAATTACTACCAAAGGAATTTTGCAGAATTAGGATGGGATGCAAGGGTAGCACTAAGCATCTATGGTGCTTTCAGCAGCTTGGAGTATCTCAATGCTCAAAGGATCAGGTAAGACATGGCTTAGTTCTTTCGAAGTAAGTGATTAGGCCAAGAAATTCATGTAATGGAAGTTAAGTTATAACTAAGTGAATGAGTAAATGCTCAAATTGGCTGGTGAAGGATTCATGAGAAATTAAGTTGTTCCTTCATAAATTCTTGACATCAATTTGATCTTTCAAAGCATAAACCATCAATTGAAGGACTAAATTGATGTCTAAATACAAACATTGAGGAACCAAATTGATGTCCAAAATCTTTATAGGACTAACTTTACGTCACAAAAATATTTTGGACAACTCATTTTACTCTTAAGTGAAGCCACAATAAAGACAAAAGTACTGTTGAATTTGGTCATATCAGGAATCAGTTAATTTTTTTTTCCCCTGCATTAGTGTTTTTGTTGTATTATCATTATAGCAGCTTGTTAAAATATGAACAGGAATCGGCAATTGCAATTTCACAAGAAAATATTTGCTGAGGCAGACGTCATTGTCTCACCAACAACAGGGTCTGAATAGCTTTCTCAAACTTCACAGAATGGTTTCTTTCAATACGTAGCAGTTTGTTCATAAGTAGCACATTTATGATTTCTATGTTATAACAGTGTAACTGCATATCCGATTCAAGATGATGCCGTGAAGACTGGTGAACTTGACTATGTCAATGGAGGTATGGATGGAGATTTCATTTGTTCAATGACATTGGTCCTGCATGTTTTTTTTGAAGATGTTGGTAGCATAAATAGTAGTAAGCACTTAAATACCAATCAAAATATGATATGTTTGCCACCATTTCAGCTGCACTTATTCGTTATTCCATAGCTGGAAATTTTCTTGGACTGCCTGCTGTCACTGTTCCGGTATGATTATGTTATCCTTTACTTCAATATCGAGAATGGATCCTCTCATATGAAAATTTCATATGATCTGGTCATGTATAATATTCACTATTGATTAAGAATATCAGACATACTCTATGACTCAGGAGAGGGTCTAATCAATGGTAAAAATCTAAAAGATCAAATCATGTAAAATTTTCATACGAGGATTGATCCCATTACACACCATATGTTATTTTGTACAGGACTTTAGGTGCTAAGGGCCTAATTATGTGCTTTCTACATTTGTGCTTCACCCTTCACAGGTTGGATACGATAAATTGGGTTTGCCTATTGGTCTTCAGTTTATTGGAAGGCCTTGGTCTGAAGCAACACTGATCCACGTGGCATTTGCAATGCAGGTATAATTCCTTCTCTTTATTGGGTAGCTACTTCTATAGTGTCAGATCATTTTATCTTCAAGAGGATATCCTAAATCGTAATTACTCAATCGACTCATAAGTTTATGATATTATATAATTTCGTCGCATTCATATTAAAAAGTGGTTATATATGTAAGTTTATAACAGAAACAAATAAAGAATCTTATGTACATATTGTGGTTTGAGGGTGGAACGGGATTACAAAGTTGCAAGAAATAAGAGAAAGAAGAAAATGGGAAAATGGCCTGTCCTTTCATTTTAAGTCACAATGTGACTTCACATGAGATGTTCGCCACATCACTGTAGCAGCAACTTGTGTGCTAGTCGGTTTAGCATGTGAGAATAATATTAGTTTAGAATTTTGGGTTGAATAATTAACACTAGTTAATATAATCCACTACAATTTTTTGTATATATTCTGTGGTAGTCTATGAAAAATTCTAATATAATTAATTTGAGTTTCCAAAGTTCAAATATATATTTTTTTATATTTCTATTATTTGAACATAGTAACTTAGGATTGTGATTCAGATAAGTATAGATTTCAGTCATGTAAGTATCGAATTGATAGATTACCTTTATTACCAGAGCATATTTATAATTAGTTAATATTATGTTCAACACTTATATAATTAAAATTTATGCTAATTTGTATATTGATCACCACATGTTGACTTGTGTATTCAAGTGCTATCTTAAAAAAAAAAAAGAATCTTTTTTTAATCCATTTAATAGATCTGGTATTGCTGTGATATCAGGCCATCTGCATGTACAAAAAGCCAGGGCTGTACTATGATTTGCTTAGGAGATAAAAGGAAGAAAGTAAGTAGAAGAAGCATGTCCTTTCAAGCTAAAGGAGAGCCTTGTTGTGTTGTATGTCCTATGGGATTCTTTTTCCTTTTTGTTTCTTTTGTTCGATTTCACTTATTATTATTAGAAAACTTGATGCCTTTGGTGGCAAGTTTCGATTGTTGCCCATGTTATTCAAAAGGGAATAAATCATCTTTTCTCATGTGAAGAGAGAGTAAGGCTTTTTACTCTTTTGGTTTTGTTTTTTTGTTTTTGGTCATGGGTTATTTACTCTTTGTCTTCACATAATTTGCCAACTTAAAAATCACATAAGAGGATTTATTAAGATTGAATGAAGCATAACATCAATTTTGCCACCCAATTTCTACGTCCGAATTTATGCTTAGATTGTTTAATTTTGTATTAAAAACTTTAGTTATTTTTTTCACTAAATATTTAAGTTGTTATTTTTTAAAGACAAAATAAACAAATTTAAACATGTTTAGTTAATTTTTTTCTTTAAATGTTTCAATTTTAAATTTTTTAAAAGTAAAATAAATAAATGTAAACATGTGTATTAAATTATAATTTCGATAATCTAGATTTATTTTATAATTTGCACTATGTAAACAAAATTACTCATCAACTATAAAAAATTTGTTTTGCTTTATTGTAAATTTTATATTTGCAACTTGTTTATAAATATTTCTTTTATAAAAAAATATAAGAAAAAATAAGTTAGCGTAAAAATCTTCGTTTATTATTTTGATCATAAAAGAATTCTTTTTTTTATCCTACCTTCTCTTAAAATTACTTTTATATTAAATAAATATTTATTTCTGTCATTTTAATGAAATATACACCATCCTATTGATCATACATACAGTTATCAGCGGCAATTTATTAGTTCGATGTCATATTTTGTCTAATAGAGATTAATTTGGCATCATTTTAAAGACTAATTAAATGAAAAAAATTGTGCTATTGAAAAATAAAGTTGACATCATATATAATTTTGGATAATCAAATTGATATATTTGTACGCTTAAGTGTAAAACTACAAAAACTATGCAACTATAATACAATTATTCTTGGAATACTTCAACAAAGAATTTTGTATAATATTATTATTATTAATTTTTACAGAATTTTAAAATAATATATTTTTATTTTACCGTTTCATCATATATATTACATCATAAAAAATTGATTTATGAAAATAACTGCTTAAAAGGTTAAACTTTTTTAACAGTGTAATAATAATGATAAGTAAATAACGATTAGCATATAATTACCCGAGCGATGTACAAATTTGCCAAAAATTTAAAACTTATATTATTTGATTAAAGATATAAAAATTTATTTGTTATCAATTGAAACACGTATAAATAAAATCTATTAATTTAAATATAGCACAAGTTAATAGTGGTCACGAAATTTTTGAAAGAATTTAATTAAATAATAAAGAATAAATATTAATATGTAAATATGCATATTAAAATTTATTATTGACATTATACATATATTAAGAAAATATTTTAATCATTCATATATTTTGAATTAATAAGCAAATATATGAAAGCTTTGTAATTTATTTCTTGAGTCATAGAATTACTTATATTCAATGAAACGTTCGTTGGTTTTATTCATCTACCAAATTTATCAATAACATATACATTTATATCTAAAATATTATAAGAAAAAATGATGAGCATATATTATAAAAATATTAAACACTACAATGAATATATTACACATGTTTTGCTAAAATAATTCTACCTGACTCAAGTAAGATTGCCTTTCACTTTCACAAAAGAATACATATGATTTCGATTAAAAAAATATAAGAAATAGCATAAAATGACTCGCTGGCCATTACTTGTGTAAGGCAAATTGTAGGGTGGAAACAATCAAAGAAAGGGAACTAAAGGAAGGATGAATAATTACCCAAAATAGAGAAATCCCTTTCAATGAAGATAGGAGCCCAAGAAACCTAGACGAAAGTAACCAACTTAAGGTCCGTTTGGTATATCTGATAGTATACGATATGATGATAAGTACGATAAAGATGATAGAATAAGGCCTGATAAAAATTTAATACGATGCAGTATTTGGTATATCATTGTATAAGATATTGTATTATATAAAATATAACCAAAAGAAGAGATTATAATAAATATAATTTTTAAATAGTTATCATAATTATTTTAGTTCTATTTTATTATATATAAAAATAATTTTATATTAAAAATTATTTATTTATTTATTTTTAATATTTTTTTTATAAATATAAAAAATATGAGAGAGAGAGTGAGTGAGTGAAATAGAGATGGAGTTTTTATATATCAAAATCTAAATAGGCTTACTATCACATTCTTATATTTGGTTGTATTTTTTATTATATATAATTAAATTTATATTAAATATTATTATTTATATATTTTAATAATAAATTTTTATTCTTATATTTTTATTTTAGTTTGAATAATTATTTTACAATTTTTTTAAAAATATTTATTTATTATTAAATAATATTATTTTTAATTATATATTTTTATTTTTTATTATTTAGTTAATAATTAATTTTTTAATAAAATATATTAAAAAATAAAAAAAGTGAAAGAACCCTTATACATTAAAAGCTAATCAGGCCTAATACGACCTCTCTAGGCCGTATTAAGTTATCCATCATTATAACGTATAAGGGAGGTTTGATGGATAAGGTTATACAATACGTTGATTGTACCAAACAACGGATAAGATCATAACGTATTTTATAACCTTATCCTATCATGCCTAATACGGCATGCCAAACACCCCCTTACTAAATTGATAGGATACAACGGCAGATAACAGATAAGTCTGCAAAATCACATAACGGGCATAAAAAATAGTAATGACATTTTCTGATAGTTTTTTTTTGGCACATGTAATAGAACGTTTTATTTCAATTAATGCATTTTGTACAATATGATATTATTTTTATATTAATATAATTTATTTTAAAAATATATTGTAAAATATTATTTGAGTTTTGTTTTTTACTTATAAAATTTTATAATTTTATTATGTAGATTGTTTAAATTTGTATTTGTTGTGTAAATATTAAGTTGAATCAATTATTAATCAAGTCATTATCAAGCCAGATCAAATTTTAAAGAAATAATGTCAAAAAAATCATGCTGAATTTAAATCCTGTTAAATTCAACGTAACAATTTTTTGTGCAACCCTAATTAAGGCAATGGTCTAGCAAATTACAGACAATGTTGTTTGTTGCAACTACCTTAATGAATTGCCTTTGCTTCTTTAACCCAAAACAAAAATTGCCATGACTTGTCTCAGTGGCCTTAGCACCAAATAAGGCACAAATAACTTCCCTTTGAATATGGGATAATAGTTGTCTTATACTCTTATTGTTGAATGAAGCAAGCAAAGAAAGCTCATCCTGCAGCACTAGTGATTTGGTCAGCTTTTGACTGTAATCATGGTGCAGGTTCGAGACAGCATCCATGCCCAAACGGACCTCTTGTAAAGAAGCTCTAGTGAACAGCTAAGAATGTATTCAAAACCGGGCTAAAATTGGAATTCATGTATTACTATCTGCTTTGAACAATTATACTTCTACAAGAAATGCTATAATTTTATGTAAACATATGTAACTTTGGATTTATACACGTTGAATAATTATAAACCACATTTACAACTCAACCTTATGATTTTCTCCAACTTTCTTCTTAGTGACTTCCTCTTCTGCTGACACTCTTGCTTCTTGGGTAGAACCTACCAAAACTATTACGGCTTTTCTCATAGTTAACGGATTGGTTTAGTGATATTGAGGATTCAGAATCTCTTTTGGGCAAACTCAAATCACTAATATTATTATGTAATTTTAACTTCTCATCTCCTTTTTGGGGACTTGGTGTAACTTCACAAGTTAACTCCATCGGCTTCTCTGAATCAAGTAGGAAGTCTTCCAATGTTGCAAGGGACTTTAACTGCTGTCCAAGAGACTCAATGGTTTTCCTGCACTCAGCAAATCTACTAGCAGCCAATGCAAGCTCCTTCTCCTGCAATAAAAGATGCCAAGCTCTTTATATGAAAAAAGGCTACTTATAAATTGGTTAGAGAAATGTTGAGGGAACTCACTTTTTTGGGATACCATACCGACTCATCACCCATCCATCATTGGATGGGATCCAACAAGTCTTATGGAATCTGGAGCCTTACATGCTAATATTTCATCTAAAATTTAGCTTGCAATTAACAATATTTATCATAATTTTCTGTTTTCATTTCCTGTTCTTCTCTTTTTTTAAGATTTTGTAAAGGAAATAATGAAAACAAAAAAAATCCTGTTTCCTGTTTTCACTATTTTCTTCACAAAATCCTGAAAATAGGAAAAAAAGAAACAAAACAGGCTTTTGGCTAGTCTGTTTCTACAATACATAATGCATTAAAGAAGGCTTAAATTATTGAGTTCCTACTGTGTGTTAGAAACTGACCTGTTTTAGCTGCAAGTCACTATTAACACCTTCACTATGCAGCATCTCAGCCTCTTGCTGGAGTTGAGCTTCTTGCTTCATTCTCAAAAGCTCATCCTCCAACTTCTCACACTTGGCCAAATTCTCAGCAGACAAAGCTCTCTCTTTCTCAATCTCTTCCTCCAACAAACGGATTTTTGAAATCAATTCTTCTACCTTAGTTTGAGCAGCTATGAGTTTTGCCTCAGCTATCTCATTCTTTTCTTGAGTTGCTTTTAGTTCTTCATATGCTTCCTCATTTGATTTGTTTGCAAGATCTAACTGAGTTTGAAGCTCAGCCACCTTCAACTCCACTTCCTTTATCTGATTCTCTGATGCCTCAAGCTGCTTTTGGCACTCAATTAAGCCCATCTCTAACTCAAGCTTATCTGCCTCCATTATCTCTAGCTTCATTTCCAATTCTGCATTCTTTTGAACTATAGCTTCCACTTCAGCTTTCATTGTGCCATGGTCAACATTAGGTTGTTGTGATGAATGTCCTACCACAACAAAACTGCTTCCACTTTCTGTATCTGGCAATGCAGCTAGCCTTTCCATTTCAAGGAAATCATCCATCAGGTTGATCTCAGTTGAAGGGACCATAAGATTTTTTCCAGCAGAGTTTTCATTCTTAATTTGATCAACTTCTGCAATTAGAGCCCATGAGTCAGAATGGCTTGGCTCGCGTTCATTCATCTCCCAAGCTCCTAATTTGCGCGTATCGGTTTCAACTGCCGTTAGCCTCTCTCCACTATCTGAACTACTATCTGTTAAAGACTCTACATAGATTGAAGAGGCAGTTAAAGACCTGTGATCATTAGCTGATAATGCTTTACGAGCTACGGCTTTAAGTCTGCGGTTCTCAGCTTCAAGCTTAGCCACCTTCTTTATACTCTCCAAATGTTGCTTGCTTGCTGTTTCAGCAGCTTGTGTACTCAAATCCCTCTCAATGATTCTGAATTCTAGTTCCTCAAGTCGAGATTGAAGTTCAATTTTAAGACTTGAATTTTCTTTCTCCACATCCTCAAGCCTCTTGTGAAGATGGGAATGAATCGATGTAGCAGAAGCCTCTGCCTTAGCTGTTTGAAGTTGAGCCTCAAGCTCAACAACTTTCCTCTCAAGCTCAGATTTTACAGATTCCCAGCCACTCGGAACAACTTCATGGATCTTCTTCTCTTGATCTTCTCTAGCTTGTCGAAGCTGCCTCATACACTCCTTGAGTGCTCCATCAAGATGAGTAACTCGGTCTTCAAGAACCGAGTTCTTCTGCTTTGCAGCATCAAGTTGTTTTTTCAAACTCAACAATTCATTTTCAGCCTTCTCCCAGCCTAAATAGAATCAAAAGCCAATATGGAAGTCTTTAATTCATTCATTAATGTAAGTTTTTCAGCCCATAAGAGAAAAGAAAACAGATGTTATGTCAAAGAATTCAGGTTAAATTTCCCAATGATCCCCCTAGAGCAGTTTATGATATGCATGGTTTCGCTAGGCAAAGGAACTGTACCATGGACAAGCAGATAAAGCACATCTTAATTTTAGCTATAATTTTAGATATTCTTCCTTCACAAACTATAACAAGTCGGCACTTGAATAAATGCAAAAATCTAATCAAAGGGTAACAAAGTCAATAGCAGCTGCGAAGGATCAATGGCTTTCTCATTGAGTCAATAAACTTGTCTGCCAAATTAGGGAAAGGTTACTGATATACTAGATGACCAAGCAACAAATACCTGAGACAGCTTCTTCAGCAACTTTAGCATGCTGCTGTACCAAGTCTTCTTTGGCACTAATTTCTAAGAGAGCAGCAGACAATCTTTCTGTCAGAATCTTCACATCAGAAACTTCTTCCTCATTTGGTGCAGCCTTAGACGTGACTTCCGGTGATGGAGTAGCTTGGATGGCACACACCTTTACAGTATAGCAAAAATATCAGATTCACCATTTCTTCTTCCAACTCCACAACAAATTGAGTAATCAAAGATCTCAAGCTTAATAGAGGACTGAATTAATGGTCTATATGCTTTATAAGGGGAATAGTTACATGTAAAATCTGCAGACCAATCAGTAAACACTGTTTTCATCTTACATATACACTGCAAACTATCACAAACAACAGACAAGCTAACAAGAAGAATTACTATTCCGGTCTCTTCTATTCTTAACTCAACTAGCCTTTGCAATGACAACAACAATTTCTCTTTGTTTTTCTTTCCCCTCCCAGCCATTCAAATTTCCACAATTTTGAACTATTGAGTGTTGAAGCCATGTCATCTTCTGCATGACAAAGACTACAACTTTCACTTCAGAAAATGGCCATTACCCTGAAAATCCACTACACCAACTATAAAGAACAGAACTACCCCCCCAAAAAAGGATGGAGAGACATATGATCACACCATTAGAGCATGCAAAATACAAGTTAAACATTGCATGTAGCCAAAAACTGGTGGTACCTGATCATCAGAGAATCTTTCTGAATGAGATGATAGTGATCCAGAACTCTCAGTTTCACCAGGACTAGAAGACTTCCTGCGCCACAGCCAACTCCTTCGGTCCATCTACAATTTATGCAAACCAAGGCACTTATGCCCTCACAAAGACTCTATTGCAGCACCATGAGTGTTACAACCCCCCAAACCTTGGTGCAGAATCACCAAAGCTAACAGAATTCAAAACCCTTCAGCCTGAACTCTATAGTAGAAAGTCAAACTCCATGTGGGGCAATCAAGACTCAGGAAGAGTTCATTGCAATGACTGGCACAGGAAGCAGAAAGAGTTGGCAAATTTTGTAAGCAAAAGGCAGGGGTAAAAAAAAAAATACAAAAGAAAGATAAGAAGGAAACTGTTCAAGCTGAAGTAACTTGAAAAGAAAATAGAAGGTGGTTATGAGCTTTGCTTAGAATTCACTTTCCAATCCCATCTACCTCCATTATAAAAACGTACATATGGATCACTGGTCAATTCATAAAAAAAAAGGATACAAATTTTCAAGACCCTTTGAAAAGTACTTGTTTAAAGACTATTCCTTAACCCTCAAAAAAACTGTAACTAACATCTCTTGCCAGGGATAGGCACCTACCAAACACTTCCCAAATTCACGCCAAGGAAGACAAAGGCCTTATCTATGTGACATATATGCAAAATCACAATCCATAAGAGAATGGAAAATCAAGGAGGTGATGAAGAGAGAAAAGGATTGGAATTGAATGGGAAAAAGAGACAGGTCTGGGAGAGATCTGAGAGGGAATGTCCGAAAGACATCATGGGAGGGATAGATAGAGAAATGTCATCCAACAAGGGTCAAGGTTGTTTGTGATGGTGGAAAGAGAAATTGAGGAGAGAAGGGTAGGTAGGACCCTGTGGATCGTGGATGTGGGCATGTTGTTGGGAGTGACACATACTGATACGGGATGATGACACTGTGTGTGTGAACTGTGAAGATGGTCTCCACAGAACCAAAGAAAAGTTCGCTGCTACTGCTAGTTGTTATCTTTTGGTTCTTTTTCCTTTGGTCCCTATATGATACTGTGCAGGTAATTCTACTGTTGTTTTGGAGTTTTGTTTCGGACACACGCCGCGTTGTTCCCGCTCATTGGTCCTTCAGTTTTACTACAACCATGATTGTCTGTAAAAAAATTAAAAAAAAAACCTTTTTTTTTTTTTTTTGCTGTTTTTGTCATTTTGTTGTTGCCATCATTGGTGGCTGCTAACTTTTTATGCTACGCTGATTAGCACAGTGTTGTTGATGGTCCTGCTGGCTGCTGCAATGCATCCTGCGGGTACGACGTGGATGATCATGCCTACTGTGTCGGTCTCTCCTGTTCATTTTCTACCTTTTATTTTATTTTATTTTCCCTTTATGGTAGTAATGCTTTTACTCCCTGTTGCGGCGGCATTCATTCTCATACATTATTATTATTATTATTATTATTACAATTACAATCATTGCAAAGGTTTTTTTCGTACAACAATTATTGCAAAGGTTTGGTGCTTTTAATTTGCACTTCGTTTTTTTTTTTCAATTTACAGCCATATACTAAAAACAGCATACCACGGAGCTAGAAAGAGGACTCTTTATTTTTTTTTTTTCCATTTGTAAGAGAGGTGATATTTGTACCTCCCACTCTGAGTCAAACACACGACACAAATGTCATATCAACCGCCGAAATCACAGAATTTTTTGTTTTAAATTTTTTATTTCATTATTTTCATTAAATCCAATTACTTGTGGAGGTGTGTGTTGATGGATATTATGTAAAAATACACTTCTCCATTTGTAAAAGAGAGCTAGTAATACCAAATTAAATTAAGAGAGAGAGAGAGAGAGAGAGAGAGAGAACTAGTAATACTTTTAGACAAGTAATAATTGACGTTCAGGAACGTTTGTCTCAATTTTTTTATAAAAAATAATTTTTTAACTATTAAAAAAATTATTTTTGATATAAGTTATTTATTTCAGTTTCAACTCAAAATTAAAAGTAATTTTTTTAAAATAAATAATTTCTATAAAAAGTATTATTTAGTAAAAAAATAACTTTTTTATCTTAAAAAAGCTGAAAAAAAACACTATTAAATTGTTTCATTATTTTTGTAGTTTGTAGTTTTATAATAAAAAAATTTTAAAATATCTTTTGAACGTTTTAAGTAACACAGGTTTTTGCAAGACAAAACTAATTAATTAAAATAATAGATTGATTTTGATATACTATAAGTATAAAAAAAGTTTAATATTGTAATATACTGATTTGTAACTATATGTGAGACTTTTAAGATAGTTAATGTGAAAATCAAATATTTTTATTGATATAGTAATACATAATTACATATTTGTATAAAATACTTTTTCACCGACAACATATCAAAATTAAATTCTTAAAACAGAAAATAATTAGTTTTTGACGAACACTTTAGCTACTAAGTACTGCCAAGTGCCAATTAAACTGTAAATGCGTGGGTAAGTTTCTAGGAATTTTAATTGCAATAAAATATGTTTATAACTTTAGACTTGCAAATTTTATGAGACTTAAAGTCAAGCTTGGACATGACCAATAAAATAAGAAGTTTAGCTCAACTCGACCAAAATATAATAATTTTTTTACTTTTGTTTAATCATTAACTTATTCTATAAAAAGTAAATTTTATAGCATATTTTTACGCCAATTTATAATTTAAATACATTTTGTATGAAAAATTAATTTCTGTTAGATTAAGAAAAATTAATCTCTCTTTTCAAATCTTGCTTAATATGAAATTAATTTTTAGCTTTTTGTCGGAAATTTTTTTTTTAGTGTTTTTGGTCAAAAGTTATTTTTTTTCTTTTTGTTTCGAAAGTTAATTTTTTGTTTTTCTGGTCAACACTCTATTTTTCGTTTAACGTTGTTTTTGGGTCCATACTTAATATTTGGTTTGAATTCCAACATCTTGCTCAGTCTTGGGCCTTCAAGGTCACTTCCGGCTGAATCTTTCTCATCAGTCAAAAAATTAAGATTAGGCCCAAACCCAAGTCATGTTCTTTTCTTCAAAAATCAATCTGGCTCGTCTTCGGACCCAAAAGAAAAACGGTTTAAATATATTTTTGGTCCTAAAAAATGTTGTAAATTTTGATTTTGATCTCTATAATAAATATATTTTGGTTTAGGTCCATATATTTTTTAAAATATTTGGTTTAAATCATTATCATTATTTTGTTTGATTTTTAGTTCCTATACCAAAGTAATGCGTTTATTTTAAATCCCTAAAAATTATAATGATTTGGTTTAAGTCCTTTAAAATATTAGATTGAGCTTCCTCACACCAAATTCTCATATATTTTTTAAGAACTAAAATCAAATATTTTTAAAAATGTTTAGATTTACATTAAAACGAAATTTTTTTAAGGACCAGTACTAAATATTTTTTAATATATTTGGACTTAAATCAAATTTTTTTTATAAAAACCAAAATCAAAATTCACAATATTTATAAGAATAAAAAATATATTTAAGCCAAAAAAAAAAAAAACTGGCTCGACCTACCAAGCTCAATTTGTGATCACTTCCATAATGACAACAAAGGTAGATGCTGCCAATTATTCGATTAAATCGGTTGAATTGGTAATGAATTATGTTTTTAGTTTACATCCTAGTTAATTAAATCATGAACCGGAAATTTTAAAACATTGTATATATGCTGAGTGTCTTTTGATTTTTTAAAAAAATGCTTAATCAAGCATGCTAGTAAGTGTTTTATCTTCTTCCATTTCTTCAGCTTTCTTCTTCAAATTGCCATCGTTGGTCATTGCCTCTACTGTTGTTGCTTGCTAAGACCTCCACGGACAAAACTTCAAGCTGCTGTCCTTTTACCTGAAGAAATTTGTCATAACTAGTTTGTTTAGCCTTTTGCTTTAGAATAGAATGTTGTACAAATTTTGTATGTCAATCCATACTCGTATAGGCTTAATATATTAGTCTAAATTATAGCAGACTTTGCTGCAAAACATGGTGAACACAATGCCAAAGGCAAATGAATGAGACATTGAAGCAGTAGGTTGGACAGCGACCAACTTTTGAGTGAAGTTTGAAAAAGTATAATATAAGATTGGATACCCCTGTAAATTTTTTTTCAATCGTTAGTGCATATCATATCAGTTAAAGTGTTTGATAGTACAAAATTTTCTTACACTAACTATTAGATATATAGTTTTGATGATAAATACTGATAGAATAATTGTTGATTCTTTCTCTCTATTAAGAGAAGATATATTATTCAAATTCTTTCTCTTTGTAAAATATGATTTATTTTTGGAGATTATTTGATCTAATCTTTACTCAAAAAATCAATTTTAGGGAGTGCAATTAAGGTCCCAACAGTCATATAGTAAGAATCAAGCTTAATTTTAAAGTCTAAGAGAAATAACAACTAAACCAGTAATTACGAGTCAGGATCCAATAACTACTCTCTAGTTACAATAATTACACTTAAATGTTCCAACACCTATATAAAGCCTTCAAGAATGGAGAAGAGATATACCTTCCACATAGAAAAAAAGTGAGATTAGTAGTGCTCCTTATTACCTTGCTCTTAAAATTGTGTATTCCACTCTTAGAGAGAGTTTGAAATCTATTGTTGCTCAACTATAAGAGCATCCCTATCTTGTGAAGTTACCCTACTTTGGTTAAGAGAGGGAGAAGGTTTGGTGACATCCTTGTGAGAAAGAAACCACTAATATACTCTAAATAGAGGGAGGTTTTGTGATGTCCTTGTGAGAAACAAACCATTATATACTCCATTGGGAAATTGGATAGAGGAAGGTTCATCAAATCCTTATAAGCAAAAATTTGAGAGTAAAGAAAAATCCTAAACAATTGGGAACTGGATGTAGATCACACATTATGGCTAAACCAGTATAAAAATAATCTGTGCAATCTTCTCCTACTCCCTCTTCTCTTTTATTTTCAGCATTATTTGTGTTCAAATTATTTTTTATTTTATTATGATTTTATTAGAATTTTATTTTATAATTTTCTGTTATTGAACCAATTCACCCCCTCTTGGTTTTTCACTAATAATGCATTAAAATTAATTTCTCTTTGGTGTAGCATTGCTTGATTAGTTTAAGTGATTCGACACTTGTTCTTAGTCTCAAGTTGAAGTCTTGTGAATAAAAAAAAAAGAAAATATTAACTTTAGAAAAAACTTTATAGAAGTGGGTATAAGAGTAAAATATATTTGTTAATATAGCAATATATGACTAGCTGATAATGTAAAACTTTACAGAAGTGATTTGGTAAAGGAAAAAACTTAGATTAAGTTCCTTATATCCATGCTATCTAATTCTCAAATTAAATAATGACAAGTGCACATGTTTCTTAAGAAAAGTATACACTTTTTAAGTTTTAGATTATGCATACCAAGAAAAATATCCATATGTCATTATTTAATTTAAGAATTAATTGAAATGGATACAAGGAACTTGATGTAAATTTTGTCCTTTGGTAAAATGCTTTGTCAACTAAACCAAAAGTTATAATTTGAACTTTTTAAGAAAGAATTTAATTTCTATACATTGATGACATTACAATTTTTTGTATTTCTGTTGGATAACAATATAAATTACTACTAATGCATAAAAATTAAACTCTTTAATAAATATTTAAAAATTTTATATTTTCATAAATCTTTTTTTAAAAAATAATTGTTTGGTTAAGTTCTTTTTTTTTTTTCATGAGAAAGTAAAGAAAACTAAATAAAAATAAATAATAAGCTACTAGGAGTGGGTTAATAATAAGGGACTTGAATAATATATATGAAATCATAAATTTAAACTTCGTTATCACTAATGTTAAAATAAAAAAAAGAATAGCGCTTAGAAACAAAGATAATAAAGGCAATTTATTATGAGAAAAAGATAATGAAGGCATATATTTTAATGCTCCCATTGTTTCATATGGCTGACTGAGATAGCGGGAAAATGTTTGTTTTTCTGTACCTTCCAGGCAAAGAAAATGGTAGATTAAAACGCCGCTGTTCAATCTCCATGAGAAGTAATGTAGACATTTACTTTTCACTAGAAATGGTGACATGCGGCAATGATGATGTGACACACATAGATATAAATATGATATGATTTTTTTTTGAGGATTTAATTTTGATAAGTGGTTAAAGTAAAAATATTTTACAAAGATATTTTATCATATATTATTATATTAATAAAAGTATTTGACTCTATTTATTACCTTAAAATTCTTATGTATAGAATATAGTAGCATATAATTGAATAAATAGTGTAAAAAAATTTTATACTAACCGTATATCAAAATTAATCTCTATATATTTTTTATATTGTCTCAAACATTCCATTTTGAATATTAAAAAAAATAAGTTAACTACCAATATTTTTAAAAGGATGTGATGAACATAGAATATTATAAGGGCCTTATTTTGATATTCTATTTTTAGAGGGAGTCTTCTTTCATATTTTTAAAAATTATAGAGTAAAACCCTAAATAAGCCCCTTATAATTCACTTGATGGACAAGGTGGTCCCCAACCAAAAAAATAAAAAAAAGTCCCATGGTCACTAACGAGTGCAAATGTCAGACATCCATTGATCACTGTTATTAAATTTAACAAAAATGCATATGTGGCCTATTAGTTGATGAGTTGGATTACTAATGACCCATCCTACATGGCAATAACCCATTCCATATTGGCTGCAAGTAAGACAGTGTCATTGCTTTGTCAATGATAAAGCACTTGTGTTATCCCTTTGATCTCCTTCCATGGACACAAAAGTGCTTTCTCACTATAACCCTAAAACTCTACTTTGATGTAGTTGTGTGTACAATAATGACACATTCCAAATCTAATACCTACCCCATTGGTAATGCTAAAGATTGCTATATTCAATGTGTAAATTTTTAGTGAGACATGTGACAATATATTTGCCTGGAAAATGTTTCTCCTTTTATTTCCAGAAAACATTAGAACCACTCTTGTATTTGTCCTTCCTTTCGCATTCAAGCTATGTTTGGATAATCAATGAGAGATAGAGTGGAATGGAATATAATGTAATGGAGTAAAGTGGAGTGGAATGGAATGGAATCAAAGTGTCACTTCATTGTTTGGATTTTAAAATGATGGAATGAAATAAAAATTTGCCATTCCATCTTATTCCTCCCAAATTGGGGGGTAAGAAAAGTAAAGAGATGTGGTGGAATGGGATGAAAAGTATTCCATCTTCTTCCATTCCATTTCACCTAATTTTTTCAAATCCAAACAATGGAATATTTAGTTATTCCATTCGCTTTCACTCCATACCATACATTTTTAACAATCCAAGCATAGCCTCATGCTCCAAATCATCATAAACAAGTGGCACTTTTTGCATAAATAAAAAGAAAAAGAAGCGGGAAAAAAAGAATTAGCACAATAAGTTGGTGTGAGAGTTGGTAATGAAGGGTGGAGAGGGTGGTAAGGGGGGTGGGTGATGGCGAGCGATGGAGGAAGAAAGGTGGGTCTCAGGTTATGGGTTGGTGGTGGTGGACATGCCAAGAAAGGTGAATGGAGATGGGTGAAGTGGCTGGATTTGGTGGTTTTGTTGATGGTGGTGGCAGCAATATGGTGGCAGTAGTAATATCGATGACAGTGGTGGTGGTGGCAATGGTAGCTTTTGCGACAAAGGATAGTAAAGGATGGATTAGAATGAGAAAGGAAAAAGGGCTGCTTAAAGGGTGAGTTTGTTGAATACATTTTGCGTTTGACAAATTTAGGGATTCGAGATTTTAGAGTTTATAAAATAAAGGAGACGAAGAGAAAGGGGTGAATTAGGGACTCATAAAGGATGCAAAATGACATTGTTCCATCTTTGTCCACGTTAGAGGTCCACTAACTTGGAATGACGTTGTTTTGGCATCCTTGTCTTCATATTAAGGGCCACATATGCATTTTTGTTAAGAAAAGTGATAGGGGAATTCACTTTTTATGAGATATCGCATCGATTCACCACTCATCCACCATCTGACAGTTGCATGGACTTATAGGTAATTCCAACATATAATTTTTAAAGTAATTTTTAAAATAAAGTTAAAAAAAAAGGTCGCAGTAGAACAGAGAAGCAAGAGAATGTGTACCAAAAATGAAAAAAGAATAACAATAGAACTTTCTTATACTTATATTTATTGATTTATCAATTAGTAAATAATTAAAACCCAAGTCATCATTTATTAGGTGCCCTTGTTTGCGTTTCTCATACAGTAAATGTGCTTCTTTTCAAAATTTTCTTAATAATAAAATATTATAACTTTTTTCCATTCAACATAATATCACAATTAAATTTATAAAATTAAATTTAAATATATTAATAATATAAAATAATTTTATATTTATAAAATTATTTTATATTATCTATATATACTAATTAAACTCAAATTCATAGGAAAGTGAAAATAATTTGAACCTTTGAGGGGTGGGAAAAAAGCCCAAAAGATAACAAATAATAATTTTTCAATTTAATTTGAGGCGACGGAAGAGACAGGGAAATAAAATAGAGACAGAAGAGAGAGAGAACCCTACCCTTACCCTGTCTTAGGTGCGTCTGATTTGATTTGACAATTGACATGAAGAAAGAGGAGCCAGACAAGAAATAGATATGTGGGCTACGATAGTCACACAATAGCTTCATAAAATTTGATACACACAGAAAAACTCAAAAATCTGATTGGATTCAATTCCATCACAGCGCAGGATGAGTGGTCAAGTTCCTCATTCCGATTCCAGGAAGAGCAGCAAACGCTCTTCCTCCGCCTCCAGGAAGTCCGAAAACAACGGAACCGCCAACAAACCACTCTCTCCTCCTCCCCAACCGTACCTACTATTCCATCACATATTTCATGCATTTCATTCTTTTTATAATTTTAATTTAATTTAATCTTTATTGGCTTAATAGAATTGTGTGTTGGTGATTGATGAAATTTTTTATATAGGTCCGATGGTGGAGAAAGGACGGTGAAGAAGCTGCGGTTGTCGAAGGCCCTCACGATCCCCGATGGCACAACGGTCTCGGAAGCCTGTCGACGAATGGCTACTCGCCGCGTGGACGCTGTCTTGCTAACTGATTCCAGTGCTCTCCTCTCCGGAATTCTCACCGACAAGGTGTGTTTGTGTGTGTGTTCATGTTTTTTTTTTTTTAATTGTTTTATTTTTTCTACATGTGAATTGACTCAAGCTTGTGTGTATGGACAGGACATTGCTACTAGAGTTATTGCGGAGGGGTTGCGGCCGGAGCAGACAACGGTCTCCAAAGTGATGACGCGCAATCCTATATTCGTCGCATCCGATACACTTGCCATTGAAGCTCTTCAGAAGATGGTCCAGGGTTAGCTTCCTTGATTTCTTAATTCTTATTATTTGATGTTTAGTAATGGTTATAAGTTGCGATTACTTGCTAGAAAATGCTTTTAATGCGGCAACCGCAATTGAAGACCATACTTAGGTTCTTAAAACTAGGATATCATTGTCATACTTCTGGCCTTCTGGGTTTTGCTGTGCCTAGAGTTGAGTTGATTTCTTATATGCCTTTAGATTATGCCATGGTCATTATTATTTTTTGTTGATTGCAATGAATTCCATACCTTTTTGTGCGTCACTTTTACCATCGGCCTGTCTGGCTCATATGTAAGAACTGAGCAGAGATTCTGTTACAGTGTAGTGAGGATGTAATCAATCCTTGTGGTTTTGGACATTGATGCAAATATGATGTTTCTGACATGGCAGGCCACAAAAGTTTACACAATAGGATATGGACTAAATGAGTGAGAATGAGTATCTATATTCGTTTGCACTATTGTTTGCATCTATATCGTGGTTGCTATTTGATAATAACTGTGCACTAATTAGTTGTTTTGACGATGATCAAGACAATTAGATACGATCAAGTATATTCCAGAGTCAGTCTGGTCCCATTCATCAGCATACTGTTGTCTTGGTGAAAAGAAATTGTTCCATATTTTAGATGGGTAAGAGGGTATGTACATGCTTTTTTAGTGTATTTATCCTTCCTTCAGACAGGACAGGCCAGATCCTGGAAAGTAGACAATTTGCTGTTAGGGCATAGTTGTTTTTTATGTCACACCTTGGAGGAGCCATGTCCTGAGTGTGTCTTGTAGGAGCAAAGAGTTATGGTAACTAAATATGTGATCCTTCATGGTGGCATTTCTTAGAGCCGTAGAATTGGATGATAACTTCATTGCCTTGAAACTGATAACTATTTACAATTTTGAGAAGTTAGGCTACATGGATTCAAAAATTGATTAACTATTCATTTTCTGTTTGTTTATTCTTCCTCTCACTTTGATTTATCAATTTTCTTGGCGTTAAAGTCACCTGGTCTAGTCTCCCCTCCTCCCTCAATCCTTATCTTGGTATGTTTCTGGGGTTATCTCTCTCTCTCTCTCTCTATACTATTTGTGTTTCTCTAATTTTGTTGATCATGCGATATTTGAGTAAATGATTTTATTAGGTTCCCACTATGTTTACATTTTGTTGAATGGAGTCATAGTATGCAAAGTAATCCATTAAGGGAGATATAACTTGATTTTTCAAACTGATAGGTAAATTCAGGCATCTCCCTGTTGTGGAAAATGGTGAAGTCATTGCCATGCTGGATATCACCAAATGTCTTTACGATGCCATATCTAGGATGGAGAAGGCTGCTCAGCAGGGGAGTGCCATTGCAGCTGCAGTCGAGGGGGTGGAACGCCAGCGGGGTAGTAATGGATCTGGTTGGTTAACAATCTTTATACATACATCTCATAGTACTACTTGAATATGAATTTTTGAATTGCTTCTGCTTGCATGTAGTGTGTCTCTTTAATGTTTATAGCTGCCATAGTTGAATTTATTAGTTGTATTTCATTTTTTTTGAGTATGAAATCTATCTTTCTGGTTTACTCATTAGCTAACTTGGTTGTTTCTTCAAACAGAATTTAGAGTATTCTTACCTTTGTGACATAATTGCTAGCTTTTTTCTTTCTTTTTTACTTTTAGCCAGTTATATTATTCTCTCCCCTCCCTCCTCATGGTTTACTTCCTCGCCTTTTCTTTCCAACAAAATTTATTCTTTAATATTTAAAAAATGTTCGAAGAGTGGTCACTTTCAATCATCAAGTTTAACCATTAATTATGTTCCTTTAAACGTACTTTTCATGTCTTAAAATTGATATGATTGGTTACCATGTATTTTGAAATTTGAATTTTCTTTTGTTATTTCTGCTTCCTAAATTATTTTGGCTTCTCATAGTCATGACGTTATCAACGTCTGAAAGCATCGAAAATTGCTATATTTTCGCTTTGGCTGTAATGATGCTAATTTTCTGTTTCAATTGTCACCATGTTTGTCAGCAGCAAATGCTTTCATTGAAACATTGAGGGAGCGCATGTTCAAGCCTTCCCTGTCAACTATAGTTGGTGAAAATACAAAGTAATTTTTATATCATATTTTCATTTGCTTTACATATTGCCAACGGATGCTTATATGCTCATATAATAGTTTTACAACATTCTGTAGCTTTATGTTTTTCTAGGGTTGCTATTGCATCAGCATCAGATTCGGTCCAAGTTGCTGCAAGAAAAATGCGGGAATTGCATGTCAATTCAGCTGTGATTGTGACAGGAACCAAGATTCAGGGAATACTCACGTAAAATCCCTTACTGATGCTGTGTTCTCCTTGAATGATATATAAGAAATGGATTTTAGATATTTTTTATTTGTTTCATAATACGTAAAAATCCTTTTCTGAGGCTTTATTCTCCTTTAATGATATGTAAGAAATGGATTTAATGGTGTATAAGAAATGGATTTTGGACATTTTTTATTGAATTTTTTGCATAATATTTCCATTTCTTATTTTCGCAAAACATTATATTGTTCTGTAATTCTCTTATGCAGTTCAAAGGACATCCTTATGCGTGTTGTGGCTCAAAATCTTCCTCCTGACTTGACACTAGTGGAAAAGGTCGTTCTGATTTTTATTTGTTTAAAGTAACTTTACTGGAAAGTGGTTTATTCTGTGATGCCATTTCTTCAGGCCGATGCTGATTTTTGCTATGTATGCAGAGCTGATTTGTTTTTCTTCTTTATTCTTCCCTTCATCACTTATTTTTCGTTAGGTAATGACTCCAAACCCAGAATGTGCATCACTGGACACAACAATTCTTGATGCACTCCATATGATGCATGATGGGAAGTTCCTACATCTTCCTGTGCTGGACAGAGGTGAATTTTGGTTTCTCAATTGCATATCAGCATATGTAATCTCTTAAATTTTTGTGCTGAGTATTATTTGTTTTGCAGATGGATATGTTGCTGCTTGTGTGGATGTTTTGCATATAACTCATGCTGCAATTTCGATGGTAAATTTTATGTTTGAAATACATTTAAAGTATTGAGTAGAGGAAGCAATTTTATTGGATATGATGGAGAAGCAAATGTAGAGAGATCTGGTTATCTATTTTGTCTTTAGGTTTGTGTGCCTGTATTCCAGGTGATAGCTGGGTATTGCAAAAGGATCACTACCCATCATCGAGCATCAGTTTTAGTTCCTTGACGTTTAACTTTTGAAGAATTTTTCTTCCCTCTTTCGAAGGCATTTGCACAATATTTTATATCTTTCCCGAGCTGAAGGGGGTATTTTGGAGTTTATCTTAGTTTCTGACTAAATTTTTGTTCCTTTTGTTTTTCATAAATGATAAAAGTTACTTATGTCTACATCCATTATCGAACTATGTTCCTGTAGTGCACGTTCAATTTGATCAAAGGAATCAAAGTGTTGTAAAGTATTTATGCCTTTTAGATGTGATGATATTAATGTATATTGATAGTTTCCATCTATATTTGGAGGATAGCTGCACATATTTGATCTTGATTTGGTTATTTTCCCAAATTATCAAAGCATTGTGCCTTGGTAGTCTTGTAGGTCTCTGCTTTTCATTCTTGTTTCTCACTTCATCTTGATAATTCTTTTTAAAACTGTCGGGTGTCCAGCTACCTCACATAACAGTGAAGTATAAGCTTGTGTATTAAGATTCATATACATCTTTGTATTTACACTGGGTATTATCATACATATGCTAGTGTCTGGTTAGTGGTTACTAATCTATGTACTTTGTAGGTTGAAAGTAGCTCTGGAGCTGTTAATGATGTGGCAAATACAATTATGCAAAAATTTTGGGACTCAGCTTTGGCTCTAGAGCCACCAGATGATTATGACACTCAGAGGTACTTCAGTGGTATCTATTTTGTTTCAATATGGGATTTGTTTTGCTCTTTAAACAACCATACATGTTTGATTGCAGTGAAGTTTCTGCACTAATGAATTCAGATGGGGCAGATACCGCAAAATCCACATATCAATCTGTAGGTTTTGGAAATTCATTTGCTTTTAAATTTGAGGATCTCAATGGTCGAGTGCATCGAGTCAATTGTGGTGAGTGATGTCTTGGCGAAAGCTTTGCTAGAACTTAACTCTAAATAATTTCTGTCTTCCTGGATATTAGCCACAAACATCTTGTGCTTGTGCATAAACCTGGGTCATGTAATTTTTATCTCTTTCCTACCCATTCTTTTTTTCCTGTAAGAACTTTCAAGTATTACCTCTGCCTTTTCTGTAGGAGCTGAACATCTAGATGAGCTTGTATCTGTTGTCATGCAAAGGGTTGGTCATGTTAATGATGGAGAACGCCCTATAATCTTGGTGTGTTTTGTTCTAATTCAGTTCTTTTCCTTTTGATTGTACGATATGTATTTATTATGATGCTGGCTCTTTGTTTCTTTCTAGTATGAGGATGATGAAGGTGATAAAATTGTTATTGCAACTGATAGTGATCTAGTTTCTGCTGTCGGCTATGCTCGATCTGCAGGACTGAAGGTGATGTCTGCCTTTACTAGCAATGATTTTGGTTTCCATGGGTTTATTCTTATGGCTTTGACACATAGCATTTAAGCATCTTTATATTTCAGGCTTTAAAGTTGGATTTGGAGTTTGCGGATTCAGGCATACCGATAACGCCACAATCTGTTACAGCCATGAGACAGAAAACCGGCGTGTCATCTCTTCGATCTGGTATTTTTGCAGGTGCTGTTGTTTTAACAAGCATTGGCGTGTTGGTCTACTTGAAGCGCTCAAATCAGTGACATGTTTGCCAGTTTGAAAACACAACATGCAGTAATCATACCGTATAAATTCCAGAGCTATATCATAATCTAAATACTCATTGCAACAAAGGAAATGTTTGACACTTAAATTGGTGATGTGAAAGTTCTCCAATCGCCAGTCATTTTATTTGTAGTTTTTATAGCCAAGGTCAAGGGTTGATTAGTTTAGATCCCTGCCTATATTTTTGGCTCTAATGTAATTGTTACAGTTACCTCTTCTGCTTACTAGTGAGAATATGTAAAGATAAAGTCGTGGCATACAATACTCAAGTATCACGATATTTAGCACTTGTAATTTCCCGAAATATATGAACCAACGTCACTGGGGAATATCTACCAATTTTTGTGATCATCTATCGTGTTGTCCCCTTTTCGGTTAGATTAATGAATTGACTATCAAACCAAGAGTGCGACCATGTGATTCGGGTGATTCTTCGGTTCTTATACAGTTTCTAGACGGGGCTTGTTGCCATTTGTATTGCTTTGTGGGAATTGTTATTTTTTTCGGACTAGAATGTGAACCCCTGCATCGCAAGGGAGGAGTAGCGTTTAAGATATGTAATGTAATATATTAAATATAATAAGTCATTGCCGAAAATTTTTTAAATATAATAATTATAATATTCATATTTAAAAAGGTTATATAAAATAAATTTAATTTTAATGCATTATTATTATAAAATGACATTATATAGTCATATAATTAAGTATTGTGACATCTGCAAATGTGATTTATTCTACAATTACTATTTTAAAAGCCACACATATTATATCACATAATTAAATAATAGTTTAAAATTTTTTAAATTAATTTATAGCACACAAAAATTGATCTCATATTAAATAACTTAAGTAATAATTATAAATATAAAAATATTTTGAATTAAATAATCATAAAAACTAAAAGTATAACTGTGAAATTGTTAATTTTAAAGAGAAAATTCTATTAAGTGATTTAATATAACAACTCATTACTAAGTATAAATATTTAAATAGAAAATTTTATTGAATAATTTAATATATCCCAAAAAAAAAAGTTTATTTCATTTTTTTTTAATCTATCCCATTTCTTCAGCCTCCTAATAGTAACATAATTTGAAAGAAAAAATTTATAAAATGATTCTATATAACAATTCATTATTAATAGTATAATTCATTTATAAGAATACTTGCTTCCAATTTTTAAGCAAAAATTGAACAATTACAAAAATTCATTTTTCCTCCTTTGTGTTCAATCTCATAGTAAAGTGGTTTTAAAGAGAAAATTTTACAAAAGTATTTCATATAACTACTCATTACTTAAAGTTTAACTCATATTATAATGATATATATTTTTAACTTTTATGTGAAAACCAAACAATTGAAAACAAAATTGATTTCTCTCCCCCTCCTTTCTTTAGTCTTGTAAAGAAAAAAATTCCATAAAACCATTTCATATTACTACTCGTTGTTATCAACTTGTACTTTTATTAGTTAGATTATTTTATATTTTATATTCTTTTAACTTTTTTTTTTGTATAATTATTACTTGTTTAATTTTTTTCAATTTAGAGATGAGATAAATGTAGATAAATGTGATATGTAACCCACTCCTCATTGGATGATAGGTGGGGAAAATGGGTTAGTGTATTAAAGCTTTGGATGGCTTATCAAATAACTTTCATGGTAAAAGAAAAGATCGGTAAAAATTAGGAGTAATTAAGAACGGAGTTAGTGGGTGTTATTTTTGAGATACTGGGTTGAATTACAAACACTTGTCAGAAGATTTAACAAATAGTTAAATAGATAATAAATGCAACTGTTGACAGCTGATGATGTGCTGGCCATGCAGTTTGACTCAATAGCAGCAGCGGAGTCATTCTATTCTACCATGAGTATGCTTCAGCAGTCGGGTTTGTTGCTCAAAGGGATGATTTGGTTAGAAACAAGAAGGGTGTCATGAGAAGATGGGTTTGTAATAGAGAAGGCTTTCGGCAAAGGAAACATCTAGAAAAGGTTAGCCTAATAGCCTCCGTCGGGGTCCTAGGCCATTAACTAGAGTTAATTGTCCTGCTGCATTTGCACATGCATTGATCGAGCTAGTCACAAGTGGTTGGCAAGAGAGTTTGTAGCGGAGCATACACATCAGTTGGAACCAGCATGCAGATCACAGCTCCAAATTGATCAGCCTGTGATGGCATCAGAGAATGTGAAAAAGAAAGGATTGATTGGTGTTGAGGCACAGCCTATCCAAGTGGTGGATTATTTGGCTAGTGTAGGAAGACAGGACTTGCTTGCTTCCAGTGATGCTCAATATAGAGCTTATATTACACTAGATGATGTGGAAACTTCCCTTGTTGCCTATGTTAGGGCTAAGGAGGGCACAGACCCTTGGTTATTCTACGACACAAAATTTGTTGGAAGGCCGTTTATCTTACATGTTGTTTGCAGAAACTATGTCTCAGCTGGATTGTGCATGCCTTGGAGATGTGATGGCGGTCTATCGGATAAATTCAAATGATCTATACTTTGTCATATTGTTTGGTCTCAATCATCATCATCAAGCAACTGTATTTGGATGCGCTATACTTCATGATGAGACTGTTGATGAAAGATATTTTACAATTTAATTTGGAAATTACCGTTGGACATGACAGCGGTAATTTACTTGTAAAAAAAGACACAGTGCCTCATGAACGATTGCAACCATTCTTATTCAATATATGCAAGTTGCAATACGAAGGGAGACGTTGCAATATGAAAGGACACGGGACTTCAACACACGGTTTCTAATTACTGCAACCGTGAAGTTGTTTGCATAGTGATTAAATATTAAATTGAAGCCATGTGTCATTTGATGAAGGGACACACACACCAATTTAGAAGCAATATGTCTTTTTGATTGTGGCTATGTCAACGTTCGTGAACATATTGTATCCAACTATATATAGTCCCCATTGTCAAACATTTTCGACACTTTTTATCGCGAGTCTTATGTGAATTTGAGTGTTTTGAAAATTTTGTAAATATTATTTTAATTTTTAAGTTCAAAGAGAATGAAAAAATTTTTTTGTTATTGCTAAACAACAAATTAATAGAGATTTCATTATATTTTACGAGAGTATTGTCATCAATTTGATAGTAACTATGTGTAGAGACGAAAATCTCTCTTAATATAGCGAAGTGATTCGTGCCTTGTAACCATAATAATATTAAAGCTCTTGATCATCTTCTACATCAATTTTCTTAACAGTTGAGGCATACTCATGTTTGTTTCAAACATTTCTTCAAGTAATGCAGGGTTGCATGCCATTATCTGTTGTACCGATGGTCATGAAGCTTTAGGTGAAGCTATTAAGCATGTGTTTCCATGATCGCGACATCGGCTATGCACATGGCATCTTGAGAAAAATTCCCGTTCCAATGTTAATGATCCATCCTTCATATCCGACTTTAAAGTGTTCATGCTGGAGGTTCTTTCAATAGATGATTTTGAGCTGAAATGGAAGGCAATTGTTGACAAATACAAATTGTCCGAAAACCCAGGGATACAAAAGATGTATAAGAAACGTCATGAGTGGGCAGAGACTTACTTGAGCGGACATTTCTGGGCTGGGTTGCAAAGCATTAAGGTTTGTGAAAGTATTGATGGACATTTGAGCAGGTTTTCACTACATAAACTGAAACTAAATCAATTTTTTCAATCAGTATGATGGGGCAGTTGATAACATCCGATGGAATGAGGCAAAGGCTGATTATGATTCCAAGAATGTGCAATTCACTCCCTCAACTCCTCTTGTGAAAATTGAGAAACATGCTGCGACTGTGTTTACAAGAGAGCCCCATAAAAGGTTTCTTTCGGAGATGCAGTTGGAGACACTTGTGTTTGTGTTAGGAAAAGATGATGATGGTTCAAACTGCCGCAAATATAAATTGGGGAAAGTATTGAATGCTTATGCTTGAAGTTTGAGACATTGGGATTTCCTTGCAGTCATGCCATTCGTATAATAGGAAGGGACCTTGTTACCAGCCCTCATGTTGATCACTGACAAGTTTGATGTTAAGAGATCGTTTAGACTCTTTGCAGATATGCACCAATTAAGCAGACTATAGTTTAACACTTGATGTTGGATCTGATACTATCAACACTTGAGCATGGGTAATCAATGTGAAGTCTAACTTTTTCCCCCTCTCCCCCTCCCCCCCGGGGGTTCTTTTTTTTGGGGTCTATATTCGTGAGAAGTTATGTCATTATGGAGATATATCAACTACTAATTTGTTGCATTTTGGTACCTTTGGTGAAGACAATTCGGGCTATGATTTTAACCCTTGTGTACAAAACATGGATATAAATATGAGATATAGATGCGATACGACACGAATATAAGGATACGATAATATTTAAAAATAATAAGATATGATACAGTTATAGTATGACATATAAAATTAATAAAAAATTAATATAAAAATATAAATTTTAAATAAAAATAAAAAAATAATGATTTGAATATTAACATCAATTCTTATAAACATACTTTAATATATTTATTTTATTAATTGGTTTAGAATTTCTATTTATATAGATATAAAAATATTAAAAATAAAATAAAATTTTTAAAATATAAGTAAAAAATATCTGTACAGAATCTTATATAACACATATCGTATATGGATATGATACGGATACGATGACTATTTTAAAGCATTCGTGCAATATAGATCTTATACGTGGTATTTGTCTATTCCAAACCAAGACAATTATTGGATATCACTGGCAGTCGTTGATTAGCATCTTATATATCGTGACCCAGTTCTCTATTATGCCTTTTATGCAAACGTGTGTACTTGATAGGTTACTGCATGGTGGCATCTCTGTCCTTATCTATCACCTGACCCTTTCGCTTCTATGGTGCTCTTACCAAAAAAGGTAGCTAAGAAACCTTAAATTTAGGTTAAAATATTTTGGTACTCTATATGAAAACGGATTTCAATTTGATCCCTATACTTCCAATCATTTTCAATTTTGTTTGTTCTGTCTAGTCAGGTGTCATTATAATATCATAAACTTTACATAAAGTTACCTTGAAGTATGAGGATGAAATTGAAAATAAGTGTAATATATACTTGCATAGGGATCAAATTAAAAATGAGTGTCACGTATAAGAACCAAAAATACATATTTTTGGTCCTTATATTGGTCACTATGTGTGATATTCATTTTGAATTTGGCTCTTGCAATTCAGTTGTCGTGACTCTAATAGATGATCTTACAACAGCGATGGATGGTAGGGATTATGTTAAAAGTTTTTATACATATAAGAACTAAAGTTAAAACCTCTTTTGTATATAAAGACCAAATTAAAAACAAATGTTGACTTATAAGGACTAGAAATATGTTTTGATCCTAAATTTAACTTTTCTAAATTCTAATTTTATTCTCAATTTCTCCTTTATGCCTTACAACTAATTTTAAATACTCTTGCAAAACTTTGAAGAATAATAACTATGAAAATATGTGATAATCTTTTTTCGAAAAATCTAATAATATCGTGGAACATAGTTATTATCTGATGTTCCATAGATTCAACAACATTATAAAAAAAAATATGGAGTATTTTATCCAAAATATTGTAAATTTTTTTTTTCTCGTAAATAAAATAATGTTTGCTTTTTCTCCCCCCCCCCTTTTTTGTATTGACATTTGGGACTTAAACTTCAACAAATGTTATTCAATAACCTTTTCTTATTTAATAAAGTAACATAATAGAGTATGTGTAACTAAATTTGTATTTTTTTTTAAATTTGTATGTTGAATTTCTGCTTTTGTTTTATAATTTGTCTTCAGTTTTATTTTCATCTTTTTGTTATTCATCATTAAACTACTAGCAATCTGCACACAGGATGATAACATTTCCTTTATTGTGTTCTATAGATATCTTTATATTGGAAGTAATTTTATTTAAATATTTAAGATTTTACAAAGGATACGACTCTTCCAACACTAATTACTTCACATTTAAGGCGCGGATTTGAGACCGCTAATTAAAGAAAAGAAGTATTTATCATTCCAACCAACCATATATTAGTGATAATAACATTTGCTAAATACAAAAGAAAAGGACCTGAGGAAATATCAACAGATTTTTATCTTCACTGAAAAAAAAAGAATTATAAAATATGAAAGGTTAGATCTTAAAAAATTGCCTTACCTATACTAATTTTCTAGTCATCTAGTTTAAAAATTATTATTCATGAAATAAAATTGATCATGTGACGTGTTGACAAAAAATAAATAAAATTTCTCACCAAAGAAAAAATAAATAATATTTGACGCACACTTTATGTTATATAGTATTTATTAAAATTAAATTAGTTTCATTTTTTTTTTGGCACAAATTTATTATCTGGTTCTACCACAAAGCTATGATGGATGGTGGTATAGAACTTAAAATCGTGCAACAGGCATTACTCTAAAAAAATATATATAATTTAACTATGCTGCTAAGCTAATCGTTTTAGGGTACCAAACTAATATTCTTTGTAAGACCAAGTAAAAATTGTACTACTTTAGCCTTAACAAAAGGTATTAGATTCGAGTCTTGGAAAAAAAAAATTATTTTTTGGTTGAGAGAGTCATATCTCTTTTATAGATTTCTATCCGAATGAATTTGAGTAGTTGAGTTCCTGATAATAGAGTCCGGATACCAGCGGTTTCATCGAAATCAAAAAAATAGAAAATAAAAATTGTACTCTCTCTTATAAACATAATTGAAAATCAAATATTTAAAGTATCATTACAAAAAAGGGCTACTAGTTAGTCTTTCATATATGATAAATTATAGTTTAAATTTTATCTAAGAGAAGTGTATAAATTTAATAGAAATATATTTTAAATAAGATTACCTCTAACTAAAATATACTTGTGAAAAACTATTAAAAAAGTTCGACCATAATTTGATTATAAAAATATTATATCTAATCAAGATTTGATACGTTATATTACAAATATCGTTTTAAGTTCTCCGCACGACACTCAATTGCAAAATTGGTCAATAGCAGCTTTTTTCCTCCAGATAAAAAATAATAAAGTAAATATCCAATTTAGTTGTTGCAAAAATTTTGAAGGGAAAATTAATTCATCTAGATTTAAAAATCCTTGATCCTTCGTATCATAAAAAAGGAACATGTTAGTTCTTTTGTATAAATTTTTTAAATAGTATGAATATGTAAAGATGGATTAATATATAATATATTCTCTTTTTTAATAATAATAAATTATTTGAAAGTTTTTAAATTTTAATCAAATAATTTATCTCCAAAATTTTTGTTAGGGATTAATATAGATATTTACTCAAAATAATAATTTTTTTTTATTTTTTATTTTTTATTTAGCATTTCATAATTTGATTATATATATATATATATATATATATATGAATTTAATTTAAATATATTAATAATATAAAATTATTTTATATTATATATATATGTTGGTAACAATCCTTTTCGTTTTTTCTATTATATTGTTTGTTGGGACCGGCTTGATGCGAAGAGAGTGGGTGTAACCACGCACTAAACCTTGGAGGAGAAGCAACAATTGAAATAACCGTTTGGCGCTGGTTTTGTTCGGAATTTGGATGGCTTGCCTCTGAGGATTCCTGGTTTCATCATCTCACACTGACACAACACACCCTCTTCGCAACTCAGCACTTAGCTTACCCAAACAACCGCCGTTTTTCCCACCGACCAATTTCATCGCTTCATTTCACGCACTTAGCCTTACAAGGTACGTGCTCAGCACTTCTTCTTCTTTTTTTTTTTCCTGGGTCTGTCCAAAATTTAGACTTGCGAAGTAAAAATGGGAACTTGATCATTCATGGAAGAACAGGGTGTAAGGAGTGGAAGCTAGGGTCAGTGGTGTTCTTTCTAAGTTGTCCTCTTCCGTGAAATAGAGCTTTAGGAATTGATTTCTTTTTTTTCTGTTCATATTTTGGGGAATGCTTATTCTCCTTTCCACACATCGCTGAGATGTTCTATTTGTGGGTCGGTTATTAGGTAGAGAGGGAGAGATTGGGGGTGGGGGAATGAATGAGAAACAAGGATAAGAATCTCAGAGGATACTGTTATGTTTTTCTTATTCAGCTGATGTGTTTTCAGTAATAATAATTACAAAAATGATACATTTATTTTCATTCTGTTTTTACTTAGTTTTCTGAATCTCCTTTTCCGCAATCTTTGAACAGCAAGTAATGGCAGAAAGGAAAGGAAGAAATGAGGGTGATCCAAATGCCAGAGTTAATAGTAGTAGTTTCTTGAGTATGAATCCTGAAAATTCAAGAGCCTTGCAAATGTTGACAGCTGAGGATGTGCTGGCCATGAAGTTCGATTCATTAGGAGCGGCAGAGTCATTCTGCTATAAGCATGCTTCGGCTGTTGGGTTTATTGTTCGAAAGGATGATATGGTTAGAAGCTGGAAGGGTGAGGTTATCACGAGAAGATGGGTTTGTAATAGAGAAGGCTTCCGGCACAGGAAACATCTAGAAAATGTTAACCGCCGGCGGAATCCTAGGCCATTAACAAGAGTTAATTGTCTTGCTACATTTAGTGTTGATCTTGTAGGTCACAAGTGGTTGGTAAAAGACTTTGTGGCAGAGCATACACATGAGTTGGCACCAGCATGCAGATCACTTCTCCAAATTGATCCGCCTTTGATGACATCAGAGAATGTGAAAAAGAAACGATTGATTGGTGTTGAGGAACAGCCTATCCAAGTGGTGGATTATTTGGCAAAACAATTTGATCGTGATAGAGTTGGTGTAAGAAGACAGGATTTGGGAGCTCCCAGTGATTCCAATTGTACAGATAAGATTGCACTCGATGATGCGGAAACTCTCCTTGCCTATCTTAGGTTCAAGGAGGCTGCAGACCCTGAGTTATTCTGCAAAACAAAATCTGTTGAAGGTCGTTTACCTTATATTTTTGTGATGGACAGAACATCTCAGTTGGATTGTGCATGCTTTGGAGACGTGATGGCAGTCTATAGGACAAATTCATATGATCTGCACTTCGTCGTATTGGCTGGTCTCGGTCATCATCATCATCAAACAACTGTATTTGGATGTGCTATACTTAATGAGGAGACTGTTAAGGCATACTCATGGTTGTTTCAAACATTTCTTGAAGTAATGCAGGGTTGCATGCCCATAACTGTTGTGACTGATGGTCATGAAGCTTTGAGTGAAGCTATTAAGCATGTGTTGCCACGATCACGACATCGGCTATGCACATGGCATCTCGAGAAATTGCCCTTTCCAATGTTAAGGATCCATCCTTCATATCTGACCTTAAAGCGTTCATGCTGGAGGTTCTTTCGCCAGATGATTTTGAGCTGAAATGGAAGGCAATGGTTGACAAGTACAAATTGTCTGAAAACCCATGGATACATATGATGTATAAGAAACGTCATGGGTGGGCAGAGACTTACTTTAGGGGACATTTCTGGGCTGGGTTGCAAAGCACAAAAGTATGTGAAAGTATTGATGAACATTTGAGTAGGTTTTCACAACTTGAACTGAAACCATATCAATTGATGGATCAGTATGATAGGGAAGTTCTTAAAATTAAAATCCGGTGTAACGAGGAGAAGGCTGAATATGGTTCCAAGAATGTGAAATTTGCTCTCTCAACTCCGCTTGTGAAAATTGAGAAACATGCTGCTGATGTGTTTACCAGGGAGTCTTATAAAAGGTTTCTTTCAGAGATGCGGTTGGAGACGCATCTGTTTGTGTTAGAAAAGGTTGATGATGGTTCGAACTTTCGCAAATATAAATTGGGCAAACATGGTCATCAGAACTTAGCATATGAAGTTATGTTCAAGCCTAGTGGTCCAAGTATTGAATGCTCATGCTTGAAGTTTGAGACAGTGGGATATCCTTGCAGTCATGCCATTCATACAATGAAATCTGAGGGATTGGGAGAGATTCCCCGGAGTCTCATACACCCAAGATGGACAAAAGAAGCAAAGGCAAATGCACAATTTTGGCAGCGGTACTTGCCTCCAGTATCTAGTGATGTTATCGAGAGAATGGTGCGCTATGGGACGTTGGAGTATGAATGTTCCTCATTACTTTACTTGGGGTCACAATCAGACCAGGCATTTAACGATGTGAACAGCTTCTTTGAGAAGATGATGGATAAACTAGAGCGCTCTGCTGCCCGTCGTGCAAGCAATAGCATGGAACTTAGTATGCCTACCAATGAGAAAGATGACACTCCTGTTACTAGGATTACAAGGTCGAAAGGTAGCCATCGCAACAATGAAGGCAAAGCGAAGGAGAACACAAGGAGATGGGCATTCCGGAAATGTGGAACAGACCAAACATGGGTATCCTAACCTCAGCAATGCTGTCATTGGTGTTGGTGACAATAGTTCCCTTGGTATGCAAGAAACCATGGGTACTTCATCTGACCGTAAGATGGAACAAAGTAAATGGTTTTGATCAGGGAAGGGACCTTGTTACCAACCCTCATGTTGATCACTGACCAGTTTGATGTTAAGAGATCATTTAGACTCTTTGCAGAGGTACACCAATTAAGCAGACTATAGTTTAACAATTTATCATGGATCTGATACTATCAACACTTGAGCACTGGTAATCAATATGAAATCTAACTTATTTTTTTTTTTCTCTGTATTCCTGAAAATTTATGCCATTATGGAGATATTGGCTAGTAGTTTATAGCAATTTTGGCACCTCTGGTGAAGACAGTTTGGGCTATGAATTTAAAACCCTTCTATTGTGGCATCTGTGTATTCCAAACCAAGTCAATTATTAGATATCACTGGCAGTTGTTGATTAGCATCTTATATATTGTGACCAAGTCCTTTGTTATGTCTTTGTTGCAAACATGTGTGTACTTGATAGGTTACTGCATGGTGGCATCTCTTTCCTTGTCTATCACCTGACCCGTTCCCCTCTATGGTGCTCTCACTAAAAAGGGTAGCTAAGAAACCTTAATGTTGATTTTAAATTTGGTCTCTATTTGAAAACAGATTTTAATTTGATCCCTATACTTCCAATCATTTTCAATTTTATCTGTTCCGTCTAGTCTAGTGTCATAATATGGGAAACTTTACATAAAGCTGTCCTCAAGTATAGGGATCAAATTGAAAACAAATGTAATATATAGGGATGAAATTGAAAATGAGTTATGAGTGTCACAGAAGAACCAAAAATACGTATTCTTGGTCCCTTTGTATGATATTCATTTTGAATTTGGTTCTTGAATTCAGTTATTATTATAACTTTTATAGATGATCTTACAACGGCAATGGATGGAAGGAATTATATATTAGAAGTTTTTACACACATAAGAACCGAAGTTAAAACCTCTTTTGTATAAAGACCTAATTAAAAACGAATGTTAACATATAAGGACCAGAAATATGTTTTAATCCTAAATTTAACTTTTCTAAATTCTAATTTTATTCTCAATTTCTCCTTTATGCCTTACAATTAATTTCAAATACTCTCGCAAAACTTTAAAGAATAATAATCATATCGTGGAACGTAGTTATTATCTGATGTTTTGTAGAGTCAACAACATAAAAAATATATGGAGTATTTTATCTAAAATATTTTAAATATGTTAAGAGTTTAATTAGTATATACTAACAGTATAAAAAAATTTTACGCTATCATCCAATCATATATTTGGGTTTGTTAGACTTTTAAGATAGTGGGTGATTGAATCAAATACTTTGGTTGATGTGGCAATATATGATTGGATGTCTGTGTAAAAAATTTTTATACTGACAGTGTATATAAATTAAATTCATATGATGTTAATATTTTTCTCGTAGATAATATTATGTTTGCTCTCTCTCTCTCTCTCATTTTTCTTTTTCCTTTTTTTTTTTCTTTTCAACATTTGGAATTTTTTTTTGTTTTTGTTCGAATGCTGAGATTCTGAGAACTATGTTAGGAAGTTTTGATACTAAAAATAATCTTAAACTTCAACAAATGTTATTCAATAAGCTTTTGTTATTTAATAACGTAATAGTAGTAGAGTATTTGTATCTTAAACTTATTTTGCATTTTTTTTTCCTTCTAAATTTCGTATGTGAATTTCTGTCTTGTTTTTCTAATTTGTCTTCATTTTTATTTTCATCTTTTTGTTATTCATCATTAAACTAGGAGCAATTGGCTCACAAGATGATAGCATTTGCTGAATACAAAAGAAAAGATGTATGAATAAAGTTTTTAATTAAATGTTTAGGGCTTTTTTGGACACCAAAAAAAAAGTTGCATACGATGCCTACTAATTATTCCTGCTGGTAACTTATTTTCTTTTGCTTTCGATTCAAATATTTTTTCCTTCTGGGGATAAGAAATCCATATCACTAATTCATCTCTATGTTTGATAGTATATGTTCAATTTAAAGTATATGGACTTAATTCCATATTAATATAAACATTTAATAAATTATTTTTAACCATGATTGATCTTAATGAGGGTATTCAAAATAATAAAATGACATAATAAAACTCTTATGATATTTAACTTTTATAATATTTAATTGAATAATCACGTAAAACTTTTTATTCTGATAACGTATTAAAATTAATCTCTTAAGAAATTAGTTATTTTAAATTGAAAATAATTTTCATACACTAATAATATAAAACAACTTTATAGTGTCAGCAAATAGGAATTTAGGAAAGTGACAAATCACAATAGATAGTTATTATTGTAGGTAGTTACTCACCACGATTTAGCACTTTTCTAAATTTTTATTGGCTAACATAGTATAAAATTATTTTATATTATCAATGCATAGGAATTAAATCCTTTTAAATTGTATATCTTTAATAAAAAAATCCTTAGAATATTTAAACAAACAAATCATAAAAAAATACTTTTATTATCATATTGAAAAAGTTACTAGCATCAAAATTATTCCTTAAATCAATTGCATTAAATTCAAACAATTTAGTACAATTGTGTAAAAAAAAGGTTAAAAAAAGCATAATTTAATTAATGTTACTATTTTTTTCGTCTTGCACCGTGATTAAATAGTAACCATTTTTATTATCATATTGAAAAGTGTTCTAGTAGTAAAATTATATTTTGAATTAATTACATTTATTCATAAAACCTAGTACAATTGTATTAGAAAAAGTAAAAAAAAATAATAATAATTTAATTAGTATTGCTATTTTTTTTTTGTCTTGAATCTCATTACATGATAAGAGTTTGATTTCTAATATCTACTCTCTTTTTATTTTTTTAATTTTATTTCGTCTTGTTTAATAAGATATCTTAAAGAAAAAGGTGCCTTTTATAGAAAAATGATGTATATATCAAGTGTATAAAGAAACAAAGTATTACCACACCAAAATAAAATCTTTCTCACACCAAAAAAGATTAAGCAAATAATAGAAAAAAAAGTATTAGATGAAAGATTATGTTATAGTTTACTAGGTAAAAATTTGATAAAAATGATCCGAGGACATTATATAATTTTTGTGTTTCTACAATAAAATAAGAGTTATACTTATAAATAGATTAAATAAATTGAATTTGTAAATTATATTTTGATCTCATTCAAAAGAAAAATTAATGAGGATTGTAATTCTCTAACTCAAGATATTCTATCGCTTAAAAATATTTATCATATGATAAAAAATAATTATAAATGTAAATTTCATAAATATAAATTATGCAATGAGAAATTATATTCTCTGCAGCTAGTTTCAACTATCAAAACAAATATCAATTTCATATTTTCTCGCAAATTACACTATCTTTAATTTTCTTTAGTTTGACTTACTACTTTGACAGTTTTTAAAAGAAAGTAAACTTAAATATATTTTTAGCCCCTGTGGATTGTTTTAGTTTTGATCTTTTTAAAATTTTTGTTTTGCTCTTAGTCCCTATTTTTTCCATCATTAGATTTTTGGTTCACACAATTTAGACTTAGTGTTAAGTTATAATATTGCTAAGGATGAAAAAAAAAAAGATTCTTAAAATATTTATAAGAATCAAGTACAAAATTTTCAATATTTGTAATGAGTAAATAAATATTCTAAAATACGTATAGAGATCAAAATTTAGAATAATAGAAATTAAAAACAAAAAAAAGTAAGGGACCAAGATCAAAATAATCTATATTTATAATAATTAAAAATATATTTAAGTCAAGAAAATTATATAAAAAGGAAACAAAATTAATTCATTATTAGTTACTAAACTTTTTGTTAAAATATTTTTCAAAAAATTATATTTATAAATTATTTTATATAAAAATAATACTAATATTGAATACTAATTTCCAAATCCTTAATTTGGTTGCTAAGTGAATGGAGAAAGAGATGTCAAGTGTAATTTGACTTAGACAAAAGGTTACTGCAATTCACCTTTCTTATTATTACTAGTGGATTGATACTCAATAAAGTATCTATCAATCTATATTTTTATATTTTATTGTAAATTTAAAATTTTATTTTCGATTTATTTATAAAAATTTAAATTAAAATGAATACTTTTTTTGGGATAAATTTTTATATTTCTAAAGTATTCATAAACTTAGGGAAATTAAAAAAGAATTTAATTTAAACGTATTAATAATATAAAATAATTTTATACTGTCAACTAATAGAAATGATAGAAAGTACCAACTCACACAAATAACCACCCATTATAATGAGAGATCCACTATGATTTCTTACTTTCCCCTATTTTTATTGATTGACCGTGTAAAACTATTTTATACTGTATTGCATACCAATTAAATTCATTAAAATTTTTTTTTTTAAAAATATAATAATAAAAAATAACATGTGACAAAAGAGAAGTTGAAACGATCAACTCCTTTATCTAGTTGTATATATAGGAGTATAGACATACAGACAGACACGGTAGTATAGATATTGAGGTTCGCCCAGTTTGATGTGTCTGTGTAAGAACATGGGGTATTAGTCCAAGTAAACTTGAAGGAGAAGGAACAATTGAAATAACCGTTTGGCGCTGGTTTTGTTCGGAATAGTGGAATACCATCACACAGACATATACATTCCCTCTTGGCCACTAAGCACTTAGCTTACCCAAACCAACCAATGCCATTTTTTCCCACTGACCAATTTCCATCGCTCCATTTCACTCACTGGCCCTTACCAGGTACTTGCTTTGCTTTTGTGCCTTATGAATGGCACTTATGTTTTTATTTTGTTTTGTTTATTTATCTGCTTATATTGTTTCGTGGGTCTGTCCAAATCTTAGACTTGGTAAGTAAAAATGGGAGCTTGATCATGGAAGAAGAGGGTGTAAGGAGGGTTGCTGGTGTTCCTTCCACGTTGTTCTCTTCCATTTTGAGACTATAGGAAATAGAATCCTGGGAACTGATTTTTTTTTTTTTTTTGGTTCATATTTGGAGGAGCACTTGTTTTTCTTTCCACACATTATACATAGCTGAGATTTTCTATTTGTGGGTCAGATGGTATTTGTTTGATATTCGGTTTTCATTTTCGGCTGATATGTTTTTCAGTAACAACCACAAAAAATGATACATTGTTTTGATTCTGTTTGCTGCCTAGTTTTCTGAGTCTCTTTTATTTTTATTTTTTTTTGCGGTATTGGAACAGCAAGTTATGGCAGAAGGGAAGGGAAGAAATGTGAGTGATCCAAAAGCTACCCTTGATGGTAATGGTTTCTTGAGCATGAATCCTGAAAACTCAAGAGCCTTGCAAATGTTGACAGCAGATGATGTGCTGGCCATGAAGTTTGATTCCTTAGCAGCTGCGAAGTCATTCTACCATAAGCATGCTTCGGCTGTTGGGTTTGTTGTTCGAAAGGATGATACGGTTAGAAACAAGCTGGGTGAGGTCACCATGAGAAGATGGGTTTGTAATAGAGAAGGCTTTCAGAAAAGGAAACATATAGATGAAAATGTTAACCTCTGGTGGGATTCTAGTCCATCAACAAGAGTTAATTGTCCTGCAGCATTTAGTGTTGGTCGTGCCGGTCACAAGTGGTTGGTAAGAGAGTTTGTGGGAGAGCATATGCTTCGATTGGCACTAGCATGCAGATCACGACATCGGCTATGCAAATGGCATCTCGAGAAAATTGCCCGTTCCAATGTTATAGACCCATCCTTCATATATGACTCTAAAGTGTTGATGCTGAAATGGAAGGCAATGGTTGACAAGTATAAATTGTCTGAAAACCCTTGGATACATAATATGTATGAGAGACGTCATGAGTGGGCAGAGACTTACTTTAGGGGACATTTCTGGGATGGGTTGCGAAGCACAAAAGTATGTGGAAGTATTGATGAACATTTGCATCGGTTTTCACGACTCAAACTGAAACCATCTCAATTGATGGATCAGTATCAAAGGGCAGTTCTTAATGTCCGGTGCAACGAGATGATGGCTGATTATGATTCCAAGAGTGCGAAATTTGCTCTGTCAACTCCTCTTGTGAAAATCGAGAAACATGCTTGCTGATGTGTTTACAAGGGAGTCTTATAAAAGGTTTCTTTCAGAGATGCGGCTGGAGACGCTTCTGTTAGTGTTAGAAAAAAGATGATGGTTCAACCTGCCGCAAATATAAATTGGGCAGAAATGGTCATCAGAACTTAGCATATGAAGTAATGTTCAAGCCTAGTGGTCCAAGTACTAAATGCTCATGCTTGAAGTTTGAGACATTGGGATTCCCTTGCAGTCATGCCATTCATATAATGAAATCTGAGGGATTGGCAAAGATTCCCCGGAGTCTTATACACCCAAGATGGACAAAAGCAGCAAAGGCAACTGCGCAATTTTGGCAGCGGTACTTGCCTCCAGTATCTAGTGATGTTATCGAGAGAATGGCGCGCTATGGTACTATGATGTCTGTTTGTTACAAATTAGCTTTTTTCGGGTTAAAATCAGACCAGGCATTTAAAGATGTGTCCAACTGCTTTAAGAAGCTGATCGATGAATTTGAGAGCTCTGATGCTTGCGGTGCAAGCAATAGTGGGGCATTTAGTATGCCTGCCGATGAGAAAGATGACACTTCTGTTACGGCAACTGCAAGGGTCGAAAGGTAGCTTTTGCGTTAACGAAGACGAGCGAAGGAAAACACAAGGCGATGGGTGCTCTGGAAATGTGGAACAGACCAAACATGGGTATCCTAAACTCATCAATGCTGTCATTAGTGTTGGCGACAAAGGGGACTATTTGATCGGGGAAGGGACCTTGTTACCAACACTCATGTTGATCGCTGACCAGCTTGATGTTAAGAGATCATTTAGACTTTTTGCAGAGGTGCACCAATTATGCAGACTATAGTTTAGCAATAGATCGTTGATCTGATGCTATCAACAATTGAGCACGGGGTAATCAATGTGAAATCTAACCCTTTTTTTTTTTTTTTTTTGTCTATATTCCTGAAAAGTGACGTTATTATGGAGATGTTGACTACCAATTTATAGCATTTTGGCACCTCTGGAGAAGACAATTTGGGCTATGACTAACACTTCCATGGTGGTATTTGTCCATTCCAAACCAAGATAATTATTAGATATCACTGACAGTTGTTGATTAGCATTTTATGAATTGTAATTATATGTTCTCTGTTGTGCCTTTTTTGCCAAACGTATGCATAGTTGATTGGTTACTAGATGGTGGCACCTCTTTCGTTATCTATCACCTGACCCAATACCTTCTAGGTTATATTTTTTTTTTCACGGCATTCTAGGTTATATTTTTGCTATAAATGATGTTAATTGTTAATTTGGTCCCTATATGTTTTATCAAAATATTTGGCCGTTATATAAAAAGGTTTTGAATTGATTCTTATACCTACAATCATCCTGATATGAACTTGACATAAAGTTACTGTATACTATAAGGATCAAATTTCATATGCAAGACTAAATTAAAAATGGGTATCACATATATGTGCCAAATTTGATTTTATTTTGCTTTCATTCCACGTATGAGAAATGATATTTGTATATAGCAGAATGAGTGCATTTGTAGATACATGCGATGAGATCCATACTCTCAATGTGAGAGGGTGACATGTGGAGAGGGGCATTCACTTGCTTTGAATTTCGAGTTTTGAGGTCAACCAAGTTTACAGTTTTTGGTTTCGAGTTTAAGTTAACTAGTCCTGAGTGCATACATTCCTAGTTCCGAATTCTAGATTCTGGATTCCAGTTTTATGTTCAAATATCATTAGTTAACTAGCCATGAACCTAGAATCCGGAATCTGGAAGAAGTGAACTCTCACGTTGTGTGACAGTTTTGTGTTCCGAGTTTAAGTTAACTAGTTGGGGATGCATTTTCGTGTTTCAGTTTTACGTTCAAATATCATTAGTTAATTATTTATAAACCTGGAATCCGGAACTCGGAAGAAGTGAACTCTCACGTTGCGTGAGGGATTTAACTTGGAACTCGGAACTTGGAATATATGCACCCACAATTAATTAACTTAAACTTGGAATTAGGAATTGTAAACTTGGTTGAACTACGAACTCGAACTCGAACCAAGCGAATGCCCCCTCCATGCGTCACCCTCTCACGTTGAGCACATTGGACCCACCGCATGTGTCTACAAATGCGTCTATTCTACTATGTACAAATATCATTTCTGTTCCACATATATCAAACAAATAGTTGAATGGCTTACAAAAATGTTTCATTTTAAAGGTGTGTTTGGTTAAGAGATAAAAATAGGAAGAAAAATTTCATGAATGAACTTGATATATAATTTTACGCATGGAACTTATCAATGAAAATTTTTATCATATTTTTCGCCCCCAACCAAACATACTCTAAGAGTAAAAGCGGTCATTTCGTTCTAGCCAATTTGTTCCTGTCATGTGGAATCATTAGTTCAAATATCAATGTAACATTACCGAAAAGGTAAAAGAAAAATAAAGAGGAATTATTTGAGTACGTTATTATCTTCATCAAATATGCTAACAATAATAAGGCAAGTCGAACTTCCATTAAAAATATAAAAATAAGTAAAAAAGGCAAGCAGTACTTATGTTTATGTTCAGCAAGCCCTGTTGCCTTTTGCAGTGCAATAGTTTTATAACAAAAGAAAATTACAATGACCTTCCCTATGCTCCTTTAAAATTGCATTCACTCCCTCGCTAATTTTAGTATTACACTCAATGCCCCTAATTCTTTTAAACTAAATACAAGAATAACCCTTGTCTCTAACGGACTGTCAAGTCCGTTAGCTGCAAGTGAAAGCCATATGATTTTCCTTAGTTTAATGACTTTACTATCCTTGTCTTTAACCCTTTTTTTGTCCTTCTTTGTTTCTTCTTCCTTTCCCCCAAACCAAAAGGTGGTCGTCCCTCACTTCTTCTTCCTCGTGCATCTGCTTCACATTACACCCATGGAAATCACTTGGCTAAGAGTTCAATCCAAGACAGCCAGGGGCAACAACTAGCATTAGGCGGTCAGGCACAGGGTTCCTTTCCCTTTCTTGTAAACCCACAACTTCCCTTCAGGTGGACGGCAGATCTAGCAATGGTCAGTGGCGGAGACCGATGGCGCGACAACTCAGCTCCTCCATCCTCTGTCAAATTCTTGTACTTGTTCTAGGGCGTGTTTCTAGGTTTAGAGTTCAAATGGAAGAATTGAGAAGGGATGTGTGTGACACTACAATTCAAGTTTTTGGTAGGGGAGGGGAGAATGCTCTGATAGTGGTAGGGCCATTTTAGTCTTTTTATTATACAACTTAACTGCAGTAAACACCATTCGGCCTCAAAGGTATTGAGTATAATATTAAAATCAAAGAAGGGGTGAATATAATTTTAAAGAACCTCAAAAGAGGTTATTGTAATTTTCCCTTATACCTATAGAGAAATCTCACATTCTCCGGAGTAGGAACTTATAAGGTGGAATAGAACACTAAATTTGCTGGAGTCCGCTCGGAAACGGCAAGTTTATCGTATATGGAATTTTTATAGATTATGCCCTGGAGGCTTCCGCTCTAAAATGCAGTTGCCATTTTAAAATATTTGATAGAGAACCTATAATCATCGTAAATTGGACATCACGGTAAGTATCCTCGCTGGTATCTACGAGGGACAGAGAGCAACACTATACTTCCAAGCCTTCCAATAACCTTGGCCTATAATAGTTTTGAAAACAACAGAACAAAAAATCATTCTTTACCACTTAAAATCAAATAGTTGATCATAAAGTACAAGATTAGTATGTATTACAAATTGTAGCCACCAGCAATGGAACAGCTCCTGTCAACATATCACCTTCATTAGCAAACACAACCATCTTCCGCTAATGACTAGTGTACACAACATTTTTAGGCAACAACAAACCTACCCTTGCTGCCAAACCATGAGGCGGATAAGAAAAGAAAAAGCAAACAAGGTAGGAGTCAGGCCTCAGTGCTATACGAACTAGCAACTTGTTACCCAGAGACCACCAAGAGCTAGCTGGTGATTTCTACAAATATTTTCGTGCAAGGGCTCGGACTTTCGTGTCAAAATGTGATGACGTGATCCGAGAGCCAGGCAAGTACAGAGGATTAAGAAGCGTCTGCAAGTTACCAAACAAACATCGAGTTACTAGTCACTTACTGGTTCAACATTTCAATAATCCATAAAATACAGTGAGTTTACAAAAGGGTCAGCACATTTATCTTCAATACCGAATCCAGAGGACATTTAGCAACTTCAATTTTTAATGATAGGGATTATTACCAATCATATCCTCACACAAAACAAACATAAGTATCTGAAAAACCCAACAACTGAACAGTATTTGTTGGGAACTTTTGGATTCTGCCCTTCCTGCAGGAAGCATCCTGTACTAGGAAAAAGTTGAAATGGAATTTGGCAAACATCTACGAAAATACAGTCTGTCTTTCTAGTGTAAAATACTATACAAGGTATGTACTAGGCAATAAGTGAGCCTATTATTATAATGAAATATTGAAACCATCAATAAAACCTTAAAGAAAAACTCCAACAGCTATTCATATTCTATAGTAAGCAAAGCATCCATTAAGAACTGGTACAAGGTCAAATTAATTTGAATCCTCTCCTACTCAATAATAGCCCATAGTCCTGTTACAAGAGAGATATTTTCCCCTCATAACAGGATCCTCTCCTCTTTGGAAAGGTAGAGAATCCAGATCCATTGACACGACATTGTAATCACATTTCAAGATAAGCACTCTATTGTAGAATAAGACCACTCATGAAAAGGTTTTAACATTCTGAAACTGATTAACAAATAAAGCAAGGAAAAACTATGAAATAAGCTACAGGGCGATATAAAAAGAAAATTACCTTTATGTAAAGCTCATGCACCTCTTGGAAGAAGCTCTTAATGCCATCATCGTTACGAGAGTCATGAAGCAACATAAATCGGGTATGTATGATAAGTCAAGGAAAATATCACAGAAAAACAAAATGCTTAAAAAATAATTGTGCATGTAAGTTATAAAATTTCTTCACTCTTGGCTATTTCATTTTGTTCCCCTGCCAGGTCAGGCAAGGGAGTTCACGGTAGGGACAAGGGTATAACCATACAAAGAAGGATACTGGTTGGCTCTTTAAGTTTGATACTCGGTACTTCATTCATATGAATAAAAAGAAGAGTAGTATGATTTTATCTCAACTATAAAATAATTCTCAAATATAAAGGATATGACCAGCTGTGACATACACGGAGACCACCAGTTCATTAAACCTGTCTACCGATTTCAAGTACCTGCATCAAGAATGTTAAGAAATAAGATGCTGAGTAAAAGAACATAAAACACAAAGGAGAATCATAAGGTCAAATTTTCTTATTTCAAATTGGATTATGTAACAACTGAAAATGTAACTCACATAGCGCTAGTAGTCCACGCAAGGTCCTGAACTATATCGAGAGCTGCATGGAGGATAAATTGATGCAGCTGAGCAGCATCCTCCCTCTGTCAGAGTAGCATGAGATCACAAACGATGTAAATGTGGGGAAAACAAGTCCCTTGTTTCCAAAACCACACAAGCCAAGGTGATGCAAGAGATTCAAATAAGCTTGTACATTAATCCGGTGAACAAATTATACTGTAAATTGAATTCCCCCATAACATTTTCAGACATCAATGAACCTCTCAAATCATATATGTAACCACCTCTATACTCTGAAAGACAATATCTAGAGAGAAGCAAGTTTAAACTTAAAAGGGAAAAATCATATAAATCAATAAATGCTTAAAATTTACCAAATAAATAAATAAAGAATCATACTTTAGCAGCTACTCCAACTTCGGCTTCATATATAGGAATATCATTTCTGCTAACAATGATGAAACAAGCAGTAGTTGCCATTATCAACACCCTGCGAGAATTGCTTATGCGCATTATAACAATCGAAATCACAAAACAAAATGAAAAAAATGTAAACTTTGGAAGAGATCTAAACTTAAGTAGAACTTGAAATCGAAATCAAACCTTCAAATGAAAATTGGAAGCAATCAATGATCAAGACGTAGTACTGTATCGCCCAATTCCGTCAATATCTATCGATTTCGCGAGTTACCGAGAGAACACCGTGGAGCAATTGCGATCTTGTGTTGTGTGGTTGAATAGAGTGAAATACTGGTTTTTCAGAAAAGCGCATTATTGGATTTCCGATGCATGGCCACTGACGATTGAAGAATTGAGCTCTGCAAAACCCTAACGCTAACGCGATCGAGGAAGAAGATGATGACGATGGTGGAAGCTTCATACACTATATAGCGCAAACTCTGTTTGCTGGAGTTCAAAACGTGTCGTTTTGCGATGGTACCTAATTGCGCTTTTCTTTTTTCTTTCCAAGGTTATCGACCAAAATTATAGTGCATTTTTTTTTTGGTTATTTTTATTAAAGTATTGTATTTTTAATTTTTAATTACTATATGAACATGTTTTTTTAGCATAATTTCATCTTATTTATTATATGTCAAGAAATTAACAACATATTTCAAGCAAAAATTATTTTGTGAATTAATGTTGGCTTAGCTAATAAAATAAAAAATTATAGGGTTTTAGGCTCTTACAATGAGGCATCAACCACCCTTAGGGCCTATTTGTTCTTCGAATCCATTTCTTGCTTTTATTTCTTGTTTTTAATATTAGTTATAAAATTACTACTTTATTTTTAAATTTTGTGAAGAAAATAATAGCAAATCCCAATAAGTTGCAGATTTATAATTAATATTAAACATAATAAATCGAAACAAAAAATGTTTTCTAAAATCAAATAAGTCTTTGTATTCTCTATTTTTTGAAAAAAAAAAGATAATACTTATTTCTTAATCACAACTCTGCTGAAAATTTGTATCTTATCAATTTCATGCTAGGCCCTTATATTCTCTATTAAAAAAAAAAGTAAAATTTTTTTATCTTCACATATTCTGCTGAAAAATTTTATTTTGTCAATTACACGCTAAGCATTTGTATCTTCAAGGTGTATATATAAATTACTGATGCTAAATTTGATTTAGGACAGTAATTTTATATTCCTTTTTATTAATTTAGCATCAGAAAAATATATGTAATCATGGAATTGTTTACAACTCAATTGGCTTAGGCCTAAAACTTCAATATACTAGGATGTGATGTTGATGTCGGAATTGATCCTCCTTTCCCTCCCTGGAATGGGAGGAATAGAATAATTGGACTCACCTATAGTTTTTCTTTTTTTGGTCATTGCTATAGTTTTTCAATTACATCGGAGAATCAGTCCATACAAAATAATATTTCATCAGGAGAAACCAAGTACATTTCAGCAGCTTTGAGGAGCTCTATAAAAGGTAAAAATTAAGTTGCGAAATGGGATGCTGACATTTACCATAAAAGTGGATTATTTCTTATCTGAATGACTATGTCATATGAAGAGATAAATAAACACAAGCAGTTAAATTAAGCTCCACAAGTTTTAACAAGACTTTATCCATTTAAAGTACTTATATTTATCTCCTGGTTTACTTAACATGATTATGCAAATAAAAACATAATAGGATCCATTCACTATTTACAGCTACTACCCTTGCAAAAGAACACTGAAAGAAACCAAGACAAAGGAGTGAACCCTCACTTTAGTTCTCAAAATTGCAAGCATAAGTCACAGTTGTCAGTGACTTCAAAGAAATTAATTTAAAAGTTTCTAAACTCTGAAATAAAATATTAGGGACTTAAAAATAAATAATAAATTATATTGATCTCTGCTGAAGTTAAGTGATATTGCATACGATATCTCTCGATTTTTCATACCTATATTGATATCCCCTATAAAGGTGCTCAATATCATATTTATAAGGATATTTAATGTCATATTCCATAAAATATAAGGGTATCAAAAATAATATCACCTACATTTCAGAAGAGGTTGATGTATAATTTTGCAAATTGAAGGATATCGTATATAATATCGCATAATTTCATGAGAGGTCAATGTAATTTACTTAAAAGCAAATTTCTTAAGGTTAGGTAGAGTCTAATTTACTCCGAGGAAAAAGACAAAGATAAATAACGCGATGGAGAATCATGGAACTACAAACACTGGATATACACGAACCAATACTGTGTTACTCAAACCAATTTATGTCCAACTGTCTTAGTTTTGTAAGCCACTTATGTGTATCTTGATAAATACAAGGTTTAGATGGTGTCTCTAAATCACCATCTACATCTGGTGATTCTGCATGATCAATTCTCTTATCCTTGGCAAGGGTCTCCTCCTGTCTGCTTCGTTGTCTCACCTTGAGGGACAGAAGCCGAGAAACCTCATGAAGTCCACCCCACTTTTCCAGTGCACGCGCAATATCATAGCGCCCTGTGGCGAATTCCATATGTACAAAGTTATAAATGATAGTGTGCAGAAGTTACTGATCCAGTGGCATGAGTTTGATGACATTGATGTTACATGTGTCTTTCTTCCTTATTAGACTTGGAAGCATGTAAAGCTAGAGTTTATTGCAAGCAATGAAATCAAAGTTGAGAACAGGAATATCTCAACCTACCTGCACGTTCAAATGACTTTCTACTGGGCATAAATGAGGGGTCCATTCCCCAGCTCCTTTGAAATCGACTTATCTGCATGAAGAAATGAATTCCACTATGATCTAGATGTAAACAATGTTATGTATATGATAACTTGCTTACACAGAAGATTTTAAGATTTCATACATGACGATTTTCTACTTTTATTATGACATTTTCATTAGCTTCTGTGAGACAAGACTATAGAAGTGGAAGGTGGTGTAAGGTAAAGAAGAAAATGAACATATTTGAGATTGGAAAAGCAAAGGGCATTCTGGTAACCAGATTGGAACTTTGGTAACCCACCTCCTCCTGTAAGTTTTCAAGGTTGTCCCAGTAACCCTTTGGCTTGCGGTGTTTGTAAGCCAAACAAAGGTTCATGATGGTTGCAATCTTTCGGAATCCACCCATGCGAGTGATAGCCTTCTCAATATCCACTCTTCCATGCAAACGAAGTTGCTTCCTCATTGGCATAAATCCTTCCTGTCCATGTGCAGCAATGAATTTCAGGAGTTCAGATTTTAGTATTTCAATATCCCTCTGTAAGCCTGGAACTTTGGGCCTTTGTTGAGATGAACTTTGAACATCGCAGTTGGTAACTTCCTCAGCTGAACCAAAGTCACCATCCTTCTCAAATCCAGATGAAACAATTTGTTGCCCTGAATTTGTATTCTTCTCACAAACATCTGAAGATTTTGATGCGTTTCTGTTCTCAACGTAGTCTCTTATTGCTGACAAGTTTGATGGTAGATCTTCATAAATGACCTGAAATGATATTATGCAAAGAACTGAAAACATTTCAGGGATTCAAATAGTTAGTAGATCAATATGTGTTTTTGTTGCTTGGAGATAAATTTCGGAAGTAGTATATTAGGGTTTCACTTATATAGGCCGAACTTAATGTAATTGTGTATTTTAGTTAACTGAGCTCCTTTCCAGTTTCCATAAAATAGTTATCTTAGGTGGACTACATTGATCAGGATCTACGTTAGAATGAGAGTGTTACACTCATGGATATAATGTAGGTAAATTTTAAAAGCAATATGCAACTATATAGATGAACCAACTAATAGACAAACCTCCTCCATGATGGCTTCTGAAAGGAAAGTATCTTTGCGCATTTTTGACTCCACAGAGTACTTTAGCAGTGTATGATGATTTCCTAGTTGCTCAAAAATCCATTTTCCCTTGAACGAATCAAAATCCCCTTCAACCTGTTCAAAACTGATCTCCTGTTCTAAATTTTCACACAAATCTAACACAACTCGAGCATGAAGCACCATATAAAGAAGGCCCTTACACCCTTCCTGCACGTCGATTAAACCAGGAAATTACATCAATCACATAGTTTATAGACAAAAATGTAATACACATCTAGGCCCGTTCCAGTGTTTTTGCTAAAGGTATACATGTATGCATTTTACTAACAATGGATAATGATGTTAAAACACTGGCTGGTAAGCAATAAGCATAATAGAGTGGCCAGGAAACAAACTAGGATATAAACAGCTACAATGTTCCCTTTTAAGACTCTATTCATTAACGTTGTCCCATACCTGAAGAATGCGGACTTCATTGTTATCTCGTGATAAAATCTTACTGATTGCTAAATTTGGAACTATCCTGCATCAAATTATTTGGAATTAAGATAGAAAAATGAAACATTAGGTCTGGAAATTTTTCACTGCATGTTTCCAATACACCCAGTTTAAAGAAGAATAATAAATGACTTACTCAGGTAGAGCCTCATAGGCAGTCAGAATATTCCATACTTCACGAACAGGAGCTTTAACTGTTATGCTTGCAATAACACAGCGATGAACGCCTCCATTTTCCTTCACATCAAAATCACTTTATTGGTAACTTGAACTATACAGATAGGTCATTGTTAGAATTAAGATCACCTCATAATAATTTCGCATAGCTCAGTTACCAGAAGGCCGTCAAATCTGCGGAGATGAACTTCATCGACCATGCAAGGCCTATCAAGCCTGCAAACTTTTCCAAATACACCCCAGTTGCTGGTCACCTCACTGGAAGATACAGGCAAGGAACCAGAAATTGAGCTGGAAAATACTTCTTTGTTCTCTGCAGGAGGCAACCTATCACTTTCACACAAAGTACCATTCATCTTTTTGATGGATGACCCATTAATAGCAATAGAAGTTTCTGGTAGTGAAAGTTTCTGATTCTCCATAAAATTCTTTTCAGCTCTGTAAGCCAAAGCTCGAAGGTTCACAGGAAGATCAGATCTGATAATCCTTTCCAATAAAATAGCTGGGAAGTTGAATCTTGGTATCACGTTAACTTCATAAGATAAAATAGCTGTTGATGACCTGCATAAACAAGAATTAATGTATATGCTGGAGAAGTAAAATGGTAATGAGACTAATGTGAATAAGAAAAGTCCCAGTTTTGATTTGCCGTGAATTATTAAGGATGGCAAAGCTTCATCATCATATCAGGCGTACTATTACATATGGTTAGTTTGCCAAATAATTTTTCATTCTCTCTCTTACATAGAAAGTTCAAAGATATAGGAGGATACTTCATTGCATTTTTGTTCATAAAAAAGAGGAAAATACACAAAACGTATTGATAAGATGAAATATTCAAAGGAATTATTATCCAAATCCAAACTTTCTTGTATCTCGAAGGAAGCACAGCAGATTCAAATTTGTGTAATGGAACAGAAAGATTCAAGAGAATGGAATAAAATGAAGCCTCCTCATTCAACAGAACTTGATCCAAGATCTCAAACTTCGAATGTGCTGCTTTATTTTATAATGATATGATACGCTACATATACACATACACACAGATTGAGCCTAGTGTACCATGAGTTCAAAGAACAAAATTAGAATATATTATAGTATTGGCATCGAGAAATAAATTCTACCTTGTTCCAGATTTTACAGACCACTTGCCATCAAACTTCTTAAAGTCTCCATCAACCATGGAAAAGTGAAGTTCTCGATCCCATGCCTGAAGCATTGAAAGCGACATGCAGTATTAATCTAACAAAAAGTTCTCTCTTCTGGACTTTTCTAGTGACTGACTAATCTGTCAAAAATATAATGCACATCCACTGTGAATGGAAACTATAAGGTCTTGTACTGGTTCATGGGGCAAATTATTCAAGTACGGCTAGTGGCAACAGTGCTCATTTCAAAGTAAGAATTCATTACTTAACTACGGTACATGCTGTGACCTGAATTGAATCAAACAAGCAACTAGTAACAAGTGTTAACAGATGCTTACTGAATGGATTAATTCTTGAAGATCCAACACGACACGTGCTTCGATATGCCAATACAATGCCCTTTGGAATCCCCTTTGCTCTAACCATATCCTTCCGGGATATGGACAAGGAATTCGCCCACTGCAAACAATAACAGCAACAACAACAACAACAGAACGCTCACTAAACTATGTCAACTTATTTAATCCCCACATATAAAAGACACTTCATTTTTTGTTGCTTGATAATCAATATTCCAGAATTTAATTTTGATCCACCATTAATGTAGAATATTTTTACGCAATCTAATCACGAATTACCATTCCGACAAAAGTATTTGACTCTTACAGTTAATGCTTTAAAAGTCATACATATAGTAGCATAGGATTGAATGAGAGTATAAATTTCTTTTACAGTGACTATGCATCAAACTTAATCTTATATTATTGTTTGCTATGAGAAAAGCATCAAAGCTGCATTACCTCCACACAAGGTTGGGTATGAAATCAGCGAGATGCTCATAATCAGTGAGAGCGTTCCAAACGGATTCAGTGTCAGCATTGACAGAGATCTCGGCCTTTATTCTGCGTTCCCTCCAAGATATCACATGCACCTCACAATGCACCTCACGCTCACACTCACCTTGACCCTCCTCTTCTTCGTCCCCAAAGTTTCCCTCTTTGCCTTGGTTCCCGCTATAACTGTTGAAGTGGCATCTGGGTCTCCAATGGCTCCTTCCAACTGAGGAAAGTGCAATGCCTTGAGAGTGGCCAGTGAAGAGGCTCAGGTATAGGAACCTTGTTGGGTATGTGGCTTTTGCTTTGGAGAGGAACCGTAGAGGGTGAGCTCCAAGGTTGGCCCTTGAAGCACTGTAGCTGGTGAACATGAGAACAATCTCATGAGATACTTTGGAACAAAGGAGTGTGGTGGAGTGGCAAGAGTGGCTTCATTACTCGGCAACACTGACAGTTACTCGCATTGTTGCCACCAGTTTCATTTTTCTGTCGTTAAGTGGTTCGGATGAATTTGTGGTTCCAAAAGCATCCACAGTGGCATGGTTGTTTTGGTCATTTTATCAGATTTTTATCCACTGTTGTGGTGGGGAGTATACTAGTTAGCACGGTCCAGTATGAGTATGCCACTATAACTTGCATAACGCACTATCAACGGGTGAGTTCGTGTTATTGGCCTTTTATTATTATTATAATTTAAATTCGATTTTAAAGTTTTTTTTATTGATTAATCATTTGTAATCACTTGTCAAACTTGAAGATCCGTCTTAGAGCTCTTAAACTTAAATTTTAGTTTATCAAACAAAAAATTAAACAGAAATATTTTTGAGTTTTGCTACATCTTAAAATTTCACATCATTGTTACTTACCTTAATAATTATTGAAAAATTACATAATAATGTGTATCAATTGGTTAAAAAGTTTTTAATAATTTGCACCAAAAATTGAGTTAATTGTGTTTTCCCTTGACATGACTGCTTGTGTCGCATGCATTAAACATCTCTCATCTTACTGTAACATTAAGATTGAAGAATTCTTATGGAATGATATCTATGCTACATGACACTTGAGTTGAATGCTGTTACTCAGATTCTGTGGTTTGGCTAGGTCATTGGAAGTAAAATTCTCTATGAAGGTAAGAACTGAGAAGGACATCCTATTCAAGATACTATTTTCTGTCTGAAAGTCTTACTTCCTGTCTCTGCAGTGCTCTGCCTGTAGCAGCTCTGTTTTGTTGTTCTGTTTCCACCAAAGGAAAGGAATCCACACCACTGGTCAGGACCAGAATGAGAAAGATCGGTTACTGTGGATCAAAATCATAAGATATTTGCCTTATGCTTTTTATTTAACTGCCGACAAGTTACTGAAAGAAAGAGACACAAGGTTCTTTTGTAGTTAAAATTATTTAATCGTGGTTATGTGTTATTCATATTGTTCTCTTTGTCATTCCCATCCTGTAACTTCCTCATTAAATAAGGCCTTCAGTCAACTTGCTTTACATATATTGGTATTTTACTGTACATCTTATAAAAGAGTGCTTCTCAAGGTCCTGAGGTGGGATTAGAACTGTTGAAAAGTGTCCAATATTTATTGGTATGTGGCTGGGATGGCACTATTGCGTGGGTCCTAGACACTATAAAGAAGCAATTGTTACCTTCACCTTTTGCAATTCTTCGCCTACGCCCTGGAAATGATTTGTCCAGGGTACGGCATTGGGGAATAGGGCTCTCTGCACTTGATGGACAGGATGGCTTGACCATGTTTCTACATTATATTTGCATTGCAATGCAAAATCACAAGGGAAGTTAAAATTACAGGGGAAACTCCGAAGGAAAATCAAAGAAAGTGAAGAAAAAAAAAGTCCAAGATGATCAATCTGGGTACTTCTCTTACACAAGTGTCTAGGATTGTTTCTTAAGAATTACTGACTTATGACAACTGCTTTTATAGGCATTGGATTTGATGCAAAGGTTGCATATGAATTTCATGTACTCGAGATAAATCCTGATGTTTTATCTGTTTTTTCTTTGATACTTGTTAATTCTTTTTCTTTTTCTTTTTTCCTCTTTGGTTTTTTTACCATGTCAATTGTCCAGTTAGCTGCCAATATATATTTTTTAGGGTTTTTGATAACTGTTCTATTGCTGTTACATGGTAAGAGGCCTAATTATCCAAAGTAGCCCCTCTCTTGTGCATTAGGGTGTTAGACGGAGTTGATTGAAACGGGGCCTATTTAGACCGATTATTTTAGAACTGTTTTCATCCCTGCCTTTTAGCTACAATTAGGAGAGACCATGGTGAAGATGAGCGGGTGCTTGGCAATATGATTTTGGACACGTCAACAAGTTTTGGAGTAGATCATCTCATATGTAAATTTCACATTATTAGATCATGCATAAATAATCACCATTGATCAGAAAAACAAGGATTGGACAAAGACACATAAAAAAATCTAGTTGATTGTGATTATTAATACATCATTAAGTGATGTAAAATTTATATATGAAAGATCTAAGGTGATTTCTGTGGTACTCCTTCAAATTAAAGGGGTGTAAAACTCTTCTTACTTGGCCCAATAATATTTGATTATATAGTTAATAATTATCCACATAAATAATGGCATGTCATTATTTCATTATTTAGATATTATCCCCTTTAACAATTTTTTTTTTATATTTTTACCCCAAACTCTTTGAAAAATTGTAAACTTTCGGATCTCAAACATCAAACCAATTTACTTAGTACCAACTGGAAAATGATGCAAAGGAATGGCTAACATAAAGTCCAATAAGCAACAGCAATGGATTCAATTCTAGAATTACAAATCTCCTTGACTTTGAACTTCTTGAATATGTGCATATATTATATGTATGTATAGGTTACACACATCAATATATCGAAAATTAGAGATACGATCCAATGACGCAAAGGAACCCAAATCCCATATTAATTTTATCTAAGAACAATAAAATCTTTTGACGTTGTTTTCGGATCAAAATCTAACGTTGAACACAAATTTCAACTTTTAACAATAAAAAATGATCCAAAATATAAATCAACACAAGAGTCAAGAGAAGTTGAAAAAGGTTCGAAGGAAGAAAATGGTTATGGTGGCAACGACAGAGAGGAATATAGTGGTTGGTGGACATAGCAGAATGATCGATGGATCTCAGTGACACCATTTTCTCCATCGGTTGTACTCACGAGAACGAAAGAAGAAGAAGCTTGATGGAACAAGACCCATACTTCATTGTTATCGTTTTGTGTGCCATAGAGGAATTACTATGGTCATACTCAAAATTTTCCTAGATGGAGATCTTAATTCAATTCGCAATAGTGGTTGCCAAGGGAGAAAAATGCAACTAGATTGAGCGAAGGAGATTGAGTAATTTAGGGTTCTTGAGTTTAAGTGGAAGAATTAGGGCTCTTATGTATGAATTTTGTGAAAAAAAGATTGTTTAGATATTTTAGAATTAGAATAAGGAACTTGATTTGGTGTTTGAAATTTGGAAGTTTTAAATTTTTCAAAGAGATGCAGGGTAAAAATATAAAAATAAAAAGTTAAAGGGGACAAAATCTAAATAATGAAATAATGATATATCACTTTTTATATGAACAATTATTAACCATTTGATCAAATATTATTGGACCAAATAAGAAGGGTTTCAAACCCTTCAAATTGAAGGGAGTACTATAGAAACCACCAAGATCTAAGTCCATAACTATAAGTTGTACATGCTTACTCTCCCTCATTTTCGCCCCCCTTCTTTTTTAAAGATACTTTGGTTAGTTTTTATTCTCTTATCTTGGGAATAAAGTAATCCGGGAAAAGCCTTCTTGTTTCTTGATACCTATTTTGTGGGCATTGTGATTTCTGATGCTAATTATGTCACCGGAATTTGTGAATAAATTGTGACATATATATGCCTAAGAAGGAACGAGAGTTATAAAAATAATATGGACAGAACTCGTGCGGACATGCTAGGGCTTATATGGTTATATAAGTTGATGCTAGAGACATTGAGATTCCTTATATAAACTACCAATGTGAATAAAAATTTCCGCAGTCGAGTCAATAACTTAGCTTATAGATATTGCCTTCTCTAAATTTTTATGTAAAGCATCATTTCTCAATTCTTCTTTTCATAGAGGATTCAAAAGGATTAATTTGCTCAATGTTAGGAGCTATACATGTAAGTGGAGTAGGTCTTTCGTAAAATGGCTACATTCATGATGATGATTTCAGTCTTCAATCCATGAATGATAAAATACTTCCAATCAGCTTGAATTCAATGTTTGACATGCCCACAATCTCTTAACTCCTACACTTTATATAAGATGGATCCAAGAAATTAAAGTGTGCACCGAAAATTCATATAAAAGATAAAGCTTGATTTAAACTTATCGAAAAAAAAGAAAAAGATAAAGCTTGATTTACTCTATAGGCTGGACTTGCACAAGGAAGAAGGCTAGGGGCTAGCTTATGGTAACAGGAACAGGATACAGTCTCACTTACAGTCCTTTCCCATTTCAAATTGAAGGGAAACTGTGGACCAAACAAAATATTGATGGGAACCCATTTAGCCATATCACTTACATATAGTTGCCCACAGAGATTTTTGCCCCCTCTAATCCTTTTAAAGAGAGACATATAGAGAGAATTCCACGAAGCTCCTAATACATAGGTGTACTAGCGGTGGTGTGGTAAAGTTTTTTCAATCACTATTTTGTTGGGGGCAGTTCCCATCGCTATGTATGTTTTATTTTTTTTGTTTCCAATACTTCAAATCAAAGTTTATAAGGTGAAAGTTATACTCGTGTAATTTTTGTTTAAATTATGATTTAAGAATTGCAGACAGAAATCTAAATATGCAGAACTTTTTTTAAAAGAAGACGTTCCAAATGTACAACAGGTTCAGCTTTTAAGAAGGTGAATTCGACCTATAACAATTTCTATCGAACCTTCAATAACTGTTGCCAGAAGAGCTATATCCAATGGCATTCTTGCACTACTGTTACCCTAATGTAATTTTTTTTGTTGGGTTAAAGAATATACTTGTATTTACATGACGTGTGACGTCCAATGATGTCCTAAAATCCTTTATGTAGTTTATCTACTATAACCATATTCACTAACAAGCTTTCATTTTACACGGCTATCCGCCAGGTTTAGTTGTCAACCTTCAAGAGGGAGCATATGCATGTTAAAATTGGAGGTATTTTAATTTGGATGCGTACAATCACATTCGGTCATTATTCATCAAGCACCATTAATTCTATATAGACTGCAAGGCAATAGTACACAGTAAATATCAATGTGCATTGGTTTCAACCGCTAAGATTCGTTGTCGTATGTAAATTTCACATGATTAGATCATGCTAAATAATCATTACTGATCAGAAAAGCAGGGAATGGACAAAGATACATGAAAAAAAAAATCTAATTAATTGTGATTATTAATACATCAATTTGAGGCTGTTCCCATGTAATTAATAGAATCAAATATACAAATGCCACTGTTCCAACTCACTGCTGTCATTTGCATGAACTTGGTGACCATTTTTCTTTTCGGGGGTCAGATATGACCTTTTCGTCGGTCGTGATCAGTGATGACCTTTCATCTGTGGGACTGGGACTATAACTGGGCGTTTCGTTAGTGCAAACTCTAAATGCCTTTCTTCCGTGTCCAAAAGCCCATTGGTTGGGTCCATCAAGTAGTATTAGGTACATATTCTTATTTAAATGTATATTTTTAATTGGATTACTTAACAAAAGATAATATAAAAAGTAGTATATTAAAAGATATAATTAGAAATTCTTATATCAATATACGGGATCAGTTATCATCAAACAATTTTCTTTGTTTCAACGTTGTATGCATAACTTTATTTATTTTTATCATTAGACAATTCAATTAATTATTTGTTTTGGTACATAATTCAATTAATTATTTGTCACTAAACAATTCTCTTTGTATTTAACATTGTGAGTATTGATTTAAATTCTTTAAAATAACTTGAATTTTTATAATCGATAAAATTAGATATCCATTAAATACCTTACATATACAACAAATTTACCCTAAAAAATGTATGCTAGAACACAAATATAACAGGTCCAATTATTTTTTACCTTCAGTTTTTTTTGGGGGGGATTTAATTTATATGCACTTTTATATTGTCATTCAATCATATTTTTCTATTTACATAATTTTTTGAGTAGTGAGAGTGAGGATCATCTATCATTACTTATGTAATAATATATAATTGAATAATAATGTAAAAAATACTATCAGTATATACAAATTAAACTCTTTTTTTTTCTCACCTTTAATTTCAAACATAGAAATTCAACCGTCAAGCACAATTTCAAAAGATGCACCGTACAAGTAACTATAAAATTGCCAAGTTTTGATCTCAAACCACGAAGATATCTTACAGATAATCATGGGTAGTCAACCAAGCCTAAAGAGGCAAGGAACCAAGATGGTCCATGTCTTCTGGACCTTGTACATACCAATTAACCCGTGTAAACAACATATGTAATTAACATATATATGGGTGTGGCACCATGTTTAGGCCATTATAGAATATGGTACAGTACATAGAACACACAATGCCGTAAAATTACTGTGACTGCTTCCAACACCCGTGGGATATATTGAAGACATTTTTGTGTTACTTTGTTTTATATATGAAGAGAACGAGAGAGCGTATGAATTGTATGAGTCATGGTATTGAACGTTAGACAAAATGGAGAACTAACAGTGCATAGAAAGAAAAGAAAAGAAAAGAAAAGAAAAGAAAAAATTGCAAGACGAGACTGATAGGATAGGTATGCATACAAACGTACGGGACCCATCACTTCCTCAACTCTCTATAATGCGTACACAACACATGAATGATAAATGAGCTGAGAAGACAGACACAATACATATGTGCTTGCAACTCAAGTAATCTCACTGCCCTTTCCCCGTAAAGCTTTTCTCTCTCATCTTATCTAATCCTTGTCTCCATGAGAGTATTCATAGTTCATATATACGCCTCCCCAGACAGTAGTAGACATTCATAATACGGGCACATTTCGAATTAAATGATTTAGTTAACATGGTGAGAATATTACAGCAGTAAACACAATTGAATACTCCATATATTATTTGTAGAGAAATCCCGTAGACATCTTATAGAGAGATAGACACAAAAGTTAGTTTTCTTTCTCAAAACACTCATAATCATTCAGAACTTTGTGTCTATCTCTCATATGCATGATATATCTAGCTAGTTTTTTCATCTACAAATAACACATCTTTTATTTATAAGGATGGCCATATGCATGAGCAATTGCCCAAAAATGATTAGTCACAACAGAAGTATATGGATTAAGAAAAAAAGAATTTAGCTTCTCAAGATATTTTGAATAAAAGTAACTAGAGAGTTGCTTCTACTAAAAGTGTTTCGAGAAGCCAAAAAAGGGCTAGTTTAGTTTTTTCTTTTGTTTCCATTTTTTTTTAATTGTTTTCAGAATTTTATGAAAAAAATAATAAAAATAAAAAATAGTTTCACTTATTCACAAACTTGTGAAAACAAGAAACACAAAAAATGAAAACAGAAACCAAACAATCCTTCCTTATCCGTTGGAAAGAATTTAAATCATACAAGCGCGTAAATTGTGACTTGGAGTAAAATGGGTTCAAGTACTGAAATTACCTCTTTGAAAGAAAAATTTACTTGATTGCCACCCCAACCTTGTGTGGATAAATTCTTAAGCAAAAATAAAAAGCATAATTCCTGTAAATATATGCTAGAATGCCTTAGCTTTGTGTGTTTGTTGATTTTTTATTTTTTATTTTTTGGGTCAAATTGACTTATCAATGCTGAATATTTATTCAAAGAGCAATTAAAGCCGAAGCATGGATTTCAACACTCTTGAATTTCAGTGACTAGTGACCGCAAGTTTGACCGCATAAATTTTCTATTAGAGTATGAAACAAGCCACAAAATCAGATAGCAGTTACGGTACTTGGTTGTAATTAACCTATGAGTCCGCGAGAATACCAGTGAAATATTACAATTCAAATCATGGTAGTTAATTATTTTCAATGTAAAAATGCATCGCAACTACATACTAGTTATCTGTGTATCCTCGTTTCTTTCGATAGATTTCTTTTTTATTTCTTTTTTGGATAAATTCAATTCCATCAATTTTGATTCGAATGTAGTATCTTTAAACTTATAATATAAATTTTTTCATCAGAAAATTGGCTCTCTGTGTATTGAAATTAGATGAGGAATAAATAAGTGTTATAATTTATTTCGATTAATGAAGTATTCGCTTTGCAGTTTGTAGTGCTTTGTAGTAAGCATATCTTCAAGTTGAATTTCGCATTCGTAAAATAATAATAACCTCCATTAAGATTAGAGGATATTATATATAATATCTTTCAATTTTTAAAAATATATATTAACCTTTTTTTAAAATATTATACCCAACATCCTCGTATCTTGTAAACGTGATATTAAACACCTCTATAAATATGATATTGACCTTCTCTAAAAGCAAATAAGTGTAGGTATAAAAAATTGATAAATGCTGTATATAATATTATTGAGAAGCAGAGAAAGATTCCTATAATTGTAGGCGAGATAATATATGCTTGCTATATATGTTGCCCTCCCCAGCACAAAAAAAAAAAAGAAAAAAGAAATAATACTACGGTATTGGGGAAAAAAAAAGTGTGCGAGTAAATAATAAAAAAAATGTTATAACAATCTATTTTAACTTTGTTCAAAAGTTTGACACGTTCTTTTGACTGCGTCTAGTATTTATCAAAATAATAAATACATTGAATTTTTGTTTGGAAAATTGTTTCCTGGATGGTCAGTGGGAAAAACAGTTGAAACGATAATAAATTGATGATGAAACTATCCGCAATAAAGGTATCCCTTTGTTTCCCTTCTTTAAAGAGACCAACTTTGTGATGAAACGATCCCCGAGTATAGCTGTGTGTGTAAGTGTCTCTGTCTGTGTCTGTGTGCTCTTTCTCTTTCTCTCTGTTCCATTTCCCAAGAAACGTCAGATAGTCGTCATTTACTATACTACTGCCCACTGATATCTTCCTCTTTTACATGTTGTTTACTTTTCAATTTCCAAATGCTAAAAAAGATCTCCAATTCTATTAGTATTTGCATTATCACCATCACTATGATCCAAACTTTTCCAAAGATGGTTTCTGAATTTTCAACAACTTTAAAAGCTCCATAAATACGTTACACAAAAAACACACACACACCACTCACACACATCTATACAATTTTTCTCTTTATCTATTTTCCAGGTTTGGTTTTGCATCAGCTTGTGCATACAGACATCTGGGTCGTCATGATAATGGAAACATAATATCTATTCTCTAGGAAGTGTGACAGAGAGAATCCCTAGCCAGCTTCTCACTGCTTCTCTCGTTAACTGTTCCAGCACAACTTTTAAATTAATCTCTATATCTATCTATTTCTTTCATCTTCTCCTTCACCCCCTTCTTCATTCACTCTTTCACATATGCCTCAGCAGCTTCAGCAACTATAGCTAGTGCATGACTTTAATAATACTCATGGCTGGCATTTCACTACACAACAAAATATAATAAATTCAACAGTTACGTTTCAAAGGCTAGATAGCTAGCAGCTCACATCAATATCATATGATATAGTATATTAAAATGAATGATTTGGATGTATGTTTAATGTGTAGTGGTATATGATAATTTAATTATAAAAATTGTAAGGGTGAAAACTTATTACCTTTGTAGTTTATTACTGCATTTACTTGGTTACTGTTGATTTACCTGCAGTACAATTTTTTCTTTCGGATTCATGAAAATGGTGCCCTTCAATTTTCACCAGTGAATTGAGAGAGGTTCCCTTTCCCTATGATTTTCACCAGTCTGAAAAATGGGTTAATTCAAAAAAGCTGAAAGGACTTCAGAGAAGGGGTAGGGACTAGGGAGGGATGTTGTGCCTTTGAAGCCCTAGAAAGACCTAGAGGCAGAGCTGCTGGCTGAAGAGTACTGCACATAGGGAAAGAATTTCACATCTGATAGGTTTTCCTTTCACTGTACATGCTAGCTTTCAGCTCTCTTGCCCATGAGAAATGAACATTCGGGGGATGATTAGCCATTTTATTTTATTTTATTTTATTTTTATTAATAATATATTCATATTCTTCTCAAATCTTTGAAATGCTAATCTCAAATTAATTAATTAATATTGCAGAAAACTATAGAGACTTGGACTTGGGGTTTGCGAATGACTAATTGTGCATGCGTGTCCAAATCCTCTCTCTCTATCTGTGCCTGTGAGATCGAGAGATCAAGGGCCAGGTTACATGGGGAGAGGGAGAAGTCTTTTTTGAGTTTTTAGAAGAAGAAAAATAATAATAAATCTATATGTGCATCATCCTGCGAACTGAATTTCTTTTTTCTTGTTTTTTTTCCCCCTCATTTAAAGAATATAACTCAATGACCATGTCAAAAAATTCAAACTCATTTTTTAGTGCCCTTCAGTCTTCAAGCTTGAAACTGGGAAGAAGCCATATCATAAGGTCAGTCACGGGTGTGATGGAAACAAGGTTAGAAGTACAAAAGGTATACAGAAGTACATATATGATCTTAATAGGAACGGACAACAATCATATTATTATATAATTAAGTAATAGTGATCATTAGAGCTGGAAATTCTCTTACCTTGAAAATAAACAGCAAATTAAAGAGCCTTCTTTTTGTGTATGATCTGAAAGAAAGATTCAAAACTGGAAAAAAAAAAAAAAAAAAACACAACATACGTAGTAAGTATATATAATTCAAGAAGTAGAACAGAAAGACTTACCAACCTATATACATATATGGGGGCCAGATATGAAGATCGTGATCTTCATAAACAGATCCAAATTAAGCAGCAGTAGAAATAGCAAAAGTTGGCTGGGGGGAATGAAGCCTGGTCCGAGAATCATTTAGGGTCAGAAGGGGCACAAAAAAATTTCCATTAGTTACCCTGGAAACTTTCACCACTGAAAGACTTCATCAGTGCTAGATCCTCCATGACCTCGAGCCAGACAACATTCCTCTCAGCCTAACCTTTGCAGGGCTATAGCATGGCCAGTGGTAACCAACTAACCATATATATACACGACATGAAGACGCAGCACCTCATATATGTTTGAAGTTGTTGGAACTTCAAGAATAAAAGAAATCCAAATGAATAAGGACACACACATATATAGAAGAAATCACCCCAACAAAACACAAGTTTTGAGGGGAATGAAGCCTGGTCCGAAGCCTTATAGTTCTTCCCACTGAGAACCTCCTTTGTGAAAAGCCTCGAGCCAGCCAACATTCCCCTCAACACCAACTCCATCACTCTGAAAACCCTAACCCACATAGCTTCTTATATATAGGCACGAGAGAGAGAGAGAGAGAGAGAGAGAGAGCAAAGAGCACTGACTCACACCACACTAATTAATGGTGATTTTTATTTTTAGTTACCCTTCCAGATGTTCCTAGTTCCCATATTAGCTTATGCAAAATGGCATTTAAACTAACTGCAAAGGTCCAAGATAAAGTAAACAAAACCCAAAGCAATGTAGTTATCCAACAATTCCAATTTACCAAACACCACTCACCACCCCTACAAGGGACCTGACTAGGACTGAGATTGAGGAGAGGCCCCTCCTTCATTACTATATGTAATTCTATAATAATATAATAATGGTAATTTATATTAATATAACACATAGTTATAGCTATAGGCTCAAAAAGTAGCATTTTTTTTTCATTTCCTATGCGAATGACCTGCTGCTGCCGGTCAACCAACCGACCTGTTACCTGCTACCACCAGTTGCCACCCAGTCAAACACACACAACAAGACAAAGTGGGGTAGCTTTAATGCGATTCTTTCATCATTACCTTATTATTTTTAGCCTTTTCCAAACCCTACTTTCAAATTCTCCTGTACGATCACATACCCGCACGTCCACACCACAGTCCACAGTCACACTCTCATCTTATATTTTTCTTTTTCCACTTTTTTTTAACCCAAAAAAAAAGACTTTTCTTCAACCCTCCTTCATTCGCTCTCCCTGAGGATCTGGATGGTATTGTTGAGCTGGGATATTAAAATTTCGGTTTAAATATGTTTTTAATCTTTGAAAATGTTACGAATTTTGATTTTGATCCCTATAAAAAATAAATTTTTGTTTCCCGATCATTATTTCGTTTGATTTTTTATCCCCATATCAAAATTTCTAAAAAAATATGATAATTTAATTTAAATCCTTTAGAATGTTAATTTAAATTTACTAAAATCAATTATCATAATTTTTTAGGGACTAAAACCAAATTTTTTGGAAATATTTAGATCTATATCAAAATAAAATTTTTATAGAGACCAAAGCAAAATGTCTTGGAAAATGGTTTGATCTAAATCGAAATTTTATTTTATAGGAACCAAAACAAAAATTCACAATATTTACAAAAACAAAAAATATATTTAAGCTTAAAGTTTCTCTACTTTTAAACTACTCCACAATTTCTACCACACGTTTATCTTTTTGGTGATCAATACTATCATAAGTAATCTTAAATTACAATGTTTAAGAGATGTATATTTTTTTTGTGCACATCACTTTAGGGTCTGTTTGGCATGTGTGATAATATAAAATCTGATTGTATAAAGCCTGATAAAATTTTAATATTATATAATATTTGATATGTCACTTATAAGATATTGTATTATATATAAATATAATTTATATTGAAAATTATTTATTTATATATTTTTAATATTTTTCATAAATATAAAAAATGTGTGAGAAAGAGAAGAAGTTTTTATACATCGAAATCCAAGTAGACCTAATATCATATTTTGATATTCGATTGTGTTATATATTATATATAATTATTTTTATTATATATAATTAAATTTATATTAAATATTATTTATTATTGTTTGTATATTTTAATAATAAATTTTTACTTCTATATTTTTATATTAGTTTGAATAGTTATTTTATAATTATTTTTTAAAAATATTTATTTATTATTAAATAATATTATTTTTATTTATTTACTCAATAATTATTTTTATTTTAATAAAATATGTTAAAAAAATAAAAAGTGAAAGAACCTATGGCCTCCCTGGACTAGATTAAGTTATCCATCATTTTGACGTATAAAAAATGTTTGATGGATAAGGTTATATAATATGTTGACTATACCAAATAACATATAAGGTTATAATGTATTATATTATCTTATTTTATTATGTCTAATATGGCATACCAACTACACCCTTAGCATATATACATAACTAACCTTGAAAAAACATACACACTTGGCAAAATTTAAGTAGTAAGATAGACAATGAAAAAGAAAATCTACTTTAAATTAGGGTTGTTTTTAAAATAGAAAGTAAAGGTCATTCGAGATTTGACTATTTAGTAAATTATGATTAGATCCATTTTATTTTTTATTTTTCACATCTATCTTTCATAGGAGATAGTCCTCTTCAAAGTATAGTCGAATATTAAATATAAGCATCTCTCTTAATTAAGATTCATACAATGGTTTCACGTTATAGGAAACTAGCTCCTTCAATTAAACCTAATCCCTGTTTGTTGCTATCTATTTTATTAATACAAGAACAAAAATAGTTGTAGAGATAATGGAATGGTTTGTCTTTTGTATTGCAAGTGAATATCAAGACCTTATGCCATGAGGTGTAGGGCCATTAAAATGGACCAAATCCATTTATTTGCTAAAAATAAGTGGGTTAAACTTAAAAAATAATGACTTATTTAAATTAGCATGTTTTCGTCCCGGACCCATTGCGCGGTTAATGGGTCAACCCGTTTATCCGTATTTTTTTTTTAGAAAATAAGTATGAATTTAAGATATAAAAACATAATTTAGTAATCAAATTTAGACTATTCTCACTTTTTTTTTTCAGTAAAGAATAAGAATTTGTCTTTTTTTTTTTAAAAAAATCAAAATCAATGTGTATTATGTGTAATCAAATATTTGGAAGCTTAAATAGTAATTTGAAAAAAAATGGGTTGACTTGTTTAAGACCGGTCTTAAACGGGGCATGTCACCTTAATGTGATCCGTGGGCTAAATGGGCCGGGCCAAAATCAGGCAGGTCGATCATTTGACAGCCCTACTTGAGGTGCTTGAGTCAAAATGGGTCTTTAGCAATTTTGCTAAAAATGAATGCAAATATTGGTGTGAAAAACGGGAAGTAAAGCTACAACACTAAAACAGAGGTGAAGTTACATGAATTCTGTGCATTTTCATTAATATTCTAGGTGGCAAGAGAGATTATAGGTTTACTGGGGTCATGACTTCTAGTATGGCTGCTGATTTCTGATTTTTGGGAGGCAGAATTCTGTTTAGATGTATTTAATGTTCTTTTCATATGTTTTGTTCTTGACTTTGCTCTTTAGCAGTTCTTGACTTTGGCCAAAATTAAAATACAATATTTTACAATTTTAATTATAAATTTACTAGAAAATTATGGATCATTATAAATTAATTTGTACATTACAACTTACTTTCTCTCTCAATATTTTTTAAAGTTAAATTATTTTGCAATTTCCTGTTAATAAAAATCTTAAATAGGCCCTTAATTAGTAGTTGTCTGCCATTTAGAATCTGTTAATTGATACTAGTATTTACAATCATCCATAGGTCATTCTATGATGATAAATGTTTTCGTGCCTGTTTGTTTCAACACCAAATCGGTGTCTGTTAAAAGGAAGACAATATTTGGAATTCGTGTTTTTTCCATTTGGAAAACTAAAAGACAACGTCAAATAAAACATTGAGAGAATCAAAGACTTTTAATGACCCCAAAAAAAAAGACTTTTTAATTCAAAATGTTTAGGACTCACACCATTAAACCCTGCCCATACATTAAGAGTAAGCATTCCGTTTAATATCACAAAAATGAGTTCAAATAATTCTGTATTGTTATTATATCATGTTACCAAGTAAGTTATTATGTTCCTTTTTTTTAAAAAAAATTACTTGTTGAACAAAAAACATGTAGAAAAGGGAGCTAATGCTATATGTATATAGAAATAACTTGTATCTCCTCATCCTTAGAGCATGGTGTATAAATGCTGTGTGATAAGTTCCAACGCAGGCTGACAACTTAATTACATCAAAACACCTTTTGTCTGAAACGAGGCTCAAACAACAAAATGCCCTATTCTTGTATGTGCGAATGCTAATTATTCCAATCAAATTAATTAGGAAAAGGTTCTCCTATTCAAGTATAGCAAAATTAACAATGGCGAATCTATCTATATTTTTAATAATTCAGAGGTGTTAATTGTTATATTATTTTATGGTTTTTATTTATTTCAAATTCAAATTTATTAGAGTCTTACGTGGGTATATGCTTTTTTTTTATCTTATGATAATGAGTAATAAGACTTATGGTGTTTTCTTTTAAACTATGTGGTATTAACTTTAAAAACTTGTTTTCCTTGACTCTCGGCTGAGTATGTTACATTGTTGACTTGTAACCATGTCTGATGATAGTGCAAAATCAAGTGGTTTTGGTTTTGAGATGTAATTTATCCTAATAAACTTGTTCAGTTTTTGGCCCCACTAATTCTTAAGTGAAAGAATCCCTTTATTATAGCAACTTGATTCTACCTATATGAGTACAATGGTTTTTTAAGTGCTAGAGCTATGTGAACGTGGGAATGTGTAACTACATGTTGAGATACACCCCCGCAAGCACAGCATTATTTTCTCCCATGATCTGAGTCTTCCTTATCTATATTCAACCGACTTCAACGTTACAAAAATTTTAGAAGATATATATTTCTAGTTGCTTTTAGGGACTAACTACTATTCTATTACTTCTTCTTTTCTGCCTCATCTTATCTTCCTATTCTTGATTTTTCTATTTCTCTCTTGCATTAAACACAAAGATAATACCTTGCCAGTTCTTGAGATTCTGATTCTACTAGAAGAGCCTGTTGTACCTTGAGGGATATCTACTGCACTGAAATAATCCATCTACTGCACTGAAATAATCCTTAAGGGCAGTGCAAATTTGCATGCCCCATTCTTGTATGTGTGAATGCTAATTATTCCAGTCAAAGTAATTAGGAAAAGTTCTCCTATTCAAGTATAGCAAAATTAACTCTGGTGAATCTATCTATACTTTTAATAATTTAGAGATTTTAATAAGGAAAGTTTTACACGTGTCATTTGTCTATCGATTTGTTATCCCACTACTTTGAAAATCTTTCTTTTTATGGAAGCTTTATTAAAATATATTATCTATTTTTTTTATTGGTTGAAAGTGTTGCCACATATTTATTTTTCATTCCACTTTCTTAAAATTTTTACTACATTTATTACCTCCTCTACTTTCACTAACAACTTTTTCAATCAAAATTAGAATATAATTACTTCCACTAACACATTCGGTTTATTTTAAATATAATTGCATTTTGATTTTTTTTTAAACATATAATTTAATTTTTTTCGGATAAATAGTTTTATTTTCCAAAAAAGTTTATATATATATATATGTTAATTTTTTTTCAAATTTCAAAATATAATATAAAATAAAAATATTCTTGATTAATTGTAAACAATTGTCCCCAATTATTTTTGTAATTTAAAAGGTTGTTATGATACAAAAACTCATTGAGTTATAATATGAAACAAAATTTTGTATTTTTTTTATTTAAAATTGCTTTAATATGAAGCCAAAGAATATGGAAAGAGAAGGAAATGGAATAAATTTTTCCTAAGTTCAATCCTCACTAAAAAATTATTTTGTTGTATTCTTATAAAAAAATATTTTTTCAATAATGTGTTATATGAAATACTTTTATAAAATTTCTTCTTTAAAATTATTTTACAATGAGTTTGATTGAAAAAAGGGGAGGAAGAGAGAAAAATTAATTTTTTTAGTGGTCTTTTTTATCACTTAAAAGTTGAAAGTATATATTCTTATATAAGGAATAGCTTTATACAATATTTTTTTAAAAAAATTACTTTATGAGAGGGAGAGGAAAACTAAATTCTGTTTTAATTGTTCAATTTTTACTTAAAAATTTAAAGTGAATATCCTTAATAATATTTAAATTACTTTACTAGAAGTTGGATAAAGGTTAGACAAAAATCAATTGATTTTTTTTATGAGTTGTTTTATCCTTACTTAAATAATAACAAGTATATATTTTTATCAAATAAATTACATTTTCAATAATAAGTTGTGAAATAGAATACTTATTTGAATTTTTTTTCTTTAAATTCATTTTAATATAAAGCTGAAGAATGAACAATGAGAAAAAAATAATTAACTTTTTAATTGCTCAATATTGACTTAAAAATTGAATGCAGATATTCTTAGAAAATAATTAATATTTTTAATAATAAGTAACCAAAGAAATGGGAGGGAAAGGAGATTTTTTTTTAGTTGCTCAATCCTTATTTAAAAATTAGAAGTACATATTTTTATAACAAAATAATATTTTTAATAACGATTTATTATATGAAATAATTATTAAAAATATTACTTCAAATATTTTATTCAATACAAATTTCATAATTATACTTTCTTATTTATATAATTATTTTATTTTACACAATCTAGATTTTATAATATTTTGAATTAATTTATATAATATTTTTGTAATTCAAATTCTATAATTTTTTTATTAAACCTAAACCTATACAATAAAATAAATTTCCAACATTAAATTATATATATATATATAGGAAGTATATCATATGAGAGCAGTGGTTTATTATGAGAGTGAGATGAGCAAATCTTGACTATTGGATTTTACTTGAATGATCAAGATTAAAACATAAAGTCACATGACTTTTTTAAGCGATCATGTACCCTTTAAACAATTTTAAATTTTGACCATCCATATATAGTTATACGGCCCGAATTTGCTTCTCTCACTCTCATAATAATCCACTTCTCTCATGTAATATACTTCATATATATATATTTGATGTGTATGATATATTTCTTGAACTAATTATTTGATGTGGTAAGTTAGTGCTCTCAATTTTATCACTTTGGAACATAGCAAAAATACGGTTTGGTAAAGGCATAATCTAGTCTTGAAGTTAAATGTTGAATTGAAGTTTGATAGGAACTCTGCTTTAGTTTCATTTTATTTATCAGTTAGTGCAGAAAATTTAAATTTTCCTTTTTTTTTGGTGTAGTTTATTTTTTGTTAAAAAATGTTAATTTTTCTCAATTTAATGTATACAACTCTATTTTTCTCTTTGTGTAATATTTAATGGTTATTGAAGTATTAGTTTTAGGAATCATTCTTTGTTTTCTTTATTAGTGATGAATGATGATTCATACAGGAAGAACATGCATAATATATTAGATTATTGATTTGTAAAGGGGGAACCAAGAAGTATATATGATCTTGGAAAAAAAGATGGCTAATCCTCAATTGACAGCAAGGTGATGTGCTATAATCTATATAAGATACTAGAAAGTCAGTTCAATGGAGGGGCTGATAGGTGTTTAATGTAGTGGGTTTAGATTGAATTCAATGATATATGAATTAAGTAGATTTGCAGTGAAAGGATGTTAACTCAAGGAAATAAATCTATAATGTTTCATTTGCTATAACATATGGTGTGTGGTTTCCAATTTGAAGCAGATTTTATGGGGTTAATTTAATCATTCTTACATTTATGAGTTACGTTAATTAACTCTTAGTACATATTCTAACTCCTTTTTTTTTGTTGGTATATATATATATATAGAGAGAGAGAGGTTAGAGTCTACTATATTTTCTTTTATATTTATATAGGATTGTGAGATAAATCGTTGATATAGTTTTTTTTATGTATTAGTGCTCTATTAAATTTTATTTAATTAGTTTTTGTATCCAGCTATAATTGATGTATTTCTTATGTCTCCATATTAATGTATTGAAAATATTATACATCAGTCTATAACTATATTTTATTATTATATATAAATTTTGATTATGTACCAATTTTTAATACTCTTAAATTAATTTAAAATATGATAATTTTCTTTGTACTTAATATTTTTTAATTATAATATAATTAAAAAATTATATTATCTTGCGCATTGCACAAATTCAAAATACTAGTATGCATATAGTTAGATTTTAAGGAAGGACTTTTTTTTACTTTTCTGGATCACTTCTAATGGACTAAAGTTGAAGATGGATTAATTATGGTTATGTAGAGATATGTTATTTACTCTTTTTTCTTGTTTTTCCATCACTGCCCGAGAAGTACTATGTGTAGAATCGCTTTTGAAATTTCTATGTGAATAATTTTTGGATTTAATTTGTATGCATCAATAATGTAAAATTATTTTACAGTGTCATCTAATCATATTCTCCCATTTGTATGATTTTTGGAGTAATAGGGGTGAGGTTCATGCATGTTTGCTTATATAACAGCACATGATTGGATGATAGTGTAAAAAAATTTTATACTGTCAATGCATATAAATTAAACTCATAATTGTTTTTGTTAGTAACAATTAAATAATTATTAATTATTATATATTTAATAAATCATTTAAGACTCTTCATAGTTCATTTTATTAGTTACTTTAACTATATGCACATGAGAATTCGTAAACTCAAATTTAATCGAAGTTTAATCTTGGAATATTTTTACTAGAGTATCATTACTCAATTTTTAACACCAAATTAATTCATTATATTAATGTCACGATATATTTCTTAATTATTGGTATGCTAGAATATTGTAATGATATAAAATTGAAAAGTTAACAATAATTATTTCATTTATATGTGAAATGATAAATATTATGGACCAAAACTTCTTTTTTTCTTAAAATGACAGATAAAATAAACAAAAAAAAATATTATGAAAATTATGAATCAATAAATATTTAATACTTTAACAGAAGTACTCCTCAACAAATAAATTACAATCTCATTATTTGTATATCAAAATTAAACATCAAATATGACATTTCTTTTATAATGATATATGATTTATCTAGTCTACTTCGACATATGTTATACCTAAGCATCCGCCAATTCTTACGTTAGCATACGAGATTTATATAGCAGAGATATTCACAAAATATCTTTTACAAAAAATATAAATAAGGTAACGAAAACAACCTGAAATTGAATCAAGCACGAGTGGTAAGTTCATTCTGTCGACAGTTGGTCTAAATACTCACATCTTGTTGTGTAACGTTTGTAGCTCTCCTCTCATCGTACGATACTATGCACGTAGGGGCCTTCTCCGTTGTGCAAATATGGGTGCACATTTTAATTCAGCAATTCTTTCATGAATAATGAATGTATGAAAGGGGTTTGTTGCCATTTCAATTTCTTTTCCGTTGCTTTTGGAAGTAAATACAATTTTCTAAACAAAGTACGTGCACCAATTATACAAAATTTATATTTTTGAAGGAAAAGGTATCTCAACGGACTAAAATTCTTCCTTTTCTAAACAAAATTCTTGAATTCGGAATTCGTTTTAGAACTGTAAAGGATTTAAATTCATGTAGCTTTTGTATGAAAATTAATTGTTTATTCTATAAAACAGGTCATTAGAAAGAAAGCAAATAAGAAATCTTCAGATGAGAACCACTAGAATTTGAGATCGAACGGTCAAATATTTGAGCAAACGCGTAGAACCATAAGCTGTAAGAACCGAGGGGAAGAACATAACTGACATCGCAGCGCACATTCAAGTTACCAATATCAGCACATAACTTATCTTACACCGTGATGATACACTCATTGCATACAATATTATTCACATCATGAACAACTTTACACCCTCCTAATAAACATAAACGTGCAGTGTGACAATGGAGTTAGCTTAAATGGTGATTATTCGAATCAAGAATTGTTGTAACTGGGGGTTTTGTGTATTTTTATTTATTTATTTATTTTTCTCGTTAAAGACTATCGTTACGACACAGCAAAACCTAAAGAAGAAGAATGCATGTGAGTCAAAACCGCGAGGGGAAGGATGAAGGGCTAGGATTAAAGGAGCATGGTACGCTGCAGGGGTGGCCACGTGATCCCATTGAATGCTCGTTGGTACGGCCGGGGGGGGGGAACAGGAGCACGTGGACACCGGGTTTCGTGAAGAGAAAAGAGGGTTCAGGGGTTGGGGTACACGTGGGGGACCACCATTGGCAGATGAGATGTTATGTTTGGTGTAGGGACCACACCACCTTCTCAATTATGGGGTCATCATTGTGCTCGTCACCACTGGGTAACTATCGACGTTGCGGCGATGCATTGCGCATTTGCCGGGCCCTTCACTTCTCTCCTCTCTAACTATTCATATCATTCGGGTCGGGTGCATACTCCACTTGCCCACATTCTCTCTAGGTTCACTCTTTCTTCTTCACTCCACCGGCACCTAGAGTCAGTTACTGTGTTGTACTTGCTAGGGGACCCATTCTTACTGAAATGAATAGTATCAATAGACCAATTCGACACTTTCAAACATAGAAACAAAAGTTAAGAATAAAAAACTGATATTGAAAATACTAGTATTATGAATAATAATATAGCCTCCTAATGAATATTTGTGGATATTCTCATAAATATTAAATGAAGTAAAAAATAGATATAATTAATGTCTTAAAATCTTAAAAAATAATCAATTTTTTCTTTATTTAATAATTATGAAGATATTTAGAAAAAATTGTTACATATCAATGGAGACACACACTCTCGTTAACATAAATAAATTGCTTTTATAACAATTGGAGAGGGAGAGAGAGAGAGGTTGCATCAACTCACTTCATCTCTCAATTCTCGAGCCATAAAACTCAACAGAAAAGTAATGTCCCAATGTTTTGACTTATCAGCGCAGACATTTATTACCATTTACTTTATTGTAATATCAAGGTGTGTGCATTCAAACGATGGAATTCAAAGATGTTTTAGCCTCGCCAGTTGCCACAGCTTCAAAAGCAGCTGAGCTTGCAATTTCCACATGAAAATCATACCAGAAATTTTATGTTTAATAGGATAATTAGTAGGTCATTGTACCCTTACTATAGGATGTTAAGGGGGCCCAATGGAAACTGAACTTCAGTACCACCGCAATGCCATTATGCCATTATGATGTTCTAAAAACCATGTTACTTTTCTTTCAAAATAAAAGAGTTAGGTCTTACATTAATTAGGCAAGGGGCAAGGGGCCAGGACCGAAATCTGCTTCATTTCTGACTACTGTCATGCCATATTAATTGTTCTCACCATCTTGTTGTTAGCCACACCACAAAGACGAAAGTCAATTAATATCGATAATTAGCTCAGCGAGGTACCATGTTACTGGGATTCCCATTCCCACATGGATCATGCTTGATGTATATAATGCCCTTTATTGCGAATTGCAGAACCAAACATCAGTTATAGGATCCATACACAACATACAAATAGAAAAGAGGATACCTTTTCAATTATGATGCTACAAAAGCATCTACCCGTAGGGTGACAACTAACAAAATATATAGGCTCATATAGTTGCATCACCAACTATGATTTACTTGAACCATCCGGCTAATTTTTCTCGGGGAACAGACCAAATGAAATAAGCAGTAACCTCTGAAGTATGTAATTTCCCGTAACTCAACCCAAAAAAAGGAAAAGGGAAAAAATGAACAATTATTTCTCATCTCTGCTCATCATTCTCATTATTTGATATGTACATGAAGGAAACTCATTTACCTATATGCGAGAGCGTCTTCTTTCCTGTGAAAAAAATTATACAACAGATGGACAATATATTCCTCACTTTAGACATGCTGCAGCGTATTGGAGCCTATTGGATGGGTTGGAAGATGCAAACTTAGCTGATATGGTGATGTATGGAAGATACACGGCATTGGCAATACAAAGAAATGAACAAATGCATGACATCCACCGGGTGATGTATCACACGTTTCTGGATTTTGTTGATGAATTGCAGATAATTATGAATTATTGGAGCAGTCAAACTTATGTATATTCAAGTATAGCACCTGTATGATTGAACCCACACGAAACTTGCAATGCTTTCACTTCGTCTCCAAAACAAACTCTTGTAGGATTTATATAGTCCACATCACTTCCTTGACCCTGAATTGAAAGCATAAACTTCATTTTTAGTCATGCATAGCAGAGAATGGTATACTTGGACAAAAACTAATCAAATTATGAAAGAAATACACCGGCTAACTGTAATCAGACTGCACATTCCTCTAAGATTGTGTGAAGTCTTATTTTGAAGAAGCTTCTAAGAAAAAGTATGTGTGCGTGATTCCATATACAAAAGGAATCATGACTGCGTGCAATGCTTTGTTACTTCAAATAAATTATTCATTTCCTTTTGTCATGATCTGGTATTCTGATTTCTGACCATCGTGTACATCTGTGTAACCTGTTCTTGATAAATACTTCATAATACAAGGCATCAGAAATTATGAGATGTAGCAGTTTACCAGTTGTCCACCCGAAGAATATCCAGCTTCAGAGAAAGTCCCATTGGAACCTCCCCAGCCCCATGTGAAGACTCCTCCTTCTGAAAGTCAATGAAAAATTCAATAACAAATGAGCAACAATAGAATCCTATTTTGCAACCACCAGCATAGTACAAACATTATGTGTAAGGCAGACAAGTAAGAGGAAGTTACAAATTAAATCAACAAACAAATTCATAAAAGCAAATTGGAAAAAGTTCATCCCCACAATAGTACAATCTCAAAGGTGCTATGCATTACATCAAATCTCTACATAAAGCCTGCAGCACCGTCAAGAAATCTATAATGGATGTGCCTGTTTCCATGCCAGGAAAAGCACTTCTTCACCTTTAAAACAAAACAAGTATGCCACAAAAACATACTGGAAACGAGAAATGATTTTCTTCAGGAGGCATAAAACTGATTATTAACTTTCGTGCCCATGCCATCTCATTTCTTTAAAGAAACTCAACTGGCTAACTGCCTATTTTAACTAATGTAACAAACAGTATAACTGCGTATAGGTGGACTACGGATATACTCCAGCATATAAGCTCTATATCTCCTGTGATATAGTGAATCACAGGTTTGATGCCAAGACAGTTATTTTCTTCTGTGTATTCCACCCTTTCATTCCTTGCCACGGTTGGGGCCCTGGTCTTCCTTCAAAATCGGTCATAATTATTTCTTGCATGATAATGATCTTCCATTCATTTGCCTCAAAATTCTTTGAACACATCAAACTTTTTCAAAAAGATGCTAGGCAGACTAATTAACTACAAATGACAAGCTTGCTTTTACTGATTCCCATAGCATCTGCCTATCTGTTAACTCCTTTATTATTCTTGTGAATGAACCTTTCTTGTGTAATATGGCTAACAGTTCATAGGCTTTGGCCAGTAGTCCCCTCCCGCAGCCGGTCTAAGTTTGCTTTTTTATGCCAGGCCTCATGACTTCATTGGAATTTTACTTTTAAAGGAAGGCGAATAGCAAATTCCCTTATCATTTGAGTCAACATCTATTGGAAAATTAATAATATGCCTGCCTTCAAGGAGCATAACTCTTGCATCTTTATGGAAATTTCTTTGGATGAGCAGTTCCTTTAGGCTAAAGATTACGAGTTCGGCTTTTACTTGGTGTGAACCCCATGACCTTTTAAAAGGGGTGTCCCTAATAGAGATATGTTACAGGATCGGGTAGCTTTGCTCCATTGATGTTTCTTTGTTCTCTTTGGCATGTTTCTTCTTTCTCTCTTTCAAGAAGGACCTCTTATCGTCCTAACTCTTTGTAATTATCTTCTCTGTCTTATTGAATGTCATCTTTTATACCCAAAAAAAAAAAAAAAAAAAAAAATCCTTCTTTACACATTAATTTGACAAGAAAAAGCACTCAATCACAATTTTTTTTTCTTTACTGTTGAAGGAAAGAACCTACCAGAAATGGCTGCTGTATGCTTCCAACCACAAGAAACCTGGCTAACAGAAGACTTCAAGAATGGCCCTCGAACCTTTTCAGGTACATGAATGACATCTGAGGAACTAGGTAAAAATAATTTGAAGAATCAAAACACTAGCATGCAGGCACAAAAAATAATGGAAATGTAGAAAATAAAAATGTCCAAGTGTAGAAGTATACCCAATCCCAAGGCAGCCATTTTCATTTGAACCCCATGTATAAAGCTCACCAGAATCTATAGAAAAGAAGCAAATAGAATGAATCAGTAATCCAATGATTACAATAAGCACATAGTTAAAGTTCAGAAACAGATGAATTACTTGTCAGGACACAGTTATGATAGCCACCACAAGCAACTTGTTGTGAGTATGGAAGTTCATTAATTAAGGATGGTTTTGTTGCATTGCTCATCTCCTTCAAGATCTGAACATTTTGATTGAATAAAATAGTAGTCATTACACGTATTAGATGATTGCGGGGGGAAAAAAGAATCAATCATTCGTTGTTACTGATTGAGCGTACCAATTTGTCTATCCCTCTTTCACCAAATATATAAACAGAACCATTTTCTGCAACATTTACATGAAGGGAAAAAACCAAGGGTTAACTCCCAATGAAGAGTGCAGCCAAGGAATGAAAAGAGAAAATCAAAAAGATATTAAAAATAAATTCAATTACCATCAGTACAAGCCGAATTTAGCAACCCAGCAGCTACATATTTCACCTAAACATATATATACCAAGAATGATGATAATCATAAGTTTGAAGCAGTAAATATCTGATAGCACACCCTCTCTTGTGATTAGGCCCCCAAAGTGCAATAAGGTCTATTATAGAAAGAGGTACAAATATGCACCCTTGGGGTATTCTAGGAAGCAACCAAATCAGCAGCAAATTGAGGAATTGCATCGGAATGAGGAATTGGGCCTAACAGTGGGCCCCACTGTGGTCTAACAGAATTGTGCTGAGCTGTCCCATGAGGATCCCGAGAGATTGTGGGTGTGGAATATTTGTATGGGAAATTTGGGGGAGTGGGAGGGAGGAAAGGAATTGGGAACTAGACTTGGGAGAGTCTTGAGCCTCTCTGACACTCAAGGATTATCTTCTTCATATATTGCTATACTGTGTCTTTTCTTCCTCTTCCTCAAGTAACTCTACACTGGGTTTTACCTGAAAGAATAATAATACTTGAATTCTTCTTCTATTTCTATTATCTGTACCAGTAGCTTATCAACTGGTATCAGAGCCTTCCATCATGTCTCTTAGATGCAATCGAGCGGCACGAGTCGTGGGTGATGCTGGCATTGCAGTGTTCGCCCAGGACTAGTCAAAGGGGCTAGTGCACAGCTAGCTCGCGTGGGCGCCAGGGCTACGAAGCGTGGTGGAATGTTAGGATCCAATTGCAAGGTATGGGACTTGAGTCTCACATCGGAAGTATGGGATTTCGATGGGGGGTTTATAGGGCCTTCGGCTCTCCCATCACAAAGCTAGCTTTTGTGATATGGTTCTCCCAAGGTTCTTATCAATATCTCTTAAATTAGAAACAAAAACGCATTTAATTCAACAAATTACCTTGATTCCCTCAAGATCCTTTATCAGCCTTGGAGTATACTCACTGCATGATTTTAAAAAGTACATCAATATATATCAATATATATACACATAAATTGAATATTACTGCAGGGTAAGGTTGCAAGGAATCCTAGGTAAAGCAGCTCTGACAAGACACTGAAACTTTCTTGAGAATATCAAATATGGACAACAAGCTTGCATAGTTAATTTTCTTAGAGACCACTTTTTATTTAGGAATTCTACACACACCTTTGGAGTGCGGCATGTACACTTAATATTAGAACATTGTCATGTCTGCGTGCAAGATTCAAATTGGTTTAAAGCTACAAGCATTTTTTATTTTGACATCTTTTTTATGTTTCGGTTGAAGAGTCAAGCATAAGTAAACAAACAAATTGGATATGAATTTAGAAAGTACATTAAATCGCAATGAAAAAAATCAATGATAGCAAAGGATAAGAAGACCTTAAAAAATGGATGTGGTAAAAGATAAAAGTCAAATACGGTCCATACAAAATCATATCTAAGAACACAAACAGGACAAAATTCCCAAAAATAATGCATGAGTTCCAAAGAAATATAAAGCAAATTTTAACAGTAAACTTTAGCTCCTTTTGGCAAGAAATTGCCCAATATCTTCAACACTGCAGAAAGTATCACCTCTTCATGGATAATCAATATTATCACTAAATCATCACCCCAATCTTTCATGCTTGTTACTTGGACTTGTCAATACAGTAAAACAGAAAAGAAATATCAATTATTGCAGCTAAATTTTGTAAAAGAAAAGAAGGGACAGAACCTGTAACTTTTGAAGAATCCTAGAATGCTTGACTCATGACCATGACCAAGTCTACCAGACCCTCCCATCCCCCAACTAAAGGCCTCTCCTCCATCTGGCACAGATAGAAACAACAATTGAGAAGAAATTAAGAATATTTAGGACACTATATACGGTCATGCTTACTATGAGGAACTCAATAGAAACAGCTGAAGTACTCTCTAAGATCAAACTCAAAAGCTGTTATATGCTATGTTATTGGTTGAAATAAGACATTATTATCATGGGTCTAACAATAGCATGGTCTCACTCTATATGGAATTAGAATATATGCCTAATGTAAAATAACACGATAGGAATATACTATGTTGGTTTGTCTATTGCATACCACTAATAGCCATTGAGTGCTCCGACCCAAGAGCTGCCATTTTAATGCTGATTCCATCCAAATATTCCACTTTAGTTGGCAAAGGAACCATGTTTGGAGCCCCTGCATTTCAGAAAACGGCATTATATTCAAAGTAGCTGCTACTTCCAACCCTTTTTTTGGTTACCTTTAACAGCTACCACTAAAATGAGCATCCAATTTTATAAAGGTAGGTATAAGACGAACAGGTTCATGGGCAAAAAACACTTTTGGTCTATTAAATGCTAATGCAAGGTTTAGTTCTTACTTTTTCCAAGTCCAAGCTGTCCACTTGTATTCTTGCCCCACATATATAGTTCTCCATCCACTAAAAAAGAAATAAAGCAAAAAGAGAAAGAAAACACAGTTTGAAACTAGTAAGGTAAAGAATCTACATAAACTAACAACGTAAGATGCATTAACAGATAGTAGTTTTACAAAGAATAAACTAAAATAATACAAGCAATAAGAAGCCTCCAATATCTACTGTATACATGCCAGAACAGTAGGAGTCAAATTGCACATCCTGTATTAGCTCAATAGATAATGAACCCAAACTACTGCATAAAATTCTTTTCTGGAATCTCCTTCGAAGCAAATTTGAAGAGAATTTATTACAAATTAAAATGACTCACTTTGGAAATTTTTAATCAATGATCCAAACTACTAGTTACTTTATACAAAACTTGTAAACAAAAGCAATTTGCATCGATGATTTTTTATATACAAATAACAAAGGGTTTTGAATAATATTATCTTAAAACTTAATTTGAATTAATTGTGGTGTGTTCCACAGCTGATTTCTTAAGCTATTACACTTTATTTCTTTCCATTTTTCATAAAAGAACTTAAGCCATTAAATATTTATTTTGAAGGGAAAAAGGGCAGCCAGATTCAAGCACACGTTATCAACAGTCAAGGCTTGTTATTGTTAGTGTGGTTGAAGACTATAGCATACATAAGCACAGACCTGTTATCGCAGAAGAATGATTATAACCAGCAGAGATGTGCACAATTTTCTTCTCATCTCCAAAAGCCCGAACTGGCTCCTGAAACAACATAGACAGGTAAAGGAAATATCCCAAACAAGGAAAATCAGAAGTACAAACTTCCTTCTTATGTTGAAAGGGGATGCACTCATCATTAATTGGACAACAGAACAATCTATTATGATTGTGATAAGTTGACTTAAGATAATACAGGTACAAAAATGAAGAGATCATACCACCGAGTACTGTTTATTCTCTGATATACCAAGTTGTCCGAAGTCATTAAGACCGGTGGCATACACGCATCCATCGTCTGTGAAAGGAGCACAATTTGTGAGCCTCTACTCGAACATTACGGAGAGTCTTCAACAGTCATCACACTCATCACCAATTTTAAAGACTGTCACATTATAGCCATCGGCTAGTAGCATAAAGGAAACTGTTACTAAGACAAACCAGCAACTTGGAAGTCATAAACACTCCAACAAATTTTTTTCAAAAAATCACCACATGGCCACAAAATAGACTCTAATGTCGTTTTAAACTGCACACTTGCAGTTGAGGTTGCATTTGATTATTGCAATTGAGAAAAATTTGGAAAAAATATCAGCATATAACTAGCAAACATGAAATTTATTGCACTTTATAGTATTCTCTAAAATTGCTATCCTTTCTGAATCCATAAAACATCTATTAAACCATAAATCAACCAGTAAATGATTCAGTTCTCTCTATCTATCTTGAATACAGAAAAGAAATCAATTCGATAACGAAAGCACGAAAGATGATGAACCTGTTAAGAAGAGGGTGTGAGCACCGCCACAAGCGATGGATTTGAGGGTTTTGTCGTGGAACGCGTTGCAGATAGCGGGCCTCCACTGAGAATCCAAGTTGCCGAGGCCCAATCTGCCGTAATCGCCGTTTCCCCAAAGCGCCGCGAACCTCTTCCCACTTCGCGGAGCTTCCGAGAACGACCTTCCGGGAAACCCCAGCCCCGAACGGAGCTTCGTTGCTGCGAGGTGGAGTTTCGAGAAACGGAGGTAGCAGCTCCGGTGCCACATTTGGAAGGAGAAGAAGATTCTAGAAGGAGGTGACGGTGCGAGAGAAGGATCATGAAGTGAAAGAATGGGTTAGAGATTGTTGGATGGAGGGACTTGAAGAAGAAAGGAAAGGGAAAGATGTCATATGGCTGGGGATGTTGCAACGTATGCGGTTCTGGTAGTGGCGGTTGGCTGTTAAAGTGTGGAAGACCAAAGACGGTGCTGGAGGCTACAGTACAGTGCGGTACAGAAGCTGCTTTTGATTTTACCTTTTTGACCCTTTTAGTCCCTCAATCAACCAACTCGGTTCTTATTCTATTATAAGGGTGTATTTGATTTTGAAGAAAAATTGGAATTGAAAATTTTATAAATAATTCTATATATAATTTACACATATAACTTATTTATAAAATTTTTATTCTTATTTTTATCCCCCAATTAAGTATATCCTAATAGTTAATTTTTAGTAAATAATTCTATATCTTTTTGTTATTTTTAATTCTCAATAACTATTTTAATTATTAAAGAAAAAAATGTTAAAGCCATTAAGAATGATTTGATGATAAGAGTTTTGATTATATACAAAATGTTAAGGTCCAAATCTAATTGCCAATAATATAAAAAAAGAAAAAGAAAAAGAAAAAGACGCTATATGCGTTCTCTATACTCTTAAAATATTAAATTTTTTATGGTTTTAGTAATTATTCATATGATTTAACTGTATTTGATTTTTCATTTCAAATTTTTTGAGCTAAGCATAATAATTACTGAAAGTGTTTTGAAACAATTGTACATTTTTTTAAAATAAAATACACTTATCCCTTTTGAGAAACCAAGAAATTGCACCTCACCCTACTATCCTAACTCCTTGTTAATATTTGTTACCTAACTCTTATCACATTAACCTTGATTTAACTCAATTAGTATTAATAATAATTTAACAAAATATTGTTCATGAAATTCATAAAAATTTAATTTAACTTATATATTCAATTAGTATAAATTTTTTTTATAAAGATATCTAATCATATATTACCATATTAATAAAAATATTTAATTTAACCATCCACTATTTGAATGATTATGCATATAAAAAATTTTGACTAAATGATAGTGTAAAAAACTTTTACATTATCAATGCACCAAAATTAAAATCTAAACAATTATCATTAATTTTTTATATATATATTTTTCAAAAATACATCTCACACATGGGCTACGTTCCTTATGAACAAATTATTATTTATTAGTGCATCTAATAAATGAAATTATATTAAAATAAGTTGCAATAATATATGTAAACATTTTCAAAATATATGAAATATGATATTTGCTAAAATAATATTTTTGAAAAGTTATTTTTAAGAAGATTTATCCTTATAATAACAGGATATCTTAATCAATATTAAATCTTTTTAACAATATAATCATAAGAATTTAATTTTAATATATTATCTATATAAAAAAAATTATATACTATCAACGTAAATAAATTTTTATATATTTTTTTTGTATTTAAATTTTTACAATTATTTAATTATATATTTTAATTATCAATATATTATTTATTTTAATATTTACTTACAAATAGACCTAGAAGCGAGCTAAATCGAGTCATAGATCAAACTCGGCTCAATAACAAACGAACCTAATTTTAAAAATTTAAACTCAATTCATTAAAAATTTCATCGAGTCAATTAACTCATGAAATTTGGTTCATTTATATATAAATTAGGTTTTTTGATTATATATAACCTATTTTCAACGTAATTTATACACCGTAAATATGATATAAAATACTTAGCATAATATATATATATCGAACAAATTCACGAGCTATTGAATCGAACATAACAGAGCTCAAGTTTGGCTTATTTAATAAATGAGCTCAAATCTTTAGCCCAAACCTATCTAGTTATTAATAAATCAAGTCAAAAATAGCTCACAAGCTGATTTGATTCACTTCCGACCCTACTTACAAATAAAAACATTAATACCCACAAAATAAAATAAAAACATTAATAATAATCATTATAAAATGAATTCAATTCACAAAACAAGTTCGAAGTTTATTATCTTAAACCGATAACAGAAGACAATAAGATCATAAATATATTTAACCTTGCCTTAGCCTACCACTCAAGCCTCCCATTATTGGAATACCATTTTTTATCATAGAAAAAGTAATTTTATTAAAAGTGAAGAAAAGAGTACAAAGGATGATGAGACATACTCACAACGAAGCCAAAACAACAAAATCAAATCCTAACAAAATAAACTGTGAACCATGAGTAGGAGTACCAGAGAAAAGCCCAAAAAGTATTCTTATCCTAAACAAAGTCTATAATTGGAAAGCATTCATTAAAATTTCTAACATTCCTTTCTAACAAAATACACCAAAATACAATATAACCCAAAGAACCGAATCCAAAACCTTTGAATTTAGTAAGGAAAAAATGATGTAAATCTATTAGGCAAATCCACAATTCTTCAAAGATACCAAAAAGCCTATTCCAAAGTATCTTGCTATAAAATAATGTAGAAAAAGATGAGCCCTAAATCAGAATCCAAGCCGCACAATATACACACATTTGGGGGGATAAAGTAGTTAGAGATCAGCGCTTCTCAAATATGTCATTTGTGTTAATCCTATCAAGAATAAGAGTCCAAACAAAAACTTTGACTGTCAAGAGAGCTTTAGATTTTTAAATAAGTTTATCCAACAAAAATCTCTCTATTTGGAGAGGAAGTCAAACAAAAAATAAGATAGAAAACTCTGGAGGAATCAAGAATCAAGGTTCTTGAGTAAGGTAAATCAAAGAGATAAATATGATCAAGCAAAAAGATAATGGACTCTAATTCAATAACCTCTCTGTCAAGCAAATGTGTAATAATATGGACGTTTCAAGAAAGGTTATCATAGGAAAAAAAATTGACAAACGGGGGTATTATGCAAAGATGACTAGTGAAAAAAAAAACAGGGAAAACCCTCAACAAGAGGAGTAGAACCAACCCAAATGTCTTCCCAAAATTTAATTTCAGAGTTGTCACCCAAATGAAAATGCCAAAGGCACTTAGCTGCCAATGCCTGATTATTTAAAAGAATTTAATTTAATGCACTATTAGTATAAAAGAATCTTGCATAAATATCTAATTATGTATTATCATATTAATAAAATATGTTTAACTCAACCATCTACTAATTAAAAGTCTTAAAAGCATACAGATTTGATTGGATAATAGTATAAAATTTTTTTACACTGACAGTTCATTAAAATCAATCTCTATTAGATATAAGTAAGATAACTATTTATAAGAATGTTATTAAAAATAAATTTAAAAACACATAAAAGAATATCAGTATAACCTTTCATATGAACATCCAATCATATATTAGTATATAAGCAAATATATGATTCATGACAAGACACTATGACATTGTCTTATCTATATAGCCAACACTACCTAGTGGGATAATGCTTAGTTGTTGAATATCCAATCAAATATTAGCACATGAGAAATAGTTGCGCTATCATTCTCAAAGTATTCATATTCATCAATCCAACTTAAAAAGCAACTAGAGATTATTGTGCGCAGAGAGATATCATTCATCAGTTTATAACTTTAAATGGTTCCAATGGTTCAGGAGGGGGAGGGGACGCGAGAAGGAATGCCTTCGCTTCAGAGTTAAGCCAACAATAGAGGCCACATATATTACATTCAATTGCCTAATTTTAAATAAACACTAGACCATAATACTACATGCAACAGTCCATGTGTTGCGCAATTAAAATTGCAACATGCACCCATGATACTCCAATGCTACCGGGTAATCACAAAATGAGTGGCCCTTCCATCTCTGGCCTTTGGGCTATAATTTCTTGATATGCTAAAGTACAGAAAATTACCTCGAAATATTGTTAGCTTTCTGATCCTCAATCATCCATCTCAAAACAGTTTCAGCCCCTTCACAAAACAGATGCTATATCACCTTTCAATGCTGCTTTCATTCAATCAGGGTACCCTATACAACAGGAGGGGAATGTTCTTCTTATTTTTATTTTTCTTGAGATATCCCTACAGACATTGCTATGAGATTAAACTCTCAGGCACTGTCACGACTAAAAGGCCCTCGTAATAATGCCTTTTCCAGGATTTGAACCTTAAACTATACCCAACCTTTGTTACTAGAAGGAGAATGTTCTGTTCTGGACTACTGGCTCTACAAGTTCCAATACAAACTAAGAAAATGGGAATTCATTTCCCGTTAGGAACAACAGAAAAATCAAGCAGGTTTTAGTTCAAGAGAACCAGGGGATGAGAGAGAGAAGAGTTGGTTGTCTACATGTGACTTATTTGCTAATGCAATCTAAATCTTGACAAGATAAATATACATGTACAAGAAACAACCCCCATGAGAAGGTCGAACCTAAAATCTCCTGTGATTGGATAAAGTATGGTCTCCTACGTATGGATTATGACATGCTGGAGGAGGGAGTGGATGAATTGCACCATTTCCAATTGGAGCAACTGCATTTTGATGAGACGTTGCAACAAAACCTTGGAAACTTTGTGAGGGAAAAAGTTGAGGTTGTACGGATGGATTATGAAAACTGTCGACAAGAGAAGGAAATGCCTCTGGACCATAACCATGACGCCCATTAATATTTGTCCTAGGAATAGCAAGAGGATGTCGGTGAGAAACTGGGAAGGTGAAAGATGCAGGTACATTATTAAGCACTGTTTTACCAACAGCCTGCTGCATCCCACCCATACCTGAGGGTTCTGTTCCTTGCAAAACTTGTTTCTTAACCTGGTTTTGTGTTAAACCTTCCTCTAAGCGCCTCTTTTTGGGTAGGAGAAGATCTTGCAAAATAGGAAGGTTATTCTTATTTTCATTTATGTTGCTAGTACCCTCAACTCCTAGAGTAGAAGCAATATGTGGTCCAAACAAAAGAACCATCAATTCCATGCCCTGCATCTGGCCATATAGAAACTTCACAAGGTGGTTAAGAGATGCATGGATACATCTGTAGATCGTCTTTACTTCTGCAGTTCCAACTGCTCTAGCAACATTTTGAGATGGATCTGTGAAATCCTCAATCTGTTGAACAAAATATCATCAACATAAGCAAAACATCATAGGATAATTTTCAAACTAAAAAAAGGGTGATAGAAGTGAAGTGGGTTACGCTTATTGCATATGAATGATGATCCCATGATTTTAAAATCCATGATCCGTCACATAAGCTTACACATAAACCATTCTGCCAAAGTTTTTCAACTGATGCTAGCTGCAATATGAATGAAGTTAACAAATGATCATGTCTCCATGAGATTCAAACATCTTTCTATTTCACATCTTATATCTTAAACACACAAGACTTGGGATTAATTTGATTCTCTGTTATGCCTATCATACCATAGGGTCAGCCGGAAAACGGGAAAAAAGAGCTTTAAAATATAAAGAATGTTCTGATTGTGAGCATGATACAAATTAGCCATCCAATTATACTTTAGTAATGGCTTCAAGACCACACTTGTGGCCCTTTACTGCACAACAATTGACTATTATGTTGATAACGAAATAATAACACCGTCCACAGGTCCAGATAGGGTTGGTGCAAGTTGCAGCTAAGAGAGGTCACCGTTAGTATGGTTTTTGGCCGGCAGCATAGCTAATGCCAACTAAGGGACAAATGAACAATCTTTCTGTCAACAGAACTGTTCAAATTATAAGGTTTAGGTAGAGAAGGAGGAAGAGAGAGGAAGGAATACATGGACTAATAAGATTATATTGATATTGGTGTGCAATGTCTAATGATGTGATACAAAAATACAGGGCCAACAGTCCTATTCATACTCATAATTATGTCAAATACTAGTGTAGTATTACAATAGAAACAGATAATGAATAGGGCTAGCATTATTGAATCACAACAGAACTCTTCTGGCAACTGATCTCAGAGAAATAATCATCCAGAGAGTTGTCACACTGGTGAAAGACAAACAAAACACTGAAAAAAATAACTGAATCAAAATGGTTGCAGAATCTTTGAGGGGCCTGGTGCCTCCCTTCCCACTATGTACCACTCATACATACCTTGCCCTACAGCTGACATGATTCCCTACTTTATCCCCATGCTAACTGAATGCTCTCTCAACTAACCAACCTGCCACATGTACAGGGGGTTACTATGTATACTTCAAGCTGATTCTCTCTCACACTTCCCATATTCCCCTCACGTAACTTACTTCCTCTTTTCCATCTTAGATATGGCAGTATAAACCATTGTATTGGGTGGGTACCTATCTTATTAGGACTACAGGCCCAAGTCTAATAGCCCTCTAGTACAATAAGATTACTGACCCTAAACAAAATCGAAACAAATCAGCAAACACAGTGAAATTTACTCCTAACATTGCTTCCTCAATTAGACGACTAGTTGATTCCACTATATATTCTAAAGATCTTCGGATGAAGATATTTTCAACATATGCTAAGCTATTATAACCATACTCTGGGATGTTCCAACACAAACCAAAATTAACACACAACTTGCATGCTGCAAAGACTGCACGTGCATCCAGCAAGCATAATATCATTGAACCTTGTCAGAAGTTTCACCAGAGAGTAGCTGTGGAAGCAAAAGATGGTGAAGACAAAGCATAGGGTTGGTGATTATATGTGAGCGCTTCTACAACACATTCTTTGCTTATCACTAGCAAAAGTTACCATCCTAATCGATATTAGGTTACAAAGGATTTTACCTCTATTATATTATTTTAAGAACTTAAGATTACGGGGTTAGATGGAAAATGAGGAAAACATCAGCTTTGAATAATATCAGAAACTAGTGTATATTAAATTGATTAACCTTCTATTTATACTAGAAGTATTACTATGAAACGACATTGGTGCCCTTTATTTTGGGTGCACAACAAGTAAATATTATCTCCAAAAAAAAACACATACTAATAAAACATGATTCTCAATAGATAGGAATACATAGACATTACCTTGACAAATAGAGTAATAAAAAGCCTAGCCAATGACTCTTTGTTCTTTTGCCCATAATTGAAATAATTTTTAACAACCTTAGTCACAGATGCAGGATCAGCTCCCTCTGGAACATACAAATATGGACATAAATGTCAAAGTAAAGTTACAAAAATTCATCAAGGAAACTAAAAGACAAGATGATGATAAAAATGACTTTGGTATTATGGTCAGTTCCTTGCTACAGCATAATACAATGTTAGATAGGCACTTGAACAGTAAAGCACATGCAAAGTGGAAAGATGTCTGCTACAAGTCATTAAAGGTTTTTTCCAGCAGTCCCCATCACGTCTATGTCTTGTTGCTCTCATTTTCCATTGTTATAATTATAATTCAATTCATGTTTTATTTGAAACTACGTTTCCAATCTTCCAAGCAACCAACAGACCTACAAGTGCCGGTGATTTCATGACAGATCTTGGTCACGTACAGCTGTTACAATTATTCAAGACAATTCTAGATTTTTTGTTTTGACGTCATTTCTAGTTCCAACACACAAAATAATGCAACATCATCGCATGTTCAAGACTTAGTATATGCAATCGATCAGGCAACTCGTGTTACACAAACAACACAGAATTAGAGATGCCCAGCTCATCTATGGCTAAAATAGATAAAAGGCATTCCTTCAGTGAAAGTTTTAGCGTTTCAGAAGTTTTCTGAAGTTAGTAGTTTCATCGTACGTTACTAGAACTGACCCAGATTACTAGTGTAAATAGGCGTTAGTAGTTTGTATCTAACGCATATAATTTCTCCTAAACACTCTTTCCAACATATTACTAGAACTATACTATCCTCTGTGACCAAATCTTCTCTCCGCCACAGATGCCATCTCAGGTTATCCACCTTCCCTATCACAAATCAAAGAACTGACCCCAGCATTTGAACCAAAGGTTATCTGTCAGGATGCATAACCTTTCTGGAAAATTCTTATTCACCTGCCCAATCACTGGCAGCCATCTAACCAGCATCAAAGTAGAGAGGTATGTAAATCACCCCCTTTGGCAGCAACCAGCCTCACCTCGACATTTCCAGCAAGTGCCAGCCTTTGTTGCCTGCTTCGAACACTCCTCAGCCATGGTTGGCACGATCGCTTCCATGAATCCTGCGATTGTGTTCGTTCATCCTCTGTGTAGCCCTGATCATGCATAAGATTCTCTGCCCCTGACTCCGTTTGGCATGTTTATGTCTTTTTAGCCCTGTCAGCGCTCTTTGGCTCATTTTCCTGGTTTCTGTGTTCTCAGCTCCGCTAGGCTGTTTGGTTCTGTACGTGCATAGTTTGTTGTCCTCTCTTCAAGCCGCAAGCAGTTGGTTGGGTCAATTCAAACCGAATACACTAAGCATAATTCCATCCACTGACAGCTTGTATGTTTATGTACTGTTCCAGCCACATGTTGTTCTTCTGGTTGAACCAACATAGGCTGTGCATCATTTCAGCCTTCATTTTATTGCATTGTCTCTCCAGCAGTATTTGGTATATCTCATTTTGCAATGTTTTCTCACAAACTATGTGGTGTATTGATTACATTATATGAAAGTTTGCTTTTTTGGAACAAGCCAAGAGTATTGTAAGCTTTAGCTTGAGACATATTGTTAGATTTTTTGTTTCTCATAGAAGTGTTGAAATATCAGGACTCTATGAGCTTTAGGAGTCTTGTGGTGATAGCTGTTTTATTAGGGTGGAATTGTACTACTGTACGAGCTCTGGACCTAGATTGTACAAATAGGTGTCACTGCTTGGCATATAAGAAACACAATTTATCTCAACTACTTTTTGTCTCAGCATCTCCAATTCATAAAGACTGCTTTTAGAGATAAAGGGTTACAATAAGATTAAACTCAAAAACTAAAAAAAGATCTGGTTGGTAGAAATTTTACCTTTAAGTAAAGCAGAGAATGGAGGTAATATGGGAGGATTGCAGGTCTGCATTACAATAAGGAGAAACAATGAATTCAAAAGGCATCATTAAGGTGCTACCGGGGAATTATGCATTTTTTTAACATCTAAAGCCACAAGGAAATGTTGAAAAAATGTGCTCCTACCATCTTTCATCTATTACTTCTTCGGAAATGTATAGCTACTTTGTAAAAGTACTTGTAAATATGCTTTTAAAAACCATTCTGACTATTTTCATTAAAACAAGAATGGTTCTGACCATGCAAAGACTTTTTAAATTCCTTACATACCCGGTCTACGTTGTCTTCCAAGTATGACGTACTCTTTCAGGAAAAAAAAAAAGGAAAAAAAAAATAGCCACTAACAGGCTAACAGCAATTTAAAATGATGTTTAACAAATGCTATATGTATCAATTTTATTATCCATGAGAATTATATTATATTACAACTACTTTTGTCAAATAGCTTTTGTAAAGTCACAGTATTCATAAATATAACTAAAGGTTGAGCACCAATTAGTAAAATGCTGCATAGAGTATTTGATAAGCATTTAGAAAAAGATCTTTAACAGATCTTTCTAAAGACCTTTAGTAAAAAGTAAAAGCAATTTCATGCTTGAGTGAAATATTTGAAAGTACTTTTTGATGTTTGGACAACTTTGCCGTCACAAAATGTTTTTTTTTCTTTTCTATTTTTTTTCTCAGAAGTTTAGCAGCTAGGGGAAAAATTACAAATTTAGCTTCTTTTTTTCTGCTTCAGCTTTTGACCAAAAAAAAAAAAAAAATCTTAACCAAACACCCTAAAATATAAAAGAGGCACTTTTTTTTAATGAAAAAGTTTCTTTTCATTGGAAATCACATTCAAACGAGCTCTTAATCTCTTACCGAATCTGCAGTAACCTAAAGGCCAGAACTCTAATTAAATTAGACACCATCATACAATGTCAATGCTACTTGGCACTGCCACCAGCTCACTCAGTTGATGTAACTATTAAGTGAAATGTCATATTAATATGAGTGGAAATCATTAAACCACTTTCCCTACAAATAAAATCTTCTGATGCTTCTATCACATCTCAAGAAACAGCAATGAATGATGAAAGATAAATCTATTCAAGAAAGTATTGAGTCTATTGACTGTTTGAACAAATTCAAATCCTAGCTCTATTACTAAAAGTAATGCTTCAACAATGCAAGTACTTGAACCAGATATTTAAAAAGTTAACTACCTGCAAATGAAAAGCAACAAGTGATACAATGGAAAAAGAATTCAACGTCCGGTCTCTTGAACTGTTGATATTATGTGCTTTTGCCCAGGATTTCACCTACAATAGGTAAAATTACATTAGCACAAAAACAGTTTAAAAAATTATACAAAAGCAAGTATCCTGGCAAGTAGGTTTGTCAGTCAGAACAGAGAGCACATCTACTGGACTGCAACCCAGCCCAACAGCAAAGAAGGGTTGGATAAAATTAGATTTTAATGAAATAAAATCCGCTCAAAACTGTTCGGTGACAATTGTGGTAGCTTTCTGAAAGATTAGGTTAATTAGTTTAGCCTACAATTTCGCTTCAGTAACTACAGACCATAAGTTTTAAGATTTTTGTATTCCATTTGCAGCTGGCCAGACACATGCCTTGTCATTGTCAATTCATCATGATCTAAACAAATCCAGTATTTAACTAGAGTATTTGGTGATTTGTCACAATTCTCTATTTCAATAGCAATTTTCCCTCCGTATTGTTTCCATTCCAAATTTGTCTTAAATGACAATATTAATTCAAACTCGGCAATGCTGTAGCATACTACAAACGCTTGAATATCAAAATAAAACATGCATCATGATGCCTCTCAAAAAAACATGCATCGTGATGCTACAATTCATTAAAATCTTATCAAAACAACCAAAATATCTTCAATTACCAGAAAACATAGCTTCCGAAATCTTTCATCTATGGCAGAAATTGCATGGATAATATAGGATTTTGCAATGCCATCCCTGTTCTCGACTGATAAATCACATTCGATACCTGTACCCCTATCAGTCAGTTTAATAATCGGTACCCTGGCAGTAATGATAAGCTCTACACTAGTAATATGTCCTTTTCCTACAACACAAAAGTCATCAGGGAAAGAAATCAATTCCAATATGTCATAATCATTTTCAATGATATCATCGTAAAGAAAACAGCTACAACAACAACTAAACCTTATCCCACTAGGTGGAGTCGACTACATAGATCAAACAATGCCATAGTGTTCTATCATAAATCATGTTTCCATTTAGACTATTAAGTTTTAAATCTCTTTTAATAGTTTCCCCTATATGGTTTTTCTAGGTCCCATCTACCTCTAATTATTAGACTACCCTCCATCGGATCCACTCTCCTTACTAAGGATTCTGTGGGCCTTCTCCACACACATCCAACCCACTTAAGGCGAAATTTTACTATCTTTTCCACAATAGGCACTACCCCGACTTTCTCTCTAATACATTCATTTTTAACCCTATCTTGTTTAGTGTGTCCACTCATCCATCGTAACATCCTTATCTCTGCAGCATTAAACTTATTTTCTTGTTGGCTTTTTACCGCCCAACATTTAGTCCCGTACAATATCAATGTCATATAGTTGTGCAGTAAAATTTTCCCTCACGCTATCATAAAGAAAACAGCAAAAACATTTTTTTTCCCATCTGCTAGTCCTTACTACTAACAAAAAACGAAGTTGATCTACATTCTGTAACTTTTGTTATTGAAGCCAGCCAATATGTCAATAAACTAAAAAATTGCCAACTCAATTTAATACAGTAATAATGATGATAATAATTCATTCCCCTCAAACCTTTCAATATACAAGCGTTAAACATGAAATCAGATAACGTGATGTTTAACATGAGTAAGATTATCATCAAGAAATTATGAATTGCAATGCTCAGCACATAAAATTTTAATGATTCAGGGCTTCAAGTCAAGCCAAAGTGCAAATTAATTCTGCCCTAACACATGATAACCTTTCGAAAAGGTATCAACTCATCGTCATATCTACACAACATTTAGATCTTGCCACTTTCATGTATGTATGACCTTTGAGTGAAATCTTAGGGAAGCTGATGGGTTTTCTCTCAAATAATTGCTGTGTAGTTTCATTTACTACATGCATTGGATCTCTACCTTGGATTGAGAGTCCCATGTATACTCGAACATTCTAAATTAGCAACAAATAGTGGCCTTGCCTCATTTTTATTATGGTTCAGTATATGACAAATGCCACATGATTCAGTGTTCACATGGGTTAAGATTAGTGCACAGAGACAAAAATATAATCTTTGGTGAAAAGAACTGTGATAACAATCAATTATGCAACAAATTAAAATAATCTAAAGCTCTTGGGTTAAGTTCTTGAATTAAGATGTCCCATAGACCATAGTATGCATCACTTGGAACAAATTGTGTTTTTGCCTATGAATTCAGATTAACTGCCAGCATATCAAAGCATATAAGAGTTGATAGAATTCTACAATAAGTTGGCTTTTGTGGAATGCAGAACACTTCCCCTAACAAAAGCAAACAATAAAAAAGACTTTATGCTAATGCTAGCAATGTACTTTGAATTGAGTATAATTTCTTGGCAAACTTTCGAAGGATTGCAATCTTCTTCTTACGATCAACTTCAGTTGAATTGATGAAATTGATGGACAAGTCCAGATCACTTTTTTTGTTGAACATATCCATTACAAATGATCCATATCCTTCCACAACAAGGGGGGAGCTCTTACTATTTGCTGAAAGGAAGACAACAAATGATTAAAAGAAAGCATAGTTTACAAGTTAAAAAGCCTAGATATGAACAAATATTGAAGAAGATGGACCAATAATAGAAGAAAGAATGAGAGACAATACAGTATACACCATAAGAGCTGAAAGAAGGCCACTTTGGTTTAAAAACATGGTAATTTTTTCGCTTTTTTGGAAAAGGGGATTATCATGGTGCAATTATATATAAATTATCCATTTCAGATAATAATCTGTAATAAGCAAAATAACTGATGTACAAGAAATGCCATTTTCACAATTTTCTAACATTATAAAATACTAATTTCCAATGGATGCTTCTCTAACAGAAGATATATTCCTTAGAAAAAGAAAGCGGAAAGCAGAAAAGGAATAATGAGTCCAAACAATCCAAATGGTAGAAGAATCATAGCAATTTGATTCAGTGGTCCATGAGATGACCAAAAGAACTACTAACTTTATTAGGTTGTTTCTATGATAAAAAGACTCAATGGGGAAAAACAATACTCAACTCTACAGTTGGGAAAAGAATTGGTACTTAAGTTAGAGAAACATTAAAAAAATTAGCAGCATTACATCCATTCACGGGGGAATATAAGGTCATGCTGCTGATGTCTTACATAATATCTATGCAAATTTTCAAAGAAAGAAGTATAGAACAAAAGATTACCATATGTTTCTTGCGCGATTGCATTAAATATGCGAACAAGATCTATTCTATTGTGATAATCAACTGGTTTTGGGCTCTGTTTAACATAGGCATCATGAAGGAGTCCATCTAGACCTGTGACACATGTAGAAGTAAACTTGATCTTAGCTAATTCCTCTGGCTCAAGCTTCTTTGCCTTCTTTAGAAGGTCTGGCATAGCAACTAAAGAATTAAGTCACTACTTTAAAAATTATTGCAGTAAATGCCCATTTAGAACACCAATAATAATAATAATAATAACAATAATAACAATAAAGGTAGAAGAATGAGGCATCACTAAGAAGGTAATTCCTTCAGTCCTTTGTTTCTCTCTAAAATTTGTGTGGAGGGGCAGAGAAAGGGAAAAAAATATTAAATTATACTTAAAGAACTTTCAACCTTTTTCTGATAGAAAAAAAAAAGGAAACCAAACATCATAGAATTAATATTTTCAAGTAAAATAAAAGCAGAAAAACTTTTCTTCCACCCTGTAACGGCCACCAAATATGGCCAAGCCCAAATCATGCAAGTTCAGCCCATCATGCTTCCACCTAAAACACTTAAGAAGCGATCACTGGCATAACAGATTGTCATTTATTTTTGCATTTTTCTATGGCTTTTGGCATCTTTGGTGAGTGTTGGGTGTGCCCTGCAACTTTAAATCAATTCTTGTTGACCAGTTTTGCTGATTTTAGGAGAAGGAAGAAGGCCAAATCTCTATGGCAATCTGCCATATATGCCACTATCTAGAGTAGTTGGTTGGAGCGCAATTCTCACATCTTTAATGATAGATTTTCAAACAAGAAAGTTTTGTGGAATAGGATTAAGCATTTGACCTCTATTTAGCGTAAAGCTCATGAATTTTTTTAAGGAATTTGCCTCTTAGATATATTGAGAGATTGGAAAGCTATGCTTTATTGATAGTTTTTTTTTTTTTTTCCTTTTGTTTATTTTTGCTCTTGTAAGGAGGATTTCTTGGTCTCCCATCTTCTTGTATCATTCTTCTCTTCTTCTTAATAATATTCTTCTTTTATTTAAAAAAAAAAAAAAAAAGAAAAGATTGTCACAGCCAACTATTTCCTATAACACCAAACAGGCCTTCCCTCAACAGGTATGGCCTTTGAAACCTAAACAATTTCCATTAGGCCTTACCAGACAATCCTAACGACTTAAAGCCTGGTTGTTTGAGATATGACCCAACGCCTACGCCACCTGCATTTAATGACAGGAGGTTTGTTGTTCCTTATATTTAATGTTCCTTGGGAAGCGCTTTTCTTCCGTTTACAGTTGATAAAATCTTAACCAAAACAGGCAGTTAATCATTAGAGTGGACCAGCGCGGAACTATGTTTAAAAATATATTTGGCGGGAGGGAACTAAAATTTTATAATGGCTAAAGGAACTATAACACCTCTAAGTTGGAATTTCCAATATTTTGGGTTGGGGGGCCACAGCACCCCTAAGTTGCATTGCGGTTCTGCCACCACAAGTCATCTCATCCCACCTACTCTATTCTTCCCATTTAAGGACTCAAAGCAAGAGTTCAAGCAAGCAGAGCAGACCCTCACCTACCAACTACCTCACTGCCCCCATATCTGGAAGCATAGATAACACACTTCAATTGTGCAATGTTTCCGAACCTAATGTGTCACAGCCTCTTGATCCCTCTCAAAGGGAAACTATCTAAATTTGCAAGAATGACACAATCACTACCCTTCCAGTTTCAATTTCAGTCTATTCCATCAACACTCAAAAATTGAATCAATGAACACCAGTATCACTACCCCCTTTCCAATTCCTCAATTTCAATGCAGATAGAAAGCCCCAGTCACAAGAAACCCCTAATCATTATGGTTTTCCATTAAATTCAAATTCCAGCGAGTGTAGCCCTTTTGATTAATTAACTCAAGAGATAAGAACCAAAAAAAAGAAAAAAAAAAAGGCGTCAAGGTTAAGTGAATTTACTTACCTTCAAAAGCCGATTCCATTGTTCCCTGGAAACCTAACCTTTCAAAAACAAAACAAAACAAAAGACCAAACGAGTTGTGTTAGCTCCAAACAGGAATATATATATATATACGAAATCATCTGAGGAGAGGAGAGGTGAGGTTTCCAGTGAGAGGAATTGGGTGCAGGAAGAATCTAGAAGGTAGGCAATTGCGTGAGTACTTACGAGGAGAGGAGAGGAGAGGAGGAGAGGGGAGGAGAGGAGACGAATCGGTGTGAGGGAAGAACGTAGAGAGAGAGAGAGAGAGAGAGAGAGGTGAGGTGTTGTCAGTGAGGTTAAGGTTTCAGTTTGAGGATTTTAATGTTGGATTTGGTGTATGTGTTTGTGTGTGTGTGGCGCAGCCTTCGCGTGTGGGATGTGTCACGTGTATATATATGCCTTGCCTCCGGTCTAGAAATCTTCGAATTATTGTACGGTTTCGCAGTTCTCTCCTTTCCTTTTAAGCCTTATTATCAATGCGTTGGGTATCATATCTGTTTCCGAGTGTATCTGCCGTTTTTATATGACCTCTTCTCGTTCTGCCAAATTTGAGGGCAACCGAATCTTTGGATGTGATGGGAAAAGTTAATTATTCTAAAAGAGGCAATTTTTCTGTTTATCAAGAAAGTTGACCATTGATTTAAAATTATTTTTTATTATTAATCTATAAAAATATAAAGAATTATTAATTTATGATGAGTTTCTCATTGTAGTATGTATTTATCTAATATAATTTAATATTTTTTTATATTTTTATTAATTGATAATATAAAATAATTTTATACTGTTAATGTAAATAAATTAAAATCAATATAAAATACTTTTCCCCTTTAAAAAAAAGTTGGCTTTTCAAATTGAATTAAATTCTAAGTTGGTTCAGGAGGCAAATAAAAATTTATTGGAAAAATTTCAATGAAAGAAACACCAATTTTTATTTATAGAAAAAATAATTTGGCAAAAAAATGGCCTTTAAAAATGAAATCAAGTTTGGGAGACTGATTATGTATAGAGAATGATAAGAATTTAATCTTACTATATTATTGATACATTCATATATAGACAATTACCTTAAATCAGTTGTTTAAATTAATTAATAACTAGAAAACATTTTTCCCTTTTTAAAATTGACAGAAGTTTAGCAATTGTTCACATAAAAACAAAATTTAGAAAAAATTAATTTTGGCTTGATAGAGGATGGTGGTTCCTATATATCTTTTGGTATAATAAAAAACTTAAAGTCATGTCATTCTTTGAAAAATGATTATGTGTTGGCTGCGTTTATTTATGAAGAGAATTTTTTATGAATACATGGAAAATTTTGATAAAATATTTTTACTTAAACAAAATCCTTTCTTGCATAAAATTTAAGTTAACATTAAGCTGTTTAATACACCCTTTGATTCAAGAATGGTGAAGGAAACATGGACAACTCAATCAGCATCCTTGATCATTACACTAATAAAAAGGATTTTGAAACATTTTTTATTTAATTATTTTAAAAATTTTGACTTTGTGATAAGTGCTAATTGCAACATAAATTGAACAACGCTAATTGATAATCGGATAAGGCAAACAAGAAATTAATTAGAACAATAATTAAATGACAAGGATTGTGAGATAATTCAAAAGATAAATAGCCAAGCTAAATAATTCAAATAAAAGATCAAACCCATTAAAAATAATTAAGACATTTTTTGAATTTTTTTAAAATTTTTTTGAATTTATCATTTTAAATATTTTTTGTAAGAAAAATTTTAAGAACCTGAGTGACTCTCCATTTCATTTACCTGAGACTCCTCTTTTGGGTTAGGGCTCGAGACTCCTAGCTACCCTTTTTTTTTATTTTAATCATTTTGAGGTCAGGACTCTGAACTGATTTGACTAAATGCATTTACTCTTTTTCTTTTGGGTCAAAACTAAATTAAACACATTTTCTCAAACAATAATTGACTAAACAAAAAAAGAAGATTGGCCCGAAACATACAGCCCAAAAAGGCTTTGCCCCAAAAACCCTTGACCGTCATTCTGATTAAAAAAAAAAAAAGGAAATCTGGGTGTGGCAGTGCAGAGAAGTTTCGTGCTGTGGCCTAAACAGAGCTGGGTCCGGCAAGGAGTTCGCGGCTCAGTGACGGCAGCATAGTGGCAAGGTCACACGGTGGTGCTCCGGCTAGACAGGCACGGTGGTCGAAGGAGCATCTTCAGCATAGAAGACAAGCTTTTTTTCTTGCAATTTCTCTGTCCAATGTTGCAGCAGACCTCCGCTACAAGATTCTTTCTCATTTTTTTTTTTTGAAGATCGGATTTTTTTTTTTTTTGGGTGGATTGGAATTAGGCCAAACATATGATAAAACTTGGGTTTTTGCTCTATTTTTTAATTCACCTTTTTTCAGCTTTCTTTAATTAATTTTAGATGACTAAAATGTAAAATAAGATAAGAAGTGTCTTGAGCCAAAAAGGATTAAATACTAATTTAGCGGCTATTGAGAAATTATATAATATGGATATAGAAATCGGATATAAAACAATGTTCACAAGAATAAATGTTAGACCACTTAACTTAACAAGATATTATTATTTTAAAACTAATTTATTATCTTTTATACAAATTAGGAGGCCATGTCAATAATTACTTTGGCTAAAGTTTAAATTTTTGTCCTAATCATGCAAGTGCGACTTGTTTACTATAATATACAACCATTGTTTTTTTAATATGTGACTATGACTATATATAACTATAATAATATACAACTTTATTGGTATCTGACATGACTATGAAATATAGAATGAGATTATTTTAGACAATGGATTTGTTACTTTAGACGTCTTCCAATTGTATTTAGGGTGTTTCTAATTAAAAGGAAAGAAAAGAAAAACAATGGAGTTGGACTAAGTGTGTGTTTGGTTGTCAGCTTGCAAATCATGTTTTGATTCAAAGGAAAAACTCCCCCCCCCCCTTTTTTTCCCCACTTCTGTCTAAATTATGATTTCAGACTCAAAATTATGTTGAAATGTAATTTTATGTGATTTTGTCAAATACTATGAAGAAGCTAAAACTCAGTTTGCATTCTCTAAACTAAGATTTGAGGTGCGTAAAATGAAATGCCAACAAGCTATAAGAATCTTAGGTTTTGCTCTAAAGTCAGGTGGGTCTACATTGGTCAAACAGGCAGGTTAGAATCATAACCTTCAAGTAGGAAGATAATAAGATCTACTTTAGGCCTAATCCCCAAAAATTGTGGGCCGCACAGGTTCGCCCACCAGACCAACCCAAAATGACCAGTGAAAGTAGGTTTGAGTCCTCATAACTAAGTTACAAAGACCAAAAACGTTAAAAATAAAAAAATAACTAAGTAACATGGTCCAATCAATTTTGCTTTGATAAGGATAAATTAATTTGGCTTGTTGACAATAATAATAATAATTTGGCTCATAACTATAGTACTTGCTAATTTTATGATTGGAAAATTATTATGGAAAATGCTTGAGAGCCCTTATATTCTGTCAAAATTCTGGCAATAGCATTAATAGTTATTAGTACGAATAAAAACCGCACAAATACATGGAATGACTTGGAGTTGATTCTCACCATTCATCCCATGGTGATTTCCGAATTGTGACTGGTCTACATGCTTAACATTTTGTACTAATCATTTTGTGCCATGCAGGAAGACTCTTTATGATTTTAGCACTTAGCATTAAGTAGCTTTATTTTATAATTAGATATATTATTATCCTTATCTTATCAAGATGTTATGTAATTTATTTATTTAATGAATAATTTAACCTGAGTCCAGATGGGTTCAATCGGCTTATGTTCAAAACATTATCATGCTATAAAACTTGTCAATAATCGAAGACAAATCCAATACTAAAGTTCTTGGTGACTTGTGAAAAACTGCAATGCCCATTAGCTCGTGTTCAACCCCTCTCCGTGTATGATTCACTCTTTCTCTAAGTCGATTGACAAGAGATTCAATCATCTCGTTCTTAATTGTCACTAGCACGTATCGAATCATCTTAATTGAACATGGCTCAAAGGTTGTATTATTAGAGGCTCTTTTAATCTAGTCATGGACATTGAAATCTCATGTTAAATTAATTTGGTTGACACTTAGAAGATGCATTTTGTAATTCTATCTGATATACCTCCATACCATGTCTATATGTAATGCTAAGACCCTTTAAATCTTCTCATGGACATTGAAATCTAATGTTAAAGTTGGTTGATTAAAAGATGCATTTTGTAATTCTATCTGATACCTCTATACTATATCGATCATCTAATGATTATGTACTTGCTGGATGATGCTATCAAATCAGTAAGTCTTTCACTTTCTCGATGACTTTGGCGTGCCATGCACTAATCTCTTTTAGTGTCATGATCCAAATTTGTTCTTTGTGCAGCAACATAAGTTTAAAGAAGGGTGATAAGGATAAAATCAATTTGGTTTGATCATTTTAGAACTATGTAATTTCATGATTCTGAGACTTATATTTTAAATATATTTTTATCAGTATGTTATTTTGCTGACTTGGAAATAAATTTTATTGCTTGACAAAGTTCACCCAAGTTGCGAGCTCGGACTTTCTAGCAAAATGTGCTAGGAATCTGCAGCTCTATTGCAAACTCTTGGAACCCAAAAATAGTCATATCTTTTCGAACCACGATGCGTAAATCAAAATATCACGTACAATATCTCCTTATCACTGAATCATATGGTACCTTTATTTATTTAACAAATGATCTAACTTGACTCTCCATGAGTTTAATTAGCTTACATTCAAGACAACTTCAATGGCTCACCAGCTAAATTTAAATGAACTAAAAGTATTTTAAATGTATACCGATAATAAAACATGAATCAAGATTGTTCATTTTAAATTGAATTGAATAGTAACATGTTTGATTTTTTATTTGAAAATTTCAAACTATACTGACAAAAAATTATAAGATTTTTTTTTTTGCCTAAATTATAAACCCTAGACCTTAAAATCAAATATACTATTTCCCCCCTAAATTATTAGTATCTAAAACTAAGGTTAAGTATGATGTATTGATAATGTAAAAGATTTTTATATAATCAATCAATCATATTTTTTCATTTACATGATCATTCAAGTTGTGGATAATTGAATCAAATATTTTTACTAATATGATAATATATAATTAAATATCTATATAATTTTTTTTATATTAATAATACATATAAATTAAATCATTTAAAATTTATTAAATCTCAAATAATTTAGCCTCAATTAGATCTACTTCTTATGAAGTAAAGCTCTATTAAACTCAAGCTTACTTAAACAAAATAAGTGTCAACTTATCTGAACCAACAAAGCATCTCTAAAGTCAAATTATTTGAACCAACCATAACTAATTTTTTTTTCATGTAAAACAAAAAAAACCCAACATACTATCTTAGTGTTTGCTTGTGCGTTTAGCACAACAAAAGTATCGTTTTTCAAAAAAAAAAAAAAAGTACTCCTAATGGTTTTAATGTTGTTTGTTTGTAATTTTCCAAAAAAAATAGAAGTAGAAAAATAATAAATTTTTTTATTTTTTTGAAAAAATAGATAAAAAATTATTTCTTTTAAAAATAGAAGTAATAAGAGAGAAAAAATTATACTTTACAAATTTCAAGACTACTACCTCTTGTTTTTTATATAATTTTATTCTTGTACAATTTTATTCTTCCACTCTCATTCTTGTTCTTAATTTTTCACTCTTTAATTATATTTATCACATTTAAACAATTTAATAACTTTTAATTTTATAATTATATTCAAATACAAAATAATCTTATACTTCTATTTTTGTTTTTACATTCTACTTAAAAAAAAAATCTCTTAAAATCTTACCCAAATGATCCCTTACAACTATTTTTCCTGAACAGTAACGAAATCAAAATCTTCTTTGGGTAGTGTCGTACAGCTAGACACAGACGGAGTTGATTGCAAGTGGCAAAGGAGGCAGACCCGATCACCTTGGGGGATCCGTTGCAGCGGTTAGGAGTTTGCGAATGTTCCAAAAAGTGCATTCAAATGCAGCTGGTTGCAGATACATGAGCATTTTTATCAGTGCATGCGCTGGCTCCTCACCCACCCACAAACAACGCCACTATCAATCGCCAGTTGCTCGCAACACATAACCGAGGCGCTGCATATTTAATTAACCATTTATCTAATAATCGTTATTTTTTTTTTCTTTGAAGCTGCACATTTAATTAACCTTCTAGTAATTGATACGAGTCGAATCAGATCTATCATTCATATTTTTATTATTTAAGTATAATTGAACCTTTCCCTATGGTTCTTTTTACCTATATACTTTGTGATACAAATATTTGTATGCACCCCTAGAGTAATTGTAATTACCCTTTGAACCTTGAAAAATCATGAATAGTAGGAATCAGAATTTGTACTTGCTTGCACGAACAGTGTTGTTAATCCACTATTCCCCTTGTCTCACTTTCTCTCTTGTATATTGTTGCATTTGATTTTTATCTTATTACCAATAAAAATATGACAGCTTATTCGTCAAATCTTCGTACTAAAATTTTCGAGCCAAATAACACCTCTCTTAGGCCTTTTTTATTCGCAAATACCAATTGCAGCTTGATGGGCTTGCATAAGAGAGATTCTTCTTTTTCTTCCTTTTTGTTAAACATAAAGGACGGACAAGGTAGTTTTAATTTTATGTACAGTAGAACAACATGAACCATCTCGCTTCTTATCTCTTCAATTTTCAAGCCGGATAATGATTAGCTTACCCGAAGATAGGTTGAAAGATTGAAAATTTAAAGGAGAAAATCATTGATGGCAATATTCTCCGTTGCTAATGATTCGATGTTTAATTATTTGAAATAAGCTTTCTTAAAGTCTTGTAAATAATTAAATGAGAAGGACTTTTATCCTTTATAATAGATCAAGTTAGTTCAAAATTAGATTTATCAGATTCAATAAACTTCACATAGTAATGATTTAGACCAAACCAATAAAAAAAAAAAAAAAAAACACAATTCTCCCCCACTGTCCGATCAAATTAAGCAGTTCGGAAGAAACACAAAGACAAGTTTTCCGGCAAAAAAAAAAAACAAGATTTGTTTCCAAGCATAGTATTAATTTCTCCTTTTCGGGTTTCCCTCTGGACAATAAAAGACAGAGCGGCGTCAAATTCCCTAATAAGTACCACATACCATGTCCATATATGTCTAGCACCTAGAAAAAAGACAAAGAAAGAAAGAGAGAGAGAGGAAAAGAGGCAGCAGGGCCATGTAAAATTGGAATTAACAAGAGTGGAAGTACAAAGCATGAGGAAGGCGGTGATGATGGTGGCTATGGTGGTTTTGGTGATGGTTATTGGACTCCTTCTCAATTCGCCAACGTAGATGAAGGAAGTCATCCACAGAACATGGCAGCTTGAGAGGACCATCGGTGTGGTAGCCATAAACCTCGTATGCTTTGTCTAGAAGGCGCTTGAATAGTGGATGGTAAAGGTAGGAGATAGGGATCACAAATCTCTGAGGGGTAGAGGAGCTACCACCTTCTTCTTGGAATTGGTCGTCTTCTAAACCCACTTGAACCGCAAGCCACCCCTTCTTCACTTTCATCTTCTTGTCCTCCTGCATGATGCTATTCTTGCTAGCTAGCTACTAGAGTTCTCTACCTTCCCAATAAGAAGATGGGTATGTTGGCCAGGTGAGACTTAGACTCAATGTGAGGAAGCATAGATAACTAGCCTTAATATATATATAGCAATTAGGATTCAAAGGAAGAGGTAGGTAAAGGAGGGACACATATTGCGAGAGATTTAATATTTTGTATTTAGACAATATTCATAATAAAATTCAAATTATTAATTTTTGGTTGGTTCAAATAATTTGATACATATTTTTTTTAATTAAGGTCTTGAATTCAAATTTTATAATTAGCAAAAATTACTATTAAGGGAATTTTATTTTATAATGAGTTGATTTAATTTAAAATAGATTAATTAGAATATAGTCAATTTTAAATATTGATAATTTAGATAAAAAATAATAAAATTAGTATTATTAATTTTATTCAAGCTATACTTTTTTTTTTAATTTTACTAATTTATTATGTATATATCTAAATATAAGATGACAAATTTATTTCTGTGCAACAAATTTTCAAACACATGACTTTTATTTTTGCGTATAAAGAAATAACAATGTGTGTGTGCGTACGTGTAGTTTGTACGAAATACGGAATCAGAGAGAGAGAGAGAGAAGAAGAGAGAAGGGGGGGGGGGTGGTAGTGGTGGGGAAGTGGGGAGTGGACAATTACGTGTGGCTGTATGGCGACCCTTTTGAGAGTGGGGAGGGTATAATATGCAAGCCAAGGTCAATAACAAAAGATACGAAACAACTCTTAGAGTGAGATGGGGACAGACACACACATGATGAGTCATGATCAGTGAGTGTGAGATGGGAAAATAGGAAAGGAAAGGAAAAATGGTGTGAGCCCTCGTTGCTTTTCCGTATTCAAGAGTTGAGTTGAGGGAATTGTGACGGCAAGGTCCCCGGTACTTGGACGCGCCAATTCCTTTTTGTTCTGTTAACCTGCCTTGGCTATGATGATAACATGTGGATTTTTGGACTTTGATTCTGGATTCGGGACTGGACATAATTCATGCCAATTATGACTTATGAGGGATTAACAGTTGATTAATACACCCCAAAAAAAAAAAGAAAAGAAATGATATAGACATAAAATCGGGCAATGAGAGTTGGCATAGACGACAAAAAATATGTTTGTATTTTATAAAGTGGTAAGTTTGATTACTATGGTTAATATGAAGACTTTATTAGTAAATGATTTCGTAAGTTTTTTGTAAGTATTTTTTTAATTTGAAGCTTTGACAGGATGATTGTTATCGAATTTATCTAAATTTTTATTTAAAAAAAACAAAAAATAGTTAATTAATACATGAAAATGATAATATATTATATAGACAGAATTATTTATCTCATAAAAAAATAGACAGAATTACTTATCATAATTATTGTTACGATTTTCGAGACTAAAAGAAAATGATAGGTACATTAAAATGTAAAAACTATTCGTCCATCTAAAAATAAAAATAATTTCATTTTACTCTGACAAAAATTTAAACAATAAAAGTCTGATTACTATTTTTATATCAGAAATCCTCCTTTGATTTACTTCAACTGTTGTTCAGTAAAAAAGGATTTATTGGAATTTGGAGCGATTTTATATGCTTCGCGAGTCGCGATTATCATCGTGAATGTCAAGCTAATATAAACTAGAGATCTTAATTAAACTCAAAATAGAGAAACGGTCCACTTCAATTAATTATTGGTTGATTATTTATTGATCATCTTGTTTTAATCATGATTTATTTTTTTATTTTTTATGTGATGTTTTAATCATGGTTTGTTTTTGCCACGAAGTTTTTTTTTTTTTTACTTTGTGTTTATATTATTTCACTCATGAGCTATGATCGGACATCAATTCAATCTTACTTCGTGTTGAGGTTGTGAACTATATAGAATTAATCAACAAAGAATTAAGAACTCCACTAGTTCTAATAATTTTTTTTTTCGCAGCTGAAAATACAAGGATGGCTCAAAGAAACACTCAAACATGATAGAAGTCTAAGGAAAGGATAAAGACCACTTCAAAAACAAAACCACAACACACCATTATAAAATATAAAATAACCGAGGAAGCAGAAAAAAAAAATTCAGATGGCTAACAGAGACCAAAGGCAATAAAGGACATTTGCTTCTCTTCAAAAGACTGCCACAAAATCACCCATAAGCAACAAAAGCATCGTCTCCAAGTACGCTTCTTCTAAGATTTGACCTCATTCAATTTGTAAACCACTAAATTTGGGGAGTAAGGCAAATATGGACCCCAACCTCTAATCTAATAGCCAATTCTCGAAATTCAATTGCTCCCCATCAGGATCTGGCTACCTTATAAAAAAGCATCTGGTTCTTCACATTCCAAATAAACCAAATATCAACAAAGAATATAAAAGTCATATTCCCTTTTGAATGTCAGACAACCCTACTCTCATCCACCATCAAAATAACACACTCGGGTAATTCAACTATTCAAGCAACAGCATACAAAGTCCCATCAAAACAAATAAGTAAATCGTACCTTCCACAATAAAAGAGTCAATGAAGAAAAGACGATTAATGCACTCTTCTTCTAGAGTACAAAATGGATAACATGCAGGGACGGAGCCATTCATATTGGGTTAGTGGCATTGTCCCCACTATATATATATATATATATATATATATATATATATATATATATATATATATATATATATATAATTTTATTAAATTTGACTTTATATTAAGATAAAAATTATGTGAAAGTTCTTATTATACATATCTATTATTTTCGTCTCCATAAACTAAATTTTCTGGATTTGTCACAAGCAATAGGCTTCCTCTTCATAGATAACATTTAATCTCCTCAACCAATCTTCTGTGTTTAGTCTTCCCAAAAGGACATATCAATTCAACAATTTTACTCTTGGAAGTGCAAGCCCTTGTGACACTCCCATTGTGCAAAGCATAGATATGATTAAGGAAATGAAGCTGAAGCCGCCTGCATTAAATAATATTTTAATCATAGAAAAATCCCATTTGATTCAAATTTCCAAAACACCTTGTCTTCCATGCATATTCTTTGCAAAAAAATGTATCATACAACTGGATATTAAGATCATGGAGCTATGGTAATTAGCAAACAAAGAGAAGTCATCCCCATTCAAAATTCATCATCAAAGATCCAAACATCCCACCAAAATAAGGTAGACGTTCCATTACCAACCTTTAAAAAACCATTTTTAATAATCAAGATATTTCATTCCTCACCTCTGGAATACAACAAATCTATGACCTTGGGCTATTATACTTATTAATTGTTTACCCTTGAATTAGTTTGAGTCCAAATCATGAATGGAACAAATCATCCTTTTCCATAAAAAGCTCCCTTCATCTGAAAAGTGCCATCACCATTTAAGAGTATTGTAGTATTCTTAATGATTATATCCCGTACACCAATACCCCGCAAATAGGGGTGGCAATGGGGGCAGGGTTGGGCTAGCTTTAGCTCAACCCGAATCCACTTTGTATCTTATTGAACAACCTTCTATCTATCCTTATCTTACCCCCGGATTTTGACACTCAAGACCTGAACCATACCAATAGATAACCCACCCCAACCTATACCCTACTTGCCCTTACATGTTGCTTCTTTTAAATACCTAAAAAAGTTATTTGAAGTTTTTTTGAGATGAAAATTATTTAAAATTTTAATTCGTACTTAGGGTTTATTTGGTATGATTGTAAAAATATGGTGAAATTTTTCATATATTAACTTCATATAAAAAATTACACATTAAGCTAATTCATGAAATTTATATCACTATCTTTACTTTCATACCAAACACACCCTTATATATGTGGGATGTGGAGTGGATAAGGGTAGGTTTGCCTTGAACCCGAATACGACTCTACCCACCCAATTGCAAGGTAGGGAGGAAACTAGCGGATTGAGTTGTAATTGCTATCCCTACTCCCAACTTCTTGCCTTCTAAATAGCCTTCCAATTTACTGAGACCATGCCTCTTTTACTCGCATCACCTAAAAAAAATTCCGTTGAATGATAATGATCCTACTAACAACCTTTTTTAGGGCTTTAAACAATCCCATATAATATAAAGGCAAACTTTTAGAAACAAACTTTATCAATATAAGTCTTCCTGCCCTTAATAAAAATCTAGCTTTCCACAAGGATGACTTCTTTTCAACTTTATCCACCATTGGTCTCCAAGTAGTAGCCACATTCCTTGGGTTGCCGCCAAGAGTGATCCGCACATATTTAATAGACAAAGATAACACCGAGCCCTGCAATTTACAATCAACATCTTTCACCCATTGACTCGAACAACATGTAGGAATAATTGTAGAATAAAAATAATTAATCTTCAACCTTGACATTATATTGAAACAATCTAGGAGTCTCCTATAATTAGTGATCACTTGCTTTTTAGTTTGACAGAAGATCAATGTGTTATTTGCAAACTAAAGGGGCGACATATCAACTGCACGTGTCTCTGTTTAGAAATTTGTCTCCCATCTCCACCCCCATCCTTGTCACGTGCCTCCATCGTTCTCCATGGAAATTTGAATGCTAGTGGATATTTGCCAGTTGATACAAAAAATTGAAAAGAGAGAGAGAGAGAGAGAGAGAGAGAGAACAATTCATTAAAAGCACTCTTAAATCTAAATAAAATATGCATAATATTCATAATCCATTACAATACAACATAATCCAAATTAATAATAAAAATACATTATGAAAATTCAATAATTTTAGCAACAATTATACTAAAAAAGATAATTATAAAAATTCAAATCATAAATATCCCCATCCCTAGGAGACCTCATCCCCCGCCCTAGTCTTGTTTAGTAAACAAAGATCCCGTCTCCGTCCTCATCCCCATGAGAACTTAAACCATCTCTGTATCCACCCCATCGCAGGTAATCATCGTAGATACTCGTCTTAATGGGATTTTTTGTCATCCCTAAAAAGAGCGAAGAATAAATTCTTTATTTAACTTCTAATTTCAGTCTATATCATAGTTCACGTATATACTTAAAATTTACTCCCAAATTAATTAACAAAAATTATTTGGATTTTAACAAGAACCAACACAAAATTATCAATAAAACTCTAATTTAGTACTACTTTTGTTTATCTTCTCTACCTCTTTTGGGTCTGATATTAATCTCGTTCAGGAAGCTATCTTCAACCACTTCATTAAAGCTTATAATAAATCCTATCAAATAAGAGTTTGTTAGTTAAAAAAAAAAAATTAATAGTTTGATAAAAACAAATAAAATCCCCAAAAATGAAATACAATCTTAAGCAATGCAACTATCATAAAATTCATAACAATAAGGAAATTACTTGAAATGCTAGTACAATTATTATAAAATATTTGAAACAATCCCTATTAATCATTCTGTAATATATATATATATGTAGAGGCTTACTACGAGTAAAATCACTAACAAGAAACTGAGTGGCTGTGGTTCGGTGAAGAGGTAGAACCCTATGTAAGTACAATCGTATTATAGTATTATTAATACCTTTTCATCTTTTGCACTTTTTAATTACTAAGATTGCCTTATTTATATCATCACAACCTATGGTGAGTTGGTCATGGTTAAGGGCTATGCTTTTCAGCTCCAACTTTCACTTTCACTTTCTCTTTTAATACTTTACATGAACATAGCTACATTATCTCTTCTTTCTCTAATAATAGGTTTATAGAAATTCTAGTTGTGGTACTCTGACGTGTTTAATGGGATCAAAAGAAAAGTTATTCATAACAAGACAAGCGGATAATCGTCATACCGGACATAATTAATTCGCAGTGTCAAAAGTCATATTCCTTTATTATTACCCCTCACGATCCTCTGGGATTCTGGGCTTGCTTTTTATTTCTTTATACATTTATTACAAAGAGTTGGACAACTACAAACATATCGTATACCCTATTTATTTTAGAGTAGCTGTATTTTTTTAAAAAATTATACACAGATTAAGAAGTTAACAAGTTATCTTAATAATAATAAAAATAAATTAATTTTGTAAGATTGTTCTTATATTAAAATTTTAATATTATTTATAATTTTACTCATTCTATTAATAAATATAATTAATAGAGAATTATTAATAATTTCTCAGTACTTGAAATAGATGAATAATTTAAAATATGAAACAACAAACTTAAACGGAGAACTATCCTGAAACGGAGTGATAAGATAAATATAATTTGTTTTTGTTATTGCATGTCCTTCGAAGTCAAAGGATAATGAGTAAAGCCCTCTTTCTTATTTTATATAAATGAAATTCGACTCTTCTAATAACATACAAATCACGGCCACTTGTAGTAAAAGAGAGTCGTAGCACTAACATAACACTTCACGGTTATGGAAAGAGAATGAGTTGGTCAAAGTTTGTCTTCTGAGTCGTATGGTATATGTACGGATGTCCGGCCATCTCTTTCCTCTGTTTTTAATTAAGTACTAGTTATTTACTTGGGTGATGGACGGAGACATTAAATGATTAAAATGTTAAATAAATTCATATGAGAAATACTTATATTAGACCAATTTGATAAATAAGTACGTTCACTACCCAAAAAAAAAAATGATTAATACGTTATTTACAGAGTATATTTGAAAAATTTTATTCATTACAATAATATATATCTGCATAAAATAATTTTTTATTTTTTTATGACTATTTTTCTCGAAATAGTTTATTTTATTCATCAATAAATATAAAGATTACTTATATCAAGTCTATTTTATTGTAGTTTATTTTATTCATCAATAAACTATTGTAAATAGACATAAGTAATATTTTATTCTCCTTAATCATAACATTTACATATATCAAGTTTATATTACTTATGTTCTATTTACATATAATATTTTATATAATTCAAGATTTTTTATTGATTGATTTTTGTTATATGTGTGTGCGTGTGCAAGATCTAGACAAAATATGTATTAACAATTATTAGTTTTTTTTTTTTTCAATCAATGCTAAAACAACTACTAGCAGCAAACTTCAACGTTTGCTTAATTGTAGTTTTAATTATAGGGAGGAGTTCGTATAATGGCAATTAAAATATAGTGTTTAAATGCTGTCAGGTACGAAGTTCTCGGACTGGCTCTTAACTTTTACAATTTAAGTGTTAAGTGCAAATAATAATTTAATTTAATTTCTGAAATATTTTAAAATAAAATTATAGTTCAGGGAAAAAATTACAAGAGACAAGTTTGTATTCAAATTATAGTTTGGAGCTTTTCAAAAAGATAAACGAAACATGCTAACTATTTCTAATATAAACTTAGGAAAGAAAATTGAAGTGAAAGTCTTATATCTTGTATATATAAAGGATATTCAAATAATTATGTCATAGTGTAACTTTAGATCGAATATCTATTGATAACAATACTTTAGAGTGCTACTTCGTCAAGTATAGATTAGCATAGTTATTCAAACAAAATTGAAGAGTTTTATGCAGTTAATTAACTACAAGAATCAAGATTGATAAAATTTTCCTATAAAAATATTTAACTCAAGACTTTAATGGCAAAGTATAATATAAGAATGTTCGAGTATTCAAATCTTGGATGATCTTCTGGAATATTGGAAGAATATAGAAGTGTAATGAGTCATTTTACGCAGGCACTAAATGATGGGGGTGCCGTGTGCAGTCGTGCAGTGCAGGTGGACATGGCGAGGTCGGTGGAGATATACTTTGTACCATTCGTACTCTGATGCTTTGATTCATTACAATTTTTTATTTCGCATATGCGCATCTATCTCTGCGCACTTCCATATTGCCATATTTGAAATATGTAAAGCATAGAAGAATTGTGCCCTCAAAACAATAAAAATAATTACATTATAAAAAATTAAAATAAAACAATGATTGTGTGATATATTTTGCTCTGGCATCATCGGGATCAATAATTTTAATTTATTGTCCTATCTTTTGCTTTTATAGTCCAAGAACTTTCCACGCATGGACAGAAGCAGTAGAAAGGTACATAATCAGCTAGAATTTGGTGTCCTATCTCAACTTAGATTTGTTCTATGCTATAATTTTCAGACCAAACAAGTCCTTACTTGACCGCAATGAAGGAGGATAATTCGATGTTAACTCCTTGAAATAATTTGTTTCATTAAACTTAGCCGGTCATCTTTATCGTTTATGATTTTATCACCAATTTTTCATTACAGTCTCTTCGTGCATGTTGCTATTTTGCTGACATGTAATATTTCCACTTAATATACTTGTCCTTTCCTGAAATTTTTTTTTTTTTTTGCATATTTGTTCTCTTAATATTGTCGAGATTCCTACTAACAAGCTGTTAAAAAAGTGGTAAATAACTTAATTTTTTATAAGAATAAGGATATAAATTTAAATCTCTGAAAACACGCTTATATGAAAAAGGAGCAATAGTAAATATTTCATTCCCCCTCTCTCTCTCTCTCTCTCTCTCTCTCTACTATATATATATATATATATATATATATATATATATATATATAGTAGAGATCCCTTATCTGTACATGCTGCTTTAAAAGAAGTCCAATTTTTAAAACTAGTTACACGTGTTGTGTTATCGGATTCGGGTTGTTGCATTCATTCACTTGAAATGAACTGAACAAAAGGAATTAGTCTGTTATACGTAGTGACGTTGAAAGTCGATGTGGGTACATCCCAATCAGACAAAAATTCAAGTCTAATTTGAATTCCCCTAGTTCTAATTAATCAAGCACTGACTAAGCACCTTCTATGCTCCTCTCCAATTCCAAATCTCTCTCTCCCCCATAGAAGATGATAAAGGCAAAAGTCGATAGCAACAGAAAGTGATTACTGGTTAGTGATTAGTCGCATCATAAAGGTCGAGACTAAAGAGAATGAATGTTCAGATATAACCCCCTTATGTAGGCTTTAATTTAAACCATAGTATGTGGCATGACTTCTGGAAGGGCTTATTCAGCGTCTTTCAGTTACATATATACATGCTAGTCAAAAAGCAAGATATGATATGCCGAAAATTCTAGCCCCAACACCAAATCAAACCCTCCAGATATTTTTTTTTTTAAATTCTTTCTAAACATGCTTGCTAAACCCATCAAGCCATTCAACATTAGAAAATGCTTTTATTAATTCCTTCCATCCCATGTGATCAAATCAAGGCATGGCTTAGGTCGTTTTTCATATGAGTCATAGATAATTAGATACAAGTAGGATTTGTTTCAGAGACGCAAACAACATTCCAAATTATGACATGCCTTCAGTGACATAAAATGAAATGTACATTACAAAATGGTTACAAAAAGTAAAAAGGAAAGACACCAGCTGTTGTCTCTTAGAGATACTGTTTATGCAAGCTTAATTTTTCTCCGAGGTCATGCATTTCTAGTTTTTATTATGTAGTTTAATTTACTAAAGTTTACACTTGAAAAACATAATTGTTTGGAGATGTGAAAAATTATTAATGGAATACATCAATTCGATTCCTCCCTAGACTGGTTAAGGCTATGTTGAATAAACAGAAAATTTAGAATAAGAAGTATTTTATACTTATTCAATACAATAATATATATGAGAAAAAAGAGTGATACTTATATGAATTGAAAGTAGTTTATACACTCTATTAAATAAGCAATAAATAATCAACAAAGTATTAGTCCAAATGAAAAGGATCAGACTCCTTGTGATGTTGGATTTGATTTCGAGATTCATATGTATAAAAAAAATCCTATTGAGGTGAGTTCTTGTTTAAAAGTTTAACCATACTCTAAAAAATTAGTTTATCATCTGTTAGGTAAGAAAATATTTTGGAAATAAATAAATAAATATGTTCCCCACAATAGCACTAAAATAAACATAAAATTTTATTTATCATATTCTTTCTTTCTCTTATCAACTCAAATAAACTTTACTAACAAAATATATAGCAGCCAAAGTACACATTAGCTTTCTAGTTTGCAAAATGAATCGGGTAATAAAATAGTAGTGTTACGTATTGAAAGTTTAATAGGTTAATATTGGCGAAGAATAATTTTATATTTTTGGACCCACCACTCTTAATAATCTTTTTTTTTTTTTTACATCAATGGCACTAAATTTGAACTTATAATCTTATGTAAATTACTTAAGTCATTTACCACTAGTCCAGCCCTAGTGGTTTCTTAATAATTATTAATTACTCAAAAAAACTATTAAATATTTTTTATTTTGTATTACCTATTTTAAATAACCAAAAAAAAATGTAATCTCTTTTAAGGGAGTGATAGTATTCAACCACAAAGTTTTTTACATTAACGATCCATTTGGATACTAGAATTAGAATTTTAATATATAATTTCAATTTCAAAAGAATTGAAATTGACTTAGAAATTTAAATTTTATGTTTAGGTTCGTTAAAGAATTATAATATGAATCATGATTCTAAATTTAATTTTAGTTTTATTATTTAAATGTATAATTCAAAATTTAAAATTAATAAAAATACTAATAAATAATAATTTTGTACTATTGTAATTTTTTATGAAAATCATTTATATATAAAATGATAATTCTTTTTTTTGGATATATTAAATAATAAGTTAAATTTAGGAAATCTTTTATATTATTATTTTTATAAAAATATTATATTTTAATAAATATGATATATAGCATATAAATGAAAAAAGAGATAGAATTATACAAGTTTTAACGAGGAGAGAGATATTTAATAAATTTTGAAATTGATAATTCATATAATATGAATTAAAAATTAGGAAGAACTCATTTTAGTTATTTTTTAATTTCATAGAATTGGAAAGTAAAATTATAATTCCAATTCTATATGTTATTCTAAATATAAAAATTGGAATTGAGACGCCCAATGTCAATTTCAAATTCTAATTTTATGCCTAATTCTAGATGTCAAATGGGACATAATTGGACCAAATCCCACCTAAAAAAAATACTCATATTTAGTGGCTAATTATGTCTCAAATATGATTATTTTCGGTGGAGTAGGTACATATGGGAATCCCCCTCCCCCCAAATGTAAAAAAAAAAAAAAATTGACAGAATCCTTGCCAAAATCTTGGTGTGGTGAATAATATGAATTCCTAGGATTTACTTATTCATTCAAAAATTAATAAAATATTATATCATTTTGGTAAATAAATTCTGACAACTTTGTTTTGCTTTGTAGATTTTTTCCTTTTAAAGATATATAGCATTTCTCTATTCGTGAATTGTATGCAACGAACTGCAGCGACAGTGAGACAACATGTGACCAAAGTAACTACGTGGTGGATTGAAAGTCAGAAATATGGTCGATAATTAAAGTGATTCCTATCTTGAGGAAAGGCACACCCGCACAGGTGTCTTTGTCAACAAATTAAGCAGTTAGATTGTGAAGATTTCAAAAGCATATATAGGAGTATATGAAAAGGAACAAGGCACAGGGTATGGGACCATATATTATAGCCCCTTCTAATTGCTTTTCCTGTTATCCTGCAATGATGTTCGTCCTTGTTTGTGGTAATGCCAATGAATGAATTGAAGAGGAATGAGTGATCATCTATCATTGGCCGGCAGGTGGTGGCGCACTCTTGCCAACAATAATATTTGTGTATCCTATTTCTTAGTATTATCGTTCCTCTCACATTACCCGCGACCCACATCTAATATCTAGTGGTGTCTGCTCAGTTTGTATCAATAGAAAATATGAGAAAGGCAAATAAAGAGAAGAAACTGAAGGCAAAAAAAATATGATATTTTCCCTTATTTAAATGAGGGATGAAAAGCGGGGAAAACTTGGGTATGGAGCCCACATAAAAAATTTTCTCGGTTTCTTAGGTTGTAAATTTACAACTTTATCCTTGTAATTTATAATTATCATAAAAGTCATTTTTGTATACATATTTTTTTTTCTCCCATTTTTTTTACTCAACTAAATAACAATAGAAAATTTTACTTTTTTATTTATTTTTTTTTCTCTTTTTTTTCTTGATTTTTTCATATTTTCTTTTCTTTGCTCTTCTTTTTTTTTTTTGGTTCAAACAAGTCAGAGTGTCTAACGTAGAATTGACTCACTCATCAAATCAACAATTCTTTGAATAATCTATTCTATTCTTTTGTTGATAAGAGGTTTTTTTTCCCCTCCTTTTTATGTATTCTTGCAGAATTTTTAATTTGCATGATGATACAGATTATATAACGGTAATATAAACAGTATACAGAATTCCTTAACCTTAAGTTCTCTATTTGTGAAAAAAAGAAGAAGAAGAAATCCTTGAGTTCTTAACAGTTCACATAATTGTGATATGTTATGCTTTGATGAAGTCAAGGTTGACAATTCGCTTATTGAATATATGTACAGTTATTTAATGACGACCTTTTCCTAATTGAGAATTTGAGATCAACTATCTTATGTCAATTAGAACTTTTAAACATATCGTTGACGCTAGACCAAGAAAAATAAAACACACACACACACACACACAATCGTCGACAACGAGTTACTCTGACTTCAAACATAGAACTGCCACTAGCAACAGGGCTTTAGATCCTGCCATATTGTCAAGTAATAGCGACGGAAGTTTTTTCCCCCCTTTTTAAACCAGTAGTATGTTAAGTCAACAACTACAATTAACCTGATTTGAGTATAATTGGTCCACTGTAAGTCTAATATTGACTTTACCTAATCAAAACACTCAAGCTTGAGAACTTTATTTAAAGAAGAACGAATGTCAAGTTTAAAACTAAGCATTAGTATTAGAGTAATTTTCTCTAGAAACGATATGCAATTACCTTTAATAAAAAGGTTATTGCGCGGCATCGACATGCTAGGTCATGTCTCAGTCAATAATTTAGCATTTCATAGCATGAGGTGCTCTAAGAATGTGAAATATATTTTAATATTGGCACATTTTGTGAGATGAGTGATTATTAATTTTAAGAGATGAGAAGTAAATTTTCACTATTAAATTATATATGAATAATTGAGATTAAATGTTTCTTAAAAATTACATGATTATGTTGAAAATTCATGTCTTTATATTTTTGTGGATGTCTTGACTCTGAGATAGGATAGGTTAGTGTTTAAGTTAACAATATCTTAACCCTCCTCAAAGGAAGGAGGGGTATATATAGGATGTATTATTGTGATGAGAGATTTTGTTTAAGGCATGGATCGAGGAAAGGATCCTCTTGGAGGCGCATAATTTGAGATTGCTAAAATCAAGCCTAATTTGTGTTGGTGAGCCAGCCTAGAGGTTGGGGACTAGGGTTGGGGGTCCTATGTAGAATAGTTGGGCAAGGGCGGTTTCGGTAGAGGTCAGGGTAGGTTGATTGAACCAAAGCAGGTTAGGATAGATTGACCAGGCCACAAGCCCCTCAATCTCGAGTTTGAGAAAGTGAAGAGGTTTGGAGAGTAGGTCAGGATAGATTGATCAGGTCACAAGCCCCCAGCCTCGAGCATGAGAGAGTGACGAGATTTGGAGAGCAAGTTAAGATAGACTAACTGGGCCAAATATAATTACCATGTAATTGAGTTTTGAGGTTATATGGGGATCATATAAAGATTTGCATGATCAATTCCAATGTGTAACTTTGCAAATTATATTAAGGGTTAATTGTATTTTATCCTCTGCATTATAGGCTATATGCACTTTAACTCTATATTTTAAAAATATGCGAACTATTAATATTTTTCATCAATTTTTCCATCATTTTAAGAAAGTGTAAAATATCGGATTGCATATTTAGAAAAATTCAGGGGGTCGATTTGTATATGACCCATAATTGAGGGAGGTATAGTACATTAGTTTGAATAAAATACACATTTAGAAAAATATAGGATATTAATTTGTATATTTTTAAAATATAGGGTTAAAATGTATATAACCTATAACACGAAAAGTAAAATACAATTAACCCTTATATTAAGATACAAGGTTAATTCTACTATATTTCTTGTTAAGTTGATGACCATAATAACCCTTTATCTTAACCATTAAAACTATAATCAACGGGTGAGATTAAAATATTTTATTATAAAAAATAAATCTATAATAGTTTATTTTTATTTTTATATTTAACAAATGAATTACCCATTTTACCCTTTTACTTTTGTAACTGCACCACTTAACTGCCCCCCACCCCGGGGACACGATGTTGCCCCCGCTGCGCAGCACCCATCACCCAGCACCACCGCTGACCCCTTGCTATTCCTTGCTAGACGCCACTCCACACGTCCCCACCTTCTGCTGGTTCCCGCCCTCTAAGAGAAGACAAAGAATGAGGTGAAGACAAGGAATGGCCCGGAGTGAAGATGCTGCGATAGCCTCTCGTCGTGGGAATTCGATTTTAGAGTTAGAGTTTGCAGGCTAAAATGGTTATGGAAGGCTCGTCATCAATGGCAGAGGGGCTTGGTAGCTTCTTGAGGGAGGGGGATCTCAACCTGGAGACGCTCAACTGCAAGCTGAAGCTCAAACACGTTGGGAATTTCGTTTTTGGTCTTCGGATTCGCCAGCAATCACCAAAACAAAAATAAAAATAGTGTAATCTTGATTTGCACGAAACCAATTGAGGAGATGTTACACATTTGAACAATCAAAAGAATTTGAGATGTGAATGTGTGTATATGTGTTTGTCTCTGTGCATGTCAGAGAGAGAGAGAGAGAGAGAGTAATGAAGAAGCGAAGACAAGTGTGTGCTGTGTTGGGAAAGGACGAGGTTGGCGGGTGAAGAGGGGAAAGAGGGAGGGAGAAGAGTTGTTGGTGACGGTAAAATTATAATTAGAGAGTTAATAGGGACAAAATGATAATTTTATTATTTTTTTATTAATAATTTCAATCAGGACCATGAAGGTCCTTAACTATTGAGGACCATGTAATGTAAGAATTAGCCAAGACGGAGTTATTGATTAAATGAAAAGGTAATTTATTCCAGTTCGATCTTTCTAATGAATTCTTGAATTATTTAGTTTTTTTAAAATTATAATGATAATTTTTTATAAAGTTTATAAAAATTATTTTATTGAATTAATATTAATATATATTTATCGAACACATAATGTATTATATAAATTTGTAATTATTTATGAAATATTTACGTAGAGATAATTAAATAATAGAGAATAAATATTAATTAGATAATATAAAAGAAGACAAATTTCTACTCTAAAATTTTGAAATTTACTTCTCTGAAGGTTTCTTAATTTTAATTTTTAAATTTTCTTGCTTATTCAAACGTAATGCAATACGAATTCAAGAAAAAAACAAATGAAAATGAAAGAAATAAAGAGAGAGACAGTGTTCGAAAAGAAGAGATCAAGAGAATATTTTGTGTCGTATAAGGAAAGGAGCATGGCATCTAATGATGGGGTACTGATCTGTCACTCTTTCTTGGGTGTCGGCGTAGACGGGTCGGTGCCGGAGCTAGCATCAAGAGCCAACTCCACCTCATCAGAAATTCACAAGTGTACATGTTTTTGTTCTCTCATTTTTGTGTACCACTTTAACTATACTAGTACTAGTATAATTTTATGTTGTGGTGAGTTCTTTGGTGCCTTGGCTTCCATGTGTGTTTCGTACATTTTTTTATTTCTTGTTAATGAAAACATAACATGTGCCTTTGTAGGGTGCATACGAAAAAACGACATTACGGGATTTGCAACACCGCATCCCACTTAACCCCCCTAAAGAAATCGTGGCCCTTGATTACACCCATTTTGATCCAACAGTCAAAATCCATTTCTAGCAATCTACCAATCAAATCCCACAAACGCCGTCTTCTTCCCCGTCAACTCCGGCTCCTTCGTTAAAAATTCGGTGAAACATTTCCTTTCGATTCTGGCCCCTAAACGACGTTGTTCCATACAACATCTCGTACAAAACAAAGTCGAGTGACCACCAATCAACACCGAAATTGTGACCGAAACAACATCGGGTGCCACGTACTCTTCCATTCCAACGAACAAGTTCGATTTTTCCACCGACTCGTTCCACCGCGCCGAGTTGATATTAAGTTGGGGCGGCGGATCTGTTTGGGCTTCACTTTCACGAATGCTATGACAAATCACGCCTGGTGTCAATCTCGGCCACGATAGTTCCCGTCTCGGCTGTTAGCGCGACTGGTTTCCAGTTGAGGGACAGGGCGGTTTTGTTGTTTATGAAACGAGTTTTCAAGCCTTTGAGGAAGAAATAAAAAAATGGAGGAACTTTGGGTGATTCTAGCATTAGTGGGGCATGTATGGTTCATTACGATGGAGAAGGGGATGAGGGTGAGATGGGTCTCTACAGGGGAAGAAAGAGCCGGGCAGGGGTGGAGGGGGGCAGTGGTGCGGCGAAATGGAGGGACAGTGGCCAAGAAGAGGTGGCGGTAAGTAGGTGAGGGTTGAGGGTTGAGGGATGACACAACCTCCTCCTCCACTGTCTTAGCCGTCGTCTTAGACGCGATGAGCTCTGGCAGTAGTGGGCGATCGTGGTAGCTTCACGGTTGAGTATTGAGCGAAGGTGGGGTTGTGTGAGTGGCTGTCCAACCTTATCAGTGTTGAGGAGAGTTTTCTAATGTATACCAAAATCTTTTAAGGTGCACCTACAAAAACATATGTCATGTTTTCATTGACAAAAACTAAAAAATGTACCGAATGCATATAGAAGTCAAGGTACCAAAGAACTCACTATATTTTATATCTTAAAATGTAAGAAAAATCATCTAAGATTTAAGAGCTCTTCAATTTTAATATGGTGTTTTGATCACAAAATTACCATGGTATGTGCTATTTTGAATTATTACCCGAATATGAAAATTTTTACAATATTTTTTGAAACTCTACTTGGACCATAACGAAACGTGACACAAGTACAAAATTCCACAAGTGGCCGAATGTGGAATCCTCTTTCATAAGCTGCATAGTCCAAAACTCAACATACAACTTGGATGTGAACCTTTTTTTTTAACTCCTCTGCTTCATTTTTTTTTTGTTAGACAAAATAATATATTATTTATTTTAATGTATTATAATAATATATATTATATATTATTGTTATCATTATTTAGATTCTTATTATATTTATCTTATTATTTTTATACATATACCTCCACATTTTCATGTGGTGGTTAGCAATATTTATATTTTATTTTGGACATTAAGTTCATCCATCTTTTTTCTTAATTCACTTAAAATTTTCGATAAATTTATAATTGTATATTATCTATATTAATAACTCTTTTAAATTTTTTCTGTCTCCTAATTAATGTTCTGTCTTCATTATCTTTCTCTACACCTATGTTTCACACATAATAAAAATTAATTAAAAATAAAACATTAACTTTTATGCAATTGATTATTTTCTGAGACACCTATTTTTTTGAACTTTTTTCTTTTTATCTTTACCGTAATAATTGTATACTAATACGATGGTTAAAAATACAATTAATATATAAGTTGTACATTGATTCAATTATATACAAGTATGATGGTAAAAAATTATATATCGTATTTTTATCATTTTGTTTAATTTCAATTTCAGGAGAAAAAAAAAATACAAGTTGTGCATAGCTTAAATTCCAATTTGAGTAAATACAAGCTTAAATAACTTTGTCAATATGTAAAAAAATCTAAAACTATATTCTACATACACGTTTGATAATTTACAAACTCTATAAAAAAATTTTGAATTAATATTAAATACATTTACCCGAAACCCACAAAAAATATATATATATTTACCTGACAAATAATAACATTACTTGAGTTTTAAATCACTTATATAAAATTACTCAAAACCCATTTCATATTCTACCAAATCTTATTAGTGCATTGATCGAATGGTAGAAACTGAAGTGTTACACGTTTCATTTTCTTTATAGCCAGTGTACGGTGACACTAGAAGATGTCGCCCTTCAACTTTGGCTCCTTGTCAATGGCTTTGTTGTTATTGGATGCATTGATTTCAATGTGCCAATGCTACAAGATATGTGTTAAGTGTTGCTTGGTCAACGGCTTGGAGTTACCGATTTTGATAATTGTGTGATCAAGTTGCATTGGTTGAAGACAAATTTCCAAGATCTTAGAGAGCATTGCCAACGAACAAACAATAGAGTGTCATGCTCGTGCTTACATGCTACGCCTGTTAGGGAATAGAATAATGTCGAGCAAACATCGGCCTCAATCCATGGAAAGATATAGTTTTGCTTCACTATGCTATACCGGGGTTTATACCGAGGTTTATGCCATACTTCATGTAGCAGCACACGGGAGGTCACTGGTTGCTTGATTTTGCTACAATCAAAGGCGTGGCACCAGCTCCCATTTTTATGTCTTGTGCAAGACAAATCTTATCAATTTTTTCTAGCAGCAAGGTAAAAATTCACTATATAACAATTTTTTAATTTATTATTATCAATTTATATATAATTAATATAACATTACACAGATTGGCCGGTGTTGAATACCCACAGAAATTTGATTGCAACACCATTGGCAGTATAAAGGGGTTTAGATCATGTCGATTTGCATAATCAAGTTACGATTAAAATACTATAGCAATTCATATAATGTATCGGTCAACATTATTATTATTATTTTTATGAGTTGTTTTATCCTTACTTAAATAATTACACTCATTATCAAGTGAATTATACTATCAATAACAAGTTGTGAAATAGAATGCTTATTTGAATTTTTGTTCTTTAAAGTCACTTTACTATAAAGTTGAAGAATGAGAACAATGAAGAAAAAATAATTACTTTTTTTAATTGTTTAATACTCACTTAAAAATTGAAGCTAATACTCTTATAAAATAAATTATATTTTTAAAAATAAGTAACTAAAGAAATGAGAGGGAGATGAAAATATTTTTAGTTGTTCAATCCTTATTTAAAAATTAGAAGTACATATCTTTATAAAAAATAATACATTTAATAATGAGTTATTATATAAAATAAATTTTTGCAAATAATATTTAAAATAATTTATTCAATACAAATTTCATAATTATACTTTCTTGTTTATATAATTATTTCATTTTGCATAATTTTTATTTTATAATATTTTATATTCATTTATATAATATTTCTGTAATTTAAATTTTATAATTTTTTACTAAACCTATACAATAAAATAAAATCCCAACAATAAATTATTACATTAAATTATATTGTACATATTTCACATAATTTATATCCGTATACAATATATTTCTTGAACTAATTATTTGATGTCATTAGTAGGTGCTCTTAATTTTATCGCTTTGGAGCACAGCGAAGCTATGGTTTGGAAAAGGTATAATTTGTGCTTAAAGTTTAAAGTTGAATCGAAGTTTGACAATTACTTTGCCTTTGTTTCATTTTATTTATCAGTCAATATAGTAAATTTGAGTATTCCTATTAATTTTTTAATATATTTTTTTTTTATGAAAAAAATGCTAATTTTCTCGATTTAATGTATACAGCTATTTTTTTTCTTTGTGTAATATTTGATGGTCAATGAAATATTATTTTTAGGAATTATTCTTTATTTTCTTTATCAGTGATGAATAGTAATTCATATGGGAAGAACATGCATAATATATAAGATGGAGCTTTCAATCGTTGGAACTTTCGATATTGTTGGCACATTTGACCATTGGTGGGTATTAAAGGTGTTCAAATCTAATCAAACCCAATCAAAATCGCTCAACCAATCCAAGTCATATAAAAAATCGATCAAAACTGCAAAAATTTGGATTGGATTGATTTTTGTTTTTTGCATATTAGATGGATTGGATCAAATTTTGGATTTAATTTTCAAAATCCATTCAATCTAATCCCAACCACATAATATTATATAATATTATTTTTTATTATTAAATTTATACTTTTAATTATAATAATTTAAATTTATTACATTTTTTTTATTTAGGTACTAGTCTTACTTAAATAACATTTTATGTTATTTGGATCGGATTAATTTTTCACTCAAAACCAATCTAAATCGATCCATGAGCACCCCTAGTGGGTATCTCGGAATCCACCACCCTAATAGTAGACTTTTAAGACAATAATTTTGTTTCAAAATCCACCCCACTACAAGAAGAATTTTGGGACAATATTGTTGTTTCACAATTCACCCCACATGAGAGGTAGAGTTGTGGGACCTAATTTCTTTATCTCAAAATCCTACTTGTTGTATGTAGAATTTCATACAAACTTTTTTTTCTTCCACAATTCTGCTGACCATGTGGCGGATTACTCTTGAAAAACCATATTCCCATAAATTCTTGTAAAGCACCATATCATGGTGTTATTATCTCACAAATGCCATATCAATTAAAAAAAAAAAAGCCAATCTTATAAAACTGTTTTTTTTGGCTCTCTTTTTTTTTTTTTTTATTGATATGGCATTTGTGAAATAATAACACCAAGATATGATATTTTACAAGAATTTACGATAATATAAGTTTTGAAGAGCAATCGACCACATAGTCTGTAGAATTGTGGAAGAATGATAAATAATCATTCCATTAATATTGAATCATTTATTAAAAAAACTTAAAAAATGAAATCGGAAATATCTTTTTTATTAAGTTCAAATATTGGAACATCTTTATCTAATGGCTATATTATAAATAATCCTTCTATCAATACTGAATTACACATTTATTTAGTAATTCAAATATCTTTTCCGTTATATATATCAGAATAATAATAATAATAATAATAATAATATATAATCTATATTATTATAATACATTAAAATAAATAATATATTATTTTGTCTAACTGCAAAACATGAAGCAAAGGAATAAAAAAAAAGTTCACACCGTAATATTATAATCCACCCAAGTTGCATGTTAGTTTTGGACCATGCAGCTTTTGAGAGAAATTCCCATGTTCTGCCACACTATAGGATGAATTTTATACTTGTGTCACGTTCCGCCATGGTCCAAGTGGAATTTCAAAAAACCTTACAAAAATTCCCGTATTTTGGTAGTTATTTAGAATAACCCATACCATGATAATTTTGTGATTGAAATACTATATTAAAATTGAAAAGCCGAGATTTAAAGCTTAAATCCTTAACTAAACTGTATGTATAAACAAGTTCAATTTTAGTCTCTTTTTCACGTGAACAAAACCTTTTAGTAAAAGGTTAATATACATGATTTATAAATTCAAATGATTAAGTTACTAAGTTTTGAATAAAAGAAATTTCCTGTAATTGAAGTATAATCGAAAGTTTATACTTTTCGCCTCTTGGATGCTTTGTTCTAGTCCTAGACTTTCCAATTTGGTTTTGATGCCAACCGTTGTCAGAGCATTCGAGCATGAAATATCAGAATTGTTAGACTCTGGCCACATTTTCTTGTGAAAGGCATCTCTTACTTTGAATTTGGGATCTGCACCTGCAAATAAAAATGCCAACCCCGGTTTTGTACTGCACCAATTGTAATGAACCTGCTGTATGTAGCCATTTTCTTTTTTTGTCCTTTGGATTTCTCTATAGACGTTGCTGTGCGATTAATTTCTCTAATATTATTGCAACTAAGAAATTTTTCCAACAATTATTTTTTATAAGATTTAATCTTGAACCTTGATTTTCGCTTCAAAAATATTGCTTGTTTATTATTGCACCCAATCTTTATTAGTAATTTTTTTCATTTAAATTTGACTAGTCTCATAGGTTTCACAAATATGCAAAAATTGTTGCTATATACTAATAATATAATGATAACATGAAATAAATGTATGTATATGAAGACAATTTTTTATCCTTATTGAAAAACATTCGAAACAGAACCATTCTATTTGAATAAGAATGAGGATTGGCATAACATGGGTAAAAAGATATTAAGTTTGATTTTTGTCAATGCACTTTTATTTCTAAATTAACTGTAAATATTATTGTAAGCTCCCCACCAAAAAAAAAAAAAATTATTGTAAGCTCTGATTAAAACTTGTGATATGTCTGCTCTTAGAATGGAAAGCCTTCCTTTCCCCTAAACCCAAGGTGAAATTAAGGTGCAAACCTAAGTTATTTTATTGAAGTTAGAGGGATCTAAATTTAGTAATTAACCCTCGTCAAAAAAAATTTAGTAATTAACCCTCCTTAAAAAGATGTTGGCGTCCCAAGACAGAAAATAAATTATTGAATTAAAATTGGTATTAATGAATAATGAATCCTCTAGCAAAATTATTTACTTATTTATTCATATATATATATATATATATATATATATATATATATATATATATATATGTTGAATAATATTTCACAAATTAAAACTTATTACTTGTTAATGATGAAATATTTTCTTAAATAATGAGGCTCTCAAACCAACAAGAGTTAAGTATAATGGTCAATAAATTTGTAACAAGTATAACTCTTTCAAAAAATCACACCTCAAAAGTTAACCATTTGAGTTGGAGAGTTCAAATTTTTATAAGATTTTTCCTTCAAGGTAATATCCTCCATATAGGACTTGTTATAGAGTTATACTCTCAACCGAAAAAAAAAAAATGAGAATCAAATATTAGATAAGATAAATTATTGGAAGAGTTTATTAACCATAACAATACCTGAAACTAGAAGTATTCTAAAGATTAAAAAAATAATGAGGCTCTCTCTCTTCTCTCTAGATAAACTCTTTTTATGTCCAATAAAAAGTTAATTGGGAAAATTATTTGCTTCAATTTAAGATAAAAACATGTTGTTAAAGTTGAGCATCTTGGACCAAAAAAAAGAAATGTAAAAAGTTAAATTCAAATCATAATGAGCCAATACACTTGATATGTATGAGTTATAAACTTATAAAATAAATGACATGATCAAAGTTTTGTTTGGTCATAGTCTTACCAAATGGTTGGTTAAGATCAACTTTTGTGTGAAAATAATTATAGCATCCATAATAGTGGTGTCCCCATAGTCTTCCGGGCAAGCCTGCAATTCAAATCAAGTTGGCACAACTAAAGAGACGGCAGTACATTTTGAAATGTATGACGCTACAATGAATGAATGTGATCGTGCCTTCTCTATCTTTTTCAAAGGGAATATTTGTGATGCAATATCCAAAAGCATTGGAACCATTGGATGTGACCGACCATCGGACCCGCCACTCCACCACCTAGCAGTCCTGTACAAATTATTATTTTTATTATAAACAAAAATTTAGGCTAAGAAAAAAAAAGTTCATCTCAATTTAGTATTTGTACATGTCTTTGGATTTATCAAATGGTTACACAAGTATTTATAAATAACCCATTAATAAGAGAAATCCAAAAATTGATCATGTTGTCTCTATTGAGGGCGGAGAGAGTAGAAAAATTTGGCAAAGTTGAATCTACTTAACCCATGCCCATATTATAATATTTATACGGGATTCGAGGTACTTGGCATTTATGCGAGATATACGTCAAGACAGGAATAAACAAGACTTTTCTCATGTATTTGGAACTTGGGTTAAGCAAATAAAAATTTTAAATAGATCAGAAGTCCTTAATCTCGAGCTCTAAAAAATGAATATATTTAATGGATGAAAAAAGGATCCTTTGGTAGGTATAATGGAAGGATAAAGAGTTAAGACCAAGCAGCCAAACTACCGTGTCAAGCTTGGGAGAAGGGAGGCAGGAAAAAGCAGACAATGATCTTGCTAAGCCGACGGATCAATCCATGACCCATATCATAATCATGCATAAACGGGAAACCAAAATGAGTCAGTCCTACCGTTACTTTTGTACTAATGTATACTTTTTTTAATGTACTTTCTCGCATGCGTTTTGATTTTTTTGTTCTTCAAATGCAAGAAACCCATATAAATTTTAAAATACTAGTAACATGACTCGTATAAGTTGCCGAATTGCATATGGGTACTTTTGGTTTTCATTTTAATGAACCAAAAAGTAGAATAAGACACTTTCATAAAAATACTTTCTTGAAAGAATATTTTCACAACTATTAAACTTTAAACCAATCAAATAATATATTTTTTGTTTTAACTACTAATATTTGAAATTCATTATATTCTAATTAATTTGGCTTAAATTAGATTATTCTATTATAAAAGTAAAATTCTCTAAATACTATTTTTTTTATTTATAAAATTCGAACTAAAAATTTAATTTAAGAAGAACAAGTATCGAATTACTTAAATTAACTCGATATTGATAACCAAACTAATAATATATTGATATAATTTGTCTCGATTATATGTGTACAGTAAATCCCTCGCTAGTAGTCAATAGGTACGATTTGATGAGTTAACAAAAAAAAATGTTGATGAGTATCAAATTACAAGAAAAAAATATTTTTTGCAAGCATTAGAATTTTAGTTTAATGTTGTATTTTTTGACAGTAGTTTTTAATAACATACCCGAAATGTAAAGTATGGTTATTATATTTTTGAACTCTGAAGTATGACTATTTTATGAAAACTTAGTTGACAAAACCTTAAACCGAAAATGATAGATGCATGAACCTATAGTGCGCAGACGACTCACTGAATGAGAAATTCCAAATTTTTGCGTTGAGTTGTGCGTAAAATAATAAAGAAAAAAATCATTATTTAAAGTTCATAAAAACTTCTTTAAAATGACTTATTCATAAATAATTTTTTTTGCCTTTAATTAGAGTATTCATACATGTATTGTAATTTTTAAATAATTATTTTTATAACCTTTGGTATGTTTTTAGGAGTTTAGATACAATTTACTTATCATTAAATTCAACTCTTGCCAATATTTTATGCACAAATAATAGCAAAGGATTTTAACAAATTTAATCACTAATTAGAACAATTAAATTATTTGGTAGACATCATAGCGTGTGTTTGGAAACCTGTTCGTACGAAGTTTGAATCGATTTTGGAAAACTAAAATCGATTGAGACCAATTTTTGTGATATTAAGTTACATACTTCTTGTATCAATTCTTATCTTTAGAATTGATTATGGTAAAAGTGAAAATTTTTTACTTTATATCAGAATTACTTTTAGAAGTACTACCAAACATAAATCACTTTATTTTAAAATTAATTCTAACAAAATCAATTTTATCCAGAATAAATTCTATAAAAGTAGAACTAAACACGTTAATAATAAATGATTAATTTTGATATACTGTATAAAATATTTTATATTATTAATTAATTAAATGTTTTTGTCTTTTATATAATTTTAAAGTAATTATAATAAAAATCAAACAACTTTAATGGCTTAATAATCTGTCAAATTAAATTCTTGCAATAATCATATTAACAATGAATATTTAAAGAATGATGCTTGGAGATATTTTGTGGATGTTATGAGTTCACGTCGGGCTTATACCATGAGTTGATGCTGTATGATTCTGTTTTTGATACGTATGCTGTATGATTCTGTTAGATGAGGCAAAACCTTTTCCTTCAATATCTCATTGTAATAATATTATTGTATTTAGAAGTTTTCATTCTTCTAAGATATGGGTATAACACCAAAATACACCAATGAACAAAGCAAGAAGAAGATTTCCCTTCTTTTTTTTTGGGTCCTGAGAGGAAGGATTTCTTGTTTTGGACAAAAACGGGCACATGGGTCAAAGACTTTCACAGTCATCCTATATAGTTATTTCCTCATTTAATGGGCCGTAGACAATTCTTATGGGTCGACCCATGGGCCTCTAGAAAACAACGTTTTATGGGCGATTGGAATGACTTTTCTTCGTGTATGTTCACGTTTCAGCTCATAGTCTCAAACAATTTAGTAGCAGGAAAAATGTTAGTGTCGTTTTTATTTTTTTAATATGGAATTTGTTTGTTAGGATGATTTACCATACTTATTGATTTTTAAATAGAAAAATTATGATTTTATTTTATTTAATAACTATCACCATTTTCTATAAAAAATTCTAATAATTTTTTCACTACGTAATATATTACTCTTTAGTAGCAAATACTTGCAAGATGAGTCCGCTAGAAGCAGAAAAGTTAAGCCCCTACTCTAGCAGTGCTATTTCTCACGAATTGGCCTTCAGTAATGCTAGGAACCTTTTGTAACCAATCAGGTGAGAACTAGTCATGAGTATTATTATTTCAACATTATTTTTGTGTGGATACTGTGGTTATTTAGTGAATTATTATTATTTTTTTGATACATAAGTGACAATAAGGTTTGAACTTAGGATCTCATGCAAACTATCTAAACCACTCATCATTAGACCACTCCTAATGACTTAGTTATTTAGGTAGTGTTTGACACATTACCTGCTAAAATTACCAATAATGTAGATTACCACTTAAAAAGATTGTCATCTTTTAAATTACTGATAATGTTAAATACAGTATTTGATATGTGTAAATAATCTAAGTAGCAATTTATATTACTTTGTTTGATATATCAAAAAGATTAATGAACAATATATGTCTTAAATCAATATAATAATAATAATAATAATAATAATAAAGAGTTAATAATAATTATTAATTAATAAAAATAAAAAAATTTAATTATTAATTATGATTATAATAGTTAATTTTATTAACAAATATTATTAAAAATAATTAATATTATTAATTATTATTATTAATTACATTATGGACATTTCAGTTATGTTACTATTGAATCGGTGAAAAGATTTTAAATTTATTAATAATTATCTTATCATATCTATCAAATACTCACATACAACTAAAATTCTTAATTTTTTATATATCAATCCTTAGATGTCTAAATAATGTCTAAAATCATTAGTATAAATCAATATTTTGTATGTATATAATAGTTAATTATTAATTATGATTATAGTAGTTAATTTTATTAATAAATATTATTAAAAAAATAATTAATATTATTAATAATTGCATTATGGACATTTCAGTTATATTGCTAGTGAATCGGTGAAAAGATTTTAAGTTTATTGATAATTATCTTATCACATCTATCAAATACTCACATATAACTAAAATTCTTAATTATTTATATAAAGATCCTTAGATATCTAAACAATGTCTAAAATCATTAGTATAAATATCATTTCTCAGTGTTATGGGTTTCAGCGTTTTCCTTTAAATAAATAAAAAAAATGACCAATCTAGAAGGAAAGTTAATTTGTTGTATTTGAAGGAAGCGATGGTTGACCCAAAAAAAGGAACGGATGAACAACTGATTCGACCATTGCTTGGCTTCAATGTTAAAGTATTGTCCTCAAAAGTATATTGGCTTGGGAAAGAGTTGCATGTACACTTGAGCAGAATTATAAACGAAAGTTGATGTAAAATATTATTATAACTTGGTTAAGAAACATATTGGGTATCTTTTGTAATATTCAAGATAAAGTTGTAAGATTCTTGAACTTGAGTATATACATATCACAGAAATTCTTAGATTATCTGGCAGCAAGAAAAAATTTGTAACTAGTTGTACTGTTTCTAAGCTGATTTTTGAGCAGCGCGTTTTGGATGCAATAACAGTTTATTGTTGCCCTTAATGGTTACGTAATATAGAGATAGAAGAACTCAGAATAGGTAAAGTAGTTATTGGTGGGTGGGGATGTTGAGCAACCATTCTATCTTGCACAGTGGCAAAGGCTTTAGTAACACTACATCGAACCCATCTATGCAAATGATCATGATCAAGATTATTTGTCTGTTCTGCAGTTTCAATTGAATTGCATATGGAATGAAAATGCTAATAATATTAAAACAACTAAGAAATTCAATCATAACAGCAACAATATTTGTGAGGCAATAACACAAAACAAACAAAGCAATTAAAACATATTTCAGGCACTCCATGATGGCACATATTCTCACAGCTGATCACACTGAGTAGGGATGAAAGTAATGGTCTCCTTCTCAAGATCATGGTTCACCAACAAGTTCTGCTGCTGAGTGTTGCCAAAGATGGACATGCCATTGGAAGCACCCATGGCCAAGCAGGCCACTCCCAAATTTGAATCAGCAATCATGTAGTTATCAGCAGGAAGTTCCAAATCCCCACCTTTGAAGTGGAAAACCAACTTGGGAATTTCCACCTGGTTAGTCCCTGATGGCAAGGTGAAGCAAACATCTAGGCCAGTTGAGCCTGAATTGTCCACTGGCAAATTTGTTTGAGACACAAACTCCTTCTTGAGTGCATCAAAAGCACTCTCCTCAATGTAGGTGATTGTTGTGCCTGAGTCAATGATCACACCACCACTTCCATCATCCCCTACTGCAAAAGTGGACTTCTCAATGGACAATTGAGTGCCACCAACTGAGATACCTTCAAGGGAAAGGTAGTAAAAAGAAGGCTGTGATGGGTTTGTGAGCAAAGGGGTGGTAACTGCTTCTTTTGTGCCATTAACCTTTGCTAGAGACCCCAACAAAAGAACACTTGATTTTGAGTCATCAATTGAGGTCAAACAATAAGAGAATTTAGGCTCTTTCAGCTGAGAAACCAATGACAAAGGGCCACGCCCTAGCCCCACCAACCCAGAAGCTTGCTCAAAGCCATCTCCTTCATTGTCTTCACCACAACCAAAGCCAATGTCCTCAACCTTAGAGTCACCGAAAGTGAAGGTCTCGGTGGCCAAAATGCCTTGTGTCATGGAATAGTCACCATATGAATACATATATTGGCAACCACCACTACAAGTTGAGGAGGGTAAGGCACTGCAAAGATTGCTATTACATGAGAGCTTGGAAAAAGTGGAGGACTTCTTGGGATCAAAAATGGCTGTTGGTTGCTTGTAACATTTGGAGCAAGGCTTGCACTGTGTCCACATGAGGTCACTGCCAGTGTCCAACACTGCAGGGTAAGACACAGGTGGTGTCCCAATGGCTAACTCCATCAAGTACTCACCATTCCCTGCATGGATGGGGGATTCCACTTGGGAATCTTCTTCTTGTGTTGATGATGATGCTGCCAACACCATTGCATTCAGCCTCTGAAGCCGGCTCTTGCTGCGCTTGATCCCGTGTTGGACACGCTCTAGTTTGGTTAAGTTCTTTCCTGAGTCAACATGGTGAAGCTTGACTCGGATCCCATGAGGGTGAGAAGCTGTTTGGTGATGCTCGAGGGTTCTTCTGGATGTTGAGGATGTTGGATCAACAAACAGAAAAGCTACAAGCAGTGTCACCAATATGAAATATGATGATGAACGTTGCAGTGTAGCCATGACAAAATATGATGATGATGAGGGTGTGGAATGGTGAAGGAAATATAATGAAGTGGATTGAGTGAAGGACAAGGGTTATGAGTATTGTGGGAATATATATGATATATGTGTGTATATATATATACGGTTGTTGTTGCTAGAGAAATGGTCTTAATCACATGAGAAAATGGTGAAATTGTAACGTTTCCCTCGAATGTGGAGGAGAAGATAAAGGGATATTTTCTTTTGAAGAAGACCAAGTGGGGTTGAATAGGGTGAGTTTTGGCTTGTCATAAAAAAAAAAATGAGGAAAATGAGAGAGTGTAAAAGGAGTTTGTTTTTCAGGGTAAACAGAGAGACGTCAAGAGTTTGATGAGAGCGGAAGTTGAGATATCAGCGAGCGTGGTGTTGCAGCAAGTACCGGGTCTTGCGTTGTGGTTGGTATAAAGATTTTATTTCCGTAGTGACATTAATTTAAGAAGTTATGTTATGTGAACATACGTGGGACTATGCCAACTTACACCCATACATATAACATTTTTCTAATCTAAGGCAACATTGTTGTGCCATAAGCCAATATTCTCTAACACGTACGGTAGCAACATTTGGCTTTGTCTTGGTGCCGAGGAGTGATAGAGGGTGGCTTGGCTTTGGGAATATTAGTCTATTTGGGGAATTTTTTTAAGGTTCTCTTTTCTTGTTGAGCAAATATTTCAGAAGGAGGCATCAAATATGGCTGACCAATCTAAGAGCAATAATGGACAGCGATTATTATGATCGATGTTGATCATGAATCGGGTGAACAACACACTTCATATAAATCATTAGAACCATAGATAAAGTGATACAGTTACTATAGTATATAAAACAAGCTTGTATCAAATATTATATTTTTCAGTGTAGATCTACACCTTTTTGTTCTCCTTTTTTCTTTCCTCAGTTTTGTCCATGATTGGAATTTTGCATAAGAGTTGTGAAGGGATTAGATTGGATTGGATAGGTTGGGTGGACAAACATGTTTACTAATTGCTGAAAGGAGTAGAAAATTGAGCTTTGTTTCAATTCCACGCTTCTATGGAGCAAAAGAGGTAGGTTGCTGATCCTTTTTTCAGTTAGGTAAGAAGGCCCTTAAAGACAAAGATATTATGCCAATTTATTAATCCCTTCATATTTACAACTTTATATAGCATTGGTCAATACTTTTGAGTCTGCTCCATATTAATTATGATGCATGATTTTATATAAGATTCACCATTACATGTGCACATATACGAGTATGTGACTAATTTATGTTTTCTACTATTTTCATCGATCATGTATTCTAATATTTAAACGACATGAAGTTGAGAAACTGAAAAGAAAATGTGGGGGAAATTGGAAACCAAATGATCACTTGACCTAATGATCCCCCATAATTGGTATGAAAGCATGACTTATTTGTGCCCAATTAATGAAGCAATATCATAACCATGGTCAATGATAATGTAACAATTAAATTGCCCGTAAAGACCTTAATACTTATTTAATGCGATTATTTATTTAGGGAAGGCTATCACAAACGGCCCATCATCTATCTTCATTTATAATTGAAAATAATAATTGAATAATTATGTATTATAGCTATTTCGTTCAAGTTTTGAACAGAATGATAATCATGTCATGCGTTAAATATCATTAATTTTGGAAAAAAAGAATTCTGTGTTATTCTCCGTAATTTCGGTTTTCCTCTCTTCATACTATTGAAATCCTAAACTCTTGGCACCATATTCTGCAGTTATTCCTCGTGTAAATTGATTGGACAGAAATCCCACTTATAGCGGTTAGGTATAGTTAGTAATACGTTGATTTCTCTTCACTGTATCAGTAATCTTTTTATAGTTTTTTTTTTAATGTTATTTACATTATACATTATATACATTATTTTATTTTATTTTATTTTTTGGTCTTTAAACAAGTATTGTCAATTCGTCATTTACGTACAAAAAGGAAATATCGTCATTTATAATATTCACTCACCAGATATTATTACGATTGAGAAATTCTTTCAATTATTTATTTTTTAAAAAAGAAAATAAAATTTAGTCTTTACCTAAAAGCTCTGCTTATAATGTTGTTAAGGTTTGAATTGGTATTATTGAGATTTTTTAAGAGATATTGAGCTCTTTTTGACTTTCTAAAAACTGCTTTCAAAATGTTTTAACAATATTATTTTATAAAATAATATAAAAGTAGCTCTTAATATGTAGAAGTCACAAAAATAGTATTTGATAAAGTTGCTCTTAAAATCTAAAATAACTATAATAGACATAAATACTAAATAGAATAATTTTTATTTTTAATGTCATTAAAGAGAGTAAGGTTATACTAATTTTTAAAATTTTAAAAGCATAAACTAATTCTGAAAAGCATCTCATAAAAGTTTCCACAAGCATACACTAATTTTTAAAACCTAAGTGAAAAAAGCACCACAACTTTTTTATTTACCAAATAAAAAAAATTAGCTTATACTTTGCATTAGTCATAGTACCCCTTCATAGAACATTGCCAAAATCAGACCTAAATTTTCGTAAAGAGAATTAAAGTATCATTTGTCACGTGTGATCACAAATACTTAATTGATTTAAATAATTCGTTATTCATTTAACTATAGTCTCATGTTCACATTTAGTGAATAAAAAGGAAGGAAGCAGTCAGGTTAGTTTGGATCGAGTTTGGGGGAAAAATAAATCTGAACCAATTAATTTTAATTAGTTTGGTTTGATTTGGATTTATGAAATTTTTTAACCAAATCCGAACTTATCAAATTTGGGTTGGTTTGGTTCAGATAATTGAATTACTCGATTTATTTATTTTAATTTCTTAAAAAAAAACCATAAAACATCAAAATTTTCATATAAACAAATTTTTAGATTTTGAATCATTCTAATATTTTCAAATTCTAATGAGTGTGAAATATAAATAGGTAAAACAATATGAATAATAATCATAAAATAAAAGAATGAAGACTAGAGCGAAACATTTGAAAAGAGCAATCGCACTCTGAATCGATTAATCCATGAAACAAGGTCTAGACTTTCAAATCACACTAAGTTGAAAGACTAATAATTAATTAAAAACAGGCTAAATAAAACTATACTACTTGCTATTTCAATGATATCAGTCATGGAGACCCCCAACATAAATATTAACCAAAACCCCATCTCAAAAAATCTGATCTTCTTTGACCCTTCATTCCTCACCCATGAAAATCAAACACACAAAAAAGACCCAAAAGGGACCACGACGAGCGGCGAATCTCGTGCAGCAATGCAGACTTGGCGCCGGGGGAGCTCATGTAGCAAAGCATACCGTGAAGGAGATCACGTGGCTGCTGTGAGTCGTGCGGTGGTGATCGACGACACAAGGGAGGAAGTTTACGCCCAAGACTTGATGGCAGTGGTGGTCAGCTGCAGAGTGGTAGTGCTATGCGAAGTGTGAACTATAAGTTGCTGGTGGCAATGGGTTGTAGTGGGTGGATGGGTGAGTTGTTCAAGCTCATTTTAGAATGAAGGTGAGAGTTACTCACTTATGGAGTTAGGGTAAAGATGGGTGGGTGAGGGGGTGTTTTAAACCAAAAAAAAAAATATATATTATTGGGGTGTTCGAGTCGAGTGTCAGGTCTTATATCCCCTAATCTAATGTCTAAATCAAACACTAATTGATTCCAATTGGATTGTTTCCGATTGACCCAATGACCCGAACCAAATCGAACCAATTTAGTTGGTTTAGTTCGGATTGTTCGGGTTCATCGAGTCGACCCAATCTGCTTACACCCATAATAAAAAGTATTAGTTTTAGAAAATTTTTATCTCATAATAGGTCAGTATAACTCAAATCAAATTAATTAAGATCTAATAAACTTTAAATATTAATAGTTTAGACCAAAAAGAAAAAAAAATTGTCACAAATGACCAAGTGATTCATGTCATATAGACTATACATAAAAAGCTAATCCTTGGTACATGACTATTTGCTTCATAAAGTTAAAAGACTAAGCAACTTATATTCCTTTATCAAATGTGACTTTTCTTCTCTTAAAGGGTAATTTTTGGCTTAATTTAAAGTCTATTAAATCTCAATTAATTTAGTTCAAATTGAATCAACCCTTAAAAGGTAAATGTTCCGGTCTTAACTCAAGGGGATAGAGCATGATGGCAAAGACTTGTCTAAAGGGGGGAGAGCATGGTGGCAGAGAGTAGAGGATTTTGATACAGGGTGTTGTGAATAGTAAGTAGGCTAAAAGTCAACCCCCTCTCTCTTTCTTATGGTCAACAAAGTGAATTGTGTTACTATTTTTATAGTACTTATAGGAAGGAGGCATGAATGCTAGGAGAAAGTTATGGCACTATCGGCGGAATTGATTGAGATTATAAGGCTTGAATTCTGATGGACAGAGGGAAAGGATCCTAGACTGAGGATGATTAGGCCCAAGGAACGACCCACTGGCTGATTGCTCCGCGACCCTCCTAATGCGAGTTTAGACAGCGAAAAGACATGAGAGAAGTCGAATTTCTTGTCTAACTGTAAAACTCTCTTAATAATAATTTTTTTATTCAAAATGTTCCAACTCAAAATTTTACTTAAAAAAAAAAATTAAACAAATACCTAACTACTTAAACCAACAAGTTGTGGTACAAGATAATTAAAAACACCAACCATGGTAGAATTTTGTTTTTCCATTTCTAGTTAGCAAGTGTCCATTTGATATGAAATGACATAATCCATGCGGTGATAGATTTAGGAAGATCACCTACATTAGCACAAAACTACATAAAAATAAAAAAGAAAGGGGGAGAGTCCAGGCGGCTCCAGAGGCGTGTTTGACCTGTTCCCATTGAGTAAAGCTACCTCTTACTCGATTCTAGCATGATATGAAAATGATTATTGGTGTTGCGTGCCATTCTTGATCCATCACTCCTTTATCACAATTCAGCCAGGATCTTTACATGTCTGCAAGATATCACAGCATAGTTCTGCAACAATATGCTTCAATTTGTGCTTGTAAACTTATAAGACAACGACGGTGCAACTCACTTCATCTCATTCACTTGTCACTGCACTACAGGTCAACCCATTAACAGCCTATATGGGCATGAGCGAATTATGGTGCGTTTGTTTTAACTTTTGAAAAAAAAATTATCATGAAATTTAAATTTTATATTTAATTAAAAAAATTAAAAATTAATTTTTTTTCATAAATTACTCTTTTTAATTTCTATAAAAAACTAAAAGTATATATTTTTTTTAAATCTTGATTATTTTTAAAAAATTATCTAAATATATGAAAATTGATTTTTTTGGCCTAAAAAAGTGATTTTTTAGTAAAAAGAAATATAACCAAACACCCTCTTACTTGGCTTCTCTATAATGTATTTTTTTTCCCCTACTTTTGTTATATGAATGAAAATTATTAGACTTCCATGATTTGGAAATCAAGTCTGCGAGAGGATGAGTCAATGAGATACCAAAAAATAAAAAAATAACATGAAATGTTCTTACTGTGCTATACCTTACTTTAAGAATCATAGAAATGATGCATTGCTTCTCATTTCTCCTAGGCTAGAAGTGCCATGCTTTTATATTACGAATTGTACTACTACATTTCCTTTACGGTTGCAGCTGTATGTAGACTGATCCATAGGATTGGGATAGATATATATATTTTTCATTTAACAAGGTCTTCCTTTTTTCTTTTTTTTTTGTTTAAGGTTTTCCGTTATATATAAGAAGAAATTTAAATTTAGTAAAGAAAAAAAAAACGGTCTGATAATTTTTGGCTCTTGACTAATAAATCAGTCTCAAAATAAATTTCCCTCTAAAAACTGAAAAAAATGGAAACAACCTTGAATAGAGGCATTAGTTAGGTAAGAATTGGAGAAACAAGGAAGTCCTCAAGATACCAGTTGAATATTGAACACACCATGTTGAATGTTCCAATTTAAAATTCTATTCAAATCAAGCCCATTAGTTTTGTAGAAGAAAGCATCTGATGTGTGTATAGACACATGATTACCGGTTTTAATTTTAACTATGCCAAATATTCGAGTCCAAGTCACAATAGAATATCATTATAAATTCCCTGATTCTAATGTAGAAAGCCTGCCCTTCATCACGTCAGAGAAGTGAATAAATTGAAATTAATTGAAAATGAGTAAAGTGACCTGAGCACAACATGAGAATCAAGTGAGACGAAAGAGAGAAGCTAAGCCTTCCATTGAAAACTAAAATAAAACGAAAATATTCCTAAACCAACATGACATGTCTATTTATTTTAGAAAATGAATACTAGAAATATGAAAACCATATAAACTTTAATCTTGAGATACTATTGCCAAGTGCCCAAGTCTAAGCATAAACATGAACCCCCAGATCCGTTCTAACTTGTAAGAGTTGGTATCTCGAGATTGTGAACTTAATCAAGGTTACTTTGCACGCCTTTGCACATTTTCAAGCACTCTTTTGATAAGTTACTGGGGATTTTATAAACAGAAGCATTCACGATTGTTAACAAATTGAGAAATGTTAATATGTCTGACTTTTTTCAGCGCCTGTAGGATGGATGGTGGATAATTCAAATACAACAGTCAACAATGCAATGGTTGTACTAAATATAACTGTACTCCAAAGAAGTTCAAGAGAGCCAGAAGGCTTCTCTAGGGCACCATTAAGTTCCGATTTTCTGTTACTTAAATGATATTTGTCGGCCTTTCCTCATTAAGTAGTACTAATGGCTTTTCTGTTTTCCTCTGCTTCTTCCTAGTTTTGGTTGGTGTAGACAGGTGGTTTTAATGGCCAAGAACAAAATGAAGCAGGATACAAGCTTAAGCCCTAAACACAAGACCCATGATATATTTTGCTGATCACTGACTATTGGCACCGAACTAAAATTCAAAACCAGCAGGAGTAGCACACGGCCAAACCAGCGCCAGTAGTGTTGTCATGCAACGCAAATAAAACTGACCATAGGACCTTGAATAGAAAATAATATTTCGAATTTTATTTGATCTTGTAATAAAGTGGCTGCAAGCTCAACTATGGCAGTATGAAATATTTCATTCAAGATCGTGGTTTCTGATAAGGTTACAACAAGTTGGGGAGGGACCCCGACGGAGATACATAATAACATCACATAATGAAAAATTGATAACTACAAACCGTAAGACTTAGGCCTAGATTTGTTCTTACCCAACGAATTCATCCGGTTAGCATGCTCTTCTTCCTCCTCCAGCTTCTTTCTCCGAGCAGCCTCTTCTTTCTGTCTTTGAATCATCTCCAGTTCTCTCTGCCGTTCCTCCTCTTTTCGTTGCAGCTCTAGAGCTTCTCTTCTCTGAGACTCTTCCACCCTCCTCCTATTCTCTTCAAGCATCTTATCCAGCTCTTCTCTCTCTTTTCTAGCTTGTTCCTGCAGCATATCAAGAACACATTACAATCCTCAACCAAATGAGGACACGGTCAATTTTTTTAGCAATGAATTACATGTATGGTAGAGATGAGACTGCGGGGTGGGGCCCAGGTGGGGGGGGGGGGGGAACTAATTATGACCTTATCCTGCCTTTCTAGAAGCCATAGGTTAAAAGTAGTCACATTTTTAGATACAACAACAACAACAACAAAGCCTTGTTCCACTAGGAGGGGTTGGCCCATTTTTCAGATACAAATTGCAAATTACTACATTTGTAACGCTTCACAGATAGAGACACATTCAACACAGTTTCTTGATAATGGATAGTGTTAAGGAGTGAAGATAGTGAAAGATATGGATGGCTGTTTACGTAAAAGGTCCAGTATAAATCTTGAATTAAACCCAGAAAATATCTAAGACTCATATTATAATCTGATTAATATTTGACTCCGAAAGGGCTAACTCATTTGAGGATCCACAGTTGCAGCATAGTGGCACTGTCATACCATATATAAGATGCTCAAAGGTATCTCAGACTACTACACAGTTTATCCACACTAAAATTATCAGTTGTTGAAAATATGACAATTTTAATGTTTTAAGCCCTCTCCATTATTATAATATCATTTATTTAGAGAATGATCAAAGACTCCCAGGTCTTACTTCTTTCCTTCGAGCCTCATTAAGAGCATCTTCCTTTTCCTTTTCAAGTTGAGCTTCAACATCATCAAACAATTTCTTCACACCCTCTGCTATGCGCCTCTCTATTTCCAACCTAACTTCCTCCGAATTAAGCTGCTCCTCAACATTTTTTCGAATTGCCTCTTCGATTCTTCTTGCAGTCTCTTCTTCCAATAGTTTCAATTCTTCCTCATGTTGACGCCTGCTACCAAATGCAAATATTGGAGAAAATAAATAAATGTTCATTGATGAACAAGAACACAAGCAGGTCAAAAAGAAGAATATTACTAATAAGAAGAGAGAAATAATCGCCAAGAGAATGAAGGACAAGAGATCCTCCTTACAAAATCAAGATTTAACAATAGAAAGAAAAAGAAAAAAAAAACCATAAAAAAACAAAGCTTTCCAATCTCTCAATATATCTTAGAGAAAGATCCCTCCAAAAAGATCATGAACTTTGCACCATATTGAAGCCAAATGCCTAATCTTATTCCACAAGCAAGTCATAATAATTTCTAGACCCATAAAACAGAAGAATTAGATAAAATAAACGCTTCACTTTCGCATTTGTCCAATAAGTTTCTAGCCAGTACATCCATTGACATGGAAAATATGAGCTTATTATGCTCACAAGGCATACCTCTCTAACAAGTTTCTGATCCATAACAAACGAAGTTTCAAGTGGAACAGTAGACAAAAGAGGCAGCAATTGGTTCATCCTATTAAACAAGTTGAACAACAACGCAGTAGTAGCTTCCTTCAGAAAAGCCAGTAGAGAAGAATGAAATTAACCTGTTGCATTTTCAAAGTGAATCACTCATCTTCATTCCTCAGAAAAGATGGGAATTCATTCTGAAACATCTAGCTAGATTTTTCTTCATATCATGTTAATTTTAGCACTACCAAAAGGCTCACATTCTTAAAGATATGTCTTACATGTCCACAAGAATTTCTCTTTTTTTTCTTTTGAAGTGTATCAGCATTGATTAAATGCTATACATTATTTCTCATATACTTAAATAAAAACGCAGAGTACTAGTGAGCCCATCACAAATTAAACGTAGCAACCACATAGTAGAAATTGCTATTTGATATCAATCCTAATAATTGGAATTTCCTCTTCATTTAGCATTTTTTTCATCAACATCGCACATCTCAATTCCAACCAATTCATGAGCAAAAAAAACTAAAAAAATAAAAAGGGTTTACCTTTTCTTTTCTTCTTCATCTTTTTTGAGTTTAAGATGGTTCGAGACGAGACTAGGACTGCGCGATTTAGGTGGAGGAGAGAGAGAGGAACTGCTTCTGCTTCTGTGCCTTCTGCGGCGCCTTGGAGAGGATGGTGAGCGCGTTCTGCTTCTGCGGCGCCTGTGGCTCGGCGATCGGCTTCTGCGCCTGAAGAATCGGAACTAATCGCATGAATCAAAGCGAAACGTGAAAGGAAAAAGAGAATTGCAGAAGAAGAAGAAGAAGAGAAGAGAGAGGACCTTGAGGTGGTTCGGTCCCTTCGAGAGTGGGTGTGACGGTGAGAAACAGGGGACGGAGAGTATCTTCTTCTGTGCGAAGGTGACCGCGACAAGCTCCGAGCCATGGCTGAGCGCGTTTCAGCGCCAACTTGAAGACCCTAACTCACTACCGATGCTGATGATGCAGCTCCTTCAGGAGTCATGAATCCCTGGCTTTTTTCTATTAAATAATTATTCTTTTTGTTTTTTTGGACAGGGATTAAATAATTGTTTATAACTTAGCGTGTATATAGGTTGCATTATTGTTGTTATTAGTGAAGAACAAAAATTAATAACACTTAGTTAGTTCAATTAATTTAATATTTTTTTTGTAAAAAATAAATAAAAAAGAAAAGCCAATGGATAATGAATGAGAAAAGTTTTAATTGAAAAAATGGTTTTGAGAAAAAAGATCAATTAAAAATAAAGCAAAAAGAATAACACAGATAAAAAAAATGGACAGATAATATTTAAAGTTGATTATTTGTAGATAAGTGGGAGTACAAGTGAGTTCTACTCGAGAAAACATTCGAACAGCGGATGCACGAGTAAAGTGGGGAAATCTTTTAGGAAAAACTAGTTGGGTAGAGGATGCCCCCTCCTTAGAGAGGTCGGAGATATCTTTTTGAGCGATTGTTGACGAGAGTAGAGCTTTAAAGGGTGATCGACTTGGGCGAAAAAATTTTCTTAGATGTGTTAGGGGATCTTAGCAACCTACAGCAAGGAGCTGTGGTTATCAAGAATGAGATATGTAACTTGTACGTAATCTTAGGGTATTAAAATATAATATTTTTTTATATAAATATAGAATTTAATTAGTATGTATCGATAGTATAAAATAAATTTATATTATTAATCAATAAAAATAAAAAAAATAAAAAATTATAATGAATTTTTTATTATAATAGATGCTTATTTATATGAGTTGATTTTTTTATTATTTTTATTAGTTAATAATATAAAATTATTTTATATTATTAATGTATTTCAATTAAATTTATAAATATATCATATATTATTTTATGAGTTTAATTTAGATGCACTGATAGTATAAATTTTTTTTATAATATCATTCAATTAAAATCTTTTATTTACATGATTATTTAAGTAATGAGTAATTATATTAAAAAATTTTATTGATATAATAATTTATGATTAGATATTTATATAAAAAAATTTTACCCTAACAATATATTTAAATTAAATTCTTATTTTATTTTGATACACATATATCTCTTGATATTTACCCACACCAATATTGATAAAAGGTATTTTTCATACGTCTATATTTACTATAATCAAAAATCATTTCTCATCAAATTTATGAGGAAAGAAATGGGTTGCATGGCTATGAAAGACATACTAAAAAAGGCTTCGAAGCTAGTTGGTGGGTTTGATCTCATGGATATTGGCAATGGTCTTTTCATGACAAAATTTGACATGGAGGAGGCTAGGAATCAACTCATTGGGAGAGGACCATGGATGATCTTTGACCGTTATCTTTCAATTTGCTCTTAATCTCCGAACTTTGTTTCTTCCTTAACTAAGATCAACAAAATTATAGTGTGAATAAATAAGATTCCCCGTGTCTCAACATAGCTTACTGCGATGAAGTTGTTTTACTTGCACAAGCTAGGTTGGTGGGGATTCCTATCAAGATGCCCATGTCTCCCGGGAAAGTTTGCGCACATTCATGTTGAAACTGATCTTTCTCAACTAGCGGTTGGTTGAGTTTGGATCAATGCTAATTGGCATAATATTGAGTATGAATGTTTCTATATTATTTGCTTTAAGTGCGGATGTTACGGGCATTAATTATTGCAGAGAATGTAAGGTTGACGGTAAGGGGAGTGATGTGTAGAAGGAGAAGTCCATGGGAGACCAAGTTGTGGCACCGCCTCCAGGACTAGTGGGAGAGAACTACGTGAACCCTAATCTCAACAAAAGATGATGGAGTGTCCCACACATAATATATTAACAAAAAATGCTGAGAGAGTCCAAATTTTTGAGATAATATTTGTTCGAATGCCATTACACTCTTAACTGGGTATGTACAGCATGCCACTTTGCTCCTTTCACAATCACATATTTTCTGTTAAACTTCTGAGAATTTTTCCTGATCGAATAAAGTTATTCTATAAAGAAGAGATTTTGCTTCCACTGGGAGTAAATAATAAGAAAGTCAAATTCCACACTTCGTTGGCAACATCAACCTTGTATGCATGCAGCATAATTAAATTTTTGTTGGATTTTCGTTTTCCTCATCTAAAGTTTCATGATTCGATGCTTCTCCCTCTGCTGAAATCACAAGGCATTCTCTCTGAAACATTTATGTACCATAGTATTAGAAATCAGAAAATATAGTTAGTTACACAGACAATCTTTGTACGGTTATATATAAATACAAAGAGCTTCAACATAGGTACAAGGCCAGGCTGGTCAGGGCCATGATGACATGAGCCCCGTTCTCATAATGGACTAATGAGACAGATGTTGAATATTACAAGCAAATCACATTTCAAAAGTTGACTACAGCTATGCCCTTATCTTGCTGTGGAAAGCCTTATAGCTTCTTGATCATGGGTGGATTCACTAGTCCAAACAAACTGGTGAGACATGAGTTGATTACTAACCTCTTCATTTTGCTCCCATTCAGCCCATCTCTCTGATAAGCCCAGTCCCTGTAGCATTTTTACTATCTCTGACGTGGTTGGACGCTCCTCAGGCAAGCTTCTGGTGCAAAGCAATGCAACATGAATAATGGTCTCAACTTCCTTGGGATCATAAGTCTCCAAGTTTCTATCCACAATGTCCTCAAGCCTGTTTTCCCTCAGCAGCTTTTTTATCTGTTTATAGAACATTCATCAACATAAACATCACATGTGAAATGATACAAGCTCAAGAAGATAAAGGCAGCAGATTGCATTTTCACCTATGAAGGCAACCAATGTTGCTAATCGATTCCCCAATCATATACGTGCATAAATTTCCAATTAGGTGAGGCTTTCTACGTATATGACCGAGGAATCGAGTGACATTATTAATTACCATTACAATCCCCTGATTCCCCAACCATATATGTAAATTCTCTATTATTTATGCGTGTCTCCCCCACGTCGATAGACATACTAAATGACTTTTTATACACAAATATCATTTCTACAAAAAATATATTTGAAGGATTAGAATAATAAGTAGAACTAAGATCTACATCAATGTAAGAACATCCATGTATCATTATTAAGCAGGTACTAAAGTTAAATGATCATGTAGTGGGTGAAGCAAACTTTACATGATCAAGTAGAAGCACATCGTCCTCCTCTTGTTGCCGAAAGAAGTCTATGGCACGTTGACCAGTGACTAGTTCAAGAAGTGTAATACCATATCCAAAGATATCTGTCTTTTCTGATGATTTTCCAGTTGATAAATATTCTGGGGCTATATGACCCATTGTGCCTCTCACTTGAGTAGTAACATGAGTCACCCTTGTATCAACCGGCTTTGCTAGCCCAAAATCTCCTAGAACAGCTTCAAAGTTATCATCTAGTAGGATATTTGCTGCCTTCAAATCACGATGTATTATCTTAGGATTGCATTGATTATGTAGATACTCCAAGCCATGAGCAGTACCAAAAGCCACACGTTTCCTCATTGACCAGTCTAAACCTTTCTCATCAGGTTTCAAATCTGAGGCAATATGTAGAAATAATGTTACAAGCAAATAGCACAAACCTTATAAGGGCTAGATCCTATAACCAATTCCTTTATTTCTCTGTTTCACTACGAACTACTTGCACCTCTTCATCTTTTGTATGCCCTTTAAAATTTTATAAAACATTAAACAGCATACCGATCACCTGATTTGATGTCCAGTCTATGTCTATGTAACTATAAATTATGTTGACAAAGAATTTGACTTGTTTATGACTGAACCTGAGCTTTGAACCTTGATGATAATGTAAAAAAAAGTGCAATTTAGCCTAGACATTAAAGGGAGAACAAAGGATGGAAGAAGTTATAATGTTTACCTCTCAATCGATAGGCTACACTTCGATTTTCCATGAAGGGATATACTAGGATTCTTTCAGCTGAGGTTGTACAGTACCCAATTAACCTTAGGAGATTCTTATGAACTGCAACACTTATAAGTTGAACTTCTCTTTGGAATGCAGCCTCTCCACCGGGAGCCTGATAATCAGAAAGGCGTTTCACAGCTACTTTTGTACCATCTGAGAGTACTCCTTTATAAACCTTTCCAAAGCCTCCCTTGCCAATTACATTGACTTGACTGAAATTTTTAGTGGCAAGCTGGAGTTCACGCAAAGAAAATCTTCTTAATTGCCAAAAGGAAATTTGGCTTTCATCTTCACCTGCAAAATTCATCAGATATTTAACCTTTGTAAGGAGTTTTGCAGGTGCACATTATGTATTACTACTCTGAAGGTATATAAATCATTAGCCTATATAGATATGTTTTTTATATTCTCATTAAATGGAAGTATGTTGCTGGCCAACTTTACATGGAAGGAAAAAATTACCTGAAACATCAAAAAAGACATCACTTTTTTGTCTGTGCATGTGATGGTATTTATATGCAAAGATGGCCCCAAGAGACACAAGTGCAAATAAACCACAACTTGCAAAACTAACAACCACTGCAAGTTTTGATTTGTTGGTTGAAGCTGCAGGAAGAGGTAAAAATAAGTACCTTCTAGCTATCTTTTTTACTTTAAGTGGGTTGAGGTGGGGAATTAATCATAATCTTACACATTAAAGCTATGTGGACAGAACATAACAGTACACAAACAAACCAGGAAGTGCAGTTTTAGAAACACAAGGCTGCTCCAAGCTAGAGCCACAATGAAGAAGCGTATCTGAAAAACTGAAAATTGTAATGCAATAAAACAAAGGCATAAATTAACAGAATATAGAGAAATATTTGCAACTCGCTGAAAATACTCAAGAAACCAAAAAGTTGTAAAGAAATTTACTTAAATATTGGAATTGAAAATAGTGGCATTGGGATACTTCCAGTAAGACCATTAGATGAAAGATCCCTGTCAAATAAAAGCACTAATAAAAAATATAGAAGCACCATATTGCATACAAGATCAGGATAAATTTCTAGCAATCAAGAATGGCAGGAACAAGTCACAAAAGCAGAAATAGTATTCAGAATAGAATTCTTACAGTTCTGCCAACCCACTAAGGTTTGCAACTCTATCAGGAATATGTCCAGATAAGTCATTCCCTCTCAAGAACCTAGATCATACATGAGATCATCACTGTCAATAATATACTTTGTGATAACCTAATAAACTTTTTTAAATAATTTTTTTTATACATTAAAGAGGGAAGGACCATCTAGAAATGGATAGTGCAGCCGTACAGATGCTTTAGACTGGAAAGTTGACCCCATGTAGCTGGTATAGAACCATTAAATTTATTGTCAGCAAGATTTAGATATTCTAGGTGTGTCAAGCTTGCAATGTAGTCAGGTAAGGGGCCTGCAAGATTGTTGTTCTGCAATTCCCTGCATGAAAAGAGTCCACCAGGTCACTATCATCGACCAAAAACCATGCCATTAGCCAATTTCTTCACTTAACCAAACATTTGGTATATATTTTGTATGATTTCTTATGATATGCTAACTAAGAGTTGGATTGCCTTACAATTTAATGATGCATTCTTTAAGACATATGGTTTTCTTTGTAAAATGACAATTTGGAGAGAATCTGGAATAAATGAATATCCAGAAAATGACTTAGAGTTTATAGCAGTAAATGAGAACCTCAAAATGCAGAAAAGTAGTTAGTTGTGGGTTCTAGGAGTAGATCTTAAAGAATGCACTTTTGAAATTGCTTTTATATTAGGAAGAAAAAGGAAAACATGCATTTGCCATAATTCATTACTGATTCCTATAAATAAAATCAAAGCGCTTCACTAACATTTATGGCTTCATTTCCTAGATCTAAGAAAATTTACTCGAGATAAATGATGCTAATCTGATTGCTGGATTAGTACAGTAGCAGAATTATCAAATCTCATAAATGTGAACCTATTGCAGTAAAAACTTACAAGCTAACCAAGTATTTCAATTTGGCAATTGAGGGAGAAAGTGTTCCAGAAAATCCATTTGATGCCAGGTTCCTGCAGATGAATTAGTGCACTGTCAAGCTAAATTACTGGAAACCTTAATAAAATTCTCTTGTGTGAATCAAAATTGATATGGAAAAGAAAACAGCAGATTATGAAAATACTAGTCAGAAGCCTTTCTATTGGATGAACTTACAGAGATATAACATGTGTGTTACTACAAGTGACATTAGACCAACTATAGCACGGGCTCACAAAATAACTATTCCAGTCTCTAATTTGATTATTGGAGTCATTGAGGCCCCTCAAAAATTCAACCAATGCTTCACCTGGATATCAGCCAAAATAGATAATGCTGTTAACGTAGATGTGAATGATTTTCTTAAGAGTGTTAACTGTCAATACTCAAGAGATTACGAATCATTGTCAAATAAAAGTTGAAGTTATTAACTAGAGTAGAGTATTCCATAGTCAAAAAGGTTAATGAAAAAAAAAAGTAAGAGATTAATTTTGATAGATTGGTAATTAATCATAATTTTTATATGATTGAGGTAGTTATGATAGGAGTCAAGCACTTTTTATAACGTGACTATATATGATTGTATAACTATGACAGTGTATTAAAATTAAATCTAAATAATAACAATAATAATAAAAGTAATAATCTAATTTCTACCATGTGGAAATCCCATATCAAGTGTTTGAATTTGAAATTTATAAAAGTTGGGTAGTAGCACTCAAGTGTAAGACAACATGACTTAAAATTGGATTCATTGTCAACGAGAACAAACAAGAAAGTGCCACATCAATGTACTAGCCAAGGTTTTTTTCACTTTCTCAGTTAAAGCTTATAATATTTTTTCAAAACACATAGTATTATGTTATTAATTTACAGTTTAAATTCATTACACTGTCATGGACTCAAGATTAAACAATATATTCTTCTTGTGAGAAAGGAATGACAGCTAATTTTACTATACCTTCAACATCAGGTTCTGTGATTGCATAACTGAGTCTCAAGACACTAAGGAATGTTAGCCAACTTGCCCATATTTTGAGAGCAGCCCAGCTAAACTTTGGGTGAAACATATAAGCCCCTTTGATCTCCAAGGAAAATTCACCTGAACGAGTCTCTTTTCAGAATTTTCAAGGGGAAGAAAAATTCACCAAGAGAAACAGGTAAATAAAATTTTGACAAGAAAAGAACCTTAGCTTGGACAGCTAAAGTGCATGTGACTTAATTCGCCATATAGAAATATTTATGCTCATAAAAATACATAGCTTTATTTCAAATAATAATCTTGGAGTGGGATGTACAAGTTCACCACCTCTTCCTTAAATTGTTAACAAAAATGAATCCAAGCGTATAAGAAAAGCATACGGAAGCAGTTAAAGAATCCGAAACAGAGCATTCATTCAAACCAACGACAAGGTGTTCCCAACTGTGACAGTTAACGTAGTTGCAAGAACTCTGCATATGTAATTTGAGCAAAATTACATAATCAAATAAATAAAAAATTAGTTGAATTTTTGACAGAAAACAAAGATGATCATTGAATAAAATATAATAAGAAAACTCTCTTCTTTAATTGTCAATAAGCATGCCGTAATATTTTTAGCAAACAAATTTTAGCAAAAATTATGGCTATCTATAATTTTTCATGTATTTTATTAGAGTGGCAAGTAAAAAGTAACTTATCCATTTAAAAACAAAAACAAATAAAAACAAGAGAGATATATAAATTACAAAACGCAACAAACCGTGCACTCGGATTAAAGAATCCAACGTGGAATAAATATATTTTCATATACATGGTTGTCATGTGTTGATTGAAGCATCTATCAACTCTGGAAGAAGCAACACCTGAGTATTTCAATGAGAAACGCCGTCAGCAGAGACATGAAAATGACAAAACTTACTAGTTTGAGGCATGCAGGCTCTGCAGAGCACCATGAACACTGACAGGACAGAGGATAGAAGCAAGTCGAGTAGGAGAGCAAGTGATCAATTGATTGTTGAGTGATGGTTGAGTGGAAGCGACCCACACGCCAATAAGAAACAAGAATATATATATATATATATATATATATATATATATATATATATATATATATATATATATATATATATATATATATTCTGTTTACTGTACGATTTAATACAAAATATGGATATTTAATTTGAATTGTGATTTGTTATATTATGAAAAAGAATAAAATTTATATTAAGTTTTTTATATTTATTTTAATTAATTCATAAATTAAATGATGATATAAATATAATTTTTTTAAAATAAATGACTTGAAAATTAAAATTATATATTGTTCTCAAAAAAATATTTATTTATTATTATTTGATGTGATTTAAAAATTGAATAAAATTAATATAAAGAACTTAATCCAAATTTTTTTTATAAAATAATAGCTCTTTTTACTAAACTCAACGTCCATTAATTAAAACATAAATAATTATTACATATATAGAAATTTATCACTTTATATTTATAATATATTTGGTTTTCTATTTGGAACTTTAAAACAATAATGTTGGTAAAAGTAATTAGAGAGTAGCTTTTTACAAAACTATAATTTTGAAGTTTTTAAATAAGATATCAAACATATTGTTAGTCTATCTACAATAAAATTAGAGTTTAATTGGTATGCATTGACAGTGTAAAACTATTTTACACTATCAACTAATAGAAATAGAGAAAAGTGAGAAATCATAGTGGATCCCTCATTATAATGGATAATTATTTGTGTGAGTTGGCATTTTCCACTATTTCTATTGGCTTAGTACATTTAAATTAAATTCATAAAATTAATAAAATCAAAAAGTATGTGAATATATCTCAATTAAGCTAATGAAACTTAATTTTATTTTAAATATATCTAAATATAAAGTATTAGATTTATATACCTAAAAAAGTGAAACACGATAACTTGTTCCTTGTTTTTCCTTTGAAAAAGTGGAACGAAAATGGGACATGCTTAGGGCCAAGAGGCAAAGAATTTGAGTTACAGGATACTTGGTGGTAAGTGTGAGTGGACATTAATGGTGGGAAGAGAATGAGAATCCCACTAAACTAGGTGATATTATTTTGATAATAATTGTCGTCTTCATACTCCTTTATCTTCTGATGAGAATCCGAATCAAAGGCATATATGTGTGGTGTACTGTTGAACAAATGAAGGTAGGTTCCAAATGAAAATGACTGGGTTATTTTTATATACTAGGCAGTATGCATTGCACAGGAAACAATTTTTATAATTTTTTGGGTAAAAATTAATTTTATAATTTTATTTTTGAATATATATATTTTATACACATATTTTAATTAATTAATGTAAAATAAAAAAATAAGTAAATTAGACATCTCTTCATTAAGAAATATTTTTATTATATAACTTCCTTTCTATTGTTCAAAACATACACCCTAAACATGTTTATAAGATGAATTTTGTTAATAAGTTTAAATTTTAAAAAATTGAAGGTAATTTATTTGATAATTTGATTAACTATATAATCTTTTAAAAATAATTGAATACCCAATAAAATAATAAATTAGTTGAAATGATATAAAATATAAAAATATAAAGATTTTGAAACTAATTAATTAAATTAAAATTTAGATATCACTTTTATTAGGTTATGTTTAACATAAATACATGGTCATTAATTGATGATAACTACTATAATTATTTTAAACTGTAACAATGATAGTTATGTATATTATGATTATCTAATGATTGTGTACAATTATTAGTCTCAAAAATTTCAAAATTAATCAAGCCAAGTTATAGATATTGGATTTGTCAAGTTTAATTTAATATAGATTAAACCAATATATAGTCTAAGTATATTAAAATATTACAAAATGTTATATAGTATATCCTTAAAATAAATAGTTGAAATCATTTAAATTGTCCTAAAGTTTTGATTTTGTCAAGTTAAAATTAACATATATAACTATATTTTTTATAAATTAAATCAATTAATAGCAAGATATTACTTTTAAAAAATAAGACACTCCCAAATATTGTTATAAAATTAATTTTGTTATGAGGTTAAATTAAAATAATGAAGGTAATTTATTTGATAATTAATTTGATTAACCACATATTTTTTTTGTAAAAAAAAAATTGAATATCCAATAAAATAATGAATTAGTTGAAAATAATATAACTTATAAAGATATAAAGAATTTAAAATTAATAAAATTAAAATTTAGATATTACCTTCATTAAATAAATTAAGATATTTCCACTTTTTTATAGAATAAGAGATAAACAATATAAATATTTTAAAGAAAATAGATATAGATCATTATTTCTGGAATATGATTAAATTAGAATAAATTAAAATTTTAAAATCATAACTACAAAATAAAGATATAAAACACATAAAAGTAAAAAAAAAAATTACATGAATAATATAACAAAATTATATTTATTAAATTTATTTATATATTATTAAAGATAAGATATGTTAGAATTGATGCATGTGACAAAAAGTATCTGGTCATGTGTTAGTATTGCCTTGAAAAATATAAAATATTTAAAATAGGAATTTTTAAAGATGCTTGAGTTATTAATATATTAAATATTTTATTTAAATTTCTATGTTTTGTTTTTTTAATTAATAAATTAATAATATAAGATAAAAAATCTCTATAAATATATAAAAATTATTTGATTGAAAATATATTTGATTTTTTACCAAAAAAATATATTTTGGAAATGCATAAATTAATGAAAATTGAAAAATTTTGGTTTTGGGAATGAAAAATAACTATTAATAAATGGATAAAGAAGTTTAAAATTGATGATATAACTATTTAATACAAGATTTCAAAAAAAATAAAAATAAAAGATATTAAATTTAAAATATTAAATTAAAACTTTTAATATCTAAAATATAAAAAATTATAATACTACTTTAAAATATAGTATATCATTCCTTGATTTATGAAAAGGCCTATTCAAACTTTTCAAAAGAAGACAGTCAACACATACTTTAGACTGACAAAGGGACGATTAACCACTGTGAAGGATAATGAAAAATGCTAATTGCTGTATAAAAAAATTAGATATATTGTACGTGGATCTCCTAAACAGATAAATATAAGGCTTTAATTTTTTTCTTTCAACATTTACCATCACTTATAACCTTATGTTTATCTCTCATTAAAAATGTCTAACATTTTATAAACAAATAATTGTTGCACTTTGGTGAAGACTCACCGACTTCAAGAAGTAAAGTATATGGGATAAGAGAACTACTATGGGTAAGAAGTGAATAACATTACGACAGAGGTGTAGACCCGTGGAGTAGTTTGACGGGTTGTTCGGATTTGAAGAGAAATAGAGAAGAAAAAAAATGGAAAGAAAGAAAATAGAGAGAAAAAAATAAATAAAAATATGTATTTTTTTTATATATTTGGATAAAAAATAAGAAAAAAATAAAAATTATATTAAAATGATATATATATTTTTATTGTAATAAAGAATTATTATATTAATTTAATTTAATTTTAAGTATTTTTTATAAATTGAATAAATAAAAAATTTTAAAAAACTTCCATTCAAATAAAATACTATAATATAAATTATTATATTTTATTACTAACCATGAATTTTAGGTGTATAAATATAACTAACAGCTTTTTCTTTGATCTTCTCACATTTTCCGTGCTTTGGTGAGAAAAAAAAATTTCAAGTGGGCCTTATCACCTTTTTTGTTTTCTCTCCATTTTTTATTATTAATCAAACAGTAAAAAATTCAATTTTTTTTTTTATTTTCTCTCATTCACTTTTCTCTTTTTCCATTTTCTCTAAGACAAATAGAGAATGAGAGAAAGTATTGTTTATAACTTAATATTTTATTAATTTAATGAGTTATTACTATTTTATATATTTATTATATAATATAATAATTAAATACTAAATAATAAATAGTACACAACAATATTTAAGAGCATTTAAGAATTTTGCAGTATTGAAACGAAAAATTATTGAATACTTCTAGAGAAAAAAATATATTCTATTTTATTTATAATTTAATATTTTAGTTATTATGTTGAGAATATATTGACAATAAGAATCATTAATAATTCATGGAGTTAAAATGTTAAAATGTAAATCAAATAAAATAATATTTTTTTCTTATTTTAAGGTCACCTATAAATTTATCATGATATCGACAAAAAAATATTTCTCATACTAAAACACTATCTTTTGCATCGTTGCATTGACAAGTTTAATATTTGTTATGTACAAATTTAATATAATCTGATCGTATGTAAATCCTTATTATTAATTATCATATGTTCTTATCATTCATTGAATCAATCTTATAAAGGTTAAAAATTAAAAATGAATTTGATTAATAGTAAAAGTATATAGATACCATTTTTTTTCTTGGTAATCAAATGAGACAATCTAACGTAAATTAGAAAAAAAAAAATGAAACAACTTTAGCACGTGCGGTCATGTAGCATATTTTGGCGACATCAAAAGGAGGGAATCATTTACTTGGAAAACAAGAGGAATCTGATTCCTTGCCGTCGGCTTTTGAACTAAGGCTTTGTTTGGTCGGAGGGTTTCGAGATGGAATAAAAGGGAGAAGAAGGAAATGGAAAGAAAGAAGCTAATTTCTATTATTTGGTTGAAGTAAAAATATGGGAAGAAGAGTTTAAATAGTATTGCTTTTTTAGTGGGGTCTGCATAAATAGTGTATTTTTTTCCTCTCTCCATTGGGCGAAAAGACAAAGGGGAAGAGATGTATTTTTTATCTTTCCATTTTTACTTTCTAATCTTGCAAAAAAGAGATATTGCGTTTGCATAAGAGAAACGTTGTGAAAATGATGATGATAGGGATAGGGCTAGAGTGCACAACATCATTAAAGGTGTTGTGTAATTTTAAAAATTTTATTTAAGTAATTTTAATTTTTTTACTATTATATTATTAAAAATAAATACAAAAAATTTCAAAGTACAATTTATGTAAAATTTTAAATTTTTTTTGTTGTTAGTATTTTATTTTAAATAGAGTATTAAATAATAGTTGAATAATATTTTTGATATTATTTAATTGATAAAATATATTTTTAAGTAATATTTTTGAAATATTAGATTAACTAAAAATATTATTATTTTAAATAATTTATTTTTATTAATATTTATTTGATTTAATAGGTTGATATTACTTTAAGTTATTAAATTAAAAATAGTGAAATTTTTTATTTGATATTAATTAATATAGTTAAAATACCTTTCCTAATAATATAAGAGTAAAATTATCATTTGACAATATTATCTCTTTCTTTCTTTTCACTTTTCCACATAAACGAACAAGGAAAAGTCATTTTCCTTTTATTTTTCTCTTTTTTTTTTCTTTTATCCAAATATACCTATAAAAAATATAAATCTGCTCTATTTTTTTCTACTCAACTTTTTTTCTCTTAACTTCCTTCCTTCAAATTTCTTTCTTCTATCCAAGCACACCTAAAAGTGTTGCAGTTGTAGGTTTAGTTTAGATATAAAAATAATAATGTTAAGTGAAATGAATAAAATAGAATAAAAATATAAAAATAAGATAAATAAAATAAAAGTTAATAATATTATGTTATTGTTAAAACATAAAACGAAAAAGTTTTTGTTTTCATTTGCAATACTAGTAACTAAAACTAAAATAGAAAAAATTACTAGTTAATTTTTATTTTATCTTATATTTTAATTTTGAAAAAATAGATATGAAATAAAATTAAAATGAATGAATTTTATATAATATTATTTTATTCCATTATTATTTTAAATATCTAACTATTGAACAATAGGTCATTTTATCTCATTTTATTCTATTTCGTCATTTACTACTTTAACATCTGTTCCAAAAAACAATTACTACTAATTCAGACAAAGTTCAACGGTTTGTTAATGTTTAAATTTTTTCATATTTTGACATAAAAAATGTTTTAAAAAATTGAGATCATATATGTAGTCTAAACATAATTGCAGAGGATCTTAAGTTGAGAAAAATTCGTACACAACAGAAGTTTTGAAAAATACATTTTCAGACTTGTTGAATTCTCTTTTTTTTTTGGGGGGCTGAATTAGAGGGAGACTTGTCCAAGTTTTACTTGGAATAAATTATTACTCTAAGGTTCAAAACTTTTTTAATCAATTTATAAATATTCAGTAATAATTAAGTAGAACCTTTTAATAAGGATTTATTAACTTGCTAACGGTAATGATATGTACGTAGTAACATCTTATCCGTCTCTTAATAAACTTTTTTTTTTCTATAATGTAATTTTATACTTTTTTATTTTTAGTAACATCTTATCCGTTGCCTAATAAACCTTTTTTTCACTATAATGTAATTTTTTTTTATTTTATAGATTTTTATATATTGATTTATTTATTTAGATATGATTAATATTTTCATATAACAAATAAATTAATCAACCATCAAATTTAAATATAAAATAGATGAGTAAGATATTTTCACATATTGTTAGCATTAGAGAATAAACAAAATTAAGACAGAAGGATATACTGGGTCATTAGTGAATGTTTAGAAATTAATTAATAAGAGTTTAGATTTTATGATAATAATTTACAAAAGAACGAAAGTTTAAGGAAATTACATATACTCTTTTTACCAAAATTGTATGCGTTAAAAATTTTAAATGAGTTAACAATTGTATCAATTATTCAATGAATAAATGACATATTTCTTAAAAGTTGGTGACTTTTTTTTTTCGTTTTTTAAGGGTATCCCCTTATTATTAGGAAAAGAGATTAATCACTTTTAAATATAATCAAATTTATTTTCTCTACTGAAATTTTCTATAAAAATCAAATTAAGGTCTTTATTATAGCTGTAATATATTTTTACTATTACACCAACTCCCGGTGACTTATTAAAAATTCATATGTTTACAAGAGATATTTTGTATATAAAAATTTAAGAGGAAAACTCACTCCGGATATTTTGATATTAATAGGAGTCTAATTGGGACCTAATAATTGCAACCTTATCAAAAATCAAAATTTGCTTATAAAGAAATTAGTGAATTCCACATTTTGGTTTGTTATAATTTATTCACAGTTAAAATTAAGGAAAAATTACTGACTTGTTTTTAGTACTTTTATTCAAAATTTAATATAAAATTATTAAGAGTTTAAGATTATTTAAATAACTTTCTACAATTCCCAAACAATGCAAAATGATTCATAATGATTACACTGAACTCTGTGAAAACTATTTGACATTGTTTGACGATTGTAGCCCGTGTAGTTACCTTTCTAAAAGATTTTGAACTAGAAGGTGATATCCTATTGCTGAGTGTCCTTTGCTCTATAAAGTACGCGTTATTCTCTGCCAGCTTCTCACTTGTCACTTGTCACTCCTCAGTCTTCTCCATCCAAGTTGCTACAACAACACACGCACACAGCAGAGGTTAGCCATATCCAGTTTGAAAGCGCTTTTCTGTTTTATGTGTGATGTGGAAATGGAAACAATATTGGTCCTCCATCCTCCTTTTTTCTTCTTCTAAAGATATTTCTCCTGTAAAACGCCTTCTCCATATTTAAAATCCCAGAATAACAAAGCAAATGAATTTTCTCTAGTACAAATAACTTCCATGCCTTCCTAATAACTTTTGTTTCCTTGCAGTACTACACATGCTTGCCAACAGAGTCTCCCATTCCATTCCTTTTCTGCTTCCAAGTTTATCGTCCTGTTTCTCATATATATAATCATAGAATAACCCCAGATAATATGAGCTATTTCTTATAACAAAAGTAAAACACTACTTTGTACATAAGTTAATTTAAGTGACCATGAAACATATTAATATATTATAAATAAAAAAAATGCTGCAGCTAGACCATTTCTCATAATTTGTTTCCCAAAATAAGTTGACATGTTTTATTGACACATGACAAGTGAGTCATACTATATTATTCTATTTCTATGTAATGACCATTTTTAACTTTCTTATTTTGTATAAAAAATTCTGATAATTTTTCCATTGATACGATAGCTCTTAGAAGGGTGGGTTACCACTTACCACCATTCCATTCAGTGGGAGTAGCTGCCACCTCGGGGAAGAATATGGCAAAGGCATTGAAGGAAGTAACCACAAACAAAGCCTGGGACTATGAACATGACGTATATAGTCACTTGCTGAGGAAGAATAAGGTCCTTGCAAGTTCAACCGAGGAAAAGTCCAATTACTTCGACACCCTTTTGCAGGAATTCGATGCTCCATATACAAGGAGTGGCACTAAAGAAGAGGAAATGGTGCAGCTCATGGATGGTGTATACGTCATTGTGAAAAGTCAGATGCAACGTCTTCCGGAACTAAAGAAAGATGACATTGCTGAAGAAAACTGGATGGAGGAGGAAGAGGTTGATGATGATAGTGCGATTGAGGATCCCAAGTACAAGTTTTTCTTGGAAAATTTGAGGCCTGATGGAAAATTCTATGCACTTGAGATCACTCAGGAAAATGTCCTTGTAAGATACCATCATGCATCAACTACTGAGGCTCTAACTGTTTGTGCAACCGAGAATGCAAATCATGGTTCAAATGAGGCCAATGTGGGCTTAGACACACAGAACCATGCAAATGCAACGTATAAGGGTAAGTGTAGGGGTAGGAAACCAAAAGGTTCAAGAAAACATGATGTTAGGAATTCTAGTGGTAGTGGCAATAGTGTCTCTTCAGAGGCACAAGCTGGTAACTATAGGGGTAAGCGCAGGGGTAGGAAGCCAAAAGGTTCAAGAAAAGGTGCTGTTAAGAATTCTAATGGTAGTGGCAACCGTGTGGCTTCAGGGGCACAGAAGCATGCTGATAATAACAAGGGTAAGCGTAGGGGTGGGAGGCCAAAAAAGAAAGCTGTGAAAACTTCATGCTTTGACCAAGCTGAGGGTCAAACCATTGATCATGCAACAAAGGATGATCACACTCATACCCCATCCGGCAAAGCAACAAAAATAAAAGTGGAGATTGAAGATTATGACGATCATGATGAGGCACCCCATATAATAAGGCCCGTTCAAGATCAGGTTTTATGTATATCTAACACTTTACATATGAATTTGATCTTTTCGATTATATGCTATTCTCCTCTAGTTTGTTTTTGATTGTTTGCAATATGTGTTGCTTCACAGTTGAATCAGGAATATTGGCGTGAACTTCACAAAGAAGCCAATGCAAGGAGACTCACAGACAGAGTACAGAAAAAAACTCATGCAAGAGCTTAAGATGCCTTACTGTCAGGAAGAGTATGAGAGGCTTTTAAAAGACATAACTCTTAGAAAGCCAGTCCAACACCATAAAGAGCTTCGTGGTGGTACTAAAATGTATGAGGAAGGTTATCTTGGAAAGTCTCTTCTTGATCATCATGTTGGTAAGTAGGATTTTTAAGCCTCCTCTTCGATATTCGACTTGCTATTTAACTGTATGGTACACTGATGGAATCAGTGTGCATGCCATTACCTGTCTGTGCTGTAAAGTTAATTTTTCACTTTCAATTAGGATCAATTCACTATAGTTAATCATACTAATAGAACATGGAGTCATTCAAAAATGTCATACATTATTTACCCGATTGGTCCTTCAATACATTCGATGGAAACTTGCTTTTGTCTAGCTCCATTAAATGTTAATTACTATTTGGAAGACTAGCAACTATGAGTTATGTGCTCATCTTGCAGATCTGAAAAGGAAAATAGATTCAGTTCGTGATGATCATTCTAGAGTTCTAAATCTCCTACGCGGATTTTTCTATTGGTTGACGGTAATTAAGTATCTTTGGATATTTTTCAGCATCCTAATACACCTTTTAATTTTCTAGTTTTAGAACTTCATGCACTGCACAACTGATAATGTCTGTCTTCATATTGGCCTGATAACATATAACTCTAGCATGCTTCAAGATGCTGGACATGTCTTTTGTGTTTGGATTTTGATTTCCTTCCGGTCACTAAGCCCCTATAAATATCTTCATTGCTATGCCCTGCCTTCAGTATGGTTTTCAATTAACTTTCAAGATAAAACTGAAATATAATGGGACAATCAGAGCTTCAGAGAACTTTGTTACAGTTTATACGTTGAAGCTCACCATGCAATCGAAGGTTTTTTTTTTTTTTTTTTTACCAATCTCTTTCCGAATTTGTGCGTAGCACCTTTGTGCATACTTTAATTCTGTATAATAGTTACCTTATTAGAAAATATTTGCTTTTACATCTTGGTCCACATTTATCCTAGTTTGCAACACTTCAGAAACTACCTTTTTTTTTTTTTTTTGTGGGTATCATGCATGTATGAACTTTGTTGCTGAAAATGATGTGTCATAGAGCTGATAAAATTATAATAAATCTATGAAGTTAAACTGAATAGCTGAAAAACATCCATAAAATTACTAAATTTGGCCCTAGCATTTGCCGTTCTTCTGGTTTATCAGTACTATACTACTATGTATATATCGTACCAACGTAAAACCTTTTTTTTTTGCATTACAACACTCCTAGATCTTGATCTTTGTTTATATTTTACTAGCCCAAACAAGTGGCCATCATCTAAAAATATAGAATATTTTGTAGATTATTATATCATAGAATCAACAAAAGTTAGCTTCCCAAAAACTTACATTGAGGTATTATTTTAGAGTTAAAGAGTTAGGAAATTAGAGGCTCTATCTATTGTAATGCCATTTTTTGATTTAAACGTTGCGTGCTGTCAGAATTTATCAAATGAAGAGGCGTTCATGCCATGGAGAGATCCATCATGTTTGGCTGTGCTCCCACAGTAGTAGGGAGGGATCATTGCTTTTGATTTCACCGAGATTTGTTTAATTCTGGTGAAGCATATTTGCTCTGATAACATGGGGTATAAACAAGTTTGTTTCATTGTGTTTGTATTATACACAACGATGTTGAATGCAATCTATTTCTTGGTATCGTGAATTATTTAGGACTTAAGTCTTATCAAAAGTTGTTTGATACTCTCTCCGAGTTAATAGATTTGTCACTTTAACTAAAGTGATATATTCTTAAATCAATATATTTGGATATAATTATGATTAAATACATTAATTTAAGAATGTATTATTTTGATCAAATTGACAAATTGACAAATATATTGAAACGGAAGGAATAGTTATTTGGTTTTAGTGTGGTGGTTAGCTGGCCACTTTAATTTCAAAATGGCCTTAATTATATTCGATTTCTAACTCTGACAAATGCCGAAGTTACAAGTAGTATAGTGTTGGCATGATTCCATAAGATTATAGTAATGTTCTGCGACATCTTGGTCCGGAATTTCCACTTCTACCGCACATGAATGCAATTGAACCCTGATTCTTTGCTAGAGATGGTATTAGAACAAGTTCATCTGAATCGATAATCTTGAAAATATGGAGATATAAGCAGAACTTTTTGACTTTACTAAGAAAAACGTGACGGAAAATTATTCCGTTTTGTGGAAATTAAATGACCACCTTGTACGAGGGTCCACTTCAATCCATTGCATCAAAGAAATAAATGCCATAGAACAGTGCAACTTCATGTTTAAATGATGATTGCATTTCCACCAAGAAAACGGAGAAGAAACAATGACATTGATACACATAAAATACACAAGCTGGGGTATACCCAAGTAAATAAGATTAAATTGTTAGACCCATCAAGTCTCTTGTCCATCAAAAGTGGAGTTTTTCTTTTTAAACGGGTCAAAAGTGGAGATCTTTGCCAGATATCATATAAAGACAAAATTACAAAATATTTCGTAGTGAGAAGTGATGTTAAGACTTTGTTACATTTTCTCTCTATGATATCTACCAAAATCATCCACTTTAGATGTACGTATTTGGTATGAAAATAAAAATAGGGGTTAAAATTTCATCAATACAATTGTTTATTGATAAAATTTTATCCTTTATTTTTATTCTATATCAAAGATTTTCTCTTTGTATAATATCTAGCAAAGATCCCCATTTTTGACCTGGAAAAAAATTGTCCACCATCCATTTTATCATGTTAAGACTGTTATATTTTCTTTCTTTGTCCATTTTAGGTGTGGTTTGTAAGAGATAAAAATGAGAATTAAAATTTCATGGATGCATTTTTGCACATAAATTGCATTTATGAAATTTTATCCTCAATTTTTACTCTCTATCAAACACAAATAAAAAAAAAATTACTCTCCTAAAAAACTAAGACATGCTCATACTTACCACAACCTTGATCACATCTTCAAGTTCAGACCCATGCATTTTAGCTATCCTTCGTAAATTAAAAAGGAAAAGTATGATCATGACAAATATACGAACAGCCCCAGTTAATACACAAACAATAATGAATCAATTCAACTAGAATCCTCCATCGTTTTTTCACACACGCCGTGTTTTGTATCTAGACCACTTGAGTGGCACCACTTGATGCCAGACCAAGGTGTGTAGTCTCCTCCGCATAGATGCTAAGTTTCTCTCCATCACCCCACAAAGCATAAGCCTCTTCCCCATGAACCGCATCATCCCCAATCAGCAACTCCTCCTCAGACATTCTCAGTGGAACAATGAAACTTACAACCACACAAATGATTGAAGTGACCGCAAGGTTCCATCCAATGATGAACAAACCCCCCACGATTTGTTTGAGGATTTGGACTCCACCGGAGCCTCCATAGACCCCTCCTTTGGAGTTGGTGACGGCAAGGAAGAGTGTGCATAGACGGGGTTCTGCAAAGAGGCCAGTGAGTATGCCACCTAGATAGCCAGCCACTGCATGAGTGTGGAACACCGCTAGGGTGTCATCAACATCTTGAAAAAGTCTGAACTTCTTCCCTAGTATCATCATAGTGAACCATGGCACACTGCCTGATAGAACTCCCATCACTATGGCAGCCCATCCTTGAACAAGACCTATGTTGAGAAATATAATCAATGACTGTTATTATACTTGTACATAGTAATAATGGATATCCCTCTCGATGTTTATCAATCATGTAAAAATAAGTAAAAATTTTAATTATGTACGTGATAAAATTATTTATAAAAGAAATGTAAGAAATTATGTATTTTAATTATATAAATGGTAAATTTATATATAAAAATATGTGCAAAGAATTATGTATTTTAATTATATAATGATGAATCTAGTAAAAATATTTTTTATATATTATTAATTATGTTTCCATAATTACTATATTTACGAGAAATATAATTAAAATTTTTAATTATTTGTATATTGATCCTCAAATATTTAAAGAAGTGTTTAGAATTTATGTATAAATATTTAAAGTCGTAACCATTTTTCATTAAATTAGTTCGGATGACTGATTGTTATCAGAAAAAGTTCGCATGACTGGCTAGCCAGCTGGGGTTCTAGCCAGACCCACTGAATATGACCTAAGCTATTAATTACATTGAAATCAGATACACATCTCATCTACGTTCAGAATTATATCGGATAGCATACTCAAAAAAAAAAAAAAAAAAGAATTATATCAGATTGAGATGTCTTTAAATCATGAGGTACTATATAAAAGTGGGTATATGAACATAGTTGGTTACTTGTAAAGAACTATAGTACAATTAGATTTGTGAAACTTGAGTTGCAGCTGTAATCAATCATTTTCAGCAGAGAAAAAATTATACACCAATGACGAGATTCAAGCCCATATTCTTATTTAGTGAGCCAATCATTCTGTCTTTTAAAAAAAGGTGTCTAATCTAGTGTCCAAATTTTAATCTTCTTGGCTGCATAGAGAGCGATTGAAACAGAATAAATGACGTAGTACTCAATTATGTATACGTTTTAAGTGTACTCGACATTGGGAAAACGAAAAAAATAAAAAAAAACCCTTAAAAAGTTATGAAAGTCAAGGCACCTCTCTAGGTTCGTACGTGAGAGAACATACAACTAAAAGATGATTGTTATTATTATTCTTTTTTTAAATAAAAGGACACTCAGGTGCCGTGAAAGAAGGGTCGTCGGTGAGGTAACATTTCATTGGAGAAAATCAATATGTATGTTTGATTGTTATTATTTTAGAAAAAAATTATTTTTATTAAAAAAATCAATTTTTATATATTTAGATAATTTTTAAAAAAATAATTAGAATTCTAAAAAATTTTATTTTTAATTTTTTTATAAAAATTAAAAAGAGTAGTTTATGAAGAAAAATTAATTTTTAATTTTTTAATTATATACAAAATTTAAGTTTTATAATTATTTTTTTTAAAATTAAAATAAATGCAATCATATTTGTATTATTGTATAGTTAGTTTAATTTAGTTAAAATCTACTTATAATTATTATAATAATAACTAAAAAAAATACATGTACGACTACGATTTACCAGCGCCAGGAGTGATGCAAACAAGGCCAGTGATCATTCCCTGAACAGCTCCAATTACCGAAGGCTTCTTGAAGAAAATGACATCGAGCCATGTCCACACAAGGAGGCTGGTGGCAGCGCTGATGTTGGTGTTGATCACTGCCATTGAAGAGTCTATGTTGGCTGAGTAAGGATCACCTCCGTTGAAACCTGCCCACCCTAGCCATAGTAGTCCTGCTCCTGCCAACGTTAGTAACACATTGTTTGGTGGAAATCTCTCTCTGTCTTTCCTTAGTCTTGGCCCCACCTACCGCAAATTTTGAAATGAAAATGATTTTAATTAAACACATGAATTACAGACATTGTATAGATATAGATATCCACATTAATATAAGAACACGTGAATAGCCGATAAAAAAATAAAAGAAAAAAAAAAAAGAATATGTGAATATCACAGTATAAGTTCAAATTTCAGTATCATTAATATATCAAAAGAGATATATATATATAATAAATGTATTATATATTTATGAGTGTGATATTCTATTTGACATGCTATTTTGATGACTAAATAATTCTACTCATCTTCTATAATAATAATGATCCTACTCATCTTCTTCCATAAAAATGAAAAAAAAAAAATCCTACTCGTCTTCAAATCAATAGTTTGATTAATCTATGCAACCGCCAATCATGGCAATATATTACCATCTCTCAAATATTGACATTTTTCATTAATATGCGAATAATGAATTAATTATTTCCTATTGTGATAACATTTCCAAGTAAAAGGTATTAAAATTTGAAAGAGACATTCATAGACAACGTTAAAATTATTTTATATGATGATGATATGTACTATCACTAGTCCCTTACTGCATTCTGCTCCACTTCCCTCCCCTCGCTTACCTTACTTTAGACAAAAACAAACGTAATAAACAAACACTGCAGACTATTTCTCTCAATTAATATTATGAAAATTAATGGTTTTTTATGTTTAATTTTTATTTTTTGCTTTTGTTTTTGTGGTAAGAACAAATTAAATCAATGCTGTTAGACAGAGGAATTGCGGTATTGCAACCAAAGATCGGAGTGTTAGGGTGTTTAACAGGGGGAATGTTTTCATACTGCTATTATGAAGATATTTCTCTATTTGGTAGAGGATTTATAAAAATATTTTTAGGAATGTTATATTTTTAGAATTGATTTTGAGTTAAGTTTTTCACCAAAATATTTTTATCTCACATATAAGATTATAATATTTTTATGAAATAAAAATATCTTTCCTTATAAAAAGATCAAACTATCCTTATTACACCCACTACAACCCACCGTTAGTTACCCTCCGTTGCCGCCCATTGCCAAAGGAATTTTTAAAAATATGCAAAATATTTTTTAGAATTTAATTCTTCTACTAAATACTATAAAAAATACATATTTAAAAAAATTATTTCTAAAAATAACATTTTCAAACATTCTATCCCCGAAATGAAAATTCAAATCCTACTATAAGCGCCGTATATCTCACCTACTGCCGTATATGCCTGCTTAATTACTGCCCACACCGTCACCAACTTAAAGAAACAGCCAGAGTTTTAAAGAAAATCTACATATGTACGCCATTAATGAGAAAGGGGTGCTACAGCCCAATTTGTCCCAGAGATCAGTAGCATGTTTGGTTTTTATTTACGGCTCTAAAATTATAGTTTGGATAAAATCTAAAAGAAAGTAGCTTTTTTTCAATCCATAGTTTTGAAATTTTCAAATAAAAAACCAAATATACGAGAAGCTAGAAGCTAGGCAAATTATCACGTAATTAACTACAAAAAATGACCTCGTTAAAAACAAAAAAAAAAAAAAAGCTCCCAAAAATCAAGTTCCGCAAACTGGAAAATACTCTGGAGTTAAGCCCTCATATCTAGCCAGGTTATATATGGAAAAGGAAAATTCTAACATCACTGACTTTTACTGTCCTGGTCAATTTTAATGGAAATTTCTTTCATTCATGAAAATAAAAATATATACATAAATAAATTATATACTGTCTAAAGGTGGTTGATTAAAATAAAAATAAACTGCAACCAAGCAAACTTTAGTTACTATTCCAGAAAAAAATTTTAGTTGATCGATATTACAGTTTGAAATTGCGTGAGTAATTTTTTTTTCCTCAAAAAATATTATATCTACTGTGCGCAAGCAAGAAAACTAGTAGTAATTAAGATACTAACCCAATAAGCAGCAGTGAAGCCAGCAATCCCAGAAGAGAGATGAATGACATAACCACCGGAATAGTCAATCACACCCCACTGGAACAAGAACCCACCACCCCACAAGCTGAACGCCCCAACAGTGTACGAGAAAGTGACCCAAAGAGGCACGAACATCATCCACGCCTTGAAGTTCATCCTAGCCAACACCGACCCCGCCAATATAACCACCGTGATCGCAGCAAACACGCACTGAAACCACACCATGCTAGCCATAGGGTAGTAAGGCTCAATCCCCGGTGTCTCCACCGCACCACTATGATAGTAGTGCGTGGTTGCAGGCAGTGATGCCTGCCCGATGAGGAACTTCTGCCCCAGTGAGGGACCGGCCCTCCCCCACATGGGCAGAAGCTTGCTCCCGAAGGACATCTTGTAGGCCCACGTGACCCAACAGATGATGACGGCCGCGAAGGCGTAGAGGGCCATGAAGGCAGAGTTCACGGCCCATTTCTTCTTCACTATGCTGCCGTAGATGATCACGAGGCCCGGCATGCTTTGGATGCCGACTAGGGTTGCGGATACCATTTGCCATGCGTTGTCTCCTTTGTTTAACCAGTCGGGAACTGCTGGGGTCGTCCATGCTTGGTAGGCTACGGGGATAGGGGGAGGAGCAGCCATGGATGTACTGTACTATATGGCTTTGTTTTTGTTACCTGGTTATTGTGACTACTTGTGTGCGTGAGATTGGAAGTTTATATGATATGATGTTATATGGTTACTCTAGTTCGTGTGTGGTGTGTGGCCCAAACGAAAGCTAAGATGAATTTGAGTGGTGTTAACTTGGTCGTTGTCGTCTTATGGGTGTTCTATAAGCACAAATTCGTCTTCAAGCGGGAAAAATGTGAAATGTGTTACTTCATTAAAGAGTAATGCTAGTGAGAGAGAAAAAAAAAATTATTAGATGGAATAAAATAATATGAGTTATTTACTCATCATTTAAAAATCAACTTATATACTACACTATTCTAACAACTTATTCTAGACTAAAATTCTTACTCTCTAATATTTAATATTTAACATCTTAGCTTTTTAAGTTATAGTCAATGTCTTCTAACTATATCTCCGGAAAAATTAGGTGTTCTAGAGAAATAAGAAAAAGTTGTTAGTACTCACCATTCAAGGTTTAACATCATAATTATTTTATTAAAATTATAATTGAAAAAAAAGACAAGAATAATTCATAAATTTAAAGTGTTGAATATGGAATAGTACAAAACAATACTTCTTACTATGTAAGTAGGTTTATATATTTTTAATACAATAGTTAAGATGCTATAAATTATTATCACATAACTATAAAACATATATGTCCCAATAAAAAAAGCTATAAAATATATATGATTAACTTAAAAATCATGTTCCGGTAAAAAAAATTAAATATTATGTCATTAATTATTTATATCATGACAATTAATTATTATTCCTTTAATCACAAAATATATGTTATCAACTAAAAATTATAAATCACTAATTGGTATAATTAAAACCGATGTGAGCCCGCTACTTTTCCAATATAAGAGGAGTTGACTAGTCGAGGACCTATGGTTCGTATATGCAAGGATTGTGATGCAAAGAGGACGCTTAACCGTTGAGATGAATGATGGAAATAAATCAGAGACGAAGATTCAGACCAGCCACCAGGTATCAGCTGGGAATGGCATGTTGTCGTACCTGTGGACAGCTTGGCACGATGTTTACCATTAAAGTGGCCGACAATTGAAAAGGACTTGTACCATAAAAATTAAAGAGGATGTGTTCTAATAAATGGTCGGTGACGTAGTGGAGCTCATATGAAATCTGTGATCTTTCCCTTGAACAAAAGTGGAATCTCCTTCTCAAAAAAAAAAAAAAAGAAGTGGAATCTAGTCTCACCTAGGTTTGTATCTTATCAAACATGAATATTCATTTGGATCCACTTCAGGCCCAAAAAGAAAAGTAAAGACAGTAAGGAAAATCAGAAATTTGTCCTTGGATAGAATCTTAAGGACTAGCTTGTCACGGTATATGTAAAGATGATAAACTGGAATGTATGAATACTTATTCAGAATGATCATAATTGTAATAAATATTTGATGGCCATCTTTATTTTAGCATTGAGTATTAGTTGTTTTTTTTTTTTGTGGTAAAACCCTTAAGATATGGACCAAATTAAAGAATGAAAACTAAAAATTATTAAATGAAAATAATAACATCAATGGTTAATAAATTTTCTTTAAATAATAAGTAATGTTATTTTGACATAGAAAATGGACATAATAGTGAACATATATAGAAAACCATACAAAGCCTTTTATCAATTTATAAACAATTGGAGATTCCAATTACATTTACAATAAATTATGGATATGATAAATAACTAATAATGAATATGAAATTCTTTTATCATCATCAATAAGATAATTCAAATATCTATTTATGAACACATGATTCTCCATATTTATTACAACCAAATTTACCAATAATGCAATTGAAATGTCTTAATGATGTCAAGAAAGTTGGTGTGCTAATAAGAGTTGGGTCAAGCCCAACTATAAGAGTAAAATTTTTTGGTACTAGTTTTTTTTATTCATAACACTTGAATTTGATATCTTACTTAAGAAAAATAATTATCGAATAACTTGAACTAACCAAATATTTGTCACTTTTCTCACTATTTAACTATAATTGAAGAAATGAATGTTCATTTTAGTCCACAAAATTGTATGCCTGCTCTACTTTATTCTCTAAAATTAATAAATTAACAATTTAGTCATTTAAGCAACAAAAAATGATTCAAGTTAATCCCTATGATGATATTCATATGGACTAATTTGAACTACTAAAAAGATTAATTTAAATTATTATTTGCAATTTTATATACTAAATCATTAATTTCTTAGTTTTATGGACTAAAGTGAAGCACACATATAATTTCAAAAATCAAAATAAACGTTAAATCATAATTGAACCCACATCACTTTTTATACATTTATACTGAGATTTTGACACATAAAAATGTTAAAAAGACATGTCACTAATAATTTTCTCACATGATAGTCTAGCTTTTCGTCCTTTTTTTTTTTTGGGTGCAGACAAGATAGTCCAGTTTGAGAAAACGAATTTATTACTAGATTCGAAACATAAAAAAAGAAAAAAAGAACATGCCTTTAATAATGCTGATAATAAGGAAAGACGTAAACTTTCTCTCACCTCTTTTCTACTCCAAGTAAAGGTTTTAGGGAATGGCTTCATGCTTTTGAAAGCCAAAATTGTCAAAATTGATCTTTATTTTATTTTGATTAAAAGTTTTTTAAAAATGCCAGCATCAAGTGAAAGGAATGTTTTATCCAAGACATCCCGAAATACTCCATCCGGGCTAAAATGTACTTTTTCAAGCCAGAACTGTTATTCAGCAAGAAGCATGATCTAAAAACTCATTTAGAGGCATGTGGCATAGCCACATAGCTATTTCCACTTTCTTTTCAATTAAAAAAAAATTTATAAAAAAGAAGGAAAATAATTAAAAGATCAGAATGTGGTTATGTCTAAGAAATTTCGTCAAATCTTTTTTAATGCAAAACAGCATTTCTAATATTCGAGATGTGTACCCTTAATGATTAAGTTGGTAGTTTTGGAATAGTGAAGGTAGAGGATCTTTTATGTGCAACTTGTACATGATCCAAGTCATATGTAAAGATTAATAGATTATGTGTAACGAAAGGTCAGACTCGAAGTCAGATAATCAACACAATTTCCAATCTTTCAGTCCACATCAACACAGGTCATTATTTTCTATAATCTCTTTTTCTTTCGTTTTTATTTTATTTTTTTCCCTCCTGTGAGACCTGAAATGGATCTTCATCTTCATTATGTTCGATATATTCCATCTTAGTTCAAGAACAAGGTTCAGGAGAATGATGAACGGCACTAGTAAAACTCACCCTTCAACTTGCCTTAGTAGTCACCTCCAAGATACAGAAAATGACATGATGATAGCTGTTGTGCTATCGGAAGAATATAACAAATTGGATGCACATGGAGCATTTGATATAGGCACCTTTGTAACACCAAGATGAATGATGAGCGCCTTCTGCTTCAGAGGTTGAATGAATACGGCATGTGTGAAGTCAAGGTGTGTGGTGATGGAAACTATCAGTTCTCTGCTCTTTCAGAACAGATTTATGGTTCTGCTAAGTACCACAAGGGTGTTAGGCGCGCCATTGTCAAACACATGATGACACAAACACTCCACGTACCAAGCATATGTACCCATGAAATACAATGATTATTGTAAAAGAATGAAAAGTTGTGGAGAATGGGGGGACCATATCACCTTGCAGGCAGCTGCAGATAGATATGAAGCCAAGATACGTGTTCTGACTTCATCAGAGAACACCATCATTTCATTGAAGTTGTGCCACGGCACCAACCTCCGAAACTCCAGTTCTGGTTAAGCTTCTCTGGGGTTCATTACAATTCCTTGCACCTGATTTGAGATGCAACAAATCCGGTGATTCCTATCTTCAAGACCTCACTTGCTGTATTTGTAATTATGTATATTTATTCAATTCAATGATCAACCTATAGAGGTTTTGAGTTTTCTCCTTTTCTATTTCTACGAGCATGCTGAATGGAACTTCTAGTAAAGTGTTACACACGAGCTGACAAGGAATTAAAAAGGACTAACTAATATCCTAGCTTACAGACTTAATAGTGTTATGAAATGGTTAACATGAACCAAGGAGGATTTGTTTAACAAAACTTCTAGTATAGGTTCATTGATGTGAATGTTGGTGCCAGAGTAGGTGGAAGCAAAAAAAAAGGCGCATTAGTGCATGCTTTTTCTTTGCACTTGTCAAGAATTGAATTATAGTGCTACTATCAGGCTTTTAACCTCTAGATCCTAAAGCAGCTCCATCAATTGGAGCAGTGCTCAGTGCAATGCATGACACTACTACTTGTGCTATTACAACTCACATCACACCGCATAATATGCATAATACATGACAAAGTGGTATCGATTGGGATGTCTTCTGTTTCTTTCAGGAAGATGAAACAGTTGGATGGGGTTAATCATCATAAACAGGCTGAGTTGTACTGCATCTTCCTGGCTGGTAACAACCAGTTTGTCTCCGCTCCCTGATTGCATTTTCCATCACATAACATTGTTACAAAGACTCCTTCCTTTATGTCTTGCATGCTTTCAAATGCCAATCCAATGTTCTATCTAACTTAAGTATATATTAAAAAAGCAAAGATCATATAAAAGGACCGGAAGGAACTAAATATATACCCTCGACAGAACATTGGACTGACATTTTGAAGCACACAAGACATAAAGGAATGAGCCTTTTTGCCATGTTATGTGATGGAAATTGCAATTAGGAAGTGGAAACAAACTAGCTGTTACCAACCAGCAAGATGCAGCACAGCTAAGCCTGTTTGTGATGATTTACCACATCCTATTATTTCATCTTCCCCAAAGAATAGGGAAAAAAAAACTCAGATCCGCTATAGCCTATAGGTTGATCACTGAATTGAATAAATATACCTATTATAAAACAAGCGTAGTCCAGAATATAGACCACTGACTAGGAAAAGCTGGATTGGTGCATCTCAAATTGCATGTACGGAATTATAGTGAACCCCAGAGAAGCTTAACCAAAACTAGCGTTTTGGAGGCTGTTGCCATGGCACAACTTCAATGAAACGACGGTCTTATGATGAAGTCAGAACACATATCCTGGATTTATATCTATCTGCAGCTGCTTGTAAGGTGATATGGTCCCCCAATTCTCCACAGCTTTTCATTCTTTTGCAATAATCTTTGTATTTCATGGGTACAAATGCTTGGGACATGCATTGTTTGTGTCTCATGTTTGACAATGCCGTGCCTAACATCTTGTTGTACTTAGCAGACACATGCATTTGTTCTGAAAGAGCAGAGAAGTGGCAGTTTCCATCACCACGCACCTTTTAACTCATGCATCTCATATTCATTCAACCTCTGAAGAAGAAGACGCTGCTTATTATTCATCTTGGCGTCACAAAGGTGCCTAGCAAATGCTCCATGTGCACCCAATTAGTTATGTTCTTCCGATAACACAACAGCAATCATCATGTCATTCTCGGTATCTTGGAGGTGATTATTAAGGCAAGTTGAAGGGTTGAGTTTTACTAGTGCGATTCATCATTCTTCTGAATCTTTTTATTGAACTAAAAGTGGAATTAATCAAACATGAAGATGAAGAGCCCAAATAAATCTTATTAATAATTAAAGAGACAAATAGAAAATATATTTTACCAACCAATTATATTTATTCTCAAATTCTTCTCATCTTTTCTCTGTATATTAAATTCACATCAAACACTCTTCTTTATTATTTATTCTTTCATCTCTAACTAATTTTTTAAACATTTTAATTTTAAAAATCATATATTATCATATGTTATTTTTAAATGAACATATTTAGCTTATTATGATTAATAGCATCTTGATTGGTTGGTTTTTTGACAGCGCTTGTGATACACAACCAAAAACCTTAGAAAAGATTGTAATCTTACTATAATTAATATTTAAAATTATTATTAATTTATCCATACTTCTAATAATTACTAATAATAAAGGGATTTATCTTTCTGGACATAATTCATTTTTTAAAAAATATCAATAAATAATATCTATATTATCGTTGTTAGAAAATTTTATGCTCTTTAAATTTTTAGTACATGATGTCAAAATATCAATTCATAAATAATAATGAACGAAGACATACCTGTTTGTACCATAATAAATACTTGATCTTTTGCATAATCTTCCATCTTATACCCTCTTTGTTATTGTTAATTTATCCATACTTCTATAATCTTACTCTAATGTTAGAATATCCAAGTTCCTTTTTTGTTTTATTCAGTTTTTATTTTTTTATTTTGGTATTTGTTTTCGATTTTTGTTTAATTTGGATTAGATTTAAATGCCATTAGCTAGGAACAGTTTCATAACTTGAAAAATCAATTTAACATAGTATAAAACAAAATCAGTTATGTTAACTTAAATAAAAATAAACTAGAATAAAATTAAATAATGTTTGATTTGAAATAAATTTAAAAATTAGTTTGATTGAATTTTCAAATTGTTTAGAGAGGATAAGTAATAAATTTGAAGAGAAAAATGGGATTGGATAATACTAACTCAACACTGATTTTTTTTTTTTTTTAAAGTTAGTGTTATCCTAAAATTAGTTTAGATAAAAATTAATTTTAAAAAATAGTTTTAAGAAATTGTATTAGTTACCAAATAATACTTATACACAACCTAGCCTAATTGTACTCGGATTTTTGGTTTTTATTGATTGTCAATGAGGCCTACTGAGTAACAAATTCCTTCAAACCTTTACATGGAATGCAAAACAGGCTACTAAAGAGTTCAGTCGATTAACTCAAACTATGCTTTCAGAAAATAAAATAAGATCATAAAAATCAGAAAACATATTCATGATATAAAATATATTCATATAATCATTCAATTATATATTGACATATTATTAAAAGTATTTTACTTTTATAATAATTATTATAAAAGTCACACATATAAGAATATATGATTTATTGACAATATAAAATATTTTATACTGACAGTATATCAAAATTAATTTCATAAAATATTATATATTAGATTAAATTATAAATTTACTTACTATTATTACTAATTTATTAATGGAAGTAATATTTCTTTATATTTCAAATTATTATAAGCTCTACCAAAAAATAGATTATAAGCTAATTATATTTACTTAATTATTTTAGATTATCTTCCTTCATACAAGATAAGAGCAACTTTCTAATAATTAAATTCTTTTATCGTATAATTGAAGGAATTTTGATTCTCAAATAACATAATCAATCATCCAAAATTCCTACACTTGAATAATTAATTTACCTTGATGTATGATATGCATAGTAATCACCATCATAAATAAGGAATTGGGTATTAGGATTATCTAAAAAAAGTTGAAAATGAAAGATTCATAGTCAGCAAATCACCTAATCTTAATAGATCTGAGTGATGAAATAAGAGAGATTAGAGAGATTAAGGACATAGTGCTCCTCTTATCATAGAAAGAGATTATTATATGTATGTCAATACTAATAGGACCAATACTAATAGGACAACGAAAACATTTGTTTTTTCTTAAAGTCCACCAATTGATTAGGCCTATTACTAAAAACTCAACTAATTTTGACTATTATAGTTAAGAGAGCAGCCATATCTCATAAGAGAATAACCATATACAACCAAACACTTTATTTATGGTTAAAAGAGCAAGGACCCATGTGTACGGAGCAAGCTACCTATCATAACAAGCCTATACACAAAACATATATCACATTTACTTATGATCGGTGCTCAATGAAATTAATCTCAATAACGATATTGATCACAAATTGAACTAAATAATATACTATGATATTTTAGCAATTAATTAATCAAAAAATTATATTAAAAAATAAATATAATTCTAAGTTATACTAATCCACCTAAAATAATCAAACATAAAACCTGAAATATAGTTACAATTTGTTCTACCGTATCTTTGACACACATGCAAGGTGATTTGAAGCATTATTCTTTTCAGAAATACCCTATGGAGCAAGAAGCCTAATAAAAAAAAATAAAGAATAAAGGGGAAAAAAAAAAAAGATTGTCTAGCTGGTCGGAGTGAAAATCTAGTGATCTGGCCAACTAACTGATTCAATTGAAAGATCTATCAGTTATAATGGAAAGCACGATCAAATCTGTTATAACTCAATTTAATTAAATAAATAAAAAAAACCAGCTCATTTATTGAAAAAAAAACTTAAAATAATAATAATAATAAAAAGATAGAGAAATGCCTTTGATATCTTTTTTTGTGATGAATGTCTCTAATCTTTACTGCTTGTAACAAAAAGAGAAATTTTAAATATTCATAAAGTAAGAAAAAAATATTATTTGAGTTTAATTTTATACGTTGATAGTATAAAATAATTTTACACTGTTAAGTAATAAAAATACTAGAAAATATCAACTCATACAAGTAACTATCTATTATGACGAGAGACTCACCATAATTCGGCATTTTCTTCTATTTCTATTAGTTGATAATGTAAAATTTTATACTATTAGTATATATAAATTAATCTCATTTTATTTTATATATAATAATTAATATCCTAACTTTATGAGAAATTATTGTTTTTTATTTTAAGATTTTTTTTATTTTAAGATTTTTTTTAAATATTTGAAAAAAAAATCTGTCAAAAAGAGATAACATAAAAAATTAAGAAATTCATCCCAACAAATACTTAAAAATCAAGAGTAAAATGAAAAGGAATCACCAGCATTTTTTCCTTTTTTAATTTTTCATTTATATCCTCTACATACGATTGGATACTAAATATAGATACCTGAAGTGGATCAACTGGAATATAAATTGTAGTTCGCCATGTGTAAGAGATTAACCATTTTTAATAAATCCAATCCTCATTGGTTCACTGCAATTGTTTAAAACACTACAAGGGATCATCTTAACTGTTAAAATTAGATTGTGATATATGTAATTAAACATATAATGTAAAAAATTCGATCAGACTTGGAATTGAATCATATGCAGTTTTATTTATTTATTTTTTTAATGCAGAGAAACTGCATTCGACTGAACGTTTACAGAGGACATATGTAAAGGACGAAAGAACACAAAGAAACAGAAAACAATGATGAGACATTGAGACAAGATGGCCTTGGTGAGGAATTCACTTATAATTAATAAATCAAAATAAAATAAAAGGTATGAGTCGCACATAAAGGAAAGAATACGATGTCAAAACGCATCAAAAGAACATATTTTGGTCTTAAACCTTAGTTCGATCCAATCTTGTGAAACGGCTTAAAGGTCAATTAACTTCGTACGAAGAATATGTAACCCATTATTTTTTTTTTCCCAAAGAAAGAAAAGATTATAAGGTATTTTCACATTTTTGAGTGTAAGACTACTATTTATCGCAACTAATCTTACCAAAATGAAAAGTTTCATGGGTATATAATACATACACTTGTATAAGGAACTTGTGTATCTGCCCTGGAAGTGCAAATATCTAGCAATTTCTATGCATAGAAACCTACCTTCTTTGTTTTCGATAATTAGCAAACAGCTCAACCACTCAAAAGAGGGGAGCCACAAAACAAGCACAAACAACAGAGCAACAAGAATAACGCATCAAGATACAAAAGGAACAAGCACCACCCAACTAAAATCAAAGACACGCCCTACCCCAACCAACACGAGAACCCATAGCACAAACACCACCGAAAACAGAACCCAAGCACCGAAAACTAAAAACCAAGTATAGAAGCCTACATATAACTGACCGTTTCCATTTTCGAAGACTTTTGATTAATTTCACATAGATCACAGACGCTGCACCTCTTAAGAAGATGTTGTTATTGAGCAATCATCCATCTTTCTCCTCCACTATAATCTTGACTTAGCATTGGGTTTGAAAACAAGGAGAGAAAATAAAAACTAAAAAGTGACCTTTTGATTGTGTATAATTATAGGATAATGATCGTAGAAGATAATGATTATTAATTAGATGTCACATAACCACCAGAAATACTTGGGCGGTCATGGAGCATTATATAACTATACTCACAGCCAATAATATCAAAGTATTTTAGATGGAATCTACAAGTTAATGATGAGTTTCATCTTAAATGCTGTATTATTATTGATTGTGGATAGAATCATGTGGTGCTATAGGATCACCCAAATATTTTTCTATAATCATAGAATAACTAGAAATTAACACATCAGATGCGTGGAATTATAAAAAAAAATTAAAAATATTATATAATAATATATTATTATAAGAAAAAGACATTATATAAAATATTACTTTCATATCTTTTTGTTATTATCGATCACCAAAAAATTACCTTTTACATTAACATGAAAAAGAAATTTCCTTTTACATATATCCTTTGTGTAATTTATTATGAAAAATATGAAATAACAATAATACTCTATACAAATAGTGACAAATTCAATAATTTAATACTAATTTAGTACTTCATAATTTTTCATAAAAGTCTGAACTTTAACACTTTGTAAACCTTCGTCCCAAAAAAAAAAAAAAACACTGTAAACCAAACAATATAGAGAAACTAGACTTCGTGATTCAAAAAACAATAACATGAATGAAATTTCTAACGAAATAATAGTATATAATAATTGCTTGTAGAAAACAGAAATTCAATTAAAATTCAAGATCATCATTCACCTGAAATTTAAATTTAAATTCAAATTAAAGTTGTTACATATATTGTACCTAAAATCTAAATTGATAATCAGCCATATTAATTTATATAAAATATAATGATTAAGATTTGTTTCTATCCTGTGATTATGTGGGTGCACGCGTGTGTGCCAATGGGGGTTGTTGCTGCTATAATGATTGTTGAATTCCCGAATATATCATTCCAAACATACTATTCAACCCAAAATAATTTCCAATGGGAACCATCTTGGATAGGCTATTCATAGCACCAAAGTGAAATGATATTGCATGCCAATCCACTATAAAACCCAATCTTTGACACTACTATCATCTTTATCCCTTTCTTAAGTGTATCTAACTATTACCCAAATCATCATAAGCTACAATTAGCACCAACAAGTATTTCTAAACAAATAACAAAGTCTGCACCATTCTAGGATATCCATCCAAGATCAAAATCATCTAGATTCCTCATAGAATAAAAGAAAAAACCTACCAAGAATTGAGCTCAAACTAGAAAAGGCTTTACTACAAACTACCCTACTTGATTGAGCGAATTTGTCCAATTCAAATACAAACACCAGATTCAGCAACAAAAAAGAATCTCACAATTAAAATCCTCAAAAAATCCCAACCTTAGCTAAGAAATGGAGGGCCAGAGAAGAGAAAGAAAATTTGTGAATAAGAGGAAAAAATGGGTAGCAAATAACGTGAATAAAATAAAAGTATAAAATTATCCATTATTTTCAGTTAGAAACTAGTGCTAGTGGAGCATAAGGGGATTGTGATGCAAAATTTTAATGATATAATGATCCCAAAATTCCAAGGACACACTTTGATAGGAAACAAAGCTATAGAGTAAAAACTCTCCCTACAAAATTATTTTAGGATAAATTCTCTCAATTTTTTGATTTAGCAACTAAAGCAAATCATCCACCTCACTTGTACACACTTGAGCGCTGTTTACATGGGAGAAAATAAACCGAAAAATTTTATTTCATCAAAAGTTGTTGCACAAGTGTTCCTTGAGGTAGTTATAATCTCTTACACTAAGTTAAATACTTAAATTAAATCCAAGCCCAATAAGAAGTGTTCATGTGCTAAATAACAAGGATTAGGCTGAATAAAACATAAAACATAAAGTCTGAGCTAAATAAAATAAATACAAGTTTAGATGTTCTAGATAGTCAAACTAACTACACTAAACAGAACCAAAATAAGAGAATAACCTAGTATGGCCTTAATAGGCTTCTAAGCCCAATTTGCAGCAAATAACAAGATCTTAGGCTGCCTATTAGCATGAATTGGCGTCTTGGTCTCCTTAACCCACTCTTAATATATCTCTTTCCTAATTGCTTTAGCCAACTTCCCACAACTTTCTTATAGTCTCTTTGCTTTTACTTGTGTGATTGGTTCCACAAGCATGCTAATATCTCCATCTTGCTGCTCATGCTAAAATGTCCAATTTGTCCTTTAGAGCATGTATCAAATGGCGAGGCTATATTTATGTAAAAGGAAACTAAAGTGTGGAAGGAAAGTTGGTGGGAAAGTAAAATTTGGGGATATTTTTAAAATTAATATAAATCTAAAGTGAAATGTCATAAAATATTTATTCATATATATATATATATGAATAAATATATATTTTATGACATATAAGGGAATCTCATAATGCGGAGAGTATGACTCTTGCTCATGTTGAATCTGCTTGAGAGGATTTTTGCCTTTGTCCCCACAGAAAAAAAAAATCCTTGAGTTGGAGGTGCCAAAAGAGGCAATCCCCCAAGGATCCCTGTCAAGCAGGAAAATTGGTACCCTTATCTATCACACCATCTTTGAATTTTATGTTAGAGATATAGTTGTCCATTGGGTTAAATCAACATGCAAACCATGGATTTTGACCTAATGCAATCTACAAAATACAGGTTCGGTTAAGTCTGTGGGATAGGTTGAGTTGAAAAACCCTTCAACCCTCATGATATGGGTTATATAGTGAGTTTGAAAATTTTTAACCCACACAACTTGATTCAACCCATCTAGTTTCATTTTTTTTTTTTTTGGGCAAGTGATAAAGACTTGTTCATCTCTTTTCTTTTTCTTTAGCTTTTCCAGCAAAACTTATCCATTTGTTAAGTCATGAGGTAACTTAGTGGACAACTTGTTATATCATTTCTTTTTAAGTTTAAGAAATTTTTTATAGTGAAGATTTCTAAAAAATATTTTGGCATTTCAAAATGCTTTTCCTTGGCATTTTTTATAGTTTCAATTATATTTATATGTAGCCATTATGGAGGCCAACTCAGATGGTTAATACCTTTGCCTCTTAGAAGGCCGCGTTGGATTCATGAATTTGATCTAATGCATATCAACTAATGAGTGGATTGGGCTAGATTGAGTTGATCAACTCAACCTAACTCAACCCACTACTTAAATAAATAGATTGAAAACCAAAAAGCATGTCAAACCCACTCAACACAACTTAACTCAAGGGATATCCTTATTTCAGGGTGTCATGTTCGTGTCCATGTGAGGCCTATTGATTTTTTTTCCCCCTTTTTCAGGGGATTAGGTTCATGCTCACTTCATGGAGAAAGCACTAGTTATAGAATTGTTTCATCTTCAAAAAACAATTACACTCTTGGTCAACAGAATTGTTTCATTTGAGTTATATTATATACTCTCTTCTCATGATCTATTTAGTCCTTCTACGGCCCAAACGTTTACCAAGCTTGAAAATTTGAATGAAAGTAAATTCATTGACCAAAAAAAGAAATGAAAGTAAATTCGGGAATTTCTTCGATACCCCACCTCTTTTTTGGGTACCAATACCCTTAAGCCTTTATGCTTATTATTTTTACCTATTAGAGTGCTTTGCTAGTTTTTTCTTTTTTAAAAATCTTATTTTTTAAATTGTTGTCAGAATTATTTGATATTTTTAACAAGTTTCAAATAACAGTTGTTCATGTTCCATATCATCTTCATCAACACCTGCAAGGTGTTTCTCATGCACAAGAAAGAAAAGAGTGCAATATTGTCACAAACCCACCTATTAAAGTCATAACACAGATTGTCAGCATCTTCCACAGTTCCATTTATCGTGAAACTAAGTCTTGACTCCTAAACCCACAGGTCTCATAAATGGTCTTCACAACTATGCTATATGCCATTATCTTTGAAAAAAGAATTTTCTACAATACATTACTTTTAGATAAGGTAGTGTTTATTTTTTTGTTTCTCTTCCCAATTCTTCTATTCCCTTATTCAATATGCAATAACCCTCCAAACACTGCATTTCTTTCTTGGATCTTGTTCGATCTTCGCAACTGTGCGATAGCCCCTCTTCGCCCAACATGCCATAGATTTGCTTTGCTTCTTCGTTATTTATGATAAAAGATTTTGATTTCACACGAGTGACATTAGCGTTGGAACTTTGGAATGCGTTCTGCATCAATGTAAAATGGGGTTTGAGGATTGAATTGTAAAAGAGTTTGAGGTGTTCACATTTTTTAAATTAAAGAAGAATTGGAAACAATGTTATAATTTTAATTAAATGTGTTTGTTTAACCGAATGAGTGAGTTACCGGTTAATTTTCAATTTTCATACTAAAATTATAGTATAAATTAACCAATTATTAGATGACACATATTTAGGGTAGTAGTATCCATTTAAAGATGAGGGTACCAAGCAAGAGCCAGTAAACAGTCACAAGGAAATCATACTTGTTTGTTCAGGTTCCAAAAGCCTCTCGGTCGAGAGAAAAATTCAAAACATTGCAGCATATTTGTGGCTGCTGGGATTCGAGCCCAGGTCTCCACGGCCACAACGTGGAATTCTTACCACTAAACTACAGCCACATTTATATAAATGGTTCTATATTAATTAAGTTCAATCATTACCCCGTGAATCATTCTTCATTCATCTATTTTCAATTATGAGTAACGCTACTCACTACAAATAGTAACATCAGGAATTTGCAAATATTCGTAATGTTAAAATTGGAAAAACCGCCTGAAAAAAAAAAAAAATAGTTAGAACATTGATTCGAACCAAATTCCCCTTTTAAATTTGCAACAGTTTCCTTCAAGTTTGGAATTAGGTGTGTCCTGACCGACTAATATGTTTAGTCTTGACTCATAGTATGTTTAGTTTTCTAAACCATGATTTCGACGAAAACTACTCTCGTGCCAAAAGTAACTTTCGTCCCAAACCACCATTTCAGAATTCCAAACAAAAATCCAAATATGCTACTAGCAGTTAAGATGAAATTTCGAACCATAAGTCCATAACTGAATCCGAATCAATATTCTCATATAAATGAACAAGCAAGTTAATTAGCGTCTCTATCATCCACTACTAACTCAACTCGCATCATATAAATAGGACGAATAGCTTTATTTTGGTGTAAAGCCTTAATGGTATCGGAGCATAGATGACTTATAATTGTAACATATTATAGACATTCATGTTTCCAATAATTTCCAAGCTCTAATTCAATAATTAAAATTACATTGATTAATTTACATGGATCAGCTCCCACCATCCGGCAAACACCAGTACCAGGGAGCATTCTTCAATCTCCAAAGAAATAAGTTAAGAACCAGGGCAAAAGATACAATTGGGCAAAAGAACACAAGAGGGTAAAAAAATAATGCAAACTAAACAACAACAATAATAATAACAATAAAAATGCAAACTAGAAGATAAATCACCCCCGGCATTTTAGGTGACTGTGCACACAAGGCTTCATTTCACATGCTGCCACTGAAAAAAACCCTCCAAGAAAAGGAAGCACTGTCTCCTCTCTGCCAGAACAATGTGATAGAGTCCCTTGTATCTCTTGCTAAACCAAATAGATGGTGTCACAGAACCAAACCCTGTAACACTGCCACATTTTTATGTTGCTCAACATAAAATAAGGCGAAGGGCTGTGACTATGATTAAAGTATGGGTGCCCTGTCTAACTCAATGGCAGGATAGCACTGGATGGTTCTAATTGCAGTTCTACCACCTTAAGAATCCAGTATCACTTGAAATGGTCTTGCCGGACAACTGTAATTAAATTAAAAGGTGACCCATCTTCTTCCTTCTGCTTCCAAGGCTCGCCATTGATATACCATGATACTTTTGGAGACAATGGACTATATAAATCTGCACATGGAGAGTAATTAGGCAATTTTCTCCTTGTTTTTTAAGAGGGGAGGGGGGACGAGGGAATATGCACTTTCAGAAACATCATTAGTTTGTCAACTTGAACATAAATAGAAAACAAATTCCAATCTCACAGTCAATACAGTTATGCAAAGAAATCCTTGTCTGCCCTGAATGTTAACTACGTGTCTGCCCAGGCATCTTTTGTTTTTAATTTTCCACTTCGAATGTCCCTTAATTTTCTAACAGAAGTACAGAACTCATTTGCAATGACCTAGGTGCATATCATTTACGCGAACTACAATTTGAAGCTCCAGGTTCATTTTGCAGGGGTAAAAAATTTCTGTACTTAGGTTTAGAAAGGGAATCATTGAATGAAAAGAGTCTTTAATTGGAAAGTTAATGGATTTAGGACAACAAGAAAGAATTTAAATCTAGGAACTACAGCAGACTTTTTAACCCAGAAACTAGAAGGTTCAGCGCATGTTACGGTCATCCTTAATTTGACAGCGGCTATATTGCAGTAGTAATCCGCATAGGGGATATATATATATATAGGATTCAATTTGTATGCACTATTAGTGTAAAAAAAATTTATATAGACATGCGATCATATATTATCACATTAGCAAAAATATTTGACTCAACCACCGACAATCTTAAAAGTATTAAAAATAGAAACATTTCATTGGATGATAGTGCATCAAAAACATTAAGACAAGACTCATAAATGCACTAATCAGAAAAAGTTCATGATGCCAAATTTTGAAAATTAAATACAATTTAAGAATAGCCCTTAATCACTTATTCAAGAAAGGAATATCCATTGAGCAGCATTAAAGAAAGAAAAGATTTATTCATGCATAATATAAACTAAGAATCTACTTTCTTTGGTGAAATGGCAAGTATTCAGTAAAAGAGTGGCCAATACATGCCTAATCTTAGTTGTATGATAAATATGCTTAACATATAGACTATTCATCGAATCTCAAGCACCACTGCTTGCATATAATTTAGAAAAAACAGAACCCAAGTGCTCAGTGCGGAAAAGAGAAGATCTTATGGCACGAGGGTTACAAACCAACTGTCCTATTTCCCCACTGTCAATCATTCAGCACATAACAAACCTCTTACTAAGTACAGTTTTGTTCACTGCTTGGCCCTTTGAAGGTTCTACTTCTGTATTGTTGTTGCTCTAGTAGCAGATTATATTTCCACATATCTGCTACCCAGCATATAGAGGGCAAGTTACCATTTTAATATACTAGTATTGCTCTAATAAGTAACAAACAAAATAATTTGCAAAAACTAGGCATGTCCTTTCACCATGGAACAGTTTCTCATGATTTTAAAGGTCTTGTTGGGAATAAGGAGGCCATGACATTATGCCAGTGTTCAGTTTATGATGTTATCTGTTGAAATTTGGTGGGAGAGGAATATTGACCACATTTAGTGGGATAAGGCTTGGTTGTTGTTTCTTTTGCCTTATTTATTACAAAATAGGACTCTGTTTTTGACTTCTTTTTGGTGCTCTGTGCATGATAGTTTAAAGGGAATTTTCTACTACCAATACACAAGCTTTTTGTTCTCAAATGAGTCAGGTCAGAACATCAGCACAATCCTCACCAATTCTCAACATCTAGATAATCCATATCACTTCAATACACAGCTATCTAAAAATCTTGGTACATGATATATAATTAATATATTTTCATCATTCTTCCCCATTATTATGTACACAAAAAAGATGTCATCAATTATTTTGTGGCATGGTTACTCACATATCAGAATGAAGCAAGTAGTCTGCAAGAAAATATGAGCAATTTTCTCAATTATCTACAATCTGTATCAAGTTTTAAGTCATTATTATCAAAGTGCTCCTGACTAAAGTGCATGAGCCATTTACCTGTTGAGACTGGAGGATCTGGCTCTCTTGTACTATGCAATACAGTTGTTCCAGATAAAACAGTGATAAAGCCACATAGCTCTGATGCAATACTGCTTATACTTTGACCAGAATAGTCCTAGATAAGAAAAGTAGAAGAGATAGGATTACAACAGACAGTTGAGCACTTGACCTATAAGATGCCTCATTCTTTTAGGTGCATTTTTCATTTTGTTTCAGTAAAATACCAACCTTAAACATGATTGCACTAGCTAAGATCGTAAAAGATGTGAACATGGCATAATAGATTGGAGAAACAACTGCAGTGTTAAAAGTATCCAATGCCTGCAACCGTGCAACAGTTGGTCACCAAAGAAATCCAAATTGCCAATTAACAAGCAAATGATGAGTACTGAAAGGCAAGGAAACAACACTTTCGCAAATTAAAATCAGAAATCAGGACTTCCAGATCATTAATTCTGGTAGTCCAGGTCAAGCATGACATGGATGTTATTTGGGCTAGAGGGTTATATATTGAACTTCTATATTAGCTCATAGCCACCAAACAGTCTCTTCAACTGATATGCAGTTCACTTCAGATGAAAACTTCAATAGGAACATGGAATGAAAAGAAATGGAAGTATGATAATAGGTGGCGACCAAAGAAAGTGAAAATAAATATGATCACTTCCTACAAACAAAATGATTCTTCATACTAAATACGAGCAGATGACACAAAATAGAAAGCCAACAGATAAGAGCATAACATTTCTTCCAAAAGGAAAACAAACTAGGGCTCTAACTTTTTATTTCAAATGCCAAAAGTTGTGTCAGTAAGAGTGATACTGACCATGTTAAGGTAATTTAATTGAGTAATGATGCAGGTAATAGCGACCATCATAAAAATCCATGTCTGAAAGCAGACCAACTGGTTTGCACCCTCTAATGTAAGTTTTATAGCAATGCCAATCGCTTTTACACTCATGACCTGAGAGAAATAAGATATTTTATCAGAAGTGTAAAACAAAACACGATGCCCGGTATTGAATTCTGTTGACTGTTAGAACGTTCAAGGCGAATTGGGTAGGAAGAGTCACTTACAGTCAAGGATCCAATCACAGAGCATATTCCGATGTAAACAAGAATATTGGTTTGGCCATAGCGCGGAGCACAATACAGAATCAAAAAGAATGCTACGGCCATCACGGAGGCCGTGTACAAGAGGAATGCTGAATGACGAAACAGAAAGCAGTAACATCAGAAACAAATAAGAAACAAAGAATAAAATTGACAATACAACCACAGTCTACATTTCATAGTGAACAAAAACAATGAAACCTCAGCAACGAGCAACAATGCAGCATACCTGGTTGAACAGCCAATAGCCATATTTCTTGCACAGAAGTAAGAGACCTCTCTTGAGGCGCATGGAGTACAATCACAGTTGATCCCACGATGCACAGAAGACACCCCAGCATGCCCATTCTCTGCAGCTTCTCCTTCAACATGAAATGTGCCAACACAGCACTAACCCATTTCCACAACCACAAAAAAAGTATTATAATTACATTTATAAATCACTAGATTGTGTCAAAACTTAATAATAAAAAAAAAAAGATATAAAAGAGGGAAAGAGGAAGAGAGAAAAAAAGGGTGGGGAGGGGGTGGGGGGGCTAAAAAATTGGAACTCTTTTACCTAACAATAATACTCAAAGCACCAAGGGGCGTGACGAGCACCGCAGGGGCATAAATGTATGCTACAAAATTAGCTATCTCTCCAACAATCACTATTAACAAACAGGCTCCAAAATCAGCTAAGTAAATAAAAGAACTAAAAAATTGAAAAAAAAAAAAAATGGTGAGATACTGACTGGTAATCATTCCGAGCCACCAGAGAGGTTGTAGCAGATAACCATAGCCTCCAACACCTGAAAATGGAAGGAACACAAAGCAATAAATAATGGATTATTAACTTTATTATTTTTATTATTATTATTTATTAATTCAGCGAAATAGGAAGAAGGAGAAGGAGAATGTAGGGAGCTGACTGGCACGAGGGCCATTGGTGCGTGCGCGTTGGAGGCCCTTTTTCTTGATGATGAAGCTGGAGCCGATGAAGGCGCTGGACACCACGGCCAACACGAACCCAGTCAAGTTGCTCGAGTACATCTATCTTCTATCTATGTCGTCTCTGTTTCTGTTCTATGTGTCTGTCTGGGAATAATAATAATAATAATAATAATAACAACGATGTGGGAAAATCTTTTGCATCTAACGGAGAACTGAAACAACAAAGTGAGATAGCTGAGTGAGTGGTACGGATGGATTGGAACCGTAGATTACAATTGACATCGACAAGAATTGGACTTCAAGGTTGGAACTGGTACACGCTATGCTGTTCTCTTACCCCCTTTTTTTTTTTTTTTTTCTTTTTGGTTATGTTTGGGAAAACCAAAATGGGACGAATTAAACTGCGGCGCTTCTTTTGTGTATCCGCCGTTCGTGTCTGGTCAACGGCTTTGGAATTGGTGCGTGTTTGGCTTTTGGTAGCGGGGAAGAAGGGAGGGAGTCTGAATAGAGTAAGAGTCAGACAAGATTGCTATGGAATCAAGTTCAAGGAGAGTGGCGGATTCACTTTGGCATTTTCAGGATTTTTTTTTTTTTTTTTTTTTTTAAGTCGCTTCTTTTTTAGGTCGCCGTCTCTATACGACGATGGCCTCTTAACGCGGAGCACTCAAAGTTAGATTATTAGATCAGAAAAACTGTAAACTCAAGTATTATACTTTAGTAACATAGCTGCTAACGTGGGACCTGAAACAAAGGTCTTTTTCATTTCTTTCTATACAAAAGAAAAAAAGTTACTAGCAAATTTACAAATATTTTTGTTAAAACTATTTTTCTTACAATTTCATCACATATATGGTTGACTTTCGCAAATTGATTCTGACAAAAAAAAAATTACTAAACAACTTCATCTATGAAAAATGAAATCACTAGTAATAATCTTTAAGAATTTAAAGTATGAGCCAAATTAATCATTTTTTTAGAACTAATGTGTCTAATGGAAAGTATTTCTTAGGAATTGGCTTATTCATTAAAAAGCCTACTTTAATTAAAAGCCCATGGTTATAATTTTCAAGGACTTTGCTAAGGTTTGACATTTTCAATAGAAACCAATTTGTATATTTACACTAATTTTTATGAGTTTTTGCTTTTATTTTTTTCTTTATTAAATTATTTTTACAAATAATAATGTGAGACAAACCCTGAATCCTAAAAGAGGAAATTTCAAGTTTAACAAAAGTTACATCAGTTTTTTGGGTTTATTGTAACAAAACATTTGCTTGCCACTGTCAAAGAAAGATTCTAAATCAAACTAAATTGAGTTTAATAGGCTTTTGCTTAAATTTTTTAAGAAAGAATATAATATTTTTTTAAACTTCTTAGAGTTATATGTATTTTAGTCTTTAAGCTTTAAATAGATATAGCTTGATCTTTAACCTTTTTAATTTAATTTTTTGATTGAATTTTTATTATGTGCTAACAAAATTGCCACAAAACAAATAATGAATAATTTTATATTAAAAAAACATTTAAGTTAATCAATGACAACCAATAAACGCATAAGTCAATTGATAGGCCTGTCCTATTTTCACCAAAAGTTTTAGATGCAAGTCTTGAATATATAATTGTGTTAAAATTCGGAAAAGAAAACTTTATCGTACAAATGATTCTACTCGACTCGAACAGAATTATTTTTAGCAAGAGAATACTCATGATTTCAGGAAAAAAAAAATTAATAATGACAAACAATGATGAATCTTCTTGCACTTATGCCCTAGGGTGCACCTTTGTGCTTAAAAGGAGAGGTGAGACACGGAAGACTAGATTGAGAAGGATGAAGGGAAGAGAAGTAAGAAGAAAAGCATATGTGCGAGAATGGATAGGAAATCTAAGAGTGTGTTTGGTTTACCTATTTTCATTTTCATTTTCAGTTAAAATGAAAAAATTATCTAAAAATGTGTTTGGTTAGCTTTGTAGAAAATATTTCCATTGGAACCATTTCGTGAAAGACATATAAAAGTGAAAACATCCATTTTATATTTCCAATATTTTTATGTTACAATGGTTGAAAATGTTTTCAAAAGAAAATGCGATGGTACTTTCGTAAGTACTGAAAATATAGAGATAAGGCTAGTGTTCAATCTTTGACCAAGAGACTTGTTAAGCTAGTTGCGGTTAATTTTGGTAACATATAACACACCGAGAAATGATGATGTGTTGTACGCAACTCCACAAAGATAGCAATCCCATGCAATGTTGACTATTGTAGTACTATGGTAAAAATTTTAAAAGAATGTAAACAAGATAAAAATATAATTTTTGAAAAAGGAGAGAGAGAGAGAGAGAGTATAAATAGAAAAGAGCATAGTTTAGCCATAGAAATCGTGGGGGAGATTTTTAATTTTATTTATTTATAATAATTATTATAAATTAATTTATTATAATATAATTAATTAGTCATTATTAAAAATAATTATATATATTTGATGTTTTATCTATATATATTTATAAATTAAAAATAAATATTCATAAATAAAATAAATAGAAATTATTGTAGATAATGATAATATATTAGAGAGATAATTGCTGATTAAATACGAGATTAGATCATCTCTTTTGTATTTTTTGGCAAGGTGATGACAATCTCTTTTTGTATCTTTTAGCGGGATAATAGGTTGAAGTATAATAATGATGGCAGTTAATTAAAAATAATAATGGTTATTTGATTTAATTATATCTCTTTTTATTATAATTATAATTTACTCAAAATTATTTTCCAAACAGATTATGTCATTAGAAGTTTATTAGAAATATATACATTATTTTATTGAAAAATTTATTATTTTAATAAATATTTTTTATAGAAAAACTAAATGTGCAAATCAAATATATATATATATATATATATATATATATATATATATATATATATATATATATATATATATATATATATATAACGTTATTATTTTAAACTTTTTTATTTTTTATTTAAAAATAGAATCTAATTTTATAAATTAAATGTATTTCCTAAAATTTAAAAATATGAAAATAAAAATCATTTTTAAAAAATGAAAACAAAAAAATAATAATAAAAAGTATTTTCATAAATCAAACACACCCTAATTTTGTGCTTTCATGAGATTCTCTGGCTGGAGTTATCTAATCATTCTAAGAGCAATTTGCAAAATCTCATTGTCATCAATCATAATTCTTTTGCTTCAACAAACCTTTAATCATGGCTATCAAAAAGTAGAAAAATCTTCATGCTATTTTTCCCCACCCCAAATATCACAGCACATACTAATCAATTTTTCTTTTTTCATTCACCTAAAAACTTGACCCTTACAATTATCTCATCACTGTGAAGTTGTGGAATGGAAATGCCCCAAGTGCCATTAGCAACCACCGTCATGCATATTCCATTACCTAATAGGAGGTTAAAGTTTCTCCTCTTGAGAAAATTAAGAATGCAATACAGAACATAAAGAAACCCAATCATTTTTAAAAATAGCCTCCCAATTTCAAAAGTAAAAAGAAAAAAAAAAAAAACCTATGAGATCACGAGTGTATTAGTTTTCGAACCAAGAAAAAAAAATTTTGACAAGATTTTTGAACCAAGAAATACAAATGGGTGAGACGGTCAATAAATACGTCTAATATTATTATTGTTATTATTTTTCTTAGTGGGATTAATAATTAACCATCTATATTGAAGAGAATGGCAACATCTCTCTGAAGTTTGAAGCCAAATAACATCACTTTTTGGAAAGGAAATCATGTAAAAATTTAATTCAGCCGATTGACTTTGGCTAATAAAGCTTTAATGTATTATTAATTAAGAAATAAATTGAATAATTAATTATTATAATTAATAACATGTTAATACTTTATTAATTTGATACATTTAATTTAACTGGACTAAATTTATGAAAGATTATCTTTCTTGCGATGTCACCTCTTCAAGTTAAATGTTAAATCTTTACTTAAGTGTTTCTAAATAGGGATTAGTTATTGAAATGGAATACTAGGGGTGTTCATAGATCAAATTGACCCAATGAACTTGATAATTCAAACTAAATCAATGAAATTGATTCGAATTAATTTGGGTAATAAATTTATTTTAAGACAAAATTAAATTAAATCAATTATTATTAATTTGATTTTCAAATTTTTAATTTTTCAACCCGATCACTTAAACACCTAATTCAATCACCTGATTAACTTTTTAATTTTTTTTTTACAAGCTTTCAAAGTTTTGCAATTAAGCCTTTAATATAATAAAAATCACTTTTTATTTTTTTGTTTGAATTTATTTAAAGAATTTATCTATTTCACATCATTATTGAGTATTTCATAACTAAATTTTATACTATTATTAGCTATTATAAGGAAAAAAAAACTTAAAAAATATATTCTTATTATTTTTTACTTTAACCCAATGGCCTAAAATAAAACAATATAATCTCGATCGAATCAATTTAGTTCAAATTTGTTAAAAAAAAAATGAAATTCAAATCAAACGAAACTAACTAATTTTTTCCATCCTTAAACTCAAACCAAATCAACATGCTTACACTCCATAAAATAAGGTCTCAAATTAGTTTCTGCAATTTGCAGCAACCAAAAATAGCTTCAAACATTTAGAAATTATCATTTTAGTTCCCAATAGTGTGATTTATTAATTAAATCAATTCATATATTCTATCATATAATAGCCTAATATGACTAATTTAAATATAACTTTAGAAACTAATTTAACAAAATATAATGATACGGACTAATTTGACTAAAATAAAATATCAAAAACTAAAATGGTAATCTTTAAATGTCAATAACTATTTTAATTGATACTTATAATTTTTAAGATTATCGTGAGAGTTTACTTCATTGAAAAGCTTCAATGATAAAGTACAAATTAAAAAGATTAATGTCAACAGGGTGACTCATTTGATAGAACTTATTTGGATAAACTCTTAATGAGACTTGAGACATGGCTTGATCCTCGATTCATACTAACATTATATCAAAGTTAAATTCAAATTAAAGTTATGTATTATTATTTATACTAAAAACAAACTTTCAACACACCTTTTCAAATGACAGAATGGGCCGTGACTTTCAAGTTTCAACCCGGGGTTTAAGCAAATTAAGCGCAAAGCCCCGATTTTCGGTTCATATAGGTCTGTAGGTCTGTTTGTTAGAAATTGAAAATAATAAATTCAATAGAGCTAGGCCACTTAGCTGTGTTATGACTTATGACCGAGAGAACTCTTTAACCTTTTATTTGGATAGTATGAAAATCGAAGAAAAAAAATAGGAGAAAAAGAAAATGGGAGTTTTTTTTTGTTTGGATAGGAAAAAAAAAATGTGAATCCCATATAAAATAATTTTTTCTCCATCATTGGTGAGAAAATGAGAGAAAAGATATTTATGATTTGAATTATCCATTTTACCTCTTTAATCTTTTTTTAGTCATATAAAATAAATTGATAAAATTATCTTTCACATATAATTATATTTTCTTTCTCATTACTTTTTTTCTTAATTAATCAGTAAAAAATAAAATATATTTTTTTATTTTTTCTTCTTTTTATTTTCTTTTTTATTTTCTTTTTTATTTTTTATTTTCTTTCTACTTATTTTCTCTTTTCATCTAAATAAAAGGTTCTCTTCATTAACCAAAAAAAAAAAAAAAGAGCTAGTCTTTCTAATTGTTTTTTTCAAAGATTTAGATTAAGAGAAAAGTTTATCCTAAATTTTTCAAATATATTACATCAATAGACAATAGACGAAAAGAGTTCGTCCAATACACAAGTGGGGTATTCCTTATTATTATTATTGTTATTATTATTTATGTAAGAGTATTCCATATTTCACTTGTTAGTTTTCTTCAACATGACAACAAAAACATTTTTATTGTATGCAAAATTAATACGTCAATACAAAAAACGTAACACCAACAAAGTGTTGGTTTAAGTTAGATTTCCTTAAATATGTGGTCCTAAATTTTATTCAAAGATTTACATATATGAAAAAAAAAAATTTGAGAGGAATCTTAACTTAGGCATTTAACCATACCTTAAAATTTTAATCTCTCACTTGTTGAGTAAAGAGATACTCTAAAAAAAACCAATACAAATAATATAACTAATTTTTGTCAAAAGCCGGCATCAATTTCTTTGGAATTATTTAATTTTGAGATTGAATGTCAATCAAAACATAAGTAATTTAAATTACATTACACCTTTTTTTTGGGATTAAAAGTTTGGGTCAATTTGACATTGATTATTTCACTAAGATCTGGACATGGCCCCCGTATTCAAATAACATTTATAAGGATCTTAAAAAATCACCTACTAATAGAATCTTTATATCAATAGCAAAAATCAAACTCACGTCTTTATAAAATATAAGCCTGTATTTTACTAACTGTGCCAACTCTCATTGTCACATTTTATGGTTATATTTAATGATAACTACTCAATTGGCAACTGTTTATGAAAGTATATTATTTATAGTCCCATCTGTTTTTTTTTCAATTGTTTTTTAGCATGCTCTTTTCTACATTTTATTTTTGAGGAATCCTACAGCAAATACATGAATGATGTACAGATAAAACGATCTATGCGAAGTGCTAAATATGACAAATTTTTTCACACAAATTTAACATGGCAGCAGTTATATGTAAAACAATATAAACAGTTACATTTTTATTGTTGGAATGATTTAATATTATTTTTAATATTTAAATTGATATGAATTTTATATCATTTTAACTTATTCAATAACTATCCTTGAATTGAATATCAACAAAATATTTAACAAATAATTTCAATTGTATAACATTATTTTATATAGAACCGATTAACTTTCAAACTGCTCATACTCATCAGAAAAGTAATTAGTTAATCGATAACTCATTAAAAAAATTTTAAAAAATAATTCGCCAGTAGTAAGGTAGCTCTTCATGTGTAGCTGCTCTCACGTTGAATTCGTGTCGCTTTCATGGAAGAAGAAAACATTGTCATATTTTACAATTTTCTTCCCCATTTTTTGGTCTGAATGTTTTTTTTACCTTTTTTTACTCTGTTGAATTTTTTTTTTACATTCAAATGGCAGGGAAATTCGGCCTGGCCTGTACGCTACGGTATGAGGCCCATCCTAAGAAATGGTTGGACCGACTAGAGAAAAAATTAAAGAATGGAGCATGGTCAATATTCAATCCCAAGTCTCATTATCATCGCCCTTTCTCCAACTTTAATAGTCTCGAATCTCATTCTTTCATTCTTTTTTTTTTTAATTATTAATATTCAGATTCTACTGAATTTTGACCAATTTAATTTGATCAAGTTGACTTATTTTATAGATGAAATTGTTAATATTTATTTTTATTTATAGTATTTAATTCCTATATTTTACTGAAAAATAAATGTCAAATAATTTGAATTCTTAAGTGTTGTCCTCTTGCGCCAATTCCAATTCCTTATTTTTCACTTGTCATAACTAAAATATGATTTTCTAGGAAGAAAAATCCATAATTTACCTCTATTTCATGAAAAAATTATTAGATATAGATAATTTTATACACACGATATTTTATATGCATATAATTTTTATTATTTAATTATAATTGAGCTTATTATTATTTTTCACCAACTTATATTAAGATTATTATGTCACGGAAACAGATACGACAGTACTGTGTGAATTATAACTAATTAATTAATATATTATTATAATTATGATATCTTATTGGCATCCAATTAGAATTAGGTAGACTAGTTCTTGCTCAAATTGTCAATCTTTTGTTTTGTTTTGTCTCAATCCATGGTTTCATACTGCAAGTGACAACCATTCTCTTCTCTTCCTCCTTTGGACTTTCCCTCACTTCCAAGTTCCCTTTTTGTTACAAGGGAAGTTCCCTTCCAATTTTTCCATCACTAACCTTACCACCTTACTTAGTATCATTGACTTAAGCCATCATCAACAACTACCAAGGCCGAGGGGACACACACAAACAGAAACAAAAGAACAAGCAAATGAGTGTCTAGTGTCTTCTTCTTCTTTTTTTATTTTTTTCCCTTGGTTTTGCAGATGGCAGGGGGTTCAAGTTCAAAGATTGAGTTCTTGATCTGGCTGTCTGAGGTCATGGGGGGTCTTTGTTCCAGGTCAGCCTCAGAGGATGACATGGTGTTTGCCAAGACAGGTGAAAATGTTGTTGTTGGTGCCAACAACAAGAACAACTTGCATCCTGGTGGTAGCAACAAGGGCACTAGTGGTTTCACCACTGCACCTGTGGTAGGGGAAACAATGGACAGGAATCTGCAGTTGCAACAACCTGCTGCTGGGACAAGTGGCACTGATGAGGATTTCTATGATGGAATCCCAAGGTTCAGTGATACTTGTCCACACAAGTCTAGGTCTGTAAGCTCAAGGCAGATTGCTGTAGCAAAGGTTGGTTTCAAAGTTTCAACTTTGGTTTATAGATACATAGCCTTGCTTTCTATTTTATGATCCTCTCAACCAATTATTTAATTCACTCAAACCAACCTCGTGAGTAAATACCATTACACATGGGAAAAAGAGAAGGGGGGGGGGATTGCATTAAGTTATGTGACAATGGTAATCTAACTAACAAGTTTATAGGGGACGGGAATAGATTAAACCATTTCTGTATTGTAAATATGAAGAACTGGGTATATCATAATATCCATAAAACAATATCAATGCTTGGTCGGTTCAAATGGTTTGGTATTTGTTCCTCTTAAACAAATTTTCGGATTCGAGTCTTGTGAATGGGAAAAAATTAGGGCCGGAGAAGCTTTACTTTATAGTGGATCGGTCTAGCTCAAGCCAAATTAGTTGGATTTCCGATACCGGTGGTTTAGACAAAAAAACAAAAAAAAAACCCTCAAAGGTTGGCTTCAGTTTTGGTTTATAGCCTTCTATTTCTGGTCTCATTTAGTTTACTTATCAATCTGTAATGTGTAATGTCTAATACTAGTGCTATGTGCTAATGTAGGAGGAACTAAAAAATGTCTTCCTATTTCAGGTCTCAGAGGTGGGTTCACGCCTGGGTAGAGCTGGTACTGTTGGATTTGGGAAGGCGGTGGAGGTTTTGGACACTCTTGGGAGCAGCATGACGAGTTTAAATGCTGGCAGTGGGTTTGTTTCTGGAGCTGTGATAAAGGGGAACGAGAATTCTATCTTGGCGTTTGAGGTTGCAAACACGATTGTCAAAGGTTATAATCTTCTGCAATTCCTTTCCAGAAAAAATATTAAGCATTTAAAAGAGGAGGTGCTTCTTTCAGAGGCTGTGCAAGATTTAGTATCAAAAGATGTGGATGAACTTCTAGGGATTGTTGCTGCAGACAAGAGGTAAGTATTGAATTTAGTAAAATTATTTGAGAGTGGCTTCCGTTCCATTAGTAACCTAACTTTTTGTTGTTCAGGATTACTGCGCCTTTATAGAATTATGATGTTAACTGTGTATGATTTTGGATTATATTTTCAGGCAGGAATTGAAAGTATTTTCTGATGAGGTGATTCGTTTTGGAAATCGTTCGAAAGATCCTCAGTGGCACAACTTAGACCGTTACTTTGAGAAGTAATATAAATTGTACTCACTCAATTCGTCTAGCCTTTCATTCATCTTCAAAATGAATATTTGGCCTTCCATAAATTTATTTTGAGCTGCCTTTTTGTTGTAAATTTGAGAATTAGCAGAGAATTGCATGCTCAAAGACTGTCACGGGATGAGGCAGAATCAATAATGGAACAATTGATGACTTTGGTTCAATTTACAGCTGTGAGTGCGTTCCTCATGATACTCAAGAAAATACTTAGTGTTGCCGGAGGACTGATTGTTACTTTTAAGCTGAAAATATAAGGAAATTAAAGAAAAAGAAGGAACTCCTGGTAAAAGTGTTTGCAATTTAGGGACAATATACTCAAGTGGTTACAAGTTTTTAGATGATTACTCAATAACACTCTTCAATGTTGTTAACCACTTGAGGGGGTGATCATTCCTAAATAGGTAATATTGTTTTTCCGAGGATTCCTTTTTTGTAATTTTCCCAAAAATGAATTATTAGGAAAATTGATTGAAAGATTTTTAACTTCTTACCTAATGTACTTGTATTACACATCAATTGCAAATAGAGTTTTCTCTCTCTGCCCCACCCTCTCTTTTTTCTATGTCTTAGTTGAAACCTTACATTTATCATGATTTATGCCCAAAGTTAAACAGGGAATTCAAATACTTTAGCTTTGTAGTAATCTGTTGGATATATTTAACTACATATTTCAATTTTTATGGAAACCATAGAATGAAACTTGTAATCATGTAAACCTGACATTGGAGAGTATCAAAATTTCATATGGACATGAATGTTTTGAAATGAGAACAGTGTGATAGTTAGGTGTCCTGTCTTCTTGGTTAGTTTTAATCAATCTTCATTTTTGTGAAAATTGCTTGTTGTTGAAATAGATTTATTTTATTTTATTTTTAATTTTTAATCTGGGATTCAATTCTAAAAGAAATTGGGTTGGGGCTGCAGGAACTATACCATGAATTACATGCTTTGGATAGATTTGAACAAGATTATCTGCGTAAATGTGAAGAGGAGGATAATTTGGGTGCAGCTCAAAAAGGTAACTTGAGTATTGCTCACATAATGTGCAACTTAAACTCTGGTTAGTGACAAGCAATTTTTAACCTAAAATCCAAAGCTCTTGAAGAGTTTTAATCAAAAGAGAAGATTAATCTTGATATTATGATTTAGTCTTTAGATGGTGGTAAATATGTGTGGAACTTGATGACAAGGCTGACATTGATCATGTAATTGGCTCTAAAATATGAAGGCTAGCATTAAAAGGATTCTGAAGTGGACATATGAACTATATATCTATATTCTGCTTCAGATGTATCCTCTTTTGTTATATGACTTGTTGATCTGTCTTTGGGTGTCATTTGAAAGTCATCCTATTAAAGTATAACTGTGCATGGTCACATCATAGTTGCCAAAGCACCTACTTTTGGTTTTCACCGATTATTGATTCATTTTTTGTAGCCAAAACTGTCTATTCTTGTTGAGAAAGTGTATGAAGGACTACATGTTTGTTTACTATATTACATTACACACTTCTGAAGAAAAAGTCACCCTGATCCAGAGGTTTTGCCTTGCAATATCTTGAGCAGTATTTCTTTATGTAGTCTCTTATAGATATGCGTATGATCTTCGGTATCTCTCTTCATCTTATAGGTGATAGCCTTGCATTCTTGAAGGCAGAAGTTAAAAGTCAAAAGAAGCAAATTAAACATTTAAAGAAAAAGTCACTATGGTCTAGAAGTTTGGAGGAGGTAACTTCAGATTGCTTCTCCACATGATGTGCTTATGTCATCACCATGTTTTCTCCTCCCTATTTGTTTTATTCTCTTTCAGACCGTCATTGTATCCGATCCACATATAATGCCAAAGATAGTATAGAGAACTAATTTTCATTTACAGATGCAGTTTGTGCATAAGTGGAGAATTGACACAAGTTGAATATAATTCATAATCTAATGGATTGCAGATTATGGAGGAGCTTGTAGACATCGTACAATTTTTGAATTTGGAGATAAACAATGCCTTTGGCAGTATAGGTATGTACCCACTAAGGCTATTAGATCATGCTTGCTTCACTTGATTTGTTATGCTGCTCTAGTGTCACCTAATGTAATACTTACTGTTCTTATCAACGTGATAGTGGAGTTGACATTAGTGATAGCCATTGTGAAAATCTCAGCCATGCTAACCTTATTTTTGTAGTTCTTGACAAATTTTAAAATTGAAGGGGAGACAAAGAAGGTGAGGGAGGGGGAAAGAGAGATAGAGATCTGTTTTTTGGGGTAAAATGAGATTTTTATTGAGATGAAAATGAGAAGTATACAAGAAGATTGGAGGACAAGAGATCCTCTTTATAAAGGGGGAAAAAAAACAAACAAGAGAAAATACTATCAATAAAGCATAGCTTTCCAATTTCTCAACATATCTGAGAGGGAAATTCCTTTAAAAAAATCATGTGCTTTACACCAAATAGAGGCCAAACATCTAATTCTATCCCACAAAACTTGTTTATCTGAAAATCCGTCATTGAAGGTGCAAGAATTACGCTCCAACTAAATACTTGAAACAGTAACATATGTAGCACATTGCAACAAAGATTTGGCCTCCTTCCTTTTCCCAAAACCAATAAAACTTGTTAATAGGAACTGGTCTAAGGTTGCAAGACACACCCGACACTCACCGAGAATACCAAACAAAGTATTCCATAAAAAATCAGCCACAAGATAGTGCAAAACTTATGAGATACTGATTCTGAATTCACCCTACACAACACATTCATTGGGGGAAATAGTCGTATGTAGCCTTCAAACTTGCAACATGTCATTAGTATTAATTCTGTTAAACACAATTGCCCAAATAAAGGATTTGACTTTAGAAGGAGTTTTGGACTTTCAAATAGGTTTATCAAGGTGGAAAGAGGTTGTAGTTAAGAAATAAGTTAGCAGCTGAAAATAAGATTTGCAAGTAAACACTCGAAAGGGATCAAGAGACTACAACCTTTTATCTGGGCTAGAGGACAAGAGAACGTAATCAAGGAGACTCAAAAGGACAACTAATTCAGAGGACTCTCTATCATTTAGATTTCAAAAAAAGTGAAAGTCCTAAGAATAGGTGGTGCAGTAGTGCTGCACATTATTAAGATTCTGGATAGGAGAATTGTGTAATGAAGATAGGCGATAAAGGCAAGGAAAGGCTAGATTAAAAGAGGAGTCTCCTATCCAATGGTCCTTCCAAAAGTTAAAACGAGAACCATTACGTACCTCCAAGGAAAGCAAAGACTTAAAGGTAGTATAACCTTGAGAAATAAATTTCCAGTGACTAGAATGAGAAGCTTGGGCAGCAGTGTTAACGTCCCACCATTTCTTGTCTAGGCCATCTTGTCTAGGCCATACTTGCTCTGGATAACCTGATACCATAAAGAATGAGGCTCTAAAGGAAAATGTCATATCCATTTAGTTGCCAAGAGATCTCTTTTTTATTCTCATTAAATTATTCCTGATATCAGTATGTAATGAAAGCTGTATTTTGCTTCATAATTGTGATGTTGTTTATCCATGGGTACCTGCAGATGGCCACAAACCATTAGTTGGACGCATGAACAATCGCCAAAGATTGGGCCCTGCAGGCCTTGCTTTGCATTATGCAAACATAGTGCTCCAAATAGATACTCTTGTAAGTTAGTCTTCTTTATTGTAGTTACTTCCTTCCAGTTCTGCTCTTTTTTGTGCGTTCCCTTGAACCATGTTTAAATATAATTAATTGTGTTTCTCATATTGCTTTTCCAATTGCCTTTAAGTATTGAAGTTCTTCTGTGCTACTTCTTTGTTACTTCCTTCTATTACTTTCAGATGTCATGTAATTGGATTGGACTTGTAAATTAATTATTTAATCAGTAATTTTTCGATAGGGAAACTGAACCATGAATCCATCAATCAATATAATATATAAAGAGAAGTTACAAGCTATGCCCTTCCACCGTGTGGTAGCTAGCTTTGCCATTTACACCTTCCCCTATAGTTAGAAATGCTTACATATGGCCGCAGGAACCATACCATGAACCAAATAATATACCTTAAATTTTGTTTTGATGGATTGAGGTTGTTCTGCATCGAGTTCTTGTAGTACTTTCTATCCACAGCATACCAAAGCTCGATCCAGAATGTAATGAACCTGAATTCCTAAAAATTAGTTTTGGTTATAAAATATATGTGCATCAGAACCCAAAAAAAAAAAAAAAACCACTTGATGCATTATCGTGAAAATTCTCTGATCCACGAAGCATAGGCCTACATGTTAATCTCTTGATAATGCTCATTGTGTGTGTGCAAGAACTGGACATGTCATTAAAAAAATGAAATGCACTTGGCAGGCCCACCTTTATTTTCGCATGAATTGGATTGGTGCAGACAGTATGGTTCATAAGAATCTTTTGATTAAAATACAATTAACCTAGTATTGAGCTAGGCATCTGTTTATTTAGCTCAGGACCTTGATGCTTTGATCAGGTTGTACATTTATGCTTGAATATATGATAATTGGGATACAATTTATTCACTGCTGATTCCCTGTGACCTGCCAGGTCTATATCTAGTTATACTAATTCAGTGCATCTAGTTATACTAATTCATAGTTGTTCAAATTTATGCTAGCCGCCATATGTTATTAATTAAGCTTATGCATTGAAGAGCATTGTACTGAGTCGCATGTTGACACTGTCAGGTAGCCAGATCCAGTTCTATGCCGGCGAATACAAGGGATGCGTTATACCAAAGCTTGCCTCCTAATATAAAATCAGCTCTACGTTCCAAATTATCATCCTTTCATGTTGTGGAAGAGGTGCGATCTTGTCTGCATTCTTCAGCTACTCTCTATTATTACCACTCTGAGAAAATCAATTTTCTTCTGCTTTATTAAGCTTTTCACTTCCAACCAAAGGAGAAAATCTCCAAAACTATTATTTTGTGCTCGTTCCTCATGGTTTCTTTCCGTTTCCTGCAGCTAACCGTAGCAAATATCAAGGATGAGATGGAGAAAACATTACATTGGCTGGTTCCGATTGCCACAAACACATCCAAGTAAGATGCCTTGCTCTTGTCAGCTACCTCCTTACTGCCCTTATGAGAGGCTTTCTTTAATCATCAGTTTATTTACTTTATACACAACAAGCTAACTCTAACTAATTTTCTTTTGGTTGTTCTAAAATTGAGTCAGAGCACATCACGGCTTCGGTTGGGTAGGAGAGTGGGCAAGCACAGGGTGAGTGGCAAGTCTCTGCTGCTTTTATTGTGAAACTAGAAACTTGTATGCTTTTCCACATTTTATTTTCTGTTTTTCCTTTTGTACTTTCTAATTTTAAATGCTTGGTTCTTGAAGCTCTGAGGTGAATAGGAAGACTTTTCAGGCCGGCATAATGCGAGTCGAGACGTTCCACCATGCAGATAAAGACAAAGTAGAAAATTACATTCTTGAACTTTTGCTATGGCTTCAACACTTGGCCATCAAGAGTAAGGCTGGCAATGATTCTAGCAAAGTGGGGCCTGCAATCAAGACAAATCAGCAGAAGACAATTCAGCAGTCCACAAATGCTGCTCCATCACCACCATTGCTAACAATTGATGAGCAAAACATGCTGCAGAATGTAAGTAACAAAATGCAAATCAGAAGGATCAGTAGAAGCTTGGACTTTGACAGTGCGAAGTCTAGATTGAGGGATAACAGCAGGCTGACCAGGAGCTACAGTCATTCATCAAGAAGTAAAAGCAATGAGATATCTTTTGGTAGGATTTTGTCTAAGCTTCCTGTGATTGATTTTGGTATTGACAAAGAGAGAGCATTGGATATGATCGACAGAGTAGATGTGATTAGATAGTTTGCAAGTTTTCTTGATTTGATGCATATGAAATTTAAGGAAATGTGTAATAACAGGTGGATGGATGAGTGGGACATCTTTGTGTAAGTATTACCGTGTTCAGACTGTGAGCATTGAATACCAAAATTTTGTAGCACTTACTGGTATCCCGGAGTCCCTTAAAGGTTGTACTTTTTGTTACTTCTTTTTTTCAAAAAAAAAAAAATCAGTTAATGTTTTTTTATTATTAATAATAAAAACACGTTTTTTTTTTTTTTGGGGTGTTTCTTATTTTCATAGAGCTTCAGCACATCTTAAGGCACAGATGTCTTGAAACATTGGAGAAGATATTGGTTTATGTTCGAGAATCTTGACTTTTTGAAAAAACAAGAAATTAGTTTTTATCATAGTTAATTATAAAAAAAATTAATTATAGTTACAATTAATTATTGAAATAATTAAATAGGTGCAATGTCCACAACGAAATCGGGAAGTTTCAGAATCCATAAACATGCACTAAATCAATAACCAATTGGATGAATTAACTCTATTCTATCCGATTTGATAAAAATATACACTAAAGGAAGCACCATTCAGTGAGTGAACAATCAGAACTACAAGAGGAAAAGAAAAACTGACAAGTTTGCAAATCTATTTTTTACAGTGTAACGTTATTTATACATAGATTATGGACATTTAAAGCTACCAGAAGTGGCCTGGTGGTGAAGAATTTGGATAATATGCATGAGGTTAAGGGTTCAAATTTTATTGTCACTAATAAATCACAAAAAGACTGTGGACATTTAAAAAAGAGGGTAACCCAAAATATTTGGTAACTAGAGGTAATTCCTGGGTACTGTACAGATTTATTTATATTTTTTATACATTTTTTAATAAGAATAATTTTTTAAAAAATTATGATAGCATTTAAAGGTTAGACATAATAATATGGAATTTTTTTAATTATTCTAAACAATGAAATAGATCAAAATTTCAAAAGTAATTATATTGTGAGAGTTCATATTGAATAGTTTATTGTAGACAATATTTTTTTTACATAATTATTGTCTTCTTATCCTCTTTAATTATAAAAACTTTCAACTCTTTTATTAATATCATTCTTGACAATGCAAAATATAACTATTTATGATAAAATATTCATTTTAGCAAATATAATCTCATAAAGTTCAATAATTGGCCTTGACTTTTATTTATTATTATTGCATAATATACTTTCATTGAAAATTATTATTATTATTATTTTACAAACAAAAGGTCACTTTAACTCTTTTCTTGGTAAAACTATTCATAAGATAAGAGCTATTGCACTTATATTGTTTTATATAATTATTTTTGCTTCTATTATTTACTCTTCTTGGTACGTAAATTCCTAGCACCAAATTTAGTTTTCAAGGAGCATAATTGATTTTCCCTTTTTCTTGTTGCAAGCAATGATTTTAGGAATTCAATTTAAAATATTAAAAATGTTACTAGATATATAAAAATATTACATTCAAATATCTAAAAGAATAATAAAGTATTGTATTAATAAAATTATTTTAATAAAATAAAATTAAATATAAAAACATAATAAGTTTTTTATCATTTGTATTATATTCATTAAAATCAATATAATTTATTCATATCAAACAAAATTATTTAGTGTAATATTTATTGTGTTTACAATTTATTTTTAATATTGGTCATCAAATAATTTATTTTAAGAGTTTATTATTAAATATTATTATTATTTGAGAACTTGAGTAGCCAAACACTTATTACAATTTTTAACAATTATAAATACATATGACTAATAGTTATTCTTAATTTATTACACTTATTATTATGTAATGTAAATTTTTTATTACATATTATAATAAATGCAACCTTCAATTAATTTTACTATATATATATATATATATATATATATGGGTATATAATTGATTCAACAACACCACCAATTATCACATTAATCAATTATTTTAAGAAATGAAAAAATCTATAATCGATCAGATACGTGTGTATGTGCATTGAGATCAAACCTCGCTTGTAGTTGTGCTCTCGGTGCTTGTCGGAGTTGTGAGGAGTGACATCGTCGGCGGAGGTATAACCGTCGGTGGCAACCGCAGCGTCTTCGTTGCTGTTGTTGTTGGAGGTGTCTTGAGAATGCATGTGATGCGAGAGATTGTTCATTCTCACACTCTCCCATCTCTGCGCCTTGTTGTCGGACTGCCTCCGCCCCTTAGAAAAACCCCCGTTGCTTCCTTCTCTCGCCGCCTTGAGCTCGTCCTCCACTCCTTCCTCCGCATATGCCGAGAACCTGCATTCTTCTTTGCTTGAAATTCAGAACGGGCAAATTCATGTTAGATATGGAAAAAAAGAGTGACTGACGATGCCCATGGAGGAAGGTTCGCTAGAGGTGCTTGGCTCCCCCGCCACGGTGCAATGAGTTTACACGGCCGAAGGAGTTTTGGCGGAGAGTCTTGTCTGTCCCGAAGGTGAACTATCGAAGTGTGGCTTCTCTGTTATGATAATATAGATTCGGATTCATCTCTCAACTATTGAAAATATATTTTAAAATTATAAATATATAAATATTAAGAAATTAATAATTGAGATGTAATATAAACTCGGATTCACGGTGAACTCGAATTTATATTATCATTTTTCAAGATTTTATGAGGCATCAAAGGTTATTAATCTTATTAATAGGTCATCAAATTCTTACCATCAAATGCCAAGATACATTGTGCACCTTTGATCCTGAGGTGCACCATAGTATTTGCCTCTGTCATATCATATTAGTATTGGAGCTGGTCAAATCCAATGTCAATGTTCTTCTAACGAGTTTGTGAATAATAAAAGTATTCTTAAGTGAAAGTTGTGCTGCACCTTACTTGACAAGATACACCACATGCCTTGTTATTTGATGGTGAAGATATGAGAATATATTAATGTAACCAATCATATATAATACATTATAAAATTTTCTTTCTTTCCCCTTATCTACCCCTCCTAATACCATCATCGGGCCATCCTCCAACAATCACTACTGCCACTTCCATTTGCCGAACGCAACCAACACTACCGATGTTGCTTGAGTTTGCCATAAGCTCAATGACCTCTTCATTTCCTCCCTCCCGACCGCCATTCTATCCCTTTCAACCTCTCGCCATCCACCTTGAATGACGTTGTTAGGGAGAGGACCATGGTGTTGCACCACTGTGACTTCAACTGCCCTTTGCCTGGTGTGGTTGGGCTCTTCGTTGAGGTAGTCTTGTTGTGTTATTAGGGCTATCAAATGGGTTGGGTTGGTTTGTTTAGGCTAGGAAAATAAACTGGTTAAACGGATTGGCCCGTTTAACTCGCGAACCAAAATTTTTCAGCCTGACCTGTTTAAGATTAGTTTCCGGTCTTAAATGGGTTTGGCTCATTTATTTTTTATTTATTTTTAATTTTTCAGGTTTTAAAAATTGTTTTTATTAAAAAAATAATTTTCATTAAAAAAACTAAAAATTCTTATTTTTTATTAAAAAAATAAGAATATTCTCAATGTAATTATTAAATTATATCTTTATGTCTTAAATTTATATAATTTTACTTAAAAAATAATAAGAAAATAAACATAGATAAATGGGCTGGCCCGTTTAATCCACGGGTTAAACGTGTTAAATTGAAAATGATGTGATGATTAGTGTTTGAAAATGATACGGAAGTTGAGTGTTCTCCTAATCACCTCCATTGTTGGCAGTAAAAGCCCATCACATATATCTCGTATTTATATTTAGTTTAACAAGTGTAGTAAGCATGATTGGCCTACTAATCCATAACTTTATATAAACGCCATGACAAATGTATTACAAAACATTCTAGAAATCTAAAATAAAAAAATGTTTCAAAAAATTTAGAGATTCAATGCCATTCTGTGCAACCACAATCCAATCAAGCTGTACCAATTAAAATGCCTTTCTTACGATTTTTGGTATCAAGATGTTTTTTGGTATCAAGATCTGAAGCCTAGCAAGAAGAATGCAAACCAAACTTCAAACTCCAAATCAAACGTCAAAAACATAAGGTAAAGGAAAGAAAATTGAAAAAACTGAACAAAAAACTCCATGCCAAACTAGCTTCTCTCATCCTCCTCAAAAATCACGCAGCTGCCGTTACCCACACCATCGTGTTCATCACAAGCCCTAACCGCTAAAGCCTCCATGCCACTAGCACTACCCACGCCAACAGCACTTGGCCACCACACACTCTCAGGCTTTAGCAATTGCTTCGGCCTCATCCCACCCACTATGCTTGCCCCCACCTTGTTGGATATCCGCTCAAGAGCCATGCATCAATAGCCAAAGCTCCACTATTGCCATGCTCGCCGAATCATCACCAGTCCACCACTCAATGGAGCAAAAGAAGATGGAGATTCTAGGCGAGTAAGGTCGACGCCCACCTACTCAGATCCCCAAACCATAAGTTGTGTTTGCATATTCATTCGCTGCTCTGCGTCATTTAGGGTCCACCTAAGTTCGCATTTAATCTTAGCCATTTGATTTTTATTCAAATAAATTTAACGATTTACGAAACAAAACCATGTAATCGTCCCAAACATGACTGGATTATTGTATTTGCCACCTTGATATATGAGGGCACCTTGATTTATATAGGAAGGCAAAGATTATCCTAACTAATGAGATGAGGCTTTCTGATCTCGCTAGAACTACTCCAGACAAATGATCATCTTTGCGCCTTCTCTATCTATCCACAGACTCTTTTAGGAACCCTTGAGTGTTGCATACTTTTATTTATTTTTAATATTAATTTTAAGATGCTTTCACATTGTTTATCATTATGATTTGTCACACATAAGGTTTTCATTATGCTGTTTCTTCCCTCCTTCGTTGGATTGCCCAATCAGGCAAACCTTGTTTTCCATGGCCACCTGCTGGATTTCCTGCGACAACTATTAAAAAAGGTGACTTTGCAGGTATGGTAATAATATATATATCTATGGGTCATGTTGACCAAACCCATAAAAAAAAAAAAGGTATGGTTAACAAAAGAAAAATTCTACTAGAATAATATTCGGCGTCCAGTACTCGCATGACTCAACTGACAAGGGTTAAGAGATCTGATTTTGCAATCAAGTTAAGTAAAAACACGGGGGGTACGTTAATCATAATTTCATAGAGCTACAGCATACGCTAAGGCACATATATATATATCCGTTTAAACGTTGGAGAAGTTATTAAACTTGAAGATATGCAAGTATAGTGAAGCGGAAGATTGACCAAGTTTGGCTCAAATATTAATACTTGTACATTACAAAGCTCAATAAAATACGTAATATATTTCAATGGAATGAGGTCGACCAACAAGAATAACTGAAAATGTTCATAAAATAACACACTCATGCAAGTATTTGTGTACTAGTACTAGTACTTATTAATACAGGAATTGAGTTTTACTTTTAACTTATATTACTTTCTTTATTTCGCAATTCACATGCGTAACAGAACAGTTCATGCAAATGAAGCCAATTTGGGTTTTGGGGCGTTAACCAAGCAGACGTCGAGGTAGGCATCAACGGAAGTGTATTTGTAGTCAGGGTACAACTGGGAAGCCTCAAGGTCATCAGCAGAGAGTTCAAAGCTCGTTTGGTCTCCTTTTATGAATATGTTGTGCAGGACCGCTGGAGGCACATTCTCTGGGAATGGTAGTGCTGCAGACAATAATATAAATAATTAAATAAATTAAGGAAATTAATTGCCATTTTATAAACAAAATACTAACTACACACTTACAAATGTACTTGACTTCGCTAAGATGCATATGTATAATACATTTTGAAAGATAAAATACACAATCATTATATTTGGTTAAAAAAAAAGATTAAGAGTCTAAAATTTTATACGATACAAATACCCTCAGGATTATTCACATGAAATAAGTTATATTTCTTTAATTTTTTTAATCAACAATTAATGTTATATATTTTATTCTTTAAAGTATATCCTGAACTTAATTGGAAAACTAGGTAATTGCTATGAATTAATTACTGTAGCTTACTCTCTGAGAGCTTGATAACTTCCTCTTCTGGTACATGTACCCGTTTGAAAGTTCGACCTGTCTTCTTTTCCCACAAAGATAGTAACTCCAACTGGGAGATGATATTTCCAGGAGGCCTATAGATAACCAGACGGTTTTCCACCCTTGGATCTGTTGCTACTTTCAGAGTGTAAGCAGCCACATCTTCCTCGTAATTGAATACAGCTGCATACCCCACGATTAATTTTAGAATTTGAAAATCTGTTCAGGAGTTGAGATTCTAGAATAATATTATTATATACTCGGAAAATATTGTATAAACAAAGAGAGAGGCGAGAGATTACGGAAGTAGTGACGTGTGATAATTAATATAACTAAATATGAGTTATCAAATCAATTGAAAAAAGAGACTAAAGTAGTTCCAATGAGTATTAAGGTTAGTTTTATTAAGAGTATAGTTAATCCCAACTAGGTTTAATTTTATTAAGGTTTTAGACATAAATTTAGGCTAGGGGTAAGGCTTATCCAAATAAAAAGTAAGGGTATATCTTCCGATATATTAGACTCTATTTTTCAAATTCATTGAATACTTATAAAAATACTTACAAATCATTTACTAATAGAAAAATTTAGGAACAAAAGCTAACTTATGATTATGTATAAATAAAAGGCCTATCAACTAAGTCCTACCTCGACCCATTGGCAATCGCAACTAGCTTATTAGTTATTCAAATGACAATTACATACAATGACATATATACTTTAAAAAGTCATATATGCCAAGTTATGTTTTCAACTCATATTCGAATTGAATGTCTACAAATTTGACTTATTTGAATTTCTCATAAAATTAGTTTTTGTTAAATTGTAAGAGTACTATGAGGATTGTGTAATTTTTCTACAAGAATTATTTTTTTTAAGATTTAAACTCACATTATTATCTTTGCCAAGAATCTAAATTACTTACTATACTTTGTCCACCTTTTTTGAATTAGCATTACATATACTAAGCATTAACTAGCCGGCGGTATTACATGCCTCTGTGTTTTTTATTTTTTTTGTCGAAATAAGATAATAATGATGAAAAGTTGGAAGAAAAATATAATTATATACTGAGAATTTCAAATTATTTGAATACAACTTTAAGTAGGGAGCAAAAAAGTATTTGTATCATTTTATTTATTTGTATTTAGATTATTGATTATTGAAAAGCAATTTATATATTTTTATTTTTAAATAAATAATTCATGATAACAGTTTTCAAAACTAATATTGGTCTTCAAAATTATATATTCATACACGCATATAACCAGGGTTTTTTACTAATTTAAAATAAAAGAAATTATTATTTTTGGATATACGCCATTTCAACTTTTTTTATGAAAATGTCCTTTTTTTTTAACAATAGTAAATTTGATTGAAAATGGATCGAATTTATCACTGTTCAATTTTTTCTCAGATGAATAGAAATCGATTCAAGCTAAATAGAATTTAATATTATTCAAGTGAATAGTGTTAAATTCGACCGAGTTTTGAATTTGATTTAACCTTGATGGAATTCAAGGAGTTTGCAAAGTTTTAGGTAGAATTTATGGTGGATTCTAAACTTTCATATACATGATGGACCTAATGTGATTAAATGATAAAAAAGCATGATTAATTATCATATAAATATAGTTAATTGCCACACAAGATATGACAAAATGTCAGATCCATGATGGACTAGGGTCCATCCTAAAATATGACAATCATTAGACCTTATTCTCTATTAAAACTGTAAAGAAACAGATAAGGATGACGTTCGGATTAGTCATTAGAGGCTTAAGAATCATAATATTTAATATTTAAAAAATTTATACTTATTGTTCCTATACAGGCAACTGTAGATGTATATATATTCTCTCGTTATATCTAAAGATAATATTATTTTTTATACTTATATTGCATTAGTGAATCGAATTCATCACTATTTATTCGAAAGAAAAAAATATAAACCTATGACATTTCTTAATTAATTATCATTAAGTTTAGTTAATTTATTATAATGATAATTAATTAAAAAATATCACAGGTGTATTTTTTTTTTAGGTAAATAGTGATGAATTCGATTCACTAGTGCAATATAAGTATAAAAAAAAATATTGCCGTTAGATATAACGAGAGAATATATATACACCAACAATAGCATACATAAGAACAATAAGTATATATTTTTTAAATATTAAATATTGTGGCTCTTAAACCTCTAACCACTAATTCGGATATCATTATCATCTGTTTCTTTATAGTTTTACTAAAGAGTAAGGTCTAATAGTTATCATATTTTATGATAAACCCTAGTCCATCGTGAATCCGATATTTTGTCATATCTTATTTGACAATTAACTATATTTATATGATAATTGATCATATTTTTTTGTCATTTAACCACATTAGGTCTACCATGCACCTCAAAGTTTAAAATCCATCATAAATTGTATCTAAAACTTTGTAAACTCTTTAAATTCGATCAAGGTTAAATCGAATTTAATACTATTCACTTGAATTGTGTTAAATTCTATTCACCTTGGAATGATTTTTGTTCATCCGAAAAAAAAAAATTGAATAGTGATAAATTCGATCCAATCTCAATCAAATTCACTATTATAAAAAAAAAAAAGGACATTTTCATAAAAAAAAAATTGAAATGTCGTATATCCAAAAATAATAATTTTTTTTATTTTAAATCAGTAAAAAAACTCCGCATAACCATTACATCAGAACTTAAAATATGTATTATTACATTAAGTGTGACGCAGATTTTTCAATAGTTATTGATATGTACCATCAACTTTCCTTAAAATCATTATTGCTCTAGATATATTAACTTAAAAACAATTTTAATATAATATTTCATTTTAATTATTTAAAATAATTATTTTCATATTACCAAAATAAGTATGAAATATTCAAAATATTATTTATTGGAAGATAGAAAGTATTTTTTGTGTCCCGGTTATGAAATAATCAAGAATTAATATTTATGATGGAAACGGTTGTTTTTCAAAATAATTCAAAAATAAATACGAACAAAGTCACTAATTTTTAGTCATGTGACCTTGAAGTAATCTTAAATTATAAAGCCACATGTATGATCTAATACTGAAAATAGTTTTTATTAATCATATTTCTCAATTTAACGTGTACATATATATATATATATATATATATATATATATATATATATATATATATATATATATATATATATATATATCCTTAAAAATATAATATTTTAGTTTTAGCCCCAAAAAACACCTTTATATCATTTTAGTATTTTATTGCAGTGCTTTCAAATCCTTTATTAGGGGTCATTAATGCTCAATTTAAATAAATAAGAAACTAAAGTACACAATTTTTTTTTGAGAGATTAAAATTAAAACGTATTATATTTTCAAAAACAAAAAATATATTTGAACCTTATATTATATTATATTGTATTATTTAATTGTTTGCATCTTAATTAGAATTGGAAGATGTTGTTTATTTAGTACCCTTGGCTTCACCACTGCCATATACAGTAATCTCTTGGCGCATCTTTTCATTTGGGTGCAGCAAGTAATCCACGAAATATGCGGCCAATGAATTTGCAGACACAAAAGTGTACGGAATCCCTGCTTCCTGTGTTTCCCTTCTGATCCTCCTCTTGTTTTCAAGATCAGCCTCAAAAGGAGGAAGCCCGCTTACTCTACCAGCTTCATTTCCGAATTCTGATGGAATGAATCTCTGGCTTGCATGCATATATATATACGTTAATAAATAACACTTTACACTCATCAATCGCTATATATTTGATGTTAATTAAATATGTGTCTTAGGAGAAGCTTGTTTAGTTTGTTAGAAATTAAACTTGCTGGTCATTCACCTTAATATTGGCTTCTTTCATGGCTCTAATTATTTTGAGCTGCTCCAAATGTTGAGGAATGGCCAAAGTGGAAATCACAATATCAACCTGTTTAAGAGCGGAGACGAGCTTGTCGTGCTCATCGAGCTCCCCCTATATATTTGAGCAATTATAATTATTGTTCATATTAGTATATAAAATCACTTAACAAAGCACAACCAAGATGATGATTAACGTACATATGATTCAAATAAATAATAAACAATGAAAATATATTGCATGCCAAATTATGTTGAGTTGTGTAATGTTTATCAATGAATTGCAGCTTGCTTGCTTGCTTACTTGGAATATAGTGACGCCCAAGGACTCAAGGTCCTTGTGCACTTGGAGCTTGGACGAATCATTTGGTTTGCAGGGGCGAGCATAAACATAGGTTGGGTGGCCCATGGAAAGGCTTGCCTTCACCATGAATTTTCCAAGATACCCACTTCCTCCAAAGATGAGGATCTTGCTCTTCTCAGAAATGACCATGGCTTCCTTAGGCTACCTGCTTTACTTGATTTGATTCCCAACACTATTTTGCGGATTAAGGTGTCTGCAAAATTCTGTCCTTAATCTCAGGGCAAAGAGCAGAGTGCTTATTTATAGAGGCAAATGCCGTACTCTCCGGTTAATGAAGAGTGAAATATTATTGGATTTTAAGGGAGACTAATAGAATACCGGAGAAATCTTGCTCTACGAAGAATTTAGTCATGTTGAAAGCTTAGTTTAAACCCCACCACAATCAATGTTCTACATTGGTCCCCCTTCTTTTAAATTCTAGTTGTACAACGGGTTGGCAACAGGGAGGAAATTTCGCGATGCTCGTTGAGGAAGGAAAAAAATCCTCAAAATAGTTCCTATGACAAATATTACTGAACAAATTCATCTTCGACAAATGAAAACTATCAATATAGTTTCAGAGCATAAAAAATGTGAATAAAAATCAACGCTTAGTTGGTTTAAGTGGTTTGATAATTGCTCTTTTTAAATAAGATTTCGAATTCGAGTATTGTAGATTAAAAAAAAATATTGAGAGTTTTACTTTTGTGATGGACCAACTTGAAATAGACTAGCCAGAATCAAATAGACTTTTAGATACTGATGATCGATACCAAAAAATATTGGGATCAAATTAATATTTTTTAAGGACATATCAATCTTTAAAAAATATTTTATAAAACTTATTAATTAAAAAAAAAAAACTACTAATTTTTAGTTCCTCAGAACTATTCTTCAATTTTTAATTTTATTGAGGATGAATTTGTCCTATAATATTTTTAATTGAGACCATTGGGGATTTTGTCTCTTTTTTTTTATTTTAATTTTTTGTCCTCCATCAGCATCGTGGAATTTTCTCCCTGTTCAAGCCCGGCTAATGCAACTAGAATTTAAAAAAAAAAGAATGAAAAAAATACTAGACAATCAAAATTTTTATTAAAATTTTATTGTTAAAATGATATGATATTATTATTTTTCCTTAAATAATAAATAGGGCCTATCATTTCATAATATCTAATCACTATCATAATTTTTATCAAAAATTTTGGTTATATTTTTTTAACAGAATAATATTGCTAAATAAAGGAGCAATGCAAAATATTGAACGTGTTGGGGTTTAAACTAAACTTTCAATAAAACAAAATTCGTAGAACGAGATTTCTCCTGTATTTTATTTCTTCCTTCACTAAGTGTATTCACCCTTTAGTCTTCTCTTTCTTCTTTTCACATCTAAAACTAAGGTTAAGATATCTCCGATAAGGGTGAAGCGGACCTACCCCCAGAGTGTTACGAATGTTGCTTTGATTGACTCTTCAACAGATGAGGCGGCGTCGTCTTTGTCATCTTAGGACCTGGAAGGCCTGAAGCAAGGTTTAAAAACTTATGTGAATAGAAAAAAATTAAAAATGGAGTAATTTATAGAATGCGGTTGTTTTAGTTATAAAAATGTTTTTATTTTATTTTTTTACCTTTTTTCAGAAATTAATATTTTTAACTTATTATCTAAATATTAAAATAAATTTTTATATTTTAATTTTTCCAAAAAATTATTTGATTATAAAACTCTTTTTACGCATTTAAATTTTAAAAAGATTTTAAAATAAAATTAAATAAACAGACTCATAAGTTAATCAATTTAGCTGATCAAAACCGGAATCAACCAAAAATGAATAATAAGTATATCATAATATTTTAGTATTTATTATACCTTAATATTTTATAATTTTATGCAATCAAAATTTTTCAAATCAGTTAAAGAACTAAAAATAAAAAGCATTTAAAAAATTTATAGTGTATTAAAAAACTTAAGAATTTTTTGTTCATTAACTAGTACTTTTGATATAGAGATGATCAAAATTTTGTGTCTAAAATGTTTAAAATAAGAAATACGTTGATTTAATTTGATTTAGAAATTAAATTTTATGTTTGGAACATATTATATAAATAAAAATTAAATCAATATAGATCAATTTTTGTTTGAAGGGCATTAAAAATAAAATTAATTTTTTATTTATTGAATAAACTATTTAGTAAAAGACTAAAAGTTGAATAATTAATTTTTATAATTTAATTTAAAAAAAATCTACAAAATTTGTTCAGTCAAATTAAATTTTTTAATAAAATTTTAAATTAATTTAAATCAAATTATTTCTTACATTTTTTAACTATTCTAAGCACTCTACATAATTGTTATATCGAAATTGTATCACGCAACGAGATGTCAGACCCATGTGTGCTTGGTCACTTTAATACGTTTGCAAGCAAATAAAGCACTAGCATAAACTCTATCAAAAAATACTAGTATAAACTATTAATGAAATGTGACTCGTTATGTTCTGAAAAAATAAAAGTGAAAATCGAGTCTGCCATGATGGAATAAACCCGTCGGATTATAAAGTTTGGTGGGATATGATTTAAAAAAATGAGTTTTTCTAAGAGCAATTCAGAGTGAAAAAATTTTAAAGTTTTAAAAACATTGAAAATTTAAAATTTGACTTGTGGTTAATAAAATCCAAAAAATATTAACCCTTTAAGCTTTTATATTTTTATTAGTAAATGAATTAAATAAATCAATCAATTTAACTCGTAAGTTAATTTATTGGTTCAGATAATATTTTAAATAATAATATTTAATATTAAGATAGCAATTGTTAGAACTTAAAAATATAAAATAAATATTATTAATTTTTTTCTGAAATTAATTTATATTATTACTGACATGTTGTTTAAATTTGATAAAAATTAGATTTAAAAATTTTGTTTTAAAATTTTAATGCTTAAAAATAATATGATTTATTTTAAAATTTTGTATTTATATAACTTTACTTTAAAATTATAAATTTAAATTCAATTTGATTTGAATAATAATTAACTAGTTATATATAATTTAAAAAAAAAGTTAAAAAAAATACCACTCCATGTAAGCTGGCAAACTATCTTAAATAATTAAGTTGAACTAATAAAATGTAATTCACTGAATAATTTTTTTAATCTTTTTTAATGCAGCCAAACTTAAAACTTAGAGTAAATCTACACTTTATTCTCGAAAAGAATCTTATTTTATTACTTACTCATTAAAAATATTAATTACATATACTTTAGTTCTTATAAGATTTTTATTTAATATTTTAATTTAAAAAAATTTAAATACATATACTTTAGTTCATGAAAAATTTTCATTTTAATACTTTGGTCCTTAAAAGATTAAATGCATATACTTTAGTTTTTAAAAAATTTCACATTAAATATATTAACTCCTTAATAAAAAAAATTATATACATATTAGTTCCCAAAAAATTAATATGTAAAAAGTCAATATTTTTAGAAACTAAAGATTAATATATTAAAAGTCAATTTTTTCATGGATTAATATGTTAAAAATTGATATTTTAAAGATTAATATGTGTATAATTTTTATATTATAGAAATTAATGTGATTGACATTAAATTTTTTGGGAATCAAAATTTATTAGTAATTTGATCCTAAAATATATATGAAACTGATTTGTGCACTTTTGTACATGAGGTAATTAACACGTCTGAGTGATGCAGAAAATATGGTCTTCATGATAGCCTGATTCATTTAATAAAAAAAGTTGACATATGAATTAAGAGTGGGTTCCATTTTTCATTGCGATGTGTTCTCTTTTATTTTAAGATAACTTCATTTTTCACTTTTTTCTGAACAGTTCATTTTTCATTTTTTTTACTGATGTATTTATATTCGATTAGTTCAAATAACTTGAACTAATCAAATATAATATGACTGAGAGAAAGCTGACAGCAGGTACATTCACATAAACTTATAAAAAATATATATTTTAGAAAAAAAAAGGTTAAAAATAGAATTCAAATTTGTTTTTGACCTGTTTTCTAAAAAGTTAAAAATTTAATTATTTTTTAGTTATACTTCAAACAAGCTATGCAACTTCTTTTTAATAAGAACACTTAATCAAACACACATCTTAAACAGATTCAGACTTTTAAATAAAAAAAACTTAATCAAACGCACGTGTTTTGTCCAAAACACTGCCACAATATATTCCTCCGGTGGCCAACGACGATATATAACTGCAAATAAACTTTGTTGCTGGTGATGGCGGTCACCGGTGCCTCAAGCATATCAAAAAGCTGGTCAAAGGGAGCTTCCATATATAACCGGCCAGGAATGTCAGCGACTATTCACGAGATCAATCCAATTGTAAGATTTAAAGTTTTAGGCATAGGTATTAAACCCGAATCGGTGACCGACCCGATCAAGTATTGGGTAATTGGGTCATTGGTAGTTATTGATTGAATTGGTTGAATTAAATTTAATTAAATAAATATATGAAAATATAATATAATTTAAATAAATATATAATATATATTATTATTAACATATTATAACACAATAAATTACATAACTTAATAGTAATAGAGTATACCTCCATTGCCATGAATAGTATTTGAATCCCACCAATCACAAGTTTTAAGTTCAAAAGATTTATAGCCTCAAAACCCACTTTATGTTTGGACAAATTTCAGTCTTTTTTTTCATAAAAGAGTGTTCATAGTATTATTTTTTTAAAAAGTCAATAACGGTATATTATTTATAAAAAAATATTTATGATCCATTAAAGATTAGTTTAAGCATTAAGTAACTTAAAGTTAAGAATATAATAAATTAATAATTAATAATTTACTAGCTAATACCCGACGAGGGCTCAGATTTTAAAATTGTAATTCTTGTAAAAAATTTAAAATGAAAAATCCCAAACTACTTACGAGAGAATATCAGGTATTTTTCTCTAGTTTTATTGGTTATGATAAAATTTCTTATGCTCTTCATGATGGCCGGCATTCGGTCAAAAGTTGATACATGAATTTAAGAGTGGGGTCCTTTTTTTTTGCAATATATTTTTTATTTATTTCGATGTAACATCATTTTTCACATCTTAAAAATAAGCATAATAGCAATTTGATCTTAAAATTTATATGAAACTGACTTGTGCCCTTTCCACCTTGAGCTATAATTAGGGTCTAGGGGCTTAGAACAAACGCCTATGAAACGAAGGATCCAAATTGGAATGCAGAGCAAGATACCACGACCTAACAACCAAGAGAAAGAGAAAAAGACGGAGGGAGAGAGAGAGGAGGGGGGTGGGTGAGAAGAAAAAAAGAAGAAGACTGAAAAATGTCTGCATCCAAGAAAGCATATCAAGATCTAAGAATGTCTACATCCAAGATGTAATAATGACGACATCCAAGAAAGCATATCAAAATCGTGCAAAAATACTCTTCATTCCCACCAACTTTCCATGCATTTGACTACTTCGTAGAAAGTGCTGTGATTGTGGAAATTGCTAGCATATCATGATGGTTGTTTAAAACGTTCATATCGTTTAAGAATATAATCAAAATAATTTTTATAATAATTTAGATAATTTATTTTTTATAAATTAATTTTTAAAATTGTATCAAATTTATTCAATTTTTAAGATAATATTAAAATTTATCTTATAATTATTATTAAACTATCTATAAATATTTAGTATTATAAATTTTACACTTAAAATATTCATATCTAAGTGTGAAGGAGATATGTTAAAATATCACGTCACTTAAAGATATAGTTAAAATAACTTTTATAAAAATTTGGATAATGGCTCCTTCTTCTGAGGACACAAAGTTGAAACTTCAAATATGAATTTTCTTGTTAATTTCTGTTTTGTCCGTTATAATATATATATAACCACTTACATAATTTTACTGATTTTATCCTTTATATTTTACTATTAGATCAGCATAATATGTACATGATCCTCTAGCTAAGCGAGGACATCATTTGTAAAGGTTTTAGAGGAAAGACCAACGAGCTCAACGTGAGCTTTTGACAGGATATATTATTTATAATGAAAAAATAATAACAGAAAACATAAGGATAAGAACAAAGAAACAACTTCTAAATAGAACCTATAGATAAGAACGAGAATTTAACGTAAATACAAATTTAAACTAAAAGATCCTATCCCATGAAATCATAACTAAGTAGATACTTCTCCGGCTCCCCTCAAACTTGGCATGGGAATAGTTAGATGCAATTTGCTTCGTAGATGATAGAAGGTAGCACATGGTAATGGCTTCATGAATAAGTCTGCAAGCTGGGCCAATGAAGGAACATAGCACGTAATCAAAGCACCTTGAGCAACTTTTTCTTGGACAAAATGAAAGTCAAGCTGAATATGTTTAGTCCTAGAATGGAAAACTGGGTTCACAGTGAGATGAAGAGCACTTAGATTGTCGCAGAAGAGACGAGGGGGCTCAATAAGAGAAACACCAATATCACGAAGAATGAAGCTCAACCAAGTTAATTCAACTGCAGCGGAGGCCATGGCACGATATTTAGCTTCGGTACTAGAGCGAGCAACAGTAGGTTGCTTCTTTGCACACCAGGAAATGCAGTTACTACCAAGGAAGGGGCAGTAGCCCGTGGTAGATCGACGAGTCAAGGGGCAACGAGCCCAGTCGGCATCTGCAAATGCATACAAATTGGAGCTAGAATTAGAGTGTATGTGCATACCCAAATCCACTGTCCCCTTAACATAATGTAACACCCATTTGAGCTCACAAAAGTTAGCATTTGATGGAGCATGCATAAACTGACATAAATGATTGACACAATACATAAGATCAGGATGGGTGATGGTTAAATACTGCAATGCACTAGCAATATTCCAGTATAGGTGAGGATCGGAAAAGGCAACAACATCATCAGAAGAACGAGATGTCTGCATGGGGGTGGCAATTGCAATGCATGCATCCATATTAGTGCACTGAAGAACTTCACAAGCATACTTGGACTGGGTTAGAAACAAACCAGACAAAGTGTGATGAACCTCGATACCAAGGAAAAAGTGAAGCAACCCCATGTCCTTAATTGCGAAATCAAGACCGAGTTGATGAATGAATGCGTGCAAGGTTGCCTGATCGTTACCTATTAGAATAATGTCGTCAACATAGAGTAACAAGAGCATGGTAACATTGGAAACCCGATACACAAATAAAGAAGGGTCTGTAGTGCTATAGAAGAAGCCATAAGAGACTAAATATGAGCTAAGACGATTAAACCATGTGCAAGGTGCCTACATGAGCCCATATAATGCCTTGTTCAACTTCCATACATGATCCGGATACAAAGGATTGACAAATCCAGGTGGCTGAGACACATACACTAGTTCATCTAAGGGACCATGCAAAAACGCATTTTTGACATCGAGTTGACGTAGAATCCAGTCGTTTATAGCAGCCAAGGATAGAACAAGACGGACCGTGCTATGTTTAACAACAAGAGAAAAAGTCTCTTGAAAATCAAGGCTAGCTACTTGATTGAAGCCTTTAGCAACATGCCTTGCTTTTAAGCTTATCCAAAGACTCATTAGATTTGACTTTGGTTTTTCAAACCCATTTAGTGCCTAGAACACGCATGGTCGAGGGAATAAGCTGAAAAGTGTTCTGATCAATGAGGGCTTGAAGCTCGGCTTCCATTGCTTATTTCCACCTAGAGTGACGCAGTGCAGTCTTGACGGATTTAGGTTCTTTAGGTATGGCTTCACAGCTTAGCAAATAACGAGGATTTGGTCGCGATACCTGCTTTGGAATGGGTTGTCATTGAATGAGTGTTGTGGTGGGGTGGTGAAGGAGAAGATATGGTAAAAGATATGGGCGAGGTGGAAGTTGTGGGAGTAGGTGACGATGTAGTGGAAGTCATATGGGATCATGAAGGTGAGTCAGGGAAAGAGGTGGTAGAAGGTGGTTGGCATAGGGTGGTGAGGAAGTGGCTTCAGTAACAGAAACAGGACATGGTTGATGATCATATTTGTGGTGACGAGTATTTCAACAGGCATCTATGTGGGAATCGCCGTGGGGGCAGTGGCAGTTATTCTAATGTTAAGCATTTTGTGCATCCCCAAATCTCCATCATTGAAGCTTCAAATCTAATGCTTTTAATGACCGTTTTCCATCCGACAACCCACCTATTAGTGACCCACTTTGTTGGTGGTGCCGAGCCACAGGTGCGGTTCAGAAGAAGAAGGAACGCAACCAAGAGCGCGGAAGTTAGAGCCCAGGGTGGTAGCTCGCAATGGCGAAGGGCAAAACCTTGATCGCAGCGTTTTGATTTTTTGATTTTTTTTAATTAATTATAGTATCTGGTTGAATATTGAACATGTTAGTGTTTTTATTTTTCAACTGTGAATTTGATCTATATTCTTGATGGATTTTATCATGAACTTCTAAAATTTGTTTGAGGATGTTTTTGTTTTGGTGAAAATATCCAGTATTTGATGCTATGTTTGAGGATTTCTGGTATTTTGTAGCTGATGTGTATTTCTATGTTGCTATTATTCTTTGTTGCAATTGTTCTAGTTTTGGTCGTGGATCACTTTTGGAAAATTGTCTGGCTACGACTGATTTTGTGACTGATTTTGTCGATTGTATATTTGCTACCGATTTTTTCGGTCGCAAATTTTAAGCAATCCTCTGATGCTCTTGATTTTGGCCACTTGTTGATTAGCAAATTTGTGACCAATTTTCCGGTTGCAAAAGTCAAAATTTGCGATTGAAAAATGGGTGTCAAATTTGCAATTGAAAAGTCGGTCGGAAATTTTAAATAAAAAAAGGTCTAGAATATTATGAAATCCAAATTTCATACACCTGGATTCAACAACAGCCCAAAAAAGTACATTCAGTAATCCATAAGCTAAGAAATCAATATGATATATAATTAATGATTAGTAAATTATGATACGTCCTTAGTTTATTAAATCTGAAAACACATATAGGCAACTTGTAGGTGTAAGTATGTTTATCATCTGTCTTTAGTTATCATTTGTTGATCTGCCATAAATCTTCTGCCATATATATATATATATATTTACGCCTACAAGTTGCCTCCTAAACTTTGGCATCAGAGTATAATATGGTACTTTCTTTTGTCTACTACCATATGTAACTTAAAATCAAGTATCTGATGAAGTTAGTAACCCAAACTAAGAGAAACAAAAAACAACAATATACTCTCATACGCAACTAATAATATAATTAAACTCAATTTCAATTAAAACACACACCCTTAACAACAACAAATTCTCTTAAATAACCAATAACATTAAAAATCAATCCAAAATACCTCAACCAATTTAAGAACTCAAAGACCCAAATAATGTAATTTAAAAAACTAACTACCAACAAATCAACAATCTAACAACACTCAAACACCTATTATTAAAAACAAAATCAAATCTGAAAATTTTTTTAAAAAAAGAAACAACAACATACCCTCATATTCAACTAATAATATATTTAAATCCAATTTTAATTAAAACACCCACCCTTAACAATAACAAACTCTCTTAAATAGTCAATAATATAAAAAATTAATCCCAAATACCTCAACCAATTTAAAAGTACAAACACCTAAACAATATAATTTAAAAAACTTAACAAAACTAACAAACAAATAATCTAACAACACTCTCCCCATTATTAAAAAAAACCAATTCTGAAATTTTTAAAAAAAAATAGAAACAACAACATACTCTCATACTCAACAAACAATATAATTAAACTCAATTAACATTAAAACAACAACAAATTCTCTTAAATAACTAATAATGTCACAAATCAATCCCAAATACCTAAACTAATTTAAGAACACAAATAACCAAGCAAACTAATGTAAAGCATTAAACAAAACCAATAAACCAACAATCTAACAACACTCAAACCCCTTTTTTTAAAAAAAAAAATCAGATATGAAATTAAAAAAAAAAGAACCAAACAAAGAGAAGAAGAGAACCAGGATGGTGGACACAATAGTGGCAGTGGCGGCAGTGGCGGCAGCTTGGGGTGGGGGAAGGTGAGGGTGGGGGAGGGCTAGGGTGGTGTACGGTTAGAGTGAGGGAGAAGAGGAGTTAGGGAGAAGAAGATGTGATGCAAAATGAATATGATCTGGGAAATTTTGAGTTTAAGTGTTTGAATTTGCGACTGATTTTTCTGTCGAAAATTTCAAGATTTTTTGAACAAAAAGGTTTTTGATTTGTGACCAAAAAATCGGTTGCAAAATTCAAGATTTGCGACCAATTTTTAAGTCACAAATTTCTAGCTTTTTTATTGATGTTTGCCACCGATTTTTCGGTCGCAAAATTCTGCAACTGATTTTTTAATCGTAAATTTCAAGTTTTTTTTATTGACATTTGCGACCGATTTTTAGGTCGCAAATTTCGAGACTTTTTTTAACATAAAGGTTTTTTTTATTTACGACCGATTTTTTAGTTGCAAAATTCAAAATTTGTGATCGATTTTTCGGTTGCAATTTTCTCAACACGTTTAGTTAACTTTTATAAATCGATCAGAAATTTTGAATTTGTGACCGATTTTGTGACTAAAATACACTCTCTTTATTTTGTCTGTCCTTTTTTAATATTGGTCGCAAAATTTAGTTTTACGACTGATTTTGTGACCGATATTTTAAGCATTAATTTAATCCCGTTTTACTCAAATCAGACGCAAATCCATTTTTTTAGCAACCGAAAAAATTGGTCTCAAAATCGGTTACATTTCCGACAAATTTTAGTAGTGGATGGTTTTCACCGTGAATTCCCAATTTTGGTTGTCAAGGTGGTTTCACCAACAGTAACGTAATCAAGACGTCCTTCGTCGATGCAGCAAGTTGTGGTGAAGGTTGAACTTCGGTTGTGCAAGGAAGAACACTGGTCGCCATCTGTTATGGTTTAATTTGTGGCCTAATGCAAATTCTATGATGCCCTAAATCTATTGACCGAAATTAATGGGAAGAATAATATGTTTATTTTCTGGTTAATTATCTCAAAGAGGGAACCATCAGTTTTCAATTTCTGATAGCACACCGTGGGAGTGCCAAAGCCTTTTTAGGAAGTTTTGTTGATTGTTGATTGTTTTGTTATGATTCGATTCTAGTTTTGTTTTGGGCTCAGTTAGATATTTTTGTATTATGGCACGTCCCACCTTTTTCAGTGAGTTTAAAAAAAAAATTGTGGGAACAAGGATTGTTTTAAAATTGGAGTTTTTTGCTTTTTTTTTAAATTAACCCATAAATTTTGCTCAAATCACCGTTGTTAAGCCTTATCATTAGCTTTGTGATTACTTTTAGTATTTGTTTGGTTAAATAGAAAATGGAAGAAAGGATAAGGAATATATATATACAGAAAATGACCACACCACCTATAATGATAGACTATTATAAAATGCAGAGAACCATTGGATTATCATCAGGATTTATATTTAAATAATATTTTTAAAACATTAAATTGATTTAAAATAATATTTTTATTTTAAATAATTTTGATTAATTTATTTTTATTAATATTACTTTGATCTAATAGATTTATATTATTTTAAATTTGTTAAATTATAAATAATTCACTTTTCTATTTGATATTTGTTAATATAATTATTAAATATGAATTAAAAATATAAATGTGAATGCTTTTATATAAATATAGAAGGCCAATTTTTTTATATTTATTTATATTATTTTAATAGATAAATTTATGATAAAATTGTATTAATTTTTATATTTTTACTAATTTTTTATAAGATTGCATACATGGTTGGAATAATATTTTATAATAATATAAAAATAAAATTATCATTTGACATCATTATTTTTTCCTTTTCTCTCACTTTTTTTATATAAATAAACAAAAAATAATAATTCTTCTTCTATTTTTTTGCTCTCAATTTTTTCATCTAAATATACTTATAAAAAATAAAAATTCACTCAATTTATTTTCCTCTCAAATTCTTTCCTCTCCTTTTTTTTTTTCTTTGCCAAACACACCATTAATGAGAGAGCTAAGACCTGAATGCATATGGCCCGTAGCTCCACCTGTCACGATCCCATTTGGCGGTTAACAAATCTGCATCAAATGCACAAACTTAAATTTGCAGCAGAGAATTAGCCTTCAATTTTAAGTATATTTTTATTATTTATAAAAACTAATTAAAAAATATTTATGATCCATTAAAGATTAGTTTAAATATTAAGGGTCTATTTGAAAAACACCATTTATGGCTTTTATTAACTTTTTGTCCTATTTAATTATATAGTTTATTATTTTTTAAAAAATTATTTTTAATATTTTTTGAGAAGTTAAAATATCTAATTTCTTAAAAAGTACTTTTTAAAATACTCTAAACAAACATTTCTATTACAACATTTTCAAATACAAAATAACTTATTCATAAGTTAAAAAATTATTTTCACATAAGGGTCTAAATAAATTATTTACCCAAATAAACGTTAAGTAATTTAAAGGTTAGAATATAATAAATTATTAATTAATTTACTAACTAATACCCGATGCAATAGTGGTGGCCGCGGTGAAGCTCCATGGCAATGAATGGCGGCATTAGTGATGACAAAGGCAAGGTGCGGTAGGACCAACGGCGGTGCGGCTTGGGTGTTGGGGCGCTGAGGGAGTGTGGTTCTTTGATGTCCTGCTTCATTTTTTTTAAAAAGAAGGTTTTGGTTGGATTGAATTTAGCTGTGTTGCTAAGCCATTTTTGAACTTGACCCGAGTATGAGCTTGGTTAGAACACTGGTGGTTTATTTTTATTAGTTTTTTATTCTAGCAAAGGACCAATTTGTTTTCTCTCTTCCCCTTTTTTTTTGGCATTTTGTAATTTTAATGTTTGGCTCATCTTTCCATAATTCCATTGTGATTTGCAATTGATTTTAAATGTTGCAAGCCTTTTTTTTGTTTTGGGGGGGGGGGAGGGTGGTAGTTTGATTGATTTTCTGGTATGGATTCAATGTGTAAGAATTGTTTGAAAATGAGCATTTTGTAAACCCTGATGTTTTACTTAAGTTATTGCAGAAGAGGGGAGATGTTAATCAAGCGTGGGCATTCTAGATAAGCGGTTGTTGACCGGATGGCAATGAAACAAAGATTGCGTAGATGATGGCTCAAAGACTAAATGGCAATGAAAAGAAAATTTAATTTAAGAAGAGAAATAAAATAATCTTTTCATAATTGTTGAATAAATGACTAAAAAAAAAAAAAACTGTTACAATATTGAAAAGTAGGGGAGCATTCACTTGTAAAATCTTCCCGTAAACATATGTAAGTCCATCGACCCACATCTTTCAAACTATGTCAAATTCCATGTGGAGGATTTCCTCCTCTTTGACATGGCATCGGAAATACTGAGATAATGATGGCGGCAAACGCGAAGGCACATGTAAGGATAGAGAATGATGCTGTATATGTTGTGCCAGGAAAAAAAAAAGGTATAGTATCCAAAAAAAAAAAAAAAACAAGGTAAAGATGAGAAGGATTTTGGTGCTGCATGCAAATGAACTAGCTAGTGAACATCTATTGTGTTCACTGATTCCTTTCATATTCCAGATGAAGGAAGACATGTAACGAGTTCTTTCATCTTCATCAATAGTACATTAGTATTTTTTTCTCAAATAAAAAAATCCAATTACTTGGTACTTACCAGAGAATAACAGGTATTTTCTCTCTAGTTTTATTGGTTACAATACAATAAAATTCCTTATGGCCTTCATGATGGCCGGCATTCAATCAAAAGCTGATACATGAACTTAAGAGTGGGGTCCATTTTTATTTCAAAATGTTTCATTTATTTCAATGTAACATCACTTTGCACATCTTAAAAATGAGCATGTTAATTAGCAATTTGATCTTAAAATTTATATGAAACTGATTTGTGCCATTTACTACTTGAGTTTTTTTTTTTTTTTAATCTTAAGTATGCTTTTACTCTATATAAATAAATGTTATTTTAATTTTAATTTCTTTAAAATTTTTGTTTTGGTTTTGGTTTTGATTTTTTTTTTTATGATTAAGGTTTTTTATCCTTGTCATTTAGACATAATGTAAAAATGTGATATTTATAAGAATCACAAGAAAATTTTTAAAATATTTATAAAGATAAAAAATAAAATATTTTATATTTCTAAGAACTAAACATATATTTTAAAATATTTATAATGATCAAAATTTGAAGGACTAAAATCAAAATAAAAAATTTTAAAGTTATTAAAACCAAAGTAACATATAGGAATTACAAACATATTTAAATTTTTTTTTAAATAATTGTAACAGGTTCAAAACAAACCTCCTATGAAAGGAAGGAGCCAAGTTCAAATACAGAGCAACATATCACAAATAAAAACCAAGAGGATCAGAGAAAAAAGAAACACACAAAAAAAAGATACTAAAAAACTTAAATGTAATGCCTATCTCCAACAAAGCGTTGGAGTTTTAAGTGTGAGGGGTGAAGTTATATATTAATTAAAAATAAAGTAAGTAAATAATATATAATACAAAGGAGTCATAAATTAATTACCTTAGCATTTTGGGCTAAGATGTGCCATCCGACCAATTATTGCAGTTTTTTACTTAATCTATTGATTTAAATCTTTTTGGATTTTTTGCCTTCTCTACCAACACAAAGCCCACCAAAATCGCATCAAAATATTCTTCAATAACACCAACTTCTATACTTCATGCATTTGGCTACTTCGATTGTGCCAAAGAAATTTCTAGTATATCACGATGGCTGCTTCTTCCAAAGCCACAAAGTTCAAACTTCAAATATGAATTTTCTTGTTGATTTTTCTTGTCCATTTATTTATTGTTCAAACATGAATAATTTCTTGTTAATGTATTTAAGTTTGGTTATTTGACATTATTGATAGCCGCCGTGAAAATCTCAGCCATGTTAGCCTTATTTTGTAGTTCTTGACAATTTTTAAATTTAAAGGGGAGGGAGAGAAAGAGAGATCATAGAGCTCTCTTTTTTATTTTCATATTAAGTTGTTGCTAAAATCAGTTTGTAATGAAAGCTACATTTTATTTTTGGAAAGCCTTATTTATATTCCTCACATTTTAAATGATTTCAATTTAGTCCTGAAATTATTTTTGTTCTATGTACATCCTTAACGGGTTTTTTGCTATTTTAAATTAAAAAAATATATTATTTATGTATATATACTTTTTTAATATTTTTTACCAAAATATCCTTTTTTTGCCATAGTAAATTCGATTAAGGTTGGATTAAATTTATCACTGTGCAAATTTATTTCATGCAAATGGAATTTGATCTATGTTAAATCGAATTCAATATTATTCATATGAATAATGTTGAATTTGATTTATTTCGGATTGAATTCAACATGGCCAAAAGGGTTTAGGGTGGGCTATAGTATTTTAGGTCTATGGTGGACCTAATATAATTAAATGATCAAAAAGTATGGTTAATTATCAAACAAGTATGGCTTCTTGTGTGGCAAAGCGCCAGGTCCACTATGGACTGGGGTCCATCCTAAAATATGGCAATAATTAGATCTTATTCTCTATTAAAACTGTAAAGAGATGAATGATGATGACATTCAGATCAATCATTGGAGGCTTAATAACCACATATTTAATATTTAAAAAATTTATACTTATTATTTCTATGTATGCAATTATGGGTATATATATACTCTCTCGTTGTATCTAAAGTCAATATTTTTTTATATTTATATTGCACCAGTGATGAATTTGATTTAAGTTGGATCAGATTTATCATTATTTGCAAAAAATATATATACAAATCTATGATATTTCTTCATTAATTACCATTATAATAAATAAATCAAACTAAGTTACTACTTAAGTACATTAACTAAGTTAATATACCCCAAACTAATTTCTAAGTTGCTATTAAATTAGTTTAGATTATATTAACTTAATTAATATATTTAAGTAGTAACTTAGTTTGGTTAATTTATTATAATCATAATTTATTAAAAAATATCATAGGTTTTTATTTTTCTTTCGAGTAAATAGTGATTAATTCGATTCAATTTAAATCAGCATAATATAAATATAAAAAAATATTGACTTTAGATATAACGAGAGAATATATATATATATACACACACCCACAGTCGCATACATAGAAATAATAAATATGAATTTTTTAGATATTCAATACTATGGCTATTAACCCTCCAACTACTGATCCAAATGCCACTCTTATCCATTTCTTTATAGCCTTAATAGAGAGTGAGGTCTAATTATTGCCATGTTTTGGGATGGACCCTAGTCCATAGTGGATCTGGTGCTTTGCGATACCTTGTGTGGCAATTAGCCATACTTGTATGATACTTAACCATACTTTTTGATCATTTAACTATATTAAGGCCATCATAGATCTAAAATATTATAGCTCACCCAAACTCTGCCCTTAACCCCTTTGGGCATGTTAAATTCGATCCAAGATAAATCGAATTCAATACTATTCATGTGAATAGTATTAAATTTGATCCAAGGTAGATTGAATTTAATACTATTCACATGAATAGTATTGAATTCGATTTAGTATATATCGAATTCAGTTCATACGAGATAAATTTGCATAGTGATAAATTCGATCCAACTTTAATCAAATTCACTATAATCCAAAAAAATAGAACATTTTGATAAAAAATGTTGAAAAAGCATATTTACGTAAATAATATATTTTTTTAATTTATAACAGTAAAAAACCCCATCCTTAACATTTTTAAAATTTTTTAATCTTGCCATTTTGATACATGACATCCAAATTATAAATAAAAAAACTGATATTAAGATCAAAGTTTGATGTTAGTGATATCCAAACACCATTAATAGAGATTGTTTGTCTTCAATTCTCCAAGAAATACTTTAGGTATGGATTTTAGTAGAAGAAAAATTAATTGAGCATTAAAGGGGTTTAAATTAAAAAGGAGGACTTTCATATCCTATAAAAATATAGATGAAAATAATGGTAAATAATATCATTCCATTCAAATAAATAATAAATATATCATTACTAATATTATAACATGATATTCATATCAGTTTTTTTTCTTTACTAATTTGAATGCCGAAATAATAAAATTAAAATACTTTAAAAATATTAACGATGTAAATAAAATAAAACAAAATAAATTAGACTAAATTAAAATTATTATAAAATATAAGAACGTAAATGAGATTTTATCCCCTTTTTTTTTTTTTTAAGTCAACGTCGGGATGGGATTATTAAGAAACAGGAATTCTGCTATCTTGCCTAGGCCTCCAATCACGTATGTTGTTTAGTGTTCAACCATGGGTACTTGTAGATGGCCATAGACCATTAGTTGGACACATGAACGATCGCCAAAGATTGGTCCCTGCAGGCTTTGCTTTGCATTATGCAAACATAGTGCTCCAAATTGATACTTTTGTAAGTTGGCATTCTTCTTCTTTAACTTTTGCTGTAGTTACTTCATTCCAGGTTTGCTCTTTTTTGTGCCTTCCCTTGAGCCAGGTTTAAATACAATGAATTGTGTTTCTTGCATTGCCTTTCCAATTGCCTTTAAGTATTGGAGTTCTTCTGTGCTACTTCTCTGTTACTTCCTTCTATTACTTTCAAATGTCATGTAATTGGATTGGATTTGTAAATTACTTATTTAATCAGTAATTTCTCAATAGGAAAACTGAACCATGATGAATCCATCAATCAGTATATAATATATAAAGGAAAGGTACAAGCGCAGCGCTATGCCTTTCCACCATGCGGTAGCCAGTTTGGCACCGTCTGCAACGCACTTCATAGTCTAAAGTATTTAGTATACTTTGTGACCATAACGTATCAAATTATTGAGATTTGTGATGTGTATTGATATATCAATCATATATGATGTATTATAGTAATATATTAATTTTAAAAAAATTTAAAAATATGATTAAATATATTTTAAAAATTAATTTTTATATATTAATAATATAAAATTATATTAATAATATAAAATAATTTTATATTATCAATATAATATTACACTTATAGATAATATAAAATTATATTGATAGAATAAAATTATACTGATAAAATTTTTATAATTTTTAAAAATTAATTTTTATATATTAATAGTATAAAATCACACTGACAATATAAAATAATTTTATACTATCAGTGTAATTAAAAAAATTTTATTAGTATAATTTTACACTATTAATATATGACAATTAATTTTTAAAATATATTTAATTATATTTTTAAATTTTCTTAAAATTAAATATTACTATAATGTATTATAGGTGATTGATACATTGATATATTTCACAATCTCACCATCAAATTGTAAGGTGCACTATGCTCCTTGACCAATGAGGAGCACTGTATATGGCACCAGCTAATTTTGCCATTCGCAGCTTCCCCTATGGCTAGAAATGCTTATATGTGGCAGCGAGAACTAGGCGCATTCTAAGGTGCATTTCGCTGGTCAAAGAACGTGATATATCTTATAATTTGATGGTAAGATTATGAGGTATATCGATATACCAATCATTTATGATGCACTGTAGTAATATATAATTTTAAGAAAATTTAAAAATATAATTAAATATATTTTAAAAATTAATTATTATATATTGATAGTGTAAAATTATATTGACAGTATAAAATTATTTTATACTGTCAGTGAAATCAAAAAATTTTATCAGTGTAATTTTACACTGACAGAATAAAATTATACCGATAAAATTTTTTGATTAAACTGATAATATAAAATTATTTTATATTACCAATATAATTTTATATTATTAGCATATAAAAATTAATTTATAAAAATTATAAAAATTTTATCAATATAATTTTACTCTATTAATATAATTTTACACTATCTATTAGTATAATATTATATTAATAATATAAAATTATTTTATATTATTAATATAATTTTATACTATTAATATATAAAAATTAATTTTTAAAATATATTTAATTATATTATTTAATTTTTTTAAAATTAATATATTATTACAATATATTATAAATAATTAATATATGACACACCTCATATATCTCTAACATATGATGCGCTACAGTCACCGCGAAGCGTATAGAAGTCGCCCCGAGAACGATACCATGAATCAGATAATATACCTTAAATTTTGTTTTGATGAATTGAGTCAGTTCTGTGTTCTCAGAGTACACTCTATTCATAGTATACCAAGGCCCGGTCCAGAATGTAATGAACCTGAATTCCCCAAAAAGCGAAGTGTTGGTGTAAAAAAATTTATGTATCATGAAAAGTCAAAAAAGGCAAACTACTTGATGCATTATCGTGAAAAATCTCTCACTATCGAAGCATGGGCCTATATGTTAATCTCTTGATAATACGCATTGTGTGTGCAGGAACTGGACATTTCATTAAGAAACTTGGCAGGCCCACCCTTATTGTCCCCGGACTTGGTTTGGTGCATACAGTATGGTTCGTTAGCATCTTTTGATTAAAATACAATTGCAATATAATAGGCAACTGGGCACCTGTTCATTTAGTTCAAGACCTTGATGCTTTGATCAAGTCGTACATTTATGCTTTGTAAGATTTATCGGATCCAAATTAGGAATCTAGAACACCAACAAAATAGAAATATAGATTAATAATAATACTTATCTCACGGATCCATATAGTAAAAAGCAAATTTTCCAAAACCTGTTGTTAAGAGAAAAAATATATATATATAATGCCACACACAAGGGAACCTGCTCCATCTCTTCCTTCATACAAATGCCATGTCAATGAAGCAATGAGCCGTCAAGAGTTTTAAGAATGGAGTGAGGATTCTACCCTTAATATGAATTATATATATTATAACTTAATTCCATCTATCAAAAACCTAAGTTATTATTGAGCTTTTACATCCTCTAGTACACTCACCATTGAGTTCAAACCTAATATCATGTGGTGAATCTCAAATTCACAATGGATCACTTAATAATTACATGAATTTCTAGAAAATAATTAGGTTATCTATTTAATATATTTTATTAAAACCAAAAGCCTATCAATTAATAGAAATTCAAATTTAGAAAATTTTAACATGCTTCTCTATGTGATAATTGAGAATTTAGGATTGTTTTAGAGTAGATTTTTCAGTAAAAGAATATTTTTATTGTATTATGGATATATAGAAACCCAAATAGTTATATTGTATGATGGGAGCTTTGAATCGTAGCTCTCTGGACTCTCAGCCCTTTCTTCCTCTTCCTCACCTCTCATCCCTCATGCCTCATTGCAAGTATGAATCCTTACCCTAAAACAATTGACGACTTCATTGAGGAGGCATAAGAGCATCACATAACTGATAGGAAGCAAGGAGGAGGAAGACAAACAAAAACCAAAAACAAACAAACAAAAAAAAAAAATGCAAAAACAAACCCCCCACAAAAATTTCCCTAGAGCTTTACCATCAACTTACAGACCGAGAAGCCATGCTTGGCCATTGATTAGTAACGCCGGAGGGTAGCGGGAGCAAACACACAGCTTCCTGTGATTGATTTTGGTATTGACAAAGAGAGAGCATTGGATGTGATTAGATAATTTCCAAGTTTTCTTGATTGCATATGAAAGGAAAGGAAAGGTGTAATAACACATATGGATAGACTAGTGAGACTTCTATTTGCAAGTATACCATGTTGATGCTGTAAGCATTGAATACCAAAATTTTGTAGCACTTTTGGCATAGTCCCTTAAAGGGTGTTTTTGCTTTTGTTACCTTTTTTTATTTTGAAAAAAATTAAGTTAATATGTTCTTGTTATTAATTATGAAAGTGTTTTTTAGTATTAATAATAGTCGGTGTCCAATCTCTCATGACTCAAGTGACAAGAGTTAAGAGATCTGATTTTGCAATCAAGTTGAGCAAAAACAAGGGGCATTTATCTTACTTTTAGATAGCTTCAGCATATCCTAAGGCACATATATGTACCCGTTTGAACATTGGAGAAGATATTCGTTCGAGAATCCTGATTTTTTTTTTTTTTTTTTACAAACATGAAATTAACGTTATCAAAATTGATAAACATGCACTAAATCAATAATCCATTGGATGAATTAACTATATATTTTATCCAATTTGATAAATATATGCGCCAGAAGAAACACCGTTACAGTTGGTGAACAATATATCAGAAGTATAACAAAAGAGAAAAAGAAAAAACTGATAAGGTTATAAATTTATTTTTACAAAGTAGTGTCTGTATATAAATTATGGACATTAAGGTTTAACAACTTAAAAAACCAAATTAATATAGTATAAAATAGAACCAATTATGTTAACATGTATAAAAATAAATTAGCTTTTTATTAAATATTGTTTGGTTCAATAATTTAAAAATTAGTTTTAAGATATGTTATTGTTGTTGTCCTTGTGTAACTTTTTTTCCTTGATCACGTCATTAAAAGTTAATTTGACTCATTTTTTCATCTAATAAGATATAACATACTAACATAATCTTAACTGGGATGCCGACGGTAGTTGACAGTGGACGAAGGGGGACTGCGGCAGGCAGTGGTGGTCGACGACTAGCAACGAGGGAGGATGGCGGTCGTGGTTGGTGACTGGCAATAGTGGACGATGGTGGTGGATGGTGATGGATGGCGGCGAGCGATGGCAACCAGCAATTGACAGTAGTAGACTGCAATGACGGACGGTGGTGGACTGTAGTGGCGGCTGGTAGCAAGCAATGGCGGCTGACAGCCAATGGTGGTGGACGGCAACAATGGATGGTTGACAAGATTAATAGAAAAGAAAAGGATTGATGCGAAGTGAGAAGAAACTAATGAGAAAAGATAAAATAGATTGAGAAAAATTTAAGATAAAATAAAATTAATTTAAAATTAGTTTTTTTAGGTCCAAATTGGTTAAAATAAAAACTAATTTTAAAATATTTCGATAGTTATCAAACAACATTTATTAAAAATCAAATCCTATTACACTTAATTATTCAATTTTTCCAATTTGCCAAACTCATAACTAAATATCTAAACAAGAGTAATACAAAGCATTTAGTAGCTTCCTAAAATATTGGCTACATGCAGGCTGTGTGTACTAGTACTTATTAATACGGGAATTAAGTTTAACCAGGTTCTTCCTTTATTCCGCAATTCACTTGCGTAACAATTATCCAAATGAAGCCATTTTGGGTTTTGGGGCGTTAACCAAGCAGAGGTCGAGGTAGGCATCAATGGAAGTGTATTTGTAGTCAGGATACAACCGAGAAGCCTCAAGGTCATTAGCAGACAATTCTAGGCTCGCTTGTTCTCCTTTAATGAATATGTTGTGCAGAATAGCTGGAGGTACATTATCTGGGAACGGTAGTGCTGCAAACAATAATATAAATAATTGAACAAATTAAGGAAATTAATTGTCATTTTATCAACAAAGTTGTAACTACACATAAATGGATTCGGCTTACCTAAAATGTATGATACATTTAAAAAATATAAAATACAAAATCATAATTATTGATAAAAAAAATTAAGTCTAAAATTTAATACGTAGACATACCTACAAGATAGATTATACCCAATAAGATATTTTTCTTAATTTTTTATAACAATTAATATTTTATGTACTTTATACTTTAAACTTTGTCCGGCACTAGAAAAACGGGGGAATTGCAATGAAGTTAGTGTATCTTACTCTCTGTGAGCTTGATTACTTCCTCCTCTGGTACATGTACCCGTTTGAAAGTTCGACCTGTCTTCTTTTCCCACAAAGATTGCAACTCCAACTGTGATATAATATTTCCAGGAGGTCTGTAGATAACCACACGATTCTCCACCCTTGGATCTGTTGCTACTTTGAGGGTGTAAGCAGCCACATCTACCTCATAATTTAATACAGCTGCATGCATTATTAATGCACCCAACGATTAATTAATAGAGAATTTGCAAATCTGCTCAGGACTGGAGATTCTAAAATAAAAAATAGGACTGTACTTTGTCCGTCTACTAATAACTAATTTTTAAGATTTTGGTATATAAATTAAAAAAATTATTAAAATTATATAAATATAAAAAAAATTTATACTATTTTAACAAAATTACCTTTTTTAAAAAAATTATAAAATAATTATTACAAATAAGTGAGAGAATAAAAATAAAGATAAAATTAAAAAAAATAATTAATACCATCTTAAAATTTTAAAATTATAAATAATTATAGACAAATTTTTTTTTATTAAATAGATAGTTATAAACAAATAGAAAAAATATGTAGCAGGTATGAACAAAAAAAGAGGCGAGATTATCGAAATCATGTCGTGTGATAATTTTATTTTATTTTTTTGACGGGGACGTGTCATAATTAATATAACTAAATACTACTATGAGTTAACAAATCAATTAAAAGAAAGACTTAAAGTGGGCGCCATGAGCTTTAATGTGCAGTGTACGTAATAATTGCTGATTAAAAAGATTAGTTAATCACATCTACGTTAATCATTATTTGGATAATACAAATATTCAAATGACTTGCACACTTCAAAAAATCATATATGCCAAGTTTTCATCTCATGTTATAAAATATTTATAAAAATATTTCTGGCTATTTAGCATTATATATACTTTTTCTTGTGAGACGATAAAGATTTTCTTCACATTGATTTTTCATGTTCAGCCTATTTGAATCTCTTATAAAATTAATCTCTATTAAATCGTAAAAGTACGATATACAACTTTTCTACAGGAGTTTTCTGATAGGGACGACACCTTAAAACCCATTCTTGTTTCACACAAATCAAAATTACTTGCTACTTGAATTCCTGTTTTTCGAATTAACATTATATATTGAAGCATTAGCCGGCATTACATGTCTGCCTATATGTATATATTGTTGAAATAAAAAAAAATAATGATGAAAAGTTGGAAGTAAAATATAATTATATACTGAGAATTTAAAATTATTTGAATACAACTGTAATTAGAGAGCAAAAAAGTGCTTATAATTTTATCATTTATATTCATTTGTATTTAGATCATTGATAATACCTATTTATATTTTTTTGCATTATAAAAAGGAATAATAATAGTTTTCTGAAAAAAAATAAATATCATGTGGGCAAGGTTAGAACTTAAAATACGTATTTAGATTAAATGTGACACTAATATTTTTCAATAATTATTTATATGTACCATCAATTTTCTTTAAAATTATTATGATAAATTTGGTGTATTGTTTTAGATATCTTAACTAAAAAAAAATTGAGATTATATATTTTATTGTAATTATATAAAAAATTTCTTTTCAAATGACCAAAATAAGTTTGAATATTTAAAAATATTATTTGTTGGAAGATAAAAAAGTTATTTTTGTATCCAAGTTATGGAATAATCAAGAATAGGTTAAAAATTTAAAAAATCCTTTTTATGATAAAATGGTTGTATTTTAAAATAATTCAAAAAATAAATATGTATAAATGTACTTAATTAATTGAAATAGTTATGTGACCTTGAAGTAATCTTTAATTATCTGAACACACGTGCACGATCTAATATTAAAAGAAGTTTTTACTTAATCATAGGTCTTCATATAATTTATTATCTTGTTAAAATTTTTTCTCACTGAAAATATGATACTTTTTGATCTATATATCTCTCTAAAAAAATGTCTATCATTTTATTAATCCTTTATATCTTAAAAGGAGACATCAATGATCTCTTTTACAGTACTCTTAAATATCTTGTCAAGCATTATTTATTTATTTATTTATTTTTTTGTACATTTGTCAAGCGTTCTTTATGCACACGTTTAATAAATGAAAACTTAAAATTGTGTTAAAATTTTTAAGGAACTAAAACATAAATACCATATTTTCATTAGCAGAGAAAGCGTATTTAAAATTGGAAGATGACAAATTTTTAGTACCCTTGGCTTCACCGCTGCCATAAACAGTAATCTCTTGGCGTGACCTGTCATTTGGGTGCAACAAGTAATCCACAAAGTATGCTCCAAATGCATTCGCAGCCACATACGTGAACGGAACTCCTGTCTCTTCTGTTGCCCTTCTTATCTTCCTCTTGTTTTCGAGAAGGGCCTCGAATGGTGGAAGCCCGCTTACTCTATCAACTTCATTTCCAAATTCTGATGGAATGAATCTCTGACATGCATATATACGTTATTCATACTCATCAATCACTAAAAATTGTGATATATTGATATGTTAAATATGTGTTTCAATTCAACAACTAGGAGAAGCTAGCTTGTTGAATTGACCAGAGATTCACCTTAATATTGGCTTCTTTCATAGCTCTAATTATTTTGAGCTGTTCCAAATGTTGAGGAACGGCCAAAGTGGAAATCACGATATCAACCTGCTTGAGAGCGGAGACGAGCTTGTCGTGCTCATCGAGCTCACCCTGTATATATATTTGAGCAATTATAATTATTCTTCATATTAGTATATAAAATCACTTAACAAAGCACAGCCAAGATGATGGTTAACGTGCATATGATTCAAATAAATAAATAAAGACTGAAAAATATTGCGTGCCAAGTTATTTTGAGTTGTGTAATGTTTATCAATGAATTGCAGCTTGCTTGCTTGCTTACTTGGAATATAGTGACGCCCAAGGACTCAAGGTCCTTGTGCACTTGGAGCTTGGACGAATCATTTGGTTTGCAGGGGCGAACATAAACATAGGTTGGGTGGCCCATGGAAAGGCTTGCATTCACCATGAATTTTCCAAGATACCCACTTCCTCCAAAGATGAGGATCTTGCTCTTCTCAGAAATGACCATGGCTTCCTCAGGCTACCTGCTTTACTTGATTTGATTCCCAACACTATTTTGCGTATTAAGGTGTCTAAAAATTTCTTTCCTTAATCTCAGGGCAAAGAGCAGGGTGCTTATTTATAGAGGCAGATGCCGTACTCTGGTTAATGAAGAGCGAAATATTATAGGATTTTAAGGGAGACTAATTAAATACCGGAGAAATCTTGTTCTACGAAGAATTTAGTCTTGTCGAAAGTTTATTAGTTTAAACCCTACCACACTCAATGTTCTACATTAGCCCCCCTTCTTTTAAATTCTAGTTGTACTAGGCTTGAATGTTGCGGTCATAACGGGTTGGCAACAGGGAGGAAAATTCTCGATGCTCGTTGAGGAAGGAAAAAAATCCTCAAAATAGTTCCTATGACAAATATTACGGAACAAATTTATCTTCGACAAATGAAAAATATCAATATAGTTTTAGAGAATAAGAAATGAGAGTCAAAATTAATGCTTAATTAGTTTAAATAATTTAATATTTATTCCTTTTAAATAAATTTTTGATTTTGAATCTTGTGAATTTTTAAATAAAAAAATGTTGAGTGTTTTATTTTTACGGTGGGCTGACCTGGTTCGAAGCAGACTATTCAAGTGGACTTTCAAATACTAATTATCCATAACAAAAAAAAATTGGAGTCAAATTAATATTTTTTAAGAACATATCAATCTTTAAAAAATATTTTATAAGACCTATTAATCTTTAAAAAAATAATACTAATTTTTAGTTCCTCCGGACGATTCTAAAATTTTTAATTTTATTAAGGATGAGTTTGTCGTACAATATTTTTAATTGAGACCACTGGGGATTTTGTCCTCTGTTTTTAAAAAACGTTTTTTTTTTGTCCTCCATCAGCATCATGAAATTTTCTCCCTGTTGCCAAATTGTTATGACCGCAACATTCAAGCCGGGCTAATACAACTATAATTAAATAAAAAAAAATGGAATATTAGACAACTAAAATTTTATGAGTTTAATTTAAGTGTATTGATAGTATAAAATTTTTTTATATTATTATTAAATCAAAATTTTATATTTATATGATTATTTAAATAGTTGATGATTATATTAATAAATTTTATTAATATAATAATTTATAATTAAATATTTATATAAAAAAATTTATATTTATAATATATTTAAATTAAATTCAAATTTTATTATTAAAATAATAATAATTATTAGAATAATATAATATTATTATTTATTTTTAGATGAATAAGTAAAACATATCATCCAATTTATGATTGGATGAGTTTGTCGTACAATATTTTTAATTGAGACCACTGGGGATTTTGTCCTCTTTTGTTAAAAAACGTTTTTTTTATGTCTTCCATCAGCATCATGAAATTTTCTCCCTGTTGCCAAATTGTTATGACCGCAACATTCAAGCCGGGCTAATACAACTATAATTAAATAAAAAAAAAAAGGAATACTAGACAACTAAAATTTAATGAGTTTAATTTAGATGTATTGATAGTATAAAATTTTTTTACATTATTATTCAATTAAAACCTTTTATTTGTATTACCATTCAAGTAATTGGTGATTATGTTAATAAATTTTGTTGATGTAGTAATTTATGATTAGATGTCTATATAAAAAAAAATTATACTTATAATATATTTAAATTAAATCCAAATTTTATTATCAGAATAATATAATGTTATTATTTATTTTTAAATGAATAAATAAAACCTATCATTTTATAATATCCAATTACCATTATGGTTTTTATCAAAAGTTTTGATTATATTTTTCTATCAATAGTATTGCTCACAAAAGGGGGCCAATGTAAAACATTGAATTTGTTGGGCTTTAAATTAAACTTTCAATAAAACAAAATTCGTAGAACGAGATTTCTCCTGTATTTTATTTCTTCCTTCACTAAGTGTATTCACCCTCTAGTCTTCTCTTTCTTCTTTTCACATCTAAAATTAAGGTTAGAAATGCTTCATACAGTAAGAAGTTTCATCAGTGGGGTATAAGAAAATATCTCCTAGAAGGGTCAGGCGGACCTGCACCCAGAGTGTTACGAATGATGCTTTGATCGACTTTTCGACATATGCGGCTTCGTCTTTGTCAACTTAGGATCTGGAAGACCTGAAGCAAGGTCTAAAAACTTAAGTGAATCAAAAAATTTTAAAAGGGAGTAATTCATAGAATGCGGTTGTTTTAGTATTAAAAAATGTTTTCATTTTATTTTTTTACCTTTTTCAGAAATTAATATCTTTAACATATTATCTAAATATTAAAATAAATTTTTATCTTTTAATTTTTCAGAAAAAATATTTGATTATAAAACTCTTTTTAAACATTTAAATTTTAAAAAGATTTTAAAATAAAATTAAATAAACAGACTCATAAGTTAATCAATTTAGCTGATCAAAACGGGAATCAACCAAAAATGAATAATAAGTATATCATAATATTCTAATATTTATTATACCTTAATATTTTATAATTTTATGCAATCAAAATTTTCAAATCAGTTAAAGAAATAAAAATAAAAAATATTTTAAAAATTTATAATGTATTAAAAAACTTAAGAATTTTTTGTTCTTTAACTAGTACTTTTGATATAGTGATGATCAAAATTTTGTGTCTAAAATGTTCAAAATAAGAAATACGTTGATTTAATTTGATTTAGAAATTAAATTTTATGTTGAGAACATATTATATAAATAAAAATTGAATCAATATAGATAAATTTTTGTTTGAAGGACATTAAAAATAAAATTAATTTTTTATTTATTGAATAAATTATTTAGTAAAAGACTAAAAGTTGAATAATTAATTTTTATAATTTAATTTAAAAATTAAATCAATTCTCAATATATATATATATATATATATATATATAATACAACGACAAAAAAATCTACAAAATTTGTTCAGTCAGATTAAATTTTTTAATAAAATATTAAATTAATTTAAATCAAATTACTTCTTACATTTTTTAATTATTCTTAGCACTCTACATGATTGTTATGTCGAAAATTGCATCACGCAATGAGATGTGAGACCCATGTGTGCTTGGTCACTTTAATACGTTTGCAAGCAAATAAAGCACTAGTATAAACTCTGTATCAAAAAGTACTAGAATAAACTGTCAATGAAATGTGACTCGTTATGTTCTGAAAAAATAAAAGTGAAAATCGAGTCTGCCATGATGGAATAAAACTGTCGGATTACAAAGTTCGGTGGGATATGATTTAAAAAAAGCGTAAGTCCGTTTTTAGTTCTTATAAAAAAAATTTCTTTATTTTTGGCCTTTTATTTTTTAATATTATATTTTTAATTTTTATAATTTTAAATTTAAGTTTAAAAAATTATTTTAAAATATATATTTAACTTTTATAAATATTAAAAATTTTGTTTTATATTTATATATATTTTAATAATCCTCTTTTGGTTCTTATAAATATAATTACTTAATAGTATTGACTAATAATAGAGAGTAAAAATATAATATTGAAAAAAAGAAGGACTAAAAGCTAAAAAAAAATTTTAGAGAGACTAAAATAAAAATTATCTATATTTACAAGGACTAAAAATATATTTAAACCTTAAAAAAAAATATGAATTTTTAATACATTGAAAATTTAAAATTTGACTTGTTGTTAATAAAATCCAAAAAATATTAACCCTTTAAGCTTTTATATTTTTATTAGTAAATGAATTAAATAAATCAATCAATTTAACTCGTAAGTTAATTTATTGGTTCAGATAATATTTTAAATGATAATATTTAATAGTAAGATAGCAATCGTTAGTACTTAAAAATATAAAATAAAAATTATTAAAATTTTTCTGAAATTAATTTATATTATTATTGACATATTGTTTAAATTTGATAAAAATTATATTTAAAAATTTTGTTTTAAAATTTTAATGCTTAAAAATAATGTGATTTAATTTAAAAATTTGTATTTATATGACTTTACTTTAAAATTATAAATTTAAATTTAATAATAATAATTAACTAGTTATATATAATTTTTAAAATAAAAAATTAAAAAAGACCAATCCATAAAAGCTCGCAAACTATCTTAAATAATTAAGTTGAACTAATAAAATGCTAATTCACCGAATAATTTTTTTTTAATCTTTTTAACGCAGCCAAACTTAAAATTCAGAGTAAATTTACACTTTAATCTCGAAAAGAATCTTATTTTAATATTAGTTCTTAAAAAGATTAATTATATACACTTTAGTTTTTATAAGATTTTTATTTAATATTTTAATTTTAAAAATTTAAATATATATATTTTAGTCCATGAAAATTTTTTATTTTAATATTTTAATCCTTAAAAGATTAAATACATATATTTTACCCTTAAAAAAATTTCATATTAAATATATTAATTCCTTAACAGAAAATCATATATATATTAGTTTCCAAAATATTAATATGTTAAAATTCAATATTTTTAGAGACTAAATATTAATATATTAAAAGTTAATTTTTTTCGGGGATTAATATGTTAAAAATTGATATTTTAAAGATTAATATGTGTATAATTTTTATATTATAGAAATTAATGTGATTGAAATTAAAATTTTTTCAGGACCAAAATTTATTAGTAATTTGATCCTAAAATATATATGAAACTGATTTGTGCACTTTCTTACATGAGGTAATTAACACGTCTGAGTTATGCAGAAAATATGGTCTTCATGATGGCCTGATTCATTTAATCAAAAGTTGACATATGAATTAAGAGTGGGTTCCATTTTTCATTGCGATGGGTTTTCTTTTATTTTAATATAACTTCATTTTTCACTTTTTTTTGAACTGTTCATTTTTCACATCTTAAAAATAAGCATATTAGCAATTTGATCTTAGAATTTATATGAAACTGTTTTGTGCCCTTTCCTACTCGAGGTAATTAACGCGTCTACTGCACCCAAAATAAAAAAAAACGCGTCTAAGTGATGTGACAGTGCGAAAGAAATTTCTAGCATATCATGATGGCTTATAATGGTTGGCGCTGATGCGCTTGGCAGTCAAAAGTGCACGATATATTTATGAGGTGTATATTGCACCCAAAATTAAAAATGTCTAAGTGATGTGATAGTGCGAAAGAAATTTCTAGCATATTATGATGGCTTATAATAGTTGATGCGAATTGCAATACGTTTCGCAGTCAAAAATTTATTATGTATCTTGTAAATGGTTTAAATTTAAGAGATGTATTGATATATTAATTATATGATATATTATAATAATATATTAATTTAAAATAAATAAAAAATATAATTAAATATATTTTAAAAATTAATTTTTATATATTAATAATATAAATTATATTAATAATATAAAATAATTTTATATTATCAATATAAAAATTATATCGATAAAATTTTTTATTTTTTAAAAATTAATTTTTTTGATATAAAATTATATTAATAAAATTTTTTAAATTTTTTAAATTTTTTAAAATTAATTTTTATATATTGATAATATAAAATTATATTGATAATATAAAATAATTTTATTCTATTAATATAATATTAATAGAATAAAATTATTTTATATTATCAATATAATTTTATATTATTAATATATAATAATTAATTTTTAAAATATATTTAAATATATTTTTTAATTTTTTTAAAATTAAATATTATTACAATATAGTATAAATAATTAGTGCATCAATATATCTTATAATCTCATTATCAGATTACAAAGTATATTATACTTTTTGACCAAAAAAATGTACCATAAAACATGTCATAATAATTATATTAATTTTTGTTCTGTCCCTTTATCTATTCAAACATAATTTTTTTTATTGATGTATTTATATTCTTGAACTAATCAAATATAATATGAATGAGAGAAAGCTGACAGCAGCTACATTCACATAAACTTATAAAAAAATATATTTTAGTAAAAAAGTAAAAATAGAAGCCAAATTTGTTTTTAACCTGTTTTCAAAAGCTTTAAAATGTAATTATTTTTTAGTTATACTTCAAATAAGCAATGCAACTTAAGATTTTTTTTTTTAAAATTACGAACACTTAATCAAACACACGTCTTAAACAGATTAAGATTTTTAAATAAACGCACGTGTTTTGTCCGAAACACTGCCATAATATATTCCTCCGGAGGCCAACGACGATATATAACTGCGAATAAACTTTGTTGCCGGTGATGGCGGACACCGGCGGCTTAAGCATATAGAAAAGCTGGTCAAAGGGAGCTTCCATACATAACAGGCCAGGAATGTCAGCGACGATTCACGAGTTCAATGCAATTGCAAGATTTAAAGATTTAGGCATAGTTATTAAACTTGTGATTGATCTGGTCAAGATACTGAATTATTGGGTCATTAGTTCAATTAGTAGTTTATTGATTGAATTGATTGAATCAAATTTAATTAAATAAATATATAAAAATATAATATAATTTAAATAAATATATAATATATATTATTATTAATATATTATAACACGACAAATTATATAATTTAGTGGTAGTGGAATGTATTTTCTTTGTCCATAAATTGGATTTGAATCCCACCAAACACAATTTTTGAGTTCAAAAGATTTATAGCCTCAAAGCCCAGTTTATATTTGGACAAATTTCAGTCTTTTTTTCATAAAAATGTGTTTATAGTATTATTTTTTAAAAAAGTTAATAACTGTATATTATTTATAAAAAATACTTATGATCCATTAAAGATTAATTTAAGCATTAAGTAACTTAAAGTTTAGAATATAATAAATTAATAATTAATAATTTACTAGCTAATACCCGACGCGAGCTCAGATTTTAAAATTGTAATTCTTGTAAAAAATTTAAAATGAAAAAACCCAACTACCTACGAGAGAATATCAGGTATTTTTCTCTAGTTTTATTGGTTATGATAAAATTTCTTATGCTCTTCACAAAAGTTGATACATGAATTTAAGAATAGGGTCCGTTTCTATTGCAATATGTTTTTCATTGATTTCAATGTAACATCATTTTTCACATCTTAAAAATAAGCATAATAGCAATTTGATTTTAAAATTTATATGTAAGCTATTATGAGGGTCTAGGGCTTAGAACAAACCTCCTATGAAACGAAGGATCCAAATTGGAAGAAAAATATTTGGAGGACGCATTTTTTGTGATACAGTACGTAATGCATATAAAAAATATAAGTAAAACGATAAAATACTTGAATGATGTCCTATATAATTATTATTATTTTTGTTTAATTTTTTTTATTCAAAAATTTATCAATATTTTTTTAATAATAATTATATAAAATTTATTATTTAAATATTTTTATTTTTTTACTTATTTTTTTAATTTATATCATACACAGCATCTCAAAAAATACGTCACCTATTGCTGCTCAAATTGGAATGCAGAGCAAGATATCTCAACACTGAAAATTGTCTACATCCAAGAAAGCATGTCAAAATCGTGCCAAACTACCCTTCATTCAAAAGCATGTCAAAATCGTGCCAAACTACCCTTCGTCAGACCAAATTTCCATGCATTTGACTACTTCATAGAAAGTGATGTGATTGTGGAAATTCCTAGTATATCAAGATGGCTTTTAAAGGCTCGTGCGGGTTAAGAATATAGTTAAAATAATTTTTATAATAATTTAGGTAATTTTTCTTTTATGAATTTATTTTTTAGATTAAATTAGACTTATTCAATTTTTAAGATAATATTAAAATTTATCTTATAATTATTATTAAACTATCTATAAAAATTTATTATTATAAATTTTACATTCCAAATACTTAATTCAAGGTGTGAAAGATATATGTTAAAATCTTATATTACTTAAGAATATAATTAAGATAATTTTTATAAAAATTTAAATAATTTTTTCCTATAAAATAATTTTTAAGATTTAATTAAACTCACTCAATTTTTAAGAATAACTACTTTTTTGGAAGCCACAAAGTTGAAACTTCAAACATGCATTCTGTTGTTAATTTCTGTTTGTCCGTTTATATATATATATATATATATATATATATATCACAACCACTTAAATAATTTTACTGATTTTATCCTTTATATTTTACTGTTGGATGAGCATAGTATGTACGTGATCCTTGTTAATTCCTCCAGCCAAGCGGGGACATCATAACACGTGTGGACTGTGATGGCTGGTACCGTAAGTTTCACCCAAAATCAATAGATGGCGAGTTGCCCTGAAAATGGGCATAGTTTTACCTTCCCATAAGAGAAATATTTTGGCAGTTTTAGAATATTATATAATTATATTTATAATTAATAATATTATAATATTTATTATTAACTCGTGAATTCTATTTTTAATATTGTGATATTATTAACTATGAATAGGATTATATAATATTTAAGAATCATCCAAATATTTTTCATATTATAATAAATTTTTATTTTTCTGTTTTTCTTTCATTCAACAATTATAAAAATATTATTTTACCTTTTTTCTTAAATCAAATTTTCCTTTCATTGCCATCACTCCCTCCCAACATAATCCTAGCACAACCATTACCTTCGTACTCTAAATATCAATAAGGCATCACCAAAAACAGCCATCTTATCAATCCAGAAAAGAATTAAAAAAGAAAAAACACAACCGACAAAAATAAAAGCAAGTACATCGTGGTTATCAGCTGGAGATACCTGTCCCGATCTTTGCCGTGATTGTGCCGCACCCCTCAAACAACTACCTTACAACACCCTTGTGCCTCTCCTTCCTGGCTCGCTCGCTCCAGAACCGCGATTTTCATGTTTACATGGGCAAAGGAAGAAAACCAACTGTAAGGATGTATTCGGTATGAGATAATGATGGAGTAAAATTTTATGAATAAAACCTTTTGTATAATATTACATATAAATTTCATCAATAAAATTTTATTTTTTATTTTTACGTTATATCAAACATACCTTAGGTTTGAATATTCAAGCTTCAAATTCCGCTCAAAAACATGTTTCTCTTGGACTTGAGGGTTGTTCGTTTAACTAGGGGAGAGAGGGGGAAAAAAAATCTCGCTCTGAACTTCTTCTTGTTATGCTCTTCGTCAATACTAATTGAGCAATTCAGATATAGTGGTTTTACATTAAAATTGTAATTTTTTTAATGCGTAAGGTATTGTAATTTGCACAGTGCAAAATGAACATCATGAATCTTCTTCTAATGAGATTTGCATAAAGTCTGCTATATTAATGAACATCACAAAAATCGGTTCTGCTTGATAGTGGTGCAGAAGGATGAACACTGTTTGTGGTTTTGTGGGAAATTCACTCCATTTTTTAATAATATTTAAAATTTTATCAAATTTAATGACTACAGATACTCCGACCACAATTATTACTTCATTGAACTTGCCTTTTTGTTTTTCATCATTAGATTTATAAGAAGCTTTAAATCAATGGTGTTTAAAGGGGGGAATATTCAATGTTCTCTTTTTGAGGGGTAACATTTTACAATTTCCCGACTCTCAGTCATTGAGATTGTAATATTAAGAAGTAAAAACAACTAAACACGAATACCAAAAAAAAAAAACACAGAAACAACAACTAAACACTAAGGGGATATAACCGTCAATTATCCCTTGCGAGAGGCCACAAACATGAAGTCCACGGACCCATCTCTCAAATAATGTCAAATTACATGTGGAGGATTGATATCCTCCTATCGGAATCAATTTTGCTTGAGTCGAGTAAGATAACTTTGTGGATAAAAGTCTTTTTCTCAAATTTTAATGGAACTATATTTTTAGGACTCAAATCCATGAGCTCTTCCAGCCAATTGAGCTACGCATTTTGAAATGGAATTGGAAATACTGAGATATTGATGGCGGCAAACGCGAAACCACATGTAAGGGTAGAGAATAATGCCCTATATGTTATGCCGGAAAAACAAAAGGGATAGATGAGGGCTTTGGTGCTGCAAATGAAGTAGTGAACATCTATTGTTCACTGATTGCTTTCAAATTTCAGACGAAGAAGACATATTGAGTTCTTTCATCTCCATCATAGTACATTATTATTTTTTTAGGAATAAAAAATCCAACTACTTACGAGAGAATCATCTAGTCTCTATAACAGGTATTTTCCTCTTAGTTTTATTGGTTACAATCAAATTTTGTTGTTCCTTCCTTATAACCCTTTTTTAGGTTGTAAACCGTTTAAAAGTTACATTTTAAGATAAAAAGTTTCAGTTATAATATAAAAATATATATATAAATATTAAAATTATTTATTATATTAAATTTAATTTTTATGCATTCATATAAAATATTTTAATAATATCAACTAATAAAATTGTAAGAAAATATCAAATCATGATAAATAACTATCTACTGTAATAATTATCTATCATAATTTAGCACTTTTTTACAATTTTATTGGTTAATAATATAAAATTATTCTATATTAGTAATATATAGAAATTAATATCTATTATATTTGTATTATATTCCGACATATTTCATCTTTTATTTGTTTTTATTTTTTTTAATTTACGTATTGTATATTAGCAATTTCTCTCTTCTATTAAAAATACATGATTCATATTAAAAAATACTAAAACATACTAATCATTTTTTTTAAAACGACATACGAAAATATAGTTATAAAACTCGGCCTGATGATTGACTCGGCTATAGCACTAGATCACTGGGTTACTGGTTCAACTAGTGACCCACTGGTTGAACCGAATATGATTAAATAGATATATAAAAATATATGAAAATTCAAAAAATACAATAAAATAACATAAATAATTGATAATCTAACACACTTTAAAATTTGTATGCTTAAATTTATATATATAAAAGCATATATATAATTATTATATATTAATTAGTACATTTAAATTATAAAAAGTAAACATCTAAAACAAAATTTATTTTGATTTTTTAAAATTTCACTTAAGATCCAAATTTAGCCTATGGAGGATAAGTGTGCTCAGATTTCTCAGTTGTATCAAAACTAATTCATACATTGTTCAATATTATACACAAGTTGCGGAGAAGTGCAAAAGGTTGGCTAATAAGTCTTACTATTTAACAAATCAATTGTGATACACTTGACAAATTGACATATTTTTCCTGTTATTATTCCAGCCAGGACATCACTTGTGCCTCGCACATAAATTGTGTATACTAAACGAATTGCATCCAGCTATCCGTCTAATGTTTACCATGGGCCAGCAACCAAGAAAACTTATCTGTGAAGTGAGTTTATAGTATAAAGAAGTGTTTCTCACTCTTTTTTAGTCCTATATTGGAAATAAAGGTAAGTGAAAGTTAAGACATTATAAAATGCCTTCCACTAATAATTAGTCCCACTTTAAAAATGGAAGTAAGTGGAAGTTAAGACTGTTGCTATAAAATGGGAATATTAGTATAGTAAAGATTCAATTATTTCCATCATGATTTGAAAAAGTCATCAATATAGTTAAAAAAATTAAAATATTTTTTAAAATTAAAATATGCAGGATTCAGCTGGTTTTATTAAACCAGATCGGGTCACCTAACCCAATTTTTTCTAGAATAGACCGAGTTGAATTGGGTTACACCGATTTTGATGCATATCCGATCCAAAGAGCAACCCAGATCGGTTAATTAGCTTGTTTATCGGTTCATTGGTTGAATCGGTCGAGTCCGAGTTTAATAGATACGTATGAAAGTGTTAAAAACCAAAAGAAGAGATGCGTTTTTGCTTTGAACAGTTTTTGTACACCCATTTATGTTTGGTTATATTAACCATTTGTAAAAACCACTAAAAATAGGATAATTAATGGTAAATTATTTAAATAAGAGTAAACCTCTAATTTAGTCTCTAAAAATGTCCATGGTGGATACATTAGTCCTTGACAAGAAATAATTGACTATATGATTTCTGATAATTGCAAAAATAAGATACTTTGATCTCTAGTAATTACATAAATTGAATACCTATGGTCCCTAACTTACTTACAACCTGTAAATGATTTGATGTTAAGATAAAATTATGATTAGGAATTTCCTAACTCCATCCCATATGATACTCTCTAAATGCATAATTTGTATAATTTTAAAACATCCTGCAAACATACCATTTTGAAAAATTAGAGTTAGATATAATAGATTAAAATGATGTGATTGAGGGATTTGTTTCAAATTATACAAATTATGTATTACATAGGATGAAGTTAGGAAAATTCTAGCCATCAATTTATGTTTATAATAGATTTTTTATCAATTGCAAATCATTAGGAATCAAATTATCCAATTTTTACGATTGTTACAGATTAAAAAATTAATTAATTTTTGTCGAGAATCAATATATGTATTGAGAATATCATCAACAACTGATTTGAGAATTTAGTCATTAAATAATATAGATAAAATTATATATTCAAATGATTGTATGCATTATTAGGCACAAATCAGACGTAATGTATTTTTTAATCGTTGATTTTAATTAAAAAAATTTGAAAATATAAATTATAAATAATTTCGACTTACTGTGTGGGTCGCGACCCATTAGTAAAATTGCGCCAACGTATTAGTTCCCTTTCTTCAAAGTCATACCAAAGCGATACAAATTTTTTCAGGCCAGTGTGTCTTGTCAAAAGACACGTCCACTCTGGAATGATTGATTTATTAAGAGATTACTACGAAGGCATTAGGTATGATTTTGTGCTCACACGCTATTAGCCTTCTAGAAATAAAATCCTCTATATTACAAAGGCAGGAGCTAATCAAGAGAGATTGATTCCTCAAGGATATGTTTAAGGTAACAAGCCTACTCACGATTCGATTAGGCGACAATTTAAATGAGTTGAAAGTTTTTACTCACTATGGCATATTTAACCCGTGGGTTGCATTGATATAAATTATGTGAAATATTAGTATATTTAATATGTGCAATGCACAGACGTAAATTGTGAAAAAGATGTATAATATAATTTAATATAATAATTTATTATTAATATTTTATTTTATTGTATAAATATAATAAAATATAAAATTTTAATAAAATATGATTATATAAATTAATTTTAAATATTATTTAATTAAAATTATGCAAAATCAAATATTTATATAAATAAAAAGTAGTGGCAAAATTTTTATTGAACAAATTAATTGTTTTAAAGAAAATTTGTATACATTTATTTTATATAATTACTTACTATTAAAATTCTTCAATTTTTATAGGAGAAGAGAAAACCAATTCCATTTACCATTTCCTCTCCCTTATTATGAAATTCATTTCATTTTTCTCTTCCACCAATTAACAAACAACCTAAAAAAATATTTTAATCATAAAATCTAGAATTTTATCTAATATATATTCATGCAAAATTTTAGTAAAAAATGAATAATAAAAAAATTTAAAACAATAATTTCCCCATCCTCATACTTTTAAATTTAATTATATTCCATAAAAAATTTTAACCTCATATATAATATAATTAGTTGATTAATTACTTGTAAAAGAAAATTTTTATGAGAAATTTGAAATTGATATTTCCTAATATAATAAGTTTTTGAAAATCTTCCTAATTGATTGACACTTGGCAAAACTTTCTCATAAATGGTTCTGAATTATTATATGTGTAGATATTCTATAAAAAAAACTTCAACGTCATATATAACTCGTCGGTTAATTATATGAAATTTTAATTATATTCTATAATTGGTTAATTCAAAATTGGAAAAATCCGTCAATTGTAACCCATCATATATGTTTCTCATTGGTAGTATAAAGAGTTCGGTGAAAAATCCTTCCATCATTGGTTAATTCAAATTTTTAGTGTCGATAACACATTGAAGAAAAGAAAGTAGAAAAAAAAGTAATTGATTATGATTGGTTAATTTAAATTCTATGCATTAATTATCTCAGTAATACTACAATAATAAGATATTACCAATTAACAATGTCAAAACAAAATTATGAGAAATTTGAAATCAATACTCTATTTCCTAATATAGTAAGTTTTTCAAAATCTTCATATTGACATTTGACAGAACTTTCCAATAAATGGTTCTAAATTATTTTATATATATATACATTTATTGTTGAGATTTTCCTTTATCATATAAGTTAACAAAGAATTATAAATTAACTGAAAATGTTATGCAATTAAAATTATATGGAATGAAATAATTATATAAATAAAAGTATAACAATAAAAAAATTTTGAATATATTATTTTAAAGATTTAATTTGAATACACTGTCAATGTAAAAAACTTTTACATAGACATCCAACCATATATTACCATATCAGCAAAAGTCTTTGACATAACCACCCACTATTTGAATGATCATGCAAATGAAATGTTTTGATTAGATAACAGTGTAAAAAAATTTTACACTGTCAGTGTACTCCAATTAAACTCTTATTTTAAATAGTATTTATTTAAATTCATTCCATATAACTCATTATAGAAAGTATTAATTTTTATAAAGATATGTACTTTTAATTTTTAAATAAGGATCGGACAATTAAAATTTTTTTCCCTCTCCCTCCCCATTTCTTTAACCTTGTAGTAAATTAACTTGAAAGATATAATTCTACATATACATTTTGAATAAAAAATTATTATTGACAGTATAATTCATTTTATAAAGATATCTACTTTCAATTTTTAAGTGAAGATCGATCTACTTAGGAAAAAAAATCATTCCATTTCTTTGGGTGAGATAAAAAAGTCATTCCATTACATGTTCCTTCCCGTATTTTAGTCTCTTAGTTATGTAAATTTCTTTTAAAAAATTGTATATAATCATTCCATATAGTCAACCTATTATAAATATAATTTGTTTTCTAAATATATCTATATTCAATTTTAAAGTGAGCATTGAACAATTTAAAAATTCAATTCCTTTTTCCTCACCATCCTCTTTCTAGGGTAGTGTAGTAAAGTGACATTAAAGAAAAATTTTTAAAGAAGAATTGTATTTAACAACTTATTATTAAGAGTGTAATTTGCTATATAAAAATATCTATTTTTGATTATTTAAGTGAGCATAGAGCAACTCAAAAAAAAAAAAAATCAATTTTTGTCTACCTATTCCCCAACATAAGGTAAAATAATTTTAAAAAATATAAAAATATTTCATATGACAACTCATAATTAAAAATATAATCCAGTTATAAAGATAGTCTTTTTCAATTTTTAAGTACGAATTGAATAATTAAAATAGAATTTGATTTCCCTCCCCATCCTGTTTCTTGTAGTAAAATAATTCTTTTTTTTTAAAAAATCATATAGAATCTATATCACTAATTTTTTATTCAAAATTAATTGTAAGTTCGAAATCTGTTAACTTAGGTTAATATTAGCAATTTGTTATTCTATATAAATCTAATACCACTGTTTATTTATTTAAGAATGATAGAAATTAATAAAAGACAAAGAATGTTACTTTAAATTTGAAATTATAAAAAATTTAATAGAAAGATATTTAAAATAGTGGAGAGGATTTGAGCTGCTAAGAAGATGATACATGGCAGTGTTTTCCATATTTTAAGTCTTGTTTATTAATGATATAGACATAGATGATAGAAATTAATAAGAGAAAAAGAATGATAGTCATTGGTAGTACTTAAGAATAACAACTCCAGCATCAATTTATAATTGAAAGCAACTATAAAGATGTGTTTGGTACACTGTATTAGACATAATAAAATAAGTAATACTATATGTTATGACCTTGTCTGTTATTTGATACACATAATATATTATATAAGTTTATATATCATAACCTTTTTATATATTAAAATGATGGATAACTTAATCAAGTTTAGAGATACTGTACTATATTTGATTAGCTTTCGATGTATAAGGATTCTTTTACTCTTTGTATGTTTATATATTTTATTAAAATAAAAATATATAAATAAAAATATATTATTTAGTAATAAATAAATATTTTAAGAAATAATATTTAATATACCACAACTACTCAAATTAATATAAAAATATAAATAATAATTTATTATTAAAATATATTAATAGTAAACAACATAAATAATTATTAAAAATAATTATGAAAAATTTAAAATATTATTAAAAGTAATGTTCTGGTCTAAAACCAAGAGGCCCAACACTCGGGTAAATCCGCAAAGGTCCACCATAAGCCCAAAATTGAAAGCCTAGTATTGCTCAAAAGCCCATGGTTGAGTAAAGCCAACGAAGCAAACAACTCATTTAGTTGAACGGTCGAGGCTCAACTCGGAACCTAGTCAGGGGAGGTTCCATGAATTGAGACAAGAAGTTTTGTTCAAACTCACGAGTAGGGACGAATAGCCTCGGTCGAACATGCTGCCGTGTATGTCGGAGCCACCAACGTGCATGAAGCCGTTGGAGGGTCTCGCGAATGTTTCCAAGAATTACGGGACATTCCCACTAGTACTCATCCACTGACTCCTATAAATAAGTAGCCAACCATAGAAATCAAATACACATACACATTCTATATACTCGTATCTCTTGCACTCCCTGACTTGAGCATTAGAGTCCCTGCAGGTATACCCTCCTCCGCCATGGAACTCCAGCTTCAGCCCTTTGCAGCCAAGCTCGAGTAGCCTTGGTGTCCCAATTTCATTCAAAGCTCACCCGATTTCCAAATTCCGGTGACTCACCTTCAATCATTGGCGTCGTCTATGGGGACAAGGTTGCCATTTCATCATTCTACAACATTTTCAACAGCTATGTCAACTCATCATAAACAAGAACTCACAGCGGCAAATAGCCCCACAAATAACCAGCAACTACCCTTCCTAGAGCAAGTACATGGCCAGATGGCTTCTAAGTTAGCATTAGACGCCAAAAATTAGCACAATGCACAGAATTCAGTAGCCTATTGCTCCTTGATCCTGGCTTCGACTAACATCCTAGCATCTAGGGTGGAGTGAAGCCCAGAGAACCCCATCCCGCTCATGGAAATGGTGTCCATCATGCAAGACTAGGCCACTCGCACTCGAGAACTAGAACAAAACCTAGAGTGAATACGGGAAGTTAAGGATGAGAGATGTCATCATGATTGACATTGCTAAGACCACTGGGAGTAGGATCATGATGAACCTCGTTATCATTGACTACACCACCATAGTGAAGAGTCAAGTCCCTAATGTAGATATCAACATCAGGAGAAGGATCACCGACATCATTGAGAGATCAAGGTAAACGAAGTGTATCAAGCTAAGGACATGATGCTGCATAAGTATTTAGCCCAGGTAAAGGATTTAGTGAAGAAGTTTGACTTCTACGAAGTCTAACACATTCCAAGAGAAGCAAACGTACGGGCTGACATTCTTTCCAAGTTGGTAGTACCAAACTGAGAGGGGGAACAATAAGACTTTGATCCAAGAAACGTTGAAGTCCCCTTTCGTTTTGGATATGGTTTCGACCTTGGCCATCAAGGGATCTTCGAGCTGGGCAATCTTGATCATCCAATATTTGCAAAACAAGACTCGACCTGATGATCCTATTGAAGCAAAAAGGATGGCAAAAAAAGCCTCCTACCTCACCATCATCGGAGGCCAACTACATAGGAGAGGATTATCCCAGCCATTGTTAAAGTGTTTGAGCATAGATCGAATATTATTCATTTTAGAAGAAGTTCATGAAGGAATTTGTGGCCACTACCTCGAAAGGAAGGCCTTGGCGTTAAAGGTCCAACAAGCAAGCTACTATTGGCCCACCTTGATCAAGGACTTTATTAATTTCATGAAGAGATGTTCGAAATGCCATTAACATGCCCCCTTTCCCAATGCCCCAACTGAAGAGCTTTCAATGATCATATCCCCATGGCCATTCAACAAGTGGGGAATTAATCTCCTAGGTCCTTTGCCCTTCACCTCGGGGCAAGTAAATGATCTAATCGTGACAATTGATTACTTCACCAAGTGGGTAAAAGTAGAGCCACTATCCCCCATCACTGTAGCTCAAGCTCAGAAGTTTGTATGGAGAAATATTTTCACTTACTTTGGAATACCCGCATCTATGGTTACAGACAATAGAACATAATTCATTGATTAAAAAGTTATGAGATTTCCTCACCAGTTACGAGGTAAAGCATCATTTTACTTCGATCAAACACCTACATGCCAACGGCCAACTAAAAGCTGCTAACAAGGTCGTTCTCTAAGGTCAAAAGAAGAGCTTGACAAAGCCAATGGAGTAAGGGCTAACGAACTTAGGAGCATCCTGTTGTCATATCGGACAACTCCTTAGTCAATAACCGGTGAAACTCCTTTTAAGTTGAATTATAAGGTAGATAACATGATTCCAATTGAGGTTGAAGAACCCAGCCTAAGGATAATCTTCAGAGCTACAAGTTCTCAAGCCTTTCAAGAAGAAGCAGATCTCACTAGTGAAGTTAGGGAAATGATGCATATTCGAGAAAAGGCATTGAAGCAAAAATAGTTGACAGGTACAATTTTGCCATGATTCCCTAAATATTTGAAGAGGGAGATTTGGTACTTCGACGTGCTGACATCGGACCACCACACCTGACCAAGGGAAACTCATTGCAAATTGGGAAGGTCCGTATAAGGTGATCGAAGTTTTGGGAAAAGGAGCTTACAAGGTTTCCACCTTGTCCAGGTCTGAGGTTCCGAGGTCGTGAAATATCTCAAATCTTAGGAAATTTTATATATGATGTAAACCATGCAAAGTTGTCATACTCTTTTTCCTACCTCGGGTTTTGTCCCACTGGGTTTTCCCGAGAGTATTTTAACGAGGCAAGACTTTCGTGGATCGAGTGGTATCCACACACCCCATTTGATTTTTTATTTTCCGACTTGCAAGCTCATCTTAAATGTATTCTTCAGTTTATTATGAATAACATTATTCTTCCAATTTATTGTTATTCAGTTTATTATTCAATTCTAAATGACTGATCAGCTCTTAGTCGAAGTATATGGAACTCAGGTCCAAAGCCTTAGGTATAATCGTGAATAAAAATACGAGTCAGTGTACGACTTGGACGAACATTGTATAACCCTTTTGCAATCAACTTAATCAAAAAAAATCCGGGTTACTAAAAGACCTTGGAATAATCATCTAATCTGGGTTTATAATTGCCTCAGAAAAGGCCAGGTTTTTATATAACCTTGGACCAACTTTAATCCTTAAGTCTTAAGTGAGATAAATAAGCCAATTGGAAAGTCTTTAAAGTTCCTTTCAAGTTAATTAACTTAGGCAAAAGAAGAAAAATAAAAGCATATGCAATTGGCAAAGTCATAATCTTATTACTATTGGTCTTAGGAATTGGGGAAATGTTCATTACATAAAGCCCAAAAAAGGGCTCACAAAATACAAGAGACAAAATATACAAAATAAAAAGGAAAAGGTCCTAAAAATTGGCTTCACGCTGAGTCAACTTGAAGTTCAGATCATCATTTTCTTCATCCTCTTCATCCTCGAGGACATCCTCAATACATCTATCAACAATGTGCTTGTCTAGCCCGACTGGGCTAAAATCGGCTCGAGACGTATGACACTAGCTTGCTTCAAAAAGTTATCTTTGATCTCCAAAGTTGATTTCTCCCATTGCCGCTCTACATGTTTGACTTCTATCTTCAAGTCTGAAATCTCCTTGGCTAAGTCAAGTTTGGCCTTCTTGAGCTCCACCAGTTGACCCTTTAGCTCCTACAATTACTAGTCCTTGGACTTTACCTACCCTTGCAGTTCTTTAACCTCGGACGTCAGATTCTGCTTCGTCTACTCCCAGGTTACCTTTTCATTTTGAAGAAGAGTCACTCTCTCCTCCCAGTTCTTTACCTCCTAGCGAGCCTAGACACTGGAGGAAACCATAGACTCTGAGTATCGAAAAATGGCAGTGACTTTAGGAGCATGCAATCAGTCCACTGAAGCTTTTCCACCAAGACATCTTCATTTCCCTTTAAGTTGCTCAAGGCAGGCTAGGGTTATCAGTTCCTTATCTATGAACTACGGATAAGGAAAACTTTTAGCCAAGATATTGAGCTTTGACTTGTCTTTCAAGGTCAGAGAAACATCGATCTCAACCTAGATAATCTTTTCCCCCTCGACCGCCTTTTTTCCTTTGTGCTTCTTCTGAGGTTAGACCTCGGGGGCAGAAGATCCTGACGTTGATGTGAACTTCAGTTCCCCAAAACCTACAAACCCAAGGCTGTTGCTATCATCTCCTCGTAGGGCCTCCTCAAGATATGGCATTGGAACTCAACCATCGCAGTTTTCGGAGCCATCTTTTCTGCGAAAAAAGCATATGTCAATAACAGAATATAAATATGAAAGCAAAACAAATGCAAAAGAGAAAAGCGAACCTAAGTATTTCCTAGCCGTCTCAACGTCAACGCCAGCTATGCCCTTTAAATTAAAATGCTTCTTCCCGAAGCTTTACAGAAGGAACTAAACAATGGCCTATTTGTCGAGCGTGATGTTATCCTAATCTATCCAAGGCACCTCGAAGTTTTTATTCCAATAATAATTAATTGGGAACTCCCCTTCTCTGGTCTCCCAGAAATGAGTCACGCCCAAAGCTCCAAACACTTTGACATACACAGGCTTGAAGTTATGAAAGAACTCTTCATATAGACTTTTCGATTAACATGAGCCCGGAAAGATAGCTAACCCATGGTTAAACCTCCGTCATTAGGACGGGTAAGGGTAAAGAGATAGAGGAAAACGTTGGAAAAGTGTTGGAATTTGAGATACTCAAAGATGAACTCAAAGCCTTGCATTATCACCAAGCTATTTGGATGTAGTTGGGAGGAGGGAGCTAGAGTTCGCTCCAAGATTGTAAACTGGAGTCGGTAAATGGAATATGGACACCAAACTTAGAAATAAGGACATCATACATCCACATTCAATTTGGGTCATTCCCATGGTTGATATAACATATCTTCTCATTCGCACCAAGAACCCCTAGGATGTAATCTTCCTTGTACTCGCCTTCCAGCGTAAGTAAGTTCTCTTCCCTGAAATGACTTTGGTACTTGCAAGTTATGTCCGAGGGAGCTCCCAAGACCTCGGTTCCACACAACGGTAGATCTAGTGAATTGAAGACAGAAATTGGAGGATATTTTGGGCCTGTTTCTTACCCATCTCCGTCTCCAGGGTGAACCTACACAAGGAAACCACCTCTAAGTTCGGAATATGGAAATTAGGTGACAGAAGAAAAAGACAACAAACAAAACATAAGGTCCTGTTATGGTTTCCCTTTCCTCTAAGTTAAACCCACCAGAAGTAGGTGGAGAAGAAGAGTTAGGGGCAATAACCACCCCCGACGGTGCAAATGCAATATGAAAAAAGTGGTGGAAAAAGTGCAACCACCACCACCATATGTCATCCCAATAAAAAAATGACCTAAACGAAAATGGTTATAAGATTACAATTCAAAGGAAACAAAGGAAAGGAAGAGCATACCTTGGTGGATACAAGTGTAATAGTGAGTCTAAGGATCCTTTGTGAAACTCTCTCCTTCGAGCAACTTCAACTCATATGTGTAATTTGAGCATAGTTGTTAGAAGTAGGAAATGAGAAAAGGGAGATGAAGAGGGGGTATTTAAAGAGACCTAGACACCTCTTACTGCGAATTCTAAACAATGCTAAGGGCAAGATACGTTATTTCGACCCCATCACTTGGGGGCAAATTTGTAAAATATCCATAATTCAAATGATGATGGTGCACAAAACAAGATGCCAAGATAAGACGTGCCTCCTTAGGGGCAAACGACGTGACTTATGACATGACTCTACCTCAAAGAAAAAGGGAACACATCTCTAGAAAAATATCGGTTCAAGCATAGGGCACACATCCAACCTCCAAAGATGTAACCAAGGGCAAAGAGATGAAAAATCGGCATTTGAGATCATAACCTCAGAACTGAGTTGGAGGCATTATTTCGGACTAAAACCAAGAGGCCCAACGCCCAATAAATCAGCAAAAGCCCACCATAAGCCCAAAATTGAAAACATAATAATGGGCCAATATTGTTCACAATCCCAAAGTTGAGTAAAGCCAACGAGGCAAATAGCCTATTTAGTTGAAGGGTCGAGGCCTAACTCAGAACCCATTTAAGGGAGGTTCCATGAATTGAGAGGAAAAGTTCTGCTCAAACCCACGGGCAAGGGGGTACAACCCCGATCGAATGTGCCGTCGCATATCTTAGGGCCACCAAGGTGCATGAAGTCGTTGGAAGGTCCCAAGGATGTTTCCAAGAATGACGGGATATTCTCACTCGTACTCATCCACTGCCTCTTGTAAATAAGTAGCCAATCACAAAAATCAAGTATGCATACACACCTTATATACTCGTACCTCTTACACTCCTTGACTTGAGCATCAAAGTCATTGCAAGTACATCCTCTCTGCCGTGGAATTCTAGTTTCAGCCCTCTGCAGCCAAGCTCGAGCAGCCTTGGAGTCCCAATTCCGTTCAGAGCTCACCTGGCTTCTAAATTCCGACAACCCACCTCCAAACAAGTAATAAAATAAATAATAAATAATTTTCAATAAAAAATATATTTATATAATTAAAATAATAAAATATTTTATATAATGATATAATATTTTATAAATTATATTAAAAATATTTATAATTAAAATAATAAAATTTTTAATTAAATAATTAATAAATAATATATTTTATTATAATTCTTTTTTATTATATTTTATATAATATAATATTTTATATAATTAAATATTATATTATTATATTTTATTTTATTAGACTTTATCTTATTAGTCATACCAAACAATTTCTAAAACTTTGAAAGATTAAGTAGAAATTTTAGTACAACGGCGTGCAAACAAAGGCTCCTGAATGGTTTCTAAAGAATTCCATTTTGTTTTTTAATTAATTTATTCCTTTATTTTTCGTGGCTGATAACTACCCATCAATTAGAATTTGGGTGGGCAGCGTTCAAGGTGAGTTAGTGGTGCACAGATATCAAGGTCTATAATAAATGTTAGTTTAAATTTGAAATTATAAATAAATGTAATAAAAAGATATTTGAAATATTTCCTTAAATGTTAACTTTGAAATACTGGAGGGGATTTGAGTTTAGGGTTTAGGTTTTGATTATTAGTAGTATAGATGAATTTATTTAAATAATTTAAATAATTACAAAACATAAATTTTTATATGGTGAGTTTATTGATTTATAAATTAACTCTCTCTCTCTCTTTATATATATATATGGGTACACACTGAATATATTTTTTAAATAAATTGATTTTAAGTAGAAGAGTTTAACCTTTTTAATAGATTTGGGTCAAATTGTTTCATTACCGGCCCTAACCCTAATAGATTATAAGAGTGGTGTGTAAATATATTAGAATATATCTTGTATTTTATCCAATAATCACATGTAATGTTATAGGAATTCAAATCTTCTTTCCTTTTTTTTTTTTATGTTCTCTTAAATTTTACACCTATTAAAAATTTAAAGATTTTAAATTGGTATATATATATTTTCATATATCAAATTTTAAGTAAACATCAAAAAGTATTGGATATAGTGGTAAGTAAATTGCATTTATAAGAAAAGGATCTGTGTTCAAATCTTGGAGAAGGTGATTGTTGGGAAAACCTCAACAATGCTCGAGATAGAAATATCTTTAAAAAAAAAAAATTAAGTAAACAAACAAAGAGGAAAAAAAGAAAGAAAGAAAGAAAACCAAGAATTGAAGATATAAATTTTAATCCAATGCTACAATTGTATTCAGAAGGTCTCATTAAGATGCACTGGGAGGATTACTGTTATTGACGTTGTCGACTTTGCCAATCACCTACTCAAAGCCAACAAATGCCAACCCCGCTCTCATTCCAAATGTGAGATAATTTTCTTTCTTACTTTTTTTCACGTATACCTTTTAGTCTCAGAACTGAGTAAGCAACCAGAAAGCATTTCGCCGTTCTCTTTCGCATTAGTATTGGAGAGTATATGAACCCTAGACCAAGAGATTTGAGCCTTATTTTTCTCGAATACAACAAAATTCTAAACTAGATCCTGAGCTGGTCTCTTTGAATTTATTCTTTAATTTGTTTAAATAATTAAAATTATAAAGAACTATATAATTACTTATAAAATTAATTTTTATGTACTAATAGTATAAAATAATTTTGTACTATTAGCCAATAAAATTTAAAAAAAATGATAAATTATGGTAGATTTGACATTTTTATTGAATTCTATTGGCCAACATTAAAAATTTATTTTATACTATTAGTATATAGAAATTAAATCTATTACTTATTGTTAATTTCTTACATCTTTTATTTAAAGAAAATAATGTGTCTCTCTCTCTTGTTTGAAAAGAAGTGTGACTAGAGAGGTTTGTGATTATGTTCCATTCAAGTTTAAAACAAAAATTCAAATAATAAATTTTATTTCGGTTTAATTAGGCTTGTTTTGAAATTGATTTAAATCGGTTTGTATTTATTCGGTTTTTAGTTTTCTATTTTAACTTCATTAAATTAAATTAATCATTAGTTTTTTTTTAATATATAAAACTATACAATTATAGAATGTAAATTAATTATCAAAAGTTATACAAATATCTAACGTTAACAAGTTAGCAACCAATAAAAGATTTGAACAAAATTCATGTATATTTATATAAATATAGGTATAGATAAGTAATATATAATATGTAATATATCTCATAAATATATAACTATTAATTTATAACATATTATTGGTTCGATTTGGTTTGATTCGACTTTAAAAACTAAACTCGAAAATCGAACTTAGCTGATCGATTTTCATAAAATAAGAACCAATTCAAACCAATTTATTTTGGTTTTGATTGATTTTCAATTTTTATAGGTCGATTTTCAATTTTAATTTGATTAGGATTAATTTTGAGCACCCCTAGACGTGACTAGTTACTTCAATGTTTTTAAAACTAATTGGAGCAAAATAGTTATATAATATAATTTTTTTATGGTTAAATTTATAATTTTATTTATAACAATTTTAATATGTCATATTATTTTTTTATTTATATATTATTTTCATTTAAATACTATTATATATATATAATTTATTTTTAATTTATAATACTCGTAACATATTAGTTTTTTTCAAAAACTAATTAAATCTTATAAAAAGTAATTCAAATTGGATTAAATTCAAAATCTGATTAAACCAATCCAATTTAAATTGACATCAATTATATTATTTGAATCATTTGGCCTTTTCAATCTAAACCAAATTGTGAGCACTCATATTTATTTGTCTACTTGATGTTCTCAACACAATCACCTCTTGTTTATTCAGGTGACGTTACGAAAGTTAGAATGGTCTTTACTAAATTAATATGTTTTGTATTTAAAGTGAAACTATAGGATCATTTTATATTAGAATTTAATTTTAATATTTTATTAGTTTAAAATTTTTTTATACAAATATTCAATTATATATTCCCACGTTAGTAAAAGTGATTGACTCTCACATCCATTACCACAAAAGTCTCTCATTTGATAACACATAATTGGATGATAATGTAAAATTATTTTATATTGACAGTATATTAAAATTAAACTCTTTACATTATTTACAAATCATAGTGATTAAATTACATTATTTGAAAAATATGGGGATCATTTTACAACATCTAACAATTATAGGATTTTGTGTTAATAAATAACCCAAAAATGATATTCTTGCACATAAATTTGGTGTACAAACTCTTACATAGAAGTATCATTACCATTGATATTAATGAATGAATGAGAGAGAAGAAGAAAATAAATCATTTAAGTTTTATGAATTATTTTTTAAATTCATTTTATGATGCTCAAGTACTTTTTAGTAGTATCAGTGGCACAACTAACAAAGCAATAATCGTGAAAGAGGTGCAAAGATATACGAAATCCATGTTTTAAACAATATGTTGGAAATCATCGTGGGGTTCATTTTTTTTTTCAATCTTTTTTAAATGTAATTTTGATTCTTTACAAATTATTATATTATGAATTTGGCTCTAAAAATAAAAATTCAAGCTTCATATTAATTAAAAATAATGATATAAGTACTTAACAATATTTACTAAAGTCTAAACAGTAATAACAATATAATAAAAAAAATGTGAATTCTAATAATAATTTTAACAAAAAGACATAATTTATACTTAGAAAGTGAATTACAACCTGAGATATTTTTTTAGTACAACCTGAGATATGAGAGAACTTTATTACAACCTGAGAGATTATAATATCAAAAATTTGAATCTTACAGTAATCACTTAAAGAAAGCTTTACCTAACTAGTAAACTACCGTTCCATAGCTTGCTTTACCTAACTAGTAAACTACCATTCCATAGCAAATATTGTTGTGTGTATATATATATATATACATATATGAGTTTTGGCGTATTTCAAATTTAGTGTCTATATATATTTTAGCTAACAAAGAAGTCCTACATTGTTTATAAAAAATTTCCAACAAGCATTTATATATGAAAACACTTAATAAATGAATACTTTATGGTATTGAGGTAGTATTGTAGACGTGAGTTTTAGTTAAATACACATATACCAGTCTTGTTCCATCTTGTCTGTGCGCGTGTGGGCCAATTGAATTTTCACTACCCGTGTCAATTTTATTTCATTTTTTTTTAGCAAAATTCCTCTTTACTGTGGCAGTTCTTTAATGGCTCTAACAGCTCTTTTTTTAATTATTTCAGAAAGTTCCAATGACTCTATTCCAACAGTTTTTTTCCAACGGCTCTTTTGCAATAGCTCTTTTTCAACGGCTATTTTCTTGACTCTATATAAAGCTACAAAAATCTAATCCCCTCTTTCTATGAATTCATGTGAGACCCATATCTAATCCTAGAGGGTTACTCGTCAACGCCATTTCACTGAACATAACTCCGGATAAGGTGGAAATAAATCTTTAAGCATTGTATCTTGCACAATTCATGATAATCTTGTTCCAATTCCTTTCTTGTTTACTAATGTTATATTTTGTTGTTCTATTTTACTTGTCACAGTAGTTAAAATATTATAACCCTAGACATTATTTTCCAATAAGTATGAGGATCAAACAAATGAATGCCAAAGACAATTAGGCAATTCCCTTATCCCCATGAAAGATCACTTCTCAACTCATTCAGCGCTGCTCTGTTGAAAGCAGTATATTGACAGCACTATGGCATGGAAGAAGCCACTAACTAAATAAAAATGTAGAAATGCATTCTTACATACAGCCAAAAAGACATAAGTAATGGGTATGATTACAGAAGCTTTTCTCAAAACCACACCACGGAATTCCCATAAAGATCTGCACTGTAGAGGTGTGCACAAATAATGGCAACCACATGAACTAGTAACCTATAATGAATTTAGAGCAGATGTACAATATAAAAGAATCATAAACTCTATACACATCCTTCTCATTTGGTATTTTCAATAACTTGCCCCCTCTTCATCAGGTAATATCACAGTTAAAAGAGAATACTTGACTTTGAGTGATATTTTACCCTTCTCCACAAGAAGCCTTGCTCCAGACACAACCCAGTAGCCAGGAGGGTCTTGTGGCCCTCTTGTCATTTCTGTTGTGTCAACAAACTTCAGAAGTTTAGGTGTCTGCGTAGGCACAGGAGGTCCACCAGGGTACAAAGCAGAGTTGACAATTACATCAGCTGGACGCGGCGGTGGCATTTGTGCGGTTGAGAAGTGAGTGCTGATCAAAGTTGAGACTAATCCGGATTTCTGGCTCAAACCAGGAGAGCCTTCCCACTCAGGAGCTTTCACACGGGTCCCGCCAACAACTTTTGAGAAATGAAGCTTTAGGAATAGAACTTTCTTCAGACCAGTCTCTCCAACTTCAAAACGAGCACCGGTTACAACCGAGTTATCTTCATAAGATTCGATAGGGGCTGTGCAAACGTGAGAGAAACTCTTCCACTGGACTTTCTCATAGTATTTGCGTTCCGCAGAGGCATCGGATACATTCTCATTCAGCTCATCCTGAAGTTGGAAGATCTTGGGGATGGAGGAAAGGTGCTGCAAATGGATAGCCAAGTGGTTGCTTCTCTTTCCTTCTAAATACAATCTAAGGCCTGTTACAGGCTTCTTGTCCACATCAACCTACATGCAAATTCAAAGTCTGTCAAACTCACCACATTTGTCACACAATGCACAAAAAGCCGAGAATGAGAACATCAGATTGACTACTACTCAGTGACTGAATAAAAAACAGCAAACTCTTCTACAGTACAACTAAAGAGAATTCAATGTCACATACAGGGTTACATTTCCTGCCAGAGTTAATGAGAAAAATAAAACTAAACTCGGATCGAAAATCAGGGATATTGGGAGGGTAGTAAATGGGATGCAAGAAGGATTTACCACCACCTCACTAAAATTTAAAATAAATTTTATATGAAAGTAGGGGGCTTTATTCCTGAAATTTGTCCATCCAGTCATTTGTCAGCATGTAAACAAGTGATAATGAGACAGGAATTTTTTTTTTTTTTTTTTAAAAAAAGAGTATATGAAGCCAATATTTTTAACTATTGTTTCCCTAAAATGTTTCGTATGTAAATTAAATCAATGACCTAATGGTTCTTGTTCTAAATAGTTAATTCATGAGTAGGGGGCAACAGTTGTCACTCCAACAGTCCTCCTTCCTTTATCATTCCTGAAAGAGAGAAATCATCTCATGAAACCAAAGGGGGAAATCAAGAATAATAACTTGTGCTTAAAGAGAAGGTCTAACCTAGTTCTAGGTCAGCACTAACAAAAATTTGAAATAGATAAAGTATCTGCTAATATGGTGTTTATACCCACAAAGGCCAAGCTCCATACACCAGGGGACATATCCTAGTCCTCATTCATTGCCTAGCACTGGACAAATTTACCCGCGATGAATGTCTAATCTATTCAAAATAAATTATGAAGCACATGTGCATACCAAACAAGCAAACTATGCTCACCAACTTTAGTTTATATTTTCTTTAATTTCAAAAGTCTCTAGTTGAAATTATAAAAAACAGAAAACAACAACAATGCTTCCTTTTAGACCAGCATTTCCATGTTCCTACTTCCTACTTTTGAATGGGGCAAAATGAAGGAAACTAAACAAGATATGGAACAGGTGTTAATTTGGCTGTTCACAGGTATTAAATATAATAATAAACAAGTAAGAGAACCAAAGATGACAAGAATTTATTTGGATGAAAAAGTTCCACATTATACAAGAAGCATTACCAGTGTTGTGTTTACATGAAGCTTAGGACCCATGAAACTGAATTGCAAAGATGCAGTACTTTTTGGCTTCCTTTCAGGACCAAGGGCAAGCTCACCAAATACAGGGGCCCACTGCCTTGGAAGTTGGAACTCCAAAAATTGATGCAGTTCTTCAACTGGTGGTTTATCTGCAGTCAGAAGTAACAGAGAATGGTGGTTATATTTTCTACAAGACATGATTTTGATGACCTCCTATATGCATGGATTAAGAATTGCATATATTAATTTAATTTATAGACAGGTCGCCTGCAATAGCAACTTAAACTACACACTCATCTATTTTAAATAATTATTCACATAAATATGATGGACATCATCTTTTTAGATATGGAGAACAAACAAACATAGCGAGCAAGAGAACTTGCAATAATAGGATCAAAGTTATACATTCCATAAAAAGTACTTAGAACCCCCTCACTACTGTAAGACCATCCAATGTAAATATTGGTTAGTGCCCGTCCTCAAATTTAACTTAAGTTTTTTTTTTTTTGACAACTTATATAATGTTACTGACCAAGAAGCCATGGACTTTTAACAAACCTACATATATATCTTACATTTGAGAAATCTATATTGCCAATTGTCATCACTGGAATGGTTTTCTCAGCTTTTAAGCCAAAATGTAAATAAGTAAATGACTAAATGTGTCGTGCTTACACCGAAGATATAGATTTATGGCATGAGTTAAAAATCCATTCCCATTTATTCCATTAAGTAGAGATGTAATGGGTATGAATGACATTGAGATCACATCAGGTTGAGATAAAACAGTTTGGCACCACTCGTTATGGGACAAGTATTTTTTCCCACTTCCACCTTTCCTCTTGCACATGAACTTTATATCCTGCACCTAAAATGTTTAATAGCAAAAAATAAACAAAAATCAAAGTAAGTAAGAGTGTAATAGAATTTAGTTTTTTTTTTTTTGTTCAATTATTTGTTCCAATTAATTAATTAATTGATTTTCTTTTATATGTAGTGATCATAAAAGTTCTATCAATGGCTGATTAAGGAAGAAAAGTATCTATAGTGATGAACTAATGATGCTACAATCTGTAATGCAGAAAACATAAAAGCTTTTCAAAATCAAAGCTTGAAAGACAATGTATCAGCTGCGAGCATGCCACAAAGCAAATTAAATAGTTTAAAAAGCTGAAAAAGGAATTATATAGTGGTGCTTAGAGGCAAAGCCAATACTAGTAACAGGAAGAATCTGAATCCAGCAAAAGTTCAATTTTAAAACAAATTTACCAGTAATTCAGAGTAGGAACGAGACGGAATGTCCATGAACTCATTCTCCTTCGTAGACTGAAAAAAGAGGGTCGGGGAAGAGAAAAGGACAAGTTAAACTGGTTGCATATTGGTAAATTAATACTTTCTTTGTAAAATGTAGTGGGATAGCTTTACCAATTGACATAGAAATGAGATCTACCTGTATATCCCACATGATGGTCCATTTTGCATTACTTTCCTAAACTCTTTATTTTATCTGTTTTTCTTTTTTTTTTTTCACATAATTGTTAAGGAAATACATGTTTCACTAGAAATTTTTGCTCCTGATTTCCAAAATTTTAGTGAAAGATATGAAATGAAAGTCCAAATTACTTCTATACCACCATTTACAATGTAAGCACTAGAAACCTGTGATCCTATAATTTTTTGACATAATATAGAATGTTAGAAAGTACTTAATTATCAAACTATTCTAATATGTTACTAGCCACATACATTTCCATTAGGAAAGGATTATGACATCCTTTTTATTAAAAATCAGACATTATCTTGTCATCTATATTTGACATACCCTATAATCTTCAAATCAACCTTGAATTTACCAATATCATCCAAACATAGACTTCAATATTTTGATAGCTGTTACACTTGCCTTGATGAAAAGGATCAATATTTACAACAACAACAACAACAAAAACAACAAAAAGAGAGAGAGAGAGAGAGAGAAGAACGATAAATGTGAACTGGAAAGCTTCAAACCTTGTCATTCCTATTATTTGTGTCATACTGTCTGACTCCATCAATGAAGAACTTGTCTGCCATCTCCTTCAATTTTTTCTGTACGTCAGTAGGTTGGAGAGAAGACAAGTACTGCTGCTTTGCATAGATTATATCAGTCCCCCCTATTTTCACCCCAACTATAACATGAGTTCCATACTTCTCAATGAACCTGAAATCATAATATCAAAAAAAATTATCTAAGCTACAAGAAACACCGTTTAGAAGGGGTCTGCAACTGCTAACAGCCTAGGGTGTGCTAGCTTGGTATGCATCAACATAATGGACTCTGGTTCTTGCAGTATTTAGATTTCAGGATACTTGTTTGTTGAACACATCAACAGTGAGTGCATGATACTAAGTTAAGCCTATCATATTTTGCACGCCTTAGATATATTTTGAGATACACATCGTCTTGAATCAATTGCATAAGATATAAGGCAAGGGGGGCAAGAATATCCAATAAGAGATTATTTTGCTGAATCAAGGAGGTACCTTGCCAATGCAGCTGGATCCCAGGACGAGGGAACAGCTTGTTTGACATAATCACGAAGAACAACCTTTTTCTCAAGTGCTACATCATACAGTGTGATGGAGACACCATCAAAAGCAAGAGTTTTTGTACTTGCTGCATCTTTCTGCCAAACTCCAGAAAACTCAAATGCACCATTGAAATAGCCCGTCGGAATCTTGCCAGAAAGTGACAGCTCTTGGTTGAAGTGCTCTGACATCTATGCGTAAAATCAATCCTTTATCCATCAGAAAAACAACACTCCGTATACAATAACAATACTTACACAGAAAAAAGATATCTCACAGACATTTAATCACAACCATTAATCTCTTTCACTTCTTTCTCTTGGACTGGCACTTGGAATTATGCTCACCCCATTCATATCTTCACATTTCAGCTTGAATCAATGATGGAACTTATTATTAACTTTCATATTTATCATTTGGGGAGGGCTCAATTAACACAGCTGTAAGACTTGTTCCACTTATACCACACTATAATTCATTGAACCATTGAATAATAACTATGACCTCTCTATCATATTGATCATTTGTGGCAAACTTTGAAAAATAAATTAGGTATCAATAAAAATGTGATCAAATACATTTAAGAAGTGTGATAAAATGTACACTTTTAAGAAGTATTTATTACACTGATTTTGATGATATTCGAATTATTGTGAAATTTTATAAGCATAATTATAGCATGTAAATTTTCAATGCAACAGTAGGTTTTGTCAAAAACTTCAACAAAAGGCTATTTAGTTTTAACTTAAACTAAGTTATCTAACCAAAAATTAAGGATAAATCCCACCATAAAAACGAATTTACAAAATAAATGTAAGTTATTTTACATCTCATCATTAATTAAGGATGAAATGTCAAATTATAAATGAGATGAGTTCAATGGTTACGTGACGCGCAATTGTTTGTTCAACTATTCTAACTCATCCATATCAACACACACACCAAAATCCTCCACCAGCACAACAACATAGAAAAAGAAACTATATTTTTTTTCTTAAAAAAAAAAAGAAAATAAAAAGAAACTTTTCTAGACCCACATAATCTTCTCGAGCTAAAACTTAAAAAGGAACAAAATTTAACCAACTTGGTCACATAAAAATTAACTAAAAATATTCAGTTTCCAAAATTGAAGTTGCTCCAATCAATCGGGGGGTGCACACCATATACCTGCTGAAAAGAGAGAACATCGGAGCACAATCTGATGCGGTCCCCTTTATCACACTTTATGGATTTTGGAACATTTGGGATTGAAACACGACCTGCCAGCTCAACATTTCGAAGCTCATCATCACCGTCAATGGCAATCAACCTCTGCCTCTTGCAGTATCTGAGCCTCAGAGAGTTGCAGAGGTCGTAACCCAACCCAATGGACCTCACAGCACCTTCCAACGCTTCCCTTGAATCCATGCCCTTCAATGAAGCCATGTTATGTTCCCTTTTTCTTTGTTTGTTTTTCACCCGTTCATCACCAAATCAAGTTCTGGGTATAGCCAGAACTGAACAACCGAAAAAGGAGGAAAGAAAGTGTTTTTTTTCTTTCTTATTTGTCTTTCTCGAAAAGTTTACGAGCAAATTCCATGGAGAGAGCAAAGTTTTCTGGAACGAAGAAAAGGAATGCTGCGGTCTTAACGAGAGAAGAGTCGAACTAGAAGAAGGGGTCTACTCTACCGTGAAGAAGGTTCATAATAATAATAATAATATTATTATTATTATTATAATTTTTCAATAATGTGTGCTTTCCAGAACATGATTGTGTTAGAATTTAGAATGCGGGTCAAATAAGTCAGGTTTCCGGAGTTTCAAACTCTGATGTTTTTCTTAGCACGATTGCTAGTGAAGTTGGCAAGGGCTCCCTTAACTTAATCACAATCACAGGTCTCGGGTTCAAGCAATCGAAAGGAAAAGTTCATTATTCAAGCAACCTTATTTAATTAGAGTAAAATTGCTTTAATGCGAGAATATCTGTGGTTTTGATCAAAATTATAATATTTTATATTTTTATTGGTCAAAATCACTTTTTTGACCCCGCCTAGAGTATTTTACGGAAAGCCAACAAGAAATTTCATTAATAATTAGTCATTTTGATTCTTTAGAGTAACTCGATGAATTTAGTAAATTTTTTAAAAAGGCTCTAATGAACATAGATGGGATCTATCCAATTTTTATAGTATGATGGTTGGCTACTTATAGACTAGCGGTAGTCTATACCATAAGAAAATTACTAAATGATATTAATTTTTATCAATATGATTAATATGATTTGATATAGATATGATATGATGTTAATATCATGAAGTAACTATTTTTAGGTTTCAAACAATCTTTTTTCTTAAATAAAAAAATTATTGAAATAATATTGAAATGACATATTTTAGATTTTTTAGACCCAAATAAGTTATATCATATCTCATGATAGTTTTTGATAGTTATAATAATAAAAATTAATATTATCTTATAATTTGTTAATAATAAAGACTAATTTAGCATTATTAGGAGGACCTAAACTAATATTTTTTTATATGTAAGGACTTAAAGTAAATATTTTTTAGTGTAAAAGGTAAAATCAAAATTTAGAATATACGTAGAGATCAAAAAATAGTTTTAACTTTTTTTTTTTATGCCAGCGATGGGAATGGGATTGTCCTATGTTTTAATTGTTTTATTACTTATGTTGTTTTACAACTAGTTGAGTAATTTAATATAAAAAATAAATAGTTGAGTAATTTGAAAATTATGATCATATGATGAAGAATAATCTATATAGTTATAAAATATAGATTAGAGTATTGGCAGCACGGGCCTTACTAAAGACCCTGGCCTCCTGTAAGGGTTGGTACGCCATTTTTTTATTTATGTTTTCCTAGTTTCTAGATAAAGTCAAAGCTTGAGGGCTGCTACTTCTGCGACTCATGATCACATGCACTGTCATGGTGGCACAATTCATTCCTTGTCAAAATAAATTGGCTCGTTTGTCAGCACCTTGTGCATTTAAATTTTCCTTTGAGCGATGGCAGCAGGGAGGCACAAAATCGTGAGGCATATATGATACATATAAAAAAAATGAAAAAAAGATAAAAATATTATATTTCATTCGACGACTCGAGCAAAGGTAATAAAAGTAAAAAAACTTGAAAATAAAATAGAAAATCAAAATCTCGCATCTCTCACCTCTTTCGAGAACCAACCTTCACAATAGCCAAAGGTTTGTAAAGGTTTGCATATCATTATTCTTTTTATCTAGGTTCTCAATTTTTTTCACCAAATTATTTAAATATTAATCAATATCTTATATTTTTGGATGAGTCAAAGGATATTATAAACATATTAGAAAAGTTTTGACGGTCTGAAAATCACTGGTTTCTATTGACATTCTAAATGCCTTTGATTTGGTTGATAGTGACTACCAAACTTTTTATTAATGGTGTAGCTACTCTTCTTGTATCAGTTATTCATATTCTTGTATATTTTTTCATCATGTTTATGTTTACCAGTATATTATATATAATTACCAATATTTTTTTACAAATTTACTAATATTTTGGATAAAGTTGCCAGTATATTGTATAAAGTTACTAGCATTTTCAGCCAACATTTCATTAAAAGTTGCTGGCAATTTATAAATTCTTTTAAATCAAATTTTATGAAATATAAGATATATGAAATTATTAAATTAATTTATTTAGGTGCCATTGGTCAATACTTATTAGCAAAATTAGAGAAGTAAAAAAATTATACAAATATTTTTTCAAAAAGTTACCATTATATTATATAGAATTACTAATATTTTCAACAAAATTACCGGCATTTTGAGCAAAGTTGCTAATATATTGTATAGAGTTACTAATATTTTCAGCAAAGTTACCAGCATATTGCAAAGAGTTACCAGCATTTTCATGCTAATAACTCCTTACAATATGGTATTAACTTTCTGGAAAGCTTTCTATTTGTATTTTTATTTTATCTCTAATTTGGCAAATAAGTATTGACTAAGGGTACCTAAATGAATAAATTTAATATTTCCCTATATTTTATACTTCATAAAATTTGATTTTAAATAACTTATAAATCACTAGCAATTTTTCATGAAATATTAGTAACTCTATAAAATACACTAGTAACTTTGTCAAAAACATTGGGAACTCTATACAATACGCTAGTGACTTTCTAGAAAGCTTGACAATTGTATAATTTTGTTCTTTTCTAATTTTACTAACAACTATTGACCAAGGGCATCTAAATGAATAAATTTAATATTTCCTTGTATCTTATTCTTCATAAAATTTATTTTAAAGAACTCATAATTTACTAGTAACTTTTCAAAAAATACTGATAACTTTACTAAAAATACTGGTAAATTTACATAATATACTGATAACTTTACCTAAAATACTGGTAACTTTTTGAAAATACTGGTAACTCTATACAATACGCTGGTAAACACGAGAAAAAATTTACAAGATCATGAATAATTGGTAGAAAGAAAGTAGCTACACCATTAATAAAAAGCTTGGTGCTTATTCTCCACCAAATCAAAGGGAGTTTGAAATGTCAATAAAGAACATGATTAATGATTTTCAAAGCGGCAAAGTTTTCCTAGCATACTTGCAGTACTCTTTGGCTCATCCAAAAGTATAAGACACCGACAAATGCTTAGATAATCTAGTGAAAGAGACAGAATATGGACAAAAAGAACAATGATTAATACAAATCTTTAGACATTAAGAGGGTTGGTTTTGGGGGGAAGCGGAAGATATAGAGTTTTGGTTTTTTGTTTCTTTTTTAATTTTTTTTACTTTTATTATCTTTACACAAGTCACCATATAAAATACAACATTTTTGTTTTTTTTTTCGCTATTTACGTATACATTGCGATTTTGTGCATCTCCCTATCATTGCTCTTTTTCTTTTGGCATAGATCGTTGGAAATTTGATTTTCTAGCCAGGGACTTTGGAGGTGGGATTTAAACCAGGGTATTAACTTGTTACAGCAGCCATTAAGCGACTTGTGCTTGTGTTTGATGAAGTTTTGCGAAGGCATTTACGTGATAGTATTCGGACATTAATTTTTTATAATAATAATATAATAATATAAAGAATATAAAAGATAATAATAAAAGTTAAATATTTTATAATATAATAATATATAATTAATTGTCTGTATAAAATTTTTTATACTAATAATATATTAAATTAATTTTTTATTATATAAAACTTTGTTGAGCAAAAAATTTGGTCCAATTAAGATTCAGGACATCCTCCAAACTCAATGGATACTTATTGAGATACAAACAATAATTTTTCATTTTGATTGTAATGATTAAAAATAAAAATGGATGTGTATAAACTTATGTTATTAATAAATATAAAGTTCTAATTGATGTATTGTATATTTATTTAAAATTTAATTTTGATATATTATTAGTGTAAAAATATTTCATACAAATATCCAATCATAAATTACTACATCAATAAAAATATTTGACTGTAACTCCGTCATCTCAAAAATCTCATATATAGTGACATATAATTGGATGACAGTTTAAAACTATCTTATACTAATAGTATATCAAAATTTATCTCATTTATTAGCATCAAATTTTTTATTTCATTTGTAATCATTAATTATATATTAGTGATATTATTTATTTTATGAAGCCACCTCAGTAATTCAACTTATACAGCTTTAGAATTAACAAAGCCAATGAGAGTTACCTCACCCACTCACCCTTCATCTCGTGTATCGTTATAATTTGGATTTAATTCCTAAATTTTTCTAACGGAAATAAACCTCCCCTCAACCTAAACTTTTGTTGATAACAAAAAAAAAGAAAAACAACTATCGAGTTTAAGTGATGGCAATTCTCACTTTCTCACCAGAAGAAATCTTAATTTACAGGATTTTAGTCCTTAAATTTTTACTATAGCATTAAATATAAATGCATCGCATTTTTAGCAATATGAGTCATTAATATATCCAATTTTAACTATATTTTTAATCCTACAACTGGTGCAATACATACTTAATAATACAATATCGTCAGGTGTTCTGCCGCACTTGCTCAATGCTTATTTTAGTTGTATTCTGTGGCAAATGCTACTCGAGGTGCCAAATATATTGATGTTTATTTAACATTATTTAAAATACTTGAAATTTATCACTTTTTTTTTTCCATTTTTCTTTCTACCATACTGGTGAAAAACTGAAACGTCGTACATGTCTCTATAATTTGTGGATGGCAAAGTCTATGATACAACAACTAGTAACTAGTAAGTGATATTTTCTGCTCTCTTAAATTCTGGCAAAAAAAATTGTCATAGTCTTGGCCATGTCTAGAATCTTGACACTCAATATTCCAATTTTTTCGGTTAAAGGGATCCTCTCAATAATCCAAAATCTTGTATGCAGCTAAAAATCATTGAATGACAACATTTGGGACCATTATACCAAAACAGTAATAGATCAAGGTTCCGACATATTCCCAGTATATTTACAAATTTCAGATAATGTTGCAACCTACGTTACATGCATACACGATCATATTACCTCCTTTTCAAGTTTCAAAACCGCCATGAAAGCTTCTTGAGGCACATCAACTTTACCAATAGACTTCATCCTTTTCTTTCCTTCAGCCTGGTTGGAGAAAGATAACAATAACATTATGGACAATCTATGGTAAAATTCGGAACGAAAATATCAACTCGCATGTAATCAATTTCACATTTCCACTGTTAATGCAAATAAAACCATTTTCTTTGTTAAAGCAAAGAATACAATTGATGCTCACACAATTACCAACAAAAACCTATTTCACTGTAAAATACGGATTTACATAACTTGACAGCCATCTTAATACATAATACAAAATATCAAATTATACTGGGCCGTACCTGCTTCTTAAGCAACTTCTTTTTCCTCGAAATGTCCCCACCTAGAAGAATGACATCAAAAGAGGAAATTTGTCAAGAAGCAAACCCGGGAACCAGAACATAGGGCAAAGGAATTAGAGTGAAAAGGAACTCGGTGGTTATATAAAATATTGTTCATAGTTTCTAAATATCTACATGGGAGAAGGGATGTTCGTTTTTAAAATGGAGAACCACAGGGACGGGGAATCTTTCCAACACATGGGGAAAAACTGAAAATGTTAAAGACACAAGACAGAATCAAAATTCACAACTCAAATACTATTTAAGCCTCCTTCTTAAAATAATAGTTTTCAATTATAGTTGAGAAAGTTTATGCAAAACCAACCAGGTTTGCCACTTTTCTTACCATAGCATTTGGCTAACACATCCTTCCTTATTGCAGATAAAGCTTCACTAGCAATCACTTTTGATCCTATGCATGCCTAGAACAGAGGTACAGTTCATATGTTATTGTGGTTAGTCTAATGACAAAACAAAATTAAATCAATTTTTTTACCAAATAATAATACTAATAATAAATAAAGCAACTCTTCATAATTGTATCAGAGGGGGAGAAAGAGAAAGTAAACAATTAAATGAAAGTCAAAGCATATAAAGCAGAAAATTAGAAAAGATAAAAAATATATTAAATTTCATAATAAATTAACATGAAAAGAGTACCCAATTCTTACTTGAATTGGTATTTTAAACATTTGCCGTGGTATGAGCTCCTTCAGCTTTTGAGTCAAAGCCCTTCCCACCGAATATGCCTGAAATACAAACCCTGTTAATTTTCCGATAATTTATTGACATCAAATTATAAGCATAAAATATGTAACTCTGCAAATAGCAAAAGGGTCACCAATAATCGCATGAGCATTAGCCGATTAAACACTTTTGGGTCCAGGGTTCTATATGTCAAGGACCAACTATGCCAAACACTTAAGCAAGCTATTAGTTTGGGTCCCCCACCTCTTTCCCTCTAACACATATCAGCGCTTTGGCTTAGAGCGTGGACAATCACAGGCCCACTTTTTCACACTGAAATTCAACTTAACTATGAAGCATGGGAGGAGCAAGGATTGAACTCCTCACTATTTCATCATAAAGTCTCTAATAACATGTCAAAAACTAACTCAAAAGCTTAAGTTATTCGATGGGGGATCATAATTTTTTTATATCTCTAATAACAAAATAAGAATTGCTTGTCTGACCAACTGTTCTGGTTACTGAATGTATTCTTTAAACATGTAATGTAGAAATTTATCTTACATTTCTCTTCCATCCAAATGACCAGACAACAGTCTCATTCAGCAGATTTAGACCTTCCAAATTTACTTTATAGGATTACTTGTATTCTTTTTCAATGCTTGAAGACATGCATTTAAACAACTGCAGTTCAGCTAATGAATGCTTTACCAGATTTGTTTAAAAAAATAAATAAATAAATAAAGATGATGAAATAAACACATTGAATTCTGGTTTTCCCAACCCAATATGATTCCTTAATACATCCACAAATCCACAAGCAATTTATATTAATAAACAGCTTCTAGAGGACCATATATTTATTTCCAAATCATATATAGACTACAAGATTACCTTATCTTTGTGCACAATCGTAGCCAATGGCTCCACACAATCACCATTTATCAGTATGTCAAGTTTAATTAAATCACTTTCTTTGTACCTGAGAATTAAAGAACAGAAAGTATTAGAACATACAGAGTTCCTTGGAAAGACAGCCTTCTCACACTGACTATATGATTTCATCAAACAAAAGAAAAGGATAGCTTTAAAGTTTAAAATTATAAATACAAGTATTATGTGCTTCAAATTTAAAAAGCATACTCTTCTAGTACAGAGTACAAGGTATAGGCAAAATTATATTTTACAACTAAGTGACATAAAAGATGATGCAGTCTTAAACAACGAGTTGGAAGGAGAATATTTTAAATTTGAGAATGTGGAGAGAAGCTGTGGAATAAAAGGGTTTTCTGTTAAAGCAAGATGAAGAATATAGTATGCAAGTCTAGTAAGACAGTAATGTTTTGTAGGTAAAAATTGGCGATCAAACCATAGTTGCACAGTTCAAGATTGAAGTTGGATGGATTAAATGGAGAAATGCTTCATATCAAATTTGTAATCACAAAGTGCTTGTCAAACAATAGGGAAAATTCTACTAAACAGCTATAGGAACCTCTATGGGTAGTGAATGTTGGACAATGAAGTGCCAATAAGAGCAAAAAACTAAGTGCAGCATAGATGACAATAACGAGGTCGATAAGTGGACATACAAGAACCAGAAGACAAGGAATGGAGGTATTAAGGAGAAAGTTGGAATAGAACATTTTGAGGATAAGACAAGACAATTGCCTAAGGTGATTTGGTCAAGTGAAAAGAAAACATTTATAGAGGCTCCAATGAGAAAAGTGGATCAAATAGAAGATAATAATCCAAAAAGGAGTAGAGGATTTTTACACCATATGATCAGAGACTTTTACAATAGTCAACAGTAAATTGTAATCCAACAGAATCCCTCATGACTTTTTTTTTTTGATAAAAGAAGAAATATTATTAACAGAATCCCTTATGACTATTATCCATAAACTATGCTTTCAGAGACATTTACCCGATAAAGTTATACTCCATACTAGCATAACCCTTACTTCTTGACTTTAACTGGTCAAAGAAATCACCAACCATCTACAAAGTTGATATTGAAGGAGATTCAGACACTTGAAAGCAAAAACTTGTCAAATGGAGGCACGAGTTTATAGGGTAAACTGACGAGAACTAATGCAAGAGAATACCTCCGCTAGTGGTATTTCATAAATGATTGATGCTCTATTTTCAGTGATAAATTTCATTTCTTTGAACTGCCCTCTTCTGTCTTGTCCCAGTTCCATAAGTGACCCAATGTAATCCTTCGGTGTAAGCATCTCAATCTGTACACATTACTTCCAAGTTAAAAATTTGATAAAAGAATTTACAGTACTTGTAAATTAATATGTTTTTGCCAGAACTGCTTTGATTCTTGAACAAAGTGAACAATAAACACCACAAAGCACAAGAAATAACCTTTACAAATGGCTCCTCAATTGATTTCCTTTTACCCGCTTCAGGAAGTAAAGATGGATTCGAGCATTCAACCTTCAAACAGTTTGTGATTTTGACAAAATGATGGTGTTAATATGACAAATATTTAAAAATATGACGAAATTTTGGTTTTAATGAATAGTTCACCAACAGAAAGTATTACATAGGAATGGAGCTTAGGAATGAGAAGAAATTACAGTATCACCATTTACACAGTTCACTCTGTAAACAACACTTGGAGCAGTAGTTATCAGGCTCAAATTGTATTCTCTCTCAAGTCTTTCCTGTAAAGTAAAGACCTTGTAAAGAGAAGACTAGGTTTCCAAAGTTACTCCATATTTCAAACTATATTTCAAGGAACAGTGTCATATACGAACATTCAAGCATATCCTATGAAAGTCAAAGAGCATATGCTTTGACAAAAATCCAACCTGAACAATTTCCATGTGGAGAAGACCCAGAAACCCACATCTAAAGCCAAATCCCATGGCACTTGAGGTCTCAGGTTCAAACTGGAAACCAGAAAAGAAGATTGTGTCTTCAAATAAGCCACAACTTACAAATGTTATCATATACAGGAACAACAAATTATGTTCCTTGCCAAAAGTTTAGAAACAAAAGAAGCACTATTTTCTATCATATCAGTATAAGGCCACCTTCAGTGCAGCATCATTAAGTTGTAGCTTCTCAAGAGCATCACGTAGCTCAGGAAATCTGCGAACAGAACAAAAATAAGAAAACGATTAATTCCAGAGATACTCGAGGGTAACTGTAGAAGTCTCAAGAAAAAAAGAAAGAAAGGAAACCGGAAAAGATAAATAAATAAATAAATAAAAGAGAAACAATAGATCAATACTGGTCAGCGTCAACAGGAAACAGGCCACAGAACACCATAGGAGTGGCTTCCTCATATCCAGGGAGTGAATCATCCGCCTTTCTACCATAGTGAGTAATCGTGTCACCCACTCTGGCATCAGCTACTGTTCTTATTGATGCAGATAGGTAGCCCACCTATTAAAGCACAACACAAGATATCAAAGTTCAGAATGAATAAAAAATGTTTATGACTGCAAAATGAATTCTATTGAACAGATTTGTCATGCTAGCAAAAGTAATGTGCAGACAGCACAGACAGACACAGACATGCATAGGAGAAACAATACATCAATGTTATCTATTCATATTTATTATGTCACTATTTTAAGTGATTTATCTGTTATCAGTTTGCATGCTTCATAGCATGTGCACATATGACTAGATGGAAAGAAAGGATAGAAGAACCAATATACTATCAGAAATAATGAAATACATTAACCTGCTAATTAAATCGATCAGAACTATTACTTTACCTCACCAGCATATAATTCTTCAACTTGTTGTTGATTGGGAGACAAAACTCCAATTTCATCAGCAAAATAATCCTATAGTTTAATAATCACATTAGTTCGGAGGAAAATAGAAGCCACGACAACAACCAAGCAGTCACATTGACGATTTAATGAACGAAAATATGAATAGGCAACTATAAGGACAGTTCATCCTACCAAACTAAACTATGGTAGCAAAGGCAGGGGATCATTAAGAAGTAAAGTACTTTACCTTCTCACTAGCCATAAAATAAACCCTGTCACCTTTCTTTATAGTCCCATCCACAACCCGAAAGTATACAATAACACCTCTATATGGATCGTAGTAACTGCACGAAGATTTGATGAAACAATATATTTGAGTACCTGAGTGATCAATAATACATGTACAATACCATACTCACTAAAGGAATTTTATGCATGTGAATACTCCACTTCTGTAAGGAAGTCATTGCATTATACTATATGCCAGCTAAACTCTAGACACACTTTGCATGCCAGCTTGATGCATAAAGTGAAGATCCTTGAACATACAGCAAGCTAGGTACAAAACAGAAAAACATGGCAAAGGAATTAGCTAAAATAGAATCGGATCTTGGGTATGGAAACTTAATCCTCGAACTTAAATAAGCCAACCATGTCTCAGTTGAAGTGTCAATGTCATCATTTTTAGATATATGGACTTTACCAAATTTAATTCATATTGTCAATGTCATCCAAATCTTAAATGATAAATCATGTAATTCCATGGTATATTGGCACCATAAAGTCATTTTTGTCATCATCAAATGGAGTCGTTTAATAACATTTGCAAAAAGCAAAGAGTACCTATCAAATATTAAAGCTCTCAATGGCCTTTTAGATGTATCAGCAGGTGGGGGAATTCTTGCAACAATTGCATTGAGGATATCAATTATACCTACTCCTTCCTACACAAGAATGTAAATTAATTATGTTCTAATAATAATAATAGTATATACATGAAGTATCATGATAATATAAAATCTAAAGTCATAAACCATACAAAAGCACAAGACACAAAAGAACAATAACTAACCTTTGCAGAGCATAGAATCGCGTGGCTACAATCCAGACCTACAACCTACAAGAAATCAGTTCAACTTAGAAATCTCCTTATAAATATCGTAAGCATGATTCAAGAAATTCATAAATACAGAATAGAGAAACAGGCAATGCTCATGCAAGGAAGCCCCAGTAAAGATATTCTTAAATTTCAAAATTCCTGATGCATAAATATAACCACTCCAATTATGAGTAATTAAATTAGGACATGTCAGATTTTAGAATGTTGAATGGAAACAAACTTAAATTGAGAAGCATCATGTCTCTCTTCCCTTCAAGCAGAAAAATTAAGAGGATGACGAGAAATAAGTTGACAAACAAACCTCTTCAATCTCCTTGATAACTCGATCTGGTTCTGCACCTGGAAGATCTATTTTGTTCAAAACCTGTTACAGAATATCTAGCATTATTAAACATGACATATTATTTCATAAATTTGTTCCTCAAGAAAAGTAAAGGAGGGGGGGGGGGGGGAAGCAGACAGATAGGAGAACAAATATCCACAATTTGAAAAGGCAAAATTCCATGCCACAAAAGAACACAACTGTTTTGTCCCATCGATTTCACAGATAGTCTTACAGATCAATTGCACAGAACTAGAAATTTTTGTGGGTGTGAAGATGTGGCACTGGCCTTTTTTGGGGGGAAAATACACTTGAGTTTGTTAATGTCAAATAACTTCAAAAAGAACATTGATAGAGGATACTGAGTTTGTCAATAAATTAATATAAAACCTAAATATAAGAAAAGTCAAAATTAGAATGGCATACTTACAGGGATAATTTCTAGGTTGTTTTCCAAAGCCAAATAAACATTAGCTAGTGTTTGTGCTTCAACTCCCTGTGATTTGGAAACTAATTTCAGTGACAAAGCAGAAACTGGCTAAGCAGACCACCCTTGCATGATAAAGGCCAAGCAACCACAAAGCAGAGAAGAGAATAAAAGACAAAGAGATTCACCTGAGAAGCATCTACTACGAGAAGAGCACCCTCGCATGCAGCAAGTGACCGAGAAACCTAGCCATAGATGAGTAGTTATAATCGTATTATTATACTAATAGGGTTTTGACTAGTGAGGGGATTTTACTTCAACCTCCCACCCCCCAAAAACCAAAAAGAAAAAAAAAAAGAAAAAACCCTCAAAATGATAAATAAACAAATAAATAATGTTCCAGGGGAGGTGGAATTTAATATAGGTAACAACCTGTAATACATGAACTCAATTGTGTAAACTGACACAGTGAAATATAATGCAGAAAGGCCAAATAATATGTTTGAAAATGCAATTGATTTAATGGACTTTTTTAGCAGCTTTTGTCCTCAAGATTAGCTAAAATTTTTAAGAACCAAAGACTAATGACTTTTACAGAATGGCTTCTAAGTGGTAACGGAAGATGAAAGACGAGTGGGTGAGAGGTGAAATAGAATACCAACCATATTTGTTGATTTTTCTCTGTTTTTTTGTTTCCAGTATACAAAAAGCAATTTAGTGTAAACAATTTATTTTCAATAGCATGCTATTTGTGCCTAGAAACTTTTTTGAATTACTACTTGACAACATAGACAAGAGGCTGTAGTTTCTTCATTCCAAGTACATATATAGGTGTTACATCTAATTGCAGCTCTAAGTTTGAAGCCGGGAGAAATAAACTGAGAGAAGACTGCTGCAACAAGATAAAGATATAATACAGTATCTTTTACAACATTCACATACCTCATACGAGAAGTCGACATGCCCCGGAGTATCAATCAGATTTAAGCAATATGGTTCATTCTCAAACACATAACGCATTCGAGCTGCCTGCCATGATCAAAATTAGTTATATGCTTTCTCGCACATTACACAGATCTTAATTTCCAAAACGTACTTGAAAATTATATTTTCCAAAATACAATAGAGAAGGGCATCCATCTCTAACCTAAGATATACTATTTAAGAACGTCATAATAAATTTTCTATACCAATTTATCACATTTTCACGTGAAAGATTGCGAGAATCAAGGAGGCGCGTCGTTATGTACCACAAAGGCATCATTTATCCTTTTATTTATGGAAGAGAGAGAGAGAGTGAGAGAGAATGAGCATAACCATATATAATTGTAATTCTAAAATCATGAGGAATTCAAATATGATAATAGCTGTTAGAGTATCTGGAGCTGTATAAGCTAGCACAGCTTCAGCAACTGTCATGTGGCGTTAGTTAGTGACAGCTGTAATCCGTTACAGTTGGTTATTTTCTGTTAGTAGCTGTTAGAGATTAGTAACTGCTCATTGTATTAGACACACACACACACACACACACACAAACACACACACACACATATATATATATATATTCATCTGCAATCTCTCAGACTTGATTGAGATTCAATTTGACACAAAACAAAGACTTTTTCAGTTCCCCATAAACTCAAATTCTCCCTACTACTTTCCTTGCACTCTCTCAGATTTTCTCATACTTTCTCTCTAGTTACTGAAACCTAACAACTGCGATATTAATATTCACCTGGAGCTTAATAGTGATGCCTCTTTCTCTCTCGAGGTCCATGTTATCGAGAAACTGGTCCTTCATCTCGCGCTGATGCACGGTGCCAGTGACCTGAAGCAATTTATCAGCTAAGGTAGATTTCCCGTGGTCAATATGAGCAATGATGCAGAAGTTCCTTATATTCGACACCGGCACCTTCAAAAAACCACGAACCGAAAAAAAAAAAAAAAAGCTTCTCACTAAGTTCCTTTGAAGCGTAAATTTAACAGTGCGAGATGAAAGAGTAGGAAGGAACCTTCGAGAGACGGTCCTGGCCGGCTTTGGCGACGGATTCGACGTCGGACAGAGTGCCAGTGCCCGAAGCTGCCTGACAGGAGACGGCGGAGCCGCCGCGACGAACGTCGGAGGAGGAGGCATGTAGAGAGCGAAAGGAGAAGGAAGGTTTAGAATAGAGAGAATGCGATGATGAGTGGAATCTGGTAGTAGTGGTTGTTGGTGGCGCGTGGAGAAGTTGAGTTTTAACGGATAAGAGAAGAGACCCGCGACAAATTTCCACGGCCATTGAACTCGGGTGCTCTCTCTCTCTCTCTCTCTTTCTCTACAGTGCTGTGGACGGGAGTTTACAGCCTTGGGTTCACTTTGTCAACGTGCGCGCGGGTGGACCCACTGCTTGTTGATGTGGACTAGAATTGGGCCTATTGGGCTGGGCTTGTTTTAAACCAGTTATCAATTTGGGCTCCGTTAAATACATGGAAGTTACCAAATATGGCCTACAGTTTGGGCCCGACGAAGCACGTAAGCCCGTTTAGCCTGGTAGTTTATTTCTCAATGCGGGTCTAGTTTGTATGTGGCTTATCGTTTGAAATTTTCTAAACTATAATTGGAATAAATAAAAGTTTCCCCCTTATATTTTTACTCAAACTATGATTTTGTGATTTCAAACGGTAATCTAAACACACTATACATGTGATGTGACGACTCAGCTGAAGACAAGTATAGCATACGTTTAGAGTGGGCTGTTTAATTTTGGACTCAAAAACAAAGGGAAAAAAAAAAAAAGTTTTTTTAAGCTTCTTTTAGATAAATAAAGTAAGCTGATTGGAACACTCTATTGCTTATGGCAAGTTTTAAAGCTTAGCTGTAAAAGCTAATTTCTTTTTTATTTTTTTTTATGAGAACTTGTGAAATATAGTAAATCAAAGAGGGGAAAAAAAAAGAGAGGAATGAATAATGGAGAGTTTGGGTAACTCATTTGATCAGTGTGCGCCATTCAACCCTTTAAACTTAGTTGCTTTACATGGAAAGAAAAACTATTCACTTTGATAACTACTTTAGATGTCGCATCATTTAATGTGTTATATGCAACTCTAAAAATGCATCTTCTCTGGGATGTTGTTACATATTTTAGAAGGTTTTTTTTTTTTTTTTTCACGTAAGCAAGATACAACCATCTTTCATGTTACTGCGCCTTCAGGCATGTGTTGTGTTCAGTATATGAGCGTGCATGTCTGAGTGAATGTGTGCCTGGCTTGTAGAGTGGTAGTGCCACTGTGCATACTGCCATCCTATTCCTTCGTCTTGTCAATTGCTTGCTGCTCCTTCTGCCTCTTCCTCTGCATTGTACCCCTCACTTGTTTCCTGTTCCCAACCCGCGCCCACCATCTTCTTCCACTACTTGTTCTTTGTTCCTTTATTTTACAAGGTAGGTAGGAATTTGCTCCTTTGCCAACCTCCATACTTGAATGGCGTGTAATGCTTTGTTTTGTTGCTCTTGATTATTTCACGTCTTTCAAAATGAACAGCATCCTCTGGCAGTGATTGTAGTTGAGTCCACTACTCGATATGGTGCGTGTGCTCATGATTATTGTGCAATTTTTTTTTTCTTTTTTGTTTTAAAAAAGCAATTTATAAATAAAATTTAATGATGAAAATATTTAGAAAGTTATTCTTATTTTTGAAATTTTACATTAAGTTGACAACATTAGTCATTAACAGCTTAAAATCAATATTCTTTAACAAAACATAAGAAGTTGAATAAAGAAAAAAATTTAATTTATATGCACTGACAGTATAAAATAATTTTATATTATCAACTAATAAAAATATAAAAAAATATTAAATTATAGTAGATCCCTTGTCATAGTAAATAATTACTTAATATAATTTAATATTTTTTTATATTTTTATTGGATGAGAATGTAAAATTATTTTATATTTCTAGAAAGAAAACTTGCTTAAACTTTTATCCAATAAATTCGAAACAATAGCCTCTAATATTTAACCGAATGAATAGAAAGAAAACCTAAAATCCACTAATAGCACATGAAATGAAAAATGATTATCACAGTACGTATGATAGTTTTTGTTTTTTTTTTTTTTTGGTAAATACGTGTGATCTTTTAAATTGTCCAAATTTTTTTTAAAAAAAAAAAAGTCCAATATCAGAATTAGAATTACTGTTCCACAGCAATGAGACAGATAAAACGACAACAAATTGATTTTCCTGATTTTTCCCTGACCAAATATTGTAATAAATCAATGTAAAACAAATCCAAGGTTTTACTGAGGAAATAAAAGCCGAGAGACACCATCACATTCACACCAACAAAACCTGCCACATTCAGGTTCACAGCACTGCTGGATCGCCCAACACTTAAACAGCCCACTATTCTTTTTCTCCTTCTGATATGAGATATCAGTTTCACTACTTTTGTCCTATTTTCCTGGTTTTTCATTTAAATTGAGTGTGTAGCATATGTCTATTGAAGAGTGAATAAGATGCTTCTCTTCCCTGTCAGGTTCCATTTTTTCTCTTTATCTTTATTAAATTGCCGCAGCACAACATGCATGGATAGGTATCAGTCTCGCACGCCAAAACGGTTCATATTACGTGCCCAAATTTATTGCTTTGTCCCGTTATTTCCTACTTGGTATTGTTCAAAAGAAGCAAAAAGGACACACCGTTGTATTATTGTTATTCTGCTTTTTTGAAAACTTCGTTTACAGAGTGACAAAGAAAGAACATGAATCAAGGAAACACACAACTCTTTTCTTTCCTGCGCTTTTATCTTCTTTTTATGCTCTACTCTCTGCAAAAGTGAAAACACCCCATTTGAATGCATACCACAGAGAGAAAGAGAAAGAGATGGGTCCTCTCTGTGGGAACTTTTCTTTCTTGCTCAACAGGCAAAACATCTCTTTTTGATCTCACCAACCAAAAATGTATGTTCATTCAATTCTAATATTATCCATCTTTGACTGTATGTACAGTTATTCACCCCCACCACCCCGGTCAAATTTGAATCCCTTCATATGCATATATGCACATGCATTTCCCTATTCCCTATACACCATCCTACAAAACCCACAATCTTCCACAACCAAAGTGATCTAAAAGAATATCTCATCACATGCCTTGTGATGCATTACATGTACAATCTATTGTGACAACCTCTACCTCTCAATAATAAAACGAAAAAGCATCCTCACATTGTGCATCATTCCACCATCCAATTTGCAATGGCTATGAGAAAAATTTAGCCATAAAGAAGCAAGGCCTCCTTTCCAATCTTGGATTTAATTTTAACACCAACATCTCTGATTAAACTTTAAATCACCGATGTTTGCAGCATTCACTGATACATATCCTGGAGCTAAGGTGTCACCATGCCAAATTTGGTCCTGTTTGATTCCCATCGTCTTTCTCTTCAGGCACGGCATTTGTCCTCTACAAAGATTCTGTGTATGAAATCCCTAAACCTTTTGGCGTATAGCTTTGGATCAACGGCTGAGATGGAGGTGGGATCCACTTGCAGTGACTTGTATGCATGCTCTAGCTTTTTGCTAATATCGTAATCTTGGAGAATGTCAATGATACCAAAGTAGAGGATTACATCAGAGATCTCACCACTGCTCTCTGGAGGGGTAGAATTGCTACCTCCACTGCCTGTGTGCTGATCCAATCTAGCTTTACATACTCTCTGCGCTCTGGCAGGCATGTTTGATCCCAGCCGGATTAGAGGTCCCCTGGAATATCAAGAATCACCACAAATTACGGGAAAATCAGAATTCAAATCACATATTTGCATAGGAAGGATGTAAACTAACCTATCAGGAAGAGAGCCCAAGAGAAACAAGATGACTAAAATAATAGGTTAATTTTGCTATAGGTAATTACTGATTTCCTCTGTTGACTAGACCAGATATCCAAAGTGTAAAACTTGTAAAGATGGAACTATATTTTAGAAAAAATAAGGAAAAAAGATGCATATATATATGTGTGTGTTAACAAAATGGCAATATTTATGTTACTGGTATATCTACTAAGCTTTTAAGTCCTAGCAACCACCACTGCTCCATCAATATCACTGCCAACTAACAACTGGCTTTACAAGGAAGGTTTTACCCTAATTAGAACGATAGAAATGACTCCACCAGTATTTGTTGTCAATAAAACAGCCTCCAGTTTTGCAATCACAGGTCAAGTCATTTTCGGTCCATCTCGGCCAACAGAATCATATTCATAAAAGGAGATCCCTAAGTTGTCCAGTACTAAATCACAGATGAAAAGGACTGTAGGAGACAAATATAATGCTCAGTCATCCGCCCTTGCTTTGTTTCCTCTTGCCTATTTGGATGCGCATGTGCCATATTGATGTTCTAAGACGCATGCAATTTGCTTGTTTGTTTTATGCCCTGGTCCAGACAAACTAAAGTTCAAGGACAGGGCACATGCAAAGAGCTGAAAGCAGTGGCCACCAATGGGTGCACGCAATAGAGACAAAAATGATATATCCCCTACAAATCATCTAGTCATAAAATGTAAGCGACTAAGAATTGTGTGTATCTACACAAATCCAAATTCCCTTAATTGAATTCATTTCTACCCAAAATGCCGGGTTGGAATTTACATAACAGCATAAGCCTGATATTAACATAACTTAATCCAGATTTCTAAGTCCCCAAGCATTGTCTTTTTTCTGGAATATAAATGAAAAATGCGAGGACAATCTTAAAACAGTTCATTTTCATAACTTCATCGCAATTTATCCTACACTTTGAAACAAGGACAATCAGATACAGAGAATAAGAGAAAATGGCATACCGGCCTATGGGTATCCACTTTGTATCCTGCATCTCATTGTTTTGCATGTCTCTCTTGCCTGCCAAAACCATAATCCCACATATGAAAGGGAAAACAAAACTAGGAAATAAGACAACAAATACCTGAACACAACTCATTCTTTGAACCTTTTGTTTCATCAACTAAGCAATCATCACGAAAATGAAGGCCAATTAGAAGACTGTAATCCATTATCCCCTCTGCTTCCAGGAATTCACAGTCTCTATCAAGTTGCCTGAGCAGAAGTCATCAAAACAACAACTCTAAGAACAATTCAAATAATTGTTGAAAATAAAAGCAACATGCAACTTGGCAGCAGATTCTGTACCATCTAAGCTCTTGAAACCAAGATTGTTCCAGGCGAAAGACAAAATTAAGGTCAAGGTCCTTGAGAGTGGTAGTCTCATCAATCTCATCCTGGGGTTTATCCGTTGTACGACCATGAGAAGATCCTTTGAGGTCAAACCGCTTATGTATCCGATACTCCGAACAAAATACATTGCCCATTACTATAAAGCGAGTCTGATTTTTCATAGCATTACACATGTTCATTTCATTGTGACAAGCATTTGGGTAGTATATCTCAGTTGACTGTGAAATTAAATTTGAAATCATACCTTCTGACCTCCAACAGGTTTAACACAATGAACGCCCAGGAATTTCGTTACCAGGGAGTTCTTGTGCTGACAAACATGTTGATAGTAACTTGGAAGCATCCTGATGAGCACCTGAAACGGCCACCAAGTAATTATTACCAGAAAAAGGCATGGTGACCAAAAGCTGAAAGTGAAATTTTACCTCACACACTATAGTTTTTATATCACATTTAACGCATTGGAAGTGTAGCAAGTAGCAACTAACCTTGACTTCAGCCTTCTTCAAGGTCTTGATGATAAACCGGTCATCTTGAGTGAGGTAAAAGAAGCTTCCGCTTTTGCCGGGGGAAGACATCTCTCTAAGAGTGTCATTGCCGCAAATAGCAAGCATGTAATCCGCAGGATCTATGGCAAATAATTCCCTTAGATGTCTAAATACCCAACAAACAAACAAGCACCCACCAAGACACAGACATAATTAGTACACATTTCCAAGGTTTTGCTATGCTTAGAAATCAAAACATGTGAAAAAAAAAAAACCAAAACAAAATAATCAATCAACACAAGAAAATTGACATAGAAAAAACATTTTAACACCTGAACACCATGGGGCAGTAGTCTTTCCACCTGAAATCCACGGACTGATGTGGCGGCGTGAACTTGGACCCTTCCAGCGGGAATCTCGTCCAGAACTTCTCCTTCGGATCAAAATCCCCCTGCCTAAGCTCTCGCAGCTCCGAAGCATGCTTCCCAACAGAGTACCTAAAACAAAAAACCAAATCAACAAAAGACAGTTAGTGAAACTTAAAAACATAGAAAACCAAAGCTAATCAACAGTTATTGAAACCTGCATTGCAATGCAGATTAAGACACCTGATACCCAGTTGAAGATTAAGCATCAAATCATAGTTCTTATGCCCTTTAGACACAGTATGACCAGGTTTCTTCACATCCCCATCAACCAATTCACCACAAGGACCCTTCTGCAAGTTCCCACAACCAAAACCATCACCACCATCAAACTCACTCCCATCCCTATAGAACATAGAAGCCTCCACATTATCCACAATATCACAAATTATATCCCCAGCTTCACCATCAAGCTCCCAAATGCAAATCCTCGGAAAACTCACACTCTTCCCACCACCATCCAAAGAGACCCTCTTCTTCACCACCATCTCAACGCTTCTCCTCCTACTCCTACACCTCTCTTCATCGCTCACAAACTCCTTCCCCCAGTTCCCCGAGCACGTGCTCCCATCTCGCCACGTGAACACGCCTTTACCCTTCGGAACACCGTTCTCCCATTCCCCTTCGTAACGGTTCCCATTCTTCCACACCAAAACACCCTTCCCGCAAATGGAACCGTTCTTCCACTCTCCGATATACTCGTTCCCGTTCTTCCACACGTACCTTCCTTCACCTTCTTGCAAGTTGCGCCTCCACCATCCTTCATAGACGTCACCGTTAGCATAGCGTTTCTCGCCGAAGCCGTGCTTCTTGTCGGCGAGCCATTGGCCTCTGTAGGTGTCGCCGTCGGCGCCGACGAAGGTTCCGGCGCCGTGCATCTTCCCGGCGGCGAACTCGCCTTCGTAGGTGGCTCCCGACGGCCACGTGAAACGCCCCTTGCCGGAGGCTTTTCCGTCGCGCCACTCACCCTGGTATATGCAGCCGTCCGACCAGATGTACTTTCCGGCGCCGTCAGGGACGTTTCCGGTTAGGGTTCCGGCGTAGAGGTCGCCGTTCGGGAGCGATCTGACGACGCCGGAGCCGGCGGTGGAGGCGGAGATGGAGATGGACGGAGTCACGCGCCGCGACCGCGGCTGCCGGCAAGGCGGAACCACCACGATTTCGATGTCATCTTCCTCTTCGTGGTGTTCTTCTTCGGATTTCTTCTTCTTTATAGTGTGGTGTTGTTCGGATAGAGTGAGCAGTGTCTCTTGCATTTTTTTTTTTCGTTTTTGGTGTGCGAGTTTTTTTTTATATTTTTGGTTTTCTGAAGTGTTTACCGGCGGCGGTGGAGCGCCCGAGAGTGAATCCGCGGCGACATTTTCCGGCGGAGAGAGTGGTGGAGGTTCGTTTCAGTGTAGTGTATGATGCAATGATGTTGCTGGTGTTGTTAGCGTTTCCACTTTGCCACTGTTGTTGCTGCTTTGAAAAATGTGTGAGAGAAACAGAGAGAGACAGAAGAGAGAGAAAAGAACAGTGTTTGGGGCAAAGAGAAATAATTTGAGAGAGAGAGAGAGAGAAAGTGTGTGCTGTGCTGATGCCTAGGGAACATTGCTGGCTTCGTTGGAAGAGGAGGGAAAGCAGAGCACTACGTTGTTGGTGTTGTCCTTGGATTTGATTTGATTTCACGACCAAACATGCCGTTAATGCCACGCTTGCTTTGCGTTTTGGTTTGGGTTCCTTGTTTGTATTTTCTTTCCAACATATACCAAATTCCACGTGAATTTTGGCTCTAGCTAGTGATTTTCTCGTTCTCCTATGGCCGCCTTGTTTTTGCTACCTAAAATTCAGTTTGCTCTCTTCATTGGGATCTATGGGAATGAATGTCAATGTGAATTGACGCATTGTAAATGTAATGCGGTGATCTTTATTGAATATATTGTCAACATAAAAAATTTATATTTAATTATATTTTATTATATAAATAAAAATATTTCACTTAATTATTTATTATTTTAAAAATTTTATAAATATAAATATATAATTAAATAATAATATAAAATTCTTCCATATTATAAGTACGTACAAATTAAACTCCTTACTTGTTCCTGCCAGTATTCTAGGTGGAGCGAAAGGGTCAAAATTCTCTAGTCGAAAATTCTATGCAGAGTTGGGTGAATTGGAAGGGTCAGAATTTTTAGATTGAAAGTTGTGTAGAGAGTAAGCAGAGGTGAACATGTTTCAATGATTAAGATGTGGGAGATTTATAATGGATTGATCGGTCAGATATGCTTAATTCACAGTGGCATAATTGACTGATGGGGTGAGTAGAATGTCAAAATTCTCTAGTTGAAAGTACCATGCAGAGTTGGGCGGATTGGAAGGGTTAAAATTTTTTGATCGAAAGTTGTATACAGAGTAAACAAAGCTAAACATGTTCCAATGCTCAAAAGGTGAGAAATTTAGGACGAATCGTCATCAAATATGTTTAATTCATGGTGGCATATTCGATCGCTGGAGTGAGCAAGACGTCTGATTATGAAGGAATTGAATGTGATCATAAATACCGCTCGATTATTAGACATCTAATATTGAGAGGAAGAACTTTCAACCTCCGCCAGATGAGAAATTCTTCATCAATCTTTATCAATTTTATCATATTTTTTATTTTCCAAAATCATTTAATAATATAAGATATGTGTGAAGAAAGAATGGAGGATCAAAGAATTTCTCCTACTGGGGACTGGTTGGATGGAGTCAAAGAACCGTCCTACCCACCTACTATTTTGTATGGTTTTACTTTTTACGGTGATACGTTACCGATATGAGTGCCAATTTGTTTCAAGACTTGAGAGTCTTATCCTCTTCAAAGGTCTAATATGTAATCCAATTTTTTGATAGAAATGAATAAATAATTTTTTTCCGCTTTTTCTAGATATGACAGGTATTTTCTTTATCGCCATGCAATTCAATATGTCGAAGCTCAACTAAGAGAGTTTTTGTTTCTCTGGTGAAGGGCCTCAAATGTAATTTTGACCAAAGTATGGAAAATTTTACTTTCTACAAAAGTAAATTAGAAAGCGCAATTTTTCATCTCTCGATGAAAAAAGCTTCCAGACAAGCATTAATAGCGTGTTTAATTTTAATTTGTTAGAATTGATTTTAGGTAGAATTAATTTTATTGAAGTTAATTTTATTAAAATTAATTTTGAGATAAAATAATTTATATTTGATAATTTTTTTAAAAATAATTCTGATAAAAAGTAAAAAATTTTCACTTCTCTTAAAATTAATTCTAAATACAAGAATTATTTTAATTCCTACAAATCAAATAACATAAAAAAATTAACAAAATCAACGTTGGAGGGTTAAAATCAATTCTAATCCCCCAAAACATAAATCCAAACATGATATAAATATGTACTTGTTTGAGATTTTTTTAACAAAAAATTACTTTTTCTATTTTTTTGCCAAAAAATCATTTTTTTATTGAAAAAAATTAATTTTTCTATATTTGAAAAATTTTTTAAAAATAATCAGAATCTCAAAAAAAAATTATTTTCAATTTTTTTGTAAAAATTGAAAAGAGTAATTTAAAAAAAATTAATTTTTAATTTTTTTTAATTATATATAAAATTTAAACATTAAAATTACTTTTTTAAAAAATTGAAACAAACGCACCCTAAATCTAAATCAATTTTGTGTGAATTGTCAAAATAGCTCTTAATGTAACATTATTATTGGTATCTTCTTTAGTACAAATATTATTGTTGATATCAATTAGAATTAAGTAAATTTAGGAGAAGGTGGGCATCACGTATAATCTCACCCACCAATTCTACGTTATGTTTAGTAATGGTGGTGGCTTGATGGGATGGTTTTCAAATCAAATTTCAATTATTCCCTCAAAAATTATAAAAATTAAGCGTTGATGTCTGAAAAAAAAAATAATTACAGAGATATTGAAATACATATGTAACACACCAAAAAATAGCTCTTAATTTTGGCAAAAAATAAAAAATAAAAAATAAAAAATGTTAGAAAGACCATAATAAAGGAAGATGGTGATGAAACGAAAGAAAAAGGAAGACGATGAACTTTGTACAAAATCTGTATGTAAACTATTTTATGTCAATATCATTACTCCAAATGTATTAAGGTTAGCGAAATCCAGACAAAAAATGGCTCTGTAACGATGGCTCTTGGCAACATTTCCATGTCCTACGAAAAAATTTTATTTGTACTTATTTTGGGGCTTATTTTAAATTCATAGTAAGAAAAAGAAACACAAAATTATTAGTATTAAAAAAATAAAAAAATAATAAATCTGCTGTTTTGTGTCTTTCTTTTTTTATTATAAATTTAAAATAAATTCCAAAATAAGTACAATTAATATGATTCTATCCTACACATTACTGCTACTCCACACAAAAAATTCATTCATCCTCTAAAAAAAAATGAAGAGCTTGTATGAGCAGCATTTTTTCACACGAAACCATGCACGTTTGACAACCTCCACGTTAAATCTGAAGTTGGAATTTCAAATCAACACGTTCATAAAGCACTTAATAAAAATGCTTTCGTATGAATAAGCATTTTTGTTCTGGAATTCATGCGACAGATATATGCTTATTGAAAGAGTTTAACTACAAATTTTTAATATTTCTATTAAAGCACTAAATCAGACTTCATTTGAGCTGCTACTTATATACATTCAATATTAGAGGTGTTCAAATATAATCCAATTCAATCAAAACCATCAAACCAATCCAATCTAAATCGAAAATCAATCAAAACCGCAAAAATTTGGATTCGATTAGATCTTATTTTTCATAAACCGCTTGGATCAGATCAGATTTCGGATTTAATTTTCAAAATCACTTCAATCCAATCCAAACCGAATAATATCATCTAATATAATTTTTTATTTTAAATTTTATACTTTTACTTATAATAATTTTAATTTATCACATAATTTTCTATATTTATATGTCATTTTTATTTAAATATCATGTTATGCATATTATATTAATTATTTTTATTTTTATTTTTATTGATTTATTTTATTAATTTAAGTTATTTTATATTTATAATATTCTATACTTAAGATTTTTTTTTATAAAAAATTGATTAAACTGATCCAATCCAAACCACAAAAGATTGGTTCGGATTTATAATCTAAATTAAACCGATTCAATTTAAGCCGCTATATATTTTATTGTTTGGATCGAATAAATATTTTATTCAAAATCGATCTAAACTGTACCGCAAACACCCTTATTCAATAGACAAGAGACAGATAGCCTCTATTGTTGACATACCCACTTAAGCAATAATGTTATCAATAATATTTTGCCTAATTTTGTTGTAATCAATAATTATATTTTCTTAGGAGCAACATATACATGTGTTTAGTTTTAGAGAGTTGTATTGTTTCCCATAACAATTATACATACCAATGTTATTGAAGAAAAGGGAAAGGTGATAGAGAATAAATCTTTTCAATTAAAAATTTTATATAATAAAATTATATATTAATTTTTATTATTAATTAAATATTCTTCTAAATCTTATACTAAACCCCATATTCTTAATTAATAATAAAAATTAACACATAATCTTATCATATATAAAATTTTTAATTAAGAAGAGCCAGGCAAATGGTGTGTCCATGACATTGGTTTCATTGGTCACTTTTTATCTGTACATGATTGTCGGCCGAAAATACATAAAATAAAAGCACATGTCATGCGTTTCATATCCTAGGGCAATGATTTCTGGGCCATACGGTGGCCTCAAGCACAAGAAACAGAATTATCAACCTAGCAAGGCCGATGCATCACCCTTTTATTTTGTAACTTTTCAGAAGAAATAAAATAAAATAAAATTATGATTTAATTTATATATATATTAATAATATAAAAAATTTATATTATTATCCAATTAATTTTTTATGTAATTTTTAAAATAATAAAAATAAAATTTATATATATTTATTTATATGATAATATATAATTAAATAATAATATAAAAATTTTATATTATTATTATATATAAATTAATTCTATAAAAATATAGTTAACTGTACATATTTTTTTTTTGTTTTCCTGCGGTTTTATAATCAATCACTTTCATCGGAAGAAGGGACAGTTGACATAACATGTATATAATTTAATTTATCTATCCACAAATACTTTACATTTTATCCGCTGACATGCTATGCTTATTGAATAATATTTTATACTATATTTATTCTTTAGATAAAAGTAAATTTGCAATATAAAATTGAAATGTTATTTTTTAGCGAACAATAAATTTTTTCAATAATATTTATCATTTTTCTCTCGTGATATAATTAGTATTGTCTTCAAAGTTTACATGTAATAAATGCATAAAGTGATTCTTTATAATGTATGAGAAGTATCACATTTGTGCTGCCAGACTTTTTAAATTATCACCGCTTGCTTTCCATTAATGACAAATATATTATTTGAGTTTGAATTTAAAATTTTTTTATTATGAAATTATTTATCAGTCTTAGATAAATATTCATTAACTATGAGAGTCTCTACAATTGGTATTTGATATAATGGTAAGGGGTTAATCTATCATATCATGACAAACGACGGTTCGAATCTTAGATAAAAAGTCGCCAATATTTAAGTGTTTTACGGTACTCGAACAAAATCACTTCTTATAAAAGGATTTCTATAAAAAATCAAGAGAAAAATATGAGAACCTTCCTTAAATTTAGACTAAATCAAACATTTCCTCATGATTTTAGTTAATATAAAAAATGTTACGAGAAGAAATAGTTTTCTTTTCTTGGTCAAAGTCCTAGTACAAATCAAGATAAAAAAGATCTCATACTCTCTTTCATTAATTTAATTTCAATATTTAATCCATCATTTTGATTGTGTAAGTAGTGTCCAGGTTAGTGAGTAAACTTCTCTACTCTACCTTCGTTATTGAAGCATTTATGGGACATGGGTCTATTAAGTCAAACGGATATTACGGCGAAAGGGCAGTGAATAAGAGATTTTTGTATTCAGTTTAAGCAAAAATCTACGTCGAATGCATAAATTATGGAAAAGGAAATTGATGCCACATGATAGGGCATTTAAGGGGGACTCCATCCTAAGGTAGGGTGAGTCCTTGCCCAACAAGCTTGGAGGCCCAAATATTTGAGGGAGGAGGGCATGGCTTCACCTGTGTTGTGTATGCTCGGATATGTTGCTTTTGTCCTTTACACTATAATAAGTCAAATGGTCGAAATGAGCCATTAAATATTATTTGAGAAATGCTAAAAGTTACGAAAAATTGTGGTACGGACATGTTATGAAGTGACGTGTCCTCATAATATTCGTCACTGATTTTTAGTCACTCTCTCTCCTTCATGGTTGTTCACTGCCTATATTGTATAGAAATGGTTATCAGCACTTTTGTATTTGAGCTTTTCCTACGATACAGCGGTGCCTATAATATTTCAAACAATAACAATAGAATAACGTTTGAAGAACTTTTAGAAAGTTTGTATTTATTTTGTATATATGGTTTTGGATTTAATTTCTATACACCGGTAGTATAAATCAGTCTTCCACTCGCCATCATTGATGTTTCAAATTATTTTTGCTAAATATGTTAATTACAAAAATATATATTTGGAAGGAATATTTTACTTTAAAATATATTTTGCCGTCAAGATTATATTATATTAGGTTGCAAGATACTAAACGAAAAATTAGATTTATAGACTAGATTAATGGTAGTCTTCGTTGCCCTTTATTTGTGCTCACTCACACTCCATTCTCATGTAAAACTCTGTTTTGTTTCTTATATGTGATTTGTGAATTGCATCAAACTCGAGGGTCACGGGCATGGCCGCTTAATCTTTAGGCCGCCGTTATATAAGGCCTAGACTTCTCTCTGGTTTCTTACTATGCAAACAAAATTCCAGTCAATCGAGTTTTCTCATAAGCACCATTTTCCAGGTTTTTAAGCTGGACTCATTCATTAAATTCAATTTTGCGTACACAAAGTTAAACAGATAGATTCGAATGGATCATCAGAATAAACTTAAAAAAGGATGGATGAATGTTCAATTAATGAGTTTTCCCTTTTGCATTAGTAGAATCCAAAATTTAAATGATCAACTATGACTTTTAATATCAAGCTCAACTCTACATCCAAATTCCAAAACGCAACTTTGAAATTGAGCATGTGCCAGCAAGAAATGTTGCTGTTGCCAGTTGGAATTGGGAAGCTACTTCGTTGAGAACAGCCACTGTAATTATACATACCTACACTTGACAGGCATTAACCAACTATGTCTCTTAGAGAGGTAATGATGATGAATATGGCTATGAATATGATCAAGGGGATTTTTAGCATGTTTGGTTCTTCGTTTGCACGGGTCCAAATCATGGTTCAAGAGCTGCAAATGGAAATCCAAACATGTACAAATTGGTGGTGGGGGTAGTAGGTAGGGATATTAGGCAAAAAAAAAAGGTTGAGAATTTATTGAGATGGGTTAGACTCAGCATCAGTTGTGAGTTGGCCAAATATGTCAGGACAAGATTCCCACTTCCCCTCTTCCCTAGCTTCCCAATATCCACCAGCATAACGGTAACTTTTACTACCTTTTTCCTTAGCAAACCACCTTGGTTTCCAACCCTTCTCTTGCAACTTCCGTGCCTGTAAATTATGGTGAGGCTTTTGCTAATGAGCAAGAACATAGTATTAAACAGCATAATGAATTTCTAGTGAAATTTGAGATGAACCAATCGTACCTGCCGCTGTCTTTGTTCCAGCCTCAACTTCTCAGAATTGGCCATTTCATTCTCTCCATTCTCTAAATACCTTTGATCAGGTCTTAGCCTGGAATCTGTCGGTGGCAACTTCTCCTGTTTGTTATTAACTCAATCATTAGTACTAACAAAGGCACTGGGAGTAGTCTAGTGGTGAAAGGTTTAATAATTTGCATGAGGTCCTAAGTTTAAACCTTATTGTTATTGATATACCAAAAAAAAAGGTCAATACTAACCATAGAGGACATTTTAGCGTGCCTAGATTTCAGTTTGTATACCTCAAACTATTGTTTGAAGAGTGCATATTGAGTTTTAATTTATTTCAATATGTTTGACAAAATCATATTGAGATATGATTGATTCTCAAATCATGATTTAGCATAAGTAAGGGAGAGTTTGAAATGATTAAAATTATAAATTGATTTAATTTTTGAATTAAATTTTATTTTGGAATGATTATATAAAATACAATTTGAATTGATTTAGAAATCAATTCTTATGTTCAGAATACATTAGTTAGTGTTTGGAATGATTAAAAGAAAGTTGCTTTTTCCTTGAACCAAACCATGATTTGTAAATTATAAACCAAACACAACCTTTAATGCTCATTCTGCATAGGATTTTGTGAATAGAGCATAAGGGAAGGAAAGAAAGGTAGAATGAAAAATACAAGAACTAGTTAAAAAATAATGTTAACACAATTACCTTGAGTCCAGGCGTGATTTCATTTAGTGTAATTGCAAACTGTGTAAGGCTATATCTTGTTTGGTGCTCAGGTGGCGGATTCCGCTTCCATAATAGATTGGGTTTTGATGACGAATTGGACCCTTTTCCCTTCCCAGAATTCCCTCCAATTACGTAGTGCAAGCCCTCATCCCATTTCCCAAATAGAGTTGCCACTGTTCTACCTTTCCTGTCTTCCACTATGCCATGAATCTGCAGCAGAACTTAAATTACAGAGCATTAGTTACATAATATGTCTATGTATGGATCATAAAAGATTATGGAATTCATATCGCAACCTTATATCTCTGTAGTATATATAAAAATAAAAAAATAAAAATAAAAGTCTGCATATGCAACACTGTATAATAAATGTTGAAAAAACTACATCTAGGCTAGATGTAAGGGAATTAAAACAAACACTGACATTGATACAAGTCAATTGAAATTAAAATCAATTGGCAAAGTTAACTGTCTGACGCAGTGGTATCGTTGACAACAAATAATGCATGGAATGTACATACATCATTTTTGCTTTACATGTTAAAAATAAAAAAAAATCCAAGAATGAGATCAACGATCATGTGCACCTATTATTTTGTACTTTTATAGTTTAGCATTCCAATGACAAATTAAAGCCCAATTCTAATAATAGCGTGTTTGATTTTGCTTTTGTAGAATTGATTCTAGAGAGAATTGATTTTATAGAATTGATTTTAAGATAAAGTGATTTATATTTGATAATTTCTCTAAAAGTGATTCTAACAGAAAATAAAAAATTCTCTCTTCTCCCAGAATCAACTCTAGAGATAAGAATTGATTCTAGAAATATATAATTAAACAACCAAAAAATTGATCAGAATCGATTTTGGCCATTCAAAATCGATTATAGTGCAGCTGAAAGTTTTTCCAAATATGCTATAAGCATTTTTCTCTCAACTCTTGTGCTTTTCCTCTCGATTTCATTCCAAGTGAAAATTTCTTGGAGCTGCTGAGCTATATAGTCTCTTCAATTATGATAGTCTCTACTACATCAACTTTAAATATTGAATGAAAGCATGGAATGAAAGCATGTGTTGACTATCAGCTACATTAATAAATGAATTACGTTGTTTCAATACGAAGAAAGCATGCTAGAACTTTCTGATTTAAGCTGCAATTCTTGTCAAAAAGCAATATGTAAAAATCCAACACATTTTGACCCATTCATGATCTAAAACAGACATCCCGATGCACGAGACTCTCACTTGGTGGAGTGTGGGGAGAGTAGATGTACTCGTAACCTCTAGTTCACAAGATAGCAAACTTATTTTTGTGCCAAGGCTCACCCTCTATTCATGATCTAAAAAAACTTTAAAAAAAAAAAAAAGCGATATATGAAAGGGCACCTGGTGAGGGTTTCTATCAATGATTGACTGCTCCTTGAATTTGATCTTACATGAATACTCACGGTTCCCCTCTACCCGCATTGTACCATAATGATCACAGTAGAGCTTTCCTAAAATGAGGTTGTAAATGGATGTGGTTACCTGATGACATAATACTAATTAGCTAATCCGTGCACATTGGAAGAGATTGGTAAGTACTATTTATGTCAAGCAAAATCATACCTTACTCCAATGAAAGACTTCTCCGTCATCAAATTGCAAAGTCAATATACCAACAGGATCGAGCTGAATTGAACGACCCCAGAACTTACTTTTTAAGGTGCTGTCACCCCAAAATTTCCAGCCATTGCCGTCACAATGGCATGCAACAATCATGGGGTGATGACTGACCTATCTCAAGAGGAACATCGTAAGTACTTTATTCCCAATCACCAATACTTTACACATGGAAAAATTTGCCAAATTGTCTATAGCTCATTAGCATCAAAGATTTTTCAAAGTCATGAATGAATTGAAATCAAATAAGTGCAAATAGCATGCCCTCCCAAGATTTTTAGAAGGGAAATGATTATTGCATTTAAAAAAAATGAAAAAGCAATTTCACAAATCTCACAAAGAAGATACGTGCCATTAATGTGAGGGAAAAAAGTGAGAAAAGGAGGAAGAAGTGATAATTGTGATGAGATGTTGTGAGATTTGCAGGCAACTTTTTAAATAACATAACTGGCTTTTAGAAATGGACAAAAGAGAAAAGGAGGAGAATGGCAACAATGCCAAGTTCTCTTTTAATAAATAAATCAACGAATTGGAATTTTAACTAAGTACTCATAGCTTATAAAATAGAAATATCGATAGATATTTTTGTTTTTCTTTTTTTGAAAAATTTTAACATGCTTTTAGAGTAAATGAAAAGTTCTTACTATATATGATTCAGTGTATGACACTTGAACTAAAACATCAAAAGTTGTTTTACAAGGAGTACTTTGTTGTCTTTATAAATGGACATGAACCTGTGGCATTTTTCATCAGCAGCATGAAATACAATTGTATACCTTCTCGGAGACAAAGCGAATGCCTTTGTCTGGATACTTTGCTTCAAATGTCTCACCCAACAGTGGATTAAATGGTTTGCAACTTCTACCACTAGTGCTAGCATACCCTGAAATTGCAAATGCGGCCACATGTAGCATCCTCATTAAACTGTCACCCTGTGCATAAGACGCATGGATGTGAGATATGTTTCCAAGAGTTACAAAACAGTTCTTGACACACTGGGCTACAACAATTAGTGAAAGGTATGGATCCTCTTAGAAAAATTCTTGTATAAATTCAAATTTAACAACTCATATTTAGCCACATTCAACAATAAAGTTAATGAAATCCAGAAACAAGTGAGTGTATCATAAAAAAAAAATTGTGGGACTTACTTTTATTGTGAACATGCCTAAATATCAATTGTTAAACTTGTGCCCATGCAAAAATCTCTCACCCTCTTATTACATGCAAATTGCACATTACCTAATTATATGCATTTTCTCAACCTTTTTAACATAACTTGATCAATGATGAAGAAATGCACATGGTGAGTCAACTACCTAGTGAATCATGACACTAACAAGAAATTTTGGGGATGATGAGGATGTGCACATGATTCTCAACCTGGTCATGTGTGCAAATTTTGTATATGAGAGGATACTCTCCCATTAGTGAATCATGCCACCAACTACAAATATTTTGCAAATAGAAACTAACCATTTTACCCCACTCATATGCTTGGTCTAGAAGGTAAGAGTACTCCAGATCCTCACAACACTTCTGCAATGAGGAGAGTGGCTCATTGAAGTAAACCGGAAGACAAACCTTTGTAAGATCCTTCCCTATATTATCTTTTATTATTGACCAGAGACTGACTCCATTGTCCTTCTCAACAGGTTCCGGCAACTTCTTTCGTCGCTCCACATGAGGATAGTTGAATCCAACAGACCCAATGGGAGACTTTGCATCACAATTTCCATTTGGAATAGCCTCGTCCTCAGTTTCAGATTCGTGGCCGGATCTCATATGGTCGGATCCATTGCTTATAACGGAGGATGTATCAAAGAATGCATCATCTTCATCGTCAGTGTGATCATGCCTATCATGCTCATCAGAAGAATCACTGGCACTTCCATCTGTCATATATTAAAATAGTGAAAAATGATTTAAGATGTGGAAAATTGAACGTAGAAAAAGTAGAACTAGCTAGCTAGATTGGGCAGCACAAGAAAATAACATAATTTCTTTGACTGCGGCCCCTGTAGTATAATTAAGTACCACTATATTTTTCATGAGAAGATAGATAGGGATCCCCTTCATCCTTTGATTTTTGGTCTTCAACAAGTGTGTTCTCCAAGTCAACCTTCTCTGTCTACAAGATAGAAGTAAATTGAATATAGCATTACAATTAGAAATTACAAACCATCAATACTCAAAGAGCATAATACCATATACCTAATATTATTTGTCAGAATTGATACTAGAATTTTGTTGGGATAAGTTAAAGCATTCAAAACTGTTTATCTATACAAGGTTAGAAATAATATCACATCATTCTATCAAAGATTTCAATAACAAATGCTAACTGTCTGTTATTTTCCATACTCAAAATGACATTGCCTATTTAAATTTGATTAATGTAATTTTTATTTTTTTGAAAAACAATTATATTAACGAATTTTTGGTCAAATAATTTGACACTTATTTTAAACAAGATTTCGGTTGAGCGTTGTAGATTATAAAAAAAAATTAATTAATTAATGCAAGAGTTTTAGAATTGGGACCCACTAACAAGGATTGTAACCGACATATAAATACTCCTTTCCATGTGAATGTGAATGTGTGTAAATCCAACTTGTTAAACTTGTGCTCTTGTCAACAAGGAAGTACCTCTAAATGGCGGAGTGTGTCTATCAACATCAAATTCTTGTGCTTGAGAGCCATAATTTGCTTCTGCAAGTGGGAGAGCTCAGCTCTCATGATGTCCTCACTGTCCTGAATGGCAACCTCACTGACACCCTCTTGGAGGAGCCGCTGCCTGAGCCTGTCGGTGGAGACAGTGACAGAGGCGACGGGGGCCATGATTTGGGCGTTGGACAGGCGAGGATACATATCCTTAACAGCCATCATGGCCTGCACCCAGGTTGCCCTGTCCTCGCTGCTTTCCGCCCTCAGGTGCAGCCTCTTCTTCGTCCCTGTGCATATCGAGAACCTCCTCTCGTCTGACTTGTTCTCTCGAACCGAACACACCTGCACGCCACCAATGTCCATTCCATGCAACCCATAATTAATATTCATCATCGATTATAGGTTAACACCACTTTTTGGCCTTACATGTCTCCCAATTCTAGTTTTAATCCTTACACTAGAAAAGATTTGTTTTAGTTCCCTATCGTTAGAAAACTACTATACTATACGATGTTAATCTTTATTGATGTGGCTAAGGAGACCTACATAGACATGGTATGTTGTTATAATCTGGAAACAATATTTTTAAAACTTTTTTTTAAGGCTGGAAATGGCTTTTTTTAAAAAAATAGAAAAGTGACTAAAATGATATTGAAGCAAATTTTTGTAGGTTTGAAATGATCTCAATTGAATTTCAACATATCTCATGTTAGCTGTTATTAATCACATCAAGAAAAATTAATATTGTTTAATAATTTTCTAATAGTACAGACTAACTCGCTACCACTATAGACACCTAAACCAATAATTTTTTAGTATATAGAGATCTAAACCAAAATTTTTTTAATATAGAAATTCAAATCAAATTATTTTAGTGTAGTTTTAACCTTGATTATAATATCAAATTAACACACACAAAAAAGCCACCTATATATTAGGGTAAGACTTAAGGCTGATGTCTATCGTTTAGCATTTTTGTGGATGAATTTTTAAAGAGTTTAATTAGTATATACTGATAGTGTAAAATAGTTTTACATTGGTAATCAATAGAAATTGGGGGAAATAAGAAATTATGGTGGGTTCCTCATTATAATAGGTGATTATTTGTATAAGTTGACATTTTTTTCTATTTCTATTGACTGACAGTATAAAACTATTTTACACTGTTAATACATTTAAATTAAATCCATTTTAAAAAAATGATTATTCTTTTTTAACAACTAAAACTAAATATGTCTATAGTTTACATATTATTATTTTGCCGAGGTAATGAAATATAGCATTTTTTTGTCGTTTTCACTTAAATCATACTTCCATATTCAAAACTATTGTTTAAATATGAGTTAGTTATAAATTTTCAAATGTACTATTTATATAAATTTTAATTTTGATATACTATTAATTTAAAAATCTTTTATATTAATATGTAATCATATATAGTATTTTTGAATAATATATATAAAAATAGAAGGTATGTTAAAATTTAAGAAGGGCGCTTGGTTTATTTGATATTTTTTAATTTTTTTAATTTATATATTTTATTTAATAATTAGAAAACATTAAGTTTTTGTTTTAAATGTATGTAAAAGAAATGATAATAAAAATAAGAAGAATTTAATTTAAATATACTGATAGTGTAAAACAATTTTACACTATCAACCAATAGAAATAGTGAAAAGTGTCAACTCACATAAATAACTACTCATTATAATAAAGGATCCATCATAATTTCTCACTTTTTCTTATTTCTATTAGTTGATAATGTAAAACTATTTTATATTTTTAGTGCATACTAATTAAATTCAAATTTTAAATAGCTATTTTTTCATCCGGAAAGAGCTAAAATTTCTGCATGTTATATTTGTTGGAATAATGTATTATACAACTCTTACCTAAAATGAGTTATACCATTTTATTTTATGTAACAATAACTTTCACTTTCTGTAAAAAGTTCTAAAACAATTTTTTTAACATTAGTAATACTACTCTGGAAAAAAAAATGTTTTCGCTTTGTCAGTTATGTGTTTGCACAATTGCAACTCAAACCTAAAAAATGGAAATAAAAGAAAATAATAATAATAATAATCCAAGTGTGAGAAAGAAAATAGACCATGAGGTGTATCTCGCTGACGGGTCTGTGGAGGCGCGAGGGGCAATGGCGGTGGCTGTTGATGCGGCGGAACGACTCTTCGCCGATGACCATCGACCCATTCTCCACGTCACCGTTCAGAACCAGCTTGTCGTGTCCATGAATCTTGTAATACGACAAAACGCCGTCGTGTAGCACGAACCAGCGGGGTCGCCACCCTCTCCCGTAGTTCACCCACTTGTACAGTATGCCCGATATTCCGTTCCCAACGACGTCGTTTAGGACGACCTCGCGTGTGGTGCTCTGGCGGGAGAATCTGGCGGAGGCGGAGGCGGAGCGCTGGACGCGGTGGTGGCCGGAAGAGGAGAAGGAGGGGGAGGGGGAGCCGTGGGTGGCGGAGAGGGAGCGGAAGGCGGCGCGGGTTCGAGGGGGAGGGGCGGAAGCGGGTTGGATGGGTTGAATGTGGGTTGGATTGGCATTACGATGCATGGTGTATGGTGTATGACACTAATAGGTAGCAATGTCAATGTAAGCCAGGGAGGGGATGAGAGAATAAATGAAATAGAACGAATAAGAGCATAAGCAGAAAACTGGTTTTTGGCACAACCAAACTAACAGAGAGAAAAGTCTGTGTGCTGTGGTGGCAGGGGGAGCGTTGATAACGCCCAAAAACCATGCAATGGAGACAATGGTGGCTCGTAGTGAATATCGCCCCTGCTTTAAGAAAAAAAAAAATATATATATATATATATATATATATATATATATATATATATATATATATATATATATATATATATATATATTAGTTTTTTCCTTTACTATAAATATTCATTTACGTTGCTAAAAATATAATATTGTTTATACGGGGTTTCGTGAATTGGGAAGCAAGCTACACTTCATAGCGAGAGAGTTCAAATGATACATATATGTGTTATTTGTATATAATTTTTCTCATATTTTGAGTCGATATATCACTCATTTATTATTAAATAGGTGCAGAATTCAGTCTAAATAGGAATCACATACTTATTTAATGGTGAATGAGTGATATATCGATCCAAAATATGAGGTAGGTTATGTTAAAATATCATTTCTTAATTATATAAAAAGGTCCTTTAATTAATGCATAGTCCACGAATGTTGGTCAAAGATATAAGAGTAATGATGCATATATAATTAGAAACAATATTTACAAATTTTTTGACAAAAATAAGAAAAGGTTATTGAATGAAATAAATTAGTAGAAAACAATTACCTATTTAAAGGTCAATAAATATGCTATATTATTTTAAGAGTTAGATTTTAATAAAAATTTTGATTGTTTAAAATTTTTGTAGATAACTAACAAGATATTAATTCTAGTAGAAAGGGTCAAATCTCTTAAATATGTGATTTTGGATTTAATCTTAAAATTTTATGTGTATGGAAAAAAAATACTATTAAAAAAATTTTCATTTAAATATCTGACCATATATTAAGATATTAGTCTATCTGAAAAACAAAAAAATTGAAGATACAATATTTAATGTTTTTCTTTTCTTTGTTTCTTAAGTTTCGTATCAAAACAAGTTCAAACGAGTCAGTGTTTGAGTTTTTGTAGGTAAAAAAGTTTTTGAGTGGATTGTTGGATTTACCGTCATTGTTTTAGCTTAATTACCTTGTTCAGCTTGAGGGTCAAAGACAGCATCAAACTTAAAAGTCTTTTTATAACATGTTTCTTTATATGGAAATAGAATTTTTATTTGAGGTTGGTATTTTTTATATTATAATAATTAATTATTTATTATTGTTTTAATTTTAATAATAATAAACATTGACATTTTAAATTTACTTGGAAAAAATTCACATCTTACAATTCATTTCTTTATAAATAGTACAAACATATTGATTGGCATTATAAGTGTTTTTTTTTTTTTTGTGAGATAAAAAAAAAGTAACCATAATGATTGATGGTACGAAAATTATTTCGTAACACAATACTGTCGAATAATTGTTAAAGTGTTTACTTCGGTAAATTTAATAATTAGATAATACTAAAACATACTAAAATATGGCAAATTGTTATTGGTCTTTTTCATCTATGTTAGCATCTAATCAACATCCAATCAGTATATTTAAAATATTCTATTTGCTAATTTTTTTTATTTACAACTGTTTACTAGATTTTTAGTCGATAAACAAATAAACGATTGGGTAAGTTTGCGTCACGGGTATCAATTCGAGGAACAGAAGTGATTTCTCTGATGGATTCTCATAACATTGAAAAGTATCAGAAATAAGGGATAAACAACAATTTAATTGAATCTTCAATGAAATGAAACAGTGCAAATGGGATTAATGTATTTACAAACATACAAAGATTAACATCAAGTTGAGAAAACAAGATCAAATGACTAAATAAAGCAAAGAGGAAAAGGATCATTACTTGAGTTTTTTAGTACTCTTTAATGTCATAGCGAGCATTTTGACATTTAGAGGTGATTTTCAAGTATGATCCCCAAAAATCCCCTCAAATGCTACTTAATTTCACTATTTATAAACAAATAACTACCTAAAATTTAGGCTTATTATGTCCCATATTTTGCAGTTTGTTTCCTTGAAGCTCATGTTCATCCTTACATTTCACTATCCCACGTTTTCATATCACGTCCCTAGGTTTTGTGTAGGTCTCTCTTTCTAACCTATCTTGACACGTCACTTTGTGCTCATCATTATCTACTCCTTTAGATTTACAGATAACATTTTGACCTTAGTCGAAATATTAGCTTGGCTTTCTCAATCTTCGTTTAAAACCAATCACTCAACTTTTTTGATTGTTTTCCACCCCATTTTCGACTCTTAAATGGTGATTCACGTCGATTGACACCTTGACTATATTTTTGTGTTTCGACCTTTCCTTTTGTCGAAAAGCTATTAGCCCTTTTCTGTCCACCCTTCTATTTCTGTTTACTTTGGTTTTGACTTACACCATCTTTTGTGTCTTCATGACTTTTTTGCCCAACAACAGTATAACCCCAAAATTCTTTTAACAAATACTCTAACTCAATCAAATTATCACAACTTTTAATTTATTCAAATTCATAAATTATAAACCCTAATCCTAATTTTTTATCAATCAACGTGTAAGTGGATTGATCTTCGTTTTCATCTTGCAAAAGTTGGACTCCATTGATGCAAGCCTCCACTACCAACCCGCACTGCCTGCTGTCATGAATTACGCACGGCTGCCCTCCTCCTCCGGCAATGATTTTTGAGTGCCCCTATATGAATCCAATTGAGAACAATGTGCCACATGTTTTGTATGTTTTATTTTTCTTTAAGAATCTTGCCCTGTATTTTACATTAGATGTGGAGAATATTGTATGAAGTACAATTAGAACCAATCATTCATACTCTTTTCTTCCTAATATCCCATTATTACTTTTTCATAACTTGCTTTGCGAACATTACACATATCTTCAATATTTCCCACTTTGATGATGACCATAACATAATACTAATCTGGGCCAAAATCGTTTCTCATCCGTTCATAGTTTAATCAAATCATCATTAATTCTAGTTTTTGTTCCATCGAGAATTGGTGAATTGTAATCTTGCCCAATTGAGCGGCCACCATTTGCAATCTTATTGATGGAAAGTTAGGTTGTATAAATTTGGGAATTTAAATAAATTAGAAGTTGACATAATTTGAGAATTTGATAAATTAGAGGATTTGCCAAAAGAATCATGGGGTTATATTGTAAATTAAAAAAAAATAGTAAACGCAATATGCTGAGTAGATACTGACATAGATAAAGAGATCAGTAATAAGTTTCCACGTCATAGTATATTTCAGTATCATCTATTTATTGAGCGTACCGAAATAATCACCAATTGCAAAATAGTTTAATTAGTTTATATTGATAGTGTAAAATAATTTTACATTGTTAATTAATAGAAATAAAAGAAAATAAGAAACTATGGTGGATCCCTCATTATAATGGATAATTATTTATATAAGTTGATACTTTTCATTATTTCTATTGGTTGATAATATAAAATTATTTTACACTAATAATATATTTAAATTAAATTCATTGCAAAATACTATTTTGCTATGCATTTTAACAACTACCCATTGATTCTCTCCCGCCCTTGCTTTTTGGCCCGTCTCTGGAATGGTTTATAACCATTAGTAACAAATCATACGAAATCCTTTCATACTAGGTAGCACTGCTGAAAAAGTAATAATATAAATTGTTGGAAAAAAATTTGTGTATATCTATAAATAACAATTATATATATATATATATATATATATATATATATATATATATATATATATATATATATATATATATATATATATATATATATATGTTAAAATTTTGTAATTAATAATTAACAATAATAATTAAAAAATAGACATCGAAATTAAAAAAAAAAAATCTCTTTATATAATGGTATAAGAGACTCAGTTTGTGATTTTAATAAGGCTCTTTAAAAATATTTTACATATTATAATTGTTAGATCAAATTTTAATTTATAATTCATAAAACCCATGATATCATCATATATACAAGACGAAATTATTTGAGGATAAAATTGTAGCCTTTCCTTTTCTATCTCCGTTTTCTTTCAACGACGAGTCGACTAGTGAAAATAGACAAAGGATGAATGTATAAATAAGAATGAAAGAAAGAACCCTAAAAAAAAAGTAAGAAAGAAGGAGCCAAGAGGATATGGCGATATGGGTAAGAGAGATTGACTACAACGGCTATAGTAATAAGGGCTTTGACTGACTGCCTCCCAATATAGAGATATCTGTTTTCTTTCTTTGACTGCTTCTTTGTTTTTTTACGTTGCTTTGCTTTGTATTTTTGGTTCATTTTGGTCCATCTTCTTTCATTTTGGTCTGTCACAACTCACAACTACTTTTGTATTTACTCGTTTGAGTAATCTTTTATGACGTTAGGGATCTCTCATGCGTAAATGTATCCATTTTGTTTGGTTTTTTGCTACTATACTCTGTTCAAACTATGTATCTTCATCTAGAATTTCTACTTCTGATCGCTTAAAACATTGTCTTAATTAATCCACAACGTGTTTTGACAGCAATATGAGAATTAGTATAGTACTATAGGATGGACAGACTAACCTAATATTGTTGAGCAATTTAAAGACAAAGCCGAAGAACAAAAATTTTAGGGTTATAATTCAATTGAGCGAGTGAATTTATCCACATCCTCTATACGCATAAAAAGAGAACGTGGTTTTGATCGTGCAATAATAATACATATAAGAATAGGTGCATCCTGTTATATATACTTAGTTACGTACTACTAATTAACAAAGGATAATAGTCTTTTGATTCACAATTTATATTTCTTAAAATACCTTTGCAATAAAGGTTATATGTCATTATTATTAATTACTTATTTAGATATTAAAAAAATAAAATAGTGAATTAGTAAATAAATTTTTTCAAGCATGATAAATATTATAAAATAGTATTTTCTTATAATCATTTAATTAAATATTTAAAGATAAATATAATTATTTAAATAGTTCTTACTCATTAATTTCAATTATTTTCAAACACTTAACTTTTCATTATACAATGTAACTTATAATTTGTTTTAAGTACTCTTTACATTAATTTATTTTTTATATTAACAAAATAACAAATTAAGTACAAAAATAATTTAATAGATACATATGATTGTAATTTACTAATAATAGGATGACGTATTTTTTTCTTTTTTGTTTTGATATAATAATAATAATCATAGGATAACCTATTAATCATAAAAAAAACCATCCCAAGGTCCGCATATCAATACAATCCACACAGTTCTAAGTATTTATTATAGTCGCAATAACAAAAATAATCTCAAATGGGTTAAACAGACAAATGCTCCACGAAATTTGACATCCAAATAAATCAAAATTTAACAATTATGTTTGTTTATGTTTGCCTTCGAGTTGCTCAAGTCGTTGGAAGAGCTTTCCACCGTGGTTCGGGAAAATTAGGATGAGGTATATGTAAAAGCATTCTAATGTTCAAGTTAGCCAAAGAATCAAAGTGAGTAATAGTATTTAGGCATGAACATATCTAGCGTGAACTATTTACCATAATTTTATAAAGATTTTTCGATCATTCTTTTGCCTTCGGTCTATTTACCATAATGTCGCATCATTGTAACTTTTATGCTAAAGTAGTTTTGATGTGAAATAGCATCCTTTTTTTTTTTTCCTTTATTTGGGTCAAGCATCCTCCTTGTCTTATTTTTAAAAGGAATAAATGCACTTTACCCTATTTAATTATAGGTTACGTGTATTTTATCTTCAAATTTTTAAAAATATGTAAATCAATCTCCTAACATTTTAAAATAGTACAAATCACTTGAATGACCAAGCTACTCTCATCTCCTTCTATACTCTCTCCTTTATTTCTTCTTCAAGTTGAGGGTAGTTTAGTTAATTAAGGATCTATTTGCATATTTTTAAAATGTTAAGAGGTTTCATTTGCACATTTTTATAAAAGTCCAAGAATAAAGTGTATATAACTTATAATTTAAGGGATAAAATATATTTTTTCCATTTTAAAATTTGTTTCAATCCATTTGGACCTTTTTTTTTTTTGGGTGTCCAAGGAGGAGGGAGGAGGCCCATCTTGCGGGGTGGGAACATTGGTCCTTTTGGACTGTTTATGCTCTTACATTGAACTCATACAATTTGGGTTTAGGTCCAATACTGCAAATCGAACATTATTGGAAAATTCTACTAATACAATTTAATTTGAGGCGGTAGTGCATAGTGTAAATGTGCCAATTCAACAAAAAAGAAAAACAAAAGAACTAATTAGTATGAATCGGTGATGCACGAATAGTATCTTCTCTCTCTTGTACTAGTGGATTGATAATGCCTATTAATCCACATTTTTTTATTTTATTATAAACTTAAAATTTATTTTTATTTATCTTTAAAAATAAAATTTAAGTGAATAACTATTTTTTTGTGTCCAAATTTTACTATTCTTAAAATACTCACGTAGAGAAATTGAGAGAAGTTAAGAAAAAATTAAAGAAAAATAAGAGAAGTTGAGTCTAGGATGATTAAGAAAGAAGTTAACATGACCCAACTTTTTTATATAGTAGTATAGAAGTATAAATTTTCATTCACCGGTGCTTGATCTCCACTTTCTTCTCACATTTGTCTCTCCTATTTTGCTCCTATCCTTCTCCTAGTTGGTTCCATTTCCATTGGTCACTCATTGCTCCAAAAAAAAAGAAGTGCCATAAAAACTCCATAAAAAAAATGTCATTACTCCTGTTGACCAAACAAGTAGAGGTGTTCAATTCTAATATAATTAAATCAAAACTGCTAAATCAATCCAATCCAAATAAAAAAGTTAATTAAAATTGCAAAAATTTGGATTGGATTGATTCTTGATCTTTACAATCCACATGCATTGTATCAGATTTTCAATTTAATTTTCAAAAGTGATCCAATTCAATCCAAACTGAATAATATTATATAATATAATTTTGTTTAAAACTAGTTTTTTTTATCTTTGTATATGTCTCAAATTTTGGTTTTAGTCCCTACAAAAAAAAAAAAAAAAAGTTTAGGTCTCTATAGTGGTACTCATTAAGGAGTTAGTCCATGCTCCTAAAATATTACTGATGGTGTCAATTTTTGTTAAGGTGGCTAATATAATCTAATATAGATATAATATATTGTTATTATAGTTCTAAAATAACCTTTGTTAGGTTTTTTTAAGCTTAAAATGACCTTTTTTCAAAAATAAAAAAGTAACTAAAATAGTATCAAAATGGCCTTTTTATAAGTCAAAATTACCAAAACCAAGTTTTACCATGTTCCATGTTAGCTCTTATTAACTACATCAACAGAAACTAACACTGTTTAATAATTTTTTAACAGTAGGGACTAATTCAATACTATTATAGAGACCTAAACTAAATTTTTTTTAATATAGCGACTAAAACCAAAATCTAAAACACGAGTAGAGATCAAAAATTAGTTTCAACCTATAATTTTTTAATTTTAAGTTTATACTTTTACTTATAACTAATTTTATTACCCATGCTTTGCATGAGATATATGTAAAAGAAAATAAAGCATGTTAAAATATAATTTCTTAAAAATTTATCTTTTATTATATGTTCGTTATTGTATTAATTTAACAAAAGAAATATATAGCAATAAAAAATAGAAAAAAATGTACATCTTGAAAGAATAAATTTAATTTTTTACTTTACATTTTATTTTAATATATAAAAAGTAAGATAAATTTATATATTTATTTATTAATTTTAACTATTTTAAATAATTTTTATTTTTATTTCATTTAATTATAACTTATATTAAATATTATTTATTTATTTTTAAACATTTTTTAATGAAAAATATTTTTATATAATTTATTTACTAATTTTAATGTACTTAAAAAATCAAAGACTAAATAAAAGTTAAAAATTTGTAACTGTACCTGTTTAGGGTTGAATAACTTATTCATTATTTTAATAAAAAATTTAAGTCAATAAATTTATATAATATATTATATATATCAAACAATTAATTAAATATAATATATTTTATTAATTTTTTTATGACTGGGATAAATCAAAACAACTCCCCAGGATCTCAAACAAAGAGGAGTCAAAGAACAAAATGTAATTCAATTACATGCATATGATAAAGCACACATCAAAGGCCATTCAATATCTATACTACCAAATCATATTACAAAATATTAAATATAATGCCTAAGGACCAGTTTGATATGCATAATAGGATAAAATTTCACAAAAAATATAATAGGATAAGACCCGAATATATAAAATTTAATACAATTTAATATTATGTAATATTTGAAGTAATATTATATAAGATATTATATTATATAAGATAATAATATTACCTTTTTATTATCATGTATAATTTTAATCACAAACAAAAATATAACAAAAAAAATTAAAGTTATGATAATTTTAACTGCATAAAATTATAATTTATATTGTGTATTATTTATTTATATTCTTATTAATTTTTTATTTTAGTAATTATATAAAGGCCAAGTAATATATAATACTATGTGTTTCTTATAATTAAACTTTGATATTTTTCACTTGTGCTTTCTATTATAAAATACAATAAAAATCATGATAAAAATATTTTTTATTAATTATTTTATTATGATTTTTAAAATAAAAATATTATCATTTACATATTTATTATAGTTAATTATAATTATCTTACTTTTATTATATTTAATAAATTATTTTATATTTTTAATAAATACTTTTTATTAACATAAAATTTAAAAATTTAAAAATGATACCTTCAACATTAAAAGCTAATTAGATTTAATTCCACATCTCAAGACTTGATTAATTTTTCAATATTTTTAAAGTACATTCGGCATGCTCTATTAGATATAATAAGATAAGTTAATACAATACATTATGATTTTATCAGTTATTTGGCATGAGGAATGAATTAGATAAGTTTATCTATCAAATCTTTCTACATAAAAACAATGGATATATTAACTATCCTAAAGAGGTAGAATTAAGTCTAATTAATTGTTTATGTATGAAGTTTCTTTCACTCTTTATCTTTATATACTTTATTAAAAGAAATTGATTGTTAAATAATATAATAAAAATAATAAAATTATATAAATAAATAAAAATTTATTTTTAATAAAAATGTTTATTAATAATTAAAGATTTTGATTATTATATTTATTTTTAAATTAAATGTAAATAATTAATAAAAATTATTATTTTAATATAATTTTATTTTTCATATATTATGAATAAAGCACAAGAAAAAAAATTATAAGAGAAAGTTCCATCAAAATATATATATATATATATATATATATATATATATATATATATATATATATATATATATATAAAAGAGTATTATATTTGTTAACTTTTATATTTTATTAAAATAAAAAATATTTATTAAAAACATTGAAATGAATAATAAATAAAATTTAATATGAATTACTGTCTTAAATAATAAAAGTTAATAGAATTATATATAGATTATATATATTAGTTATGTGAGTGGGAAATTAATGGATTTGACATTTATTAATAAAATATTTAATTTGACAATTTTTTTAGAGGGAAAAAATCAGCATGAAATATCTACAGATTTAAATAATTATATAGAATATAGATCATTTTAATTTATTACATAACTTTATTTGTTTATGTACCATTCTCAATTAAATAATATTTTATAAATATTTAATAAATTATTTTTATATATATTTAATAAATTATTTATTTATTTATTTTATTAATTTAAGTTACTTTTATTTTATAATATTCTAAACTTAAAATTTTATTTTATCAAAAATCAATCAAACCAATTCAATTCGAATCGATAAAATTTGGACTGGATTGGATGCAAAATTTAAATTAAATCGATCTAATCTAAATCATAATAAATTATATTATTTAGATTAAATTAATTTTTCCTTCAAAATCGATCTAAACCGAACTACAAACACCCTACTGAAGAGAGAGTGCCATAACCCATAACTAATTTCGAACTATTACTTGTGACGGAAATAATGCTACATAGTGAAACTTATTATAATAGCTTATCAAGAATCAAAGAAGATGTTCCCTACATATAGTCATAGGTTCAAAACTTAAGTGTTATAGATATATCAAAAAAAAAAAAGGTGATCACATAAGTCAAAATAGTTAAAACCACCTATTAAACAAAAGGTTAAAAATAACGACAAAATTGTACAGTATATTCCTTGTTGGCGGCAAAGAGAAACATGAACCAAACTAGTACCTTAATCAAGTTGTACATGCATCAATTTATATTTATTCATTTCTTTTTTACCATCATTACAATTAGGGATAGTGCCAATGTGCGACAAGGGTAGGAATGCCTCTTCGCTTCTCATCCTTAGGACTCCATTTTTTCTTTATCTCATCCCAAATTTTTATATTGGAGATTCTTTTCGTTCTCACCTATATTTGAGGTCATTCAGCATTGTTCTCTACAAGTCTGAGCTCTTTTTCACACCTCTGGTGGAAAACCTACAAGGGACTTCGATGCTCAAATCAAAACTCTATTTCAGTTAGGTGCAAGTGAAAAGAGTTCAATTACTTATCTTTGGCTCTTGTGAGCCCTAGTTTATTCAAGTTCAAATCTCCTTCCCCCATTCCTTGGTGACCCACGTTCTTCCACGTTTGACAACAGGTCAGCTCGAGAATTCTGCTCTCTAGAGATGTATTTCATGATACATTCCTCACTTCTCTCATGATTTCCTTGGGTGATGTATCTTTGCAATTATGGCTCTTTAGCTTGAAATTCACCTTTGACCTGATCAATAACTAGCTAAGAATCTCCCTTAATAATTAGATTCTAAACTCTTAATTTCTTGGCTATTAGTAAACCAACTATCAACGTTCCATACTCGACTTGGTTGTTATTGGTTTTGAGCATGAATTGCAATTATTGTTTAATAGGTACTCCATTCATGTCTTCCAAGATTATTCCGGCTCCACTTCCTTTGTTGTTGGATGAGCCGCTTACATATAGTATCCATTTCCATTTTTTACCATCATCGGCCAAGAGGGGACAATTCCACAATGAAGTCAGCAAGCACTTAGGCCTTAATTGGCCCCTGAGGTCTATATTCCAGGCTGAATTAAGAAATTTCTACAAACCAGGCAATCATTCTTCCAACTAAATCTGCTCCTTTAACACTTGCCTGATAGGGTGCTTAGTAATGACCACAACATAGTGACTTTGGAAGTAGGGTCGTAACCTCCGAGCACTTACAACCAAAGCAAACGCTAACTTTTCAATCTTCTGGTATCTAACCTCGGCTCCTTGTAATGCTTTGCTCACATAATATACCAGCTTCTACTGCTTCTGATCCTCTCTTACCAATGCTGAGCTTATGGCTTTCTCGATCACTGATAAGTATACATAGAGGGGTTCTCTATCTCTGGACTTGCTTAGCATTGGGGGTTCGACTAGAAACATTTTCAAATCCTGAAAAGCTCATTCACATTCTTCCATCCATTCAAAGTTTACTTGCTTCTTCAAGAGGTGGAAGAATGGATGCACTCTTTCCGCAAATCTGGCCAAGAACCTAGAGAGGGCAGCTATTCGCCGAATCAGCTACTGCACTTCCTTGAGGGTACTCGGATTGTTCATTTTCAATATTACTCAGTATTTTTCTAGATTCACATCAATTCCTCGATTGGTTAGCAAAAATTCGAGGAAATTTCCTCCTCAAACTCTAAATGCGCACTTCTTGGGAGTCAAGCGCATGTTGAATTTCCTAATTTGGGAAAAAAAATTCCCGTAGGGCACTGTTGTGATCTCTTATTCCCATGGTCTTGGCGATAATGTCATCCACATAGACTTCCATGATTCTTCCAATTTGGTTAACAAAGACTTTGTTCATCAGTCTTTGGTTGGCTCCAGCATTTTTAAATCCAAAGAACATGACCTCATAATAGTAATTCACATTTTCTGTTATAAAGGTCGTCTTTTCCTTGTCTAGGGGATGCATCCTAATCTAGTTATAGCCAAAATAGGCATCCATGAAATTGAAGAATTTCACTTCCGAGACTCTATCTACTAGCTTGTCTATACTCGACAGTGGGTGAACATCCTTTGGGCATGCTTTGTTTAAATCCATAAAATCCACGCACATTCTTCACTTTCCCAAAAACTAAGGAACCATAACTATATTAGCTAGCCAGGTGGTGAAGTGTATCTGCTTAATGAATCCTGCTTTCAATAGGTTTACTGTTTCTTGCATTACAACTTTCTGCTGCTCTAACCCGAGCTTCCTTTTCTTCTGCGCCACAGGTAAGACTTTTGGGTCTATTACCAATTTCTGACAAATGATCCTTGGGTTAATTCCTAGCATATCTTCGAGTGCCCATGCGAAAAGGTTCGAGTTCTTTCTCAACAAGCTTGTCAACTTAACCTTCATAGCCTCTCGTAGTCCTCGCCCAATGAACGTGAACTTTTCAACAACGACTCCAATTTGGATTTTTTGAAGTTCATTATTGGGCTTTGGTCTCACCTTTTCTTCTTTTCTTGGATCAATGTCCCTCATACTCATGTTCTTGTTTTGATCGATTTCCACCATATATACTTCCTGGGTTCCTTTAGTCATCATTCCTTTATGTTTCTTCCTCGATGACTCATGATAGCATTGTTGAGCTTCATTTTCGTTGGCTTGTACAACTCTAACTTCAATGGCTGAGATTAGGAACTTTAGTGTTAAATAAGGGATTAACACTATAGCTCTGAAGGTGTTTAGTGATGGCCTTTTAAGTATCATATTATATGGGACTCAAGAATCAATCACCAAATATCGAACATCAATTGTTTTAATGTTCGGCTCTATTCCAAAGGTTGTCCTTAGCTCGATAACTACTAAGACATTGACTTGTTCTCTAGATAAGCCCACTAGGTCTCTATTGTATGGGCTAAGGCTAGACTCGGGTATTTACATTTTTTGCAAGATAAAGGCATACAAAATGTTGGCTGAGCTCTCTTGATCGACTAATACCTTCCAAATTATATAATTTCCTGCAACCAAAAAGATAACCATGGGATCATGTAGATTTTGATCAATTCCCTTAAAGTCAATATCAGAGAATACGATTATTAGGTTGGGTGTTTTGTGCGGTTGTGGAGGAATAAACTCCACTGTCATGATAGCTTGGAGATACCTCTTTTTGGCCGAGATTATTTCTCTGCCTCCTGTAAATTCTCCAACTATGTAATCTATTACTCCTTGTATCTTTTGTGGTTGATGATTTTTGGGTTCCTCCTCATTACTTGTTTCCGGGGTTTGCATTCTTCGGCTTCGGCTTCTCTGCCAATATTTCCTTGTATCTCTATCTTGGCTTCGACTCCTTCTTTGCCGAGCTATATATTTATCCAACAATCCTTGTATCACCAGCTGCTTAATTTGATCTTTCATAATGGTGCAATGTTCTGTGGTGTGGCCATCGTTCCTAGGAAACTAACATCACTTACTCCTATTCGTTCCGAGTGAAACCTGTTACTTTCCGATATTGGGGGTAATCAGATTATCCGAGCATTATATACCTCTTTAAGAATGGTCTCCTTTTTCACATTAAGAGATGTATATTCATCGTAGCGAGACTAAGAGAAGTAAAAGTTACACCTCCCCTTATCTCGACCTTTTTCCCTTGGACTAGACTCGGGTCTCTTATGGCTCCTTTTTTCCTGTTTTCGACTCTGCTTTGAGTCTTCGGCCCTTCCATTCTTTGTCTGAGCTTCCGTTTTCCTCATCTTTTGAACCTCCTCTATATTGATATATCCCACTGCTCTTTCTCTAAACACGACCATTGTTCTTAGCGGATTGATCACGAGGGAATCAGCAAAAAGACCAACTCGCAATCCTCTTTTAATGGAGTGCAGCTCCACTATAGGATCAAGATCTTGGGTTTGCATAGCCATGACATTAAATTAGTCTTGGTACTCCCTTAGTAGTTCCTATGGGACTTGTCATATAGCATTCAAAGCGTCCGAGGTTTTCTTATACACTAGACTTGAGGAGAAGTGATTCACGAATGCTTGCGAAAGCTCGGCTAAGTCATGGATTGATCTTGCAGGTAGTGATGAAAACCACAAGGGCCGCCTTTTCTAGGAAGGTGGGGAATGTTCAAAAGAGGAATAAGTCACTTGCTTTATTCACCAATATCATGGATTTGAATATGGCCATATGGACCTGAGGGCCTCCGGTTCCATCATGCAACTTCAATGTCATCGGAAGCTTGAAGTTCTCTGAGAAGGCCACGAATATGATGAATTCTAAAAATGGCCTAGAGTATATTGGTGGATCTTGGGTAGTGGTCGCCTGGTAGGTTTCACCTCTCTTGCGAGTGTCATGGCTGTTCTCTTGTTTTCAGTGGGGTCATCGTTGTTCTGGTGGCCGCTGGCCTCATTCTCCCTTCTATTATTTTCTCGATTCATTGCTGCCATTTGGGCTAATAGCTTCTTATTTTACTCTTGTAGCTGGCGAATTATGCGACACAATCCCTCCATAGTAGGTAGAGGAGGGATATTGTTCGTCTTATTTCTATTATGCATATTGTGTTGATTGTTAACATGCTCAACTATGTTAATGCTCTGACTCCTTGTGGTGATTATTCACTTCTCATGGGGTTAGTCTCGGCCCTACAGTGGGCACCAATGTTTTGACCTATTTCTAAGGTCATCTAGCATTGTTCTTTACAAGTCTGAGTTCTTGTTCATGCCTTCGGAGGCGAATTTGCAACGACTCCAACGTTCAAGTCAAAACTTTATTCTACTTAGGTGCAAGTGAAAAGGGATCAGTTACTTATTTTTGGCTCTTGCGAGACCCTTTTTATTCAAGTTTAAATCTCCCTCCTCCATTCCTCGGTAACCCACATTCTCCTACGTTCGTGGGATCACGTAGTGCTCAGTAACCACCTTCCAATAGTTTAACCTTTTTAGGATGTTGACTTAGTTTGAACCTATTCGAGGAAAGTTCTTCTAGAAGACCTTTGTTGAGCTCCTCTTGGGCCAAGTTCTAGGGCCAATAAGTTTGTTCAACCCACTTTCCTATCCCTACGAAATCCTTAAATAAATAACAAAAAATAGAAAAAAATAAAAGTATAATAAAATTTAAAAATAATAATTATATACATTTAATAAGATTTTATGTTTGTAATAAATATAATAAAATAATATAAAGATATTAAAATAGATATCTTTATATATATGTATATATTATTTATAATATTAAAGATATTTAATATATTTAACTATATATATGGATGGGATAGGGAGTGTGATTCCCGCCTCTCATCTCTTAATCTGCTTTGGGAGGACTTTTAATCTTCATCCCCATTTATGATCTATGTGAGAGAAAATTCTCGAACTTAAGACCCATATGGGGCAGTATTTGTAAAAATTTTTCAATGATGAAAAAAATTATCATCCCTAAATATAATTACAATGAGTGTTATCAAAATTTTTGTACACATTCCCTCTAGTTCTACCGCTTTATTACTATATAAGATGCAAGAAAAAATAATACACAAGTGTTTTTTTCAAATTTCATAAAATAAACAAAAAATTATGATGAATATTTTAAACAATTTTTTCATTATATACGAAAACTAATATATAAATTTCAAATTATGTATCTATTAACAATAAAAATTAAGCACGGTAATAAGTGAATCGTAATTTGAAAAAAATCAAAATTCCTAATTGCTAAAAATAAGAAAGTATCATTTATTAAAAGTTTCTTAATACTATATTGATTCCTAAGTAATAATTGTTAATCTGTTTTGTCTGTTGCACAAATTCTTTTTCTATTTGGTGGCATCACAGTTCCATTTAGTAAATGTGAGTTAAAATTAAAAAAGTATATCCAACATGATATTTTTATTGTTAAATAATAGATAATAGATGATATATAGTATTCATCAATATTAAGTGGTTGGTTAAAATATTTGACATTTACTAATGAGAATTTAATAATGAGTGTGTAGATTAATTGATTGGATTGCTCTAATAAATTAGCACTAATTTAAAGCCACAGTTACATAATTTCATCAAAACTCGAAAGGGAGAGTTTTACTGTTGAAGTGATCCTACTTAACTTGATCAGAATTACTTTTATTAGGAGAATATATGTGTTTTCAGAAAAATAATAATCGAAATTAATGAACTAAAAATAATAATAGTTTTTTAAAAATTAATAAATTATGTTTGTGGTTATTATAAAAAATAAAAAATAAATAATGTTTCCCACAAGGAGGGAGAAGGCCGTACAGGGCATTCAAGAATAAATGCGAGAGAGGAGACTTGTTCGCTTGAAACGCACAGTATGCAAGTCCCTCTCCTCTCTTCTTCTCTTTTCTCTTCCATTTTCTCCATTCTCTATATACACGTTCTTCCTTCCAACAACTCTCACTTACTTTCTCACTGTAAGATTCTCTCTGTCTCTTTCTCTGCAACTGTTTACTTATTGCACTTTTTCCCTCTTCTCTCTCAAACGGTTACCAATTTGGTTATGGCGGGAACTGAGGTTTTGCGCCACGTTTGGCGATTCCCCATTCTCTTCTTTTCATTTCGGTTTCATTTTTTTCTAGTTAATGGTGTTGCCGCCTTCCTTTTCCTTCGTAGCTTCCTTTTATTTTTATTTTTTTTAATTTCTATTTTGGATACTCTGAGCTGCGGTTATGCTACGTCGTTTGCTTATATCGTTACCAAACTTATTCTGTTTCTGAGATCCCGCAAATGCCACATTCTAGGGTTTCCCTTTATTCTCTCCCTTAGCACTCTGCAACGCTTCGGCGTTTTCGTTTCCAATGCAGAGCTTTGCGTGGTGTGCATTTATTGAAATAATAAATGCTACTTTCTTATTTTATTTTTTAAATTTTCTGGTGCTAAGCTTCCAGGGCTTTTCTATTAATCTTTCTGTTTTGTTTTCATCTAGGTGCATTGCTTATATATACGTGATTGTAGTGGTGGTGATTTTCCAATTTTGTCGCTAAAAATCATTGTAGGTTGGTGTTGAGTTGAGTCGCAGTGGGTTTATCAATTTTGTTCTGGGAATTGGTTAGGGTTTTTCAGTGACAGTGAGATTGAGATGTATTTCAAAACATGTTTTGCTGTGTCAGAGTGTCTCTGCTTATTTTGAATCAAACTGGGCTTCGTTTTTCATTTAAAAAATCAAAGTTCACAAGGTTTTTATGTTCTTCATTGGCTCAAGCTCAAGCCTGGTTAACCTACTGTAATACTTAGGTAGTTTACGAATTATCATTCAAGTGGCTTGTGTACTGCAGTTTCTTATAGCTTGAGCAGTAATTGTAATTTGTAAGAACGTTTCTCCAAAAGGGTTCTGTTGTGCCGAATTCTCAACACGGGGTGCTTGATTTAATGTCTCTGTTTCTAACAGGAACTGACGCCTTTTCTCAATGCCTCTTTTGAGGAGAAAGCCTTTTGCCTTGGTTGAGCCTCCAAAGGATTTGGAGCCACATGAGATTGTTTACCAGATCCGGTTTACAAAAGAAATATTTCGAGATTATCAGTATCCTTTTTTGTTCATTTATTTTTCCTAAGCTGTTTTGTCTTAATCCCCTTTTCACTTGTCTTTGTTGCTGGGAATAAACCATAAGTGGGCAGTGATTTTAAATGGGAACTGGTTAACAGTATAATTAATTTCTGGAATTTATCATTTTTTACTATTTGCCGAAAATTCATTGATCATATTGGTCTTTAGCTTTCCATACTTGAATTGGTATTCCGTAACATGCAGTAGTGAATATTTGAACCGTATCAATCTATACCGCCAGAGGATCTGGACGTGCAAAGTCACTGGAAAAACTAGCTTGACTTATGAAGAGGCTCTGGTGTCAGAAAAACATGCCAGTGAGAAAGTTCTACAGTTTCCTAAAGAATTAATGGCACCTGCTCTGAGGATTATTCAGTACAGTAAGTACTACTTACTTCTGAGATGAAGAAATATATGTTGATTTAATGATATGTCTGTTTCTCAATTTACTTTATGGCTTGTTGTAGATTATTTCATTTGTTCTGCATCAATAATTCCAATGTTTTTGGCATTTGATGAATTTAAAATTCTCTGGTTACATAAAATCTATTTCAATTTGCTAAGTATATAAGAATGTGTAGTGGCTGACAAGAAATAAGGCTATTCAGTTGTCTCTACGTAAAAGCTTAAGTTTTTGGAAGCGGTAGTTCGTGATATGGTATCAGAGCCTCTTTTGATCCTTTGTGCTTTCATGCTTCTAAATAAAATAAGTTGAATTTTAGCATAAGATAGGTGAGCTTGTGTATTGTCAATGCTTCAGGTCAAATGGCTCATATGTAAGGGGTTGTCTTAAGATATGAAACCATTCATTTACTTCTACCTAAAAGCTTATGCTTTTGGGAGAAATAGTTCATGATAGTGACTAATATACAATATTAATTATTAAATACTTGTGTCAAAAAGTAAAATGCTTGTGAAGTACATTGTGTGCAAATGCGCATGGAAATGGGATGTGTACATTTAATCCCACTGTTGGACTACTGACTTGAAGGTGTGATGTTACTTACGTGAATGGTTGAACCAAAATATCATACTCTAATCTGATTGAGGAATGGTATGCTGGTATGCTTGTTTAAGGATAGCTTTATAAAAATGTTTTTGGGACATATGTCAGGTGTTGACTCAAGTTGGATTATATTGCTAATTTGCTACTGGTCAAAATGCTTGTATTTCTCTTCATTTTTTTCTCCTGATCTGTTGTGCTTGCAGGCATGCTCCCATTGAAGGATCTTGCCAATTGTATTGCTGAAAAATTGCAGGAGCACTTGTTTGTTGGTGCTGAACTGTATGGGAGAAAGAATGATGGAGAACATCCATGTAAAGTATTAAAAGTCAAGCAGGAAGGGGTTGACGAAGTCTGTTATGAGGTAGCTTGGCTTGACAAAAACAAGAATATAATTGAAAGATCAGAAGTCAACTCTGAAGATTTGGTACAGAAGAAGCAGCCTTTTAGTAGAAATATGTTAAAGTCTTTTATCCGAGAATCTACATATCGGAATGCTCCTTGGGTTTTACATGCTGAACTGGCACAAAATCATGGAATCTCAACCGACATTCCAGAGGAGTTAAGAGGAAGGGTTTTCATCAGCAATGGACTTCTAATCTGCACCAAGAAAAGAAAAAACAAGGTAGATAGAAGCAGAGGGGTGGTAGTTTCAGGCTTTGGCTTCTTCAGCTTCTTTCTTTTTTTTTTTTTTTTTTCACATAAAATTTACTTTAAAAATTAAAGCAAAGAAACAGTACAAGAACAGAGGATAGACATCCTAATTGATAGATTATAGTTTTTTGACTGTTTTGTTAAATTTATATTATTATTTTTCTGTGTCAAATTTATTATGTACAGGAATCAAAGGGAAGTACTGAAAACTGTAAAAGGAAGAAGTCCGATGAGGCAAAATCGGATAGTTCTTCCCAAGAGAAAGGTAGTGTACAGAGAATGAAGCAATAAATTGGCTGCATGCAAATTTGGTTTTTATGATCCATTTATCATCCAGTTGTTTAATTAGGTTTCGGTTTCTGGTAGCATACGATTACAGCATGCTTTGAGTTTTGCAATTTATTTTGCCCTCTATCCCTCTCTTGTTCTTTATTTTGTTGGAATAGGGTGTTGTGTGGAGGACTTCCTGGTCTGGGAGAGCATCTCTTGTTAAGCTTTTAACTAGAAACCATTTTCTCCTAGTACTAGTATGGAGAAAAAAATTACTTTCTGATATGATAGCATCACAGTTGTAACTATATTGAATATACATATTATATCTTACAATTTTTAATAGAACACCACCCCCTTTAGTTAACTTAAAAAGTTTTCTTGTTGCTATCTCAAATTTTGCAGGAAGTGACCATATTAAGGAACAACCAATCAAATATCCAACTGATGACCTCTTGGTGAAGCCTAGTCCAGATGATCCTGTTTTCACTGACCGTCCTTCTCCATCAAGAGACTTCAATGTTCCAGTGGATAGCTTGGGGGATCTCTTAATGGTTTGGGATTTTTTCACATCTTTTGGTAAACTGTTACGGTTATGGCCCTACTCTCTTGAAGATTTTGAAAATGCTATCTGCCACAAGGATAGCAATGTGGTTCTCCTTGTGGAATCTCATGCAGTGCTCTTTCGTGTGCTCATCAAAGACGAAGGTGAATACTCTTCATCTGTACAGACAAGAAGGCAGAAGTCTAAGGTTGCCATCTCTTACTTATATTCTTTTTGTTAGCATCATTGATAGTTGTCTGGATTCAATAAGATGATTGGTCCCAATTGAATCTTTTTCCTTGCTATCTGGCGTCCTTCTTGACCTTCTTATCCCATTATTGTTTTTTATATGAAAATATCTCATTCAATTTTATTTTCAGATTACAATGATTAATTGGACAGACTACTTATGCGATTTTCTAGAAATGATCAATATTCCTCAACTACGGCACTATGAAGCAACCATAAAACGGGGACATTATGGCCTTGTAGATGCTAGTGCTAAGTTAGAAATCTTTCGTGAATTGGTCAATCATGTCCTTGAAACTGCTATTGTTAGGGAGAAGTTGGATGAGTTTATTGAGCAGCGGCAGGCACTTGGGGCCTCCAGAAGGGAAGAAGCACTTGAAGCTGCTAGGAAGAGAAGAGAAGAAAAGGAGCAGTTGAAAGCTGACTCTGAAAGCAGTGAAGGTGTGGATGGTCATCAACTGAACAGAGATGCTGGTATCTCAACAAACAATAATCACAGAATACAGAATGGTGATGCTGGAAAGAAAAGAAATGGAATGACGGAATCATCTAGGCAAAAAGATGCGTTGGATAGAAGGTTAGAGTTTGCCTTGTGTGCTGTATCTGCATGTTTATTTTGTATATCTACAAATCACATGTTTCTCTATTTGGTGGTTATTGGCTCATTTAACTCTCTTCTTTTAAAAATATATTAGCAATGGGATCAAGCATTCAAACCCTGCTTCAAAAATGACACCTAATAAGTTGAATTCAGAGCATAAAGGTCCAGAAGAAAATGGAAAAGAATTATCCAGAAAGGAATTACAGAATCAATTGAAGGGTGATAAGGATCCATCAGAGAACAGAAGTAAAGAAGAGAGGGTGAAACCTATCTCCCTGCTTGGATTGATTCTGTTCTTTATGTTGATCTTTTATTGACACTACTTATTACAGAGAGAATATTTTGAACGGGAGATGGAGAAACGGTTTATTCGTACAAGTCCCCTTGGTAAGGACAGACATTATAATAGGTATTGGTGGTTCCACCGGGATGGGAGGATATTTGTCGAAAGTTCTGACTCCAAGGAGTGGGGATACTACAGCAGCAAAGAAGAGGTACTGAATGCTGATAGCTTGCTATATATGTGCATTTTATATATATATTTCTTCTAATTTTTAGTTGGCATGATTGAATAGCTTGATGCATTGATGGGTTCACTAAATTGCAAGGGTGAGAGGGAAAGAGCTTTGCAAAAACAACTGGAAAAATATTACAGTAGAATATGGTGAGTTAGATTTGCTTTTTAATGTTCACCGAAAAAAGATTTGCTTTTCAATATATTGCTTACTTTCCCCCCTCCTTGATTCCATTTCACACGCTCACACAATGCTTAAGCTATATCTTGATGCATTCCTTAGCAGAAGCCTTAATTTTGGAGTTTGGACTTGAAGTCTAGCATGCATATATGCTTCATAAATGCTGTAAATGTACAAAAATAAATGAATAAATATATCAGACAAATGCTATTAGTGTTTTTCTTATATATATATATATATATTATAAGTCCACTGTTAAATATAAATTGTCTTAACGTTCTTCTACTTATGCAAAAGGATGTAATATTCTCGAATTGTTGGCTGTCGCCCAAGTAAAGTATCATGTACTAGAACTTGATGTGAATACAGTTAAATTAATTGCCATGATAAAATAAAGTACTCACTATTCAATTGTTCTGACATAGTGGAGCCTTCTAACTTAATACCTTTCTTTGAATATATGCTAGCATGCACAAGAGAACAAGTGGTGGAGATAAGAGTTTAGAAAATTACGGGAAATGGAAAGAGCATATAGGATAATATTGTTTAAAATATTTTTTTAAAAAAATTAATAATACAAATTTTATTTTTGGTTATTTGACATACATTTGAATTAGATAATAATATTTTTGAAAATTTTTGGAAACAAAAAATGAAGATTTAGAGCTGCCTCTATGTTCACTTTATTAATAATTAAGAAAACTTTTTTTCAACATTTTCCTTTGACTTGTATGGTCCTTTTTCTTATTTTTTTCATGTTATGTTTATAGCACAGAGCTCCAGAAAAGATCAAAGGATTTGGCACCTAAAATTGCACTGGATGAGTCTGTGGTCCGAAGGTCAACTCGTGTTCGGGCTCCGCCAAGGGAAAATCCTGCCAAAGCTTTCCTCAGATATGTTAACAAGTGGAAATTAGAGTAGGTGATGCAAGGTGGTCTATCATATGGTGAAGTACACCTTAAAATTATGAAGCCTGAAACTTAGGGACTTGGTTTTTAATTTATTTTTTTGTGGATACATGGTGCTGGGCGCAAGGGAATGAATCAACGTTCATAACCTTGAGAGGGATAGGGTCGTAGTCTGGAGAACGTAGGGGATTAAGTAGTTTTCCGATCCATTTTTGGATGATGCATAAGCATTAATATATGCTTGTTTATGAAATCTTGTATATAACTTTACCATTCTTTAATAATAGTATAATCCCGTACAAAAATGTTGCATGATTCTGCCATTTGCCATTTGCCATTTGCCATTTGCTCATGGCAAGGCTGAGTTATTTCTGATTATTTAGATGATGTCGGTTGATTTCAAAGGGTTTTTTACTGTTTTAAAATAAAAGAAAAAATATTATTTATGTATATATATTCTTTTAACATTATTTTTCAAAATGTTCAGATTTTTTGAATTGTAGTGAATTCGATTCAAGTTATATCAAATTCAAGACAAATTTATCGCTAGTTACATAAAATTTGATATAACTTGGATTGAATTCAATATTGGTAGCTCCTCCTATAAATATAAAATCAATTTGTATGAAGTCGATTCACACTGCTTTCGAAGTTTAGAGTTAGAGACCGAAAAAAAAGTGTAAAGAGAGGTTAGAGAGTAATAGAAACAGATTTGATTAGTAGACAAAGGAGAAATGAAGAGTAATAATTTATATCGATTGGATATGCTTGGACATATCTTTGCAAATTTTGATATATGGGTAATTGTAATTTTAAATTTTAATTTATCTTTTATATTATTGTATATCTTAATTTAATTTATTAATGTAGTTAATAAAATATTTTATTGATTTAATATAAGATAGGTTAATTTAGGTAGTATATTTATTTAAAAATTTGATATAATTTAATAAATTTATTATAATGATAATTAATTAAAAAATTATAGATATTTATCTTTATTAATTTGATTTAGTTATTAGTTAATTTTATTACTTTGCTTTTGTAGTGAATAAAGTTTAGATATTTGAGTTGCTGTTAAATTTGGTTAGAGTTTGTTAACTTAGTATACTTAAGTACTAACTTAGTTTGTTTAATTTATTATAATAGTAATTAATTAAGAAATATCACATGTTTATTTTTATATTTATAACAATTTAGGGTTTAGTTTATTTTCTATAATTTAGTGACTGCTTTATTTTTGTAATGAAATAAATTTAGATATTTGATTGTGTTATGCAGAATTGTGTTATGCAACTCTAATAAAGTAATAGATGAATGAATAACCATAAATTGAGGATTTTGACTATAAAAGGTTGCACCCTCATTTATATTTGTAATCTCACCATTATAATGAACAAGTATATACCTTTTGCTCATTTTTTGACACACTTTTTTTTTCAAAACTTACATGTAAAAGATTGACCAAGTAAAATTTTACTCACTTTCTCTCAAGACTCTCCCAAAACTCACACACAAAAGGTTGGTCGAGTAAGATTCAGAGTCAGGTTTAGATAGCCAGTAGTTTAGGGTTAGGGTTGTTGGTCTAAAGTTAGGATTAGGGTTTACAGTATTAAATCCGATACAACTTGGAGCAAATTGAACGAATTCCATGCATCCAATATTAAACTCGCCCTGTAATAAATTTGATATAACTTGAATTAAATTCACTACAATCCAAAAAAAATTACATTTTGAAAAATAATATTAAAATATTGTATATCAGTAAATAGTATTTTTTTTAATTTTAAAACAATAAAAAGCCTGATTTCAAATTTGGTTATATTTTGCTTGATTGGTAAGCATAAATTGCCCTTGAACTTTTCATCCCATCTTGTGTTGGTATCAACATTGATGGGTGCACAAGCGTAAGACTTGATTTGGTATTGTTATAGCTTTTTGAAAATTATTGAACTCTTTGGATTCTTTAAAAGCTATTCTAAAAAAATTATAATAATATTATTTGATAAAATAATATAAAAATTATGTTTAATACGTAAAAATCACAAAAGTAATATTTAATAAAATTACTCTTAAAATTTAAAATAATTATAATAAATATAAATACTAAAAAAATGATTTTTATTTTTTATGTCATTAAATATAATAAAATTATATTAATCTTTTAAATTTTAAAGAATTAATTATAAAAAATAGCATATAAAAATTCTCAAAATAATAATAATTTTTAAAAGTTAAAAGTAAAAATATCTTAACTTTTAGATTTATTAAATAAAAAAATTAATTTATAATTTTATAAATTAAAGCATCCTTTGAAGCACTATTACCAAACATATTCTAAGAACTCCCGTAAAACAATGGAAAATAGCATAGATCATGATGCATGGATCAATTGAAGGCTGTGACACGGCTATTATTAACTACGTCGGCGAAATATCTGCAAAACCGAGTGATTATGAAGATCGTGTCAATGATGTCATAATATACACAAGAAGGGGGAGACAATGCCTTTCATCCTGTAAGCCTATGATCGGGGCCTAGTGGGGTTTCCAACCTTTCTTTATTTCTTTATTTATTTATTTATTTTATCTTCTCTACTTAGGTTTTTGGGTAGGGATGCCAACCAGATGGAACGAAGGCAAATGATAGCTCCCAGTTCGTAAATATTCACCCCATTCCCATTTTATATTCATAGGGGTATTTATTTTGACTTTCTTGTTTTTTTTTATAATTTATGAATATTTATGGATATCTATAAACATTAGTTAAAATATTAAAAATTTATAAAAATTAAATTGAATAAAAAAATTTAATATTATAAAATATTTAAAATAAACATATATAATAATTTAATTTTATAATTTAAATTCTAATAATTTAATATATTTAAAATAAAAATAAAAATAAAATAAGTATAATAATTTAATTTTATATTTTAAATTTTAATAATTTAAAATATTTAAAATAAAAATAAAGATGTAATAATAATAATTTAACTATTATTCTAATATATAATAAGTATAAATAAATTTAATTTTTAAATTTAAACTTTTATTCAATTAATTTAAATAACAACAACAATATTATTCTAATTAAATTAATAATTTAAAAATAAAATAATAATTTTATATCAGATACCTACAACTATGAGGATAATAATCCTCGTCCCCATTACCTATGAAAGGAAAATCCTCCCCCTGCCCATACCCACCTCGAGTATTCTCACGAATGGATTTTTCTACCATCCCTATTTCTAAGTGACTAACTAACGAGCCGTGGTTAGTAAGAAAAACTATAATAAAGACATATTTATAAAATTAAAGTAATAAACCATTGTTCTCATCCCAAATTGCTAGGGACTGAGCTACTAAATGTTTAGTAACTTCACTATTGAAACGTATTTTTTTATGTAAAAATTGTATATGATTTAATTTTATGTAAATTTTTATTATTAATTAATAAGATGGGTAAAAATTTTTAATTAATAATAAAAAATTATATATAACTAAATTATATAAAACTTTTATATGAGATGATCCAATTTTTTCTCTCAATGTAAGAAAAGCAAAAATGGTTAAAAATAATTAAAAACATTAAAATAATCTGGAGGAGGATAAGAGTCGGATAGGATAGGGTTGTAGAATACTTGAAGTAGAAGAAGTCAATCTTGGGCGGCTAAATACCGGTATGAATTCAATGGACTTGTATGGCATGCAAAGACGTTACAGGAAACATTTTATTTCTCTATTTTTTTTTATATAAATCATCAATATTTAAAAGTTTGTTAGATCACAATTAATTTAATTTAAATAAGGTCAATTTATTATGAGATAAAAATTTTTTAATATTAATTTTTTTTATTCGTAAAACTTGAATTTGAAATTTTGTTTATAAGAGGAACAAATTTAAATTATCTCAACTAACAAAACGTTTGTCCATTTTATGCCTGACTTGTGTATTTGTTGTGTTGCTAACGTGGTGGAGTGTTAGTGGATATGAGATAAGAACTAAAGAGTGAGTGTGCTGCAGCAGCGTAGGAGTCACACCTGGTCCGACAAGGACCAGAATCTAAGTCCAACGAAGCACAGTGATATTTGCTGCTGGCTGGACTCTTGCCCTAATCAGTAACTCTCCATCTCTTTCATGTGAATAACCCCTATTTATTATTCTGTTTATTATTATTTTTTCTCTGTTATGATGACATGCCCGCGAGGAGAACCTTAACCTTGCATGCTGCCACGGCTTTCCTTATTTTCTTTAAAAGCTACCAAACTTCTATGCTTTCTTAAAATTTTATGATACCTGTAATGTAAGGTCTTGTGTGCCCGTTGAGTTGGTAGTCAACAGTTGGTAGTTTAAGTATAAGCTTCAGTGTTTCTTTTATTAATACAACATTATAACTAACAATCATACATGAGACTCAATTAGCCATTTGAGTTTCATGGAAGACAGTTGAAAATGAATTTTTTAATATTTTCTTGTAAACAGTGCACATAATTTGGGTATATATTAATTTTTATTATTGTTAATTAGATTCCTTTATAGGATTCATATTTAGTTCCACTTTATTAATCAATAATTAAAAATTAATATATAAATAAATCATATAAAATTTTAACACGAAAAAAAATATTTCCACGCCAAGTTCACTTACATAATCACATTATCAAATTCTCAAACTAGGACAATGACACCTACCTAAGTAGTGAGAGTGTTAAACAAAATATCATAACAAATAATTTTATTGAACACCAATGATGTTATAAGTCCCATATCAGGGAAATTATCTTGAAAGAGAGGCCTTATAAGGATTTGGGCTCTCCCCACATCAATAATTAGCTTTTGGGGTGTGATTCTCCGAAAGACTTATACTCGTAACAAATGATGCTTTCATTGAGATGGACCTGGAAATACACTGCGGAGGGTTTGGTAGCGGAGGTGGCCAGTGATCGAGTGAAGCGTCGCCGAGTGAAGTGCCGCTGAGTGAAGTGTCGCAGAGTGTAGCCGTCGGGACGCCAACTTTTGAAGGGGGTGGCAATGTTACAAGTCCCATATCGAGAAAGTCACTTTGAAAGGGAGACCTTATAAGGACTTGGGCTCTCCCTACTCCAATAGTTAGCTTTTGGGATGTAATTCTCTGAAGAATTTATACTGATAACAAATGATCATAATTACAAGAATATCTACATATGTATATAATATAGGTGAATGCTAATAAATCATTTTATGTCGAACGCCTTTGTTCCTTCCTTTTGTATAGTAATAGCTTCCCCCTTAAAATGCTTTATTATATTTTAATTAAAAACAGAGAAAGAGACAAAAATCGAGTACAAAGTATTTTGGTCTTTGGATGATTAGAGCTGAAGTAAGATAGTTGCGTGTATTTCTAAATAAATTTGGATTTTTTAAAGTGAAGAGATTTATAAAATGAGAAAATAAATAATTAATAATTTTTAAATTATTTAATAAATTTTATTTATAATAGAAATTTTTTATTTAAGAATTATTAATTTTTTATTTTCTTGTTTTATAAATTTTTTTATTTTAAAAGATCTAAATCCTATCTAAACCCTGGTATGATACGTGTCAAAAGGAAGGGATAGAAAGGGGTGATAATAGTTTGATGTTAGCGCTTAGCAGCAGTTCCAGCCAGTCATTGGAGTAAAGGAAGCAATAGCTTTCGGGACAGGACAGACAGACAGCACCGATGGCGGTGCCGTTTCTTCAAACCGTAACAGCCAACCTTTGATTCTTTTCTAACCATTTTCAATTTCTATATTATTTATTTCATTTTTTTAAGACTAGCACAGCAAGTAATCTTTAATTAATCTAACTTGAAAGCTGCTAGAAATAATCGAGTGAGGAGAGATTTAAATAATTTATATGATATTTTAAATTTAAATTTTATTATTGTTAATATATTTAAAAATAAAATAAAATTATCTTAATACTATTTTTTTTTAATATATAACACTTGAACTCCATGTCTCCCTTAAATAGAACTATTGTTAAATTATTTGAATCAATCAGACAGTGTTATATTCATTTTGTTAGATTAAATTCTTTTCTAACCATTTTCAATTTCTGTAGTATTTATTTCACTTTATTTTTATTTCATATTCTTTTCACATAACTACTATACACAAAACCGTCCTCGTATTCCACAAAAAAAAAAAAAAAAAAAACCGTCCTCGTATTTCTCTGTCTAAAAAGCAAACCAACTTGTCCACAAAGTTAACAATACATAGCTCACCCACTTCAGAATATCATCATCATCATATACCCAAAAAGGCTAAAGTTAAGAAAAGAAGGAACAGAAGGAGTCTTGGCATTCATTTGATCTTCTTCCATGACCATGAAATGCTGAAGCTCTTCAGGGCCTATCAGTGCATCTACGCCTTCTTTGTTCTCATCTCTGTTGTTGTATCAGTGTTTACAGGTATAATTCTCACTCTCATTAATCAAGCTCATGAAAATTTTGATTTTTTTTTTTCAAAGTATTTTGCTTTTCTTAATTTGGATTGTGTCTCTTGTAGGTTTGTTTGGTGGGTGTTGATTAACTAATTTAACTTAGATCTGAGAGCAATTAGAATCATGATTTCAGTTTAGATGTTAAGTCAGTTCATGATTTCATGAGCTTAATTATGATTAATTAATTAATTATGATACCCATTATGTTTGTTCTTGCTTTTGAGCAAAGAAAGTATGGATTAATGTGTAATAGTTTTAAATTCACAGTTCACAGTCTAACATCAGCATTATCTAGCTTGGTCCTTTTTCTTTTTTTTCCTGGGTTGTACCCTTTTTTGGATATGTAACCATTTGGCTTCTGGACATAAAGATTGTAATTTTTGATAATTTTTCTTCAATGCAATTTCTTTGCACTGATGCTGAGATTGAGTGAAGTGCTGAATCATCTGGCCTTGGATTTTTTTATTTTATTTTTTTCTGTTGCAGGGTAGTTCATGATATTTTGTTCAGACTTTGATTGCTACTATAACATGATGGCATTTTTCACTTCGAGCTGAGGTCAATTTTCTTTAAGGTGATTTTATATTATGAATTATCAGTGTTGTGATGCCGATAGCAACTCTTTGTATGTACTTTTACCAATTGCTTTCCACTGCCCCACCGATATTATATATGATGGTTAACAGTATAATTTGATGTAAAACCCAGATTTTGCTTTATATTTTGCATAAAGCCAAGCTGTTAACTAAATTATATATGATTCTTTCTTCCCAATAATCTGAAATAATGTTGTATATTCTATTATGCTATTCATCAAAGGGGAAAAATGTTCTCAGTTTGGTCTTTGATTTTCATTTTTTGCTATTTAAAAGTATTCTCTTTATTGTTTTTCTCTTTATATAAGTAATAATACCAAACCTGGCCTTTTTTGGAAAAATTTTCAGAAGACTTTGTTTCTTTCATTTTTGCACAAGTTGATGAATCACTGAATTTAGAGGGTGAGCCTTAGTGCAATGGGCAGCCTTGTGACCTAGAGGTCATTGGTTCGAATCCTAGAAACAGTCTTCACTTGCGGGGGGAAGACTGCATACATCTCCCAGACTCCATTAGATCGGAGTCTTGTGCACTGGGCCGCTGTTTTGATAAATCATTGAATTTAGTTTTAGTTGATATTACTCCATGGTTGGTTCCTCTTCTGAATTCTCTTTAACTTTTTATTTTTCCGTGCCATTTGATTTTCAGATCGTTATATAGAAAAAGATGGCATTGACAACTGCTGAGCTAGTCCACGCTGCAACAAGCAACGAACTGGATGAAACTGATTGGACAAAAAATATTGAAATCTGTGAATTAGTTGCTCAAGATCGAAGGTACCCACAAAGCTTTAATCTCCTTATGTGATTCTATTTCTTTGTGATTGATTGATCAGGGCCCTAAAACATTGGGAAATGAATAGTAGTTAGTTGATACCAATTGTATCACATGAAACTGAACCATTTAGTTTTTATCATATGCCACTCTTATGTTTTAGATTTTGATTATAGCACTTTGTAAATATGTGTTTATTTTCTCTTTTCATAGGAATTGCAACTTAGATGCCCTTGCCACTTGAGTAATGCCTAAGTGGCTAATTTGTTGTTTCCGTATTATTGGAAGATAATCCTGATGAATGATCATTTTTCTCTGTCTTGCCAAAACTAACTGCCGGGTTCCTAGGAGGGTTTTTTTTTTAAGCTGCACTTTTTGTATTCAGAAATTTGCTTAATTTTTTGGAAGGAAAATTTAGGTTAGCAGCATTCAGTTACTCGGTAAATGACTGGTATCGGGTGCCCGACATACTTAATTTGAAATTCAAATTATGTTCATCATGGTTCTTGTTCACCACTATCCCTGTCTTGCTTTCTTCACCTGGATATGAACATAGATGACTTGTAAATGGGTCAGGATAATCCAGATGGTGGTGTTGTAGTTAACTATCATATCTTTTGAATATGCAGGCAAGCTAGAGATGTTGTTAAAGCTATCAAAAAGAGACTGGGTAGCAAACACCCCAATACTCAACTTTTTGCTGTCATGGTGAGTATAATGACTTTATTATGAATTTGCTTATTCATAATTTTTTATAGGAATTTCTTGTCACCTATACCCAAGTAAAGACACATTTACACGCCACATTTGGATCCCCTAAAGTGAGAATCCTTGGAAAGTGAGAAAGTGAGAGGTTATCCACCTTTAAATCATTTGGTGGGACTCACACAATGAAAGTTAATAATCAAAGGGTGAACAATCTCTCACTTTCTCACTTTACAAGGATATTCACTTTAGAGGATCCTAATCCTTTTCAGTGTATGTGAAACAGAGAAGCTTGGTTGTTTAACTTTCTTGTGTTGAATATTTACACTGCTTGCTTTCCTGTTCTATGGTGTTCTACTAAATCATCTTTCATCTAATTATTTTCTAGTTGCTGGAAATGTTGATGAACAATATTGGAGAGCATATTCATGAGCAGGTGATTGACACTGGAATAATTCCTATTCTTGTGAAAATTGTGAAGAAAAAGGTTAGTTTTCTCCACACAGACTTTTGTTCTTTAGCAATGTTACTTTTTCCTTAGCCTTGTTTTTTATTTTGTCTTTTTCTTTGGTTGTGCAGTCAGATTTTCCTGTGAGGGAGCGGATATTTCTCCTACTAGATGCCACACAGACATCCTTTGGTGGTGCTTCTGGAAAGTTTCCACAGTATTATAATGCATATTATGATTTAGTGGTGGGTACAGATTTGTGATGCAGGCCTCTGGGATATTCTTATTCTTTAATCTGGATTCGTTTGATTCATAGATTGTGGTTGGGATGTATTCTTGGCAGAGTAAGAAAGAACTGATGGTATTTAAACTATGTGATTTTAAATATATAAGAAAAACCTGATATTGTGCATACTGTTCAATTTAGTCAGCAACTGAATCTTTTATTGTGTGCTGGATTGTGTTCATACTAGGACAGGATATATGATGTTAACTGCATATGCTACATTATGGAAATGATGGTCAATTCATATGGTAGTTGCTGCTATATGTTTTGAGTGCACCTGTGATGATTGAATGGGAACATTCTGCAAAATAATTTTGAATGATGGTGGTATTGTTATATTAGAGCTCGAGCCCGTTTGTGGTCTGCAAATATGCTGGCTATTAGGCATTTACAGTCCTCATTTCTAATAAAATTCTCTTTCTAACATATTTATTACCGGAATTCTAGACAGCCATCACTTTTCCGCAGCTCTTGTACATAGCACTAGTGGTTGTTACCCAAAAAAGTGGTTGTGGGGGAATACTTATTTTTTTCAACACTAATCATTACATGTCCTTTGCATGCAAAAACTGTAACCAAAGTCACTTATGATAGTGGGCTTATACTTTTTACAGAGTGCTGGAGTGCAATTTCCTCAAAGGACTCAAGTGGTCCAATCAAATCATCCTAGTTCACAGCCTAATAGGAGTAGTAATGTACCAAACAGGGAGCAGGCCTCACCTAGACATGAACCAGTTGCTCAGCAGCCAGAGACCCAGAGTGTCCCCGAATCTTGGTGACTTTTGTTTTTCAGTTTTAGCGTACTTCTTGTTGACAGGATCTTTAGAAATCCTTTTCTAGCTGAATGTATTGAAAATGATTTGTTCTCTTTCTGTGTTCTAAATTGAAAATGATATATTATGGTAAGAAGAATTATTGGCTTTAGTTGGGGGATGGAAACGGATAAGAAGATTTATCCAAACACAGCAGTTTTCCATCAAATGAAATGAATGATAAGAAACAAAGTTTAAAAATCCATTTTTGGGCGGATATTATTTGTCTGCTTTTTTGCTAAATTCAGTCTGGATATATTTGTTCTTATCTTCATTTTCACCTAGCTAAGAACAACTCGGATTCTGTAATTGTCTTTTGCAGCATTATTCAGAAGGCTAGTAATGCATTAGAGGTTCTAAAAGAAGTCCTTGATGCTGTTGATGCTCAACATCCTCAGGTGAGCCCTAACGTGTAGTTATAGAATCTCTGAACAGTTATATTTTAACTTTTGCTGAAAAACTGTTATTTTCTTTTTCAGGGAGCAAGGGATGAATTCACCCTTGACCTTGTAGAACAGTGTTCATTTCAGAAGCAAAGGGTCATGCATCTTGTGATGACTTCTCGGTAAGGCTACTTTAAATTTCTCTTTTCTGCTTTTAACCAATACAATTTTCCGCTTCTCCTTTCCAGACTCAAAATTTTTCGGAGTATGGATGGAAATGCCTTTGCTTCTATACTCATCCTATGCTGGATTTTGAATTGGTCTTTTGTAGAGATGAGAGGATAGTTTCTCGAGCAATTGAACTAAATGAGCTGCTTCAGAAAGTTCTTGCAAGGCATGATGACCTCCTTTCCGGCAGAGCTACAACAACTGCTACACCTCGTTTTGATCACGAAGAAGAAGCAGAGGAGGAAGAGGAGCCTGAACAGTTAGTCCGAAGGTTTCTTACCATTTCTTTGAGCTCAATCCTTTTATGGAGGGTAACACTGAATTTTGAATACTCATTCATATTTGCATGATTAATGCCTTGCAGATTACGCAAGGGAAAGGCGTGTGCAAGGCCAGAAGACGAAGAGACTAAGACCGAGATCCCTCCCTTGAGTTTGCTCGGGGAGAGACTCAACCGTCCACTAATACGGCCACTCTCTATGGAGCCATCTCAGGAAGCTAATACTCGTTCGCCGCCTGTTGTAATGCCGCCGCCACGTGCAAAACAGAATGGGGAGCTTCCTCATGTGACGATTCCACCACCGCCCGCAAAGCACATCGAGAGGGAGAGGTTCTTTCAGGAAAACAAGGATGGTTCTAATTTGTCTGGCCACATGAGAGGCCTCTCCATACATAGTCGAAATGGCAGCAGCTCTCTCAGTGGAAGCTTTGATTTTAGTGACTAATCTCATAAGAAAAGGACCTCTTCCAGCATTTCTTTTTTTTTTTTTTTTTTTTTTTGGGATATAAATTTGGAGTTGGAAATTTAAGTTGTGAGAAGTTGGTGATTTGTGATATAGTGTTGGTGGGTTTGGAGAGGGGAGGAAAAAATGCAACTGCTTCAGTTCATAAATTGTTTGTAATTAATAAAGATTTCTGGGATCAAATGCTATGACCTGAGGTTTGTAAGTTTCAGGTGAAATGTGGTAATACTCCCTTTTTTTGCTTTTTTTTAATCTCTTAAAGAAAAAAGTGTAGGAACTATTTCAAGTTTTTTCTAGACCCACCTTGTTTGATTACTATTATTTATTTATTTGGGATGGAGCTCCAACTTTGTAGTGCCTTGGAGTACTTGGTTAGGAAGGAAATAATTTTAGGTAGGCACTATTACTATAACTACTCAGATCAACGATAGACATGTATAAGTCTGCATGTTAAAAATGCATCTTTTTTTTTTTTTTAAATAATTAGAAATGGGGTAAAACCCACAAAAGGTAAAAAGCATCTACCTCTTAAAAATGTCTTCACAGATTCCAACTATATTATGTTAAGCATTTTCTACATAAAAATTCTAGGTTGACAGCGTCTTACAATGAATTTGGGACAAAGTCACACAAACCACAAGTCTAGAAACCAGTTATTAAGAAAAGGAAGTGTGCAACAATTCAGAATATTCATTGAGGCGTGAAACGCTTGTTATTCTTATCGATTAGAATAGAAGATAACGAAGGCGAATATCTGATGCGACAATGGTGCAGGAAAAGAAATTATCTTGCATTCAGTGTGCCAATCCCCTGTTCTTGGTCCATTGCATCAAGTGTCTGACAGTGGTTAACATATAATTATAAGAGTAAGAAAAGTAAATATTAATTATTAGATTTCATAAAAATGATTAAAATTAAAATATAAAATTATGTGAATTTTTTCAATAATTATATAATTTTCAATTTTAATTATCCATATATAATTAAATAGCCTGGATCTATGCTTCTCACTTTACACATAAAATAACCCTCACTTGATACATTGCAAGTTTTTTGCTAAGATACTAGTACCAGACAAAAAAACAATGGCCACGCAAATAGACCTAAATCGAGTAAAACATACATTGACAATAATTTGCATGCACTTATAATGTAAAACAATTATACATCACCATCCAATTCAAATCAATTTTTTTTTTATTAATTACATATATTTAATAATTAACGAAATAATATTAATTCTTATTGCATCACTTATAAAATATACGTACTTAACTAAAAATTTATATGCTATTAATCGCCTATGATAATTTATTAATATCATATTAATCATGAATGTAACTAATCAGAAATTTATACATCATTAACCAATCTAAAACCGATGAGATGAAAGTGACTTCAGAGAATCATTTTCCATCCTAATACCAACTCTTCTACGATAGCCAGGTCCGCATGCAAACAATTCCAACAAGAATTTCTACACCCTTTACAAAATCTCTCCTTTTTCATCAAGTAGTAGTAAAGTTGGCAGTGTCTCCTATAAGTTCCCACAGAACTTGTCATTGCATTAACTAATTTTCAGCCACAACAGCCGAATAGAGATTTTCCAAGTCATTAACAATACACAGGACATTCTCAGTGTAGTATATAACCAAAATCGCTATACATTTGCTCTCTCTCTTTTCCATCCACAAATGCAGTGCTGTGCCTAAAGTAGATTTCAGAACTCCACAGTGCATGCCTTGGACTGTGAAGGGTGATTCATTCACCTAAGCAAGGGCAATACTCCCCACTGGTGCAGGAAACCCTCACCAGTAGTAACTTCAAAAAACAACAGAAGCAGCACAGCAAGCATAGCTGCTCTTCCATTCCAAGTTTCAGCACTTTTTGTCCAACCCCATTCCCATACCAAAACTGGCGGCGGCAACTCCTTACGTTGTGAGTCATATGCTGCCAATAACTCCTCTACACTGCCCAGGGGAACCAAAGACTGCCAAAGAACCAAAACTTTTAATTTAGATGCAAGCATTCAACTACCAAATAGACTATTACATATAGATCTATATGGCTCAATTATATTAGTTTTCTGAAAAGGAAAATTTCTGTGTTTCTCTATAGAATACGATAGCTGAATAAATATACACGGGAGTTGGGAAGGGTACCTGTCGAGCTTCAAGGTTTGAAACTGCCATGGCGCCAACATAAGGGAGACTCTCAATTACAGCATCGGCCAAATCTGAAATGAAGGTGGGTTCGCATCCTAGAGCAGGAACACGGCCCCATTTTTCTATACCAGATTGTAGGGCCAATTCTTTGTATTCAACATCAATTTCTTCTAGAGTTTCAATATGTTCACTGACAAAGCTGCGAATTAAGCACAAGTTAACAAAATACTAGTCCTGTACTCTGTGTAAGGGTCTGAGAAGGAGGGGGATAGAAATAAAGAAAGAAAGCAGCAACAGTACAGATAGGAGTGAACTAATATATTGCAGAATGCATAGACTAGAAAAGCCAACTTTACCTGATTGGAACAGCCAGCAGACTTTTCACTCCTCTTTTGCCAAGTTCAACTATTGTCTCATCCGTATAGGGTTTTAACCATTCCACTGGTCCAACTCGACTCTGTAATTGTTAGAAATCCAGAAAAAGATTCATCTAAAAGCAGTATCCAGCTTTGCATGTAGGAAGAGATGGTAGGTCCAAAGACAGAAACACTAATTGTAAAGAAAGAAATCATCAGTAAACCTATTGAATTACATTAATAGTATAGTCAAGTAAGCTGCTGATTAGTCTAAGCATGGGTCACTGAGATCTTTATCAAAGAGGTACATTTATTGCAATGAGCTTTCTTTATGTAATGATGGTGAACCACATTAACTGTTTAGAATATTATAGCCTAGTTGATCACTCTTTTTTTTTTTCTTTTTTTTCTCCCTAAGAATTTCCCTTTTACAACTTTGGTGAGAAGTAAGGACTATATACTGGCACTCTGGCAGGTTTATGCAAAATCTAAACAAACGATATTTAAATTACTGCCTTGCTCTGAATATCTTTCTTTCCTTCTTGTTAAAAATTCCCATTATTGATTGGGATGATCACTTTGTATAGAGGTTGGAGTTGCTTCAGAAATATCTTACATACCATATACTTAGATAAATCACTGGATGTATGCATTTATTTTTACTATGAATAGATATAATGTAATAATATTTGCAATAGGAACACCAGGAGAATCAATGACACACCAAGCAGTTACCTGATAAGCAAGGGTGAAGGGATTGTTTATCTTTCTTGTCTCAAGTTCTTCCATGATCAAATCCACACATTCCTCCATCTCTGCCTTGTATGGATCACCAGCCTCTTCCACATAAGCAAGAGGCACCCCATGGGCACTAAAGAATATCATGGCCTGCAGTGTGCATGAATTACTTGGGTTAAAAGCATACACACCGAAGTAACTAAATTTCAGGAAAAAACTTCTTCAGCAATCCAAACAAAGAAAAACAGGAATAACCAGAATTTAGCAAAACAACAAGTATGTAGCACAGTGACATTTCATACTGTCCCAGACACTTCTGAGGTTAATGAAAGTATGAAACCAAGTAAGGGTTTACTCTTACTGTTATCCAAACTACAAATAACTGAAGTGCTGACTGCATAAATTACGCCATCAACGTTTCAAGCATAAGAATGCCAAATGATAACGGAAAAATATCAGGTGGACACATGTCCTCTTTTGCAAGTCATTAAAACATAAAAAGATGCCATACCTCCTCAGGGCAGTCAAAACACTTCAGCTCTTTCTCAATTAAATTTGCCATGGCCTTTATGTATCCTTCACGCTGGTACCATGAAGGTATTACTGTGTGCTGCATGTTGACCAGATACTGATCCTCTCTAAATAACCAAATAATAATCCATAACATAACAGAATTTCGGATAGTTTACATATGTGGAGCATAATTGAAGTGATAACAGTATTCAGTAATCACCGGAATATACTCTCCAATAGACGTAGGCTTGAACCACTGGTTGATATTGAAAATTGTGGATATAGTGGGAGAACAACAAGCTTTGTAATTCCATCTCTTTTAATCTACAAATATTTTAATGAAAAGAAAAATCATTACCAGATTGAGAAGAAATCAAAAACAGATAAATGACAAACAAATGTGTTAACTGCTTAGATGAATCTTATTTGTTTGTATCTTTTCTCGAGTTTCCTCTAGCTAGTTCCCTATCTCCTCTCCCCATATCACGTAAATCTGGTTTTCAGTTAATTTTACTATGAGCCTCTTTTTTGTTTTTTTTTGTTTTTGTGGGGGGGGGGGGGCTGGGGGGAACCTCCTTTTGTCGAGAAAATTATTCAAAAAGATAAGTGTTATGCTGAATATCTAAGATTTTTTTAACATAGCAGCCTTCAACAGTCCTGAAAGTACAAATTCTAGACCCTAAGAATGACAATACTTTTTGGTTTCTAACAATCAGAGGTTTAAATACTAGCTAGTACTATTAATAGTGACTAATGATAATCACACTTTTTGTGCAAAAAATTCCAGAAAAGAGTTCTTACTTCTTCTGAATTTTGTTTAAATAATCCAATAAAACTTATAGGAAATAAAAAAAATGACATTTTTAGACAAATTTTGATTTTTCCCTCCCATTTTCTTACAGGAAGCTCCTCATTTTTCTAAGGGTCTGTTTTCTTTTGTTTTCATTTCCAGTTTTTATTTCTCATGTTTCCTGTTTTTAGGATATTGTGAAGGAAATAGGATTTTATAGTCTTGAATGTTTTCAGTCTTCACTATTTCCTTCATAAAATTATGAAAATAGGAAACACAGAAAATGAAAATAAAAACCAAACAGGCCCTAAATTTTTATCCTCAGTATCTTCTCGTTTTACCCTCTCCACTATCTGACGTTGTTTGAAAGAATTCCAAAAGGTAGTCCTTCTTTCATTTGGATGTTATGTTAATAATCCAATAAAAGTCAATAGAGTTATAAATGTATAGTAAAAATAATAATAATCATAATTTGACATTTTGAGACAACTATTCTCTCTCATTTTCTTATAGGAACTTCCTCATTTTTCTAAATTTTTATTGCCACTATCTTCTCATTTTACTCTCACCACTAACCCTCTTTCTGTATATATATTTTTAGATTAATTTTTCAATTTTTCATTTTCCCATGAACACATGTCAGTATGTGCCCCACTAGAGGATAGCACAACAAATTGTTCCAAGCTAACTTATATTAATCAGAATCAAAATCAAGTTTAGAACTCAGATATAAGGTATGCGCCACGAAATATCTCCATAAGGAGAAAAGGAAGAGGATGCAAGCAAGCCAACCATTATTAATGCAGATTATGTGGTGTTAAAACACTGACAGATGCATATTTTCATATTTTAGATAACTATTCAGATAACATGAGATGATGCCCTGTTCAATCTTGGAAAAATAATTCATTATAGAAAGATAAGTACTACAAGATACTCATATCCTGAAATATTTACTAGCCTTCTTTTAGAATATGAAGCAGGTAGATGCAGCAACATCGTTTAACTCAAATCTTGGACAATAAACAGGAAAGAGAGTCTACCAGACTACCATTGGCATGTTCGTAATCAAATCACATCGAATTCCACATTTTGAACAAAGAACGAGATAATCAAATACCTGTTCAATAGCTTCTTCAGTGAATGGATGCCAGTAACGCATGCCAACATAGACCTTAGCTGGGACATTCTTTGCCCAAAGAGATTTCCTCAACTCTTCAGCCTGTGCACAAAATCATTAGAAGCACTACAACAATAACAAACAAAATCAAACAAAAGAAACTATTAAATGGAAGGAATATGTTATTTGTCCCAGAAGATTAGAAACTGTAATTAGCAAAAAATATAACTCAATTGTAAAATCTCAATGGATTAGACAGAACTAGTGTCCAATAGCTACTTAAAGAGTTGAGAGTAAAATATGTCACAATGAAAAGGGAAAAAGTTAACATAAAGTGTCATGCCTGTTCATCAGTCATCCGTCTTAGAGGAGAGCCACCACCAATTGAAGCATAGCCTTCTTTGCTCTTTGGGGCTCTTAGAATGGAAACAAATTGGGCCACTGGTTTTTGAAGAAAACTAAATATCCTCGGCAATCGTATAATATCCTGTGTGATAGTACATAAAATATAACTAATCATCAAACAATAAGAAATTGACAGTTCAGGTTAATCTCAACCTAAAGGAATAAAGGGATAAAAAAGGGAGCTCTGTAAAAGCTAGAGTATTACAGGGTCAGCAAAAAGGTTAAACAAAAAAGGCTGCACATCTTCTAGAGTCTCTGGACCTCCAAGGTTTAGCAATAATACTCCAATCTTATCATCACCAATAAAAGCTGTGTCAGAAAAACCTTGAGCTGTTGGAGTTACTAAAGCTCCCACTGAGAACAATTGCTTGTTAAGTGATTGCTTAGAAACCAAGGGTTGTGCTTCAGACCATCCAGCAGAGCATCTGGTCACTATGCAATTTTTCAAGGAACTAATGTTAATAGAAGCCTCCACATGGGCTCCAGAGCAGTGATGCACCTTCTGAGAGGCGATTGCCTGTGGCAACAGCCTATGGAAATATAAAAAAAGTAATGAATAAACTTTCGAAAATTATACTAATCTTGGCATTTAGTAAAGAAATATTTGACATAAAACCATAATTTTACTTGGATAAATGTCAAAATGTATTTTTGGCATAAAAATAAAATTGCAACTGTCAAATGTATAGAACAGGGAAATGAAATAGTCATACATTACCATAAGACAAATTCAAATTTAGAAGACAAAGAAAAGTTGGGCTTGGATGCAAAGAGGGAAAGAAATTGTAAACATCAAAATGTTTGGAAGAAACTCTAGCACTTCACAGCTTGAAGAAGAAAGAAACAAAAATGCATCACGAGTTTAAGTCATGATCATGACCACTCAAAATACAAAATTTATGGTCATGGACGATATAGGCAAACTTTTTTCCTTTTTTTTTTTTTTATCTTTTTTTCTCTTTTCTTCTTTTCCCGGTTGACCATGACAATATAGGTAAACTTGAGAGGGAGCAAATAGTACTTGATTCTAAGGACATTATATTAGATAAACCTACCACATAAGTTATATGTAAACTCCACTCTAAAATTAAGCTTAAGTTATAAACATTACCATGCAAGCAATGCAACATAATCTTATACACCTGCATCCCCAACCACGGAATTACATCTTCAACCCCCATTAATTCCATTACATAATGTGTAGCTTAACAAAGAAACATTGCCTGAAAAGCCATCTTATAATTGCCAGGGCCAGTAATTTATTCCATTTTAAGTCATAACAAATAAACTAAAAACAAAACGAACCAAGGACATGTTCAGAATCCATTCTAGGAAACAAATGGAAATGCTGCTGGATTCAAAATAAATAAATAAATAAAGGGGTAAAAAAAAAAAAAAAAAGAAACTTACTTTAATAAAAGGGTTGCTAAGAATTGCAAAATTCTGGTTAAAATACACATACCCAAAATCAGAATCATGGTGAATGGAACACTTACAGAGGACACTTGAAATCATAAGTGACGCATGGAGGAGGACGAAGCGCATAAGAGGAATAAGAAGAAGAAGAACAACAACAACAAGATGGTGATGAAGGGGCGTGAATTGTAGAGTACATGGCTTGATAATGAAAAATCACCAGCACTTCCACCACTCACTGCACCAATGTTATGGTTTTGAGGCCAATGTTAGCAAAACAAATGAGGGTCGATGATGGAGAAGTACAATCCAAGGGCTAAAAAATGGAATTACCCAGAAACCAACTTCGAGAAAAGATAATAACTTTACCTAACTCCAATTAATGTGGAGGAGAAAGAGCCTGTACTAAGCACGAGTAGAGCTGGCAACGAGCTACAATTTTTTTTTTTTTTCAAACCCTTTTTGGGTGTAGATGAAGGAGATACTAGCCTACAACTGCTGCTACACTGCTACACGGCTACTCTTTCTTATTATTTCTTTTTTTTATAAGTAAATGTACAATATATATTATATTAATTTAGTGACTCATCACCAAAAAAAATTAGTGACTACTTTTTTACATTAATAAAAAGTTCCTGAAAATTAAAATGCATTATCATATTATTTTTTAAAAATTTTTGAGATTATATCTTTTAGAAAATAGAGGATCAAATAAATGTCACATATTTTTTAGAAAATAAATTGATATCATATTTTATTTTTTAAAAATTTATTTGATATTAAAAAAATTTTAAAAATTAATGTGATATCATAATTTAACTTTTAGAAATTTATTTAATATTAAAAAATTTAAGAATTAAGTTAATATCACATTAATCTCTTAAAAATCAAACTATTTATTTATTTTGCTTTTAGAATGGTTTTGAACGAATATTGCTTATGTTTATTGGACTGTTCTAAATTCCAAGGGGGAGAGAGAAAGAGAGAGAGACACGGCAAAATACACGTAAACGACAAATAATTAGATCAAGTAATTAAGTCTTTATCAGGCCATTACCAATACTGTTTGTTAACATTTATGTACATCGAATATATGATAGACTTGTGAAGATATTTTTTACTGTCTCATTCCAAAAACCAATGTCAAATTTTGATTTACTATTGTTTTTCTTGGTTGGAACTTCTTTTTTTCGGGGGTGTAAAGAACTACTTTGTTTTCGGTCCAACATTACTTATTATTTTGAGTATTTTTGGTATGGGGATAAAAATAAAAAATAAAAAATAAAAAACGCAATTGCAATAAGAAATTCTTTTAATACACAAGCCAATCCAACTATCAATTTAAAGTATTATAAGTGCTAAAAACTATAAAGTACCAAAATAAAGTTAGTTGAAGAATGTAGATTTCATTATAAGAAAAAAGTAAATAAATTAAGAAGAAACATACTTACAGCAAGGCAGCATCCAGGTCGCTCACGTAACTCCCTCATTTACCAAGCATCAATCTTTTACAAGCATGAAAGAATATAGAGAAATTCTATTTGTATCCGTGTGTCTCTCGATACACTCGTTTTTAATCATGTGATGAGCTGTAATAACATTTTAAAATGAAATGAAAATGAATTTTAACGGTGGATTCGGTGAGTGTCGGCAAAATGAGTGTCCCTCCATGCGTTCATATAACACGCCCCAAAAATATATGATGTTAACTGTTCAAAACAGACAACAAATATCAGTACGGAAATGAAAAGATATGTAATAACCAAAAATTTTGCCAAAAATCATGATGATGATTGGATGATATGAAGTGATATGACTCATTTATTCATCCAATAATTAATAATAATATTACATCATTTTAACACTAAAATTCTTACAAAAATTTTGGATGGCTAACACTTTCCATATATTAAAGCATTGCACTTTCTACAGCATGCACACAACCATGCTTCATGCAAGTTAGCATTTAGTAATTATACAAAAGCCCCCACCAAATTTAACATAGATAATGTCCAATTTCTTGAAATCTTCCATAATCAATACCTAAATAAAAAATAACAAATTCTCAGAGAACGAAACAAGTAGTGAGGTCTATATTACTATAGCCCCTAAATCAAAGCCTATTCAGCATATAAGTAGATTAATGAAGTAGTAAAATTGAAAAACTAATTGTAGATATACAAAAAAGAATGGAATCTTACAGCAGAGAGCTCCAATGGAGGAACAATCACAGCACTGTGTCTACCAAAGAGACTTTTGTATATCTAGAAAATTTCTTACATATTTGTTGAAGCCTCTGGAAACTAGAGATTGACTTGTAGCGTTTCTGTATAACAGATTCATTATCAATGTGATCCATTGCTTGATCTGAATCAGGTGCCTCACCAACTTGAATCCTAGAAATGTAGTTTAATCATGGACACAGCACACAGTATATTTTTGTGTGAGAAAGAGATGGTTGTAAGTTCTTTTTCTCATTGTAATTCATATTAATACACACATATATGTTCATAAAAGTTTAAATCAACGGATGAAAGATATTTCATTCACTGTATTAGATGCAGTCAACGAAATTTTCGGCCACTAAATTTTTGTATTGCGACATTGTTGTACTTTTTATTTTGGTCCAATGATCCTCTTTCCTTCTCAACGTAAACAACGAAGTGGGACCACCAAAAAAAAAAGTAAGCAACTAAGTGAGAACTTCTGGGGAACATCACATTATGACCAAAAGAGGGGTACATTACATGGCTGAGGTCATTGCTCATCTAAAACTTTCTAGTTCAAATAAAAAGCATTTTGAACATAAACTGTCCAGGAGATAACAGGGAAAAGCAATTTTGCATGTAATCAAAAAACTACTATTCTTATACATGGCAATTTAGAATGTAATCAACCAAACATTGTTCTGATACATGGCTTCCATTGTGAAACACGTACAAAATTACATGAACAGAGCCATAAGTTACAATGCCTCGTTGGTTTAAAGCAGTTGTAGCTAATTATAATACACATAAATTGGGGACTTCAAGAATTTTTTTTTTCCAAACAAGTACACAAGAATTAAGACTCTCCACTTGTGGGGGTAAGACTTCGGATAACTACCTCTCTATACCCCACCAAGTGGGAGCCTTATGCACTGAATTGCCCTTTCACACAAGAATTAGACTGCTTAAGCTTAACTAATTTGGAATTCTCCACTCGCATGAACCTCTTTGACCCGCTTATCGTAATCGTCTTCTTCCTCCTCTTCCTCCATTTCTGCATCCAAATCTTCTGCTCCTTCCTCTTCTTCACCTTCCCAGCCAAAACCTTTGATAGGCCTAGATACTGGAGGTGGGTTTCTTGCCTCTCCAACAATTTTCATTATCTCCTCCACACTTTGAACAGGAAAGCTTGGATTGTCTCTCTGGTAATAGATAGCTTGCGCTGGTTCAGTTAGCTCCCTTGGAAGATTCTTTAAAAACCAAGGGTGATTCTTAATTTCCTTTATAGTAATTCTCTGTAAACAATAAAGAATATGGTCTGGCAGTTAGCTCAACATAAAAAGGTCATAATTCCAAATGCAGTTAGTTACATTTTCAAGAGCATCTTGTTTGACAAAAATCACATTTAAGCACTTCTCTATTGCTTTGAGTATGAACTATGCATCAATTAACTAGAGATGAACTGAAGACACAATATCAGTAGGGCATCCTAAGAGGGAGATATATTAATGTGAAAAGTATACCAGGACTTTAATAATGACAGAATGTAATAAAAGCAAAATAATTATAGTTCTTCTATATTCAAATATGCAACCAATAGCCAGGCAAAATTGATCAGATTCTGTACATGGCACCTAAATTTTATAAGAGAACTGCCATAAGTGTCCCAAATTTTGAATATTTAATAATTCAATAAAACTTTGTATGTGCCTTAATTTCATAATGTCTGACACTCATATACATCCTAAGCTAGGTAATATGGAAAACAGTACTACGGAGACAAAAGAAGACCAAATTCATGTTCTCACAGACAAGATATATGGAAGAGTCGAGAAAAACAAACTGAAACACTCCAAGCTTACCTATCCACTAAGCAGAAATTGACCATGCGGTAAAGATAGAATAGAGAGACTAAGCTAGATTTCCTCTGGACTTATTAGCTTACAATTGACAATAAGATTTATTTTACCAAAATGTTTCTTCTGACTATTTTCTGTTAGAAAAATGGTTTACAAGGTTCTTTTGTAGTATGTACAAATGTATACCTCTAGAACAGAGAAAAGGCATGGCATACATGATCTGAAATGTCGTGACAATCCAAATTGCAATAATAGTGAAAAAAGTTTAGTTGCTAAATATTATAACTTACCCTCAATGGATTTGCAACAAATATTCGAGAGAGGAGTTGTCTGCAATCTTGAGAAATGTGAACATAATCAGGGATTTTGTATTGAACAGCCATTATACGCTGTAGATTTGGACAGAAAAAAGTTATAAGAATGATGTGAAAATAACATATGAAACATCATAATATCATTATTGAAGGGCAGGAAACAAACCTGAATTGTTTTCCTAAAATTCCTAGGGTCATCCTGGTCCTCAAAGGGATATGCTCCAACCAGCATGACATAAAGAGTCACCCCACATGACCATACATCAGCCAACTAAAACAATATTTAGAAGAGAAAACCATTAGAGGTAGCATGACCAGAAGAAAATAAAACTAGGGATGATCAGAAGAGCTAAACAATAAAATCAGGGACGAGTGAATGTGTAGTTACAAAACAAATCCCACCCACCCCCCCCTCTTCCACACACATGAGAGGGCGGGTTGGGGGGGGGGGGATTCTGGTGACATGCAGCAGGCTGGAAATGTGAAGATCCAGTATATAAATAAATCAGATGCGAGGAACTCTAAAGAACAGATTCAACGAGGAGCAAATATATTACCTTGCCATCATACTCTCGCCTAGAAAGAACCTCAGGTGCTATATAAGCTGGTGTTCCAACAGTTGATTTGGGTCGTGAATGCAGCAAAGATGACTATACCACAAAAAATAAACACTCAAAAAACTACAACAATAACCTCGCTAATAGATATTATTCAGAGCTTTAAGCTTGATGATAGTAATTCCAATACCTTGGAATAACCAAAGTCACAAATTTTTAAGCGAGGTGCAGGACTTCCATCTAAGAGGGTATTTTCTAGCTTCAAATCTCTGTGGCATATTTGCTGCAAAAGAAGAGTAAAAGCATTAGTCCTCACTTCTCACTTTGTGAATTTCTTGACATAGGAAGTGCCATGATCCCGTGATTTTTGACGAACTTGAGGATGAGTACTAGCATACCATGTTATGACAGAAATGGACACCAGAGATCAGCTGCTGAAAGAAATATCTGGCCTGAACAATCAAAGGAAAGAAAGTGAAATATGACAACAAGTGCAAAGAGAGTGAAACAACAGAGAAAATTAATCCTCAGACTCAGAGTAACCTCATCTTCACTGAACCTGCCAGCACTGCATATCCTCTCAAAGAGCTCACCTCCAGCAGCATACTCCATTACTATTGCCAAATGTGTGGGAGTCAAAACCACCTGCAAAATCAAAATCACATGGAAATAAGATGACACAATCTATTATGGATAGTATAGTACGCAACAAAAAGTGATCCAAAAGGCCTAAAACAAGCAAATTCCTTACCTCCTTGAAGCGAATTATATTGGGATGCTTAAGGGACCTGTGGTTGATAATCTCTCTTGCCACGTTCTCATCAATCTAAAATTGGGAAGAATTAAAAGAAAAAAAAAAACTTAGAATCATAGATATTACACGCTAAAATATAAGTCTTTCATTTATATAGAAAACAAAAATAGTAATCATAAATTATATTCAAATCAACGACACCCATCTCTCCGAATGCTTAAATAATCAGACATTAAAGGGTTCATACTTGAATCAAATTGGATCCAAATACGAAACGCAAACGTGATGAATCCCAAAAAAGAAAAAATTTGAAAACTTTTAAGAATTGATAGAATAAATGAAAAAAAATTGGAAAAAAAAAAAGAAACCTTGCGGCCACGCTCGATGTATTTCATGGCGACGAGTTCCTTGGTGACCTTGTTACTCATGAGCCTGGCTACCCCGAAATTTCCAGCTCCCAAATCCTTAACAGCCTCGTACTTGTCCATAGTGACACCCCCACCCAACACCAACCAACCCTTTCTATAGGATCCTCGACAACTCGGGTACAACTCGAAATAGAATCAGAGGGCCATTCTATCCCGCAATTCGATCAAAAGGGTATCCAAAGGTGGTCGCTTTTCACTGCATAAACAAGTGTGTGTGTGTGTGTAGAGAGAGAGAAAGAGAGAGAATGAGGGAGTGAGAGAGAATAGCGTTAGAAAAATAGTGAAGAAGAAGAAGAAGAAGAAGAGAGAGTATGGGAATCGGTAGCCATGACCATGAGAATGAATGGGCTTGGAGAGTGAGCGAGTGATGATGAATGCCAGTGCAGCTTCGTTTTCGGTTATCTGTCCTTGTTGGCTTTGTCCCTGTGCTTTTATTCTGTTTCTGTTCATTCCCTTTTTTTTTGTGAAGTTTTTCGGTTCATTCTTTAATTTATTTACTTATGGATAATATTTAATGATCTCATTTTTTTTAAATATTATATCGATTTATATTTTATTTATTATTAAAAAATATGAGTTTAATTTAAATAAAATTGATATAAATTAATATGATGTCTCAATAAAAATAACTTTATCAAATATTTTTTATTTTAAAAAAAATAAAAAGTATTTTATCATGTGTATTCTATTTTAATATTTTAAAAAAATTAATTTAAATATATTAATAATATAAAATAATTTTATATTATCAATCAATAAAAATAATAAAAAATATTAATTCATATAAATAATTATTTATTATGATAAAAATTTATCATAATTTTTTATTTTTTTTTATTTTTATTAATTAACAATAATGTATACCAATTAAATTCTTTTAAAAATATATAAATTGACTCATAAATTTTATTAAATATATATTGTAATCTTTTTATTAAATTTTTGTCAATTATTAATAAAAATAAATATATTATATTTTCAAATTTTAAATTATATATAATTTTACTAACAATAAACATAATAATTTAAAAAAGTTAATTTGTAAATTAAAAAATATTTAAAAATTAATTTATATATTTTTTAAATATTAAGAGTAAAATATACATTTCTTATAATTCAAAAATTACAGTATTTTTTTCCCTTTATTTTACTTAATTTAATACTAGTCGTTTAGGTTTCGCATTTGTCAGCGGATCTCTGTCTATTTTTTTTTTTTTTTTAATTCTTTATTTGTATTCGGTCTCCAACGTCGGTGTCATTTTGGATTGTGGGAAGGGGCAGAAAGAATTGATTGCCATTGGATCTGTGAAAACGCCGTTGCAAAGAGGGGAACACAAGGCCTGCCTTTGACTTCATTTGTGATTCTCAATTAGTAACTCATTGCCGACTTAAACACTCGCAAGCTACTGGCATTTCGAACAAGGAAATCTTTTTTTTTTTTCATTAAAAAAAAAATTTAGCTACCCTTATTATGCTACGACCAGAGGATGTTTTCATGTATAAATTAAACATAGTTTTTTTTTGTAGTTTAAATTAAGAGATTAATTGGTGTATATTGTTAATGTAAAATATTTTTATATTGATATCCAATCATGTGTTGTCACATAAATAAAGATGGTTTCTTTTTGTAGTAATAAGTGTGAGAGTTAACTGCCTTTATTTATATGATAACATATAATTGGATATCAGTGTAAAAGAATTTTATATTAACAGTAGATACCAGTTAAACCGATAAATTAAACATAATTTTGTCACTTATACATCCTTTTTATTGAACAAGTTACTTTTTAAGGTGTATTTATTTGAGATTATTTTGATAAAAAATTATTTTTTATAAAAAAATTAATTTTCTTATATTTGAATATTTTTTTAAAAATAATTATAATATAAAAAAATTAATTTTTAATTTTTTTTATAAAAGCTAAAAAGAATAATTTTAAAAAAAATTAATTTTTAACTTTTTCTATTATATATAAAATTTAAATTTTAAATTATTTTTTTTAAAAGATGAAATAAACACATTTTTAATATAATCTTATTACTTGCAAGCACGTGTATATAATAAGATAATGTGTAATTTGTACAAGAAAAAAATCTTCTCATAATGATTATTCTGTAGAATAGGAATGTTGACAGACTTCTTGTAAGGAGGCATGTAAATTAATTTTTAGCTTGTGCTAAGTTATATAAACCGTATTAAGAAAAAAAAATTTATTAGTATAATTTTATATATGGTAAAAGTTAATTTATATGTTTAAAGTGAAAATTTTTCGTTCAGTAATTTTTTAAGAGCATTTATGGTTTGGATTTAACTTAGCTCAATTCTAAGTTAATATTTTTATTTGATCAACTTTTTGGATCCGGTTTCAATTTAGTCATAACTTGATTAACGTCTGGTTTAAGATATGACAAATTCAAAAAAAATGTACAAAATATATAAATTTAGATATTATTTATAGAAAAGCTATAAGATTCTAAAGTAGGATTAATTTTTTTAAACAAAATATGTTAATAAAATTATTAATATAATATGCATAAAATATTAATTTAAATAAAAATTGTTTATAATTTATCTTTGATTGTCAATAAGATTGTATAACTTAAATTATTTTATCACATCATTCCAGAACTTGGATAAATTCAACGCAGATATTATTTTATTGGTTGTAGACTTGTATAGGTAGAATGCTAGCGTATGAGACTAACAATACCCTTGTTAATGATTTGAACTTGATCCTTCTCTTGCAAGTACACCTTAATTACTAGGATATAGCATGTTTGGGAAATAGTAAAAAAAAAAAAATGTTTTTCCAAAAAAAATAAATTTTAAAAATAAAATTGTATTTGGATAATTTTTATTGAATTGGATTATAATCAATTTTAAAAAATTTAAGCTGTTTTTTGGGTGAAAAGTGAAAGTTAGAATTTGGGCATTTTTTTGCATAGTACATGTAATATTATATTTTTATCAATTTGATTTTAAATATTATTTTATAATATAAATAATTATTCTATACCTTTTTAAATAATTTTATCATATAAAAATAATTTTTTATTTAATTTAAATAAAATAAATTATTTTAAAACTATTTTTTAATTAAAATATTTAAACATAAATTAATTCTCAAATAATTAATTATATAAAAAAATAATTATTAAAATAATTTTAAGATGTGTTGGCTACAACTTTAAAAAAAAAATAATTTTAAAGTTTAAATATTATACATAGTTGAAAATATTGAAAAATGATTTTTTTTAGAAATTATTCTTTTTAATTTCTACAAAAAAGCTAAAAACATAATTTTTTTAAATTCTAATTAGTTTTAAAAAATTATATAAATATATGAAAATTTATTTTTTTATAAAAAAAGTGATTTTTTTGCCAACAAAATTTTGTTTGTAATTTTTTGGGCTAAAAATCAATTTTTTTTACTAAAAAAAGTACTTTTCATATATTTAGTTAATTTTTAAAAAATAATCAAAATATAAAAAAAATTTCTATTTTCAATTTTTTTATAGAAGTTAAAAAAAGTACCTTTTGAAAAAAAAATTAATTACATTTTTAACTCTATTAATTTTATATTAAATAGAGTATCTTATATATAAAAAAATACTTTTTTTGAAAGTTAAAACAAATACACCATCAATATTATAGTTTTTCCAAACACACACTATATTAAGTGAATATATTATATATAAGATACTCTATTAATTCATACCTTATTTACCATTAAATAGAGTATAAATCTCACTTAGATTAAGCCCAAATCTCATCTAATAATAGAAGAGATATGAATTGATATAATATATCATATATAATATATTCATCAAATATTTGTCAGTTACTCATGCATTCAGTTATTATTGATATACATAGAGATGGAATTTAAAACTTTATATGAATATTTTTTGAGTTGGTTTTTATCTAGAGGTGGAATTAATTAATTTTAATATAGAGAGAGAAAAAAATAATTGATATTAGTATAAGAGTAAAATTCTTACACCAATTTTTCACCTTTCCCATAAATCTTCAAATTATATTTTGGCATTGCCAAAAATAACTTGTCACAGATTTTTTCAAAAAAACAAAAAAATTGAATTGCCAGACCTAAGATTTTCTTTTGCTTCTCTAGAGTGATAAAAAATTGCAACCAAAACTAAAAGAACAAAACATAAGTATAATTTATAAGATTCAATAAATTGAAGCATTCACTTCAAACAAAATAATAATAATGATGATGATGATGATGATGATGAATTCTTAATAGTAATTCAAGCAATATTTATTCCAAGAACTGAAATATATATTGAAACGCGTTGACCAAGATGCAATGCAGGATATCAGCATCAGCAACCCTGCCATTTGGTCCCCACCGTTGGCCGTGCCCGACATGGTAGCACCGTCGCTGGATTGTGATTGCCTCATTTCCCTTTTTCCTCAAACGGTTTGGTATCTGTCTGTCCCTTGCTACTGTGAGGAATTCTTAAATGTGCAATTAATAATAGAATGATGTTATAAAATAAGAATTATCACTAATTTATATATTTATTTAAATATTATTTTATTATTTGATCCGACTACAATTCACATGGAGCACTCGAAATTTCTCTACAATTGTTGGCTATTGAGTCTACGCATGTTTATTGCTAATCAAACTGAAAAAGTCAAATGTCCTTAACCCACGGCATGTGACTCATATAGTCAGTCACGTGCCACCCTGTCCAATGCAGTGTTCATGTCCAACCCGGTCATTCCCTGTTTGCCTGTTTCACGTTCAATTAAGGATTTTTCTAATCAATACTTTAAGGTATGTTTGTTAGAATCATTTTAGAGGAGGAAGATAAAAAAAATTTAGAAAGTAATTATGAATTTATTTTATCTTTTAAAAAAATAATTTTTTTCTTTCTCTTCTAAAATAAAATTTATAAATACATTTTTAAAGAATAAAAAAAAAGTTTTTATTAAAGAAATAAACTTTTTAATTTTTCAATATATTAAATATATTAAAAATTTCAAAACTTTTATTTTATTGATTTTTTAACTAATGCCTTTAAAGGTACTTAGTTAACAAAATCCTTTAATTAATACATCATCTCACTCTCACTATATTTAGTCAAAGAAGCACTCAATTCTGTCTTTTTTTTTTTGTTTCACATGCATGAATTAAGCATAGTTAAAATCAAATTCTGTCAAGGCTCCTTGGTATAAATCACTAATATTCAAAGGTTAATAGATTCCAAAAATTTAACCTGACCTAGGTCAACCTATTATTGGAGTATAATTCTAGCAGTATTAATTTTTTTCGTTCACAATACTCAAAATTCAAATCAAAATCTTATTTAGCTAAAATAAGTATAAAATTATTTGAACCAAATAATTATTGAAAAATTCTGTCAAAGTTTCTTAACGGCTCTATTAGTTCAATTGTAAAGTGCGGGGTGCGGTGTAATTTTGACACCAAACGCGGTTGAGTCTCTTCTGGCAAACCTAGAAGGGGTCATTGTTATTTTACCCAGACTTTATTAGCCGTATATAATCCAACTAGTTACTACCAACAACTTTTGTTTTTTAAAGAACTATTCACTGATAGCAGAGGTATATGTATGGCGTTCAGTGTGTCTATACTTATTGCAACTTACTGGGATAGCGAAATTGTCAAACAATCACGTCAAAAAAAAAAAAAAAGCCCAAAAAAGAAACTGTCGAACAATAACGAAAGCATAAAATGTAACAATAATTCCAAAATGAATTACTAGTATTGCTTAATGCACTAGTCTTAAAAGCCTATGGGATACAATATTTTTCATAACACTAGGATTTAAATTAACTTTTCCAGAATTTAATTGATGTTTCGCAAATCTTTTAAAGATTAATTTGAAGTTTTACGGTATTATTTTTTTATTAGAATTGATAGATAAATACAATTTAATATCAACATTCCGGGCATTAGAAAGTTGTTTAGATTTCGTGGTAAGAAAAGGCCAATGTGAAATCTGATATGAAGGGAAAAGTGTGTTCTCCTTTTTGTAGGATCTGAAAGAAAAAAGATGTATTACAAGTTTATCCCTACAAAGTTACTGCATTTTTGGGCCTGCAAAGTTTTCGGGGTTTATGTTTTTGGTCGTGAAGTTATCGGGCTTGAATGAAAATAAAGTCCGCACCATATTTGAGTTGGGCTCATTAGACTGTGGCTTGATATAAGCTTTCTATCTTTGTTCTTCGGCCTCATTGGAAGCTTAATGCGGACACTAACAAAAGATCCACTGGAAACAAGAGGGTCCAATCTAGCTAATTGAGCGAATTTGTTGTGTAGTTGAATTTTTATTTATTTTTAAATGAATTTAATTTATATGTATTATTAATATAAAAAAAATTTATATTAATATTTAATTATATATTATTATATTAATAAAATATTTAACTTAATTATTTATTATATTAAAATTTTATAAATATAAATATTTAATTAAATAATAATATAAATTTTTTTTTTACTATTAATATATAATAATTAAACTCAAAAAAAGTTTATGTAGTTGCATGCTGTATAAAAGGTCCAATCAATCTGTTCAAAAAATAATAATAAAGGAAAAAAAGTCTAATCAGAATTGCAGGACCAACCTGTTCATATGGGGAAAAAAGATGGTGTTAAAAGACCAAATAATTACCCAATGTGGTTATCCAATTAAAATTAGTATAAATAACCATTCAATTCAAATTTTAAACTACATAGCGGTTCTTAATAATGATTAACATAAATATTAGTGCCCACGAATTCTAGTTTCTCATAGTATTTATTACATGAGTGGCACATCACAAATTACTACCACTAATAATCATCCTCGTAATCCACGTGGGGCCTAACCAAAACTGTTCATCGGCTTCGCTGCAATTCAAAGCAAGTGCAGGTACAGCCAGACAGCCCCAAAACACAACAAAAGAGAAACATCGGTAACGCATCCTAGGCTAATGTGGGGTGACTCACTGTCCAATCTCATCGAGTGCCAATTAAGTGAATAACGGACTCAAGCCCTTTCTTCCCCCTCTGTGTTTTTTCCCTTAATCCCCTTTTCTAATAAAACAGTGACAACTAAGAAAGAAAATTTAAAATTTTCGAACAAGATCCCTTTCGTTGTTTAACTCGAAGTGCACGAGATTAGAAAAATTATTAGATATTTATGAAATATTAAATTAAATTATATTCTGATTTTAATTTTAAGTTATGAACGGACTCTCTGTTAACTTGTATATTTATATAAAACGTTACTCTTATGCATGATTAAAATATAGTTTAACTTGATATTCTACGAACGTTTAATAATATTCCGTGAGATTAATCCTATTTGAATTATGATTAAATTCACATGAGAAAGTTCTCACAGTAATATTACTTTTTCCTGTAAACATGAGTAAAGCTCGAGACAGCATACATAAGGACCCCGCCTTACATACATATATATATTTATATATTTTCCCCGGAAAGAAGGGCATGTTAAGTTGTTGGGAATGAAAAGAAATGTGAATGGTACCGTTGGGCTGTGAAACTTGCTGGTAGGCCCACTTATTTGGGCCCCATTAATTTTGGTAGAGAGTCTAATGACACCGTTACATCCGGGCCCTGGGCCCACATAATGCAATTTGGGTCCATATTCCAAGCTGGCACAGTCTGTTCCCTTCTCGTTCTCCCCACACTCTTTATAACTTCTTCCCCGCACTAACCCCTCTCACTCCACACCATCATCTCCATTCTCTCTCACACATACACTCTCTCTATCTTTATCTATCTATTTTCAAACTTGTGTCACTATCATTACATTGGCCCAAGTTCATTTCAACCATGGCAGAGGAAGCTCCAAAGACGACAACAACAACACAAGAAGCAGTGTTGCATGTGGAGGAAGTAGTGGTCACTGATGTTGCACATGCTCACGAAAAAGAGGACACCACCACCACCGTTGTGGAGAAAGAGAAAGAACCTGAAGAACCAGATCAGAAGAAGAAGCCCCTTGTTGATGAAGATCAAGAGGCACCTCTCACTGACACTGCTACTACTACTACTACTGAGGTGTCATCCAAACCCAGTGATGAGAAGGTTCCAGAATCAGGTTCCTTCAAGGAAGAGAGCACAAGGGTATCTGACCTTGCTGAGAATGAGAAGAAGGCCCTGCAAGAGCTCAAGAGCCTTATCCAAAATGCACTCAACAGCCATGAGTTCTCTGCACCTTCTCCAACCAAAGAAGAAAATAAGCCTGCAGAGCCTGTTGTAGCTGCTGATGATCACAAGGAAAAAGAGAACAAGGAGGAGGAAAAGCAGGTTGAGGAGAAGCAGAATTCAGAACCTGAACAAGTAGAACAACCCACAAAACAAGATGATGAAGAAGGAGAGAAGAAAAAAGAAGGAGAAAAAGCAGAAGAAGCTGCACCTGAAGTGAAAGAAACCGAGGTGGTGGCTGATGACAAAGTAACAACAACAACATCAGCTTCTTCTGTAGATGATGATGGAGCAAAAACCGTTGAGGCCATTGAAGAGACCGTTGTGGCTGTCTCTTCCAGTACTGAGCTACAAGGTTCAGCCAAAGAGCCCGAAACTGAGGTAGTGGCTCCTAAGGAGGAACAACCAAAAGAAGCCAAAGAAGAAAAACAAGAAGAAGCAGCTTCACCATTGTTGCCACCCGAAGAGGTTTCCATCTGGGGTGTGCCACTTCTTGCCGATGATAGAAGCGACGTGATCCTCTTGAAGTTCCTTCGCGCAAGGGACTTCAAGGTCAAGGACGCATTCACCATGATCAAGAACACAATCAGGTGGAGGAAGGACTTTGGGATAGATGAGTTGATGGAAGAAGATCTTGGTGATGATCTTGAGAAGGTTGTGTACATGCATGGCTTTGACAAGGAAGGGCACCCTGTGTGTTACAACATATATGGTGAGTTCCAGAACAAGGAGCTGTATAAGAAGGCCTTCTCTGATGAGGAGAAGAGGCAGAAGTTCCTGAGGTGGAGGATCCAGTTCCTGGAGAGGAGCATCAGGAAGCTGGATTTCAACCCTGGTGGAATCTCCACCATTGTTCAGGTCAATGATCTCAAGAACTCTCCGGGACCTGGCAAGTGGGAGCTTAGACAAGCAACCAAACAGGCCCTTCAATTGCTCCAGGACAATTATCCTGAATTTGTGGCCAAACAGGTATATACACTGCTGCTGTTCAATTTTGTCATAAATGTCATAAATTATATTGTTTGCATACAATTTTCATATGGTAAATTTTCAATTTGTATACGTAATGGACTAATGGATGTTCAATCAATAAGTATGATTCCTTTTTTTTGGGTGAATTAATGTATGTGATTCTTAGTGTATTGTTTACATACAATTTTCATATGGTAAATTTTCATCTATGTAATGGCTATTTCAATCAATCATATGGTAATCTTTATGTGTATGTGCCCGCGTGTTTAGGTGTTCATCAATGTGCCATGGTGGTACTTGGCAGTTAACAGGATGATAAGCCCGTTCCTTACACAGAGAACCAAAAGCAAGTTTGTGTTTGCTGGTCCTTCCAAATCAGCTGAGACCCTTTTGAGGTGAAGACAGAAAGATTGAAAATTTTCCTTGTTCTTTGATTTTTGAGTTTGATTTGTATCTTAATTATGCTATGTGGGTTTTTCAGATACATTGCTCCAGAGCAACTTCCCGTGAAGTATGGTGGGCTAAGCAAAGATGGGGAATTCGGAAATTCCGATGCTGTTACTGAAATTACAGTGAGGCCAGCAGCTAAACATACCGTGGAGTTCCCAGTTACTGAGGTGGGTTCGACTTTCCTTTTTTTTTTTTTTCCTTTTTTGGTCTTCAATGAACGCTTATGGTTTTGATTGAGAATCCAAACAAAGTACTATGCAGCATCGGAATACGGAATCTCTCCTAGCCTAGGATTCCTCTATTCTCAAGATATGTATTATCTTTATCTTTTGTATTCTTGTTGAGTTCTCTCCTATTTTATGCAAAAAATGGTGGGCTTATCCCCAGGGAAGAAAAGCGTAAAGCAATACTCCATAAATTAGTAAACTAGGAATATGAATTTAGAAAGTATAGAAATAATAACCTCCTTTTATTATCTTTTTGTGGCTGTGTTGCTACTTGCTAGGAGGCCGGCATGGCCGGATTTTAGTTTATTTAGTCCTAAATATTGCTAAGAGCCAAAATTCTTTAGTGTTATGTTGTTGTCGTCATCTGTGTAGCTACATAAATCGACCTATGTGATGCTTAATTAGCTAGGATGATAAAATAATAAATTGACATATTACAAACTTAGCTGATCATTCATTACAAGTGTTGAGAGAAATTACTGTTGAATCAAGGGCATTCAGCATTTAACAAGTTGTTGTTATTATTAAACACGAAAAAGACAATGGACTGCAGGACATGTAGGCAGTATGTTCAAGTGTAGGAGTAAAAAGCCCATGTAAAACAAATCAATAGCTTATCCTTAGTTGTCTGGACTGTGATCCTAATGATGTTCATTTTTATATATTTATGGGGTTTGAATTGTTAAGTTCAACCTCGTAATACTACTAGAAGCCAGTTACAGGGCACAGAGATTTATAGCACGTTTCCCTTGATAGCTTGATGTATATATACTTCTAAATTCTAATGGATTGAGGTTTTGTTTATGGGAAACCTGCAGAATTGCCTACTCTCTTGGGAGCTCAGAGTAATAGGGTGGGATGTAAGCTATGGTGCAGAGTTTGTGCCAAGCTCAGAAGGAAGCTACACAGTGATCATCCAGAAGGCCAGAAAGGTTGCTTCATCAGAGGAGCCTGTGCTTTGTAACAGTTACAAAATTGGTGAACCTGGGAAAGTGGTTCTCACCATTGACAATCCAAGCTCCAAGAAGAAGAAGCTCTTGTACCGCTTGAAGACCAAGCCTTCCTCCACTGACTGAGAATGTCATCATTGTTGCTCACATTCTTGCATGTTCAGGTCTACGAAGATACTCCTAAACTTCAAGGATCAACTTTGCGGCTCTTCATATGAAGAGGAAAGTGTTACTTTAATTTTGATCGTTATTATTGTGTTTAATCATATATATACTCTTTGTGTTTTTTAATTATTATTATTTATTATTGTTATTACTATTGGAGGGCATCTCTTTGTTTTTGCATTTTTATTCATATATGGAGGACTTATTGCACTATTTATTTATTATATGTATAAATTTAATTTATGTAAATTTGGTGGGGCCTTTTATATCTATACCTGTTTGTCGTTGTGCCTGTGCTCAAGCTTAAAAGTGTCTGATCTGTCATGATCCGTGTTCCTGCAATGAAAAGAAAAAGTTGATACGAATATCTATCATGGGTCTGGACTTCTAGAGTATGTCGCATTGTGGTGTAGATTATATATCACCTTTCTCAATTGCCACCTTTAATAGGCTGGCAATCTATTGCCTTGGATTTTCTCTGCCCTTGTTCATTGAACTTATTTTGCTTAAACTAAAATGACAGCAAGTTCGGCAGATTCTAGCTGAAAAAATAAGCACCAATTTATTCCAGCTTAACAATTAATTCAAATCAATATAATTCATCTCACATGTTGAATCTTGGCCAAAATTTCCGTAATGAACTTTGTACATTCCCTTTTGCAGAGGGAGGGGATAGTGTTCTTTAAAAGGCTTGGGGAATTTCTTGTTCATTACTAAGATATACTAACTTAATTTTGTTGTTTATATAAAATACCGGGATGTGGTTACTTTACTTACAAATATGATTAATCTAATCAATCGGCAGCTTGCAAGTACAGTTAGATAATAATTCTCCTCCTCATGCTGTAGATTTCTCTTCTTTTTTTTTTTTTTTGTCAAGGCAATGAAAAGCTAATCTTATCTTCTAGTGGCCAAATTGTGCTCCTTAGTCCCAGCAGTAATAGCTCTCCCGAATATTTGAATGCTATATGTCTGCCATGGTAGCAGACGTCCCATGTGTGAATTGACAAATATTAAGGCACTAAAGGGCCCATTACATATTCAATGTCCACCAGTACAGTGCATGCTTTAACTTTTTTTTTTTTTTTTTTGCCACCGAATTTCATCATAAAGCCCACTCATTACTCTGCTATCTTTGCTTTCTATCCGTTTAAATATGCTTTTTGCTCCTGTTTGCCTTCGTTTTTCCAAAACCCTTTTGAGGCTTTTAAGGCATGAAGAACAACTGGACGAGAATGACCATCATTTAGACCAACGAGGCTTTGCCTCAACTGATTGAAATTCTCTCTAGGTAGGCCATACGTGAAGGCATAAAACCATTTTGATATTATTTTTAATCCTTAATCAAGATTGGTTAATAAAAAAAAATTTGAGTAAGAAATTGAACTCCCTTCAAATTTTGTTCCTGATTTTAAAAAACTCAATTAGTTTACTCTAACAACAAAAATTTCTCCGCTACCTGTCATCTACCAAGACATTATTTATAAGAAATAAAAATATTGGTCTCGAACGATTTTAGATATTAAAAAATCCTTCTTAATGTAAGACAAACATTAACTTAGGGGCTAAATTAATGTTTACGAATATATTGAGTTGAGAAATTCAATTAATGTTTATTTTAAAACAATGAGAGATCAAATCATTGTTCGAATCTTTGAAAAATTAGCAAAATATTCTTTGCATTATTTAAAAGATTAATTCGAGTATTTGTTCTGGTTATGTGTCTTTGTGCCAGATATACAGATTCTCCCAATCATCAAAATAAAGATGGGAACAACAAAGAAAAGACAGGCATGAAACTGAGATTGGGAGGAATCCAAATTTAATCAAACATATTTGGTAATGGAATATCTGAAGGCTTAAAAGCATATGTCAAATGCCCCCACCACAAGGACTTGTTGGTCTCGCTGTTCATGTTGTGATTATTGAAATGAAATGACATCAAATGGTTGCGTCATCTGGCAAAGTGTTAAAAGGTAGAGGGCTAAGGGCAAAGGCATGCCTTCCAGTAATGTAGTGCCTAATGAGGCGGCTGCGGCTGCGGCTGCGGCTGCGGCTGGAAGAGCAGGACTGCATGGTCAGCATTCAGCAGCAGCAATCCCATGCAACAAGCAACAACCAGCACTCAGTAGCTTTTTTATTCCATAAGATTCGAACTTGCTACGTTAATTAAGATAAATAAATGTTAAATCAGTTTAATCAACTAAATATTGGTTTTATGTTTCTCAGTATGTAGAAGATTTAAAATTTTGAAAATGTTGTTCAAATTCTAACTTACACCAAAAGGTAGTTGTATGGTTTTGCTCCAAATCCTGATGCCTATTTCTTTGCTATATTTTACGATATTAATTAATTAGGCTAGAAATGAGTATAACAATTTAGCTTTTAAGACATTAAACAGTCGAGGCAAATGCGCCTTTGGATTAAGGAAATCAGCATGAACAGGAATCAACATAAAGTAAAACAATCATTCATATATCTTAATCTCATTTGCTTTCTGATTTAATTTAATTTATTATCAACAATAAGAGTTTGATTTTGATTTAGTGTAAAAAATTTTATGCTATCATTAAGTTACAAATTAACAAAAAAAAATCTTAGTGCTGCAAAAATAAATAGATAATGGTAAATAAATTTTTTTATTCATTAGAAATAAAATAAAATAATTTAATTATTAATTAATATATAGTTCGTAAGATGTTGAAAGATTTTTATTTTATTTTATTTTTTTGGTATCTAGCAAGTTAAAATTAACATAACTCATATAAGTACGGGTTATGCCAGAAGTTTGTCTTGTGAACACTTTATTTGCATTTTCTGTGATACAATACGCAACATATATAGAAAATATATGCAAAACGATAAAAATATTTAGATAATGAATTTCACATGATCATTATTAGTTTTGTTCAATTTTTTTTTTAGAAAATTACTAGCGTATTGTTCAAAATGTCGGTAAATTTTTGGATTAAAAAAAAATTAAATAAAAATAACAATAATTATATAAGACCTATCATCTAAGCATTTTTATTGTTTTGCTCATTTTTTTTTGTATACGTTATATACTACATCACAAAATATGCGTCCCCAAATATTTTTCTTTTTTCCCCCTCTTTTTTAGTACGACATATTTTATATTTGTGCTTTTTAACCAGCCTGATTGAGGTAGGGTTGGCTTACTTTATCACATTTACGCAATTCCCTTTGCCTTTTTCGGTGGATTCAATTATCCATGTCATATGAGGATAGGATACGATTTGGGTTGCAACTGCCCACTTTGTATTTGCCCATATGGCCTACATTGTGCCTGACATTCCGTCCCACCTTGTTGCCCAAAACAACACCAATAAGGAGGAACAATAGGGGTAAAACACAAAAACTAATGGATAAAGTTGTTCTCACAACCGGTACAAAATGGTGTAAGATTTTATTTTAGGCTCGCATATAATTGAACTAAAACAGTATCCGTCAAAAAAATAAAAAATAAAAATGTAATTAAGTAATCGCTTGAAATTAAATTCTTATTTTAATTAAAAGTATTGTTTATTATCCATCACTTTTTTTTATTGTAATTATTGATTTTTTCACATATCTTTACATATCAATGAGTTGGAAACATTTAAGTGAAGGAATGCAAAATTTCAACGGCGACAACACTAATTATTTGGTCAAAATTATAAAAGTATGAAGGGATGTAAGTAGAGGTATGTGAGCCAATCATTATTATTTATTTAATTGTTCTTTTCCTTTTTCTTACTCTCATTTAATTTCTCCCTTAAAACATTCTGATTAACTTAATTTATAATATTCGCACAAAAAAGAGAAAAAAAAATTACAATGCACTAGGTTTATTCAAGTAAATGGTGAGTATTACAATGAGAAATGCAAAAAGTTCACCATAAAATGGTGAATTAATTTACATTTATCATGTCCTTATCCTACCCCTCCTCCCAAATCCATCCCTCAGTTCTATCCTCCATCACATACCGGCAAAGGTTATATGGCGGCAGTGGTGATGCATCCTGATTTGGCAACAACAAGGGCAATGGTGAAGGGAGGTTAGGTGATGGATGGTGAAGAAGGTAGTTGAGGATAGTGGAGGGAAAAAATGGTGAGTGGAGAGAGAGGTGAGGGTAATTTTATATTTTATAGTTTTAATAAATTATTAATAATATTTATTAACCATTAATTTCATTTGTTTATTAAAAAAACATTGATCTACCAAATGAAAACAGGTTCTCATCATGTATAGTGAATCTTTTTTGCTTTTGCATAATAACCAAAACCCAAATAAATATATGCTCAACGCAAAATATTTAAATATCTATTGAGTGGGGCACATCGCTTTTCAGCCACCCCCAACATTGGATTGTTTTGAATTCAAATTACAAAAAATTGACACTAGGATCCACATATCACAATTTCAAGACCATAGACAACATTTGACCCAAGAAATGGACCACAAACAAGGACAAATCAATTCTTGATAAGCAGAGTGAATAATGTCAAAACAAGATAAATATCTTGCTCTTAAAGCAAAGAAAAAATTCTTAAATATTCTCAAAGTAAAATATTCGTCTTATTTTAATTCATTCAGAACTTATCAAATCAACTTTTTATTACCACATTTATCTCCTTAGCTACCCACTATTTTCTTCTCTAAACACCCATAAAGCTAATTTGACAAACTATAAACGGATCATAATAAGATATATATCTAAATTTTAGTATACTTAAAAAAATTTTAAGAGAAAAAATTTTTACATACTCTAAAAGTAAGATATTTCTCTTGTTCTAATTCTCACAAAGTTGATTTGACAAACTCTGAATGAATTAGAAGAAGAGAAATATACTCTTTGATCATCTAAAAATTTATCACATGAGAGATACAAAGGAAGATTCTAACGTGGTCCGTGGTGAGTTTTGGACCAAGTTGGTCCTTGTGTTTTAATGGTAGATAAAAAATATATATTGATGTACTATTTTTATGTGATATATTGTAGTATTTTTTTGAATTATATAAATTAAAATTAATCAAATCTGAAAGTGACTAAATTTTTATTTCTGTAACACTTAAAAATATCAAATCTTATCTGTGATATCTAAAAATTTTCAGTTAATTTCAAGATTTCGTAAAAAGTGATCAGATTTTATCTGCATAATATTATTTGCATTTCAGAAATGATCAAATTTTTTTTCTGTAACACTAAAAAATATCAAATTTTATCTGTGTGATACCTAAAGACTTACAGTTAATTTCAGGATCTCACCGAAAAAATTTTGATAATTTTCAAAATGTATTTAATCTTTTTTCTTTTTAATTTGGCTAAACCAAAAAAATTATAATACACCATATAAGAAAAAGTATATAAATATACCCTTTTAATCCACCATCAGATTTCAAATACGAACTTAATCCTTGTTAAAAATTCCCCATGTTAGAAACATCCGAGATACAAAATGTAACTCAGGCATAACAACTGGTCTTTTTTTTATTTTTTCGGGTCACCTCTTTGGTCTAAGACTCCCGGATGCAGTTTGAGGATCACCACTCCAAGTACTGCCTCATCTGCATGACAACTGGTCTTGAATTGATTTCTTTTGGGGTCATAGCAACGTCAAGCAGCATGGCATCAACATGGGCTCGGAGTCTGTAAGAAGCCCAAAATCAAATGAATAAAAGGCCGAAATCTTTTTATGCCCATTGGGTTCTACATCTTTCTTGACACTTCACACACACACACACGCATATATATTAAAGAGGGTTTCTATAATCAAGGAAATTAAGGAAATGCTGATGTATCATTTTCAGATTAGTCCATTTTCCTACCCGAATTAATTCTATTATTATCATTATTATTATTTGTATATCATATCACCTGATTTTTTAGTTTATGATTTCAAATTTCATTTATTAAATTTGAGAGCATTTACGGTTAGCTAATTATGATGCAGTGATTGATTCAGAAGAGTTGTTATTTCCTTAATTGATATAATTACGGTTCTAAATGATTCCATTGATAGTTTCATTCCAATTAATTCTAAAAATAAATATTGATATTTAAAATATTGTTTGAAATTTATTTTCAATCAAATCAGGTATTTAATGTACACTCAATTGCAGTTCCTACAATTATTCCAATATCACAATTTGCTACCAATTACGGTGCCATAGGCAAGCTATGTTTAGGGAAAGCTATCAAATCCAATTTCATTGATTAATTTCATTTTTTGGGTTTAGGGCAAGCTATGTTTTCATTTGTATTCAAATATGGGCATAAAAAATTGCATAGACATAAAAAATATGAGCTATTTTTCTCTTTGTTGTTCTATTTTTTTAGCTTCTTTCTTTTTCTTATTTGTGTCGCGTTGTTGGTGCAGTCATTCATACATTGAGTTTGAGCGTAAGTTGTTGTCTTTTGTTTTTTTTTTTTTTTTGTTTCTATTCCTTATACATTCCATTGTATGTTTCTTCTGTGGTGTTTGCTTCTTTTTGTGAAAAAAGTTCAACATTTTTTCACTTCATACTTTCTATTTTTCACGTTTTTTATGAATGTTATTTTCAGACATGTTTCCACGACATAGCACATAATGACTGGTTTTATGTTTCGATTGAATGTTATTTCTTCCCTATAGTTTTTGGTTCTATTTCTTTCGTAATAATCTTCCTTTCATTGAACACAATTTGTCATTATTATTCGGTTCTGTTGCAGGTACCCATTTTGTCTCCTTTTTATTCTTCTTCGTGCGTTCTTTTTCTAATCTTCTTAAAAAATTTTGTGTATTAATCTTCCTTTCATTTTACTAAAATTTTCACCGGTGTTGATTCTGTCATTTACTTTGTTTATTATTTTTTGTCACCATTTCCTTTTGTTTTTTGTTTTTTGTTTGTGTTTGTATTTATATTATTATTGTGATTCTGTTTCTTTTACTATTATTATTATTATTATTTGTAATCCCCTATTTCCATAAGCGTTGGTTTTTGTATTCCCTGTGCGCATGAGTACGGTTTCTGTAGTTCTGCTTAATTCTTTTTTTTTTTTTTTTTTTTGCATGATAATCTTCCTGTCATTTTTGCTTCCTTCTTCATCTTATATCTTTTGCTTCCATATTCCCTCTTCTATTATGGTTATCTATTATGATTTGCACATTTTATATCTGTTCATATGGGTTATGTACTTTGCTTATCACAAGTTCAGGAAGGTGCTGAAGGAACATGAAGATTAATGCTATTTTGCTTTAGTCTTTTGGATTTGGATTTAGTTCAGTTTGGTGTTAGACATGTATATCAGTTTTTATTTCATTTCAAAAAACATTATGCAAGTGTTTTGTTGTATTTTTTTTAATTTTTTTCAAGCAAAGATCAAGTCATTAATATTAGTATAGCAGATAATAATAAATAATAAAAACGTAATATCATATCTATAATTTATAGTCACTGATATATATGTATATTATTACAGGTTAAAAAAATATATGTAATAAAACCGTAATAGCATATCTATAATTATTATAGTCTTTATATTATTACGATATATTATACTTTTTTAATTTATGTTACGCTTAAATGTAATCTCAACCAAAAAATGAAATATTATTTACTATAATATATTTTTCTATAATGTAATGATTTTAATTATATAGTTAAATTTAAATTAAATATCATTAATTTATAACTGATTTATATAATAAGATTTCCTTAATTCCTTATTTGATTAGTTCAATCTTATAATAAATGTATTTGATTTCCTAATTTTATATATTTTTAATCTTATAATAAATAAATTTTTTTAACTTTGACAAGAAATTATGAAAAGTTAAATAATTATTAATTGATATTTTTAATGGTTTGGCATTGAACAATTTTGTTTTACAAACTTAATTAAATATGCCAAGCAAATGATATAAAACAAATACATTGTACAAGTGATACCAAACTTATACATTACTCAAGTGATGATGATTTATCTATCTTATAATTATCAAAATTTATATAAAATTTAAATTAATAATTTGTATTTATTTATATCTTAATCTTGTAGCAACTTTTTAACTTTGATAAGAAAATATAAATAATTTAAATTATTATTAATGGCTTGAAAATACCATGAATATAATGACTTGAAGAAGTAGGGGATAAAGACATTTTATAAGATCTTTACAACTTATACGTTACAATTTATAAGATTTTTAATTTATATCACCTCAATTGTAGATCTATATCTTATATTTTATAACTTTATCTATTAGATAAGATACTTTAATTTTTTTGAGAAGGACAAATTTTACAAGTTTTTACAACTTATACTATAAATTTTTTTTTAGATTTTATTTAAAATAATGAAGTCCACATGGTGAAAAAAATTATTCATAAAACAATTTTGTAATAAATATTGATATCTCAAATAGAGAAATATATTACACGAGAGATATCAAATATATACATAACACAAGTAGTGGTTTAGTACCTTATAACTATTATTAATTTATGTTAAATTTAAGTTAATAAATCATATTTATATATTTTTATCTTATAAAGAATTTTTTCAAAAATTTTTATGAAAATAAACAATTTAAATTATTATTAATTAAATTTTCTCCTACAACAGTACTCCATTTGTAGATCTATATTTGACTACTATATATATTAGATTAGATACTTTAAACTATGATAAGCAATGTTATTTACTTTTTTATTAATAAAAATATTGTGAATTTAATGACTTGAAAACATAAGGGATGAGAAACTTTAAAAGGTTTTTGTAACTTATGCTATAAGTTCAAATTAAAATTATTTAAGATAAGGATGATTGCATGACCAAAGAATTTAGATATAAAATAATTTTTTTACTAATAGTGATACCTGAAATGGGTGATATTGTACGTTGTATAGGAGATGCTAGATAAATTTTTCATATAAGTAATAACCTGTCTGCCTTATAATTATTGTCAAATTTTAATAAATAAAATATAATAAATTATATTTATATATTTTAATCTTATTAGAAATAATTTTTCTTAAATTTGTTCAGAAAATATACAAATTTAGATTATCATTAATTTTTTAAAAAAACTTTATAGTACTCTAATTTTAAATATTTATCTTATAATTATATATATTGGATTACATACTTCAAGCTTTAATAAGTAATATTATTTACTCTTTGCTTAATAAAAACGCGATTGATTTCATGGTTTGAAAAAGCAAAGAATAGGAGATTTTATAAGAACATTACAACTTATACTTTGAGTTCATATTAAAATTGTATTTAAAATAATTATACTTACAAGGCAAAAGAAATTAGCTATAAAATAGTGTTCTTACTAATATCAATACATCAAGTGAGTGGTACCAAATATATACACTACATGAGAGATACCGAATGTGTACATGGCTTAAGTAATAATTTATCTACTTTATAACTATTATCAATTTAGACCAAAATTAAATTTAAATATTATATTTACATATTTTTTTCTCTTATATAAAAAATTTTTAAAATTTTTTTTATAAGATAAAATATAAATAATTTAAATTAATATTGATCTTATATATTTTTTTATCTCATAGGAAATGTTTCTTTCTTAGCTTAGACTATTTTACCATTAAAATAATTTCTTTCACAAATTTTACTTTTATATATAGATAAAAGTGGTTCAAAGCTATTTCAGGTAATTCTATATCAACTTCGACGTGCAATTTAAGAAATACACAATTTCATATCACAAATGGTATATCTCATTTATTTAAAATCAAATTATTTATTTTTAAACTTAAATTGAAATGCTACATCACAAACGGTATATTTCTTTTATCTATTGCTCAAATACCTTCATTTACCATTGGTATTTTTATTATAACATGATTATTTTTAAGTCAACTCACATTAAATATTACTATAGCCACATAGAAAAGAAATTGTTACTATAACTCCCATTCTCCTCTCTTACCCTTTTTTTTTTAATTTATAATTCTTTTCTCTTTGACAAAATTATATGATCGTCCAATGGAAGTGTCAACTGATGAAGTTTTAAAAGAATTAGAATTTAACAACCCTTTATTGTTAATATTCATATTTTAATACACTTTGGGTTACAATACAAAATTCATTACATTTAATTATTAAAATTTTGTTAGTTCATTGTTAGTATTACTATTATTTTAATGCAGGCTTATGCATGAAGCTCAAAGTTTAGAAGCAAGCTCAAAAATAAAGTATTTTTGTTATTGTACAATTTTGTCCATAGAATTTGTTAATACTAATTTATTATTCATTGTTACATTGAATGAAGTTTCTATCATATATAATTACAAATCGAATCACTGTCATTCAGCTTCTTCTATTTATGTAAACAGCAATTATTGATTTATTTTGATTACACATAATTTTCACAATGTTTGATTTTTAGATATCTGTTTTGCTGAACTATTTGCACAATAAAATTATACAAAATTAATATGGTCCAATTCAATTCAATGTAATATTTAAAACATATTCACTTCATCAAGTTTTTAATATATTTTTAAACATATAATCACCTATGCATCACACGAGGAGTACACTAATTTAATTTTATAAATTGGATTCACGGACAGAGGATAGGGTTAGGGGATGCAATGCATGCCCTCAAACCTTGGAGATTTTTGCTTTTTTTTTTTTCCGTGAAGATTTTCCAAAAATATATGCAAAAATTTTATTTGGCACCTCAAAAAAAAAAATCAAACAATTTGCTTATAATTACATAAATAATGATAAATTCAATTTTTTTTCATGTAAAGAGTATAATATTTATATTCTTAATATGAGTATTTTTTTCTCTAACATATTCCATTTTGGTATCCAAAAGAACAATATAAGAAGTACAAAATTACTATTGAGTAAAATATATGTACAATATTATTTTTTTAATTATATTGAAAATTCTCTGATTACTAAATTCATTGAATTAGTTGAAATTAGTTTCTTATATTAAGTATAATTATATATCCTATCTATACAAGTCTTTAATTATTGATGAATTGATAATATATATATCTACTCTTATTTAAACATTTTATCTGCAATTATTTTTTCAAAGTGAAAAAAAAAAAAGCTTAGTTGGAGAATATAATTAAAGCATAATCAATAAAACAATCATCCAGGTTTAAAAAATGAGTTTACATTCTACAAACTTACGAGTTATGTCAAGATAAATGGATAAAAGAGAAACCTTAAAAAATGTGTGCAAAATATATTGTTATATCGTTTTGTAGAGATATATTATTAGTACATTAAAAATTAGACATCTCATATATATATTTTTTTTAGAGAGAATCACACAAAGTTCTAGATAATAAGCAGTGTCGAGATATGAGAGAAAAACTAAAATTTTGTATCTAGAATATCTAACTTTTTATTCACAAATAATATTTGTCTATTAACCTCCCCTGTCCCCTCCTTTTTTTTCTTCTCTCTCCCTTTAGTTTTGATATCCACATAACTCCCTTTAGTTTGATAATTTGATTATGCTAAGAATTCAGATCGTTGGCACACTCAGACGTGAATACTTGTGATAATCTGAGCCGAAGAAGACTAGTAGCTCGAATTGTTATAATGGCACCAAGTAGCGAGTGAGCTCGTTCTGTCTTTTTCCTTTCGGAGTTACATGGATGTGTGGCAAAAGCTTAACGTTACAGGGCTTACACCTTACAAGAGCCCCTCTCTGCACATTAATTACAAGTAGCAGGTAAGGTTAATTAATTTGCGTGTGAGACTAGCGTTTTCGCTGCCAAGTGCCAACCAACGTCCTGATTCCTGAATCCCCAGATACATAGCAGGCCCACTCACCATTCACTATAACGAACAAATTACTCGGTCTCGAATTTGATTAATGTCGCGTTTCAAAAGGTTCTGCTCACTCACGTGAACAGATACCCCCCCATTGCGAATCTCAAAGGTTCAGCAATATCCTAATCTTAATGTGGCACGCTTACATGTCCCTCAAGGCCTCAGGCTCCTCAGCATATAAGGCAATGCTAACACCTACATTTGCTTCACTCTAAGCTATACTAAACTCAAATTGTAGTACGTATACTCACTTTATTACTATAGCTTGTCATGGAGAGGAAATCACTTGGCTTGTTCTTCTTGCTCCTCATTGTCTTCGCTGCTCGTAAGATATCATTCCATTTGTCTTGATCATTGTTTTACTCATTATGTGTAGTTTAAATTGCAATTGTAGTTGCGGCCTCACAGTTGTAGTTATTTTGCGATAATTATGATTGTGGAAAATTATAGAAAAAATACGACAAATGCAACCGCAGTTCTACTGTAATGCAGATACCAAAAGCACCAAAATAATAATATTATAACCGTAATTGCTATTGCAAACTGCAAATTAAAACCATTTTGATGACTTCATGTGGTATCATAATATGTGTAACTGATTGGTATTATTGGTCTTTTTATATATATGACATGATCATTGGAATAAGAAATATAAGAATATTTATTGTTTCTAATCATAAGCATTCAATTTCTATGGTGTGATGTGTTAAAAATGTTTTCATCGTGCGAATGAGTACTGCAGAAGTGGTGGTGCAGACAGAGGCAAGGGTGTGCGAGTCACAGAGCCACAGGTTCAAGGGTGCATGCTGGGGTGACCACAACTGTGCTCTCGTCTGCAGGAACGAAGGATTCTCCGGTGGCAGATGCCGCGGTTTTCGCCACCGCTGCTTTTGCACCAGGCTTTGTTGAACTTGAAAGCGAAAGCATTGTCAGAAGAATAGTTGTTATGGAATCAGATACAAGTAAATTGTTCTCATCCTTTTGGAAGAAGAAATTAATGTAACTGATTCATCATTACCACGGTTCTAGCTGGCTTGCTAATAATTATAATTAAGTAGCTATTCTGTGGCCTGAATCTTTGGTTATCTCTGTGAGTTGGAGCAAATAATGTCATCTAGTTATATGATTTTATTGCTCAATTCACGGTGTGATCAATTTGTTGAGGTCATAAATTGCTGTTAGTTCTATCGTTGCCATTACAACCATGCACTTCCATGCTTAATTAATCATATTTTATGCGGAGTAATGCTGCTTAATAACAACAATCTTTTATACAAAAACTTCTGTGTACATTAAAATCATGCAGTTAATACAATATTTTTTACATAAATGATAAATATACAATATATTTATTTTATTTTAATAAATATTGTACCTCGATGCTTATATACTCTCACATCAGTAGACGATCTTATACGATGTCTATACACCAGATGCTCACAAAACGTTTTCCTTATACAAGTATACACATGGTTCAATTTAAGTTTAAATTGAGTTTTGATTGATGGCAACAGGCGAATGGACAAATTGTTATTAACATGTTGTACTACTGGTCGCAAATTACCCTATTCAGGGTTTTGAATTTCGATGCTAGACCAAAGACTATTGCATAATTAATTAGTGTTTAGTAATAATGTAATAATTATTAAAAATTAAAATAATTAAAATTAATTTATATTATTATTAAAATGTTTTTCAATTCTTTTGAAAGTTTAAACTTGATAATATATATTATTTTAGAATTTAAAAACTTAAATATCTTTATAAAACTATTATGAATTTATCTTGAACTAAAAATTTGGAATTTAATATAATTTGAATATCATTAATATATTATATATAATTTTAAAAAATATATAAATTAAAGGAGTTTAATTTTAGTACACTAACAATGTAAAATTTTTTTACACTGTCATCAAATCTGAACCTTTTATTTGCATGATTATTCAAGTAGTGGATGGTTAAGTTAAATAATTTTGTTGATATAACAATACATAATTGGATATCTGTATAAAATTTTTTTTCCACTAACAATATATACAAATTAAATTCAACTTCAAAAGAGGTTAGAGTAAAAAAATTAAAAATAAAAATTCGACCGTTTAATTTAGAAATTGAACGAATAAAGCATAAACGATTTAGATTGACTCAGTTAAGAATACTAACCAAAGAAGGCGCTTGAACCAGCAGCATACAGGAGACCATAAAAGAAACAAGAATTAGCAGCATAAAATGTTGTACACGTTCATCTTATTATTTATAAAGAAGATTGATAAACGGTGATCAGTTGCCTTCAAAATTATGACTATTCCTCGTGTCATTTGGATGGAGATAAAGGTTGAGTTCAAATTTAGAAAACCTTAGCGTGACTTTTGAGTTTTTTTATTTTAGTTACAGGTTAATTTTGAGTTATTACATGTTCATCTTATTGTTTATTTTGGCAGAAGTGATGGAATGTGCTGCAAGCACATTGTTAAAATTTTAACGGAGTATATTGTACTATTTTAAATTGCCTAGGGTAAGTCAAACATGCCATATATATAATTGAAGGGGTTATACGAATTTTTACCCTATGTAAAAATTAGAATCACATGATCAATTACTATATAACAATCAAATAATGTATGAAAACTACATAAAAAAACCCTTTATATAACCAAACAGTACTGTCTCTACAAGGCGAGTAAGGTAAAATAATCTTAAGCAAAAACATCATACATAGCCGGTGGTTGGCATATTTTTTTTTCTCCCTTTTGGTAATCGAAAAATTTAGATGGATTTGATGTCGATCATCTTATCAAGGTTAGAGCATAGTCCTCGAGTTCAAAGAATATTTACAAATGATTTATACAAGATCACCTATTAACGGAATTTTCATATCAATATAAAAATCAAACTCGTGTCTTTGTAAGATATTATGAGTCAATTTTACCAACTGAATGGTTAGCATAAATTTGAATTCAAAAAATATTAAAAAATGCAAATTGATTGATTTAGTATTAAATAAATAATTAAAGTAAAATAAATAGTCTCAGTCTATTTATTTCGATTCCATCCAATTAAAATGTTCAATCCAACACTTTTTATAAAGAAAAATTATATATATATGTATGTATACACACTATTTATTAATGAAAAACCTACCTTCAAATTATGACAAAAACATTAGCAAATAAATATAAATAACAATAAAAAAATCTCTATTTTTGTTTATATATATATTTTTGGTTTAGCTATAAATACTTTATATAGTGTTTTAAAGGATATTGATTAAGAAGTCATAGGAGTGGTCTAGTAATGAGAGATTTGGGACTTTGGGTAGTATACATGAGGTTAAGGTTTAAATTTTATTATTATTGATATAAAAAAAAAAGGATACTGTTAAAAAAATTTATAGATTTCATTACATTTGATCATTTAAAAAAATAAAAAAAAAATTAATCAAAATTTTACAATTCTTATTCCTTACTTAGTCCTTTATTATAAAAGGGGATTTCTCTAGTGCCTTCAATTTTTCAAGTGTTTCAGTATTTTATAGGAGTTAGTGCTTTGTATTAAGTCATATGTTTATTTAATTAATATATATATATATATATATATATATATATATATATATATATATATATATATATATATATATATTTCAAATTAGTAGATTTGTATTTACTCCCTGCATTTATTTTTAATTGTCTATTTAAAGAAGATTTTTTTATCTAAAATTATCAGTCATTCAAGAATTTTAAGAAAATATTAATTATTTTTAAAAATTTTCTCTTTATTCGTTCTAATGCAGTCAAGTAAAAGAGATGAAATTCAGGAGAGAAAAAATAATAATTAAATAAAAAAGGAAAAGGAATAATTTAACTCAAATAAATTACATATTTTCCATATATTTGTGCGAATTTAGTTATATTCTTGTGAAAAAAAAAAACCTCATCTCGAGCCAATGGTGTCCGAATTCGGGGATCTCTGCCTTGCCGTTACCCAATTACTTTTGTTTAACTCTGTCTGAAACTTATCCTCGGACTGTTACTGTCCAAAAACACTTTGAAGTGTTACGAGATATACTAGCTAAGCTTATCTCTTATTACTCCGTTTCAAAATATCTGTCCAAAACTAAAAATTATATAGATTAAAAAAGAAAATTAATTTTGATAGTAATATAAAATTATATAAATAGATAAAATTATTTTTATTTAAAGATAATAAGTTAATCTAATATATTTTTTAACTCTAATTATGATAATAATGGATGACAATTAATTTCAGGACATAATTAAAAAAAATTTAATACTATCTTGATATAAAATTCAAAAATATTAAAATTGGACAAATATTTTGAAATAGAAAAAATATATTATTATTATTATTAAAAAGTTATCACCGACCAACACACTTACCTACTTTAATGTTAAGAAACATTTGCACGGTCCGAGAGTATCATGTAGTTGTATTTTCGATCAATTATATAAATGTATTTTGCATGAAATTATATATTAATAATGAATCATATATAAAATATACTTATATAACTAGTCCGAAAATACAGCTAAATATAACTCCTAGAATATACAAGTATTTCTGCTCTAGTTGTCTGATCCTACGTTACGTTGAGAATATCAACAGAATATTTTATTACATAAGCAATCAGCACCTGTTGTGCTGTATCCGATGAATTCACATGCCCTTCATCGACGATGCTGCACCATATTCAAATCACCGACCAATTTTTGCTAGATGTGGACAACTATGTATGTCGCTCTCCTTTCACGTGAACACTGAAAAACAGATTCTTTCTGTCACCATCGATATCGTAACTAATGTACTTAGGGAAGTGAATCAAAGAGCAACTTATGTTTGGTTTTCGAACTCTCTAGAGTACTTAACCCTCTCTGGCTATAAATAGGAGTGCCCAACATATGTTTGCTTGTGAAATTAAAGTAGCGTTTCGAACATCAAATTTATTTTCAGGGTTATTCATCTATACCTAACTTGGTGAAGATTGTAGGCGGTAATTATGGACAAGGCACGATTTGGGCTTTTCTTCATGTTGCTTATTCTCCTTGCTACTCGTAAGCCTGCTCTATGCATGCCATTAATTATAATTCAACAATTATACATACATATGAATTAACATAGTATGTAACTAATTAATTAATAAAGAAATCTATACCTATATCTATATCTATATCTATATATATGTATATACATAACTGTGTTTGTGTTAATGTCTTAATTAATGCAGAGATGGTGGTGCAAATTGAGGGAAGGCACTGTGAGTCAAAGAGCCATCGATTTAAAGGGACATGCCTGAATGAACGCAATTGCGCTTCGGTTTGTCACACTGAAGGTTTCACGGGTGGTAAGTGCCGGGGGTTCCGCAGACGCTGCTTTTGCACCAAGCATTGTTAATTATTGGTGCATGCATGCATGCTACTGAGTAAGTACCAACCATATGTCATCTCCAGACTCTAGAGTCTCTACCTCTTTCGTGGTTTCATTCTCTGTCTCTCGCTGGCTAGGATTTGGTAATAAGTATTCTTGTTCTCGGTCGTGTGTCTCGTTCTGTTGGTTGATTATGCTTTGGATTGGGCTTAGCTTTGTACGATCTGCGTGCTTCGGTTTCGATTTGGTTAGGCGTTTCAGGCTTTGAGCATGCAATGTTGTAGTGTAATGCTGTAATTGAATGTTATGCATGCTTCCATAATGTATTTGTCGTCAAAAAGTAGTGAAAATACATCATTTTGGTTCTATACTAGTATTACGTAGCTGCAAATTTCGTTTTTTTTCAAATATATTTTTCAAAATGATTATATTTATCAAATTTTTTAATTTTCTGTTTTTATCGTATTTATCTTTAAATTTTTATATATTTTAATATATACAATAATGTGTTATTTTATTATTATATTATAATATATAAATAATATAAATCACTAAATATTTGTGATGCAACTAAGAGAATCTCGGAGAGAATTTCTTTAATTAGTGTTAGAGTATAGACATCAATTATTGTTATAATTAACAGATTAACAGTCATTATTTGTTTAGTAATTATTTTTATATTTTTTATTTTATTAAAATGAGAATAAATAGATAAAAACAACTAATATTTAAAATAAATATAATTATGTATAATTAAAACTTGAGAAATATAAAATTTAGGAATCGCAAAAAAACCTATTTAAACAGTTATACACACGAATTACCCTCAACAAAGATGAGTACAAGGAGAGTTTTGATCCCCACGAGGATGGGAACTCTATCCCCATTTATTAAATAGGGCAGGGGTGGGGGATGGGATCATTGTCCCATAAAAAACCGCTAAGTCTTTGTATATATTTATACCATATTATTATTATCATTATTATTATATATTTATACATACACCAAAATTATTTCCTTAAATATATACATAAATGTCCTCTTATAATTTTTTAAATTACTAGATTTTTATTATTAACTTTCATTATTAATTTTGATTGTAATATGTTAGTAATATTGTAATAGATTATAAAAATTATATATGCTATGTTTAGGTTTAAGAATATTTTTAGGGTTTTTTTTTTAACTATTTTGCATAAACCCACATATATTTACTGGGATTCAAATCTTTACGAGAAATAGAGACTCATAACACGTTCAGGGACGAGAATGGGTGACAAATTTTCAAACAAGGACATGGGGTCCCAACCCATTAATACCCATTACCATTCCTAATAAAATTTAAGAAATATTCAACTAACGTTTAATTAGTTAAAATAGCTCAGCACTTATTCTTTCTAAATAAAATCTAAAGTTATTGCTATATAAACTATATGAGGCTGTCCTGTAAATTAAAAACAAGATCTAAAAGCGCTGCACCATGATATTTTTTAAATAAATATATGCATTATTTAAAAAAATAAATAATAATAATAATAACAACAACAACAGCAACACTGCACAATGATATTTTTAAAACATTGTTATAAAAAGGATCAATCTCTTTTATTATTAAGTTATTAGTGTAAGTACATAAATCTCTTATTCAATTGTTTCCTAGTGCACTTGTAACTTTTTTTTTTATTTTTTTATCGACCAGTACATTTGTACTCAGAGAAAAAAAAATGAGAAAAATATTTTTGCACCATAGACATCATGTACGTACTGTGTATGTATTAATGTGAGAATGTGTGAGTATTAAGATGCGTGTGTGTGGATGTTGGCTAAACGTACTACATATTTACATGAAGAGTAATATTACACATGAAGAAAACTTTGATAATGTTTTTTACAGAAAAATAGGAGTGATTGTTAGATGAATTAAAATAATATAACTCATTTATAAATAATCATTTTTTAACAAATAAATTTGGATAAAAATTTAATAATCTAATATTGTGAGAAATATGTTGTATTTAATGTCTAATTATGATATTGGAATAACACAACTCTGGATGTCCACTATGGTCTATGGACAGATGTCTCAGTTCTTCCTGCATTTTTCATTTTATCTTTATATGTCTGGTTTTTTTTTTTTTGTGTCAGGTAAATGTGTTTTTTTTGGGTCATGTCAGGTACGTGCCTCGTATTCGCATTTTGCACTATCGATAAATCGGCTGGGCGGGGTGGACAATGGGCCAAGCTAGTTCAATTTTCAATAGTATTGAAGCCCAAGTATAAGCTTGTTGGGTTGTATATGTTGCGGCCCTCCGCAAAATCCCAATTAAACCCCAGGAAAACATTAGGCATTCAGACCAAAAAATAAAAACTTAGGCATTTAATGCCACCCACCAAAACAAACAAAAAAGGCATGTCAACTTCAAGGAGTTGACCAAAAAGGATAAAAGGAAATCTTGTTTTCATATATAATTGCAAGATTGACCGAACAAAAATATAAATGCGAGAAGCAACTTTGGTAGGCAAGTTAAATGAACAAGAACTTTTAGTTAGTCTTCTTTTACTCGTCAACATGGTGCCTTGTTGCTTCCTGTATTTGAGGGTTTGACCTTGATTATGGGGCCTTGTCGCAGCTTATAAGGATAACTTATTATATATAGTGATAGATTGCTTAGGCCATGTTACTAAAAAGATGCAAGTCTTGGTTACTTAATATATTTATTCTGTTGAATAGATTTTAAAAAGAGATTAATTTTAATATATTGTCAATGTAAAATATTTTATACTATTGACAAATTATGTCTTATCTTTTATATGATTTTTGAGATGTTTTTGTAAGAATCAAACAATTTTAATAACATGTCTATATCTAATTAGATGAATGTATAAGACAAATTTTACATTAATAATGTATTAAAACTAAATTCATTTTTAAAATTATTAAATATAATCAATTTAGCCATTAAATTAAAAAATATTAGATGGATTAAATTCATAAAATTTTACATAATTTAAAAATAATTTGATACTTTATCACATTATTTTATTTAACGAATAACATTTTTTTTAATTGTACATCTCAGATATTAGATTATATATTTATAAATGAAATATTCAATTTCTTGTAAAACAAATTAATATCTTAACATTAAGATAAAATTAATTACGCGATTCAACATTTGTATCGATTAAATTTACATTTTACAAATAACTTTAATGGAGTAAGTGATGATATATCTCGTCATGGAGTTAGGTTAAGTTATGTGAAGATTAATCTCTTTAAGAGCAACCACACTTGTTGTGCAAGTTATATTCTTACCAAAAAATCAATTTCCACCGTCAAATTTGCGAGCTTTAGTGCAAATTTACAAACATAATCATATTCATAAAATTAAATCATTTTCATTGACAACAAAAATAAGAGGTTTTTGCATTCGAAAAAACTAAACATTTCTCTGTATATAGATTTAAAATTAAACTTAAGGAGTAAATATACACCTACCAATATTAATTTTATTTTGGAGAAATGCTAGTCAGTTAGAAAATGTCTGAATTGTTGATAAAAATTATAAGATTGTTGAATAAAATGAAATTGTAAAGTCCACTAATTCATTCAAAAATCAATATTACATCATTTTATTATAAAATTCCGGCTCTTCAGCAATTTTTTCTTTATTTTATTCCTGCTGTTCACGAACACCTAATGCTATACCGTGCTGCACACCATGCAAATGTACATAAAGTGCAGGGAACTGAACTTTTTGATTTTAACAAGACGGAATCCGATTCTGCATATCTATTTCGCTGGTTAAAAAGATTTTACAAAGATATAATTAATATAAAAGTATATCTCTTTGGTAATGAATTCGCATGTCCGAATTAGGCACTTGATTCAGAGATAACAATAAAGCCATGAATACATGGGTTGGTTTTCAACGTGGAAGAAAGCGTCAACAAAATTATGATACCCTCTTAATCATTTTAGAATTATGGAATATATGCTACATGCCGTTGAACAGTTGAGAATCATATCGGTCCATCACTTTTTATTTTTCGGTGTTCCCTAGTCTAATCTTCATCACGTGGACCCACATCAGAAAATCTCTCGCTCAGTGGTGACAAATTAATAGACTCATGGTCACTGTCAAAATGCTCCGCGAGAAGAATAATTCCAATTCCATTACATTTTATTTTATTTAGGGTACAATTCCATAACATTATAAAATAAGATTATTATTATTATTTTTTAATCTAAATCATCACCATTCAAAATTTATTAGTTTTCAATTAATTTAATATAAGTTAGGGCAATCTATTATAAAAAATAAAAATTTTTTAATATTAATTTTTTTATTCATAAAATTTGAACATATAACTTTATTTTAAAAAAATAAATTTTGAATTATTTGAACCATTCAAGTTTTAGCAACATAAGATTATTATAATGAGGCTAGAGAACTTGAAAAAGCAAGAGACTATGCTAGAGCGTGGCGTGAGAGAGAGGAGCAAACAAATGAATGGCCCAGCTCATTCCAATAGATGAGGTGGTAAAACCATGGATGAGGGGAAGGAGGTGGGTCACCAACCCTCACAGATTCTTCCCGTTATTTTAAAGTAATTTTCTTCTCCTAGTGCTTCTAGAAGCAACAAAAAACTATGGTAGGAAGGTGAGCCTTACCAACCGTGTCCATAAAAATTAACATGGGAAAGCTCAAAATGACATAACTGTGTCGGATGCGATGGGAGGTTGGTTGAAGTTTGAAAATGACAAATATTGGTGAAGATACCGATCATTAGCCATATTTATAATTAAATAAAAGGATCGTGTGCTGCTGTGACCTCATAATACCACAGCCATGTGTCCTTCTAAGCGATTTTGTTTTCACGGGACATTAGCCCAGAACATACTCCACCCATGAAGGAAGGTAGGGTAATGGGACCACTCAAACGGCAAAATCAAATTTATTTCTTGTTTATTCCTTCCGGTATGGTACTATATATTTCAATTTTTTCGTTTATATATATATATATATATATATATATATATATATATATATATATATATATATATATATATTCTTAATTAATATCATTATAGTAACATATTTAAATATTTATATTTAAGTACCTTATAATACTCGATTATAATTATTTTTAATAAAAAGATACATATAAAAAACAAAAATAAATTTAATTTCATTAAATATCTGATCAATTACATGAATAAGAGTTGCATTTAAAATCCTTTCCAATGAAGCAAAACATATTTTATAGTAAAAAAAAAAAGATTATAGAACGATAAGATTGCCATGTTGTTTAGGATGGAACTTAATTAGCCAAGTTGTTAACTTTAAGGCAAGTTCAACATTTTGTGCTAATATTTATTTATTTTGATATAATTTATTTTGCCTAGTGGGTGAAGGAATTGAAAGAAAAGGATACTATTGATGATGAGCACTACTAATAATCTCAACCATGGATGGTTGGGGAAGTTAGTTACTCATATCGAGCTTGAATTGACAAGAGTAAGTGGAGTAAGTTGAGAATGCTTCTAGAACCCTTTATTAGGGAACAAAAAAAATGTAAAGTAATAAATAAAACAGGTAGTTAGAAAAGCAGCGGAAAGGTAGAAGATATTTGAAAACTATAAGAAAAACTTGGGGAGGAACAAATCAGCAAAGATAAGGGTGAGATTTGGGAATGGTACTGAAGAAGTTTGGTGTGGGTTGCCTAATTTTATACTTCTCAATCAATGAATCACATGAATGCGGGCAAGAAGCTTTTGCTCTGGTAGGTCTTGCCACTTGGTAGCCTTTATTTTTTTGTTAATTACCATTTGGTCCTTGCATTGTGGTTCTTTTATTCCAAAGGTAATGCGGTGCGGCTTTAAGCCGTGAGGTCATGTTCGACTAATTTCAAGATAATTGCTGCTTTAACAGATTAATTAACAAGAGTCAAACACAGTGATGCACTTTTTTTAGTTCTGCACGTGAAACACGATATTACACTCTAGCTTAGCAGGAAAATAAAATATCCCCAAAAAAAAAAAAAAACAACGGCCTTAAGTCTATCTGCATTGAGTTTTTTTTTTATTATTTTAATAAAAGGAAATTGAAATAATAGGAGCAGCAGAATTTATTATAAATTAAAAAATATGAGTTGTAAATTAAAAAAAAAAGCACTATATATATATTGAAAAAAGTTCAAATACAGCATCCTCTTTTCTTAATCTTTTTTTGTACCAGAAAATTGTCTCGCCCTCTCTTTGGATGGCTTGTTTTACAAATTCTATATTTACGAGATAAGATTTTTATTTAATAAATAAATATAAGGATTTGTTTATGTTATTTTATTTTATTTTTAAAGTGGAAAATAAGTCAATCGAAAGCATTTATAAATATATAAAGTATAATCAAGAGAATTATATTCAAAACTTAATAATTGTATGAATTAATTTTATGATGTTAGTTCATGGCAATTTGGGTGCACTAATAATTTAAATTTATATGCAAATTAGTTGGACCCACATACGATGATTTAGACCAAAAAATAAAATAAAATAGTGATAGCATTCATTCAGTTTAAAAATGTTTGAAATTGCTCAATTAACAAATCCATTAACTGCCACAAATAAAGTAACGCAAAATATTAATGTTGGTTTTATGTTTTATTTCCCTAAAGAATACCCTAATTTTTCAATTGGCTCATCATTTTCTTAATAAATGGTGCTACTTCACACAAAAAATTATTTTTACAAAAGTCTATGAATAATGTGGTGGACACGTTATTGTTAGCATCAACATATCTTAAATGATATGAATAACAATCACAATCTACTTCTATTGTGAAACCTACAACAATCAAGTTATTACTGAGTTGTTTTATGCCGTTCATAATAATTTTCATAAAAGGAAAGTAACACACAGAAATAGACTTCACATAAAGATTATAAAAAAAGTCAAAAAGTTTACCACCACTTAAATCTTTGTATTTCTCTTTATAATGTCATGGGAGATTTACTTTCCATGGCAAAATAACATTTCCATTTCACAACATGAGAGAGCAGCATTTTGTATAGTGGAAGGAACTGCGAATATAAATTTGGATATGGTACACACGCTTTTGACTCCATTGGCAGAGCAAGAGAGACGCACATGTAAAAGTTGAGTTACACGTACGCAATGATTAAAAATATATAATATAATAATAATATATAATACAATAGAGTAATGTTACCCAAAAAACACAAAATAAGGATATTTGTTGCATAGAATAAAGTGATATAACTTAATTATCTATTTAAAGATTGACATATTTATCATATTATTTTAATAAATAAATTTAAAAAATTTAATTAGTTAACAGAAATTCTTAAATATTATTGGAGTAAAAAAAATCTCATACTCTAACTCATATATTATTTATCATATTAATAAATGTGGCCACCCCACCCTTCACTCCTTAAGCACCAATATCCACTAATATGATAAATAGAGAATAGATCATAATAAGAAAAATCTCTTATTTAAAAAGTATGGGAGAATATCTCCATTTTTAAATATATTATAGTTAGAAAGATAGAGTTAGAGGGGAAAGTATGAATACAAGAAGGAAGAGGCGCAGAGGTGGGAAATAACGGGGGAGTGAGGGAGGGAATTGCAAAAAGCAGTTGAGAGAAATATGAAAAGTAGAGCTACCTACCAAATCCAGCACTAACTTAATTGTAACCACTCGTCTCTCTCACCAACTCGGTCAAATACTCTCTCACACATTACTTCTCAGAAAAAGGCAAGGTCCCCGAGTCAATTGCACCTCCTACTACTCTCCACCACCTCCCATTTTATATTCCCTTTCTCTCTATAGCCTCTTTTGTCCCCAATTTACTTTCCAAGGTTCCATTCCCCCCACTCACACACATCCAACAAATCTCACTCCCCACATCCTCTCTCCCTCTCTCCCTTTGAAAGCAACCATGGGCAGGTCACCTTGTTGCGAGAAAGAGCACACAAACAAAGGAGCTTGGACCAAAGAGGAAGATCAGCGCCTCATTAACTACATCAAGGCTCATGGTGAAGGATGCTGGAGATCTCTTCCCAAAGCTGCTGGTAAGTAATAATAATTTATCACATATATATCCTTATTATTCTAGCTCTAGCTACAACCAAAATTAATTAAATGTGCCTTCCCTATATATATAGAGTTACATAGGCCATTAATTAATTTTTCACATCATAGTCTTTTGAATTGATTAAATATATATATATATGTGGACACTGCTGCAGGCTTGCTGAGATGTGGCAAGAGTTGCAGACTCAGATGGATAAATTACCTGAGACCTGATCTCAAGAGAGGCAACTTCACTGAAGAAGAAGATGAGCTCATCATTAACCTCCATAGCTTACTTGGAAACAAGTACGAACACAATCTTACATCTCTTATCCTCAATTAATTAGCTAGTATATATTACTCCCATGTCATCTTCTATATATATATATAAGCGTCACATCATATAGTGAAAAAGAAAATCGATTTAATTTATAATATGCGGCTTTTTTAATTATTATTCCAAGTCATAAAATTACATTGTTCTCAACATTTAACGATGATTTTTCAGATGGTCCCTAATAGCTGCAAGGTTACCAGGAAGAACAGATAATGAGATCAAGAATTACTGGAACACCCACATCAAGCGAAAACTCTACAGCCGCGGAATCGACCCCCAGACCCACCGGCCACTCAACGCCGCCGCTGCCGCTGCCGCCACCGCCACCACAGCCCCACCCGACAGCACTTTAGTCCCTATGGTCACCAAAAGCAACAAGAAAACCATAAACAACAACGATAGCGTTACTAGCAGCAGCAACATTAACCATAACGTTAACAACAACATTAATAACAGCAACTGTTTTCAATTGTTGAGGGGCTATGGCGCCAACACCACAAAGATTGGAAGCGACTTGGTTTGTGAAGATTCATCAAATAGCAGCAGTGGCGTTACCACGGAGGAACAAGCCTACCCTCATCATCATCAGCAACTCAACTTGGACCTTTCCATTGGCCTTCCCTCTTCTTCTGATTCCATGAACCACGACAACAAGAAGTTGAAACAGCAAGAGCAGCAACAACAACAACAAGAACAGCCACATGTTTTGTACCAGTGGTATGGTAATGTTACTGGACAAGGTGTGTGCTTGTGTTATGGTCTAGGGTTTGAAGGTAACCAAGCATGTAGCTGCAAAGGCGCCATTGGTGCTGCTGCTGCTACGGTTACTACTACAACTGCCGCAGATAATAGCCTGATTAGATTTTACAGACCCATGAATATTTAGAGCTTTAGAAGCTTATTAATTAGAGTTAATATCCGAACCGGAGCTTAAATGTAATATGTCTGTGACTGTTCTTAGTTAATTAACATGGAAATAGTAGTGGAAGAATTCCAAAATTTTGATAATTTCCCACATGACTTTAATTTTGTTTCTAATTGATATTTTTTTAAAAATTGATTTTGATACACCATCCATAAAAAAAAAAAAAATTAATAAAAAAGTTTAGAGTTTATACTTTCATTTTTTTTTTAAAATACTAATAATGCATCACAGTTAAATTTATTTTATTTAGAATGTTAAGATGATTATTTTAATTCCTCTTGCTTTCGTCTATATGTAGCACTCTTGTTGATTAAGTTTGAATTTGATTTTATGTGATTTGAGATTGCACCGGTTTAGAATAAGCCACTAATTAAACTTGTAACCTGTTATTGGGTGAAATTTGAATGTTCCTGGCATACTGAACTAATAGTGGCTCAGCAATGAGTTGTTAGACAATAACTATGTTTGGTAGATTACAGTAAGTTTAAGATATGCTCAATTAACACTGAGCAGTGAGACTCACAGTACTTACTGGTCGAGAAATTAAGTAGCGAAACTTATTAAATCCGATATATTAATCTTAGAGCGTTTAGTTAGGAGGCACTGAGACAGCTTTTGAATGCAAACCTACCATTTACTGTCACCTGAAGAAGACAATATTGAAACACTGGACTACTTGACAAAGTTTCTTTAACATTGATGTATACGGTGAAATGCTAAAGGCCAATATACTTGACTATTTAAATGAGTAGCTGGCCAGCACCTCTCTAGTACTCTATGCACTTTCTTGGTGTACGTTATGTATATATTTTTGTATGTGTACCCGCCACATTAAATGATATATAATAAGAAAATAATTTTTACACATTATTTTTTTACACCATTATTTGTTGATTGGGATTGTACCCGTTACTTGAATATAATTTTGTTTTTACTTTGGCTGTCGAACAACTACACCATTATGTTCATTACACTGTATCTCTAGTTTTTCCATCAATGGGTTAAAAAAAAATAAGTGGAGATAAATTGAAAAGTTAAGATAAAGAATAACATAAAACTACTTTTTTTCATTATTTATTCAGAAAATTAACAAGAGAATCAAAAGTGAAAACTATTATCATTGAGTTTCTCTTATTCCACTTTAATTTCAAGAGAAAAATAGGGCTTTAAAGGAAAAAAAATAGAGAATTGATTCCTTTAATTTTTTTTGTTTCTTTCTATTTATTTTTAAACTCTCGGACTTACAAACTTGTTCTCCTTTCTTTCATTCGGTTATTGTTACCTATCACTCAAGCACAACGTAATTTTAAAAGTAAGGTCATGCATGCGTATACTTTGGCCTTTGAATATTTACAAACTAATTAAATTAAATTATCACTTTCATTTTTCATGATGTTACTTTCTTTAGCATATATTGACGCGTAAATTTCACTCATGACATCTTCTACGAGCTACTGTCTAATTGTTATTTTTTGGTTTAAATTATTAGTATATGAAGTTTACTAAAATTCAACTAATGTGTCTAATATTGTCATTTTAACAATAGCTCTACTAATTTTTTTTTAAATATTCGTAATGTCATGATCTTATTAGATCTTATGAACCTACTATCCGTCTTGTCGTATTTGATGCACTAAAATTTTTGCATCTTTTTTATATATAGAGAGATTTTTTACTCGTTCTTTTTCTGATTTCAAAGTTTAGTGTTTCTAGCAAAAATGCCGCATTTATATTATCTATCGGAGATGGAGTTTTAGAGGTGTAGTACAAAGTTTGCCAAGCTATAAAGTACAATGCTTTTAAACTTTTGGATTTTCATTCTATGAGAAAGGGTCAAAATTGAATGTACAAATACCACACTTGGATTGAAGTGAAATTTCCTTAAACAGAGTGATGTACATCTCTAAATTTTGGTCGGTGATGCTGAGGGTGTCTTAAATTTTGTTCATTGTGTTGATCACTCGTATATATAAAGCAGGTGATTGCATTTAAAACAGAAGAAAATCTTTGTACTTAGGCTTGGAAAACGGTCTGTGTAATGGAATGTTGTTAATTGTGAAAGAACGTGATTGTTGGTCAATTTAGAACTTTGGTCAACAAAGAATACATAACTAAAACAAAATCAAAAAGTTGAAGTCCTTCTTAGTGAATTGAATCAGAAAACCCAAGCATTAATGAAATTTCCAAAAAGAACAACGAAGAATTAATTTTTTTTAGAAATAAAAGAAAATTTGATATTTTGAAGTTTTCACATCTTCTAGAACGAAATTACTAATGATGTAAATTAACCCGAATTTTATCATTCCCAAACTCAACAAACATATACTTAACAGGTGAGCTAACTGAAAATAGAAAACTCCGATTAATTTTTTAGAAGCCATTCAGGATATATTTTTTCTTATTTAAAAAGAATTCTAAACGAAGTACAATGACAGAGAGAGTTCAAATAACAAAATTGATCGATACATCGCACTTGTCCTGGAGTCGCAAGTTTAGACTTCTGGCATTTTTTAATGAACAAACAATGGCTAGACTACGTTGTGGCTCTTGGATAATAAATATCTTTGCTTTTTTGAATGAAATTACTAACTATTAATTAATGTAATTGATTAAAGTTTTTGGACGATACACAAACAATAGCACTAGCAGCAAGAGATGTGGCCCACGGCATGTGGTTGAGCAGAATGTTAGCAAATATTCACAAGAGAAGAAGCAAAATATAGGCAAAGGGAATAATACATAATCAAATACATAAAAGAGAAAAGTTTTTTTTAATACATAATCACTAAATCGCTATGTAATAATTAATGTATAAATAAAAATAAATTTTAGCTATTTAAATGTTAAATGTAAAAATTTAATTTTAATACACCATCATTATAAAATTTTTTTTATACAAATATCCAATTATATATTATTATATTAGCAAAAGTATTTAATTCAATTATCTATTATCTTAAAAATCTTATAAATAAAAATATATGATTAACTGATATTATAAATTTTTTTTATATTCATAGTGTATTAAAATTAATCTCTTATTATTAATAGTACTATGTTGATTTAATATTGATATAACTAAAATTTATACTTATTTAAACTATAATTATTACATGTCAATTTTAATATGTAAATAAGGAATTAATTTTTATATACTAAATGAAAAGCTGACAAATCACTCCTATGTGCAATTTCTTTAAATTTAAATTAGAGTTAGTTTTTAAATAGATTACATTGGTAATTTTTTATTGACCGATAGTGTAAAGATGTTTATATTGTTAGTGTATAAAAATTTAATTATTTAAATAATAAGATTAATTTTAATATATTGATGATATAAAAAAAATTTATACTATTATTTGATTAAATATTTTTAAAATAATAAGTGATTAAATTATGAGTTTAATTAGAGTACAATGATAGTGTAAAATTTTTTTACACTGTCATCCAATCAAAACACTCCATTTGCATGACCATTCAAGTAGTGGGTGGTTATGTTAAAAACTTTTGCTGATGTGGCAATATATGATTGGATATTTGTGTAAAAGTTTTTTACATTGACAGTGTATTCAAATTAAATCCTTAAATTATATAATTTTATTAATATAATAATATATAATTAAATATTTATATAAAAATTTAAATTTAATTTAAATATATTGACAATTTAAAATAATTTTATATTATCAGTCAATAAAAATAATAAAAAATATTAATTTATATAAATAATTATCTATTATAATAAATGATTCACCATAATTTTTTATTTTTTACTATTTTTATTGTTTGATAATTTAAAATTATTTTATACTATTAATATTTATTAATTAAAATAAAATATATAAATGAAATTCTTAAATAATTATATTCAAAATAATAGATCAAAAAATAAAAGGACAATAAAAGAAAGACATTGAAAATGGCGTGTGACTGTAGAGACAGAGAGGAAGGTGTTTGGTGGGGGAGTGGGGCCTACAATACAAATACAAAGACAGGAACAAAAGGAGGAACCGAACATCGAGCGGTTTGGGTAGGTAGATGTTGGTGACGTAAGCTGCGACACCCACACCTTTGTCTTTTCTCAAAAATTCCCCGCTTCTCTCTTGTCCCTTGCCATTGTTTTCATGAGAAATTCTTCGATCCTTCCTAAAGAGAGAAAATTCTTTCTCGGGTCTTATATTATTAAATAATTTTTAAAAATAAAAATAATAATAGGATTAATAAAAATAGATAGTAGATATTATATGTAAAAAAAATAATTTTTTTGATGGAGGAGAAAAAAATTTCTCTGTTTTCATTTCTCAAATTCCATTATCAATTATGCTCTTCTTTTTCTTTTTCTAATACTACTAGTGAAAAAATTATTAGATGAATATAAGTTTAATAACTCATATTTAAATATATTTATAATAAAATTAATAATATTTAAAAATAAGTGAATACATAAATAATAAATGAGATCTATTTTTATTATAAATATACTTAAATATAAAATGCTTAAAAATCAAGAATTCCTCACGTTAAAGTTTGTGGCCTTTTACATAACTATCTTTTATTTTAATAAATTTTTACGTAATTTTAAGTTAAGAACAATGGTTAAATAAAAATTTCTTCAAATTGATGAATCTTAAATTTAAATTCTTAATGTTATAAATAAAATCTACTTAAAATTACTTAATACTTTCATTATTATAAACAATCACCTTTTTTTTTTTATTTCAATAAAATTACCAATATTCAAATCTTATTATTATGAAACCAACTAATTTAGTCTGATTAGATTAAAATCTCTAAAAAGAATAGACATCTCTCAATAATAATTTTTTTATTTTTCTAAGATCCGAATTCGAGATTTTCAATTAAAAAACTGAGACACTTATCACCCCAACCAATCCATATTGGTTATAAGCAATCACTCTTTGAGTGATTAATGTTGTGTAATTATAACTCTTTGAGTGATTAATCACTCTTTGATTTCGTCTTAAAAAAGAATCTAAAGTATGATTTGGACAAAACTTTATCTTTAACAAAACTTAAGTGTGGATTCAAAAACTAAATTAAACATACTAATAATTGGTGACAGTCATATACAGATGAGTGCCACGTCACGAACAAAATGTGAATGCATAGATTGTAAGGCAGAGGAAGGAGGGGAGAGAGGTGCTTCTGGAAGGTTTGGGAAATTACGAAAAAGTCGCACGTCAATGGGCACGGGCACCTAATTCTTTCGCTTTCGTCTCCCATGTGACGATTCAATAGTTCCACGCTTAGCCTGGCAAGTAGGAACTCTCTCTCTCCGATTATTGTGGTTGGTTTGGTTTGGTCTTGTCTCTCACTCTATTGTATTTGTACATGTGGTTCGTCATGATGAGTCGATCACTACTCAGCTCCTTCTAGATAGAGCACACTACATCCATATATATATATATTTAATCAATTCTTGTCCTTTCGGCCTTTCCCTGTTGAAAGTGCGAAACCAGAAACATATATTACTATTATTCATCTAATTATAACGTTATTTTTCTCATTTTTACTATTATATTATTACTAATTACATCAAATTCAAATATTTAGAAACGAAAAAAATTAATGCTGAAAGTATTTTATTTTTATTTCTATAGTAAGTTAATCTAATTCAAATCAAATTAATGATATGAAATTAATGATACATATAAACACTCTCTCTATGCGTGTATATTGCTATTATAACTTTTTTTTTTAATTTTTCGCACATAATTATGATTTTATAATTTCATATAATCATAATACTCTCTTGATTTGAATTGTGAAATGGGATCAGTCCCTCCTAGGAGAACCGAACAACACAGAAAAGAGATCTAGAGCTTGTGCTCGAGAGAAAACTTGTGAGGAGAAAAACTGAATCTCACATTCTGATTCATCTACAATTATTTACAACGGATATACACTTACATGAACTACATAAATTAGGCTCAAATGACACTAAAATGAAATGAAAGCTAAATGAAACGTAACAGACTCCACATGGCTGAATTAACTAACTAACTGCTATAGTAACTAACAAAACTAATCTGGTAACATGAATAATTATAATACTTTCTAGAGTTTTAATTGTTATACATTAATAATATAACATTTTTTTTTATATTATTATCCAATCAAATGTTTATGTTTGTAAAACTTTTAAAGTAATAAATAATTAAGTTAAATATTTTTATTAATGTGACAATACATGATTAGATATCTGTATAAAATTTTTTTACACTAATAGTGCGTACAAATTAAATCTCACTTTCTATTATTACTTATATTTGTTTACTTTAGCTAAAACTAAAATGTATAAATTGAAGGTCATGTTATATCCATCAAAATGTTATAGTAAGTAAATATGTTTATTTTTTTATGTTCGTAAGATTATTTATTAATTTATGTGAGTTTTCTTCGGTATAACATTTATTATATTTGTCTATCCCGTTTGGACGTAGGAGATAATTTCCCAGATGTATATTGAACTGATCGAGCCATGATTTAGGCTGAGTATAGTTGGTTTACTCGAAGTTAATTAAGTTCGACTTGGAGTGTGAGCCATATAAAATAGAAAGAGCTACCTTGAAAACAGGGGAAAACAAACAACATATAATATCATAAATTTCATGTTAGTTTGATATTTCCTTAATTTGAACTGAGAAATTCAATGTTCTCTTAATAAAATGAAACATGTACATGTTAATTCTGTAATCCATATATTTAAAATTCTTTCTAAATTAAATATGTATATTTTTCTTAAACATTTAGACTTTTTTTAATATACTTTCTTTTAATTTATATTTTTAAATTATTTTTATATTTTACACTGAATTTAAGTACTAATGCAATATAAGATACTTGCTAGATAAAGTATATTTTTGAAGAAAAATCTGCTAAATAGATAGGTTGGGAATTTTTCGATCGAACCTTATTATATTTCTATACATAGAAAGCGACAAGCAATTGTATTACGTTGTTTTTTTTTTTTCGGTTGAAGAACCATTTTCTGATTTCAGAAGATTATAAAATCTCACCATACCTTGAATTCATGCGCTTAATCAGTCACATGTAGCTCATACCATTGACTCTAAAAATTAGTTGTAACACATGTTAGTATTCCACCTTTTGAGTTTTGACCACAACATAAATAATTTTGAATAAAAAACACCTAATTCTACCACAAATTAGGTGGAACTGTCCTTTTTGCTCAATATAAAAATGGATGAAGAGGTTGACGCATATAATTATATATTAATAATCTTCCTTTTATGCGATTAATTCAATTCGAGTACAAAGGCATGTTTGCTTAGCACCAAGTTTTGCAAACAGCCATAGCTATTGGTTTTCCTCCTGAATTTGATCCTTCACTCAATTTACATTATTCAATTAAACTATCTACAAGAAGTTTGATGTCTCCAAGGACATACCGACAGTCCCCAAAAGGTTATGACTGTTTTGAACACTTGCCTCAGTGATTATCTCTTTCTTTTCTAAACGCAAAGAATATGTGTATGTGTGATACGTAATAATAAGCTTTTGAAAGCAAAGAGCGAACCAGATCCTTGCAAGTTGCAAGAATTCAACACCGACCCTTTTTTTATTATTTAATTATTACAGGATAGAATGTAATTTTATTCGCATGGAATATACATTGTAGCCCATAATTTAAGGATGTCATCAACTACATCACTCACGAACAAAAATTAAGGGCAATTTTTTTTTTTTAAGGTATGAAAAACATGTGGCTGAGGTGAACTGAAAAGAATAAAGTAACGTCTGAATTCAAGATGGAAAATGCTAATATCAAATCCATTGAATTGGTGCCGTTTATGCTGAGCTTGGACTTAGAAAAAGAACAAAAGTACTTATTCCAGGCAGTGTTATTATCAGTTTTTATTTGGTATTTTCACATTTTTAGATGTGACATTAAATCTTTCCAACACGAAATAATACAGGTAGGCCATATATCTATTACAGTATGTTTGGAATGAAAAAAAAAAAGGGAAATAATTTGATTTACAAATTAAATTATGTGTTTGAAATTAAAAAAAAATAAAAAACGAATTGATTTCTCAAATTCAATGAAATTTTATTCTTTTTATTTTGAAATTATGTCATTTTTGTTAGAATTTGATAACATTTGAATTGATTTCAGATTTAAATATTTAAAAAGATTATTTTACCCCTCTTGATTAACCTATTCCAAAATACTGTAGTTGCCCCTCTGGTTTTGCATGGTGAAGATGAAGCGTTGCATGATATCTATTGGGTTGCATCGCGAAGTTGATGGAAACAATACCGGGTTGCACTTTTTAAGAGAGATACATATATATATATATATAGAGAGAGAGAGAGAGAGAGAGAGAGAGAGAGAGAGTAGAGTAATGCAAACCAGATCGTGAAGTGCATTGCTCTACTGGGTTGCATCACGAAGTCGCAGTGTTTCTGGGTTGCATCTTCACCTTCCATGTAAGGTGCGCTTCATGCTTCTTTTTTCTGGTTCAAGATATTGTTTCAATGTTTATACCACAGTAAAAATTTTAGATGAAGTGGATGTAGGGGAAATAAGCTTTTAGATGAACGAGAGAGAGAGAGGGGGGGGGAGGGAGAGAGGGAGTGAGAGATATAATAGGGATAAAGATGTAAGATAATAAAACTAAATCAAATTAATTTAAATTTTAACGAATTTCAATCACAATAATTAATTTCTAAATAACTTCAAATCATATTTTTTATAATTAATTTTAAACATAATACTTGATTTATAAATCAATTCAATTTAATTTAATTCAAATCAAATCAATTTATTTTCAACTTTTTTTAATTTCAAGCACACCTAACATAAAAAATATATAAAAACTTTTTGTCCCTTTAAGAATGCAATTTGTCTACTATACGATCTTTATTCTTCGATCCCTTGATTCATAGTTAATTCCTGCAACACCTACAACATTTTTACTATTGATCTAAATAGAATTTATATTTTGGGTAAAATACAGGATTTATCATTTGATTCTTATATAGCTATATTATTATCAATATAGATCTGTTTATATTATCTGTTCCTGCTTATGTTTAGGGGTATGTTAGCAACGAGTGCGGAGTGGCAATTAGAGAACGAGCTGCTGCAACTCTGTGAGGTCTTTTAGTTTTTGAATGTATTAGACTCAGAGATTGAAGGAAGGATCATAGATGAGTATTATTGTATCAGATGAAGGTTTACATACAAAGGTATACAAGGGAATAACTCTGTAACTAATTAACCAACTTAACAAATTAAACTAATTACATTTAAATACAACAGAATAACTGACTGATGTCTAGTAGTAACACTCCTCCTCAAGGTTGGAGGTAGATAGTGGCTGGTTTAGTTAAGATATCAACTAGTTGGTGACTTGTCTTAACATGAACCAATTTAATTGTTCCAACTTGCACGATGTCTCTTGTGAAACGACAATTAATTTCAATGTGTTTGGATCTCTCATGATAACAGAGATTGCTAGGTAAGTGGATAGTAGCCCAACTATCACAAAAAACAAGTGTAAGCCCAACTATCACCCCGAGGTCCTTTAACAAAGCAACAATCAATAGTATCTCACTATTGGGGCTTGCAAGTGCCCTATACTCAGTCTCTATAGAAGATCTTTGAAAAAAATTATTTCCATGATATTAAGGAGCCCCCCCCCCAAAAAACACACAATATTAAGTGGTACTTCTCTTCGTGTCAAGACAACTCCCTTAATCTGCATCAGCATATGCCTTCAAAAAGAGATTAGAATTTGCTGAAAAGAGCAAACCTTGACCTAGGGTGGATTTAAGATACTGAAGCAAATGATGTAAAGCATCCAAGTGTGAAGTCCTAGGCTTGGACATATATTGGCTAAGCTTATTCATTGTAAAACCAATGTCTAGCTTGGAAATTGTGAGGTAAAGGAGCCTACTTATGAGTTTGCAAAATTGACCATAATCATCAAAGATTTTCCATCAGTGGCATCGAGTTTTAGATTGGGATCCATTCACAAAATGGCAGGTTTACAATTCGAGAAGCCTGTATCCTCTAGGAGATACATGGTGCAATGCCTTTATGTTGGTTTTATTTTATCAGCATCACCTTTAGGATTTGATGGACTTAACATCTCGACTCATGACACCTGTAATACGTGCAGTTTTTTATACTATATGTGATTCTGAGAAACTATAAGGAAATAAAGTTGCACCCTTACTAATAGCTATAGCTTTTGGCTTAGTGGTAAGCGTTTGATCCGACAAGTGGTATCAGAGCAAGGTCATGGATTCGAATCCCTTGACTAACACTGGGGGAAGATTGTTGGTTTTATTTGATCAGTATCACCCTGAGAATTCGATGGTAATGGTGCAGCTCCTTATGCTAAATCCAGCTCTAAGAAACTACAACGAAATAAAGTTACACCTTTGCCAATAGCTATAACTTTTGGCTTAGTGATAAGTGCTTAATCGTATAAGTAGTATCAGAGCAAAGTCATGTGTTCAAATCCCTCGGCTGACACTAGGGGAAGATTGTTAGTTTTATTTGACCAGCATTACCATTAGGATTCGATGGGTTTAACATTCCAGCCCATGGCGTCTATATTGAATTGAGCAATTTCCAACCTTATGAAATACTTCAAATCACCAATTATTTTCAACGCAAATAGATTTTGTAAAGTGAACTACACTTGAGAAATAACAGTAGAACACTTACTAGCCACAATAATGTTATCAACATATATTAAAATAACCACAAAGCTGTCACCATTGTGTAAAAACGAGTAATTTGATTTGGATTGTGTTAATCCTTTGAGAGATGAGGACAATAAAAAACTTTTGAAAACATTATCTTGAGGCTTGAAGTAAATCATAGATCAATTTATTCAATAGTAGTGGGTGATAGTGGTTGAGGCCTAAGGATGGCACTTGCACAAGGTAGGGGCGAGGATATCACGGTCCCCCACCATCTTATTTTCTTCCCATCTCCATCTCCAATCTTGACCTTGAGGTTGAGAATTTTTTTCCTATATCCTCATTTCTCAACTCTTTGAAAATCCTTGCAGGGATCCCAAATAAATAATACAAATTTAGAAAAAAATAAAAACAAAAAATTAGCCAGATAAATTTAGTAAATTTATATTTTTTAAAATTAATATAATAAAATATTAAAATATTAAAATAGATAGCTTTTTATATATATAATATTAATATTATTAAGATATTTTAATAAATTTAACTGTATATGGGAATTCCATAGGATGAAGAGTGTGATCCTCGCTTTCTATCCCGAATCTACTTCTAGGAGATTTCTATTCCTATCCCCATCCCCAAAGAGGAAAACCCCCGAATTTGATTCCCCAAATGGGGCCATCTCTATAGGATTTTCAAATAGTTGAGAGAATTGTCGTCCTTAAGATTGACTAAAGTTTTGTGTGTTTCTCTTTTTATGGTGCCCATCTTTATTATCAATTTTTGATATACAAATAATATTACTCAAATAAAAATATAATAATTATAATCTTAAAATACATAACATCCTTATCAGTAAATTAAAGCGAAGTTACTCTTTTGTTATTCAAAGGAACTATCCGATAAAGAAATATATATATTGTGGAGTTAATAAAATAGCTTTTAATCTTAGGACTGCTTTGAAGTTCAGCCCGTGATGCCAGCCAATATAACAGCTACAGCATTTTTCTGTTTTTCCCAAAGGAAAGTATTAGAAACATAGATCTAACTTGAAAGACAAATATTCTACACCACACACATGGGAGAGACTAGATTCTAGTTGGGCCAGGGTGACACACATGATTGCTTTTCAGGAGCATTCTCTTCGCTATAGTTCCGATTAACACGATCATATATAACCAGTAATCCTCGAGATGCATAAGAAACTTTTTGTAATATATACACAAAAGTCACTAACGACAAAGAAATGAAAGGTCAAAACTTGCTACATATAGATTGCAAGTTCAACATGAAGAATATCACAAAAATGTACCCCCCAAAAAAAAAAAACAAAACAAAAAAAGTAATCGTCTGCTGTCCATTCAGATTTTATAATACGAAATTATTTTCTTAAAAGCCCTGAAAGTTTGGATCAGTCCATACATGCAGCCACAAGTAGTATCCATACAGAAGCAAGTGCCAAAATAGGGAATATCACCAAAAATCACTAAATGTTATTGTGCTTTACTTTTCAACCCACCAGTCTAAATTTGCATTGTGTGGGATCTAATACAATGAAAAGCTAGCTAGCACACACTTACGTTTTGTTCGTAAAAAGAAGTGATGTGACTTCAGGCCTACTACAGCAGGGAAGGGTGGAGGAAGGAACAAGCGAGTGTGAGTAAGCTTGTGGGAAGAAAGGAAAGCATTTTTGAAAAGGAAAAGATACATACCCGATGGAATTGATATTAAATGATCAGAAATGATTCACCTGTAGTGCATAGTTCAGCTCATCTCTCTCCCGATATTTATCATGAACCAATGACAATATTTTACTTAATATTCTTGAGAGTGAAAATAACAAAAGAAATTACTTTTACACCTTATGTTTTAACACTTCTTTTATACCAATACACTTTTGGGGGGACAAAATAGAGAAGATAAAAGAAATTGTATTCTACCACTAAGTCAAAAGTGATAATTATTATTATTATTATTACAAGATATAACTTTTCTTTTAAGTTTATTATCAAATATTATGGTTTGATCTAACTGTGATCTTACTTAAGTCTTGTCAAGGCAAGAGCTATCTCATAACCTATGAAGAATTGACAATGACGACAATGACGCGGACACTCGCTATAGTATAAACACAGAGACACATCAAATTCTTAAAATTATTGTAGGATATGGACATATATTAATTACTTTCTAAGTCCTTTCCAATAATATGAAGCATTTTTTATATATGTTATGTGCCAATATTTGTCATTTCTAATCCTCTTTCAAAAGAAATGTACATGCACAACAAAAAAGTTAATTAAAGTCATTATTTAACAATTCTAACTTTATTTCCTTTTTCACTATTGTTGTTAACTCTTTTATTGATTGAAAAATAGATAATGTTGGTCTGAGTTTGAGCTAAATTTTTTAATATATAAGTTGGTCTATTAAAATAGATGAAAAATATTAAATAAATAGTGTCTAAGGTATGTCTTTTTTGTGTTTGAGCTATGTCCAAAATTTGTCCAAGATAGAAAAAAATGCCTTTTTAATTGAACATGAATAGACATATATGGACGCATGTCGTGTGGGCATTCACTGAGTGTCGATGTCTGATACATGTCAGACACACAGACACTTTAGGAAGTTTGCGATTTTCATGCTTTTTAACTTATATATATATATATATATATGCTTTTTTCACATAAAATTATTTTTTGGAAAAATATTGTTTTACAGAAAGTCCTTGACAAAGAGTTGTATCATGGAAGCAGGGTTTGTATCATAAAATACAAGTTCAAAGAGTTGTATCTCAAAGATACCACAGCAATAACTATCAGAGTCACAAGACTAAATTCAGAAACCAAGTATTTTAATTGTTTAGTATTAAGTATTTCTGTATTCATTTTAAGTTGTTTCCTTGAATACAAATCATTGAAGAGGGGGAAAAACACCATCTCTATTTGGCCAATCCTTCTCTCTACCTAATATATGCTACAAGTCTACAACATTGAAACTCAACTCATTTCTGAAGAGTAGAGATCAAGAGAGCTACAGTAAGACATACCAACAAAATGTTTTAGCATAAAGTCAGAATCTGTTTGATAAGCTAGTGCTTTGAGTTGAAGGCACTTAAATATTTTGGCATAAAATTTTGAAAACAGTGCAAGTGAAAAATGACAGTAACTTCTGATAACAATCAAGGCCTGATTAAGGCTAATATGCAAATGTTGAAACAAAACCCTTGCCAATTTAATATTCTACATTGTACTATAGCTAGTTGTTTATTACTGAAAAGGGTATGAAATAATTATTTATATTATATAATATTTGTTATTTAGGTCAATTTAGTAAAAATATAGCAATTCTGAAATAATTAATTTTTACTTATAATTGTAAGCTCCAAAAAATTGCTTATGCTTATAAGCTATTTTTTAGCTTAAAATTATCAACTTTAGATTATAATCTATTTTCACTTTTTGAACCATACATGATTAATTTTTCAAAACAGCTTTTTTTTTTAAAAAAAAAAAAAGCTGTTTTACAATATACCCAAACATGCACTTAGCAATTTTACTATATAAAAGTAACTTTTTTTATATAACCCAAACAAAACAAATTATGTTAAAATTACTTTTCAGCTAAAACATCCAAACATAAATTAATTCTCATATAAGTGATTATAAAAAAAACTATTATACAAATAAGTGATTATTGAAATAATTTTAATTTTTCAGTTTTCTCAAATATACACTTAATAACTTCATATAGAAAATCAGAGTGCTTCACTCTTGGAACATAGAGTACTGGTTTCCACACAACTAAAAGGCAAATTGATACCATAACAAAACACTGATGTCAAGTCTAATCAAGCAGTCATTAAAGAGAAGATAAAACTAATCACTATATCGATTTCTTTGATGTTCAGCTTTGCTATCCACTCTGCAATAACATCCTACAATGTCTTACCCATCCGCCTAATACAACTTTCGGTGATCTCGGAAACCAGAAGTAACGATCATGGTAAAAAATCACCAGCTAAAACACAACCAATACTCTCTCATGTGCTGAAAATGGGATTCATCAGATAGAGCATTCGGATATATGCAAAGTAATTTTTTTTAAAAGAAAAAAAGGAGATACTAGGATATTCCCATAGGCATTGTTGTCAGACTAAGTAGTGTTGCAACTTAAAGGCCCCTTAACAACTTGTTTTTTTAAGAGTTTAAATCTTAGTTCCGTTCGTGAAAGTAAAACTCACTTACCATAACACCCAACCTTTGTTAGTACCAAAAATAGTATATATTACTTGCTCTTATATACAAGTCAGGAGATATTCACGTTAGCAATGAACTAAAATATGCTAAAAAGATGAAGGCAATAGCTTCAAACGGAGTTTTTTTTTAGAATATACTGAAGTTTATAGAAGTCTGAACATTTCATAATTCCACTTCCAACGCGACTAAAGAAAAAGGCTATAGCCTTAAGGGTGTACAAAATACACTAGCTTCAATCTCTTCATTTATATACTCCATCGGATGCTTCCAAGTTCCAAGCAAGAATTGACTTGAGGGTAGTTCAGTATAAGGCCAGTTTTTGAAACAGGCATGAACATTGTTATTAAATTTGATTTCAAACAAAAAACCAGTGACCACCCCAAAATATACCTTGCCGAAGAAGATTCAAAACAATGAGACTAAGAACCTGAAGTCCTACAAATAAAATGCATTTGGATTCCTCAATTGCAATTTACAAAAATAAAGCCAAGGAAAAAAAGCCCTTCAGCAACAAGTTAAGAGGCAGAAGCTCCTGAAGACTCTGCAGCATCCTCCAATCTCAATGTTATGGCTACTTCTTCAATCATTTTACCTTTATCTGCTGAGCCTTCCACAGGCTTGTTCAACCTTTTTAACCATATATCATAGTCAACAGGGTATGGGGTTCCACAAAGGCTATCCACATAATCAGCAAATGCTTTCAAAAGAGCAGAAACCTCACCAAGATACTGCTGGATCAATCGCTTCGCCCAGCTTCTCTCTCTCCATTGTAAAGCAGATTCAATAGAATCTTGTTGCTGCATAGTTCCTCCACAAATAAAATAGAGGAGGTAGACAATGCTTTCAGCATCAGATGACGGACACAGCTTCCCGTGCTGAAGTGCATGAGATGATGAGAACTGCAAATTTATGGCAGGGCTGTCCCTATCTTCCAAGACAGCACGCCCCCATGATACCGGGATAAACATAACTTTGCCTTGTTTTTCAACAACACGTATTATGTTCTCGGGACAAATATCACCATGCTGGACATTAGCCATGGCCGCACTTCTTAGAGCAGCTAGACAGTCCCTGCATAAGCGAATTGCTTCATCGGCCGAAAATGACCCCTCATTAGCAACAACAGATGAAAGTGGCTCCCCTACTGGAGATGTCACTAGTATTGGAGTTCCACACCAAGGGTGATCGCACGTGCTCCCAGGGCTCTCTTTTGTGCAGGTACCAGAATGTAGAATCCTACCAGAGGCAACAATTTCCGGTAAATATTTGCTCAAGATTCCCTGATTCCTCAAAATATTCAGAACTTTTGTTTGACGTTGCACTTGGTACCAGAGACTCATATCCTCCCACGAAGGCTCAAGTCTAGATGGATGAGCGCCAACATATAAAGTCAATAACTCTGAGGGATGATCAAGACACACAGCACTATAGAGATAATAGTTCCCTCCTACCAGAGATTCATGAATTTGGAATCTTTTCTGTCCTTGTTGTGGATCATCCACAACCAATATGTCACCCTGCTTGAGCTTCAGACGTGACGCTCTCTTTTTGGAAAATAATTCATCTTGCTCATATTCAACAATCTCTCCTGCTTGATGGTCAGTTCCTCCTTGATAAGGAACCAGTGCATTTTCAGTCTCGACAATGCAGCATTCTGTCCTGCGCTTCTGAAGGCGGAGGCTATGATCCGAGATCAATGATGCAACTGACTTTCGTGGTGGTCCATTCCATTGGGCAATGGAGTAGAAAGTTGCCAATAGTACCTGCAGAGTTCCTATATCGCCCCAGTTTGGGTTTCCCATTTGGTTCCATATTGGCTCCACCTGGGTGACACCAATTTCAGCATGTGTTTTGATCCATTCAGCCACAGATAGATATGGATTACTGGAGTTCAACAAATCAAGTTTGCCAAGGTCACCACTGAACTTCATCACTGCTCCACACTTAGAATCCAGAATTAGAAGGAAGACAGAGTCACTGTTGACAGAACTGATCTTGCTCAAACTCCGAGAAACAAGAACATGGAAACCATAAAAGAGAGCTTCACAAATATTGCTGGCTGATACTCTAAAAATATTGTCCGAGGATGTTTCTGGCTTGAATAAGGCAAACTCTACCACTTGATCCCATTTAATTTTTAAATCGCTCCCACTTTTAGATATCAAAGCTAAACCACGCATTTCCCTCAGCCTGCCCCGTGATATTGCCTTTTCAACACTACAGAACTTTGAACCAATATAAGAGGGGCAAGACACACATAATGGTAGTGGTCTGCTTTTATGCCAAAATGTACGCCAGATGCCAATGATAATGGCATGAAGAAAATCTTCTGCTGCTAGATATTGATCTTCTATAAGGTCATCGCAAACATCAGACAAGATTGGCATACGGACCAGTTGCTGAAATGGAACTCCTTCCAATGCCAAATCAAGCTTGCGCAACTCATCAGTTGTGAAGGGAGAACTAAAACTTTGCTTCCCATCTGCTGAATCACCACTTAGATTCTCCAAGACCCAATCCTCAAGATATTGTGTAAATAACTCCAGGTCGACCAGTTTCCTTCCATAATCCTTGAGCCCCTTTAACACTCTTCTGGAAATAGGAGTAAACTTGCTCAATCCTGAGGCACCAGAGACGCTACTAGCAGAAATAACTGCAATATAGCAGACTGTGTTATACTCATAAAAAATAGTAATACTATATATTAGCAAATATGGGAGAAAAAAAAACTACATGATTTTACTTGGTAAAGCTACTTCCAGTCATGAAAACATGATAACTTGTAAGAGAACAAAGGCAGACAAGGCAGAACCAAACAAGAAAAATATGCAAGCAGCCTCCAAGCATTTTATGAATGATACTATCATCAGATTCATCACATTGAGTAAAAACACTAAGTCAACGAACCCTCAGTGCAAAAGAAATTTTGATTTAAAAAAAAAATCCATAAAATACATAAGAATTATTGCATAAGGTTATTAAACCCACACCAAATGTTCTTGAGGGTATATTCACTACTATCAAGCTTGTGTATCATCAAAATTTTCTTTCCATAGATAATTGTTAGGAGTCTACAATCATACACTTGATTTTTTTGGTTTAAGTCTACAACTACTTAGGTAGCATTATACCCCATATAACTTAAACATCAATAGATCACTTTCCATGAAGACAATAAGACAATGCAGTAGAAACTGTACGAGAAAGAACAATAATGGGATACTCAGTAAATATCCCCAATTCTAGAGAAAAGTTTAAGAAAGGAAGATGTCAATACAAACCAGAGCTAGACTTCCTGAAACTTCCATCCATGCTTTTCCCTGTAGATAAGTCCAATCCATTTTGCAGAAAACCTGATTCATATGATTAGTAAGGTTAAGCATCAGATAAATCAGTATATACAAATATGTCCTGATCAAATAAATAATTTATCATTTCCTAAAAAGTAAGCAATTCTTTATATGTGAACTGTATTAATATCTGTCAATGACTCTAAACCGTCAACGCTAGAGGCATAAGACCAATGAATACCTTTTCCTTTATGCATATATGCAACAAAATACATATATAAAAAAAAAAAAAGAAAGATATTTTTCAATCTTATGCCTCAAAAGTTGAGGAACAAATTTTCAAAGGCTCTATATAATTTTCTCATCAAATATAACCCTTGATATATATATATATTTCCTTTTTCCTGTTGGTTGCAATCATCCCCTTGCCCCGCTTATTTCTTTTCTATTACTTTGAGACAAAAGACAGTTGTCTTCAACAATGCAGTGAAAGAAACAGGTGAGGATGTAGTGGTAGCCATTGTGGTGGGAGAGCCTATGCCCATATAAACCCCAATCAGAATTCATACTTCTGATGTGGAAATAAAGATTAGATCCTAACAGAGGGTAACAAGAATCAATTTATTCAATTCTAATCCAGTGCACTGAGATTTCTCCTCTCATTTTACAGCCAGACTACAGTTGCTGAAGTTTAAGTAGACAAATCTTCATCCATTATCAAATATACCATGTGAAAGATTATTTTTCAATTGACTGGAGACCAATTTTTTGCAGTCAGCACAAGATTTCCTTTGTTCCCCTCCTGTTCCACTTTCCCTCCTTAGTCTACAATTCAATCTTGGCATCTAAAAATCTTTTCATTGGTGTTCATATGCATCTCAAGTGACATAATATTCATCACATAACAATTCTATCCCACAAGAGATAAAGTAATTCAAATTGCTATTGGTAGAATGAAAAGCATGGAAATTCACAAAACTACCCCCCCTAAAGTGATTCTATGAATACAGGACATACGAAGCATTAATGTAACAGAAGACATAAGATGTCAAAATCACCTACCAGCATTGCATCCAGCTCAAAACTGGTGGCGGGATCATGATCAGTAATATAATAAGACTCATGCCACTAAAAACTAGCAATGAATATCGCAAACAAGTAACTACATTCAGAGGATGGAGGTTGTGAAGCACCAAATTAACTGGGTGGAAAATTAAAAGAATAATACACGATGGCAATCACTGAAACAGAATTGCTTAAACTAGTCTCATCAAAAATCCAATCAAGAAGGGGTATATACTATATAGTATAAAATTATACACAGCTGAAATGGTAGAGGCGAATATTCATTCACATGGCTCTCATACTGTAAATTGATCCACTTCAGCATAAATAAATCTCCTTAAGCAAAATAAAAAATCATTAAACCAGCAGGGTATTAGCAATACAATACAAATCAACCATTCAATCCCACGGTTGCCACACTCCCCCTAAAAGGGAAAATGGGGTAGGAACTAGGAACACATAAAACAAGAGCAAATGTCAAAAGAACAAAAAATAAAATAAAATATAAAATAAAAAAGCCATTGAGGTAAAAGTTTAACTCACCAAATTGCATTGCGACCACCAAGGCGATTCTGAAAGACACTTCAAAAGCTGAAAAACAATCGAGGACAAAGATTTTCAAAGATCCCGAGAAACCTTAGAAGCCCACATAAACATTCTTTCAACCCACACGAAACAACGGCTGTCGAGGGTGACAATGACAGCCACAAGCAGAAGGAAAACGTGAGAAAGTGAGAGTGGAGAACGTGAGAGATCTCAAGGCATCGATGATGGGGAAATATGAAGAAGGTGTCATCTTGTTATGGAAGCTGAAACAAGACAAACACACTAGCTGTTTTTGCAACACCCCTTGAGGAAAAAACAAGAAAAAAGAAAAGGAAAAAAAGGAACTTTGCTGTTGGGTATGTGTGTATTGGAGTGTTGTTGTGGGTGTTATTTGGTGTCTTAGTTAGAAGTTGGGAACATGAACTTTAACTGTTGGAGATTCAGACAAAGGAAGAAGCAAGGAGGAGGAGGAGGAGGAGTAAAGAGAATGTTGTGGCTTTGAAGACAAGTGAAGTGAGTGAGAAAGTAGGAACGACAAAGATTGGGGAAGCTCTAAATAAAAAAATAAAAAAATAAAAAAATAAAAATAATGATAATAAAAATTTATAAAAAGCTGCGGAAAAACCAATGACCATGTCTGACCCAACAGCTCTTTCTTGGGCAGTTGGTCCCATGGAAAATGATGTGTCTGTGCCCCCTACTACCTCCTAGCGCGTCACTTCCAAACCCTCACGAGCTATTTGGACTTTGGAGAGGTTCCATACTCCATAGAAATGGTAGAAGGAAATGGCTCTTGGACTTGGCTTAACTTAGACTAGCTTGATTTTTTTTAATTTTTTTTAAAGGATGTGTTATCTTCTTCTGTGGATTCATTTATTCTGGCCTATTATCTCCTCTAAATCAAGGGTCCTCTAAGATAAGATGAACTTTTTCATAAGAATAGTGAGAATTAGAGGAAGTAAAAAAACATAATAGAATAAATATTATGTATATTAAGTCCTATATGGACTAAATATATAGTTAAATGTATGTGTTCCTGTTAAGCTTATGGAGCTCGATTGGTCTGTAAAAATGCCGACCAAACAAGTGATTGGCTAAATATCTTTGGTACAATAGGTGTTAAAGGTTAGATTGGAATATATACGCCTTTGTAATTTCATAAGAGACTCTCTTATAAGTCTTTATTTGACAATTTCAACCATTAAAGTCGAATGATCAATATTTATTATGAGTTGTATAATAATTTCTTAAAATTCATTATCAACCTTTACCCAACTCAATCTTGATCGGCATCAGCCCAATTAGACTCTATAAATTTGATCTACTAATGACCAAGTATTGATCTAGCTAGGATTTGAGCAGTACAATATATTTTATAATATTTTTGTCTTTTTTTTTTTTGCGAGCTAATTTTTGAGATGAGTTATGCTCAATTAATTCTAATGTGATATAAGAGTTTTATTACATATTGGGCCACTTCTAATACCTTAGTGCAATTGTGCATTGAGAAGAGTTAATAAAAGATTATTCTCATAATAAACCAAAAAAATCTCATAACTATGTTTTAGATTCGGGCGTCGAGAAATCTCAATTATTCTTTAAGCATAAAATGGCATGTTACAGTGAAAAAAGAATTAAAACAAACATATTTCAACTGATAATAAGTTTTTTTTTTTTATATTATTGATTTGGGAATCAAACTTCATTAAATTATTTTATTTATATTTCAGACAATTACAATTTGCCCTGATCAGAATATTCTAAAGTGCGTAATACGTATTTTTAAACATGCAAGTCCACATAAATAGCATAAAGTTTAATAATTATCATATCTAGTTACCCCCTCCAGTTCAGAGAATCTATGCTGTCCATGCACACGCCGTTTTGTGTAACTAGAAAGAAATAGAGGAACTGAACTGGATGTAGCGGTGTGGCACAGTTTCTCCCTTTGAGCGTGCGTGTTGATTATAAATTTATAATTTGCTGCCATGTTTTTTTTTAAAAAAAATTTTTTGGTCAATTAATTTGCTGCCATGCTATCCCTAAGCTTTTCCATGAATTTTATAATGAGCGTCTTGGTTGGCCTGTCAGTTAAATGTTCCGCTGCATTTGTGAATGGGGCCATGGCTATCTGGTCTGGACCCTCTTCTTTCTCCCTCTCCTGTCACTTTGGTTTTGTTGTCCAAGCCAAGTAAATCCAAGCTTTTGGGTGAGTGAGGTCAAACTCCTTCATTTGTCTTGCTTTAATTTAAGTGTTTAGGTAAGTGAGAATATGGGAACAGATATTCTTATGTATAAATTATATATGATCTGGATGTGTATAACTTTTTACTAAATTTTTACAAGAAAGTGAAGTCTAGACACAAGTATATGACTAAATATAATTAACAGTAAAAATTTAAAGGTATGTAAAATTTTTATATAAGAAAATATATATATGTTTCTGTAGGAATATATGTTGGATATCTCCTTCTTTAAGAACAGGTCCAAATATTAATTATGTTTGTCTGCATGTGTACGAGTATGTGGGTTTAGATGCATACACTTCTTTTTTTGGTAATGTACTGTTCCCTTTTGTTGCTAATGTTTAGATGCATACACTTATTATCACCGAATGCGCATTGAGTGATATTTATTATTATTATTGCACAATGGCATTATATTGTCTCACCATGAAGCAAACTACAATGATTCTATGTTATGTTTTTGGGTAGAAATGATAAATTATTTTAATCGGCAATATATAAAATATTGTTATATTAAATAGACCTTAATTAGTCCTACCATATCAAATACAAGCAATCCAACCCAAAGAAAAAATGTTCTACAGGGTTTAGCAGGATGGGGAAAAAACATAAAATGTGTTACCAAGATTCGGCATTAAATTTTTTTCCTTTTGTATTTATTATCGTCAATTTATCACTTGATGTATAACGATTAAATTCATTGATGTGTTATTATTTTTTACTTTGACGTTTTACCAGAAAATTTGATTTTGCGAAGTTTAAACTTGCTCATCATGATGCACTACTATATTCGCACTTTTTGCCCATGTTAAAAATAACGTCAAATTGTCAATTTCAACATCAAAAAATGGGGGTGATGTAATTCAAAGTATATATTACAAGTTACAACTAAAAATAACATGTGACATATACAATGTTAGGGTTTTGGAGATTTTGAATGGAGCTTATTAAAATGTAATTGAAGTATTACAGCAAGATAGGCAGGTTCTGTTATGCTCTAGCTTAAAAATGGTGCATAATGCACCTGAAGATCCAATAATAAAGATCAATGGTCTGTCGGTACCTAGCACCATATGTGATGCACCATAGCCACCCTTTTCTTCTTCTTCTTCTTCTTCTTCTTCTTCTCGTTTCCTCGACAACCCCCATCGCCCCTGACGCTCCCCACCGCCCGCTGCATTTGCCATTGCCTCCCCGGCTCCCGCCACCACCATGCTCCCGTTCAAGTCCCCCTGCCCCAGCAACGACAACAAACCCTGGCCGCTAGAGATCTAGTTGTTCCTCGTCGGAATCCGCACCCTTCTTGTTCAGCTCGATGAACTCCTAGAGGTTGATGCAGCCATTGTCATCGCCATCAACCTTGCGGATCATGTTGTCCAGCTCTTGCTCTAACGCCAAGATTTTGCTGCCGACATCCAGAAATGCTCACAGCTTCAGCACCACAAAGCTCAGTTTCAGAAACACAAAATGACAAAACAGAACTAGAACTAGCAACAAAAACGACAAACAACAACAACAAGAAGAACCCTCATACACGATTTCGACGAGACAAACAACAACAGTAGCAACAACACCAACAAGGAACAACAATAGCACCAACAGCACCAACTAAAAGAAAAAGAAGGAAGAAGAAGAAAAAGAAAAAATAAAGCACGATTCACCAACACTTTTTTCGGTAATCGAATTTTTCAACACTTCTTTCCAGTCATGGGCCGCTTGCAATGGAGGAGGACATTGAAGGGAGTTGGTTCCACGGAGAAGGATAGCTGACGAGAAGATTTTGTAAAATTTGGGGAGGTATTAAAATGCAACACAAGGATTTGGTACACAGATGCAACATAAATTTGGATTAAGACAACTCCAAAGTGTAGATTACACCATTTTTAAGAAGTTGCATAATAGATGGCACCAGCAAGATAATACTTACATTGTCTAGTTTGATTTTTCTTACACCACTGGTATGTCAGGTCTCGTTGGTTTGTGCCCTTTTGCAATTATTTTAAGAAGTTGGCCATGGATCTAGCTGTTAAAACGTGATAGAATGAAAAAGGAATCCTGTCAAATGATTGCACCAACTCAACACATCCAGGTGGCACATCTTTCTGGTTAGAATGTCCCAAATTTGCAACTTAATTCTACGTCACCAACAAGCTGAAAATCCTATATTTAAAAACCCTTCATACACCATATCATATATCTATATTTTAAAATAATATTATAATTTTTTATATTTTGAATACCAAAAATCTAAATTTAATATTCTTAATTTAATATTTTTTATTTTATTTTTGTTATTTTTAACACTTGCATTAAATAGTTATAATATTAACTTTAGATTTCTCCATCAATTCATTGACAGTCCTTTTTTTTTTTTCTTCTAATACCAATTTTTTTCAATTTTTTATTTATTTATGCCTTTCCAAAATATATTTTTAGTTACAAAATCAAATACATTTTCAATTAATTAATTTCTATATATTTGTAGAGATTTCCTATTTGACATTATTAGTGTATTGATGAAAACACAAAGAATAGAATTTTTTTTAAAAAAATTAATACATTAATGGCTCAAAAAATTTATAAATTCATACTTTAAATATATGTTGAATTTGTAAGAAAATAAAAAAGGAGTGTAGGTGAAATAATTATGTGTAGAGGAAAATACTTTAATTCAGTAGATACTTTGTTTAGACATCCATTAACGCTATATAGATAGTGAATAGGAAATAAATACAATTTTTCTTTTTTTTTTTCAATAATCATGGTACATAGTGCATAGAAAATAAAATGTTCAAGTTTTATAATTACACTTTTTAAAAGCTAAAACAAATGTATCCTTAGTCACATGCATTAATTTTAATAGTCTACATATATACACACACACACACACTTTTAGTAATGTATAAATAAATTTAATATTGTATATTATTCATGGTTCTTTTTTTGTTACTTTTAAGTATTTTATATCTTTATTGTGTGGTTATAACTTCAAAATTTTAACCTAGTCTAATTTAATCATGTTACAGAAATAATAATGTATATATATTTTCTTTGAAATATTCATATTGCTTATTGTTTATTGCATAAAAGTAAAAATATATAAATTTATCCTGATAAGATAATATCTAAATTTTAATTTAATTACTTTCAAATTTTTATATCGTTCTATATTATATCATTTCAACTAATTCATTATTTTATTGAATATTCAAAGTCTTTATTGTTTTTTAAAAAAATTATGTGGTTAATCAAATTGTCAAATAAATTACCTTCATTGTTTCAACTGAACCTCATTAATAAAATTAATTTTATAATCATATTTGGGGTTGTCTTATTTAGTAAAACCAACATCTTGCTATTATTTAATTTAATTTATAAAACATGTAGCTGTATATGTTAATTTAAACTTGACAAAATGAAAATCTTTAGAATAATTTAAATGATTTCAACTATTTTTTAGACACTTTATAATATTTTGTAATATTTTAGTATACTTATATTATATATCGGTTCAACCCATCAAAAAAAAATTATATATTGGTTCAATCTATGTCAAATAAAACTTGTTAAAACACAATATCTATAAGTTGTGTTAATTAATTTCAAAATTCTTAAGGTGAATAATTGTGCATAATTATTAAATAATCATAGTATACATATTACAGTTTAAAATAGTTGCAGTAATTATCATCCAATTCACGACCAATGTATTTATGTTAAATTTAACCTAATAAAGGCAATATCTAAATTTTAATTTAATTAATTTCAAAATCTTTATATCTTTATATATTACATTATTTCAACTAATTTATTGTCTTATTGGTATTTAATTGTTTTTCAAAAATTATGTAGTTAATCAAATTGTCAAATAGATTACCTTCAATTTTTTTCTTTTTAAAAAAACTCATTAACAAAATTCATCTTATAGCTATATGGTGTATGTTTAAAAAAAAAAAAAAAGAAAGTTGTGTAATAAAAATATCTCTTCGGGCAAGGGTGTCTAATTTACTCATTTTTTTAAAATTTTGCAACAACTAATAACAATATATGTTTAAAAATAAAATTATAAAAAATAATTTAATATCTTATAAAATGAAATATTAAATAAGTTTAAATAACTTTAATTTAAAAAATAATTTTAAAAATTGTTTCCCCTCTGTAGCGCAGCTACTGTCTAGTTTGTATTAAAAGTAAATGTATTAGAATTCAAAGCGTTGTTCACTCTGCTTGTTTTCAACGAAAAGATTGTGTCACTATGCTAGTGTATGTCATCAACATCCAGCTAGGCAGAAAATAAGACTCAAGCTCCCATGTACATACAATATATTAGAGACACTTCCACATTCTTCTGGAACTTTGTTTACTTTCATCAAAGTTAGAATAACAGAGACAAAGATATGGTGTTGCATGTTGAATTTTTTCTTCAGATCTAACCAGATATTTCTGAATCAATGTGTACCCCTTCAATCGGCATGTCATTATGGTATTTTACAGTGGACATGGGTCAATCCAATTACATTGATATTTGGGGTGTGAAATTGAGAAGTAATATATATTTTGTTGTTTTCTTATATGAAAATTTTTTGTTTAGTTGCATTTTATAGAAAAATCTTTACAAAAATTATTGAATCTAACAAAAACTGAAACTTGTGGCTTAAGTAGATGGCACGTTTGAATTGTAGTGAAACCTTTTTTGGGCTGTACTCACGTTAGCACTAGGTTAATGTGGACCTTCAATTCATATTCCACTTGGCCAAAGGCCAATGAATATAATATTAGAAACAATTATGTTGGCGTGCAGAGTTGTCCAGTGATACCCTACCATTTCGGCTTCGCTTCACCCGTCAATTTCATGAATTGCAGTGATCCGTGCTAATTAAATTGTTATATATATTTTTTGAGGGGGAAAAATAATGGTATTTAAATTTTAAAGTATATTTCTTGTTGGGATTTAGATGAATGTAAAGAGCGTTAATTCTTATAAAAGGAAAAGATATTAATTCCGCCCTGGCGGTGTGAATCAATGTGAGAAGAGAACGTCCAAAAATAAAAATGGTGAAAAGAGCAAATATATTTTTCTTCAAAGAAGAAAGAAAGAAAGAGAAACCAGCAACAAAAACTTTTGTGAAGCAGGCATGAAATGAGAACGATTTTCTGTCCTTTTTCAAAAGTCATAACAATAGTCAAAAGCTCCCAACGACATCACTCATAAGATTTAAGATGAAGTGACGAGCAACACATTATTTTTTATGCGACAAAATAAAAAAAATTGAATTAAGAAGTTTTATAATTTTGTAAATAATACTAGACGGTAGGAAAACAATTTTGAAATTACTATTAATTTAACATTATTTAAACTTGTTTAATATTTTGACTTATAAGATATTTAATTAATTTTTATAAATTTATATTTTAAATATGTTACTTTTATATATATTATTATTAGTTAATGTAGAATAAAAAAATAAATAAATACATGATCTTGTTTGGTCAAATTTACTATGTTGGAAAAATTTTCTGAATTTATATAAATCAAATTGTATTTAATTTTAGATCTAGATTAATTAAATATTAAAATTGATTAAAGTCAATTGTTTAAACCCAAATTATTAAAATTATTGTTGTTATTAGGCTTATTGGGCCTACACACTGCTCTTTGGTGGGTATTATATTTTTCTTTGTGTGGCCTTTAGCATAATGGTGGGCACTTATCATTTTTAACACAAGCGAGGCGCTTTCTTCTCTTAGTTACAAATAAGTGCCCATCACCCCATTAAGATAAAGTGCACATTTTGGTTATTTGCTAGAATAGAAGGAGTTCATCTCTCTCCTCTAGCATTCTTTGGCTTGTTTCTCTCTCTTTTCTCTACTCAAATCTAAAGAATGAAGAATAAAGAGCTATGGATTGATCGTTCTTCCTCAATCAACTTAGGTATTCCTCATACCTAATCTTGTTTATGTTTTCCTTCTTGATTTGCATGTTATAATCAGAATCAAATCTAGATCTAAGGGTCTCAAAATTTCAACTAGTGATATCAGTGCCCATTTAATTACTGATTATAGCTATAGATTTTGTTTTGATGAAAGATTTGGTGATTGAAAGAACAAAACCGTACATGCAAGAGCCCTTGAATAATCTAATTTGGGATTTTTTATTCGGAACCAATTAAATTCGAGATTTCTTGAGGGTTCTTGTTAGTTGTATTGTTTTGAATCTATTGAGCTAAGTATAATGTGATTTGATGCTGGATTGAGAGGGAAATCGAGAAAAAAAAAATAGAAGAACCCTAACCCTATTCATCAATGACCCAAAACGAATTCTTGGCTGAATATCTCTCGATCTTCATAGGGCTTTTGTAGAGCTCTTCCACACAAATCTAACAAGACCAAGAACATAAATTTTTATTGAGATTTGAGGAGGAAAAGGGCAAGAACCCAAGCTCCCAGTTGTGGGTTTGTCTCGTGCTTGGTTCTCTGCCGTGGAAGCATTAATTCATGTGTTTTTTGGTGGATTTTGTTCGCATGAGATTTTCCTTCAATCTGGGTTGTTTCCACATTGAAAGGACGCGAAACCAAGCTCAAAACTGAGCTCCCCATTGGCACTGCCAAGAATGTGGGTCAACCCAACTAGGGGTTGAAGAAGACCTTGTTTGGGTCATTTGGCGAAGCGTATTTGCAGGCATGAGCGCATGACACGTGTGGAAGGCCTGTTTTGGCCCAAAATTTCACCAAATTTTGTAGTATTATATTTTATATTAAATTAAAATTATCGGTGAATTTTATTTTTTTTGGGCAATGAAAATATTTATTTAAATTTATTTCAAATTTAAATTGCTCAAAAATATTTGATACTCTCTGAATTTTGGCCTGGAATTTTTTGTGCATATTGACACTATTGTTTGGCATTTTTCATGATTGTGAGCTCGTCTTCGTGGGACCAGTTGTGACAAATGCTATTTTATGAATAATATTGTATAATGTTGTTCGGAGAGTTCTTATTTGCAACTCTAGAACATAATTATATTATACACTCCCATATTATGTGGAACAATTTTTTATAAGATTTTGGTAATATGATTTATGCAATTCAAACGGGAGAATATTTGATAATTTTGTGGATGTGCATAATTCAGAATTGGATTTAATTTTAAAATCCAAATTAGTTACATGTCTAAATACTAGAGCATATTGTGGTTTTGAAAATATTGAGCTTTTGTAGTGTTCGTTGCTTAAACACAAATTTTGCGATAGTCAAAGTATTATTGCCTTTGGCTAAAATCCCACTTTTCATAAAGGGAAGTTGTTTTAGGTGACATGATGTACCATTATAAAATGAGAAAAATAATTTAAACTTTAAAAATCTCTCTATGTTTGATTCCATAAGTTGACAGTCATTTGCTCTTTTGTTTTGAGGAGAATTTAGTTCACAATTTGTAATTTATTGTGTACTCCTTTTGTGATTCGTTTATGAAAGTTCAAGGAGTCACTTATGACATTGTGGGTATTTATTTGATAAACTCAAAAGTTTAGTTGCTCTTCTATTTCGTTGTATTGTCTTTACTCTTTATGGACATTTAATATTGACTTGTGTTGCATTGAGAGTTATGTTGATAATGAACTTACCCTTTTGATTTGTCTTTATCGACATGATTCTTGATGATTTGAAAATTGTATTATAAGATTTTCAATATCTTCTCGATGCTAACTTTAGGGACATAATTCTAATGTTTGTAGGAGTCTACTAGTGTTAAATTTTGGGATATTTAAAGGATATTGCAATTATATGAGAGCTCCATTTGTTAATTGGGCATTTTGTGGCAATCCAATATTTGTGAACTTTGCTTTTACTTATGGTGAAAGTTATTTATGTTAAATAAAATTATTTTATGGATTGCGAATATTGTTGGGTTATGTAGATGATGGATATACCCTTTGATATGACATTAATTGACATAATCATTGTATGGTAGAAAAAAATAATTTAAGTATACTCTTATATATATTGTCATAAAATTCTAATATTATTATTATTATTCTCTATCAAGTGGAAGAGACTTATATATTGTGATCTGAGACCCTTTGGTTGGATTGCAGTGATACAAGATCTCTAGTTCAGTTAATTGAACATGAGAAAACCAATTAATTTGCACTTATGTATAATATCTTGATGTATAGTTTTCTCTTTTCCCATCGGTTTGTTATCGCTCTATTGTTTGAGACCTATTTTAAGGACATTTTGAGTCTCTTAGAATGTAATGTTACTCCTATTTATATATAAACTATTGTTATTGTGGGAGTTAGAGACTTTATATTTTGTTGTGTCCTTAATAATAGTTAAATATATGCCCAAAAGCTTCCACTAGCATATTAATTTTGTTATATCCTTTATAATTTACCGTTGTTTGAGTTTGCGATGACGAAGAAGAGATATTTGTTGTAAAGTGTCAAAGACACTTATAATCTCCTCAATTATGTAAGCAGAGTATGCAAAAATGATTTTGTGAGACTTAATTGTCAAATTTTGATGACTCTACACTTTTGTGATTCTCTCTATTCTGTACTTTGGTTATTAGAGAGTAATTGTGAGTTTTAGACTCACATTGAGCACTCTGCTACAAACTATTGCTTATCCCACTACTGATTATTGTACCATTAGAGCATGTTAAAATCTTATGGTCTCTAATGGGAATATTTATGTTGTTTTAATATGTGGGATTAGTGGGAGATAGTTTTCCATATACTATTTTGCATCCTTTTTTTTTATTATATGGCATACTGTGGTAAGCTCTTCTCCAATATATACCTACAGAACTTATTGTTGTTAATCCTCTAACCAAAGGCTAGCCGTTATAGGTTTTATTGTTGATTATGTGACCCATATAGGTATATTGAGATCCCTTTGGTGTTTTTGGTTAGTGAGAGCTTATTCTATAGGTTCATTATGACCTTATGCTATTGTTAATGTCATTTAAGTTTGCACAGCTTAATTGTTTATTCAAGTTTTCATAATAGCATTATTATTGAGACATATTAGACCCAGTCTCAATTTTGTTATGCTTAGATATTTTGTTAAATCTCAAAGAGCATCTTGGACAGATGCTTATGTTGCCATATATTATTGTGCGCACTTATATTGATATGGCGCATATTGGAAATATTTCGGACATGTCTCATATTATGATGAGATTAATTAGATCTCATATAGCATTTGGGGCGGATACTAGGGCCAATTATTGGGAATTGCACTTTGATAATGTATTAGCATGCCGTTTTGTTGTGCATTCCCATTTCCTTATGTACCACCATTTATTAGGTCACTTGGAGATGAGTATCTCACATGTATGATAAAAGTACTCTTTCGAATATAATTTTCTGCATTGTTAAGTGTTTGTTATCCCATATTGGATTATTTGGTTGAGAGTGCGGGCTCAATTTTAACATCATACTATGGCCACATATTGTGAATTGATATGGCGTATTGTTTCATAATGATTTGATTTATGTCGTCCGAGTAATTTTGTGGATTTACATAAATCAAAACATATTTAATTTTGGATTTAAATTAATTAAATGTCAAAATTGATTAAAATCGATTATTTAAGCCCAAATTATTGTAATTATTGTTATTGCTAGGGTTATTGAGTCTACGCACTACTCATTGATAGATACTGTTATATTTTCTTTTGTGTATATGCCTTACTATAATGGGAGCACTTTGATCAAGTAATCTGCATTCAAATTAGTTATATAAAGAATTAAATATCATCATAATAGTTTCAATAATGTGATTTAATAGAAGGAAACATATTTACTTTTTTCTAAATTCAACATATTCAGGAATGTCAGAGTTGATGAATAATCCAGTTGCATAAAGGGAGTTAGACAACTTTGAGGCTTTGAAAACCCTACAAAAGTAATTTAAAAAGGAAAAGGAATGACATATAAAAATTACTAAATAAGTAAGGTGCAAAGAACTAAAAGAAACAATTGAAAAATGATTAAAAGTCTAAAAAAATGGAAAGCTTGCAATTTCTGCCACAAAAAAATAATAATAAATAAAGAACAAATGAAACACATAATCACAAATTTTTCCATTACCAAATCATAGTAAATAACAATAATAAGTTGATAATAAAACATACTGTAGATCCTCAAGGTATAAAATCATTTTTTTGGGTCATCTTTCCTTCTTTGGCTTCATTTTTGAACTCCGCCATAAGATGGTCAGTAGCTATCTTGCCAAGGACATCTAAAATGTAACGTAAATATAAATTTGATCAGATTTACAATAAAATAAACAAACTAAATAAATCTATGCTTGTATATAGAAACATTACCAACTAAATAATTTGTGTCAGCAACTCGGCTAAGTATCTCATCAAATATAGACAGCATATGACCATACTTTGAAATACTTTGATCATCAACCTTCTCTCTAACTCTAGTACAATATTGGAAATGAATCTTGAATGCATGCCTTGCACTTCAAAATGAACTGCTATTTGGTTGGACATCGAACTAGGAAATTTCATACACTTTTCCTTCATGCAAAGTCTTAATGAAGTTTTTGAAAAAAAATCACTTAACATAACCATGAAATCCTACCATCCTTAAAAGAAAATAACATAATTTTTAAAGGATCAGAAAACAATTAAGAAGTAATAACCCAATAGGGGTAAAAATAGAAAATCAAGAACTTGCATGAATTAGGAACTGACTTTACCTCTTTGTCTTCCAATACTATTTCCATGCTATTAACTTCACCATGATAGTTGAATCCTGGAGTAGTCCACAACCTAATGACACGTACCATGTTTGTTTAAGAGGAGAAATGTCAATAATAGAGTCAAATGTGGTAGCCACAAAGCCAAAAGTGAGCCTAAATCAATGAAGAGAAGGGTTAGAATATATACAACAATCTGAAAAAATGTGACAAATGATTTCATTATACTTGAACACAATGCAAAAAATCAAAAAAAAAAAAAAAAAGAAAACAATTTCATACCTGTGAAAAATTTCAAGACTGGAAAGAGGTAACTAAGTTGTATAATAACTTGCATAACCAGATCACCACTTCCTCTCATATTTATAGAAAAAATTTTGGGGTGAGGCATAAAGTTTACTTGAATGAACTAATGAGGAATCGAAAAAATCATGTATTATGAAAGAAGAACCACAATTAATTTTAGAGCAAAGCATGAAACATGATGATTTTGAACCTTGAAACACACGATTGGAAGGCATGATTCATTGGGGAATTGGAAAAATTAATGACGATAGAGGTGGGGTGCAGTGCATAAATCGGAAAAGGGTAGTGTAGGAGATTAGAGGCACAAAGTGAGTTGCACAAGTAAAACGATGAAAGCGTTATGTGGGCATTGCTCATTGATTGGTGGAGTTGGACGATGGAGATTAGAATAGATAAAGGGGTGGAAATAGATAAAAGAGTGACAGGTGGGGTTAGAATATGGCAGATCAAAATTTTTTGTATTGCAGCAATAAGAAAAGGTTTTATCTTATAATTGATGTCGCCTATAAAATGATTATCTTCAATGCATATTTAAGTAATATATTTCATGTTAAAATATATAATAAATAGCTATAATGAAGTAAATGATATGAAAATAAAAAATATTAGCAAGATATTATCTATAAAGAATTAACGTCACCTTTAGTTTTATTTTGTGTATAATTTATTAAGTATAATTTGCTAAGAAATTAAATGTAAAAATTATTTTAACTTTCATTAAATATTTAAGTAAAATATTTCACAATAAATAATAGATAGCTATAAAAAAGCAAATGATAATATTAGCAAGATGATATCTAAAAAGAATTGACATCCTAATTAGTTTCGTGTTGTTGACCTTTTTTTAACTATTTCTTTAGAAATTAAATGAAGCAAGAGCCATTTTAATTTTCAATAAATATTTAAGCAAAATATTTCACATTAAAATATATAATAGATAGCTATAAAAAAGTAAATGATATGAAAATAAAGAAATATTAATAAGATAATATTTAAAAGGTTTGCCGTCAATAATAAATGGAAATGGATAATATTAGTATTATTAGAATTTTTATTGGTGAGTGTATATAGGAGCAATTAATTGAGACTTTTCATTTTTAGAATATGAAAAGTCAAGATTTTTCGAAGTACTACTTTAAAATATGAATATATGAATCAATATGATATGATATGATGATTATGCAAATTCTATTGATTTCTCATTAGATTTGATAAAATTATATTGATCTGCGTCATTACTTTTAAAATCAGAGTAATCTCATTTATTTTTCAATTTTAACTAATAAATGTTTTAATTTCTTTTATGTTTTAGACACTTAACTCTTTAATGCAATTTTTGACATGTAAAAAAAATGCATCCATAAATGTTTGATGCTTAATAATAATAATTTTATAAAATAAGAATAGAATGGAATAAATAAAACTAAAATAGCATAACTTTCATTTTTTTTATATACACCAAAAATATTAATAGCATAACTATTCTTAATTTATAGTTTGAAAACTTTTAGAATATGATAGCTTTGTAAGACTACTTTGTTGTTTAATACGTGGCATTGAATCGATCATGGAACCAAACTTCATTGAAATTATCCCTTACTAAAAAACTAAAATGTGTACAATGTTTCATTTAAGATATTGATTTAATTTTGATATTATGTTGGTAGATAAGTTTTTTACATAATTATTTAATTATAAATAATTATATTAAAGATTTTTTTTGGTAGACAAGTAATTATATTAAAGATTATTTATTTTTTACCATAACTACCTTAAGAGTCATATAAAAAAAAGATATAATTAGTTAATAATATGACGCATTTTATGCTAATAGTATATCAAAGCTAATTTTTAATATATTTAATATATTATATTAATATGCTTTTTTAATAATTTTTTACATATTTATATATTATCAATTATTTTCTTTTAAACTTAACACTTGTATTTAAAATTAGTTGTAATACATGGAATGCCATGTTATAATAAGTTGAAAATAAAATTAAGAATTAGGTAAACCAGCCAGATTTAATTTGATATATCATTAATATATTTTTTATATACAATCATTAAATTATATATAATCATGTCATCTGCATTGCTGGTAATATTGAATTAAATTACTTGGACCCAAAATATTATCTCGTTTGGTTGAGCCACATTACTGCCAATCCAGATTTTCAAGATGATCCATATGACCTTCAAAGTGGCAATATGGATTGCACCCATGGGGAGTTATCTATATAAATTACCACCTATATGGTAATCCTTCCATTATTATTATTATTATTATGATAAATAATAAATAATTATTATTTAAAAATTATTAATAGTAATAATAACTATATTAATTAATATTATTAATAATAATTAATAACAATATTTGTATATTAATAATAATACTTATTATTATTATTATTATTATTATTATTATAAAATATAATTGATATGATTATTATTAATAAAAATAATAATATTTTTTATTAATTATTATAAATAATAATTATTAATTAATATTATTATTAATAATAGTTATTATTATTGTTATTATTATTATTATATCAGTAAAAGGCATATATTATCTAGTAATTTTTTTATATTAATAATTGTATAAAAATGTATTGATTTAACAATATACCAAATTGTTTGAATGAACAGATAAATTGAAATGAAAAAAATATCAAACAAGATAAGATGAATTGCTAATTAAATTATTTATACATACCAAATATTATATTATAACATTAGCAATAATTTAAAAAGTGACAATTTTTTTGAGTAATAATCTGTATTACCAGTAATCTTATTAAGTAATATACCAAACGGCATGCAAAACTCATATAAAAGATTATTGACTCCAGTGAGAAAATGATGATTACAAACATAAGCTATTAATTAGATCATAGTCTTTGAAATGTATATTTGTGTATGTAGAACAATGAGTGGAAGGGAAATAAAGAACAAGCATTAGACTAGAACGAGCTAAGACTAACATGGTAGACAATCTGTTGAAGAATTAAGTGCAGTAGACAAAGCTATTAGCAAAATATGAAGACATAAAGTTTGAAAAATGAAGAGTTGACCTTAGTTGTGCAGAAGTACCAACAGCTACAATAGAGAAATTTAGACAAAAAGCTGAGCTCATTTAATTAGGTCCAATGTTCGATCGCTTTGTATGGCAAAAAGAATATCTAAAAAGTGACATTGCCATAGTGGCTAGAAGATAAAGCTGTGTTATACCATGAAAGAAAAAATTCATATGGCATATCGACAAATGTACTTCAGCAAAACAGGGACATGACAACTACATTTTGGAAGACTCTTCAACGGTCAAAACTGATTGCAGGCGAGGAAAGAGAGAGATCTTCAAGGACATTATATATACAAGTGTTGAAGAACCCTTACATAAGTGATCATTTTACAAGCTGTATGCCCGAGTGTATTATTCTTCATTTCTATTCTCTAAAATATTGTATTGTATTTTAATGAACGAAGTTAGAAGAAAAGAAAATTTTGTGAGAGAAATTACAAGTGTGAGAAACCAACAAGAAATGTATTCTTAGTTGGTAAGAAGGGAGTGCTCGAGGTAGTGAGCATTTAGTGTGAGATAGGAGAAACTTGTTGTAAACAATACTCTTGATAGTGCAAAATCTTACCTTGGGTAGGAATTGGATGTCAATTCTAAGATTTGTGTAGATTAAACTAGAATAATTCTTGATGCAAACTTTTATATCTTTCTCTCATATTATTTGAAATATATTTATATATGTGCATGATATTGATCCGATTGAGATATCTGAGCAAAATTTTTTAAATAATCAAATAGATTATGCAAGTTATCATTTGTAATTAAAATTAATCTATTTTCTATAGCATTGTCTAATAGAAGTCTAGTAGATATCTAATAGTTCAACAACAGATTCTAAGCATCCAGAACATTTTTACCTGTGTACTAATATGCAGAAAAATTTAGATTATATGAGGACTTGATTTAATCACCTTTTCAAGTCCTATGGTATCATAAAAAATGAGAATCATGAGATACGATTAGTTGATAGTGTAAAATATCTTACACTAATAATATATTAATTTTAAATAAATTTAATAAATTATATATAATAATTGTCATTTTGTAAAATGGTGTATTTTAAAAAGGAATTTAAGTCTTATTCTATAGAGCATGGGATCACCAATACTCTTTCTTACTATATGGATTAAGTTATGGGACATGGTGGTCCTTGAATTATATAGCCGTTAATTTTATTTAATAATTATAATAAATGGTCAAAATTAATTTATATTAAAAGTTTTTTGTAATATAAAATAGGACTCGTAAAATATAATAAATAATAAATTATTAAATGATAATTTTATATCCTTCTATCTCCGCGCCCAACCCCACTCTCTGCCCCATGTCCCTCCACCGTCATTTTTTGGTGTTTGATTTAATTTATCCTATTCGATCTATAATTTCAATTGGGAGGCCAAAATTGATTGTATATCTAAAACATTTTTCATTTTCTTAAATTTAGTCAAAACAAATTATGATTAAAATTTTTATTTTGAGTAAAAAATTAATAAAAATTTATAATTAGATAACTTTTTACCTTATAATAATTTTTAATTATCTATACACCTCATCATTTATTTATATATTATTAATAAATAAATGGATCATATCAAATTTAGTAATAGAAAATTATCAAAGAATATATTGAATTATGTAAAATGCAAATATCTTGTTTTGCATAAAAAAATTTCTTTCTAAAGAAATTAAATTTATTATTAGAGTTTGATTTTGATATATTGATAGTGTAAAAAAATTTTATACAGCCAACCAATCATATCATTTTATTTGTATAATTATTTAAGTAGTAAATATAATAATTAACCATATTTACTAATATGACAATATATAATTAAATGATAGTATAAATTTTTTTTATATTGTCAGTACATATAAATTAAATTTTTATTATTATCCATAATTAATATCTTTTTGTGTGGTAGAATTAAAAGATATATTACTGCAGGTCGGCGGCGGTGTTGCCTACTGTTGATAGTTCATGGAACGGCGGTCGGAAAGAAGTATCACCGCCAAATGTTTCTGGTTTATGTCAAATATCAATGTATCTACTGCGCGAGTTTGGCTTTTCAACAAAATATTGTTTTAATCGGCTCAAGAAACTCAAGAAAAATTTGGCATAGGCTCTATGTAATGTTTCAGTTGAAAAAATTGAAGTGATAATAACTTTCTACACAAATCCCGGTCCCAAAAAAATATAGACCATTAGAAGTAAATATAATTATGGAATTCACCAATAAATAATTGTAAAATCATAGTAGGAAAGAGAAAAACATCGAAGGAGAAGAAGCGGCAAATGGCACCGGCATCACGCATTAATCCAATACTTGATTCTAATAAAATATTTGATTTTTCATTTAAAAACACTTAAACTTTTTTTCTGAACAAAATTATACACTCAAATTATACAACAACAACATCTAAGCCTTTTTCGACTAGATGAGGCAGTTGCATTGATCAAACGGCAGTATAGTGCTCTATTATAGATCATATTTTATGTTTAAATTATTAACATGTAAATCTTTTTTAATTGTTTCACATATAATTTTTCTATATCTCCTTCTACCTCTAATTACATACTACTCTCCATCAAATCCACTATTTTTATTGGAGCTCCTCTAGGTCTCCTCCATACATGTTTAAACTACTTAAAATGATATTATACTATTTTCTCTATGATAAGAGTTACCTAAACTCTCTCTTTCTAATGCACTTATTCCCATTTCTATCATGTCTAGTGTGACCATTCATCTATTGCAACATCCTCATCTCTGAAATATTTAGCTTATTTTTTTTCACTCAAATTATAAATATAGTAAAAATATTTTACATCTATACATTATTGCTTCTATTATTAAACTAATTATTTTAGTTACTAATACGTGATTTCTCACAGACCAAGTTTTTTTTTTTTTTTTTGTCTCACAGACAAAATTGTTAGTAATATAATTTGAGTTTAATTAGAGTGCACTGACAGTGTAAAAATATTTTACACTGTCATCCAATCAAAATATTCCATTTACATGACTATTCAAGTAGTGGATGGTTATGTCAAAGACTTTTGCTGATATGGCACTATATGATTGGATGTCTGTGTAAAAGTTTTTTACACTGACAGTGTATTCAAATTAAATCCATATAATTTAAATTTTCAATTTTTTTATGAATGAAATTTTCAATTATTGATATAATCCTTAAATGTGAAAATAGTGTATCTAAAATTGAAGTACAAATGTACACCAAATAATAATAATAAAGTACAAATATCATTACTGGATCGACATTGAGGGGCTCCGCGAGGGGGAAACGGAACGAGATGTTCTCAATTAGTGTTAAACCCCCGCGGAAAACTTACAGTTAAACATTAATTTCTATCGCTAATTTGACATTATTGTGAAAACGCTTGATTCATCACATCGGAATACCATATTTCTATCATATGGTTTTACTTCAGGAAAATATTTTTCTAAACAAATGGTTTGATGGATATATAAACATCCGAGCGAACCTCTCCTAAGGAAAAGACATAAACGCATGCAAGCCCGATCAATTCAAACATGAAAGATAGAATGGGAATATAATCGACTGATATAATATTAAGGCCTACATATCTCAATTCAAAAAGCAATGTTTTCGGTAAAGCAGTGACATTATATGGTTTATAGACATATCATGGAAATCTCCAAGTGACAAAATCGTTGAATTTAAAGATTCTACCAATCCAGGAATCCAAACAGCGTCTCTTACTTGCTTCAAGGTTTGGATATGCGATAAGCTTTGACCCATGCATGAGATATCAACCTATAGTCAAAAAATTGAAATTTGCTGAGAAAACTTCAATTCATTAAACACTCGCTATAAAATAACTACGATGGTAATCAACAAAGGAATTGAGCCTAAAAAAATGTTAATTAAGAATATGTGCCTACAGATGCCTATGTCTGTAACTGAAATTGTTATTATGGTTACAAATATACATAGAACAGGTGAGAACTGATGACTGATAGCAACCAACTAAATTTCATATATCTATATATATGCTAAAGCAGCATAATTCTCTCTGCTCCAAAATAATCTTTACATGCATCTTTAAAGACTAAGTAACTTCGTTACTCCTTCTACATGCTGAACATGAAAATCTATAGTTGGTTTCAAATGGAACTGATAAGGTCTTAATAAACATCCTAAGCTAATATTTTGAAGAAATTCCTCTTAATTATTAGAGATGATATTGTTAAGAGACCGATAAATGATGCAGCAAAATATATATATCCTCCTATGCTTTTAAACTAAGTCAGGCAGAACCACATAGGATATTCTAATGCATTGGTTGAAACACTTGGAATTTCCATAAAAAAGAAAAATTCAAATAAAATGATTCACAATTTTTTTAAAAATAGCATATATGGTTTAGAAATCATGAGGCAATATAGTATTATACTATTGACCTATTTAGATTTAAACTTGGAACCTTGATTTATTAATTCTTATTACTTTATATTAACTCACAAAATTAAGCAATTGATTCTGAACTTAATAAGTTTATGATCAGTATATTTTTTGTTAAAGCAGATAATTTTAAAAAATTTACAAGTCTTTTCAATAAATACTTTAATTAGGACAAAACCTGCATGTATAGCCAAGAAGCTGTGGAACCTTGGTGATCCCGAATGAAAGAAAAATGGAAGAAGCTCATAACTTGGCATATACTTAAGAACTCAACCCCACTCTCTAATTGTGTTGTCGAAAATCATTTCTGTTAAAGAGTTAAGCTATTAGGTAAAAGTAATAAATAATTTTATATCTTAACATAATCATTTACACAAGTTCTTTTTAGGTTCGACATGAATAATACACAAACTCACCGATATACCTACCACTTGGTTGTAGATATTTAATATCATATCAAGAATAATCTCTTTTATAAGCTTAAATTATTAAATAAAAATATATCAATAATTTTATATTTTAATAAGTGTTACCAATGCTGCATGGCTCTTGGGCTATGTTATAACATGGCTCTTCTAGTTATGGGTAGTAATATTGATATCATGTGCCGTTAACCGCCAGCATAATTCGGAATAGCATCTAATTATTTCAAGCAAGGGTTGCTGGGTATTCATATAAAGCATCCCATGCAAGAAATGGAATAGATTCAGTTGAGTACAGACCGCAGTATATATAAGAACTGACATTAACTAAGGCAAGTACAGAAAAGGATAGGCATGTATAATATATATAAAGCTCGGTTTAAACATATAGTAAAACTACTTAATTATCCTCCCCCAAAAGTGTCACGAGCTGGTTTCTTGATCTATATATTTGAGATTTCCCCATCATAGTTCCCAATAGCACTTGGTTCATGGAAATCCTTTGTTTTTCACATTTTCATTGTTATCCTTACTAGTCCAACGTCTCAATAGAATATGATCTCTAACAAAATCAAAGTTAAAATGAATCGAAAAAAATACTTTAGTGTGTACCAGGATCACCAAGTACTTGGGGATGCTGATTTAAGGAAGAATCGTGTAAGCTCCACATCCACAGTGCAAGTACCTTAATCCACATTACAATGTTTCTAGATCAACGGCTGAATACTGTATCTGCAAATTTTACACCCATTCTAGTACCCTATAATTCAACCTTAATTCGAATTGCACGATCTACATGGATGTTGAATTTAGATATCGTCATGAAACTCAGCATTTCCATTTATAATTATACAACTATATTACTATCAACCTTTAAATGGTTCTAAACATACAAGTTACATCAGTTGCAATCTAACATAACATTCATATATACATCATGGGCAAACTGGATGATCATGAAAAAATTATTAACCTTTCTTTTGCTCATGATCTTGAACACTTGGTTATTGCAAGTTACTAAATGTACAAATTAATGTCAAGTACAGGAAAATGATCTTTTAAAATAATTAAATTTGTCTTCAAAACAAGAAAGTGATAAGATTAATAAAGTACATATACGTGAATTCTACTAAATAATCTAATAGTAATGGCCCATTTGATTTAGAATTTACTCAAGCAAAGTGCTAAAATTTGACTTCTCATTACAATTTTTGTGAGAGGAGCTCTAGTGCTCCTTTGGTCAAAAGCGAGTTTGACCACCAAAATAAACAAGCTATAAATATCCTTTAAATTTCTCATGTATTTCTTTCTCACTTCAAAATTAAATAAGTTCACTGTAACCTTATCTTTCATGTCCTAATATGGCTGATCAACATTAATTCCAGTAGCTTAGTAATTATGGAATATAGTTTCAATGCATTAAGCATTTACTTGACAGAAATAACAAAGCAAAGACTAGTATACACAAAGACTCTTAATAGTGGTCAAGTTGTGTAGAGAGAACTTTTTGTCATTCTGTTTGAGTGAATGAATCAGCGCAATCTTGGGTCATTCTCATTAATCGGCACTAAGAGCTAACTAACGTATGGTTTTCTTCGATCAGGGTTTTTGTGTGTCTATGGCCGATCTATATTTGCAAACGACATTAAACATCGATTTCTAGTTGAGAAAAGCCTTTGTTTCCTCCAATCAAAATAGTTACCTTTCTGTTCTACTGAATGATGAAGGCAAACAAGGATCGGCAGGGAACAAACTTCCTAGTAACTCAACTAACAAAACAAGGAAACAAAAATTAACATTGTTAATTACACATATTGTTTCAACAAGTCTAGTAAGATCTCACCCACCATGTGAATCCAGAAAATATTATCTCTCGTCTAACATGACCTTCATCACCAAAATTTCTCCTGAACGAACCAGATATCTAATTATCTAAAAACCCTCTAAAAAATTAAGGGGGCAGAAAGAGTGTGTTTGGATTTTCAAGTTTAGAAATCTAAAATCATATTTTGGGTAAAAAGCTAATAATTTGAAGATTTCTAAACAAAACAATAAAATTTAAACATGCTAGAAGTAAGGCAAGACCTACAAATTGCAAAGCCTTATTTCTGACAATACCTTTTAAAATATAAAACATTTTTGTATTTCTATCTACTAACTTAAACCTTTTAAAGAGATAATTTATAATATTTTAGACTTCTTCGTTATAAAAATTTTAATATTATATTATAAATCATCTTTCCTCAAATTTTAAATTATTGGATAGAGGCAATAACCACAGCAAGAAACCACACCGTAAGCCGAAAAAGTGCGTTGATCCCTTCCCAGTAGCCCGATATGTTAGTCACCGCTCTACGTCTACGTATAATAACCCCAGGAGAATTCGGATAATTAGATTTGGGACAAAAATATGAGACATTGCACTTGGAAGAAGAAAATGACCTACCTTTCCGAACTAGCTAGGGCCTCTTATACCATATGTCTATAACCGTCTTTGAGAGACTGCTCTAAAGTGAGAGTTTCAGTACTACTCTGATAAGGGACAGGGCGCATTCTCAAGAGAAAAGTGGGGACAAATGAAATAGATCTCTCACTTTTCTTAATAAAGTAAACATGTGAAAATAAATAGTACTAATAAAGTACCCTATGATGAATGACCCATGCTCGGCGCTAGACTACAGCCCTGTCCTTGCTATAAAGTTTCAAACCCTAAAAATCCTATAAATCTGACAGTGCATGGCAGGAGAAATATCATATCGTTCACATAAACATGACCCACGTAATGAGAGCTTGTGATTTCATCACCAATCAAATGCATGCATGCTTTGCGTTTTAATTAATGATCCAAGTAATCAAACTACAAACAATTAAATAATCAAGAGCGAAATTAATTGAGTGAGAGAGAGAGAGAGAGAGAGAGAGAGTAGCTCCTTATTACCTCTGCTTCGTTGGAGAGACCAAGTTTTCTAACCAGATACTTTTTAACCATGAAGACCGTCATGTTTTCGTCCCTTTTCCAACACAAGGCGGGGAAAGACAATTAAAAAACAAAGATAGAGAAAAGTATAAGAGACAAAAAACCCAAAAGGAAAGAAAAGCGAGGCTTAGCTTTTTCCCTCATTTCAAAGAGCACCATCATTAGCAAAGTGGAAAAATGTAATGGATGTGATAAGTTATTATGCATGCTAACTTGCACCTCTTACCTGACTCTAATATACGCCTTTGGTATTTGAGGTAAAGCTTCTCCACTTCTGACATAGTTGAAAGTTGAAACATCATCAAATTAACACTTTCCAATAGTAATAATAATTAAGAAACTAACAAATACAGATTCAAGACAGAAGAAAATGAGAACTGAACAATATACAAGTAATGAGAGATAGGAAAACGTTAAGGTTGCTTGTGGATATTATAGCAGCAGCTACCAAATTAGTAAAGATGGACAAGGAAAGAATAGCTGTTTACGTTAAAGTAGTGAGGGATTTACTTGATGAGTTGAGCACTGTTTAAGGAAATTTTGCTCACCGGTTGGTAGAGGAACATAGCGTAAACCACAAACCAGATCGGTGGGGATCACTTCTTCTGGCGCAGTAATGATGAGAATCATCACGAGGATCCACCATAGGCAAGCCTTGTGAATCAATTTGGCATGATGGCCATAATTTCATGCCATTATCATCATTACGATGGTAATAATGGTAGTAGTTGCAACGATCTGACGACCACCCCAACAAGCTATTGCGATAAGCACTAGGTTCTTCCATCACCTCCATAGATCCTAACCCCTCATTATCTCTTGGTCCTAACCCTGAACTCTGTTCAAACCCTAACCCTAATTTCAGCCCTAGTTGATGGCTACTTATTAGTGCTTGTGATGGAGGTGAGGGGGAATATAAAACTGGTGGGTTTGATCCATGAACTAGTTTATTGCATGGTGTGACATTTCCTAACCCCAATCCTAGTTTGAGCCAATCTTCTTCTCCTTCCTCCTCTTGTTTTGATACCTTGTCATCCTCCACAAAATTGTGTTCCTCGGTGTTTTTGAGGGTTTGGTGGGAGCGAGAAGAGGAGGCCATGGATGCATAAGTTGTAAGCGATGGCTATACTATACTTTATCAAGCAACCTGTTTGGTGAAAAATGAAGGGCTGTGGTTCGGTTTGGCCCTTTTATGGAACGGCGTGCTTTTCCACTGTTGTCAATCCACAATGGCAATTTCATTCACACACACACACATTTTTTTAATCATATCATATGATAAAAATAATAATAATAATAATATTATTATTTTATTTTTCTCTTAGAAAGTAATAACCATTCAAAAAAATGATTTTTATTTTCGTGGTTAATTAATTTTGTTGGTGAACTTCTTTGTGATGCGCTCTGATTGCTTCGCGGGATTAAAACCGAAAAACATGGAATCACATGGAGAAGGGAAGTGAGAGAAAGAAGTTAGATTTGAGTGTCGCTCTTTTCCAAGGCACAAACATAATGTTCTTTCTGCTTCTTCTTTCCCCTCTTTCTGATTTGTTGTGTTCTGTTCTTCCTTTTTGTCTCAGCATCTGAACAGCTTGAGGACTAAGAAATCGTATTCGAGTGCTTCTACGGCTACTACTACACGCAAACGAAACGAGACGTGAATGGGAACGAGAAAGAGATAGGAGAGAGAAAGAAAGAGGAAGTGGGGGAATATTGATTCGGTGTAGTACCTGAGCAGATTGAAAGAAAGAAAGCGTGATTGTTGGTGCTGCTATTACTACTACTTTTGTAATTGTACGGAGCAGTTTCTCTGCATCGGTCCTCGCAAATAAGCTTTAAGTGGTGCCTCCTCTTTTTTCTGTTCATCCTCTACCAAAAATTTAAAAAAAAATAAATAAAAAAACTAGAGATTGAAGGAGGTTTCAGGCTTTGATGATCCTTTTGAGTAGTTGGTAACGAGACAGCGGTTTGGCTACAGGGGGATACCATTTTGTTGGGAGATTTATGATCATCCCAACTTTCGAACAGGATGTGGTCCTTGATCAAATCTGTTAATTTCTTGGTTGACTTTAACATGAAAATTTAAGGGTAACAAGTTTTTTTTTTTTAACTCAATTTTTAGACATTAATATGAGACAGATAGTGATCATTTTTATGGTAATTAGAATAAATTTTTTCTCTTACTATCCCTTTTTTTAACAATCCCTTTCAATATCCTGATTTAATGACAAAATAAAAGTGATGCAATGGTAATTGTATATGTTTTTACTTGCCATAAGTATACTGGATAATACCACCACTTAGTGGATTCAAACAATTTGGTACTTATTTTCTTTAAGTAAATTTCATTTGAGTAAGATTATATTGATTGTTTCATTTGAGCCTATATATTTGGTGGGAGTGTTATTGCTTGTTTGGATCAGGCGGAGATTGATTTCTCTTAGGAGGCATTTGATAAATGGAATAAATTTTCATTACTAAAAATATTATTTTCAATAATAACTTTTTTCGGATATGATGTTTAAGGTATATTTGATGTGTAAATTGAATTCCAAGACATATTTTAGATATTTTCAAAATTATCCCTGATAGAGGCAATGGTGGCATACGGTAGCCGTGGCGGCTATGTGTGTGGCCAGTTGACAATGGCGAATGGTGGGCGACCGACAGTGATGGACGATGGCCAACCAACGGTGGATGGCAATTGGTGGCAAGTACCTTTGGATGGGAACAAGGGTATTTTGATTTTTTTATTATGATAAATATTCCTTTTTTATGAGAATATTTAATTCCTATAGTGGTGGTGAAAATGTGTTAGGGGAGATTTTCTTCTAAAAAATATAATATTATCAGGAATGTTGCTTTAAACCCCTTGACAAACACAGAAATATTTTCATATTCCTAGAAATGTGAAAACATTCCTTCCACCAAATACCCCCTTAGGATCTCTTTGCGATTCCAAAGGAAATGGAAGCAAAGATATCAAAAGGGCAAGAAAGATAAAGAAAGGAAAGAATTTAAAGGGTTTCATCTTATTGCCTTATTCGAGTTTAAAATAGATAAAAGGTATGAAATGCATAGTTTATAAATAATTTTATAGTAAACTAGTAATTTGATCTTTCAAAGATATATGTAATATCAGTTTAAATTCTAAAAAATTTTTGACATTAGTTTAATTCCTAAAAAATACACATGACATGAATTTAGTACTTAAAAAAAAATTTATATTAGTTTAGCTCCTAAAAAATTACATGTAAAATGACTTTGATTCTTGAACATTCATGTGACATCTATTTCATTTTTACTTTTCTATAAATTAATAAAGTTATTTGATATCACATGCATCATTCAAAAACTAAAGTAATATTACATGTATTTTTTAGGAATTAAACTGATGTTAAAAATCTTTTAACAACTAAACTAATGTCATATGTATCTTTTAAGGACTAAATTGATATAAAAAATCTTTTAGGGACTAAACTAATACCATGTGTATTTTTTAGTGATCAAATTACTAGTTTAGTCTTAATTTTATCATTTAATAAAATAATTAATATATTTCATGATATTAAAAAATTAGAATTTAAAAATATTTTTCTCTAGAATTTTTCTATAAAAAAATGTTTCCCCAAATTTTTTATCTTTAAAATATTTTTCTCTTTAATTTTTTATGAATGTTTTTCAGATTTTTTTTTTAGAAAAATTGGACTAGACAAATATCATGATCAGGCGGCGGTCTCTACACCCCAGCTAAAATGTAATAGCTCAAATCCATCTACCAATGTGCCAATTTGAGTTCAACTTAATTTTTAAGAGTGTATTCGTGAGTTTAACTTACAGAGGGAAGAGAAATTTTGTTTAAATTGTTTTAGTGTAAAATAAATTAATAAACTAATTTGAATATATTTATAATCTTATAAAGTGTATGTACAATTCGATTTTATTTCATTTATGTATGTATAACAATATATAATGCGTACTTAGATTAGCTAATTGCCTGAAGTTATAATTTACTTTGATATATTAGTTAAAATTTTAATGACATGGACTTTTTTTAATAATTTTTATGTTTTTATTTTATAAAATAAAATTTTAACTCAATATTAATTATATTTTGATAATGTTTCTTTTATATTTTTAAAAATTATTTTAATGTTGCAGTGTCATTAATTTAAAAAATAAAATTTGGTAAACTTTATGTGAAAACATTAATAAAAAGATAATATATATTATAAATCATAAAGATAATCATTTACATTTTTTTACCAATTTAGTATAAATTAGTAAATTCCAATATATATTTGGTATTATTATCAACTGAGCAATGCAATATAATCCAATTTCCTTTACAAGTACCTAGAAATAACCCACTCCATTGTTTTTCCTCGGCTAAAAAGCATCATATTCATACAGACAGAACGAGCAATATATAGATCGACAAATATGGGCGTATACTTGCAATGGATGCCGGCTCACCCATATAATATAATAAACCATAACAAACAACCATTTCGGTAGTCTTTGACATATTGCCTATTAAAATTGCCAGTAATATAAATTATTATTTAGAAAGATTATGATTTTTTAAACTGTTGGTAATATTACAATGTAATATTTGGTATATACAGGTAATATAACTGGCAATTTACATTATCACATTTGATATATCAAAAATATTATTGGGTAATATATAACTTTTACCATAATAATGATAAATAGTTAATTATTATTATTAGTTATAATAATATTATTATAATATTAGTTTTTAATCATCATAATTAATAATAATTTTTAATTAATAATAATAAGAAAGTTTAGTTATTAATTTTTATTATAATAATTAATGTTATTAATAATTATTAGGTTTCATTATTCAACAAATCCCTATAATTTTACTTAATTTTTAATTAAATTTCTATAATTTAAAAATTTATAATTAGATCCTGTATTAACTAAAATTTTGTAATCTAGTCCTTAAAGGCAACCACAGCTACAAACACATTTGATTGAATAAAATATACTTTTGATCAATACTATGATGCACCGATACTGTTACAAACACATTTGATCGAATAAAATATACTTTTGGTCAATATTGTGGTGCACCTGTCTTATCAGGTGCACCATACACTTTATTGATTTAAACATTCAATGTATATAAAATAAAAATAGATGGCTAAAAATAGTTTAGAGTACCAATACACCCACTCAGTATAGTACACTCTAGACACCTCAACATCCTCTTCAATACACCCCTTCACCTCCTCATGGCAGCCAGTCCTTCTTCCTCCCCCTGCTGACACCTGCCCTTCTGCTCTCACTCCTCCTCCTTGCCCTTCACTTCCTTTATCCACCCATTGTTGCCATAACCATTACTAGAAAATTGTCCGATTGCCACCGATTTTTTGGTCGCAAAATAGGTTAAATCAATTGCAAAGAGCGTTTGCGATTGATTTTGTCTGTCGCATTTAGGTAGTTTGCAAATATATTTGCAACCGATTTTTTCGATCTCAAATTTTTATGACCAATTTTGTAACCTATTCTAGACAAATGTGTGGCTTGCTTGATTTTGTCATTTGTTGACTATTTTATGACCGATTCTTTTGTTGCAAAATTCGAAATTTGTGACCGATTTTTCAATCTCAAAATTCAGTCACAAATTTAAAACAAAAAATGAAAAATCATAATATTTTAAAATTCAAAATTTTATAAACCTAAATTCAACAACAGCCCAGAAAACAACATCTAGTAATCCATAAGCTAAGTAGTCAATATTATATATAATTAAGTATTAATACCTAATGCTAAAACATCACAAATGTATCTCTCCAAGATTTATTAAACTGTTGTTCTATGCTTTTAAATTGAAATTGGAAGATGTAAGACTTTACATCTCCATCCATTCTATTAATGAAAGACAATTATATAAATAAAACATAGGCAAAATAAGATTGTTTTCAACAAGGTTAGAGTTACTCTTTATTCACAAAGTAAGAACAAAAGTCATGTAATTTCTCTAAAATAGATAAAGAGAAAACTAAACTAATAAAATAATTGTATTAATCACTAGAAGATAATTTTAAATTATGCTATATACTCTAAAATCTTTACTTTTCTAGTGAAAAACACCACATCATGGCTAGCATGCTCCCCTAGGATTAGGGATGGAAATAGGTCAGGCCAGGTCGCGCTCTAAACAGGCCAGGCCTGTATCATAATTATTAGGCCTAAGCCTAGCCTGTTACCTATTAAAGGCCTTATTTGAGTAGCTTGGCCTGGTCTGAAGCCTGTTAATAAAGCCTGTTGCAAAAAAAATAACTCTCTTAATAGGCTATCAAGCCTAGGCCAGCATGTAAACCTAAACAAGCCTATGTTTTCAAATACACTATAAACAGGCTTTAACAATAACCATTGACAATGCTAAAATTGAACTGAATTTAATTGTATTTATAAGGAAATAAATGCAATATTTTTGAAGAAGAAATATCATGGGCCTTGCAAGACGTGCTAGTAGCCCAGAAAACTTTGAACTATCAAGACGTATAAGTTATAATCCAATCACGCACAAAGACAATTTTTTATTTTTAAAAAACAACAACAAAATATGTTGTATGAGCAAAAAAATGAAGGCTTTAACGGGATGGCATCATTGGCATTTGAAGTTCACACAAAACCTTCATTCATACTGACAAACACTTTCTAGCCATTCATTGAGAACTAAGCAGAACTTTCTAACCATTCCAACCATTTTTGTTCATATTTCATATTTTATTTTATTTTTTCCAGCCATTCATTAAAAACTTACCAGATCTAAGCTAAACGCAGTGGAGCTAGATGCTGGGGGAGGTGGCGGGGGAGCTAGACGTGGTGGTCGAGCCGAACGTTGCGTCACGGAGCTGGACGCAGTGGTGGCGGAGCGGGTTGGACGCTGGACACAGCGATGGTGTCGCGGTTGCGAAGCTGGGGCAATGGTAGTCTTGCGGTGGAGGAGCTGGGGCAGCGGCCAGCCAGCGACGATCTGAGGCCATGAGTTGTTGAAGAAGGCTGGGGACTGGGGTTTGGGGACTGTTCAAGAAGGTTTTCTAATTGAGTGAGAGTCTGTGTCTTGGTTTCTAACTTTCGTTCATGGTTACAGCTGCTTGTAAAACAATTGGATCAAGGGTTTTAAGTGGTTTGTAATGGAATTACTGATTGAAGTAATAATAAATATATTAAATATGCTATAGTGAGTATAAAAACTATGTATGGCTTAGTGGTCTGGGCGGTTGGCTTAATGTTGGAGGGTGCAGGTTCGATTCTTGAGAGGTAAGGTTTATTTTTGATATATATATATATATATATATATATATATATATACATAAACAGGCCAGTCTATCAGGCTTAACAGGCTTCACAAAGAGCCTAAGCCTGACCTTTTAAATAAACAGGCCTTAAAAAAGGCCTAAGCCCGATTTATTTATTAAGAAGGCCAGGCCAGGCCAAGTTTAAAGCAGGTCAGGCCACAGGCCCCTGTCAGGCCGCATGACCTATTTCCATCCCTACCTGGGATGGATAACGATCCATTTCCTTCCAAAGTTTGCAAGCTTTTCCACTAAATGATAATCCTCGAATAGAATTGGAGCTACCAAATGGATAAAATATTGTAAACTTTCTAATTGAATAATATTTAGACAAATTCACTGTTTGAGCTTTGCAACAATTAGAACGATAGATAGGTTGGCCACCAACACCAAAAAAATCCAAAAAAAGGAAAAAAGAGCAACCAACACAAACTGACAACAATTTTTTTTTCTGCAAACAATAATTTAGAAAAAGGTCAAAATTATTTTTCTAGCATAAGTTACACCTAACATGCATGCTTCGACATAGATAAATTAAAGAAAAGATTAAACTACGCATACACATGTGCAACTACTATGATATGATAAAGTTAGCCTCTAAATAGTTTTTTTTTATTAAAAAAGTAAAACAACAAAAAAATTATTGAAAAAGAAAATTAGCCCATTATGAAAAAATGATATTTGGAAGCAACACTACCATAATAATTTCATTAGTGGTCGTGTAATCTTTAATGAAGTCCTTCAAATTGTCTTAAAAGAGAATTTAGTTAATATTATCATTCATCAAATACAGTAAGTAGATTCATTGATCAAGGACAAGCAAAAAGCCAAAGCCCACGTAACTAATCCACAATTAATATTTATAAACTCAACTTGATTTAGTAGTTTGGTAACTATTATTAACATAAAAGCACAACAAAATAACATCAAAACAAACTAATTAGGATCAACCACCTTTAGCAACAATAAACTCTCACAATCAGCAAATAACATTAAAAAATTAATTTCGACAACCTCAACCAATTTAACAACATCAATAAATCAACAAAATCAACCAACAACACTAACACTCTTATTATTTAAATGAAAAATAGATCTGAATTTTTTTTTAAGAAAAAAGGAACAACAACATAAATTCAAACTCAACCAATAATATCAAAAAAATCAATTTTCACAACCTTAACCAACCAACATAATCAACCCACAACATCAAAATTACCATTATTTACCAAAAAGAAAAAATAGATCTGAAAATTTAGGGAAAAAAAAAGGAACAATAACATAAACTCAAAGTCAAACTCAACCAATAACATAAAAAAATAATTAATTTTACAATCTCAACCAACCAACAATACCAAAACTATCATTATTTATTAAAAAAAAAAATTGGTCTGAAAATTTTAAAAAATAGGAACAACATAAACTCAAACTCAACCAATATTTTCAAACTCAACCAATATTATCTAATAATCAATTTTCCTACCTCAACAAACTAATATAATCAACCAACAATACTAAAACTACTATTATTTTAGAAAAAAACAAATTTGAAAAAAAAAAGAACAACAACATAAACTCATATTCAACCAATAATATCAAAAAATAAATTTCACAACCTCAACTAACCAACATAATCAACCAATAATACCAAAACTACATTATTTACAAAAAAAGGATCTATATATATATATATATATATATATATATAAAGAGGAACCAAGAAAAGGGTTGAAGGGAATCAGGATGATGGAGAGCCTCCATTTGCATTGGTTGCGGTGGCGATGGTATGGTGGGGAGAGGTTAGGAGAAGTGGAAGAAGAAGAAAAATGAAAGAGAAGGAAGAAGAATGATTCTAATTTGAGGATTAGGGATTTAAAAACATTGATTGTTTGCGACCAATTTTTCAATCATAAAATCGGTTACAAATAACTAAAATTTGAATTTTGAATTTGCGACTGATTTGGTAAAGCATAGTATTTCCTGATAATTGAGAATTGATTGCAAAATCAATTGCAAATTTCAAGATTTGTGACTGATTTGGCCTTTCACATATTTCTTTTTCGTTGAAAAAATGGGTCACAAAACTTGGATTTTGCAATCGATTTCATATTTACATGTATTTCCTCTACATTGAAAAAATTAGTCACAAAATCTTCGACTGATTTTGCCTTTCATATATTTCCTCTACACAGTGGCAAATCTTGGAATTTGCGACCAATTTTACCTTTGCACATATTTCCTTTGCCTGGAAAAATCAGTTGCAATTTCCAACATTTACAACCGATTTTGCAACACATTATTTTCTCCAATAAAATCGCTTTGACCTCTCAAAATTAGTCGTAAAATTAAAATTTGTGACTGATTTTGCAATCGATTTTATTATACAAATTTTTTCCCTTACTTTTATATATTGGTCACAAATTTTAATTTTGCAACCAATTTATTTCTCTAAAAATTGGTCCCTTAGTACTCGAATCAATCTCAAAACTATTTTTTTGCAATCGAAAAAAAGTCGGTCACCATTCCAATAATTTCTAATAGTGAACCCATTGATGCATTTTCAGACTCAAAGCATATAACCTCACAATCTCAATCCTTTCTCAGAGTTCTCGAATTTTGCATCAAATCAATGGAGGAAAAGGAGGGTGAGAGTGGTTGTTGTTTGGTGAATGGTGGGGTGAAGTTGGGGGAAGAGAGACAGTGGGTGAAAGAGGTAAGAATTTAGAGGGACCAAGGTTGTGAGAGTGGGGATAAATTTTAAAATGGGGTTTTGGGAATGTTGTGGATTTTGGTTTGGTTTTGGATTGGGAGAATTTGTAGTGGGTAGCGGTAGGGAAGAGTGAGAGAAGGAATTAAGAGTGGTTTTAAGCATTGAAAGAATTTGATGGTTGAGGCGGCTGCAGTGGTAGGTGGTAGGGGAGGAAGGAAGCAAGGATAAAAAGGGATATGAAGAGAATGTTCTTACAAATATTCTATTAAATTTGACACTTTTGCAACAGTTTGTGTTGGTAGGGACTTTATTATAAAATTTTATGTTATATGGGGATTTGATTACAAATTTTTAAACTATAGGGATCTAACTGAAAGTTGAGTGAAATTGTAGGGGTCTGTAAAATAATTAAACATAATTACAATTACTAATAATATTAATTTTTAATAAGTATTATCATAATCATTAATAATAAATAATTATCATTTATTGATAATAATATTATAAATTATTATATTAATAATTAGCAATTGATAATAATAATAATAATAAGATTGCCACATTTGTGGTAATCTATATAGCCACCCCACGGTGGCAATTCATATTATCATATTAGTAGTAATCTACATTACTTTGAAAATTTGAATTACCAGCGATATGATCCAACCAAATATGATAATACTATGGGCTCAAACAATTTAATCAAATATTACCAGTAATCTAGATGGATTACCTAATATCAAACTCTATCTTAGAGTTTTGAACCTTAAACCATTAATTCTCTTTTTTTTTTTCCCTTTTAACAAACCATTAATTTATGAATAAGTACTTTATCCTATGTCCAAGAGGACCAAGCACTAGAGGCCTAGTGCCACCTGATAAAGGGTCCATGAAGCATTAATATGCGTCACCATACACAACCTTGACAAAATAACCGGTCCCGACCCAAAGTTTTTTTAGCTGGATTTGGATTATGAAATTTGATTCGGTGTATTATCTAGTCCGTATTTTGGTTATAATTTAGGTTTGTCCGACTCGACCCGAAGTTAATTACTTTTTTATAAGTTATATTTTTAAAAAAATAGCGATAAACTATAATATTTTTATACTTTAATTGATACATTTTACATGATATGATATTATTTTTATATTGATATAATTTAGTAGAAATATGTGTTACAATACATCTCTTGAATTTGGTTTTTAAATTTCACAATTTTAGGACTTTAACATACATATTGTCCAAATCTTCATATGTTTACTAAATGTCGGGTGAACTCGATTCAACTCCACCATTAATTAGCTCATTATTAAGTCATTTTTGAATTTAAAGAAATAACTCGATAAAAAAAATCGAGTCAACTTGTATCTTGTTTAACACAGCCATGTACGCCCCTAGTTCACCATATGTTTACTAGGCTTACAACAAATTGATACAGGCGTGGGAATCAATAATTTCTATCTATTAATTTGTTATTGCTATTTCAAAATTGAGTTATTTATGATTTATTTATGTATTCACGTTATCACAAAAAAAAAAAAAGAGTAGAAGCGTTTTATGTAAGCACTTGTGGATCTGTCCATCTTTTTTTCTTTTTTCGTGTGTGTGTGTTAAGTAGGAATATAAAATTCTTTATACTAGTGGATTGGTAGGTGTTAAAGATTCTGTTAACCCACATTTTTTATTTTTAGTACAAACTTTTAAATGACTTTTTGTTTCTTTTTAAAAAAATAAAACTAAAATTAAGAGAAGAATAAAAATGTGTTAGTGAGTTGTAGCAGTTATTGGGTAATTTTAAAATGTAGTGGGAGTTATTAGATAAAAGATATTTATTTTTTTATAATTTTATCCATTTTTCTATTTACATTTAATTGATTGTGTATAGATGTTAGATTGTTTGTAAAATATGTATATGGAACTAGAAAAAAAAAGTTTTCAATGTAATTTAGAGAGACCGAAAAAGGGTTGCAAAAGATATCCTTTTTATATAAGGTATAGATGTATAGATATCATATTTGTATTTTATATAAATTATTATAATCAATTCACCTCATGTAATATTTTTCTTTTTTTTTTATAGGAGATAAATTTTAATATACTAATAATATAAAAGAGTTTTATACTATTATTAAACCACTACGATTATATATGAGATTTTTGAGATAGTAAATATGAGAGTCAAACATATTTGCTAATGCATCAATATATGATTAGATGTCTATATAAAATATTTCTATACTAATAGTGCATTAAAATTAAGGATTTAATTTGTATATACTGTCAATATAAAAAAATTTTATACAGATATTCAATTATATATTGCTATATCAATAAAAGCATTTCACTCAACCACACACTATTTTAAAAGTGTTACAAACACAAGTATCTGATTGGATGATAATGTAAAACTCTTTTACATTATTAATGCATAACAATTAAACTCTAAAATTAAATTTTTATTATATTCCCTTACATTAGTAAGTAGTAAGTAGTAAGTCATCCCTTCATCTCATCACATGAAATACAAGTTCACATTTTAGCGATCAATCATATTTATACAATCATATATTAATTCAAAATAATTTAGTATATTTTTAGGAAAAATTATGTTTATCTCCCATAAGATTTATTAATATTACACATACATCTTTTTATATTTTAAAATTATATTTGACTCTCCAAATTTTTAAAGTGAAATTACTTAATCTTCCCTTACAATAAATGGACCATAAATGATTTTTTTTTTTGCTGGTGACTATAAATGAAATTAATAGCATATGAGTTGCACGTTCGTTGTGATGTTAAAAAATTAGACAAAAATATAAATGACTTTTTTATTCTTAATTATTTATTCAATTGCAATTAGGGGCCACTTCTACTCCATCCCCTCCCTCCTTTGCCATTGATGGCAACACCCACTACTCCTCCTCTCACTTTTATTGTCACTCTCATAGGCGGCACTCCACCACCTCTATCAATAATAAATTCAACCTCTCCTTCACCTCTCCACAACTGTCGTCATGGAAAAAAAAATTTGTAGACAAAGATGCGTTAAGAAAATGAAATACAAGAGACTGCATCAAGTTTCATTTAAACCATGCATTCCCCTTTCACCCTAATAACAAAGCATCTACACACATATTTGGAGTATAAGACAAACACTAATTTGCACGTGTATTTGGTTTTGCATTTGTAAAATTGATTTTTGATGATTATGATTTTATCATAATTAATTTTAGTTAAAAGTAATTTTGACGTAAAGTGATATATGGTTGATATTTTTATTTGAAAAGTGATTTTAACCAAATTAATATGATGTTGAAATAGTATCTAACTAGAAAAGCAAGAATTTTTTACTTTTGGCTAAACCTCAATTTTGTGGCAAAATCAATTTTGAGTGGGTGGGGAAAAGTAAAACAAAATGACTAAAATGACTAAAACTAATTTTAGAGAGTCCAAACCCCCGTTTAATGCATCTCATCATGTTTCCAAACATGCCATATATAATTATCAATATAGAGATTGCATTACTATATCACTAAATGTATCAATACCTTAAAAAACTACATATATTTTCCAACCCATTGGTGTCAAGTAAAAAATAGATTAAACACATGAACAATGCATGCATTATGTGCATTGCACATTATTAAAAATAGAAACAAATTATGATACAAAGAAATGATGAGTTATTAACAAAAAAGAGAATGAGCTGATTCAATTCAATTCGGATACTTTAGATCTTATTGATTTAGCATACAGTATTTCCTTTGGATGAAGACTAGAAGTCTTTAAGGTATAGCATATTTTTTGAATGAAGGCTCCTGTTATGTTACTCCCAACCAAGTTTGGGAGTAACTTAGTCCCACTTTTAAAAGTTAAAAATAACCCCACATGAAATTGCAAAAAAGGTGTCCCTTTCTGTTTATTTGCAAAACAAAGGTTTGTTCCTTTCCCATCCCAGAGTCGTTGTGTTCAATAGAGGTTTGTCACCAGGGTTATCGTGCAGCAATAGCCTGGAAGGCATCGACTCTAGCGCTGACCTCGATGGCCTTCTTCTTGATGGAGGCCGACAACTTGTCTCCGGCGGCAGCGAGAAGAGGTTATGGGCGAGGAGGTCGAGGAAGTTGAGGCAGGTGGAGTGGCCACGGAGGTATAAGAAGGCGGTGTTGTAGGCGCATGTGGCAGTAACGGGGGTAAAGTCGAGCCAAATCCTGGAATGCTTATTAGGCTCTCAAATCTCCACGACCCACTTGTCCCATTTCCTCATCTTGATTCCGTTGTACCTTGTTGTTGTTACTACTGTTGTTGTCATTGTCTCACTCTTTGCCCCTCTCTTCTTCCTCCTGCCTATCTTCTTTCTATTGTTGTCGCTGCCAGCAGAGAAGATGGTGTCAGTTTGGGAGGCTCTTTGGTGGATGTGGGTGGAGATAATGGCGGTGAGGTGGTCCACATGGTGGACAGAAATGGGGTTTGTCCAATTCCTTATCTATTTCTTTCCTGCTACCATTTTTTAGCATCATCTTAGATTGCCCTGAGTGACATGGAACAAAGTCTTGTCCTAGAGGTGTTGTCGCTTCAAAGCTGCCTTTTTTTTTTCCATCTAGGTTTGTGAATATGAATGTAGAAATGGGGGTTGCTGTGTTAGAGTCCAAATATTGCTTTACTTCCTTAGTTGTCCCTTTCTTGAACTTCCAAGGAAGGTTGTCGCCACATCGATGGAGCTGAAGATTGATGGATGAGGAGCTAGTGGAAGAGAAGGCAATAAAGGAGGAGCCATTAGAAGAGCCATTTGCAAAGGCCTCTATTTGCAAATAAAAAACCATGACACCCATTGTATAATATAAAATCTTGATACTTTATAATTCTACACATGGGAGTAACTAACTCCCAAACTTAAGCGAGGGTAACATAACACAAGCTTTGAATGAAATGTACTTGTAACACGGTCCATATTACTTGTACTACATCTTTAAAGTTTTGTCACCCATTACAATGTCAGAGGTCACCTGACCCAATATTTTTCTCCTTAAAACCCATGTTGATCACAACGTGGGCAATGATGGAGAGGTGACTACTGTTAGGTCTCTAGGTGCAGTTGGTAGAGGGAAGAGAGTAGCTGCCCAAAGGGGAAAGTAGGGGTCTTTGGGTTTTTAATTATTAAGGGTAAATTGAAAATTTCATAAACTATGTTAACAAAGGTTAACATCAATTTCCTTAAAAAAGTCGTGTAATTTTAAAAAATAGTAGGATGGAAGTGTAATATGAGCAAACTTTAAACAAAGATCAATGTAATTTCTCATTTTTTTTAAGGAAGGTTGCACTTTACTTTTCTAAATTATAAGTTATATACACTTTAGTCCCTAAACTTAAAAAAAATGCAAATTAACCCCCTGAACTTTTGTGAATATGTATTTTAGTCAAAATAAGTGTATTATATCCCTTAAACTTTAGGTCATGTGCAAATAAACTCTCTAAACTTTTTTAAGGGGGTGTTTGGCATGCTGTATTAGGCATGATAGGATAAGGTAATACAATACGTTATGATCTTATTCGTTGTTTGGTGCAGTCAACGTATTGTATAAGCTTATCTATCAAACCTCCCTTATACGTTATAATGATGGATAACTGCCGTATTAGGCCTGATTAGTCTTTAATGTATAATGGTTCTTTCACTTTTTTATTTTTTAATATATTTTATTAAAAAAATAATTATTAACTAAATAATAAAAAATACAAATATATAAATAAAAAATAATATTATTTAATAATAAATAAATATTTTTACAAAAATTGTAAAATAACTATTCAAACCGAAATAAAAATATAGGAATAAAAATTTATTATTAAAATATATAAATAATAATATTTAATATAAATTTAATTATATATAATAACACAACCAAATATAGGAATGTGATATTAAGCCTATTTAGATTTTGATATATAAAAACTCCATTTCTATTTCACTCACTCTCTCTCTCATATTTTTTATATTTATAAAAAATATTAAAAATAAATAAATAAATAATTTTTAATATAAAATTATTTTTATATATAATAAAAAATAGCTAAAATAATTATAATAACTATTTAAAAATTATATTTATTATAATCTCTTTTTCTAATTATATTTTATATAATATAATATTTTATACAATAATATACCAAGTACTGTATAGTATTAAATTTTTATCAGACCTTATATATTAAGGTTTTATACTATCAGACATATCAAACGGGCCCTTATGTGCAATTTAATACTCTAAACTTTTTTAAATAAGTGATATTTTTATTAATAATTAATGAAAAAGTTAACAAAAGAGTCAATTTGTACATCCAAAAAGGTTCAGGGGACTAAAATATATATGACTTATAATTGAGGGAGGTAAAGTGCACTTTTTCCCTAATTTTTATGAGTGATATTATTTGGCTCACTCCCCTCTTGGACATATATCGACACCCAAAGAGGGGAGAAGGGAAAAAAAACAGAAAAAAAAAAGAAAATATGACAAGACAGGTGGAAGAGAAAAATAAAGAAGGGTGTTTAAGGTATCTAGAAATTTGTATGTACAAATTCCTTTTCTCAATTTTTATATATATGAAAAATTAATGTAATAAATACTTTTAAATTATAAAAAAAAAGAAAATAAGGTCATATTCTGATTGTTGTTTAAATTTTACAAAAAATTAGCACAAATGATTCGCATGACTATACACACACACACAAAATATAAGATTTGATACAATAATATCTTTAATAAATTTTTTATAGGTTATAATTATTATCAATTCAATTTTTGAGTTATAACTATCTATTATATTGATCATTTATGCCCTTTTTTTTTTTTTTAAAATTAGTACATCAACCTAAACTTTTGTACCTAAAAAAAAACTAGTACTCTTTAAGGTTAGCCTGAAATAAGATGAAAATGCGGGAGAAAATTATATATGAATCTAATCCTGTCATTTGTTTTTAAAATAACAACCAATTCAATTTTTTTTTTTTTTTGTAATTTAACTGATTTTTTAGATTGATTTAATGGTTTAATTGGATTGAATTGATTTGTAAAATCCCTATAAAAGACATAGGTGCCAAAATAATTGTTTTTTTTTTTCATTTTCTTGATCTCAAGGTCTAACGTGTAAAATCCACCGTGGCAGCCTTTCTAAGTCTAAACTAAAATTTTGCATAGGTTAAGAATGCGTTTAGATTGACTTTTCTTTTAAAAAAAAAACCTTTTATATATTTTTTAGAGTGTTTGGATTTGTTTTAAAAAAGAAGAAGCTTAAATATATTTTTAGTTCTTATAAATATAGTTTGTTTTGATCTTAGTTTCTCTAAAGTTTTTTTTTAACTTTTAGTCCCTTTTTTTTCAATATACATTTCTAGTTCCTATTATTAGTCAGTATTGTTAAGTAATGATATTTATAAGGATCAAAAGAGAATTATTAAAATATATATAAGGATAAAACGAAATTTTTAATATTTATAAAATTAAATATATGTTTTAAAATAATTTTTCAGACTTAAATTTAGAGCAATAAAGACTAAAAAATAATATTAAAAAAATAAGAAACCAAAAATAAAGAATTTTTTTATAAAGACTAAAATTAAAATGACCTATATTTATAAAGATTAAAAATATATTTAAGTAAAAAAAAATATTTGTGATTTAAAAAGCTAATTTATTACTTTTTTTTATGCTAGTGATATTTAATTTCTAAAAATATAAAAATAAAAGTAATTTTTAATAAAATTATTTTTTAAAAATATTTTTTATCTTTATCAATAACTATAATTGATATCTACTTGTTTTTATCCTTATCAAATCCTAATTTTCTCTTTTCTTTTCAATGTCCTAGTTTGATTTAAAAAAAAGACACTTTTATTCAATTTTTATTTAAATAAATTTATAAATATTTTTAATAATTAAAAATATTTTCCACATAATCTACCTAAATACAAAATAATTTTTTTCGTAAAAATAAAATTCTACTTAAAAAAGATAATTTAGTAAGAAAAAGTCTTTCCTTTGAAGGTCTATACAAACGCACTCTAAACGGAAAACGGCAATTAGGCTTGTTCGGTTAAGTTACAGCACAATATTAATATTATTGTCGTAACTGTAGTAATCAACCAGAAGCTGAGCCACTCGAAACGCAAGAATCGCAGACGCACCACCACCCCAAATCCTTGCGAGTGGCGAGTCGTTCAACTCAACCCACTTTTCTCGACTCGCTTTACTCTTCTCAAACTCACTTTACTAAAGCTAAAACCAAACAAACCCTCCCTCTTCCCAAACCTCCTTTTTCTTCAATTCCCCACCAGATCTGAACCTCAAAACCCTAATTCATCGCTCGATCTCCGATTCAACCCGACGCCGTTTCGATTCTCACCAGCCGGAACCGATTCCTCGGCGGCGGCGCAATGTCGAGCTTCCACGTCGGCGGCAAGGTGGTGGACCGTGTCGATTTGCTGCGCAAGAAGCAACTGCCGTGGCGCCTCGACGTTTGGCCTTTCGCTATTCTCTACGGCGCGTGGTTCACCGCGATCCTCCCAAGCCTCGACTTCGTTGACGCCGCCATCGTCTTCGGCGGCCTCGTGGCGCTTCACATCCTCGTTTGGCTCTTCACCGGTTGGTCCGTTGATTTCAAGTGTTTCGCGCATTATAGCAAGGTACGCACGCGCGTGTGTTGCACGCTGTTGTGTTGCGTTGATTAGTAGAGTTTGAATGGCTTTGTTTTTTTCGTTTGGATTTTTTGCGTGCAGGCTAAGGATATTCACGAGGCTGATTCTTGTAAGATAACGCCGGCGAAGTTTTCTGGTTCGAAAGAGGTCGTGCCGCTCCGTTTTCGGAAAATTGTAAGGGTGTGTTTAGATTAACTTATTTTTGTGTTCAAAACAGAAATGATTATTATCTCAAAATTAAGTGTTTGCTAAACATGCCTCAAGTGGCTATCGTGTTGAGTGATTCGAATTGAAGTGAAGTTGTTGTTCTTTGAGGTTTTTCAAATTGGTGTTGGACGTGGGTTTTGCGGTTGTGTTGTGTGGTGTGAAGTGAGGGATATATTGGGATGTGCATTTGTCATTGATGTTTAGTGAAGAGAGTGTTAAAGGGATGGGACTCTTTAATGGCGACTTTTGTCCTGTGGAACACTACATGTTTGGACTTTGAGTGATAGTTGAATACTGTTAGTGTCCTCATATTTGAACTGTATGTTGGAACAGAGTGTTTATTTCTCTACTTAGGGCACGGGTTAAGGAAGAACGAGGGAAAAGTTTTTGATTGAAGAGTATTGGAAACATAAAAAACTTTCCACTTCCTTAACCAAGGGCATTGGTTAGAATCCTAGCAACAATTACTTTACGTTGGGATGTTTGTGGATACAAAATAATGAACTGCAGAATTTCGATGGTAGTAGATGTTTTGTTGAATTATCTCCTTGGTATTCTCAGTGATGTAGTTATAATTTGTAGAAAATGCAGGCTAGCTGCCTTGCCTAGCTCCTTGGTTATCTGATTTGGAGGTGCATGGCGGAGTTTCTATATGGAATATATCCAATGAAGACTGTCAAGTCCTGGTAAGCTAGCAGGTTTCTGGGGGAACTGGCTTACAGAAAGGTGGGGTGGGGTGGGGTGGAACTTGGAGGGGGGGTTGATTTAAGTATAATTGCACGTGTGACTGGAAGACTGTAGTACTTACTAGGACTAATACAAGTTGTATTCATCCACTGATTTGTAGCAACTCCTCATATGCCAGTTTATAGGTTTTGAGAGGTGTAAAAGAAGACAGAGCTTTGACAGTGTGTAATGTACGCATTAACTGGGTGCCTATGGTTGTAGAAGAAAGCCAGAATTTTCAATGATAGTTTTTTCCTGCTACCTTGGTTATGGCATAAAGTGATCTTCTTAGCTTCTTTGTGATGTTCTAATGGCGGCTGTTCTGGAGGGGTTTCTTCTTTGGATTTGGATATACAGGAAGATTGGCAAGCTCTGCTAACTTGATGTGATTTTTCTTGCTTATTCTGGTTTTTGGTATTTTGTGTTTTTTAAGCAATTAGCAGGATAGCTTTTTATGTTGGAGGAAAAAAAAAAGAGAGTAGACATGCCTATTTGCTCAATCATAGCATAGATTTATGTTTGAAATGCATGTTTTGATCTCAAATTTGTATTTATTAATGTTTGTTGTGCACTTTTGTCATCCCTTACTTTGATAGTTCTCAATATATCTAAAGTAGGCTGCACTGTGAATATGCAATGTTGCAATGTATCCTTTTGCTTGATACTGTGCACCAGCTTGCTGCACGCTAACTCAGCTTACTGATTTTGAAATGAACTGTGCATGTTGTGAATCCATCTACCTCTTTGTGTACATTGTCGCCTCCTGGTCTTTCAGATTGTGTTTTTTTAAGCCATTTTTATTTTTCTCTTTTCCTGTTTCAAAGGATCTTACTTTGGTTGTCTACATGGTTAAGTGTTTGAATGTGCAGCCTGCAGGTTCTTCATCAGCAGTGGACCTGGAAGAGATTTACTTTGAGTTTAGAAAACAATGTTTTGTCTTTTCAAAGGAGAATGGGACTTTTTACAAACTTTCTTACCCTACGAAGGAAACATTTGGATATTATCTCAAGGGTAGTGGTCATGGCTCTGAAGCTAAAGTTCTTGCTGCTACTGAGAAATGGGGGCGGAATGTGTGAGTTTCCTTTTTCTTTGTCCTTTATTACAAATTTCATGTGCGTCTACTATCCCTCATAAAATTATCCATAGTTTGATGCAGTCCCCTACTTTGATAGATTTGGTTACTTTTTATTCCTTTCCTCTTTGTCTTCTCATTTGATCTCTGATCGTTGTGTTGTTTTAGTTTTGCTCTCTAATTTTCTCATGTTGATTTCTAGATTTGATTATCCTCAGCCGACATTTCAGAAATTGATGAAAGAGCACTGCATGGAGCCTTTTTTTGTATTCCAGGTATTCTTTCTTTATTGCTCCTTTTATCTCTCGTATATGTCTTTCATTTTCATGCTAACTCTTTACTGGTTATTGCTTCTATTTTGATCAGGTTTTCTGTGTGGGTCTCTGGTGTTTGGATGAATATTGGTATTACAGTTTGTTCACTCTATTTATGCTGTTTATGTTCGAGTCAACCATGGCAAAAAGTCGGTTGAAGACTCTAACTGAGTTAAGGCGTGTTAGAGTGGATAGTCAGATCCTAATGGTACATCGTTGTGGCAAGTATGTTATCTCATTTTGTACAACTCATATTTTGGTTTAATAGAGTTAAATTTAATGCTTGCTTGCATATTGGGTGGTTTATAGGTGGGTTAAACTCTCTGGTACGGATCTTTTGCCTGGGGATGTTGTCTCTATAGGACGCTCTTCTGGTCAGAATGGCGAGGAGAAGTCTGTACCTGCAGACATGCTTATATTGGCTGGAAGTGCAATTGTGAATGAAGCTATTCTCACAGGCGAGTCTACTCCTCAATGGAAGGTGTTTCTCTTTTCTGAACTACTCTCTAATGTGCTTTTCTAATCACTCATGGATATATGATACTTAAAAGTATAAAGTGGTTTTGTTGTGGTTGGGAATTATATTTTGTTCAAGTTTGAGTAGATGATCCCACGTCTGTTTGCCAAATTTGAACCTTTGTTTCTTTTCTGGTTTGGATATTGTTGCCTGCTGGCAGTAGTTACTTGCTGAATTCCTATCGGCATACTACTAAGCTGGTTATATGTCTCGTATGACTATAAGTTATGAAATTGAGTTTTACCCTATAAGCTGAGCAACTTGTTTAGACATATATTACTGACATGATAAAATATTTAGCTTAACATCTGGTTTGTAGCCCAGCCTCATTTGCCAACTGCTGAGCTATAATTGGGCAACTCCATGTTTTGCATCCTGTTTTTCTCTATTTACCAATGATGCTTCTATTTAGTATATGACTTACTAAAAACATTTGAATACTGATTTCAGTTTGTTCTTTTCAAAATTTTGATTGTTTGTGCATGTCCATGTAACCATGTTTACTTATGTATGTAATTACGCATCTGATTATGAATTCACTATTGTCCCTGGCCCAAACATTCCCAAGAAAAAAAGGTTATTATAATATAATCTTTGTATGATTGCCTGGTCTATCTAAATGAATTGATGATAAGCCTACGGGGAGTGGTGGCTTTTTTATGTCATGATGTCGTTCTTGCATGATTCTCATCTAGATATGACCATCCTTGTAGGTTTCAATCATGGGTAGGGGGACTGAGGAGAAGTTGTCAGTAAGGCGAGATAAAAGCCATGTCTTATTTGGTGGAACTAAAATACTGCAGCACACTCCAGATAAGGTGATTTCAGGCTAAGAAATTATACATTTTTCATTAATGTTAGGGTTGTGCTCATGCTTCTCGTCCTGTTTGTTTTTGACAATCTTGTTGGAGTCAGACCTTCCCTCTGAAAACGCCTGATGGTGGCTGCTTGGCTGTTGTCCTTAGAACGGGGTTTGAAACAAGTCAAGGAAAGTTGATGCGAACAATCTTGTTCTCTACAGAAAGGGTAATTGATGTAGACCTTTTAAGCCCAAGTATGTAACTTCAGTGCCATTTTTTCATGAAATTGAACTTTTTGGCTTTCTAAATTGACATATTATAGGTTACTGCTAATAGCTGGGAAAGTGGACTGTTCATTTTATTCTTGGTTGTATTTGCCCTAATTGCTGCTGGTTATGTGCTTATCAAGGTAATGCTTCCCCACAAATGAATGATAACTATTGATATGGCTCGGTCTTAATGGTAAATTGTGATGACTCAGTAAGTTGTTAATGGTATGGTGCAGGGGCTAGAAGATCCTACAAGGAGCAAGTACAAACTTATACTAAGTTGTTCACTCATTGTTACTTCTGTGATACCTCCTGAGTTACCGATGGAATTATCAATAGCTGTTAATACTTCCCTCATTGCATTGGCTCGGCGTGGAATTTTTTGCACAGAACCTTTTCGAATACCATTTGCTGGGAAGGTACCTGCAGTACTAGGACTATGTTTCTGCTCTTGTACATCCTTTACTTTGTTATATATTGATTATATATTCAATTTGTTCTTATTGAACTTCCTGAACATATCTTGCCCAATAGGTTGATATATGTTGTTTTGACAAGACTGGGACACTTACATCTGATGATATGGTATGCTCATATCAGGTCATGGTATTGATTTGTCATTTGAGACCATATTTTGTGCTATAACCTTTTCCCTTCAACTTTGTTATAGGAGTTTTCTGGAGTTGTTGGGTTGACAGGAACTACTGATTTGGAATCTGACATGAGTAGAGTGCCTGTGCGAACTGTAGAAATCCTGGCTTCTTGCCATGCATTGGTATTTGTTGAGAATAAGCTGGTATGCCTCTCTCTCTGCAGTTGGTTAAAGTCAGTCTTAATTTTTAAACCATGTTATAGCATTGAACAGAACAAAGTAGCATGCCAAGTTTCAATATTTTTCTTTAAACCTTACTTGTTTTTTCCTCCTGATTTCTTAATCTTAGATTTTGTAGTTTATGTAATGAGGATTTTAGATGTTTTGCAAGTAAACTTGATCAGTATTCACTCTGTGTCCTACTTTTCCCAGGTTACAAATGTTTTTTCATGCCTTCTGCTTGAAAAATATCAAGCTTCAAAATAGGTCTTTCATGATTTTGGCTTGAGAGCTAGCAGGACTTGCATATTTGCTCCGTTTATCTTTGCTGTTGTTTAGATACTATATTCTTATAGATTCCTTAATATCCCACAGGTTGGTGATCCTCTTGAGAAGGCTGCTCTTAAGGGAATTGATTGGAGTTATAAATCTGATGAGAAGGCTGTTCCAAAAAGGTAAGTGAATATATTTCTGCTTTTTAAGTATTTAATTCTGCATGTCTTCTCTACTGATTCTGATAAATCAGTTCCTGATTCGGTTGTCCTTTAATTCACGTGAGATTTATGACATGAAAATTTTTGGTAACTGGGTTTAGAACAATGACATATAGTTGTTAAGAGAGCAAAGAATACGTGACTTATGGGAATATGTTACACATATATATTGTCTAAGATATTTATTGTTTGTATTCTACATTCTCGTCCTTTCTCTTCCCCGATCATTATGCTCCTATCTCTTGTATTTTTTACAGTTCTCTCTATATCGTCTTTGATTTATCCCGATATGTTTTCAAATTGCAGGGGTAATGGCCAGCCTGTCCAAATTGTTCAGCGGTACCATTTTGCTTCGCACTTAAAACGAATGGCAGTTATTGTTCGCATTCAGGAAGAATTTTTTGCCTTTGTGAAGGTTTGTTGGTTGCTCATTGTCCTGTTTTGAAATCTGCAATTTTTTATACATGCATGTTACACAATCAGATCCTTCTTGATTTAAGTTGCTCCTTTATAAGCTTAAACTGCCCCATCTTATTTTTTGGGTCTGTACTTTGACTTATAGTCTAATAGATGAAACTGTGACTTTGGGATGTAGACTGCCAAAGTATAATGCTCGGCAATAGGAGGTAGCTTTTATTTCATTTTATTTATTTATTTATTTATTTATTTTTGTTTTTTTTTTTGGGGGGGGGGGGTGGGTTAGGGATTCAAGAAATGGTCAATAACTTAAGTCTGAGATTGGGGGAGAAAGGAAACCAGACCGTGTTAAATAGCCATGTGGATTAATTAATCATTGAAGAATTTTGGTGTAGAATGTTTTGTATTGTTAATATTTTTTGCCATTATCAATGACTTCCGGAAAGCTTATTGTTTCATTATGTGTTGAACACTGTCTGACTTCTTCAAGAGCATTTCCATTTTACTTTCTCTATGTGTTTGAAGTGTTGGCTATTCTGCAGGGGTTTTCTTTCTAAGTTGGGGCCATGTCTTTTGTGCTTTTGAATAGGATGATAAATACCCATTGGTCGTTGGTTTCTAGTTAAATATAACATATTAACTATTTTCAATCATTACAATGTTTTGGTGTTATATATATTAATATTATTACAAACAAATTGACATAATTTATTTTATGCTATCTTATTTAATTTTCTATCATTACGTTGTTGTCTTTGACTGTTCTTTCTCGCTTTAGATTGAATTGGCACTTGTTCAGTGGCGGATCTTGAAGAAAATTTTTAGGGGGGCCAAATAATTTGCAACATAAATTGGATGATGATAATCAAATTAAAACTAACAATACATCACATATATAAACTTTAAATCAAATAAATAATATGATAAAATAATTTTATGGAGAAAAACTAAAAAATTAATATTTTATAGTATCAGGTATATTAACTTAAAAGTAATTTTAAAGTAGTGTGCTTTACTTTTGTATAAAAATAATTATTTTGTATGATAAATTACCAAAAAAAGTTATCAAATGAGTTGTTTATATCTTATAATATTTGATATTAGAGTTATTTTGGTAAGAATATTATATTTAAAAAATAATTAGCTTTTACTTATAATTAAAAGCTTCAAAAATATGGTTTTACTTATAAGTGAATTTTGCACTTAAAATTAGAATTTTTACTTATCATCTGATCGAACTTTTTACCCAAACATATGAAATTATTTCAAAATAGCTTTTATTAAAAAAATATTATTTGCTTGCATTCCCAAACACTTACACACTAACACACACACACACACACACAAACACTCACACACTCCTAACAATGTCAAAAGTTTTGTAAGCATTCTTAAGAATCAAAGTAGAGCTTAGAGTTAAGAAATCCATTACTTGATCATTGAATCTGCTATTCAACTTTTATAATTGCTTATTTATTGTAACAAAAAATATTTCCATTCTAAAATGATATTCAATTGTTATATGATTTTTTAGTTTTTAGTTATTTTTAATTAAAAATAAGCTGATATGCTTTTAAGTTGAAGAAACCTATTTATGGAGAGTAGTATCATTTATGTAGAATAGTATATTTAAACTTAGCCTATTTATCAAACAAAACTTTTCTATATATTTTTCTCTCTCTTGTTATATATATAAGTTAATTTTAAAAAATTTGGGGGGGGCTATTGCCCCCAAAGAAGCTCCGCCACTACACTTGTTATTATATGTTTAATGTTTAAAATCCCACCCTACTATGTTAATGAGAAATTTCCATTTGTCTACTTCTCTCTCTCTCTCTCTCTCTCTTCTGTTGCACTAACTAAAAAATAATTTATGCATACGTGTGGAATGCTACAGCAAGTGTTGGGAAGTAGTATTTAATATCACTGCTGTAGTTTTTCTTTACTTTGTTGTTGGCTGACGGGATTTGGCAATTGGCTCCTATTGATGTTGGCTGACCAGTAAACTTTCCTCATTTTCTTAGAGCTTTTATGGGTATGGCATTCTACAATAAAATGTTTGTGAGTGAACTAGTGCCAGTGTTACATCAAAATCCCGGAGTTTTATCATTCTGATTTCTGATTTCTTTTTCATTATTTTTTTCTCTTGCTCTCTATTACATTGTTGATCAGCACTGGACGTTAATATGCATGCATCTTATGTTTTGAAAAACGTTTGAACAGTAGCAACTACTATGCTTTTTCCCTTTATTGAATCCCTTTAAGCAATTCTTTATAAACTTTCAGGGTGCCCCAGAAATTATTCAAGATAGGCTCATTGATGTACCACCATCATATGTTGAAACCTACAAAAAATATACGCGTCAGGGATCTCGTGTTCTTGCTCTGGCTTACAAGTCTCTCCCTGACATGACAGTAAGAATCTTATGGGTTTACTTAATTTTATTTATTTTTTATTATTATTATTTTTCTGTAGTTCTTTTGACATATATCCAATTTTCCTTTGTGTCGTATCAATAAATTTGGGTCATAACAAGTGTATTTAAGTGAGAGTGAGAACTTTTTATTTTTTATTTTTTATTTTTTATTTTTGCTTTTCCTCGTTGCTCCTGAAGAATGCTTGGTTTCCTTCATCAATAATTACCACTTTGATTTTTTCAACTGTTGCTTATTATCTGTTTAATGCTTGAAGGTCAGTGAAGCTAGAAGCTTGGATAGGGATGTAGTGGAGAGTGGACTAACTTTTGCCGGTTTTGTGGTAATCAATCAACTTCCTCTTCAAATATTCTTTATAGTCAATTGTAGACAATTTTCCTTCTCATTGACTTGATACTAAAAGTTAGTATGTTGTTATTTTCAGGTATTTAATTGTCCTATAAGATCAGATTCGGCCACTGTTTTATCTGAATTGAAAGGATCTTCACATGACCTGGTAAGTGTGGCATTTGATTCAGCTTCTCTTGCAAAAACAATAGTTCTTTTTTGGCGGTAAAAGACTTCTTCTTGGAAGAGCTAAAAACCCCAGCCTCTAGAGGGAAATAAAAACAGCTTCTCTTGTTCCACTTTTAGGAGTTTTAAGTTTAGCTTATCTATGAGTACTGTTTAAGATTTTGTTGAGAACTTACTATTTTGTTTCATGGTATTAGAAGTGATTTTGATTATTGATTAATATGTATATGTTCAAGCACATTGGAATTGAGCACATCAGCATAGTGGAATCTATGTAGCCAACTTTCTTACTGGTAGTAAGGCATTGTTATCAACATTAAAAAAAAAAAAATCATGGAATTATATAAATCAATATATTAAGATAGATGGGCATACCAGGAATGATAAGAATCATTAGATTAGGAATTAGGTCATTAGAGAGAACGCTGGAGTGTTTATGAAATTATGATAAAACACTATGGCGTTGTTTGATCTATGGAGTCAACCTTACCTAGTGGGACAAAACTCATTGTTGTAGAGAGAAGGTTGGAGTAGCTCCTATGGAGGGAAAAAATGATGGAAAACCAATTAAAGATGATTTGGTAATATAAGACTGTTCGCACACAGGCCTTGGTAAGATTTGAAATTTGTGATAAGTCCCTTTAAAGATGTGTAAAGGGAAACCATTAAAAATATGATGGGAGACCGTTAGGAAGGATTTGGCTTACCAATGGATTTGTAGTTGAGCCCTTTTAGCAGGAGTAAGTCCTGGTTATTGTTGCTGTTCTTCCAGCACCGTGCATCAACATAACTTTTTAAAGAATTTTTGCCTTATGATCCATTGAGGAATAGTAGTAATTTAAACTTCAAATTGTCATCATGAAGTTTTTATGGTTAGAGTTTTGGTTTATCAATCTCAGATAAGAAATATAGCTACTCAATGACTTGAATATGTAGTGATCAATTTTATATTGGGATATATTTGGGTAGCTTGCATGCTTCTTTATAAAACTGAAGATTTTGGTAAGCAATATGTTAACCACCTTTGGACCCCCTTTTTTATTTTTTGGGTGGGGGTGGGGGCAGATCAAGGGTTTTAGTATGCAAGATTTGGGAATTCCTTAATCCTTACTTAACTGTAACAACTAACTGACAAGCATCTTTCTGGACTGATAGGTGATGATTACTGGTGACCAAGCTTTGACAGCTTGCCATGTTGCTAGCCAAGTTCATATTATATCGAAACCTACATTAATCCTTGGCCCAGCAAGTAATGGTGAGGGATATAAATGGATGTCCCCTGATGAGACTGAAAACATTCCCTACAGGTAGTTTTTACTTTTTTTGTTCCTGGGTGCACTATCTTCTTCTATATGTGGTTGATTGTTAACTTGTCCTTAACATTGATTACATGCTGTTGAATGTAAGTTTGTTTTGATTTGCATTCTTAGTCCCTTTGGCTATGTTCTCTGACAAAGGTATTTTTGTTGCTCCGCAAAAATTATTAAACTGGAGTTCTTGTGTCCTATTGCTTCCAAACTCGTTTCTGAAGTCATTCTTTTTTCAGTTTTTAAACTGATCATATGTATAATTGGTTTCAGGGAAAAAGAGGTCGAGTCTTTATCAGAAACTCATGATCTCTGTGTTGGAGGTGACTGCTTTGACATGTTGCAACAGACATCAGCTCATCTTCTAGTCATTCCTTATGTGAAGGTTCTGATCTATGCTAAATGACTAAACAATAGAGCTGGGTTTTGGTACTATGATCACCATGACACAGTTGAATTGCTGTTTCAGGTGTTTGCTAGAGTTGCACCTGAACAAAAAGAACTTATCATGACCACTTTCAAGACAGTGGGGCGGATAACTTTGATGTGCGGGGATGGAACCAATGATGTTGGAGCATTAAAGCAGGTAAATTGTGTTGGTAATAATCATTAGAGCTTTGTTCCCTGAATATTATTGAACTTCAGTTGCCAGTGGAAATTAAATTTTCAGCCTGTTGACAAATTACAACCTCCATACACACCAAAAAAAAAAAAAAAAAAACCACCATATTCAGAAACCTTACTAGTACAGTAGCTACATTTATTTTCTGATGTTTAAATGAGAATACTTTTTTAAGTAATAAAATAATCCTCTTGCTTTGAGATAATTTGTTGGCAACAGTTTTAATATGCTCAGATTAGCTTATTTTGGATTCATAACAGCTTATAATCAAAAGCTGTCTGAGACAGCTTTTGTAAAATAAGTGATTAAACATATTTGTATCCAGCATTCAACTATCATTGGCTGTAACCTGTGGTGCTGTTAGTTTTGCACTCTCGCATCATAAATTTATCAACTTTTTTTTTTTTTTCAAAAGCTATTTAGTATCTTGCATGTATCTTTCACCAAAAATAAAGGCTGCCGGACTCAAGAGGCTAACTTCTCTGATTTAGGCCCATGTAGGAGTTGCCCTTCTGAATGCGTTGCCTCCAACTCAAAGCAGAAACTCCTCTTCAGATTCAGCTGGGGAAGAAGGTTCAAAATCTATCAAGCCAAAGAAATCCAAGCCTGCGCTAGATGCATCTGGAAAGACTGTTAGCCAAACCGGAGAAGGGACTTCAAAAGCCAAACTTGCTTCAAAATCAGATTCTACCAGCCACTCATCTATTAACCGTCATCAGGCAGCTGCTGATGTGCAACGGCAGAAGCTCAAGAAGATGATTGAAGAACTTAATGAGGAAGGAGATGGTCGTGCACCCGTTGTCAAGCTTGGTGATGCCTCGATGGCATCCCCCTTCACTGCAAAGCATGCATCTGTTGCTCCCACCACTGACATAATTCGTCAAGGTCGGAGTACTCTAGTGACAACCCTCCAGATGTTTAAAATTCTGGGTCTCAACTGCCTTGCTACGGCATATGTGTTGAGCGTCATGTATCTAGATGGTGTCAAACTAGGTGATGTGCAGGCCACAATAAGTGGTGTCTTTACTGCTGCCTTTTTCCTCTTTATCTCGCATGCCCGCCCTCTTCCCACCCTTTCAGCCGAACGTCCCCACCCCAATATCTTCTGTGCTTATGTCTTCCTTTCCCTCTTGGGTCAATTTTCTATTCACCTGTTCTTCCTGATTTCATCAGTGAAAGAGGCTGAAAAATACATGCCAGATGAATGCATTGAACCAGATGCAGATTTTCACCCCAACCTGGTGAATACTGTTTCATACATGGTAAGCATGATGCTTCAGGTGGCCACTTTCGCTGTGAACTATATGGGCCATCCCTTCAACCAGAGTATTCCCGAAAACAAGCCGTTCCGGTATGCGCTTGTTGCCGCTGTTGGTTTCTTCACAGTGATTACATCTGATCTCTTCAGGGACTTAAATGACTGGTTGAAGTTGGTGCCACTGCCGGTGGGATTAAGGGATAAACTATTGATTTGGGCGTTTCTAATGTTTTTGGTATGCAATTCATGGGAGAGACTATTGAGGTGGGCATTCCCTGGCAAGATCCCAGCTTGGAAGAAGCGACAACGACTTGCTGTATCTAATTTAGAGAAGAAACAGGTCTAAGTAGTTGAAGAGATATGATGCAGAGAAATACTTACCGTGGGCAATGCAGTGATGAGACTAGGTCAGAGACGTGAAGCAATTAAGGGACGCATACATGGCACGATGAGTTTATAGGCTATTTGTCTTTATAGTTCTTTTCCCATTTGATGGATGGGTAATTTATCCAATGTCAAATCATTTTTGGGAGAAAAGGTATGAATTTTGGAGCACGTGCCCTCCCAGATTATCTGGAATGTTTTTTTCTTAGCACAGGAGTTTTTGTTTATTTAAAATTTAAATGCTACGATTCATTTTACTCAACATACGAACTCTTATCTCCAAGTAAAATGAAAAATTTCTTTAGAAACTTGTTGGGTGCTCTGGGCATGCTTTTGTCACACTAGCAACTTTACATGAAAGCAGGAGAAACAACTTCCTACAAAACTTGGAAGTAATGTAATTAGAAAGATATTAGTGTAACTAGAGGAATCATACGTGGATGTAGTTCGCTTGTGGAAAATTGAGCGTGTAGCACGAAGTGTGGTAGAGATCACGCTTAACATGAATTGACGTGGCTAGTAAGGAAAATTGCTTATCCTTCTGATCATGCCATAGGTTAAGGATGCATTTGTTTGGGATTGTTTAGGTAAAAAATTATTTTTTTATTAAAAAAATCAATTTTTATATATTTAGATAATTTTTTTAAAAATAATCAGAATTAAAAAATATTTTTAATTTTTTTATAGCAGTTAAAAAGAGTAATTTTTAATTTGAATATAAAATTTAAATTTTAAAATTACTTTTTTGAAAATGTGAAATAAATGCATCCTAAATTATTTTTTAAGTTGGTTCTTATAATTTAAGTTTGCAATTGAATTTTTGTAATTAATTTTTTTTTCTCAATTAGTCCCTAAACAACAGTTTTTTCTTTTTGAGGGGATATGTATAAGATTTTATATATACTAAGTTGATATTTAAAACTATAAGGTTTTTTTTTTTTTGGGTCACGCCTGGGGGTGAGGGAGAGGGTTCTTTTTCCTCGTCCTGCCTCTGGGTGAATTCGAACCTGGGGTGCAGTGGATGCAAGGCCAACAGAGTGGCCACTAAGCTGAAGCCTTGCGTTCTATAAGGACTTATTTAATTACATTATTTGTTAAATATGTTTTTATAGTTTATTGAGTTTTAAATAGTTGCTGTTAGTTTGGTAAAAGTTTATTTTAAAATGTGAAAGTATGATAATTCAATTTTAAATTTTTAAAATAATGAAAACTTATTGAAAAAGTCAACAAAACTGAGAACAAATAGATTAATTTAACCTGTTTATAATACCATAATCATAATTTACATATGTTTGAACGATAAAAAGCACATCTTTTTGGTGATAAAGGTGTCAAATAGTAGTAGAACTACTTTGTTTAGATTGTTGGTCAAGTCGTCAATCTTCTTCTTGTGGTTGAATTATAATTCATTCAGGAACAAATGAATTTTTGTACATTAAAATTTTATATGATTTGATTATATATAGATTTTTATCATTGGTCAAGACAATAGATTTTGATCTAAATTTTACAAGAAAAACTAATGAATAATAAAAATCTACATATAATTAGATTACGTAAAATTTTTACTTAAGATATTCATTCTACGTTTAGACATGCTTATAAAATAATGATGCATAATTGCTCAATGCTCACAGTCACACACGTGTTGCATTGCACGCAATATGCATTGCCCGTGTACGTAACTACTCCTACCTTCTTTGTTAATCTATTACAAGAACAAGGAGCCAAAATTTCCCGTGATATGAGGCAATCAAGTGTACGTCAATAAACATCTTCCCACTTGTACATTGTGTTTCTTAATACACATGCAAAAAAAAAAAGAAAAAAGAAACATGACCTCTTTTTGGTATTGCTCGCAATGTAATTAAATTATTTCAACTTCCCCGAGCTGTAGAAATTACGGAAAGTTAAGAAAGTATGAAAATGATTGGCAACAAAAGGAGAGGAAATCGTAATCTTTTTTCAATAATTTAAATGCACACTAGATGGCCAATGCCATGGTAAACAAAATTTTTTTGGTACTATGTTGTCTTTACTCAGCTAAATTTTTTTATCATAATTCTTAACAAAGAATATGAAGTTGGATTTAAAAAAAAAAACACAAAAAACAAAAAATCAGGAATACAAAGATTATTGGATGAAATGAAGCGGTAGAGTCCATTCATTCGTCCAAAAATCAATTATCGTAAACTTTTTTAGCTCTCCAGCAATTTTCTGCCCCAAAACGTTACAATTTCGCAGCTTTTGCCCACAGCCTTGATTCTTGAATGACACTTTTAAAGGTTGATTCATCACATGGCAGGACTATGCCTCTTGAATAACTAAACTCATACTCCTCTGCGGCTTTCTCTAACAGCTTCTGAAAGTTGGGGTTCTTCAAGTAAGATAGTGGTAGGGTAAATCTTTTGAGTCCTTCTCCCACATAAATAACAAATTGTCCCTTTGGTGCTATTCTTGTCTCTTCTTGTCCTTTATACTTGAGCATTTTTGCAACAAAGAACACACTGAAAGGGGTGACAAGAAACATTGCAGTGTATAAGAGCAAGGGAATGAGTATATATATGCTGGGGTGGCTGCCATGATAATTAACCATATTCACATATAAACATGATGCAGAGATAACAGAAGCTAACTGAAATTGTTGACAAATGAAATTGGCCCAATTGTTGTAAGGTTCTCAGAACCAAGAAGGGCTAATCGTGCTTGTCTGTTTCTTGGGATGGACCTAGAATAAGATCATACTCAACTCAATATATACATCAAGGAAGTAATAAAATGGAGATATTATGAAATATCGCTATTGGACTGAGGCGCTATATATAGACATAAGTACATATAAGTACGACAATGAAGATTATGATTTTGAGGAGAGGTAATTATTGTTATCAATTGTCCACTGTATATATATCGGATAGTTCACATCGGTTAGGTTCGGATGCACTGAATGGAGGCATAAATTACCTTTGCCAGGAGCTTCATTTTCTTACAGTTTTTCTAGCACGCTACACGTTTCTCATGATTAATTTTCTTTTTACCGAATCCTATACATGACATTTTATATAAAACTTAGGTTGATATTCAGACAAATTAAATAATAAGTTATTTAAAGCGGCATGCAAATATCAAATTCCTGCTAAATTCGGACGTAGAAATACAAAAATATATCATGCACAGTGTAACTCTTCATTTGACAAATATTTCCTGCACTTTGTAGTAGAAGCCAAAAGTATTACAAGGCTTGATCAACTCTATGATCCAATTTCACTTTGTTTTACGTGCAAATTTGTTCATTATTTTATCTCTTCATTGATATTTTGGCAAATTGTTAAGTACTAGTAGTATTTATTAATTACTGATTATATTTAAAAAAGCTTCATAGATTTACTGTGAATATAAATTATGAATAAATATTTAATGACTTAAAATATCAATAAAAAAACGTGGGGTATTGTTTGCCTCCGCGGGGTGTGAACATGGTGAAGGTTCGGTGCCAACCATTGATATGACTTGGGGCGCTTTGTACACGTATTGAAGTTTATCCTCTCGTGGGTTCTATGATCTTTTCTTTATGATCGACGTCTCTTATAACATTTTGGATCTTGCTGTTTTGCATAATTACTATTTTACCACAAAATTGTGTAACGACTTACTTGGCTAGGACAAAGTATACTCTGGTGCATACATATTCTGTAGAACTAACATTAATAACAATAATGGAAAAAACTATTAGCACATACTCATTTTTTAAATTTAGATTAGAAAAAGAGCTGGTTTCGGAGTGAACTACTATTGATTTGAAGTAGGTTTAGATGCATCAACGTGTAGTTGGTGCATTTGGTTGTTTCCCTTGATCAAGGCCTTAAGTTTGATATTGTGGATAAATGCTATTTGCCACCAAACAAATTTGGTGCAAATAGTTCGAAAGGTGGTTTTGGCCAATCATAGGAAGGTAGCCAATAAAGAGTGTAGATGTTAGGGGTAAAAGCGGATAAGGTAAACTTGATGAACCCGACAAATTCGAATCGAACCTATTAAATTGGTTCAGTTCGGTTCGGGTCATCGGGTCCAATCCGATTGGAACTAATCAATATTTGATTCGGGTATCGGATTAGGAGATTTACAATTCATTATTTGACCCAACCAGACCATATATATTCTTCTTCTTTTTTTTTAAAAAAAGAACAACACAATAACACTATTAGCACTAAAAAAATTGTGGTTAGCGAAGGATGGATACTAGCCGAGGAGAAATAGCCAAATAAGGCAATATTCGGTTAGGTTTAGCCAATAGTAGTTGCCAAAGAATAGGCAATGATTGGCGGCTGAGATGGAATGTGTTACTCGACTGCAATTGATTGAAAGAGTTCAAAATGCTCTACCAAATTTCAATTGGTCGTCGGCTGAGATTCGAGTATTAGAATAACCATTATTATATATCTATGGAAAGTCCAAGATGAGAGCGTTGACATGGCAACCAAGGCTGGCTTAATAAAGGTCATTTCGGGCCTTAAAAAAAGTCATTTCGATATTGTTTCGACTATTTTTCTATTTTATCTCAGCTGATTTGCCTCATCTTTTGTGATTAGGATTCTAACTAGGCTTAGTCGCTGATAGGAACTCTTATTTGCATATTTTGAGACTTAATAGCTGATGTGGGTTTCAACTGATAGTTGACGGCTGATTTATCCAACAGTCAATAGCTAACAGCTGACAGTTGAATAATGACATTAGCTGATTAGCCGAGGACATAAATTTCCTACTAGGCTTTAGGCCTTCCTGACATCTTGTAATCCACAAACCAGCTTTGGGCTTTGGTTGGAGAGAGAACGTGCTTCAGCAGTTGAGGATAAGAGTTTGACTAAGTCCATCACCATTCCCTAGAAAGTAGGAGTAGCGAGGAAGGCGATTTCCAGTTCAAAAAATGGGGAGAATAGACGAAATGCAAAGAGTGTTCTAAGCGGTTACTACTATGCTAAGAGGAGTGCAGTTAAGAAAGACATGGAAGACGGTTATGAGGCAGTTACTAAGAGAAAGTTTGCTAACCATGTTTGTGTGAGAACGTCGTTAAAAGATATCTTAGGATAATTGTTAAGTTTTGTATGTGTATAAATAGCCTTGAATATAATCTATAGAGGCATCCCTGAACTAATGGATCAAACACAAGTTTATTTTATATTTATCTTTATGTTTTGTATACTTTACATTCTTTGTCTTTACTTTTCAGTACTTTACAGTATTTTGTTACTGCATTTCGTTACAACATTTACTTTTAGTCTGTTTAAATTTCAATCCATTTCATTAGCCTTTAGTTGTTGGTCAATATTCTTTTGGTGACCTGATTTGCTAATCTGCTTGCCAAATACTCTTTGGAGTAGTTTGAAAACCCATTTGCTGAGAGACAGAGTCCCTTTCTTGGTACTAATCGCCTGATTGTGGGAATCAATTGTGTTTTGTACTAGTCGAGCATCTTAGTCATTTTGGAATAGTTTCCTGACACGCCTTGACTCTTAACCCACTTGGCTAGCCAATATTTTTGTGTAAAACAAACACATTATAGAATATAGACTTTGAGTCGTTACTTTCCCTTTCCCATTCCCAAACCTTAGTGTCATTCACCCTTGAGCACTCACCCACCACCACAAAAGCCCAAGCCGCCACCACCTACATCCACCGTTTGCCAAGCTTGCCTGCCAAGCCCACGCGGTCACTGTAGCATTGCACTGTCATTCACAGTTGTAGAGACACGGGTCAACACAGTTGCAAAAGCAGAGACATCGATCTCTGCCCAAGACTGTTGATTAATCTCTGCCCAGGACCACCAGTCGTTGTTGTCGTTACATGACACTGCCATTGCACGTTGTTGCTGTCGTTGTCACCGTCGCGTTGCGTAGTATGACCATCACTCTTGATTGGAAACAATCACAGCCATTGAGCACCACCACTCATCTCCAGCAACAGTGACTCCACTAGCCCATGCCCACTACTGCTAATTCCTCTTCTATATCTCTTGCTCTTGTTGCTTAATCTCTCTTTGATTTGTGATTTTGTGTTAATATTTGATTTTCAGATTTTTTTTTTTATTTCTAGTTCAAACAGATTCAATGATTGTCACTGAGATATGATATTTGATTTTTTTTTTTTTTTTTGTGGTTATGGTGCTGAAACATTATCTGTATACGATTCAATAATGAGAATTGATGCTCTGGTGTTTTGACATTTTGATAGTGAAACAAAAGTTTATTTTGTTGCTTTTTGGTAGTTCTTTTTTTTTTTTTTTAACAAAAACATATTACATGAACACCCAAATTGAACCAATCTAAATTTGATTAGTTTAGATTGGTTCAGATTCACTTTTTTCCTAAACCCGAACCAACCCAACCTAATTATACCCCTAGATGATGTAGATATGAATTTCAATTTTGTATCAAAAAGTGTTTCTCTAGAAAAAAAAATTGCACTAAGAGAAATTTATCCCTATAATAGATTGACCTAAGTCGAACTAGATTAGTTACAATCTAATCAACTTTAGATATTAGTAATTAGTAATTTTTTTTTAAAAAAATAATTAGTAGGTTCTGATATGGCCTCCTAACGGAATATGGCAAAAGTATAGCTGCGAAGGACACTTTAAAACTCGAATGAATGTGTGATCTTGAAAGTGCACGAGAATGATTAGATGTATATCTGTGGGGCTTAAAGCACATATTTATTAGGTAAGGTAACTTGGTCTTAGTACCGTTTGAATAGGAATGTTACTCATTCTAATAGGAGATGATAGTACAATTTGAATAGGAATATAACTCCTAAGAAAAGAAATAGTTAGTTAAAAAGTTTTATCCTTCTAATATTTAAAAATTAATTAAGGAAATTTATTCTGTTATCTTAATATAAGGAATGCAACCATATTACAGAAGAGATATCATTTAACATTTACCTTCTAGAACTCATATCTGGAGATTCAACATTCTAGTTCGAATTGGGGCATACCTTATCAAATTCTAAAGATTTAATTTTAATTTTGATGTTAGAGGCTTGATGCTTTATCAGGTCACTTGTTTAATTATCTTCCTCGATTGGTTATTTTATTTCGTGCTTTGTAGTGATTATATAAATTAAATATTTGTGGTTATGATTTTAGTTTAATAAATAAATATTTAATATATTACAATTTGTTTATTTTTTAAAAAATTCAATAAAAATATATATTTAGTGAATAATTCTATTTAATACAAATAAATTAATTTAAATATAATTATAATATTTTAAAATATAATAAAAATAATTATATTCAAAATTTAATAATTATTTGCATGAATATTTTTATTTATTTGTAATAATATTTATATGTATTTTTTAACCTTATATTACATAAATTAAATGAAGATTTTATATTTATTTTACCATTTTGAGTATTTTTTAAGGATGTGAAAAAACTTATATAATCGTTAATCTTATTTTTTTATTTTACAAAATAGTCTTTAACTCAATCTTAATTATTATCTTAATTATAATTTGGTAACTTACATGGAATGGTTTTTGTTTCATACCATTTAAATCAATTATTTTTTCATAACTTACTCTTATTTATTTATAAAACGAAGTTTATTACCTTTCATTTCTATATCCCTTGATGCACCGTAAAAAATTATTAAATATATAAGTATGTTAAATCTTTATATTCGTGTGTGTATTATATATATAAGAGAGGAACAACTTTTGAACAATAAACTTCAAATAAAAAAAGTTACAGATATTTGATATCTAAAGACCACACAGCAGACTTCCACATGAAAAAATTGACCGTATGATAAATTGACCGTGCTTGGGAAGGAGTTGGTGGGGGAAAAATATAAATTGGCCATGCTCGGGGAGGAGTTGGTGGAATAAAAGAAAAAAGATCTCCTCGTGGTGTGTTTGAATGGTGCACCAGTACAGATCCATGGTTGAATTTATCTTTTTCAAATGTCGAGTCATTCTGTAATTTGTTGACTTCATTTATTTTCAAAATAGTTAGAGAGTTACATTAGAAAATAATGAGAAAGTTTAACTTCATAAACCACAACTGTAAGATGGGGTTTAATTGATGAAATGAGTTCCATGTAAGCAGAATTTATTTGCAAGATGAGTATTTGAAATCAATTAAGATAAAAAAAGAGTATTGAGAACAATTAAAAGTATCTTATAATTCACAAAGTCAAACTTTTATATTTACGTTTGGATGGAGTAGTTAAAATATTTAAAGATTTTTTAAAAAAATAAATTTATGCAATTTAAACTCTTTCAATTGGAGTAGAGAATATACATAGCTAATTTTTCTTTTAGTTTTTCTATAGCATTAAAAAAAAAAAAAAACCCTCTTTCAATGATACAATATCTTAACTACAAAGGGTTGATTAGTGCTAATTCCCCTAAGATGAGGGACAAACTTAAATCTTAAGAAGGTAATTCTTGGGAGAAGATTGCATAATATTTAACATCTGTAATTGAATGACAATCACTTTTACGAGTAGTTTAAAATAGTCAAATTCATAAGAATACTTTGGGATCCCACCAAAGATATCATATGATATCGTATTAAATTTATTACAAAATAATACAAGAACTCTCACTTTAGGACTCATCCAAACAACACCAAAAAGAATTACCAAACTCCATTCTTTTCAATCAATTAAATTTCCAACTATTCATGTTTAGATAATCAATAATCAATGGAATGGAATAGAACATAAAGGAATGATATGAAGTGGAATGGAATAGAGATTCTCCTCTATTGCTTGAATATCTAAGGATGAAATGGAATAAAGTTGCCACGCTATTATTTGAAAATTAGTGTGGAAAAGAATGGAATGAAGTCAAATCCTAGAAAAGACAATTATTGGGAGAGTCTCTTAATCGCGATAGTATTCGGAGATAGAAATACTTTATAGACAAAAAAAAAAAAATAATGGAATGAAGAGGATTTTATATAAGAGAAGAAAGATAAGAGATTTCATCCTATTCCCCCATCCAATTTTTTTTTTTTTTTTTCGGGGAGAGGGAATAAGAAATTAGAATGGAAAGAGGCAGAGTTTATTCTATTCATTCCTTTCCTTTGACATTTTTTTTAATATCCAAACAATAAAACTTTTAATTATCTCATTCCCTTCCATTTTATTCTAACTGTTTTCGCCAATCCAAACATAATCTAAGAAACCACAATTCACTAACACAACACCTTCCTCTGGCTTCATCACATTGGCAAGGAAAGCATCAATCCGTTGAACACAAAAATCTCATAATCATTTTTCTTTTCCATTCTTATTATCTTTGAGATGACCAACTTAGATGAGATTAATCAAATCACTAAACTCTTATGTCTCTAATAATAATGTCACCCAATTTTGTCGATCATGAGAATGTGATACATTCCTTTTTTGGAGTCTGAATTAGAATTTTATTGACATAAAAAATACAAAGGATGCAAAAAAATTTAAAATATCCACTCAATTATTTCAAATTTCTATTTGTTTGATTAAAAAAAAAACTTCAAAAAAAAAGGAGACAAAAAATTTTAAAAATTATCTGTTATCATTTCAGATATTAGTTATTTCAATTAAACTATGAGTTCAAAAAATACAAGAGATAAAAGATTTTTAAAATCCGCTCAAATAACTCTCATTTCTAATTTTTTATTTTAGTTAAAAAATGACCACAAAAAAATTATTTTATTTTCAAAATTCTGTAATATAATATTCAAAACAAGACATTGGGGATTAATTATTTTAATTTCTCTATAAATGCATTACCTCTTTAAAATTTCTTACTAAAAATGATTATAGAAATTATTTTTTCATTAATTATTTTATGAGATTAATTTTTATATATTGTGTCACATAAAAAAAATTTATATATTATAAATATAGAAGAATTTTATATTATCACTCAATTATATGTTATAGAGACTTTTAAGAAAATATACATAAAAGTTAAATATTTTTTTTAATATAATAATATATAATTAAATATCTTTATTATTATGTAAATTACTTTCACATTGATAGTATATCAAAATTAAATTCTTATGTTAACAAATATATGTATTAAACAATATTTTAAAATATTTATAGAAAAGGAACCAGGAAAACTCCTACATTCAATCCGTTCAACCGTTCCTCTTAAAATATGAGAAAGGAGAGTGAATGTCAAGCGAGGCACCGCAGTCGAATGCGGCACCGTTTCGCAATTTAGGCGAAGAAAAAGGCTATAAATTATAAAATTTTGGGCACATCCATCACATAATGGTATGGGGGGAACGCCCCAAAGACCAATGGGAAGAGTCCAAAACGAGTGGGGCCCACACCACTCATTAAAAAAATAATTAATTTATTGTCAGCGATTAATGATTTCAAGGTTCTGTGGGGTTTTGGCGGTTAGGGTTTAGTTTCGGTATTTATAAAAGGGAGAGAAAGTAAAAACCCCAAAAAACCCAAAGAAACCTTAAAAAACATTTTTTCTTAAAAAAAAAAAAAAAAAGAAAGAGAAGAGGATTCGTTTTCTCCAAACGTTATTTTGTAGCAGCGGCTGCAGCAACAAACTGGGGTTTCATCGTTTCGTTTAGTGGCACAGTGTCGGCCACTCTCTCTCTCTCTCTCCTTCGCGCTTCAACGTTTCGTTGATGCACCGATTGGTAAGGTTCTCATCTTCATTTTCTTTTCTATTTTATTATTATTATTTTTTTTGGATTGACGTTCGGTGATTTTTGCTTGTTAGGTTCTATTGTTGTGATGGTTCCTAATTGGTGTTTGAATTGGGGGGTTTGGGGTGTTCCGATGCCGTGAACTCGTTGCATTGTGTTTGAATCTGACATTTTTTTGATTTTTTTTTGAGGGGTTTATTGTGGATTTTGCGTTATGAGATTTGATGCTGATGCCAATGTGTTTCGGTGTGACAATTTTTTTTTACCTTAGGAGTTAGGGTTAGGTTTCGCTGACCTGTTTACTGTTTGATTTAGTTGTTGGGGAAGCTGGGAGACTGTGTTAGAGTGATAGATCTTGATTTTAGGGTTTGTTTACCTGTTTTTGAGTTGTGGGTGTCTAATGTAACAGTTAGAGAAGCTGTTTGGGGCACTCTTGTGTGCCAAGAAACCTGGTGTTCTTCCTTAGTGTGATTTGTTCTTGAGTGGAGTGTTCTGGTGGTGTTACTTAAGGTATGGGCTACTGGGTAGGCTTTGCTTTCCCAGTTTCTTTGTCGTAAGGTTTGCAAGCTTGATTTGTAATGGTAGTGAAAGCCAGTTCACATTGTTGGAGCGGGGAGCAGATATTGTCATGTTTAAATACTCGCGGTTGATCAGGTTCCTTTTTAGTTGCTCATTGTTGGTCATGTTTCCATTGATCAGATTCCCTTTTAATTGCTCACTGTTGATCGTGTTTGATGTTTGTCAGGTTTCCTTTTAAATGCATTGATCTTGCATTAATTTTTATGGATGGTTCAGATCATTGCACATGGCCTTTCATGTTAAATGGGGACATGAGACGATCTGTTCCCATTGCAGATTTAGTGGTTCTTTCTTGTAAAGAATCTTGAGGCTAAACTGTGGTAATTTCTGTGGCCATTTTCGTCTAGGCTATTAATTTTACTAAAATGACCATCGTGGTGCAAATTTTATGGGGAACAACATGTGCAATCATGCTGATGACTACTTTGGCAGTATTTTAGTGTTCCATGTCTCAGGAACATGTGATTAAGAGTTTAGGCAACATAGCAAGTTGGTGAGCATGTAATTGTGTTTATTATGGATGAAATTTTGGTTGTTCAATGCTCTCTCTCTTATGCATGCACACAGAGACTAATACTGACACTTGCACTTAAGATTAGGGATTTCAATGGGGAGGCCCTTTGGAACAACACATTTTCAACCCCTTCTGAATCTATCCCTAAATTGTAGTATAATCGTGTAACTCCTTTTCCATTCTCACTAAACAGTTTCTCAGATTCTAATTTTGGAATTTCAGTTAATTTTGTTGGATATAATATGAAACAGTTGAGTTTGTCTCCCAATGTATTACTCACCAAGCTTTTTAGGATATTGTTAATTGTCGATATGTTCCTGTGCAACTTTACAGAACTCAAGATCCATATGTGTTCCTGCAGTGTACAGAATTTGTGGAGGACCTAACAGAGCACTTGAGATAGTTTAACCGATAGCTGTTGAGATGGAACAGTGGGGTGTTCGCCATCGAGTGACGTTTATTGGTCAGTATGAGGATGAGGGATATGAAAGTCAACTTGCTATTATTCCTAAGGAAGAAGAATCTAATGATGAAGAAGAAGAAGAAAAAAATGTCAAGACTGAACCTGTCTTTTTGCCGGAAACTAAGAAAAGGAAGCAAATTAGTCTTAGTCAGCTTAGAGAGGTGAAAGAGGAGTCCTGTGGGAGGCAAAGTAGTCGCAACCTTAAGACAAAGAAGCATGAAAGTAGGGATAGATGGTCAGCTGAGAGGTAAGAAGATATGATAATATTTCTGTTGTTATGTTCTTTTTAATAACATATACTAAATTGATTCAGTCATGTGATTTAGGTATAAGTTGGCTGAGATAAGCATGTGGGAGGTTTTAAAGGCTGAAGGTGCAACTTTTGAAAACCCAATAACCCGACCTGCATTAAGAATGGCAGCTCGTAAACACATTGGTGATACTGGACTTTTAGACCACTTACTGAAGCACATAGATGGTAAAGTTGCACCTGGAGGGACTGAGCGTTTCCGAAGATGGTTCAACACCAAAGGAATCATGGAGTATTGGTTGGAGAGTGCTGATTTAGACAAAGTCCGCCAGCAGGCAGGGGTGCAGGATCCTTACTGGATACCACCGTTGGCCATTGTGGCAGGCAGTGCCTCCTCTCAGAATACTGATTCTTCTGATGAATTGAAACTCCTTAAAATAGAAATGGCCCAAATGAAGAAGTATAAAACTTGGAAACTGAATTTAAAAGGTTATTTTGTATGGTTGCTATTATATTTTCTTTAATAATTTTATTTGCATAGCAGAGATATGCAGGTGCTCATTGCCAAGCAGCAACAGAAAAGTGAAATTAGTCTGATGGAGGTAAATGTTGAATAATTTAATAATTCAATGTTTAGCTGTCTCTTATATCACTTCATGTTGTTCTGATTGAGCTTCATTGTCAGGAGTCTCAGAAGGAACATTTGAAGTGGAAAGCTGCGATTGATCATCGCCTAACTGAAATCATGGCTTCTATGAAGGATATGCAGGTAACTAAGTAGTATATTGCCGTGCCCTTTTCATCCATTAAGATTTAATGGGATCATGTAATGTTGAATGTGTTCCATTTTGGTTAGTTTGTCCACCCATGTGAATTCTGGCTTACTGTAGTTTTATATATTGACAGGGGAAGTATGGTGAATTTGCAATTTGGAAAACTAAAGTTGAGCAACAGCTTGCAGAACTAACAAGTAAATTGACTGACCTCAAATCATCAAGGGAATGCCTAACTCTTAGTCCTCCATCAGAAAGGTGGAAAGATTGGATAGAAAGCACCAACCTAGACCATATTCCAGATGATGAATTGGCAACTTGGATTGGGAGTTCCGAGCTGCTTAATGTTCCGCAGGAGGTTGCACTTGAAGATCCCAACTCATCCTTACCAACTCAGCTACTTAATGAAGAACTGACTAATAAGAAGAGGTAATACGGATGAAGTCAAATTATTTAAATTTAAACCCAGTCCTCCCCCACTCCCACCTCGCCCTCCTTTTAGGGTTGAAAAAAGAACCAAGCAAAGAAGCGTTAGCTTTTTTTTTTTTTTAAAGTATTCCTCATTTTTTTTTACCCTCAAAATAGTAGTGATTTGCTGGAGTTGGTGCCCGTGAAACAAGAAGATCAACCTAATGTGACCCCTGACTCTTCTACAACTGTTAATTCGAAGTCAGACCATGACAACTCATTTATGGCGTTTCAGGTGACATTGATAGTGTGCAAATGCTGCCATAATACTTTTAAATTTCTTTTTTTTTTTTTTTTTTTTTTTTCCAGCAGCATGTTTTCAATATCTATATTCTTTCACCTCAGGAGATGTTCATGGATATATACAAATGGAGAGAAAAAATTGAGCAGCAGCTGATGGAGGTATCAAATACTGTATATGGTATGCTGGCAATGAAGTAGACATCATTTCGAAGCCTAGGATAGGATTATAACCACCCGTCCATATGTTTTTCTTTGTTACTGTTAAAACTGGTAGAGTTTAGATATTGTACAGCATTAACAATCTGATCCTGAAAATCTTTGCCAACCTCCAAAGTTCATAGAAGAGGTTCTGAGTCACTTGTTTATTGAGCTGCAAGTTGTTGATATATTTGTTTGGCATTTTGCAGTAGAGTCAGTTATGATTCTAGGTAGGTCTCCCTGTGGGGCTGCTATTTTAATGTGCTGTTTTCTTTGATTATGCGAGTTCCTTTAGTTTAGGTAGGCTTTACCCGTATTTAACGAATTAGCTACAGCAATGTTTTCAAAACTTTGTACTTAAACTCTCTGGGGGACAAGTTGCCATATTTATATATACAGTTTCTACAGTATCGTTTAGCATATCTTGCGGATCTTGTCATTGTGAATTTCACACCGTATAGTCGTTCTTGTGCCCCTCACTCTTTCCTTAGCCCTTAGGGGTGTTAATTCTTATATTCGGCTTTTGCCTTGCCATTAGGTGATATTTAATTTGTTTACTGTTTTTATTTTGGTTAATATGTTTCATTTTGTTTCCTGATTCTAATGTTTTATCAAAAGAAAGAATGATGGAAATAATTTTGTTTTTAGCATGTAAAAATAAGAAATAAAATAAAAATAAATGAATTTTTTGTAATTATTGGTGCAAATAGATCAATTAAAATTGAAAATAAAAAACATACATAACTAGAATTTTTCTGCCAGAAATTTCTTTATGAAGAGATGACATTGTTATTAACTTAAAGGCAAATTCAGTAATTTTATTCCTTTGATTGTTCTTATTAATTGTGTTTGTATTGAATCAAGGTCTTGATGGGATTGCTTAGCATGATGTTCGAAGGACCAGTTTTTCCCCTATAATAATTAGACTTGTACTTTATTTTTTTTGAAAAATAGCTCAATAAAACTCTTGCAGAGCTTTCAAATCATCAAATTGGCATAATTCTAGTTCCATTTTGATCCCCTTTTTAAATAAAATTTTCTGTATTGATACCGTATTCATCTATTTAAAATTATCATTTGTAAAAATCCAGGAAAGATGCAATGACTAGAAGTATAATTGCGCTGAGAACATCTCTCGTGTCTTTTAACTTATTTTAATTTGGCAAAATTATAGATTCAGTATACCGAATAATACAAATTTTATTATAATAATTAAATTATAATCGAATAATAAAAAGTATTATCAAGCGAAAAAATAAAAAAAACGTAAAATGATATGAATAAGTAATTGTGTAGCACTATCAGACTACAAAATATGCTTTACGCATCTTCACATGACAAAAATTAGCGCTTTTATTAATGTTAAATATACAACATACACGATACGATACAAAAGCACACACTTACTTGTTCCAGTCAGATAATAGTGAGGATTCTTGTAAATTAAGGGATTAATTATTTTTGCATTTATAATTTTTATTGTACGTGAAAATAAATTAATGGTAATTAATTTCATACTTTCTCATTTTAAAAAGGTATTCATTTTAGAGAATCTAAATCACTTAATATATGCCTCTGCAAATTCAGTGGGATGAGCTCCAATTCGGTGACACCAACTACTCTTAATATATGTCTTGAGCTTAACTAACCTTCCAAACTTTTGTGAAATCAACACTCCACTTCTAAAGTTTAACTATGATTACTATGTAGATTTAATTTTGATATATTATTAGTATAAAAGTATTTTATATAGATATTTAATTATATATTATTATATCAATCAAAATGTGAACTTCACACTGATTATTTCAAAATTCTCATATATAGTAGTATGTGATTATATATTACCTTAATAGTAATCAAAATTAACCTATACTTCTATAATAAATTATTTTTTGATATATTTTATTTAATAATTTAAAATGAGATTAATTTTAATGCACTGTTTATTGTAAAAGAGTTTTACACTATCATCTAATTAGATACTTCTATTTATAAAATTTTTAAAATAATAGATAATTGAATTAAACACTTTTACTGATGTGGCAATACATAATTAGATATTGGTGTAAAAAATTTTTACACTAACTATGTATTAAAATTAAATTCATTGGATATAAAAATATACATTGTCACAATATTTTTATAAAAATATTTTAAGTACTAAAAATGGAAAATAAAATATAAAATATATAACAAGATAGAGATGATAAATGGGGCCAACTTATCCATTCCACTTTAGCTCGTCATAAGTTAGCTTTAAAATAGGATAGAGCGAGTTGATCTATTTTGAAAAATGAGTTGAAGTTGTCTTTTATAGTTGATTGGCTTGCCAATTCACTTAAAAATTAATAAAAAAATTCAGAACAAAAAATAAGTTGACATGTTAATATCTATCTAAAAATAAGAAATATAGTGGGTTAAAACTCAAGATAATCCACTAATCCGCTTAATTTAATTTAAAAATAACTTTAAAACATGATATCCCCAATAAAAATTAAAAAAAAAAAAATTCAAAACTGAAAATAAGTGGCCTAACATGCCAAGCTGTCCCGACCACCATAACCCGCAGGTTATTCGGGATGGATCAGATGGGTTGAGATATGCAACGCAAGCACGGGTTAGATCCATTTTGCAAGACGATTCGTCTTTTACTTCAATTCTTTCTAAGTTTTTTTTTTTTTCAGAGTTCAATCTGTATGCGATGACACTGTCAATCAATCCCCCGTTATAATGGATAGTTATTTGTATAAGTTGACACTTTTTATAATTTCTAATGATTAACAGTGTAAACAATTTTACACGGTCAACTAATAGAAATACTGAAAAAATGAGAAATTATAGTGAACCCCTCATTAGATAACTATTTGTATGAGTTGGCACTTTCTACTATTTCTATTGATTGATAATATAAAATTATCAATTTATTTAAATTAAATTTATTTTTTTTAAAAAGTTAATTTTAACACATTATCAACATAAAAATATTATATATATATATATATATTTAATTATATATTATTATAATATTTAACTTAATTATTTATTATAAATATATAATTAAATAAAAACATATATATTTTAATTTTGATAATAATATTTAATTGAGAGATAACAATAAGATAAAATTTTATATATATATATATATGATTTAATTTAAATGTATTGTAAGTGTAAAATTTTTTTACACAGATATCCAATCATATATTGCTATATTAGTAAAAATCTTTGACATAACCATCCACTACTTGAATGATCATGTAAATGAAATGTTTTGATTGGATAATAGTATAATAAGATTTTACACTATCAGTATATTCCAATTAAACTCATATATATATATATATATATATATATATATATATATATATATATATATATATATATATATATATATCTCACTAAATCTTCTTAATGAGAAAAACAAGATTTTTGTAGCAGTGCTGTATCTGTTACAGCGGCTACAACACTAGCGGGGATTTCCTCGTTTTGTTTCGTTTCATCGCACGTTGTCGGCCTCTCCCTCTATCTCTATCTCTATCTCGCTGTCCTTTTCTTTCTCTCTCTTCTATTCTTCGCGCTTCAGCGCTTCGTTGATGCACCGATTGGTAGGGTTCTCAATCTCATCTTCATTTGCTTTTCCTTTTGCTTGGATTCACGTTTTGGTGCTTCTGTTTGTTAAGTTTTTCGTTGCGGTGATTCCTAATTGGTGTGTGAATTGGGGATTTTAGTGCCGTGTACTTGTTGCATTGTTTGTGAATCGGATACATTTTTCGATTTTTTTTTTTTTTTTTTTTTTGTGGCTTTTGTGGATTTTGCGTTCTGGGATTTGCTTCTGGTGAATGTATTTCGGTGAGATTACTTTTTTTTTTAATTTATTTAGCTGAGAAATTAGGAATTAGGGTTTAGGGTTTTGCTGACCCGTTTACTGCTTGATTTGGTTGTTGGGGATGTTGGGAGACTGTGGTAGAGTGAGAGATCTTGATTTTAACGCGGTAAGCATAATGCTTCTACCCTGATTTTGGATTCATAACATGGAATATTTGATTAAATTAACCTTTGTCAACCATTGTATTAGTATTATTCACCAAACTTTTAGGTTTCTGTTAATTGTTAATATGTTCCTAATGCTGCTTTACTGAACTAAAGATCCATATGAGCTTCTGCAGTGTATTGAGTTTGCGAGGGTCCAGCGGAGCACTTGAGATAGCTTAACTTATAGCTGTTGAGATGAAACAGTTGGGTGTTCGTCATCGAGTAAGGTTCATTGGTCAGCATAAGGATGAGGGATATGAAAACCAACCTCCTTCTCATATTCCTAAGGAAGTGGAATCAAATGATGAAGAAGAAGAAGAAAAAATCATTAAGACTAAATTTTTGCCAGAAATTAAGAAGAGGAAGCGACTTAGCCTTAGTGAGCTTAGAGAGGTGAAGGAGGAATCATGTGAGAGGCAAAGTAGTCGCAAGCTTAAGACTAAGAAACATGAAAGTAGGAATAGATGGTCAGCCGAGAGGTACGAAAGTATGGTAATATTTCTGTTGTTATGTTGTTCATTAGTAACATACATTAAGTTGATGTGGTTATGTAATTTAGGTATAAGTTGGCTGAGCAAAGCATGTGGGAGGTTTTAAAGGCCGAAGGTGCAACTTTTGAACACCCAATAACCCGACCCGCATTAAGAATGGCTGCTCGTGTACACATTAGCGATACTGGACTTTTAGACCACTTACTGAAGCACATTGATGGTAAAGTGGCACCTGGAGGGACTGACCGGTTCCGAAGATGGTTCAACACCAACGGAATCATGGAGTATTGGTTGGAGAGTGCTGACCTGGACAAGGTCCGCCAAGAGGCAGGGGTGCAGGACTCTTACTGGATACCACCATCTACATTTTGTGCAGGCAGTGCCTCCTCTCAGAGTACTGATTCATCTGATGAACTGAAACAGCTTAAAATAGAAATGGCCCAAATGAAGAAGTATAGAACCTGGAAACTGAATTTCAAAAATAATTTTGTATGGTTGCTATTATATTTTCTTTAATGATTTTATTTGCATAGCAGATATATGCAGGAGCTCATTGCTAAGCAGCAACAGAAAAGTGAAATTAGTCTGACAGAGGTAAATGTTGAATAATTTATTAGTTCAATGTTTTGCTGTCTCTTAAAGCACTTCATGATGTTATGTGTTGAGCTTCATTGTCAGGAGACTCTCAAGGAATTTGTGAAATGGAAAGCTGCGATTGATCATCGCCTAACTGAAATCATGGCTTCTGTGAAGGATGTGCAGGTAACTAAGTAGTATATTGCCACCACTTTTTAGTCCATTAATGTTTAATGAGATTCATGTTAGGTTGAATGTGTTCGGTTTGTTTGTCTGCATATGTGATTTCTGGCTCAGTGTTGTGTTTTATATATTTACAGGGCAAGTATGGTGAATTTACAATTTGGAAAACTAAAGTTGAGCAACAGCTTGCAGAAATAACAAATAAATTGAGTGATCCCAAAGCATCAAGGGAATGCCCAACTCTTAGTCCTCCTTCAGAAAGGTGGAAAGATTGGATAGAAAGCACCAACCTGGACAATACTCCGGAAGATGAATTTGCAACTTGGATTGGGAGTTCTGAGCTGCTTAATGTTCCGCAGGAGGTTGTACTTGAAGATCCCAACTCATCCCTACCAACTCAGCTACTTAACGAGGAACTGACTAACAAGAAGAGGTAATACGTATGAAGTCAAATTCTTTAAATTTAAACCCAGTCCTCGCCCACCCTCACCTTCCCTCTTTTGGTGGGGAAAAAGATCCAACAAAAAAAGTGTTACTTACATTTGTTCTAGTAGTCCTCATTTTTTCCCCTCCTCAAAATAGTAGTGATTTGCTGGAGTTGGTGCCCACGAGACAAGATCAACCTAATGTGACCCCCGACTCTTCTACAACTGTTAATTCGAAGTCAGACCTTGACAACTCATTGATAGTGTTTCAGGTGATGTTGACAGTGTGTACATGCCACTTGTATAATATTTTTTGAATTTATATGTTTTTAGCGGAATATTTTCATTTTTTATAATCTTTTCTCACAGGAGATGTTCATGGACATGTATAAATGGAAAGAAAGAATAGAGCAGCAGCTGATGGAGGTATCAAATACTGTATATGGTATGCTGGCAATGAAGTAGACATCATTTCGAAGTATGAAGCCTAGGATAGGATTCTAACCACCCGTATGTTCATATGTTTTTCTTTATTACTCTTAAAATTGTTAGAGTTTAGATATTGTACAGCCTTAACAATCTGATCCTGAAAATCTTTGCCAACCACTAAAGTTCAAAGAAGAGGTTCTGACTCTCTCACCCGCTTATTGGGCTGCAAATTGTTGACATATTTGATTGGCCTTTTACAGTAAAATCGGTTATGATTTAATGTAGTTCTCCAGTGGGGCTGTTATTTTAATTGGCTGTTTTCTCATCTTAGTTAAGATTATGCGAGTTCCTTTGGTTAAGATAGGCTTAACTTGTACTTAACCTATTTGGGGACCAAACTGCTGTATTTAGGTATAGAATTAATTATTTTCAATTACGTTTCTTATGCCCTCATTCCATCTGATGGGTGTGAATTCTTGCTGTTTATTTGGCATTTTGCCTTGCCATCGGACAACATATAGGTGGTACTTATTAAATCTGAAGGCGGTTCTGTCTATCTGGTGATTGTGTGGTTAAAACATATAGAACTAAATTATTAATTGGTATTTTTAAATTTGTTTTTATTTTGAGTTACCGAACATATTTAAATCTGGTGTGCTTGCATTTTACAGATTATTGTAAGAGAATTGAGAGAAGAATTAAATGGAAAGCTAGCGATGTGGAGACATGCAAGTTTAGTAAAAGTTACAAATTCTAACTTAGAGGCTGTGGTGGTCTATGTCAAGTTTGGGACTAAATTGGTCCCTGAATCTTGACCATTAAATCTAAAATCTATAGTTAAGATTAAATCTTTTTATTGTGAAAAAATAATTCAATAATAACTTATATTTATATTTTAATATTTAGTGAAACATAAAATATCAATTCTACCATTTTAGTTTTATAACCTTTCTACTCATTCTACTCCATCGCCTACCTTGACTCTATGCTGTACTGCGTCTTCATCAACGTCAACGTTGGCCACAAGGTCACTACAGGTGGATGAGGTCCATGACATCTTGTGAACCTCCTCGATGTTTTGCTTCTACAACCTTAGCCTTGAGAAGCTCTCCTCCTGGAACTCCCACCGATAGTTGTTGTATACGTGCGAGCACTCCTTCCCAACCCATCGGCCACCATGCGCCGCATAATCTCACACAGGTCGTTGATTGTCCCTGTCGGGAGTGCATCAATCACAATGTCGTAGTTCGTCATCGGCAACGCCAGTGGAATCTACTCCTCTTTGTCGCTGCCAGTGTTAACGACTTCTTCCTCCTAGTTCTCTTCCTCTTTCAAGTCCAACAATGCGTTCTCCACCAACTCGATCTCGCACTTTGTTAGCTCCGTCCACCCAATTTGAGGCAGACTTTAAGCGCTGCCATCCTCAATGTCGTTGACAATCTCATCGCCGCTGCCGTCGAGTGATCCCACTTATTTATAGATAAAAGCACTAGATACGTGCCTCGCATGCGCTAAGGACATGCTCTAGCATGCCATGTTTCCGCCTCAAGGACGAGTTCTGGTCACTTATGGAGCACGCCATGTTGTGGTGGTTGTGCACGGGTCAAAGGAAGAGAGAGAGAGAGAGAGAGAGAGAGAGAGGGGGGAAAGAGAGCAAGAAAAGAAATAAAATAGGAAGGACAAAAAAATAATTCTACTTTATTTTGTTCATTATAATATTAATTGGACCAATTTGATCTCAAACTTAACAAGGACCACCACAGTCTTTGCCGTACTATATTATACCACCATGGGAAAACAGAAGATGAAAACCTGATAGGATCTGGGCCAATGGGCCAATCATAATTGGGCCATGTAATTAGCAATGAGAAGGAAAGAGAGTGCTATCGCGTGTGCGCAATAGAATTGGGAGGGGTGCAGGACGTAGATAAGAAGAGAGAGGAGGGACAGTCAAGAGAAATGCGTAGAAGAAATTAGGAGAGTTGAGTGTCTCTCAAACACCCCGTAGTCTTGTATCTTCTCTGTCCTTGGGTCACACTGATCCAGAGCACCATTGAATAAACAGTGTTTTCTACTTCTATTTCTCTATTTGTTTGTTCATATGTTAGAACTGGTATGCTTAACCGTAGTTCTGATACCAGTTGTTCAAATGTTAGAATCCACGGAAGGAGCTACAAGTACCACTTGGAAGCATCATAGGCACATCTTTAGTGTTTATCGCCTATAAATTACTCCTTCCATTCTTTTTACTTTCTCTCTCGTGACAATAAACTATTTATGGTGAGTTTCAGTTTCACCTTTCACAATATTCTAAACATAGTTTTAGTTCCAATGCATATGACTAAAGTAATAGATAAAATGGATAAGGAATATATTTTTAATTAAATAATAAGAAGTACAATGCGAATACATGATCATGTAACATTGTCACTACAAAATATGCATTTTGCTCTCAACAAAAAATTAGCGCTTTCCTTATGTTAAATATAAAACATACACGATACGATACATAAGCAAACCCTAATTACTTTCAGTCATATATTCAATATCGCCACACTCCGGATTCTGAAAGCAAGCTTTAGACGTCCTCTGTTAATGGAAATCAGGAAGCCACATTCCTAATATATGCCTCTGCAAGTTCAGTAGGATGAGCTCCAGATGACAGCAGGTCAAACCTTTTTAAGTTAGAAAAAACTAATCGAATGATACTTCCAAAAAAGATTTTAGGTGGGCATTGAATTCGATTGGAGTTTGATTTTCACTTCTTCATAGCAAGCCTGAAGATCCTTGAACTCTTCTGCATCAGAGAAGCTCTGACCCTGAGAATACAAGTAATAAATTAGAAAAACTTTACAGGATGGGCAAGACAAGCAGTTAGAGCAGATTTCTGTGTAGCACAAAAACAGCTTCGGAGGACACATTCAAAATTTGTGTGTAAATTTCCTTTTTCAAATTTTAAATGGTCTTGTTTAATGTTTTTGTTTGTTTTGCCAGGTTAAGAGTGAAAAAATTAATCTTTAGACTAAACATATACAGATAAGTGTCATTAGTGTGTCATACAAAGATCCAGCGACATGTCCAACATATGGATACAGCACCAAAACGGTGTATTCATGCTTTATAAGTAGAACGCAATCTTTCTTGATTTCCTTATCCCTCAAACATCAGAAACTTTAGAAAAAGTATCTTGCCTGTTTGATGATGTTCTTCAGGTGCATCTCAGCCGCAAATAATTCTTTACTTCTGCCAGTAGATGAGGCAATTTCCATGTACACCTTGCAAAGTTCCAAGGATGCTTTTGCAAACTTTTTGAAGCGATCTCGATCTTTCCAAGTATCGGATCCCTGAAAGAATACATAATGCAATGATCAAATTGAAAATCATTGTGATGAATTGGCTATTAACAACTATTGTTAAGCCAACAAATGCAGCAGATTTCAGTGACCTAGAAATAAGTTAATTGACAATCAACGGACAAAATAACTGTATGTATTGCTTATTTTGCAAATCTGTATGGTTGTAGCAATGTATGTACACATATTCTTGGATATCGGACATAGGGTCATAGCTCTTATTCTTGTTGTGCATCAACATATAACCATTTCATATTTTTAAAATAAAATTATGTAATTTTTGAAATAAAATATCTAAGATGAACTGGACCTTATGAGACATACCTGGAGCGATCTAACTTGCTTTAAAAGGGCTTCAGAACACATCATGAGATCTCCGTTCATTCTATGCCATTTAGCATATAAGCCCCAGATATCAGGTCCACATCCACTCCCACTTTTCACTATCTGTATCAGAATATTGAATGTTAAACTTAGCATTAGTATGTGCTATATATCTTCTGCATAACCTTTTAAACCTGCATAGCAAACACTATCGAGTTGCACTGCCACAGGCAGTTTGATGGAGTTCAATGCTATTTGCAATTAAGCAGAGAATCCACTCTCGTTCGACAGAGTTGAAAGTTATTTACAATTAAGCAGAGAATCCACTTTGGCCATGCTACCCTGGGGGTTGGGGGGAATGGGGATTGTTCACTCACTTCATTGAGTAAAAGGAATCTACACAAACAGAATCTTGATAGAACTGTGTACCTGCTGTAAAACTTTTCCAAGTAACGACATTAATTGCTCAGTTTCACGTGATCTTCCAACAACAGATGCTCCAGATCCTTGCTCTTGAAGCTCTGATCCAGAACCAACCATGCAGAGTTGATCTGTATTATGTGTATTATCAGCTGCTACAGAAGACAGAGAATCACTTATTGACAGCTGCTTTTCCACCTCCCTTGTGATCCTTTCTAATAATTCTATATCTACTCTTTTATTATTGGTCATTTCCAAAACCATCTGTGCACCTTCCAGAGCCTAAAAGAATTTATCAAACTTGATGAGCAACAAAGAATCAACAAAAGTGATGCCTTTACTAAAGACTTACTGTTATTAGTAGTAGTGTAATACACCCATATTGCATTTCATGTTGTGTTAAAATTTCAAAAATAACTTCTCAACCGAAATTTGATTTGTTTATTCATCATATATCAATGCCAACATTAGTTTTGTATATTACAATTATGCTGAAAAATTTAGAACTGAAACTTTAGTATTATATATTTAGGTTTTAATATATTTTCATTTCATGAGCTGAGTGTGTATTAAAGGAATGTATTTCCATTTAAGAAACTGAAAAAACAAAGCTTCTGTAAGTTCAATTAGTGACCTCCCATATACTGAATGTTTTCATCACTTTTCACTTTAATTCAGTTTTGCTAGGTATTAGAAAGACACCACAGTTGAGTCTCCAAACAGGCGCTAGGTTCATTCTGCAATACAGAGATAATTTAAGTTGTAGATAGAAAATATTAACTAATACATACCGCACATCACTCAAGTTTTATACCATTAAAAACTGTCCCGCACAGTATCATTACATACAGAAATATAAGATAATCAACAAAGACCAATTCAGAATTAAAACTAGAATTTATTCAACAAACTAATTCCCACAAAGCAGTAATTTATTGAGTAATCGTCCAATGGAGTGTAAAGAAACATTAAGGATGATGGCATACCAGACATACAGAATTCAACCAGAGAATGAAACTGCAGACAAAAACCATTTCTCATCCTTCATATTACTTCACGTTACATAGAAGACCATATGTATTGGAAACTAATACTAGTTTTGATCAACAAAAGAAGAAGGGAAAACAGCAGATACCTGACTGATATTGCCAACATCAACAGCAACATGGCTGTAGTTCTCCCAGAGTTGCCAGCTGTTCCTTCTGTCACCAAATGTCATTATGTTACTATACATGATAAATTTGCAAAGATTTTGAACCAATAGACATGCTGTATATGTGCATCTAAGTATGCTAGCATATTCCAGCATTTATAGAACAGTTTAATAAAGGAGATAAATACGAAACTTGAACTTCAAGGCTTCTTTAAATGCAATGAAGGCCTCCTTGCTCTTTTTCTTGATCATATGCCTGCATGGTAGGTTAAATGCATAATAAGTAGAAGCTAGAAGCAAAAAATCAATAACTTGTAATGAATTTTTTCGTGTTAATGACTGGGTATAATGAGTTCTATTTATTGAGTTCACAATTGATATATCAAGGTAAAAAATACGATTTGCAAAATGAATTAGAATGTCAAACTATGAGTGAAAACAATTTAGGGAGATGACTTTCTCCATATTAGATAGCTCAAAGTCTGATGAAATCAAAGAAGGAAGGATACTTTTTCATATATCTCATGATTTGCAAGAAAAAGCAGTTAATACAATGAAACAAACTAAGGATTTGTTTGGTTTTAGAATATATTTTCTGTTTTCATTTCCAATTTTCAACGTTAGTTCCAAGAATGCCACTGTTTTCTGTTTCCAAGATTTTGTAAAGGAAATACTGAAAAAATGTTTTTACTGGTTCCTTCATAAAATCCTTTTATCAGGAAACATAATGAAAACAGGTAAACATTTTTGTAATTAATAATAGAAACACAAAATGTTTTCCTATTTTCAGTTTTAATTACAAAAATATCACCTTATTTTCAATCAGTTTCCTGCTTCCATTTCGTGTTCTTATTATTTATTCCACAAAATCCTAAAGACATGAGACATACCGAACACAAGGTGGCATCTTTGTAATTAAAACCAAAAACAATAAATAAAAATAAACACCAAACAGGCCCTTATGTTTTCACTTTTTAATTAATTTTACAAAATATTTTCACAAAATGTTTTCAATAAAATTTAACCAAACACATTTTTATCCTGTTTTCAGTGAATGAAACTAGAAAGCAGTCAAACTAAACACCCTTAAGCTGTTTTCTACTTTTAAATATGAGAAGAAAGCTAGAACTTCATACAAGCAAGCAATGTTATTCCAAGCTTCCCCATTTTCAGGATCAAGTTGAACAGCACGGGTAAATGCATCAAGAGCCTTTTCAATATCCCGTGCCTGTAAAAGTTTCATGGTTAGTTTGGAGTACTTAATAAAACAAAAATGAGAAGTACAAAACAAGAACAAGTCTACATTAGCCTTTGTAAAATATCTGTATCAGTAATTTGGTGCCCATCCTGATAAACCAATCAGGTGATGCCACATATATATTTTTGCATACACAACTATACACAGCTGCGCAAGAGATAATCTGTGCACAATTGCAGAAGTGGCTTTCTGAAATTCACTACCTCCAATTAAATCTTTACCTATTAAGCACACATGCAGCTACCTGTCCAATTCACAAATGTGGGCTTAATACTAATAGATTGTTGTCACATCTCAACGACAGCAATAGCCAAAATAGCCACTATAATAATGATGGGTACTTAGACTTTCCCTAAAAGAAGAAATTGTACATTCTACTGCAATCTGATGTTGCAAATGTAAATAAATAATAAGCAAGCATAGTGGACATCACAGCATTATTTACCTTCAGTGCAGCAGCCCCAAATGCAAACCAACCATCTGGATACATAGAGTTCATTGACATTGCAGACTCCCTGAAATTAGTGAACAAAACTTACTGTACTTAACATATCAAACCAAATGAAAATGTTATGATGAAAACAACAAAAATTACAAGTATAATAATGACAAAGGTAATGATGATAGTGAAAAGCTTCAGGTTACAACACATACCACAAAATTTTAGATGTCTCATAGTCTCCTCTATTGTATGCACTGCGAGCCAGAGAACGCTGTTAATCAGAGAAAAATCAAATCTCGATTAAGAAAACAAATCTTATTTTAAAAATTTTGTAACATGGTAGAAGCAAATATGTAGAGTGCACACACACACACACATGTAAGAATATAAAAGCAGGCGCACCTTAGCTCTAGCAGACCTATTGTTTGAAACTTCCAGAGCTTTTTCATAACATGCATCATTATTGGTGATGTCACCCAGGGAGCACCTAGAAGACCATTAGCATGAGTGAAATAAATTATGCAAATAATTTTCTAGGTGCTATTTCATTTTTCACATAGGATATATTGTCTGCTAGCATGTCATCCATCATGACCAATTCATGATAGACAACCAAGTGGGAAAAATAGAATAAAAAGATGACCAAAATTATCAGCAAAGATCTTCAGGACTAACAAAAAGTCCAGGGTGTACATAATATGATACAAGTCAGTACTCCTTTAAAATTCCATTTTTTGGAATTTTCAGAAGATTATAGGTGGCAAGATCCAATACAATACTTCAGATTATTTTCATAAATAAATGGCTCAAAAAGCAGAGTATTATTTTTGTTGATATTCAAAATCAGTTGTGTGCAGTCCATCAGCAAGTAACAGCATGCACAAACTAAAACATAAATCCTTGTCTTACATCCCATCCATATTCTTAAATCAATTAGCATCAATATTTCTACGGGCAGAAAAAATAAAGAACAGCAGTCATAGGTCATAAAGTCATTACTTTATTCTTGAGAGACACATTCAACATTTCATATTCTCATCATGAAACCCTACTTTGGACATTCCTACATTGTAAAGGTTACTTTATTTAAAGTGATTTATGATTGATACCAAAAGTCTGATTTTGTGGGAATGACTTTATGTATAACAGCAATGCTTATGTTCTTCTCCCTCATCTGTTATAGAAGTTATTTAAATCCTCAAGCAATTCTGTATAAGGAAAAGTGTAAATATGTGATTTTAGAAATCAAGTGAGCCCCTTACTTTTATAAACTCAAGCTTGCAAAAGATCTCACAATCAGATGCCATGAGCCCCAAACCCCCCCCCCCAAACGCCAAAAACAGCCAAAAAAAAAAAAAAACTCTAAACTATTTCAATCTTGTGAGGCACTTTTATGGTTCAGAATGAAATTTTATTGAGAAGAAATAGCAAGTATCAGATTTTCGAAAGCAATTACAATATAATTAACAAACATGAAAATAAGATACACCAAGTAACATACCATAATCTGGGGTCATTGGGTCGTTCTGAAAGACGTTTCCTGATGAGTTCAACAGCTGTGGCTTTCTTCTCCAATAAGCTGTGTTCCAAATCAAATATCAAATTAGACCTCACTGCTAATGATAAGTGAATAATGAGAGAAAAATATTCATTTGGCTTTTTCATGTCAGGTGTCATCATACCTGTAGCAGTATATAAGATTATCCCATAGTTCTAAATCTTCAAATACCTTCACTGCCTCCCCTATCAAACCACAACGCACCAAAAGTTCACCATATTCCCTGAATTGGAAGGAAAGTAACAACAGAGATAGAGTCATCTAACTTTTGACACAAAAAAAAAAAAAAGGCATGACAAATTGAATATCTTTTTTGGGGAAGGGTCCATTATTATTTTCATGTCTAGAAGAAGAGCAAAAGTTTATACTTCCTTAATGCAGGAATACTGGGCATATAAACACCGTAACTAAAAGGAATTCTTTCAGCTACAGCTGGAGAAGATTCATAAATACGTTGCACCTGCAAAAAATTGTAGTATACATTTATCAGCTGCTGCAGTGATAAGAATCTAGACTGCAATAAAAAAATCAGGACAACTCACACGTTGCTGCTAGACTAACAAAAAAGAGATTCTTATAGGTAGAAGAAAAAAAATTCAATGTACAATATCAAATGTTAAACATAGTTCGTTGCATCTTTAGTCTCTTAAATATGCCTGTTTGTAAATAAATCTTGTATAAGTTCCAACTTAAAGTTTCTCTAATTAAATTCATTCAGTCATTAAAAAGGATTAAATGGTATGACACATGTAGTAGAATGACTGTGTTAGCAAGCCTCCAACTAGGCAGGTGCATGTTAGACTAAGAGTGAGCGCAGAGGAGTAGCACCTAATTCTGTTAATAACGGTCTCACTGACAGTTAACAGAATGCCACCTGTAAGCGAGAGGAGATGTGGAGTACAAGGAAAAGTGTGTCAAGGAAAGAGAGGGACGTTGGTTTTGGGAAGACTAGAAAGTAGAAGTTTGGGAAAGCCAAAAGACTCTCAAAAGTACCGGAGAGTGAAACTACAATATTGACTCCGTTCCTGCTCCTCTTGCAATTCCTGTATTTACCCCTCAAGTCTGTTATCAAACATTCACACTGATTCAGAACCATAGAGAATTTATCAATAAAATTGCATTTTCTTACAACAATTACTAAGGAACATTAATTGTAGCTTCAGGAAGAAAATGGCAGAGTACTGAGGATTTTGAATTCAATCTAAGTACAGAATGAATGTGATCAAATTTCAGGCAGAATAAACTGTAATAACGTGGAGTGAGAAGCTTAGTTTCATCGTTTAGTCATGAAAGATTATACCATTGCCAACCTCTAATTTGTATAACATCTCAATTAAACATGTTAACCAAAATACAACTCATACCAAGGTTTCCATCATCAGTAAAGCACGCTCCTTTGTTCGACTACGAGTTGACTCCCATCGAATACGCAAGATGTCGCAGAAACACCGTATCTTAAGCAAACAAGAAACTTATTAAACATAGATAATAGTTTACATATAATATAAATTAAGGGGAAGATCGAAAGAAGGAATAAAAGCACCTTAAGCACTGAAAAAATATCCTTCATAGTGCATAGAAAAGCCCCATTTTGAAACGATTGGTGTTTTTTTCTTGGTACAAATTGGTTTTCATTCAAGACTGAACATCTGACAATTTTAATACTTAAAAATATCTTCTAAATTGAAGGGAATATGAAAACATACTGGCACCAGAAATGAGAAACCACCACCATTCCTAAAAGAAGAAAGGTGCTGATGAAAAATTTGAGATAAGCATTAGGTCTTTGCGCACTTACAATGAAGTAAAATAATTCCTGGGAATCAAGTGCCTCGATGTAAGGAGCCATATCCCATTCTGAAACACAAATCACAAGCCACCAATTAAGTGAACTAAGCATGTGTTTGGACTAGCTTATTTTGTATTTATAATAGCTTATAATCAAAATCTTACTGAAAGAACTTTTCTAAATAATAACTTACCCAAAGAAAAAATTTTTCTCAAAATGTTAATCAAAACCAAAACTAGTTGGCTGATAGCCATTATTTCCCCCCCTTCAGGAAAATAAATATTCAATGCATTTTAGAATATAATTAGAAACATAAATAGCTCTAAAAGTAAGGGTTATCAAAGGGGAAAAGAAAAAAGAAAGGGAAATTGATATACCGCCCTGGACAAGTTGTGTCATTAATGTTTAACCTTAGCTGAACACCATATATAGGCTAGAAGACCACTTTATCCCAAAGCAGAAATTTAGAACATTAGAAAGACGATTTTTATATGCAAGCATGCAGATGCTAGACACAATATCATGGCACATGTACAAAACAAAGGCAACTTACGTTGCAATTCATCATGTCGGGAGCTCTTCTCAATTAGAAGACAATATGCCAGAATTACAGACTGTTGTGTTGCTGTCAAACTGGGAGTAGTATGAGCATCATTTTCCATTCCTTGTGACTTAGTTTTAGAGTCGTGATCATTTTCTAACAACTTTGGCGTCATAAGTATGTCAGATGCATCACCAGAGCTGGAATCACATGTTTGGATGCCAGTACCCATTAAGCGGCAGTTATCCACATAGTTTGATGAGCTTGTGTTCGTGACAAGTACCATTTGTGCCTTTGGTTCTACCTATGCCCAATAATTACATATTAAAAGGCAAGTTCAATGAAACATGCCGAGCATGCAGCTTATTATGTTTACCTGATGTACAGTGCGGAAACCGAGTACGCCAGTAACTGAAAGCTGAAGCCCAGCCGCCATTTCAGCTGACTTAAAATGTTCCCTGTTTCAATAACGTACTTCAGCATAAAAGGATAGCACAGGATAATAAAAAATAGTACCTGTTATTTCAACATTCTAATGGTATTCCCCAGGTAAACTTCAGAATGTACTTGTTTTCTAACATTATAAAAAGCATATCAATTTGAAACTTATTACATTTCTAATCCATATTTTAGACTTCAAGGTGAGTCCTTACAACTGAATAAAAAAGAGGGAGGGGGATCTCAATCATATTCAGTCACCCACTTGTGTTCTAGGTGAGAAGCAAGAAGCAATGCATGTTGTTAAACCAATAAAACACAGCCCATCAAGCCCCCCTACCCACCAAAGAAAGGGGAAAAAGGATAAATGAATAAGTCATGCCAAACTTCCTACCTGGCAATTACTTTTGTTGATGATATGTGAATGTAAGAATAAAGAGATGCTGCAGCTTATGCAATGCATGCACACATAAACCATGAAAAGGTGTTAGGGGTCCATTAGTCAAGAAGGTATATGTTAGGAGGCTTAGAGAGAGCCAAGAGGAAGTGGGCCAAGGAACCCAGTAGGGGTGGCTAATAGAAACACTTACGGAAGAGGAAAGGAAGTGGGAGAGTTAGTTAGTAGGAAAACAGAATAAATAGGAAGCTAGTTAGTGGGGAAGGAGGGTAGCTTGTGGAACAAGTCAGTAGGAGAGTTTGAGTCCCACTCTCGAATTAGGGATTCCCCCTTGTACCTTGTGAGAGTTCTTGAGCCCCATTGGCCAAGACTAGTGAATAATACATCATTCTTTGATTTTCTTGCATTTTCTGATCCAGTTCTAGCAACTGGTATCAGAGCCGGTTGTGATCCTAGGGCATCAATCTGAATGGTAAGGTCAAAGATGGAGGTTAGAATTGAAGCAGTCGAGAAAGCGCTGGATTCTCTGCAGGAATCAGTGCAGAAGGATCGCTGCGAGTTTAGAGAATGGGTGGCAGATATGCTCAAGTCTGGAATTATTCGACCAAGTATAAGCCCCTTTGCTAGCCCCATAATCTTGGTCAAAAAGAAAGATGGTAGTTGGAGGTTTTGTGTGGACTACCGCGTGCTCAACAAAATCACCATTCCCGACAAGCTCCCAATCCCGATCATCGATGAGCTGTTGGATGAGTTAGCTGGTGCCACCATTTTCACCAAATTGGATCTCAAGGCTGGGTACCACCAGATCCGCATGAAATCTGATGACATCGAAAAAATGGCTTTCCAAACGCATGAAGGGCATTATGAGTTCCTGGTCATGCCATTCGGCCTCACGAATGCCCCGTCTACCTTTCAGTCCCTAATGAATGAGGTGTTGAAACCAGTTCTACGGAAGTTCGCTTTGGTTTCTTTTGATGACATCCTGGTTTATAGCCATAGCATCACAGCCCATGTTGAGCATCTACAGGAGGTTTTCGGTTTATTGCGTTCTAATGCTTTGGTAGTTAATCACAAGAAGTGTGACTTTGGGGTGTCAAAAGTGGAATATCTGGGTCACATCGTTTCAGCAGAAGGGGTGGCAGCTGACCCCAAGAAAATCGCTTCGGTTTTACAATGGCAATTCCTAAAGATCTGAAGGCGTTGCGAGGATTTCTGGGGCTGACTGGCTATTACAGGAGGTTTGTGCAGGTTTATGGGATTACCGCTAAGCCGCTCACTGATTTAACGAAGAAAGATGCATTCCAATGGAGCCCCCAAGCTCAGGCAGCCTTCGAGAAACTTAGAATAGCCTTAACATCTGCCCCTATTTTGGCCATTCTGGATTTCTCAAAAGTCTTTGTCCTTGAAACTGATGCTTCCAGTAAGGGCATTGGTGCAGTTTTATCCCAGGAACAGCGCCCCATTGCCTTTCTAAGCCAGGCTTTGTCTCCACGTGCACAAGCTAAATCAGTCTACGAGCAGGAGTTAATGGCCATTGCACTAGCAACCCAGAAATGGCGCCATTACTTATTGGGTCGTCACTTCATTATTCGCATTGATCAGCGCAGTCTGAAGTTTCTTACTGAGCAGCGTGTTTTGGGGGAGGATCAATTCAAATGGATGACCAAACTTATGGGCCTAGATTTTGAGATACAATACAAACCAGGACTCGAGAATAAAGGAGCTGATGCGCTATCAAGGCAGATGATGTTCACTGCTATTTCTATCGTACGGTCTAGATTGTGGGCTGATTTGGAAGGTGAGGCGACTCAGGATTCTGAATTGCAGCAGATGGTGGCTGCCCTACAGCTTAATCCGGATGCTCACCCCGGTTACTCTTGCATTGGCATGAAGTTGTTTTATAATGGGAAGTTGGTCATCCCTCACTCCTCGGTGCACATCCCTGCTCTCCTGCATGAGTTTCATGATTCCCCTGTGGGTGGCCATTCAGGTTTCTTGAGAACCTTCAAACGAGTAGCTGCGGTAGTTTTTTGGAAGGGTATGCGTGTTGCCATCAAGCAGTATGTTGCGTCGTGTGCAGTTTGCCAACGCAACAAGTATGATAACCTGTCACCATGGGGCCTTTTACAACCTTTGCCTCTGCCGCAACAGGTTTGGAGTGAAATCTCCATGGATTTATCACCGACCTGCCAAAAGCCCGCGGAAAGGATGTCATTCTGGTGGTGGTCGATAGACTGATGAAGTATTCCCATTTTTTTCCCATGGGGCATCCCTTTATAGCCAAGGATGTTGCTCAACAATTCATTAGTGGGGTGATGAAGTTACATGGGTTTCCTCACTCTATTGTAACTGATCGCGACCACATTTTCTTGAGTTTGTTTTGGTCTGAATTGTTCCGCAAGGCTGGGACTAGATTGAAATATAGCACGGTGTACCACCCACAAACGGACGGACAGACAGACGTGGTAAATCGGTGCCTGGAAACTTACCTCCGCTGTTATGTGAGCTCATGCCCAAAGCTTTGGCCAGATTGGTTAGATTGGGCGGAGTATTGGTTTAACACCACGTACAACGCCTCCTCTTGCATGACCCCTTTCCGGGCTTTATATGGGCGAGATCCTCCTCTGCTAATCCGTGGAGATACCTATCCTACGAAGCCTGAGGAGGTACGAGAATTGCAGGAGAATAGAGACAGGTTATTGGAGGAGCTGAAGGTTAATTTGCAAACAGCTCAACAACAGATGAAGCACTATGCTGATAAACACCACAGGGAGGTCCACTTTGCGGTGGGGGATTGGGTTTTCCTTAGATTGCACCCTTATCGGCTGCGGTCCCTGGCTGCTAAGCGCAATGAGAAGCTCCAGCCTCGCTTTTATGGGCCTTTCCAAGTGCCGGACAGAGTTGGCCAGGTCGCTTATCGGCTAGCCCTTCCCTCTCACAGTCGTGTTCACCCAGTTGTTCACGTGAGCCTGCTTAAGAAGGCGTTGCCTCCTTAGTGTGAGCCCCTCCCACTGCCATCTGAGCTGTTGGAGGAGTTTGAGTTGCAGGTGAAGCCTGAGCAATTGCTAGACGTGCGCTACAACAGGTCAGGGAGAGCTGAGGTGCTAGTTCATTGGGTTGGTTTACCATCTTGTGAAGACTCTTGGGAAGATGTACAGAAACTGCTACAGCAGTTCCCGTCTCATCACCTTGAGGACAAGGTGATAGATTTGGGGGGGAGTATTGTTAAGGGTCCATTAGTCAAGAAGGTATACGTTAGGAGGCTTAGAGAGGGCCAAGAGGAAGTGGGCCAAGGAACCCAGTAAGGGTGGCTAATAGAAGCAATTACGGAAGAGGAAAGGAAGTGGGAGAGGTAGTTAGTAGGAAAACAGAATAAATAGGAAGTTAGTTAGTGGGGAAGGAGGGTAGCTTGTGGAACAAGTCAGTAGGAGAGTTTGAGTCCCACTCTCGAATTAGGGATTCCCCCTTGTACCTTGTGAGAGTTCTTGAGCCCCATTGGCCAAGACTAGTGAATAATACATCATTCTTTGATTTTCTTGCATTTTCTGATCCAGTTCTAGCAAAAGGGAAATGCAGCTTGTCCCCCAACCAACTCCCGCTTTCCTTGGGAAACGGTTTTCATTTTCAATTCTCAGTTTCTCACTTGAAACGGATTGATAAACCAATATAGATTTACATCCCGATGGAAACAAGTAAGGGAACCACAAAAAATAACCAAACAAAAGTAACGTAAACATTGCCATTTTGCATATTGCTTCTTTCCAAGCAACACCAATAAATGCACTCCAAAAGGAAATGAGATAGTACAACAATAACAACAACAACTAAGCTTTGTTCTACAAGGTGGAAGACGTAATGAGACAGTACACTACATTTAAAAATTAAGTGCATATTTAAAGCTTACACATCATAAGGATTTTTCCTAAAATACTAAAATATTACTTTTGATGTACAATGCATCTAGAAAAGGCACTAGTCTAGACTGACATATGAATTCATGCAAGATAGAATATTAATTTTGGTGCATATTATCACACAAGTTATAGCCTATCATTTATGGTAGCTCGTTAGCAAAGGCAGAGCTAGAGTATTACTTGCCAAGCCGAGTAAAACAATTTTTAAATTTATTTTTTGTTGGGGGAGGGAAGGTTTTTTTTGGGGGGGGGGGGGGGGAGGGGGGTTACACTACTCCTGGCTGTTAGGCTAATCGTCAGGTTGACCGTAACATAACTTTGAAGGCACAGGAAACATTGATCTCTGGTAGGATAAGATCAGGTTTCTAGAAGTAAAATAAAATCACTTCCATTAGAGAGACTACCTTGCATCAAAGTCACTGCAATATATACAAGTACAAAAAGTAAGCCTCAAAAGTAACTTGGACTAAAGTAGACCTTCCATTCCCATTGCAAACAAAATAATACTAAGAACATTTCTCAACCTAATCATGTCAAATAAAGAATTGCCTACCATATTAACCAAAAATAATAAAAAAAAAGGGTTGGAAATCCCAAAGTAACTCACTTGCAAGGGTCAACTCGTCCATAGGCATATTCCATAATTCCAGCCTCTAAATGAAACATGGAGACAATAGCTAAGCTCTCTCCATCACGTAAGTTAGCATCCCAATAACTTTTAACACCTTCTGAAGTGGCAAATTGCTGTGAAACCTCACCCATGTAGACATGCAACAGATCAAACAAAGAAGAAGACCGCTCATCCAAAATTCTCTGTTGAAGTAGCAAAACCCTTGCAAACCACCACGAAAGACTTCTAATCTCAATCGTAGAAGATATGGCTCCTTGAGATGATAAATCTTTTATCCGCATAAGCAACATCTTAGCAAAAACTATATACTACAAAAGACCAGTAATTAAGTGTCAAGTTAAAATTAGAATCTCTCTCTCTCTCTCTCTCTCTCTCTCTCTCTCTCTATATATATATATATATGATGGCCTAGAATGTTGATAGCAAGCAACTAAATTCAAGGGCAACAGTGCAATACCCATAAAAATCCTTGCCAACAAATAAGCAGGAATCTATTTTGAATTCAGCTAGCATCAGGGGAGATTTCAGCTGTTATTCAGGGATCACAAATTGAATATTGCTCATTTTGGCACCCACCATCTTGATTGTGTTCCGGCAGCCAAACTAGAGCAGGAAAGCATATATAAATAGATTGGTAAATTATCAGTTTTGAACAGAGTAGCACTTTGCTCCAACCAGGAGTTGGTTAACAACACCAATAACAACAAGTCATTTTCATGCTAAAACTATCTGGAGCTTAACTCAAAACACTAGGCAGTAGCTCCTGGACAAGTTCAATAACAGCAACAACAACAACAAAAGCCCTTTCCCACCGAGCGAGATTGACTTCACAGATCAAACGATGCCATTGTGTCACATACGCAAAAAATAAAAATAAAAATTAAAAATAAATCGCATACTCCTTACTAAAGATGTTTCAGCATGGCATTAAAACATAGTTGGGATTAGGCAGCAAACCAACCAGGCCCTTTGAGTGAAAACCAAAAAGGAAAACTTAAGGAGAATGCATGTAATGATTACCTGAAGATTCGAGAACTTTCCGAGCAAGTCAGAGCCAGCAGACATAATCTGATTCCGCGCCCAATTGTCCCACTCCCCAAATTCACCACCATCGCGAACAACTTCCATAGGCAAAGGGCACCTTGGTAGGCCCTTCATAGGCCTAAATCCAAATCCAAATTCAAATTCACCAACCACTTCCAGCTTCATTATAATAATAATAATAATAATAAAAGATAACTCGCATGTCGAAATTTTCGTACCCGGTGAAGTTGCATTGAGTGAACCCTAGAAATGCTGCGACGGCGATGCACAACACGAGAATCGCCCTATGAGCCTTGTCGGAGGCGCCGACCGAGTCGTCTGTGATGAATGACTCGGCGCGGTGCAGCAACTCGGAGTAGACTCGCTCGGCGGAGTCCACTGAACTGAGGCGGTTGGGGAGGGGCGATTCATGGCCGAGTCTGAAGACGAGTTTCGAGGACTCCGAGGTGATGGCTTGGAAATAGGAACCGGACTCGATGGACGAGAGGAGGCCGTCGATGAGGTTGTGGAGATGGTGATCAGACGGTGGGGATTGAAACGGGGAATCGGACGGTGGAGGAGTGAGGGTGCAGCGGATGAGGCGGAGCTCGTAGGCACGCAAGTGCAGAACGTCAGGTTGAAGAGTACACATGTTGTGGTCGTCTCTGCAAGTGGTTCAAACGCCGGTGGCTTCCAGCTTCAGGGTTTAGGGTTTTAGCGTCTTCATAATTTTTTAATATGTTTAGTTCAATTTAGCTATTGAAATTTTAAAATTATAATTTTGACCATTTTTTTTTTAAAATGGTTATTGTCCAAATCATAGTTCTAATAACGTGCTAACATCTGTGAGAGAAAGATCGCAGTAACCAACAAACAAATAAGTTCCCATAATTTAGTAATTGTTTGCATCGCGATGATGTAACTATAATTTTTAAATTATAGAAATTATTTATTTTTTTATGTGAATTATAGAAATTTTTTAAAAAATTAATAAAATTATTAACTTTATAACATAAAAAAACTGTTTTCGCATTGAATCAGGTTAAGAACAAAAAAAAAAAAAAAAAATGAAAAAAGGCTTTCGCATGTTTCGAGCTTATTCTAATGTTTTAAAATTGTTGAGAAAATGTTTTTATTATAAACTACTAGCATCCACCATATTAGATTCTAATTAATTTAGGCCTTTTTTCCACCAAAAAAAAAATTCTAACTAATTTATTTTAAATCAGATAGGATAATTATGGAGGTAAAATTTTCTCAGTATTAATTTTTTTCATTCATAAAATTTAAATTTATAATTTTATTTAAGAAAAATAAATGTTAAATTATTTAAATTAACTAAATATTAATAATTATTGATACAAAATATTGATAGAGATTAATTTATATACATTAACAATGTAAAAGAATTTTACACTATCAATTAATGGGAATGCGAAAAATTGTCAAATTACAATGAATCTCTCATCATATTGTATGTTTATCTACTATAATTTATCAATTAATAGGAATGTAAAAACTTATCAAATCATAATCCCTTATCATAATAGATGTTTATCTAATATGATTTGTCACTTTTATAGTATAAAGTTCTTTTACACTATTAATACATATAAATTAAATTCCCATTGATATAACCAAACTAAATTTATAACTATTTATTTTGTATAAAAATGTATTATAATTGAAGCTAATCAAATAATAAAATAAAAAATAATATTTTTATGAGGATGAGACACTAGTTAACACATCTCTCATATATTTTAGCTACTAAATAATATAAAATAATGTAATTGACTTAAATTAATCACAAATATTATATTCAAGAAGTACATAACAATTGTCCAGGTCTGCTTCTGAAAAATATTAAATCCAATAGCACAATATTTTTCAAAATGCTTATTTGAGTGAAAAAATGTCACTAAAGAAGCTTTGCAGTTTAGCCTATTTTTGGTGCTGATTTCCACTTTAACCTATGATTTTTTTCAATTTTTTTCCTACGTCTCAAACCTCTTTTAATTTTCTTTCTTAAAAAGGCCATATAATGGTAAAGAGGCTAGTGGCATGTGATGTGATCCAGCCAAGAAATTAATATCCATTTTTTTTATGGCCAAAAAAAGTATTTCTATTGTTGCAAAATATATCCCTGTCAAAACACATAAAAATAGTCCACATAGTAGGTAATTTAGTCTCTTAGCTATAAGTTTTAAGTTTGAATTTTAGAAATGGAAAAAAATTTTGTTGGGAGACCCTATCCTTTCAAAGACCGCTATTGGATCAGACCAAATTAATCAAATTTTTAGTAATAAGATTTCAATGCAGATGATTTCATCAAAAAAAAAAGAATCCCTTTCTTATTCTAATAAAACGGCCAACAAATAATTTAAAATACACCGTCTAACTCAAACTTTCGTTTTCATTCAGCCAGACATGTGACGATTGCATGGCGTTTTCTTTCTCGCTCATTTCTTTCGATGCGATCTTGCACATTTTCATGGCCCGTAAAAAGTTGGTGTTTTGTAGTCTTTTTATTTTAAATTTTCTAAATCTTTTTTTTTTTTCAATCACATCTATTGAGATATTCTTAAAAAATCGTTCTAATAAAGTTATGTTTTAGATCGCAAAATATATGATATATTTGATTTATTTAAGTCACTTATCATCTAACTGCAAAAATACAAAAAGTTAATACGGTCTGTTGATAAAAGTTGTATTTTTTTTAAGATGTTAAACATATTAATATTTTGTATGTTATAGTATTATAATTTTGAACCCTATATATTATCATGACATAATATTAGAATTTTTATATTTAAATAATTTATATTTTAATTCTTATTATCTCTATTATTCTAATTAAAAGATAAATTTTATTTTAAGATAGAATAGGTTTATGTATTGCTTACGCTTTAAATATAAAAGACGATTAATAACTATGAATCTATTAACTTGAAATATTTTTTCAATTTATTTATTTTGAAAGAAAATTAACATAAGATTTAATATTAGTGACTATCTAATATATAGTACCAATATTTCTGATAAAAAGTAGGGATATTGGAGAAATTTCCTTTTTTTAGCAAATATAATTTGGAGAATTTTTATTTAGAAAGAATACCTATTGTTATAATATCACAATTATGTCTTAGATTCACTATACGCTAATATTTAATTTTTATTTTTCCAAAAATCTTACTCATCAAGTGCACTATCTTAAGCAATAACTTCTGTATCTACAATTTTTTAAGTGTTAACTTCTTGATTAGTTTTCAAAAGTCTTTTAATTGTCAATTATACTAATACTAAAGGACTTTAAATATTTACTGTTAAAATCAACAAACAATAAACATAATTCATAAACTTAATAATCCTGGCGCCTGATTATGAAAAGCAATTGCTTCTCTCAGAATTTGAAATTACAATTCTTTCTTAGTTTTTTAATTCGGTTTATTTGATAATTTATATGTGCCGGGTTCCCAACCGAAAGAAATTTTACTACAAGTGTTTAATCTTTATATTTTTACCAAAAAAAATCTCGATATTTTTATGTTCAATAAATCTTTTTTATTTATTTATCGTCGTTCACATCGATGCTCAAACCAACATAAGTAATATAATTCATAATTATCTATGTTAATAATAATACGAAACACTGCAAAATAATTGTAATAAATAATTTTATGTTTATTCAAATGCACAATCAATGAAACAGAGGTAGGGTATTTTATGGGGTTCCTGTTTTAAGTATACCGGCTTAATTTAATATTATTGGCTATTACATTAACATAATTTCAGTTTTACAAAACTACTTTCCCATAAACTCAACTTTAACAGCAACAATTAATTAAAAACTTTAGCTGTAAAACTTGTCAATCTGAGAAAATTATGTTACAAACAACATTTACCTGTAGAAAGAATGAACTCGTATTTGACTATTTACTACTGACTATTGACTATTATTGTTGAGACATATATACTTCGAGCCTCAGACTTTATGATTTATTTGTTGGTGATTGTGAAATTATTCCACTATTCAATTCTCAATATTTTTGTTTGGAAAAAGATATTTACATACTAAATTTTGTTGCTACAATTATATAAATAATTATGTATAAATAATTAACAATCAACATATGTATTATATAATAATTTAAAAATGATTAATTACTATTATATAACTACTGATGTATCATGTAATAGTTAACATATATTATACAGTGCCTAGTACATATCACATGGTGCTTGATGTAAAATGGAAAAGTAAAAAATTGTGTGTGTAAATAATAAACTAATTTTTGTTCACATGCTTCATCATGAATGCAAAACTCTTTGCTGGATTTACTTAGTGAGTTAGATTAAAAATTAAATCCTTGTAACAGCCAAGCATACTTTACCGCTTGAATGAAAAGTAACAGCATTATTTATGGCTTCGAGATATTCCATTTATAACTACCCCCCAATCCCCATCCCCATTTCCAACACAGCACAGAAGTCCACAGAAAAGTGGTAATATAAAAAGGGGTACATTATACATTAAAGAAGAAGAAAAAGTTGGCTTTGTTGATTATTTGCTTTGCAATTTGCATAGCTTTTGCTTGTGTGTGAACTGTGAAGTTGGAAGGAGTATACTAGTACAATAGAGTAGAGTCATCCCATCTTGGACACGGTCATAGGTTTCAAGTCATCCTCTAATACCGGGTCTTCCACTCTTCCTGCACCTAAGTTCCAAGTTCTTAACAATTTCTTGTCTCCTTCTTTGTTCTTTCATCTTTGTATCCTCTTGTAGCTACACAAACATCATCATCTATCAAAGTTAAACAACAACTCAACACATAACAAGATTTAACAATGGCCAAATCCAACACTAGCAACACCAACACCACCTTACCACCAAAACCAACATGGGTTCTCCCTTATAGAACACAAAACCTCAATGAACTCTACAAACTAGGCAGAAAACTGGGTCAGGGTCAATTTGGCACCACATACCTTTGCACACACAAGTCCACAGGCTACATCTATGCCTGCAAGTCAATCCCAAAGCGCAAGCTCTTCTGTAAGGAGGACTATGATGATGTGTGGAGGGAGGTTCAGATAATGCACCACTTGTCTGAGCACCCCAATGTTGTGAGGATCCACGGCACCTATGAGGACTCCTCCAATGTCCACTTGGTCATGGAGCTGTGTGAGGGTGGTGAGTTGTTTGATAGAATCGTGAAGAAGGGTCACTACAGTGAGAGACAGGCTGCAAAGCTGATCAAGACCATCGTTGAGGTTGTGGAGACTTGTCACTCTCTTGGGGTCATGCATAGGGACCTCAAGCCTGAGAACTTCTTGTTTGATAGTGTTGAAGAGGATGCTAAGCTTAAAGCCACTGATTTTGGGTTGTCTGTTTTTTACAAGCCAGGTTTGTGCCTTTTGCTTCCACTTTTGGTTCAGTTCTTTTCTTTCTATTTTTGGTGTTTAAGGTATCTCTATCCTCGGATGCTATCGTGACTAAGAAGCCCTCTCAACAATTGCCTTCTCCAGGATCTTTTATTTCTAATTGAATCAGAATGATTAGTGTTATGATATTTATTTTCAAATATTGGGCATTATTCATATGCAGTGGCTTTTATGCCTTTGTGGCATTAGGTGAATACTTAATTGATGGTGGCATCCCATTGTCTGAATATTGTGAAAGAAGATATGCTTATTTGCTGATTTATTGCATGATTTGGGTGACCGATTTATTTGATTGTTTCAACATTTGTAGAATTAGAAAATGTAGACAATATTTGTCTGATTGGAGGCATGGGACCTAATTGTGTTTACCAAAATGAACTGATTGTTTCATGACTTCGGTCCTCATTCTTAAGAAATCTTAACCTCAACTATCTTGCTGAATTTGGGTGATCAGACTTTAAATCTTATTGATTTTGGTTGCGGTTATATTATTTTTCATTCAGAGAGAAAAGGAAAAGGGGTTGGTAATCCATCAAGGGGCCTAGTTATATCATTGGGTATAATTGCTCCAGTATCTCAATTCTTCTTAAGCAGCGTCCTTTATCTACTTGGTTATAACCTGGTCTTGTGCAAAAGGTGGATTTAAGGAAGCAATGTGATATGGGGAAATAATGAAATCATAGTTCTTCAATTGGCTGTTTCATGATGTGAATTGGAGTGTGATCAATTTGTGAAAGATGTATCTATTAATTGTTATTCAAGGTTATATCTATTACTTGTAATATCTAATACAGTTTGAATTTTTCCATTGTCCTTCATTTCATTCATTACCAGATCAACTGGAAACTCATTCATGTGTGTGTGCTTTTCAGGTGAAAGCTTTTCTGATGTTGTTGGAAGCCCATACTATGTTGCACCAGAGGTCCTGCGCAAGCATTATGGACCTGAATTAGACGTGTGGAGTGCTGGGGTTATTTTGTACATCTTATTAAGTGGGGTGCCACCATTTTGGGCTGGTATACCTATCAGTCTTTCATATGTTAAATTGAATATAATTATGGATGCGTTATTGTTTTCTTCATGTTCATCCTTCTTCATTTCTAATACTGTTCTGCAAATTCTGTGACCTACAGAAACTGAGCAAGGGATCTTCCAGCAAATCTTACTTGGAAAACTTGATTTCCAGTCTGAGCCATGGCCTAGCATTTCTGACAGTGCCAAGGATCTAATTCAAAAAATGCTTGATCGAAATCCTAAAACGAGGCTTACAGCTCATGAAGTACTTTGTAAGTCCATTAAATTTTAAAGAACAAGTATCAATGATTTGCATGAATATACTTGAATAGACCTTAGATTGGGGTTGAAGGCTGTGGTGCTAAAGTGGTTTTCTGTGTCAGGTCACCCATGGATTCTTGATGACAACAATGCACTGGATAAACCTCTTGATTCTGCTGTCTTATCACGCCTGAAGCAGTTCTCTGCAATGAATAAACTTAAAAAGATGGCGTTGCATGTAAGGCTTTCTTATAACATCTTGTTAAGGCTAAATAGTTGCTGTGTGCCTATATGCTAAGAATGGACTAACAATTTTCTCTCTTATGATTTATGAATATGTAGTTGTCTGTTCCTGTTAGAATGAAAGAGTAATTATATGTTTTTTTTCAGTAGAATTCTAGCTAAAATGTTAGCAAACTGTTATTTCTTAATCAACTGGACGACCATTATGAATTTCATGTGCATTCTCTTTACCAATACCTCTAAAAAGGTTTCTTGATTCTAAAGGTTAATACAAAGATTTCTTTCCACAATTATGATGCCATATTATCCTGAAATTTACTTTCGAAAAGAAGTTTTAGGAGCAAGATGCATGGTTGTCTTCCATTGTTGTAGGGGATATCTTAGTTTGGTAGATGGACACTCCTTATCACTGCTGAAATGCAAGTTACATCATCAGGAATAAGATTTTCAAGATGACTATCCTACAGCCACTCTCAAGTTGATACTGATTGTGTTTATGTTTGTCATGTATAATGCTTCTGGTCGCACTCCAGCAACTCAGGTTGTTCACTAGGGCTAAAGTTTTATAATATATATATATCCATGGGAACATTACAAAATTTGAAGAATTTTTTTTATAGTAACCATCGTTAGTGACATTTGATAGATATGTTGTTCTTCTGTTTAAAAGAAAAAATAAAGAAAAGGAAAGAAATAAAGATCAATTCTCACTCTTGACCATCCTTATTCGTTACCGTCAAAACAAGGCCAGGGGATTACATATGCACTGGAACCAGTAAGAGCTATGTGGTTGAACTGGAGCAGCCACATTGTGCACTGATGTTTTTCTGAACAGCTCTCGTCAGTTTGATGAATTTTATTGATATGAAGGCTGATTTTTAACTTTTATATTACTATTGTATTTTATTTTATTTAATACATTGTTTATTATGGCATTAGCCTTAAAATTAGAAGACAAAGATTATAGAGGTTCAGTTCTGGAGGACTGTGACCTTTTGACTCCATGAAATCTTTGGTTGTTGCCTCAAGTAAAAATTACAAAGGTTGGAACCTAACATGAATACAATGTCAAAGAAGTTTCTTCACATTCTCTTATTCTTATAGATCTGTGATTTTCATTGCTAATTTGCTAAGATAAGCTTTCCATTGAATTGAAAGAATTAGCAGAAATGAATTAAGGTCACTTTCTTCACAGCCTTGGCCTGAACTTCAAGCATTATTATGTATCTGTAATTTGTAAGTACTAAAATTTTTGAAAGCTTTTCAGCTTAAATGTATCATCCCTTGTATTTGGAACTCTATCAGAACCTCTTTGTCTTGACTAGGAAGTTGAAAGTGATCCATTTCATAGTCTTTCTGCAGGTCAAATCCTAGTATTACAACTTTTACAGTTTTGTTTAATTAATGAAGGTTATCGCGGAGAGGCTCTCTGAAGAAGAAATTGGTGGCCTGAAGGAGTTGTTCAAGATGATTGATGCTGACAACAGTGGAACCATAACATTTGATGAGCTAAAAGATGGCTTAAAGCGAGTAGGATCTGAACTTATGGAATCAGAAATCAAGGACCTTATGGATGCAGTAAGATAAATGTTAATGCTTGTTTGATCCATTTTTGTTATTTTTGCTGCTTTGCCTTCAATATTTAAACTTGAAGGTTGGACATGATCTTATGATCTTGCATGAAACAGGCTGATATTGATAATAGTGGGACAATTGACTATGGTGAATTCATTGCTGCTACGGTTCACTTAAATAAGCTGGAGAGAGAGGAAAATCTATTGTCAGCATTCTCCTATTTTGATAAAGATGGCAGTGGTTACATTACCATTGATGAGATCCAACAAGCTTGTAAGGAGTTTGGTTTGGATGATGTCCATATTGATGAAATGGTCAAGGAAATTGATCAAGATAATGTAAGTATATTTTTGTCTTGCTATTATAAGTTTGCTTGTAATGAACATAAGTTCATGCAACTCATCTTTGTAGATTACATGCCAGCATTAGCATTATTATTTCTTTCATTGAAGGACTATAACCCCATTAGTTGCCAAGTTGTTCATTGGGATTAATGGAAGATTTGTGGTGCAGGATGGACAAATAGATTATGGGGAGTTTGCTGCCATGATGAGAAAGGGCAATGGAGGGATTGGAAGGCGAACCATGAGGAGCACACTCAATTTCGGAGATGCTCTGGGAATCACAGGCAATGGGTCTGATAAAGTTACCGATGATCACCTTAAGTAATTGTTTGGTGATAAAATTTTGAACAAGGAAAACTTTAATAACCTGCCCAAATTTTGCATTTATGATAGACCCATTATTGGAAGATATTTTGCTTGAGATGTGCACAAAGTTAGGTAACAAATGCTAATTTTAGAAAAAGAGGAGAATTATAATTACAAATAAAATAAAGAAAAGGATGAGAAATGGAAGACTAAATTAATAGTATGTTTGGTTTTCTGTTGGAAAACTCCAAAACTTTTGTTGCTTGTAGCTCATATTTTGGAGTTCCAAAGGAGGAACCAAAGATGCTATAAATCAATTATCTTTTTCTTATGACGTAATATCGGTTGCCCTTGCCCCTCAGCTAGCGATGAGACCTTGATGAGTAGATCAATCTTTCTATTTTTCTTGGAGGACATTTGATTCAACGAAATAAAAATGGTGAGAATTGAGAATGAATTCAGAACTTATGGAAGAGAACCTTCAAAATAAGAGTGATCATGAATCAAGAAATGTCGATTACATCAAATGTCAGGCAGAGGGAATGGCCATTCTCTTTGACGGGAATAACTATTCCAAGAATATCTGCAGAAATTAATCACTAGCCTGAGTGTGTTCCTCTACAAACCAATGAATCTGTCAAAGAGTTGCTTGTTCATTGGAAACAACTGAGAAAGCGCACTGAGTGTTGATGAACTAGTTTCAAATAAAAATATTAAAATAGATAACTTTAACTAGAACTAAGTGCAAACAAGGCCAAAATATAAATGCACATGAGCAGCAACAACAATGAGCCGTGTCTCACTAGATAGAGTCAACTAAATGGATCAAACAACACATAAGGCTATATAAAAACAAACATGTCAATATATCCATTTAGAATAAGGTCTGAATTCATACATACTGAAAAATAATTCTTTTACAGAGGTCAAATGTATATTATAACAGTAAGAGTCACAGAGTAAACAATTTTGGAGTGGTTATGGCCTCTTCATTTGACAATGAGAAGATGCCCCTGCACGTCGATATGAACTTACAAACCATTCAAGGTAACATCCCACATGTAGCAACTGCAGGACTTGCAGGAAACTAAATCAGAAGTGACATCTGGATATATTTGCCAGTTATGAAGATAAGCCAACATTGAACCGCTTATATAATTTGCATGGTTGCTGCCTTCACATTTTACTCACGAGGGGAAGATATTTGGTATGACGCCCCTGAGCAAAAATTTTGCCAGTCTTTTTCTTCCTGAACTCAACACTAATAACAGCTACTGCCTTTCCTAGACGTAGAAGCTTGGCCTCGATCTCAATCTCCTCCTGACATTACATTAGGATGAAAAGGGATAAAAAGAAAAATGAAAACTATTTCAGGCATAATCCAATATCAGTAACCTAGTAAAGAGTTTCCTACATTCCACTCCTCAAATAACATAGATTGTCATCCACAATGAACATACATCATGATTCATGTCAAAACTAAAAAGAATCAGCATCGACAAAATCACCAGGCATTGCAATAGTTTAAAAAGCGAGTCAACAAATAAAATCCTCCATAATGCACTACTGGATATGTTGAACAAAAAGCTGAAGCCAGCCTCAGCACTTCCACTTCTCCCAAACCAAAAAAAGGAAAAAATTTCTATTCACTATTCCATAGGTTTTTCCATACAAAGTTCAACTCAAAATATAATTATTCCTTCTAAAACCATAATGAAAAGAAAAGTTATGGTACTCAGGCAGAGTGCACATTTCAGCAGCAACTTCAGCATCAAACTGGTCTAAAACCCTACACTTTAGCATCAAAGTCTCAAAATCTGCATCCTTTGTTTTATCCTTTCTTCTGAACTCTAAAGTTCTTATCACAGTATTAGTTTTATCTTTTGAGGTTGTCTCTCCAGATATCTGGTTCAATATAGCTTGTGGCAATCAGCAAAGACATGAGTTAGACATACCAAGAGACAAAGATATCATAGAATCACCAAATGATCACAGTCCAACGTCTTTGCAGCCAACAAGTAACAATTAATTCAATTCAAACCATTTTACTTTTAATCCGAACTACCAGCATCCTAAGTCTATTGAATCCCAACTAATCTAACTCCAGGTTAAATCCACTATAAGGGTAAAGCTCTCCTAATACTAACTTTTTTCTATTCACAAGACAAGACCCCAGCCTGAGATTTTGCTTAAAGAAAACAAGTGGCGAATCACTTAAACTAACAAAGCATTGGTCAATTCCCCAAAGCGACGATCATCATCTATCACGCAAAGGGATCATTCTAAAAGCTTCTCAAGACATGGAATAAAAAAAAAACATGGAATTATTTCCATCAAAATCTCAACATATAATTGCCACTCGATATACCATAAAAGTGAACAAAGAAACCATTAGCAACATGCCAGAGTCACAAAAACAATAAAAACAGATAGACAGATAGATAGATACTGACACCAACATAGGCAGCATCCAAGTAAGAAACGTTGATCTCCACGGAGACTCCAGTCCTCTGAGGCAAATATCCAACGGTGGGGATTGCAGCTGACCCCACCACATCCACCAGCGTAGCGGTGGCGCCGCCGTGCAACGAGTTCCCGGAATTCTACCGATCAAATGATTGGGGGGACAAAAAAAAATACAGAGCAAATAAAAAACAAAAAGAGACAAAAACTAAAAAGAGAAAAAAGAGAAAAGCAGAAGAGTGGTAGGTACGAACGAGTAAACGAGGGGGTATGTTCATGGAGCAGACGACGCGGCCAGGTTCGATGAGATCGACGCGAAGGGCATTGAGGACTAAGGGCTCCAGGAACCTGTGAGGGAGCCCATCCACCAACGATGATGTCTCGCCCTCTTCTTTCTCCAAGTACTTCTTCACCGCTTCCAACTTCATTTCTTCTTCTTCTTCTTCTTCTTCTTCTTCTCACCTTCACTTTCTTCTTTCTACTTTGCCTATCTATGTTGTCCCGTTCCCCCTCACATGAGCCGCACGTTTAGGTGCGTTTGGTTTATGAAAATATTTCTTATTTTTATTGTTTGTTTTTATTTTTTGAAAATAATTTTTATTTTCATATTTTTTAGATTTATAAAATACGTTTGGTTTGTCTATTTTTAAAAAAAGAAAATAATGAAAATATGTTTAGTTTATCTGTTTTTAAAATATTTTTTTAAAATTAAATTTGAGATAATAAAATTATATTTATTATTAAATGATAAAAATGTTATATATATTTTTTGTACGTTTAGATGAACTTTATTATTTACAAATTTGAGATGAATTTAAAAGTATTTATTAAAATAAAATAACTCTATAAAATTTTAAGATTAAAAATAAAACAAATTATTCATTTTTAAGTAATTTTATTATCATTATAAATTATTATATAATTAAATACTAGAAATGAAACTTTAACTAAAAAGAGACGTAATTAACCAAAATAACTATTATGCATTATGCATTTTATTTATGGCATTATTCGATATTACCAAATAAATTCCAAACTATTATTTCCTTTGCCATATTAAATACGAGTTTCCTGTGTCCTCGTATACTTCCATTGAGAGACATCAAACATCTCTACTTTACATTTAACTAGATTGAGACCCGGGCGATGCGCGACTTATAAAGTATAGCAATAATTTAGTAAAGTGAAATAACTATATAATAAAATAAAAATATCTTTTATTAATCTTATTAATGAAAGTCTCACAATATATAAAAAAAAATGGTATATGGATTTTATGGTTATATAGAATGTATTGAAATTATATTGAGGTACTTGGACTCAAATAATATATACATATGCGCTTACTTAAAATCTACTTTAGATTTTTTCAGCTGGCCTGTATTCAAATTTCATAATTGCTGCAATGCTGCAGAAAGATCATATGATTACCATAATATTAAATAGTTATTCCTAAGATATTTATTTGAAAAAAGCATTACTTGACAATGTGTGCACTGCCACGAATGTTGCTATCTTAGCTAACATTAAATTTTCTATGTAATCACATCATAACAGGTACAGTACATCAATAACTCTCTTGCACAAGACACCATTCAAAATAACTCAAGTAATTATCTCCTGTCCAAAGTGAATTGTAGTATTATATACTCAACTCCAAAATGCATGCATTACCTTCAATGTTGCTATCTCAGCTAATAACAATCCCACTCAGAAACAACTATGGACATAAACACATGAATATGGCTACAAAATCAAGCTCTATCCTTTCTAAAAATGAATGTCCAAGTAAATTCCATTCAAGGGTCATCCACGTAAATGTTCATAACACAAACCATTTAATTTCAAATTCACAAAGTTGTTATTGTAACATTACATGATTATATTACATAAATGAAAAATTCCAAACAAGTATATTATGGAAACATGTTTTTCATTGAAAAAGAAAATAACAGAAACAATAAACATAAAGCATCGAAGAAAAGACAAATGCACAATGCATACCAGTTTGGCAGGTATAGCGTCTAGCTATGGCGCAGAGGCTCAAGTCACAAATAGACAGTCACGGTTGCATCCGGTCGCACGTGGAGTAGTGGCACAGTGTGACACAGTCAATAGTGGTTGGGCGGAGGTGAACGGTGATGCGTGGTGATTCTGGTCGTGAAGACGTGGTGGTTTGAGGTGTGGTGGTCTTGGGGCTGACTGGCAGGTTGGAGTGGCTCTATTCTCAGTGTGAGGTTGTGGCTATGTTGGTTTTTAAGGCGAAGTAGGAAACGCCCCAATGGTAACGTATAGAGGAGATTGGTAACGTAAAAAAAGTGTTTCAAAGGGGTGGGTCATGGGGAAGTGTTTCAAAAAGAGGAATGCGTTTTTCAGGGGTCGAAGACGATGTTTTTGTGAATAAAAAACAGATGACATTATAATTACGCTCATACCACCGTATTTTCAAGTTGCAATATTTTCAGCATTTGACAACGAAAACAATGAAAACGTGAAATCGATGTTTCCTGTTTTACAGTGTTTTTAGGAAATATTTTCATGAAATAATTTTTTGATGATCACAACCAAACATATTTTCATGTATATTTTCGTTTTTATTGAAAATGAAAATACAAAATGGACAAACCAAACAGGCTCGCATCCCAAGCCATGCCACTTTTATTTTCTTGTTTCTTTCTTATTTTTCAATCCCACCACCAATCATCGTCCTCTTTTTTTAATAATTACGAAAAATTAGATTCAATAAATATTTGAGTTTAATTGGTACAGCTGAATTTTATATTATTATTTAATTATATATTTGTTTTTATAAAATTTTTAAAATAATGAGTAGCTCAATTAAATATTTTTTTATGTAACAATACATAATTAAATATTTATAAAAAATTTTTTATATTGATAATATATATAAATTAAATCTTAAATATTTATAAAAATACTTATAAATAATTCCACAATAATAAAACTCAAAAATAAAATTTGAGTTCTAATAATATACCAACAAAAGACTTGTTAGATGAGTCAACTTAATTGATTATCATCATCTAACTCATGGTGTATTTGTTTATAATTTTTTTGATAAAAAATTATTTTTATTGAAAAAATAATTTTCATATATTTAAATAATCAAAATTTAAAAAAAAATTCTATTTTTAATTTTTTTAATAAAGATAAAAGAAATATCTTTAAAAAAATTTAATTTTTAATTTTTTTATTATATATAATATTTAAATTTTATAATTTTTTTTTAAAAAATTGAAACAAACACACCATCAATTCTAATACACTTCTCTTAGAAGATTTTTTATTTTTTTGGAGAAAAGAATAGAAAATAGAAGAGAGAGAGAAAATAAGTGATTCAAACCATGGACCAGTTAGTTGAGTCCACACCATTTTACCACTAATCTCAAGCCTCAATTGTCTTGAATTAGTTTATCTGCATAGTCCACCCACCCAAATGAATTGAGTTGGGATTGTTGGGCCATTTTTGCTTTGTACATATGGTGGTATTCAAAGTAAAAACGATTGCCTTATTGAGGTTTTTTTTCATTTGATCAAATTTTCATACAATTTTATGTTAAGAAATTATGGTTAGATATATATATTTTTTCAAACAAGTAATGATTTTAAGCTTTAAACCTTTAATATTAATATTAGATATAAAACTTGCCTAAGATGATTATCCACTTTCATGGTGATTAATCACTATTAAGTTGCATTGCACTATTTATCTTAAACAGATTAATTAATATTTACCTCCAAATGGCATTACACAAATGAAGCATAAATATAGATACGGAATACGAATATGATACAAGATGAATATAAAGATACGACAATGTTTAAAAATTATCTTATACAACACAATTATAGTACAACATATAAAATTAGTATAAAAGCATAAGTTTTAAATTAAAAGAGATGAATAATAATTTCAATATTAGTATAAGTTCTTATAAACAGACTAAAATGCACTACATCTTATTAATTGTTATATAATTTTTTTATAGGTGCAAAAATTCAAAAAATTCAAGCAAAAACTTGTAAAACATAATTAGAAATATCTTAAAGTTTCTATGAAGTATTTGACACGATACATATCTTGTATAAATAAGAAAAAGATCCTCTTATATAAAAATTACACATAATAAGGTCATGTGCATATATCTATTATTGATTTTTTTTTTAACCTTTTTAACTTTTTACCTTTTTAAGGTAACTTAATTAGAGGTGATTGAAGATGTGCACATGACCTTGTCAAGTGCAATTTCCATATGAAAGGTTCCTATTTTAGTATGGACACAATGACTATTTTGAAGTATTTGTGCTATATAGTATCACACCTTGCTAACGGGGATTGACTCACCTAATCAATCTTTGCTTAAGCATTGCCTTGGCTTTGGTTCAATTCCTATATTTTTCCATTGATGGGTGATATATAAGTACCTTTATAAATACCCATTAAACCCAAAAACACGTCCTAAGTCTAAACCTATAACAAAAAGTAGAGCATTAGTTTCTTTACAAACCAATTAGAATTGTGTTCACAAGGATTTGAGTTCGACAATCTTGTATATTTTGGCCATCATAAATGGATGATTAGAAGAAGGAGTCCAAATATTCTTTTTAGAAAACATTTTTTTTCAATTGGCTTGATGAATAGTGAGATTTGGTAGGCGAATTGTAAAACAAGCAAGCTACCAATTGTCGATAAGAAAATTAACAATTTAAAACTTCATAAAACATAAACACCACTAGATAGATTATATATTTGTAATAACTTGTGTTATTGATTTTTTTATTAGTGGTTAAGATTGTGTACTTTATCTTATAAAATATACCTTACACTTTATAAGAATTTGAGTTCTAATTATTCAGAAAGCCAAATAAGCAAGATTTACTACGTGATCAATTGAACTTTATCTCATTAACTAGGGTTGGCTTAATATACCAACGTTAAAAAATAATTTTTTTAAATATTTACCATTTAGATTATGGTCTGAATCTATGTATACCTAAGAGTTTTGGAGAAAAATAAGTAAAATTTTCATAGAAGTCACATATACATAGGCATAATTGAACAATTTTGGAGGCTATGGCGTCTTCATTTTACAATGAGATATGCCACGTAAGTATTCCTCGCTTGTGACATGTCCTATTCTTGGAATGAAACAGCTCTTGCCTCCCAAAACTTTTGATCACAGAGGGAGAAAGTAAAATATGGACTTACATAAAATTCAAGGTAACATCCCAAACGTAAGAACTGGGGAACATGCAGGGAACTTAACTAGAAGTGACATCTCGGTATTCATGGAATTGCAACTATATATATTACCGGTGTAAACCATCACTTTTGTCCTTGAAATTTATAACCGACTATAAATTAATCCTTATTCTTTGAAAATCCTTTCGAGATTCTTAAAATTGCCAAAAGTCAATTAAGTTAGTCCTTGAAATATCGACGGACTAATTTGACCGATTTTTACCATCTTTAAGGATCTCGAGAGTAATTCTCAAAGATTAGGTGCTAATTTATAATTGGCTGCTAACTTCAGGGAATGGTTTACTCAAACTGCTGACTTCAGTGGCATGTTATTTGCTGTCTATCACAACTTACTGGCAATTGCAAGATATTTGGTATGACGCCCCTGAGCAAAAACTTTGCCACTCTTTTTCTTCCTTAGTTCCACACTGACAACAGCTACAGCCTTTCCTACACGTAGAAGCCTGGCATCGATTTCAATCTCCTCCTAACATAACATTGAAACAACAACAACAACAACAACAACAAAATCACTATTGCTGTGATATCTTGCAAACCAAGGGAAATAATTCCCTACTTCTCAAATCACATATTTGCTATCACCAATACTGAGCATGCATCATGTCAGAAGTTGAAATTGGTGCTGGAATTCAAAATCATCAGCCATTGCAAACCAAAAATGTAAAAGGAAAAATGATTTTTCGGTTTAGCTGAAAATCTTCCTCAATCTAACGTTTTATTTTATTTTTTCTAAAAAGCCGTGATTACCTATAAAATCACAACGAATAGAAAATTTAACAATATATTTAATGAAGGGATAGGTAAAAAGAAAAGCTATAACAAACAAAACATTCACAATGACAGCATTAGAATACTTGATTGGTCTAAGTGGTTTGACACTTATTTACTCTTAAACAAAGTTTTAAGTTTAAATTTTATAGATGGAAAAAAAATACTAGTATTTGAAAAAACTCTATTCTATAGTGGATCAATTTGACTTAAGCTATATTAATTAGAGTCCAAAAACATTCTAGATTTAGATAGTTCATACCAAAATAAATAAATAAAAATAGCATTATTATTCTCTTTCCTTTATCCTTTTCTTCTTTTTTTTTTTGTGACAAATGATAGTCTTGATTAAGTAAAACTATTATTATTAATTTTTTTTCAAATAACGAATTTAAGATTCCAACAACTTACATTATAATCGGAGTAATAAGAAGCAAAATGATCTAGCAAATACCTACCTTTCTTTCTTGTAACAAACAAAATCACTACGACGACAACAACAACAACGATAATGTAGACATATATATATATATACTAACATCGGCATAGGCAGCATCGAAGTATGAAACGTTGATCTCCACAGAAACTCCGGAATTCGAGGCGGAGGGAATTGCAGCTGCGCCCACCACATCTACCAGCGCAGCAATGGCACCGCCGTGGAAGGAGTTGCTAGAATTCTAGAAAACAACGAAGGAAAAACTGAACTTTAAAAAAGAGAGACACAAGAAGATGAATACAAGGATATAGATTATATATAGACTATAGAGTACGAGTAAACGTGTGGGCATCTTCATGGAGCAGACGACACGACCAGGCTCGATGAGATCAACTTGGAGGCCATTCATGAACAAAGGCTCTAAGAACTTCCAAGGCATTCCATCAACCACTGATGCTGTTTCGATTCCTTTCTCCAAGTACCTCTTCACTGATTCCAAGTCCATTTTTGCTTCCTCACTTTCTTTGCCATTTTATATTGTTTGTTAGTTGTCTTATTTGGACATTTTTTACTTTGAATTTTCAACCCCACTAGTCATTATTATTGTTGTTGTCGACAGTGATAATTGATTTTAGTTTGCAAATTATTGAACCACTTAATCTCAGATTAAAATTGAACGCTCGCCTTAACGAATACAACCTGCCAACCCCAAAGATTGAGATTGGACTGTTTGGTCCATTTTTGCTCATCTAAGCTATTATAGACTCGAGAGGTGGCCCAACACAATTAAAGAGTGTAAGAAACACAACATGCATGTGATCTTTTGTCAAATCATAGCTTCGGTGTTGCTCTTTGACAAATAATGCACATGAAACTTTTGTAACTATTATATAAAAAATATAATTTTTTCGTTTTATATTTAATAAATATATTATTATTTAAAATTAATATTATACATGTAAAATTTAATAGTAAAAAATTATTAATATTTAAACACAAATATATCGTTAAATTAAAGAAACAATTTTATCTAATACACTCAAATATCCTCAATAAAAATAATAATCATGTGTCGACATAAATCACTAACCGTAAGCATAATAAATTTATTACTTAATCTCACATATTTATAAAAATATTATTTATTATTACAATAAAAGTTAAACTTTTAGTTAAACTATAAAATAAAAAACTTCAAAAGATTTCAGTGAATGCAATTCCACTGACATTGGGTGCATCTTTGTTATTTCCACCAGACACGTTATTGGGTCCATAATAACTTGTTGAGTTCGAGTCCGTTACACATTTATCATAATAACTACTAAAAAGAGAAGCATGCCACAACTCACAAAACAGAGCGCAGCAAAGACCACATAGTTGAGGAAAATTCATACTTCTTCCGTGGAAAACTCTTACTAGAAGTACAATCTATTTCCAAGTGTCAGTACAATCTATTTCGGTTACTGTCAGTAACCGAAAACCTGATCCAGTGTAAAATTAATGACTTGACAGCAAAAGTTAAGCAATTGTCTTCTGTTTAATCTGGCGATCATTTCTTAGACATAATACATGGGAAGAATTACGAGTCGAGTTTCATGGTACCGCACAAATGAGTTGCTGCCACCGAGATGTTAAAAGAATATGCCACACAACTTGCAATATAGATATAACTAATTTAGTACAACGATAATTTAGTTGAAAATACATTAGGAGAGTGGAAGAAAATAATACATGAAAAGGGTGATCTCACAAATATGCGATAAAAATAAAACTACAGAGATCCTTGTTAAGGGACTTACACTTTCACAAAACACGGAAACAAAAGCTGTATGAACAGTCAAAATATGGCATGAAGGTCCCAGTAATCAGATACCCTCCATCTTTCGGTCCTAGTAAAACTTCCAAGAAGCAAGGCTGAACCAAAGCTTTTAACAATAATCTAAAAGCAAATGTGAAGCAAAAAAAAAAAGGGGAGAAAAACAAATTAGTCCCCATTGAATTCTGCGGTTTATAGTGTTTACTGTGAAATTATCTCAAAAGTGGTTGGCAGAAAACTAAATCAATTAGTTTTCTTCTCTTCTTCCTTTGCAGCATCCACCTCTGCAGAATCCACAGCCTGATCATCCTCACCTCCAAAACCAAATTCATTTACACGTTTCTTGTCCACTGGATAAATCCACCTCTGGTATAAATATATGAGAAAGATAAGATCTGCGAAACAGGAAAGGGCAAAAGATATATCAAGACAATGAAAAGATATTAAGACAATGAAGGATAAGGGCCATCTGACAAACTGATATTTGCATGGTGCTTAGTCTTCAGAGAAATCAGAGTAAAGAAGTCAACTAATCTTAAAAAATAAATCACAATGGCAATATTGTTTCAGAAACGGGTGCATTCAAATTTGATCAATAATGGACTGAATGACTGCATTCAAGAACGTGAGCCTTTCAGCTCAGTGGCAGTCATGAAGGGTTAGTTCATGAATGCCAGACAAGGTCACAAAATAGAGCAATAATATAAATGCTGATCTATTCTATCAGTTTGGTAGCACCTCTCCTTCTCTAAAAAGGGGAATCATCAGCTTCAAAGCTCTATGACTGGAAAGGGAACTAGTGTGCCTGTCTTTTGGGAAGTTGATAGCACACAACCTATTGCGACTAAGCCACCAAAGTACAATAAGGTCTATTATAGAAAGAGGTACAAATATGCACCCATGGGGTAATCTAGGAAGCAACCAAATGAGCAGCAAATTGAGGCATTGCATCAAAGTGAGGATTTGGGCCTGACAGTGGGCCGCACTGTGCCCTAACAGAATTTTGCTGAGCTGTCCCATGTTGATCCTGAGAGATTGTGTGTGAGGGATATTTGTATGGGAATTTGGGGGAGAGTGAGAGTAGGAAAGGATTTGGAAACTAGACCTAGGAGAGTCTAGAGCCTCTCTACTGCTCAAGAACTACCTTCTTCATATATTGCTATACCATCTCTTTTCTTCTTCCTCAAGGGATTCCACACTGGAATTTACTTGAGAGTATAATAATACTTGAGTTTCTTCTTCTATTTCTGTTATCTGTGCCAGTAGCTTATCAGAAGTCTTCTCAAAGTAACAAAATCTAACCTTCATCTTGCTACAACCACAGTCATGAAGTTCACAGATAACGTTTATGTTGGAGATCTGATCATGATGAGGCTCAAAATAAGGGAATTATTCCATGGATTATGGCTGCTGATTCTGTCACCATTATTACAGGATTAGTCATTAGTCAACTGTATTTTAATTAGAATCATGTAAATAATTACAGGCAGATAGGAATTCTAGGATTCTAATTATTTGTTTCCTTTTTTAGCTCCCTAAGCATTACTGCTCAGCCTGTATTTATAGCCTAAGGTGTAACCTAATTGGATCAAGGAATGTGAGATACTATTTTTACATGGTATCGGAGCGAAATTTGATCCAGACATAGGTTCCTTCGACTTCATCCATGCCTGACGAAATCATCAACCCAAAACCTAAGGCAGGAGAGGAAACAACCAATGTTCCGAACCTGACCGAACCAGCAATTCTACTAGTTACTAACTACAAATTGAATGGCCAGAACTACACTCAATGGGCTAGATCAGTCTGAATTTACCTTCAAGGGAAGGGAAAAGAAGATTATATCACTGGCGAATTCAAGGAGCCACAGAAGAACGATCCTAGCTACCAAAAATGGAAAAACAGCCTTGTAATGTCATGGCTGCTGAATTCGATGACCAATGAAACAGGAGAAAACTTCATGTACTATGGCATAGCCCAAGAAATTTGGAGTGCAGCAAAAGAAACCTATTCCAATGTCGACAACACGTCAGCAATATTCGAAATCAAGAGTCTTCTCCATGATCTCCGCCAAGGAGACTCTACAATCACGGAGTACTACCAGACTCTCACTTGGTTCTGGCAGCAGTTAGATGTCTATGAGGATATCGAATGGAACTGTCCGGAAGATCAGCAGCAATACAGGAAGCTAGTAGAGAAAGATCGCATCTACAAGTTTCTGCTAGGTCTCAATAAGAACCTTGATGAAGTGCGAGGAAGAATTTTGGGAACAAAACCTCTTCCGAGCATCCGTGAAGCATTCTTAGAAGTGAGAAGAGAAGAAAGCAGGAAGAAAATCATGCTGGATGTACCAAACCAGAATTAGAACATTGAAGTATCAGCTCTTGCCACCAAAGGATACCAGCCAAATCATCCAAGGAAGTCACGAGGCTGGTGTGATCACTGCAAGAAATCAGGACATACTCGAGACACCTACTGGTCCATTCATGGTAAACCAGCAGAGCTGAAGACTCATCGTGGCAAGGAGAACCAGGCCAATGTGACTTCTATTAATGGACCCGAAGGAGGAAAACCAAGTGGCGCAACTAAACCAGGACCATTTAGCAGAGAACAAATGGAGGTCCTACAGAAACTACTCCAGCAAACCCTTCAAACTACAAGTACAACTTTCTCCACAGCAGGTTTGTTGGCACATAAAGGTAATATACATGGTGCGCTTTCTATTAGACATGACAAACACAAATCCTGGATTGTAGACTCTGGGGCCTCTGACCACATGATAGGGGACATCTGAGCACATGATAGGAGACATCACACTCTTTGATAATTATACTCCATGTAAAGATGAATCCTTAGTAAGAATTGCAGATGGATCAACATCCAAGGTGGTTGGTAAAGGCTTGGTTGTGGTATCGAAGGACATCACACTTAATTCTGTCCTCTGTCCCAAAATTAGACTGCAACCTTTTATCTATTAGTAAACTTACTCGTGATCTTAACTGTGTTACTAAATTCCTTCCAAATGTGTGTGAATTTCAGCCAATGGATTCGGGGATGAGGATTGGTAGTGCTGAGGAATCTGCAGGTCTCTACTTCCTTCGGGTTGACAATGAGGAACAACCAAAAGGGAGAAGTTATGTAGCTAGCAGTGGAAAAGAAGACAATAATGTAATGTTGTGGCACTACCGCCTAGGGCACCCTAATTTTGTGTATCTCAGGCAGATGTTGCCCTCAATTTTTAATAAAAGCTCAAACATATTTCAGTGTGAAATTTGTCAATTAGCCAAACATGCGAGGAACAGTTATCCGACACAACCTTATAAGTCTTCTAAACCATTTGCAGTTGTTCACAGTGATGTTTGGGGACCTTCCCGAATTAAGACTATTACTGGAGCTAGATGGTTTGTAACTTTCATAAATGACCACACAAGGACCACCTGGGTTTTTCTCATGAAAGAAAAATCTGAGGTCACAAAAATATTTGAATCTTTTCATCAAATGGTTCAGACACAATTCCAGACCAAGGTGCAAATTTTAAGAACAGACAATGGTCGAGAGCACTACAATACAATCCTTGCGTCTTATCTCCACAAACATGGGATCATCCACCAAACGTCATGTGCTGATACACCTAGCAAAATGGAGTTGTAGAACGCAAAAACAGGCACCTACTGGAGGTCACTAGATCTCTCATGATGTCAACAAATGTACCAAATCATTTCTGGGATGAAGATGTCCTTTCCTCAGCATATCTAATTAACTGCATGCCTTCCAAAGTCCTCAACCACAAATCACCACTCCAAGCCCTCCAACCGCATTGTCCTAACCCACATCTGTTCACCAACATACCACCCAGAATATGTGGCTGTATAACCTTTGTCCATAACCACTAACCCAACCAAAGCAAACTTGACCCAAAGTCAATAAAATGTATCTTCCTAGGCTATTCCCCAATTCAGAAAGGGTACAGGTGCTATTCACCCACTACAAAGAGATTCTACACCAGCAGGATGTTACATTTTTTGAAGACTAGGCCTTTTACTCCAAAGGTAGCATTCAAGAGGAGATACCGAGCAGAGAATTCCAACCTTTGGATTTTGAGCAGATTCCAGAACAGGTCTTGGAGTTTGAGCAGATTCCAAAACAGGTCTTAGAGTTTGAGCAGATTCCGGAGCATGCTATTTCTTAGCCAACATTGGGAACTCAAGACAAAGTTGAGTCATCTAACTCACAGGGTGACAAAGAATTACTAGTGTACTCAAGGAAAAGGAAGACCCATAGGAAATTAGAGACCTACACCTCTCCAAAGCAAAGTCAACCCTCTAACCAGAATACAGAAGCACTTGAGTTCCACATAGGTAACACACTTTCTGATCCAACCAATGATTGCTCAACTCTAGATGATCTTGATAAACCTGTAGCTTTAAGAAAGGGGGTGAAGTCTTGCACTCAACACCCCATTGGTAATTTTTTGTCCTATGAGAACCTGTCACAGGAATACAGGGCCTTTGTTACCAATCTGGACAAAGTAAAAGTGCCATGTGATGTCGGAGAAGCAATCCAACAACCTAAGTGGAAGGCTGCTATCGAGGAAGAAATAAATGCTTTAGAGAAGAATGGAACATGGGAAATCATGAACCTGCCAGCAAGAAAGAAACCAGTAGGCTGTAAGTGGATCTTCTCAGTCAAACACAACTCGGATGGCACAGTCAACCGGTACAAGGCTAGGTTGGTGGCCAAGGGGTTCACACAATCCTACGGGGTAGACTATGAAGAGACGTTTGCCTCCGTTGCAAAACTAAACTCTGCTCGTGTCATTATGTCTTTGGCAGCAAATCTGGATTGGCCTCTCCACCAGCTGGATATCAAAAACACATTTCTGAATGGAGAACTTGAAGAAGATGTCTACATGAAGATTCCTCCAGGACTGGACACTTCAGAGAATTGTGGCAAGGTATGTAAGTTGCGAAAGTCCCTCTACGGTCTGAAGCAGTCCCCTAGAGCGTGGTTTGATTGATGAACTCGTGTAGTGAAAAGTCATGACTTCACTCAATGTCAAACCGACCATACCATGTTCGTAAAACATGCAGGAAATGGTAAGATGCCATTATTCATTGTCTACGTGGATGACATTATCATCACAGGGGATGATGAAGAAGAAATTCAGAAACTGAAAAGGGTCCTGGCAAGTGAATTTGAAATCAAGGACCTTGGTCACCTTAGATATTTTCTCGGGATGGAAGTGGCTCGCACCAGGGACGGTATTGTTGTATCCCAAAGAAAATATGTGCTAGATCTGTTGAAAGAAACAGGGATGATGGGATGCAAACCAGCAGATACTCCCATAGAACCAAACACAAAACTTGGAACTGAAGAAGGAAGTTCCCCTACAAACCGGGACAGATATCAGAGATTAGTAGGGAGACTAATCTATTTGACTCACACTCGACCTGATATATGCTATCCAGTTAGCTTGGTGAGTTGATTTATGAATAATCCCACAGAAAGCCACATGAGAGCTGTCAACCGAATTCTACAGTACCTCAAGAAGACTCCCAGAAGAGGATTATACTTTAAGAAGAATTCAAGCAGGAAAATAGAAATTTTTACAGATGCTGACTGGGCTGGTTCTATAACAGATCGCAGGTCAACTACAGGATACTGCTCTTATGTGTGGGGTAATCTAGTAACATGGAGAAGCAAGAAACAATCAGTGGTTGCCAGAAGCAGTGCGGAAGCAGAGTTTAGAGCCATGGCCCATGGTATTTGTGAGGGCATATGGCTTCATTGGATGCTTAAGGAGCTGAGCATGCCATCAGAACATACTATGAACATTCTATGTGATAATAAGGCAGCCATAAGCATTGCAAAAAACCTGGTCCACCATGATAGGACCAAACATGTGGAAATAGATTGCCACTTTATCAAGGAGAAGATTGATGATGGAAGAAGCATCACACTGGAATTTACTCCATCAAGTCACCAGACAGCAGATATTCTGACTAAAGGGCTATCACGACAAAATTATGAGAACTTAAGTTCCAAGCTGGGGATGATTGACATTCACCACCCAGCTTGAGGGGGAGTGTTGGAGATCTGATTCTCCTGTCAGAATCTGTCAAATCAGATCTGATCATGATGAGGCTCAAAATAAGGGAATTATTCCATGAATTATGGCTGCTGATTCTGTCACCATTATTACAGGATTAGTCATTAGTCAACTATATTTTAATTATAATCATGTAAATAATTACAGGCAGATAGGAATTATAGGATTCTAATTATTTGTTTCCTTTTTTAGCTCCCTGAGCATTACTGCTCAGCCTGTATTTATAGCCTAAGGTGTAACCTAATTGGATCAAGGAATGTGAGATACTATTTTTATGTTTATTAGCTCCTGGTAGGCTGGGATTCAAACTCATTATAATAAACATCAGAAATAAACTACTGAGGCTGCTACTGGATAAAATTTCAATGCCAACAGCCTTGTAGCCTAGTTGCACTAAGCTTCCTTGGGAAGTACTTGATCCCAGGTTCTAACCGCAGTTTTTCTATTCACAGTTGAACCACCTTTCCTCCATCCCTCACCACGTATTAGCGTATCCTTTGTTGAAAAAAAAAAAATGGAGGGAAGGAAAAGAAAAGAGGGAGAACATTTCATATATCACATGCATGTTAATCTTAAATGAGGCTATCCTTGGTATATGAATATGAAGCAGCTGCACAATAGCATGTGGTCATGATCCCAATCTTACCATCACGGAAAACAGAAAGCCGATGTAGTGTTGGCATTTTGATGACAAAGGCAAAAAGATCATCAATGATGGTGTTGAGAAACTTGTAAGTCATCTGCCTCCAAGGTAGATGAGCAACAGATTTAAGCTTGTAATTGATGAATAATTGAGGGCACATCATAATAAAACCTGCAACAGTTTGCCGGTAGACTTCAAACATTACAAAGTTTTTGTAAACCAGAAACTTAATGATCATGGATGCATAAACTGCAACATTTAGGAACTTATGGTACAGCAAATTTATGAGTCAAAGCACTTCTGATTAATTAAGCCAATTTTAATACATGGTCATAAATGGTAGTAGCACCCAATAACACAATTATAGCTTAATCAAAATAGAAGAGTGCTTACCAAACATGTAAACACAACTTGTCAGTGAAGACAGAATCCATGAATACCAGCTCTTGTGACGCTCATACATCAGTGAGTAAACAGAGAAGCCAGCAACAAGGAGAAATAGAACATAGGATAAAAACTTCATTGCAATATCATCATATTCCTTTGTCTTATTCCTTACATACGACTCTCGATCTCGGAGCCTCAACATAGGTATCTTCCCTGACCTATCAATCTGAGAAAAGAAAAGAATAAAACAAATTGCAGATTGCAGACATCAAACGAAGTTAAGGAACATCAGAATTTGTATAAGTACAGAAAGCCAGAGAGTATCTTCAAAATGTAATCCCCCTCACTCAAACAAAAAGGTGATAAAACAGTAAGTTAAAAGGAAGGTCCAGCAAAATGTTCTACATACACATAAACAGTCCCAGCAATCTCAGCAGGATGTTGTACACACATACAGTACTGGTATACATGAAGATACAGAGAAGCTAGCTAGTAATCCTGTCTAAGGAACCATAGTTTTTAAATAAAAATTTCAACATGCATATTTATCAAATGTAAACAGAAGATCACAAACAATACCTCTATACGCATGGCTTTTCCAATTTTCCAGAACTCAATAACGCAACCAATTCCAGAGCTTGCAAGAATCATCCAGGAGGTGTCATTGTCAAGCAGATAAAGGAAGATAATAAGCTGACAAATAAAGCTCACAACAACAGTCTTTGCAGAGAGTCCTTCCATGGATTTATTTTTGTTCCAAAATTGGATGTCTGGGAAGAAAGAAAATAATTAGATCATAAGCTATGTCTCTAATAAAATCCATCAGGATTTCCTCGTCGGAGTTACTTTCTAAAGATTGTGATACAAAATGACTTACCATTCTTGAAAGCCAAGAAGTCAAAAACAGAATGAAGTAGAGAAACAATCATAGTAACTGCCAGGAGGTAAGGATTTCCTTCCAAGAATACCCTCTGATATAATGATCAAAATCAAATAGTCAGGAAATTAGACAAACACGGCCCTTATCAATTCATATAGTGCGAGACAGATGCACAGCAAATGGAGTTCTTATAATCCATTTTGAAATTCCATCTTGAAACTTTTGAAACCATTAACATATATTACATAAATAAGCATTGCTTCATGGTTTTAATGACAAGCTGCAAAGAGACAAATCCAAAAAAATAACTTAGTAGAGATGAGTGTTGCAAGGTCTGGGTCTGGTAGGATAGGACGAAAAGTATCCAAAGATCAGTCAGTTCAATAGAAGACTATAAGATTTCTTTCATATACAAAATTGAGATGCACATACCTCAACAGAAGAGCGATGAAACTCAAATCATAAAGTAATAGGTCAGAGATCAAGGATGATATGGTGGCAGAATTTATCAAAATTCAAGAAAAGAAAAGAAAAAAGGTTGGAAATTACATATTATTTAAATGGAAGGCAAAAAACATTTAATGATTTCCAATGTCAAGTTTAGTTTTACATATGCATTGAAGGGACCAAGACCTCATATATCTAACACAAAATTTTCATAGAAAGTTGCTGTCATATATGTCATCTAATACCTGAAAACTTCTGAGAATAAGTTACTTAAATCTAAGGGAAAGTCATGAGAAATTCAGCAATGACTCTTAGACAGATCAAGAGTTCATGAAGCATATAAGTAACAGTAACAAATACAGTAAATCAGAGCTATGCCCATCAGAATTTTATAAATACCAAATACTATCTTTTGCAAAATTTCTTCCAACACAACAAAAGAATCAATTTTCATGAAGATTTTCATTCAAAAAAGTAATCTTCGATGTACTCAGGAGTACTTGGGCAGAATACAGCTACTCATTGCACCAAAAAGGGCAAAAGATAACAGTTTTAGTAGTAACGAATATGACATCACAACTGGCAAAAATGTGAAGCCAACTTCTAGAGAAAGATTCGGGGGAAAGAAAGAGAACAAGGCCTTCAAATTCAAACAAAGCAACATTTATGCGGGTACCCAAATATGTGAGGCTGTTTCAATATTCAACATGAACATTCCATCAAATAAGTTCAGCCCACTATAAATATGCACCACAATCATGGATTAATCACACAGAATTGTGACAAGATTTTCTAGAAAAAAACAGACCTTCAGTTCATCAGCCTCGCCTTCAATCATGCTCCCATAATTACGGTGAATCTGAAAGGACTGGTCAATCTGTAGGAATAATTGCCACTTTGTCATACTAATAGGACCAACCTCCAGATTAAGTGATAACTCAGTTACTGTCTCATTCAGAGGTATCAACTTATCCCTAAGTAACCAGAACTCATTGAAAAAAACAGTTGGATAGTAGTTCCCAGTGAAAGGATCAATGTTCAAGTCTGGATATTGTAGTTAAAGAAACTCATACATATGGTCAGCTAACTTGCATTCCATAGTTGATGAAACACAACATTGAAATATCAAAACAGGAAAGCAGAGCATGAATGTGTCAGTGTAAATGCATGAAAGGTCAAACAAGAAATTTAAAATTCAAAAAATAAACGGGAAAAATATGACCAAGGTGACACAAAAAGTTTTCAATTGTATACGGATCCTCCATCTAGAAGTTATCCATTATTCTACATTAATTTTGCATAATATAATGCTAGACATGGTACCCAGGAACCAATGCCAACAAACTACAATGGGGAAGGTAATGAAAAGAAAATGGCAAATAGAAAAAGACGTAAGTGACAAGGATACATGGAGCAATGTTTGGTGGTATGCCTGTTTTTGGGTACCTGCAAACAGGGAAAGTACAACATAATAATAAGCAGCATTAGAAAGAATATCCATCAATAATCGGCTCAGCTACAGAAAAGTCTAGAAGTAAAGATTTTTCAGGTTTTTTCCCCTACAGAATTGAATCTAGAAATAGTCAAGGAAGAAATTTCAATAGCCTCATTTGAGCAAAAATTCAAGACAGCAAATAAGTTCCTAAATTGGTTTCACAGATTTATATTGTATGACTAGCATACTAGCTACTGTTTGACATATACCAATGCCGTTCATCTTAATATTATATACAGCCACTGGCTATGCCAATAATATGCATGCCAGAACGTAATTAAGCATGCAAGAAAGGATACATAATCAAAAGACTTAGACATTTTAGGACCATTACTTCAAATTTGTTACAGGACACTTGATGATGGAAATCATACAAGCAAACAACAGAATGTGTGATAGCTTCCAAGGAAGTTCCAAAAATGAAAAAACAAAAATAAAAAACAAAAAGATATGGCTAAGTGCATTCCAACTGCTGTTGCTATGGTAACTTTGGGTTTAAATGTTTGATCTTAGGTATGGGGCTCCTCAAAAGTGCCTTTGTGTATGGGAACTAGGGCATCAAGGTACTCATTTTTTCACTATTCTGCCAAAGAAACACTTCCACGGATCTTCTTAGAACAGAAAATATGGGCAAAGAAACGTCTTCAATTCAAAAAAGAAGTTACTGACAAATACTCCTGTGAAACTGAAAATGAAGCCAACAGGTTGGAACACAAGCTTTCAGAGTGAATAACATATTAATAAAACATCAAAACCAATGAATATATGTGATTTTAAATTTGAAACAATGAGCCGAGTATAGATCCATAACTTTCTGTCCTATTTCAAGTTATAACCTTTAACCAACAAAACCAATGACTAGTCTACATACATACAAGGCATTCAGATTTGGCTAAAATTATGATACAACCAATACTAGGTTCAGACTAAGATTACAAGCATAGTTCCACATATACAAATGTGCTTTTGAGATTAAATACCGGCGACCTGAAGTGAATCCAAATTTTCTTTCAACCAAAGGTTGTATTCCTGATCTAGGAGTCCATAGAATCACCTTCTGCTGACATTAAATAATTTATGAACGGCAATAGCTTCAGTTTAACTAGGATGACCAATCATAACAATTGGAGACAGCGAGACACAAAAGGAAGGGTGAACTAGAGTGAAGGGCATCACAAAGTACCCATTAAACTGTTATATTTAGGTTGAATTCATGGTTAACCAGCTGGATCCTCTAAAATAAATTTTGTGAAGTTCCAGCCTCACAGCCTAATTCACCACAAAAAAGGGGGAGAGTAAAAATTGAATGTTCATTCTGAAAAATGGTGGCTAGATATTTCAATCCTCCCTCTGCAGTACAGTACTAGTCTCACGAAAAGGTAAGGACCAAAATAATTCCTGTTAAAAGAAGGCCAAATTGTTTGACAATGTCTTTCATCTGCTGCATAACTTTTTCTCTTAGAATAATAATCCACAGTCGTTAACTTTAAATGGAAGTTATGAATAGACATGAACCAGAACATATAGACAAAAAAAACAAAAAAAAATGCTTTAACAAATTTAATAGATTGAAAGAAACATACTGTGTGAAGTCAGCAACCAAGTTTATTGTTATATTTGGTTTCCAATATGAAACCCACTCCACAGGCCCTTCATCCTTAGAATCATCTTCAGTATCATCAACCACCTAGCACAACCAAATAGATATATACTGAGATCGTCACATAAAATCAGTAAGTATCACGGTGTCAAGCATGCAACACTAAACAATTAAAAAAAGAGCAAAGAACAAACCTTGGACGTCACTTGACCCTCACTAGAATCTGGCGAATTCCCTAACAGGCTCTTCTTTTTATCTGCTTTTGTCTTGGGCAAGTATGTCACAACAGCTGAGGCCAAAAAAAAGAGAGATACCTCGTAAACCAATTTCTTAAACTTAAACACATAAAAAAGTGGCAGAAGTATTAATAAGACAGAAAAAAATCATACGATGTGTCCTTCCAAATGCTGCCTGAGGCTGGTATTCTGGATCACTTGGGTCAGGGGAGTATCCAGAATGTGCAAAGAAAACATGAGCATATAGACTCCCATTGTGCTTCAAAGCCTGAAATAAAGAATAAGTAACAATTAAGTCCAATATATTTCGGGAAATACTTTAAACTTTCTTCAATAACCAATGTAAGCAAGTCGTGCACAGCTAGCAGTAGCACTTTCAGGCAGTCATACCTCAGATGGGTGATACTTCAAAGTAAGAGTCCTGGTACTTTGAGGTCCCCACACAGCATACGGAATATTAGTTTCATGCCAAACAAGAGCACTTTCACGACCAAAGTCATTGAACTTGTCACGCTCAGAAAGATATAGCCACATGTCCTAAACAAAATCACAACCAAAAAGAACATGAACGAGTACCAAAACAAGAAGCAACATGAACTAGAAAAGCCTTTGCAATTGCTCCAACAGCAGAACACAGGCCAGTAAGACGCACAAGCAAGCACAATTAATTTCCTCCATCTCTTTTACCATAAGTTAACCTTCAGTCACGTATTCCACTTTTTTAAGTTCAAACCAGCATTCCTCATCATTAAGCTCACAAAATATGCAATTGCCCTTTTGTACATAAAGCCTATTCCCCCCATCCTCCCGTACAAGTTCGTTTAATTTTTTTTAATTCTAAATCAAAGCATTCAGAAATCAGAGTCTACTAGATTAGGACTAATCTGGTTAGAGCCAAATCAACCAACTATGAATGAAGATAAAGCTCCCTTAGCGCCAGTTTTCTTTATTCACATAACTCAACCGGATAGTAAGTATCATCAATCCTAAGTTAAAAAGTATCATAAATCCCAACCTAAAAGTCTCAGCAATGTACACTAAGTAACTAACCAACATTCAAAACTCAGTCTAAGTAACTAGGCAAGAGAAATTAAAAAAAGAGATATTCTAATTCTAATTAGCAAATTAAGCATATAGCGTAAGTGAGAGAAGAGCACTGAAACCTTCGAAATCTACATCAATCTATAAGCATAACAGTGATGGAAGTGAGAGATCACGCACCAGAGGCTGGCCTTTCTCGAAGAGGTTGGAGATGAGAGCAGAAGGTTCCGTAGGCTTTTTGGGAGAGAAGAATTTGGAAGCGAAGTACCAGAGAACCGCCATGCGGATGATTCCGGCGAGGCCGAAACCTCCTTGCTGCTGCTGCTGTTGTCTCCCTTGCGGTGCCTGGCCGCCTTGAACTGCGGCCGCCGGCGGCGCCATATTCGGCGGAGAGAGAGAAGGGCGGTGGTGTAAATCGAAGATTTGAAGGGGAGGAGGATACTACAGCGTTTAGCTTTACTGTAGAATGGAGTGGCGATAATAACAAAGGAAGGTGCGTAGAGGAATAATTTTACAACTGGGTGCGGCCACGCAATCATCCACCAACGCAAATTGCTACTTCGCAAAATGATTAATAATATTTTTTTAAGAATTTAAGTTGAATGCACAACCAATATAAAATTTTTATATAATTATTTAATTATATGTGCCACATTATTATAAGTATTTTTATAATAATTATTTTTAAAATTATACATATAATAAGACCTAATTAATTAATAATATAAAATATTTTTATATTAATAATATATTAAAATTAATTTATTTAACCGGACGTATTCAAAATAGATTGAATTACGATTATTTGAAGGCGACCTAATTTATTTTTAATGCGGCGAGTAAACATATAAAATACACATAAAATGTAAATTGAATATTACAAAATATTATTCAAAAGAAAATAGTTACAGTGTCCGTAAATAAGGACAAAACAAGCGATTAACTCTAATTGAAGTCCTAACCCAAGAAATAAAATAAAAAATAAAAAATGGACAAAATAGTATCAAAGTAGCATTTTTCTTTTTAAACTCGAAACAACTTACCTTGGTGAACTTGGGTTGCCATGTCAACACTCTTAACTTGGACCTTGCAGTGATATATAATGATAGTAATTTTGACATCCAAATCAAAAGTTATGATCAATTAAAACTAAACCAATAGTTTGGAGTTCTTTCCACTAATGTGGGCCAAATATTTTTTAAAAACATACTCAACGTTAATTATAAAAATAAAATTCTTTTACTATCATTTTTTCTAAATTTTTTGAATTTTCCACTACCTTTATTTTCATGAGAGTACCAATATTTATTTTGTAGTTAATGGTTATTATTGATTTTTTCATAAGAATTATTCACATAATTTTAAGTTAAGAATAATAATTGAGTAGTCAATAATAGTTGATTCATTCAATTAATTTTTTGCTCATATATTATCATAATTTTGGTTCAATTTTTAAGTTTTTTTATTAATAGGTGATCTATAAATATTTGATAAATTTAAAAATATATATTGATCTTAAATTAGAACGAATATTCTCCTTAACCTAAATTTTAATTTATTAGAAAATAAATACATTTTTCTCTAAAATGGTAAATTTAAGATGATAATTCTTGCCATTTCAGGTAACTTTCTTGCTGTCTATCACTATTACCGATATATTTTTTGCTAGTTAGTAGTTATCATTAAATTATATATTCAATTTTTTTAAAGATAAAACTATGAAAAAAAGAAGAAGAAGATATTTTAAGTTAACACAGGAGGGTATCAAGAGGTAATCCTTCTTTATTTTAATGGAAGGTGACTGTGTGTGTCACTGTTCGTAAAAGTTGTAATGAATCCCAACCTGTTAAGTGAGCCTATCCTCCACCAAAACTACCACACTTTTCCGGCGAACTAAACAGTAGTAAACGGCGGCGGAGAATACAAAACGCAGCCACAAATCAATCTTCCCTATATGAACCCATTGAATTATCATGAGCCAAAGTACTGAGATTCATTATTAAGACTTCTCCAATTTGCAGGCACACTGTTTGTGAAAATGCCAAATAAGACTATTCCTTCTTCATTGTCAATTTTTGGTATGAGAGAGAGGACTTGGGAAACCCCAAAGTTTTGAAAATTATGTAGTTTTTAGCTATATATTGTTCTGTTTTCACATGGTAGTCTAATGCTAATATACTTAAAAAGTCCCATTTTGTAGCTTCCTCTTGAAGGGGGCATGCTTCAACACGATTTCCAGACATGGGGTTCCATAATCAGGACCTTATGTGTTGATGCAAGGTACAATGAGGCCTTGTCCCTTTTCCATCAATGCTTAAAGGGCTATGCAGCTTTTAAACCTGATCACCATGTCCTTGCTTCCATTCTCAAGTCTTGTTCTGCCCTCTTGGCTCCCAAATTGGGCGCAGCCCTGCACGGTTATGTTGTTAAGCAGGGCCATGTTTCTTGCCAGGTTACTAACAAAGGGTTGCTTAACATGTATGCGAAATGCGGCAAGCTTGATGAATGCCAGAAGCTGTTTGATCAGCTCAGCCATTGTGATCCTGTTATTTGGAACATTGTTCTATCTGGGTTTTCAGGGTCCATGAAGTATGATGCTGATGTTATGAGGGTGTGTCGGATGATGCATTCGAGTGGGGAGGCTACGCCAAATTCGGTTACTGTTGCTACTGTTCTTCCTGTGTGTGCTCGTTTAGGGGATGTGGATGCTGGAAAGAGTGTGCATGCTTATGTTATCAAGTCTGGTTTTGAGGAAGACACCCTTGCTGGGAATGCTCTTGTGTCAATGTATGCGAAGTGTGGGCTGGTGTCTCATGATGCATATGCTGTTTTTGATAGCATTGTTCACAAGGATGTTGTTTCGTGGAATGCAATGATTGCTGGTCTTGCCGAGAATGGGTTGTCAGAAGAGGCATTCAAGTTGTTCAGTTCGATGGTGAAAGGACCTACACAACCAAATTATGCAACTATAGCAAATATTCTGCCTGTTTGTGCTTTGCTTGATGAGAATGTTGCATATGGTTGCGGAAGGCAAATCCACTCTTATGTGCTGCAACGGACTGAATTGGTAGCTGATGTGTCTGTGTCTAATGCTTTGATTAGCTTCTACTTAAGAGTTGGACAGATGACAGAAGCAGAATCTTTGTTTTGGGCAATGGATGCAAGGGATTTGGTCTCTTGGAATGCTATTGTTGCAGGATACACGTCAAATGGTGAATGGTTAAAAGCATTGCATCTATTGAGTAATTTGGTATCTCTAGAGATGTTATTGCCAGATTCTGTGACTATTGTCACCATACTTCCAGTTTGTGCACAATTGAGAAACTTGCAGGTGGGGAAACAGATCCATGCATATGTCTTCAGACATCCTTTTCTTTTTGAAGATACTGCTGTTGGAAATGCTTTAGTTAGTTTCTATGCAAAATGTGGCAATACAGAAGAAGCGTATCATATGTTTTCTATGATATCCAGGAAAGATTTGATTTCATGGAATTCTATTTTGGATGCCTTTGGAGAGAAGAGGCATCATTCAAGATTTACCAGCTTGTTACGTTCAATGCTTGAACTTGGAATTATGCCCGACTCAGTTACAATATTGACCATAATCCGTTTTTGTACTTCTCTTTTGAGAGTAGAAAAGGTTAAAGAAATACACAACTATTCAATTAAGGCTGGATCTTTAGTTAGTGATACTGCACCAACAGTTGGGAATGCAATTCTTGATGCATATGCCAAATGTGGTAACATGGACTATGCTGACAAAATGTTTTGGAATCTATCAGAAAAAAGGAATCTGGTCACATGCAATTCACTTATTTCAGGTTATGTGGGTTTGGGATCACATGATGATGCAAAAAGGATTTTTAGTTGGATGTCTGAAACAGACCTTACCACCTGGAATCTTATGGTTCGAGTATATGCTGAAAATGATTGCCCCGAGCAAGCTCTCAGTCTGTTCTATGAGTTACAAGCTCAAGGGATGAAGCCTGATGCAGTGACTATCATGAGCCTCCTTCCAGTATGCACACAAATGGCATCATTACACTTGCTGAGCCAGTGTCATGGCTATATTATTCGTTCTTGTTTTGAGGATCTTCACCTAAAAGGAGCCCTCTTAGATGCATATGCCAAATGTGGTGTCATAGGCTGTGCAAATAAGATATTTCGATCAAGTGCTGATAAGGATCTAGTTATGTTTACTGCTATGATTGGTGGGTACGCTATGCATGGTATGAGTGAAGAAGCACTTAGGAGGTTTTCTCATATGCTTGAAATGGGAATCAAGCCAGATCATGTTATCCTCACTTCTGTATTGTCTGCCTGCAGTCATGCTGGCCGTGTTGATGAAGGGCTGAAGATATTTTATTCAATAGAGAAAGTCCATGGTATGAAACCAACTATGGAACAGTATGCTTGTGTGGTGGATCTCCTAGCCCGAGGTGGCCGCATTAGTGAAGCATATTCTCTTGTGACCAGTATGCCAATTGAAGCTAATGCCAATCTCTGGGGGACATTGCTTGGTGCCTGCAAAATCCATCATGAAGTGGAATTGGGGCGTATTGTTGCAGACCAACTCTTCAAAATTGAAGCTAATGACATTGGAAACTACATTGTGTTGTCAAATTTGTATGCAGCAGATGCTAGATGGGATGGGGTCATGGAGGTCAGAAGGATGATGAGGAACAAAGATTTGAAAAAGCCAGCAGGATGCAGCTGGATTGAAGTTGAGAGGACAAATAACATTTTTGTGGCTGGAGACTGTTCACACCCACAAAGAAGCATTATTTACAGAACACTATGTACATTGGATCAACAAATTAAAGAACCGGTGGAGTTTTAGCTTAATCTTGAATATGCATTAGGGCATTCATAGTGTTAAAGGAGAAATCACGCGGACATGCTTTACAGATGACCTATATCCTTGTGGTGTTCAAACTGCCACAAAGCTTGATTTGAGATTTTAATTTTAGCAACCAGTATCCATCTCATTTTTCTTGCTTCATGTAGAAAATTATAATACTGGTAGGTAGGTGAAATTAGTATAGAAAATGAAAAATTTTGTTTCATTATTCAAAGTACTTTCCTCATGCCTTAACATGGTGTCTATAATTTGAAGAATGCTAAAGATACAAAATAGCAGTTAAGGATACTCAAAATTATACTTCCTAACTTGCTTTGCGAAATGCCAGGGGGAACAAAGTAAGCAACTCAGTTCAGCGTGTCCTGGTTTACACTGCAGGGATGGATGCAAATAAAATTGTCTTTCATTGATAACTTTCTCTTCTTCTCTGTTTACTTCAGGTTTTTCTGACTCTTCTTTCTGCTCTTCTCCCAGATTAGATAATTGAGAGAAAATTGTTGAAGCTGGAGGGGTGATGGGGATTGGAAGGGGAGTTGAATTCCCTGGTATGCTAATGGGTGGAAAACTGTAATTACTTGAGTTGGAGAGAGAGAAACATGCATGTTGGTTTGCAGTTTCTCCATTGCCATTACTTCCTTTGATATTCAGATTATTTTACAGTCATTCAGCACCTTACTGCAGTGTCCATGATTAAACTCTAGGTAAGCATGTGATCAACAGAAACTTGGAAACTGGAAAATGGGCACAAGAATGACCCATGACACGTAAAAGTAAAACTGACAAATCTCATTAGTCTGTGTATTATTAGTCAGTAATTATTTCCAAAATGTTTGCTATCTATTTGCCTTACACAAGAAGGCTCTTTCCTTTATATGAACTTTGCAATGATCAGTGGAGGCATAGGCAAATTACTTCATCAAAGTTGGTTTTCGAAGCAACTTTGACCTCTTGAGACGAGGATGCAAGTGTAAATTTCAAGCAAGTAATTGCTGGGAAGAGATTGCATGAACTTTAAGATGAGGATGCAAGTTTAAATTTTAAGAAAGTAACTGCTGGGAAGAGATTGCATAAATCTTGTGTCCTTGCAGTAGACTGGACTTGTAAGAGAAGATGAAAATAGAAAAACATTTCAGGTGAGTTTTAGTCAAAAGAAGATAAGCAAGGGAAGCAAGATACTGTAACCGGTGATTGAAAGAAAAGGCCGAGGGCTCTAAATTGCAAAGAGACTAAACATGCATTTTAATTCTGAAAGATATATATGGCATCAATTTACTTTCTGAAAAAATTTAGACATTAAATTGATCCATAAAAGTTTAATTTGACATCACATTAGTTCTTGAAAATTTTTAACATCAAATTAGTCTCTAAAAATTAAAATGTGATATCATGATTTTTAAAAGATACATATTACATTTATTTAATCTCTCCCATTCTATAAATTCAAAGACTTAGAATGTGTTTGTTTAAGCTTTTCTTGACAAATATTTTATTGAAGCTATTTATATTAGCTTATATATATATATATATATTTGAAATAAGTAATTTATGTGAAAAGTAATCTATTTTAGTAGTTAAAAAAAAATTTGTCAAAAAAATCTCAAATAAATGCATTTTATTTAATGTGATATGTATCTTTTAGGGATTAAAATAATATCATATTTTAATTTTTATGGACTAATTTGATATCAAAAATTTTTAAAAATTAATATGATATCAAGTTAAACTTTTAAAAATTTATTTAATATTAAAAATCTTTTAACAACTAAAATGCATATTTAATCTTGCAAATAACGCAGACATAACAATTTCATAACTCATGGCTTGTGTTCTTAGTTAGACCTGTGGCATGTTTTGAAACTACCTATGTACTAATGTCCTGCAATACTCAACTAAGTGGAAGGTAAGCGTTTGTTGACCCAACCCGCCAAGAACCTCGGCAAATTCTATGTTTCATTATTTTAGGCGAATTATGTTTCTATTTTAAAAGGATGTGGCCGAGATTTTCTATCTCACTACAATTCATACCTACTTGTCTATAACCTGAATACCTGATTTACCTGTTTCTCTTTTTACTTTTTCGGTCTTGGGGATGAGAAATTCGATATTTTTACAAAAATAAAATAAAATAATTATTATTTACATATATATCCTATTTTTAGATTAAATTTGAAAATGTCCTTATTTTAGTATATTAGGAAAATTGGCCCTAAATTGGTTTATCAAGGGCCAATTTTGCTTTACGTATTTTCTATAAGAATGAGGCTGCACCTAAATGGAATATGTGTTTTTATTAGTTAGAATATTAATATTAGCATTAATTATGTTATATTTATTTACCTATTGCTACATTTTGCATGATGCCATATTTTATTGACATATTATTATTTCTTTTTTATTTTATTTTAATTTCATTTTCACATTAATCCAATCAAAACTTCACTATTTCCCAGTTTACTGTTTCCCCCACCTTTATTTTATTTTTGTAAAAAGAACCTTAGTTGTACAGTTATAGGATTATAGGATTATAGGATTCATGCTTCTTTCTACTCACTTTCGTATATCTAGGTTTTTATAGAGTTACTTTTTGAGAAAAAAATATTTTCCTCTCTATAATATCACAATTATCAAATCATGTTGGGTCCCATCATTTTTACTACTAAACTTTGGATGGTGTGATATTTTTGTTCTTACAATATTTTGAGTAGACATCATGACTGGGTTGATTAGCCCATAATGAATAGTAATATACGACCAAAGTAACAATGAATAATAGTATTATTATAAAACACATATAGTTATAAAAATATCAAATTCTCTACTTGCATTGCTTACTAGCCATTAAAGTAGGGAAAATAGTGAATTGATCCCGTAATTTGGGTAATGAGATTTTGATTAGATTAATGTGAAAATAGAATTAAAGTAGGATAAAAAAAATAACAATATGTTAATAAAATACCATTATCAAGCAAAAAGTGGCAACAGACAAATAAATATAATATAAGTAATACTAATATTAGTGTTCCAACTAATAGAAACATCTATTCCATCTGAGTGAAAACTAGTTCTTATAAGAAACACATAAAGGGAAATTGGTTCAAGATGGGCCAATTTCCTTACATATGCAAATCAGTCCACCCTCAACCAATTTTTCTAATACACTAAAATTAAGGCATTTTTGAAATTGATATGGGAATAGGATATACACATAAATAATAATTTTTTATTTTTGGAAAAAAAAATAGAGAAATTCATGTTAGTTTTATTTTTTTTTGGGTCAATTTGCTAGTTTGAGACATCAAGACAACCAAAAGTTAAGAGTAAAATACAATCTCTTCCCTTAAGAAAAGATATTATTACACTACTCTTTCCTCTATTTATAAAACATACACTTTTCTCTCCTAAAAAATTAGAGTGAAATATAATTCCTTCTTTTAAGAGATAATATTATTATATTCCCCCCTCTTTCCTTTTATTTCTAAAACATATACTCTCCTTTACTAAAAAATTAAAATAAGATATACTTTAATCTATTTTCAAATTTTCTATTAACTTTCCATTATCTCATATTTATTTATTTTTTTTAACCAAAATACCCTTTAATAATAATTATACATATTAAATTCTTTCTCTCTCTAAAACTTATAATAATATAAAATATTTATATATACAGTTTAATTTAAAAATTAAATTATTACTATATTAAGAAAATAAATTATTAATAGCAATAATAATTTGTAATAATCATTTGTCCAAAAATAAAAAAAGTACATATTTTTTCAGCTATTAATTTTAGAATATTAATGTACATTCTTTTTATAGTAAAATCACAAAAAAAGCCCGTAATCTTCATGATTCATCATTATGCATGATATTAACAAATGATTTTTAATTTTATATATATTAATATTTTAGAATTAATAATTGAGAAAAATGTAATTTTTATTATTAAAAATTAATTATTATAAATTATTATTATCAATATTTTGTATTATCTTTTCTATTAATAATTTTTGCAAATTACAAATTATCGTTATCAATATATTATTGTCAGCCACATATATTTTATTTAATAAAAAATTAATATATATAACTATCAATAAAAAGTTTTTTGATCAAAATAAAATAATAAGATAATAAAGAATTAATAAAAATTTTAAAAATAGATTAAAACATACCTTATTTTAATTTTAGAAGAAAATATTTGTTTAAAATAAAAAATATAATAATATTATCTCTGATGAGAGAATAATATTTTACTCGAACTCTAACACCAGGTACAAATTGTGCCTCGTTCATTAAGAAAACCTGCTAAAGATGCTTAGGACCCAGGCCGGCCCAATTTAAAGTCATATAATTATTTAAAAGTTATATATATATTTTAAAAAATGATTAATTATAAAATTTTATATTCAATTAATATATTTTTACGTAAGTTATTAAGATGAGTTACTCTGGCACCCAATTTCGTTTTGATGTTACAACTAAGATGAGTTATTAAACATTTATTTTCGGTTTATTTTAAATGGACTTTCAATGGATGTCACCTTGGCAGGAGTGCCTCCCCGCGACCCCAAACTCTCCCCGCCCCCGTCCCCGATCCCCGCCGTGGGGGATTTTTTTCCCCTATCCCCGTTCCCAGTGATCCCATAATCGCATGAGATCCCAAAAAATGGAAAAAAATTGAAAAAAAAATATTGGAAAAAAATAAAAAAAAAAAACATTCACGACGGCTTAATCCACCATCAATAACGGATCAACAACAACAACAACAATAGACTATATACCACCCAAATAAATAAAAAATTAAAAAAGTTAAAAAATATTTTTAATTATTAAATAGAATAAATAAGTATGAAATGTCTTAAAAGTATAGATATGATATAGATATAGTAAAGATGTTATTAAGGATAATATGGTATTTTTACATATGCAGGGGTCATGCATGAGTGATCCCGCCTGCATCCCCTGAATTCTTTATGGGGACTCTTATCTCAACCCCGTCCTCATGAAAAATCTCGATCATGTGAATGGCGCATCATGAGGATCCCGCTGTGTGGGGATTTTTGACATTCCTAACTTTCATTGTGAAACCTACATCCAATCAATGTTTCATAACTCACCTTGGGTACAACACCCAAAAGGGTACCATAGCAACTCCCAATATGCTAAATAAAGATCAATCAAATTAACATTTCTAGTCATTAGAACCACAAGCACCATTATTTCAATATTCAGCTCTCTATCTCCAGGCATATCTTGTCAACAAGAAGTAAAGAAAGGAAAACAAGATACTAAATTTCCAGATTCCCAATATCTAGAAAGTTGATGTCTGGGGTCTCAACTTAGAATACTCACTCTATATTATTTTATCTTTATCTATTTGGCTGTGTTTATCTGTGTGCGTGTGTGCGTGTGTGCAATACCCTAACATCAGATACCGCTGGACTTTGTCTCCGAGTGAGAAGGGGAGTACTTTTCCATGAGTTTGGTCAGTTCCTCATCAAACTTTTTCTCCATCTGCACCTCTTCCTCCCAATGCCTCCGCCTCATTGCTGCAATACTTTCTTCATGAGCAAGCAACAGTTTCTCCTTTTCAGAAACAAAGTTTTCCATTTCTTTATCTTGGACCTCAACAAATTTTAGATATTCATCCATCCTATATCAAACAGAGATCAAAATCCACCATAAGCCACTGAAAAAATATAAATAGCACAACCAAAATAACTTGACCACATTTTTACTGTATATAAACCTCTCGCTCCTCAGAATATTAATTTTCTAGTGTCACATGAAATTAGGCTTTCTTTCAACTCTGGCCTCCCACCTTCCAATTTAGAATCATCTAAAAGATACTAACTTCATAAAATTTATTAGAACACATACATCAGATACAAACAGTTCATTATTCCAATGGAACTTAAAACAGTCTCAATGAATGACAATTCCTTACTTGAGTCTCCGCTCCTCTGCATTTAAAGGACTAGTACTTGACTGCTTCACCTTCTCACGTTCCTCCTGTTGCATCCTCTCAAAATCTTCTTCCTTCGCATTCCGTGTTTCATGAATGGTATTCATCTGCTCCTTAAAAAATTGTTCTTGGGCGTACATCTTCCATTGGGACACAGGACACAATGGTGAGAACGTGTAACAAGATGAAAATACATTGTGACCTAGAGAACATTAGAGACAATGGCTAGCCAGAAGGGAAAGAAAATTAAGGATGGAATCAACCAAGTATAGAAATCCATTAATAACGATTTTGTTTTTGGAAAGAGAACGGATGACACCAGGTTTTAGCAAACATTATATTAGTCAAGAGCAAAACAACTAAGAACTTGAATGAAAAAAAGAAGCAAACATCACAGGTTCAAATCTTTCAATATGTGCTTTCCTTCAAAAGCATTATAAAATAACCCTCTTGATTAATAACCTATAGCATTCAGGTCTAGTACATTAAGTATGTGTATTATAAAATAAGAATTAGCCACAATAACGCAGAATTATTAAAATAACCCATCTTATATCTCTTATTCTTTGATAGTCTTATTTGACAGGTTAGACTGAAGTTTAGGGCATATAAATCAGATTTTTATATGCAAAACTATCTCATAGAGGAAGAACAAGAAGAAGTAGCAATAACATAGTTTATCCACTCTTGTAATGCAAAAAATATAAAGTAGTAGCTACATCTAAAACTTTTCAACAGAACAGTTTATGCAGAAGCATATCCTGTCCCTCAAGAAATAATCAAATACATACCACAAGCAAAGCAAATATGCATCGAGGAACAGCTTTCTGATAAAATTAAATAACCATGAAGTCTGTCTGTCTGATGTTTGTATTACCTCTTCTTTGTTCTCTTCATGTTGCATTTTAGTTCTCAGCCTCACAATGCGATTTTCCTCCATTGTCTTCCGCAGCTTCTCAGACACTATACCAAAAGATTCTTCCAGAACTTTTGCATGTTTTTGCTCTTTGGCAACCCGATCCTTCAAATAGGTAAGAAGCTGGTTGTCCTCACTCATTTGCCGAATTTGCTTTACAACCATCTCCTGGTATGATCTCATTTCATATTTGAGTCTAGATTTACCTATAAAATTCGTATGAAGAGAGTCAAAAGAAGAAAGTCAGCATATACTTGGTTTCCATTATACTGACTTGGTTAACCTGCAACTGGTAGACATCAAACAACCTGCATAATGTGAATATGGGGAAGAAAAATGACTAACAAAGAGGAAATGGAACCTTGAGAATGCTTGTTAAAAAAATCCAGGTCTTCTTTAGTAGCCATGTATCCATAGAGCTGGCGATTACCACCGGGAAGAAATAAAATACGACGATGGAACCATGCATCTCTATCAGTTCCTTGATCTGCAAAATGCTTGTGCAGACGCTCTGCCTCTAGATAACCGCTAGCTGAGGCTTCAAATATCAAAACACTCATCCCTCGATGACCTTGTGGGCCATAAGAGTGCCGCGCTTTCACAGCAGCATATGCACTAAAATAATCAAGAAGCTCTTGGTTTCCCATACCTATCCACTAAATGCAAAAAACAAAACCTTGAGTTAGCACAAAAACCGGCAATGGTCTAGGAAATTTAAGAATGTTTTGCTACAATAGCACAAGCTGTCAAAATACAATTTATGATATTACAAGTAATCATCATCTGACGCAAGTAAAAATTATATCTATACCTTCTCATTTTCATCCTGTTCAAGCTTCGTATTCTGAATGAGAACCATTGGAGGCCAAATTATTTCATGATCTTTCTCCTCATCAATTAAACCTTTCCATTTACCAAAAACTTCCCCAGCTGGAATTACTGAAGTTCCCCTTCTGTGCAATTCCTCATCCAAAAGTTCAGCAAGCTCCCTGTGAATCTTCACCCTTTTTGACCCCTTTGTTTTGGCATGTGTCATCAAAGGCTGCAGTCCTCTGTACCAATCAATAGCACCAGGACCACCTTGACAAGCAGGACAGTGCCACTGTCTTTCTGGTTCGTTAATCTGTTCAACAGTCAAGCCATCCAAAATATCAAAAAATTGCTTAAACCATTTGCCCTTCTTACGTGTCTCATGGCTCTTTTGACTAGCATCTGAATCATAATCATCACTCATTAGATCATCATCAGTATCTTCCATAGCTTCAGAGTCCTCCCCCTCATCCTCAACATCGTTGTTCTTCTCAGGGTACTCTGGTGAAATTTCATCATTTACATTGCACTGCACAGAACCAGTTCTAGATTGCCAATTCCAACCATGCTGCAATGGAGGCCGAACTAAAGGATTTGAAGTCACATTGTTGCTTTCATATCCACTTGTAGCTGACTGGGGCCTTCCATTTCCTCTGCCAACTGGTCTCTTAAAGTTAGCATTTTGAGTCTGCTGCCAGGGATTTCCAGAAGCTCGTCCAGCTCCATAATTTCGAATGCCTGGCTTTTGAGCCATATCTGTATTCCCCCATGCTCTAGGATTAGAATTATGGGCTGGAGGACCACATTGTTTTGCAGCACTGTTTCCAGCTCTGTTCTTGGTTTTCCTTGTAATTACCTCCCATTCACCATCATCTTGTCCTGCATTTAGGTTAGCATCAGCAACATCTTGAGCCAACTGGTCAATATTTTGATGAGATTCGGATATGCTTTTCCCTTTGGACAGCGTTTCATCATTGTTAGCCATAGTAAAAGGTCTTCCTCCCCCTCTTCTTGAACTCATTTGCATGTGCTTTGTTCTGGATCAAAATTTTTGTCAGTCAAGCATGAATACATAGAATCATAGTAGTCAATCGCGGACCGTGGCGCGAAGTGGCCAACCCCAAAAATGCTATAGCGGGATAGCAGATAGCGAGATGACCGCTATTTTAAAAAATACAAATAATTATTATGCAATTTATACATAATACATAATACATATAAATATTCAAGAGTAAGAAAAAACAGAGGCAATAGAGAGACAACAGAGATTAAAGTGGGAAGCATAGTATGACAGAGACAGACATGGTGACATAACTAATAAGTAAATAATAGTGATGAAAACATGGTTACTGGAGACTGGAGAAGCTGAGAAACATAGGGGGACTAGGCTAGAAAAGCTTGAAACAACCTGAGACAGAGCAATCAGGTATGAAGGAGCTGCTGTAAACTCAACAGGGGTCGATAGGTTTGCACAACAAGTGCGATGGGTTTGCACAACAGCTTCCATGTGTTGCTCTGTTTTAGGAGCTGGTGTAAACTCAACAGGGGTCGATAGGTTGAAGAAGATGAGTTGAAGTGGCGTAAACTACACTGTCCTTGTTTTAGTAAGGGTATGATAGAGACTTCATTTATTTAAGTGAGGGTAACATAGAGACTTCACCTATTTATCAGAGGACAAAATAGTGTCTTCAAAAAATTTAAGCAAGGAAACAGAACTTTTATTGATTTAAAGAGGGAATTTTGTTGAAAAAAAGAAAGAAAAAATAGGGTCTCAGCCCCAGAAAACCATCCCAGCCGCGATTCCACTGCGACCGAAAAATGCTTCGCACCGGCAGCTGCTTCGTGCTGGACCTCCACTCCGCTCCGCAATGCCACGATAGTGCGCGATAGCGCCACTATTGACTACTATGCATAGAATTGGTAAAGTGCATAAAGAATAATAAAACATAAATTGACAGAAGTATCAGTCAACTTAATTCATCAATCAGAACAGAAAATGGAAAGCCGAACTATATATTTGAAGAAAGAGAAATATTAACCTAAAGTGACAAACACAAGCACATCTCTAAGCACCATAGAAACATTCATTCACTTAAGTATTGCACTCTCAATTAAAATGCATAATCAACACTTCATTATGAACTCAGGTCATATATAAAGAGATGCACAGTAAATAGAAGATAGCTTAAGGAGGACTCTCAATTCAATAATACAATGAAGCAAAGACATACTGTGAGCAAAAGTAATTCTTTTAAATGAATCAAAAGCGGGGTAAGGCCGTTTTAGTGCAAAACACACCGCTACAACAATAGATTCTGATAAATGAAACTTGCCATCATGTGACAATTCATATGTTAATGCAAAGGAGGAAATGGTTATTCCATGATATTAAATCAGGGCATAACTTTTAAAGGTATTGAAATTAACATTTAATAACATGTTTCTGTCACAGAAGGCACTGGAAACGCAACATTCGCAAATGCACTCTGATAATACTTTTTTTGTTTTTTGCTTTAAATATTAAATCCACAAACTTAAAGTGAAAGCAACTACCAACGCAGGGTTGGTCGAGATGATAGGTGTCTCGGCCCCTTAACCAAAGGTCTCAACTTCGAGCCTGGGAACGTTAAAAACCCTCGCTGGAAGACCCCTATCACCTTCAAAGACCTCAATCAGGTCAGGCCAGATTAGTCAAATTCCTAGTAATAATAAGGTCTGGATTCTGGTGGTTCAATCGACACCCAAAAAACAAAAAGGTGAAAAGCAACTAAAGTATGTAATAAGGGTTTTGTTATTGTAATATTACAAATATAGATGAGCAACTAAGTCCTTCCTTAAAATTCATCAAGGAAGTTTCATTTTCTTTCTTTTGGTCAATAGGAGCCTTTAAGGTGATGGAGAAGAAACATAAACACAATCTAAAAAAAGTAGTTACGTTACGCAAAACCAAGGTCCAAGTTGAAAATTCATGGCATTCAAGGAACATTCATCATAAAAATATTATGCCAGTTTGAGACCCCAAATGAAAAGAAAAAGAAAAAGGGTAAAAAAAAAAAAAAAAACAGACCAGCTATGATCACATGGAACATGAATCCCTCAATTTCCCAAGCTTTAGAAAGACCCCCAAATATTGTTTTGAACTTTCTCTTCACTCTGCTCCACAACATCCAAAACCAGAATGGAAATGCAGTTAACGTAAACATGCGAAAAAGACAAAAAACCTTCCCAAAAACAAACCAAAAATTTAAAAATAATAATAAAAAATAAAAGCTCAGTAATCTACCACAACAAAGAACAACACCAACGCGAAACCTCCCTCGTTTTCGCGAGGCAAGTACGATAAACCCATTTTTAATTTTATTTTTATTTTTATTTTCAATCTCTTTGCAGAGAAGCATGCACGAGAAAAAGCAGCTTTCACATAAAATCATCAAATAACCAATGCAGCTAGTAGAAAACACATTAACATTTAACACTCGCCACTAATCCGATCCTACACTGATTCTTCTTCTGACAAAGAAAGAAAAACTAAAACACAAAGCGACACCGTATCAGCGTAACGATGAGGTTTAAGGTGACAAGAGAAGCGAAAGTGCATAAGCGGAGACAAACGGAGATAAAACGGCAAGTAATAGAGCGAGAATCGAAGGGAATCACCAGTGATCGTACGAAGATCAACGGAGTAAAATGACGGAGATGGGCGGCGGTTGAGGAGCACGCGCCAGCACAGAAGCGGAGGGTGAGAGTGAGTGAGTGAGTGAGGGACAGCTGAGAATGCGTGAGGAAAGGAGTGTTGAGTGGGAGAAGACCGAGGCTTCTTTATGCGGTGTTAGCGGACCTGAAATTTCAATTAAATTTGATTGATTTGTTTTAGGTAGAAAAAATATATATAAATAATGAAAAATTGGAAAGTGTAGTTAAACTTCGGGGAGAAGTTTGACCCCAAAAATTTAAAAAAAAAAAAAAAAAAAAGAGAAGCCTTAGGGGAGAAGGATACTAAGTTGGTTCAAGGCACTTCTCTTCTTCTTTTTCTGGATAAGGTATTATTATATTCAAGATTTAACTTTCATATATTATCGGATAAAATTAAAAAAATAAGTGAAAAGTCTATTTTTTGGTCGTTTAGTTAAAATATGAAAGGGAAAAAAACTCGAAATATATGAAAATAATTTTTATGATAAAAGAATTTATTATAAAGATAAAATTTTAAATTCATACCTTAGTATTACTTTCCTTCAATTTTTTTCATGTACGAGGAGAGCATTTTTTATGAGAATTTCACGTTTAAAATTTTCTCTTTTCACTTTTATTAATTGAAATTTAATAAATCCTAAATTATTGATCGATTATTTAGATAAAAAAGACATAGAGGAGGAAGGAGAAGGGCGGAGGCGACAATGAAAAGCTTTGGGCGTATTTGAATAAAATACTAAATGAATAAATAACTGCTGACCCGACAAGAAAAGAGCGTGTGAGTGAGTGCGAGACTGACTGGTGAGTGGTGACTCGAAATTTTCTGCGGTCCGTTGTCCCGGACCACACGGCGAGTATGGAATAACTTTTCATTTTTTTTTTTCAGAAAAAAAAGAATAAAAAAATTAGAGACGCTGAAGAAAAAAAATTGATTTACAAGGTGTCTCCCAAAAAATAATGATATAATGCAACGCTGATTATCTTATTTTTATTTCGCAGGTAACTTATGCATCCTTATATTTTATCCAAAGTTGCTGTTAACATCTCACCCCCAAATTTTTTTTTAAAAAAAATGGTTGCCGTTAACATATTCATAGTGGTTTATTTCTAGAATAGTTTGAAGAAAAAAATAATAATAAGCACTGATTTTTTTAGTAAAGAAATCTTTTTATTTGGGAATTTGTAAAAATAAAAAATTATCAAGTAACTCTTTCATCATAACTTTCTGTTTATATAAATACTTTATAACTTTCTTGATTTTATAAACTAATGAGAAGAATGTGAGCTTGTTAACTGATGTTTCTCGCATGTTCCATCACCATGTATTATGTTGTTATGAGGAAATCCATGGACCTTGTTTTGCGTGGTTGGGGTTTGCCATGTCCTTCATGTATTGTGTGACGAGATTGTTCTTTTTAGGCAAAAGGTGGTGCTAATATTAATGACGAGGCCTTGCGTTGATGGGGGTCTCGTAAACCCAATTAGCGTTACTTCCTTGCCTTGCAGTCTTCTTCGCAAGGTGTAATTTGATTTGTGCGTGTCTCTGCGTGTTTTGGTTGGGTTTTTTTTTCATTTTCTCTAATAAAAATAAAAATAAAATTGTATATGAAAATTAACTCTTTATGTTATTATCTTCTGAATTCTTTCATCCAACATATCTATTAGAGTTTTTTTATTTTATTTTCAGGGTGTCTTTACAAATATTATTGCAAAATTAATTTCTCCTACCCTATGTTAACTAACAGACACTCCCAATAATTGTATTTTTTAAAAAGTAGTGATATTTTGTACACCATTTTCTCTTTGGCACTTTAGACATCCACCTACATGGAGGAAAAAAATGTAAAAGAAAATAAAAAAGGTGAAAAAGGTGATAAAGAGATAAAAGACAGAAAGAAGGTGTTGGAGGTTTTTAATGAGGGGTGTTATTTGTACCACTTTTTATTATAGATATCTAAATATTTAGAGATAAGATTAGAAAAAAAATTATAAAAAAAAAAGAAAAAGTGAAAAAAGCAAGATGAGAGAGCAGAGAAATAGATATAGGATATCAAAATATGTCAATTGGTAAAATATACAAAAAAAAATATTATCGTTTTTAATACATGAGTGGCATAAAATTTATTTTTCTTCTTTAAAACTTAAACACTAATTTTTTTTTCTTAAAAATATAGATCGCTTACCATATTACACCTAACACTTATTCCTTTCTTTCAGAGTTTAGTTACACCAAAAGCACGTTTAGACCAACAAACTGGTAGCTCACTAAAAATATTTTTTCATTTAGATCGTTCTCAAGAAAGTTAAGTTTTTAATTAATTAATTGGATTTTTAAATAAAAATTATCAAATTCAATATCTATGTAATAAACATGAATTTCAAAGCATATATACCATGTCATAAAAATATAGTTTTCACTTTACCCAAAAATGAAATATAGTTTTCAATCCCAAGCTGGTTCAATTCATTAATTTTCAATTTCACTATTAAACTGTTGATTAGTCAAATATATCATGATTTGATTAATAAAAAAATTATAATTTTTTTCAATTTTCATGCACAGGTGTTTCATTATAAAATGATTAGTGTATTCAATTACCAGATCAAATAAGTGTGTGTTTGTTTAATTTTTTAAAAAAAATATTTTATATTCTAACCTTTTTACAGTATTTTTTTAGAAATGATTATTTTTAATTAAAAATATTAAATTAAATTTGATTTTATGTTTAATTTTTTAAAAATATTTAGTTTCTTCAAATTTATACATATTTTTTAAATAAAAATATTTTTCTTAGAAAATATTCAAATAAACAAACTTTTAATAAAACTGACTGGTATGCTTTTTTTGGGAAAAATATTGCATATTAACTCAAAATTTTATTGTATGGTAATTAATTAAGAACTTTAACTTCAAAATTTATTTATTAATTAATGATGTTAATTGTGTGTATATAATTAATTAAGGACATTAATAATACTTTGATAATATTTATAAATAAGAACTCTCTTAGGTCATACATACTTCAAGTTGCATAATGCACCATAAATCTCAGGATGCTTTAAAGGTGGGGCGTTTTCTCGATACTCATTTTTCTTTTTCTTTTGGGCACAAGTACTTATTTTATTTATTTGTTATAAATATATTCAATAAAGCTACACGATGAGAACCAATAAACCAAATTGCAATTGACCCACGCTCTGGGCATTACATTAAATTAGTTGCTATGCCACGTCAAGTTTAATAAAAAAATTTGACATTGCTATTCAGTACGAATAACAATATAATGAAACTGCATGAAGAGACTTACCACCAATTAAATGTAGAGTTTGGCAGAAATCATAAAGGGGAGGATGACTTAAGAATAAATACTGAACTATGTTAATGTTATGGGTGAATAAATGGCATCCGTTATTTCTCTATTTAACTTTATTATACTATCTTCGTTATTTTAAATAGTTGGTCGAATTTTGAGTTTTAAATTATTAAATTTTGATCTAAATTTACTTTTTAAAAATTTAATTTAAATATATTAATAATATGAAATTATTTTATATTATTAATTAATAAAAATAATAAAAAATAATAATTTATATAAATAACTATTTATTATAATAAAAAATTTATCATATTTTTTATTTTATCTTATTTTTATTAATTAATAATATAAAATTATTTTATATTATTAATATATACCTATTAAACTCATTTTTTAATATAATAATTTACTTTTAAATTTTAAATTTCAGTATAATTTCACCTATAGAAAGCTGAATTATCAGGGAATTATCTCGTTATACTTTCAATTAAAGGTTAGTTATACTGGTTAATGGCTGTAACTAATTCTCCCGTACTGGAGTCGTAAATACTCGTCCAAATACCCGGTCAATGAAGAGCTCGATGCTTTTGGCATTATTCTTTTACTGTGGTATGGTATCAGTGACATTTTTTTTCTTAGCTTTCGCATTCTCACTGTTTTTCGCGTTTTCTTTCTCTTTCCCTGACCTTCTAGAAGCTTTTCTTTCATGCCTCTAGAACCGATTAACCGCTACTTCCTTCATGCCTCTGATCATCCAGCTCTAGTCCTGGTTTCTAATCCACTCGCCGAAAATGGCGCTGAACTCGAAACACAAGCTGATGCAGACCCTGATCCAATCGCAGCATGGGAGTGTAACAAGGGGCTCATTTTCTCGTGGCTTCTGAATTCGATTTCGAAAGGCATCGCAGAAAGTGAGATCTATGCGGATTCCGCTGCAACTCTTTGGAAAGATTTACATGATCGGTTCAGCTAGGCAAATAGACCTCGATTATTCCAGTTGAAGAAAGCCGTGGTGAGTCAAACACAAGGTTCTTTGACTGTGACTCAATATTTTTACCAAAATCAAGGGTTTTTGGGAAGAATTTGTGGCTCTGCGTCCTGCTGCTCTCTGTAATTGTGGTGGAATTCGTCCACTTCTGGATCTCTTTCAAATTAACTTACATGAATAACTAATTCCTAATAATAATAATAATCATATATAAACATATTCAAAAACGTATCTCCAATAAGTAATCTTCGTCACGAGTCACGCATCAGGTCTAAAGTCTTTAGACGCCGCACCGCTATCGCACAAGTTCAGGCAGCGGCAATGTCATCGCGAGGCTCAACGGCAGAAATTAATATGCACAAATATTCAAATCCAAAAATAAAGATCAAAACTTTCAAATATCCATATGAAAGAGAGTAAATTCGTTGTTGGCCCAGGACTGGATCCTATGCTCAATATTGCTTCTCCGGAAGGGTAAAGAATTTTGAGAACAAAATGGAGTGCGTAGGAAGAAAGAATTTACCGTAGAATAGTTGTCAATTGTTACCGGCTTGAGATTGGTGGTTTTTATACGAGATGCAAGCCATGCCAACAATGAGTTGTCCTGGGTGCTCGAGAATAGGATCAGGATTCCCCTGACTCATCACGCAATAACAACTGGCTCATATTTCAAATTGAAATAAAAAATGGAAAAAAAAGAGTAAAGAAAATAGATGATGAGTGGATAGTACACTTGCGATGCCATGAATCTCATGTTGGGCAACTACTCGGGCTGAACAACATTTTTCAAATATATTTTAAGTATTTTAAAATATATTTTAATTTTTTAATATAAGGTTACATTTAAAATAAATATAGTTTGATTTCACTAAATTATCTTATCTCTTTGTATCAATTAGTTGAGAGAATAAAAATAAGGATAAAATTAGAAAAATATTAATATTTTGTTGATATTTTAAACGACAATTATAAAAATATTATAATTAATGTAGTATACATTATATGATACAAGTTTTTAAGAATATCAAAGAATCTTTCGACAATCTTTTACTGGTAAATACTTATTTTCAAGGGTTTCAATTATAGAGTTGAAAATTGATTAACCGATTAATGCATTGTTTTCTACATCTATTAATTTTATAAACTAAAATAATTATTAAGTCATTCAATCATATATTACTATGATATTAAAAATATTATTCTTATCATAACTACCTCAAAAGTCATAAAAGTTTGGATTATTTACAAAATATTATAGATTATCATTTTTTTTATGTGGATATAAATCATCATATTTATTCTCAATAAAAACTTATATAAAGAATAAAATAATATTTGATTGATTTAAGTGATTCAGCACATATTTTTTTAAGTAAAGTCTCAAATTTGAGTTTTGTGGATTGAAAAAAAAAAAAAAAAACTAACACTGAGAGAATTTTACCTTTATAATAATCTGATCAAGCTTAAGTCAACTTAGTTGGAATTCAATAGATTTTAGTTATTAGTGATTTAGACCAAAAAAAAAAAAATTAATTTTTTTTATCGAAGGATTTTTTTATGCATTTATTTAGTATTTAAGTTTAAAATTCCTAAATGTTATTAGGTACCTATATGCTTCAGAGGTCTAAAGTTTTATGTTGCTTCTATCAACATTTAGTTATTTTAAATAACTATACAAAATTGAGCGTTTGAATAAATTTTATAAATTTTAATAATTTAATTTAAATGCATTTTTACTAAGCATATATTGCTACATCAATGAATATGGTTGACTCTCATATCCATAACTTGAAAGGACATGCAAATGAAAAGATTTGGTTGGATGATAGTGTAAAAGTTTTTTACATGAATAGCGTATCAAAACTTAAGTCTTTTAATTGTACTTGTTATATATATATATATTGCATGTTAAAAATTGGATATCAAGTACATTATTCATATTGTTCACATTATACATTATTGGACTATATTTCACAATTTTTTTGTGTAACATATTTTTAAAAGAGACTAATTTTGATACATTATCAATGTAAAGTGTCAATTATAGAGCATCATATGACATGATAATATATGATTAGATATTTGTGCAAAATTTTTTTATACCAATATTAATTCATCAAAATAAATCCTTTTTAAAATGTTAAGTCTAATATAACTTATAAAATTACAATATTTTCCTTTATATGAATATTAGATTTAATTTGTATGCACTGTCAATGTAAAAAAGTTTTACATAGATATCTAATCATGTATTGTTATATCAGCAATAGTATTTGACTCAACTACTTACTATTTTAAAAGTCTTGCAAACATAAACATTTGATTGGATGACAGTATAAAATTTTTTACACTGTTAATATATAATAATTAAACTTTATGAATATATACCATCAAATATATATACAAATAATATAGCATATTTTCCACGTCAAAAAATAAAATAAAATAATATAGCATATTTTCAAGTTTTAACCAACTAAAATTGATCCATTTAATTACTAATTTTTTATTACTATATAAATATATATTGTGCAACCCTTGGGAAGGAATACTAATTTCATAGATGGAGGGGTTGTTCCTTCAATAGATTATGTTGGTGCATGGTGACACAAAACTTGATCATTCATATATCTTCCTGTCTTCCACGTATATTTTATTCTGTTCCGTTGCCTCATTTTGATTATCCTGCAGTACCCTTTTTTAATATGAGTCTTTTCTACCGTTTTGTAGCAGCATGTTATTATATTCAATTGTTCACAAACATAAGTTCAGCAATACCGCAAGGGGGTTCCAGTTCCAGATATAACAAGACCGGAATCGTATTTTCTTTCCCAAGATGGAGATTTTTACCACACTTTCTTTAATAGTACCTTTTTTTTTTAATACTATTATTTACCCTTAAAAAGTTTTACATTGAAATTTGTTCAACAATCATTCATACGACAACAAGAATGTACCACAAAATTCTCCTGCGAGTACACTGAAGTTTTGCTTTGACCGGATGGAAACTACATTAGTGCCATCTGTGACACATTAACTGGGAAACAATCTGAGGGTGGTCCAATAAATGCTCTTCGAGCAAGAATTTTGTCCACAGCCTGAGTGGGGTGGAAGGCATCCCAAAACACATATTGGTCCCTATCTGAGCATGGGATAGACAAAGGTAAACAACTTATCTGTCCTTGATTCCTTCCAACGCCACAGCAGGCTCTATCAGTCACTGTGAACCCTGTAGAGATAAAAATCGCATCATCATGTCATAATAGTTACATGAAAGATGTTACCGAGTCAGAACTTTTGTCCAAATTTACGTGGCATGCATGTTGACTTTTGCATACGTAAGTCGCTCGTACGACTTCATTCCATTTAACAACTACTTTTGTTTTTGGTTAGAAAATCTACCAATTTTTTCTAGCTGTGTATAATTATTCTATTTATATACCATTTCATTTTCGGGATTACAATTAAGGGCATTTCTTACCATAAGTACTTGGGTTTTGTATTATCTGAGTGAGAGCTCCGTAAGTGTTGCCATAAACAAAAATTGAACCATGGTACTGTGGGTTCAGTTGATCCACCAAAGATCTCAACGCATCATTAAACTTGTCAACTATTTCGTTCACATTAGTCAGGCACTGTCCTGTTGGGGTAAGGCTTCTGGATAGTTGATTTGGTATGCAACCAAGTGGTCCAACTCCTGCCAGCAAGAACTTCCTGAGTCCCAAATCATGCAGAGCCTGTAGAATAGTAGCACCTTCCATATCTTTAGATTTTGGATGAGCATGTAAATGTAAAAGACCTTCTAGACACTATTTTGATAGTTTCTGTTATATCTCCTTGCATTTTACCAAGAATATGTATTTGAAAATTTACCAAAATCTGATTTTTGTAACGCTGTATGAGTAGATCAGCATAGCTTTTTGGGTCATAGATGTAGCTCGATGGATATAGTTCTGGCATGAGATAGTTGTTTAGGTAGTCATTGCTGCCATGTGTCACTATTGTCAATGAATTTGCTAAATACTGACTCAAATTCTTGTCATCCATTCTTGTCTTCAGCTGGCTTAAAGTTGTTTCAAAATTTCCCACCTGCTGGTTGAAGGTAATGCGTTCTCCCTGTGTCATTTGGTCCATGAGTTAAAATGCGGACATAAGGAATGAATCCTCTTATGCGAAATTTTCATATGACTTAGTCATGTATAATATTTCACCATTGACACATGACATGAGAGAGCTAATGGTGAAAGATCGTACATGACCAGATCATGTGAATATCTCATATGAAATTATTCATTCCCACTGGACATAACCTTTCAAGAAAACACAAAGTAGTCAGCACAGAGGTTACCAGATTTCTCCCTGTCTCATCAAGAATCCCAGCTGCAGCTGAAGCATAGTTTACTCCCCTGGAAATGCTCTTGCCTAGTAACACAGTATCCGCGAAAGATGGCAGATAAGGATGACCCAGGAAATCATCTGCAAAACTGTAATATCAGTGCAAAAATACTATGGTCATACGATCTTGGTAATCATACAAAAAAACCAAGAAAAAGCATGTATACCTAGGAAATCTATGAGAATTTTGCCATTTGAAAATCTCCCAGTTGGACCCCATGAGAAATCAATGCCATAAGGCTCAAAATTGGCTTTTGCTAAGGAGTTAAGGTAGTTGTTATTCCCATTATCCACTAATGAATCTCCAAACACAAAGATCGCTGGAAATGATGGTGATGGTGATGTTGCAGCAGGCACATCATTTGCCGAGACAGATATCAAAAGCATGGTCCAAAACAGCAAAGATGCCACTAGTAAGCATGCCCTTTCCATTTTTTTTTTCACGTCTTGGTGCTTTGAAAACTAAGTTGAAGCCAGTTTTACTTATAAGGAGCTTAAGGGCATGTATACCTGACATGACATGTTGCCCTTCCCCAATTTATTCTCTTTTTCACCTATGTTCCTGCAGAATCTAAGGCATGCTTGGTCACTACCACGCTATCTTACCTTGTATCATGCTCACTTTGGGGTATTACTGGACACTACAGGTATTGCTTTTACACACCAAACCCACCTAGAAAGTAAGTAAACATGTTTATTTGGTTACTCAAGCTGATGCAAGTTGTTGTGTTCATCCCATAAGGACCCACTGAGATTTGGATTAGGAATATATTGCTATAAGCTTGACACAGCGCCACCCCGAAAAGGCTAAAACAACAAAGAAAACCCCACGCAACACAATCCGTTCAGGCACAAGAGGCCAACCATAATGCACGAGCTAGTCGCTTAACAAAGCAGTGTCGGATTCCAAAGCTTGTAAATGCCAAAGGCTTCCTCAATTTATATAAAGCACAGTATACTTTTAGATTAACCCGGATCACTAAATAATTTAAATATTTTATGATAGTAACTTATTGTTAATTTAACAAAACACCCTAAAGTAGAAAAGTTGAATAAGCTGAAGTGAGAAATTGCACATAATACGAAAAGTTCATGGGCAAATTGCAGGTCGGTACAACGTCAGCCCGTAGAACATGCACATTGACCGTAGACATGCTAAAAAACTGGTGTCAGTTTCTGCATCAAGTTGTAGAGAACAATGACTTCCTGTTTTGTTTTGTTTTTTTATTTTTTTTGCCCCCTCTTAATCCACTTTTGACAGCCAAAAAAAAGGCTGTAGACCTGTAGTATTACTCCAAAAAATATAAATAATTCAGATTGATAATCCTTTATTAAAGCTTCAAAATGATTAATACGAAAAAGTAAAAATATTTAGACTTTTACAAACTTATCAAAAATCACTAGAAAATACATAGATAGTTTATAGTGTTACATATAACACTAGTAGTAAGAAGATAGAAAACGAGTTGTGTGTCTTTCCTCCTTGAGTTCATTCGTTTATATTGAAATAAGAGGTTTGTAGACTGGCACACAAGCAGTGAATTCTTTTTCATTATTACAACAACTGTTGCCCATGCGTGATTTTGACATTCACGAATACTAATCCATAAAAGATGAATCATGTTCTATTTTTACCACATTATTCAATCCATTCTGTTGACAAATTGTGGTAAGATTTAATGCATTTTGTTGACTAACTGTCATGGATCTTGATTCTTGACTTTTTAGAGTTCGTTCTCACAGTTGTCATAATTTCAATTCAACCGCTCCACAGACAAGGCAATGCTAAGAAACTCCAAAATCCAACAAGAAACAGAACAGCCATAGAGGAAGACATTGCAGCATGCAAGGGAACTCATAGTTTGCTGCTGGTCTAGTAGACTAGTAAGGGATGATTGAATCATTATATTACTAGAAAACACTTTTGTCACTCCCAGCTCCCAGTTTTGGTCAGCGTTGTTGGTGTCCTTTTATCAATAAAGAAGATGAGGTGGGAAAGTAAGATAAATTTGAAGAGGGATAGGCTTTACGTGAAATACAGAACAGAAGATATAAGTGACTAGAAAGTGAAAGCATACCTGAATTTGCCATGCAAATTATCGAAACAAGTAGAAAAATTCACATTGCAAGAACGGTACACCTGGTGGAAGCTGTTGAGTATAAGGCTTGAAAGAACCCTTATTGATTCTGATAAATGAATGTTAGCGCATCATTTTCACATTTGAACTAGTATGCTTTACCAAAAATCTCGGCAAGAACAGGATCCCTTACTAACATGATGGAACCGATTTCGGTCCCTAATAATGATATCTTTGTCAAAGGTACCTGAAACATGCTTCATGAAACTATGACAGTCATAACAAATCCTAAGATTCTTAATGACCCTAATGGTCCTCCTATCCCTATGATAAAGAAGCACATATGCCACTGCCAATTTCTCACTATGATAACCCAGACAATGTTCTTTCTCTTCCTCTTGAATATCATGCAGCACATTAGACGTATTAGGGGTGTAACCTCCAACTTTCACAGTCTCTATAACCGAATCTAAAAATTTTGAAATCTCCTCCCATTGTGGATGAGAATTATCTCCTGATACAAACTCATGAACCACTTGATCAATGTGGATCCAGCTGCATCCAGGCTCCTTGATGATTCTACTATCCCTCATCGAATTCCTCATGCTGGCCTTCTCAACCCACATACCAACTCCACCATACACGTTCGACAGAAGCACATAATCGCCATCATGATGGGGATCCTGCTCACTGATCCGCTCCTTGGCCTTCTCAGCCAACACGAGATGGTTATGATTCACACAAGCCCCCAGCAGGGTCCTCCAAATAACAGAGTTTGGCTCCATCGGCATTTCCTCCACAAACTTAAAAGCTTCATCAATCAACCCAGCACGGCCAAGGAGATCAACCATACAACCATATTGCTCCAACATTGGTTCAATCCGGTACTCACTCCTCATGCTCTTGAAAACCCTCCAACCATCCTCCACAAGACCGCCATGACTACACGCCACCAAGGCACCAGTAAATGCAACACGATCAGGCTTCAAACCAGACTCCCTCATCCCACGAAATGCCTCCAAGGCCTCCCTACTCCTGCCGTGAACCGCAAGCCCATTAATCAACGTCGTCCAAGTAACCACATTCCTATGCGGCATTTCACCAAACATCTTCATCGCCCTATCAATCGCCCCACACCTCGAGTACATCTCAACAAGAGCAGTACCCAACGGAACACTAACCCCAATCCCACTCCTCACAACGAAACCATGAACCCATATACCCAACTCCAATGCACCCAAGACCGACACCACTGACACCACACTCAACATAACAACCCCATCAGGCTTCACCGCACCCTCCTGAAGCTGCATTTGCTGGAAAACCGCAAGAGCCTCGGCGGGCAACCCGTTTCTTGCGAAGCAAGCAATAAGGGAGGACCAGGAAACCAAGTCCCTTTGGGGCATTTCATTGAACACTTTGAGTGCCGATTGAAGGGACCCGCAAACACCGTAAGCACTAATAAGTGCGTTCTGAACGTAGAGATTGGGGTAGAAGCCGAGCTTGAGGATGAGGGGTTGGAGGTGGTGGGGGTGGAGGCGGTGGTGTTTGGAGGATTTGAGGAGGAGGGGGAAGGTGAAGTGGTCGAAGGGGATGCGGGTGCGGTGCATGTGGGAGAAGAGGGAGAGGGCGAGGGACGGGGTGGTTTTGATGAGGGTGTTGAAGAGGAAGGGGTCAGGGATGGGTGTGGGGTGGCGGAGGAGGAGGGAGGCCGCATAGCGTGGTGGTTCGGGGAGTGGTGTCTCCGCGCAGTGGAGGAGGAAGCTGCGGAGGGAGTGGGGGTTCGAGTGTTGACCGGTCTTGATCAGGTTCGCATGCAGCTTGTACACACTGTTCATGTTCATGCCCATGTTCGCGTTCAAAGCTCTCAGCTTCGTTTCTTATGCTTACCCGTTTTGTTCACTGCTACATTTGCATTACATGCCCGCATCCATCTTTTATCTATTTTATTTGGGGTGTGTTAGAATTTAGAAAGGTCTAAACTTTATTTGAGTGACCCTGACTAATCTAGGGAGAACAGACGATACACCTGGACTAACTCATGTTTCTTTACATAATTAAATACTTAAGACTCCAAGAGAACTCTACTTACTTAGGATATTTATTCATCTTCACATAATATTACGTGTCCATAGAAAGTCCTAATCCCTATACTCGTGTGATCTTATTTAATTTTAGCTATTACATTACAATGATATGTCTTCATTACTTATACACGCTTCAATTAATTAACATATAACAGCCTCTAATTAAACCGTTTTCAGCTCTCAACATCACATCACTCATCCAACTCTTGGATCATTTAAGCTGTTGAATGCCCATCGCAACTGGAAACTGCTGACAAAATCATTTATCATCCACGACTACACGTGAATGATGTGTTTCTTTTCTTTCCCCCCCTCTTCCGAGGTTTTTAACGAAGTATCGTTTGAAAAAGTGGGCAAAAATGCAAGCAAGGCAATAAAGTTGAAATTCAATGCTATGGTTATTCCCGTAATAGCATTAACAAACTGGATATAATTTAATACATTAACATTGTACAGCTATGCAGCTTGTTCTCCATGGGCAGGTAAAAATTTCCAGAGTCATATGCTTTGTTTTTAGCTGATCAAAAGACAAAAGTAATTTGGACGATGATTTGCTGCCCCGGAACGACCACTAATCAAAAACAGCATCAGCGAAACTATACAAATCAGAACCCCCACTGCGACTAGCAACACCAATTGAGGGATGATCCGGTAAACCTGCAAAACCATCCACAGATGTTTTCCCATACAAATTATTTACTCTTGAAGAGGTAGGTTGTCCAGCATAACTCTGCCCCACTGACCACTCATTAGAGGATAACCCTTCGCCTATTCCATGCCATCTATACAGATGACTACTGCCATTCAGCATTGTCCCAACATTGTCTATTATTATATCTCCCTGATAACCAGAATATGAACCAGTTGGGGCACCAATTCCAGCTGACATAGCAGGACCAGCTATGACTCCTCCAACCATATTCACGCCACTTGCTATTGTACCTCCAAGATAGCTTTCTGGCAAGGATCCTGAGACAGATCCAATTTGTAGGGAGGACGCGGCAGGATAATTATTTGAGTAGCCATAGGATCTTCCATCCAGCAAATGTGCTGTCAATGAACCATCATATGAGCTATTGCCATCCAAATGCTTAGCAATCCTTTGCTCTTGCAAGGTAGCAACTGAAGGTGATGCGATAGATGGATCTTTCACAGGGAACCTTGGTCGTTTTGCATCTGGAATCTTCACTTTGTTTGAGGGATTGGTTCTATCAACTTTTCTCTTGGGCACTACCACCTTCTCTTCGATTTTTTTCTTAACATCACTAATATCTTTCTCCAAGTTGATAATCTTATCCTTAAGTTCCCACCCAGGAAGAAGTTTATTGAAGTCAATCTTATGACCCTCCAAACAGTTGACTACAGATTTCAAAGCAGCTAAATATTTTTCATTTGCTTCCTTCTGTTAAAGATCAATATATATCAGCAAGGTTAATATTCATAACGAAACACACCCAACCAAACAATGTAGGCTATCCAACTAGAACATACCAGCACACTAGGAAAATCACGTGCTTCTTGTTTGGCTTTCTTCCAAGCTTCTTCAGACTTCTGTAGAAATGACATCAGTACTGTCTGAGGAGAAAGTTTCTCTTCAAACCCAAAGGTATAAGCCAAGTCAACTGCTTCAACAACTGAGCCCCTTTTCATCATTCCGTCTGCAATTTCTGTGGCCAATATAAACAATTAATGAGACCGAGTAAAAGTTACGTCTCAGAATACAACAAAGTATTCGTATATAATCTTTAAGGGTAAAATTAGTGTAGAATGAAATCAGAGTGGAATGAAAATTCTTTGATTATCAATCACTGTTGCTTGGAAGAGGGTAGAAAATTCTTAACTGGAATCAGAAAGAACTAGGAAATAGTAAGGAAACATCAAGAAATGTGTTTATTGACTAAGGATCTTGATCAATCTGATCAAAGACCCAAGAATACAGGGGTGAAGAGTTAGTTCGAGAGACCTTTCCTAACTCTCCAAAATCTCACTCAATCTCTAACTGACTGACTAAGCCCCTCCTATCCTTATTTATATTCAACTAACTGTTCTAACAAAGTGTACTATATTTTTATTTTCATGCTGTAAGAATGGAAAAATTCATCAGGAAGGAGTGTAAATGAGTTGCACTTTATTTTCAACCACCATATTTTTTTTTTTTGTACCAAGAAAGGTTAAACTAATTTTCATTCTAAACTAGTATAGACCAAACTGTCACAAGACAATCAAGTAGCTTAAAAATTTGAAAATTGTAAGACAACAGGGTAAGGTCCTAATTACTAGTTTAGGTAACAAACTTTCCTAAAATATAAATTTTCTGTGAATGGAAAAATTCAGTTAATTTTTCATGGAACCACAAAGCTAACCAAAAAGGTAACTAAGAAAAACCTGCAAAAATTGTGACATGAAAATCAAACATTACTTTCACCAGTATGATCAGTAATAGTACAACTTTTCTAGCTTGATTGACTTTACTTATTACATATATGGGATGAGTTGGACTAGCTAGCAGCATAGGACAGATTAACTAAGAAAATGGTAATGTAGGAAGTCCAAATTATCACAAGTCAATTGCATAACTTAAAAAAATGGAAACTGCATGCCAAAAGGACAAGATCCTAATTGACAATAATAATGGGGATGATCTTGACAATAAAAATGAGATGGTTGCAGCGACAAATGGTTTGTCAGATGTGCGTTGACATCAAAGATAAACTGACAGGCATTCACAGCCTATTGTTTTATATCCAAAAAACGACAAGGATTCATATATGTAACGCCTTCAAAAATCCAGAAAAAAGTACAACAACTCATCATTCTCACGACAAATTTAATAATGACACGGATCACAAAATCCCTCCAGACTTTCTTCCAAACCACATGATGTTTACTCCATTTAAAAAAATCAAAACAATGAAACTAATATCCACTTTGAACCGCATCCATGAGGACAATGACCTACAGATTCCAGCTTTATTAGTTTGCCACCCAATTCCCAACAAAGAAAACAGTTTCCCTCAATATACCAACTAAACGAAACACCCTGATTGTCAAAAAGTTCAAAACATAAGCAGTAGAATTAAACATTATCATGCACAAGCTCTTGCATCGTGCGCAATTTCACAAAAAGCATTTCCCTGAGACCCTTCTAAGAAGTGTCTGAGACTATTCTTACTACTCGAAACAGCCCCGTTTATAATAAAGTTCGAAACTTCAGCAGCAAAATTGAACATTATCATGCATAAGCTCTTGCATTGCATGCAACTGCAGTATTGCTGTTGCAAAGGAACAACTACAGCCACATCAGCCGCGTTTTCTCACAATTTTCTACAATCCCAATAATCACAGCGCAACGACAATTTAAAACAATGCGAGCAATGAAACGGTACTAAAATCATTTTTACCTGAAACCCTCTTAAGAAGGGCCTGAGACTGGCGAAGGGTACGGGATATCTCCCTAGCATTGCTCAACCTCACCAAGTTCCACACATCCTCGTTCCTGAAAACACCCGGAATCCCGAAACACGCAATAAACAAAACCAATCCCCTAGCATCAGCCTCAGAGGCCTTGGCCACACCACCCTCCATAATCAACCTCTTCCTCCACGCAACCGCAGCATTGTTAGCCTCTTCCTTCAGCGAATTCTCCACCACGTTATTCTCATTCCCAACACAACCAGACATAAGATAATACTCCAACACCAGCACCGAGGCCTCCCTCGCCCGAACCATGGGGGAGTCCTTCTTGGTATAGGCCTTGCTCCCTTGAAGGAAAAACCTCCCAATGCACTCGAATACGAGCTTCGCCGGCTTCGGCGCGCTCCGAAGCGCAGCCGGCACTCGCTCCCGGAGCGAATTGGGGCTCGAGAGGTGCGACACTACGTACCTCCGCAATCCGCGGCTGCACATGGTCTCGCAGAGGGACAAAACCTCGTCCTCGGTCCCTTTTAGGGTTTCGGCCTTCGGTTCCGACGGAAGGACGCCGTTTGAGGCGGCGGGTAGGGATTCGAGCTCCTTCGACCTCGCGTCGATGGCTTGCCCGATGAAATCGAGGTGGCTCTGGAGCTCATCGTACCTTGCCTTGAACCCTTGTATCGCGATGGAGAAGCTGTTGAGTTCGTTCACCGATTTTTCTATTCTGTCGGCGGTGGCGCCGTCGTTGGGTTGGGGTTCCGGCAGCGGCGGAGAGTGGGAACCGTTGGCGAGGTCTTGCGGCTCGCCTTTGACGGTTATTGCGGTTATTGTTGTCGGGGATTGGTGTTGTTGAAGGTGTTTGTCTTCTTCTCCCTTAACAGTTGGTGTTGGTGTTGGTGTTGGTGCGGTGTTGAAGGTGTTAGGGTTGAGGGCGATAGAAGGGGTCGCCATAAAGGAGGGTTTTGGCGTTAGAATTGTTTTTTTGTGATGAATGAGAGGGATTGGGAAGAGAAGGGAATGGAATGGAATGGAATGGAAAGGGGAACCCTAATTTTTGTAGGGAAGGAAGGCGAGGAGAGGGAGATTCTTGTCCATGTCGCGCACTCGGCTGAGATTGATTCTGTTGTCTCCGGTGAAACGGAACGAACACGATGACGTGGGTGACGGTAGTGAATAATGGAATAGAAGTACTGAGGGTGATACAAAACGGGCCAGTAGTGTAATTAGTGTTACTGAATAACGTCCCCTGGCCCATGAGAGGGAGAAACTTGTTCAACTTTTATTAAAAACATAAAAAAATAAAAAGAAAGAAATTTGACCAAAACGACTTGTATAAAATAAAGAAAAACAATTAAGTTTCAAACTCTAAAAAATGTAATTGTTAGGAGTGGTTTCCAGCACGATAACACTATCAACAAGGCAGCATCTCCTATGCACCAATAGTTACAAGATACACCATACACTTTGAAAATTTATGGCTAATGTTATGCGGATTATTTGTATACCAATTGTGGTTAAGTCATTATAGGTTCCTCACAAACCCCATTAAAACCCAATCAATTACTGCCATCATCAAGTGTCGCTTCCCAAATTTGCATCCCCCACCGATGCCCCCTCCTTTCAGAAAAACTCCTATAGCCTCTCTCATTGACCACATCACTGCTATCGACTTTGATGCCCACCACAACCTCATTCTCTACTTCCTCTACTTTCGACGACGGATGTCGTCACCATGAATGCCATGCTCGACGGTGACTGATCGTCAAAGACCGAGGTGATTATGGCCCAGAGCAAATCATTGTTGTTGATGGTCTTGCATTGCTTGCATTAGCACTTGTCAGAGGCCTCGCCGATAATGAAGCTGATGAACTTCGACACGCACTCCTACACCATCTCCTTCGCGTCCTTTGAGATATTTGCTAATGAGTAAACATCCTGGTGGAATAGAGGCTTCGCTTGAAGGATGAGGTCGTGTTCCATTTGTTATTGGTGGTGTTGGTTCCATAACTCGAAACGGAGACAATGAAGTGGAGTTTTGGGGAGAGAAAGAGAGTTTGAGAGATGTTTATGGTGTATTAAAGATGAGGGTATCACTGATACATCCTGGTGGAATAGAGGCCTCGCTTGAAGAATGAGGTCACGTTCCATTTGTTGTTGGTGGAGTTGGTTCCATAGCTTGAAACGAAGAAAGTGGAGAGAAAAAGAGTTTGAAAGATGTTTATGATTTATTATAAATGTGGGCATCATTGATACATCATCATATCCTGCCTTTTGGATTATAAGGTGTGTGGTAGGGGTGTGCACGGGTACAGGTCGACCCGCAAACCCGAAGACCCGACCCGACTCGAATGTAAAAAAGTCGGTTCGGGTCGGGTAATCAGGTCTAATCGGGTAAAATCCGATTGATCCGTCCAATATTCGGTTCTTACCCGACCCGACCCGACCCAAACCCTTCTTTTTTTTTTCTTTTTTTTTTTTTTATAAATAATGATTCATTTACTTATATATTAATTTATAAAATTATAATTATAAATATTGACTTTTAGATTATGTTAATATATTAGTGTATAATTAAATTTATTGATGATTGATATTGTATAATGTATAATATATAATATATTCATGATTATGATTATGGAATTATCAATTATGTATGTAATTTTTTTAAAAATATATTTGATTATATTCAAATTTTAAAAACACAATTTAAAGGTTTCAAAATGTCACAAAATTGAGTATTTTAATATATCTTTCATCAAAAAAAAAAAAAATTGCTATCTACTCTTATACAGGCCGATCCAATGAAAATGTTAGGGTTGGGTTGGTTCGAGTTAGAAAAAAATTAAAGCAGGCCAGCCAGGCAGGCAGATTATATTTAATTGGTTTGGGTATTTTTTTTTCCTGAACCCGATCCAACCCGACCCGTGCACACCCCTAGTGTGTGGTGCACCTTACTAAAATAGGTTGCATAGGACACATTGTCTATCAACAAAAGATCCATCTAACATGCTCTTCGAGCATCAAGGTGCACCACACAAATTACACTTAGCTACATTCTTACGTATTGGTAAATTCATGAAAAATGTGACCAAATATATTTTCCACATTTTTTATATATTTTAACCATATTTTTTAAGATATTTAACCACTTTTTTTTTAGCAAGATACATGATACATCTTACTTAACAAGATGCACCATAAACATCAACCTCAACAAAGATACCCTAATCAAAGATATAAGTATTTATTTAATTTTTTTGTTTAAATGGTGTGAGATTTATTTATTTTTTAATTGTGATGTGAGATTTATTTTGTCAATAATACAAAAGTTCTAGAATTTTTGGATTGAGAAACGCTAATAAGTATGAAAATGCATGGTGCTCAAAGTGATGAGAACGGATGTGTTACTGTAATATCGGTGATTGATATTTACCTTCTTACTTTTGTATAGTTATCCATTCATGTTTTGAATGGTAACAACTTTCATTACTTTTTGTACTCCTTTTCGTACCATGTAGCGGTGTGCTATTTCAAATAACGCAGAATGGTATAAAATTGAATTGTGTGCCGTCTAATTTGGTTTGGTGTCTTTAGGGCCATGCAATGGTCCATATTTTTTCACTGTTAGATTAGGTTGCAATATAATCTAATGGCTAAAATATATTTGGTTTATTTTGTTGTGATATAAAATGAGAGCACAATAAGTGTTTACCTGCTTATAAAATTATTAAATTGTCTATTTTTAATTTTTAATTTTTAATTTATCCCCTTAGTTGGTCATCATTTTTCTCATTTCTAACTATTCTGTTAATATCACCATCATCGGCGCCACCTCCACCACCGCTGCTGCCGTCGCCACCACCTTCCACCTCTGTCACCAACAATGCACCATGGCCGCATAAGACAGCTAGCTTCACCACAAAGAACAGTATTCTACTGTTGAAGTAACCGAAAGCTAAATCATACAAAATTCACATCCCACATGCCCAAAAATCCCAAATCCAAAAATTAATGGACATAAAAAAAATCAAAATCAAAATCAAAACTTGACAAACCAAATCAGAGAATGAAAAAAGGAAAAAAATTATTCTTTCAACATCATCACTGCAACATCTTCACCATTGCCACAAAATCCTTAAGGATGTTTCCAACTTCGAACTTTGAGGTAGAAGGAGACCATTAGGTAAGAGTGGCATGGCAAGTAAATGTTGCTTGCTTTTCTCGAAAAGGTATGATGACAATGTCAAGTGGGACCTTTTCTAGCCATAACCAAACTTTGCATAGCACTGAATAATATTAAAATCTGAAATGCCACCACCAAATGTAGATCCCAATCCAAATGGCACCCCAACCAGCGGTAGAGGGGAGGAACGCTGTCGCAGCAACAGCAATTTGACAGTGACTTGCCAGTGCCGATCTGGTCGATGAAGAGTACCGTTAGATTAGTGGGAGGTGGTGATTGTCGCAGTGCCCTCCTTTAAAAGAGTGCCGTTGCACACACACACACACATAGAGAGAGAGAGAGGGAATAGTTGAGAGAAAAGGTAAAGTCTAAAGGATAATTTTTTAATTTTAAGAAATAAATTATATTATTTAATAAATATATGATATTTATTTATAATCTAAATCGTGCATTTAAATTATTGATGATCTAATGATAAAAATTAGAGGACCATTGCATGGTCTAAAAGACAAATAGGACCAAATTATACAAGACTACTGCTGTTCTTATAACATATCACTCTTTTTTAGAAAATTGTTAGATGCTACGAATGGATTCTTATGAAATGGCACACGAATCTGTAAAATTAGAGGAACTATTTTGTGCTTTACGTATAACCGTTTTTACATCTGTTGACTCCCCATTTCACTTTCCCTGTGATTGGTCATAAGGGCCATTGTACCAAGAGGCATGGCGCCTTTTTTTTTTTCAATTTCCAATCAAATAGCACCACCTATACTGAAATATCAATGGTGAAATTAGTTTTACACAAGAAAAATGATTGTTAGTACAAGATAGAAAAATGATTTTTGGGACGCATTTTTTGTGACTCAGTATATGATCATAGCATACAGAAAAAGTGAGTATAATAATAAAAATATTTGAATAATAGAATATATATATATATATATATATATAAAACTTATCAGCATATTGAATAATACGCTGATAACTTTCTGGATAAAAAAAAATCGAAGAAAAATAATAATAATCATATAGAACCTATCATCCAAGCATCTTGATTATTTTGTTTATTTTTTTTATATGCGTTGCGTACTGTATCACAAAAAATGTGTCACCTTATCAGTACTCTATAAGATATAGAAGTATGAATGACGTGATATTGTGAACTTTGAATTTTTTCCTGTGCTGCATTGGTCTATTACCTGCGAGGATATAACCGCAAATGTATTATCCGGATATTTTAGTTAATTCGTGTAATTTGTGCAGACAAAATTTTGTACCATATAGCATCGATTTCAGCAAATAACAGCTTTATATATGTATTTTAAGAAATTTTTATATACTTATACAGTAAGACAAATATCTTGTTTTGATCCTTTCATTATTTGTCATTTCAACTTTTTAGGTCATACTTGTCTTTTTAACCATCCACTTCTACAGTTAGTTTCTTTTAATAAAAAAATGTATTAGGTTATTAAGGAGATAAAGATGATTCCCAATGGCTTTCAAATTAAAGAAAGACAAGGTTTATGTGAAACTGTGAAGTATGCTAGGTAAGTGTATGTATGTGTGTATACTTCTATAAATTTCAAAGAATGATTGGGTTGCTCATTACATAGGAACCAAATACCTATGCTAACAAAGAAGGGCCAAAACAATTTCTCAGTACACGTGTATACCTTATCGTACTACCTATATACAATAGTTAATTAGAGGGATGGACTTGTGTCAGATAAGTTAACAATCTTATCAAGCTGATTCGTAACAAAGGGTTTACCATTGGCATCCAAATCAATGAGTACAGTGTCACCTTGCTTACACTTTCCAGTAAGGAATGCTTCACTCAAAGGGTCCTCAATTGTTGATGTAATGGCCCTCTTTAGAGGCCGGGCACCATATGTTGGGTTATAGCCTTGCTGGCAGACAAGGTTCTTGACTGCTTCAGACACCTCTAAATCAATTCCTAGAAACAATGCCCTCTTCTTTATTTCTTGCAGCAGCACATCCAATATCTCCAGCAACTGAAATTAAAAACAATAACATCAATAAAATGAATAGTATAGATTATTTTAAAATCATGGTACAACTTTTTTATTATAAGAAGGCCTTGTAGCTATCAACAGCCTTGTAGCTATCAACAGCCAGAGATTTGTCCAAGTCATCACCAAATAAGTGCAGAGAGATTAGTTGTACTTAAGATACTCGGGATTCTTAAAGTAAAAACAGTTGGATTCTGTAAAAGGAATGATTGATGGACCTAATAACCAGAAGCTAACGAACCTGTGACTTTTCAAGGGGCTGAAACACTACTACTTCATCGATCCTGTTGAGCAATTCCGGACGAAAATATGTCCTCAGTTCTTCAATTACCATCGATTTCAAGCCACTATATGATGCTTTCTTGTCATCTGAAAGCAAGAAACCTATGGAGTTGTGTCGACCCTTAGCAATGGCACTAGACCCTATATTTGAAGTCATCACCACCAATGCATTTTTAAATGAAACTTTTCGACCCTGTCAGACCGAGTTTTTACAAACAACAAACAGGAAAATTAGGACACTAGTATCATGAAGTCAGCATTTGTATTCATAGAAGTGTTTCACTTTTACTTGGCAAAGAAGCAGGAAAGGAAGAAATGGAAATTTAAGGAAAAAGTCCAGTGTCTGAAAGCTTGGTGACAGTCCTAGTAAACTAAGGTTCACAGCAGCATTCACAAACCTGAGAATCAGTAAGCTGACCATCTTCTAGCAATTGAAGAAGAATATTGAATATATCTGGATGAGCTTTCTCTATTTCATCTAGCAATACCAGTGTGAATGGTTTTCTTCTAATAGCTTCAGTTAAAATGCCCCCCTCTCCATAACCAACATAACCTGGTGGCGATCCTATCAATTTGCTCACTGTATGCCGCTCCATGTATTCACTCATGTCTAACCGTATCATGGCTGCCTCCTGAAAATATAAAGAAATGATAACATTAAAGCACCCCAGGTGAGTAACCATAACATCAAGGCGTGCTCAGCGGTAGAGTTATTCCTTAGTCTAGGGCTCTAGGTAGATCGAACAACTGAAAAGATCTGCTTCAGGCATTTCTTAGTTTACAATTAACTCCTTGCTACGTCCAACTTTTCCCAAAACTATAGCCCTTCAAATTCAATTTTGATTGTAAAATCAGAGAGTTTTCATTCACATCAACAGACCAAACAAATAGTTGCATATTAGAGAAGAAAAAATGAAAACAAAAACTGCAGAAAAGTTAACACTTCAGATGAAAAGAATGTCTTCCAATTATTAATGCTAAAACATATATTCTGTGTAAAGCCTTACCGATCCAAAGTAGCATGCCGCCAAAGATTTTGCAAGTTCAGTTTTCCCAACCCCAGTTGGGCCACAAAATAACATTGCAGCTATAGGTCTATCAGGATCTTTAAGGCCGACCCTGGATCTCTTCACAGCTTTAGAAATGGCAGCAACAGCCTCCTCTTGTCCAATCACACGTTTCCGAAGTTGATTATCAAGATCTAACAGAAGAGTTCTTTGATCAGCAGTGAGCTGCTGAACAGGAATTCCTGACCAGAGGGAAGCAACTGCTGCTATTTCTTCTGGCCCAACTATTACAGGTCTGAAAAGAAAAAGAATGTCAGCCACTCAGAAATCAAACCCAGATGTAAACAAATGAGTGCCCTCAGTTTTTGGGATGAACTAACATACTCATTATCATTGGCTGCAGAAGCTAAATATGAGTCCAATATGAGCTCATTAGTATCATCAATGCTAGAGGCACCATAATATTTAAGCTTGCTCTCCTGAACCAGTGGGCAAGAAATGTTATCTTAAACTAAAACCATAAGCAATTCAGACAAATACTGAAGAATGCAGTAAGCAATGCATTATTACCATTTCATGCATGGACTGAACAGCTCTAATTTCTTCCCAGTAATCAGCAGGGCCCTTTGAAAGTATGCAAGTTTCTTGTTCCTTTTTCGTCTTAAAGGCTTCAATATGAGCTCTACTTCCTGCTTCATCAATGAGATCAATAGCCTTATCAGGGAGATACCTATCAACTATGTATCTCGCTGACAAATCAACTGCAGCCTTTATGGCATCTTCTGTATATCTGCATTTGTGGTGTGCCTCATATTTCTCACGCAGACCCATAAGTATCTTAACTGAATCAGCCTGTTGTTAATATAGTCTGATAAGAAATCAAATTATGATATATGATAAGCTGAAAAAAATACAGATTATGAATATGGAATACAACCTCACTTGGCTCATCAACCCAGACGGGTTGAAATCGTCGTGCCAATGCCTTGTCTTTTTCGAAATGAAGCCTGTATTCATCTATGGTGGTAGAGGCAATACACTGCAGAGAAGATTAAGTTATTGCACTTTGAACACCAGACAAATTATGGCATGTACACGCTGTAGTATAGTTCTTTGCAAATGAATAAAACTGATGATCCCATCTTATACAAAATGATAACTTTAAGCACATCCTAAATGGCCCATAAAATTAATAAACCAATTACAAAACAATAAAAAACGTTACAGGGGAAAATTATTTTATCTTCACAGTTGTTTCAGCCAAAGGGTTTAACTTCAACAGAACTGTTCTCTCCCCACCCCAGACCCCCTCCAAAGAAACAAAGAAAAAAGAAAACACTAACAGCAAATCATAATATTAATAACAGAAAACCCGTTATTGAATATAATTGCTCATCAATCAAGTAAAGGAGCAGCCCTATCCATATCACTCAACACAGCCTTAACGTTGTTGAGTATAACTGATGCCAGTAATCATAGCCTTAACTACTACAGCCCTGTCCATTCACTCTGACATTCCCATCACCTGTTAGTCCATTAATCTTTGTAAATTCACTCCTCAAAGTAGTTTATATGGACTAATCTCACAACACCTGAAATAAAAATATATCAGGACCCAGATGGGAACCGCGCGCGCGGAGGTGGAGCGAGGAGAGATGGTGTGCGAGGTGAGCAATGGTGGGATGAGCGCACCCCGCTTCGAGATCTCGGACGGCGTTTGGAACTACTGATCTTCGCAGGAGACGATGCATATGGGTGGGTTGTTCATGTGGAGCGCTATTTTCACTTCAATGGCGTGGATGATGATGAGAAGTTCGAGCTGGCCTTAGTCGCCATGGAAGGGGAAAATCTGAGAGTGAGGACTAGGAGGGAGAAGGGCCCCTTTATTGCCCAGGCTTATTTTTTTTCTGTTGGATTGCTTATACACATACTTGTTCATAACACTTTTATATTAACACACTGTTTGGATTGATTCCACCTTGGAATTCAGTCTCGGATTGTTCATACTTTCTTTCCCATTCTTACTTTCCTGGTACCAGTGTAACAACTAGTATCATTTGTTACGAACATAAGTTCTTATAAGGCCTCCCTTTCAAGGTGACTTCTCCGATGTGGGACTCGTAACATTGCCACCCCTTTCGGAAGGGGGCGTCCCGACGATTGCAGTCTACAATACTTCACTCAGCGGCACTTCATTTGACGACGTTTCAGTCGATCACGGTCAGCCCCTCCGCCGGTCAGAACCCTCCGCTGGTCAAAACCTTCCGTAGGTAGCCCTTTCCGATTGGCTAGCTCTCAACGAAAACACCATTTGTTACGAGCATAAGTCCTTATAAGACCTCCCTTTCAAGGTGACCTCCCCGATGTGGGACTCGTAACAGAGGCCCTCCGTTGGAGACAAAGTTTCGATCAAGCAGGGAGTCTAATTGCAAGTATCGTAGCCTCCAAGTTTTTCATCAAGAAATCTTTCTAAATAATCTCAACCTCACATTGTGCTTTCCAGATGTTAATTATAAACCTTGTTCGGACTTCAGTACAATTACTTTGAGAAAGTGGTAACTGGTCACGACACCTGTAGCTGTGCAGTAACCATATATTTTGACCTCTAATTCTAATCTTATATCTTATTCAATTGTAAACCCGGGCTTCAAACTGAACATGTGTTCATCTTCAAGGAACACTTAGAGCAAAGGAAACTAGCAAATTTGAGAATACATAACAAATAATCACCTGAAGTTGACCCCTTCCAAGTGCAGGTTTAAGTAAATTAGAAATGTCAAGGCCGGACCCCTTATTTCCTCTTCCAATTGTCCCTGACTGAACAAGTGTATGAACTTCATCAATGAAAAGAATGACATCACCTGCATTGCAAGAAAATCTATGAGAACTGAAACATTCCTCTTCTGGCATGTAACTCAGAATGTATCCACCTAATTTTTCTTTTTCATTTTTTTTTTGTTTTTGTTTTTTTTTTCTTTTTTGGGGGGGGGGGGGGTCTAAAATGTATCCACCTGCTTTTATTATGTCTTTTATTAATTGTGTAACACGTTCCTCTAGCTCTCCTCTCTCTTTTGCCCCAGCCATTAACAATGCTACATCCAAGGACATGACACGCTTTGTCTGCAGAAACACAAAATAGAAAGTAAAATTGCAATGCACTCAAACTGGATAAGCACATACCAATTAAAGAACACACAAGTAAACAAGGTTGGAGCAGAAAAGAACTTCAGAAACATCAACCACTTATTGAGAAACATACCAATAAAAAAGGAGCAACATCCGCCTGAGCAATGCGAATTGCCAGCCCTTCTGCAATGGCTGTTTTTCCAACACCAGCTTCACCAAGAAGAATGGGATTGCATTTTGTTTTTCGGCACAGTATTTGAACAATTCTCTGAACTTCAGCTTCTCGGCCAATAACTGGATCAATCAGTCCTTTACTGGCACGAGCAGTGAGATCCGCACAAAATTGTGATAGAGCACTCGTCTCTGAAAACCAAATGAATGATCACAAAAAACTCTTCTCCCCTTCAAACATAAAATCATACACAAAATGACAAACTTATAAATTAAATTTCTTACCTTTGTTGGTGGCAGAGGACCCTGCATCAGAACCTTTTCTTGAAATAGATTTGTCACGCAGCCCTTTGGACACCACATTTGGCTCTCTACCATCTTTAGCAATCTCCTTTTGCAATCTGGAGAATGCCACAGCTGCCAACTGGTTCCCATTTGCCCCCAATCTGAAATCATATTAGTTTACTAATGAAAACAACGGAAACGTAGAATTATATACTCCTAATTTTTAGCCATAGATCCTGCACATATTCAATTGAGGAATCACTAGAAGCTAGTGATAACTCAATAATATCATCCTCAAACAAAGGGGAAAAAATGGATTCTGCTGGTTAAGCAAAAACCTGCAGCCACAACTAATCCAATTTGAGTTTGGATTCTCATAAGTCATAAGATAATCAGGATTCGCATGCACCAAAAAGTAGCACAAATGTTCGCCAAATGGCAACATTCGATAGCATGCAATCATTGCCAGCAAAGATTCTGCCGCAAAACAAGACAACAAAAAATGGGTAACAGAGCGAAGTTTTTATTAATTTAAGTTGTTCGACACTTGGCTCCTTATAATAAGGCTTCGTGTCCAAGTATTTGTAAATAATAAAATAAAATAAAACAGAAAAGACCTAGCGTCAAAGAGAATAACCAAATTAGTTGGGTCAAGTTCGCCACTTGATTTAGATTAAAAAGGAAAAAGGAAAAGAAGAAAAGAGAGAGAGAGAGATTTGACGCAGTACCTATAAAGGACCCGGCTAGCACTTCCATCATCTACTTTAACCAAAGCAACTACAATATGTTCTGGCGCAATAAACTTGTGCCCCAGAGACTTGGAATACTCAACAGCCGCCTCAAACACACGCTTCGCGCTAACAGAAAAAGGTACGTGAGTCGCAGAAGAAGAAGAAGAAGAGGAAGCAGAACCACCTTTCCCACCACCATCACGTGCGGAACCATTCTGATGCCATATACTTCGGACAGCGTCACGTGCCTTCTCAACCGTTATACCAGACGCAAGAAACCCATCAGGTGAACGATCCTCCTCGGCTATGAGACCCAACAGAAGATGCTGCATGTAAACCAAGTCGCTTCCAAAAGCTTTCGCTTCCCTTTGGGAAAACACTATGGCCTTTATGGCTCGTTCCGTGAACCGCTCGAAAACCGCCGAAACGGTGAAAACTCTTCTTTTCTTAATTACCTTTCTGCCCCCGCCGCCGATCGGTGGTGCCAGCGTGGCGAAGCCTTTTCTCTGAGACACCAAAAAGGAGAGGGAAGAGGTGTTGATTTTGCAACGCGCTGGATCGGGGCGTGAGAATAGGACGTTAATACAAGGGGAGTAGTACGAGGTAGTTATAACGCTGGAAGTTGAGCACGGTTCGGATGGGAGGGAGCGAAGGTGGTTGTAACGGTTCGAAGCTAATGTTCCGAACCATGATGAGTTCATTGCTGAGGATGAAACTTGCATAGTTTAGAAACAGAGGAGGTTTTGGTTCGGTAGCGTGGCTGGGGATGGTGGTTTGGTACTTTTGGTTTTGGTTTTGGTTTGGTTTGGGGTTGTTGGGGATGGGAATAAAAACAGTGTGGCGAAGATTACGGTGGTTTCGTCGATGACTAGGAAAAGGAAGGTGTGTGTTTTTGTGCCTGCCTGTGTTTGGGTTTGGGTGATTTCGCTTTCGAGAGAAGGAGAAGAAGGAAGAGAGGGGAAGGAAAGTATAGAGTGAGCATGGGAGACACGTCACCTAAGAGGGAAAGACAACTTTTTCTTCCTTCGTTGCTTGGGAGCAAGGATGACTTGGAATTGGCTAGTTGTTGCTTGGATCAATCAAAGGAGGCAAACGCCAAAAAGGTCAGTGAACATCCATTTCCCGCAACGACCTTCTTCAGTAGCCGCAGACTTGTTTTACTAATTAGGGAAATGTATATTTTCAATTCATAAAAATATCTTATAGATATTCTATATTAACGTAAAATAAGTGACTATTATATGATATTAATTTTGATACGTGAGAAAAAAAATTTTATATTATTATTTAATTATATATCATTATATATAAAATTTTGAAATTAATAATTATAAGTATTAAATATTTTTATTGATTTAATAATATATAATTAAATATTTATATAATAATATTATATCAAAATTAATTTTATATTATATTAATATGAATATAAGTAAATATAGAGGTACAATATATTGAGATAAGAAAACTATAATGCATATTGTATAAGAGGGCGGATTCTGTCATACACCCTGAAAAAATAATGAGTATTATACATTTTAGAGTTGTCTTAATCCAAATGAATAGAGTATCGGTGCACATAAATTCTGGTGGTGTACTCCAATAGCCCCCAAATTTCTCAAACTCTTCTCGACTCTATGAGGTTATCCCGGTTGTCCTCCTCCATTAGTCCATGGCACTAGCCACCTCCCCCCCCCCCCTCTCCAAAAAAAACAATCGGTAACGGCTTTTGATTGGACCTTGACATGCCGGGAATGTGTTTCTCAGCGTAATGCATGAGGTAGCTATCAACCTCAGTTTGGTGGAAACTCTAGTTCAATTTCACCAATACCCCATATGCAAACAAATATGCCTTGTGGAAACATTGAATTCTCACATAACAGTATTTTGTGGGGTTGAAAATTGGAGCAAGTTTTATCAAAAAAAAAAAAAAGCACGCCAAAAAAATGAAGACTTTTGTTATCGGGTATCTTTTTTACCGCAAAAAAGAGAGAAAAAATGCTAATTTGCACCGACCCACGATTGTTTTAACATGGGATTATGATAGGGCAGCCGCTGAAGATTGAGAAAAAGTGGAAGAAAGAAGGGAAGAGAGAGAAAGAGAAAGAAAGACAAGAAAAATGGTGTTGAAGACGAGGTTAGGATTGCAGGGAAAGTGAAAGAAGACAGAGCTTTTACGATGATGTTGTTGGGTGGCAGAGGAAGATTGGAATACTGGTTGCCGGTGCCATGGACTCATGGAAGAGGAGTAGAGGACAGCCTGGACAATGAATTTGGGAAATTTGGAGGCTACTGGAGTGCACCACCAAGATTTAGATGCACCAATACTCTACTCATTTAGATTAAGACATTGTATGACACTCATTACTTTTCAGGGTGTATAGCAGAATCTGCCGAATAAGAGAGCCATTTGATGTTAGATTGAAAGATTTAAATAACATCACTCTTCAGTTAATAAATAATAGATAAGTTCTTGAGCTATATGAGAGGCAAGCAAATAAAAAAAACTATCCAAAAGAACAAATACATGGGTTAAATGAGAGCAATTTCCCTTCCGTTTCCATTTACGGTAAGTCAGGAGTGATAATCAATGTTTTTAAAAATTAAGATGATCATTCAATCGATAAAAGTTTTACTTGATAATTAACTTGTTTGTTTGAGTGAAAATGATTTAATTATCTTAAATATGTTATTTTGGGTTACGTGTATGGAAGAAATTATTAAAGGAGCCCTTTTATATAAGGTCGATCATAATTCGAATATTGTTAATTTTATCTTCATAAAATATAAAGATATTTAAGATTAAATAAAATAATTTAATTTATATATAATATCGATATAAAAAGAGTTTTTTATACTAATATCCAATTATATATTATCCCATAAAATAATTACTTAACTTTTATACCATTACCTAAAATAAAATTATTTTATTCTAACGATATATATAAATTAAACTTTAAATAAAAATAGACAATATATAAATAGATTTAATTGGCATAGACGGCGATTGCAAAAGTACTTTACACTAACATTTAATAACAATTCAACGTCTCACCATCTACTTCTACATCCTAGTAAAAGAAAATTAAAAAACCCACGAACTCTTCCATGAACCATTACTCCTCCTCCTCCCAAGCTTTACTCTGTGCTTATTTCAAGAGAAAAAAGAAAGAAAGAACTAGGAAGGAAAGAAAATGAAAAAATTTTGATATTTTCTTTTATTTGGATTTGAGAAGAAAATAAAAGAAAAAAAAATATTAGTAGTGGAATTCATAAAAACATTTTCTCTTCATAAGAGGTGAGAAAACTAAAGAGAGAGAAAATTTTTATATAAAATTACTATTATATCTTATATATAAATATAAAAAAATATTTATATTATATTATATAAGATAAAAAAATAATTTAATATAAATATATTTTTTCTCTTCTTATTTTTTTTTTAATTAAGTAAGAGAAAGAAAATTTTCTTATTTTTTTTTTATTTATTTTCTCTTTATCCAATAAATAGAAAAAGGAATAATTTTTTTTATTTTCTCTTCTTTCTATTTTTTTTTTTATATTTTCTTTTTTTTCATTTTTTTTAATTATCCAAGCAGAGGGTTAAGTTTAGGGTTTAGGGCGAACCATGGCGTGCAAGAATTCATGCTCAACCAAGAATATATCCATGGAGGAGCTTGTTGGATGCCAACTGCCGGTTGTGTCAGATTTGGGCACTTCAACTCCATGACCATTGACTGCTCATTTTCTCTGTTGCGATCTGCTGCATCTTCTCCCATAGAAGTTCATTCGTTTATATGTACCAAAATGTTGATTCCTCCTTCCTTCCTAACAGATCACTGTGAAACAACATCATGGTTGTTTCGTTCATCGAGGAGTTATTGGTTTTTTTTTTTTTTAATTTTTTAATTTTTTTACTATGACATGGAAATAGACGATGATGTGCTAAATTGTTATTGGAATTCAGTGCAAAGTAATATATACACTGGCAGACTCATATAAATATCAAACAAGAAATTAACACGTTCATAATCCTTTTTATGAGAATAAATAACTTTCTTTTTTATTATTCGCTTAAACTGCTTGGACCGCAATTGTCCATGTACGCGATAAAAGAAATGGCCCTAAAGAGATGCAGCCCATTGCTATTCGATCTTTCGTAACCTTAAATGGATTGTTGAGCTCGACCAAACAAAATAATAATAATAATAATACATATATTAAAATTCCTAATTACCCCCAAAGGACATCTATCCTCAGTCATTATCTCTGTCCCTGTTGGCCGATGGAGCTTCTGTGCATAAATGATACGCTTGTACCCTGTCCTCTGTTGTGAATGAGATAAACCTTTGTTTTCTGCCTATCAACTTATCATAATCACGAAAGCCTAGTATGTTGAGACCTTCCGGTATGGAGCAACTAGCCCCACAGCGGCTAGAGCTATCTACACCGGGTAGTAGAGGCGTTGGAGGTGGATAAATCCTACTGCGACGCGTATACCTAGCAGGAATTTGCGAAGAACCGATTCAGGGATTTGCTCTTACTTTTATGGTACCAACAAAAAACTGAATTTGTTTTTATTGAAGTGTGTCAAGATTTAGTTTTGATAATTGGGTAGTATCAGTGTCATATGCAAAAGTAGGAAGTTTTTAACACAGGGAGTTTTTAACAAGGGTCAAGTTTATCTTTAAAATTTAATGATTAATTAAAAATATGTATTCATATATTTTTTTAATATGGTGTATTATAATTTTTTTGGTTAGTCAAATTAAAAAAAGGTTAAATTTTTTCTATGAAATTATGAAATTAATTATAAGTCTTTAGGTATTATATAAATAAAATTTGATATTTTTTAATATTATAAAAATAAAAACTTGATCATTTCTGAAATGTAAAGAATATTATGCAGATAAAATCTAATTACTTTCTATAAAATCTTGAAATTAATTGAAAATTTTTAAATATCATATAGATAAAATTTAATATTTTTAAGTGTTATAAAAATAAAAATTTAATCACTTTTAAACTTAATTAATTTTTATTTATATAATTTAAAAAAATATTATAATATATCACATAAAAAGAGATATATTAATATATCAATTTTATCTATTATTAAAATATAAGGATCAACTTAGTCCAAAACTCATCACAGACCAGGTTAGAAGCGAGTAAAACATGCCAGGTGGTGTTGAAAGAATAAAACTTGTGGCCAATTGTGTAATTCCCTCGTGGGTCATTTTCAAGAATTGGGAGAATACACATTTCAATGATGGGTCATGTTACGTTGGTCCACAAAGGTTTGGGACTAACGTTAATCCCAGATTTTAAAATTAGAAAATAGCAGGTATTTTATTTGCAAAAGACGTGTCCAAATTTTTTCTTGGCAAACAAAGGCTTTTCCTTGGTTTGCTTTTGTAATCGGTGGCAAAGTTGTCCTTGAAGTTCATTTTGTTTTCTCCATCCCCTTGCTAGACCTCATGGGGCAATCCCAACACTGCCAACCATCGTCGACGTTGCCGATGTCGACCTCAGCCCAGGATCAATGACATTCACATATCAGATGGTTTCGATGAATTCATTGAATTGTAAGCCGCAGAACTGCATCTATTTCTAACTATTCCCCAAGTCTTGCTGTTGCTCTATCTATTGTCAGGATTTTGTGGTTTTTTTTAAGTTGGATGTGATATTTGCAAATAAAGTCAAACCCCAATCTTGTGCAGGCAGGAGGTCGCATAAGTAGAAACTATGTCGGGGAGGACGTCGAGTGTTGCAGCTGACGGAACTTATATTCATCAAATGCACTATCAAACAAATAACCTTAATTATTATTCAATGAGATCTGGGACTATTACTTTGTGTTGTTATAATTTTATGGCCTCCTAGTGTAATTGTACTAGATTGTTAGACTAAGAAAGAATGTGCCACAATAGTGAACAATTTTTAAAACTCTAAATATCTATAAACAAGTGGCTGAAGAATCAGGAAAAAGAAGAGAGCATTGCAGCAAAAACAAGTGGCTGTAGACTTGCAATAAGTTCCCGATCTGAAACCGTATCAAACCCCAATTTGGGTGTTTAGCTTTTTTATTTGTGAAAAGAGTCAAACCCCAAATCACCTTATCTTGTCGGCGCAAATTTCCCTCTCAATGGGTAGTTGTGTTTTCTGTAGATATGTTGTCATGGACGTGATATTTGAAGTTCTAGGTTTTTCTATTGGCAAGCAATTCGAACAATCACTCTCAACCACTCCATGAAAGCTGCTGGCATCTCTATCTCCTTCCTCTGTTCAAGAAACAAAAAGGACTAATCTACAAATTTTAACACTTGAAATATTTAATGTTATGTTTATGACTTCTAGGCAAGGGTGAAATCAGTATCGTCCGATTTAAAAATAAATAGATCTAATGGTTGTGACTGTCTAATGCAAACCGGGACTAACGTTAGTCCCAAACAATCTCGGACCAACGAATCATGCACCTTCAATGATTCTGCTCATTGCATAGCAGCCATTTCACGTGAGGTGCGGCCTTCCAACACATCAACCTTTGCTATTTCTCAGTCTTTCCTTCTGTTTTTTTTTTCTGGTCTTTGTTGCCCAGACTGAATTTATGAGCGAATGTTTAGATGCACACAACTTTTTCCATTTTATTTTTCTTTTCAAATTAAAGCTCACATTTCAATTCTCCTCAAGACAGCTTTTACTTTGACTCTAGGAACGGTGGTTATAAGATTCAAATTCTTAATATTGCAAGTAAAGTTTATTGAAATCTCAATTCATTTGCATTGTGATTAACAATTTTTGAGTGAAAATTTAGTTGTCTAAGGGCATGTTTGACATGCCTGCTAGTATAAGATCTGATAGGATAAGAATTGATAGTCCTGATAAAAATTTAATATTATATAATATTTGATATGTCACTGTATAAGATATTGTATTATATATAATATAACTAGAAAAAGAGATTATAATAAATATTATTTTTGAATATTAAATTTAAAATTTAAAATTTAAAAATTAATATAATGGTTTAAATATTTATTATAATTATTTTGGCTAATTTTTATTATATATAAATATAAATTTATATTAAAAATTATTTATTTATTTTTAATATTTTTTCATAATATAAAAAATATGAGTGAGTGAGTAAGAGAGAAATAGAGAGGAAGTTTTTATACATCAAAATTCAAATAAGTCTAATATCATATTCTTATATTTAGTTGTATTTTTTATTATATATAATTAAATTTATATTAAAAATTATTTATATATTTTATTAATAAATTTTTATTCTTATTTTTTTTATTAGTTTGAATAGTTATTTTATAATTATTATTATTTTTTATTTATTTGATTTTTATTTTTTATTATTTATTTAATAATTTTTTTTAATAAAATATATTAAAAATAAAAACATAAAAGAACCCTTATGTGTCAATCGCAATTAAACTTAATACGGCCTCCCTAAACTGGATTAAGTTATTCATCATTTTGACGTATAAGGGAGGTTTGATGGATAAGTTTATACAATAAACTGACTGCGCCAAAAAATGGATAAAGTTATAACATATTATATTTATCTTATCCTATTATGTCTAGTATGGCATGCCAAACACACCCTAAGTGTATGTTTGAATTTTTGTTAAAAATATTAAAACTATAATTTGATCACAATATTTTTTTGAAAAAAAATTACTCAAACTATCATTTACAAATTTCTAAATGAATAACCAAACATTCTAATATTCCATTTCATGCATGCTATCATTAGACTTCTTTCTTTTCTTTTCTTAAATTATCAGTCATGAATATAGAAGTTTGATTATATAAATTATTTATAAAATTAATTTATATTAACTATAAATATATAGAACTTTATATATTTTCTTATAAAAATTAGTTTTTGGAAATCTTAATTCATTTTATTATTTCAAGGAATCGATTATTATCTCCACTCACCATTTCTACGTAGCATGAGAAATTTGTATAATTTGAAAAGTTCGCAAATCAAAACTATCTTGTAATTTTAAAAGAAAAAACAAGAAATTTGGATGGAGAAGTAATAGTGATTCTTTGAACCGTTATTCAACGTTTTTCTGTTAACCCTCAGAGTATTAAACCCGACGAGATTTTGAGGAACCGACAGAGTGGTGGGGCTGTTTTCTAAATTGTTCTCATGATATTTCGACAAAATCTCGTGCCTCAATGTGAAAACATTTGGCACCGGCTAAGACTTATGGCGCTGGCTTTGGGATACGGCGCTAAATTGCTCATGAATGCAGGATAAAATCACTCTGTAATAATATTTTTAAAGCATCAATGTATCACGTGTTTAAATGGAAGCCAAAAATAATAGAAAAATGTTAAACGATCAAAAACTTTGCTACATTTTAGCTATTACAATTTACAATGATGCAGTATACTTATTAATTTTTGAATGAATAAATCTATTAAATCACTTTAAATCATCCAACAACTATCATGATTTTTATAAAAAAAGTTTTGATAATACTTTTTTGGCTTATGTGACATTGTAGTAAATGACATCACATTTTAATCCAAAATTTAAGTTAATTTAAATTTACGAGTCTTTCTCATATCCTCACTTAATTCTTCAATATGAGTTGAGTACAATAGCAAGAGAGTTGCACTTTAAAGAAGAAGACATAAATTCAAACTTTAAAAAAAGCAATCGTTTAAAAACCTCTTAATCGTGACAGTACACAAGGTTGAGAATATAAATACTTAAAGACAAAAGCATACCCTCCCTTAATTCATTTATTATCAATGCGAAAAAAAAAATATTCATATTTAAATTTTCAACATCATGCTCCCGTTCTCTTGCACAGGATATCCGTGAATCTTATTAAAGTTTTGGTAGTTCACTTTGCACTCGAGAATAAAAATGTTGATAATTGGTTTCCGGTTTCATCGTGCAGGTGGGCGAATCTCGCCATTGTAATTTGTGAAATCCGATCTCATTCATAACTAGGTTGACGACTATTGTTTAATAACTCAATTGTACGTTCTCTATTTTTCTCTTGAACTTTTGGATGTGTCAAATTTAGCATTACAAATCAACAAACTGTACCAAATGTTAAGCCATGTGCATGACTACAACTCTGTAAGTTGTATTTCATTTATACAACATGAATAAGCAATGTTCCAAGTCGTCGTTTTAGTTAGGACTTCAAAATCCAAACGAGGATCTCATGCAGATTCTTATTTTTAATATCCTTTCGTTAATTTAATAAGGAATAGAAGGACCCCTTTGCTGGAATGTCACCAGGCTGCTTCTTGCCCCTTTCATATACAAAATCGAATTTAGAAGAATAAACACCAGATCTATAACCACAAATCATTCTACAAATCCTATATCATACTATTAGAGGTATGAATGGCCGGGTTGGTTGAGTTCGGTTTGAACAAAAAATATATAAACCTCAACCAATCAAAGTTAAATGAGTTAGTGTAGTTTAGTTTTTAAATTATTTTTCAATAAATTCGAATCAATCCAATCTTATCAATGTTAAGGTATAAAACTAATTATATGTCTCTATTTAATAATTTAAACATTTATAAGAGATGATTCATAATATAGTATCAGAACTTTTATGATAAAATAAGGTGAATGGGTGCATAGTCCAAATCCTTCAAATCCTTTCCTTTCCTTCCTTCTATCCTTCAAAACTTCAACTCATAAATACAAAAGTCTTATAAATAGACATACCTGATTAGATGATAATATAAAACTCTTTTTCACTGGCAGATGAATCTCCTTCACCATATTGAGTGCACTTTTCTTTCGTCTCTCTTATTGCCATTCCTTATATATATATATATATATATATATATATATATATATATATATATATATATATATATATACCTGCAATCATAACATAACATGTGTGACTCATGGATTGATCAGGTAGGTAGAGGAAAAAGATGGGAACATAGAGATCTTGACTGTCGGCTATGGTGCAGCATTGTTTCATATCCTTCAATTTCTCATTCATAAGAATAAAGAAATGCATGATTGGGTGGTTAGAACTAAGAAGTGCAGTAGATAACCCTACCATTGTCACGCTCGAATGTCAATAATGGAGCAACTCAAAGTTAAGTCCCCTTTGTTTATTTGTTTTTTTGCACACAAAGCTTCTGTGGGTTCAACCAAACAAAAAGTTAATTGTAAATTTCAAAGGGAGTGGACCAGTATCGCATTGAACACATGAAATTAAAAAATTACTGGAAAACTGATCTATTTAAACTCTTTTTTCACACTGTCTTTCACATTCGTATTTGGAAAAAAAAAAATGTACATTGAGAAGTACGTTGATCTTATTTTATTGTAATGTAAAAACATTATAATAAAACTAGTGTGAGATTTTTTTTTCTTTAACTATGATTATTCCGTCAGCTGATTATATAAATTCAGTCTTAAGGTGCTAACATAAAATGACATTTCTCATATTTTGCGCGGGAAACATAAAAAATGCAAGTGTTAGTTGTTATTCAGTAGTTTACAAAAATAAAAATAATGCCTTTCTTTTATAAAATCTAAAATATTATTAAAGTTTAATTTCAACTAATTTCTACAATTAAGCCCACAGTCTAGTGATTGTCTCTTATATATCTCATTTGAATTTAGAATGTTCCATATTTGACTTCCATCCCCTCCCTCCAAAAATATCCCTAGGAAAAATATTTGGTCTCATTACTTTTGTTTTTTTTTTTTTTAAATTTCAACTAATTTCTCATAAGTCCTCAAAAAATAATTAAATGTTAAAATTTGAATTTAAACAACTAAGTATTGAAATAAAATTTTCAATTCAGCTATACTAAATAAATGCGTTACTTCATATGCATCAACCTTAAAATTAAAAAAATGGCAAAAGCACATTAAGTTATAAAAGATAGAAACTGCCAATAAGGTTGGCTCTTTCAGGATTTGGATTTGGTTCTTGAATTTTTTTGATAAATTATCTATAAATATTTTTATAAGTACTTATTGAATTCAAAAACACATGCTAATCACAGATTGTAATGAATCTTCCCGTTAACTTAAATTTTTTATTGAAAAATACGTAGAAACCACACTTGGTTATAAAATAAATGCAAAACAACTCAATTAATAATGCATTTGTTACATCTAATAATATTTTAATGCTAATTGTAAATCGTATTTTATAAATACAGCACGTTTTGTATAAGAGCTAGTTGTTATAATAAACATAAATACACGGAATGAATGCCTTTTTATCTTGGAAAAAGTACTTTAGGTTGTAAGATTCCTAATTGGTTTCCTTAAAGAAGGTGAAAAAGATGAGTTTCTAATAAAATAAAGAAGCCATTGGTATAGACGAAAGATCCCAATTTTTTTAAATGTTTTTGGTCGAGGAATTCAACGCCTATATGAAGCGGCACATCGATCCAAAATAGCTTATACTATTGAATTCATAAGTGCCAAACGTTATAATCCACAATTGTGTCACACATGGTACGTGCCTCCAACTACGGTGTTTGATTTTCGGATATGTACGTACAACGCGTTGGATCCTCACATGCCAGCGAGAAATTATTGACAATAATATTTGGAATTTTCTCTAGTGTGTGTCCAGTCGAACCTGATTTGCTGTACGACTAGGGGTAGTACAACGACCCTAATCTTTTGTTACTTTTCACTTCCACAGGTGGAGCTTTGTATTCGAGTCAGGAGAAGACATCAAATTCATTATCAAGTGAAATTAAAAAGTAATGACTCCAACAATTCTTAATATTTTTCTCCTATCCCATAATCTATCATTAGCTTTGCCTTTCTTAAAATTCTGTAGCCTCCTACAAGAGTTTGTCTACGATCTTTCCAAATAAGTTTAAAGAATCAAATACACATAATAGATATAAAAGTTGGTTTATCTTGTTTTACGTGACTTTTATACTAGGAGATTGATGCATAATTTTCGGGAAATTTTTACTTATTTAATTATATCATTTTATTTTCTAAGTAGTTTTTATTTTATATCTATTTTTATTGATAAAATAAACAATTTGTAATTACCAAAATAAAAACTTTATTAAAACACAACAACCTCATAAAAATATAATTACCTTTCTCGTATCCAAATAATAGGATGATTACATCTTACGATATCATCTCATTAAACAACTTTCCAACTTTTCTTATTTCATACCTACTGTTTATCAATAAAATAAAATAAAAACTATTTTATAATTATCAAAATGACAATGTTATGGGAAGGGAGGATCGCCTAATTTAGAAATTACAAATGACAACCATTTGCACATTCTCATCATTGATCAAATTATTTTTTAATAGATTAATTTCAATACACTTTTATTATAAATATGATCTAATCATATGATATCATATATATAACTTTAAAAATAATAATAACAAGAGTCAAATAATTTTGTAAAGTTGAAATCACATATATCCTTATATTGAAAATAATCCTATTTGAATCAGATATGATTATTTGACTATCAAAGATTTCTTTTTTAAATTTTAACACAATTTCATATATAAGACTCAAATTTGAGATTTTGGATTAAGTTAGGACAACTCCGCTAATTGATCCATGCACTTATTGGTCAGAATAAATTGGATACCCTTGTTAAAAAGCTTTTGCATTAATAGTGTATAAATTTTATTTTTTTTAATTTCTCATGTTTTTAACATCTGTATCACTATGATATGAACACATAGAAGCATCCGCTCCATTTCATCAAAAGACAAAAATCTCCTATAATTACGATTAGCTTTCTTCTATACAAGACTAAATGCAACATAAAAAAATCATATCCTACAATGGCTTTCTAGAGAGATAGACCCCAACAAGGATCTTCATTCTTCAGTGCATCAGACAACAATTTTGCATCAGAATATCTGTCTGAAATCCTCAAACTCAAAAGCACACAATGGAAACAGGTGAAGATCTTCACCACCACCACCATCATCATCGCGATTCTGACATAGAACTCATTGGTGGTGATAGGGTGGCTCATAGTGGCCCTTTGAGCAAAAGGGTTGGCAGAAGAAGCGCCAAGTTGAACGCTTCTGCCACAGATGCTGTTGTTGGAGGCAGCACATCTCAGCAACAAGATGAAGGAGACTATGTTGAGGTCACAATGGACATTCAAGGTGGTTCTGTTGCTTTGCATAGCGTTAAAGATGCTGCAGGCAATGACCTTGGTGAAGATGAGAAGCTGGTTTTGCTTGGGAAAGGCATGGAGAAGAAGAGGTCCTTTGGTGCCAGTGTTGTGAGAAGTGCTTCTATTCGCATGAAGCAGGTTTCTCAGGAGCTGAAACGCTTCACTTCACTTTCAAAACAAACAGCACCTGCTACTACAAGAGCACACTATGATAGGACCAAGTCTGCAGCTTCTCATGCTCTCAAGGGACTCAAGTTCATCACAAAGACCGATGCTGGTGGTGCAGGGTGGGCTGAGGTTGAGAAGCAGTTTGAGATTCTCACTGCTTCCACTGATGGCTACCTTCACCGTTCCCTCTTTGGTAAATGCATAGGTATTGAAGAATACAAACCCCATCTGCTTCTTTAGGCCTTGTTTGATTTCTATTTTCATTTTCGGTATTTCCTGATTTTAGGATTTTGTGAAGGAAACAATTAATACAAGAAAGTCCTTTTTTTTTTTGTTTTCACTTCTTCCTTCGTAAAATTTTGCAAACAAGAAACACAGAAAATGAAAACAGATACCAAAGAGACTATTTTGCTTGAAATGTTTGTGGGTGTGTGCAATATGGACTTGTGTGGAGTGGTTTTTTTTTTTTTTTTTTTTTCCCTGAAGATGTGGTTTGGGTTTTGTTCAATTGTAGGGATGAGCAAGGAGTCTGAGGCCTTTGCTGGGGAGCTTTTTGATGCTTTAGCTCGGAGGAGGGATATTCATGGGGATTCAATTAACAAGGATCAGTTGAAGGACTTCTGGGACCAGATTTCTGACCAGAGTTTTGATTCTAGGCTCAGAACATTCTTTGACATGTAATTCTTTGCTTTTTCTAATATAAACCGAAAAAAAAAAGAGGTATTTGTCGAATGCCCTTAAATATATTATTGAGATTAATTTGGAATGCAGAGTTGATAAAGATGCGGATGGAAGAATCACCGAGGAAGAAATTAAAGAGGTATGGCATCGTTGATTCACCAGTGAGGAATAAGAATATGAGCTGCCTAATAAAACATTACTCTTTAGTTTCATCTACAGAAAAAATTAGTAAAGTAGTTTTTATCAGCAACCTTTTTCTAGTCTGCATTGTGGCCATTTCAGAATAAGATTTTCCTTGATCACATGTGATGAATTCTGTTTTCAGATTATCTGCCTTAGCGCCACAACAAACAAACTCTCAAACATACAGAAGCAGGCAGAGGAATATGCAGCTTTGATCATGGAAGAACTAGACCCTGAAGACACAGGATTTATCATGGTAATTACATAAGCCAATTTTATAATATGAAGATTAGGGGAAAAAAAAAATCCTCCATAAGCAAAATTCTCATCTTAGACATATTTCTTTTGCCATTTGGTGATTATTACTTTGTTGCATCAGCTGGACAACCTGGAGATGCTCTTGTTGCATGGACCAAGCCATTCTACAAGGGGAGATAGCAAGTACCTGAGCCAAATGCTAAGCTTGAAGCTTAAGCCTACATATGAAGACAATCCTATTAGGAGGTGGTATAGAAATATCAAGTACTTCCTGCAGGATAATTGGCAGAGAGCTTGGGTATTGGTACTGTGGATTGGTGTGATGTTAGGTCTATTTGCCTATAAATTCATCCAGTATAGGAGGAAAGCTGCATATGAGGTGATGGGGCATTGTGTATGCATGGCCAAAGGTGCAGCTGAGACACTTAAATTGAACATGGCTATTATCTTGTTACCTGTTTGCCGGAACACCATCACCTGGCTTAGGAATAAGACCAAGTTCGGCATTATGGTTCCCTTTGACGACAACCTCAACTTCCACAAGGTAATTTTTTAAGTTGTTCCTTCCATAGTGGCAAGGAGAGAGCATGTCCACTTTATTCAAAGAAAAATGCTACACAATCAGAATATTTTGTCAGAAGTTAAGCATCAGAATAATGTGACATGAGTGTGCGACTTTTGGATGAATAAGTGGACTCTTACCACCACATTTCACCCAACTGTCGCCATGACTTCTGTCAAAAATTATAGTTACATTATTCTCATTGTGCAACATTGTTGTTGTTCAAATGTTTGTCACGACATAGTAGTTTTCACAAGTCAATAGGGTATGAAAAAGTTATATTAGTAACCAAATGAGAGTATATTTTGCAGGTGATAGCTGTGGCAGTAGCAATTGGTGTTGGTATTCATGCTATTTATCATCTTACTTGTGACTTTCCTCGCCTCCTTCATGCAAGCAGTCAAAAGTACAAGCTCATGGAACCTTATTTTGGACACCAACCATCAAATTATTGGCATTTTGTCAAATCATGGGAAGGAGTGACAGGGATTATAATGGTTGTTCTAATGACAATAGCCTTCACATTGGCCACTCCTTGGTTCAGGAGAGACCGGGTCAAGCTACCCAAACCCCTCAACAATCTAACTGGTTTCAATGCCTTTTGGTACTCCCATCATCTCTTTGTCATTGTCTATGCCTTGCTGATTGTGCATGGAATCAAACTTTACTTGACTAAGGAATGGTACAAGAAAACGGTTAGCAACCCTTATTTTCCTATTTTTTTTATCTAGTTTTTTTGGTGCCACTTAATATTGCAGGAACTTATTATCCGTGTTCTATAGACTTGGATGTACTTGGCCATTCCCATCACCATTTATTCATTGGAAAGACTGATTAGAGCACTAAGATCGAGCATCAAGCCTGTGAAAATATTAAAGGTGACTATCAAATAGTTAAAATTTAATTGCTAATTATATGATGAAACAAATGGTTCCATTATAATAACTTTTTTCACTAATCTTAGAAAGTATGGTACATAAAAATGTCTCACCACATTCTCACTGCCCAATTTTAAGGTGGCTGTTTATCCTGGGAGTGTGTTGGCTCTTCATATGTCAAAGCCTCAGGGATTTAGATACAAGAGTGGACAATACATGTTTGTCAATTGTGCTGCTGTGTCGCCATTTGAATGGTATGAATTTGAAGAAACCTCACCTCTTTTATATATTATGTTCTTACAATTCCTACTCTGTTAATTTGTTTATGCTATCATAGGCATCCATTTTCTATAACCTCAGCCCCTGGTGATAATTACCTTAGCGTTCACATCAGAACACTAGGTGATTGGACCCGAAGTCTCCGAGCCAAATTCTCAGAGGTGAATTCAGTATAACTTTTGCTGGTAATAACATTTTTTCATCAAGGGTGTGTTTGGTATGAGGGTGAAAAATGAGAGGGAGATGAGCTTTACGTATAAAATTACATATGGAGCTCATTTATAAAAATTTTTCTCTCATTTTTAGCTCAAACCAAACATACCCCAAGAAAGAAAAAGGAAAAAATCACTAGTACATAAACTATAACATTTACTTCTGTCTGTCAGTGCAGTATCACATCAAATCAATTTCATTTTATTTTAGCATTATTATTTTTTCAAATCCGCGTGCAATCTAATTGCCTTGCACATGTGTGGTCTCTTTTTGTCTCCCTAATAATTATAGTATTTCTTTTTTTGTTTTTTCATTTGGCTTTCTTGTAATTAAATAGGTTAATTCTTTGGTTTCTTTCAGGTGTGCCAGCCACCCAACAATGGGAAGAGTGGACTTCTAAGAGCTGAGTGCTTGCCAGAAGGTAGCAGTCCAAGGTAAAGCCACATTTTAAGTGGGGAAATAAGAACAAATGTCCCATCCATGATGAAAAAGTATTGACACTTTTCAAGAGAGGACTTTAGCATATAATTGAATTTTGTGTTTGACATGTTTTACAGTTAAAATTTTAAAGAGAGAGTTTTGTTTTTTTTTTATAAAAACAACTATTTTAAAATAAGGAAAATCAAACATGCATTTGATGGTAATACCAAAAAGCTACTTGGTTTGAAATTTACGAAAACTTCAGGCATCTAATGAACTCGTGAACTGATATGTTTGTTGACCCAAAAAATAAAATGAACTTATATATTTGTCCTCTTTTGTTTGGGTGTCTATCCATGAAGCACGGACACACTAATTTGATGGTGTGTCCCATATCCGACACAAATGGGATATCGACGCACGCTGAATATCATTACAACATGTGTCTGATATGCAATCTTACGTGTCCCATTTCAAAAACATTATTTTTTAGCTCGAACATCATATAGACACAGTTTTGACACGATGAGGATACAACCTAATATTTTTTTATTTCCAATTATTGATAGATCAAAAAAAATTTCAAAGACCCAAAAATCCAAGTTTATTTAGGAATTTTTTTGAGATATCAATAAAAATAGTATCTCATATTTTTTGAAAGGGGTATAAGAAGTATAAATGACATATATTAAAAATGATCCATGTTTTCGAGGAGGGTTTAGAATGTAATGAAAATTAATAATTTGATATTTATAAATATTTAAAAGTATTGTAATATGATATTATGAATTGTGAATTTTTCTTTTATATATATATATATATATATATATATATATATATATATATATATATGTCCTATAATTTTATGAATTTGGTGTATTTCTGTGTCCTATCAAGTGTCGGTGTCTATGCTTTCTTGGTATCTATAAATAACAATTGTTGCTAGATTCCTTCCCATTGTCACTTTCTCACACGATTGGGTTATCATCCAAGTGGCCAAAGCAAGTGGTAGTTAACGAAGAAAAAAAAAAAAAAAGCGGTTGTTATTAGGATTTTGCAAGGGCGATTAGAACATTTGTTGGAAATTCTTGCTCTTGCCTGTATGCATAGGTAGTCAACCTAAGCAATTTAATTTAGGTTTGAACTGTGAATTCATGAAACAGTTGAAGCAATACGTAACCCACAAACTGCCTATAAAATGCCGCCATACAAAATTGTATAGAACTATAGATTGTAATGGATCAGATTTGCAGATTGGCATTTTCTTATTCCCTATGTCATATATGTTTAATTGTTTACCGACAAAATAATACTCCTTTTTTAGTATATGCTTTATTGCTTAGTGACAAACAAGTGATACTTCATATGGTGCAGTACATTCCCTAAAGTTCTAATTGACGGTCCATATGGAGCGCCTGCACAAGACTACAAGCAATATGAGGTGGTTTTGTTGGTGGGGCTTGGAATTGGGGCCACCCCTATGATAAGCATATTGAAGGACATAGTGAACAATTACAAGGCCATGGAAGAGGACGAAGGGGCCTCCATGGAGGAAGGAGTAAGTAGTGGGTTAGGTGGTAAATCACCAAGGCCACCCCAACACAAGAGGGGTAGTTTGGTCAACTTCAAGACTAGGAGGGCCTACTTCTATTGGGTGACTAGGGAGCAAGGTTCATTCGATTGGTTCAAAGGGGTGATGAATGAGGTGGCTGAAGCTGACCACAGGGGAGTGATTGAGCTCCACAACTATTGCACTAGTGTCTATGAAGAAGGTGATGCTCGCTCAGCTCTTATTGCCATGCTTCAGTCTCTAAACCATGCTAAGAGTGGTGTGGACATTGTCTCTGGCACAAGGGTCAAGTCTCACTTTGCAAAACCCAGTTGGCGCAGTGTCTACAAGCGCATTGCGCTTAATCATCCACAAGCCCGTGTTGGTGAGTTCCTAGTTCCTACACTATAAAAGCTAGTGAGATTTTTAGGTGCTATGAGAATAAGAAAAGGCTTTTTGCTCAAAAGTATTCGACACTAGTTAAAGTGGAAGATAATAATGACTTATAAAATTAAAGTGTTTAGTATTAAATGATTTAGAGCAAAATCTTTTTTTTCTTCTTTACTCTTAGAGCACTTAAGAATTTTTTCTGAAAACCAACATTTCTTTGTTTATTAATGTTACCTAACTAAAATTATCAAAATTTCGGCCAAAAAGTACGAAAAATTATTAGATAAAATAAAATAATGTGTACTACTTTCTTATTTATAGATTAATAAACATTATCACATGGCTCTAACAACCTCTTTCTTTTAACAACTTAAAAGATGAAACACTGCCTTTTCCAAAGATGACTATAATGTGTGACTTTAACTTTTGAAAAAAGTTCAAGGCGCTTTCAGTGGAGATATATGATTATCGTCTTCCAAAAGGTTTGAATGCTTATCATCTATTATTCTTGTGGTCGATGTCTGCATCATAACAAAAGCACGTTCATGCAATAATGCAGGGGTATTTTATTGTGGACCACCCGCGCTCACGAAGGAGCTTCGTCAGCTAGCTTCGGATTTTTCTCACCACACAACAACCAAATACGACTTCCACAAGGAGAATTTCTAAGACATAACTGAAGAGAAAAGAAGAACTTTTGCCAATAAGATGGCCCTCCACCATGAAGAATACCCTATATCCGTGCACACTTGTTGATAATAATTGATGTATTCAATGTAGCAATTATTATAGGTATATAGTTTTGTGAAAACCAGGAAGTTTGAAGTTGGTTATAAAAGGGTTAGGGGCCAACTTTTTAGAAATTATGAGTTATGTTTTGATGTAACATTAAAAAATAGTAATCCGTGAATAATATCTTCTTTATATCTTAAAAATATTTTTTAGAAATTAAAAAAATGTAACTTTTAGAATAAAAATTTTAGTTTTTGCTTTTTAAATGTCTTATTTTTAAAAAATATATATTTAAACATAGTAAAAAATACCTTAAAAAAATTATCTTAAATAGCAAATTCAAACGAAATTTAAGTCGTGTGTTGGCTACCGAATACCATAGGTGTGAAATGCGATTGGATGGCCGGCATCACTGTGTCGGCTCCTAGTGAATGTGATTATGTGCATGGCTGTGCAGTGTGATCCAAAAAATAAAAGGAGATGGGGAATGGCAGCAGAAAGTAGCAATAGAGGGGAAATAATTTGTCCAGCCAGAATATACCCAGTAAGTTCATATTTCAAGGGATATTCTTGTGTTGAATTAATTTTGAAGGGATTTATTAGTAAAGCAATCCGAGGGTTGAGTTTTCACTTTTCACCAATTCAATTTTTACCAGGATTTTCTTGCTTTTTCTTTTTATTAATTTAGTTATCTGATATGATGCTACATGATTTTACGAAATTAGGAACATAATAAGCAGATCAAGAAAGTAAACCATATCAAGTGTAATCTGAGTGAGATGATCGAATCGATTCATCATTAACACTGATAAATACACATCCAGAAGGTTGCAGAGGAGAAGTAACTAAACTCATATGTACACAATTAATTCCAAACGTAACTAACTCTGATGATAACTACTTATTATCAAACTATTAACTAACTAACGGCTATATGTGATTAAAAAAGAAAAATCACTAATCCTTACACTTTTACATTTACTTCTACGAGTGCAATATCATATTAAGAGTAATCAGCATTAACACTGATATGATGCTAGAGTAAATGTAAAACATAAATTGTAAATTCTTAGAATTAGAGTGCCTAAAAATTTTTCTAATTCAAAATTTCAGTCATATTTATTGAATAGTTTTTGGATATTATATAAATTGCAATTCATATAGTTGTATATGAGATTTTAAATTGTAACTATGTTTAGATTGATTGTTAGGAGGATATAGCAATATCTTAAAATAAAAATATATTGTTATATCCTTCTAATTAGCAAAATATTGTGAAATGAGGATGATGCAATAAATGAGTAGAGATACTAGATAAAATAGGATTAGTAATAGAGGTATTAAAGAGAAAATCGAGATAGTGTCTATTATGGAAAAGATAGTAAAGAATCTCATCTTATAAAGATGGTTTGAACATATGTGAAGGAAGTCTATAAAAGCCAATAAAGAGAGTGAATCATATGAAAGGCAATTAAATATCTAAAAATAGAGAGAGAACTAGAAAAATCATAGAAAAAATTATTAAAAGAGATTTAAAATTTAATAGTCTAAATATAAAATATGATTTATAATAGGATACTATATTATCGTCTAATTCATATATAATCACTTTCCCCTTATGAGATGAAGCTTAGTTTTTGTGTATAATCTTGTAATAAAATGCTTGTCGCTTTCATGCAATCATGTATGAACTTCAGTAACATTTGTCAGAAACTACACTGATTTACTTGCCTCTTGGTAGAGGTGTGGTTTGATTCAACTTGAATTGCCTTTCTTCAAGTGGATTTCGTTGGAAGAAATCGGGGATAAATGTAATCTCATGTTGACATCAGCCTTCGTCCCTATTCAATTCTATCAATAATACCATTCAATGAATCATTTCGCTTGGTACATATATACAGTCCATAGTTGGTCCATTTGATTTTACTCTAGGCAAATGTCAGCATACTCTCAGAAGCTTATCTCCAAAGAAAGAAAATATATTGATTATATATAAAAAAAAATCATTTTCGAAGAATCCGATGTCTACATTTATCCAAAAAAAAAAAAAGAATCCGATGTCTACATCTTTATCCTAGAGTTAGTTTTTTCTTATTTGTACTGATAATAATTTGACACACAGGAAACCAAATAAACTGAAGTATTAAGGGCGATTGGTAGAGAGTTAGAAAACATATTCTTAAAATGTTATATTCTTGGATTGGTTTTGAGTCAAAATTTTGGCCAAAATATTCTGATTTTACATATGAGATTATAATATTTCAATGAGATGGAAATATTTTTTTTCCTGTAAAAATATTAAATTACTCTTGTCACCACCCATTGTATCGTCTGCCGCCCTCTACCAAGGATATTTTCATAAATGCACAAAATATTCTTAGAAATTCAATCCATCTATCAAATGTTATAAAAAATATATGCCTGAAAAAGCTATTTCCAAAAATAAAAATTCAACTCTTCTACCGATGTCACGACCCACTTGGGAGTCGTGACCGGCGCTTAGAGGAAGTAGACCTCTAGCAAGCCTACTATAATTATTCTTACAAAAAAATGAACAAAACTTCCCCTATTTTTCTATCTTCCCCATATTAGCCAAACCCATTCTAGACAACCAATCAACAAATATAATTTGAGGCTCTCAGAGCACTCTTTGGTAGTTCATATTTACATACACAGCATCCATTTACATATTCCCCATTTATTTTAGTTATGTGCATCCTATTCATTAAATAAAATGATTTGCAAAACCCATAAAGCCTATATATACATATTTTATAAATACATCGTCCGGTCACGAGATCCTGCCTGTGGATGGCGGAGCAACTCTAAAGTTGGAAGAATGAGGTTAGGTGCCAAACAGTGCGAAATAAGAATAAAAAAGGGAGGATGAGTCCAAGGCCTCAGTGAGAAATGATAAAGCTATAGCGTGAAGGACAATTTCACAGAAATAAAGCAAATTATGATTAAATAAAGAATTAGTATCATAAATCAAGTTTAAATAAGAAATCATCATTTTAAATAATATAAACATAAAGAATCAGAATTAAATACTATGCAAGTATATAAAGAAGTAACATTATTTCATAATCCCAAAACATAATTCTCAAATATAAATTCAAGGCAGGGAGGCTTTCAGTTCTGAGAATTTTCAATTAAGGGTAAATCCCTTCAGATTTGACTAAGTCGGCAGTGTGCATTGGCCTCTCACACACACACTGCCATTGTAGCAACACGTCTTGGCTGGGTTCGATCAAGGTGCGTCATAGCGTCGGCTGACCATACTACCGGTTAGCGAAGATCCTCCCACAAAGTATATAAAAATTAAAGTGACCGATATTGATAAAAAGCTAATGTAAACAAATGTCAAATCAAATTTCAAGGAACAATGGTATTCATCAAAGTTCGAAATCAAACTACGTTTACTCAACAAATCAGTTTAATAATCCACAAAAGATCGTAGAACTTGTCCTCATTTCGTTTATAAAATTCGCCTAAATGCTCTAACTTTCAGAACATTCAACAAATGCATACTAGTAAAATTTCCTCAAAATCGAAACAGACATCCATGGATAAATAGACATATTAAACTATATGACAATAGTAACACTAAATAAAATATGCATAATTAACTAGATATATAAAAATAAAGTAATTAAGTAAAATCAAACTAATATTAATTGTATAAAAGAACATATGCCATAGAGGCATTGCTCATCACAACACGTTAAGAAATGTCCAATTTACATGCTGGGGACTGTTGAACTTGCGAGTTGATCTCCTAGGGGATCACCGCAGTGAGAGTTGGTCTAAGGAACAAGAACAGAGTCCCCTACACCCATGGCAGACAGAGTGAACCGCGAGGGAGAGAGACTGATGAGAGAGAGATGCGTAGAGAAAAACACAAAGAGGAGGAGTCCACGATGGAGGAGGTGGCGGAAAAAAAAGGTGGCATGAATGGTGGCTGATGGGGTGAAGGAGACAAATGAGATTATGAAAGGAGGAAACAGGGAGACGAGGTTGAAAGATGGGAACGAGAGAGTGTGTGCTGAAAGAAAGGAAAAAATGAAGGAAAGAATGCCAGAGGAAGGCTCTAGATGTGAGGAAGAAAGAAAAGAGGGATTTACGGTACACTATTTCACTTATGGTGCACCATGATCCCTACCCTCTCCCTTTTTTTTTTTTTTTTTTTTTACCATTATCAATGTTTTATTTTATATAAGATATTACATTCTTCCCCCCTTAAGAAATTCGGTCCCCGAATTTCAAGGACACTAATTATGGGACCCCTCAACAAAATTACTTTTGAGCAACTAAAACAGACTAACTAGGAAGCAAACAAAATTATAGGATTCGCAGCAATTAGTAGAAGTAAATAACAATCAGGGATCTAGAAATCAATGAATTATTACAGGCTACGCAATACACATGCAACCACTGCCAAAAGCTGATACCTATAGCACCAACCTTGCAATGAACCAACAAGAGAACCAAGAACTAGTATTACAAAGTCAATGACACAAGCTTACACGGTAAAACCCTGTTAAAAAGAAAAGTGTTGCACGTTAACAAAGGAATAGTCTAGAAGCATGAAGTCTAGCAGAAATAAACTGACGAAAGATCTATTGTTGATATTTGGAATACGAAACTAGATTAATCTAGAAATTTTTCTTTCTTCTTCTTCTTTTTTTTTTTTTTTTCCTCCAGATGTAAAGAACACATTAACCGCTACTATGAAGTGATGAGAAGTTGCTTATCTATAGATACAAGTGCTCCAGTTTAAGGGAAAGTATAGGAGGCGTAGAGCCTAGTACCCTCAAGTCTGTAGACCGTAAAGTTAACAAATCTCATGCACCCAATAGGAGGTAATCAAGAACCAAAAACAAACAGTGGATCAAATTTCAACATTTTCATAGCTTATAATTTGAAGACTCCGAAAGTTTGAATAAAGGTATTAAATATAAAAGTACATCATAAATGCCTTGCTTACTCCTATTCGGCTATTTCAAAGGGAAGGTCAGGGTCATGGATGACAAGAATGAGGAAGAATGTCCAATTAAAAAAAGGAATTACCACATATGATTAAATTAGGGCAAGGAAATAGAAATATAGGCACAACATAGTTTTTCAAACCAAATCACAAGTTATCAGAAACAAAGCATTTAGCTAAGCCAAAATTAACTCAAGTTCTTCCAAATCTGTACAGATTGTCCAAAAAAGTACAAAATCCTGCACCTTAAACCCAGAACCCCACAATACAAATTCACATTCAAATCGAAACAGAAATCCAAAAGTTAAAGGTTTTCAACCTAATTCCAGCAATCAATACTTCCAATTCCCCGCACACAATTATCTCCCTACCCCAACAGTAAAGAAGAACAGCGCAGAAATCAAACACTTATAGATAGGAAAGTTGGATCAAAAGCAAGAGATCCAAGAGTTTAAAAATCCAAGTAAAAGTCAACAATTGTGCATCAAATTCAATTTCATGGAGAATCTTAGTCAAAATATAACACTGCAGAAGAACAGGTTCAAATTCAATTCGCAAGTCATCAAAACCAAAATGAGTTACGACAAGACAACTCATCCAACAAAATAAATCAATTATTCATAAACCGGTATCAAAAATTGCAAAACGTTCCTGTAAAATCCAAGTTGCAATCTCTCTAGAGTACTGCAAACAAATAAATGCAAAAAATCACTTGGATAAAAAAATATCCACCTCCAACCGATCAACATTACTCGAACACAAAAAAAAACTCAAGAAATCCATCAATTTTGATATCTTAATCCAACAAAAGAATTGTTTATCAAGAGATGAAATAAAAAAAATATGATCAAGAATCAGCATCAAAACAGTAATGTAAGAGGTAATATAAGAGTGGCAGAATTCTTCAAGGCAAGGTGCAGGTCATTAGAACAGAAACATAGAGCTAAGGCCAAACTAACTCCAAAATTCCAGAGCATTCAAGTCTCTTACTTATCAATTCAGCTAATACCACATAAAACCTGGTTCAACCAAAATGCACTGAAATGACCTGAAAAAAAAAAAGGGCAGCTTGGACATTTTGCTGTGAACAGTATTTAGGACAAGTTCCCAACAATTAATATAGAGAACATTACTGCATCTATCGTAAATAAGTCGCTACATTCACTTTAGTGCACTAGAAATTTTATATAAAAAGAAGAAAAAATTAGCTTTACCAACATACAGGCAACCTAGATCAGCAATTATTTTGGGTTTTCTTGCATACAACCCAAACATACAATTTCTTTAAATATTATACTGGAAAGTTGAGATCAATTTGATGACAATGTGATTTTTCTCATGCATATAAACACAACAATGTATGCGCTTTACCTATCCAAGAAATGGCAGAAATCAATAATATTTCACATATATGGGCATAATAGTATGATCAGCAAAATGATAACAAATATATAGAACTTCTAGTAGTAGGATTGGGTTTTAAAGGTCAAAAACAAATGGAGTCAGAAAAACATTATGAGACTAATGAGACATAGTTTAGAATTTAGAACTACATGAATTATCAATCAACCGAGAAAATACAAAAGTATCATGGCAAAATAAAAACCACTCACATCAAGCTATCATAGCAAATAGATAACAAATAATCAGAACAGTGAAAGATGTTAAAGAAAAAGAAAAGGGAAAAACAATTAGAAAATAAGATTAATTAAAAACTCATATTTAAAAACTAATAATGCACACTAGTACATATGAAGTAACTACTTTTATAGCATTGCACCTTAATGTTAATGTTCCTTAAACTTGACACGAACTCTGAACTCATTAGCAAGGCAGAAATCTTCCTATTATATTTCAAAAGCATTTGAAAATTGAGAAGTTCGATATGATTCAACATAATGCTTGTTCCATTGTAGTCCGCATGACATATAATGCAACACAACCTTACTCGTAAGGTTAAGTTGATTCATTAATAAAACGAACTACTCAAATTAAGCATTGCCAAGTCCAATATTGAAAGCATGCAATTATTGAAAAGTACTTGTTGAAACAGGGAAACTAAGTTGACACTTCATAGAAATAATTACATGGAATATGTATCAGTTAAAAGCATAAACTGCAACATGATATAACTTATAGTAGAAGCATAGGTTGAAAGCCAAAACTACTTTCAAATGGTAATTGATCATGAATAGGAATATGTACGAAATGAACATCAAAATCCCTGTATTGCAGAAAATAAAGATAAATAGGAGAGAAAAAAAATACTTGAACACTGCTAACTCTAATCTCGCTAACTTAGCATGCTCTAAACGAATGCTACTTATCATGCTCTAAACGAATGCTATTTTTACAGAACTGTTTATATTATTGAAATATGAATAACACAACATACTTCCCAAGAGCTTTATGGTGCAAGGTGGGCCTAATAATACTCAATGGCAAGTGTGATACTAAAGTCAAAACTACTGCTCCTAAACAGATGAGCCGGAAATGTGAAAGTTTCAAGGGGCACAGACATATTCACTTAGCTACCACAAACAACAGTTAGTATACTTTAGATATCTTGGAAAGAAAATGATCTCTATCTTATGGGATTAATCCACAAGTAACAACAAAAGCATCTCATTAGATAATTGGTCCACTCTTAAAAATTAATGAACAGAAAATTCATTATCATCATATCCCTCATGTGGAAGAAATATAGGAAAAAAAATTAAGTATTCACCATGTATCCACTATCAAGGGGTGCCTGAAACAGACAAACAATCAGACTACCACTTTAATCCACTCATATTAGTCATAAGATATCCACAACTTAACAAATTAATCAGCATTAAGGATACTCCTTTTTTTTTTTTTTCCTTAAATCCCTTCAATGTCTACGTCACAATACAAGATGTATTAACTAGCAATTTGTTTTCATTTTGGGAAACACATCTTTCATTCCAAACAAACCAGATAAAGATAAATGAGGAACAAGCTGTATATCAAGAATAATAATTTCTTGAAGTCATTGTAAACTAATCTAAAGCCAGAGTCAAGCATTCAAGCATCACAAACCTATCATATTGTCAAAAGGAGCCTTACTTTGAACTAACATCACACTAAGATAGAAGTAATGACTCTGGTAATGCGACATGAACAATGTGCATGGCACTAAGAGACAGACGAAATAACCAAGGAATAAAGAATGACAGTAACATTGCTACAGGCCTCTAGTAATGCCACGTTTTGTGAAAATGGGCCGGCTTCTATTTACACAATCGTCACCTTACTAAAGGACACTTGCTCCACCAACCACAAGAAAACCAGGCTCTGATACCACCTTTGTCACGACCCACTTGGGAGTCGTGACCGGCGCTTAGAGAAAGTAGACCTCTAGCAAGCCTACTATAATTATTCTTACAAAAAATGAACAGAACTTTCCCTATTTTTCTATCTTCCCCATATTAGCCAAACCTATTCTAGACCACCAATCAACAAATATAATTTGAGGCCCTCAGAGCACTCTTTGGTAGTTCATATTTACATACACAGCATCCATTTACATATTCCCCATTTATTTTAGTTATGTGCATCCTATTCATTATATAAAATGATTTGCAAAACCCATAAAGCCTATATATACATATTTTATAAATACATCGTCCGGTCACGAGATCCTGCCTGTGGATGGTGGAGCAACTCTAAGAAGTTGGAAGAACTGAGTTAGGTGCCAAACCGGAGTCTGAAATAAGAATAAAAAAAAAGGGAGGATGAGTCCAACCGACTCAGTGAGGGGCAATAAAACTATAAAGATATGACAAGCTGCTCTCTGTAAATAAAGCAAATTATGATTAAATAAAGAATTAGTATCATAAATCAAGTTTAAATAAGAAATCATCATTTTAAATAATATAAACATAAAGAATCAGAATTAAATACTATGCAAGTATATAAAGAAGTAACATTATTTCATAATCCCAAAACATAATTCTCAAATATAAATTCAAGGCAGGGGGCTTTCAGTTCTGAGAATTTTCAATTAAGGGTAAATCCCTTCAGATTTGACTAAGTCGGCAGTGTGCATTGGCCTCTCTCACACACACACAATCGAAACAAGAACACCAAGTGTTGGATTGAACCACAGGTACACTGCATCAAGATCGACCGCTAATACCTGATTAACTGAAGATCCTCCCACAAAGTATATAAAAATTAAAGTGACCGATATTGATAAAAAGCTAATGTAACAAATGTCAAATCAAATTTCCAAAGAACAATGGTATTCATCAAAGTTCGAAATCCAAACTATCGTTTACTCAACAAATCAGTTTAATAATCCAACAAAAGATCAGAGCTTGTCCTTTCATTTATAAAATTCATACTCTCGTCTAAATGCTTTCAGAACATTCAACAAATGCATACTAGTAAAATTTACTCAAAATCGAAACAGACATCCATGAATAAATAGACATATTAAACTATATGACAATAGTAACACTAAATAAAATATGCATAATTAACTAGATATATAAAAATAAACTGCCAGTAATTGCTAAAATCAAACTAATATTAATTGTATAAAAAGAACATATGCCATAGAGGCATTATCCACTCACAACACGTCAAGAAATGTCCAATTTACATGCTGGGGACTGTTGAACTTGCGAGTTGATCTCCTAGGGGATCACCGCAGTGAGAGTTGGTCTAAGGAGCAAGAACAGAGTCCCCTACACCCGTGGCAGACAGAGTGAACCGTGAGGGAGAGAGACTGATGAGAGAGAGATGCGCAGAGAAAAACACAAAGAGGAGGAGTCCACGATGGAGGAGGTGGCGGAAAAAAAAGGTGGCATGAATGGTGGCTGATGGGGTGAAGGAGACAAATGAGATTATGAAAGGAGGAAACAGGGAGACGAGGTTGAAAGATGGGAACGAGAGAGTGTGTGCTGAAAGAAAGGAAAAAATGAAGGAAAGAATGCCAGAGGAAGGCTCTAGACGCGAGGAAGAAAGAAAAGAGGGATTTACGGTACACTATTTCACTTATGGTGCACCATGATCCCTATCCTTTCCTTTTTTTTTTTTTTACCATTATCAATGTTTTATTTTATATAAGATATTACAAACGAACACTCCCATAATAATATGATTGTATCTGAAGGTTATATTGCCACAACGAAATATTGCAACTCTACCATTCTAGTAAACTATTTTCAACATGTCCTCTTCCACCATTCTTACTATCCTCACTTTTATTTCTCATCGCTGGTGTCTTATTATCTTTTATCCCTAGTAAGCCTACTTCCATTCTAATAAATAATGTTGCTTTAGGGGGTTTAATTCATTGTTTACTATACATTTCATCCCTGTTTGTTTCGTTTTATAAGGCGGTGTTTGCCAAATGCCAAAAACCAAATATCTAGGTATAATAAACATTGTTAGTTAACTATTTAAACATTTTAAAAATTGGTTTTTATTTAAATTAATTTTGGCTTAAAACCAATTCTAAAAAAAATTTAAATTAATTTTATTTTATCTCAATTTTTTTCCTACTATTTTATTTCTTTCCACTATTTTCTTTTTACTTTGCATCAATCTTTTTTTTATTATTACTATTGATCTTATACATCAATCCTTTCACGGTTTATATATCTTTATCACCAAAAAAGATAAATAAGGACGTAAATCTCATTTCAGGTCAGTATGAGAATTAGAACTCAAAGCATTATTATTTGAACCCCAATACGTATAGCACTACATGAGCAGCAGACGTGAGCAACATACGTATTGAAATTATGCTTTTGAATTGGCAATGGCTTTTGCTTAGTTATTTACTTTTCTTTACACTGTATATTAGAACTCTGCTATATATATTGAAAGTATACTTTTTTTTTAATTTGAAAGTATAAATAATGTTTTTATTTATCTTATTTCAAATAATTTCATTTAGTAAAAGTAATTTCACTTATTTTAGTCATAGGTATTATTCATAATCAAAATTTTATTTTTAATAATTTCATATCAATCGGACAATATATATGTTAAAACTATTTTTAAGTTATCAAACTAAACATTATTTAGTAAAAAAATTAGTTTATTTTTATCCTGATTAACATGATCGGTTATATTTTGCACCATATTAATTAATTTGATTTTTCAAGTTATCAATGTCAAACACCTCCTAAGGTTTGATAATATAAGTTTATGTCAATATAATAAAATAAAAGTTTAATTGTTATATACTAACAGTATAATTTTATACTGTCATCAAATAAAAAATGTAAGAATGCGTCATGTTATATTTTTTAAATTTAGATTCATGCAACTACCCATGATGATATGACAGTCTCTTGCTTTTCTATTAGATAACAGTGTAAAATTATTTTATACTATTAGTGCATAGAAATTAAACTCATGAAATAAAGTTATTTAGCCTATTTATTTTTATTCCATAATTATATGATAAATTTATCATAACTCATGAGTATTGATAAAACTTAATAATTTTTTTTATCAAATTAGATAAAATTCAATCATTTATTTCTAAATTCATTACGAGATAAAATTTTAACATTTTTTATGTATAAGAGTATTTTTGTTAATTGAAATTATTATACAAGTAGTGCACCAAATATTAAATAGTATAAAAACTTATTTAGTGTATAATTTATACTATACTATCTAAGCCTCATAGCATCAAGAGTATTTTTGGCAGTTAAAATTATTACATAATAAGTATTAGATGGGATAAATTTTTTTATATATACACGATCATACATGGTGCACCAAACATAATATAATATAAAAACGTATCTATATAATTTCCATTAAAATTTTATACTACCAAATTATATCCTATATACATATATAAGAGGATAAGATCTAATAATATAAGACATGTTAATATATTACTAAATAATATAAGATATATTAAATTTTTAATATTATATAATATTTGATATAATATTGTAAAAGATAATATACTATATAAGATCAAACCATCATTTCACTGTTGCATTAATGAAATCGTTTGACTCTTAACCACTTATAACACACGTAAAAATATATGATGGGGCAAAAAACTTTACACTAACACTTAGAGGTGTTGAAGCGAACTTAGCTTGACAAGCCAACCTAAATAACCCAGTACAATTCACGGGTTGGGCCAACAAAATTGGAAAAAAATTAATTTTGACCCAATTTCGACTTGGCCTAATGAAGGCAGATGAGCGAGTGGGTTGGTGGTTCACATTGAATGTTGCCGCTGAATGTTCATATTATTTTGAGAGGATGAAAATGAAGGAAGATATGTAGGTTTTTCAGAGGATGAAGAGAGAGGAGATGAGTTTCCACAATTGCAGAGGGGAGGTGGGGTTGAGTGAACTAAGCACGGTTGAACAAAGGAGGGGTAAAATGGAAAAATAACATGGAAGACAAATGATGTCTATCTCCGTTACTCATAGGGGCGGTCACTGAAATATAGACAAATAGAAAGGAGCCGAATGCAATTTCACTAAATCTCACGGGTTAGTATAATTTATCCTAAAACTAATTTCTCTTCCTTAATTTATTATTTTAAACCAAACACTCATGTAATTTAAGAGTGTGCATGTGTGTGTGTGTGTATATATATATATATATATTATGATGAAAGATCTTATCTAAGCATTGTGTAGAATGTATCAAATTTACACATAAACCTCAGGCACTAACAGTAAAACTTCCAAAAAGATGCTACCTTCCCAGCACCTCTAGAAAAGAGGCTAAGTGAGATACATGCCCGAGACCAAAAACTAAAAACAAACAGTAAATTTCTCAATCTTTTCACCATCAATAGAGATCACGGATCTATCACCTAGACTTAGCTCAATCTTCTGAAGTGCTTGACACGGTTGCAATCATGAGAATAAGCCACATGCTATATCTCTTAAGATCCAAAGATTGCTACCATCAAGAGAGAATCACTGGTAGGATGTCAAACGAGTTACTATATTATGGAAAAATGAGGAAGAAAGAATAGAAAATAAAAAAAAAGGGAACATAAATAAAATAAAGAAGAGGTCACCAAAACCACCATGGAGTAGATATCTCCATGGAGCTAGTTCCCCCTTATCAGGCTAAACATTATATGAAAAGGGAAAATAAAGGCTGAAGAGGGGGAAAGACAACCCATAGCCAATGAGTTAACCTGAATAGTCAATAGCCCGCATATGGCCAGGCTTCTTGTTCTATAATGGGCCATGCTATATTTGGTCGACTCAATAGACTAAGTGCCCATTTGGTTATACTTCTAGGAGGTTCAGAAGGCCTTTTATTAGAATAAGAATACAAATGTATAGTAATTAATGTGTTTGAGTATGTAAAAGTCTTTTAAAAGAAGTATCATTGAGGTTACTTTTCATTTTAGAAAAAAAGCTTTTTGAAAGAGAATTTTACTATTTCTCTCACATCAACAATCAAAAGTAATTTTATTTTATCTTATTTAAATAAAACTTATTCTCCTAAACTTACTTTTGACATATTCAAACTAAACAAAAATCATTCTTTTAAAAATAATTTCTCTAAAAGACCTTCTTTTAAAAGGCATTCTTTTAAAAAATTATCTCCAAAAGTTAAACCAAAAGTTGAATATGGGCTAGGTCAACTCAAATTGACACTTTACTATTTGTGTATAACCTCTAATTATAATCCATGTTAATGAATTAACAACATTCCCAATTTTTGACTGTCGATATGTATTTAATACGTCCAAGTTCAAATATGCCTAATCTGTCTAGGAATGTAATGTCTATGAATAACTGAGTATAGCATTCAAATTCTCTCAAACTGCTAATTATTTTCCCCGAAAGTTTATTCAGTCTATAGGGTGTAACACTAATTAAAACACTCTCCCACCATTCTTTCTGCATTTATTTCAAATTGCCTGTGCTTCCACTATTCATTTCCCATTATTCTCTTTTCCACCATTCATATCAAATTTCAAATCACTACTAAATTCTCTCTCCCACTATTCTCACTGTATTTATTTCAAATTATTTGCATTTCCTATATTTCCTCTCCTACTGTTGTATATCTCCTAGTATTCAAAAGGACTTCCTTTCTTTATCTGATAACCTTATTCATCTTGGGTTTGGTTCATCAATATTGCTCCTAATGAATTCGATTCTTTATTTCTCGATGCATTTGTAGCTGCGATTACAATTTCTCATCCCTTCTAATTTTGATCTTTATTATTTCCTGATATTATTTACTGTGTAATCATTCGCTTATAAGATGCCTTGAACCATATTCGTCCTCCTACTTTCTTGCTGTATAATTGCCATCATACATCTTGTCCTTCATTTTTATTCTAAATTTTAATTCATTTATTTGTTTCTACAATATTAATTACTAACCAATTTGCCAAATATCCCTTTATAATTTCAAGTAAGAAAGTTTTGCAAAATGCAATGCATGTTACATTATTGGTTTTCAACTCGAATTTCCTAGATGCAGTTGAACTGAAAAACGAAAGTATGTATAAATCTGTATTTCACGTATTGCCCATATTTGTTTTAATCACCTTTGGTCTGTAAGTTAAATTTTTTATTACTTAATTTATCCAGGTTAGATGATTCTGTTGACATGAATTCCCAAGCCATTAGTCAGCTCCAGGATCCACCCAAACATTCTCTTCAGGGTGATTTTTCTTCGGTAAATTGTGAGGCCATTGAAGAACTTAAAGACCGCAAGAAAGTATATATCCTATTAACCATTCTTCTTATTAACTCTTTGTTCATCTTAAATTTATCTTATGTTTTCTTTGCACAGGAACCTTTCTTCGCCCGAAAATATGGCCTTGATCTGGAGTGTTTTGTTTTTTATTTAATATATTTTTTGGATTTGGAGTAGGCGCTCTTACTTAACCCAGTATTATATAATTATTATGATGAGTACATTTTATCAAAACTGTGTTTTTTTTTAGTTTTCCACAGTTATCCTCTCAATGGATATAATCCTGTTTGAATATTGCAAGACATTTAAATATAGACGAGTATCACAGCTAAGATTTGGACCATAGTTTACCACATTGTGATGGATTAGTCCTCTTACATCAAAACTTTTCTATACCTCATTTTGAAATTTTCTCCAATTTCATTTTTTGATCAAGTATTTTGATTTTCCAAAAGCATTAGTTATTACTTTATTTACTTGTTATGTAATTGCCAATTGAATGGAGTTTTAGTATGGGTAAAAAGTAATAGGTATAAATAGATGTATATAAATAAAAATAAATAAATAAAGACGATAAATCATATAGCAACAATTAAAATAGCATACACACAATAATATAAAGTAAGGATCCTTTTGTTGTTTCAAACCCATCTAAAACTTCCTCCACAGATTAATCAACAGGCCACGATTAGAGAATAAAAAAAATTATCCGACTCTTGACATCACAATGATCACATAATCACTAATAAAGTAATAATTACTTTTGTCCGCTTATGTTAACTTTTTCGGAACTTTGTTTTTAAATTGATGTAAATTAAATTTAAAAGCAAAACAAAACATCAGTTTTTTTCCTCCTACTACATTTTGTATTAGGCAAAGGAGGGTTGTTGTTTTTAGGGGGTGTTTGACATGCTGTATTAGGTATAATAGGATAAAATAATATAATATGTTATGACCTTATCCATTATTTGGTGCAGTCAACGTATTGAATAGCTTATCCATCAAATTTTCCTTATACGTTATAATAATAGATAATTTAATCTAGTCTAAGAAGGCCGTATTAGACCTGATTAGTTTTAATATATAAGAGTTCTTTCACTTTTTTATTTTAAATATATTTTATTTAAAAAATAAAAAAATAATATTATTTAATAAATAAATATTTTTTTAAAAAAATTGTAAAATAACTATTCAAACTAAAATAAAAATATAGGAATAAAAATTTATTATTAAAATATATAAATAATAATATTTAACATAAATTTAATTATATATAATAAAAAATATAACCAAATATAGGAATATGATACTAAGCCTGCTTATATTTTAATATATAAAAACTCTATCTCTATTTCATTCTCTCTCTCATATTTTTATATTTATGAAAAAATATTCAAAATAAATAAATAAATAATTTTTAATATAAAATTATTTTTATGTATAATAAAAAATAGCTAAAATAATTATAATAACCATTTAAAAATTATATTTATTATAATCTCTTCTTCTAATTATATTTTATATAATACAATATCTTATACAGTGACATATCAAACACTGCATAATATTAAATTTTTATCAGGTTTTATACAATCAACCCTTATCCTATCAAGCCTTATGCTATCAGGTATACCACACAAATAGTGATGATATATATTTTATAAGCTTGGCATTCAAAGGCAAGGGACATAAGATTTTTCAGGGAAAAGTTTCCTGTGTGTGCTTCAATAGAGCAATAATATTTTGTGTTTCAATCTCTATGTTTGGACTTTTGATGACAACAAATTTTATTTTCAAATTTCAGTAGCAGTGAAATGAGAATAAGTTTTTTTTTTTTTGGAAAGAGAATAATAATAAGTTATTTCAAACTTCAAAACTATATAACCCCAACGTGCAGCTTGATTGACAAATATAGTTTTAAATGAACAAACTTTACGCGCAGTGTAAAAATTTAAATTTCACACTAGCTAAAAATATTAAGTGTTTTTATCTAAATACAAAATAAATCTCATGCTTATAAAGTGTAGTGAAACAGCTCATGTTTTCAGATGTAGGTAGTTGTTCTTTGTTTTCAGATGTATCAAAAAAAAAAAAAAAACAAAACAAAAAAGTGTAGTGAAACAGCTCATGCTCTTTATAAACTAATTAAAAACTCGTGAGTGTTATGCATTAAGAATGAGTTCAGAGGAAATAATGAAGTGAATCCTACAAGTGAAAAATTACTATGAGCATGTTCGTAAAAACAAATTAATGAACAACTAATTTTCAAACATATTTATGTATGATGATAAGAAAATGAAATAAAAGAAATGAAACATGTAATGTATTTGAATTTTTATTTTTTTGGTTAATGTAATGTATTTGAATTTAGCTTATATTAATATCACGCCTGCCAAACATTGGCGCATAGCAAGACCCAAAAAAAAAAAATTATATCAAAAAAAGCAAGGCCAAAAAAAAAAAAAAAAACCATTGGCCCCGTAGTTGAGTGATGGAATATATTGATCGGTAATTCAGTATTTCTGGTTTGATATTCCCTGCCTAAAAGGAAAGTTTAAAATCATTTAATTTTTCAGAGGAAATTAGTGAATGCCAGCAAGCTAACAGCAGAGCCAAAAAGAAGAAAAAAAGTCAAATATTTCACACAGAAAGAATTACAAGCATCATCTACCAAAGAAGCAAAAAAAAAAAAAAAAAGAATCACAAATACTAAACCCAGGAAAGAGTTTCAAAGACTGAATGACCGGAACCAAATCATCACCAAAGAATCATTGACACCCAAAACATTATAATTAATATACAACCTTTTCAATAGATATAACTAATCAAACAAGACATGGAACTAATTAAGAATCATCACAACATTATTTGGATTAAGGCCACAACTTATAATGATCCATTAATCAACTTAGAGGATCTATCTATCTATCTATATATATATATATGCACACCTTAGGCACCAGTGATACATGAGAACATTCTCTGACTCCTAAACCTCACGAGTTGCTTTGGAGGGGAAGAGCCAGCAACCCCAGTTCTCATCTTCTGAGGCGATTGGAAGAACCCATTACCAAAATCTCCAACGGATTTATGCCTCCGGTGACCAATTCCCTCTGCATGAACATGATCATGATCCACTCTTTGAAGTGTCTGATTGTGACTTTGGGTGTAGATCTCGGCCATGCTGATGTTGTAGCTTAGAGCATTTCCTGATGAAAGACACTCGTATTGGCGTCTAGTTCTGCTTTTCTTGATTGCTTTGAACACCAAAGGTAAGAGACCCTCCATCTTTATGTGTGACCACTAAGTAACACTTGTTGTATGCTTCTTCTTCTTTTTTGGGTATTTTTTTCTGTCTCTATGAGGAAGGTAAATGAAGGACTGGGAAATATATGTAGCTAGGGAAAATGTTTTAGAGGGGAATGCACAACGGAGGATTTGATGAGGAACCACGAAGTTGCTGGGTTAGGTGGGTTTTGTTTTCTTTATATTTTATTCTTACTACTGTGGAACCAACACATTGAGACACGTCAACATGGTGTTTGACTTCGACGACCAAGACCAAGCCGCCAAGGGCAATGGACAAGGAAATTATTACATGCCACAATTAATGACAAAATCATGTCAGATTATGTGTATTTTGGTTGTTGTGTGATGAGGTAGTATTCATACTTTTGCTCCTCACTTCTTACGTGAGTGATGCTCTTTACATAATTATCGAGAAAAAAAAATGTGTATTTTGTTTAGAATTAGTGATTGTTTTAGTTATAAGTAATGATGAAATCAGGCTAGTCAAGAGAAAAATGATGAAATCAGGTAGGATTATATTTATTTTATTTAAAATTTGATATTTTAATTATAATAAATGAAGGTCTCGTTATTGATTAACATATTTATTACTTTTTAATTCTAAATATTACAAATAAAGTATTAATATGAATAATCATATATAAGAATCAATAATCAATAATCAATAATCAATAATAAATTATATTATTAACTACGACTAAAATGTTAAGTTTCACTTATTCTTACGTGAGATTGGAGTAATTTATTCTCTAAACGGAAGGTGCAAGGTACCAAACAAACGTGTTTGAACCATTAACGAGTTTTTAATTTTAAATTCTTAACTTTAACCCAGATCTACTCTTGTAATCACTATTGGGCTTTCTGCACCCTCTTGTGTGTGTATATATATATATATATATATACACACACACATATTTTAATGAATAAATCCAACGTATTATTCTTTAGTGTTGCACATCGATAAATGTTATAATCAAGTGGGTTATCATATCATATTATATATTCTTAAATTCAAATATATATACTACTGATTCTATTATTAGCGGTGATGTTACCACTTGTGTAATACCAAAAGATTTACCTATTTTTCAATACAAGCAGATCTTAATCATATGAAAATTGTATCACTTGTGAGAATATTTAATAAAATATATGGACTAGTATTGTATGGTGACTGTGACCGTAACGAATGCAAAACATTTCCTTCTTGTTTGGTATATGGGTATATGGGGACGACCCAGCCAAATACTCTGGAAGAAGAAGATGTTGAATTTATTTTTCAGCAACTTGATCCATCTAGTGACTGATATATGACAAGCTCGCGATGATGAGGACAAGATATGTAAACTGGGTACGCAAGCAACCACAATCCACAAGCCTTCACCAGTACCCTATGGGCGGTAAGGTTGATTCGTCAACCCTAATGGAATAATACAAATCGTTTTCCTCTTCATCAAACAGGCAAAATGGACTGTGATTGATATAAATTCTGAAAATCATATTTCATAAGCATTTGCTTCGTATGGGAATTCTTAATCTCACTGTATACGGTAATAGGGGCCCGCTTGGAATGGTTCTTTTTCAAGGGGAAAAACACCCTTTTTTTAATATTTTTATAAATTTTTAAAAGTGTTCAATTATAACTTTTAAAAAAAGTACTTTTAATAAAAAAATTAATATATTACTTTTTTAAAAAATTAAAAATATCTAATTTCTAAAAACAAAATAGAAGAAGAAGTAGTAGTTATAAATAAAATTATCTTCTAAAAATATTTTTTATATTTATTCAAAATTACAATATATTTTTTTCTTTTCTTATTCCTTGTCAAATTATATTTCTCTTTTCTCCTTTTGAATGTCTTTCTTTGTAATTTGGTTATCAAAAAAATATTTTTATTTTTTATATTAAAACAGACTTAAAAATACTTTTAACTATTAAAAATATTTTTCAAATAATCTATTTAAATACAAAATACTTTTTCCAAAAAATAAAATTCTATTAAAAAAAATTTAGAGAAATTTTTTTTTAAAAGCTTATTCAAATGAACCCTAGAAACAAATATTACAGAGTAATATATATATATATATATATATATATATATATATATATATATATATATATATATACACTAGAATTTTTAACAGAAAATAAAAATAATTATTGAATAAAAAAGTAATATGACTCTACTTAATTTAACTATTAATAGGTATATTACATTATTTAACAAATAAATTTCCACAAAAGAAATTTCACTATTTGACATTTTTCAATGTCATATTCAGGTTAGGATGGATCTTGACTCTGATCTTCTCACGGTTTAAATCAATCTAATAAATAAAGATGAAAACAAGAATAGCCGGATACATAAACCAAAACCAACAGGAGGCATCCATGACCATGGTTATGAGAACTAGAAACCAACATAAAAAATTAAAAATTTCCTTCAAAAGTGAGACGATTAATTATGATATAAAAGTTTGTTAATCGAGTATAAACTCTCTTCATCTTCTTCATCTTTTTCTTCCTTTCTCCACCACCACTACCCTAAACCACTCACTTAGCCTTTCGAAGACCTCATCTTTGGGTCTTTGGAGACAAGATCTAAACACTACAACCTCCATTGTCACAAGATCTCAAGAGCTTCTCCTTTCTTCTTGCCAAAACCGCCACCATCATCATCAAGAGGAGCCATCATCTTCTTCTTCCTTCTCTCTTGTTTTTGTGCCATCTTCAAGAAAGGTAGTGATCTTCATCTTTTTCATTTTGTTTACTCAAGAAAGCTTGGAGTTTGGTTCTTTCATGACCAAGATTTCAAAGTGAAAGCTTGAGAAGATCCTTCATGCTCTTCAAGAGCCAAGGTTTTCATTTTTGGAAAAATGTGTTTTTGATATTCTTCATGTGTTCTTAAGTTTCCTCTTTTGGAAAAATGTGTTCTTGATGTTCTTGATGTTCTTCATGTGTTCTTAAGTTTCCTCTTTTAGAAAAATGTGTTCTTGATGTTCTTCATGTGTTCTTAAGTTTCTACTTTTAGCAAAATATGTTCTTGAATGCTCTTGATGGTGCCTTGCTTAAAGTTGTTTCTTTTCTTATGATGAGTTGATGATTAGGAAAGCTTCATCTTATTGTGTTTTCATGATTTGATAAGACTATGAACATTCTAAAAGCTTTAAACTTCAAAAAGTTTGCTTGACACAAAAGTAAGTGTAGTAGCATGGAACTTTCATAGTAACATAATCCTTATGTGTTTGTTTGGGATTATTTTGACAAATAATTATTTTTTTTCACTCAAAAAAATTAGTTTTTGTATCTTTGAATAATTTTTTAAAAATCAACATAATTTCAAAAAAAAATTATTTTCAATTTTTTTAGAAAAACTAAAAAGAATAATTTCTAAAAAAAATTAATTTTCAACTTTTTTAACTAAATATAAAATTTAGCTTCAAAATCATTTTTTTTAAATTTAAATAAATACACCCTTATTTACATGATTCTGTAATACTATTAAGTCACAGCATATGAAGCGTATGGCTTTGTTTCATTCCACGAGATTCACACACCCAGTACATCTGTACAAGAATGAACAAAGAAACACTTCTAACGACGCGTGACTAGCTACGTAAGGCACATGGCAAATTGGCAAATATTAAACGAGTTGCGTGTACCAAAAAGAATCAGAGCTGCAAATTTTTTTCACGTTTCTTTCTATGGGGTTTATGGCTCAGTTATTTAGATATTGTATTTATATATAATTATTATAAAAATATTGTATTTTTTTGTGTATTTAAAGAAATATGGTGGTTTTTAAAGAAATCGCAATAATTAATTACGATTTCAAGCCGTTAAAAATAAAAAAATTATTATTTAATAGAAATTGCAATTATGTGTTGCGATTTCAACAAATTTAAATTAAATAAAAATAAAAAATATTATTTTAATAGAAATTGTAACGGATCATTGCGATTTCAATCAAATAAAAATTTAAATAAAATAAAAAAATAGAAATTGAAACACATTGTGGCTCATTTATTTAGATATTGTAGTTATATATGATTATTACAAAAATATTGTATTTTTTGTGTATTTAAAGAAATATGGTGGTTTTTAAAGAAATCGCAATAATTCATTATGATTTCAGGCTGTCAAAAATTAAAAAAAAAATTATTTAATAGAAATCACAATTATGTGTTGCGATTTCAACAAATTTAAATTAAATAAAAATAAAAAAAATTATTTTAATAGAAATTGCAACAGATTATTGCGATTTCAATCAAATAAAAATTTAAATAAAATAAAAAAATAGAAATTGCAACACATTGTTGCGATTTTAATAAAAAAATAAAACAAAATAAAAAATATTATTTTAATAAAAATTGCAACTCATTATTGTGATTTTAAGAAAAGTAAGAATTTAAAAAATTACAAAATATTATTTTAATAAAAATTGCAACTCATTGTTATGATTTTTTTTTTTGGCATATTTACTGTGCATATGTGTGATTGTGCATGTATGGTGTGTGTTTTGATTTTTCTTTTTTTTTGCATGAAAGTATGAGAGAGGGGAAGAGAGAGAGCACAAGAGAGTGAAAGAGAAAAGAAAAAGAAATCAATTAGAAAAGAGAGAGGAGAGAGGAGAGAGGAGAGAGGAGAGAGGAGATAAAAAATGAAGAGAGAGAAAGAATAATAAAAAATAAAAATGCCATAATCTCCTAATTATTTTTTAAAAATAATAAATTATCAAATTTTTTATAAAAATATAATAAACAATCTTAAAAATTGTATCAAACCCAATGCTTACTCAAGCCATTGGAAGTGGGTTAATAATCAAAAGTTTGAATAATTTGTATCGAATTATAAGTTTAAATCTCAGTACCAAAAAAAATAATAATACCTAATTGTACAAAAGAAACAAAGGTGGTGCCTAATTTTTGGAAAAAAAATTATGTCCTTTTGAATTCTAGAATTAAATATAAAATTATGCTATCTTTGGTCTATTTAATCTGTCACTTTAGTTATATGCTAGAATTAAGAAACTTAAAATCAAAGTTTAATTATCATATGTGTTTACTAAATTATCATTATTTAATCTCATGGTATATTTCTTAATTAATTGTGTGCCTTGAATTGTGTAAAGAATAAATTTAGAAAATTAATAATAAATACTTTATTAATATATAAAAATGACAGATAAAATAATAGACCAAGAACTTTTACTCAAAGTGATGGGTAAAGTAGACCAGAGGTAGTAATTTAGATTTGGACTTCTTAATTCTAATTTTTATATTTAAAATAATATATTATTTTTGATTCATTTTATTTGCCACTTTAAAGAAAAATTATGGGTACATTTTATCTATCATTTTTTAATTTTTATGCATACAGTTAAAGTAACATGTAAATTGGACTGAAAATAGTATAAAATAAGAATTATAATTTCGCAAACTGATTCTATAGAGTTTAAATATAACTAACATGACCTATTCTTAATCAATAACCTATAACTTAAGAATTATCAAGTCTAAAACTTTAAAATTAAGTATCACTCTCCTAATTAAAAATCTTTATGATTATCTCCCTTTTTCATTTATTTACCAATAATGCCTCTTAGTTACAACAGTACTCTAGAGTTTTATCTCACTACAATGTTTGTTGAGATAACCCAAAGACCAAAAAATAGTTTTATAAAAAATATTATAATATAAAATTTTCTAGATTGTAATTTATTATTTTTCATATATAAATATTTTTTACAAAAGTTATTAATAATAAAAATTATTATTATAGTATTATAAAAATTACCAACGTATTAATATTTTTATTAATTTAAAATTTTGAATCATATCTTTAAATGATAAAATTGGAATTAAATTTACAACTACAATTTGTATCTTAATTCTTTAGTGAACTAAAACATAAAAATTAAGATTCTAAAATAATTATAATAATAAAATAATTGAAATTAAGATTGAAACTCTATATTGCAAATCCAACTTCAAGATTCAAGTGGAAATGTAATTTGGGATTAAAAAAATTATATTATGTATTATTTAATTTTTGTTAACTCAATTTCATAAGTCATTGCTGATTTTGTTCAACATTTTTTTTTTAATATTGCAGTGTAAATATCAAAGATAAAACAATACAAAATAACAAGTTTTTCTCATTTTAGAAACCTAAGTTCATGTTTATCTTACTCTATGTCTATTGATTTTTGTTAAATTGATTAGATGGAAATAGGAGTAATACCATCAGGACCGGTTGGTCCGTATTTAACTTTGCAAATTTAGTTGGAGTTCTTAGTTTTATTATTATTATTATTATTATTTTTGTCAAAGAGTTCTTAGTTATTCCATATTTTATTGTCATTTTTCTTGGGCATTTGTGGTCATTTGGGACCATTTAGGTATGTTTAATGGAATGGGCCATTCATTGGGCCATTTCCCTCTTCATCCCAACACATTTTTTCTCCTCTAAATCCTGAGGTTTGATGGTTGATTAGTTGCGGGAGACATCTGATTTGACTAATTTTAGGAAGTTGTGGCTGTGCTGGAGGGGTTGGAGAAGTAGCTCGAGATTTTTAATAAATTAAAAAAATGGGGATTAATTTTACGTGTACAATACTTAACACTTGTAAAAATGGCAATATAGTTTTTCGTTTGTCACATCATCAATTTGTCATTTAACATAGTTGAGTTAAACTGTTAAAGACAGGACCAAAAGTTCTTACGTTTGAAAGATAAGGGATATAAGCAAAAATTAATAAGGGAACAAAATAAAAATGTCCAACATTTATATAAACTAAAAATATATTTAAAGCTTTTTCATTTTTTTAGTTGAAGATGCAACTCTTATGGCACAATTTTTTTCAAAAATAAAGTTTGTCAACGTATGCATACCTTTACAAGGAGAGGAAGGATTTATATACCATAAATTAGGTTCTGTATAATATCAAACTTGAGTGCAATTAATGAGAAGCCAACACCTCAAAAAACTGATGTTGCATTTGTTTTCGCGTTTAATGTGACAAACACAAGTTGAAATGCATAGAACTTGGGTGTTTTCAATTCTAACATGCTCCAATGGATTTTAGATCTTGAACCTTGGTTAGACTAGTTGGACTAAAAACAATAATTTGTTGCTATATATATATATATATATATATATATATATATATATATTACAATTATTTAATTTTCTATTTATAATTTAATACTAATATTCAAAATTATTCGAATATCTTAAAAATAAAAATAAAATAAAATGATAATGTTAAAAATATAATACAAAACTCATATCTATTTTAATAATTATATATCTAAAAATAATTTTAATTAATATTATATAAATAATATTCATTTTAATAAAATTAATTTTAAAATAAATATTTTTAAATATAAATTACTTTAAAACAAACTTACTTTTAATCAAAATCAATTTTATAGAATCAACTAATAAATCTACAAATTCCAATCCAAATACACGCGAAGAAATCGTGTTCGATGCCTTCAAATATTTGACCCTTGGAACAAGTGCGTCCAAGAGACTAAGAAGTCGTGTTCGACTCGTCCAAAGGGCCACAGACCCATGTCCCTCCGCCAAAGAAAAAAAAAAAGGTTTTTCGTTTTAGCATTTCACACGTGTTATGATTTATTAATGTGGCATCATGCCAACAAAAGCGACATCTGACCCCACCCTAGCAAATTATTTGGAAGGAGTTAGACGTAAAGATGAAGTTGAAATAAATAAACAGCGTTAGCTATGTAAATTGAAAAAAAAATTAAAAATAAAATTGAAACTTTAATCAATTTCGAGAACGTAAATACAACTTTACCTTAATTTTATTATCATGACAAAAAAAAAATAGATATTATCTTATTATCACGTCAACATTTTTCTTTGCAAGTCACAACTAATTGAACTAAGTAGCACCACTTATCCACTCTAATGGTTAGCGGGAGTGGACGTACAATGAAAAATAAATGCTACAAAATATGTTCATCAGTTTAATTTTACGCACTGACAATATAATTTTTTATGCTATCAATTATTGATATTGGTTATGAGATTTCTTTCAATACTCTTATTTTTATATTAGTACCAGTATTATTTTATATTTAATAATTATGATTTAATTATAAGTTTTATAAATCTTAAATATAATTAAAAAGTAATCTTAAAAATTTAATAATTTGATTGAATAAAATACATGACAAATTTATATCACAAATAACTAAAGGATACCGATACTTTTAAATTTTATAGAGGTATCGAAGAAATCCCTTGTTATTTATATGTAATTTTTAAGGTAATTATCTTGATAATTAAATACTACTGATACTTTTAATGGCGGAGAAACATATAATCGGAAAAACAAAGGAAGTTCAAAGACGACCAAGTCAACAGTGAACTATTTCATTAAAACCTATAATATATGTACGTGATCACATTTTGTTTCAATGACCGTTCGCTTTCATATTGGTGCTGGTCGAGCAATCACTATCGTTCTGAGACCAACAAAAAGGCCAGGGATTGGAAAATGTTTGTTGGATGGTATCATTTTTGGCTAAGAATTCGTTGGTCCACCCTCGTTGTGTGGATTCATTTTTCTAGTACCATTAGATTTAATATTAAAATAAATAAGTGATTTAGATATATTGAATAAAATAAATAAATTTAATTTTTAAAATTAAACAAATTTATGAATTTTCAAACTATCCTTCCTCCATCTTTCCCTTTCTCTTCTCTCTACCTACCACTTCAACTGCCATTGTCCATCACCACCATGTCCAAGACACACTGAAAAGGAAAAGAAACGCCACTGTTCTCCGTTGTTCTTTGCTGGTGTGAACCCATAACTCAAGCTTTCTGCCTTGCAACCATGTAGACACACCCACAAATCAATCCCGCTGTTCAATCATTCCCATGCCATTGTGAGTTGCAATCACCACCACCCTAGAAAAGTCATCTACCCATCTCTTACGATAGCATGGCTGGCCTAAATCCGCCATCGCCATCCATTCCATCGTGCCCCTATCATTGCGAGTCCATTGCCAGCCACCTAGAAACCCAACCACAACCACCACTAATGGAGGAGCTGTGATGATGCAGTGGGTCAACTCCTTCCTTTTTAACCTAATAGATTCAAACTACCAAAACCTTGATTACTTAGTTCTTGACTTCTTGCTGGGAGAATATTTGGCTTTTAGGGATTTGGTGGGATGGGATTTTATTGGGGTTGAAATTTTTATAGTTTCTAGGTCACTTGGGAGATGAAGATTAAGGTGGTTTAGGAAGTGGTGGTGGTGGTCAAGGAGTTGGTTGCGCTATCGGCAACAGCAGCCCCGACAATAGTGATGATGATGGCAGAGTGGAAAGGGGACCACTGGTAGTGGTGGTGATGGAGGCAAAGTGGAAAGGGTTGGGGTGAAGGAAGAGAATAATGGCATAATAGAGAATTAAAAGATAAGTAAGGTTAACCTAGTAATTTACGAGGTGGACTAACGTTAGTCTGCAACAAGGGGTGTACCAACTAATCCTTAGCCATCATTCTTATCTAAAGCCATCGAAATGGGCTAAGCTTGATAGGCCAGCCCGAATAACACAAAATAATGGTTAGGTTGGGCTATAAAAATAGGAGTAAAAAATATATTTAGCCTGACTTGGCCCAACCCGATTTGGTTCCACCCGAATTGGGTTAGCTCAAATAATTTTTTTCAAAAAAATATCAAGTTGTTGTATAAGCTATAACCTTTTAATTTTCAACTGCAAGCACGAGCTTGAGCTACAATTTGTTCCAATCATTCTTGGACACCTCATGATACAAATATGATATTTGAGTTTACAATCTTGATGAATGTCCTTTAAGCTGTGTTATATACAGGGCCAAAAGGAAAGGAAAAAAAAAAGTATGTTACGACAAAACGAAACCCAATTTTGCTCTTTTAGTGCCTCTACTCATTTTATTTTTTACATTGCCCATTTTATGCCTTTGATATATATTGCATTTAAAAAAATTAATAGCTTGGCCCGATATCTATTCCGTGACCTAAAAAGAATTGGGGTGCTAAGATTTTGTTAAATTTCAAGACTAACTTAACTCTGACTGCCTCGACCCAAAAAATGGCTCAGTCCGAAGTGACATGGTCTAAATGGCCCATTTTGACAGCTCTATTCTTACCCTGGTTAATGCTCGGGCATGCATGTGTCTAGGCATGCTGAATCATCAATTTCAGAGGCTTTTTTTGGGTCTTGTTGTTGACCTAACTAGGATTGCTTCTATTGAAAAAGTTGTCATTGGGGGCATTCAATTCATGATATATCGAAGAAGGTATTATGAGGCTCTATATGAGCTTATTCTTTAGGGTGTGTTTGGTATTAAGGTGTTTGTGATGGAGCTCATATATAAAATTTTATTCCCTATTTCTACCTCTATGCCAAACACATTAGTATCAAACCATACCAATAACATTGATGACTTTAGTTAGAGATGGCAAACGGGCTAGCCTACCCCGGCCCGCCCCTCCTCGCCATGGTTCAATCTCAAAACGGGGCGGGCGGGGCCAACTCGCCTTGGTAAAATGCATTGAGATACATAACCTACCCCATTTTTAGGTAAATCAATAAAAGTGAAAATTCAAAAAAAAAAAAAAACTCAGTCATAATTCAATACAAAGAATTTTACACAATTGTTAATCTAACAAAATACAATCAAATCCAACAATAATCTAACTCAAAAAATCACAATATTGATAATCTAACATAATAAAATCTAATTGCTAGGATTGTCAATTGCATCGTTAGGCTGGCAGGCCCCTAAGTTGCATTATCCACCATGTTTTGCTGCGGGTCGATGCCACTTTGCCGTTGTTGGGTCGTTGTCGTTGTGTCGTTGCTGGGTTATTGCTGCTTTGTTGTGTGGCTCCACCCGATTGAGTATGTTAGCCAAGTGAGATGGGGCCAAGAAAGAGTTTGCTGATTGAGAGAAAGAAAGTGTTTAAGAGATCAGAAGAGAAAGATGAAGTATGAAGAATGAAAATTGAAAATCATGGAGTGGTGTCAAGAATAAGATGGAAAATGAAAAGTGAAGAAGAGGCTCAAATGTGGTCAATATATGGGAAAAGTGGGAGGCAATGCAAATTGAGAAAGAAAAGAAAAGCAGAGAGGTGTAAACTATATCCCTAAATACTTTGGATTAGACATAAAAATGGCCCAATGTGCATTACACAAAAGATAAGGCCTGAGGGAGTTTTTTTTTTTTTTTTAAGACAATAGCTCACCGGGTTGATCCGCCCCACCCTGCTTCAACCTGCAAGTTAGGCGCGGTGGGCTAGGCGGGTCAAATTTTTGTGGCAGGCTTAAATATGCAACTCAACCTACTAAAATTGACAAGTTGGGCTAGTTGACTCAACGGGCCCAACTCATTTTGCCATCTCTAACCTTTAATGTCCACTACTCGACTAGAAACATGTTATTCTTCTTTATAGGTATTCTAACCCACGTACCATTTTTGTTTCAACTTCATTCGTGCGCATTTTTGCGGTAGTGTGTCTCAGACATCACTTATTTGACGTCTTCTTCTTAACTAACATTTGTGCCCATGCCATACATGAAATAATATTGAAAAATAAAATTATAATTTTAAAGTCATCATTTCTATTTATAGATTTTGACTAATTTAATTTGAGTTGAATATATAATTTATTATGATATCAAGCTCTCCAATTTTTTTTTATTTTTTTCAATAAAACTTGAATCTAAAATCTTAAAAGTAAGTATTAAATCACTCAAACCAAATAAACATTAATAGTATAGACAGTGTATTAGATTATAATAAAACAATCATGAAATATAAGGCGTGTTTGCTAATATAACTTATTTTAAAGAAATAATTTTTTTAAATACCTCGAAAAACTTTTAATTATGAGCTATATTTTCAAAAAAAAATAAGCTAACATAAACACAACACTAATACAAATGGAAAATATATACGCGTTACTGCCTTTCCTACCGGTCCTAAAGAGATATGACTTTATGAGTAAAATGTATTTCAACTGTGTTGTAGAAAAAGTAAAACAAAAAATATTACATAATACATATATATAGCAGGGTTCCGTAATGGCATTATTGAGAATTTATGCAATCAAACAGTATACAAATTTAGAATGCTAACAGACCGTCGGGGTGGTGGCGCAGTTGGCTAGCGCGTAGGTCTCATAGCTTGAGAGTGATCCTGAGGTCGAGAGTTCGAGCCTCTCTCACCCCAAATCTTTTTATTTATAAAAAAAGTATATAACTTTTATAATTAACGATTTAATTTTCAACTCCTTTTTGTCTATTAAAAATAAAAAGAGTAAAAATGAAAATTTAGTAGATTTTAATAGAACAAAGTATGCTTTAAACCTAAACTTAAGATTATGATAATTATATTTTTGATTAAAAACCTTAATTGATTCAATGTTAAATAACAAATTATTTTTTATTTGTTTGTTCAAAATTTATGCAAATTGTATATAAAAATTAAATAAATAATAAATCATTAGGACTAGACTAATGATGAGGGGATTAAGTAGTATGCATAAGCTTAAATCCTATTACCACTAATGTGCAAATAAATAAATAAATAATTTCACTGTTAAAACTAAATTACTGTAAAAGGAGTAATTATGCATGTTTAATAATTTCCATTTGATAAACTATTAAATGCTTATAAAGTACAAAATCAAATCTTACTTTTTATTATTCAACGTGTGCTACATTAGTCAGAACTTTAAAAGTATATTATACTAGTATTTTGTACCCATGCAATGCATGAGATAAAACAAAATACATTTTAATTACAACAATTATGAAATTTTAATTCCTTCAAGTAACAAATAATAAAAATAATCCACTATAAGAAAGCGTACCATTAATTGTAACAAAAAATAAATAATAAATAATAAGTTAGACTTTTCATGCTCTGATATTATGTATATTAATACTAATAATTTAAAAATTATATTATATAATAGTAATAATTAATTATTAAATAAATTTTAATTTTAATGTATTGTAAATATAAAAAAAAAATTATACAGATATCCAATCATGTATTAATACGTTAATAAAAGTGTTTAATTTAATCATCCACTATCTTAAAAATTTTACAAATAAATGCATGTTATTAAATGATAATGTAAAATATTTTTACACTCAATACATCAAAATTAATCTTAAATTAATAATAAATATTAGGCAGATATATGTCGGTTAATATTTGTTAAAATCCATGTTCCCAACTCTTTAGAGCTATCAAACAAAAGAGTTTGGACTGGCTGGTGATAGTTACTCACACTTTGAGGGAAGCCAGGTCTTGTGCAGATGGCTTGGCTAAATTTGGCTAGTATATTCACTCGGACTATGTTGAGTTTCCAACGGTTCCTCCCTTTATTTCTTATGCTTTCCTAGTTGATAACATGGGGATTTCATACCCCACGATTGTAGTCATGTCATCCTGTTTTTGAGCTTTCGCCCCGTTGATAATAAAAAAAAATATATATTTGTTAAAATCCATTAAAAACTAACTATATATATAGTAAGGAAATGACTTTTAAGTTTTAAGCTCCTAACAACATTTAAATTTATTAAATTTAACAAACAACTTACATTCGATTGAAAGGTATTTGCACTAAATTGATTTATTTTTATAAAATAGGCAAATTAAATATATTATACTTTTGTATTTGTTTGAAAATTATATAGTTACATTTACAAAATTTTAACGTGTACTTATATGTAAAGCTTTAAAGAAGTCAGTTTTATTTTAGAAATAAAAATGGAGTTAAATTATTACATCTTGCGGAGTTTAGCAAATAATTAATTATTTTTTATATGAATGTCATAAGAAGCATTGATTTATTTTATTATTTAATTGATTATACTTTAATTGTAGAACAACTTAAAACAGAATTCGTGAAAAACAAAAAAGCATTAGGAAGACTTGAAATTAAAAGAATTGTTACAAACTATGGTTATAGAAAAGAATTTAACTTCATAGAATGATTATGAATGTTTAATTATTAATGACAATACTTGTATGTACTATTGCACTATCCTTAAAAAGAAGACTTTTGAAACAGATTTCAGTTTTTGTCTACTTTTGCTTTTTAAAAATTCCCAACCGCCTCCTTTGTCTTACTCTATCAATAAAGGAAAGGACCATTTTAAAAGGTAACCTCTTTAAGTCACAGACCGTAAAGATGTTAAAAGAGAATGTGCGTGTCTATTTTGCTTGCTTACTATGCATTTTCAACATATGGTTTCCAACATCTGTTCACACAACGAAATAATGAAGTTTAGGTACATGATGCAATGTTCACATAATGAAATGGCTAAAATTTTTGGTATAGGATGTAAGCTGCTTAAAAAACAAAAACTGCTAACACATAGCTCCCTCCAACCGATTCACGTCAGCGGCTCATGAGTGACCAAATTTACAATGATAGTGATCATCAAATAATAATTCTATCGCCTTCTAAACTGGCCTTCATTTCATCATTCATCGAGAGAAATTGTTGGCTATAAGACCTTCCACTTGTCGGTGAGGATGCTTATCGTTTTTTAGAAGGTCTTCTTTAATTCCTTAAAACAAATGGATGGCAAAAACAGGAAAAGAACCACCCTCTAAGCTAAGACAAAAGCTTCACCTAGGGTTCAAACTTAAGCTTTTCAAAATCCAATGCATGTAAGTCAAGGAAAATATCCTGTAAGCATAACGCCAAAAGGTGTTTAGTCTTTCAAAGCACTAAAGCTTGAATTGGTGAAAGACATAAGTCAGATTTTGAGGAGAATAGATACAAAGCACCAAGCAAATTTTACAATGATAAAGCAAATTTTTTATATTAAGATTAAGGTAAATACAATCAGGATACTAATGAAGCCTGAATCTAAAAAAATCAAAAACTCAAAAACAAGATAAATTAACTACAAAGATACAATCAGGACCTTGAAATGAATTAAAAACATAAGGCAGTGTGTAAAGATTAAATTAACCAGATGTCAGTATTCATTTTCACTTTTAAATATACTTCCATATTCTGAATTGTCACCTCTCTCAATAGTTCACATGTGAGTAATTATGAATGGTGTTTGTAATCTGATGGTAATCAAGTTTTGTTAAGATATGAAAGGAAACAAAGCTCCTAATAAGCTTAGATCCGTAGGACATCCAAGCATTAAGATCAGATGAATGGTGTAAGTGTGCTTGTTGAGAGTGAGACAATAATTAAGGCAGGGAGGGAGATAGGGCGTACTAACATCTAAAACTACGCTTGAATTAGTAAAATTTTAGTAAAATTCCACTACAAAATCAGCAAAATCAATTTAGTCTTACCTAGAAAGCCAGATTTTGAAGATCCTGTGACAAGCCATAAAAAATTGGCTTTCCAACCAACATCCTATTGAGGGAAATGATAAAGTGAAAGTACAGCTATTGCTTACAGTGAATAGGGAAATGCCAAAACCAAGACCACTCACTCACAAAGGTAAACTAAGAGAAAACCACAAATGTGTTTACCTCAAAAATGGATTTTTGTTAAACCACACAACTCAATCACAAAGACAAAGTAAACCCCAATGGTTTATGAAATAATCAAATCAGTCGATTTGTATTGCTTTCTAATACAAAGGAACTAACGTTTGGAAGATATACAGCAATTAATTGTCATATACTTATATTTCTTAAAATCATTTAGCTTTTGACTTAGGAAAAGACCGAATTTGAAATGTTAGTGGATAAGCAAAGCTCATCCAAGTACCTTTATAGAAGCATCTTCTATTCCTCTGCTCCACATCCTTTATTCCAGAAGCATATTCTATTTACAAAAAAAAAAATCCGTTCCTTTCCCATCATCTCTCCCTCTTCTTCAGCTTAGTAGTGATGATCTCTTAGAGTCAATCCTAAGGAGCTCTATATTAAGAGTTTCTTGGTAGGAATTCAACCCCATTCTATTAGAAGAAAAATACTTTCACCAAAAAACATAAAAACGAACTACACAACCAGCTACATATATATACCGGAACCACCCTTGTAGCATCCATTTGTATCAGACCACCTAATATTATTTGAACCAATACAGTAAAAACACATAAAGCTAGGATAACAAAGAGAATGACACTCTGCATACCTCTATTTAACATGAGCCATAAAACCACCCACTTCACATTGATGTTCTTATTCAAAAATCTGATCTTCATGCAAAATTCAGAAATGAAAAATTAAACAAAACAAATATTACTATCTAATAGTAAATGTAATGATTAAGGGTTGCCTATTCTGTCATCAAGAAGAACAGGTTGCATGATTTAGCCCCCATATTTGCTAGAAAGCCTGCAACCATATTGGCTGTGCGCAACACCAAACCGCAGCAAACCCCCCTGTCGCGTTGCAGCAGCTTATTTCCATTAATTTCAACAAAAATTAGCAGCTATGGTTATTCACTTAAAAAGGTTAAATTAATCCACCTTTGCAATTGTCTAATCCACCCCTGCAAAAGTAAAAAGCAGTTCGAAAAATCTCATATTAAAATGGCAAAACAGATTTAAAAAGTAAGAAGTACCCTCTTCATCATCTTTTTCGAAACTGCAAATTGAAAATAATAGAAGGTGAAAAAATATATATCTATATATAGTAGAGAGTGAAGCCGTTTTGAATGAAAGACTCGTTGAACTCAAGTATGAGTCATATTAGGAAGTTTATTATATAGATAAAATCAATAGATAATAGAAATATAGGGATAAGACCTAAAACTAAGAATAAGATACAAAAATCATAATAAAAATTCTAACAAACTAATTATTTAAATCCTAACTAAGATAGAGTGTCATCCTTGCTTTATCACCCACTTTAAACTGAATGTTGTCGCCTTGTTTGGATAATGATGGCAGCGAAAACAAGTGGTGAGTCCAAATCATGGTGAAGGTGAATAAGTTGATCTTGATTAGAAGGCAGCTTGCCAACAACCATAAGATCATCATATTTGGTTTTGAAATATCAGATGTAGACATGAAACACATATTGGAGTATCAACTAAACCTTTTGAAAAAATCTTACGTCCATAGCCACAGAGTGGGGGGTCTCAATAAGATGACTTATGAGTCATGCTCGAACAAGATAAAAAGAGATGCCCCAGTGGCAAAAGCCAAAGATGAAATGATCAAATCTCTTGCCTAGTTCCATGCAAGTCCAAGGGGAGGGATCATTGGAAAAGACACCAAGTATTCTGGTGTTTGATTTGGTGTTAACCATAAAAATGCTCTGTACCATGAAGACGTTTTGAATGAAAGACTGGTTGAAATCAGCTATGAGTCATACCAGGAAGTTTATTATATAGATAAGTGATTACAAGAATAACAATAAAATAGGAGATAAAATTAACAGATAATAGAAAGATAGGGATAAGACCTAAAACTAAGGATAAGATATAATAAATAGAATCAAAATCCTAACAAACTAATTATTTAAATCCTAATTAAGATAGAGTGTCATCACTGCTTTATCAGAGAGAACCTTATTGTCGCGGTCGCTGCTGCTTAGTCCTTCGTCATCGTCATCGTCATCGTCATCGTCATCGTCTTCATCTCACACTCGTGATCTTGGTTCTTCTTCCTGCTCCCTCTATCCCTCGATTGTCGGCTATTGAAGCTTTTGAAGCTCCATCTTGAATCAAATAAGGGGACGATTAAAATTGCTCTGAAAAAATGAATAAGGAAAAAGAATAAAAGAATCCAATAAGATTGAAGAAATTTTTTGAAAAAGAACAAAGAGAGAATATGATAAGGGAATAGAGATCCAAAGAGAGGATTTGAGAGTGATGCTTCATAACTGGGAACGCGTGCTAAAATTGGTTTTGATAGTTGGTATTCATTCACTAATATTGGGTAAAAGAAAAATAAAGGGATCAAATACATTTTCCAGGAGAGATACAAATAAATTAATATTGATTGGTTGATTAAGGTGGTAACTAATTGGGGATAATGGAGCAGCGAGTATGGGAAAGAGAAATTTCAATGAGTAATTGGTCCTTGCACATAACTAGATTCTTTACATATAATAATAATAATAATAATAATATTTATTTTAAAATAAAATTGCAGAGTTTTTTATGATGGATTTGATTCATTTTCTCTAAAAATAGTAAAGATTTTGAAGCTTATTAGAGAAGTCACTAAAGGAGTAGCTACCACTTGACAAAATTTTCTTATTTATGGTTCTTAAATATTAATAGTATAAATAGATTATTATTATTATAGGCAAGTGCTGCGGTGCAACTTGCTAAAGTTGGTGCATGATGCACTAACTAATCTAACAATGAGAAGGACGGTTGTATTTATATACTAAATTATATATGATGTGTTGCAGTATTTTTTTGATTTAGCCAAATTTAAAAAAATGTAGTTAAATATATTTAAGAAATGGCTATATTTTTTCTATATGATCTTAAAATTAATTGATATTTTTTGGATATTATACAGATAAAATTTAACCACTTTTAAAATATAAAAGATATTATACAGATAAAATTTGATCATTTTTTAAGTGATAAGATTTTATCTATATAATCTTGAAAATAAATAGATTTTTTTGAGATATTATATAGAAAAAATTTGATCACTTATAAAATATATTTAATCATATTTTAAAAATCTGCCTAATCTCATAAAAAAAAATCTGCCTAAATTTGAAAAAATACTATAGTACATTATATATAATTTGGTGTATGAATACACTCTTCCATCACACCCTTGAATTGCAAGGTGTATCAAGCACTAAGTTTAACAAAGTGCAGTAGAGAGAGACATTATAATAGTATGAGACAGCCATAGTTTACTATCTCTTTGAGTTTAGTGGTCAAGGTTAGTGATGATATCAGTGCGATCAAATTTGATTTGTTGCTTGATTTTAATAAAAGCAATGATAAGTGAACTTATAAAATGCGATTTATACGGTCAACTCGTATATTCTCACTATTCAAATTTATATATATTTATTTAAAAAAGTTTTAAAATACTTTTTCAAACCATCAAACAGCTCTTAGACAATGTATCGCGATACATACAATATACAAATACAATTTCTGTTAAGCAGAATAAGGATATTGTACCAAAACCAGAATAGTGACATAATAGATCACAAATCATGTGCAAGGACAATATTTTCTAAGCACAATCACCCATCACCAATAAGAATATTTTGCTGTAATCAGGGTTCACCAAAATTCAACTAATTTATCTTAAACCAACTTGATCTATTAAGAAGTGTAATTCTCTCAGCGTTATTCTTTTTTCATTTATTATAATGTGAAAGAGCTATTGTGTCTTGAATGAAATGAGGAGCAAAATACTTGTATAAATTTATATTTATGTAATTTTATAATAGCTATTGAACAACCTTATAGTTCCACTATAAGATTTTTTGAATAGTTTAAATTGGACATATATAGTTTCCATAATTTATGTAAATGTAATTTTTCTATGCATACGATGGGGTTCGTTAAAAAAAAAAATACTTACACAGATTCATATTCATATACAACTTTCTCATGTATTCTTATAAAAAAGTTTTTAAAAAACACATCTTATTGTAACATTTTTAAATGATTTTAATAATAGAGATTAATTCTAACAGGGCAGCAGATGCTGTTGCTAACTTTGCTAAAGATAGCTCCTTAGTCTCATGGGTAAACTCCCCACTCGAGTTCCTTGTCCATATTCTATTGTTAGACTCTCATTTTTGATCTAATAAAGCTATCTTTCAATTCAAAAAAATATATTATTAATATAAAAGATTGGATGATTGTGTAAATAATTTTTAAATTAACAGTGAATCAAAAATAAATTCTTAATTATAACTAGTGGATCGACATTTTTTATTTTTAGTGTAAATTTTAAAATAAATTTTTATTTATTTTTGTAAAAAATAAACTAAAATTAAGAGATGATAAAAATGTGTTAATGTTTATAGGAGTTAGTGGACAATTTTAAAGTGAATATAGTGGAAATTAATCAATTAATGGGTTTTTATTTTGACAACTTTATCCATTTTTTTTATTTATATTTAATTGATTATGTATAGATATTAATTAAATATATTTATGGAACTCAAAATTTATTTCAATTTAATTTAGAGAGATCATAAGGCAATTATCAAAGGGAATCCCCTCTATATATGTATAGATATAGAGTTTTATTTTGATATATTGATAATATAAAAAATTTTTATACTATCATTTAATCAAATTTTTTTATTTATATGACTATTTAAATAATAAATAATTAAATTAAATATTTTATTAATATAATAATATATAATTATATGTCTATCTAAAATTTTTTTATATTAAAAATGCATACAAATTTAAATCATAAATATACTCTAATAATTTTATAAATAATTTTTGTAAAAGATCAATGCGGGTTTAGGATAAATTATAAAAAAGTAAATAAAATTAGCTATTATGACATGGCTTGCAAGTTGCAAGCCTACGTGCACGTGTTACACATGCCACACTATTTAGAATTTTCAGTAAACATCCAAAACAATTCCTATCAATTTTTACATAAGGTATATTCGTTTCTGAAAAAAAAGAAATTAATAAATTAGTTTTTAATTTTTTGAAATATTGGGATAAATTGATCCTTAATAAAAATAGGTTGATAAATTGGTTTATACTTTTATTCCTTTTATCAAATCTCTCTATTAAATGTTGGGAATTGATCCTTTTAATTAAAAATCTCATATAACCTTATCATTTGTTAGTTTTTACCATTAATAATATATTTTTGTGGGTTTTATACTAGGCCCCACCTTTTTAATCACTAGTAAAAATCAACACATAATAAGATTATATGAAATATTCAATTGAAAAGATTCATTCCCTAAATATTATAGTGTCATCCATTAAGTAGTTGGCATGATACTATTTGTTACCTTATCATCCTAGTCATTTCAACTTATTAATAGAATGTCGTTTTGGTAAAACTTCTTTTATTATATCACATAAAATATAAAACTCGGCATATTAACTTAGTACCATACGAAAAACAATGCCATTTTAATAAATAAGAGTAATTAAAATGATACATAAGGGATAATGATATCATGTTAACTATTTAATAGATTATATCATAGTATTTAATAGAAAAATTTGATAAAGAGACTAAATTATCTAACATTTTGAAAAGTTAAGGATTAATGTGTAAGTTTATTTTTTTTAAGAATTAATTTATTTTGTATTTTAAAAAATTAGGGATTAATTTATTAATTTATTTTTATTAGAACTAATTTATCTGATATGAAAATTGATAAAAATCACTTTGCAGGTTTGCTCTAGAATTTTTTAGTGAGAAAAATGTTGCTGGATATATTGGTACGCAACTAAAGAATACTTTTAAGTGAAATTAACGACTGCAATTTTTTTTATTTGAAAAACGGTAGTGAAAGATTTCTTTTTATCAAAAATAAAAATTGCTTATAATTAAAAGTTAATTAGCATTTTGTTTAGAAATGTGTTTTTTAAAAGTATTTTGACTAAAACTCTATTTATGTTTATAGAATTTCACGAAATATTTTTATTTTAAGAATTTAATAAATTGTTAGTATATTAAAATTAAAATTTTAATTATAGATATATTTTAAAAATTTTGTGAATAAATTTTGTAAAAAATTATTATATGTTTATAATAAATTATTAAAAAAAATGAAATCAGCTATTATGACGTGGTTTGAAAGTTACAACTCTACGGGCACGTGTTACACGTGCCACGCTAGTTAGAGTCCTTTTATTGGATTTAATTTAATTTATATATATTATTAGTGTAAAATTTTTTATATAAATATTTAATTATATATTATTATATTAATAAAAATATTTATTAAATTATTTATTATTTTAAAAATTTTATAAATATAAGTATTTAATTGAATGATAATATTAATGTATAATAATTAATTTTTTTTTTAATTGAGAAAAATGTTGCTGTTTTAATTTTTAATAAAAAAATACTTTTTTTTGAGTGACAAAAGGGAGAGGAAAAAAGACATCAAAGAATAATAAACACGTATTATTAATATAAGAAGTACTTAACATAAATTACATTTGTCTATAATTAAAAAATCAACACGTGTCCTATTTGAAACTAAACTCAAATTTTAATTTTTTTGATAATAACTTAAGAAGTTGTTTTAGGACTAAATCATTTGCCCATCCAACTATAATAGTTCTAATTTTGCAACCTATGTTAGTGGGATTAATTCATTTAATTAATCTTGTATTTATATATTATTATAATTTAAATTTAATTATTAAATGTATTTAATAATAAATTATTTGTAAATATTTTTGTAAGTATTTATTAATTTTTAAATTATATTCTGATTTTAAATTGAGGTGAGCATTACCCAACCTAAAATTTATTAATAAAAAAAATTATGCAACTTCTAGTTTCAAGAACTTGTTTTCTTCTGTACTTTTTTTTTAAAATTTTTTATATACTAAAAATTTGATATATGTGCTGGCATAGTTTAAGAGAAGCGATAGAGAAACGCACAAATAATAGACGTATATTAAATATGAGAAAAATGATAAAAATACTTTGATGATAGGTTTCATATAATTATTGCTATTTTTATTCAAATTTTTATTTTTAATTCAGAAACTTATCGACTTAAACAGTACACATGCTAGTAAGTTTTGTGAAAAAAAAAATTATCAATATTTTTTGTAGTATGAACAGTGTAGATTCTGGTAAGTTTTGTAACAAAAAAAAGCTTACCAGTATATGCACTATTTGTGCTGATAAGTTTTGCAAAAGAAAAAAAAAACTTATTAGCATCTTTTATTACACAAAACTTTCCAGCATTTATGTTGTTTATGCTGGTAAGTTTAGGGAATAAAAAAAATTGAATAAAAATAATAATATTTATATAAGATCCATCATCTAAGCACTTTTGTCATTTTTCTCTTTTTTTCACTATGCATCGCATAATGCATCACAAAAAGTGCGTCCCCAAAATATTTTTCATAGTTCAAATATAGGTAATTATAAAACAATTATAACTTTTTTTTCAATAATTATAATTTCCTTTTAAACAGGCACGGCTACCAACTTTACATTGTTTGGAAAGACTATAATAGCCCTCATTAAATAATTGAGTTGGTACACAATATGGGTTGTGTTAATAATTTCCAGAACAAATGACGTTGAGCACTACCCAAGTTATTAGTTACGTCAAACTTTTACAAGATCCACAAGGTGAACTTTCTTGCTAAAACTTTAGCGTGGCAAAGTTAGATACTGTACTGTACAACAATGCCTGATTTAGGTGTTTGTGGCATCTTACTTGCTGATGGTTGGATATGGGGGGAGGGAACACACAATCTTATTCTATATTCTGCTAATAATAGGAGTCGTGTGCCCCATAGCATAAGGTAGTTGTTATTTTTTTTTGACGTGTATAGCATAAGGTAGTTAGTTAGCACTTTGCAGGTATAATATTATCCTTTATTGAAATAAAATAAACTAGTCCAAATATCCAAAAGAAAATTAAAATTTGCTTTGGCATAACTTACCATTCTTTTTTTAATTCACTTTTATTTTAGAACCATTAATTTACTCTGAGGTCAAGAATACATCTAATTAATTACTTAACCCTGAATTCCCATTTTTTTGTTAAGATCACAAGTTATTCTGACGCCCATGAAATTAATTTTTATTCAATTGCGTATAAAAATTATATAATCTTTTATAAAAGCTATCTTTTCAAAATTTAAATTCATATCTTCATTTTTTTAATCTAAATCACATCGCATTCTTAAAAATTTATTAGATTCAAATTAATTTAATTTAAATCGATTCAACACACTTTGATAATATCTTCATCTTTAATAAAAAATATCCTCATATTTAAAAACTAAATTTATTTTATTTATTATGTAAACAAACCTTTTTGAATACTGTAGATTGCTTCTTGATTCACTTAAAGAATATCAAAATCAAAACACAATAATGTATTTTTGTAAAGAACATATATGTTTTGATGGATTTAATATGTTATTGACAAGTATGAAAAAAGAGTACGGAAGATATATTTTTTTTGGTTGATTTTGGATAACAAATAAAAATATATTAGATATTCAAAATTTTTTATCAAAATTTTAATATCAAAATAATATAATATTATTACTTATTGTCAAATAAATAAATAAATAAATCTTACTATTTTATATCATCCAACCACCACTGTTAAAATTAAAATAGACAGCTAAAATTAAGGGACCAGCTATTATTATCTCTGTCTCTAAGGACGATGGATACAGAATGGATGACGACGTTCCTTTCGTTTGGATTCTAAGTGGCAATCTCCGTAATTATTCCACAACACGAGGGGCGTTATCTCTAGCCAGCTCAGAATTCGCCTCTCGTCCTTGTTTATATAACCCTGTTCCTCCGCAGCACAACGGTCTCTCTCTTTCTCCGTGTTCCGCCGCCTGAATCTCCTGTTTCTGGGCACGCTCGTGCTCCTTGATTCGGATCCACCAAAAAAAGGAATAAAAATCACGAAAAAGTTCCTAGAATTCAGTGTCTTCCGTTTCGGATTCGGTTCGAACTCTTTTCTCGGAAATCCCGAACTGAGAACCGATTCAAGGTAACTAACTCGCGCGTGATCGCATTCTGTGTCTTATTCTCCGATCCGCGTTATTCCGATCGTGCATGCGCTGATCCGTTGTGTTTTCGGTTTCTGGATCTGAATTTGCACCTTTTTCAATTTTTAATTTTAATTTTGTCCTTCAGCTTGATATGCAGAATTTAAGATTTCTTCTATATATCATGTTTTACGTTGATTGGATTAATTGCATGTTTAAGAGTCTGTAAATGCGTAATAGTAGATTTGAAAATTCAGTTTTTTTTCTTAGTGTTTTTAATTATTTTTTAAAGCTGGTGAATTTTGTATTTTGAATTTATGTTTTGCGTTGTTGTTGTTTTTGTGTTTGAGTTGGTTGCAGATCGTGCGGTAGCTGTTGAAAATGGCAACAGCAGTGACTGGACCTGGGTGGTTCCGGGGAAGGGTGAAAGCTGTTCCTTCAGGGGACTGTTTGGTCATTGTGGCCTTGTCCAGCTCCAAGCCTGGTCGCCTTCCTGAAAAGACCCTCACTTTGTCATCTCTCATTGCTCCTAGACTGGTAAATTTCACTTTTTGACTTCAGCAAAAAGGAAAAAAAAAAACTGTGTACCAAATTGTGTGTATTTTTTTTTTTAAATGAAATTTTATCTGATATAGTTTTTTTATTGATTTTGCATTGGTGTAATTTTCTGCAAATTTTGATAGGCACGTAGAGGTGGTGTGGACGAGCCGTTTGCGTGGGAAAGTAGAGAGTTTCTAAGGAAGCTATGCATAGGGAAGGTGGGATGAATATTTTGAGTAGAATTGCTGTTCTGATCTGTGATTGAGTACTGTGGTTTTACTTTTATGTCCTGATGAAGCATGCTCTGTCTCTCTGATTTGTTGTGTTGTTGGAACAGGAGGTGGCCTTCAAAGTTGATTACACTGTGCCGTCCATAGGTAGAGAGTTTGGGAGCGTTTTGCTTGGGGACAAACATGTTGCAATGCTGGTTGTTTCTCAAGGATGGGCAAAGGTTGAATGAATGCTGCGTGTGCTTCCATCTGGGTGTGCTTGTTTGAATTGCTTTCACCAGTGCTGAATTGTATTGTTGTGATCTTGTTCTTGCAGGTCAGAGAGCAGGGGTCACAGAAAGGAGAAGCAAGTCCTTACCTAGCACAGCTGTTACAGATGGAAGAACGAGCTAAACAAGAAGGCATTGGTCGTTGGAGCACGGTAGTTTTGAGTTTTCCTGTTTATCATATGAGAAATTTTCCTAAAGTTTGTAATTAAGGTTTGCTGTTGATGCAAACATTAAAAATTAGATTTCCGTTCCTGGATGTTCTGGCAACTTGGTTTACTTGAAACCAACCTGCAATGTGTTAGGCATCTTTGCTGATGAAGCAAGTGTTTCCTACTGTATTCAAAGTCCACCTAATTACATGTTGCACGCCACTTGTGTATTGTTTAAACGACCCTTTACACCTTCATTTTTTTTGGGTTCAAATTAAGGTTTGTTTTTAAAATGAACTTATGCTTCAATATCCGATATATGTTATAAATATGATCTTCCACGCCATTTAAATTGACCAGACAGTATTATGCTATAATTGGACAGAAAATAGAGACGTGTTCTGACTATTCCTGTCTGACTCTAGAAATCTCTCATGAGTGCACCATATATGTTTTTTATTAATTTTTGTTATGGGAATTGCAGGTTCCTGGTGCTGCTGAGGCATCCATCAGAAATCTACCACCTTCTGCACTTGGTGACCCTAGTAACTTGGATGCTATGGGTTTGTTAGCTAAAAATAAAGGAGTGCCTATGGAAGCAATTGTTGAGCAGGTTCGTGATGGCAGTACTGTCCGGATCTATTTGCTACCAGATTTTCAGTTTGTCCAAGTTTTCGTTGCTGGAATTCAGGTTTGTTTCACAAATGCTGTTGTGATTGCTACCTTTTTTAAGTGCAAGCTGCTTATTGTTTTCCATTTAAACCAGGCCCCACAAATGGGAAGGAGAGCTGCATCTGAAAGTGTTGTGGAGTCAGAGTTGATAGCTGATGACACTAGCGGAGATGCTGCTGGGGAACCACAAGCCCCACTTACCTCTGCCCAAAGACTTGCAGTTTCAACATCTGCTGAAACTGCAGCTGATCCTTTTGCACCTGAAGCTAAATTTTTCACCGAGATGCGTGTATTGAATCGAGATGTGAGTAACATAGTTCTAAAAGTTTTATTGCTTTTCACATATCTGAATATTTTCGAATATTTTCTGAATTCCAAGTGGATATTTAGGTTCGGATTGTCTTGGAAGGTGTTGATAAGTTCAGCAATTTGATTGGGTCAGTGTATTATCCTGATGGCGAATCAGCAAAGGACCTGGCATTGGAGCTTGTGGAAAATGTATGTGATTCGTTTGTGCAGTGGTATTACCTAGATTTATTTCATCTAGATCAATTTTTCTTCGACCTGAAGTGTTTCCTGCTATGATTTTAATCTGCAGCATTACTTCATTGGTTTTTGTCATACTGAAACAAGTTTGTATTCTCTTGAATTTGCGGAAAATCTTCTCACTTTTTTTTTTAGTTCCATCAAAACAGGGTTTTGCTAAATATGTTGAATGGAGTGCTAATATGATGGAAGAAGAGGCAAAGCGGAGGCTGAAGACTGCAGAGCTCCAGGCAAAGAAAAACAGGTTAAGGATTTGGACAAACTATGTACCACCACCTTCAAATTCAAAGGCAATTCATGACCAGAATTTTACTGGAAAGGTAAAATATTCCTCAATCATTTGTTTATGCTAAATAGTCAATTGTCAATGATATAACCATATAACATTTTAGCTTGAATTTTACAGGTGGTTGAGGTTGTGAGTGGAGATTGCATCGTTGTTGCTGATGATTCCATTCCATATGGTAGTCCTCTAGCTGAGAGGAGAGTTAACCTTTCAAGTATTAGGTGTCCAAAAATGGGCAATCCTCGTCGAGATGAAAAGCCAGCTCCCTATGCCCGTGAAGCAAAGGAGTTCTTGAGAACACGCCTTATTGGTCGTCAAGTATGGAAATATCTTATAATATCTTACTTTGATATCATTGGTGAATTTAGTTATAATTGATTACGCCTGATTTTTCAGGTCAATGTTCAAATGGAGTATTCTAGAAAGGTTGCTTCTGCAGATGGATCTGCAGTTCCATCAGGAGCTGCTGATTCCAAAGTGATGGATTTTGGATCCGTCTTCCTATTGTCCACTGCAAAGGTTGATGGTGATGATGCCCCTTCATCTGCTCCATCTGCTGGAAGTCAGCAAATTGGGGTGAATGTTGCGGAGTTGGTAGTTGGCCGTGGCTTTGGAACTGTCATTAGACATCGTGATTTTGAAGAGAGATCAAACTATTATGATGCCCTTCTTGCTGCTGAATCACGGGCTATTGCTGGAAAGAAAGGGATCCATTCTGCCAAAGATTCTCCAGTGATGCATATAACTGATTTGACCACGGTAAGAAGAATTAAATTTATAATTATACGAAATTTGCTTCTTACTCTGAAGCTTATAAAACATGTGCTCAAATGTGTGGCTGTTTCCTTTTGATTCATATTAAGGCATCAGCTAAGAAAGCCAGAGACTTCTTGCCTTTCCTGCACCGAAGTAGAAAAATTCCTGCTGTTGTGGAATATGTGCTCAGTGGACATCGTTTCAAATTGTTGATTCCAAAAGAAACTTGCAGCATTGCTTTTTCATTCTCTGGTGTCAGATGCCCTGGTCGCGATGATCCATATTCTGATGAAGCAATTGCCTTGATGAGGCGAAAGATAATGCAGAGAGATGTTGAGGTGATTCAGTTCCTCTCTGCACTAAGATTCCTATATTTTGCCCTCTTTTTTAATGACTAAATAATTTTACTTGTAATGTTTGCAGATTGAGGTGGAAACTGTTGATAGAACTGGAACGTTCTTGGGATCTTTATGGGAGAATAGGACTAATGTGGCTGTGACACTACTTGAAGCTGGTCTTGCAAAACTTCAGACCTCCTTTGGCAGTGACAGAATTCCTGATTTTCACCTTCTGGAGCAGGCCGAACAATCTGCTAAGAAGAAAAAGTTGAAAGTAAGAATGGGGTCCCTAACTATTTTTGACGTTACCATTATTCTTTCCATGTTTGCTATTCTTAAGTAAATTGTATTGCAGATCTGGGAGAATTTTGTTGAAGGGGAGGAAGTATCCAATGGTGCAACTGTTGAAAACAAACAGCAAGAAGTGCTTAAGGTGTGTTGGATACTGTTTCATTGAAGACCCTTCTTTTGTTTTTAAAAATGGTAATTGACTTACCCCAATGTTATACTTCCATAGGTAATTGTTACGGAAGTCTTGGGTGGTGGTAAATTCTATGTCCAGACAGTTGGAGATCAAAAGATAGCATCCATTCAGCAGCAGCTTGCATCTTTGAACCTTAAGGATGCTCCAGTGGTTGGTGCTTTTAATCCTAAGAAGGGTGACATAGTCCTTTGTCATTTTCTTGCTGATGACTCTTGGTACCGGGCAATGGTAAGTTCGAACATGAGATTGTAGTTTTTTTTTTCTCCGAACGAGTGCAGTAATTTCTTTTCTACAACTGAAAATATGTGGCCATTGAATAGGGGCTGATGTAAAATATATTACTTGATGATTGAGCCATGGAGATCTACTTCTTCCATATCTTATCTTTTGCTAAATCCTTTGCTGCGGCCCCCCCCCCCCTTTCTTTTACTTTTATTGATTTGTTATCTTGGTTTCTTGACGAGCATTTAGGTTGATATTCCATCAGTATGGTCTATATTTTATACCATACTATTTATAAATTCTTTTCCTGCCAGAATATAGCTGGTCCGATACTTTTTAGTCAGATATTTCGTTATAGGCCAACACTTTGCGCACGTGTTCCTTATGACAACTTTTTGCAATTTCCTGTAATTGCGGTCAGAGTGGATGCATCGCTTGTATCACCTGGACTGTTTCAAATCTAATTTTGCTTTTCATTGTGAAATGGTGTATGGTACCACATTCTTTTGGTTTCTTTGTACTGATCATTCATAATTGAATTGTGTAGATTGTCAATGCACCTCGAGGACCAGTTGAATCTCCAATGGACAAATTTGAAGTATTTTACATCGACTATGGAAATCAAGAAGAAGTAACTTACAGTCAGTTGCGACCACTTGATCCATCTATTTCTGCTGCACCTGGTCTTGCTCAATTGTGCAGCCTTGCATACATTAAGGTTCCAAACTTGGAAGAGGATTTTGGCCAAGAAGCAGCTGAATATTTGAGCGAACTCACTTTGAACAGTGGAAAAGAGTTTAGGGCCAAGGTTGAAGACAGAGATACTTCTGGAGGAAAAGTGAAAGGTCAGGGAACTGGGACAATTCTCGCTGTTACTCTTGTTGCTGTGGATGCTGAGATCAGTGTTAATGCTGCCATGCTACAGGTTTTTATTTATCTACTCAATCTTGCTTGAAATTCTTTCGACATCGGATGGTGTGATTCCCTATGTTACACAGGAATAATACCTTCAAAATACAATTCTCTGAACATTCTTTCTTGTGGAATTTCCAGGAAGGACTTGGTAGGATAGAGAAAAGAAATAGGTGGGACAGAAAAGAAAGGCAGCTAGCCCTTGATAATTTGGAGATGTTCCAGGGAGAAGCACGGACCAGTAGGCGTGGAATGTGGCAGTATGGAGATATTCAATCTGATGAGGAAGACTCTGCTCCTCCTCCAAGAAAGGCCGGCGGCCGTAGATGAGTGTAACGGGAGGTAAATTATAATATAGACATCTTCAGAGAGAATGAGTGAAGTTATAGGCATGAACATTTTACTTTGAGTTAGAGAGGAGAAGAAAATGCCATGCGTAATCCTTTGTAAGTTTTGTTTTATCATTCTTGTTTTAAATTTTATTTTTAGGTTGTAACGACATTCGTTTTCCATAGATGTCATAATAAGGTGCAATGCGGCAGGGTTCTTTGTTATTATCATGAGGACAGCAGAGACGTTTTATCATAGCTGAAATTTTTAAAATGTATTTTCATTTGGTCATTTAAGAAATTTTCTTTCTGTTTTCCTCTCAAAGCCTGGTTTAGGCTTAGGGGAATTTTGTGATTGATGACTTTTCATCCTGTAGAAACTAGGTTTCACGACATACATGAGCCAATATTATAAACATATCCAACAACTAAGTATAATGCTACTCGTCATCTTAATTATGTGCCCACTCAATGCCTCATAGCCGTAGAAAAACTTAGAAGAGTACCACATCTTAGTCGTGGATTGATATCTTTGAAGCGGACCTTCACTCTGATTGGTCACCTGCAATTTCGTAAATGGTGATCTTAGCTCTCTATACTTGCCCTTGAGTTGAAGTCAACTTTCTCGTTGCAGCGTTATGGGGCTTTCCCAATGAACCTGTTTGTTACATGGGACAGCCTATGCCTTCCTGATTAAGCCCATTGGTCGCTGAATCATCTCAGTATTTTTCATCTAATAAATTCTTGGGTGTATGTGGTTGACTTGCGTTTCGAAAATCAAACCCAAATGCTAAAAACAAAAAATACGCTGTGGTGTTGACATGTAATATACAAATTAGAATTGGTCCCCGTAAGACAGCTTTTGCGGAGAAAAGCAAAACACCCAATCGACTATAATTCATAATCCTTATCAAGTTGACTGCAACAAGTAATGGGAAGGTTGATAAAAGCAACAAGAAATTAGAATGAAGCAAACGCAACTACGCAAGTAGGATGAAGGAAACAGGTTTCTGGTGAGTGGGACTGTGGGAGGAAAGAAACAGGCCGCGTGAGTGTTTTCTCACTCTTTTTCATAAGTCGGATATCTTTAAAATGTGATCCTTAAAATCAACATCACAAGCATGACAAAGCCTTTGCTACCCATCAAAGCCATCATAATTCTAGCCACTCATGGAGAATGGTGGAATCGAACGGAAACGCTGTTGGAATAGGTGAAGGCGGCTTCAATTACAAAGCGACTGTGACAACTTCTAACTAGCAGGAAGGGGACCAGAAGCTTAGCTAAGTGAAAGTAGGAGGAAGATGATGGTTAAGGCCGAATTCATTTTACTTGGTTTTGATTAAAATAATTTATTGTGGTCTGTTTTGGTTTACTGTACTGAAACGAATTGTAAACATAATGTCCAAACCACATCACTTATTTTTGAGATTTAAGGTATCTCTACTTTTGAACACTGTTGTGACTAAAAGATTTTTCCCATAATTGTCTTCTCTAGAGTTTGATCTTTGCCTCTTCTTAAATTGTCAAAGAACTAGTGGTACAATTATTTGTGGTGGGATGTAGAATGGATTAAACTCAACATCGAGAGAATAAGCTTAGAAATGAGGGTGTTTTGCAATGGATATATTAAACAAGATAGAATTAAGAATGAGTGAATTAAAGAGAAAGTTGGGAAGTTATTGGACGAATGACAGGTAGTTCAGTCCCCTATAAAGATGAGGACACAAATTCAAATCTCGAGAAGAATACCTGTTGGGAGGAAGATAGCCTTAAATGCTTCATCCCCCAAGAATTGCGAAAGTAATGTCTCCTATAAACTAGATGGAGGGTAACTTAATCGGTAGAAATAGAAAAGACAAAAAAATAATTAATCAAACCATTAAAAGGAGTTAGATTTTAATGACTCGTCTATAAACATAGTATACAATGTGATTAATGGCATCGTTAGATCCATATATGTGATTCTATCTAATGACAAAATGGCTAGTTGTTATCATTGTTGTTTGGGGCTATGAAGAGATTCAAATGTTTTTTGTCTTCTTTGAAATATAGTATGATGATATTTCAACACAATGTTTATTACATTATTTTCTTTTTAAATAACAAAATGAAAAACACATTATAACCCCCTTTTTTTACCCTTTCTTTCTCATATATTATAGTGTAAAAGTAGCATGCATTAATGTAAATTATTGTCTAAAAATATTATTTTAAAATTATTTATGTGTATTACAAGGGCGCTTGCACAAATAAAAAGTATGTGCATTTCTTTTCTAGTTATGGTAATTAGATTTGGATTATCTAAATTGATTATACTTATAAACTGAAAAAATAGATGATTAGCTACCCTTATATCAATAATTTTTATTCCACGTGGCTCCCACTACTCACCATCTGTTTGATTCAACAGAAATTGGAGAGATAGAAAACTCAAAGGAGGGAAAATGCATTGGGAATGGAGTTCCCTTTATTTGGATGAGCATAAAAACAAGAAAGACGAAAAAAAATGTGGGGCCTAGATATAAAATTTTCACTCCATCGATGCAAAGAAAACTGCCAACAAAGAAGAAGGTAGTTGAATTACAAGTTTAGCCTCAGGAATATTGAAAAATGGCAGTATCTAAGATTTTTTATTAATTTATTTTTATTTAAATAAATAAATAATTTCAATAAAATTTTTATAATTTAAATGTTAATAAATAATTTTTTATTAATAATATCATAAAATTGTTTATTTATTATTTAATCTATAAATAGTGTTTAAAAATCAAATTAAAATAACATATTTATTCTTTATTACAATAAAGATATATATGTCATTTTAATACAATTCTTATTTTCTTTCTTCTTATTTTCTCTTCATCAAAACATATATGGAAAAAATAAATTTTTTATTTTCTTTTTTATTCATTTTCTTTCTTTCTATTTTCTTTTCTCTCAATTTTTTTTCTTATTAAAAGTATAAATGATCTAAAAATAATTAATCTTCCACTTTTTTTTTTTACTTTGCATTTCAAGCATGCTCAGCTGGATCCAAATCAATGGTAACCACCATCCTAACAAAATTCTTTCTTTACTTGGTCATAGGTTCAAAATTGCATGTCAGGTTCACAACGAAACGGCGATCGTAATCCAAATACACTTTTGGATTAGGTGCGACTCTGTCCAAAGAAAGGGACAAAAGTAACAGAGCCCTTTGGATTGGGACAGTTCGTGATCCATTAACCATGGTCCGCTCCTTTTTTTTTTTGTTCGGGTGCTATCCGCATTTAATTGTCGACAATTTTTTTTATAACATTTTATCTGTTTAAAATTTAGAGTAAATAACTTTTTTAATTTTAATATTTTAAAGGTAATATCAATTTGATCCTAAATTTTTTTTATATTAATTTAATTCTAACATTTTAATATTAATATTAATTTAATTTTAAAAATAATTTTGACATTAATTTAGTCCCAATACTTTGAACTTTGACTTTAATTTAGTTCTAACAAATTTTTCATAAAATTAGATTTTTCATCAAGTTATTAGTATAAGACTAAATTAATGTTAAATTTTAAAATATTAAGATTAAATTGATAACAATTTTAAAATATTAACACTAAAATGAATATTTATTCTAAAAATTATAGTACTATTTGAAAAAGTTATTGATGCCTGGTAATAAATTATTGGAATCACGTGGCAATAAATAATTAATTACATTAAAAAATTAGTTGCTAGCCACTATATACATAAGAGGCCGTCTGGATTACCAATTTTTTCCCTCCGAGAAAAACACATTTTGTTTTAAAGGTTTATGGTGCTTTTATAAGTTTTTAAGTATATTTGGATACAATTTAAAAAAATAGTTTAAAAAAAATTAATTTATAATTATTTTTATAAAATTGGTAATAGGCAGCTTTTATAAAATGCAAAAATAAAAATGATCTATAATAATTAAAAATACTTCTTGAATAATTTATTCAAATACAACATAATTGAATGGTAAATGTTATTCATACATTTAGAGAAGGAAATCGGGTTGCAGATAGACTTGCCAGCCTTGGCCATGCTAGAGATATTGGTCTTCATATACTGGACTTGCCTCCTACAGTCACAGAATGCGGTGATCTCTTGAATGAAGTTGTCAGAGGTGTTACTGGCCTCGTAGTCGTAGAGTAGCTATTAGTTAGGGTTTTTAACTTTTCTTGTAACAAAAATAAAATAAAATAATTTCTGAGAAATAAAATTTTACTAAAAAGAATTAAAAAAAATCCTTTTTTTTAGAAGGTTATCCAAATGCATCCTAAGTATTTTTACAAAATTAATGTGTAAAGACCATTATTCTGTTGCATTATATTTGTTAGATCAAATGCTTACTACTAAACAAAAATTATAACTAATAACAATGATACAAATTTATTTCTTTAAAGTTATTCATAATCACATTTAAGTAAAGAGCTAGACTAGGGATATCAATTTTACCCGTCCCCATAGATATATGTGACAAGGCGGCTATAGGCGAGGATTTTCCTCTCACGGGTAATAGAAATGAGGAATTCAAATATTCATTTGTTAAACGGAGCGAGGCGAGGATCATGATCCTTATACCCACGGGTACTCGTTATGAAATTACCAAATTACCCTTTTATGTACACACACACACATAAACCCTAATTTTGTATCTTTCTCTGATTTCTCTCACCCTTTTCCTACTAGCTGCCCCAGCCTCTAGTCTCTCTTTCCTCACAACTCTTACTCAAGTAACTTAGCCTCACAAACCTCATAACTCAACCTCGTAGCCACTGGCGTCGGCACCTCTTCCTTGCTCCACCGTCTCGCACTTCGTCCATCGTCCCAGATTGCCCTTCCTCCACCATCCCAGATTGTGATTCATTTGCCATTTCCGTGCGTCACCTTTGCCTTCACCAACACAGTTGTGCCACACGATCCCGCTATTGGCTGCCCTTGCCACCACGAGCTCGTCTTCTTCCTGGTTAAGAAGGAGCCTGCCATATCTATCTAGTGCTCTAGTATTTCTTTAATTTTTTTAACCCCCCTTTTTCCTGTTTTGGGACATAATAGTCAGATACCCAAATCTATCAATGAAAGGACCATCATTGGTGCCAATGTCTTATGGTGGCTAGCCCCAAAAGAAAAATAAAGGGTTTCTAAAAATCAAAATTAAGTCACTGTTGTTTTGCTAAATGACAGCCTAAACAGAAATTGAATGTTTGGCTCTTTGACATAGTAAAGAACAGATATATATATTGAGGAGAATGCTTCATTTTATTGCACAATTGTTATTTGAATAATTAGCATGGTTGACCACCATATTCTTTCTAGTCCTTGCATATACAATATATTTCTTGGTATGGTATTTCTTTAAGAGGTTTGATGTTTTAGTAATCTGCTTCTTTTTCTCTTTTTTTGTGAAATGATTTTGTGAAAGGACCCTGCATATTTTTATTTTGAGTATTTTAAGTGATAAATTATGGTATTAAAATTATTTTTATTTTTTTATTTTTTTATTTTTTTTATTTTTTAATAGTAAATTAATAATTTCTTGAATACCCACTTATTTGCGGGAGTTTTCAAACATGAGTACTTGTACGAAAATGGGGGCAGATACCTATCCATGGGATGGGGGACGAAGGCTTATCCCCCACCCTTGGCCTGCCCCATTAGCACCCCTAAGCTAAACATATTACAAGTGCTGTGGACTGAGATAAGCTTATCAAATTCTAACAATAACACTGGTGAAACAATAACAATAATATTAAATAAGATTTCATTTAACCATACGGTAACGTTGCTATGTATTCTAAGCTACCAAAAAAGCAAAATCCATTACTAGAAAAATAAAGAAAAGCACTTGTAACACTTTAGTTTGCTAGCTCAAACACTCAAGTGGCCAAAAAGATGATCTACCACTTTACGTGTGCTGCTTATAATCTTAAAAGAGAAGAATGAATGAAAATAGGGGAAAAAATTAGTGGCTAAAGATAGCGGTTATACTTTACTATAAATAAACTAGCAGTTCAATGAGGTTAAAAATGAACCAATTTATTGGTTGACTTTTCTTATTGAATGAAATTCACTAATTCTTAGTGATATATAATCATTTTTAAAGAAATTAATACTTGATGTGATATCAAATGCATAGAAGATATATAGGGTTATTTTGAAGCTGACATTGTACTTATTATTCTATAGTTTTAAATTGCGATTGCGGTCGCAGTTGCAATTATTGCGATTGTGAATACTGTAGTTGTTGCAATGTCCATTGTGGCTGTTGTGGTGTGGGTTTTTGTTTTTTTAACAACTTAAAATTTATCCCGTTGCAGTTTGTTGCGATCCTAATGCGATTACGTTTCGAATAATTTATGTGAATCAATGTCACAGACAATTGTCGCGATGGTGGCCACAACCAGCTGCATCAAGTGATACAGTTTGCAATTTGAAATCTTTTATAATGCACAATATAGTGATATCACTCTATCTTGCCATAAAATGAAAAATAACATTTCAAGGTACCTTCCATTGATAGTGTAAAAATCTCATAGCAAGTTAGCCATGTTCTGTTAGATTTACTTCACACAAGTTAATGACTTTTGAAGAAAATTTCTTACAATTATGACATTGTTGATTGCCTGAGGCGTGTTGGGCATTATCCTCAAGGATTATTCTGGCTTTGATAATCTCCTAGGGTAAGTCAAACATGTTAAAATGCTTCTAGAAGCTAATTATAGAAATAAACCTGGAACCATTAATTTGAGTCTCCTATGCCTACAAATCACTTACTTTCACTTTATCTCACTTTTCCTATCCTATAGGGGGCGTTTGGTATGGGGATATATAAAAATATGCCTAGAAATGTGATATGGAAATCTAAGATTCCCATGTTTGGTATAAAGTTTGAAAAAGTTTTCTCGGGAATATTGTATTCCCAGAAAAGAAAAATCTCAAAAAAGCATTTCCACCTCCTCCATGGAATCCAACATTCTCATGGGAAAGAAATGTTGTCTTTAAACAAAAAAACCAAAATACCCTTTTTCGATATCAAGTGCCACTGCCCTCAACTGCTGTCCGCTGCCACCAACTAGAATCACTGGCCACTATCTGGCCATCGTCGATCACTTTCTAGCAGCTGCCAGCAACTTCTCGGCCATTGTCAATCACTTTTTGGCCATTGCCAATCACTTACCAGCCGATAGTGGCTGCCAACTTCTGGCCACTATCTATTGCCACCGTTAGCCACGCTCAAGGGTATTTTTAGAAATATATATAGTATTCCTGGGAATACTAGTGTCAATCAAATATAAAAATTGTAAAATTATTAGAAATTCAATTTGCGTTCCAAATATACCTAAATGTCATATCTAGAAAAGCTATTCCCAGAAATAATATTTCTGGGAATAGCATTGCCAATAATAAAAATTTATTCCGCCTACTGAACGCAAGCTTTTGGATCTAGAAAGAAATGATCAATGTCATTGAGAATGGGAGAGTTTGCACAACTTTCTAAGTTTGTTTTATTATTATGATTCACTTGAAACATAGACATGAGTAAAAATTTTGGAGTGGATACCATGGGTTTTAATTATTTATTTATTTATTTTTTGATGAGACCATGCGTTTAATCTTGATTTGTAGGGATAGAGAAATAAAAAAACTAGTGACATATTGCAGAGATACAGTTCATGTCTGTGCCATGGGGTGGGTACTAAAGGGGTAGGGCTGGACATGCGGAGAAAAAGTTATGCCATGTGCTTATGCTGTATTTAAAGGTTAACATAGCGTGTGTTTGGGAGCCCAAACAGAATTGATTCTAAACCCTTAGAATTGATTCTGGGGGTTTTTGATGATATTTGGTTATCTACTCTCAAAATCGATTCTAGTCTCTAGAATTGATTTTGGGAGAAGTGAAATTTTTTTACTTTCTGTCAGAATCACTTTTAGAGGAACTACAAAAAATAAATCACTTTACCTCCAAATCAATTCTAACAAAATCAATTTTATCTAGAGTTAATTGTATAAAAGTAGAACCAAACACACTATTAATCACTTACAGTGCCATATTACGGATTGTTATTATTATTATTATTATTATTATTTTGGCTTGCCACATGTATCACTGGTGGACGCAATTATTTTTGAGGCATGATCGAGCATTAAATATAAACATCTCTTTCACTTGAGGTTTAAATTGTACTTTGCCATGATTATTCCGTTAGGCCTAATATCTATTGGTATTTTACCATTAATTTTGATGAAAGAAATAATGTAGTGGAAATATTAATTTGTTATTAGTTTTAAAATTTTAATGAAGGACCAATTTGTATAAAAAAACATATTTAGGAATTAAGTTGTGTTATTCTCCCGGGTAGAAATTAACTGGAGAAAATATTTTCAAGAACAATCATGGTAGTATAACAAGATGAAAAAATTGATAGTCCGAGTTGTGAAATACGTAATAAACAAATATCGTAATTAATTTCAACAAATAGGATAGAAAATGTAGAGTGATCTATCGTGAAGTCCTAAACCTATAAAACACGAGTAAAATACACAAAAATATAGAGAAACAATATCATTGGATATTGAACATGGCACTAGGTAAAACACTTGGGTCATGGCGAGTTATCCACAGGATACAACAGCCTAGTTACCATATTGCTGAGATTTCCACTTCTACACAATGAAAGAGATGGGACTCTCTTCTCCCACATCTTTTCTTTACCCACCAATTATTCATACACAAGTGATATGTTTTTCTCCTCCTTCTTGTAACACATATATAATGTTTTCTAACAATAACCTACAAACAAGATATAAAAACCAAATAATGGTGCTTAAACATTTTGACCGTTAGCTTTTCAATAGCCTTTGATTTGCTTTTTGTGACCATTTATAATTCTTTAAAACATGATTAACTTGTAATTTTTGGTTACTTAAAAGTAAAACATATTTTATTATAACTTTTTTTTTTTCATAAAAATACTCCAGAAATTCAATTTAATGTGCCTAATCCCCGACTTACTTTTATGAAAGTATACACATACAATAAAATACAAAATATTTGAGTAGAAAGAGATTATTATAAATAATAGAGGTAGTATTGCCTTGAACATCTGCTTAGTAATAATAGAAGTTTTGGTTGAAAATCACTGGTGGTCTTTAGCCTTGAACTATGATTGCTTAAGGGATTTCAAGACGAATTGGGATTCTCTTATGTTTCTTTTTTGAATATAGTCATGTCATATTAAAAGAGAGATAGATATAAGCGCTTTAAACAAGTAAGATTCTCTTAAAATTTGTAGAAATAAATGCTTGCATATATCTCTTTCTTAACATAATATAATCATATTCAAAATATATATAAGAAAATCCTAATCCTTCTAAGACATTGCATTATGCACATAATATTCTAGATAATACTGAACCCTTAAGTCTACATATTACAACCATGTGCATACTCCTGATTTTCTTTAGGGGGTGTTTGGCATGCTGTATTAGGCATGACAGGATAAGGTAATACAATATGTTATGATCTTATCCGTTGTTTGGTGTAGTCAACGTATTGTATAAGTTTATCCATCAAACCTCCCTTATACGTTATAATGATGGATAACTTAATACGGTTTAGGGAGACCGTATTAGGCCTGATTAGCTTTTAATGTATAAGGGTTCTTTTATTTTTTTATTTTTTAATATATTTTATTAAAAGAAAATTAATTATTAAATAAATAATAAAATATATAAATATATAAATAAAAAATAATATTATTTAATAATAAATAAATATTTTTTAAAAATAATTATAAAATAACTATTCAAACTGAGATAAAAATATAGGAATAAAAATTTATTATTAAAATATATAAATAATAATATTTAATATAAATTTAATTATATATAATAAAAAATACAACTAAATATAGGAATCTGATACTAAGCCTATTTAGATTTTGATGTATAAAAATTCCATATCTATTTCACTCTCTCTCTCTCTCTCTTATATATTTTATATTTATAAAAAAATATTAAAAATAAATAAATAAATAATTTTTAATATAAAATTATTTTTATATATAATAAAAAATAGCTTAAATAATTATAATAACTATTTAAAAATTATATTTATTATAATATTTTCTTCTGGTTATATTTTATATAATACAATATCTTATACAGTGATATACCAAACACGGCATAGTATTAAATTTTTATCAAGCTTTATACAATCAGGCCTTATATTATCAGCCCTTATCCTATCAGACCTTATACTAACAAGCATACCAAACGGACCCTCAGTGCTTTAGAGAATTTAACTCTTATTCTCATAAAAGTGAGCCGGCTTTACAGTCATAGGTGAATTTCGTCAAGGGACAATGTCCGTGTAATTTGTATATAACACCCCACTCAAAATTTCTCATATTGGTGATCCATAGTCAAAATTGCTCATGAAAAATCAAATCTCAACAGTTATCCTGTCATGGCTTTATTCATGATAAATACTTTTATTTATTCTCATGTAATTCTCTAATTTTTCTTTGTAATATCTTTTCAAAGGTGGAGGTTTTTTAAGAAACTAAATCAGTAGTTTACTTTCGCGTTCGATGTTAGAGTTATAATATTAACATAAATAACAAATATCACAAATTTTACACAGATCTTATCACAATCATTTGCTTTTACTTAATTGTTTCTTTCTGACTTTTTTTTCTCACATATGATGAATGGCTCATGTGTCTCCAGTGAAGTACCTGTACGCAGTGGTTCTGTCCAAGTCACATTCCCGTTAAGATGACTGATGCTATTATGACATTTTATATGCCCTACCAGTTTTTCGCATATGTACAATGCACGGGATAATATAATTTTTCAATTATAAAATAATTAAGAAATATTAAGTATAAAAATTATTATAATTAAAATTAATTTAAAAATAATTAATTAAAAATTGGTATATAATCAAAATTTATATATAATAATAAAATATAGTTATAGATTAATGTATAGTATTTTCAATATATTAACATGAGAAAAAATAGATACATCAATTGTAGTGGTGATACAACAATTAACCAAATAAAGTTTAATAGAGCACTAATACATAAAAGAACTATATCAGTGATCTATCTTATAATGCTACATGAATATGAAAAAATATAATCGACTTTCTATAAAAACAAAAAGAGTTAAAATATGTACTAATAATTTAACTTAAATCATAAATGTAAGATTGATTAAAATAATAGCCATAAAATATACACTAATAGCTTTTCGCCATTCTTTGAATCTGTGCAAGTCCTTGTAGAAAACGGCAAGCAAACAAAAAATAAAAAATTACAATAAAATTAAAACAATAGACATAGAAATTTTGTAGGATTATTAAAATATATATTCTTATTACAAAAATAATTTATTATAAGATATATATATATATATATATATATATATATATATATATATATAAATTGATAATAACTATAAGAATAATAAATATAATTATTACTCATATAATTTACATGTTTGGTATCATCTGTTTAATATATCAATATTTGTACAAAGCTATTACGTAACTAATTTCATTTGTTATGTAAGCATCATTATTCTAAATAATATTTTTAAAAAATTGATATATAAGTCGTATAGATCTTTCAAATTTTCTCATTCAAGCCATTTAATTCATTATATTTTACAGTGACTTTAAAGAAATGATTTTAAATAAGCATTCTATTTCATAACTTAATATTGAAAGTGTAATTCATTTAATAAAGATATATACTTGTAATTATTTAACTAAGGATAAAACAACTAATATAAAGAGAAATAAATTGATTTTCATCTACCTTTTATCCAACCATTGGTAAAGAAGTTTTTTAAAGAAAAACTATAAAGAAAATTTCATCCAACAACTCATTATTAAACATATAATTCGATTATAAGGATATTCACTTTAAATTTTTAAGTAAGAACTAAACAATTAAAACAGAATTTAGTTTTCTTCTCCTTTCTATAAAGCAATTTTTTTTTTTTTAAAAAGTTGTATAAAACTATTTCATATATAATAATATATACTTTCAACTTTTAAGTGAGTAATAGACAACTAAAAGAATTATTTTTTCTCTCTTTCTCTCCTTTTTTCAATCAAACTCTTTGAAAAAATTTTACAAAAGTATTTTATATAACTCATTATTGGAAAATAATTTTTTATAAGAATACTACAAAACAATTTTTTAGTGAGGATTGAACTTAGAAAAAATTTATTCCATTCCTTTCTCTCTCCATATTCTTTAGTCTTATATTAAAGTAATTTTAAATAAAAAATATAAAATTTAGTTTCACATAATAACTCAGTGGCTTTTATATTGTACCAGCCTTTTAAATTAGATAAGTAATTGGGAACAATTGCTTACAATTAGTCAAGAATATTTTTATATTATATTATATTTTAAAAATTTAAAAAGTTAACATATATATATATACACAAATTTTTATTGAGAAATTAAACTTATTTATGTGAAAAAAATTAAGTTATATGTTTAAAAAATTAAAGTGCAATTATATTTAAACTCTTACATTAAAATAAATCAAATATGTTAGTGGAAGTAATTATATTTTAATTTTAATTGAAAAGGTGTTAGTGAAAATAGTGGAGGTAATAAATAGAGTGATACAAATTTCAAGAAACTGGGATGAAAAATGAAGAGGGGACAACACCTTCAATCAATGAAAAAATAGACAATATATTTTAATAAAATTTCTATAAAAGAAAAGATTTTCGAAGTAATAAAAAGGTAAATGCATAGCAAAATGTCACGTGTAAAACTTTCTATATTAACCCTTCTAAATTATTAAAAGTATAAAATAGATGTGACATATTACCGTGGACTATGTACAGAATGCCATTGGTTGGCATTAATGCCATCGATATCTTAAGTGGTATCCTCCATCGCCTCTGCCGTTGATTATTGGTATTTCACTATTTTGGATCAATCTTGTTGGCGCGTATCAGGCGTGACTGCATGTGTGTATCTTCTAAAAAACCTCCCTCTTTGAAAAGTGATCACAAAGAAAAATTAGATAATTTTATGAGAATAGAATTTAATTTATATGTATTAGTAATATAAAATTTTTTTATATTGTTATTTAATTATATTTTATTACATTAGTAAATATAGTTAAATTTTATACATGTTACTTAAATAGTTATATAAATAAAAAAATATAATTAATTGATTATATAAATTTTTTTTACAGTATCAATGTATTAAAATAAAACTTATAAATAAAATATCTATCATAAACAAAGCCATGATAGGATAACCGTTGAGATTTGATTTTTATATGGCGAATAGTTGAGGTAAGGAATTATTTTTCATATCCATCATGTTACAGATCCGAAAACCAAGCTTTTTTGCCTCTATTACCAAAGAAAGCACCAAACTAGGCATTCCATTAATGTTCAGGTATTTTTTTTTCCCCTTAAAATTGTTTATATCTTCGATTTGAGACAATGGCTAGGTAAATTTCTCCCTGAAAAGACAACATAAGGATTTGAATACCTGATATTATAGATAGAGTATGCAGCACATTATTTAAGGATTGTTATCATTAAAATAAGTTCATATATGTTCATGAACCGTTGGGGTTAAGATCATGATCCCTATATATATTTTTCTTTAAATTTTTTTCATCCATATATTATAAAACTAGAATTCTTCGCATACAAGGAGAAATGATCACCTGACCTAGTGGTGCATATGGTGAGTTATATGTTCTTGACTTGATCTGAAATATAACCTCTCCATTCTCATCACTAAAAAGTTATAGAGAGAAAAGAACCATTTTATACTCATGCATTGTTCTCTCATTTGCTTTGGAGTAGATCTAATTTTACACACATCATACACAATTTTCACAATTTGATTGTTACCGGTATTAATTTTTTATACACTCATTCAGATTTTGCCACCTCATACATAGATGAGGTGACATGCTTGATGCTGATATGCAACAAGCATATTTTTTGCATTGTACATACAGTGATTTACTCTTTCAGAAAACTGACCATTATCTTACAATATACAAAATCTCATCATAAAGGCAAACAACTAGACCCAAAAGATGAAACGATTGATGTAACTCTAGGTGGCAATGATATTCAGGGAATAATAAGAGTTTCTGGATCATCATTGCTCTTTAATTTCCTTCCATTTCTGAATAGCTTGAGCCACTGCTTTTTCAACAGATTGTGCATCCATATAGCGTGTGTCATGATTGTTCTCCTGGGGCATCCACAAATTAATATTTAATTATGTCAGTGGCTCCACCAACAAATAAAACAAGAACAAATAAGGGGCAATAATTCCCTCATATGGAGAAGTGTGTGTGTGTGTGTGTGTGTGTGTGTGTGTGTGTGTGTGTGTGTCACATCATTACTTTGACTCCAACTGTTTCTAGAGAAAAGCTGTCCACACAAGAAACCCTAGCCTGTAGCACATCAAGACCCAGCTCTTCAAAGGCTTCCAATATGAACACAAGCAACCCCTGGCAACTCCTTTCACTCACGACCTTGATGATGAAGCCCTCTTCTTGTGGTTCAACTTTGAGCTACAAAATCATTTATAACAAGAACAAAGTAATTACATATTAATATCTAAGGAAATGGGTAAGGATGCATAATCGTTTGTACAATATTATATAATTAACATAAATTGATTAATTGCAGATCATGTTCGTATACCATAGGCATTGGATCGTAGTCAATGATTTTTTGTGCTGTTTCACCTTCTAATTGATTCAATTGATATTGCAGCTGTTGCTTTAAATTAACGTTGTATGCACCCAGCCGCATCCAATAACACTGAGGTACTACTGCGCTGCATAAACACAGAAAAGATTCCATCATAACTCAACATGATCTTAAATTCGATCCTGAGCAATATCTGTTTAGACCTGTACGTTTAGATGCAAAACTATAAGAAGGAGACAAGTTAAATAGTAGGATCTATCTATCTCACTGTGAGTGAACATATATGTATGAGTACAATAAAGGGTTAATGAAAGTGAGTGCTTTTATTCATATTTTAAACATTAAGTGGGGAATTCACCCTAGCTAGACGCTTTGATTAATGGGGGAATATGAAATATATTTGACAAGAGAAAAATAAGAGATGATATTGTGACTTTCTCTTTAACCTAGGAACTGAGCGAGGGAAAATGGCAGGCAAACAGAGAGAAGAAAGAGATGTTTCGGAGTAATCAATCACCGAATGGTAGTTGGTGATTGAACGAAGCAGTGGATGGTTCCTATTCCTAATGGAGGCTTTTCCCTTCGGAACCCTCGAAACCATTCTGTGTCTTTCACCCCCCACTCTATCTGGCTATATATAGTGTCTTTTGGATTGACTTTTTTTTTTTTCCCCTTCTTATCAATGAGCAATTAGTTAAATATAAAAATACTTCTACGATTTTTTGATGTGATTGCAGGTAACTTTAAACAAACTCTCTTTTAAACATAAAGCTTCTGAAGAAAAAAAGTAATTATTTGGCATAATCTTTTCTGGAAAGAAATATTTACTTTTATTGAAAAATGTATTTCATGTTCAATTCTTTCCTTTTTCTTCTCCTCTTTTGTATTTTTTTTTTCAAAAATATTGTATAAAGTTATTCTATTCTTTTTATATAATTCAAATAAACTTAACCTTCTATTAATTAAGGAATTTCAACCATCATATTACAATAAAGGATAAATAGTACATACGCCCTTGAAATTTCTTAAAATGGCATTTAACCCTATTTTTTGGTTAAAAATTACACTCCACCTCATTATTAGAATATTCTCACTAATCAATCATGGTTAATACAAAATATTTTTTTTAAAAAAAATTAATAAATCTTAAATCACCTAGTTTCATTTTTCGATAATTGCTTACTCTCACCGGCCTTTATTATGTCTTTTATTAAAAACTTACAACAAAACAAGGTGAAGCACTTTCATTTTATAATTTTTTTTATATTCTCATTATTTAAGATCAGCTAAAATATGAAATTATATTGATTTATATTAATTAAGTTTAACATGAAATTCCTGCTAGTCATACGAATAATTTATTTTCTCATGACAAAAAAGAAGAATAAGATAATTCCCACATTCTTGCTCTTTCTCTTTTTTAATGCAGGTAATTTATTTATTTTACCTACAAATAAATGTCAACTTTTTTCAAAATTAAATTGAATCTTCAAAATTTACTGCATAAATATCATAATTCTTCAACTTTTTAGTCAGATCCTGAATATTAAAATTTCTCTCTTCAAAGATTATTTGTATTATATTTTATAAAAATTATTTTAGCCTCCTTTATATATTAAAATCAAGAAATATATAGTCTTTATTTTTCTTTAAAAAAAGTTAGAACATTAGAAAAGTATCTTCTAAAACATTCAACAATCATTCCTTGAATCTTCTACATTTTTAACAAATTTTACATATTCGAAAGGTAAAAAAATTCAGAAAATAAAAGGCATATGAAATTAATGTTTCAAAAATAGAAAGAGATTGATAAATGAATGGGAATATAGAGAAAATTAAAATGGAAGAGTCTCATTTTGTTTCTTATGAGTTTTTAATAAGAGATATAATAAAGGTTAAGGGGGTAAATGGTGATTGAAGAATGAGTCTATGGTAATTATGGTTGGTTAAGTTTATTTTTTTCTTAAAAAAAAATATTTTGGGTTAACTATGATTCAATAAGTGAGAATATTCTATTAAAATATTTTCATAATAGGGTGAAGTGCAATTTTTGAACAAAAATAAGGTTAAGTGCTATTTTAAAAATCCTAAGGGGATCTATGTTATTTATCTTAAAATAAAAATGATCTACTAACAGATAGCCGATTGAAAAGATATATAATTCTTCCTCTTAATTAATGATTTCAAATTTGAGTCTTAATTATAGAATAATTAGTACCGAAAATATCATGCCCCTTATCTTAAATATTTGAATCTGATTGCTTTCAATAAGAGGATTCGTGTGATTTCAAAAAATAAAAATGATCTTTTTTCTTTAAAAAAACCCCTGACAAAAGTTATTTATGAAAAGTAATTTCTTATTTATAGACTTATCCAAGTAAGTCCATAAATAAATCTATATATATATATATATATATATATATATATATATATATATATATTAAGGTTTAAGCTCCAAACTTTAAAGTATGAGCTTTCCAAAAAACAAAAGCTCCTTTTTACCGGAGGATAAAACTCTTCATATCATATATATCAACAAAATAATCAATCTTTGAGTCAAAAATCTGGATCTTACCAAAATATATTTTTACTTAAAAGCTTTTTAGCTTAATTAGCTCATACATTTTGACATCTCTAATGTTGAGTATCGTTTAGAAGATTTTTCCAATTCTCTTCTCATATATTCACTGTTATGAATTTTATCATTAATAATGAATGCTTTGTCTTCAATAAAATTTTTAAAAAAATATCTTCATTATTTAGATGAGTGGATCAAAAAATTGAAAATCCAAAATTTTATATTTTAAGACATCATATTAATAAAATGAATTTAACGCTGACCAAATTGATGACCGATATATCGTTGGTGGGATTAAAATTAAATTTTATTCAATGTTTTCACTTCAAGAATCAAGAGCAATCTTGTTTTTTCCTCGTGCTATTACATTCATTGCCACTGAGCACATTTGTCTTGCTAATTAAGGAAAAAAATAAATAAATTCTTGGGAGAATTTTAAAAATATACATTAAAAAGAATAGGTTAACAGATTTGACCAGTAGTAATCACATATTACAATAGAAAATCACAATTTTGATCATGCCACTGAGTTAATTAGTATCTGCCTTTTGACATGCTGCGTTTATAATTGCCTCAAATTATTATTCAATCATTAGTAACTCACCGGATATTTTATCGGTAGAGTTGGTAAGTATGATTTTCTATTAGTCACAGAAATGATAACAATATTTGATAATTCACTCGCATATTTATCTATAGCTATCAATTACTTCTTCAAGTACTTTAACTTGATAAAAGGATTTTCTTTCTTCTTTCTCTACCTATTGGCTTGGCAATTCCGCCTACACATATATCTACCCGGAAACGTTAAAAGAAATTTTGGATTTATATATTGTAAATTCTGGAAAGAAATAAAGGCATTAATTTGTAAACTATGTTCCACTTCCTCAAAACCTAAAAGCAAAATGGTTTCAGGCTTTGTCGTTTTCTTTCCATGGTTTCCTTCTTCCTGTTTTGACAAGATTAGTTCAAAGACAAACAATTCTAGGTTTTGTGATGCCATATTGTTATTTCGGAAATAATTTTTTTTCGCACGAATTTAAACCCGTAAGTAGAAAAGAAAACGATCTAAGTTTTGGTACCCTAAAACCACACACTAGAGTTGCCCTTAACCATTAGAGTTAATTACGTTGATTTAGTTCATTCAATTTCTGGAAATCCTTCAATACCTGTTTCTTTCTAAAATTATAGTCTCGGAAGGTGTTTATTCGAATAATAAAGGCATATTTTTGGTAATACCGAAAAAAAGACGTACCTTTAATGATAAAAATTAACTTATGCGCACATTTTGTGGATAAAAAAAGGCGTAAAATGCCATAGCTTTTAACTTTTTCAGTGTAAGGGAAAATTACTATTGCAATCGAATGGAGCGATCTATAATACCTAATTAATAAAAAAAAATGGTGCTATATAACTAAGTGTTGTTAATTGCTGTCGAGGAATAATATTCATGATACAAGATGGTATTGTCTTTATAAAAGGAGATCTATTAATTATCACTTTTATTTTTTCAAATTGCTTTTCAGTAGATTAATAAATTACTGCCACTTTTATATTTCTTTAAACTGTTAATAAATTATTATAATAATTAATTATAAATGCAAAAGTACATCCTAATTTAGATAAAAAATCACATATTAATTATCCTAATTTGAATTCTTTAAAGTGAACATACTTATAAAGTAAAAAAAAAATGAGGAGTTAACTATCTTTAAATCAATAATTTTTATTATATATGGGTTCTATTAACTAATTTAAAGGTAATTAATTCCTCATTTTCTTACTTTATAAGTATATTCATTTTAAAAGATCCAAATCTTAATTGCTCTAAGATTGTTTCTTATTGTTTAAGATAAAAGAAGTGAAAAATAAATAAAATAGTTATCATAAAATAAAAATACTTTTTTTAAAATAAAACAACTAGTAATTACATGTTCAATTTTGAGTCAAGAATAATAGTTAAATAAATTTTTCTTAAATTAATGACTTTAGAGTTTAAACATTTGTTTTTTTAATACATAAATGCTGAAAAACACAAGACCTTTATATAAGTATTTTACTACTAAATCACAACCACCGCTAAACATTTACTACAATAAGTAGGATTTGCTTAGAATTGTAAGTCCGCTTTAACTCTACCGATATAGTTGAATAAAATGTTATAAAATATTATCGTTGGAACATATGTCTTTATGAAATAATTGATCATTTTAGGCTTTGATGTTCTAATTTATTGAACGTCTGTTACTTTATATATGATGAAAATTATTTATAAAATACTTTAGAAATCGATATTATTTTATATTTATTAAAAGTTTCTGTTATATTGTATCTTTCTAAACTATGCTCTAGATGTTTTATCTGTAATTATATGAAAATAATTTATAATTATTTATTACAAATTTTTATTTGTTGTAAAATTATGTTATTATATAACTTAAAATGTTATCATAAAATTTATTCAATTTTTAAAGTTTTATAAAAAAATTATAAAAATCTTGGACTTCGGTGGTGATTATATTTTAATAAAAGCATGTCATTTTTATTATTGTAAGCTTCTATGTTTTCATGCATGTTTGTCTATGAAATTATTTAATATAGTGATATCGTAATTGACAAATTTAATTTGAGGTAAAGACTTACCGTCTAGAATCAAGACTTGCCTCCATAGATAGAAATAAAAGGCAAATGCCATGTCAATTTTTTTCGGTATTAAATGAAACATTTGACTTAGCTATTTAATGAAGTAGCAATAAAGTATTATTTAACTTAATTATTGAACAAACAACATGTTAAAAAGAATATGCCTCAAAAAAAAAATTAAAAAGAATAAATTAGACAGGAGTGAGAATAAACAAATAAAATGATAGTAGATGGATCCCAGCACAAAACCTAACAGGGTAAAGACCCTATGTCTATTTCAAGTATCTCAATATCCACTTACCAAATTGAGCCGTTTCTGGAACAGAAAAAACGTACGATGGACTACCAAAATGAACAATGACAGCTGAGACTGGGGCCATGCTTCAGGGCGCCGTAAGTCACGGTATAAACAGAAGTTGGATGCAAGTGGTTATAGAATAAGCTTCGAAAGAAGCATTGTATTTGCTGGATTTAGAAGCTAGCATCTTCATCCTGTTTGGAATGTGAACAAAAATATGACAAATTTGTGGGCAGTCTTGCTAAACAAGGTGCCACTCAGCAGCAAAAGACCCTGGTTTTGAGACCTCTCCTCGTTGAAATTTGTATTACAGGATCCGTACGTTAAAGGAACATTTGGGCGGCACGATGGACTAGAATGGACATTGGTGACTGGACAATTATAATTTATAAAGTTGTCGCATACATATGCATACTCTCGCATGTGTCCAATATAGAAGCTTGGTTTCGTTTTGATATTTCCTTCCCGTGGCTGCAAACTAAATTAGTCACTTGTCAATATTTTATTTTGAGAATGCGATTTGAATGTTGAGTTTGAACGGCGGTCGAAATAAAATTGTATTCAATACATAATATTTACGTATAATTTTAGATTAAAAGTGATAATTAGATAAACTTCTATCAAGTCAGGATTTCGATTAGAGTCTCATTTCATTTAAAGATATAGTTAAGATAGCTTTTATAAGAGTTTGAGCAATCTTTCCCCATAAGTTACCTTTTGGGATTGAGTTAGATTCACTCAATTCTAAGACAATATCGAAATTTATTCTATGGTTGTTATTAGACCACTCGTAAAAGTCCTATTCTGCAAACTTCACACTCCGGATATCCAATCTTAGTGTAAAAGGGTGTGTTAAAGTCTCACATTATTTAAGGATATGACCAAGATAACTTTTATAAATATTTGGGCAGTCCTTTCTTAAAAACTAATTTTTGGGATTGAGTTAAGTCTATTCAATTTTAAAATGATATCAAAACTTATACTATAGTTATTATTAGGTCACTTATAGAAGTTTAGTCTTGCAAACTTTATGCTCCATATGCTAGTTCTAGATGTATGAGGGGTGTGTTAGAGTCCTATATTATTTAAGAATATAATTAAGATAACCTTTATAAATGCTTAAACAATCTTCCTCCTATAAACTAATATTTGTAGTTGAGGTCAGCTCATTCAATTCTAAGAATTTCAAAATTCCAACATACCATTATAGGAAGAAAGAAAATGAAAGAAGAGAAAATATGATGATTTCAAAGTTTTCTCTTGATTGCTTTGGAAAGAAAAAAAGAGATATGTAACCCATCAAAAACTTTTGTCTCCATTATGGAGAGAAAACTAAAAAGGGAGAGTTTATTTAAAATATCATTTGATCCTTATTTACTTTTCTATATTATTTTGTATGATAAATGAGTTATTTAATATGATTATATTTTCTTTTTTCCTTTCCACTTTTTTCTCTAACCAAGAGAAAAAAATATTTCTCATTTTTTTTTATTTACTCTTCATGCAAATAATAGGAGAGAAAATAGACTTTTTTTTCCTTATTTTCTCTTCCATCCATTTTTTTTTCCATCTCATTTTCATTTTGCAATTTGTTTTTTTTTTTTTTTTGCATTGTTTAATGGTGAGTTAAGACTTGAGTGTTGGGTAGTGGTGGATGGTGAAGATAAATGCACTTGTGGGAAGCTTCCTTCTTTTACAACTGAACTGTGAGTTCGATCTAATCTTTTTCATGGATATTAGGCTAAAATCGTATGAATTATTTGCGTTGATGCTGAAGAGTATGCTAGGTACACAGGGTCATATATTTTGTGGGCGATCCATGACTGTGGTTAAGTTTTGCGACTTTGCATATGGGCAGAATGAGTTAGCAGCTAGCTGAATGTGTTAGTTCTGAGAGTTCATTTTCTGAACTGTCTAATTGGATCAGTCTATCGTGGTTTAATTAGAAATGGATTCAGATTCGATTTGTCCAAGAAATGAACAACAATTTGGTGCTTTTAAAATCTTTGGCAATGATTAATCCTCTACAAAGTTTTGCTACTTAAATTATTGCTGTACACTAGGTGAGTAGCAACATTAAATAATTAAATACAGATTATATAGTTTTTGTGTTCTTGAGATCAAGCAAGAATTAATTTAATTAATTAAGTCTATAAGAATATCTTATAATCTTATTAAAAGAAATTATTGCTTTTCTATTGACAAGGAATTTACTTAACTATTACTCTTAGTTGGACGGGTTATTATTAGAGTCTTGCTTGCCGGTAAGGATGTCTAACACCAAGCAGAGACGTAAAATTTATGTCATAAGAGTTGGTCTATGATTTAATATTGGCTGCAAAGATAGGCCAAGACCAAGCCAACTCGCTACACTACTAAAGAAGTAGACACCTGCTAGATTCCACACATTGGTGGTGAAGTTTCTAGCTGATGCACAAAACCATGCAAAATGCAAAATATGCAGTTATTATCATTCCTCAAGAGGTTGATATATATGTTGCAATATTATTGTATCACGAGGATGCATATCTCCACACACCCACTATGGACTAGAGAAGAATACCCCACAGTTCAACCATCAACACGCTGCCGTGTCTCTCAGAACAATGCAGCCAGACGCCCACTTTGCCTTGAAGTAGCATAAAATTGTATTTTACTGTCGTAGAAGTATGCAAATCATCTGTTTCCGAATTCTGTACCTTTTTTTGTCTCGCTAATTATGCTTTGAAAACTGGATAATATGTACTTAATAAAACTTAAATAATTTGAGGCATTATGAATCCCGTGTATGTGTATATATATGGCAAAACATGATTGATAGGATAAAGAAAGATAAAATTTGAGAACAAATAATGTTCATTCGCGATGAAGAGGATGTGAATTTTTAGGGTATTAATCAAGCGGTTGATTTGGCCGAGGACGGTCAACTTATGATATGAGACATCATGGAAATAGTTAGGATATGGTCATTCCATGGGAAAACGAAGAGCTGGGTGGCTCCTCCAAAGGGGGCACGGGCCTCGCCCAACCATTTTAATTTTTTATCATTTCTGTTTTTGGGTTTAACTTGGCCCATTCTAAATTTTTTTTATTCTTATATTGTTGTTCTTTTTATCTTTTTTAACGCTTTATTGCTAACTTAATTTGCCATTTTTAAGCTCAGTTGTCAAATGTCATCTTTGAACTTTTGAAAAAAAAAAAAAATACTACTCCTATTTTCTTAATAAGCTATATCTTTTAGTTATTGCATACTCCACAATACTACCTTTTGCAATCTCTCACACCAAAGTAAATAGTTAGTCTTTCACAACAAACATAAGTCAACCTCTTACCTCTTGCTGTCTTGTATCACCAACCCACAAAATTAAGGATTTTTTTATATTTATTTTTATTTTTTATAATTGAACATGATAGCCGGGGACTACCAAGAAGTCTGAAAACATGGCATCAAAAAAGCAGAGACGTCTAGGCAATAAACATCAAAAACTAAGAACAGCCAAGACTGAAAAAATAAAAAACACCCAAAGATCTTCATAAGCAGACCATTCATTGCAACTTCAAGATATATATCATGAGAAATTCTTACATGGTCTGAGAGCATCACGTGGTTGTACTCCCAGCCAATCATATAAATGTATTTTTATGGGATTGTGTGATAGTGGTGGGTTCTACATAAAATACACTTATATAATTAGTCTGGGAGCACAACCATATAATACTCCTTGACCATGCAAATATTGCTCTATATATCATACCAATTTCCAGCACTAGCCACCGAAAAGGCTCCGAGAACAAAACTATCAATTAATAACTCCATAATCTCCAAGTTCCCCAAAACCAATACGCAGGATGAGACACCACCTTCAATCCAACTAATAAGCACCCACAGCACTTTATTTTCACATGATGCAGGAAAACAACCCACAAAATTAAGGGCTTATTTGGATTGCGTTTTCATTTCCTGCTTTTTATTTCCTATTTTTCTAATTTTAGGATTTTATGAAAAAAATAGTGAAAATAAAAAATAAAAACCGGAAACAAGAAATAAAAACAGAAATTAAATAGAAAATTTCCATTTTATTACCCTCTGAAACACACAAATACAGTCAAGGTCTTTTTAATGGCAACATCGTTTCATTTTCTGCATAAAATTAATTATTAAGTGTTGGTCCCTCTCATAAAAAAAGTCTAACTCTCGTCGAAGAGTAAGAACCTAAAAGGTCATAAGGAAGAATTTAGTATATTAATGTTAGAAATAGTTTAGGAAATGTTTGTGACAGTTCTGTGATGCCGTAACCTATTAGTTTTAGATATTGTTAATATCGCTGATAGCCCTAAGATGTTAGTTCAATTTTATTTTGTGGATTCAATTTTAGTGACTGCAAATAATATCATATTGATATAAGAGTAGGCTGTAAATGAGTTGAGCTACATGCGAATTATTTGAACTAGGTTATATTTAGCTAAACTCATTTGTTTAAATGAGAAAAACAAGTTCAAACTTAAATTTAGGCTTCGACAGAAAAAATAAATAAATAAATTTACGCTAGATATAAAGAACCAAGCTCAAGCTTTATAAGCTTGACATTAAAAAGGTCTTGAGTTCGCTTATATTTGTATATATGTTCAACACAAAGATATAAGTTTATATAAAAGAAAGCATGAATAATAAATAATATATTTCTTTTATTTAACAAATTATAATATTATTTAATACTATTTTTTTATATATTGACGACAATAAGATTTGAACTTAAAATTTTAGGGAAACTACTCAAACTCCTCATATTAGATCAATCCTAATGACTTATTAAACACTGTTTTGCAAAACAAAAACTTGATAAAAAAAATAAACAAATTATAAATGACTAAACAAGCTAATTTATAGCTTCATATTTTGAAAGCTCGACTCACTTATACCCTAAGACTGATATTGAAAATAGTTATTTTTATATATAAAATTATTTTAACTATCGAAAGAAATTAAAATAAAAATTTGGTCACAGAATTAAAAACTTTATTAGTCATTATCCCCCTACTCATTTACCAATATTTAGCAACGGCTCAGTTTTTTTAATATGTGATTTGTGTGCTGCCAGTGTGGGATTATAGAAATATAGAAATATTTACGGAAATTAGAGGTTCAAATCGAACCCGCTACAGTTGGTGACAGTTGTCAAATAATAATAATAATAATAATTAAAAAAATTAGAACCTGCCACAGTTGGTGGCTGGTTGTTAGAAAAAAATAAAAATTTAAATATATTTTTAATTTTTATAAATATAAGTTATTTTATTTTATTTTTTTTTAATTTTTATTTTAATTTTAGTGCTTCCTTATTTTATTATTAGGTTTTTAGTCTTTATTATTTAGATTTAGTGTTAAGTAATGATATTTTTAAGAACCAAAAAAAAAATTAAAAAAATATTTATAATAATCAAAAATAAAATTTATAATATTTACAAGAACAAAAATATATTTTAAAATATTTATAAAGTAAAAAATTTAGATAATGAAAACTAAAAATAAAAAAAGAAAAAAAAAAGAGAGATCAAAACTAAAATAAAAATTTTAGAGAAATCAAAAATAACATTATTTATATTTATAAGAATTAAAAATATATTTAAATCAAAATAAAAAAAATGAAACCCACCACAAGCTGTGGTAGATTTCCTGAAAAAACCCGTATATTTGTAAATACCTACAAATTCCTATATTATGATATATATTTCATCGGAACACCATATAAAAAATCATTCCCCGTTTGGGAACCGCCTCTTTCTGTTTATCCCATGCTTTTTGTTTTTTTTTTTTTATGTTTTTTTGGGGGGTGTTACCATATCAAATTGAACCACCCTTTTACTACGTCTATCGTGACCGCATTAATTGCATCAACAATGGAGTTTCTATAATGAAAGTTTGATAATTCTTTTGAGAACAAAGATTGTTAACGCTTGATCTGGGAGAAAGAATTGATCGTAATTAAGCGATGGGCTAATTTTCTTTATCAAGTGCAGCATTATTGTAATCCAGTTTAATACAAAAAGTCTTAACACACATTACACACCACGACAGTAACGAAGCTACAAGATGTTACGCGCAGCTCGTTTTTCACGTTTTTATTTTAGGATTAAAAAACGAATTCTCAACTGTTGCAGTGGAAATCGATATGCACTATGCATTTTTCATATTCCTTTTAAAGATTTATAAGGATTTAGATCGCTTGCTTTTAGTTTAGGGTTAGGGACGACTATTTGCGTGTACGACAGATAAAAAATATATGCGTATTTAGGGTGTACAAATACAGAGGTAGAGAAGGCGCGATTCCGTACAAGAATAAAGGGTAGCCAAGATGCAAAATTCCATGTTAGATTCTCGACAGGAGGATGTACAAATGCAGTGGTAGACAAGGTGCGATTGTGTCCAAGAACAAAGGGACAGAGTAGTAAGTCTCTTTATGACTACGACCTTTTGTAGCCGCACCACAAAACTGTTATCTGATGCCACATCAGACTAACAATTTTCTTAGATATAAATTAAATCTGTTTGAAATTTATACCTAACAAATTGAAAAAACAATAAATACGCAGTAATATATTATTAGATACATAAAAAAATTGTTGCCACTGTATAAACACACACTTTAAACAAAAATTATGCATAAATATCACCATTCCAACGCATTGTATTGAATCAGGATTTTCGTTTAACCATGGGAAGTTGGGAAAGTTGACGTTGCTAGGTATCTGAAGCTGCGTGAAAAAACAAAATTCCTTACTAGAAAAATAATTGTACAACTTCAATTATAGAACACTCGAGTCTCCGAAAAGACCAGCACAGCCTGATTAAAAATCTGCTCTCCAGTCTCCACTCCTTAATTCTTATCCTTATGCATATAAAATAGTCCTTTAAACAAAGAAGAATGCAAACAAAGTGCACCTAAAATCAAACTAGCACAAAATTTATCTTTGCTGATGATACCATTTGATTGGCCAACCATTTCAAGTTTCAACCTTTTCAATTCGCTCGCCTTGTCCTCCGGCGTGGAGCAGCAGTTGTGTCCTCCTCCTCCTCCTCTTTGTTTTCTTCAGTCTCTCCACCATTTTGGTCATTGGAAGCCTCTGTGCGTTCCGTTTTCTTCTTCTCCACCTTTGCCTGCACAAGAAGAGAATGGTTACGAGATGAACAATGCCTCGAGGACAAAACATATGAATGCGTGGAGAAAGAGTTCCACTACTCACAGGCTTCTTCTTCCCACCAAAAATGAGCCTGAAGAAAATTGTCACGAAGACCACCACAATGGCTACAAGAATTCCAATAGTGAGATTTGGTTGCTTCTCAGCCTTTTCAATGAGATCCTGCAAAGAAGTATAAAGTGAATGCAATTTTTCCATTAAGCGAAACGTAATGGGTACCTAACGGGTACCTAAATGAAAGGGAGATATTAGTTTGATCATTTGATACTTTGGTACTTACATATATCTTAAGCTTGTGCTCACTCAAGAAGGGAATATCGGCGATCTTGTATAAGAGGTCAAATACCTTCTTCTGCAAGGTCAAAAATTAACATCATGCATAAGAAAAAAAAGATGAGGAAAGGCTGAAAAGTAAGACAGGAGAAAGAAAGAGTGAGAGGCAGAAGGTAGAGAGGAAACCATAAAATTCATCCATTACCTGGAAGCCTGAAATACCATCTGAGCTGGCTGCGGCCTCTTCAGCCTTCTGTTTCTCTTTTTCAATGGTAAACTTGGGCTTCCATGTTGTCTCGCGGTAGGACTGTGCAATCTTATCATCTTTAGCAATCAAAATATTGTCAAATAGAATGCCATTTTGCATTGTCCAGATCTCAATGCCAATAGCAGCAACAGCCTCAAAGTCAGGTTTCTCAAGTTCAAAGTAGTCAGGGTTTGGAATCTCCTGAGGCTTCCATATACCCTTATAATTGGGGTTATCAATAAGAGGGGCAGTCCATTTTCCCTTATAAGCTGGATTCCTCTTAATTGGCCTCTTCCACTCACCACATCCGGGGGCTAATTCACACTTCGGGTTCTCAATCTTTGGGGCTTCCCACTCTCCATCTTCCTCATCATCCCAATCTTCTGGTTTTGTTGCCTCTGGGTCATCTATTTCCTCTGGCTCATCATCTAACCATCCTTCAGGTTTCTCGGCTTCTTCATCTTCAATTTCCATGGGTGCATCTTCATCCCAGTCATCTGGTTTTACTGCATCTGGGTCTGGAATTTGGGCTCTCTCGTCCCAGTCCTCAGGTTTCTTGTCTTCAGGATCAGGGATTGTCTTGGGGGGGATAAGTGAAGGCTCGAAATCCTCTGAAGATAAGAAATTAGCCTTTTTCTTCTCCTCCCCATCAATCAAAATTTGCAATTCATTGTCAGGCTTCAAAATAGCAGTGTACACATGAGATAATTTGTCGGATGGGACAGAAGGGGGATACTTGAGGTGATGTTCAACATACTCCCCACTCTTGGGATTCTTATGCTTGAAAATGAAGTGCACCTTATTTGTAGCCCCGCACTTGTCAGGACCAAACATGATAGAATATGGAGCTTCATTGTCAAATTCCTTGGGTTTCCATCCGGCCTCTTGGGGTCGAAGATATTTAAGATAAGCACCACCACATTCAAGCCCATTCTGAAGACGAGTCTCAAACTGAAGAACAACTGTTCCATCCTTAAGACTAACAGGCTCATCAAGTTCCTTAACTATAGCGTATTTCCTTGCTTGTTCAGTAACAAGAAGTCCATAATCATCGTGCCCATCACTCTTAGCATGCTTCCAGACACCTACAACCCAAAATACAAATTAAAAAAATATTTTGAATTGTGATAGATCAAAATATCTATCAAGCCACTACAAGGGATTTGGGTTTCAATAGTCTGCAAGAGGTTTTAGGTTTAAAGTTCAAACCACCGTGCTGTTATCGTACTGATAAAAAAAAGAAAAATAACAAATTGTCTATCCATTTCACCAAATTGCTTCACATATGCAACAATGTGTCAAAGGAAGAAGTGAAATGAAGCATGACTGGAGAAAATATCAATAACTCAATTTTAAGGGCAGTGTAATTAGATACGTAAATCTAAGAATATAGATGGGTGAAAAACGTATTCCATCATATCAAAGTACTAGCAACTGGACAATTTATGAGATTTATCCATTACTCTACAATGTGGTTGAACCACAGCAATACCCTGTGAGGGTTCAACTATTAATCAGTGCGCAAACTAAATCCTAATCAATGACTTCACTGCTGAAACATTCCTGGCTTGGTGATTTAAACTATAACCCTTTTGCAAAATGCACCACTACTGCTGGAAACAGGAGTCTAACATTTAACTTAATAAACTTGCCTGCATAATAGACTTGCTTACAGCCGTATTTTCTATATTAACTTTCATTAATAATAGATTTGATTAACTAATTACAACACACACATCCTTAATTACTATGTGTATAATAATGCAAGTAAAGTCTGACCAGCGACATTAATTTTTTTTTGTTTTGGGGGGGGGAGGGGGGGTTTCCTTGCCTAAGATCTCATTTTCTTTTTTGAAAAAAAAAAAAGTTGATTATTCAATTTAGTCTAATCATTCATCCTGCAGCTCCATTAAATTAACACCTAGGTCCTTACATTTTTTTGAGAATTCTCAAATATATTCCTATAGGTAAAAAATCATAATCGGGTCCCCATATTTAAGAAAATAACAAGAGAGGGGTCCCAGAAGCAATATGAAGGAAACACGGTTGAATTGAACAACAGCCGTAAATGAAAACCATCACACACTTTTCACAAACACTTGTTACGCAAAAACAGCAATCATACAACCTCCAGCAGAAAGTTAAAAAAATAAAAAAAATAAAAAAATAAAAATAATACTGATCTGCAAAATGCAAAGCACATGCAACAAGGAAGAAAATCAATTTACCTTTGTAGTCATCCTTGTCGGACACAATCCAACGGCCTTCGAAATCCTCGTCGAATGACTCGTAGAAGATCTAAACGACACAAGCGCATTCACAAATCAGAAGCTCAAATTAAGAAAACAGAGATCCAATCCAACACCAAAATAAGAAACGACAATACGTACCGCGTCGTCAGCATCATCGGAAGCGCAAAGCAGCTGGAAGGAAGATGAAGCAACGAAGAAGAAAAGAAGCAGCGCGAACAGGATTCGCTTTCGTTCTCCCATTTCCCTTCCCCTCACCAAAAACCCTAAAATTCGAGTTTCTGAAAATTCTCTCTGATCTTCTCTGAACCTTTCCCTGTGTGTGTTTCGTTGTGAGATCCAAATAGAAAGAGGAACTCTCACTCGCTCGATGACTCGGCACTCGCGGCTTCCTTCTATACTTTTTTAGAACTCCACGTTCGACCTGTTTCCACCAATGGCGTTCGCTGCCACGTGACAATGACCAATCAGAGGGCGCCACGTAGTCGCGTTGCATCACTTCCCTCTCCTGCAGCATATCAAATCCAAAATTTTTTGAAATAATTCTTACATGGAAATTCCTTTTTCGTACTTTTCCAGTTTCCTTGACGTAATGTCCAAGCGTGGGGGATCTGACTGGGCTCTGTTTAAGGCCCATGGGCCCTTTCTATGTTTTGAGGTTTTTAAATTAATTCTTAAAAGCTCCAGTTACAAAGTCAACTAGTGAATTTACCTATGTTGTGGATGGGTGATTATATGTTTATAAACATAAATTAATTGATGAATGAAATATATTAAATAAATTGAATTAATTAAAAAATATATGCAGTTACTAAAAATAATTTGCTTAAATTTATAGTATATAAAATTAAATACTATCACTACTCATTAAGTGATGAATATAAGAGTTTAATTGATATTTTATACTGTCAACTAATAAAAATAGGAGAAAGTTAAAAATTATAGCGGGTCTCTCATTATAATAGGTGATTATTTATAATGAATAAGATTTTTTTCCTATTTCTATTAATTGACAAGATAAAACTGCTTTACACTCACAACAGATTTAAATTAAATTCTAAATATAAATACTTTTTGACAAATAATTATGGAAACAATTTAAAGATTTTATAAAATTTTAATTTATCAATAAATTTTAAATAAATTATAAAATTTTTTATTTTTTACTTTTTGAGCTATTGAATCTATGGCGTATTTATTAATAAAAAGGTAAATAATATTTCATATTAAAGTTTCAAATATCTAGTCTTGAAGATATAAATATATAATATAAATTTACAATTTAAGTGTTGTAAGATTAGAAAATTAATTAATAGATATAATTTTATTATGTGATATAAGTTTTAGAGTTTAAATATTTAATTTTAAATTTGGGTTTAACTATTAATAATTATAATGTACATTAATTATTATCCATGCAATTTATATGTTTATATCACTTGTGTAATATATGTTTAGTATCATTCCATAGTATAATTTTTATGTTTGCATCACCTGTAATATACAAGTTAAATATTACCTATTTAAGGTATCAATTTCAGCTTGAAAATCAATCTATGACCAATCTATGACTAATTGTTAAAGAACTTATAAAATTCTTCATCCTATGCATTTTGAGTAATTAAATTCATGACATTTTTATCAATAAAAGAGTAGATAATATTACATATTAAAGCTTCAACTATCTAATTTTATAGATATAAATATATGGCATAGGTCTACTATCAAAATATTGTAAGATTAGAAAAATTAATTAATAGTAATTAAAATCACTAATTAGAAAATTCAATTGATATAACTCTTGATTGTGCTATAAATTTTAGATTTCAAATATTTAATTATGAATTTGGTTTTAATTGTTAATAATTATAGTGTATAAGAATTATTATATGTGCAATTTATATATTTGCATCACCCGTGTAATATATATTTAGTATCACCTCAAAGTATAATTTTTATGTTTATATCACTGGTGCAATACATGTTTAGTATCACCTATTTGAGGTATTAATATTAGCTACATTATGAAAGATATTGCAATAAAAAAAACTAAAATAAGAAAATAAAATCAAAATTGTTAAAAAATAATATATGAAAACATATTAAGAGATAATTTTTTTTAATAAAAATGAAGAAAACGATACTAATTTTTAAAAATGTGAGAAATGGGAGAAAAATATGAAAACATATATTAAGATAATTGACATATTAGAAGGAGAAACCTCAATAAAAAAATCATATACAAAAAGATAATTACGAAATTAGAAGGAGAAAAATATTATTATAAATACTTAATTTGAAAAAAAAACTTAAAATGAATATACAAAGAATTACTTATTTGGAAAATGAAAAGATAACAAAATATTTAATTAATTAATGGAGTGAATTTTTTTTTTTTGTTTACAATTAATGGAGTGCATTAGTTAGCTGTATATATTGGGAAAATAAAGCAATTTAAACAAATGATTAAATGATAGAAAAAAACTTGATTGATGGAATTAGAAGCTAAAATTTTGGAGGGAAAGTAAATTAATATGAAAGTGACATATGTATATTTATACTATCTCATAAACTATCTTTTATAATATAGATAGATAGATAGATAGATTGGGCACCAACAAAATCAAACAAAAGATTAACGGGTACTTTGGTATAACTTCCCCAAAAAAAAAAAAGGTTATCATGTGATTGTAGACCACTTCTAAATAAAATAGTGGTAGATTTTGTGATGCACCAGTTAAGCATAATGCACCACACACCATTTACAAATTGACTAGGTGCATCCCGAGGGAGTGGTCAGCAAGTCATTTAACTACACTTAAGAAATGCGGTTAAACGCATTTCGAAAATGCGGTTAAAAACAAAAATGGTTGTTGTTGATCGTTGCTTCTCCTTCTCGTTCAACTCCTCGACTAATCATCTAACACAGGAAAAAAACATCCACCAGCATTGTGTGGTATTGGGTTAAATTGGTACTATTGGGTAGGACTTTATTTTATAGACAAGGTTTGTGCTTTTTTGCTATTTGTTATTTATTTCCTCATGATATCAGTACACTTGCTGTTACTAGATTGGAATGCGTTTTGGGTTATGGGGACTAGTTTTCCCTTACAAAGTTTTGATCTTGAGAACAAAATGATCTAATGCTTTTGTAGATATATACCCATTGCAATTTAGATATCACTCCCCAACTCCTTGTTGGTGGTGTTATCACTTAGGCATAGCAAGGCCATGAAAATAGCAGAGGGGTTGCTGTCAAGGTTAAGAAAATCAAATCGGATATCAAATTGGTTAAGACACTGGTTCAAAAGTTCAGAGGTTTAATCGGCTCAATCGGATATTCAACTGAGGTATATATATATATATATATATATATATATATATATATATATATATATGATTAATTAGAAAGTAAAAAATCATATTAAGTCATTAACAACAGCATAACCAATACAAAATAACATTTATTATGGGACACTTTGTCAAACATCTCAAATATAAAATCCATTTACTTTAATCTTCACTTACATTTCATTTGAGAAGTACTCACAAATAACACAACAACCATTTTTAGCTTTTCGTTTTTAAATTACTTTAAGAGTATATAGCAAATAAGCAAACCAAAAGAATGAAGGTTCTAATTTGGTTTTGTTCTGACTAAGCCTTTTTTTTTTTTTTTTAAAAAGAAACAACAATGTTTTGACCAAACCAATCAACTAGTGTAACCGGTCTGGATCGCACTGGTTTGCCAATTTTGCCCGATTCTAATCAGCTCCTCACCGATTTTGAGGACAGGTGATTTAAGGAAAATGATTGAAGCAGGGTTCGATTCTCGATCAAACTGGTTCGACCGGCTGGTCTGGTCTGATTATCTTAAGCATGGTTGCAGTTGGGGGAAGGCCAGGGAGGACCAAAATGGTAGCATAAGGAAGGGGAAGTAGGGGCTTCAAATGAGTTCATCAGAGAAAAGGTGGCATTCAGTGGCAGAGGTGGTAGTGGTGATGATTGTTGGGGCAAGAGAGCCGCAATCGAGGAATATAGCTAAAGGATGGAGGACTATCATGGAAGAGGGGAGGAAGTACTATGATGCATAATAACCAGTTTTAAATCTTCACCATTGAATAATAGTGTGATCCAATGAATGACTTGGACCAAGTCAAGGACTACAATACACCACTATGTCTTAAATGGTGTGCGGTGGAATATGCCAAAAATAGCACAACACAATCTTTAAATTTTTTTTTTTGGTCAAAATCTTTAAACTATGTTGCAGTAAACCCTAAAGATTGTGTTTGGGCTACTCCCCAGTATTTGTATTTTTTGTATAGGCCCAAAAAAAGGACAAGTAGCTACTTAGGAGGGAGATGCATATGGAATCAACTCTAGATTCAATCAACTTAAACTTGTCTTACTTATATGGAAATCAAAACACTTGAAATACCAAAACTTACTTGATTTAAGTAGTTCAACATTTATTACCATTAAAAAAATATCTTGGGTTTGAATATTATACATAGAGAAAACTAGTGTAAAGATATATTTATTCTCATAATAGGCGACCTGACTTGAATCAAATATACGACAAAATGAATATCAATTTTAAAAATGTAAAACCATAATTTCTTGATGAAAAATAAAATTCATGTAACTTACTAAATATAAGGTAATTTAGTCGAAATGGCAAATGGTGAGAAACCATATGATAAGAAAGATGAAAGAATTGCAGTTAAGTCTTCAGAACATATTGTCACAACGTGGCCAGAGGGTGCCGTGACAGGAGGCAACAGAAAATATTGAAAAGAAAAATTTAATAGACTCACCACCAATTTTTATTATGAAAAAAATTGGAAAAACCTTTTAAATTTACAAAACTAGCCTTTAAAAGAAATTAGAGTTGAGACTTTAATTATGCTTAGAGAATAATGGAAACTTAATTCCACTGATCCTTAATGCATTCATTTTAAAACAGTTGCCCTAAAGTTTATCATACAAATTAATTAATAACTATAATAATATTTATTTTTTCCCTTAGAAATATTAAAACAAGGCAATAATAATTTAGGATCAAAATTTAGGGAAAATAATTTTGGCTTAACTTGCGTTTTTACGTGTAATAGGGGACTCAAAACTATGTAATTCTTATAGAAAATATTGTGTGTTGGGTTGCTTTTATTTACAAAAAGTATTTTTTTTTTTAAAAAAGAAGCAAATCCATTCTTGCACAAGGTGAATTATACAATAAATTCTTACAATTCTTATAACTCTCAAGGATGGTTACCATATATCAATGCTGCAAGTTTGTTGTGTGGATTAAAAAGATTATAAAAAAAGAAAGATTTTTAATATATATATTTTTCTTGTTTTATCATTTTTCATTTTTTTTTTCACATTTTTTTATGCACACACAAAGACTCTAAACTTGTCAATAGTTTAATATACACACAAAAAGATAAAAACTAAGAAAGAAAATAAGAAAAGCCCAAATCGAAAACAAGTTGTTCTTTTCTTCTTTTAATTTTTTTTTTTATAATGTTAAAAAAACTGCAAAACGATTAAAAAAAGAAAACTTCACAAAGTTGCCCTATCTCATATTAAACGAAATGAGATTATGAGAACAAGGGAAGGCATGGGCTCTGCGACTGGGTGCAAGGCAGGCTTGTTTTTGGTCGGTTTTCTAATCTAAATGACTATATGAACTCTATTTCTTCTTCTTCTTCTTCTTCTTCTTTGCATGCGTTATGCTTGATAAAATGCATACAAAAGATTAGAAATTAAGAAAAACAATAACAATCAACTTGTGGGTTGAAACAAAAGCTGAGGTATGGAGAAAAATTCACCTATACGAGATCCAAAAAATTGAACAGAGACAATGCACGGGAAGACATGCTCTAGGTATGATCCTGATGACTTAAAAAAAAAAAAAAAAGTTCCCCTCCTTATTGCCAAGAGAGAATGCCTATTTATAATGCTTAAAGAATAAATGCAATTAATTATGAAATGATTCTAATTGACAGTGATGGAAAGTTTGAATTGATTGGGATTAATTGATGCTAATTGACTAATTAAAGAGATGTTGATTGACACTAATTGATGCAATTTTGATTTTTCCTTTATTTTCTGATCTGATTTTTTTCCTAATTTAAATTTTTTGTTTTTATTTATTTTTTAAAAAATAATTCAGAGAAAATATGATGTTCACACATATTTTAGCTAAAGTTTTTATAACAAATGTGCATTTGAATTAGTTGGGATTTGTAATGTAGTGGCAAGTGATGAATAGCACTAATGTAGAAAAATATGCCAAATTGACTTGCAGAACTTCAACGCCACAAAGTTTCCATTTGTTGCCGAGCTTACCATTACATGATTTCTATTTGAATTAGACCCCGAACGCAATGGATTGTTCTGTAGCTTCTTGTTAAATTCAACCACCAGAGAAGATGCCTCCACTTTCTTTCTTATGCGGTTTGCCTATTATCAACAGACAATATAAGCATGATGCAGATATGGAGAACGTAAATGCCATTACGATTTACACGAGCTAGATTCCAACTTGTTATTCTGTGATTGAATTCAGCGTAATGCTATACTGATTTTGCTATGAAATATTTAGCTACAACCTTCCAATTATTTTGAAGCGTGTCAGTTCATCATCAAAGATGTATATCTCAAAAAAATTTGTTTACTACATTGAAGAACAATAACATCAACTAAGGTCCACACGCTTCAACCTAATTATTATAGGTAAAATTAACAAATAAAGTCAGTATTGAACCTCAATATACGATATCAGCGAATTGTCTGGGTATAAATATACTCGGTGAGTTTGCTCAAGCGAATTTTTGTTGGAAACTTTGAGAACGGTAAAATCTAATCGTAAAAGTTCGTCGTGAATAAGAAAACAAAAACGTGAACGGCAGGATTCGAACCTGCGCGGGCAGAGCCCACATGATTTCTAGTCATGCCCGATAACCACTCCGGCACGTCCACCTGCGTGATTTGGATTTCAACTGATATTATAGTCTCTCTTAGTTGCCAAGTTATCAAGGGAAAGCCTTATCTTTATAATAATTCATTTTATTTTTGCATATTATCTTCAATTAATGAAATATAATCAGTAACTCGGACGTGTCAATAATTTAATTTAACTTCACCAACTTTTTTTTTAATTTAATCATTATGATCACTATACTTGAAATTCATATATTATAGCTCTTGCTTGTGTAGATTGATCTATGGGGCCAAAAAAAAAAAAAAAACTTGTCACTCTTTCATTAAATATAAATTTAATATATTTAGTTTTGGTGCTATTAATTAAGATGGCTCTTAAAAGTAATGACGTCAATGGGGTGATCTTAGGACGGAAAATGCTTATATGCCTTCTACTTCAGCATTTTTATTTGGTACAAAAAATGTAAAACTAATTAATGTCTGGTTAGATTAAGCAATTCAACACTTATTTTTCTTAAATAAGAAAAAATAAACATTGATTGTATGTGGGTTCAGAGAGGTTGTATGAGTTACAATATTGGTTTCTTATTTGATTTCTTCAAAGTTTTATGAATTATTATGATTTTTAATATGAATTAATTTTTAGTTTTTATTTGTGAACTTCATTGACAATTATTATGTGATTTATTATAGTCCTATCAATATAATTATGTTCTATTATTTTCCTATAAACATAGAAGAAAAAAAAAGACATTACCTACAATTAAAGTCTTTAAAGTTGATAAAAACCGAATAAAAGTGAAAAGAATTTAACTAATTAATGCTCTAGACATCTCTATAGTCAATTAAAAACATATCGTAATCCTTCAACGTTGACTTTGTGCAATAATAAAAACATCTATACCTATCTGTACATACAATAAAATATAAGTATTTAAAGGAAAGCACTGCCAAGCGGCATCCATTATGTAACCCTCTTGCACAACCAAAATAGAAAACTTTCTACTTTAGAAAAGAAATGAAATGTTATGTTTCGACAACTCTTACAAAGAAATGTAAACATATTATTGTTAAAATTAGTTGTTCTGACAAATAACTACTTAACTAGCCAAATATTGATACGAAAGGGCCCTAAGGATGTGGAACAAAAATTGGTTGTTCTATTACCTAGTTTAGTTCTATGCATTGACCAAAGGCCAACATAGGTGCTTGGACCAACAACGTGGCATGCGTGGCCACCGAGTTGCTCCATTGCATGCGGATTACGTATGCGACACAAGCTACATCTCTTTCAAGTTCAATGTCCCACTATCCCAAATTCCAACCAATCCAACTTTCAATTTAGCTTCATTTGTGCTAAATCTACAAAGAGATTGAGAGATGGGGCACAAAGAAAAATCTAAGGATCGAAAAGACAAGAGACTGCATGAGATATCGCTGTTGAGGACCATTCCGTATTCTGAACACCAAAGGTTAATTTGATTTTCTAGCTACATCTACCCTGTCAGAAAGTCTTGCATTGATTTTTTAGGGGGAAAAAAATTTATAATTAGCTTTTGATCTAGTTTTGGCTTCTCATAATCATGAGCATATGAATGTTGAATGCCTGAGTGAGTATGAAAATTGAAATTATAATGCTGAGAAATATGATTTTGTGCATTTTGGATATTCATAGGTGGTGGTCTAAGGAAACTATTGCTGTGGTTACTGGTGGGAACAGAGGAATTGGGTTTGAGATTTCTAGACAACTTGCTGATCATGGAGTGACTGTTGTATTGACATCAAGAGATGCTAGTGTTGGTGTTGAATCAATTAAGGTCTTGCAAGAAGGTGGTCTTAATCATGTGGCCTGTCACCAACTTGATGTATTAGATTCTTCATCCATCAACCAGTTTGCTGAATGGTTGAAGGAAAGCTATGGTGGTTTAGATATTCTGGTCGGTTTCTAAAACATAATTACTTTCTTATAATCTTTGTTCGGTTGAAATAGTGACTGCCTTGGGATCTATCCTATAATTTTGTCCATTTTGATTAAAATTATTTTAATTTAAAAACTCTAAATGGGTCCGTGTGGTTACAAACATTTTCAATTGGGTCATTGTAGGAACCTAAATTAATTTAATATAACAAGCTTTTATAGTATGTCTCTAATCAATATTATCTACAGGTAAATAACGCTGGTGTTAATTTCAATCAAGGGTCTGATAACTCCGTTGAAAATGCTCGCAAGGTTATTGAAACAAATTATTATGGCACCAAGAGTATGATTGAAGCTATGATTCCTTTGATGAAGCCATCCTCCGCTGGTGCTCGTATTGTAAATGTGAGCTCGCGTCTAGGCCGAGTAAATGGCAAACGAAATGTAAGTAAAAACTCTACGTTGTTTCATTTCATATGTGAGTAAACAAAGTTTAAGGATAATTGAGTTTTATCTTTGATTCCCTCCCTTGTTCAGTACTCTTCCGATTTTTTCTCTGCCTTATTCTGTCTACCTTAGAGGCATAATGCAATTTACTTACCTCTAATGGGGATAACCTAAACGTGCTACTTGCACATACATATTCAAGCTTAGAATGCATTTACACAATATCTTTCCTCCATATTTGGCTTTTCAAATCTTGCTCAATATAATGAAAGAATCTCTTAAGGAAGCATTAGCATGAATGACATATTTGAGAAACCTTAAAGTGTTCTCATTTTTTCAAAAAAGAAAAAGAAAGGAAATTAAATCAAATTCCTACAATGCCTTCTAGCATTCTCTAGTGATGAATGTATGCAATATTTTTTCCAATAAAAAAATGCTACAAGTTAAAATCTTTGTCCAAATTTCTTTGTCGTAGTAACGTAGCATACATGTTGACTCTTGGATGACAAAGTAAGTCATAGCACTTTGCTCTATCCGAGAACCACCGTTATTTCCTATCAAAGATTTCTAACAATTTTTCCTGATACTATAGCATTTTTCTTTTCCTTCTTTTTTTTGGGTCAATGTGTGATTTGTGATAAAATATTTTAATGGAGCCATTGGTTCCCCATACAACTTCTGCTAGATGTAAAACTGATTATAAGTTTTTGGAGTAACAGAGAATAGAAAATAAAGCTTTGAGGGAGCAACTAAGTGATGTGGAATCGCTTTCAGAGGAACTGATTGATGGAACCATATCTACTTTCCTACAACAAGTGGAAGATGGAACTTGGACAACAGGAGGGTGGCCTCAAACATTCACTGACTACTCGGTGTCAAAGCTTGCAGTGAATGCCTATACAAGGTTTATGGCAAGGAAGCTTTCTGCGAGGTCAGAGGGTCAAAAGATTTATATCAACTGCTATTGCCCTGGTTGGGTGAAAACTGCTCTCACAGGTTATGCAGGAAGCGTCACAGTTGAGCAAGGGGCTGATACTGGAGTATGGCTTGCCCTTATTCCTGATCAAGCAATTACTGGGAAGTTTTTTGCAGAGAGAAGGGAGATTAACTTTTAAACACTTAGGATAAGAGGAATTAATTTGCTACCAACATAGCAAACTGCATAGGAAATTTAGAAGCTTGATTCCATGTGGTCAGTGTTAAGGGTAGTAACACATGTTGAGACTGAGATGTAATGATATAACGTAAGTGTGACATAATGGTCAAATAGGTCATTATTGTGACATAATGGAGTGGTATTTGAGGAACATTCGTGTTCATACCTTGGAAGTTTGACCATATATAATGTCGTAATTATAAGCTTAGGTTCACCAACAATTTGAAGTGCTGTTATTTATTCTTTCTTTTCATGTTTAAAGATATATTGTTACAATATATTTGATAAACTTGCTTCATTTTTTTATAAAAGAGACTTGTTTTTTGAATATATCAATAGCAACGCATACATCGACATCTTGAAATAAAATAATGGAGCCTACTATATGTCTTCTTTTTATTTATTTTCTTTCACGTCAAAAAAACCAATGTTCAAATGACTTTTTCCAATAGCAAAATCTACTACCTTGTTACATTTATGTTTTTGCCATGATGTTGGAGTAGGGATGGTCAAACATTAAGTATACGGATGACAATGATAATGAGCAAACAAAACTCTTAATTAACTCTTGTAATAAGAGAAATTTTAGGTAGGAATTCAAATATGCACTTAATATGAGTAAACATGTTTTTTAAAATACTTAATTTTAATATATTGTGATTGTTAAAGTTAATTAAGTTTCCAAATATTAAAAGAAACTAACTAGGTTTTTTTACATTTTTTTTTGGTTCACCAAAAAAAAAAGTTGATATATATTTTTTTAACTTCATACATTTTAAATGAAACAAAGGAAAATAATAATCGTGTTAACTTTATAAAAGATTTTTTGCGATAAATTTTATCTCTCTTTAAAAAATATCAAATTGATTCCTAATAATAGTTTGAGTGATTTCAATTTTCTTCAAAAACTACTTGATTTTGAAATTAAAGTACGTTGAGGCATTAAGTTATACAAGGTTTAGGGTTAAAACCAAAAGTGAGAAAAGTGGATGAAATAGAAGAGAGTTCAGTTAAAACTTAGAAGGGATTGTGGAGGACTTGAGAAAACATTAAGCGAAACCATTAAAGAAGACTTTTTCTTAATGGCTTTACACTTCTACTGAAAACTTTGTTTTGATAGAGTAGAGCCCAATGGTTTCATTATGCAGCTAATAAAACTCTGCAAGATCTTCTACAAATTGTGGGGTTCTCCTCCACAATGAGTGGAGTTTGATAAAACTATCTGGAAGTTTGAGCCGTCAGGTTTCTTTTCTGTGAGATCTTTTCTGTTGCAGGTGGACTTGGAAGCACACTCATCTAGCACACTCATCTACAAAATTCTAAATAGTGTCAAAGGTGCTTGGTAGGGCTTGGCTCCCCCAAAGGCTGAGCTACTGACTTGGCTAACTATTCTTGAAAGGTTGAATACAAAAGATTGCCTCAAAAAGTTCAAAATTATTTGTGTTGATGACAATGGCTGCCTACTTTGTAATCTGTATGAGGAGAATGTAGGTAAGTGACTGTTTGCCTGTGTGGAAAGTGTGGTGTTCAATCATCAATTGGGGGGTCTTAGCTGGGTTTGTGCAACAAGTCCAAGCGAGCATCTTCTAGCTTGGTATGGTGTAAAACAAACCGGTTTCCAGAAAAAAGGTATGGTGCTAGCTGTTCTTTGCTATAATTTGGTCAAATATGACAAGTGAGGAATGAAAAACTTTTTCAAAACAAATATCCTAATTGGGACCTGGTGATATACCTCATAAAGTTAAGATTGGGGCTTTGGATAAAAGGCTAGTGTTGGCATTTTCCTTGTCCTCTTGATATGGTCATATACAATGTCAGTGGAGTGAAATCCTTGAGATGTGAGAGGAGTGAAAGTGGATTTTGCTTATGTGCTCTGACTGCCTTAACGGTGAATGCTGTGGTGCAGATGGTGGTTGATGCACATGGTGCAAATGTGCTGTGGCACAAAGGGAGAGTGACACGTCGGGGGCATTCAAATTTTCGAGTTCAGAGTTCTGGGTTCTAGGTTCATTCCTTCATTATCCCCAAGGTTCTGAGTTCAAAATTCTAGATTTCGAGTTAATTCCTTCACTGTCCTTGAGTTTTCGAGTTATGGTTTCCCGGTTCGAGTTAATTTCTTCATTGCCTCCGAGTTCTCGAGTTCCTGGTTCCAAGTTTCCTTGTTCATTTATTCATTATCTTCGAGTTCTTGAATTATGAATTTCAAGTTCCAAGTTCAATAATAGGGAATTTGCACCATGTGCACCAATGGTCATCTGCACCACAAAATTGGCCTTAGTTTGATACTTTGATGTGTTTTGCTCCTCTATTTTTGTGAGAGTTGAGCCTCTTTCATTTGAATTATCTTTAAAAAAGGTCATACAAGTGTCATTTGTGAACTTATAGGTTAACTTAAACTATACATTATTCCCAACAAACTTATACTCTAATTTATATCAGTCGTAATTTTCAAGGTGGATGTGCGACACGAATGAGTGAAATATTAAATCATCCTTGTCCATAAAGAAAAATATAGATATATTATTTTAGAAGATATTTTAGCATGATTTGATTCTCTACTAATATATATCTAAGCATCATGAATTAAAAATAATGATGTTAATATAGACTCAATTTTATGATAAATTCTATACGTAGTAATATATACACAATTCAAAATAGAATTTAAAATTATAATTATGTAAATATCATAAAAATTAATAGTAAACATATTATCACATATAGTATTTACTATGAATTTATATTAGGGTGAATTACACTAATCTCCTTTGAAGTTTAGTATAATTATAACCAGCACCCCTCTATCTAGTTATATAATACCGATCTCCCTTATTACTAATGGGGGATCAAGTTCCATGTTACCAGGTTTCAAACTAAACCTATTTTTTAACATAATAATTCACTTCCAAGTTCCGAGATTATTATACCTACAGAGAGGTGAATTATCACGAAATGATCTTGAAACTCGAAATTCGAAAGGGAATTATCATGGTAGACGGTAGGTTTAACTCAGAACTTAGTACCTTAAAACTCGAAACTCGAAATTTAGAACTTGATCTTCCATTAAAAACAAAGAAGTTTAGTATAATATAGTTAAATAGAGGGGTGTTAGGTATAAATATATTAAACCTCATGGGAGGTTAGAGTAATTCACCTTTTATATTAACATCACTTGAATTTAAAATGTTAAAAAATAAGGATAAATTACACTGATCTCTCATGAGATTCAATATAATTACATACGGCACTTCTCTATTTAGCTATATCGCACTGACTTCCCTTATTTCTTACAGGAAGCCGAGTTCCGAGTTCTAAATTACCAAGTTTCGAGATAAACATGTCTTTTACCGTGATAATTCATTTTCGAGTTTCGAGTTTCGAGTTCCGATATCATTTTGCCTATAAAGGGGTGAATTATTACGGATTAATCATGGAACTCGGAAGTGAATTATCATATTAAAAGACAGATTTAGCTTAAAACTTAATAATTCGGAACTTGATCTCCTATTAGAAATAAAAGAGGTCAGTGTAATTCACCTATAAATTTTTTTAAAAAAATATTAAAAAGACTTTTTAATGGCAATCATGTTCGGTTATTCCGACAACTGCAGAAATAAACGTATAAAAAAAGTAGTAAATAGTGTATCAAAAATAACTGTAGAAATATATAAATTAAATCTTGATTAGTTAATGAAATTCAATACTTATCTTTTTTTAAGAAATAAATTTAGATTTAAGTTTTATAAATAGCAAAAAGAAACTAATTTTCTCCATAATAGGTGAACCTATGATTTGATTTGATAATACTGTAAATTTTATAGAGCTATTAAAATTTTTAAGCTCTTCAAAAATTATTTTTAATAAGATAATAAATAAAAATATTAAAGAGATATATTAAAATTGAAACTCTTAATTAATAAAAGGATAAAATTAAATTTTTATTAAAATTTAAATCCTATATTCTTATAATTTACTCCAAAATTTCATAATAATATTCTCAAAATCCATATATGCAAAAAAAAAATGGCCCCTAAAGCGTTAAAGCAAAAAAAAAAAAAAAAAAAAGAAAGAGAGAAGAAGAGGAGGAAAACATATATTTATTTATTTATAAAAAAAGGGCAATTGACAACCCCGCGTCCCGTATTCGTGTCAAGTATCAACGCTCAACAGCCAGCAGTGTTGACCGAAAAAGAGCGAAACAGCCAGCAGCTAAAGAAGGAGAAGCAAGAAGCGAATTCAGGTTGTGGTGTTGCAATGGCGATTCTGAGAAAAGTTGTGATCAACGTACACCGAGTCTTCAATAACAGAGCCGCCATTGCAGCTCCCACGCTCAGGCATCGCCACAGCCTCTCTTCAATTTCACCTCCTCCTCAATTTTCCTGTTCTCTTTCGTGCTTTTCCTCCTTCACTCACACTCACACTCACACTCAATCCCAATCCCTTGAACTAATTGATTTATCCAACCAAGAAACCAAAAGGCGCTTCTTCAACAGGTGGTTCCATTCCCCCCCCCCCCCCCCCAAAAAAAAATCTCATTCATTCCATTCATTTCCTTCCATCAAAGCGACGTCGTCTTATTCTTAAGTTAACGTGCCACTATATTCCTTTTTTTAAAAAAAAAAAATTATTTGTGAAAATAGGCTATTGTATAGGAGCAAGCAACGAGGGTTCCTGGAACTCGACTTGGTCCTCGGCAAATGAGATTATTATTAATTAATAATTATGTTCATCGTCATATTGTAATGACATTTATGTCATGTCATAAAAAAGGCCTATATGTTACTTATGAAAAAAAATTCTGAATCAAGATGTTCAGCATTTATCTTATTTCCCACTTTGATCATTGAGAGAGAAGCTTGTTTCTGTCACTTGCATTAAAGATTAGTTAAAGCGAAAAGCCAGAAGCTGTTTGGTTTGCAACAACTTGATAGTTGATATTTAGTATAATTACAATGCCTTATGGAAATTTATACCTTAGACCTTTAAGAACAGAGGCTAATCCCTAATATCATGAATTATGGACTTCAATTATGTATCAGTTTAAGGGCCATTTGATATGCCTGATAGTATAAGGTCTGACAGGATAAGGGCTGATAGTATAAGGGTTGATAGGATAAGGCCTGATAAAAATTTAATACAATGCAGTATTTGATATATCATTGTATAAGATATTGTATTATATAAAATATAATCAAAAGAAGAGATTATAATAAATATAATTTTTAAATAGTTATCATAATTATTTTAGCTCTATTTTATTATATATAAAAATAATTTTATATTAAAAATTATTTTTTTTTTATTTTTAATATTTTTTTATAAATATAAAAAATATGAGAGAGAGAGAGAGAGAAAGTGAAATAGAGATGGAGTTTTTATATATCAAAATCTAAATAGGCTTACTATCACATTCCTATATTTAGTTGTATTTTTTATTATATATAATTAAATTTATATTAAATATTATTATTTATATATTTCAATAATAAATTTTTATTCTTATATTTTTATTTTGGTTTGAATAATTATTTTACAATTTTTAAAAAAAATATTTATTTATTATTAAATAATATTAAATTTTATTTATATATTTTTATTTTTTATTATTTAGTTAATAATTAATTTTTTAATAAAATATATTAAAAAATAAATAAAAAATAAAAAAATCCTTATACATTAAAAGTTAATCAGCTGTCTGGTACTCCCTAAGGCGTATTAAGTTATCCATCATTATAACGTATAAGGAGATTTGATGGATAAGGTTATCTGATCGTTGATCTTGTAAAGCAATCTGGATAAGATCATAACGTATTGTATAACCTTATCCTATCATACCTAATACGGCATGCCAAACACCCCCAGTCTGGCTAGAGGAGTGTGCGTGTTCTAGACATGAGTTTTTGGTTCTGGTTTTTCCTAGAGGGTCTTCATTCAATTTATTTCATCTGTGTGAAGGGCCAGTAAGGTTTTTCTGATTCATTACTATACTATTTGAATTTGGATTGTTTTGTTTGTTAACCATTGATGTGTGTCTCCTTTAAGAGGGGATTTTTAATGTTTAGAATCTTTTGAATGGAAAATATAGCATTTTCCATTGTTTGGTATGTGAAAAAAAAGTATGAAATAGTGATTTGCATGATTGCTAGCTATCGAGAGTACATCAAATTTAGTGCAACTGGAACTTATCAACTTTTACACCTTTGTGATCTATAAGCTAGATCTTGGTCGGTAAACCGGGAAAGGCGGGTGAGAGATCATGTCTATGCAGTGGCCGATGGTTTGGTTAGAGGATTTACTTTGCCAAATGTCTATGGAAAATGAAAATGAGATAGCAACTAGATGCTAAGAGTTTGGGTGAGATATATCTGTTGATTGACTTGGTTCATGTCACTTGAAAATCTCATTCCTTTTCTGCAGGAGAATCCGGATTTATGGAAGTGGATGTCAAGACAGAAGCAACCCCCAGAATCAATTAGCGTAAACCCTGTAACCTTCTTCTATATCTTTATTGATTAACTGATGAGATTCCATATTCAAATTTGGTTATTTGGTTGAAATGCGTTTTTCTCTGGGGTTACAATTCTCATTCCAGACAATAATCTGTTGCTTAGGTCTTTGCTGCACTGAGGGAGAGAATCATGAAAAACCTTGATAGCCATTCTGCACCTGAAGTAAGGGCAAAGTCTGGCCAACCATGGGTAAGAGGTTGGGATGATATCAAGAAAGGGCAGGACGGTCCTGTATCTGGAAATCAGTAGCAGCTTGAGATTGAATCATCCCGTCATTTGTAACTTCGAATAATATTTGGTCCACCATTTTTGTCACTAGACACTAACTAAAATGACGGCTGGGTAACGTCAAACTTAGCAGTTTCATTAGCTATTGGAGTGTAGAGATCACTATCAGTAAAAAAAGCGGTGGGGTCTAGACTAGAAGATTGTGACTACCAGGGACTCTTTACTTGTTTTTTCATATGCATTAAGTTAATTGTTGAGTGATTATATATTATTTCTAATTTTACCAAAGAGTATGTATTGTGGCTTCTATTTTTTTGGGTCTGCCAATGCAAAACTCAGTTTAGTATGGTTTTGGCATAATGCGAATGTATCACTGGTACTGTCCAGTTTTTGGTGTTTTCACCTTGGTTTTTTTAACTAGTAATCTGCCTTGATGCATTTTACTGAGAACAAACGAATGAGTTGCCCTGTTAAACAATCAACACGGTCAAGACATATAACTGTAAAGGGCTCACCGTGGGTTTTTTTTTTTTTGGTTTTTTTTTGTTTTGTTGTTTTTGGGGGGGGGGGACAATGGGCTCGCCTGTAAGTGTAAACTTGCTTCAGAGCTGGTACGCAGTGCACTTTAGATGACCGCCAAAATAAATAAAATAAAATAAAGTAAGAGAAACAGTTGCCACTGTGCGGTAGTTTTACAGAGAACAATTTTATTTAATGGTTCGATTTAAAAAAATATATTTGGAGGAACTTTTTTAATGTTGTAGGGGAAAAACAGCATTTTGCAATTTTTGCTTATATTTGGTGTAATTTTTTGAAAAAAAAAAAGAATTATTGCAACATATTAATAATATAAAAATATGAACAAATAAAAAAAATTAAAAAGTAATTTTTCAAATTTGTGGTGTATCAGATAGATTAGTCTTTTGAAAAAAAAAATGAAAAAAATGAAAATTTAAACATAATTCTTGAAAATTAAAAGTATTAGTCATTTATTTTTAATCACTAGACACTTTTTTTAAAAAATTTTTTTGAGAATTTACTAAAAAATAAAGTTTTAAAAAGACTATAAAAGATGAGACCTCACATCACAAACACAAACACAAACACAAACATTTCTTATCCTTTTTTTCATGTTTGACTCCAACCAAAGCAGCAATGGCCAAACCGATTTCTGTGGTGGCATTCCTCTTCCTTCTCCTTCTACACTCGCGTCCAATTTCGACGGCATCAAAGCCGAAACTTGATCCGGCTGCAGCGGATTGGCCCCTGCAGTTCCACTCTGTGCTGTTCATGAACATGAGCGGAACCCTCCAGAAGATAGACCTGTGGTACGACTGGCCCAACGGCCGCAACTTCAACATCATCCAGGACCAGCTCGGCGAGTTCGTCAAGTACGACCTCGAGTGGAACAACGGCACCTCCTTCAAGTACACCCTCGACCCCTCCGACAAGGAGTGCGAGGTTTTCAATCTCTCCGTTGGTATTCTCAGACCAAATTGGCTAGACGGTGCAAACTATCTGGGTCAGGAGATGGTCGACAACTTCCTCTGCAACGTGTGGGAGAAGGTTGACTTCATTTGGTACTACGAGGATGTCCTCACCAGAAGACCTGTTAAGTGGATCTTCTACTCTGGTAACACCACCATCAACTTTTATTATTATTATTATTATTATTATTATTCTTAAACAGTATAATCTCATCAGTGTCAATTTTTTTACACTATAAATTGGGCATATATTATTATGTAATTAATTTTGATATCCGGTAAATGAAAAATTCCTCTGATAATCAATTATATTTTATTATATGTGTAACTTTTGAGATAATTATTATAAAAATTAAATATTTTTAAAAATATAATAATATATAATTAGATAATAATTTAAAAAATATTTATGGTATTGACCATGTATAGGAAATAAATCCTATTATTGTAAATGTAAGTTTTGAATTAATTATTATGATATCTAAATATTTTTATTGATACAATACAACGTAGTGTGGTTGAATTTGAAAAAAAAAAGGTATTTATTGACTTTTTTTAAACTACATGTATGTCCTTGAAATTATCAGCTCATATTATTATGATAAGCCTTAGGAGGTTATTGTGATTATTTTTTATTTTGCGGTTTTGCTGTTTTTAATGTCCTGTTAGTTAGCTTATGTGTCCCTGTTATTGTTATTTGAAGTGTGTTGGATTTGGCATTTTACTGGAACTCGTTTGTGATTTGAAGTTGTGACACTAATTTGGTGGGTGCAGGATATACTGCTCATGTGATGACGTTTGAGGTTGGAGCAGTGCTTGATGATCCAAATTGGCAGGCTCCTGTTTACTGTTTTAATGAGGCTGAGAAGGAAAGGAGGAGGGGCTCCCCATTAGAATTTGGTGGTTCTTTTGGAAGGTTGATGAGAGGGATGGCCGATACTGCAGATGATATGTAATTATGAAAACGGGTGTACATAATAATCTCTTTTTCTGTTTGGGATATATAAGAATTGTGAAGTTCAGCCATCAGAATCTTGTTGAATGCTGCAATAAAATTGTGAGCTCACCATTATTTTCTTTTTATCCAAGCAGAGAAATCAAATTAATTTGTCAGATCAGCTCATCTTACAATGGTTAAATTAATTAGTATGAAGCTCAATGTACTTTCTGGAAATTTTTTTAAATAGATTCTATAGTTTGCAAATTACAAAGGGGTCTCCATTGTTAAAGCCATTATGGGGACCGAAATGAAAAAGATTTTAAGGGTATCAAGACTTGTTTATGGTTTTTAGACTATAAGAATCTACGTAAAATTTCTCACGAAGTGCGTTGTCATTTAGATTATTTAAATTCTCTAGTAAGGGAAATGAGAATGGAGGTTTGGTTGGGAGGTATATAATCAAACTATGTTACTTATGAGTTATGACAGAGCAAGCATGCAAAAGTTTTATAAATCCGAGTGGCATGGAAGTAATTTACTCTTAACAGCAAGACTCTCTTAAGAGAAGCTTGATTGGTTAGTCTATTATGCAAGTGGTAACCGTGCTTGTGCATAAATGAGATGATGTTCAATTGATAGCAAAATCACTCCCAGTTTACAAAGAAAAGGCTAACAATTGGCTGTTTACCTTGTTTTCTCGTGGATACGTTGCTCAAGGCCTTTGATGCCGTGAGGGAAAGTATGATGAAAATCCTTGGCAGGCATCCAGCTCTAGAAGCAAAAGCATGGTTATCACCTGGGAAATGATAGAGGACAGAGTAAGCATTGATTCTTTGGTTTGAGGCCAGAAGAACTCTCAGAAAATAAAAGGGGAATAAACTGAATTGATCCTTGCTCATTTGATAAGGCTACACTTACAAGCATAGCAGCCACTGTAAAATATTTTGGTTCTAGCAGCTCTCATGACAAATAGTGGAATCAATATTGTCCTGGGTGTGGCTCCTTGAATTCTCGTGATCAAACCATAAGTAAGACGCTGCAATGATATCATGAAAGGCCGATGATGATACCTGAAAACTTGAGAAGGGAATTGAATTAAGTCTCCGAATAATTAAAACTTTTCCTACGAACTAAAACACAAATTAGAATGCTATGCAATTTTTGTTTTTGGTTTTTGATAATCTATGTAAAATGATACTCTTATTTCAATTGGTGAGAAATCTACTATCACTAGATAAGACAAGTAGAATTAAGTCAGTCTAATTGTTTCCAGAATAATCTCAAAATCTGCAACATATCTATATCAAGAGTTGTTACTCCTCATTCTTTCTTTGGTTGTCGTTTATCTTTTTATGTCTCACTTAGATATGGGCCGGTTTTTCATATATTGGACATTATATATAAATATATATATATATATATCATTACGTGCCTTCCTTTACAAATGAAAACAAAAAAGCAACATGCTTTCAACCTTAGGCTAAATTTAATTATAAGCGTGATTTTTCGATAAAAAGGATGCTGCTACCAAGTTCTCTCCGAAACACGCCCAATTCAGTATAGATAGGACAATGAAGCTTTTCTTTTTTTTTTTTTATTAGAAGAAAAATTTGTGGATCGTAGCAAATTAAAATCAATTAGGTGAATGATCATCTAGCTGACCCTACGTATCGATATAAGGCATGGTTTGTCAGTGAAATGATCATCACATTTCATTTCAAACCATTTTTTTTTAATTTCAATTTTGTGAGAAATTAAAACGTGCTAACCAAGGATGATCATGGTGGGGATGAAATAAAGACATTTTTGTTTGTCTTATTTATTTATTTATTCTTTGGTGATGTAGGATGGCTCCCTTTGCATTGCAGTCCAATTTCATTCGGCCACCTTCTATCAAGTTCAACCGACCAGCTAGTGGATAGTAGTGAACCAAAACGCTGCTAAGGGAGTCTCTCATCCTCTCAACGACATCATAGCTGTGTTTTCCCTTGTAAATGTAGATTACGGGTGTGTGACCACCGTGCACAACTTGGTCACTCTCTGATAGCCATAAACAACCCTTGGGAGTTTCCCGACTCGGCGTGATAGTATAAGAAGCTGTGATGGTTACCATTTTTGTGTTTGTAGGCTTTGTTGTGTATATGCTTTGTGGTTTTTGCTCTAGGTTGATAGATATATACTCCGTCCATTCATTTTTAAGAGTCTATATCAATCTGTAAAATATTAAGTTAGAACAAATGCAGTCTTGATATAAATTGATGTAAATGTGGAAGAACTTGCAAGTTGTGTTCATCGTTGTTCGATCTCTACAATATTGGAGTCTACATCCAGTTCCTATCTAAGGTAGAAATTTCCACTATCACAACCAGTTCTGACAATAATAACCTCTCCAAAACCTGGTTTTATCAATTTGCAAATTCTTCCTCACTAGAAATAATTACATTCACTCACTAAAAATAATCGATTTTCAAATCGAAAAACTATATTTTTCGAGGAGCGTTAAACTCAGAGGATGAAGATGAATTTCTGCAGAATAGGATGAACCTTTTCGTCCTCTCGTTGTGTTTTGTGATGGAAGCCTTTCTTCCTTTTAAATAAACATAAGCAAATTTGAACGTTACAGCTGTTCTAGTAAGCACGTGTGTCCGTGCTGCGAAATGCTTTGCCTTTTGTGATTACCAAAAGTTAACAACCAGAACGCTCCCCTATCTGCAAATCAGAAGTAGATTTATTAAATTGAATCGATATAGCATATAAAATCATTATGTAATGCGCAACGAGTTTTCCTGCTAAAACAAATTAAATAAGTATGACTTTTTTTTCTCTAAAAAATAATTCCTTGATTAAGGTGGACATACATCGTTATAAGATTAACAGTTTATTGCATAGTCGCAAATAATAAATTCTCCTGCCATATGAATAGGAGTGTTCAAATCTAATCCAACTCAATCAAAACTGCCAAACCAAAAACCAATTAGAATAGCAAAAATTTGGATTGAATTAGATCTTATTTTTTATAAACCACATAAATTGGATCGGATTTTAGATTTAATTTTCAAAATCGATCTAATCTAATCCAAGTCACATACTAGTATATAATATAATTTTTTTATTAAATTCATACTTTTATTTATAATAATTTAAATTTATTATATAATTTTTTATTCATTATTATTTTTACTTATATAATATTTTATAAATATTTAATAACTTATTTTTATTTATTCATTTGATTAACTCATATTACTTTTATTTTATAATATTATAAATTTAAAATTTTATTTTTTAAAAAACCAATCAAATCGATCTAATCAAACCATTATAAATTATATTATTTGGATTGGATGAATTTTTTATTCAAAATCGATCCAAATTGTACCGCAAACACCTCTATTTATGAGTAAAGTTTACTTCTAGTCAAAAAAAAAAAAAAAAGAAAAGAAAAAAAAGGAAGAGCAAGGTTGAGTCTAAAGCAATGACATTATTTGTTATTGAGGATCAATTTAATCTTCCGTAAATGAAACACTTATTCTTGTCAAAATTATTGTTAGCATTGATTGGTTAAAGAAATTTGGCATTTATTTCTTTCATTATAAATCACCAATATTTAAAATTTATTGAAGTCCAATTAATTTGGTTTAAATCATGTCGATTTATTGTTAAAGTAAATATCTCCTATTGATAATTTTTTTCATTTATAATATTCAAACTTAAGATTTTATTTAAGAGTACAAATATCAATCTATTTCAATCAATCAAGTTCTCTTAACTTAGAGATTTATAATAACTGAAAAAAAAAAAAAAACTAACATTAGACTAGCGGCGAAGGATATGATGGTCTCTCGTATGTTCACATGGTCCTCACTTAACCATATTGAAATTACCATATTAACCTTATTTTAATTTTTAATTCTTCCTTCATCTCTTTTCTTCGTCACCCCTCTCAGCCATTGTTGGGATTGCTAGCACCGCTGATCTCCATTGCTGCCACCACTGCCCTTCGCCAGAGCCACTGCCACCACTACCTGTCCCCTGTCAACGCCATCGCCACCACAACAAGAAAGTAAATGAGCTTAGGTGGTGGTTGGTATTGAAGGAAAATAAACAAGAGGCCATTGCAAATCCCGTAATCATAATTCATGTTATACTATGGGCTTCTTTTTTGTTTCATCTTATTACCATATTTTTTGAAACTAGGAAATATTTTATAGTGCATATTGTTGTTGAAGACAAAAAAAGGTCGCACATTGTCATTGATAAGCGAGATGAGGCATTTGACGTCCCCGTGAAATATCTTCTCAAACCTACAAAGAATGCAAACAACTTGCCAAAGGGCCAAAAAAATAAAATAAAATTTGTAACTAGTTAATGACTAAACAGCTTGCAAGCACAGATTTTGGCTACACATTCCTTCCAAACACCATCTTTAGCTTCATTTCTTTTCACTCCTTCAACTTCGATCCAGTCAAATAAAAAAAAATGAAGCACTAGATCCTCTTTCTTGACCAGCAGCAAGTTGAAAAGGGTGGTGGCTAGAGCTTCGCCAACAGCAATGGACTCGTTGGAGATGGGGTTGGTGCGGGTGATCGGCAGCCAAAATGATTGGGGGTGAGATGAAAGAGAGAGAAAGGAGGGAGAAAAGTTGGAGGATTAATTTAGTTTTTTAAAAATTAATATTTTTAATTTTAAAATTTATTATTTATTGTATAATTTTATATTATTATTAAATTTTTAAATCTTAACTATTTAAATATAATGATTATAAATGGTGGACGATGTAGAAGTACCAAACATACGAGGGTATCCTTCACCTAGGCTAGCTTTATTGTCAGGCCAATCATCAAGACTGACATAGAAATTGGACCTCATATCTTGCATTCTTATCTAGTTTCCCTTGTAGGAACCGAAAGCAGCAATAGCCACTGCAATGGAACCCATCTCTTTGCTTGTGTTCCTCCTTCTACTCTCCCCTTCAATGGGGTCAAAGCCAACAATAGGGTACCCAACTCCAACAGAATGGCCCCTTCAGTTCCACTCTCTCATCTTCTACAACAGGAGTGGAACTCTGCAGAAGGTGGACCTGTGGTACGACTGGCCCAATGGCCGCAACTTCAACATCATCCAGGACCAGCTTGTTGGTGTTGGTGACATCTTATACGACCTTGAGTGGGACAATGGCACCTCCTTCTACTACTCCCTCGACACTTCCAAGAAGGAGTGCAAGGTCATGCATTTCCCTGTGGGGATTCTCCGACCAAATTGGCTCGATGGTGCAACCTATTTGGGTCAGGAGATGGTTGATAACTTCCTCTGCAATATGTGGACGAAAGTTGACTTCATCTTGTACTACGAGGATGTCCTCACTAAGAGGCCTGTTAAGTGGATCTTCTTCGAAGGTGTGCCACCATATCTCTTATTTTGGTGTTTCAGTGTTGCCTATTAGCAGTAGAGTAATAGTAATGTTATTGGTACATCAAAATGGACCAGATTGATGGACTCCATAGAAAAAGAGACAAAGTATTTGACAGAATAAGGGAATGAGACCAAGATTTTGTCTCATTTTCTTTATGCAGTGTCCACCAAAGTATCCATGATATACAGACAACATTACTCTTAATAAAATGCTTGCATTTTATTTTAAAAATCTTAAATAATGATTTAAAGGGTATATTTAATAAAATCACTAGTGTGATTTATAATATCAAATCTTGCTGCTACATACTAGTAGCTAGTTACTTGGGTATTAGTGAGTATAATAGATAAGTGGTACCATTTGTAATGCATAGTTGAGAAAACAAAGAAGTGAATATATGTGGAGCTTGAGACTAGCTAGAAAAGTTTTATTATTGATGCTTTCATTTACCTTTTTATACTCACTAATGCCCAGCTAACTAACTATTAGTGTATAAAACATGGTTTTAACAAAAGTGAAAAGAAAAAAAATTACTCCTTTCGATATGTCAAACAATACAAACTATAAACCAAACATACCCTAACTTGTTAGGTATCACCAATTGGCCTATAAATTTCAAGATGCTCTTATAGGGAGGAAAATATGTTCCAATGCACGTTCACAACTCAACACTTCTGCATTGTAGATTGTCCTCATGCAGTACAATAGCTGTGTTGAGCAGTAAATGATGCAAAACAATATATGTTTCTTCGCTTGAGAACGTGTAACAAATTATTGTTATTTGAAATCATTCATTTTCCATATGCTCAAGCTAGGAAGCACTGATTTGGAAAGTGAATCTGACACGATGTTAATTTTGCTACAAATTTGGTTGGTCCAGGTCCTCCAGGATATACTGCTCATGTAATGACATTTGAGGTCGGTGCAGTGCTTGAGGATCCAAATTGGCAGGCTCCTGTGTACTGTTTTGATGAGGCAGAGAAGGAAAAGAGTAGCCCCCAGTTTAGACCTGCTGTTCAGGGTGGTTCTCTCGGGAGTTTGATGAGATGGATACCCTTTTGGGAAACTATGTAATTATGAAATGGTTAATAGCATATGCACTGTGCTGGCTAATTTTGATCCACTATGATTAGGTCATGCATTCATGTGTTGGTGGAAATAGTGAACTGGAGTAATCCACAGCTCAGACCTTATTTACACCAACAATACGAAGTCCTTGGTGACCTTGAGTAGAAGGCCAGAAGGGGAAAAAGGCTTCTCTGTGTGACAGTGGTGTATAATCGAAATGTGCTACTTATGGCTGATCAAGCATCCAGAAACTTTATGAAGTCCGTTCTTTTCTGCGGAAACTATGCAATGTTTTGTTACTTTAACTGTTAAACTGTGGTAGGACAAGCTTTTTAGGTTGGTAATGGTCTGCTCTGGAAGCGGTGGGAGAGGGTCCTGTTAGCGAAATGAAAATTAGTTTTGAATGTGTTAGAACGTAACTAGTAGACCTTAAAACCATGTCTATGCTTAAACTAGAAGATGTTGAGAACTAATAGGAGAAATTCACTTCCAGTTTGCTCATGAACAACTGGTTGTTTGCATTATTTTCTCACTTGCAACTTAATGCTGGAAAAGTTTGCATATTCTTTCTCCAACCAGAAAAGGAAATGATAAATTGAACCAAATGTGAAAGTGCATATTGCCTATAAGGTTGCCTTGGCCATCCTATTCTTTGACCCTAGCATGGCAGCTCTACTTTTCTTTTCTTATATTCACGCTTTTATGAGAACATTGCACTCATATGCTCTAGTTAACATTTTTAATTTATATCTATATTCATTTAAATTTGAAATTATACTGAGATTAAAACCGACCCCGTACTTTTCCATTGAAATTGATTTTTCAAAATAAATATTTTTAATTACACGTGTTGGATCAACCCATGAGTCCATAGGTTTCAATTCAATCCAGTCCACAAAATGCAAGTTGGGTCGGATCGGCCGGTCGAGTCGAATTGAAAAATTTCTAATCCATGATGTATGAGTTGGATTGAAGATTTAGAAATTTTCAATTCACACAATCCAATTGAATTTTTTTTTTTATTGATATTTTATTTGAATGATCTCAAGCTTGTGAAATATATGTACAATGCAATAGTTTTTCTTGTTGACTTAAATAATTATTTTTAGGATTTATGTATTTTTTTTCTTGAAAATTATCGAGATCTATCTATGTTTTCTTAAAAAAAATTATGACTTATATATATTTTCTTGAAAATTTCTAGGATTCATGAATATATTTTCCTAAATTTATACGTATTGAGACTTATATTTATTGTACTTGTTAACAAATTTAATATTTACATAAGAACTTGAGTTATATATATTTAGATTTATTATAGAAGTACTTTTTATAAGAATTAGAAGTTATTAAACTATTTGGATGTGATAAAATAAATATATTTTTTTTATAAAATTATAATATTAATAGATAAAGTGATATTTTCAAAAAAAAGTTAAAATAGAATGATAAAAATGTGAAAAAGTGGTGAGTTTAAAATTTAAGGATCACTTTTTCCTTTTTCTTCTGCATCTACTTACAGAGAAGAACTCATATTCTTTCTCAAAAAAGTAAAAAAATTGATTATTTTCTGTTTCTATTTTTTTTTTAGAAATACAAACAAATAATACTAAAAATATTTTTTTGTCAAAAATTTTTGAAAAACAAATTTTTTTCTCTTGGAGAAACATAAACAAATGGGATCCTAATCCGATCCACTCACAAATGGGTTGGGTCAAATTAAGTTTAAAAAAAAAAATTTGTTCAATTCAACCGATCCCATAGACACCTCCAAACAATGACAGAAGAGGCTGCCGTGATAATTGGCTCAAAATCATACATAATATTTAAGTAAACTGTGTTGATTTCTTTCCATTTTTACTTTTAAACTATATTCATCTTCTCTTGTGATTAGAAAAAAAATAAATTAACTTTTTAGAAATATGTATACGTTTCAATTGAAAGTAAGAGAAGTCCATGTAATTTTATTTTATTTTTATAAATGAATTTACATATAATTTTATTTTATTTTTATCTGAACATATAATTTTAATTTAAAAACAAAAAAAAAAGACTCAGAAATTCTACCACAAAAAATAGGACTCATAATTTCGCCTAAACTTTTTGTTTTGTGCATCCCCCCAAAACCACCGCGCACCAGGGTTTTTTTTTTTTTTTCCCCCATTTTGTGGATTTAACCCAATAAACAAAAAGTTGGGGTTGAAGAAGAATTGGAACCTCTGTGAGCTCTATCTCTCTCTTTCTCTCTGCTCTGGATGATGAGCGATTCACAAGCCAGAGACGAGTAAGACACACAGAGGAACCACCCACACAACACAACACGCAACAAAACCAAACCCTCTTACTCCAATTCCGATGTTCTAGAAACTCTGGTTCCTTTCCACTCCCTTGCTGTTGTGGGAAGATGGTGTTGGTGCTGTTGTCTCTACTGACATCACCCAGAACAACAATTCGGTGATTACTTAAAATCCCACAACATCATCGTTTCTACACAATAAAAAAAAAAAAAAAAGACAAAAAGAAGATAGATGGGTAATGGGTCGGATTCGAACAACTCCAATGGATGGAACCGTGCACGAGGGTTAGCTGTGAAGACCCTTTTACTGATAGGGGGTGCCCTTCTCGTTAAGCGCCTCAGCAAGTCCACCACTCGCTGGGACCATGCCCGTTTCGTAGCTCACTCCCTCACTGGCGAAAAGGCACTCAATTCAATTCAATTTTACTCTTCTTTTTTTTTTTCAATGCTACTATTTGTTTTCGCTCATTACATGACCCTTTAATTCTCTCTCTCTTTTTTCTCTTTTTTGAAAAAAAATTGTGGGGTTTGTTTCTTTCTTATTCTTATGTGAAGTGTTATTGTTGGTGTAGTATTCAAAGGAGCAAGCTTCAAGAGACCCTGATAACTATTTCAACATTAGGTGTGTGTTTTAGTTTTTTTATTCACTCTCTCTTTGTTGCTTTCGTTTGGTTTAGCTGCTTCTGTTCCATTTGGGGAGCTTCACATTGCAATATGCATAATACTTAAAATACACTGATTGTGGTTTTTGTTGGTTCCTATTTTCTATGTTGCTTTTTGTGTTAGCATAATATAACACTGTGGATTTGGTCTTTGCAGAATGCTTACATGCCCTGCAGCCGAGCTAGTGGATGGTTCGAAGGTCCTGTATTTTGAACAGGTGAGCACTATGGTGCAAGTCTATAAGTTTCTTTGTAGTGGATGATTGATTTCAATCTTATTATCTATGGTTTAAAAATTAGCTCAATGAAGATTTCGTTTGTGCTTCTAGGCCTTTTGGAGGAGTCCACAAAAACCCTTTCGGCAGGTATGCTATTATGGGACTTGTAACTTTTATTGTATTTACTCTTTGTTCACACTTGAATTCTTAACCAGAAAATTAAGCTTCCATAAACCATGAGCGTGTATGAATGTTGTCTGCTAGTCAAACTTTTTTCCTTATTGTTTAATTGTTTACAGTTTTCCCTATAGTACAAATATATTTTAAACTCAGTTATCATCTCTTATATTTTGCAGAGGTTCTTTATGGTAAAACCTTGTCCAAAAGAGTTGAAATGTGATGTTGAGGTACGTATTTTGTCACTTTGAAGATGCTAATTCCTTTTCATGAGCTTTTTCCATTCTTCTAGAACTTATTTGTATGAATCATGGTCTAATGCTCGCAATAAATTTGCTCTTTGGAGATTGGTTAGGTAAAAGTTATCCAGACTACCCTTACCTTGAGTACCATGATTTGCATCATTATATTAATGATGCTAATGCCTCTTCATTTTGACATCTCTATCTTCATAAAACATTATTGAGATCATTTTAAAAGGGAATGAAGCATTTCTTTTCTATAGAAAGGCATTGAAAAGGGAAATGTACACTATGCCTTCCTTATGAAAAGGGTAAAAAAAACATTTTTCTGAACTGCTTTAAACTTCTCTTGAAGTGTTTCTGGTTTTATGTCTACACTGTGATGCAGGACAAAGGGGATAAGTTGTAATGAAATGCTGGGTTGCTATTTGGGCTTTGGTAGATGAGTAGTCACACTGTGGTAGTGTGCACTGAACTCTTACAATGGCTCAGATGGCACCCGACACCAATATTTAATTTTAACTGATCCAACCATTGTCCTACATTACATTGACACATGTTCTTTCTTATATTTTTTGCTCTGATTTCTAGACGCATGATTTCACTTCATTTTTTTTTTCTGTGTTCTTTAGAAGAATAGCATGTTCTTCTGTTCTTTTTCCTTTTTTTTTTTTTTTTTGGGTACAAGTGGGTGTTGTATTTTGTAACTTAGAGTATAAATACTAACTTCTGTTCAATGGCAGTTAAGCACATATGCAATTAGAGACATGGAGGAGTACAAGAATTTCTGTGATCGATCAAAGGATCAGCGTCCACAGCCAGAAGAAGTCATTGGGGTGAGCCTTCCATCATGTTTATAATGTGATCTTAGCTTAAAGGCATCTTGTTTTTCTGACATATGTCAACTTTTTGTTAGGGAAATAGAAGTGGAGAGGAAAGAGTTTGATTAAAAGACACAGAAAGTCTTAGGATGTTAGAATGAAATTTGCAGTTAAAGGTAGAGTGATGAAAATAAATAAAAAACAGGAGAGAAAGAGATTAGTGAATAGTAAAACATAACTTTAGGATGTTTAAAACACTATGTAGAAGTATAGTGATGAAATGAAAGACAAGCCTAGGTTGTTTTGAAAAAAAATATGGAAATTTGTAGGTTGTTTTGAAATTGGTATATAAAATTATAACTATTGTAGATAAATTGGTGGATACCCTGAAATTGCATAGACATTACATCTGGTAAGCAATTAGAAAACCAAAGTTGAAGTCAACGCTTGGGTATAAAAAAATCTGAAATTACATTCCATGTATTGATTTGTCACTTCTACATTGTGATGATAATTTTGTTCCATGTTTCTTGCTCTGCCTATGTGTATATGTTTGTGGCTTTTCTTACATTATTGGAAGTGAAAGAACCAAAGGGGGTTGGAGGTGAAATGGTTATTTTGGGTTCAATAACAATAAATTTCTCAAATTAAAATATTAGCTATGCCAAACTAAACACAAATAATGCTGATAATTAACATAGATAAGGGATGAGAAATGTGCACTATGATATACTATGGTTCGGTCACAACTTGCAATGTACGTCCAGTCCCTAAGTTTGCTCAGGATTTTTTTGACTGTAAGGTGAATTTTGGCTTACAAGAATTTAATGAACCTTGTTTCACTCAATTTCTAAGTCGAATATTTTGTGGTTTGTTTCTTACAATGATGCCGCCAAACCTCCTTGTATCTTAACCCACAAAATTGAGTACTCTAGGTTGAGGTGAGTTCCTGAATGCTACCCACACTTTCTCTTCTCTCTCGAACAAGAATTCAAAGCTTAAGGTCGCAGTTGCTCTTATGTATGAACTACAAAGGGTTTCAGACTACTCCCAATAGTAGGAAAGCATGTCGATGCTGCAATGGTCCAGCATGACACAGAAACAGCAAAACCAGAGCAGACCCTCTTGGTTTGGAGCAAAGTTTTGTGTGTAACCTTCTCCGAAAACCATTCCTTGTGTAGAGAGGAGCTCCTCTATCCATTGGACAGTGATTAGAGTTGGCAAAAACCCTCATTAATTTGTGAGACTTTCAGAATGAAACAAATCACGTAGTTGCTGTTTTCATCCGCAGCAGTTGCTTCTTTACCCAATAGGTGCTTGAGTGGTTGTTGGTTCTCTTGTCTTGTGTATTGCAGCAGTTTCGCACATTCTAACTGTGGAACCTGATTCTTCGCACTTAATTACAGATATCAAGGATAAATCATGAATAAAATTAATCTTGAATACTCAAGCCTTTATCTTGCACTGAATTAATGCCAAAGGATACATTAACTCATAGCTCAAAGAAGAAATTTATCCATATACTAAGCCCACTAACAAATACACATGCTCAAGGAATTAAAGGCATATCCATCATCAAAATCACAAACCCAACTGAAAGACTTAACTACATCAGCGACATCATATAATGTTAGAATTAGGTACAAAAATCTGTTTTGATTGACAGTTACTTAGGTAATTGCTTAAGCATCTGCCAAATAAATATTCATGATAAATTGGTGTGTTTCTAGATATCATACGGTCTCTAGCTCGAAGCTAGTCTAGTTCTTTTTCTATGATATTTTTTTAGTTCGGTAAACAGGTGTGGTACTTCTGTTCATTTTAGGAGTTGACTTTCCTGAATACTTTTACTGTGATTTACAGGATATTGCAGAACATTTGACAACAGTACATCTTAAACGTTGTCCGCGAGGAAAACGTTGCTTATACGAAGGTTCAACCCCACCTGGCGGGTTTCCTAATTCATGGGTATTTTTCAGTTCAAACTATCGTCTTTATATCCTCCTCCCAGTCTTTCTACCAGCACCCACCACTGTGTATTAGTTGGGTTGAAATATCTTCACTCTTTTTTATAGCAGAATGGGGCAACCTACTGTACTTCGGAACTTGCTGTTATGAAGAACAATGAGATACATACCTGGGATAGGGGTTATGATGATGATAGAAATCAAGTTAGTTTTCCTAAACTCTTTTTATCTTGTTTGAATAGTTTGATGGATTGCTTTACCTCTATAGTTCCTTGCCAATATAGTTAAAAATGGAGAAAAACCTATGCATGTATTGTTTCCTATTTGATTGCAGGTTTGGGGACCAAAAGAAGGCCCTTATGAGTTCAAGCCTGCACAAACCTCTAGTTTTAGTGATGTGTTTTCCCCTTTGAATTTCCCTCCTCCACCATCCATGGATAGAAGAATAGAGGGTTCATTTATTTTGCAAGAATGAAATAAGCCTATCGATATATCCACAATGTGTGTAATTCGGCTACTATAGTTGTTTGTCAATATAGTGTGTCTCTCTTAAGTTAGTCATTACTATCCTCCTGTCAATATTTTTGGTTTCAGTCTTAATTTAATAGCCATAGCCAATACAGAGCCGGATTTTTATTTTTATTTTATTTTTTGGGTCAAGTTTTATGGATATTCCTTGCATATTTATAAGAAGATAGAGAGGTTACTTATGATGACCACCAGGAAGCTCTTTGTCATTGACGAGGAGACACATAATTTGCGCCTACGTGATTGCAAAGCCATCCGAAGAATTGTTTTATGGGGAGTGTATTAATATGATTAAAAATAAAGCATTGGACTGATGTAGTTAGCCATGTGATTAGTATTGTACCGGAAATGATAGAAATCAAGGCATTAGAATAATAGTAGTTATAGGAAATAACTCAAGTCTCTATTGTTATTCTTGTAAAAGTAAGTTGTATTTATTTCTTATCTATAAATATCAATATGCAGAGTGTAATATCACTCAAGCAATGAACCTTTTGAAGCTGAGCCTATTCAGCCTAATTCTTTCTTCTCTTTTATTTTTTACAAATTCAACAAATATAATCATTGGGCAAAAAAATTCTAGACCTTAAATTTACTGAAAATTATTGTTTTCCATGTGCTTGCCATGGCCCTAAACTCTTCAATTTTTGGTTTCCTTTTTGACATTGTTCAAGATAGTGGCTTTTTTACATATTTAAAATTAAAAAATAATAATATTTACGGATATCTTTCATATCAATTTTTTTTACCAAAATATCTTATTTTGTGAGATAGTGGTGAATTTGATCAAAGCTGGATCGAATTTATAACTGTTCAAATTTTTCTAAAACACAATTCGATTCAGGATGGATAAAATTTAATACTATTTGAATGAATAGCATTTGATTATACCCAATTTGGATTGAATTTAACACTGTTTTGGTGAATAGTATTAAATTTTATTCACCTTGGATCAAATTCAAAATGCTTTCATGAAGACATGCATCCGCTCACTGGGTCCCTTCAATATGCTAGTTGAAATACCACATCCTGAAGTGTGATGGTGCATTCTCCAAATGACAGATGAATTGTGTGCATCTCTAGATGCCATTGCACAACAAATGCACTAACCAATACATGATCAATCTCAAAATATGGGATCTGTGATACATATCACAAGCCCGCATCACATAAATACAACTCAATCAATGGATGCAGATCAAGTATTCTATGACGCCTATTATGTAGGATTTGTGGCCGTTGTGTAGCATAAATACAAAAATATAAAAATAGTAATAAAATTTAGTAATAAGCTAAATTACTCATTAAGTATAATAAGTATAATAGATTAAGTTAATTTAATGATAATTCAAGTATCTAAATTTATTTTATTACATAATAAAGTATTTATTAAATTACATAAAATAAATTAAATTTTGAATTATAATCAACAACAATTTAAATATGTAATATTTCTTAATTAATAATTATTACAATAAATTAATCAAATTAAATTATAACTAAATTACCTCTTCTAAACTAATCTAATACTAAATTAAATATCTAAATTTTTTTCATTACAAACATAAAAATAAAACTATAATAATAAAATTAACTAAAAATTTAAACTAAATTATAACTAATTATCAAATTTAATTTGCAATTAAAATATAAAATTTAAACTAAATTCTAAATTATAATTTAAAATTACCTGAATATCAAGATTTGCTGAAATATGACCAATGTTGTCATATCAATATAGATAATTGCCTTCCATCTCTGCAGAGTAATATTACTTAGTAAAATATTTCTCACTCTCACTCTCACTTTATATCTGTACATTTGATCAATTCTGGATCCATTTCTAATTTATAGGAGTGCATAAACAGTGTTGAATTTGATCCAGGCTGGGTAGAATTCAACACTATTCACCAAAATAGTGTTGAATTCTACCATCTTGGATCGAATTCTTTGTATTTTGGAAAAATTTGAGTAGTTATAAATTCGATCCAGCCTCAATCGAATTCACTATTATCTCACAAATAGGACATTTTAGTAAAAAAAAAGTTAGAATAGGAGATATTCGTAAATAATATTTTTTTTTATTTTAAGTACGTAAAAAAGCCTCTTATCACTTCGTTCTTGACAATGTGATATCATTCCACCCGGCAAGGACTACATTTCACCTTTGAGTTGATAAATATTACAAACCTTCTCTCCCAAAATAATAGTACCATATATGAGCCCCTTTGCTCAGTGGCAGTGGCAGATGGCAAATGAACTTGACTTCACTTTTCTGATATTTCTGCTTTATGTTTTTCAGCATAACTCAGTTGTGAGAACATACTGGGTTCTAGCTATAAGAGAAATTGAACAGAATGAGCTAAATCAATAAATTAGAAGTACATGTTTCAGATGTAAAGGGAAATGCAACCGGCCTAAACTTTGCCGTTCAGATAGAAGTATAATCCAGCAAGCACTGCTATTCCCACGGCAACTGCAATAGGAAGTGCCTTCCTGTGCAAAGTTTGTTACATAATGTCAAGACAAAAATTATGTGAGAGAGTGAACATATTATGCTAGACATGCAAATATTATGGCTCACCCAATTGCTTCCTCTATCTGGATTTCGGCTTTTCGTGCCTTTCTAACATCTGTATCATTTGCATTTTTTGCGACTGCTGGTGCATAGGGCCTAAACCTTCGTTTTGGAGCACCACAAACTGCAAAACACCATTTTGAGACCATGATAATGCAGTCTACTTAGTTCAATGACCCTTTTTTCTCTTTTGCTACTTAGAAGAAAGTGCCTATCCATTCTAAACAGTATTTCCCTTTTTTAGATCAATATCATTATCGGAGCTTATATCACCGTAGCGGAGGGAAAATGAGACAAATCTTGTGCGTTAATAAGAGCCTGCCTTCCTTCTGGACTCGCATCCTGTAGTATGGCTAATTTTACAATATCTCTCTTTCTATACATACTCGAAACAGCAAATTATTTTATTTTTTTTTTTTGGAACATCAGCACTAATGAAATTTAAATCCTTAACCTCTATATATATTACTCAAGCCCCACACCACCAGACTAATCTTAGTGATTTCTCGAAACAGCAAGTTAAGGAGATGGTACTCTCCTTAAAACAATCAAGATTGTTAAGATCACAATAAAGTTGCATTCTTTTGTCAGACAATAAAATTTATTCAACTCAAACTGCTTCTCGGAAGATACCAGAGACATTAAATTAGTTCTCTAAAAAAATTTTAGATTAAAATCTTTAGAGGTGTACTTTGAATGTTTACTCTAAAATTTATGAAGAGACATGGAAAGCGAAAAGCAAATTTTATTGTGGAAGAAGATTGAAGTTCCTACATTAGTAACAGTAGAAGTTGAAGTCAGAGGCAAATACCAGGGCAGAAATATTTATCAGGCAATTTCTCAAAGGGGGTCCTCTCATTGTAAATGTACCTGCATCAATATCAGCACAAGCATAAGTTTGCTGTATACAAAACATTTAAGTCCATAGATTTCACTCATCTAGATATCTAGATATAGTGACAAAAGAGATGAAAGGAGACCCGCAATCACGACAGATATAGGCTTGTTTGGAAGCCACACGCATGGAAATCCTGGGAGCAGCACAAGTAAGATTGTGCTGTTGATTAGGATGAAGTAAAAGGTTGAGTGAACCACAGACGAATGATGATGATGATGATGAGTTCAAGGCAAAAGGGTTGAAGAACATGCTTCGAAGGCCAGCATTGCTGCCAGTGGGGGCTAATGAAGGAGGAGAGTTTGTGGTGTGAAGGGTGGTTGTGTGTGCCTGCAGCTGCAGGGCCATTATTCTTCTTTTGCTCTTCTTTCTGTGTGTCACAGTTTCACAAAGATACTGAGTTTAAGGAAGTGAGAAGGAGGGAGAGAGACACAAGATGATAAGAGAATGGCTGTGGAAACAACGGGTGAATTGGTTTGTGTCTGAAGCCTACGTTGAAAGCGTGGCATTCATACTCCCCACACAAGCCCTTCCCCACTTTCCCCTGGTTTTAATGTCATCTTACAACTATGTTTTCTCTTCTTCTTCTTTTCCTTTTTCTTTTTCTTTTTTTCACTAGGCACCAAGTAGCAACCTATGCATGATACAGTTAATATATTTAACTTTCTGCTTTTATTTCCTGTTTTTCGTATCTTAAGAATTGTGTGAAAGAAATAGTGAAAATAAAAAAATTATTAGAAATAGTGAAAATAAAAAAATAATAATTTTTTTATTTTAACTATTTTTTCATAAAATTTAGAAAATACGAAAATAAAAAATAAAAACTAAAAATCAAACTTAGCACAATTAAGCTAAGAATGCAAATTGAAAAAATTAAATTGGTTTATGTTAATGTGAATAATTAGGCCACTTTATGTTAAATTAATCTAAACCAAGTATAATTAATTCGATTTTCAGATTCATAAAAAATTTAATTTATAAATTGGACACTCAACCAAATTACTCAATTGACTATTCTTTTTTAATTTATATTTAAGTTTTCAAAGTTGTTTTTGGACAAGCCACTATTTTAATAAATCCTCTCAATTTAATTTTTCAATTGACAAGATCAAGTGTGATATCTTCCTATTAAATCTCTTATATTACATATCTTGTCTGAATCCCATCTTTTAAATTCATAGTGAGAAATTGCACTTAACGTTGTCAATTGAAAAATTATATTGAAAGAATTCATTCCCTATTCTACCTTTTTCCTTCCCTTCATTTATTTAAGGGCTTCACCCATACAAAATATTCTCAATTGGCTTGTGTCTTAAGTCTAAATCATTAGGGTTGTTGCAAGGATAAAAATTTATGCTTCTTTAATTTAATACAATGACTTAAGCCAAATTGAACCAACTCAATCTTAGCCAAATTGATTTGGTTCAAGTTGTTAAAAAGCATAGAAACCAAAATAAACTAATGTAATTAAATTTGATTGATTCAGATTTCTTTTTACTCCAAACTTAAACCAAACCGCCTTGTAAATACCTCTAAAAAAAAACACATTTAAAGTGAACTTATTTGCAAAATGTATAAGTAAGAAAGAATCCACCCTTTGAATCTAGATTAAAGAAAGTTCAAAGAAAAATGCATTCAAGAAGAACTCAAGCTAGAGGCAGAGGAGAAAATTCATGGTAGATGCCATGGCATTGATACCATGTATGTTAGCAAAGCAGAGGAAAGAAGAATAGAGAATATAGATAAAAGTTGAAAGTTTCTAATTAAAATGAAAAATGAAAAAGGTGATTACAATGAATTTACAATATGACTATATAGTAGGAGGAATATAACTAATTACCATAACCTCCTAACTAATCTCAATTAACAATTTGTAATAAACTGCACATACTCTAACACATTTCTTCATCAATTTCCAAAATTGATGAAATAATCAAAAGAAATCTAAAAAAAGTTGATACCAAAATCATAGAGTAGTGACTTTGTAAATAGACAAAAACAAAATAACAAATAAAAGTTAGTACAAAGGCAACTAAGATGGTTCATTGTAGACCAAAAATCTCCTAGTATAGCATTGGGTTATTAGCAATTTGGTTCAAATGGTTCAATATTTATTCTTTTTAAATAAAATATTGGGTTTAAGTTTTATGAAGTAAAAAATTAATACTAAAAAGGTTTTATTTTTATAATAAGCCAACCTAATTCAAGCCAATAATAGATTAAGCTTTTATCAAGTTTTACTGGTAGTTTAAAAAAAATGATAGATTATCCAAAAGTGGATGGTCGTAGACTATGGGTCCGTTTGGTGTAACTTTTGGGAGAAGATCTTTTAAAAGAAGGTCTTTTGAAAGAAGGCCTTTTAGAGGAATTACTTTTAAAAGAATGATTTTTGTTTGATTTGAGTATGTCAAAAGTAAGTTTAGGAGAATGAGTTTTGTTTGGATAGGATAAAGTAAAATTACTTTTGGTTGTTGATGTGAGAGTAATAGTAAGATTACTTTTCAAAAGGCCTTTTTCTAAAATGAAAAGTAACTTCAAAAATACTTCTTCCAAAAGCCTTTGGAAGAAGTTTTGGAAGAACGCTACCATTTATCTTGAAGTCATTTTCCTTCTCAAAAGTTCACAGCCATTTAAACCGCACTCCAAACGGGCCCTATATCTTTATATGAACTTTTCCTATAATGTCAGACATTTGAATCTTAGAGTCTTTACTTTGAGAAGACTTTACCTAATTATCATCTTAAATCCAAAATTATGCTAGCAATTCATAAGGAAAAAATAGCTTAAAGAAAGGAAAATGAAAGAAGCCAATAGTTTGTTTGTCATATTCTCTTTCGGATATCGGCTTCGAGTGATTTAATGAATCTCAAACTTTAAATCAAGCAAATTAAATTAGTTAGGAATGATTCAGATAATTAAATTACTTCATATTAAATTTTGTTTAAACTAATTATTATTGGCTCAATTATTATATTTGTAATCTTTTAAGTTCAAACTTGAATATTTAATTTGATCTTTCAAATATCTTTTATTTATTAGAAAATTTTTAAGGTTATGTGATTAGGTTTTAATTAGTAGGTCATTTTTTATTTTTATTCATTCATTTAAGACTTTCATCCATCTAAATAATTATTAAATATATCGTAACCTAACTAAATACCGTTTTCGGCTATCACGAGACTAAAAACTTTAAAAGAATACATAGATTTATTTTTTACTTTAACTCATAATCTAAACCAACTAACTTAATTTTGTTCAAATTTTATTTGGTTTAATTTGCAAAATAAATAAATAAATAAATAAACTTAATCAATTTTGGGCTTTTTTTTGTATTGGGCTTTCTTTTTCCGCCTCAAGTCAGAACCAACCTTGTCGTGATACCCGTATTTTCATAGCTCAAAAAATAAAAAGGGGAAAAAAACCGCCAAAAAAAAACAATTTAAAACATCTAAATGTATATATATAGTAGTAGCTGTAATTTTGAGATAACTAGCCTGGTTTTCAATAAATGTCCTATTTATTTTTGTTTTAATTTCAAAATACATAAAATATTACTTCATTGGAAAAATAATAATTTTTTGATAACTACAATAAAAAAAGCTATCAGGTAGTAATATATGAATCAAGTCCAAATTGAAATATCAGGGTGTGTTTGGTTTGCGAAAATATTTTCTATTTTTATTTTTTATTTTCACTTTTTGAAAATGGTTTTCATTTTCAAATTTTCTAAATTTAGGAAATATATTTAATTTATACAAGTAGATTTTGTTTGAAAAAATGAAAATAATGAAAATATGTTTGGTTTGTTTATTTTCAAAATATAATTTTTAAAATCAAATTTGAGATAATAAAATTATATTTATTATTAAATAATAAAAATTATATATATTTGATTTACACATTTTGTTCATCTACTAAAAATAATTATTAAAATAAAATAATTCTATAAAATTTTAAGATTAAGAATAAAATAAATTACTCATTTTTGAGTAATTTTATTATCATTATCAATTATTATATAATTAAATGCTATAAAGGGAACTTTAATTGCAAAAATTACTTGAAATGACAAAATATATTTAAAATATATTTGATTTGTGAGTCATACTAAAAAAAGACATAATTAATCAAAATAATTAGGATTATCTACAATTACATTCTTTGTTATATACTTCAATTTATCGACTAGCTAAAAAAAAAAATTTAACAACATATGGATAAATAGTAATTTGGTTCAATCAAGCAAATATTTAACTAAATATTTAAAATCGAAAGCATCTAGTCTTGAACGCAGACATGGGAGAGAACCAATTGATTTGCATGCAAATAATACCCACAATCTCAAGGATCTGGTTTGGCAGGCCTCTGATAACCACTACACATAGAGAAGCAACGATCAACAAACCTCAAAAAGACCTCAAGATCCCAAGTCATGTTCGTCTTTCTCCTCATTCATTTATTGATTTACTTCACTAACAAAAACAAAAAATTGGGAAGGACCCATTAAAGTGAACAAAGCCCACCATGGAAAATCAAGCCAAACAATACCCAAAAGATGTAACCTTTATGCTAACTCAATGCCCTCCAACCACCCCCCCTCCCCCACAAAAAAAAAAGGTCATCTGTTCCAAAACTAGATTCACCGCTTAGAAACTAGCAATTCAACTCCAATTTTCATTTTTTTGGTTCAGGAGAAAGATCAAACAAGACATGGTATACATAGAAATTTGAGGCATTAAAATACACACCCAAGCACATAGAACAAGTTGTTTACGATCTGTTGAGAATAAAATTAAAAACTTGAGTCATTACAGTAGAAACCTCAAAAAGGGCACACATTACTGTTCTGCAATACAGGTTGCGTGGTCTTTATAGTGGCTGATGCAAGTCACGGTGGGTGGGTGGGTGGAGAACGCAACAGTCAGCGACGCAGCAGAGGACGCGATGACAAAGCAGCGAAGGATGTGGCAGGTGGGTGGTGTGGTTCTTGTTTTGTGCAGCAATGCAGAGGAGGACGTGGTGGGTGGATGGTGCGACGACGCAGAGGAGGAGAAGGTGGAGAGTTACCAATGCCATGGGTGAAAGAAAATGCGATGGAGGAATCGAACGCGGTTCTTTCGCGTTTGTGTTTAAAAGACAAAAAAGAAAAATTGTTATAATTACAATATGTGCAACCACGATTTCGCTATTTCCAAGTTTTGTTTTCAATGTTGAATTTAATTGGTACGGGTGTAAAATAGTTTTACAATATTAATCAATAAAAATAAAGAAAAGTGATAAATTATGGTGAATCTCTTATTATAATAGGTGATTATTTATATGAATTTACATTTTTCATTATTTTTATTGGTTGACAGTGTATTTAAATTAAATTCTATAATATTTTGATAGAAAACGGTGAAAACAGGGATTTTTTGTTTTCAAATTTTCACCAAATTTTGAAAACGTTTCCTGAAAATATTTTCAAAAGAATTGAATCAAACACATTCTTACTTCTATTTCCAGTTTTAGTGAAAATGAAAACGTTGAAAACAAACGGACCCTTAGTGTTTGGTTTGCTTATTTCTGATTTTCATTTTCATTGAAAATAGAAATATCCATAAAAATATGTTTGGTTAAGTTTTGCTGGAAATATTTCATGAAAATATTTTCAGAAATCTTTGAAAGTTTGAAAACATCATTTTCGCATTTTCAGTCTTTTGTATTACTCGTTGAAAATATTTCCTGTCCAAAACGCGGTGGCACAACCGTAATTCGAAAGAAATGTCTTGTTTTCTTCTATGGTGTGCCGTGTTCAATCCCAATGGAGGAAGCTCTTCCCATTTTTTAACCCTTTTTAAGTGTTTTACTCTACTTCATTAAAGGCTTAGGAAAAAATCAAGTATGGGCACAGTGGAATTCGAGCTTGCAATCGCGCACACTTCGCGAGACATATGACCAATGTTGTTGTCTACTTGTGTATTATAATTTAAATGAATAAACTGTTAGTAGTAACACAAGTTATTAAAAACTTGTTATTGGATCATTCTTTTTTGCTATTCATAATCATATGAAATTTTTTTCCATATTGTCATTTTAGATTTAGGATTTAATGAAAAATCAATTAAATTAAAATTATATAATATTAAAATTATGAATTTAATTAGTATGTATTGATAATGTAAAATAATTTTATACTATCAACTAATAGAAATATGAGGAAGTGAGAAATCATGGTAGGTCCCTCATTATAACAGGTGATTATTTGTGTAAGTTGACACTTTCCACTATTTCTATTGGTTGACAGTGTAAAATAGTTTTACACTGTCAATACATTCAAATTAAATTCTAAAATTATTTATAACTCATATTCAGCCTTCTTAATAATACTTTATTTTATAGAATTATTTAATATATTAATAAATATTTTTAGTGGATGAATTAAATATGCAAATCAAATATATATATATATATATATATATATATATATATAAATATATATATATATATATATATATATATGTTATCTAATAATAAATATAATTTTATTATTTTAAATTTGATTTTGAGAACTACATTTTGAAAATAGACAACCATAGTATTAAATATTTATCTGTGTACAAATCAAAACATAATAATTGATAATGATAACAAAATAACTTAAAAATAAGTAATTTATTTTATTTTTAATATTTTATAGAGTTATTTATTATTCTAATAAATATTTTTAATAGATGAACAAAATATATAAATCAAATATATATTTTCATTATTTAATAATAAATATAATTTTATTATCTCAAATTTGATTTTGAAAATTAATTTTGAAAATAAACAAACCAAACATATTTTTATTATTTTTACGTTTTGGAAACAAAATCTACTTTTATAAACCAAATACTTTTCCTAAATTCAAAAATCTAAAAATAAAAATCTTTTTCAAAAAATTAAAATAAAAAATAAAAACAGAAAATATTTTCACAAACCAAACGCCACCTAACATTTTTATTATTTAATAATAAATATAATTTTATTATCTTAAATTTGATTTTAAAAATATATTTTAAAAATAGATAAACCAAACATATTTTCATTGTTTTTCCTTTTTGAAAATAAACAAACTAAACGCATTTCCTAAATTCAGAAAATCTGAAAATGAAAATCATTTTCAAAAAATGAAAATAGACAATAAAAACAGAAAATATTTTCACAAATCAAACGCACTCACTTTTCCTTACTATTTTGTGCCTGACTTGTTTTTTCGGGTATAACCGTAGTTCATAGATGGTCAAAGGACACGTGATTAATTTAGAAACCAGCCTATTATAAAATTCTTAACATTACATGAAAGAATAGGAGGACAAACGCCAAAAATAATCAACCGTGTTGAAATTTGAAACTCTGTTGCCACTGCCAGCCATACCAATGGGACCACCAAGACAACCACCAACTTAACCAACCATATAATAAAAAATAATGATACCATCACCCAACTAGTAGCTTCCTTTCATAAGAATCAATATCTTCAATGAAATTAGTGATTAGGAGAACAAAAACAAACTAACAAAATTCAACAGAACATCATTATTATAATCACATGATACATATAAACAAGTTGTTAGTCCAATAAGAATCATTCCTAATTCAACAGTTAACTACTATCATTAGAAAAGTCAGACCTAAACAAGAAACCTACGGCTATGATATATTTTGATGCAAACATGATTATTTCCATGGTTGTGAACCAAGTTATCGACAAAAGGCAACATCACTCCCATGAATACAACAACAACCATGACTTATGTCACCAAGTGAAGTCGATGATGCTATAGTGTCCTGTCGGCAACATCCCATAGAGAAAGCAGGAAAAAAGAAGTATACCATGAGACCAACAAAGGTTCAAAATGGATTGTATCATCTAATGTATTGTCTGAGAAAATAACAAAATTTACAATCTCAACAAAAACCAACATCTCAACTACCAACCCCTATGAACACTTGAGAGTATTGACCAAGATATGTAAAGAATCCTAAAATGCTTCAGAAAACTGTTACAACTGCTACCAAGGTTTAAGATCACCGACAGGACCAGTAGTCCAATTCAAGATCTTCTCCCCCAGTTTCATGTATATACTCCGGTCATGCGGTAACTTACGTGCAAGCCCATTTAGAACTTGATGGAAAGCATCTCCTGGTTGAGCCGGTTGTGGGAAGAGCATAGCTTGCTTCATGGAAGGGTTGGCAAGCAATCTCTGTTTCCTTAAGATAACTTCTGGTGGGATGGATGTGAGTATAGTATCCAACTTAGGGACATCTTCCTCATCAACAAACACCCCTATCTCTTCCCATGGGATTGCATCAGCAAATGGTAGAACAATATCATCTGCAATAATAACAGGGATGCAACCAAATACCACAGCTTCAACCAATCTCGGGCTCCAAGGGGCCCAGCCAAGAGGGCACAAACAAAACACAGCTCGCTGCATGTCCTCGTAGTATGTGGTTGGATGCTCAGTGGAAATGTCAAACAGTGGATTGTCCTTAAAGTTCTCCCACACTGCTGCCCTTGCACCTCTGTAAGATAGCAAAGTACAGTCACTTTGAGCTGTCAGAAGATTATATTATTATTCTGTTTTGCTATAAAAGCATCAATAGATGGCACCAAACTTCAATGCATACATTTACTTAATTTTCGGTTAGAATATTATAAAGAACCAATTTTAGGTCATGAATGGAGTTAAGCTCAATATGCTTGACCAGTTCCAATAACCACAAAATAAAATAATTATATGAATGCAAGTCATTGCTCCTTGCATTTTCAATACATCGATGTGCTAGAAAATGAATGAAAAGCCTAACATATCCAAATCCTCTCCTTTGAACTTTGTGAGCTGTAATGAGACATACCTTGCATAGTAACCACCTTCAGGGTCATTTCCAACATCATAAAACAGTCCTCGGAAGTAAACAAAAATGGACCTGGGAGTATTTTCAGGAATTAGGTGGGCATGCATTTTCTGTGGTGGAGCATATGGAGGAATGGTGATTGAGCCCTCTTTCAGGCATACATGATTCCTTTGTCCAAATGTCTGAACCAAGGTAGCACGCTGTAGCAACGGAAGAATTCCTCTTTCGATTGCCTTCTCTTCCTAGAACACAATAACACAATAAAAGTGCATGTCACGACTCACCAGACCCATGTACAACAATAATGATGGAATCCAATGTACCTCTCAGGAAACCCAATAATAGGTTCAAATTATCTAGTAGAACTAACAGTGGTATAACAAAAATTTTAAAATGATATACTATATTCCTTACTTGATAATGGAAGCATGCCCCAAAGTCATGAGGGGTCAGAAAGAAATGATCTGCCCCTTCTGTCCTGTTCCAATAAGGCCAATTTGAAGAAATAAGCTGTATGGCACTTCTCATCATTCGCGGTGACTTGAAAGGTAAAGGGAGGCCATTTGGTGTCAAGTCACAGGTGGTGTATACAGGAGTATAAAACCAGTCAGCTTCTTCAGGATTAAGGGTTCGGACAGGGCTTGATAAGAGAAACCGGTGCATAAAGATCTCGGCAGCAAACATATGATTGAGGCATCTTGGGTCCTTTTGCAGAATTTTCTTATTATATTTGCTTGGAAGTTCATAAACAAAAACTTTCAACCTTCCCACTGGATCATCTTCCAACACATCACCAGCGCTACCTACAATTGGTTCAACCATAAAATGCTTAGTAGGTTCTTTTCATCTAAATGAAATATATACTGATTTTAAGAGTAAATATGATCACATGGAACTTTCAGAGACTTGTATCTGACTCATTTATCTCCCGAATCAAAACTGGTTAATGTAAGTTGTTGAGAGTGAGTATAGAAGACTGCTTACTAGCTCCCTAAAATTCCAAGCAACTGGGTATGTTTTTTTTTACCTTTGTTTGTGTACTTATTATCAGAGTTTTAAATAAGTTTTCTTTTACACAGCCCCCATCACAGCTGCTTACTTAGTGATGGATAACATACCATCCTCTTTTTTACTTTATCAAGTAATGGGGAACATACCAAGAGCCTTAGGCATAACCACCAATTATCTTCTTGTTTGAGTGTGAGTATTTGAGAAGAGTAGGGGCTGCCTACCAATATCAAGGTATCATTTGCATTTATTATTTTTAAAGCATTTGCTAGATTTGCAGCTATGCTTTTTCCAAATTGCCCTTAGTAAGTTCATCACAGATGAAGAGGCGTTACAAAGGAAGAGGTCCACAATACCAAAATCAATATAAAATTGATGGTAATTACTCCTCCTCAGCCCCATACTATATATAGCTATATACCAAAGTATTGTATTTCCTTGAAGACTACTAAAGTGTGAATAAAGGGTAGGGCACGAAAAAAACAAAAATCACAAAGGTCATCAGGATCTCCTATCCTGTCATTCCAGTCCACAGACCAAAGTGAAGATTGAGTATAAAATGACCCTATGTTTATACATAGCCTCTTCCAATGTGTTTCTTCTCTAAATACTTGGAAGAATTTCAATAAATGGCTTAGTGGCTATTCCAAATTCAAATATTGCCATATATTACAATTGAACAAGCTACACAACATTAGTCCTTAGAATGGATTATACTACTAAGGGTTCAGGCTGCCACCGTCGATTGAACCAGAAAAATGTTAGCATATAGTATCCAAATAGAAGGTTTGACAATTTGAAATTGGGACTTTAAGAAATAGTTGCTACATGAAATGCTCAAGAACCAAAGCTTTCTGATTGAAACGCTGAACTGAAAACTAACATCTCAAATAAAACATAAATCAACAACCTATGCAACAAATATTTCCTAACCTCAAACCAATGTAGATCTTAATTAAATCCACACTCACAATACACAAAAAACATACCTCTGAAAACCATAACATGAATTAGTCAAACCAATGTGACAGCAAAACCGAAAGAGATTGATCACAATCCAAACCCCAAATCATCAGAAGAGAACCAAACCAACCAAATCAACAGAACTTGGGATACGGCAAGCTCAGAAACAATCCAATGAAACAAAATGGAAGAAGTAAAAATAAAGAACCAAACTTTGAAGAAACCCCACCTGAAATCCTCTCAGTAGGTTGGTTTCGACCCAGCTCCACAGCACCACTTGTAAAAACAAGAGCAGCAGAGAGAAAACCAACGAAACCCCACTTCCAAAAATCCATTTTTGCTCACCCCCAGAAACCAGAAACACCTTGATCCGAACAACCTCTCTGAGGGGGCACCAAAGGGTAAATATAGCTGCAACTGCGACGAACAACAAGACCTGAGAGAGATTATAAGGAAAAGAAGGGAAGTCAAATGTGGTCAGCAGAAGGAGGTGGTGATGAATGATGGTTAAGATGTCACAAAGCAAAGTAGTTGTGAGAGAGATTCCTTAGCATTGAGGCTTCAAAATCCATCTGGAAGACAGTGATATGGGTTCTTACAGAGGTGGAACATATGAGGGACCAAAAACTGGGAGTGGATTTGCTTTGAAGAAATAGGAACAAGGCAATTTTCTCTCACCAACTCTGAAAGAGGAAAAAGACAACGGAAAAAATGGTTTAACTATTGGTGAAGATTGAAGAAGAAGAATGAGGAGGAAGAAGAGGGTAGTGGTGGTGGCGGGTTTTGCAAAAGTTCTGGTTTGGTCTGGTTTTTCTTTACGTTCGGTTTGATGACAAGTCCATTTCAGAGTACCATTCAGGGAACAAAAGAAAACTACGTGACGGTGCTATATTTCAACTATTAATTAAAAGAGGCTGTTACTTTACTATATAGTATTACCTTGTTGCTTTTACCTTTGTTCCCCGTGTTACCGTATGTTTCAACCTGTGCTAATCTAAGGTGCATAACAATTTTATTCCCCGGAACTTCCATTTAAAATTAGTTTACTAGACAGGGTGACAAAATCACCAGATTGGACTCTAGTCCTTGGACTTTGGATAATGTTGTAAATCAGATGAAACAGAAATTATAAGACAGTAGAAAATATATGTAATTGTATAGGATTTCAGACATAATAAAATAATGGTTAAAAGGCAATTAGATTCTATAATTTTCACTTATTTAAATTTAAATTTTTGTTTTTCTTTTTTAAATTTGAGTTTTTTATTATTTTTATGTTACAACTGCATCACACTCTTTTTATTTCAATCCTATTCTCATGTGAGAAATTTTATTTATATTATTTTTTAAAATATTTTTTAAAAAAAATATCCTAAGATGCCTTTTAAATGTTGGTGAAGAATAAGTCAAAATTTTTCTCGCAACCAACGTTAAAGAGACACTTCAAAGTGTCTTTTCAAAAATATCTTAAAAAATGGTGTAAATAATATTACTCATTCTTATATTAGTCTACTCATTTCTAAGAAATTATTATATATTTTTATAGTGTTGCATAATATCATATTTTGAGTTACAATTTTATATTTTAACTTTAATTAATAACAGGAATTTATTATTAATTTTTGTATTTATTATTTAATTTTATTTTTATTTTTAAAAAATAAATATGTAAACTAATGACAAATCATCTCATTATTTAAATTTAAAGTATTAAACTATAGATAAAATAAGTATTATCTTAGGCCTAGGAGAACAGTTAGCAAATTCACCAAAAGAAAGAAGACCTAGGAGAGCACAACATTTTTTCTTTATTTTCCCCTCTTCCTTTTTCTCTCAAATCCAAACCATATTCAACATCATAACTCATTAGCACAATTACACCAAATCAATGAAGTAATCATCAATAACCTTCAATCACTATTTTCCTCTTCTAAAGTTTGGGTTTTATTACAATGATGGAGTTGAGTTTTGATATTTCTTTGGAAAAATAAAAATTCCTTTTAAACGACAAGATTTAGTGGGTGAATGGTAAAATAAATAAGCTATCGTTAACATTATACAACTGTCGTTTTATAGAAATAGCTACTTGTTAAGTTTTTTTTATAATATCACTTATGTTTATTTAAAAACTCTTTGAAAATGAATATATTTATAAATAAAGGTACATTCATTCTTAAATCTGTAACATATATTGAGATAATAATTCACTAAATGATTCAACAATAAATACAACTTATCAATACTTTAAAACTAAATTCATTTCAAAGGAAATTTTTTTTCCCGTTTTCTTATATATGATTCTCTTGCTTAGTTGACAAGATCTCATTCGCTATTTTCCTATTTCTTCGAGCAAAACTAATTTCTTTAAGGCTTTTGTGATTATGGTTAGCTTAAGAAAAGTTTTTCTTTGTTTCTTTGTCATTAGTGCTTGATAACAGGGTTTATGCGATTTGGTTTGGTTGATTACAGATGGGCAAGGCCTGATGATTGGCTAGAAAGTCAAGGTCGTATGACGGGTTAGCTGTATACCCTCCTCTTAAGCTTTAAATCCCCATAAACCCAGATTTCCTTATCCCCGACTTAAGAAAACTTGTTTTAAAATCTTATCAAATGGGCTTAGCCCAATAACCCTCAATACAAGACAAATGCCCAATAATTTACTCCCTTTTAACTCTCATACGTTGAAGACCAGAAGTAAAAAATAAAAAATAAAAAAAGAAGACACCTCCTTCAAATCATAATCATAATATCTTATAATTCAGTCCTTCCTCATATAATTCAGGACCAATCGAATGCTACTTTCATTCCTCAGCTACTTGACAGTTTGCTCTGTCTCTAGTGATGAACATAAAAAATGCACGATATAGAGAAAATGTGAATAATTATTATATTTAATTTTAATACATTTTTTAATATCAATTTTTCTTATACTTTCATTCAATCATATATTATCTCGTTATTAAAAATATTCAACTTTTACAATAACTTCTCCAGAAATCACACATATTTTCACATGAAAATTATATCAAAATAAATTACATAATTCTTTGTCACTTTCAAAATTTTTCATCGTACCCAATGATAAGCTTTCTCAATTTGATCTGGTCTCTCCTTCTAAAGCAAAATCTTCTGAGTCCTTTTGGGGCATGGAACAAAATCTTCTGGGAAGCTGAAGCCTTTTATGTTGATGGGCCTGTCTTATCTTGCGGCATTGACTTGAGTCACTTGACCCATGCACGACACTTTGCATAACGTAACGAGAGATGGGCTCTCGTTGGTTCCGCTTTTGCTCCCAATTGGAACTTTCTTGGGAATTGCTTTTCTTTTCTTGGGAATTATCGAAACGACTTGTGACTCAGACAACACTTTGACTTGTGACTCAGACAACACTTTTTGGGTGTGTGAGATAACCCACTATAGGGTGGGGAGGCCCAAGGGAAGGGGAATAGCATAGGAGGAAGGAACATCTAGGAGATGGAGCTCTTCCACCGTAGGTAACTTGCTACTATTAATTTAGGTTTAAACATCATTTTAATCTTTGTAATTACATCAAAAATTCGGTTTTTGATCTCTATAATATTAAGTTTTTGACAAAATCTCTACAATTTCTTACTGTTTGAGTTTTGATCTTCTAAGAACCAAAATCAAAATAAATTATACTATAAAAACTAATTCTTTATGACAAATATGGACTAACTCTTCATAAAAAAATATTAAATATGGAGACAGCAACATAAAAAATTAAAAATATAAGAATACATATTTAATCATAAGGGCCAAAAGTTTAATTTATAACACTATAATGACTAAAATTGAAAAAAGTAAAATTATATAACTAAAACTAAAATCAGTAAAAATTGTTGGGACCAAAATTTTGTTTAAACTATTAATTTATCAAAGCTAGTTTCTTGATATGTAATTTTTTTTTTATTTTCTGTGTCCTTCTTAATTAAATTGTACTTTTGCATATTATGTTATTCTTATTTTTATTTTTATTTCTTTTTTTATTTATTATTATTTTTTAATACATTGAGTTGCTTTAAACCTAGAAAATTTTTAACATATAACTTTTTTTGATATATCGCAAGCAAGTGAGGTTTTATCATAAAATCTCATGTAAATTAAGTAAATCCTTCACCACAAAACCACTTCTAGTGGCTTAACATTAAACTTATTAGTCAATAATTAATCAAATTGCTCATATTCAAATCAATTAAAATAAGCTTAGATTAAATAATTTTTAAAATCTAAATTAAATCAATTAAATCCAAATCAATATAAATTAAGCCATTAGAAATATCTAAAATCAGACACACAAAAATATCCAAATTGCATAGAAGGAATAATAACTTTTTTTTTGGATTGCATATATACAAAGGTATTTAAATAAATTCATATTAATAGGGATTTAACGAGTATCTATAGGGCAGAGATCTCATCCCCTGTCTTGCCCCATTTACCAAATGAGAACTTTCTTTCCATTCTCGTCGGACTAAACTTGTCGTGTCCCTATCCCCATTGTAAGTACTTCTCGTAAATATCTATTTTGGCATATTATTTGCCGCTGCTAATAAGCAATGCTAAATGGTGTCATATTTGTACCAATATGTACTTTGAGTAATAAATTTTTTCATGTAAAAATTTTACATTATCTTATTATGATTTTTATCATTATTTAAATTTTTTTATGGAACCCAAGTTAAAACCTTTCTTCTTAATTAGTGGTAAAAATTTACATATGACAAGGTGTTATAAAATTTTCACATAAGAATTTTCAATTTTTTTTTTGTATTTTAATTTGAGGTTCCATTTCTATATACGTAGTGCTGGTGCTCGTTAGGTATTTATTGGTACTCGTTAGTCAAACATTGCTACAAGCAAAAGTCATTTAAAAACAAGTTAGTCTTTACAAAATATCAAATTTTGTAATTAAATTATTTGATTTATTTTTAAATAAAGTAAATTATTATATTATCTCTCTAAATTTCATGTCTATTCAAATATTTATAATAAGAGTTAAATTTATCTTATAATTTAATTATTTACAATTTCATATTTTTATGTAATATATCTGTCCGTATCTGTATTCTCATTTTTTGCAAAATTTTATATTTGGTAACCCATAATCTGTACGCAGTACCAGTACTGTATATCGGTACCTAGGTGCAGCAGTTTCGCAACTTTGACGACTCATTTTGCCCATTGCTGCTGAACTCTTCTTACTCAAAATAGCTATAGCTATTGGCAGTAAAAATCAAAATCAAAGCACGCACCTAATCGGAGTAGTTGAACTTCTGTCAACCACAACCACCCAAATCACAGGAACGGTATCCGCATTAAATTTGGATAGAGAAAAAAAAAAAAACTCCTTTCTGCCTAATGTCATTGTTATGTATTTATGCGATACATGTGATGCTAACAGCCGTGTGAGCAAAGAAGGAAAAATTGGTGCTGTTGAGGCATAGAGAAAAATATCCAGAAGGATTATTGAATTGAAGGGAATGGAAGGAGTGAGTCCTGAGGCTGGAATATCATCAGCATTAGATTCCAAACAAGATTTGATCAAACAAGAAGAAGAAGAAGAAGCAGCAAGAGCCTCTCAAGATGGCGGCGCATTGAAAGACAGCACTGATGCGGAGCTCACCAAAATCAGTCTCATGAGAGCCTTTGTTGAGAGCAGGGATCCCTCTTCTAAGGTACCAACTTCCAACATAATCATAGTACTTCTGTTTAGATAAAATTGTCAGGTTCTTGCAACAATAACAACAACAGCAACAATTTGTGTCATGCTTTTGTACCATCCTAGATTTTGCCATATTCGTGTTAATTGGTGGGCTTACTGGTTTGGATCTCTCTCACCATGACACGTGTCTCACCCACAACATAACACTAATTCCTATCCTCATGTCTAAATTTTTTTCACCATATCTTGTCACTTGAGATTAGCAAACGTGATGCAGATCATTAGATCAATGGAGAGATATCTCGTGAAGCATGGACCTCAATTTTTCTTTCTTTTGGATTAAGCATAATGGAATGCCCAATTTTTTTCCTCTTAAATTATAATTTTCATTATTTAAATGCAAAAAGTTATGATGCCCCCAATTTTTTTTTTTTTTCAATCATATCACCAAATTAGGCAGCAAGTAGTTCAAATTTGATTGGTCCTTGGTGGGCAGGAAGTAGATGATTTGACGCTAAGAAGATTCCTGCGAGCTCGTGATTTGGATGTTGAGAAGGGTTCGGCTATGTTCCTCAAGTACTTGAAATGGAAACGCTCGTTTGTGCCAAGTGGAGTATCTCCTTCGGAGATTCCTGAGGAACTTACCCAAGGCAAGGTGTTCTCGCAAGGACTCGATAAGAAGGGTCGACCTATAGTTGTTGCCTTTGCTGCGAAACATTTTCAAAGCAAAGATGGTGGTGATGCATTCAAACGTATGATTATGGAAACTTCCATTTGAAGTCCTTTTGATGGAAAAAATGCTGCTCTAAATTGAGATTTGTCTTTAATTGAGCCAGTAATTGTGTATCAACCCTTTATTTAATTTAAAGCGCATGGTTCTCACTAAATTCTTAGAATAGATACACTTTCACTCGCTCATTTAGTAGTAAACTCACTTTAGGGAAGCTTGTCCCTCATATTGTTAATACAGAATTATTGTTGCAACTCACAAGGAAGTCTCTTAAGTACTTTTTTTTTCGTATTATACAGGGTTTGTAGTCTTTGTCCTTGATAAACTATGTTCAAGGTAACCCCTTTTCCTATATCATCTCATCCCTCCATGTGCTGATACAAATGAAAATATGATGCATAACCTACACTTAGAACTGTGAATTCAGCTATAAGATTGTGAGGATTGTGACATACCAATTTGATGTATCAGGATGCCACCAGGGCAAGAAAAATTTTGTGCCATAGCAGATATTAAGGGATGGGTATACGCAAACAGTGACATTCGTGGATACCTTAATGCACTAACCATTTTGCAGGTGTAGTTCTGAAATGGTCCATGGATCTTAGTATGCATAAGCTTGTGTGTGTGCAGTACCTCATGACCATTTTCTGGATGCAGGATTACCACCCAGAAAGAATGGGGAAGTGTATTATAGTCCATGCACCTTACATGTTTATGAAAGTGTGGAAAATTATCTACCCTTTCATTGACAGCAATACCAAAAAGAAGGTGACACTCACAAGTTTTGTAACTTGATGCATGCCATATGTGTTGAGATGTTCTTGGAGCATGTTTTGAATGTTTGCACCTTTGTGCAGATAGTATTTGTGGAGAACAAAAAGCTGAAATCAACATTGCTAGAAGACATAGATGAGAGTCAGCTCCCAGAGATATACGGAGGTAAACTGCCATTAGTCCCAATCCAAGATTGCTGATTAAATAATCGCAGGCAAAGTAAGGAGAGCCCATCACAGAATTTTTTTAGAATTAAGAAAAACCCTCTCTTATTTATATGTTTTATGCCAATTCTATTTTTTTCTTCAAATAATTTCAATTTCTGTATCTGGTGTTAAATACAAGATCGAAGTTCTATAGATAGTGACGATATCTTGATTATGCTGTGCTTGAAAAGGGCTATTTCACGTGAGCTTGTTCTTTGCCTGCTATAAATCAAATCACAATGTCCAATTATACATTGCATCTCAGAAAGAGTTGTCCTTTTAAAATTAAAGCATGATATTGTCAATGAACAAATTTATAATCCAACAATTTAGAATCTGCCATGGGCCATCTATGCTTCGATATACAGACCTATATCCCACAATGAAAAATTTCTTCGCTTGTGTGTCCCGTGGTTGTGGAATATAATTAAGCTGCGATCAAGAGACTAAAGAGTGTGCTGTTTTAGGAGCTGATAATTTAGAATGAAAGTTACTTTACACTTTGCTTTGGTATAATAGAAATGGAAGTTGATGACTGATGAGTGGAGAACAACACTCGTTTTTTTCCATAATGTTTGGTCACTCCTATAGTATGAAAAATAAGAATACAAGTATGTACCAAAAAGAAAATAAGTATACAAGTAATTTTCCCCTTTTAGTGAAACAACTATGAATGAAATTATTTAAACAAACAAACTGTAAATTCCAACAGGGCAGACCTCAGACAAACTAATCCGATGATTTTCACTTAAGCTGTCCATGCAGGCAGCTTGATAAAGCATAGAAAAACAATTAATTTTCACCCAAAAAAAAAAATTCAGATGTTCCAGATACCGCATTTCCGGATCTATGGAGGTTCCAGATGAAATTATTTGACTATGCCTTGAATATAATTAACTTGAGAGCATGTAGTCCTATAAGTAGAATTAATACACCTCAATCTGTAGAGTGTCTAAATTCTTATATGGTATAATAGACCAAACAAAGCCACCATTTCAATAGATGAAAATGCTCTTATTTATAAAATTTTTAAAGTAATGAGTGATTGAGACAAATATTTTTGTTAACTAAATAATAAATGATTAAATATTTGTATAAAATTTTTTTACAATGATAGTGCATCAATGTTAATATATACTAAATAATGTATAAGTAAGTGTGTAGTGATCACAAGTCCCATATCGAAAAGTCATACTAACAAGGTATGGTACTTAAGTCTAAGGGCTCTCCTATCTAATAGATTAGTCTTTTGAATTTGAATCTCTTTTAAATTTAAATTCATAATATTAATATTTTCATTGAGAGACCGTCACATAGAACGGCGGTAGAAAATGAGCTACTTGATAAAGTGCCTACCTAAAAAGGTCAAAGTGGACAACGAGAGTAGATATAAAGTTTCACATCGAGCCAGCCCTAGTATACACTCAATCCCAAGTTTATCAGTGTGTTTCAATATTCTTGGCACAGATTTTGCATTTCAAACTATAACAATCTTTACTGATATCCAGGTTATCACTTCTCAGTTTTCAGAAATCCTAGTTTTTGTTCATGGTTACGTTTCAAGATCCCATATTGCAAGTCCTGCTTCTCAATTTGAAAATTTTCTCCTCTAGTTTTCCTTTCAGAAACGTCCATCAAAACCAGAGTAAAACCCTCCAACTTAGCTCTTTAGGTCAAAGTCAAACCCTCTACCATTCTGTTGCATATTTGTCATTAAACAAAATCTACACCATTAAATATTTGCAAGCAGATTGTTTACGTATAGTGACCAGATGAGCTGAATAATCACTGGTCTGACTAATTGTTTAGCCGCTACAACCTTCCCTACTTTCGAAGGTTATGCGAGTACCGGCATTGCCTTAATCCTGGCATGAGGCTTATAGTTATATAAATAATTTTATATCTAACAAATCCTTTCATGCAAGAGCATGTTTAGCATGTTTAGCATGTTTATCTTGAAAGTAGACAATATATAAATTCACTGTATGTTGTGTTGAAAATTTCCTTTTATTTAAAAAAGCAAAGGCAACAAAAATTGAACTCTATAGCCTATACTATTTAATTATAAAGACTCATATACCATATCACAAGTCATCTTTTTCTAAAAGTTTATACTTAGATCCTGTGAAAAATGACAAATCTTTAGATGAAAACTTCATAAATAGTTTTATATTTAACACCAAAAACCCATTTCGTCCTAAGGGAGATTCCATGGTTCCGCAATACTGCCAGAGTTATTCCTGATGAATCCAAAAACGGTTCTACATCGGATGAAAATATCCTCTTCAGCCAAGGCACCGTGTGGCTACATGTCAAAATCGTAGTAAAAGTAACAAAATCCAGCAAAATATTTTCCATCTTCTTCCCCATGTTGTTGAGACGTTTTTTTTTTTGTTTGGTATTGGGGTGGGCACAAAAGTCCTGAGACATATATTTTAGGATAAAGTCTCATTTATACCCTTTATATTTAGCAAAAATTTCAATTTTGTCTATAAAATTTTTTTTATTTTATTTATATCACTAATATTTCACAAATAATTTAATGTTGTCATTTCTATTGACGCTATCTAAATTACTAATGGAAAATGATGAAGTGTCACAGAAATGACAATATTAAAAAGTTTGTGAAACATTAGATATATAAATAGAATATTATGATTTTCTTCTCCTAATTATCTTCTTCCCTAGCTCCCTTATTCTTCTTCCTATATTCTCTTCTATGCTACATTTCCACCGTCACCATGTCTCTTCTACTCTTAGTTACACTATCTCTCTTACTCTCTTCAACCCCACACCATCACCATCACCACAACATTCCATGTATTTTTCTTAGTTTTGGGCTTTTGGTGGCGGCACTCCATAGTAAAGGCAAGTGGAGCTGCAGCGGTTCCATGCAGAGGTTCGTGCGACAATGGCTGGGTGACGAGACAATGATGGAGCTTGTGGTAGTGATTGATTTGCTTGGTGGCAGTGGATTTTTTATGAGGTGGAGGCATAAATAAGTGTTGAGATTGGATTTTTGTATTTTTTTTGACATTTAGATGTTGAGATTAGTTTTATTTTGTATTATTTCTTTTGCTTCTGAACTTGGTGTAGATGGGGTGGGTGATTTGGATTCTAGTTTGGATTTACATGTTGATTTTTTGTTGTGGGATGTGGATTTGGCTGATGGAGAGGATGGGATGGAAGTTGAAGGGAGTAAGGGAGATTATGTAATTGAGAATAGAAGAGGCATGATAGTGGCAGTGGTGGAAGAGTAATAGAAAAGAAAACATAGAAAGAAGAAGAAGAAAAAGGGAGTTGAGGAAGAAGATAGTTGGGAGAAGAAAATTATAATATTTTATTTATGTCCTTACTTAAAGAAAAATATAGTATTTTATTTATGTCTTTAACTTTAACAAATATTCAAATATTGCCATTCCCATGACATCTCATCATTTTCTATTAGTAATTTAGATAGTTTCAATATGAATGATAATATTGAAACATTAAAGATATAAATAGAACAAAAAAAAAATTTAGGAGCAAAATTAAAATATTTACTAAACATAATAGACATAAATGAGATTTTACCCAATATTTTATTCTAACTCACTTTGCGTTAGTGACAATCATTTCGTAACTCAATATATTCTGACCAAAAAAAAACAACTCAATATGTATATTTCAATTCTTTTCTCATCAAAGCATTGCTGAGAGTCACCAAGGGGATGTTTAGTTTGTATAGTTTGTAAACTCGACTTTAGATAAACTTTAAGTTTGTAAACTTGATTTTAATTAAATGTGAATTATAAGTAAAGTCATATTTATGTTTAAATGTCTTTATTTGAATAGTGATTTTGATTAAATTAAGAGTTTAATTGATATACACTAACAGTGTAAAAGTTTAATTGATATACACTGACAGTGTAAAACTATTTTACACTGTCAACTAATAGAAATAGAGAAAAGTGAGAAATTATGGTGGATCCCTCGTTATAATGGGTGGTTATTTATGTGAATTAGCACTTTTCACTATTTCTATTGGCTGACAGTATAAAATTATTTTACATTATCAGTATATTTAAATTAAATTCTTAAATTAATATTAATTAGATAATGTTGATTATAATTATTTTTTAATATATAATTACCAAAAAGGGTATACATATTTTTAGTCCATATTAAAATTATTATAATTTTATCTAATTCAATGTTGATGTAGTATGAGTTTTTTTACACTAATATTGTATTCAATTTGACTTTCTTAAATTAAGTTCTAATAAATGAAATTAATATTATTATAATAATTAATTTTTATAATTTTATTATTGTTAAAATATAAAATATACATAATTTTGTCATTATTATTTCAAATTTAATATACTATGTTATGTATCAAATAATAAATTATATAATATTATTAGCAATGATAATTAGATATTCAAAGGTTTTTTTTTTACGTTTAGGATATCTCTATAAATATTTGTTATGAAATTAAACCCTAGGACACTATTACAATTAAGCGGTCTTCATAACAATTATTTTCTTCAGTGTTTGAATCTTAATCTTTTTGTGGAGACACAACTCACTTATCATTGCACCCATTCTTTATTGATGTATTCAAAGATATTTATTAAATAAAATATTTATTTTATAGACATACAATTCTCTTAATTTATTTTAGTTAAACAAATTACAGAATTTGATTGAATTCATTAGTAAATAAAATCAATCGAATTCTATAATTGGTTCAACTAAAATTAATTAAGAGAGTTATATGTTTATAAAATAATATTTTTAATTTAAAATATAAAAGAATAAAAAAGTAAAATTGGAAATAAGGTTAGAAATGTCAACGTGATCCTAACTGCCTTTTGATCCAACATAAAAAGAAGAAATAATTAGTTCAACTCAAATTAAGATTTGAGTGAAAGTCACGGTGAAAAAGGGACCAATGAAAATTTTGCCACACAACCGAATGTCCTCTCAACTAGCTTTTGGGTATTTCAAACTTGATTTGTGGTTTTCAAAGTCCAAACCAAACATGCTAGTAATGCCTATTACAACCTACGATTATCGCTTATCTTGATCATCGACTCACAGCTTATAAATACGAATATCATTTTTATTAGAAATGGTATGTTAATTGAGCATCCTTATTCAACGTCAATCAGGGACGCCTTTTGGGATACATATAAAAAACTACTCAAAAATTTTCTTTCAAATGTTTTATTATATCCATATCTATTTCAAATCCAATATATAAAATGTTTAAAATGATGTTCAAGAATAATGTAATAAGATTTAGGGTTATCTCTCACTCGCTCGTCCGATTATTTATCCTATTATTGGTCCTAATGAAAAAGATGGGGATCAGGCTTACCTTCTTCCTCTGTGTATCATCCTAATAAAGCTTTGAGATTTAAGAAGGAAATCCAATGGATTTAATTTATATGGATTTAATTTATATATACTAATAATATAAATTTTTTTATATTATCATCTAATTATATGTTATATATATAAGTAGATATATATAACTCTCATTTTTACTACATTAAAATTATATAGATGAAAGAATATAATTAAATAATAATATAAAATAATTTTATACTATTAATACATATAAATTAAATCCAAATCTAACACAAAAAAATCCGAACCCTCCACATCTCCATAGGAGTATATATGCTGAAAGAATCAATAATTCACAGTATTCTGATACCATTGGTGGCAAGAAAATTAAACAGTAATGATCAACTGCCCAAAACCGTGTGAGTGTATATGGATTAGAATTCTTTTATGTTTATTTTGAATATAATTATATCATATTGAAAAAAAGATAAATATAAATATTTAATTTGAGCCTCATAAATTTTAAAAGAGTTTTATATATTTAAAATATTTATATCTATGACTCTTATATTATGACATGATTATATTTAAAATAAATACGAGAAATCAAATTCCGAATGTATATAGATCACGAATCAACACATTACTCGAGAGTGGTAACCGACAAATATTGTACCTAAAAAAAAAAATTCTCAATTCGTGCAAAAAATTTCAATTCAGTTGAAATTCAATTCCTATAAAAACTAAAATATGTACATTTTTGCAGTGACGAAGAAAAGGAATTCTACGGACCATAGAGGGAGGTATAGGTTGCTGGGGTGGGCATTGATGAATGATTCGTTACTGTTAAGCGGGTTACAAAGTCAGAGAAAATCTCACTGAGGTTTTTGGCCTTTTCACATTGCAGGGGAGAGAGGCTCATTAAGGAAAGAGACAACAAAGAACGTGAAAACAGTAAAAGCATTTAATGGGAAACAATGAAAGCAGGAAGGATAGTATTAAGTAATACTATTCTTTGGCGATGTAAAACAGTGATGCAGGGGAAAGTACAGGGAAGGGGGTCAGGGGCTGTTCCAGTTCTGTGACTGTGGAAAGCAAAAAGCCTGAGTTGCGTACTTTCCCTTGGAAGACCACTACACCACCCCCCGCTCCAGCAACTCAAGGCCCATAACCATCCCATACCGACACGCACAGCTACCGCATAGAGGGAGAGAGGGTTTCATAGCGTGTCACTCATCTCGTCAGTCACCAGTCTGCGTCTTTATTCAAATGCAGTGATTGCAGAACAATCCGGAAGATTAAGGAAACAACTGCATTACTCTTACGTACATATGATATAATACCTATTAAGATTATTAATAATATAAATTATTAATTATAAAAATTATGATATTTTAAATTATTAATAAAATTAAATATAATATTTGATATATATAAATAATTTAAATAATAATTTATATTTTCTTATTTGATATATTAAAAAATTATTAAATAATAGATATATTAAATTAATATAATAATAATAATAATAATAAATAGTTAATTATTAGTATTATTATTATTATTATTAATTAATTAATTAATTAATAAGAATGAAAAAATTTAATTATTAATTAAGATTATAATAGTTAATTTTATTAATAATAATTATTAAAAATAATTAATATTTATTAATAGTAATTATTAAATAATAATAATAATTAAAAATATAATAATAATAAAAATAATTAATAATTAATAATAATTAATTATTATTATTATTAATTAATAATAATTAATATTATTTTTAATAATAACAATAATAATAATAATAGAAGGATTATCACATTGATAGTAATCTATATTATCATCTTTTAAAGGGTCAATTCATATTACCAGTAATATTATCCAACCAAATAAGATAATATAATGGGCCCAGGTAATTCAATCAAATATTATCAGTTATCTAAATAGATTACCTCATACCAAATACTACCTTAAAATATTTGAATTTTAGCATGCATGCTTTGAATTATGATTTGAAGGCGACATAATATACCTAGGGCTATATTTGGATTGATGATAAATAGGAGAATGAAAGAGAATAAAATAAGATAGAGTGGGATGGAGTGATACAGTTACTCCACTCTATTGTTTGAATATTTTAATAATAGAGTGGAGTAATTCTCCATTCCATTGTTTGGAGACTAGGGGTGGCAATTACTACTCTATCTACGGGTACCCACCCCGCCCCAACCCCTAGTCGGGTCGAGTTTAAAACCCACCCCACAATGGGGCGGGTTTAGATGCAGGTAGGGTCGGGTTCGGGTTTAAGGCAAATCCGCCCCTACCCTATCCACACCCCATATCTATATATATATATATATATATATATATATATATATATATATATATATATATATATATATGTATAAGATTATTTTTCTAAGTATTTCTATCATTCTAGGGTTGTATTTGGTTGGAAGTAAAGATAGATATAAAAAAATTTTAATGTGTAATTGTTTATATGAAACTGATATATGAAAATTTTCACTTTATTTTTAACTCTCATATCAAATATATCCTAAATTCAAACTAAATTTTAAAATAATTTTCATAAAAAAAATTTTAAAATAATTTTTTAAATATTTAAAAGGAGGAGTGGGTAGGGTACAGGTTATAATGATTGTTTGCAGATAGGGTTCGGGTTTTGAAAGTCAAAACCCGCTGGTAGGATAAGCGCGGGTTAAGACTTGTTTAATGAGGTAAGGGGCAGGTTCGGGTTGAGCTAAAACCCGTCCCAACCCGCACTATTACCACTCCTATTAGAGACTTCAATAGAATAAAATAAAATGATAACAATTATAAATTTTTTATTCCTATAATACCCTTATATTAAATACATTAAAAATGTTTGTTTTAAACTAAAAATAGGCTATAATTATTTTATGAAAATGAGGCAAAGGCTATTGAACCTCATTTTTTTCCCAATATATATCTTTAATGAATCTCAACTTGTTTAACTTAATGAATTCCAACATTTTTTTTTTATTATTTTGTTGTATAGTTTTATTTTCATTATAATGATAGATCTGAATAGCATTTTTTAAGCAAATGTGAACAATTATGTTCACTAATATCTTCAAATATTTTCAACTTTATAATGGCAAGCATGCACTAAACACTAAATAAGACTAATTCATTCCAATTACTCAAATTCAAAGCCGCCACCATAGCTAATTTTGGACATAAATACATATAGCTATAATATGCAGTAGTCTAACAAAGCTTCGCAGTATTTTCCATAACAAATTATAATCTTACTATAACACAATTACACTATAAGATCATAATAAAGATACCACTTTGACTAATTTTACTAAAGGAGATATTTAAATTTGTGAGACAGCATAATAAGACTTTCTTCAATCAATTCAAAATAAAATGCTCTTGACATTATAAAGATAGTGCAAAATCATCCGGTATATTATACATATACTTTTGCACTTCAAAAACAAACAACAAATGAGATAAAGAAGTGGATAGAGTAATCCCTATGAAGGCAACATATTATGTTCAAAATTATAATATGGTTCACCATAACATAATAGAACATGACCAATACACATGGTTTTTGGAAGTTTTAATCCCATATCAATTAGTGGCATCAAAGTTCAATTTTCCAGATACAATAAGCAAAAAGAAATGAAGATGTAGAAGTCTCCACATTCAAAACAATTTGAGAAAGTTCTATCATGAAAGTATTGGACATGTATATGCACATGTTGGACTTTGAGACCTTCACAAAATTTGAATTAAGAAAAAGTATAGAAACAATTAAGAAAAAGTATAGAAACATGTAGACTATGTTATTATGTTAAATAATATATTCAAAATTAGTGATAAATGATAAGTAAAGTGAGGAAATATATATATATATATATATATATATATATATATATATATATATATATATATATATATATATATATATATATTTATATATTTCCTCATATATATATCTCCACACACACACACACACACACACACATATATATATATATACATTACCATGAATATTATGGGACTAAACACTTGGTGGGTACGTTGGCACAATACGATGTAACAATTCCTTACGCATATGAATTGGAATCCCATTGAAATGCTTAAAGGCTTTAGGATTATCAACAAGGTGAAAATATATATCAGATATGAGCTTTGGTTCAATGCCTATTTCTTGTAGTTGTGTCCAAATTACATCATCTTTAGCATCATTCATTTGTTGGTTAACCAAATCTGATGAACATTTGGCAAATACTTCAACCATTTTTTCGATAGACTTAACAATCTTGCCCATGCTGTCATCCTCCTTAGACACTTTTGCTCTCTATTTTTTCTTAGTAGAGGTTGCACCATGAGTTTGGCTATTAGAAGGCCCTTCGGGAGAAGCAAATGGTTGAAATTCAGCATCAAAGGTATCAAAGCCCTCCAAAGTTACTTCATTGGTGGACATTAAGTGGTCAATTTCATCTATGGTGTTATCTTGACAATTCTTATCAGCTACTTTTCTTTCTCTAATTTCAACTGCTGTTTATGCATGCTCTCCCGTTGCTCGGTCTTTTCCAAAAAATATAGCTAACTTTTCATAATATAGGATATGCTTATTTCTCCACTTAGTAGCTTCAAGTTTTGCCTATAATGAATTTAAATCAAATCAACATTCGATTAGCCAATATATATATATATATATATATATATATATAGCCAAATTTTAATGAGATTTGCATGTAAAATATACTTCAATTAGTTTATCCCACACATAAGATTCAGCAATCCACATACTTTTTGATACATTCTAAGCAAACCCACTTAGACCATTCTTGAAAAGGTCATAGCAACTATTGAACTTTGCTTTTATATGTTTCATGTGATCTTTTATTTTCTCTTTAGATATTGGTTGATCTGGAAAATGTTGTTTCAACTCATTCACAATGCTGTCCATTGCCTTTGATGTCATAGAATTACCATTGTTATTCACAATACTAACAACTAATAACATTTTACAACTTAAAAGGAAAATAACAGAAATCATAAATAACATGGTGAGAAATTAATCTTCATGGACCACAAGCTATGAGCCCCCTATAGATATCATGACATCAAATTTGTGTATCTAAACAATGGAATTCATTAAAATTCCTTTCCTTTCCTTTCCATTCCATTCCTCCCTATACTACCAATCCAAACATAGCCTAGGTGATTTGATGGCTAAGATTAGCTTAAAACATTGATACATTGAGTATAAGGATCCACCATAGTAATCTCATTTCTTCTTCCTCACCTTTCATTACTCATTAACACCACTCGCCTGCCCTCTACGTCACATACCAGCCTCCCTGCGCCACCCCACATCCCTCGGCATAGCTGGTGGTTGTGGTGGAGCATGGCAAGTGATCTCTATAGTGGTTGAGCGTAGTTGCAGTAGTTTTGGTGGTGGGCCATGGTGATCGCGAGTTTTGGTGGTGAAAGCGTGTGTAGTGGCTCGTGGTGGCTAGGATAGATGAGGCGGAGACACAAAGGTGGCTGTGCAGTGGCTCGCAGCTGAGATGGAGATTGACACGGTGGTTGGCAACACAAGCAAGGATGAGAAGGGCGCATCTAGGTGGAAGAAGAATCATCGATGGTGGCATAGGTGAGGCTGTTGTAGTCGCTGAAGGCAGAGGAAGTGGAATCGTCAATGAGGTATGGGGAGTGGCGCTTGTTCTAGCATGGTGGAAGGAGGAAAAGGTGGCCGAGCAAGGAATTTTGGAGAAGAAGGGCGTGGAGTGCACCGGTGGACTTCTGAGAGAAAATACTATGGTGGAAATTGGTGCAAAATACACTAAAATTACGTGAAGCATAGTATAATGCACTGATTTGAATTTTAGGATGTCTTAGGTTCACTATTTGTAGAATTGATTTCGGATAAAATTTATTTTATTAGAATTAATTATTTGGATTGATTTTTAGATAAGGTGACTTATATTTATAGCATATTTGGATGCCCATTTGGGTTTGTAAGAATTGATGTTGGGAGACCAAAATCAATTCTATTTTTTTTGTTATTTGATTTTTCATGTTAAAATCAATTATAGTCTCAAAATTTATTTCATGTAGAAGTGAAAATTTTTTCATTTTTTAATTTTACCAGAATTGATTTTTGGCATTTTTTTAAATTATACATCTAAAAATAATTTTGATCGATACTATCTAAATATAAATTACTTCTCAAATTAAATTACTAAATATAAATAATTTTATTTCAAAATCAATTTTATTTAGAATAAATTCTATAAAAACAAAACTAAATACACTATTACTAGTCTGATCTGAAAAGTAATTTTGATAAAATTTTATACTACCAACCATAAAAGTAATAATATTTCACTTCTATTTAAAATTAATTTTAAGACAAAAATTAATTTTGACAAGTGCACTATTGTAATCCAAACAACAACAAAACTAGGTAAAATTGATTTTAATCTCATAGAATCAATTTTGAAGGATAAAGACACCCATCTAAACATGTGCTTTTAATTCATTTAAATATATTTATTAAAATTACATTGAATTATATTTAATAATTTTTTATCTTAAATCATAAGTTAAATTGAAATAAAAAATTATTTTTTATTAAATCAAAACATAATTTATGAACTATAAATCAAACCTACGGTCTATTTAATTATGATTAAGTTGGTAGTTTTGATTTTGTGGAAGAGGACATATTACTCGTCGGAAAACACTAGTTCTTTTACGGAAATCATTTTTAATATGAGATTTGCGTGAAAAAATGAAAAATATGATATTTTTGATAAAATTTGAGGAGCATGTTTTTTCTCTCTCCTTTATTCTCTCTCTATCATTTTATCCTCTCTTTTCTCTCTCTCTCTCTCTCTCTCACGCACATACAAACAACGCGCACAACATAAGCCACAAAAAACAAAAATTGAAATCCGGTTGGAAACACGTTGGATTCACTTTTTATTTTCTTTGTAATTTCTTAGTATGATAGTGGATTTATTTTTTATTTTTTATTAAAATAATAAAATTCGATTGACACCAAGATAAATTTCTTTTTTTTCATGTTTAATTTTTGTCACCTGATAATATGGATAGTGGATCTATTTTTTATTTTTTGTTAAAATAATAAAATTCAACTTATAGTAAGCCAAATTTCTCTTTTTTTATTTTTATTTTTTGTAATTTGACAGTATAGATAACAGATTCATTTTTTTTTGTTGAAATTCATCTGTATTTGTAGTAGATTCTTGTAAAATCTTTTTCAAATTTTATAAAAAATTCCATATATCCCCAATAAACCACTCAAAAAATCATATAAAAAAAATTAGCCCCTTTTACGGAAATTTAAAAGAAAGTTTTTGGAAAGTTATAATTCTTTTGAATAATGTTAATTTTTTGTTACTATAACTTATATATAATCACGTGTTTGGTTTTGAATAAGCTTGTAAAAAGTTATTTTTAAAATGAATTTCTTAATATTTTAATTATACATTATTTTGAACACTAATCCGACCACAGATAAAAGTTAAAATAATTGTAACTTTGGAATATTCATAGCCTTTTTTAACATAAAAATATTGTAACTTCCTTCCTAATTTATTGTAAAGTGACATGGTCGTAGTCAAAATTATAAAAATAAGAAGAATATAGACTGATAATTTTTTTTCCCCTTCGAGCTGATCTTATACAGACTCATTATGTGATGTTAATCGTATAAATAATGCAAAGTAATTCGCATGCATTTAATTACACACATAACATCATGTGTATTTATCCGGTTGTACCAGGTTAGTAGATAAACACGCATGATGATGTAATATAGTCATGAAATGTAGTCATGCATTTAATTACCCTAGTTTATATTAACACATGAAATAGGCTTGGAATGATTTACGACGCGTGTATTTTAGCAAGAGGTAAGAAGTTCAATATAATTATATTTTAGATTTTTTTATTTAATTTTAGTATATTAACCTCCCTTATTTTTTGTGATAGACCGAATTATTTTGAATCATCAAGTTTCAAGTTAAACCTACTTTTTAATATAATATTGGAATTCAAAACTCGAAAGTCAAATATTATATTAAAATACAGGTTTAACTCAAAATTAGGTAATTTGAAACTCAAAATTCGATCCACTATAAAAAATAAGGAAGATCAATCTAATATAATTAAATAAAAAAAATTAGATATAATTACTCTAAATCTAAAAAAAGGTTAATGTAATTCATCTTTTTAGCAAACGGCTGTAAGAGAAAAATTCTTACGGAGAGAAAAGTGTCTTAAGTCGGACTTGCAGTTGTACAGGTATGAGTTTTACCAAGCAGGTATTTTTTTCCTGTTCATTTTATATAAAAAAATAGTTCATAATATTTGTTGATCTCATATGTTAACAAAATATATACAATTAACTTTACAATTTTATCATTTACAATATTCTAAATATACTAATAATAAAAAAAATATAGTATGCCATTAACGAATAAATTAAGAATTTAATTTTAATATATATTTAATATAAATTTTTTTATATAATTATTCAATTATATATCCCTATATTAATAAAATATATAATATTTTATGATTGAATAATAGGATAACTCTTTTATACTTAGACCAAAATATTTCATATTCAAGTTTTGTTGTTGGATTATTTAATTCCCTTATATATGACTAAAATAATAGATAAAATGAATCAGAAGAAATATTACATGAAGTTAAATTTTTTAGATTTTATAAGATATTAAAATTAACAATTTATTTAGTATTTTAAAGATATTTATTAGTAAAATCATAGAGTTATAAACCAAAGATGCTGTTATATCTTTTAGCAAAAAGCAAAAATAAAAAGATTATAGTTTAATATTTTTTGAAGTGAAGATTATAGCTTAACATGTAACAAAATGTTTGAGTAATTTTTATAAGATGATTATGTTACTCGTTGATGTTTATTTAACATTTAAACGGGTTATTGATGAGAATATAAAGTGAAAATGAAATTATTTTAATAGACTTGAGGATGAGTTAATAAAAGTTTTAGAAAACATGTTTTAGTTGATAGTCTTCAGAACTATTTCACAGTCCAGTGTACATAAGATAACTGTGATTATAGAGAATAAAAATAAAGGCGTGTTTTTTTTTTTGTACAAAAATAAAATAAGTTTATTTAAAGTTTAATATGATTTATAATAAAAATATTTATGAAACAATTTTTTTTAAAAATAATTATTTCCTAAAATTAAGATCAATAAACATACGTCGTCACTAGAATCCATAAATTCCTGTTGGTTCCTTTCGCGTCGGGGATGACTTTTTGTTTTGCAGATAAGTTGGGGGGATAGGGGAGAAAATATCATATCCCACTGCAAAAAGGTGTCTCGCGGTTTGAAAGTGAATATACCTCTTTTTTTTCTTATTTTTTGAACAAGTCCCACTATCATAAAATATGTTAATTTTATTTTTTTAAAGTTAAAAATCATGTGAGGTTAAAATTAGAACTAAAATTGAGATTAAAATTAGTCTCAGACATAAATCTTACTCTTGAGAAATTTTTATTTTTAATACTATATTTAATTATATGATATTGATATGATAAGTAACGAGGACATAAATGAGATTTAGTTGAAAGCCAAAATTAGAGATGCTCTAAGCGCACTGTAAGTCTATAACGATCGCCCTGAGCATCAACCACAGCACATTGCATATTTGAGAAATAATTATATTATTCAAGAGTATTGTGTGACTATACTTTTAAATTAATTATATAAATATATTTTATATAAAATTTATTATTAATATATAATTTTATAAAAATATAATTATATAATTAATTAAAAACACATCTATGTAATATTTTCGAGCATATAAGAATTTCTCATGCATATCTGAGCAAACGAACACACAAAATAACAGTCAAATCAGAGGTCAAAACACACATCCACCCAATGAGCCCGATTTACGTACTAATACCGAGGTGGCAACATCTGGTCGCACATAGGTAACCAACATAAGACTCGAGAACTAGCTAGTTCGGTTTATTTTGGGACAACCCAGTCTCAAATCAAATAGAACCCTCAAAATGATACAAAGAATACGAATAAGATCTCACACGTTGAAGGAACCCCCCCAACCCCAAACTAGTCTCGGGAAAAACACCCCACCAGGAGAATCACTGAATCAAATCAAAAATCATGCGAAAGGGCAGTTTCGGAATTAAAATACAAAAAACTCTGAACACAAAAAAATTAACCTGCACCCCTCTCTCTCTCGCTCTGTTGCCACCTTTATGCTTTCATTCATCTTTATCTCCAGCCAAACAGTACCACACATCCCTCCCCCCCACACACACACCTTGCACTTCTCGTCACTTTCCACAGTTCTCAGTTCCCAAGCCCCAAGTTGCACCATCACCACCACCATGGACCCTGATGCATTCACCACAAACCTATTCAAGTGGGACCCGCGCGCCGTCCTCCCGGCTGCAGCGGCGGCAGCCGCAGCAACTCGTCCGCCGATCCTGGAATACACGGTGGCTCCGCCAGCGGTGGCTCCTTCCGCGCCGTTTCCGGCGAAGAGGGAGCTTGGGGGGCTGGAGGAGCTGTTCCAGGCGTACGGGATAAGGTACTGCACGGCGGCGAAGATAGCGGAGCTGGGTTTCACGGTGAGCACGCTGGTGGACATGAAGGACGATGAACTCGACGACATGATGAACAGCCTCTCGCAGATCTTCCGGTGGGACCTCCTCGTCGGCGAGCGCTACGGCGTCAAGGCCGCAGTCAGGGCCGAGCGGCGGCGCCTCGACGACGAGGAAATCATGAGGCGCCGCAACCTCCTCTCCATCGAAACCACCACCGCCACCACCAACGCCCTTGACGCTCTCTCTCAAGAAGGTACTTACACGAGTCTCTCTTTGGTGTAATGGTGTAACTTACTGATTTTTTCACTATCTATTTGTAGCATAGGATGAGTTAATCTATATATGTTAGCTTTATAATTGTTTTGGAGTAGTCATAGCAAGGAAAGTTACGCTAGTCAGAATTTTTAAAAGAGGTTTGAGGAATTAATATATTACTGTTATATTAAGCTACTGTTTCTAGCATAAAGTGAGATCATGCTAGTATTAGCCTGTATGGATTTCAGTTTTCACCGCCCCCCAACAGTCCACACTATGTTTCAGAAGGTGTAAATTGATTTTCAACTGAATCAACTCATTTTAACATGATTAATAAAATCATCTTAACATGATTGATATGTAAAATCAAGCTGGGTTACATTTTGTTGTGATTTTTGGTTTCAAATCATCATATTTGAACATAGAATAATGTACGTTTTCATTGTATCATATAGTATTCACGCTATAAACCAAATACACCCTATATGTTATCTTTTGATTAAATACAACCTATATATTATTGTATTAGAGTATATGCATAAAATGGACTAGGTGGGCTAAGAAATGTTATAATACACAATGGATGACGAATAGAAACTATTAGTATTAACGTGCATATGTGTGTGTGTTTTTGTTTTTTTTTTTTTTTTTGGGGGGGTTAGGTTTGTCGGAGGAACCGGTGGTGCAACAAGAGAAGGAGGCGGTGGGGAGCGGGGGAGGGAGCGCGTGGGAGGTGGTTGGTGCGGATGAGAGGAGGAAGCAGCAACAGCAGAGGAGGAGGAGGAGGACCAAGATGAAAACGAGTAGTCTCCACCGTCGTCTTCACCATGATGAGAACGAGGAGCTAGAAGAGGTGGAGGAAGGAGAAGATAAAGATATTGAAGGGAACAACAACGGCGGTGAGAGGCAAAGGGAGCACCCTTTCATAGTGACGGAGCCCGGGGAGGTTGCACGTGGGAAGAAGAACGGACTCGACTACCTCTTTCACCTCTACGAGCAATGCCGTGAGTTCTTGCTCCAGGTTCAGGCCATTGCCAAGGACCGAGGTGAAAAATGCCCCACCAAGGTATAAACCATAACCTTAACCCTCTCCTACGCTTCATTATTACTTTTGTTGGTTAATATTATTTGTAGGTTTAAAGTATATATCATATTAAATAGAGTTAATGTAAATTGGGAAAAATTATGGGGTTCATTTTTAAATAGTATGTCGTATATCTTTGTCCAATAACTCTCTCTTTGAGTGAGTGGATCATAGAAGTGAATATAAAAATTTGTTCTCTATTAAATATAGACATTAAAAAGAAATAATATAAATCATTTGATAATAATTTGTGTCTTTTTATAATGTTCATCCTTATTGGTACTTTTATTGTATAAATAATATTACCTTTTTTTTTTTATATTGTTTTCCTTTCTGTTTGGAGAACTGAGTTTGTCAAGAGTCGTGTAGTTTTTCCTTCATGAACCCTTTGAATATATAGAGAAATATTTGATGTATTCATTTTTTATGGGACACTGCGTTGATTTACATCTGATCCACCATTGGATGGGATGTAGATTAATTTGAATGAGACTACACCCTTCCGATGGTGGATGGGGTAATGTCAATTATAGATATCTATTAAAAATGAGTACTCCTGTCGTTGTTCGAATAAATAATGTTTTGTTGTTACAAGAAGATATTCCCAGGAACACGTGACAAGTCAGGGACTCTCGTGAGAGGGGCCAGTAGCAGCGTCCTTTAAACTGAGATTATGCGTCCGTACAATGAGGTGAATTGTCCAGTTACAAGGCACAACCAGATGGGGTTTTGATCCCACTAACCCCCCTTAGTAACCCTAGCTTTGCACAATCACACGCTAGTCAAAGTCATGCATGTAACCATTGCACCTGACACCCACTAGATTCTTGCGTGCCCTCATAACAATCGTAATAATACTCCTCCTCTCAATTGATACGGATCCATGAATTCTTGTGATTCTGTTAATTTGATGTGCGTGGTGTAGGGTACGGTTATTCTTGTTTGGGATTACACATATAGTGATTCTGTTAATTTGATGTATGTGGTGTAGGGTACGGTTATTTTTATTTGGGATTACACATATAAATTAACTTTTAATATATCTCAAGTTGTTGACTATTAGCAATATTATCTGTACGTTAAGTTTTTTTTCTCTCTCATTCTTATAATATCCATAAAGAAATCGTTTTTAAGATGAATTATTATTCTTATAATATTATCTCATGACAAGGATGATATTATTCTTGTTTAAGATGAATAATTCCATCTAAAGAAATCGTTCTTATTCTTGTATATCCTTCATATATATTATTATTGAAATCATAACATATATTATTCATATCAACTCCCCAGGTGACAAACCAGGTGTTCAGGTACGCCAAGAAGGCAGGTGCAAGCTACATCAACAAGCCAAAAATGCGACACTACGTGCACTGCTACGCGCTGCACTGCCTCGACGAGGAGGTATCAAACGATCTTAGGAGGGTTTTCAAGGAGAGAGGAGAGAACGTCGGTGCGTGGAGGCAATCGTGTTACAAGCCCCTAGTGGCCATAGCAGCGCGTCAAGGTTGGGACATCGATGCCATATTCAACGCGCACCCTCGCCTTTCCATATGGTACGTTCCCACCAAGCTCCGACAACTTTGTCACACCGAGAGGAACAGCGCCGCCGCTTCAAGCTCTGTCTCTGTCGGCAGTGGCCAACTTCCTTTCTAAGTATATCATTATATAATGTAGTCTAGTAATAGATATATGAGTATATATATATATTTATGTGTTTATGTAGGACCTCATGGATTTAAGATGGACAAGTAGTAATCGAGGGACTTTTAATTATTAGTGTTACGGAAATATACCTCGATTACGCATCTGTGTGTGCCTTGTGAATGAATTGCTTTGAACTCTTGTAGCCCTTATCATTTCTGAGTTTGGCGTTTCTCTAAATTAGTAGTATATTTAGAGTGTTAATTTATCTAACTTGATAATGTGAGTGGTAATTTTTCTTTTGGTTCATTAATTCTTCTTCTTCTGATAATGGTAATATATTAATAATCTTTTTCTAATTGGAGAACTGATTCTGAACAGATTTTTATATTATTGCATAAGAAAAACATTTTCTCTACTTAACTTTTATGCTAATCGAACTTTAATTCATCGTTAAAGGATGGTATTATTTGTTTGGATATACTATTAGTGTAAGGTGTTGTATAATATCAAGTAATTATATTTTATTTTTTATATATAACTTCTAAAACAGTTATGATAAAAGTTGAACATTTTTAATGACATATATTTGTATATAATTGAAGGATAATATAAATTTTTTTTATATCAGTAGTATATCAATATTAAATTTATAATAGAATATATTAAATGAATTATTGATATAAATTAGATGATAGCATAAAAATTTCTGTTTATAGTTTATCAAGATTAAACTTAATTTACTGGTCGTTAAACACAAATTTCGCTATTGAATCTGGAACCCACTTACAAAACGAGAGTACAAAAATATTAAGTCATCATATGCTCCAGATTTTTCCAAGAGAGATGTATTACATGTAAATTCGGATTCGGATTCATTATGTGCTGAGGATTATAGACATGTCACTTATATAGGAGGTTCATCATAAACCAAGTCATGTCCAAGAAAAGAAAGCGCAAAACTCCTATTTTGAATCCGTTTGAAAAATTCTGTAGAATGTTGACCATTCCAAATATTTGTTTATCTTCGGCGTGATATTAAAACTCTCCCTTACTGCCGGCATTATTTGTTTGCTATCAGTGTTGTTTTAAATCGTTTTGAATTATTGACAAAAAGAGAAATATTGTACGCACCATTTTTAGAGACATATTTGACGGGATTTAATTATTGACTAAGAGAAAGATTATAATATATTTTCAACCAATATTTAAAGGTGAATGATATTTTAAAAAATAGTATAAATATCATTATATCGACAAAATGTGAAATTTAAAAGTTGATGTGGTGTTCTAACTGGTCCTGACATTATTGTCGCTTTATATAGCCCATTATATCTCCTGATATTATTGTCGCTTTGTATAGCCCATTATAGAGATTTATTGTAACCTTGTCCACCTTGAAGCCTATTGGGTATCTGACCAAAAAAGCCCATTGGGTACCTCATCTTCGATTCTTCTTTTTTTCGTTTTTGTGGTTTTGGTTTGTTTTTGGGGGGATCAAAGATTCAAATTATAACCAAATTCACGGACCAATAAAAAAAGTATAACCAACTTAGTCAACATTCCCCTCTCGTTACAATTGGTCTTGGGCCTCCATAAAAAATCAAGAAATTTTACCGTGAAAAGGACATTGTGTTATTGTTAAACAAGAAATTGAATCAGACCAAAAAAAAAAAAACAAGAAATTGAATAATTGGTAAATAATTTCTTTTAAGAAAAACACAATTTAAAGGAATAATTTTTTTCAAAAATTAGAATATGTTTTATAATATTTTTTTAAAAAAAGAAGCTTCTGTAAACTGAATTGATAGAATTGATTTTTTGGGATAGCATTAAATAAAATTGATTCAAAATATTAAATGAATTCAGTTATAATAAAATATTAATGTAAATTTTTTTTACACTTATATATCTAATGATGTGTTGAGATATCATTTAATAATTTTAATATCCTATGTATTTATTGATTCATTAAATAAGATATTAATATATAATTAAATGACTATATAATTTTTTTTATAATAACACTGCGTTAAAATTAATAAAATGATTTTTCATATGCTGACAATCATTTAATAGAATTTACGAGAATTATCATATTATTTTGGACAATTAAATAATTTTAAAAAAAGATGACATAACAATTTCTTTAATTTTTATTGGATAATAATACAAAATTATTTTATATTGTTAGTGATAAAAATTGTTCTTTAAAATTAAACTCAAAAGAAAATTAAAAAAAATTATGAATGACTGGGTGTTTTGCGTTATTGTGTAAAATATGGTATCTGTTATCGAAGATGAATTTATAATATTGTGTCTGGTTCCAAAATAAATCTAAACTCAGATGCCAATCATATGTTTGAAATAAAACCTAAGTCTCATCTCGCAAGAAAATGATGAGTCTTGGCAAACATCCAAGAAATTCAAAACGTAATCAGTTTAACGAGTGACTGGAGCACTGCTACTTATAAGTTTTTGTTGGCTTTGTGGGGCCAAAGCGTGTAAGCTATATCTACATACTCTCATACTATAGGGTATTTCGACCAAGGAAAAAAAAGGGGCCTGTACGATATCTAGTGAATTCTCAATTCTGCATTTGGACGTTGATACACGTTTCCATTTAGAGAGAAACAAAATAAAGTATCAGATAAAGGCATGGTAGTTATCAACTTGCCACGTACTGATATGCAAGGATACTTTACTGTTTTTTTTTTTTTTTTGGGATATAATATGCAAAGATACTAGACTATGCGCCTGCTGTAGTATATTGTCAGTATATAAAATTTTTATATAATTATTTAATATTAAATTTTTAAAAATATTTAACTATTACATTGATTATTTCAAAAATTAGATATATAATAATTTTTGTTTAATTAAAATTATAAAATATTTTACGCCAACAATATCTTAAAATTAATCTGAACTTATAATCCATAAATGTATGACAAAATACCCTTGCTACTATGCTTATTACAACTCCCACAAAAATAATACCTCAACAGAGTTGTTATTGTGAGGATTATTTCTAGGCTCTAACTTCTAAGGTACTCCAGCCAAAATATCATGGGTGCAGAAAAGGACAGTTTGCATTAGGTTGCCTAAAGTGGTAGCTTTTGCGTTCAATTGCGGATTCGTAAAGCTAAAGAAAATATTAATTCACAATTAAAGAAACAAAAGAAGTTAAGCAAAAAAATAAAATAAAAGACTCCTTGCATTATCTTTTGCAAATTGATGGTTACCTTCACTTCCGTGTCTCTCAAATTACTATTTGATATTTAGGCCAATGCTGTGGTACATCAAGTTAAGTATAATACATCATACACCGATTAATCTAATTATAAAGATCTTATAGTCTATTAATACAATTACTCACCTATAGTGCACCATAATTGTGCATACTTTCTCCCTTTCACGTATCCATCCACCCCTCCTAACGTTGTTCTCCATCTCACTCTTTGCCTTCACTGTCTTCGATCTCCACCCCTTCAATCAAACACAAAACACAACCCTCCAATTTCAATGCCATTCACCAAAATAAACACAACAATTAATAAATAACATTGTGTTAATTTAATTAGAATACTATAAATTAATGAAATGAAATCCGAGATTTGCACCTAGAAAATAATCTAAATTGGTTTTGACTTTCATTAACTATGAACCTAGACAAAGCACAAGGTATAGGATGACTCTGGAGCAGCAACCTTTGTAGTGCAAGTCAACCTTCAACACCACATTGATGGGTTAATCTCCTTCATTCGTATGTTGTTGTTATTGTGGTTTTCTCCCTAGCTCTTCTTCTGCAACATCAAATAAACATGGGCGATAGCGCCGACGAGAAGCTCCTCACGGGCACCAGCATTTGGTCATGTGGTGTGTGGAGAGGAGAAAGCTGGGGACTCGAGGTGGTCAAAATGACGTTGTGGCTTGGGGGGGACAGGCAAAACGATGCCATCTGTATGGCTGCTGCCGATGACTTGGGGGGTTCAACGGGTGTCAGAGGTCGGACGGTGGTGCAACGAAAGTGGGGTGAGTGGATGGTGTCAGCAGCACAGCAAGGAAGGAATTTTATGGAATTGGGGAAGAAAGATTGAAAAAAATATGGTGTAGCATAAGTTCTAAGTGTATCAATATACCATCAATCCTAATCACTAGATGAATTTGGTGCGTGATGCATCATCATACTTAACTTGGTGCATCACAGCCTTAGTCTGATATTTATAGCTTTTTGGGTAAATCATATTGTTTATTTTCATAGTTAATAAAATTAATTATGTTGATTTATTTTAAATCTAAAATTTACTTATTTATTAATTATATGGAACTGTAAATATACATAAGCATCTTTTTTTAAAAAATAAAATCTATCAAATTATTTTTACTCAAATTTAAGCTAAAACAGTTTATTGTGATTTTACAAAGCGCAAAGTAATTATTATAGTTTTATCAACATTTGGTAAAATTGCTAACAATTTCCATTTTTTATGTGTCTTCTTAATATGTGTCATGAGGTATATGCGAAGAAAGAAAAACAAAATTTATAAAATAAAATAAAAAAAATTAATAGTATAAAATTAAAAAGTAATTAGTATTTTAATTTTAAGTAATTGGAATAATTTAATAAAAGATAAATAAATATTTCGTGACATGTGCAAGCATTAATTTAATAAAATCAGTCCCCCAACCCATCCCCCCGGGAAAAAAAAGCCTGGAAAACAAGAAGTCGCGATTTACCTAGCAGTCGTCAATAGTTGTTTGGAATATTTTCTTGACTCAGTATCCAAAATGTTTAAAAAAATCATGAGAGTAACTAATAGGTAAACTTCGAAATTGAGTATGTTGAAAAACATATTAAAATAAATAAGCTTTGAAATATATTTATGTATATATTATTGATTAATAAATTGATTGTTGGCGGTATTTGAAAGTTTCAACCATATATTTAAACCAAATTACGAAATAAACCATTTTTTTTTTAATTTCTTGTAGATATCTTTTATCGGATGCATTCCAATTTGAGGTATGGTGGGCACTAAATGTGAACACATCTATTAATTAGTACTCAAATCATGATTCGTTATTTCTGAAGAATTAACCCTTTTTGCTAGATCCAATATCCATTGATAAGCCAAAATTAGTTTTTGAATATCTATTAACTTGACATATTTTTTTATAGTTCGAAACTTTACTAGTCAAACAGTATAAGATTTTTAAGAAAAATGAGTTTAAAAGATACAAGTTATGTGAATAATAAAGTTGGCACAATCATTATTTTTTAAATAATAATCCTTTTTCATCGTAGTTGTGGGGTGCCAGAGTTATGGATTGGGGCTCTATTTAGGTAAATAGCTTAATTAATCTCTTATGGGAAAAAAAAAACTTGTTACAAAATAACTTGTATGAAAAGTAACTTATGAATAAGTTATTTTTTATTTGGATGTGCATAAACATAAGTCATAAGTGCATGTTTTATCTTCTCCATTTCAATTTATTTGTCTATTTAGACAACTTGATTCATTCTTAAATTAATGTATCTAAGTTTAAAATTGAATCAAGTTATCCACATGGACAAATAAATTAAAACGGAGGGAAATAATTTATAGTTCTTGATCTTGAAAAGTTGTGTAGTATACTTTTTTGAAAAGTTAAATATTTCAATTTTCTAAAAGGCATTAAAAATGACTTTTAGAGAAGTAATAAGTTATGCAATAATTTGGTCTATAAATGACTTTTGACAATTAAAAAAATCGCAAATAGTACTGTCTAAACACATCTGATTAATTTACAACAGTCGGATCTAATCACAGATATGTCATTTATGAGGAGAATATAAAATATAACTTCTTTTTGAAATAATTTTACCTAAAATAGAGATAAAATAATATCTAAATATGCAATACTATATTTGTTGTTATAAACAATGTTAATGTATTGTGTGAAAAGAAAGAAAATAAGTTGAAACTTAGAACTTAATTTTTATGTATGTCAAAATAACTTTTTGCTTAAATATGTTTTTTCTCCCATCAAAGTACAGTCTTTTTTAGTCCCTCAACATTTATAAAAAAAAAAAAAATCTTCATTGAAAAAAGAGTATAGAACCATACTAAACTTTTACTCTTTTGCAAATTACACCACCATAATCTTTAAAACTAAGGGTGGTAGAAGAACCTGCCTAAATAAATACCTGCAGAGATTATATGTAATTAAAATGAGTACAAAGACAGATTTGGTCCTTGGGAGATGGGGGCGGAATGCCCATTTATTAAACAGGATAAGGGTGGAGGATGAAGAAAACCCGCTCAGATCTCATTTATGTGAAGCCTCTTAAACAAATAACAAGTATATAAATTTTATAATTTACAAGAAGGGACTTGCATTTATTTTCATGATGTTTCTAATTGTGTTTTATTGAATTTGCATCATATATTATCTTTTTTTATTTGGATTGTGTTGTGTTAATAATATTATAATATATTACAGATATTTATGTATTTTTTATTTAGATATAAGAGTGTTTTTTTAAAAAAATTTCTCTTTTTTAGATTTTTTTTTAGCATAAATCCATATATATCCATAGAGATTTAAATCCCACGAAGAATGGGAAATAAGAAACTGTGATGAGGATAGAGACCAGAAGGAATTTTATGAATATCTATTGTCATTCCTATTTAAAATCTTCTCAATTATTCACTCCCTACTTTATCATTTTACAAGAAATCTCATTTTAAAGGATATTAATCTATTAAGATCTTAGACTTTAACAACGAAAAATATCAAAAAGCTAATATTTCTTAAAAGATATTAACTAATATTTATAAATAGAAACTGAAAGGAGCAAATTTTAAATAAGTAAAAAATATAAAGACAAATATAACTGTTATTTAAATAAAATGGAATCAGAAAGACCGGATTTCAAATAGACAAAAATCATCAGAAATAAATGTTATTTAAACCCATAATCGAGCATTTTTAGAACCAGTTTGACATGTGGATAAAAATTGGGGGGGGGGGGGATTCTATGCATTAGATCATGAATTAGATTTATGTGATCCAATTCATGAAATTTTCTCTTCCAATTTTCTCCTCCCATGAGTGAGTTTGGTTTGTAAAATGATAGATCCAGCAAATAAATATATTTTGATTCCAGTAGTCTTCATTTATTTATGTTTTGGCCCTCAAAAATTAATACCTTAAGAAATTAAACTTTGAATACTAATTGTTCTTGAAAAATAAGAAGTATTCTCTTTTAATTAATAGATATTATAACAATTAAACCTAAATTAGTGAAAAGCACAAGAATTGATACCAAATAGTAAGAATTAAAAATCAAATTAATGATGATAAATTTAAAGATCAAAACCCGAGATAAATATTGCAATAATAATAATAATTGAATCTCTTTGCTATCAACGGCAAGAATGAGGATCTTGGATTTCCTTGCCATACAAGTTAGCGATGATGACTGGGTTGAAAAATTGAAGAGGAAATAGCATTAGATGGCCGAAAAGTTTGACATTAGAGGAAACAACGGACAGTGTCCCGCAAATGGAGTCGGCTAGAACGTGCGCCGAAGAAATGCCAAAGTCAATGACGTACAGGACAGCGTGTTGACTTTCAGTCGCAAACCACAACTTAAAAGCTGAAAGCCATAGAAAACAACTTACATAAAAGGGTGAAAAACAATGGTAACATTATACAAATAATACTGCAGTATACATTGATTTGCTTTTTATTTCTAAACAATAAAATAGGATAATATTTGAAAGAGAAATATTATTTATATATTTAAAATAAATATCTTATAGATATAGGAAAGAGAAAAATACAAAGTTTTAGAGGGCATTTGGTAAGAAGGTTTGAATTTTTGTTCTTAAGAATAAAATTTTTGGAAATGTTATATTTGAAGTAGCTTTTTTAGACATGTATTTTTTAGAGTGTTTGGTAAATGGATTAGATTTTTGGAAATATTTTACATATTTTCAAAAATACCCCTGGCCAAGGGCGGCGGTCCGGCAACGGAGGGTGGTAATGGGTGACGATAGAGATAATTTGATCTTTTTACAGGGAAAAATATTCTTATCCTATAAGAATGTTATAATCTCAAGTACGATATGAGAATATTAACTTAAAATCAATCTCAAGAATGCAATATTTTTAAAAATATTTTTGCAAATCTTCTATCAAATAGGAGAATATTTTCACATTTATGAGAATATGAAAATATTTTCCCTACCAAACAACCTCTTAGATAATGATGGTAAATATTAAAAAAAAAAAATTTTTTTTCGTATTTTTCCCCAGCAAGTTAGCCTGTTATTTTGTTCTTCAATTTTTATTTCCTTCTACATTAACTCTAGAATACAAATTAGTAAAAGGAAATTACTTTTAACGCGTGTTCACCTTTTTCTTTAGGGTCATTATTTTATGAAATAAAAAACATTGTTTTCCTGATAAATGATCATAAGTTCTATACATTTTTTTGATAGAGCTTTCATTTTAAAGATTTTCCTTTTATGGTCCATGGGGAGGACGTTTAAGATGCACTTTGTTGTAACGTTGATGATCTCATGATGTATCGATACATCTATCATCAGTGGTACATTGTAGACATTTCCTAATTTTAGTTCAACTTTAAAATTATTATTAAATGTATTTAAAAAAAGGATCAAAATTTATTTGTATAATTTTAAAATTAAATAGAATTTTTGGAGATATTTTTAATAATTTTCTAGTATCATACAATATTTTTAATTTATCTGTATAACTCTAAAATTAAATAAAATTATTTTAAAATTAAATAAATTTTTTTGAAAATATTTTTAATAATTTCAAAATTATGTAGTTAAATTTTGATTATTTTTAAAATATATTTAATTATATTTTTTAAATTTGACTGAAATTAAAAATTTACTATAATATATTACATATGATTAATATATGGATATGCTATTAGATCTTCACAATTAGATCGCAGGGTACAATATACGCGTTTATCGTCGAAGTGCATAGTAGCATTCGCCATGATCCACTGGTCCTACTGTGACTAGCAACCTATTTTTCGTGGATGATGCGCTGGTGACTTTATGCGTCTCTTTCATGGGTTATATTCTATTATATTATATACACACTATATATACCGGTGAATAGGCTGGTCGTGCCTATCAATCAGCTTTTTTTTTTTTTAAATTTTAAATGTAAATTTAAAAATATTTTTAATTACATTCATAAATTAAATTTAAAATTATTTGAATTAATTCAAATATATGAGTAATAATTTATTTAATTAATTTTTATCACATAATTATTTTAATCTTTTAATTAAAATTCTTAAAATTAAAAATAATGTTCATATTTAAATAATAACTTCATGAAAATTATTGAGAGATGATTTTTAGTAATTGACAAAGAACTTGTATTGTGTTAAATAGATAATTTCAACTACCATCCTATTGTACAGAAAATGAAATATAAGAATAAAAATAAAAAATAAAATTGAATACCAAAATGTAGTTATTAAGAAAATTTTCTTTAGAGTTTAATTGGAATGCATTGACAGTGTAAAAAAATTTTACACTGTAAAAATTTTACACTGTCATCCAATCAAAACATTCCATTTGCATGACCATTCAAATAATGGGAGATTATGTCAAAGACTTTTGCTGATGTGGCGATATATGATTGGATGTCTGTGTAAAAATTTTTAACACTGACAATGTATTCAAATTAAATCCTTTTCTTTATATATATATATAGAGAGAGAGAGAGAGAGAGAGAGAGGGATCAAGATCAAATTATACATATATAATCTTTTGGGACATTTTTAGTAATATAATGGGCAAAAAAAAAAAAAAATTCTCACTCTAACTTTTACTTATTCTCTTGCCAACTTTTCTACCATATTATTGATTTAGTGGTAATTTATGTATAAAATTTGGGAAATTTTCAGTTTAAGAATAGGGATCGAATATTGATTCTCTCTTCAAAAGACGTTATGTACTTGAGTAACAAGTTTGTTTATTAAATCTCTATTACATAACTATAAGTCCATGAAAATTTGAATATTGATTCTCATTCCATCTCTTTAAATTTCCTCTCTATGCACTCTAATGCATACTCGACTACAAGCTTATTTATTAAATTTACATTATATAACTATAAATTCCAAACAAATTGAACACTAATTCCGTTTCCCCAAAAATGTTATCTCTGTTTAAGCTTGACAAAAACTTGGAGAGAGAATATTTTTCTCATTACATAAGTAAAATCTTCCAAAACATTTATCAGTCCTCCTAATATGAAAATCACGTAAAATAAGGTAAAAACAACTTTTACACTTATTGAGAGTCTTCGATCCTCCAACTTGTGTACGAGGCCGAGGCCGCTTCCTAAAACAAAAACCAAACACCATTTTATTGTGTAACTAGATTTATGATCCTTTAATTCGACGTGCGCCGTAGAAACCACTATTCTGGCTAAAGTTTGAATGCCGCGTGGTATAAAGTATAAGCTATAAAATATAGTCAATCAAATTATTAACTCTTGAATTGAATCTTTCTTGTTCCGGTGGCCGAAAAAGGCGAAAGTAATCCAAAAAATGTGCAGAGTTTGGCAGTAGCTCAGTTTGAAATGCATGAACTTATATTTTGACAGAATAATGAAAAGAACGAATAAAAGGGAGAAAGCAGGCCAGAGTGTTGAAAAGCGACGACAAATCAATTTAATTCAACAATGGACATAATTTAATCGCCACATTAGTTAGGTCCCGAGAAATTAGTTGATGACCCACCACTGGCCATGCGACCTGCAAGTAAGTGAATATATAATTGGGTAATGCTTTGTTTGGTTGGTTGGTAAACATCAAATTAGGAGCGCCTGTAACTGTGACAATCGTTGATTTAAAGCTCATCTGCTTTATTTTATCGATAAATTATTAGATCTTATGAAACGTTAAGGAAGATGGTATTCTAATCCAGTGACATTTTAGTTTTAAGTGATAATGATAAATTCGCCGATTATATGAAACTAAAATGTTACTCTATAAGCGATATTGGAGTATAATTTTATTTGACGCTCCATGAGTACATAATAATTTCTCAATTTTATCTTTCAAATCATAGTTTTAGAAAACTTTTGGTTATATTGCATCATGGGCATTTTAATAATTAACACTTATATTTGGAATGATATTTAATAAGTTTAATCTTGATGCAATTATGTGTAAAAGATAGTGTAAAAGTTTTTATAATAATATTTAATCATGAATTTTTAAAAAAATATTTAACTTTTATAATAATTAATTTAAAAATCATAAATGTATCGATATATAATTAATTGGTGACGTAAAAATTTTTATATTAATATTATATCAAAATTAAATTTATATTGCTTAATATAAAAGATATTAATTTTAATACATTATTAAAGTAAAATAATTTTATACTATTATTTAATTACATATTTCTAGCTGTAAGACTTTTATAATCAAATATTTTTATTAATATTATAATATATACTTAAATGTTTGAATCATTTTTTTTCAAACTGACTATACGGCATTCGTGAGAAATTTAGTGTACTAACGCTTGGTGTTTTGATCAATAGCGTTTGAACTATATCAGTGAAGTTTTTACAGCTTCAAGAGTTTTGGCTCCGTCACGAAAGAAACTTACCAAGACCGACAACTCCGTTATTAAGTGCGAATTAACTTCACATTTAATGAATGTCGAAAAATTTAACAAAGTTGAATTAAAAATTACAAATAAAGCCAAAAAAAAAGGTCAAATTGATTTGTTATTTATATACTTTACTTAAAAATAAAAATAATATTACAGCAAACTTAATTTAAAAATATTATTCAAATGTGGCATGTGAATAATTATGAATTTTGTTATTTGTATATCATAATATGATATTAAATACAACATAATCCTCACATAAATATATAATATATCTATTTCACCTCAATACATACATAATTTGTTACCCACCCAATCTTATATTAATATATAATATCCATACGTCAAGAGTATTAACAACACATTTTTCAAACCACATATATGTCAACCAGAAGATATCGCATGAAAGTCCGCCCGGCATGTCGAAAGGGTGCAAAAGAAGCTTGAGAGGACTCAGTCAATAGTAAAAAATCAGAAAGGATTCAGTCTTTGAAGTTCTGCATGTGCAAGAGAATTTTGCATAAATACACGTTTAACGGCTCATATTTGAATACATTGATAATATAAGTAGTTCTTATCAAAATTTTTTAATATATTCACTTATTTTTGAGTTTTATTAATTTTATTATAAATATATTTAAATATGAGTTGTTAAACTTGTATTTATCTAAAAAAATTTTCTGCTTGTATTACCAGATTACACTAAAGAAGAAAAATTCTTCAGTATTAATAAAAAATTATTGTTTTATAATATTTAATATTTAATATATTAATTTTGTGAGTTACTTCATTTCTTATTTTAATTATATTTTAATATAACAGAAATCGTAAAACAGTAAATAATATAAAATAATAAATTTTTTATCCTAAAAACATAAAGATTTCCCTTCTAACCTAAAAAAAAACAGTTGTGCTATTTGAATTCATAATTAAGACTTATTTTAAAATATTCACTAAAATATCTCTTAATTATTAATTAGAAAAAAAATGGAACCAATTCTCAATCAATAATCAAAAGACACCTAGTTCCAAGCATAAATTCATATAATATTTTTGAAAAGGGAAAATCAAACAATAACTATCAAAGTCTTCTTCACAGGGTCGTATTCTTGCCCAAGCTCGACTTTTCGTCATTCCTTGCCGAATTTAACGACCCCTACTCTACACTGCAAATTATTTTTATATTAAAGTGAATTTTGACCATACCAATCATCTTTCAACCGAATATTGCGTTCGATGGCAATATTCTTTTTGCAAGCTGCGTGCTAACCTTAACCAATTTCGCAGAGAGTTATTTTGCGCATGATTAAGCTAATCGGGCATGAGAGTAATCATTGATCAACTTAAAGCTTTTCGTTCAAGACACAACGTGTTGAAAGCATGTGTGAATAATCATGGCTCCGACTTCTAAAGTAATGGAGGGCTTGGTTAGTGATACACGTGCCAACAAAAGTTTTGGGGCGGTGGGGGTTTCTGCCTTGTCCTTTTTGGTACATCGGTGTCTTTCTGGATTGTTATTAGCCATGAGCATGTGCCACACGTGCCGACGGCAAGGTAAGAAGATTGAAGATGTTCATATACCTTTTCGAAGCAAATTAATCCTCTAAATAGGTACGAAACATTAAATTAATCTGTTTAACATTTTAAATATGAATTAAATTAATCTGTTTAACATTTTAAATATGAATTTAATTATTTTACTTTGTGATCAAGATAATCTTGATCGATATTACTATAAAATTAATTTCTCAACCGTTGTATATTAGTATAACAATTTAATTTTGGTTATACACTATCAATATATAAAAATTTTATACAAATATTCATTCATATATTATTATATTAATAAGAGTAAATAATTTAATCATTCAACCTTAAAAATCTTATAAATAAAAATATGTAATTAAATGACATTATAAAGTTTGTTTATATTGATAATAGATTAAAATTAATATCTTAGTATAATTAAAAATTTGTTTATTTTAACTTTTAAAAAGTAGAAAAAAATTATTTTGTAAAGACACTTTGATAGGATTTTTTTTTTAAACTTCTATCAAAAATACTTTTCACTTATTAAGCGATAAACCAAATGAATACTAAAAGGGCACATGTTTTTTCATTTTAGGTCTTTACTTTGGTGCTTTTCTTTTACTGAAGAGAGTTGTATATATCATTCCTTAAAAGTGATATTTTCGCACAAAAAAAAATTATAATTGTGTTATATTATTACATTAAAAGTATTTGTTATTATATCTTTAAAATATGTAAATTGAGAGTGCAATATAATAGTTATCACTATTCAAAAATCCTCACTTTATATTGATTGTAACAAAGCTCTTATCGTAATAATTTTTTGATACCACAACTATTAATCTATATCATAATTTTGCTTTTTAAGAGAAGGAACAATACTCCTCCTTTAACCAAAGTAAGCTCATTTTAGATTTTTATTTATTTATTCTAGATTCTTATAGTGTACGTACGTAGTGGTAAAGCAATCAATATGAACGCCGGCATTTGGACGCGTTTTGGGCCATCCTTCCGACCCTTCCAGGTTTAGAACCTGTGTGTGCGTTCAAACCTGCTTGTTGCTTCTGCAATCTCATATAGTCTTCATATATATGATATATCTATGCTGTTTAATGCTTTCAGATACACGTGTAAACCTTAAACACATCACGTCCTCCAAGTCTTCAACTCCCTTTCTTTCATGGCGATTGAATATATTCCTTCTTTATCTTTTCTCTTCTTTCTTTATATATCTTGTTCTTCCGTTTCCTTCGCTGGGTCTTAAAGCATGGTATGACATTTCTCTCCTTAACCACCTATGTAGGGTTACATAGATATAGTTAAATGAAAACATGTTGTTCTTTAAGATTCTTGTTCACGAATGTCTTGAATCTCTTGAAAATACAAACCATTATGTGAAAACTCAAATCTAGTGCCTTTCCCTTAAAGGCATAGTATAGGTACCATGCTTCTTCAAACAAACATTTCATTAACAAAAGTAACACAGAAAACTCAAAGGAAATTGCGTGAGGAGATACAGAATATTGAAAAAAAAACATTGACTAATCCAAAAAGATGATAAGGAACCTCTGAGTGTGGCACACATGTATCTTATATCTTCTTCAATGTCTACCATCCATGTCATCATCCATCCAATTCCTAGGATGCTCAGAAGAAGAAGAAAAAGAACCTCCAAATTGCATAGAAAATCTCATAAGCTCATGTTGTTGGTGGTGAGATAGTTCAGAAGATGAAGATGAGTGTTGAGCTTGCGAGGAAACAAACATGTCCCTCCCATAGAAACCATGCATGTGATCATAATTGAAGCTGGTACTCCCACTTCCCAGAAATTGTGGATATTGAAAAGAGGGACTTGAGTGCGTTTGTTGTGAAAGTTGTGGAGGGGGAGCAAGTGCAAGTGCTTGTTCATCACTACTAGTACTTGACATTGCATGGTGAAACTGATCTTGGCGATTTGTGAGGTAACCAAATTCGCCTGTACCTTGAACCCTTTCAGGGAAATTCAGCTTAGCTTTGCTTCCTTTGAATCTGAGAGCCGCTTCATCATGTGCAAGTGCTTGTTCATCACTACTAGTACTTGACATTGCATGATGAAACTGATCTTGGCGATTTGTGAGGTAACCAAATTCGCCTGTACCTTGAACCCTTTCAGGGAAATTCAGCTTAGCTTTGCTTCCTTTGAATCTGAGAGCCGCTTCATCATATGCAAGTGCGGCAGCCTCAGCCGTTTCAAAAGTTCCAAGCCATACCCTTGCTGCCTTTTGCGGATCTCGAATCTCCGCGGCCCACTTGCCCCATGGCCTTTGCCTCACTCCTCTATAATGCCTTCTTCTTACGTTCCCTTCATGTTGGAGCGTAAATCAACATATATGTGTATGCATGTAGTACGAAAATTTTTTGTATAGATACATATTTAACGTTTCATATTTAGGTGTATTCAAAATGAATCTAAAAATAAATAAATATATCTTGAATGAAGTTATTAGAACTCAATTTTATTATGAATATACTTAAATATAAAATGCTAAATCTGTATTCATGCAAAATTCTTCCTTATAATATACCTTATTCCATGTATACTCCATATCAACTAACATTAAGAGTCTTTCTCTTTTTCATTTTGGGGGAAAAGCACAAGTATATATATTATGGGTATGAGAAACAATATTGAGAAAACAATAACATATTAATTTATAAAAATACTAGATGACCAAAATTTTTATCAGAATTTTATTATTAGAATGATTTGATATTATTATTTGCCCTTAAATAAATAAGTGAACTCTACTATTTTATATCATCCAACCATCATTATGATAATTTTTGTCAAAAATTCTAGTTATATTTTTTTGTCAGAATTCTTAATTTATTAAAACATGAAAAAAAAAAGGTTGAAGGGTTGCGTATCAACCCACACTATACATACATACAAATAGAAGCCTTGCAGGGGAAGATTATGGTTCCAAGAGAAAATTTAAAACCCTTAAGAGTTAAGCTTGCACTAGCTATAGGACACGGAACATGAAATATCATTTCTTTTAGTATTTGTGAACGCTTTGACCAAGTAAACAAGAAAACACAATATTGTCACGCTACAAAAAGGAACAGAATGGAGATAGATAAGAACAAAAACGAAAACAACAAAATCCGAGTTGTAATAATCTGGTGATTATTTAGTCTTCAAATCCAGTATGAACTCAATAATTACATGTCACAACATATATGAGTGAAATACGTACCTTGATCTTGGTGTGGTGGTTGAGATTGTTCATTCTGGGATGTGCTGGACTGAGAAGAGGTTAAAGGGTCATCGTGGTGCTGAATTGGGTCACTATTGGTGCCTCCTCCAATTACTTGTGTAAGGGCAGATACCATTGCCGACATGTCTTGTTGGGACCTTTCAGAATAGATTGGGAACAAGTGGTGGTGATCCTCTTCCTTTTGCGCTTCTTCTTCGGAAGGAAGTGACCTCTTTCCATGCCTTCGATCCACTTTAGTAACCGATTGATAATATGTTATAACTTATATGCTTGTGATGTATGTGCATTTGTGGAGATTGAGGAGTTTACATGCTTCTAGGTATCAAGTGATTGATTGTTGAATGGACTGTGATGAATATGCAATTAATGTTTCCTACTGTACTATTAACTATATATTTCCATTCATCATGGATGGTGTGCAATTAAAGAAAGTAGCAAGAAAATTGAATCTAACACTCGATGCTATGGTTTTGGATCGACCAAACGTTCAAAGACAAAGCTAAAAACAAAAGGATAGAGTTAGGATGAGAAGGGAGTGAGGGTGGAGGTAGGGTTTTTGGTCCAGTGATTTTTATACATCTATCTAGCTAGTGTGAACCCAATGACAAATAGAACAGAGAGAAAACAGAACAAAGACGGAAATCAAAAGTAGTACTTTTATTTTATTTATTTATTTATTTATTTATTTTACAAGACTATGAGGTTCTTATACTTTTTGGTTGTGAAGTTAATTCATTTGTCCAGGTCGTTGGCTTGGCCATGGCAATAAAATGCGTATAGCAAGCTTTGAAACGATGCATTATATATGTAAAGTCCATGAGCTAAATTTGTTAGCTGACCCATATTTAGTTGTTGAAGTCTTTTTTTCTTTTCTCGGTATACTTGTTTCCTTTTTTTTTTAATTTTCGGTTTTTTAAGTTTTTCTTGCACACTATTCATTTTGTATTGTTTTGTTGTAATATTTAAATAGATAATACACGTGATAGATGCTTTTAAGACAAGAACTCTCTAAAAAAATATTAGAGGGCTTGAATTTTAACTTTGAATTTATTTACTACACATATTGATTTTTTGATTCTTAGATAAGTGAGCTATATCACTTTATTTTATTTAACAATTATTTCTATTTCTTGTAAAAAAATAAATTGGTAATTTTTTCTAGTTGTATAACAGTATTACTCTACCCACCTTACCTGTTAAAGGAATTCTAATTGACAAATACATTTTTATCTATTTATATACTTTTACACATATTTGATGCTGAATTGAGTGTTTATTAATGTTTGATTGATTTAGTAGTTCGGTTACTTGTTTATCTTAAACAACTTCTTATTGGCTTCGATTCTCGTGAACTTAAAAAATTAGCATTGATAGAGGTTTATCCTATATAGTCGGTTAACCTTAGACCCAAAAATAAATAGTTTAACTATGATGGGTATCAATTAAATAATTTTTCCTATCAAACTAGATAAATTATTAAGTGTTTCTAAATGAGATACTATGCTTTCTATCATTTAATAAACATTACTTTAATTACGTTGGTCATCATTACTTTTTATTTTAATTCTTTTTAATACTAAAATTAACAGATTTTTTTTTGGTTCTATTAGACCTAAAACCTTCTCTTTTATTATTTTTGTTGTTTTCTATTTGTAATCTTAAAGTATTTAGTAGAGGCGTTCATGACTCGGCCCGACCCGCTAATCTGTCCTGGTTTGAAGCTTATTGAGTCGGGTTCAGATTGTAAAATTTGGCCTGATGCATTCTTCGGGCAGGATTTTAGTCATATTTTAGGTTGACTTAACCCAGCCTGAAATTAAATACTTCTTTAAAAGTTTTATTTTTGAAAAAATTAGTAATAAATTATGATATTTTTATACTTCAATCATTATATTTTATATAACATGATACTATTTTTATTTAGATATAATTTGTTTTGAAATATGTGTTGTAAAATATCTTGTGAATTTTATTTTTTACTTCTAAAATTTTATGACTTTATTATGTATAAGGTTTAAATATTTATACATTGTATAAATAGCTAGGGATAACAAAAAAACTCGCAAAAGCGAGTACCTACGGGGAATACCCATAATGGGGACAATGACAAGGAGAAGCCCCCGTTTACTAAATGGGGGTGAGGGTGGGGGAGGAGGTCCTAATTCCATGGAGACCCGCGAAATCCTTGATAAAGTGAAATTACGTAAATGTCTTCTTATATATATATAAATAAAGAAAAGAACCTAATCATTTTCCTCTTTTATCCCTTGACTCTCTACTCCAATCTTCACTTCTTCTCTAATCTTCTAGCATCGTTCTTCTCTTCCACCCTCAGCCATTGTTATTCCCATCAGTCGCGGCCACCAACCCATAGCCACTACTCCTTTTGAGTCCTGTCGCGTTTGTGCAGCCACCTTTAAGCACATTGTGAACACAGCTCGCAACTCTGCCATACTCATTGCTAGGTCCTGTCGCGTCCCACCACCACATCTCATCCCGTCCCACTATTGTTTGAGCCCACTGCCAGGTCTGCCACCATTGTTTTGCTTTTGCACTTCGAGCTCTGTGTATATGTTGCTATTCTACCCCTGTTTTGCGTAGTTGTTCTTGTAATAATGTTATTGCAATAATGTTATTGCAATTTCTTTTTACTAGTTCTTTCTTCTTTCATTATTATTATTGTTATGCTATGATGGTGTTTTATTGGTTCTTTCTTCTTTCATTATTGTTGTTGCTGTTCTTTGAATGTTGTTGCTACAATTTTTAATTCTATTTACTAGTTCTTTCATTATAGTTTCTATAATCTATATGTTATTGTTACTTTGTCACTTGTCAGTTTTGCTAGTCTTAATTTTAGTTTTTGCTAATCTTTTTTTTTTGTTTTGATTTTTTTGACTTTTTTTCAATAGGAACCCACAAATATCCGCGAAAATCCGAGTCCTCGCAGAGAATGGGAAATGAAGACCATAATGGGAATGGGGATAAGGATAAAGGGCAAATTCTTAAACGGAGACGAAGGGCTGGGGGTATGTCCTCCCCCCATGGAGACTCATTACTATCCCTATAAATGCCGAGTTGAGCCGATTTGACCCAATCATCAATTGGGTTATTATCAGATTGAGTTTGGGTTCAAAGTATTGACCCAATCATAGAATTGAGTTGGATTCGGATCCGGTCTAACCCAGTCTAACTCGTCTTTTGTATATCTCTAATATTTAGTTTATTCATTTTCATTGGTTATTTTAACAAATTAATGAAACATCGATTATTTTTAACATTGTTTCTTATAAATAATTAAGAAAGAAAAATAATAATAATAATATTATTAGAAAATTAATTTGATTGAAGTCAAATTACTTTCAGTTATAACTATTTAATAAATTTTTAAATGTTTAAGCTATGAAACTTTTTTTTTTTTTGGTCTGGAAATCAAAAATCTGCTATATTGGAATTACAAGACAACCATTTAAACATTGTGCTAAAGTCCCAACCACCTTTTTAATTCGAAAACATTGTTAGCAAAACCTTTTTTTTTAATTTAAAAAAAAAAAGAAGAAAAAGCACATCTTTTTTTTTGGTTTGAGGAAGGGAGAGGAGTTCATTGAATCCTTTGCCAAAATCGAACACAATCCTTGGATTTTCACTCTCTGCTGAGCTGAAATACCACTTGAACACACCCTCATGCGCAAAAAAGGGCACATCGTTGTCACGCCGAAACTCAGGAGGCTGGAGTCTGAACTCTGAAGTCCAGACATACCCAACTTATATTTTGGATCCATAACGTGTGGGGCAGTCCCACAAGGCTCCTCCAACCTCCATGGTCTTTCTACATTACTACTTTAGAAACCTGTCGAGCAAAGTTTGATACATTAGTGTCGACAATCTTAATTTTATGTTTCTAAATCGGGATTCAGTCCTTTATTCTTCCCCCCCTCTTGTTTCCATTTTTTTTTTTCCTTTTCTTTTCGTCGGGATATTTCCTTAGGTAGTCATAATCAATCACCCCGAGAGCAGTGTGGTCAAATTTTTGTTTGAGGCTAAAGATAATTTGGTCTTTCACTAGTTCTAGATTATGTCATGGTCCCTTAAATTTAGCTATTAGAGCAAAATAAATAAATAAATCAATCAAGACAAAATATCCATTCCGCTCCCTGACAGAAATTGGATAACTTAGTCTCTTACAATTTGGAAATTCATGGATAGTTCCTCACCATTCAAAAATGGAAACATATTATTTTTTTCGTACAAAAATTTTAAGGATTTTTTGGTGGTATGTAATTTTAAGGATTTTTTTGTGGTACAAATCTATATAGAGGGCTTAATATGTCTCTCTTTTTAAATAATAAGGGACTACTCATGGATTTCCAATTTTGAGGGATTAATTTGTTCGTCAAAATTTTTGTTAGGGATCAAAATGAGTATTTTATCTTAAATCAATAATTGAGATTAATGATAAGAAAATAGAATTTAATTTGGATACATGGACTTTTTATGCTGTTATCCAATCATATCTTATCATACCAGTAAATACAGTTAAGTCTCACATTCATTACTTAAATAAGCATGTAAATGAAAGGATATAATTAGTTGACCGTATAAAAATCTTTTACATTGTTAGTGCATTCAAATTAAACTCATAATTTATTAGAAAAATAAAAACTATAATGTAAATATAACATATTTTTCAAATTACTAAATTACCTTAAAAAAAACCACCGTCCCTTCTATCCGAAAAAAGAAAAAAAACCACTACCCATTAGCCTGCAACGCACTCAACTCCCTCCCCTCCCTCCCTGCATGGAGCAGTCCACAAAAAAGGGTAATGCATGGAGCAGTCCACAAAAAAGGGTAATGAAAGAGAGGCTGTCTGACAAGTTAGTTGGTAATGAGAGAGAGGTTGCTGGACATGATGAATGTTGGGTGGTTTGTCAGAAAAGGGATAGAGAAGAGAAAATATAAGGATTATTTGGTAATTTAATAGGAAAAGTAGGGCGACATCAAGTGCTTCAGAAGTAGCGAGACACCAAATTATCCTTCACCTTTGTTTGAAACTCTAATATTATGGTTTGGACAAAAATTAATTGTAGTTTAGAACTTCTCAACTGAAAAACCAAACATGTTATAAGTTGTTGAAACATGTGCTAAGATAAAAATTGAAGAGTTTAATTAGGTTGCACTGTCATCTAATCAAAACCTTCTATTTACATGACCATTCAAGTAATGGGTGGTTATATAAAATTTTTTTGTTGATGTGGCAATATATGATTAAATATCTGTGTAAAATATTTTTATACTGACAGTATATTTAAATTAAATCCAAAACTGAAATAAAAAAAAAAGAAAGAAAGAGAAGCATAGTATGTTAATTAAAATCACACATAAAATGCCACATAAATGGAAATTACAAGTTGTGCAAGTTTTCTGGTTGAATAGTACTTTTTTGCCCCTACAAATATTATTGTGAATGTGAGACTAACCTTTTAGATAAGGTTACAACTAAGAGCCTTTCAATAGTTGTTTTTTTCAAAATTTAAATTTTTATTATTTTCTTTGAGAATATAGGTTACTTACCACTATACTTAATCATTCTTTCTTGGTATAATTTTGAGCAAATTATTCTTTTTTCCCTGTCTTTAATTTAAGTTACACGTTCCTTCTGTATTCAAAATTTAAAATTTATACAGATTTCTTTTTAAATTTAAGGTCAACCAGTTGCTAGTCTACTTTTAAATCCCATTGTAAACATTTCTTATAATTTAACATGATATTTTGTATTACTTCTGTGCTTAATTGAGTAAATAAAATACAAATTTTGAAAAAGCCTATATCAAAAGCAATCCATCATTTAAATGGCAACCTAACCTAATGTCATAATAAAAAGAAAATACAATAGGTATTCTTGCATAGTCATAAATTTGAGTCAAGTACATTCTCAATGAGTGGAACCCATTACAAGATGAGACCTATCTCATGAGTGAGCCTATCTTAAATTTTTGCGTATACAAGACCTATCTCATGTTGAATAAAAATTTCTTCTTTGATGAATGATGATTCCCTTCCATCTTAAACATTTTCTTTTTGTTATTTTATGTTCATAACATTTTCAAAATATTTTAATTTTACCTTTTCAATAAACAACATTCAAATTATAAACAAAAAAAATTGATATTAACAAATTTTGATAATAATAATATCCAAGCACCACTAATAAAAATTATTTGCATTTAATTCTGCAAAAAAAATCTTTAGGTATGATTTTTAGTAGGGGAAAGATTAATTGAGCGTTAAAGGGGTTTAAATTAAAAAGAAAAACTTTCATATCTTACAAAAATATGAGGAAAAATAATGATGAACAATATCATCCTATTTAGATAAGTAATGAACATATTATTACTAATATTATAATCTAACTTTCATATCATTTTTTTCCGTTTATAATTTGAATACCGAAATGATAAGATTAGGATATTTTAAAAATATTAGGGACATAAATAAAATAAAAAACACTTTTAAAACTAAGTTGAAATCACTTAAAATGTGAGATGTAAATTAGGCTTTACTCTTTCTTTTCCTCACCCATGATTTCTATATATGTACCTTTTTATTTTATGTTTAAGCAAAATTGGTACTCTCAGTGAAAGATTCTTGGTATTATCACATAAAAAAAGAAAACAAATAACTTCATATTACATAACATTACTTTATAATAAAAATAAGCCACTAAAAGTGATCTAGTGGTGAGGGGCTTATATATTATACATTAAATTAGAGGTTTGAACCTCATTACTATTGACATACCAAAAAATAATAAAAAGTAATGATTAATACCCTTTATTAGTGACATAGGTTGCGTTGCATAGATTCGTTGGTTATTCTCTTTTTGGCCAAATCTTCAATTTTGCTAGTTGTAGCCCAAATAATCAAATTTCAATCTAATGGCCCGTTTGACATGTATGATAGAATAAAAGTTAATAGTATAAGATCTGATTATATAAGGTTTGATAAAAATTTAATATTATATAATGTATAGTATGTTATTGTATAAAATATTATATTATATAATATATAACCAGAAAAAAAGATTGTAATAAATATAATTTTTTAACATTTATTATAATTATTTTAGCTATTTTTTATTATATATAAATATAATTTTATTTTAAAATTTATTTATTTATTTTAAATATTTTTCATAAATATAAAAAGTATGAGAGAGAGAGAGAGAGAGAAATTTTATACATTAAAATTCAAGCAGATCCAATATCATATTTCTATATTTGGTTGTACTTTTTATTATATATAATTAAATTTATATTAAATATTATGTATATTTTAATTATCAATTTTTATTTCTATATTTTTATATTAGTTTGAATAGTCATTTTATAATTATTATTTTTTAATAAAATATATTAAAAATAAAAAAGTGAAAGAGCTCTTATACATCAAAAGCTAATCAGGCCTAATACGATCTCTTTAAGCTAGATTAAGTTATCCATCATTTTGACTTATAAAAGAGATTTGATAGATAAATTTATATAATATATTGATTGCTCCAAATAATAGTTAAGATCATAGCGCATTATATTACCTTATCCTATCATATGCCTAATACTAGATGCCAAACACACCCTAAGATACATACCTTCAAATAGGTTGACCAAAGAAGAATGAGTAAATATTATTTTTAGTCCTAATATTTTGAAGTTGATATCACTTTGGTCTTAAAAAAAATTTTGATATTAATTTAGTCTTAACACAATGAATTTTGACATTAATTTCATCTTTTTATCAAATTATTGGTAACTTCTAGTATGATTCATCTTAGTTGGCATTTTTTTTGGTATAGATCCTAGTTGGCATGTTACAGTTGCTAAATTACTTCTTTGTCTTTTTTGACTGATGAGGGAGAATAATTTTCACCCCATCAATTTGAAAATAATAAAAAAATTATTAGAAAATAAATGAACAATAAATCTTGTTATCTAAATCCCTAAGTATCAATACAGATAAACCTTCATCCCTTGTTCCTTCGACACCCAAATTGGCATAAATAAAGTTAGGAAGCTGTGTATGATGTTGAAGATGAGAAACTATTGATTATTTGACATAATGATAAAATTGATGTTAAAATATAAAATGTTATAAAAAATATTCTCAAGACTAAATTGATATTAACTTCAAAATATTAGAACTAAAATAGATATTTATTAAAAAAAAAAAACACTTAAACCTCAGGTAGAAAAACCCATCATCATACTCACTGGCAAATTTTAATCTAAATTCACATCACTGAATCATTTTATTTTTTCTTCACCCCGCGGGCCCGGGCGCGGCAGCGGAACAAGTGATGTGAGAGGAAGAGTGAATAATAGAGCAACACAATGGAATAAAAGGAAGGAGCCCTTTTTGGTCTTTGTAGAGTCATATGGTTTACTCTCTTCGATCATTTTCTTTGTTGCACTCTTATTCTATAATAATAATCAAAAATTTTTAAATGACTCAGATTCCCATTTTTTTTTTTACCGCATTTTTTACATTACACGTGAAATTATATTTTTCCCTCTACTTACCAATTGGTTTGTCACAAATTTTAGAAAAGAGATTAGCTAGTCCATGTGCAATAAAAAGAATGCTCATTTGTGAGGAGAAAGAACTTCAATATCACTGAGAATTAAATTATTTTTCTCTTTTTGGTCGATAGATGTGAACTAATTTCACATCTAATATTTGGCTCACAATCAGTTCAGGATTCGGATCACCGAAAGTTGGATTATAGGTAATTGAGAGATACATAAAGAAGGTCCTGACAAAAAATGTACACACAAAAGGTGAATTGTAAAGCATGCTTTCTCTTTATCTTAACAGCACCAGCAATTCGACTCGAAGAGAATCCAAATCAAAAATTGGAAGGCAAAAATAATTAGTTCACTGATCAAAGTCCCCAGTTATTAAAGTTGTCTTATTTAAACTACTCTTAACGTCATTATTGTACATGATACTAAAAAGGACAGCAAACAGCATAAAGCTTGAGGGGATGAAAAAAAACGAGAGAACTATACATGCTAAATTGATACTTTTCCAATCTGATGCTTGTTTTTGGTACACGATTTCTAGTGCATGTACATCACAACTTCAACAAATAAAGTGGTTCGTCGACAAAGAGGAATTCACCTGTTGTATATCTGCTATTACTTTACCCTCAAAAATATATCCTTAATGCTCAAAATTTCAAATTCGCTCCAATATTTCTTTTTGAACGAGCATTTACAGATAACAATTTGGTATAATGAACTCATAAATAATAGACTTCAGCTGTGCTGAATTTCTGAATACAACATCTGCTTGTACATTCCAAATGCCATCTAAAGACATCCACAAATTTTTGGATTTCATTTCATCAAAAAATGATGAGCGTAGAGATGGTAGGACTAAACTTTTGCACTCAACTAGAGGAAAACATAAGATACTTGTAAATAACTATTATCAGGCCCAGCCAACCACCTAGGAAAACCCACAAGAAAATGAGCACAAGGAAGAAAAGGGAATGATAACCATAAGGCTCCATCAGACAAATCTTCACATGTAACAGCTAGCTGGTGAACCCTTCTTGAGCCATCAATTAGCAAAAAGCCGAGTTCTCGGCCCTTTAGCCGAATTTATTGATTCAAGATACTGAAGAGGGCCTCGAAATTGCACAATGGTCAATAAATAGAAAACTTTAATATGTACAGTTTCTACATGACTAGAGGCTCGGTTGGATGTTTCTACTTCGCATGTAAGTTAAAAATTGAGTTGGTAATTCTGCTAGAAGTGCTTGAACTACCGAAATCTCTCCATCTGCAAGACAAAGAAGTTTACTAGTGCTCGATATGTTAGGAGAAATTAGCCAAAACTTCATTATCTGCCAACTGATACTTACTTTGAACATCCCGGAATGGAACAAATTGGACTATATCACGGGAAGCAACGCGTCCAGCTGAACTTTCAAGCCTCTCTCCCTTGTCAGCATCCAAAACCTGTGCGACAAGAAATTGGATCACAGAATTTCATAAAGCCTTGTGGTGCTATACCAGTTACACAAACAGGTCAGCACCTCAAATGCCATGCAATTATAACTCTACGAGCGAATGAAGACAAGTTGACTTAATACCTCCATTTCTTTGAAATCAGCTCCTCCTACTCCAACAATAAGGATTGATAATGGCAGGTCAGAGGCCTTAACAAGAGCATCTTTTGTTTCTTGGAGATCTGTCACTACTCCATCCTTGGAAAAATCAATTAAATCTCAGAGCAGCAGTGGAAACAACAAGGTGATAGGAAAATCTTAAGTTCTCAGGGGTCAGGAATAGGATGGTAGAGCGATATGCTTTACCATGCATAAAATGGGTGCATTAGACATGTTATGTAATGATATTGAAGACTACTACATATATTAACTTACTGTGATTATCAGCAAAACAAAGTACTTTCTTCCACCATTTGCTACAGATTGACTGGCAATCAGTGCAGCATTGCTTATGACAGGTCCAAAAAGAGTCGGCCCTGCAAGAGATACATTAAGCAGGGCACTTGTGTATGCCATCATAATTCCTTGGATCCCTTCCACCTGCAACAGACAGAAACTTTTAATCATTAAATAACTTTTTCAATATAACAACACAAGCAAGATCATACTTAGTAGTTCTACCTCACAGTAATGACTGCTTCCATTCAAGTTGAAACAATGGGAGACAGGACCATCAATTGGCCGTGCTCCAAATCCCCAGGCAGGAAATCGCTTGTCTGAATCATAAAACTGTATTACCTCCCCAACCTCAACAATTGCCTAGAAAAAAGCATTCATAGCACGTGGATCAAAAACAAATAAACTTGTTAATTCAAACCAAGCATCATTTCTTACCCTCTGGTATGCATTTGGCCTCCCTGAAGGATCAAGATAATGCAAAGAATCTGGAAGGCGTGGATTTCCATTTGACGCTAGTAAACAAGAGAGGGAAGAGGATTAGGATGTAAGAACATATTTCATCCTTGCCATGCCACACACAACCAGCGTGTTAAATGAAAGGGCGAAACATGTACTATTGAGTTGATTAAGTTTGTCTTATTTAGTTATTTTATCCTCCTAATGAAAATGATGCTTGGGTGGGGGGAGGAAAATAGAGAGGATAAGGAGGGGGAAGGTCAACCTCATACCAGCTGTTGAGACTGAAAACAAGGGCCCCAGAGGGTTAGGATTTTGGGGGAACCCACAAACGCTCCCACAAGATAAACTGGACACGGCCAGACTCCTCCACCCAACCAAGCGCACTAGTGGAAACTGGAACCTAAGCATTAAGTGATGAGGATGAGTGCTTAACTATTGAGGCACTAGCTTGGGAATAGATTTGATGATGAAATCAAAGGTTATATTAGCTCGATAATATTGAATTTATATTTAACGTTGTGAATAGCATCAAAAAGAATGATTTTGCAATGCTAATTGTACACTGCAAGAACTAATGTAACTGGGAAAACTAGGATAGAAAATCTGTTATTATGTGTGGTGACTAGATGATAAGTCAAAGAACAATGATTTCATTTCATGCAAGTTTCACAGATGTAAGTTTGAGAATCTTTGTGATAGACAGCATGAAAGAGGAAACCATGAATGATACAAAAAAAAAAAATGCTCCAACTTCTTACAGATAAAATGGACATTTCTATGGCAAGACTGAAAATCCTACAACAGATAATCAGCCTCACATAGGAGGAATCAAGTAAAGTTAGTTCTACTATGAGAAACAACCTATATTTAATCCTCAAGAAACCCCAATCCAAGATTGGACATGTTAGGGGAACAGGCTTAGTGGCCAAGTGTATAGAAGGAAAGGGAAAGGAGAGAGGGCTGGGCTGGGCTCAAATAGTTAGCTGGGCAGTTGTAATGACAGAATAAGAGCGGGAAAAACAGTTAGGAGTGATAGTTAGAATAAAAAGGGACATCTGAAGTCAGATCCCTTGTCGAATCAGTTTTGAATGTATCCAGATTTTGGGGATTCCTAGCATATTGCTAGGGATTCGGATAGTGAATACAGATTCAGATTACCTTCTACTCTCATTGTCATTACCTGAGTCCTAACATACTTTCACCTTTGTAATAATATAAGACTCAAACAACTAACCACATTGACATTACAAATACAAAAATCATAATATTATTATCTCATTCTCCATCACTCGATCATTATATAAATACACAGAGCAATGTGGGAAGTATGAGGATATTAGTCAGTGTTGTACCTGTAAAGTCAACAGCCACCATGAAATTCAACTCAAACCCCCCAGCCAAGTAATCCAGGAAAGTAAATTGGACACTTTCGGTAAATTTGTCCACAAATAGCTCGCTTTTTAACACCTTCATTGTAGTTAAATATGCTTTTAGTGATAGATAGAGGAATTCATGATATAAATCAGCTTAATTAATATTATAAGACCTTGTTAGGCAGTAATAATTTTTCTCCTTGGCCATTAGAATGACTCTTCTCCAACTCCACCGAAGATCTCTGCACTTTTCTGATAAATCAAGAATAACAACCCTATTATGCATTTAAGCATAGAAATAGAATTAATGGAAAAATTGCCACACACAAGAAAAAGGAACTGCTGATACCCCATCAAATCATGTTTGCCGTTGCTATTAAAGTTATAGCACTCTATTACCAAAGGACTGTCCTGTATATGATTAAAATGAAAAATGAGATCCATGCACAGAACATCAAGCCAAAATGTTGCCCCAAAAGAAGACAAAACAATGTGATGTCTCATGGGAAGTTTTCCATATTTATGGAAACAATATATGCATGCTTTCACTGCAATGTTGTCAGTACAACATCTCAAATACCAGCACAATTTTATTATAAAAAAATACACAATATGCTAAGTCAACACTAACCCTGCACTCTATATTAAAGATAACAAAGTAACAAACACTGACATAAAATGAAGAACCTATGAAAGAAGAATATTTTATATTATGTTATATGATCTTGTTTTAATGAACAGAATGCACATTTTGAACACAGTACAACTTGAAAAAAGTGACCTGCTATTTTATGAAATCAACATAATATGGCTCTTTGCTTCAATAGGCAATGAAAACTAGAAATGCCTATATAAAAGTATAATGGCCATGCTAATTTTTTTAGATAAAAGATGGCCACACTAAATGACACAATTGTTTTTAAGTTATCTACCTTGCCTCCTACTTGTTGAATACTCAAGAACACTGGCTTCCACATTGGGTTGAGATCATTCTTTATAACTTCTGTTTTGCAAATGGGAATTTGGATACCACCTTCCACGACTTTTGATATCAGTAAAAAGGGATCCTTCAAGAAACAAAAGCAAGTTTCATTCCATAACTGGTGCTCCTCATAATGCCCAAAAGAAAAAGAAAATAGGTACATACACTTCTTGAGAAGAGATCTCTATATTCCAAATCAGAACACCTGAATATCATCTCTATTGTAGTCTTCGAGCTAACACATTCTTCAGCATGAACCAAGAGCTTCCCACAGTTTTGGGAGTGGGTAGATCTAATGGAATCTTCTCTGTGTAGATCTAATGCCAATGATCGATCACATCTTGTAACTATCTGCACAAGTCAAATTGTTAATGTTTCAGGTTATAATTGTTGGGATGCTAACTAATGCAAAGGCCAGAATGCTTTTAACCAGCAATTCTTGGATTAAAAAGTTCTAAATATTCTTGGTCGTTACCAAATGTACAATTAATTCAAACAGAAATGTTGTACATTTCAAGCATCATATACTTGGAAAATATAATTATAGTGTGAGAGAGGGAGCAGTCCTGGATCAGAAAGATCCAGATAATTGTTAGTATAATGAATTCTCTTTTAGTTGACAGATACCCATCAACAAAAAGATGAACGGTCACTATGTTACCTCGGATAATTTACAGGTTGCCTCACCAAGAAATTGCTGCTCTTCTAGCTTAAGCATCTGCACAAGTCAACCAAATAGTTACAATCTGGACCTTTTTACATTCATACTCTATCAACATGTTATCACATCTAATGAACAAACAAGCAAACAAAAAGATCCACTTGGCAAACTAATATCTTGTCATGGAAAGAACCGGGAAATGATTGTTGCGCAACCTTATGTGGAGTAGTGCAAAATTTGAGACATTAATAAAAAAAATTAAGGGTGCTTCAGCTGTTATCTAGTGGCTCACAAAGAAGGCTTTTTCTGCAACTAACAGTACCCAAATTGTCTCCTGAAATGATCCATGTTCATCAAGTACGCATTTTTTACTTTTCTTTTCTCCTAACATACTCTAATTACTTCTAAAATTTACATGTCCACATGGATAGAATAGCAGCATATAATCCATGAAATTAAAATATGAGATAAGCAGAAAAAAAAAAAAAGTCAATGCAAAAGTCCATACAGCAGATATAATGACATGGAACAGTAACTCCAACGTGCAACACTCATATATTGAACCTTGTAC